>HG995166.1:10062500-12892500 GCA_905333005.2 Lycaena phlaeas | reverse complement strand
CTCCAAAGATTTTGTATTTGAACATTTGAAAGTGACAAGACACCTGTGCACTAATTAATACCTACTTTTTAATTTATTTCTTGATTATATTTTTACCCTTAGCTTGTTTTAATTTCAAAAGTGAATATATTTAACGAAAAAGTTAAAAGTTAAAAAGGAAGGCTGAAAGAATTTACTCTCTTATTACTTTTCTATCTTCATATTTTTTTAATGTGAGCATTATTTATTTCAATGTTTATATATTTAGTATATATTAAGTAAAAATATACAACAAAAATATAATGAATCCTTTTTTCTATTACGTTAGATATATTTTTTTGTACTTACCGGTCATATACTGAAGAGTAGGGCTCCAGTGGCTATGCCGCTACTTGTCCATTATTTTGAGGCATACACTTTAAATTTAAAAATTAAATGAACTTTTGATAGATAATCAATGCTAAAAATATATTCTTAATAAGAATAAGACACCCACGTCTTTTGAGCGATATGTTTAAAGTTTATAAAATACGTATAATTTAAGGATATTAGAACTAAAAGATCGACATTTCAAGGTATTTATTATTTTGTACTGAGATTTTAATGAAAAAGTAGTTTAATAAAATCTAGGTTGTAAAGATTAGGAAAATGACATTTTTGACATATTGTAGTTTGTGCATATTGATAGTTGACATTTGGCATTTCCCATTGGTGTGAACACGCAGTATAGATTGAAGAAGTGCGAACAATATTGGTTTTACCGTAGTATTTACATACAACACGAAGTGTAAGGAGTCCGATCGATATAGGCTTTTTCTTAGTACAATATATGCGACCATTTGTTTTTATTTTATTCAAGTAAAACTTCTTTAGAAACGTTGTGATTTCAAACCGGATGCAACGAAAAAAAATGACAGGTAAGAGACACAAATACAAAAGAGCGAGAGAGCAAATGTCGGTGTGTATAATGTATATTGCACACTGTTTAATACTTGCTTGTATTTGAGCATTTAAGGTGTATTTCACTTCTATCGTGTGTGAATCGCACATACACCTTTTTTATTACGTATTTATTAATTATTACGTTTTCCATAGTATTCATGTACACCATGAAGTATAGTAGGGGACAGAAATTTTCCAGTAGAGCGCGCCTTCTTTAAGAAGTACTCATTTGAATCTTTACGCGGGAAGTATTGTGACGCTGATTGGTCCGCTACAATAGCATCGGTATTCTGTACGTACTCAATTATAGCAACGCTAGTGGTAGAAATGAGAACTAAGGTCTGGGTTTATTATTGTGTATACTACGAAAAAGCCTATATTGTTCGAGCTCCTTATCTATACTTCGTGATGTATACAATAATTTTATTAATATTATAAACCCAAATATATGTCAATAATTATTCTTGCGCTTGAAGCTTCTTCACACGATTTTACTAGCAACGACCATATAAAAAATAGACCGTTATTTAGTGCGAAGTTATTATAATTTAGGGATGACTAGAAGGCAGATTTTTTTAAAATTAAATTATTGACGAACAAACAATGATTAATAGAGAATAATCAAGAACAAGCGATATGTGACTACAAAATTTAAAAAATAATAATCGAGAGGCTAACTTTACCGACCCTTTTCTAACCTTACTTTTCCTTGGAACTGAAGGAGCTAAAAGCGCGCTGATATTTCCTACCGTTTCTCTAATTTACATTTTACAGATTAATAATTAATATAGTTTACAATAGAGTTGGTTGTATGACCTTTGCCCTTAGCCGGTTCCAAAAGAAACAAAAATGTGTCCGTCATAGTGCGTGGTTGTGTTTTTTTCTATTTTCTGTTAATTAATTAATATTTTCTATTTTATTCGTTGGAAGTGGTTTTCTATAGTATTTGTTTTAAAAACGCAATCGATTTATTTTGTGATTGGTTGGCGAATACGGCGGAGAATAATTGTTCTGGGGCGTTTTTCTATGTGGGAATGTTCTGGCGGTTTTCTGTAGTTTTTGTTTTAAAACTCAATCCATATTTTTTTTGGTTGTGATTGGTTGGTGAATATTGTAGTGGACTGTTCTGGATGGATGGATTTGGAAGTGATAGTTAATTGATGGTAAAGAGAACGGCGAAATCGTGCCCCAAATGGTTTCCCGTCGTCAGACTAGACGTAGTTTATCCTTCTTATTTAAAGATAGATTACGATAGACTTGATACTCGACATTGGCAATGCACTAAGTGCAGTCCATTAAAAAAATCTGTCAACTGACAAGTGTCAGATGAGTAATGACAGATCAGTACTTGGCTTTCATCGTGCTTTGTTCAATCAATTCAATCAAAATAAATACCAATAGCGAAAATATTTCCAACAGGATTTCATATAAAATACGGCTATCGAGTTACATTATTTGTTCAAAAAATATTTGCCATATATTTTTTTACATTTATAAATAATAGTCAAAACTAGAAATGGATACTGTTGTAAAAAGTATGTTGGATGATGATGTCGAGGAAGAAAGTAAGGTGAAGATACTTACAGAATAAACAAAATATGATTTTTATAAGAGTATCTAAATGAAATGTGTTTCTCTGTTATTACAGATGCCTATTAAAGGATTTTTTTATATGTACATAATAAGATGTGGGTTATTTATAAAAATAACTTTTTCAGGGCTTGGTGATATTCGGAAGAGATGTTTCTAAAATTCCATGTTTTAGAGAGAGTTTTTTGTACGGCATATCTTCTGGAATTGGTATGGGATTTGCAGCATTCCTAAAAACGTCAAAACCGCTTCTATCACAACACATTGGTGTTGGATCTTTTGCCATTACTACGCTGGTGTATTGGTCTTATTGCAGATTTCAATGGTCCCAGCAGAGATTTAATGCTCAGCTAATGCAAGAAGCATTGAAAGATAAAATGAGGTATGAAGGAACCAGTGTAGAAAAAGAATTAGAACAACAAGGAGTTTTGAAGTCAGCTTAAGTTAGAATATTGTGTCACTGCTGTAGATATTTATTGTATATTTAAGAACGCAATATTTTCATATATAATAGCTAGATATCATGTATGTGTAATGTTAGTATATTTTGTAAAAATGAAAATAAAAAATTACTATTATAAAATTAATTTATACCTTATAATATTGCTATTTTCTTGTAAGATAATTTGGGTACTCTAAATATTTGCCTACATAATATTCATTGAATGAAAAACTTTAATGGTCTCTAACTCATTAAATACAAAGTCTAAATAGACCGTTGCTACCATAATTATTTAGATATGCACTGGCTTAATGCATGCATATTGGTTAATTGCAATCTTTTTGTTTCTATATAACCTTATTTGATGTTAAGGTTTTGTTACGGTATTTTCTAAACTGGTTTTTGCAATTTTATTTGAGATAGAAAATAATGGCAACAAAAAAGTAGCTTTTATATTAATCATCACATGCATTGAAAATAGTAATATTTTTTAAAACATAAAAAATTATGCAACATCTCAAGATTTTTCAATATCTTAATCTATGAGCAGAATTTCCATGTTTTATTTGCTACTTCTGTTACATCTCTATAAACAGAACAGACAAAACTTTTCTAATATCCCATTAAAAACAGTTTCAATAACACTAATGAACTTCATATTTTGCACCATCATCATCATCAGCTTTTATCCGTCCACTGCTGGACATAGGCCTCCCAATCAATCAATGAACGCCAAGACGACCAATCCTTTGCCATTCGTATCCAACGCGGACCTGCCACCTGGTTAATGGCCGACCAACATTTAGTCTAACCTAAACGTAGTATTATATTTTGCACAGACGAGTTTTATAAGTCTGCATCACTTTCTCATTATTAAAACAGCTATAGGTTGGTAAAGATAAACTCGGTTATAAGAGGTTCTTACTCTGGTGTCTGCCAGAGTATGGCGACGTACGGTGCTCCGATTTGGGCGGTTGACCTCACCGCGAGCCTTAAGGCCGTGTTAGAGCGCAGCGAGTCGTCGCGGTGCGGGTGATCCGGGGGTATCGTACGGTATCGTAGGCTGCAGCGACCGCTCTGCATTACAAGCATTAATGCGGAGTTTGGGGGAAGACAGCCGTATGGCAAACACCTAACGGCTGCTCTGCGCCCGGTCATTGAGCGGTGCATGCGCCGTAAGCGCAAGCCCCTCTCCTTCCGTCTGACGCAGGTTCTCACCGGGCACGGATGCTTTGGTGATTACTTGTGCCTCTTTCTGGGAGACAGTAATGTCCCAGAAGGAGGCCGACGAACGGATGAGAGGGGAAGCCGCCGATGTTGCCTCCCCCCCGTAGACGACAAACAGGGGTGCGCCGGAGGCGCTACTTAATGCGCTTCCTGTAACACCTCTGTGCTCGTGTCGGGCCCGGGACGGGAACCCGGGCCCCTCTAGACACGACGTTGTGGGGACTGCCAAGTGGTAGCCGGGCTGAGGGTTTCCCGTTGCTTGCAAATCCGGGTCCCTAGTGGCTGAAGGCTCAAGGGGTAGTAGTGTAAGGTAGTGCACCCAATGCGAGTCCCGCACAAGTCCCCCGTCCGCATCCCGTAACGATTTCAAAGGTTATTTATAAGACGTTCTTAGTACTATAGCTAGTATTGCATAACATAAGTAATCATTTTATTATACGAGTAGAGTATGTATCATCAGGTTTTTTAAAGTTGAACATCCTTGAAAGCTTCTGTATTTTTTTAATGTTAGTTGGATAGGCAAACTGGCAGACGTGTCGCTGGTCAACGTCGCCCATGAGCATAAACTAGTTTACCTGGAAATAGGCATCGTATAAGTTGCCTGTCCTGAGACAAGTCGCTATATCTCTGTGCCTGCCCTTTTTCAAACACACTAAACTGATTTACTGGAGAAACAAGCAAGATGGTGGAACCCATGCAGTCGGGAGACTATGATAGCTGCGAGACTATGATATCCTCGCGCCATAAAGCAAGAATGTTACATTCCTACTGCATTTCGTAGTCGACTATTTCCTCGACTGCTCGGTTACCTCCTAGTGACAAAAAAAGGGACAAAATATGTATGCTGTCTCTTTTTGTGCCACTTTCGTATACGTAGTGTTTATATCCTCTTTGTTTCATATTATGTATTTTGAAAGAGATAGTGCCATGCTGCTTGGCAGTCGAATTGGGCCGGCATGATCGGGGTGGTACCTCTCGCTCACATAATACCGGCGTAAAGTGACAGCTATGCTGTCGCGTTTCGTGTGATTCTGAGTTTCCGGTGGCCTATTGGGGGTGATAGTGAAAAACAGGGCAACACATCTGCATACCTTTTGTTCGTGCGGATGTCTATGGACGTCGGTAGTCACCATAAGGCTCCGATTCCGAGCGGTTAGGTACCTCCTAATGACAAAAAAGGAGCAAAATATGTAGGTCTATGCTGTCACTTTCATCTTTCATATAGGAACATAATAGGAGAAAGGCTTTATCATTGCTTAAGTCTCGTTACTTTTGTGTCAATACGAGTAGAATATACATTAATAAACAGTTACCCTGATAAGAAATAATATAATCTAAAGTTAATTTGTAACAGGTCGAGGCAAAACGATTAAACATGTAGAACATTCATATAACGCTTTTTTAACAATGAGCCGTTATTAGGAATTCTCGTCCACTGTGAAAACAAGTTTTTTTTTTAAATTTAATTAATTAACTCTTCGTAGCACAAAGTCTTACGAATATAAAAATCTAACGAACAAGTTACTTGTCATGACATGATGTTAAATAACTACATCTTATACCTACATAATTCTGTTGGGAGATCTAAAGACGTATATAATTACTAGATATCCTAATGGCTAATGAGTGTATTACCTACCATATTAGTAGATAAATGGAATTTATTCAGTTTTTATTCCGTCTATCTAAATTCCGTTTTTATTCCGTTTATCTCCTCATGTGACCACCGCCTTACTAGTCATTCCCCTCCCATTCATTCTTAATCGTTTTTCGTTTGTTTACTTGTCTCAGTTCATTGTCAACACTCAGTAGTCACGTCAGTAGTACAGAACTAGGTCTCAGTAGGTTCGCACTCACGATTGAGTTGTGTTTATAGATTGTTACGATATGAACGATATAGAGGCCTTAATTCCCCAAGATAGGGAAACTAAACTTGTATTTTTTGTGAACGGAAAAAAGGTATGATATAATTATTTTGATTTATTAGTTTTTTACGTTTTAAAGATAAAAGTATGTCAATGTACCTATTAATTAGCTTGCTACATATATTAATCTGTGCTATTAATACACAAATTAACATAACTACTACCTAGTCTGGTAATAAGTTGTGCTTGCAGCTAATGATAGCATAATATTTATTCCAATCGTTTTTATTGTTATTAATTTATATCAACTGTCTGAGTAGTCCACTGCTGGACACAAGTTTAAGTCAATAGACACAATGAGAGCCGATTCCCGCCACTCTTACATGGGTTGGGGTCGTTTGGCTGTTTATCTCCGCCACTCTCCTTTAGCTGTTTGTCTCGGGAGTCGTTTGGCTGTTTGATGTGTACTTATAATGTCAATGCTGAGCAAGGAGGTTGACAATCCTCAAACTTGGCAACCAAACTGCTGCCTATTGCTGATCCACCGCTTTAACTCGGTTAATTTAGTTGGTATTACTATTCACCATTAGTTGATTCACAAATTTTGAGTTTGAGACTTCATAGTCAACAAAAAAATTAAGACGATTTGTTTTGTATTATAAAACTAGTGAATCTAGGAATTATGAGTTTATGTATTATTAATGCTTTCTAAATAGTTCGCATCTTAATTAGACTGCGATTTAGGAAGCCCGGTCAAAACATTAATATAAGTTCATGCCTATTCGCCTAGTAAAACTCTAAATACCTATTAGTAATTAGGACCTGCTGGCTGCCAAACATAGCTTTAGTAGAGAATGGAGGTAGGGCGTTATCTGCTTGAGATATAATTTTTATCAGATTGTGGGGCTATACAAATCCACCGGTATCATGTACATACAGATGGATAAAAATATTTTTGAATAGAATATGTACATTAGGTATATGAATTGTACAGGACTATTTAAAATAACATATCTATGTAGTAATGCCTCCTTGCTTAGTAGTTATTTACTACATGTCCTTTTACACGGAGTCGCGAGTTTGAAGCCGGCTAGTCGTGAATAACTCGAATATATTATGATAGTGTTATGCTGCTTGGTAGCCAAATTGATCCGACACCGCGCCTCTCGCTCTCGCGATACCGAAGTGAAGTGACAGCTATGCTGTCGCATTTCATGTGGTTTGTGAGTTTCCGGTGGCCCATTTTATAAGAAAAAGGGAGGGCAATGCATCTGTATAATAGGGATGTTGACACATGTTACAAATTCATGTAAAGTTATGTTTTACATATTAAATACAGTATTTGAAAACCTAAAATAACATTAAAAAAGTCTACTTATTTGTCTTAAAATTTAGAAAATTAATTTAAAATGCGTCATTTATCATGCATTATCACGTGACTGCAAACGCCAATAAGGCGATGACGTCATTGAACATTGAGCTAAGTACAAACTCACCTAACATAGCGCAAGCTCTGAATGCGGTGTGTGACGTAATGACGCTTGGAGCGTTTCAAGGGCAATTTTAAAAACTATTTTTCTTTATTTAATTTTTTGTTAAAATTGAACATATTTCTTTACATAAATCGTTTTTTCGTGTTTACCTATAGTATATCTATCAAATAAAATCAATTAAAAAAAATTGTCAACATCCCTATTTCTGGTTGTGTGCCCAAATTAGTAGTCCCCGAAAGGATTCGACTGCTTGTTGGCCATCCTATGCTATAAAAAAATGAGAACATTTTTGTTGAGTTAGTGGCGTGCTGTTTTGCAACAGAATTGTGCCGGCACGACCCGAGCTTTGCTGTCGCGTTTTGTGAGTTTGCCGTGGCTTTAGCGAGTAGGGACAAGGAGGACAACACAAAGAAAAAAAATATTATTTCTTTTAGCCTATTACATAATATAACGCTTTATTCTACTTCCTACTGATATTATAAGCGCGAAAGTATAGAAGCGAAGCGAAGATTAAGTTTATTTCTAACGTTATAATATTTTATGTTATTTTATTTTAAAGTAAATTCAAGTTATTTTATAATTGCGACGCCGGACGGAGGTCCATGTTGCTGTATGTATAATATGTATTTTATAACAATATTTAAAGGCAGTTTCAAATTGCCAAAATATTCCAATAAGACGTATAATAAAATTGATTTATTGTTGTATTATGTGCCTGCTTGTAACTAAATAAAAATAATTTATTATATCTGAGAACATAATATGAACTGCTTTTGTGTGATTTAAAGAAATAATAATCACAAATATATTTTTTATAACAAAAATGAAAGTTTCAGTTTGTAAATACCGACGCAAACAGAATTCAAATTATAATGCTTAATCAATTGCAAAAACTGCATATTTTTAGCGTTAAATTAGCGTTTGTGACATTTGTCTAGGGGAGCTGAATACGTCATTGAATGTTATTTGTATCGTTCTCCGTCATATTCTATCCCACAAGCCTATATTTAACTAAAACTTTATTTAAATAGTACAGTATGTAAATGTCAAGTATTGATGATAAAATATCTTCTCCCCCTGCATATTATTTTGAAATGCACTGTGTTTATTTCTTAAAATAATTTTTATGTAAGTAATACTTATTTTTGTATGAAATATAATACTAGGAATGTTTTTACAATGTAGTATATTTAATTATCTGGTTTTATATATTTCACCTATGACATCCACCCTATTAGTTTTGCGCTATCAAATAACAAAGATAAGCTTTGTTAGTTTTATCTTTAAGACAGTTTAATGCAAATAAAAAGAAATATCAATTTCAAAACGTACAAATAATTGACGAATCTTTTTTTTATTCAATAATAAAATAATATTATTTATTTAAAGGAGTGATAAGTACAAAAATATAGGTATATTGTGTATCAGGAATTATAATTGTAGGTGTTGGCTATTTGGCTAGCACAACTGCTATTGACTATTAGGCCGGAGGTTCAGACTGAGAAATAAAAGAACTTTTCTTGAATCACCGCCGAGAGCGCTTGAAGTTGAAGGTGTCGGAGCGTAGAGCGAAGTAGAGCGAAGTAGAGCGAAGTAGAGCGAAGTGAAGAGGCGGCCGCCGAGGCCTATATTTATTTGGCTCGGAACGGCTCGCAACCGAGTGGGGGTGGGATCACTGCGCTCCCGGCCATATCTTTATTGGTTGAATAAACATTTGATACAATTAACAGTGTTTTACTATTTTACAATTATAAATTCACTATTTCTAATAAGATTAACAAATTACACAATTCTAATTAGATTGCTTAATTAAGTTTCTAATAAGAACACAATAAGAGTTCAATTGTTCATTATTAAACTTCGTGATTCGCCCTTCGAGATTACAAGTATTCACAAGTAGTACCACGCGTACGTGCTGCCATCATACACACTTTTAAAGCAACTCTGGATAAAGAAAACTTGTTTTCTCCCCACTCACGCCTTCCTTAACAGCCCGTCGTCGTCTGCAGTCTCATACACGTTTTGTGTGCCGGCCATCGCACACGCATTTTTCTTTCTAAGTGAAGTTAGCATACTGAAAGTTCGTAGCTGTGTCACTATAGAATATTAGACATGGAAAAACGCAAGAATTACGATGAAAAGGAAAAATAAAGGATTGGAACGAAAAATGGCTAGAGATCGCAAAATATGTCTCCATAGTTTTATTCGTCATGCTCAAAATAATAACACGAGCGAATACAATAAATGAAGGTAAATCAAAAATTATTTATTCAGTTAATATTATCTTTTGTTATTTTTGTTTCTTCTTAATGCGATATCGTGATTGATCTGAAAAATTATTACCCACTAAAAAAAAAAAAAAAAAAAACAGCCTAGAAGGTTGTGTCGTGAATACATTAGACGTTTTTTAGAGTACAGCCCGTGATACTGTATCACAGAAACTATGCAAAACAGTAACGATCATTGACAAGATGAGCTTACATAACCACACTTAACAATCATGGAGTTATTTTTCTGGACTAGGCGTTGTGGTTTTTATTGATGCACTTTATTCTAGAACGCACTCGTGAGATTGTTCGTGAGCCCAAATCCGTGAGATTGTGTCGTGAACACAAATCCGTGAGATTGTGCCCTGAACACAAAATCCGTGAGACTGCGTCGTGAATACACTGGATGTTTTTTCGAAGTGCAGCCAGCCCATGAGGCTGTATCACAAAAATGATACCAAGCATTAACGATCGTTGACAAAGATGAGCTTACATAACCACACTCAACAATAATGGAGTTATTTTTCTGGACTGGGCGTTGTGTGGTTTTTATTGATGCACTTTATTCTAGAACGCACTCGTGAGATTGTTCGTGAGCCCAAATCCGTGAGATTGTGTCGTGAACACAAATCCGTGAGATTGTGCCCTGAACACAAAATCCGTGAGACTGCGTCGTGAATACATTGGATGTTTTTTAGAGTACAGCCCGTGAGACTGTATCACAAAAACTATACTAGAAGCTAATGATCATCGACAAAGATGGAATTAACAGTATTTAATATTTATATATTTTTTTTTGATACCCTCAATCTGTTGAGTAGTAGTGGGTAATAATCTTTCAAATTTATCTCGCGTCTGAAGATCAGCACCCTATCCTGGCTATCCTTGGCATCAAGGCTATGAGCCAAAAAATCAGAAACATTGGGGACTAATAGGTACATAAATACAGCTAGAGCCGATAAGCCTATATTAAGGTAAATTACATTGGAGAAGATATTAAAGACATTTTGGAAAATGTTTAAAAGGCATAACATGTTATCAGAAAATCCACTAGCTGTTGCCATGTACGGTGTGACTCAAATTCTAACCTCATAATTAATGATCTTAAAGTCTCGCAACAATGGCGATAATCTATAAAAAATATCGAGTGAGGTAAGTCGTTTTTTATGCTATGTTGACTATATGGGAATACTTTAACGGCTTCTCTAGACAAGAGCGTAGAAGATAACGAAGTATCTTAAACGGGACCAGCTCAGCTTTTTCGGAGGAGATTTACAAGAAAAGTTGACATCTATAAAAGCCATTTCTTACGACTGACGCAGAGTAGGTCTGCTATAACAAAGACTAGGTCGCTAACGACCACGAGTCGTAACTAACTTTTCCACCTCTAGTACAGGTTAGGCTTTAAACTTGGGTAAGAGCCGCCACCGACTCCGGGTGCTCGGTACACGCAACCGAATCCGACCTAATTTCGCCGGCTGGCGGTGCCAGCAACAGCCAGCAGCGGAGCGGCGCCAGAACAACAAGCGGACACCGGTGCTGAAAAAAGCGGCGGTTTCATGTGGATCGGTAGATGGCGCTCCTGACCAACACCCGCTGGAAGCAGGTAGACTTAAATTTTTTAAATAAGGCGTAGGCGCAGATATTGATTCTTGATATTGCCTTGAGTACAAGGTTTACGTATACCTTTTCTTTCTGCTGTTACCCAGACTAACATACCAGTCAATAGACCCACAAATATTGCGTATGACAGGGAAATGACTAGGGAAATAAATTATTTACTTTAATTAGAGGCGATACATGAATGTAAATCATGTTCTGGTCAATTTATATGGCATATTTCTTATAAAGAAGAGTAATCGAAATAATGGTTTATTTCAACTGATGTATATCCGCGCCACACTTTTCAAACTTGATTATAGAACAGCTTTAAAACTTATTTCTAATAATTGTCAAATGTCAAATGTGCATAAACATGCCAAATTTTTTTTTCTATAGCAATTCATAATCAGCACAGATTTATTAATATATATTTATAAATCTGGGATAATCAGTGTAACAAATACTTGCGTTTTCAGTGGTTAAAAAGGATCAATGAGTCGCCTTACTTTTTACAGAAATCATGCAACCAGCTTGTGTAATTTTTACGTAACCAGGACTTATTATATCTATTTTTTAGACAAACAAAAATAAGCAAGAGCCTCTACGATTTATTTATTTAACGACCTCTATGGCTTGAGCAACGCGCTTACCATTGAGTTAGCGGGTTGCACGGAAGGTGGAGTTAGAGGGTTTGATTCCCGCCTGGGAATAAAGAATTTTTTGTATTCCTGGGTCATGGATGTGAAAATCTTGCATATCTTATGTATATTAAAAAGTATAAGATATGTTTCGTTGTCCAAAATACGTACCTTGACAACTTAGCGTGGAACAAGATTGACGTGGTGTAAAAGCGCCCATAGATATTACTACAATAATAATGATAATTATTAATAATCTAGTTTAAACATTTTTTAAGAGACTAAAGAAATTGCGACGCTTTACGCACTTGATAGAATCACTAATATCGGTTTGTTTAACATTACAATATGGCTGGTTATATACAAAAAACTTATGGGTTAATTTATCTTTATTTACAAGAAAATGATTACGACCAATATATCTATTTACCAATATGTTTATTTACGATTTCCACTATTAGATTAATAATATTGATGAATGTTTTAGCCCATACGGTTAGGCGTTTGTCGAACGGCATTATTTTCTGACTAGTCTCGTACAGGTGATGAAATAGCTATTCTTAGGCAGGATTCTACCATCACATCGATTACTTATAGCTAAAGGTGCATTTTGTTGTCGCATAGTAATTCGGGATCAGTAGATTATGCAAGACATAAAATTAAACGTTCCGTTGAGAATTGACAACTCCACTGCTATATACATAAACAAATAATATTTATGTAAATAGGATGATATTAACCGACACACTTGAAGTGGTATCAAAAGGGTCTATATCTATATGATAATATGTGTTCGCATCCTACGTTAGCTCACAAGACAACTATGAGGCCGACGCAGAATCCCGTTTGCGTTAATTCTGATATAGAATAGGAGTTAGCCGACTATGCTTTTCAAAATTTAATATTTCTAAAAACCTGAAGTAGATATTCTTGCCAGCTGGTTAGCAAATCAAATCATGATATCTTTTTCATAGGTGACGACTTGTACTCTTAAAAAGTAGTCAAAGTAAAAAATAAATAAAACATAAGTCTTCGGGAGTCGTAATTGTACCTGATAGTCTAGCCAGCCTTTTTTACAGAACATAAGGATTATCAGGGCAGCATTCGCAGGCCCCGAAACGCCGTCGAATACAACTGATATTAATAATATTAATAATAATATTTTTACTATAAATTTTGTGAGTATCTTATATGCATAAAGATAATAATAATAAACATTTATTAAGGGTTAAGTAATGTTATTTTGGCGTCTATTATGGATAATACCATAAGACAATATCTGTCCTTGTTTCTATCAATGGTACAATTTTTTATCGTCAATAATATACATTTTATAGGATTAGGATTGATAACTAATAGTTAATTTTTTACATTATTCCCCATTAACTTCGTTAAATGAGCTTTAGCACTAATTGTATTCAAATAATACGATTTGAAAATGTAATATCAATTATTGTAAACGATTTAAGAATTATTTTATGAAAATAGTACGCAGTATATATGACTAAGCACTCCGCGTCCAAAATATTATAATACAACTGAAAAATGCTCTTTTTTAAATATTAAGTATGGGTATCGTGTTCAAATATTCTTAATTTCAATTATCAAATAATATTCAAAATTAAGAAAATTTTATATTATAAAATCTGGGTTTATTAGAACTCAACCAATTTTAAATATACATTGCTATGAGACGCCTTCTATTTACCTTACTAGGACCTTAGATTATTATTTGAAAATGTCTTCTGAGAGAATGCCTTTCAAATGTTATTTACCCTTTGTTAGTTTTCAGAAAACTTTTGAGCCTGTAAGTTCACAGATTTTTAGCCGATGAATAAAAGCTACCGTCCAGGATATTGGGCACACCAGTGCTTAGTGCCCGTAGTACGAGACATGCAGCTACTTGATCTGTTACCGCATGACTGGTGTCAACATGGATGTTATCAAACGAACCGCTGGATGGATTAGATGTCACAAACTTAAGTCAAATTTTAAAACTGAGAAGTAACTACTGGTATCAAAACATTTGATTCCTTTTCTCACTTTCCTTGTAGGTTGGGGTTTTTTCAACTTCTATTGGTAAACGTCAATTCTAATGTATGTATTATAATATACACGATATATAGATTTTATTTACTATATGAAACATATTTTCCGATTATTTTAATAAAAGCCTTGTAATATTATCTAAAAAACTGTTGTTATAATATTACCTAACTACACTGTGTTTTCACTAGTGTAGTGAGCTATTTCGTAGTTCTCTAAACAACTACTTGTGAATACTTGTAATCTCGAAGGGCGAATCACGAAGTTTAATAGAGAATCAAACGAACTTACCTGTAAGTGAAGTTCGATGATTATTAAACGAGTGATTCGCCCAAGAGATTACAAACCCTCCCAAACCCTAATTACATACATATTATTTATATTGATGTAATGCCCTTTCGAAATAGCTAACAGGAAAGCCGTACACGACAGAAACGTGTATGAGACTGCAGACGACGACGGGCTGTTAAGGAAGGCGTGAGTGGGGAGAAAACAAGTTTTCTTTATCCAGAGTTGCTTTAAAAGTGTGTATGATGGCAGCACGTACGCGTGGTACTACTTGTGAATACTTGTAATCTCTTGGGCGAATCACTCGTTTAATAATCATCGAACTTCACTTACAGGTAAGTTCGTTTGATTCTCTATTATGAGGCACTTATAGCACTGTATTTACTTATTCACACTATTTACACTATTAATCACTGAACTAACACTATGAGTTTATTATTATCGCGAACATACACTCCCGCCGCAGCTCTCGCAGCTGAAGTCACTCGTCGTTCGCGCCGTTTGTAGTCACCGTGGGCAGGATCACCAGCTTCTTCGTAGGTCGCCGCAGCACGCCTTTCCTGGTGCGAACGTCCACCGCACGCACCTCGCCGTCGGGTCCCGGGTAGGTGGCGATGACCACCCCACGTGGCCAGGAGTTCCGGGGTAGTGTTCCGTCGGCGATGAGCACCAGGTCGTGTAGTTTGATCTCGCCTCGTGCATGTGGCTCCCGCCGGTGTTGAAGCTCGGGAAGGTACTCCTTCACCCAGCGGCACCAGAATGCGTCAGCCAGTCTTTGACTGGCGCGCCATTCTTTACGCCCGGCTGCATCTCCCTCGGTGAAGGCGCCGGGTAAAGGCACGCGCGACGGGCCGCCCAACAGGAAGTGGTTGGGCGTGAGCGCGCTTTCTTCGTCTGCTTCTGTAGATACATGTGTGAGCGGGCGGCTGTTCACGGTGTGTTCGACTTCTATCAGGAGCGTCGCGAGCACCTCTTCTTTGGGCGCACGCTCATGCAGGGTTGTGGCCAGGGCAGTCTTCACGCTCCTCACCAGGCGTTCCCAGGCCCCTCCCATGAATGGCGCGCTGGGCGGGATGAAGCGCCAGGTGATGAAACGTGCTGAGGCTTCTTCTTTCATGGCATCCCTCGCTGCTTGTTGCATCTCGTGGTCGGCGCCCTTGAGGTTGGTCCCTTGGTCGGACCACAGTTCGGTAGGGCAACCGCGTCGTCCGATGAAACGGCGTATGGTCATCACCGCTGAATCCGTGCTGAGGCTGTGAGCGAGCTCCAGGTGTACCGCCCGCGTTGTGAGACATGTAAAGAGAACTCCGTATCTCTTTTGTATGGAGCGTCCTACGGTGACGCTCATCGGCCCGAAGTAGTCAAGCCCGGTGAAGGTGAACGGCCGATGATGATGAGCGAGTCGACTTCTTGGGTGGTTGCCTGTCGATGGTTGTGCCGGCTTCGCGTTTCTTATGCGGCAGGTGAGACATTTCTTTATCTCGCTGCGTACGGAGTGTCGCAGGCGTATGACCCATAGTGATTGACGTATTTCGTTTGCTGTAGTCTCGAAGCCTCCGTGATGTAGACGTCGGTGTGTCCACGCGATGTACAGCCTCGTCCAGGGATGATTGCCGTCGATGACTGGTGGTTCCTTCTGTTCGCTTGATATATCTGTAGTCACGGCGATACGGGATCTCAGTCGTATTATCTTTTCGTCGTCTAGTATCAACGACAGGTGGGCTAGGCGGCTGGATGCAGGTACGTTCTTATTTTCTAGCAGCGACTTTAGTTCTTCGCGAAAGGAGTCTTCCTGAGCCGCGCGTAGCCATAGGCGGTGGGCGCGATTCATATGCTGAGCTTCGACGGGCAGGTAAGTGATGTTTCTTTTTTCTGTTAATTTTATTTCTTTCTTCTTTTTATTAACGATTCGTGTTTGTCGCCAGGTCGGGTCGGCGCCTTCATTCTTCTTATATCTCTTGCGAATGGCGGCGCAGCGTGTTTTTCTGCGGGACTTCAGTTCTTCGATGAATTGTATAACTCTGGCGGTCGCTCTCATCAGTCTCAACCAGCTCGAGAAGCGCGTCGGGTCTGGCAGGCTCGAGGATACGCAGGTGGTGATGGTGGTGATGTTCACTCTTTCTTCGTCGGCGGCCTCTTCGTTGTGAAGATCGACGGGATCGTCGGATTTTTCTTGTGGCCATTGCTCTTCCGGTTGATACAAGAAGTCCGGTCCCCGGTACCACCTGTGGTGCGTGTCGAAGTCCCTCGGCGTGTCACGCGTGGCGTCGTCGGCTACGTTTTCGCTGGTGGGCACCCATCGCCATTCTTTTGTTTTCGTGTCTTCGGATATCTCTGCTACTCTGTGTGCGACGAACGGTTTGTATGCTCGTGGTCCGGTCCGAAGCCATGTGAGCACGGTGCGGGAGTCGGACCAGAATACACGACGTGTTGGTTTCACATCATGCTCTTCGATGACGGTTCTCGCCAGTCGACATCCCAGCACGGCAGCTTGTAGCTCGAGGCGTGGTATCGATGTCAGCTTGTTGATGGGTGCTACTCTTCCCTTGGCTGCTACCAGCGTTACGTGTACTTCGCCGCTGTGGTGGTCTATGCTTCTCCAGTAGGTGGCGCAGGCATATACCGAAGAGCTGGCGTCGACGAAGGTGTGTAGCTCGACCGATCTGGACGTGGTGAAGTGTGGATAGCTTCGTGGTATTGTCAACCCGGGCAGCTTCTGTATGTGTTCTATCCAGCTGCGCCATTTTTCCATCTCAGTTGGTTGAAGTTCTTCATCCCATTCGATTCCCGTTCGCCACGTCTCTTGAAGTATTTTCTTGGCTTGTATGGTGACTGGGGTGGCCAGTCCTAATGGGTCGAAGAGGGACATCACCGTCCGGAGGGCTTCTCGCTTGGTAGGAGTTTTTTCACCGCTCAATATGTTCGGAGGTACGTTGATGTTGAAGCTGAGGCTGTCCTTCTCTGGTCGCCACACCAGGCCTAGTATCTTCTCGGAGTCTAACTCGACGGGATGTCTTGAGGTGCTCATGTTGAACTCGGCTCGTACTATCCGAGAGTTCGACGCCCATCGCTGTAGACAGTAGTTGGCTTGACGGTGTATGTGGTCGACCTGCTTCGATATGCGGGTCGCTTCTTCTTCGGTGTCGAAGCTGGCTAGGTAATCATCGACATAATGGTTCTTGATTATCGCTGTAGACGCCTCCGGATATTGTTGTTTGTAGTCTTCAGCATTCTTGTTCTTCACATATATAGCGGTACATGGTGATGAAGTGGCTCCGAAGATGACGCTCTTCATTCGATATTCGGTTGGTGGTCCCGTACGTCGATCGCCCCGCCACAGGAAACGTTGCATGTCTCGGTCGTCTTCACGTATGTTCACCCGTAGAAACATATCTTTTATGTCAGCTGTGACTGCTATTTTCCTTTGGCGAAACCGCATCAGCACCCCGGGCAGCGACTGGAGCAGGTCAGGTCCGGACAGCAGCATGTCGTTCAGACTTGTGCCTCTTGATTTCGCCGCGGCGTCGTGAACGATGCGAAGTTTCTCCGGCTTCTGTGGGTTGATGACCGCGAAGTGAGGCAGGTACCAATGTTGTTTGTTTCTTGATGCGGGGGCCATCTCAGCATATCCGTTTTCTAATAAAATGTTCATTTGTTCATTGTATCTGCGTTTCATGTCTTCATTACTATCTAATTTCTTTTCTATGTGGTGAAGTCGACGCAGTGCCGTATCGTAGCTGTCTGGCGGGTTCATGCTGTCTCTCTTCCACAGTAGTCCCGTTTCGTATCCGCCAGAGGGCAGGCGACGAGTTTTTTCTTCTAATATCTTCATAGCGCGTCGCTCGAGGTCGGTGTATGATCTTCGGGGTTCTATGCCGAGTGATTCTAATGAGAAGTGTTCTTTCATTAATTCTTCCATGGGTTTTTCGTCTTCATATGTCGCGGTGACATGGCTGATCGTGAACTTCGGGATTTTCATCGTAGCCGCTTCTGTGCCGTGTAACACCCAGCCTAGATCTGTTAGCGAGGCGACGGGTTGTGATTTTTCTCCTTTTCTTATTGCGTGTGTGAGAAGCAGATGCCAGTTGTCTTGACCGATTAACACCGTGGGCTGACCTCTTGAGTAGGTTAGTTCTTCTTCGATGTCTTGCAGATGTATGCAGGTCTCGATGATCGCGTTCGGCACGGTCTGCGGTGAGAGTTTCAGCTTGTCGACTGTTCTCGCTGATATTTCATGTGTTTCACTATTCCTTCCTCGTATCTTGATCGTTACCCGTTTTGATAGATTCGCGTCGACGCGCGCGCCAGCTACGCCCTCTATGTAGAATGGTTCGGTTGGTCCGTATGCCCCGATGTTCTCCGCCACCGCTGCTTCGATCAATGTGCACGTAGAGCCGTCGTCCAACAACGCGTAGGTGTGGTAGGTGCCCTTAGGTCCGTCGAGCTGCACTGGTAGTATCTTCAGGTAAGCAGTCTTCCTAGTTTCTCTCGTGGATGTAACTGTTGCGATGGGTGTCTGCTCGACGGCGTGGGCGGTGGCTTCATTATTCTGTGGTGCTGATGTTGTCGGCGATGTTGCAGAGTGCAGCAGCGGGTGATGCAGATGTGTGCATCCGTTGACATCGCAGCGTCTTGGTTTGCAGGTGTGTTTGAACTTGCGGATCTTCAGACAGCGGAAGCATAGCCGGTGTTTCTTCGCGAGTTCCCACCTCGTAGGTATGTCGGCGTTCTTCATATTGTAGCAGGCTGACGACTGATGACCTTCTCTCTTGCACAGCGCGCAGGCTTGAGGTACTGGGTTGACGTGTTGTTGTTGTTCAAGGGCAGCATAGCTTCGCATTCTTCTATTTGGGGCCTCCCGCCGGTCTTCGACTGTGATCAGTTCGCCGGGCGCGAAGCTGCCGCACCTCTCTGCCGTGAGTTCTAAGAACTTCGTCAGCGTGATGAGGTCTGGTTGGTCTTCCGGCTGTTCTGCTGTGAAGTCGTAGTATCTGTACCGCAGCGCTGATGGTAGCTTCTCGACGACGCCTCGTACCACTTCTGCGTTGTACAAGTAGTGCCGCTTGTTGAGTGCCTTGACTGTAGCGGTGATGTTCGATACTCTTGACGCGAAAATGCAGATATCCTTCGGGCTTTCACTTAGTCTTGGTAGTGTGCGTAGCTTGTTCATTTCGGCCATCACTAAAGCGTCCGGTCTTCCGAATCTGTTGGTCAGGAGCTTGATTACTTCTCTGGCTGTCGTTGCTCCGACGAATAGACAGTGGGCCGCGTCCTTGGCTGCACCCCGAAGACATCTTCTCAGTCTTGCCAAGTTTTCTTGTTCGCTAAGTTGATTCTCGGTTTCTTCGTAGGCAGTCTTGAATGGTAGCCACTCGCTCGAAGACCCGTTAAACAATGGTAATTCTATGTTTCGACTTGAGTTGTTCGTCATTGTTTTTGCGGCTTGCGATATTGCTGTAGCGAGTTCTTGATAATCGAAGCATGTTGCCGTCTCTGTCGCACGTGGTCGCTCGATGCCTGTTGTCTCCGTCGCACGCGGTTGTTCATAGTTGTATGTTGCTCGCTCTCTTGTTTGTAGATTGTCGGATTTATCTTGTTCCCGGATGCTGTTCTCCGTTGGTGGTGGCATTCTTGGTTCTTCACTAGCAGCATGCGGCTTCATCGTAATCGCGAGCGCGTTCCTTTTGACCCAGTCTTCCGTCCATTCGTTACGCACGGTGTCGTTGTCTTCACATTCTTCATCGTCGGTTTCTTCCATTAGGCGTGAGACCTTCGCGCTTGCCAGCTCCACTTGTTTCCTCAAGAGTTCCTCTCGTGCCCTCGCGAGTTCTTTTCTTCTGATGCTTGAGGCCTTCGATCGAGGTGCGCTCGGGGTACGCGGGATTTCTTGCTGGGTGACGGTCGTTCTTGATTCTTCCGTGCCGGTAGTGGTTTCCGTAGTACCGCTGATCGTATTAGTGGTGGCGCTGGTGTCGCTTGTTGTGGGCGTGGCGTCGGTGGCGGAATTATCGGTGGGCGTAGCTGACGGGGTATTCACTTTGTATGACTTCCTGCTTCTTGTGATCGGCATCTTGTAGTGTTCGATCTTGAATCGGGCAGCGATCCGTTTCTATCTTGAATCGGGCAGCGATCCGTTTCTATCTTGAATCGGGCAGCGATCCGTTTCGATCTTGAATTGGGCAGCGATCCGTTTCTATGGGCGGTCTTGACTTCGCTCTTCACACGGGCAGCGATTCGTTCTATTCTTGCTGTTTTGAATCGCAGTGATTCGATATATTGAAACAGAATTACGTTCGCGATTTTCTTCAATTTTCTTCACAAAATTTATCTTCCTATTTGGCAGAGATTCTTCACTATGTCTTCTATTTTCAGTAATCCGGTGCACTCGAAGGACCACAATGTTGGCTATTTGGCTAGCACAACTGCTATTGACTATTAGGCCGGAGGTTCAGACTGAGAAATAAAAGAACTTTTCTTGAATCACCGCCGAGAGCGCTTGAAGTTGAAGGTGTCGGAGCGTAGAGCGAAGTAGAGCGAAGTAGAGCGAAGTAGAGCGAAGTGAAGAGGCGGCCGCCGAGGCCTATATTTATTTGGCTCGGAACGGCTCGCAACCGAGTGGGGGTGGGATCACTGCGCTCCCGGCCATATCTTTATTGGTTGAATAAACATTTGATACAATTAACAGTGTTTTACTATTTTACAATTATAAATTCACTATTTCTAATAAGATTAACAAATTACACAATTCTAATTAGATTGATTAATTAAGTTTCTAATAAGAACACAATAAGAGTTCAATTGTTCATTATTATGAGGCACTTATAGCACTGTATTTACTTATTCACACTATTTACACTATTAATCACTGAACTAACACTATGAGTTTATTATTATCGCGAACAGTAGGTAATAAATTATTACGGTAATCGTTGTTTATTGTTCAGAAACCCATTACGAAATCCTGTAGGACCATTAAAATAATAAAAAATGGATATTTAAGCCAATATTTTTGAATTTGCTCGTACGAGTAGTACGAACATCATCATCAACTTCATTTACAAACTTTGTCCATTGGCTGGACTCTTTTAATGCTGAGCTATAAAATCACTGCTATTCTGTAAGAAACGCAGCGCTGTCGCAACGCTGCGACGAGCTCGTCGCGCCCACAGCGTTGACGTTGCTAGGGTGTTTGATATGGTTTGACAAGCTTATACCAAGTTGAATTCACAGCACTGTCACAGCGTTGCGACAGCGCTGCGTTCCTTACAGAATAGCACTGCTGAAGGCATTTATAAGGGAAAATGTTTAATCAATCATATTATTATCAATTACAGGTGATAGAGGACAATCCGGACCCAACATGGACGTTGCTTTGGTACTTGCGGAAGAAACTCTCATTAACAGGCACCAAGTACGGGTGTGGGGAGGGCGGCTGCGGCGCCTGCACAGTCATGTTGTCTCATTACCTGAAAAATGAAGACGTTGTAAAGTATCCTTTAAACAAAATGGCAATAGACATTAGTCGTAATAGAAAAAAGCTAAAACAAAATCGTATTTTTTTTTATAATTATTTTTTTCAATAATATGGTGGGCGTAGGTAGATCTTAAATCCGAGTTACAAATCTAATATTAATTAAATTTTATACAGTTATAATTTCAGTATTCGCCATTTACCAAAATTTTACACAGCATTCACTAAGTTGTAGCTTTCATGTCACAAAAAAATATTGTGGTGAGTATCCATTTTGTATCATATAATATTTTTGCTTAACTCGATTCATAAGACATATCGCCGTAAACGCATGCTTAACACCAGTCTGTGCAATGCACGGTGTAGCTGTTACGACAGTAGAAGGCATAGGTTCCACCCAAGATAAATTACATCCTGTTCAAGAGCGGATCGCAAAAGCCCACGGATCCCAATGTGGTTTTTGTACGCCAGGAATTGTTATGTCCATGTACGCTTTGTTGAGGAATAAAGTTAAAATAGACTACAATGACATTGAAACCGCACTACAAGGAAACCTTTGTAGATGCACAGGCTATAGACCCATTATAGAAGGTTTCAAAACATTTATAGAGCCATGGGAAACTAAATATGATTCAGTTACTCAGGAGTCTCCATGCGGCATGGGGAAAGATTGTTGTCGGAACAAAAAAGGCGAGAACGAATCAGAGACGGATCTTTATAATAAGTCTGAATTTATGCCGTATAGCCCAAGCCAGGAACCAATTTTCCCACCAGAACTGAAATTAAATGATGAATATAGATCAACTTTCCTATTCTATAAAAGCAAGGAATGTGTGTGGTTAAGGCCTCAAAAACTAAATGAACTCTTAGTTATAAAAGAAAAGTTCCCAAATAGCAAAATTGTCATTGGTAATACGGAAATTGGAGTAGAAGTTAAATTCAAAAGGAAAATATATCCTATTCTGATTTATCCTATAACTATAAAAGAGTTGCATAAACTAAATGTAACTGACACCGGAATTGAAATTGGAGGTGCTATTACTTTAACCGAATTAAATATTTTTTTACAAACAGTGATCGCAGAGAAAGGAAAAAAGGCTCTCGTTTTAGAGTCTATAAGAGATATGCTACATTATTTCGCAGGAAATCAAGTTCGAAACGTTGCATCACTTGTGGGAAATATAGTAACATCTAGTCCCATATCAGATTTAAATCCAATATTAATGGCTTGTTCAGCAAATATTTATGTATGTTCTACGAAAGGAAAAAGAAAAATTACCATAGATGATAAGTTTTTTATTGGTTATAGAAAAGTCGATATCGCAGAAAATGAAATAGTTCTGTCTGTTGAAATTCCATTCACAGAAAAACTTCAGTTTTTCAAAGCTTATAAGCAAGCGCGACGTAGAGATGATGATATTTCTATTGTGACAGCAGCATTTAATGTTAATTTTAATGATGACTTTAGCGTATCAGAAGCAAAAATTTGTTATGGAGGTATGAAAGAAACAACAATTTGTGCCTCTAAATCATCAGATCTCATTCAAGGCCTATATTGGAATGAAGTGATGCTAAAGAAAGTTTTTGAATCCCTCGTTCAAGAATTACAGCTAGACAATTCTGCGCCGGGAGGAATGGCAGCTTATAGAAAGTCTCTTTGTCTAAGTTTATTCTTTAGATTCTATATGTACGTCTTAAATGACTTAAACTACAATGGCTACCACGTCAATAGTTGGGAACTTCTAGGAGCTCATGGAATACAAGGTGGTCAGCCTGAAAGCACGCAATGTTTTGAAATAAAAAATGATACAAAAAGCTTATCTGATACGGTTGGTTTACCCATTGTACACATGTCCGCACTGAAACAAGCTACTGGGGAAGCAATTTATTGTGATGATGTCCAATCTACTCAAGGAGAACTGTATTTATGTTTGGTTAGAAGCACAGAGAGTCATGCTAAGATAATCTCTATTGACCCAAGCAAAGCTCTGTCATTACCAGGTGTAATAACATTCCTTTCAGGCAATGACTTAACCGAAGAAAGAAACAAAATGGGTGCTGTAGTCAATGACGAAGAAATATTTGCTAAAGAAATTGTAACCAGCCAATCTTGTATAATAGGAGCAATCGTGGCTACATCTGAAAGTGTAGCACGTAAAGCAAAACATTTGGTTAAAGTAGTTTATGAAAAGTTGCACCCTGTTGTTGTAACGATTGACGATGCAATTGATAATGAATCATTCTTTCCTGGATATCCCATAACATTAAGCAAAGGCAATGTCGAGGAAATATTTTTGCAATCAAATGAAACAGCAGAAGGATTTATAAGAAATGGAGCTCAAGAACATTTCTATTTAGAAACAGTTTCAGCAATAGCTGTTCGAAAAGAAGATGAATTAGAAATCACTTGTACATCGCAGGACCCATCAGAGGTTTCTGTAAGTGTTTTAATTTAAAATTTGTAATAATATACACTAGTTTTCATTAAATTAACGTTGGTGGTCATGTTTCAGAGAATAGCTTCAGAAGCTCTTGGAATACCTATCCATAAAGTTGTCAGTAAGGTAAAAAGAATCGGTGGAGGATTTGGTGGTAAAGAGACCAGACCAAACGTATTAATTATACCTGTAGCCGTTGCTGCATATAAACTAAAAAAACCTATTAGAGGAGTATTGGATAGAGACGAAGACATGCAAATAACTGGTTATAGACATCCATGTTTAATAAAATACAAGGCTGCCTTTAATAGTAATGGTAAAATAACCGGTGTTATTTATAATATGTATTTTAATGCTGGAAATTATTTGGATATATCTGGCGCGGTAAGAAATAGGTTTTGGTAATATCTGTTAGATTAATTCAATCATATTTTTTCACTAACGTGCTTTTAAAATTTAAGATGGTATCCAGAGCGATGATGCATGTGGATAATTGCTACTATATACCAAACATTCTCGTTAATGGATATTTGTGTAAAACTAATACACCATCCAATACTGCATTCCGAGGATTTGGCTCTCCACAAGCTATGTTTGCAGCAGAAGTTGTAATAAGAGACGTAGCTGCCAAGTTAGGTAGAAGATATGAAGATATCGTCGATATAAATTTATACCGAGAAGGAGACTTGACACATTTCAATCAAAAGCTCATTCACTGCACTTTATCTCGTTGTTGGAATGAATGTATTGAGATGTCAAACTATTTGGAGAGAAAGAAGCTTGTTGATGAATTTAATAGGTTAGTAATAATTGAATTAGCTTTTATGATTTTCTGATAAGTATATAACATTTATTTATTTATTACACACACTACATATTCTACAAATTAAATCAAATATTTATTTTTATTTCCAAGGTACTACTTGTACACTTCAAGTAATAAAAAAAACGTAAAAAATAACTCGAGAACTTGAAATGAGTTGCTTTATAATGTTTTGTGATAGCCAATATTGTAGTCACATATTGCAGTTGAAGTTTTGCCCACTTACAAGCTCCTTTAAGAACAGGTGATCAATTGATAGAAAAAAGCCTTTTAATGGCGGTGGATGGTCCACTATCAGTGAGTTTGCGTCTTGTTGGAACCTTTATACTTAAAAATTTATACTTAAATACCGTACAATTAACAGTATAATTATTATATGTATTATGAGTTACGACTCGCACAAGTATATTATATAATTATATTAAAGATTCTTTTGTGAGTATTCAGTCACAAAAATTCCAACATTATGCATTTGCAGCTTGCCGTAATTTTGCAGAATTTGTAAATTAATCTTTAATTTTTTGATTTACAGGTTAAACAGATGGAAAAAGAAAGGCATCAGCTTAGTGCCAACTAAATATGGTATATCCTTTGCTGCGGACTTTTTCATGCAAGCGGGTGTACTATTGCATATATACAGAGATGGATCGGCTTTGTTATCCATTGGTGGTATAGAAATGGGTCAGGGACTTTTTACTAAAATGATACAAGTAGCATCTCGACGTCTTGAAATAGATGTTTCCAAAATACATATTAGTGAGATGGCCACAGATAAAGTGCCCAATAGTTCTCCAACTGCAGCAAGTATGAGTTCTGATCTATATGGAATGGCCGTTATAAATGCTTGTGATAAAATAAACGAGAGACTTGAACCGATCAAAAGTAAAGATCCGAATGGAACATGGGAAAATTGGATTACTGCTGCATATTTTGAAAGAGTGCCGTTATCGGCTACGGGATTTTATGCAGCTAAAAAAATGGAGTACAACCGAGAAACAAATTCCGGTGATATATACGAATACTTTACATACGGTGTAGCGTGCTCTGAGGTTATAATAGATTGCCTTACAGGAGATCACCAAGTCCTTAGGACAGATATTGTGATGGATGTCGGCGAAAGCCTAAACCCAGCTATTGACATCGGTCAGATTGAAGGAGCATTTATTCAGGGTTATGGCTTTTATACGATGGAGGAAATGTTATTATCTCCAGATGGTGAAGTGTTAACGAAGGGACCAGGGGCTTATAAGATTCCCAGTTTATCTGATATACCTAAAGTGTTTAACGTATCTCTACTAAAAGGAGCCCCCAACCATCGTGCTGTTTATTCGTCAAAGGTAAATTTAGTTCATCTTTTACATTTTACCAAACAAACATGTTAGTAGAAAATGATAAAGTAAGCCACTTTCTGACGTGAATACGTACTGTATGCGTAAGTTTACTCAGTGAAGTCATTTTCACGTCCTGCTTATGTCCCTAAGAGTATTGCCTACGCGTTGCTTCTTCTGAAATACTTAATGTAATACAAGGTAGGGTAGCTTGTAGCTAATAACTACAGGTGTTCTCTCGTTCCCTATGAAATGCCTAAAATGAAACTTATAGGCCTATTAAAAGGGGTGATGATGATATGATACCAGCGCAGATGGACCCACCGCAGCGGCCCGTACGGTAGGCCTTAGTTATTATAAAATCGATACTGTTACCTTCATGATCTTTCTTCTTATAGGCAATAGGTGAGCCGCCACTTTTCCTGTCTGCTTCAGTCTTTTTCGCTATCAAGGAAGCTATCAAATCTGCGCGGACGGATGCGGGAGTGACTCCAGAATTTACCCTAATAGCCCCCGCTACATGCGCTCGCATCAGGATGGCATGCGATGATTTTATTACCCAACAGGTAAATTTAATGATTAATTTATTACTTATCCATTCGTACCAGATGTCAGATTTACTTGGAACCTAGAAAAATATAGAATAATGACTTCACACAGAGTATAATATTATTTGATTTTACTTGTTATTTTTGAAATATAAATATGTACATTGTACACATAAAAAAATCTCTCAGAAAATTCATTCAATACTTTGTATTGCTTATATATAATTTCCTCCAAACAAGTTCGATGGTAAAACTAAAGTACTAGTTTCATTTATTTTTGGTTGAGTTATGTAATATTATTATATCTTGTTTCAGGTCGAGCCCACTATTAAGAACGACGGAAAGCCTTGGAGTGTTATTTTGTAATACGCAATATGAGTTAATTACATGTTATTCGTTGATCATACATTGATTGTTTATCAGATAAAATATATTTTGTTTACTGAAGTTTGTTTTATTATAATATAAATGGATTGGATAACGATGAGTGATGACGGATGGACGGATAAAGGTAGATGATGATGATAATGATACTATACAGATTATATATAAGATTTTTATTACATATACTCGTATATTGCACATAGTCACATCTATGACCCACGAACACAGAAGACTCACTGTTTCTTGGCGGGATTCAAACCCGCCACTTCCGGCTTACGCGCCAACGCGCTAATCATTAAGCCACAGAGGTCTCCTTCATAATCATTATCAGAAGCCTAATGACGTTCAAAACCCGACTACTTTTTTTTTTTTTTTTTTTTTTTTTTCGGTTGGATCTATGCTAATGGTCCTAGTGACCGTTATGCGTCATCGGAAATGGGGTGATCCGGTTGGATCATCCTATGACGTTAAAAATTTGGGGGGTTGCCCCCCGCCATGTTCATGGCGTCGGGTTTGTACCTAACTTGGTCAGCTACGGTCGACTGGTTTGGAACGGGTGACGTTAGAAACCTATCGTGAGGACCGGCCCTCCCCTCCCCCGGTAGCGGGGGAGGCGGGTCAAGCGCGGGACCCGAGCAAGCTGCCGATAGCAGAGTGCTATCGGTGATTACACGGTCTATATTGGTGTCGACTCGTAGCTGATCTGAGCCTATGCTGTCGCGGTTGATCCGGATCAACTGGTCAACGGAGTGTAGGGTTCGACGTCGCATACGACCCCGGGGCCCATGCGGTGTGAATGTGTGCCTAACACCGGCTGTGTTATGTCTGAGTGTGTGTTGTAGCTTACGTCGCGCTTCAGCGTCGCGCTTTAACAGTTCTGTGATTTTATCAACAGGATCGGTTATGACATTCTTAGGTAACCTAGACTTATTAGGTGCTAAGCTATCGGGGGTGTAGTTTGCCGCACTCACGACGAGTGGGTTCGGGTGGAGAAGTGCCTTTTCGAAGTGACGTTCTGACATCGCTTTGAAATGGCCCCTAATCGAATCTAGTCTGAGGTCGCGATGTAGGTCGATGTTTCTTACGTACCACGGGCAACCGGTTGCCACACGTAAGAATTTATTTTGGATCGTTTGGAGGCCTCGGAGTCTATACTGAGGCACATGCGCGAATGCCACACAGGAGTATGACATGATGGGGCGGATACATGATTTATAGAGGGTGAGCTTGTGCCTGAGGGGCATTTTGCTCTTTTTGTTTATGAGGAAGTACAGTCTACTACTGACGAAACGGGCTTTTTTAGAAATCGCGGCGATGTGTGGTCTAAACGACATCGACCTGTCAAGGGTGACCCCCAGGTACTTGACCTGTCTAACTCTGGGAATAACGACGTTATTTAGTAAGATTGGTTTCATCGTGAACCATGTTTGTCTGCGTTTAGGTAAGCGTGTCTTTCTCTTACGAGAGAAATGAATCGACGCGCTTTTATCGGGGTTAATAGCTATTCTCCATTTTGCGAACCAGTTGCCTAGTTCGTTGACGGCACGTTGGAGAAATAGCGATGCTCTATTAGCATTAGGGTGGGTAACGTATAGAGCTGTATCGTCAGCGAAGAGAGCCAGTTTGACGTCCGGAGGTCTGGGGATATCTGATGTGTACAGATTGTATAGAGTTGGGGACAGCACGGAGCCCTGGGGGACTCCGGCCCTCAGAGGTCTCAGGGAAGAGAGGGTGCCTTCGACCCTATACCTAAATGACCGGTTTGACAGATAGTCGCGGATGATGATGACTAGCCTATCCGGTATTCCTAGCTTGTACAGTTTGTACACGAGGCCTTCGTGCCATATCCTATCGAAGGCCTTAGCTACATCGAAAAATACGGCGCACGTATCGCGGGAGTTCTTTTTATTGAAACCTCTGAGTATGTCTTCGGTCATACGGTGGACTTGCCTTGGACAGCAGTGGTTTTCGCGGAAGGCGAATTGCTCGTCTATGAACAGGTTCTTTTCGCCTATAACGGCTTTGAGCCGCTTAAGCAGAACCCGTTCGTAGATTTTGCCAATCGAGCTTAGTAGACTGATGGGCCGATAGCTAGACGGTTCCGTGCCCGGTTTGCCGGGCTTAGGTATGCCGATAACCGTAGCTTCTTTCCATTGGTCTGGGAACCTACAGCCCTTTAGGAGGGCGTTGAAAATGCTAACCAGGAGGTAAACAAGAGCGGGTGGGAGTATTTTAATGACTTTGTTGGAAATCCCGTCCGGCCCGGGGGCCTTCTTGGAGTGAAGTCGTTTGATAATGTCTTGGACTTCTTCTACATCCGTCGGAGGGATAGGATCCCCCTCCGGCGGCGCAGAAGTCTTCGACTCTACTACCCTAATTACCTCCTCTACGTGGGAGCCTATGGAGGGTGAGGGGGTAGTGATGTTGGGGGTACACTGGCTCTCTAGTGTGTCGGCTAATAGTTCCGCCTTGTCGGCGTCCTCTAGTGCAGGCGCGCGATTTGGTCTTTTTAATGGCGGCATAGATGCCTCCGTTTTCTTTTTAAAAGAACGAGCGAGTGGCCAGTAGGCCACATGGGAGGGTGAGATTTCACTAAGGAGGCGATCCCACTTTTCGGCTTTGTGCTCTAAGATGCGTGTTTTAACGTCTCTTTCGAGGTTACGGAGGTCACGACGATACTCGTCCGCCGGGTAGCGAGCGTATCTGCGCCTTGCGGTGTTTTTGGCGCGTATGAGTGCTTTAATGTCATCCGGGAGCTCCCAGTGTCCATCGCTGGACGTTGAGATCTCCCTAGATGACTTTTCCATCGTCGCTACCAGATGGTCGGTAAGGTCGGAACTGGCCGCAATGGCCGCCTCGGGACTCTCTATAGTGTCCGGGATGTTGTCGAGTTGACTCGAGCGAAGTGAATTTAAATTTTCATTTAGTAATTTAAAGTCGATGATCTTTTTCTTTTGATTTTTAGTATTATTCTCGGGGTTACCTAATTGAATTAATACTGGTCTGTGGTCTGAGTTAAGCTCGTGTACTGTTTGAATAGAATGCACCAGAAGGGATACATTGCGTATTATACATATGTCTAATATGGATGGCCGCACATTACTCCTATCGCTGTTCGCGAAGTCGTAGCGTGTTGGCTCATCTGGGGCGACTACTGTACAGGCTAGATCATCAACGGCGCGGCAGAGAATTATACCATTTTTATTGTTTTCTCTGCAGCCCCATGCCTGATTTTTACTGTTTAGGTCGCCGGCTATAAAGACGGCGTTGCCTAGTTCTAATAGCGATTTGAGATCGCTGAAGAGTAATGTTTTATTACACGATTGATATACCGAGGCGATGATGATCGACTGATGGCCGGTCATGCTCACCTGGCAGACGGACGCCTCCAGTGAAGCTAGAGGCGGTGTGTCTAATGGGATACAATGGAGTGTTCTTTTGTAATAAATTAGTGTACCTCCGAGTCGGGATCGCAACCTATCATTCCTAACGATGTTATAATTAGGGATACGCGGATTACTATTACATGGTTTTAGAAACGTTTCCTGCACAAGGAGGACGTCAACATCGTATTTTTTTACGAAAATGCGAATTTCCTCTAAATTCGCGCTAATGCCGTTCGCGTTGAACGACACTAGTCGGAGAGAACGCGGTTTTGTCCTAGCCGTGGTAGCCATTTAAGGGCTTTGAGAGGGTGGGGACCTAATCTTGGCGACCAGGGTGGCATGTTCACTATATGCCTGGCATGTCTGCTGTAGGGTGGTGGCGACGCGTAGTTTGCGGGCCAGGACGGCTAGCTCTTCTGGATCTATATCGCAGAGAGCCTGAAAGACAAACGCTAGGTTTATCCCGAATTCATCAGTGGGGGAAGCGGGACAGCTGGGGGCTGCTCGTACCTTCGTACTTGCAGGGGGGGCTTGCTGCCTGATTACTGCCGCTGGGGGGCTTGGAGGGCCCGGAGCGGGTTTTGCGGGTGCAGATGGCTGGGAAGCCGCTCTGTCATGCCACGCGTTCGTCTTGGGGGGCGGAGCGGGGACAAACTTCTCCTCCCTGGGTCGGGTGGTGGATCTGGGAGCAGGACCAGGTTTTTTCCCGGCTCTCCTCCCTTTCCTTACCACCGCGGGGGCTTTCGGGCAGCCGCGGTAGTTAGCCGGGTGCCCTTGGCCTCTGCAGATAACACAGCTAGGTGGTTCCGTAGCTGTGGCCCTATCGCGGGGACAGTCGGGGGTCCCGTGGTCGCCGAGACACTTAACGCACCTGGGGTGCGCCTGGCAATTTCTTGCCGAATGACCATATAATTGGCAACGATGACATTGCCCTATGATGCCCCTTTTACGGGGGGACTCTACCTTTAGCCCGGTCATGTTACACACGGCCCGGACATTAAATATGGCTTTCGCCGCCGGCGTTAGCGGCAGGATAACAAGTACCATCTTGTACTTGTATTTATTGCGGGGGTGGTACATTCTATGTACCTCCTCCACAGGGTATCCCTGGAGGATCAAGTCCTCCTTGATTTCGGACGGGTCCATATCCCGGGGGACACCGCCGATGACAACACGCAGTACGCGCTCATCTTCGAGCGCGTACGTGTGGTATCCTATTTTGTTGGCGCTTAAGAAAGCGGTCAACCTACGGTGGTCATTAGAGTCCGCCACTTGGACTCTTATGCCGTCTGCGCACGAACGTGCAGATTTGTATAAAATCTGCTTCGCGTATATAGCCTTTGAGACTATTGTCCAGCTTTTGGTATCCTGGACGACTATCGGGGGGGGCGCTTTCGTGCGCGTTTCAGTGTCCATGCCCTCGTTTGGGGTGGACGCCGAAGTACCGGGCGCGGGGGACGCGACTTGGTCGCGCCTAGTGACCTGCGGCGATGATGATGATGCCGCTGTCTTGCCCTGAGGGGGCGGGGTCCCTACCTTCGGAGCCTTAGGCGGGGGGGATGGCGCGGAGGACGGCGCGGACCCGGTGTCCGGGCGCCGCCTCTTCTTTTTATTGCGGACCTCCGTGAATCCGCTGTTGGTGGTCTCCTCCTCGGAGGAGCTGCCGGCTACCGACATCTCCTCCTCTGACGGAGTTGACGAGCGGGAAGTCCGCGTGTTTTCCGATCCGGCATCGGTTGTGCCGGACTCGGTTCCTAGCGGGCCGTCGTCCGTTGACGCGGCGGGGGGCGCGGGTGAGTCGGTCGAGAACCTCCTCACTTGTTTGCTGTGGCTACTGCCTGATTTTTTTGCGTAGGCTTTTATTTTTACCTCGAAGTCGGGGACGTATTCCCGCAGGAAGGCCATAAGGGCCTCTTTGGGGATGTCATTAAGTTCCGCCATTGTTTTATTGTTTGTCGATGTTAAACAAAAACCGGTCGTCATTAAGACGCCATTGTGTTCCTACCCTCCCGCCTGGCGGGAGGTGTGTAACAAAGGAATTAAAACGGTCGACTACCTGGGCAGGTACCGGGACGCAACCCAAGTAGGTGTGTAAATAACGAAAACAACTTACGTGTTCGGCTTCGGGAACACACTTTTCGCTATGCGAGCGATTAATAACGCGGCACTATCACAACGAACGCGACTATGTGGCACCGGAACACCACTTAATTACGAACGCGGTTCTAAGCGCGCGATAAAACGGACGGGTTTAAACGCGATTGAGTCGTCTGACGGCCTCAATATCTAGGAGCACTTGTAAACTGTACGAAACGCACTAGTATGACGCAACACTGACTCTAACAATAGACAAAGGACAGTACTGGGGCACAGCCTTTGTCTACGAGAACAATGGAGCGCGAGAACCTTGTACCTGCGCAGAGAGCGTAGGACGATAGGTCTGTACGTGTTGGCGGACACGCACCGAATGAAACCCGACTACGTGTAAAGTTCTAAGCAATACAGATTAGTCAAGTCTAAACACATTACACAAGGTAATTAATGTGAACGGTCAAGGAGTTCCCTCGACTGTGTTTCGACTCCATCATCAGAACGGGTCTAGAATGAAATTGCAATTTATAATACTTATTCGAAAAATTTACAAACGCACTAGAAACCTCCTCGATTTCTATGAAATGCCTTCATCAGATCCTGGTTTCCTTACTATCGCACCCGGCCATCCTTGAAATATCAGATAAGCCATCTGCCAAAAAATATAGTATATATATATAGTCGGTTAATAATTGTACCCATTCAAACAAAAAAGAAAATTACTTGTTATAATATTACAAATGAACATTCAGATAAGATTCGGCGTGGTTTGAATAACTGAGATTAGAAATGATGTTCTAGGTATTTTACAGAGATAAAATGTCATACTTTCTATGTGCAATCGAGGAGATGGGTGACTAAAGTAATTAAGGTCAATTTAGAATAAATTGCCGGCTTTGGTACGATAAAGAATCAAATCTTTAGTAAAGATTCTTTACATACTGGGGTTCCTACGTGTCTCCAGTCTCGGTAAGCCGTTTGTCCCGGCTCTCATTCGTGGATTTTGACGGTCGTTACGGGTCGTTGAAAGCCCGAAAGTCTGACAAGTTTTACCCCGGAGTAGCATATTAGCCAGTTACTGGGTTGTGGAGGTCACATAGGCAGTCACACCGTTTAAATACTGATATTCAGCCGCATCCAGTTAGACTAGAAGCTGACCCCAAATAACTATAGCTGGGAAAAAGTTAGACAGAAGAAGAAGCGTTCATATCTGTTAAAGTGAATGGTAAACTAGCAACAAATATTTATTAATACCACATTTATATTATTAGAATATCTCTAGACAATGTAAGCGTAGAAAATGATAAAATAAATAAGCAGTAAGTAAAAATAAGTAAATTGGTCATATAATGGTTTTTTATATGGCAATTCTTACGAGATTCGAAATTTAATTTTGGAACATTTTAAAAATGTTTTTTAGATACAATATATAATGCAATGTAGACACGGGTGCTTAAATATCGTCCCACTGTAAGGTAGCTTCGCCACTGAGAACGAGTGAGGCGTAAGCGCTTATCAAATACTATACAATAATATATATACATATATGATCGTACATCTTAGACCTCGGCGGAGTGCCGGTCCCCTCACTGATCACCGATCAGTCTTGTTTGTGTGTATCAGCGGAACGCGTGTCACTATATCAATATAAAACTAAAAACCACCCAGCTGTGATGGGATTGTCGAAAACAGATGAAAAAACAGGCGAAGCCAGTTCGGAATTGGTTTTCTATGTAAATGGAAAGAAGGTAGGTTTCATATAGTTAATCATATATAAATTTTTATTTCCACAAACGAGTTTATAAATAAATAGTCCAATGTTAATAGAGTTCAATTCATTGGAATGTACTTTGATATGAATATGATAATAGCGAAATAATATTTATGTTTGTTATCGTTTTATCATTTTATATTATCATCTCAAGTACTCTTTGTGTGCTATTAACATGCTATTAATAATAAATTCGAAGCAAGTATACCTTAAGACATGATAATATTATAATATATGAAATTTAAGGGTGGTGGTGTAGTAGAATATTAAGAATAAAACCTTTTTTTTGTTTTTATTTATAGAATAGGAATGCGGATGTTTGAGGGTAAATAATATTGTGAAATAGTTCTATGTAATTTAAAATTTAAACAACCAACGAATGGCTCACTATCATAAACGTATGGCTACCGGAGGCTGCGAAGTGCATTGTAAACTTAGTAGGTCGATTTTGGGCCATTTTAGAATGCATATATATTTATACTGATATAATATTTGGGATACTTCATTTATAATATTGACTTCGACACCGGGAGAAGACTGATATAATCATTACTTATAAATTATACTTATGATAAGAATTATGAGAGTACAGTCAATCAGCGCTAATAATTATATTTAAGTAATTTGTTTTTAATAATTATACTATTGGCCCCCTATATTATGTGCCATTACTGTGCACAGGTTCCCTCGAAATCAGGAGAGGGTACTGGGCCATAGCTTACCGATGCGCAGGCCCAATGGGGGTTGATGAGCTTCAGAGAATTTAAAATTCTTTGAAGTTCAACAACTCAGCAGGCATGCAGATTTCCTTAAGATGTTTTCCTTCACCGGTGAGCGAGCGATGGTCTCGTGTTCTGGGGCATTTACGAATTTAGAAAAACCCATTTAGTGCACCATGGGGTCAATATCGAAGATCGCTTACGGGAAATAACGAATACACATTTTATTTACCTAATGTATCTGGTCGATTACTATCAGCTATTTAAGCTAATGCGTTAAAGGTTTCCGACCTGTGAACCCACCTGTTCCAGTTATAATCCTAGAAGCCCCACTAATGAAATATAAGCTTGTTAAAAAATATTACTGTTAATTACCTTTTTCATTCGGAAAAAGCTAAGAAAAATAAAGAAGAAAACCAAAAATTTATTAAAAGTTACTTCCTACATAAGAGCATTGTGGGTATGAGAGCTTGACCTAGGGGTCTTTCAACACTATTTTTTTATCTTTATTTATTTAAGGGCATTCGTCGCCTAGGACATAAAGAGCCCCAACGTTCCCTAATCCTAGAATGGATTCAGGGAGATAAACTTGTCAATACCAAGGATTAATGATTATGTTTGCAGAGGGTTCATATTAATGAATAAATGCCATGTTGTTCAATCATCATCATCATCATCAGCATTTATCCGTTCACCGTTGAAAACATGCTTCCCCACAATAAACGCCATGTTATTAAATAATATCAAAGAATGTAGGGGTTGCGGACAATAATTAACTCTGTCTGGGGATATATCAAACTAGCCACTTAATAATAAATCTTTGATTGCCATATTTGTCTTCTATGTAGACCTATAAACCACCTACGCAGATTTTTACCAATTGTATTAAAATATCGGAATACCTTGCAGTCGAAACACGAAACAAAACGCAAATAACGTGTTTGTGACTTCTAAACAAACAGGTATGAGTTCATTTGCAGCTGATCTACCAAATGTAAAAAACATACTCAAACACAATCATTACTGGCTAGATAATGATAATTATTGTTAGCTCATAGGCAGTAATCATAAGTTCCGAGGACGGAGTTCTATTAACATATTTAAATGTTAATCAACATAAGTTAGGTAAGAGTCCTTCTAATTTTATAAATGTGAAAGTTCGTCTGTTATCTCCTTGTTCATGTATAATCGGCGATGTATGAAACTTTTATAAAGAAAGACCGTTTCCCCGAATAATCGAGAACAAAGAATATTTTTTATTCTGGTAATAGGTTCCCATGATGTCATGTAAAGTTCTATTAAATGTACACAATATACATTTGATATGTATGTGCATATAAGTATCGCTACGACCACCATGTTATGTTACCTACATAGTCAAAATAGGTTAAATCAAACAGGTTTTAAGAGAAATGTATACATTTGAGAGTACCAATGTTAATCTTGATCATATTTATGGCTGGATTACTGCGTTCAAAACACGTGTTTAAAAAACATTGATATAAAAAAATGGAAATAATACATAATATACAGTCTAGCAATCTGTATTATTAACATGAAGTAAACAAATCTTGATGAAATTAATAACAGTGATGTAAAATATGATGATAAGGGGAACTGTTGTTGTTATTTATCGATTCCAATAAAATAATTGCAAGTAATAAATATTTTTTTTCGATTCGAATGAAATGAATAATCCATCCGGCGTCTTTTCGTTTCTCTTTCATTTGTACACTTTAGAATTTAAAAAAAAAAAAACGTATTCATATCGTTTATAATATCTATACGCATTCTAAGACGGTGGAGATATCTGTATTCATCTTACAAATTATCTGCACCTGGCGGGATCGAATCCGCGACCTGCGTAGTCCAGATAGGCTGTCCCTTAGACAAGTGGTACAAATGCTAAATGAATAGAATAGAATACTTATTGTATGGGAATGACATTAGCTGTCAAATTAGGTACATGTTGTAAGCTATAAATTTATGGTCTCTTGCATTTTTAACTTGCGATAAAACTAAAGACTCATGCAATTTTTTAGCAAAAACTATAATAACTATCTACAATACACGGAGATAAGTGACAATTTTGATTTAACGTTCTTATATTTTATAGTGTCATTCGCAAACAATAAGTATTCTATTCTATTCGTTTATATCGGCCGACCGTCAAGTAAAGCTAGTGTATGACTGCGAATGACAGCTAGCCTGTTGATTACAACGGTTGGAGACACACGTCATTTATCAAAGGGTCAACTGATAATAAAAAGACGTCGCTACAAACAAAGTTATCGATATTGCAAATGATGAAATATTCCTATTACTATAGGTATTATACGTCTATAACAGATTTCGGTCACTGAGATGCTGTATTGACACTGTTGCTATGAGGCAAAATTGGCTGTAATAAATTATGATTATTTTATTCCACCTGAGTATACAAAAATTAAGCAATGATTTAAAGCTCAGCTAATTTTAGTTGTACAAAATCATCAACATTATTTCAAACCCTCTGTGACAAGGTGATGCTGATAAATTTCAAACGACGTATTTTAAACAAGTTTTTGCTTTTTCCATAATTTTTATAGGGTAGGTAATTTAATAATTAATATTCATTGCAACATGTGGTGACATAGAAAATGTATAGGTACCTAGGTACTGAGCATAGAAATATTCAGAACATTATTTCATTCATCTGTGGTATAGATGCGTACTGAGCGTAGATATTATAGCATTGGAATTATACTGTGCCTGCGATTCTGTTTTTCTTGATAGCTTAGAATAATAACTCGTTGTTATTCTAAGCTAAATAGATATTATGATAAAGATCAATATCAATTAGTTTATGCTAACGATTCCATAATTATACCAATATCGACTAGTTCTACCAAAACTACATCAGTCAACCGACCGATGGTAGCAGAAACATTGATTTCTATTAAAGTCAGGCCAACAATAAGCGATTTTTTTATAGCATAGAAGGGTAAACGAACAATCGAAGCCTTGCGACTATCGACACCCATTAACATCCACATAACCAGAGGTTACGCAGATGCGTTGCCCTCGTTTTATAATAATAATAATAATAACAATCATTTATTTCAGGCACTTTGGCCTATAGATATATACCATACAGACTAACATATATATTATTATATTACATTATTGTTAGTATATTTAAACCTTAAAACTTTTTCCCTGTGTTTAGTAATTAAAAAAAAGTTCATTCAATTCATTTTTCTAGGAATCATTCCGTGAGCCATCAATGCTCAAAAAGCAAAAGCTATCATACATACCTACCTATTTAAAAAACTTTACAACTACTTTTCATTTTGTTTAAAAAATTAAATTCAAATTTTTCATCGTTAAGTAATTAGTTTTCTTTGTTTCATTTAAGGTAGTTGAACGAAATCCCGACCCAGAATGGACGCTGCTGTGGTACCTACGCAAGAAGCTTCGGCTTACTGGAACAAAGTTAGGATGCGCTGAGGGTGGCTGCGGCGCTTGTACTGTGATGATATCAAAATACAATCGAAAGGAGAAAAAACTTGTGTATCCTTTGAAAATATAGCTGTAGACATTTCACTTCATCCTTCCATTTTTTTCTCATATTGCATATTTTACACAAAAGAAATATGTTAGATTAAAATAATAAGAAATTATTATTTTTACACTCATGAAGCTAATGTCAGTGCTCTTATAAATTCTGTTTATTAACGAGCCGTGATAACCTGTAATTGGAATTACTTTAAGCTCTTAACTTATAACTTTTCTATATACTATTGATTGTCCTTATCATAAATCAATAAGTAAAATACTGAATAATTTAAAAATTTACACTGAATGTTACCTATAGTTGTACTTGCGATTGAATTTTATTTTCTTATCACGAACTACAGTCACTTAGCAGTTAATGCATGTCTGGCGCCAGTGTGTGCCATGCATGGTTTGGCTGTGACCACAATAGAAGGAATAGGAAGTACAAAAACCAAACTACATCCAGCTCAGGAACGTCTTGCAAAAGCTCACGGCTCACAATGTGGATTCTGTACACCCGGTATTGTAATGTCAATGTATACCTTATTAAGGACTAGCCCAAAAATTAAATACTCCGACTTGGAAGTGGCGTTTCAAGGCAACCTTTGCCGATGTACCGGCTATAGAGCTATCATTGAAGGGTACAAAACTTTTATCGAAGACTGGGAAGTGAACAGAGTTGGAAACGGAAGTTCAAACGGAACTTCTAACGGTGTTTGCGCAATGGGGAAAGATTGTTGTAAGAACAAAGCTAATGATAGTGAAACGGATTTAATATTTGATAAGTCGTCTTTCTTACCATATGACTCAAGCCAAGAGCCAATTTTTCCACCAGAGCTAAAATTATATTCTACATATGATGAACAATATTTAATTTTCGAAGGAAGTAAAGTCACTTGGTACAGACCTACTAAACTAAGTACGTTACTAAAATTAAAAGAAAAGTATAACGATGCAAAAATTGTTGTTGGTAATACGGAAGTCGGAGTTGAAGTGAAATTTAAGCATTGCGTATATCCAGTCATTATAATGCCGAATTGTGTGCCGGAGATGAATTCAGTGGTTGAATCAGACAGTGGGCTTGTTGTTGGTGCATCGGTCACGCTGATGGAAATGGAAAATGTATTCAAAACATATATAGATAAATTGCCTCCACACAAAACACGAACACTAAAGACTATAATAAGTATGTTAAATTGGTTCGCTGGTAAACAAATAAGAAACGTTGCAGCCATGGGTGGTAACATAATGACTGGAAGTCCAATATCTGATCTAAATCCCATTCTGATGGCATTAAAAGTGAAGTTAAATCTTATAAGTGAAAGAGATGGTCTACGTTCTGTAAAAATGGACGAAACATTCTTTACTGGTTATAGACGTAATGTTGTGAAGCCTTATGAAGTTTTACTTTCTATAGAAATACCATATTCAACTAGGTATCAATATGTAAAAGCTTATAAACAAGCCAAACGTCGCGAAGATGATATTTCTATAGTTACGGCTGCTATTAACGTAGAATTTGAAAATAATACAAACATTATAAAATATATTAATATTGCATACGGAGGCATGGCTCCTATAACAAAATTTGCTGTAAATACAAGCGAATCTCTTAAAGGCTTAAAATGGAACGTGGAAATGGTGCAAAAAACGTATGAATTATTATTAGAAGAATTTCCATTAAACCCATCGGTTCCTGGAGGAAATGTTTCTTATAGACGAGCTTTAACAATGAGTTTGTTCTTTAAAGCTTATTTGGCTATAGCTAAAGATATGCGTAAGGACTATATACAAGAAGATCTTATCAAACCACATCATAGTAGTGGTGCAGAACAGTTTCATGGAAGTGTCCCAAAAAGTTCACAATATTTTGAACTAGTGGGTGATAAACAAGTTAAAAGTGATGCCGTTGGTAGGCCTATTACTCATGTTTCTGCAATGAAACAAGTCACCGGTGAAGCTATATACTGTGATGATATGCCAACTGCTGAAGGTGAATTGTATTTAGCTTTCGTTTTAAGTACAAAAGCTCATGCACGTATCATATCCATAAATACCGACGAAGCTTTTAAACTACCAGGTGTTGTCGCTTTTTATTCTGGCAAAGATTTAACGAAAGATCAAAACAGTATAGGTCCGATATTCCACGATGAAGAATTATTTATTACCGAAAAGGTCATTAGTCAAGGCCAAACAATTGGTGTTATTGTGGCTGAAGACCAACAAACTGCTCAAGCTGCGGCTAGAAAAGTGAAAATTGAATATGAAGAGCTTCAGCCCGTTATAATTACGATAGAAGATGCTATTAAGCATAATTCATTTTATAAACAATACCCGAAAAGTATAAAAAGAGGTGATTTGAAGATTGCTTTCGAAAATCCTGAAAATATTATAATAGAAGGGCAGTGTAGGATGGGAGGCCAAGAACACTTTTATTTGGAAACACACGCTGCTTTTGCAATTCCAAAAAAAGAAGATAATGAGCTAGAAATATTTTGCTCTAGTCAACATCCTTCTGAAATTGCAGTAAGTTTAGTAGAAATTTATATTTTCTATAACGCACACCCAAATTAAAAATAAAATAAACAAATACCTTAATTTAAAAAAATGTTAAATTAGTAAGTACTTACTTAAAAAACTAATAAAAATTTGAACCAGGTAAACAGTTCAACACTAACTAATGAAATATTGTAAATTGAAAATTGTTTTATTTCAGAAATTAGTTAGCCATGTCCTGCACGTTCCTATGAATAGAATTGTAGCACGAGTGAAGCGAATGGGTGGTGGATTTGGAGGCAAAGAATCTCGGGGCATGCTTGTTGCACTACCCGTCGCTTTCGCTGCCCATAAGCTTCAAAGACCCGTGCGTTGCATGTTAGATCGAGATGAGGACATGCAAATGACGGGAACTCGTCATCCATTCCTGATAAAATACAAAGTCGCTTTCACAAAGGAAGGCAAAATTATGGGTGCACTAGTCAATATTTACAACAATGGGGGTTATTCGTTTGATCTATCAGGACCAGTAAGTTAATAAAATGTAATTTGTGAATATTTAGTTCAAGTATTTAAAAATATTAAATGTATTTATTATTCTAGGTTGTTGAAAGAGCTATGTTTCATTTTGAAAACGCATATTATATTCCGCACTGTGAAGTCATAGGTTATGTTTGCAAAACAAACCTACCGTCGAATACAGCTTTTCGCGGTTTCGGCGGACCACAAGGAATGTTCGGAGCCGAAAACATTATTTGGGACATAGCTAGTAAACTCGGAAAGAGACCGGAGGAGATTAGTAGAATTAATCTATTTAAAGAAAATCTAACTACACATTATGGTCAGTCTCTAACTCACTGCACACTGCAGAGGTGTTGGGATGAATGTGTGGAGAAAAGCAATTTAGCACAAAGAAGAATTGCAATCGACAATTTTAATAAGTAGGTATAGCTTTTGATATTTATACTTGGACTCTACGTTTATTATTTCTCATCGCGATTTAATCTTGCTTTTTTCAGACAACACCGATGGCGAAAACGGGGTATTTCGATAGTTCCAACGATGTTTGGTATTGCTTTTACAGAGAAGTTACTTAACCAAGCGGGTGCTTTGTTGATCGTGTATACGGATGGATCAGTTCTCTTATCGCATGGAGGTACAGAAATGGGCCAAGGACTGCATACAAAAATGTTACAAGTGGCGTCAAGAGCACTTGGAATAGATGTATCCAAAATTCATATCAGTGAAACTGCGACTGATAAAGTTCCCAACACATCACCTACAGCCGCCAGCGCCGGGTCTGACCTCAACGGTATGGCAGTGCTTGAAGCTTGCCAAACTTTGAACAAAAGGTTGCAACCTTTTAAAGACAAAAACCCCGATGGCAAATGGGAAGACTGGGTCTTAGCAGCATATTTGAATCGTGTTAGTTTATCATCTACTGGGTTTTATGCGACGCCCGACATCGGATACGACTTTAAAAATAATGTCGGAACCCCATTCAACTACTTTACTTTTGGTGCAGCTTGTACCGAAGTTGAAATTGATTGCTTAAGTGGAGATCATCAGCTGTTACGATCTGATATAGTTATGGATTTGGGCGAGAGTATTAACCCGGCGATAGATATCGGTCAAATCGAAGGAGCGTTTGTCCAGGGATATGGACTATTTACGATGGAGGAATTAATTTACTCTCCTACTGGCACATTATACTCGCGAGGTCCTGGTGCTTACAAAATTCCAGGGTTCGGAGACATTCCTCTAGAATTTAACGTGTCTTTGCTAAAAGGTGCTCCAAATCCAAGAGCAGTATATTCATCTAAGGTACGTTTTTTTTACTAAAATATTATGTTTATGTAATATTTAGTACGTTTTTACAAGAAACATAGGGGTATTCATTTCTACGCTATAACTAGTTATGTAAGTATTTTAGTGATATTCCTAGATATAAAAATATAGAAACTTCTATAATATTTATTAGAAGTTTGAATGCTGAAGGTTAAATTTAATTCGACATTATTGATAATTTTGAAATTCTTTTACCAAATAATGCTGTATAACTGAGTGGAAAATGCAATAAGAATAATGATCATCAGATGAAATAAACTAAATCTGAATTAAATAGGGCGAAGCTGCGAGTAATGCTACATGTTTAATATTACTTTTACAGGCGGTGGGTGAGCCTCCTCTTTTCCTGGCTTGTTCTGCATTCTTCGCCATAAAAGAAGCAATCAAAGCAGCGCGAGCAGATGCGGGTGTATCCCTTGATTTCACACTAGAGTCCCCGGCCACGTCGGCCAGAATACGAATGGCTTGCGAAGATCACATCACTAAAAAGGTATAATTTTAATTTTATAAACTGGTTACGTAAGCACCTAAGTAAATCTAGTATTATGTTGGATCTGGTCATGGAGAATCTTGGAGTTAATATAAAATAATCTAGACTAGATAATATATAATATATAAGTACTAAAATAGACTAGACTTCTACACGAAAAAAAAATTAGTGTAAAAGTCTATTTAACACTAATATGTATGTCACATTGAGTCAAGAGTGGTTATACTCATAATATAATGTATTCATAACAACAAAATAATTAATTAAAAAAAATCTTTATTACAGATTCCCCAGCCTGAGCCTGGAAGCTTTGTGCCATGGAATGTTGTTCCTTAGTGGATAAAAAAAAAAACAAATAAGAGAAATATATTATACTAAAGCAATGTAAATAAATAAATAAAATAATATATACTAAGCAGTACTTTATTTAAGACGGCCAGTCCAACTGTATTTTATAGGTGCAGAAGATTGTACCTATTATAATCGGCATTGGCCGTAGCAGCGTCTGGCGGGGCGTGAGGACAAATTTTGGAGACAAACGAGCAGTTGGGGCCTTATGGCGACTACCAACACCATAGACATCCCGACAACCAGAGGTTACGCAGATGGGATACCCTCCATTTTCCTATTCCCCCCAATTGGCCACCAAAAAATCACTACTTCTGCCTTTTATCATAATCTGCCTAGCCTTTTCCCAACTATACTTGTTGTCGGCTTTCAGTCTAATCGGATGAAGCTAAATACTAGTATTTCAAATGGAGCGACTGCTTATCTGATCTCTACAACCCAGCAACTGGGTGGTACTCTGTGGTAAGACTGGTAGTCAGATTCTCAGGCTTCTGACGACCCGTAGCGACTGACACAGATCAACGAATGACAGCCGGGACCAACGGCTTAACGTGCTTTTCGAGGCACGGAGGAGTCTCGGTATGTAAAAATGGTCACCCATCCACGGACCAACCTCGGCAAGCGTTGATTAACCTGGTGGATTGGTCCTCACGGCTATTACCACTGAGCCACGAGCTCCTCTCACTACTCTCTTACTACTCCTACCTTTATAAAGGCGAAATATGTATGGACGTTTCACACAAAATCTGCCAAATGAATTTGAATGAAACATTACAATAATAAAGCTTTAACATTATTCATTATTTATAATTATTAAAGATATTAAATCTAATTCGCCTGAGTCGCAGACGAAGTTGAGAGATAAGATACCTATTAATTACAATAAGTACTATTGTTGATTTTGTCGCGGTTTAATAGGTTTTTTTATATTATGCTCGACGTTTCGGATACTTTACAGCAACCGCGGTCACGGGAGGAGCATGTGTCCTCTTCTCCGCGGACCGCTGCTAAGTGTGAAGAAGAACTTTATTTTAATTTTAAATCTAAGTAATTAAATTAAACTAACACAAAAATTCAACTCAATAAATTAGGAGTGCATAAACCATAGGAGATCGCTGTATTAATCAAGCCATCTTGACGACTCGGTAAGCTCCGCCTCTGATTAGCGTACCATTGTTCACTACCCCCGCTGCCACACCCCTGCTGACCAATAGCAACACAGAGGGTTGTTACGGAGCGCACGCGCCGCCTCTCGCTTACGCATACTACCAATCGACTCCTGTGATCCTGGTACACAATACTAGTCGACGAGAAGAAATCATGCTGCGCGCACTCCAGAAAAATCTAATTCCGACTCGAATCTGCAGATTACCAACCAACATGGTCCTCACCGAGTTTTGTCACCTCGCGTATAAAGCGAAAACGCTCGGAAGAAATTAAGGACATGCTATCCTCATGGATGACTCAGCAAAACAGTGAAAGAATTCAAATAACATCACCATTAAAATCTAACAATACAACGACACATAGCGCGGAGAACCGATGGCCGTTGGGGCGGGAAGGATCTTGAATGGCGACCGCGTACCGGACGACGCTCCGTAGGCAGGCCCTCTACAAGGTGGACCGACGATCTGATAAAGGTCGCGGGAAGCCGCTGGATGCGGACAGCGCAGGACCGATCGTTGTGGAGATCCTTGGGGCAAGCCTATACCCAGCAGTGGGCGTCGATTTGCTGACATGATGAAGATGATGATGATGTATCTTTTAATTACGTAAAACAATTTAAAACTTAAAATAACTAAAACTTGGCTTTACAACTATTCTTTAATACTTTAAAGCACCAAACCTGGAATAAACCTAAACAATTAAGTACTATAATTTTACAATTTAAGTTTAAAATATTTTCATTATAATTACTCTACCACAAACTATTACAATAATTCTCCTTTTATTTGTACGGTGTATAATAAGTTTCTATTATATTGTGTATCAATTTTATTTAATAAAACAATAAAATAGAATTTAACCTAAAATTATTAAAAAATATTTTTGGGGAGTCTAAAGTAGCCAGTGGCTTGCAACATTCCGTCGCACGACTGTGGCGCCGCATCTAGGGGACTTTCCACTTGAGACGCAATCTAACGTATAAGTTAGACATTTATCATTTTCGGAATTTGTCATTTCAGGAATTTATATTTTCGGAATTTGTCATTTTAGGAATTTGCCATTTTCGGAAGTTGACGAGTTTAGAATACACGTTCTCGGAAATTTGTTATTTTCGGAAGATGTCGTTTTGGAAAGTTGTTGTTGTCACCCTGAGGGAAAATAACTTACACCCGCTATAGAAACTACTGTCATAAAATTACTTAAAAAAATTTGAAAGAAATCAATTAAACAATGCTAAAGACCCCAAAACTCTGTGGAAAACTATAAAATCACTCACACACCTGTATCATAACAAACTTAATGACTCTAACCAACTTGCAAAACTTTCAACCTCTTCAGAACCACGCCACCTCCGCGGACGGGTGCGGGGCAACCCGTCCGTGGAGGTGGCGTTGGCCCCCTGAGGGGACTGACTGGTCGTCGAGATGCCCTGTGCTAGTAGATCCGGGGCGCCACAACAAAGGCGGCATTGGTGGCACTCGCCGGGTTTTAGTGGGTAGAGCTGCATCCATTTACCAGCTTTCGGGCGCAGCGAGTCTCACATACCCGCCTGGGGAGACCCACTCCCCTGCGGGATGTGTTAGTGCATTTCCCGGCGTTAAAGAAAAAAAAAGGCAGACTCTTGGCAGAAAAAATAATAAATTCTCCCCTCACTAGTAGATATCACCTGAATATGACTCCATCCCCGGTTAACTCTTCTGTTTTACTCAACACTGATACTACAGAACTTAATCTAATTATAAACAGTTTGTCTAATGAATCAGCCTCTGGATGGGATAATATATCAACATCTTTCATTAAAATGGGAAAAGAACATCTCACTCCGATAATTGCCCATATTTTTAATCTTTGTTTTGAAAAGGGTATATTTCCTAGTTCTTTTAAGAAGGCCGTTGTAACACCTATTCATAAGGGTGGGAACAGGGACGATATCAATAACTATAGGCCGATCTCTGTACTGACAGTGCTGTCAAAAATACTGGAAAAGCTTGTTAATAGTCGCCTAAAAAATTCCTTACTGATAATAAACTACTATCTAATAACCAATTTGGTTTTCGGAATGGTATTTCTACAGAGGATGCAATATTAGCACTGACAAGGGAGATCAAACACACATATTGACTTAGGCAATAAATGCATAGGAGTATCTATTCACATTCTGCCAAAAAAGCTATATGACATCGATATAAGAGGTGTTACACACTCACTTTTTACTGATTACCTAACAGATCGTAAAATTGAAACCAAACTTGCGACTGTCACCAGCAGGCCACTAAAGGGGTCTTACGGAGTTCCCCAAGGTAGCGTTCTTGGCCCTACGCTATTTCTAATATACGTAAATGATTTATGCAACATAAAAATAAAAAATTGTAAAATATTCACCTGCGCCGATGACACAGCCCTCATTTTTAATGCTAGAACTCGGGAAAACTTAAAAGAAATAACAGAGGCTGGTATTTATTAAGTCTCCAATTACTTAAAAAATAATTTACTGACGCTTAATCTTAAAAAAACGAAATACATACCTTTCACTATATATAAAACACGCAGCCTGACTCTAACTTTAAATTAATAGCACATACTTGTAGGCACCCGTTATCAATTTGCACTTGTATTGAAATTGAACGCTCGACCTACGTGTAACGTTAAATACCTTGAAATAATGATAGATCAACACCTCAGGTGGACCAAGCACATACAGAGCGTCTGTGATCGAATTCGAAAACTCATTTGGGTTTTCAGAAAACTGAGGCACGTTGTCAAATAAGAAACACAAATTATATTTATAAGGCACTAGCACAATTAGTTCTAAGCTATTGCATACCCGTCTGGGGACGTGCTGCAAAGACCCAAATAATTTTGCTTGAAAGAACTCAGAGGTTGGTTCACTATCAAAGGTTTAGTAAACGATCACGCCATTCAACATTTGAACTACATAACTCTTATAAGGTGCGTGAGCGACGGTGGTCCAGTGGTGGACGGACTCGGCCTCTTATCCGAGGGGTTCCGGGTTCGATCCTGACCCGTCCGTGTGTGCTTTGAAATGGGTTTTTCTAAATTTCTAAGGGCACACGAGACCATCGTTCGCTCACCGGTGAAGGAAAACATCGTGAGGAAACCTGCATGCCTGACGAGATTGAAATTCTTTGAAGGTATGTGAAGTTCACCAACCCGCACTGGGCCAGCGCGGTGGACTATTGGCCCATTATCCTCCTCGCCTGATTTCGAGGAAGGAGACCCGTGCCCAGCAGTGGGACATATAAGGGTTGATACTATAACTCTTATAAACTCTTACTACTACTAACTACTCGACAGATTTACATTCTAAATTCCATACTCACAAAACACAAAACACTGACATATACAGATGTAACAAACAAAAGAAGAAATGCCAATATCTGTTCCACTCCAATAAGTAAAACCAAATTTAAACAAAAGCAATTTCTATTCCAATCATCTTACCTTTACCTATAATAAAAAATTGAATAGTAGCCACAACATATTATATCCTATAGCAAAATTTCAGCTCAAGGATTACGTCACAAGTTTATTGATTGACCTACCGTATGATGAAACCGAGGAATTAATCTTCAAATAACACAACACTGTTATAGTTTTACACGCACACGCACACACTTACGCGCATGCACGCACAAACACACTTCATTTTTTTTATTGTTATCATCTAATATATAAAATTCTCGTGTCACGGTGTTCATACTTGAACTCCTCCGAAACGACCGATTGTCATGAAATTTTGATTCTCATGAAATTTTGTGAGCATATTGAGTAGGTCTGAGAATCAGCCAACATCTATTTTTCATACCCCTAAGTAATAAGGGTTGTTCATCCTTAAATTTTTTTTTAAGTTTTGGACGAAATTTTTTGTTTTTATTTTTTTATAATGTGGCATTAAAAAATACATATAACTCTAAATTTTCACCTCGCTACGATCAACCCCTATTTTTAAATTGCAATTTTAATTTTGGCAGAACGAAGTCTGTCGGCGCAGCTAGTAATATTATAATAGTTTAACTTTTGTATTTTGTATTGTTATGTTTAAATATAAATACACCATGGTGGATGAGCGGGGCACCCAGTAATACAGGTCACTAACCTAGTACAGGGGCCCTTGCAATTAGCATGTAAGCAAACTTTGTTATAAAATAAAACATTTTTCATTTTTTGCATTTGTGTTCTGTCCATGTAAAAATAATAAACCGAGATAAAAAAGTTGTTTCATTATTACTGTTATAACGGACGAGTTTGTTATGATATACATTTATATTATAATCATCAGAATTTATCCGTCTACTTCTTAACATGGACAATGGGCGTCAAATCGAGAGATCCCTTGCCACCACATCGAACACACAGTCCACATATTCCGTAATCAGGAACAATTAATATGACACATACTTGTTATGAGAATATCTAAGAGTGTACGATTGGTTGTAAATATTATTGCGATATGGCTTAATGACCCTGTTGACGCAGTGCTATTATTGATACAAATGGACTCGTATAAATAAAATATACTTACATTGTTAAAACAATTTATAATATATTACAGATAAATTTACAGAAAGTACATTAAATTAAAATTGTATTTCGTTTCGTATTTTATATTTTAATCGTGTCTACCTATATGGGTACATAACAAGTTTACCTTAGTGACTTAAAACCTTGTATTATTTTATACATATTTGAAGTATCAGATATTTTTTTTAAGATTTACTACATATAAAATACAGACAAACAATTTGGAACATTTAAATTACACAAAATAAGCATCTAAATAAACAAAATGAAAATTATTGCCATCCCTTCAAAAATCAAATATTTTTTTAAATCTATAAGAATATAACTAAAATTGCATTTCAACTCATTCAGCCTTTTGGATTAAACTCTTAATCGTCGTTAGCCTACCTATCGTTATTTAAACACCTCTAGATATAAATGCTAAGGCGACCTTTTTGTAATATAGTTTATATACAAAAGATTTTAAATTTAAAATATAATACTCAAATTTGAAACCTATCGTGTAGTGTGCAGATTAGAATATAGTATTATGTAAGTTCATGATCGCATAGACTATAGACCAAGAGACCAAGAATAGCAAATAGATTGCTATTTGCTAAATCAATCAATAGCTTAAAAATATGCTGGTCAGAGTTTATCAACCGATATATGCTTGACATCGAGCATATTATAACCGTATAGATAGTAGTGTACTAAAAGACCTAACAGAAAATAGATCAGTGACATGTCACTGACGTAACAGCAATTCAACCAATCAGTGGTCTGTATGTACATCCCATCGGCCAATCATCAACCAGAGCACAGAACCGGCGTCGCAGCACAATTGGTTTCATACCAAACACCGCTCCATTTCGGTCATATTATGTTCATAATTTTTATTATAATATATAGGCATAATTTTTTTTGATGTGCATAGTTTATACAAGCTTCATAGAGGTTTCTCAAAACTCCTGTTATCCTGTTATATTCTTAGAAATGTTATGCATAGGATTTAAGATATAGAATTAAATTATAAATCCAAGTCTTTGGGAAAAAATAAACTTTCATTTTTTTAAATTATACCAATTTAGATCACGCCAGCTATAGACAAAACTCTTTCTTTATTTTATTGTAATGTTTAGTTTACACAGATTTTTATCAATCAGACAAAACACTTCAGCGATCGAAACATTTATTTTACAATTGTAATTCGTTCGTACACCTATCTTCTGCTGCAGACTCCGTTACAATCCCAATTCCTATACCATCGTAATAAATACTTGACCATACAGCAGAAGTAATTTGAAAACACTAGAGGTTACGCTACTTTTCTGACTCCGAGGAACAACCTGAGCCGGAACTGCCTGTAATGTACGAAAAATCACATTAACATATTGGTGTTTAATACAAATAATAATTATTACATATCACTTTAAAGGTGTTACTTCTAATTAATATTATAAATGCAAAAGCTTGATATTAGTATGTTTGCTGTTCTTCCACAGCAAAACGATCGAAACTAAATGGCTACAAATTGAATTTTGGCTTATAACTTGAATTAGAATATATGATTTTTATGCTAAATAAATCAAAGTTCTTACTTTTGTATTAGGTAATAATAATTCGTTACTTTTAATATCGAATAAAATATATAAAACGATTTGTCAAACGCGCAAAAATGTCTATGTATTGGCCGAACGTCACAAGTCTTTTAACGGTATAAGTAAACGTAAAAAAAAAAGTATAAACGGTAGTGCTCACAGTAAAAAGAGACTGTATACTGTCAGTCTATAACGGAAAGAATTTATCCAAGTTTGAGCACTGAACAGTAAAGATTGAAAAGAGATGGCTAAGTTAACTAAAGCGAAGTTGAAGATACCACAACTTGGCAATAAGACTAAATCTAAATAATAAGACTAAATCTATATTAGTTCTGGATTATCGCGTTCGTTGGGTGTGTGATATTACCTGATCTCCGGGAGTATCGTCTCCGGGGCCGGCGCGTGGGGCTGTCAGAGTTGTACTCCGTGTCGTCGGGCCCGCTGCGGCGCGAGCGCGTCTCGCTGTACCTGTGCGTGTGAGCGTGCGGCGTTAGTACGGACATTGTGTTTACGAGATCATGTAATACGTCAACAGTAGGGTCAGATCATGATGCCTGATCACAGTGTCAAAATATCAGGAAAAAATTGAAATAGTCGGGATTTGCGGATTGTTGTCGGGAGAAAGAAAATATTGGTAAGAAAAAAATATTTTTGGTAGGGAATTTTAGAAATATCCGTTTTTCTGGAGATTTTGAGATTTTTCTGGAGATTAAGGCGGGAGAATCCAGACGATTCCCGACCATCTGGCAACCTTAGTCAACAGACAAACACACTAGAAAAATGTTTTTGATATCCCTGAGATAGCGCGTTTCATTCTAAAATTTTATTATGCTAAAAAAAACAAAATTGGGGCTAAATGAATTTAAGGAAAAATAGAAAAAGAAAAAGCTATTTAATATTACCGCAGCTGGTAATATCAATAACTATTTTGTATGAAGTGTCATCGTGTGTGGCTCGGTAATTAAGTCTACGAGAGAATCCACAGAAATTCAACCCGATTTTAAAATATGTATAAGTATTATAATACTTCTACATAATGAGACGCTCATAATAAAACATTTGTTGGTTTTCTAAATTCAGTTATAGTGCTTGCTTGAAAATTGAAATCTATCGAATTCAATATTGATAATTGCGTTCTTATAGGGTAAGTGATTGATTAATTAATTAAACAAGAATTTAAAAATATTTTGTTATAAACTTCAAAGTTAAAACCATTTTAAACGCACATACCTATCTATTGATCTTCTTCTCGGGCGGGATGCGTATGGGGAGCGGCGCATGCGCGGCGAGTAGCGGGAGTCCGGCGGGTAGCGCGCCGTGTCGGGGGAGTAGCGGCTCTCCGGCGAATAGCGGCTTTCGGGTGAGTAGCGGCTCTCCGGCGAGAAGCGGCGCTCACCAAACCTTGAATGCGAATTTATTGATATTTGTCATTACATTTTTGGACGATCATCTTCACCCGGTAATTTCCTTGTTATTGTCCCAAAGTTAAATGTTATTATATTACATAAATAGAAAAATATTAAGTTTTGCTTAATACAAATACTATTTAAGAATACATCTGTAAAATAGCTTATAAGATAATTTCGATTTGCGATGTAGATACCTCGAAAAAAAAAATGTTTGCATGTAAGAATTTGTTGAAAATATTTACCGTGGCGGGAGAGGCGGCGACGGTAGGCGGCCAAGGGGCGGTGGGCGGGGTAGCGGGGGTAGCAGAGGCGGGGGGAAGAACGCCAGCGGCAGTGGCGGAACCGGCGCGCCCTCCACATCCAGCGGCGACGCTACGTCTGCACACACAACAATCATATTATAATTCTGCCTCAACTTGTGACCTTAAGAGGTATTGAAAATGAACTGCGCGCGATAAATATTGTTTTTCTTTTATTTTTTATACGTACCATATAATTTGATCTTTTTATAAATTCAGTCTGAATAATCTTTTTATTATTTCCAAAAAACAATATTACTTACGATAATGTAAATAAAATATTCAACGTTGAGCATTACGCCGCATAGTATGCTTTATTGCTGTAATTGGAGTACTAGGTATAAGTAGTAAATTTTACGTATTATGTATCGAATGACGTGTGAAATTTTAATAGTACTTACGTCTGTGAGGCGAGGCGGCACCGTCCGCGTGCGACACGGCGACGAGCTTGCGGCGCAGCGCCGCAGCGTCCGCGCTCGCTGCATCTGCGTCACGCCGCGCCTGCCGCGCCTCCAACCACGCCGCGTGCGCTCGCGATTCTAACTCGCTCACAGCCGCGCGCCGCGATGACTCCTGCTCCGCTAATTCTAATGTCAGCGCGTCGCACTTCTCTCTATAAAACGATATGTTGTTAGAAATCTCAGGGTCCTAAAGCAGGTCTTTTGCACAATTTCGTGTGGTATTTGGCACGATCTCTCGGGCATTTGTAGCTATAGCGCGTCACTTACTTTACAAATTAAAAAAAAAAGAAGTTAGAAAAAGTGCAGTCCTATATAAATATTAAACTCAAATGATAATGCCACTAAATTAGCATTTGAGCATGAAATGTATATTATAGTAAATGTTCTAATTAAACGAAATTTATAGATTTTATGGCGGTCAACAGCAAAATTATATATTAATAGTTATTTAATTTTAGTGAGTTCAACTCTAGGAAACATTAGAATACTACTTACTTATATCTTTGTATTTCTTGCTGTAATAATTCAATTTTCTCTACTGTACTCGCGGATTCGCCTTGCTTACTTAACCATAATGACTCCTTTGTACTTAGTTCTCTGTAAAAAAAGTTAAGTATTGATTTATCACTGAGTTTCATTCTGATATAGCTTAAAAGGTAAAAAATAAATTTTGATAATATGAGCGATAATGTTTAAACCAGAGTAATTAATTGCTAGCATCGACCATTATCAGACGCCTCCATCATCTTCATATTGAAGTTTAGATGTCAGTTGGAAAAAAACCTTTCGATCCCTGGGTCTAGCAAATTCCCGGCATTTTACCCTCGAGAATCGACCTTATAAATTCGTACTTAAATCCTCTTTTTAAATGTCCGAAAAAGCCTAATTATTAGAAGTGTGGAATGAAAGCCGGATCGGGGATTAGAATCGTGTTTCTGTCATGCGCCTGCGCATGTTGTTGTGGTCGTTTAGTACGTTCATCTCCAATTGCTGACATTAGGCATATATTAAATAAAGAAAAACCATTCTAATAGGAATTTAGGTCTTTCCTACACAACTTACGTACTTATTACGTAACAATATTAAAACTAAAATGGTTTAATTATTTGTAATGGTTTAATGAAAAAACTCACTTCATAAGTTCACTCTCCCGTTCTTGGAAGTATTTGCCCAATACCTCTAATCTTGTTACTGCTTCAGTGGCCTGCTGACTAGAGCTCTGGTACGACTCCTGTGTCGCCTTTAATTCTTCTGCTAAGCGCGTCTGTTCTTTGTGTGCCACCTGATCAGGGTTGAATATTTTATAACATGCTAACAGTGTTATGCATTTAATCTAAGTGGAGAGGGATACTTATTTATTTATTATTTTATTAGCTATGTGCTAAGTAAGAATAATACTTAGTATAATGTAATATTAAATACTTGTGCGGTTACCTATAGGCGTCGTTAGTCACTATATGGCGACAGCTCGGTAACCTCCTTATGGCACATAACATAAAGGTCTAGTCTATTGTAACAGTGAGATAGACTCACACCCGTATGAAAGAAGCGTACTTGGTTAACTCATGAAACAACAGTGTGCAAAAGAACTATCTATGCGCTCCTCGTGTCAATAGTCGGGTTTGACAGATGAACAGGGACGGATTTCACTTAAATATTGTCTATGAATTGGCTTGAATTACACTATGCATTCAGGAGTACTGAGACACCTAGTATTGTTTGAGAATAGGGGTGTCGATCCGCATTCTTCAGTGATGGCGGCACCATCAATCAGATCGACAAGCAGCAGTGCCGCCAATGCGAATCTACATTCTACCTATATCAGCAGCGGATGGATTAAGACTAATGATGATGATGAGGGTGGTGATATATTTTATTATTACTGGTTCTATAGTCAAATTAGAAGAGAGAGAGCCTGCAATAGGGAAGCAGAGGAAAACCCGAATATAAGACAGACCTAAGACCATGCTGCTGTTTCTAGAAATAGTCTTTGGACATATCGCTGCTACATAAAGACATTTCTTGTGTCGTTTACTATACTTACTATTTTTTTAACAATATAAATACGGTACGGGCGGTCCCTGTCTTGCGCCTAGTTGTTTTGTATGAAGGTATTGTATTTTTTTTTCATAAAGCTTAGGATAGTATACCTCATATTTCTTCATGTAAGAATTCTTCTCCTCTAACGCTTGAGCTAATTTCGCTTTTATTTCAGTATGGTCTATTAAAGAATTTGCATCCACATTTGATGGAGATCCACTCTTCAATTCTCTAATGGTATCCTAAAAAAATACAAATTGTTAATGCATTTAATACATACAAGTAGAATTCATTTTGAACTTGTAGTCACTGTATAGTGACTACAAGTTCAAAATGAATTCTACAAATAGTCAATTTATACCAAATCTGATATAATATATTAAGGCTCTCTCATTGTTCTGTCATGATTAACTTTATATAATATTATATTTGAATAAGAAATTATATATAACTTACTATATATAAAATATAATATAATAAATGATATTATTAAAAGGAGTCTCTTTAGGCAAGGTTCCGAAGATACTGACAGTGTTAATATATTATATTTATGTAGTAAAATTGTAAAATATAAATTTTATTAAATAAGTTCAACATACCTTAAGGGCAACAATTTCATACTTTTGTAACTCAATAGTGTTATTTGCCTCGGATATCTTTTTGTTCAAATCTTCTAATATCTGTTTTTGTTTATTGTAATCTTCTAAGCTATTTTCAGCTGACACATATTTTAATTGGAAATTATCTCTTTCTCTACTAACAGATATTAATTCTTCTTCAAACGCTCGGATTTTTTCTAAAAATAGCAACATTATTAATTTATAAAAAAACCTTTAAAGCCGTGGCCACCACGCAGTTTGTACCATACGGTGACGCAAGCTCACCATGCATGCACGTGTGGTACGACCAGGATGTAAGTATAAAATCTAATGCAGTGTAAATTTCGCGACTCATTGCTTAAAAAGTTACGCTCGTATGGAACCGCCCATAGTAACCGTGTATGTGATACATTGTTAAATGTGGACCTAGCTAGAGGCTGACATTTGAAACATGGGTAATTTTTGTATATGTTGAGAAACATACAATTTTACTAATATTAAAAACACGAAAGTAGAGTGTATGGATGTTTGTTTCTCTTTCCCACATAAAATACGGACTGAATTTTAATCAAACTTCAATAATATAACTTATACCTCAGAATAAGACATGAGATATTATTTATGACATTATGTGAATCGTGTAAGATCTAAGACAAAGGTCTAATAGTCAAATTACTATGAGCTACTAAATATTTCACAGGTAATGGACAGTATGTCCTAATTTTCAACTATTAAAAATAAAAGAGATATTAGTTTGAAAGCATGATGCAATCTTCGCTACTTTCAGTTTTCAGATAAAAATCATGTGTCGTCATATCTCTACCATATCTCAGGATTTTGCAATACTATTTCTACATTATCAGAAATCAATATTGTACATTATTTCTAATACATTTACACATATTTATAGCAACTATATATTTGTATTGATAATTAATCAACATGGTTACATTACATCATCATCAAAGACGCATTTGAAGAAACAGGCAACACAGTAGTTGGGGAGATTATAAATGCACGATATGGACCAGAAAAAAAACCTACCTCGACGTTTTTTGTTAACCTTCAACCTGGCCCCATTAATAAGGCCGCAAAAATGATAAGAAACATCTTCCACCAATTAGTCACGATAGAAGACCCAAGAAAAAGAACAACCCTAGTACAGTGTCAAAGATGCCAGCAGTATGGACACACAAAAAATTACTGCATGAGGCCCTATCGCTGTGTAAAATGCGCCGAATCTCACCCAACCAAGAATTGTCCGAAGGTTGGTCGCACAACCCCAGCAACGTGCGCCCCCAGCATGTTTAGGGCCGCACCCGTCAAACTACAAAGGCTGCGAAGTATACAAAGAAATATTGGCTAGAAAAACACAAAAACGTACCACTTTAAGATCTGAGACTAACCTTAATGCAATTACGCAATTACAAAATCAAACAAAAAACGCAACCAAAACTGATACTGAAAAACCAAAATACTACAGTGATGTTGTAAAAGGCACACGACCAGATAAATCTTTGAACCATCCACCACAACAAGAAAACTATCAACAAATAACGTACAACAGAATAGAAGCAATTTTAGTAAAACCATCAGAAAAAATTGACATGATCCTTCAACAAATGAGCAACATGATGGGGCTCTTGACAACTCTAGTCAACAAACTGACTAAATGATAAAATTGAAAATTGCCACTTGGAACATAAATGGTCTCTCGCCAAATAAAAGTGAAGTAGACATTCTACTAAAAACACATGACCTAGATATCCTACTTATATCAGAAACTCACTTTACAAATAATAGCCATGTAAATATCAATAACTACAACATATATACTACAAACCATCCCGATGGTACTGCACACGGGGGAACGGCCGTAGTAATAAGATCCTCCATAGAGCACTATGAACTTCCCCAGTTCAAAACTGAACACATACAAGCGACCTCAGTTTCAGTCCAAGATAAAAATGGGAATTTTAATGTATCCTCAGTATACTGCCCACCAAAGCATAAAATAACAGAACATCAAGTTACATGTTATATCAATACTCTTGGCCCACGATTTATAGCAGGAGGAGACTGGAATGCTAAGCACGTGCATTGGGGATCTAGGCTAATTACCACCAGAGGCAGAGAACTTCAAAAAGCTGTTGATAAAAACTACCTAACAACTATATCTACATCGGAGCCAACTCATTGGCCAACAGATTCGAATAAATTTCCCGATGTATTGGACTTCTCTATAATGAAAGGTATGCCTAGTCTGTTCTACGAAATCAAGGGCTGTCTAGATGGTTCCTCAAACCATATCCCAGTCATACTGTGCATTAGTGCTAATATATTGAACACCCAAAAAAACCCGACATTGTATAATCGCCAAACGAACTGGGACAACTTTAGATCACTACTCACGGACTCTCTAGAACTTAACGTGTCCCTAAAAACTGAAGATGAAATTGACAACGCAACCTATATATTTACAACTGTAGTCCAGGATGCATGCTGGAGGAGTACAGAAGAACAAACACACAAAAATCCAAGACACAATAAAGTTCCTCAGGAAATAAGGGACATGATATTGGAAAAGAGAAGGTTGCGCAGAGTATGGCATACTAGTCGAGACTCGGATGACAAAAGAGCGTACAACAGCTACATGAAATTACTTAAACAAACTATAAAGGAAACTGAAAATGCTACAATTGAAGCAAACCTTCTGTCGCTTACTGCTACGGCCTCAACGGACTATGCGCTCTGGAAGGCTTGTAAAAATATGAACCCTCCAAAAAATCCAAAGCCGCCTCTTCGTACACATGGAAACACCTGGGCTAGATCTAAACAAGAAAAAGCTGACGCATTTGCGTCATACTTATCCAAGGTTTTTCTCCCAAATGAACCAAAATCTGATTCCGACGAGGCAGATATATCTGAAATCCTCCAACGCGACCGCCAACTTGAACTACCACTGAAAACTGTAACGCCAAGAGAAGTGATCGGGACTATCAAACAACTTGAGAACAAAAAAGCACCGGGATTTGATTTGATCGACAAGAAAGTTCTCATGGAATTACCACAAAAGGCAATCATATACCTGACAACATTATTTAATTGTATTATCAGAAATGGTTATTTCCCGGCGTTGTGGAAGGTGTCACAGGTTATTATGATCCATAAACCTGGAAAACCGCCACACGAGGTGGCATCATACAGGCCAATAAGCCTGCTCCCAGTGCTCTCAAAATTGTTGGAGAAAATACTACTACGACGACTAGCACTAGCCATGCATGAAAACTCTGTAACACCTAACCATCAATTTGGATTTAGACCAGAACATGCCACAATAGAGCAGATACATAGAGTGTGCAAATGCATTAGTAATAGCCTAGAGCAGAAAGAGTACTGTTCTTCTGCGTTCTTAGACGTACAACAAGCTTTTGATCGAGTGTGGCATAAAGGGCTTCTCTGCAAAATTAAATTACTTCTGCCTCATAATTTTTACCCTATCATAGAATCCTACCTTAAGGATAGAATATTTCAAGTAAAAGAATCAGATTGCACATCAAAGTTCTATGACATCCTTGCTGGCGTACCACAGGGTTCAGTACTTGGCCCGGTCTTGTACACCATATTTACATCAGACCTACCACAAACACCAGGTGTAACTATCGCAACCTACGCAGATGATACCGCTGTACTGACCTCCAGCAAGGACCCTGTACAAGCCTCAGCTGCACTGCAAAGAAGCCTTGATGAAATTAACACATGGTTAGATAAGTGGAGAATCGTAGCGAGTGCTAACAAGTCCGTCCAGGTGACATTCACATTACGGAAAGGAACCTGCCCTCCAGTAAGACTGGGTCATAGAGAACTACCCCAGAGTGACAAGGTCAAATATCTCGGCCTGCACTTAGATCGTCGATTGACGTGGAAAAACCATATCGAAGCCAAAAGAAATGAAGTAAATCATAAATACAGAGGCTTATACTGGTTACTTGGCAGAAACTCCAAACTGTCAATAGACAATAAACTACTTGTATACAAGTCATGCATAAAACCAGTTTGGATCTATGGCATACAACTATGGGGTGCTACATGTGCCTCCAATATAACAAAAATTCAAAGAACCCAGAATAACATCCTGAAACAAATAAGTAACACTCCCTGGTTCATAAGAAACTCTGAGGTCCACGAACATCTGAAAATGCCAACCGTAAAGGAGGAAATAGTAGCACATACCAGAAGATATAGGGCCAGATTGGTAAATCACCCTAACCAGCTGGCCCAGCAGCTTACTCTGCCAGACTGCATCACTCGGCTAAAGCGAAGGCGAACACTAGAGCTAGGCAGTATATGAGCCAATATATCAATATAGGCGATATTCCTAATGGGGAATACACCTCACCGTCAATCTTCCCACAGCCTATCTGCTCATAGTCAATAGAGACTGATTGCAAGATTACTATTAATAAAAAAAAAAAAAAAAAAAAAATGGTTACATTACATTAATGATGAATTAGTGTACTGTATATAAATATTTCTTGTTAATAACCCTTGTTTAATTGCGTTTATTTAAATGTAATAAATGTAAGAATAGAATTTTAAAACATATTACCATTCAATTCAGCTATTTGGTCTTCAGAATTTGTTCTTTCTGATAACAATTCACTGAGCGTATTTTCTACCTCACCCAATGTATTTTGTAATTCGCTAGCTGTATTTTCGGATACCCTCAGTAATTTTTCATTATCATCTAATGAGTTACGTAATCTCTCATTCTGTTCTTTTAAATCATTAATTTCTTCTTTTAATGATTGCACCATATCATCCATACCAAATGAATTGTCTTCGATTCCAGCGAGTTTTGTTTTAGTAGTAGCAAGCTCCTCTTTAAGGATCTCACACTCCTATAAAAAAGTACACATGATATTTATAGGTTAATTATGTTTATATTATCTTATGTAATATTAATTGAAAGGCTTTCTAATTTTTCAGTTTTTAATGCAATGGTGAATATTAACAATGTAAGAGTTAATAAAAAAAAATACAATTATTTACTTAAAAGTATATTATATTTACCTTTGTGGCAAAGAGAAGCTCCCGCTGAAGATTATTAATATTTCCAATAAGCCTACTGTCTTGTCTTTTATTGTCAATGTAATAATACCCAAGCGTGAAAAGTAATACTGTACTGGCTGTGGTTAAAAGAAATGTGAGTAAACGATTTTGATTACTGCTTGTCCCATCACAATACTCATCACTGAAGCATGTTTCTCCTATGTAAAAATTTATACAACAATATTAGCATTAAATTTTTAATTACACTTGCGATTGTAATTTTATTTAATCAAATAGAAATTATTGCATTAAAAGGATGTAGTTAAAAACTTCCTATTATGGTATTAACAAATCTACTGTTAAAAACTGGCTTTTGCACTAATAAACGCATTAAATATAAATGAGGCTATATTAATTAAATTGATGTTTGATTGTATTATTTACAAAGCATATGGGCATGTTAAAATAATGCAGATGTCTTTGCATTATGAATTTATGATCCTCATAATACATATTTTTTAATATAACCACTGGTTGTCTCATGTACAAAAATTAAGAATGTTCATGTAATTACCATTACTTAAATACAAATAATACATGTTTACAGAATTTTTGAGTAATTGAATAGATAAAAATATATCTAACCTGCAACTGGAAACAATGCACTACTTTCTTCTTTAACTCCCATTACAGAAGTGTATGTAGACCAGAAATAACTTATAAATGAAAAACTATCCGACTCTTCAGATTCGCTTTCTGATTTTTCTATGTAATCAGGATTAAAGATTACATCAGGCTCTGGTGCCTCAGTTGATGGTGGCATCATGTCTGCTATTGTTGTATAAAGATTTGAGAAAAAACCTTCACTGTTCTCTTCCACTGTGGTTTGTGTTGTTGATTCAGTAAATATTTCATTAATTAAATTCTCAGTCGATTGTGAATCATATGATAGGGGCATTTGCTCAGGTACTGCAGTAGTAACATAGCTCGTCGCTTCCATAGCATCAATCATATTAGAACTACTTTCAGAAATTTCAGTTGAAGCCATATTTTCAGTAATTGGAGTAAATTCAGTTACTGGTGAAGCATAGCTTGGTACTGGGGTTACTGATTGAACTAAAGGAACTTCAGACGGAGGTGGAGGGGTTTCGGTTGTAACACTTTCAGTTATTGGAGAGCTTATTACAGTACTTTCAGTTTGAGAAGAAACAGACTGTGGAGTCGGGGCCGGTGTGATAATTGATGTGTCTGTTTGAGGCAGAATAGCTGGTACTGGGGTTACAGATTGAACTAAAGGAACTTCAGACAGAGGTAGAGGAGTTTCAGTTGTAACACTTTCAGTTGATGGAGAGCTAATTATAGTACTTGCAGTTTGAGAAGGAACAGTTTCTGAAGTGGGGGCAGGTGTAGTAATTAATGTATCTCTTTGGAGCAGAATAGCTGGTATTGTAGGCGGTATATTATCTATCACTACACTGTCTGCAATTGGTGGTAGGGGTTTAAATTGTGGTGAGAGAGGTTGAGGAGCTTGAGGATATTCAGACACTGTTGGGTTGGCTTCAGTTACTGGAAGAATAAATTCTGGTGTAACACCTTGATTTGGTATGTCATTTGAGGGTGTGGTAGTTACAACACTGTCCGGATTATTATCAGATAACTTATTTATTTTAACTTCAGCTGGTTCAGTGGATAAATCAGATTTTTTTACATCTGCAGGAGTAAAATCTGAACTCTTTTGTGCCACATTATTAACCTGATCTTGAACATGTACTCCATTGCTAAATACTTTATTACTATTGTCATTTACATTTTGATCAATGTCTGTTTGGGGGACCTTGTTATCACTATCTATTACAGGAGGCTCTGTGGGCAATATATTTAACTTATTATCAATATTTGTTAGCACCAGTGGTTGGTCCTGAACATCACTTGATCCAGTTTTAGATATAGACTGATCCACTAAATCAATCTTTTCTGGTTCTTTCTTGGCTTCTATAGATATATTCTCATTTTCAATAGATGTCATAGGCTCATTTTCATTTGTTTTATAACTAACTTTACTATCGGAATTTGTTTGAGAAGTGTCAGATGGGTTTTTTGAAGATACCTTTTCACTTGACAATACTTCATCGGATGCAATTACTGGCTCTATAGTTGGTGAGGAGGCATCCTGATTTAAAAAGTTTTCAAGGTTTCCAGTTACTGGTAAAACCTTAGAGTCGTCATTTAATTTATTAGGAACTTCAATACTCTGATCTTGATTGGAGATCTGACTTTCAACAATTTTATTCAAATTATCTTCATTATTAGTAGATGTTGATGTAGGAGATGGTTCTGTAGTAAATATGGTTGTGCCTTCAATAACTTCGTGTGCTTTTAGGACTCTATCAGGTTTTAAGTCTTCTTTTTTCTTAGAAACATCGACCAGTGAAATAGATTGAGGGTTTTTTTCAATTATTTTATATTCTCTAAGAAATCTTGAATTAACGAATCCACTTTTACCATTAATACTTGCGTACCATATATCTGGATTAGTTCCAGCTGACTTCATAAGTACTACAGCATCAGTATTTCCACGAAAAGATATAAAATCTTGATCTGGACTGTTGTAGTTTATGAGCGTTTTTGCTTTCGATATAGGCTCTGTAAAATATATTTCTGAAGTTAGTACAACAATCCTAAATATGCTTATTAAACTTGGCAGTCATGAAATGCTTTCACCATAAACATTTGAGATTATGAACCATAAGTTACTTAACAAAACACTTAACAGATTGAAATGTGCATTCCTTACCATTGCATTCTTCATTGGCACAAAAAACTTTGTCAGGCAATTTACAGTGATATGTTGAAATTAAACAAATAAATATAATATACACAGAAAACAACATTTTGGCATTATTATTCAATTAAATAAATAAATTCATAAAATACAAGACAAGACTTTAGGCCACATCATCTGTCACTTTGACATTTCTGTGACATGTAATTCAAAAAGCCGAATGTGAAGTATGACATATAAACTTTTTTTTAGTAGGCAAAGATAGTGTACATAGTTTTTGTGTTTATTTAGATTAATGATAATAATTATGTTTATCAACTTATATAGAGCAAATTATATGGAAGCGTACATTTAAAGTCAAGTTAATGAACACATTAAACATTTTTAAACTAAGCTTTCTTTGAAAGTAAATTGCAAGTTTTAAAATTATAGCTTTTAGTTTTATGACATGGGTGCCTGAACTGTGGACATATAAGTATAACAGGACCACAGACTACTTTGAACAGGACTGAGCATTCGCAAAAATTGTATTTAAGAAAATGAACACTAGCTCAACATCTTAAGTATGGTTTGTTAGGAATTCCTTGTGATTGATATATAATTTAATTGTGTGATGTGATTATTTAAAGGCTATGGAGGGTAGCGGTAAGGAGTATCATCTCATTTGGGGAAGTAGTATAAAAAGTGACCAGCTATATGCTATAAATAACAGAACAAAAATCGTCCGCAATGGCACTGGTGTAGTTAAAGGGTATAGTATTCGTATACATATTTATGTGTGTGTGTGCGTGATTTTTTGACGCACACACAGTTTGCGACTGTGGTGCCACCCTTATTTAACGTTTTTCGACGGACTCTTTTCATACACAGAGATGTTACTCCTTACCTCTACCCTCCATATTAATGGCGACTGCTCTTTTAAATGATCGTTCAACGTTTTAAAACAGTTTTGCCTAATTAGGGTCTTCAAAGTGTGGGATGTTATTAATAAAAATAGAGATAGAATAATATGCAAATCAAAGACTGTTAAACACTTACTCCCCGACTTGAAATCCAATAACTTTGATAAAATAATCGATTTTATACAACTAACTTTCAAGGTCATAATTAGCATGTCTCTATACTACAAAATCTCAATAGTCAATAGCAATTTTTTATTATTGCTATCAAGACCTGGGATAAAGTGTTTTTAAAACCTCGTAATATTATGTGGTTAAATTACACATTTGCTACTGTGTATATTACTTAGCACCTATATACTCTCCAGTTGGAGGGTTAGGCTGTGCCGCGCTCCCGTCAGCATTGGCACCACCAACCTGCTTGTTCCTGTAGTGAAACAGCTTTGTTGTGTTTCGTAGAGAAGGTCGGGACTTCAGCTGGATATACACGTAATTACTGGCACAGAGTTTTAAGATTTGTATGTCTCAGAACAGGCGACATACGAATGAAAATTTCGGTTGTCATGTTTTTGTGACATAAGAGAAAAATAATGTAAAAATATACTTACGCATAAAGAAAATTCAATTAGAGCATTTGTTTTTGTTTAGTAGAGTAAATAATATGAATTAATAAAATATTCTTTAAACATGTCACACCAATCTAACAAGATAACTTTAATAGATTTATCAAAGCAATTTCCATTTAAAATTGGTTGGTGTTTTTGAGCAGTTTTATTTTTCAACCCACGGAATAAGACCTCAAAATTTTTATTTATTTACAGACGATGATAAAAAGGACCAGCTATGCTTTAGCGAAACGCTGATAATTAGTTGTGCCCATTTTGAAGGCGACATTGATGAAGAATCTACGAAATCTGAATGGTCATGTTCCGATCTTAATGAGGATAAAAGAACCAGTAATAATATTCCGATTATAACTGAAGAACCCGATAATGTTCCAATGGTGTCTGGAGATAGTGATGTCGGGGATAAAGAGGAGGAAGATGATTTTCATTTTTACTTTTTTCCCAATTGCAACCAGCCTATTAAAAATGATAGTACGGATAGCGTAATTATACAAGATGGAGTACCAACATTAAATACATTAAATAAAAATGTTATATGTTGTACGTGCAAGATTGATAAAAACGGAGAATGTCCATGTTTTATTAAAATACCATGCAAGTGTGGCGCCCAAACTAAAGCCGACTGTACCTGTGCTCAATTGAATGATATTTGCATTTGTGACGAAAAGAATCCCCAAGTCACGTGTTCCTGTAAATCTAGCGATGTGTGTTTATGCCTTTCAGATGGCAAGCCTAGAGCTATTTGTCCTTGTGATGACACCGATCCTGAGGAAAGGATATGCGAAGAAGAGTCAACAGGTATTCTCACAGGCGAACCAGAATGCACGTGCAATGAAGAGTCAACTTCAAGCTGTAAATGCTTTCCATTGCGTAGTTCGTGTGCATGTGGAAATCAAGACAATTGCCAATGGTTTTCAACATGTGACTGTACCGAACCTTGTATATGCGATACAATGATTAAGACCGATATTTGCAGTTGTTCAGAGACACAAATTAAAACAAATATTGCTAAGTCCGATAATGTCGTTAAATTAAAAAAGAAAAGAGCTGGTAAACATGGGTATAGATGGTGCCATGAAGTTGACCCCAAGCACACGTTTTTTGATTACGCTTACGATAGACACGACAAGATAGATTACAAAGAACAAGAAAAGGAGAAGTTTAAGATTTTAGGCCTTTACGAGGAACCAAAACAGGAAAGTGAATGTGTAAAGAATAAAGTAGAAGCCCCGCCGTTTACAAAAAGAGTTCGCAGGCCGTCATTAGACTGCTGTAGTGCTGTTGGGGGTATGTTTAATAATATATTATAACATATTTAAAGTAGCAAAGCCTAAAACAAATATTTCTTGAACTAACGTCCTTCTTCAATAGGAAAAATAGTTTATTGTAGACAATATTATTATAAAAAAAAAATGGCGACGTCGCCATGGCGTCCCAGTGTGTTAGCGACCTTAGGGATTCTAATATTAATATGATTTTTTGGTACCAGTTTTAAATATTATGATAACAATATATTTTTTCTTGCATATTATAATATTATTATATTTACCAAAATACACCATTTTCAACTTTTTAAGTCAAGATACTTCATCGACCACACAACCTATAGACTCCTAATAGAGCAAGAGCCCACGACGGCCAGACATAAGTTATTTTATAAAAGTTGAAAGTTTCTCTGTACATGTCTCCTATACAGGTAAGAACGACCAGCGTCTATAGAGTTTGGGTTGTGGTTACTTGGGCAGGTATCAGGTAGTAAAAGTGCATAAAATAGTACAAATAATTCTTTAGAGTATAAAGCTCAATTTTTTCATATTTTCTTCGTGATAACTTTAGAAATTTCGTCACCCATTGCCGGACACTTATGACAGTTGCTACACCCTGTCAAACACCCCTAAACTTGAATAAATTACAATTATACTTTCGTTATAGTATAAAAGCTAAATTTTATATATGTTACTTGGGGACCTATAAAAAGATGTTACCTTAATAGCCGGACAGTTTTCATGGTTTTTACATCTTGCCAGACACATCGAAAGTCAGTGGATTTTTGGTGCGGCGCGAGGTAACAATTGTTCAAGCAAGTGCTAGTGAGATAGAGCGCTTAGTCGAGTGCGTTCTTTTACTTTTTTTTCGGTTGGAGCTATGCTGCGCACCATCTTTTATTTATAGTATAGTTATTTTCTCCGTGCAGAAGTGAATTTCATTGAGGGAACCTATCCCTCAATGAACGCTAAGACGACAGGTCTCTTACTTAGGGAATGCCAAATATTTTGCAAGAAAAAATAAAAACTATATTACTTATGTATAAACTTAAAACTAAAAAGTACAAAATAAAATTAATTTTAAATAAAAAACCAAAAACCGACTTCAAAACTATACCTTAATTTATGTACAACTAAAAAAATTAAAATAATATTGAAATACTTCGAAGTGAAGTAGAAGTATACTATTTAAAATTGGGTATTTTTGGAGTCGGTACCAGCCAAAAAATCGATGCCCACAGACATCTACTCAATACTTGGTGTATGTGATTGATAATTAAAAAATCCTCTTTGGCTGTCCGGCTATTAAGGTAACATCTTTTTATAGGTCCCCAAGTAACATATATAAAATTTAGCTTTTATACTATAACGAAAGTATAATTATAATTTATTCAAGTTTAGGGGTGTTTGGCAGGGTGTAGCAACTGTCATAAGTGTCCAGCAATGGGTGACGAAATTTCTAAGGTTATCTCGAAGAAAATATGAAAAAATTGAGCTTTATACTCTAAGGAATTTTTAGTACTATTTTATGCACCTTTACTACCCGATACCTGCCCAAGTAACCACAACCCAAACTCTATAGTCGCTGGTCGTTCTTACCTGTATAGGAGACATGTACAGAGAAACTTTCAACTTTTATAAAATAACTTATGTCTGGCCGTCGTGGGCTCTTAGGCTATAATGTTTGATTTTTCGTATTAAATGCATTCTGGCAACTAGCTGAGGTGAGACGAAAGGGGTTGCAATTCTGTGATTAGCTAATTCAATGTCATACATTCCCAATCACGGAACGTTAAAAAGAAATGGATATATTTTGCAACGGGAAAGAATGAGACGACACGATAGTTTGAGTACGTTGTTTACGGCTTGCATCGGAACTATAAGTCAGATGTGTCGCCAGAACCCATTTCCCTGTTATTAGGAGTCTATGGGTTATGTGGTCGATGAGATACTTGTATTTTATTTTGATGATCAGCAAATTGGAACAAAAATAGCTAACGTCTATTGATGTTCTTAAAATAAGCGTTTCTTTAGTAGCAGTACTTGTAATAAGGTGTTGATTTTGAGACGTTTTTAGATCATAATATTAATCGCTGTCTTTCTGATATCAAAGCAATCACGGCTGAGTGGCGCCGATATTTATCTCAAGGATTCATTTGACGATATGTTATTGTCCAGTGAAGAATTCCATTCAAAGCCTAATTCTATTGTAAGCCTGGTCTCTGTGCTGTATTTTACCTTTTGCAAAGGACAATCTCTTGGTGAAAAATTAAGGGATGATAATATTATAAGACAAAACATCCGAAATTGGGTCTTAAAAATACCATTCATTTAGGTTTAACTATAGTTTTGTTAACTACAATGTCTATGTATATGGCAACATAATATAGTACAATAAAAATATCGTTAGAGCAAAGGGCTTGTATCCAGCTCTTAATAAATAAAAAAATATCATTATATTTTTTTTATTCTAGGTATGTTATGACGATATAAGGTAGTGTTGCCAGCCTCGTTTTAATTCTAATGTTTTATAGGAATAAACATAAGTGTTCAAGCACTGGGCGAAGATAAAGATAGGTTTTTGGTTCAAGTGGTGTCACATTCATCGAAGGAGGGAGCTAAATGTTGTACCAAACTCGTCAGTATCGTCGACTGCAATCTCCATACTTTGGAGGAGAATAGATCTGAGTATGGGTTAATAAATTTATTAATAAATATTTGTTAATAGTGAGTTATAATAATCTAGTTAGTGGGTGTGGGGTGTTCCTCTTCAGTGAGAGTTCTGTGTCTTGACATGGCAAAGCGGGTTTTTTAATTTCGGCGTTTTAATTTCTGGCAATAAACTATTTACCAGTGTAGAAATTTCCCCTTGGACTTGAACATGAGAACCTCACTCGTTCGCCAGTATTAACATCGTGGTGAGACTTACACCTAAGAAAAATAATTATAAAAACATATAATTCTAATCTTCTTCTTAGCGTGTAAATAGCTACCTAAATTTTATTCGCCCAGAACTCAGGAGTATTCCGTTCTCAGTAGCGTCCATCAAGTCTTGCAATGTGCAAGTGTTAGGGCACGCAAGACACGACATGGGATGGTCCATTGTTTGTGGGACGGCACCAGTCACCACACATACACTTTACATTGACGGGATCTGTGGATCCCACCGAACTCAGTTATCCTTACTCCGGCTGACCTGAGGACTAAGTCTATTCAAGCACTTTCAGGTCGGCCACGGCAGCTCGTGTCCAGGTGGGAAATTCTCGGACGATGGGACTAATGGCGTAGGGAGCGAAATACTATCTCGCCATAATCGGATTTTAGATTTGGATCTATTTTATGAAAGAGGGTGGACACAACTGGCGAAATTGTTGCGGCATTTTATCCTTTGCGGCACCGGGGTGTGATGGTACTTAGGATGTCGCGAATATTTATCCATATTGGCTCTATCACAGGAGCATGCTACCGCTCTACGAACCTCTGGTGGAGCTATTCCTGCCAGGGGGTACAGCTTTGGGACCGGAGTTGGCTTTAAACAGCCAGTGATTATGCGGCATGTTTCATTTAAAGTTGTATCCACCAACTTTGCGGGGGCTTAGCGACTCCATACAGGGCATGCATATTCGTCTGCAGGGAAACAAAGCGAAAACCTAGAGGTTCGCATAACGCCAGGCGTTATAATTCTAATAAACAAATATAAAAATATTTTATATAAAAATTATAAATTCAATTCGGAATCTTATCTTTGCTACCTTTTTTCTATAACAGCTAATAAGACTTTACATTATATCACAAAAAATCGCTAGTAAAACGTAAGTATATACGAATGTTTATATCGAATTTGGGTTTTCAGGCATATAACAAAGAAAGACGTTACCAAGGCTCGTCGCAGTTACATGACAATTTGTGAAAACGGCTATTACAATAAAGTGACCCGTATATGCGGCGAGCGTAATTTAGTGAAAAGAATTTATCATACTTTCGAAGAGTCCCATAACTTTTTACTGGAGGGTGCAAATATTGTACTTTTACGCTATTTTGGGCTAAGCCGTTATAAAGGCACCATCAAGACAGATACCGTACTGATAGATGGAACTAGGTGCGAGAATGTATATGTAAGTCATTTATTATTAATCTAATATAGAAAATTCTCGTGTCACAATGTTCGTTCCCATACTCCTCCGAAACGGCTCGACCGATTTTTATAAAATTTTGTGTGCATATCAGGTATGTCTGAGAATCGGCCATTTTCTACTTTTCATCTCCCTAAATAAAAAGGGTGACCCACCCCAATTTTTTTGTGTTGACGAAATTTTCTATTTATATTTCTTTATGATGTAACATTACTCATCAACCAATCATCAATCAACCCCTGTTTTTTTAATAGCGCTATTAGTACTTTTTACAAAACGAAGTCTATCGGGCAGCTTGTCTATACTAATATTATAAAGAGGAAAGATTTGTACCTATTTTTGTATGTTTGTATGTTTGTAATGAATAGGCTCAAAAAGTACTGGACCGATTTCCAAAATTCTTTCACCATTCGGAAGCTACATTATCCACAAGTAACATAGGCTAAATTTTATTCTGATAAAAATAGGGTTTCGTAAGATATTTTGGTTTTTCGGACACAAGGTGTAAAAAATGTTATTTCGCGTACTAAGATCCCGTTGTAAATCTTAGTTAACGCAGGCGAAGCTGCGGGCAACAGCTAGTAATATATAAAGTTCTCGTGTCACAATATTCGTTCCCGTACTCTTCAAGCGAGCGAAGCGAAACGGCTCGAGCTTTTTTTATAAAATTTTGTGTGCATATCGGGTAGGTCTAAGAATCGGTCAACATCAATTCTTCATCCCCCTATATGATAAGGATGACCCCAAAGTATTTTATTTTATAATATTCTTTTGACCTAATTTTCCATTTTTTATGATGTAGCATTAAAAATACACACAACCCTAAATTTTTACCCTTCTACCTCTGTTTTTTAACAGCGATATTAGTACTTTTGGCAGAACAAAGTCTATTCTACACAGCTAGTATTAATATAATCGCTAGTGCCATGAAACTCCTATCTTATCAGAAGTAATAAGAATAATAAAAAAATGTGTATATGTATGTATATTATGGTGACTCTGTTATATAAAAGTAATGTTCTATATGATATTTATAAGATTTTGTTAAAACATGTCTTTCACAGAAGATAATAATTATGTTGGGACAACTCACACCCGGCCCTGTGAGTCCGAATTAGGCAGAGCCTGTATTTTAACAAGCAGACAACCGATACATACTTGTAAATTTCTAAATGCATACATCATCATAATCATCAATCATATCCGTCCACTACTGAACATAGGCCTCCGTCAGCAAACGCCAAGATGACCGATCCCTTTTCACTCGCATCCAACACGTACCAGCTACTGCACGGAGATCGTTTTCCCATGTGGTTAATGGCCGACCAACAGTCTTCTACCTAAGCGCGGCATCCACTCTTGAACCAGCACTTATATATTAAGGATTAATTAAACACATCTGTCCTGGGTGAGAATTGAGTCCACGACCTTCTGGTTCAACATGCCAATCAAAATAATAGTATACCAATAAGTTTTTGTTATAGTTTTGATCCCCATAAATCCATCATTCCAATATATCTTGGTGATACGATAAAGTACCGGATCCCCAGCCAACCATCATTGTAGCAAGGGGCGTCCATTTTTGTTGACATTCAATTATGTTGGCCATAATTGTTAGGCTGACCGGGCGGTTTGGTAATCCCAGATTTAAGTGGATTATATCGGATACATTACTGCTTGCTAATGGATTTATTAACTCACACCTCTGGTATTTTTTCGCGAGTGGTGAAAGAGCGTGTTACACGGTGCGTGAATATCGTCGCTTAGTAATGCCACAGATTCAACTTAAGTTTTTATATTATATTGTTTTCTTATGTTTACGTGATTTTCTCTTGTTATAATGAAAAAAAATATGGATTTTATACCGTGACCACGGTTGCTGTAAAGTATCCGAAACGTCTTGCATATAAAAAACCATGAATCAACAGTTTTCGAAATTCGAAAAAAAAAACGCGAAAATTGTGATTCGTTAAATTATTATTTATTTTTTATATTATTCGTTATATTATTATTTATTTAGTCTCCTAAATAAATAAGTTTTAACCTTTTTTTCTTTTCATAGCATAGGAGAAGTACTCCATATTTTGTCACGCCAACGTAGACCTCCGCGAACCCCTGGTCCACAGGGACCAGTTTAGGAATCAATGCTGTCCCCATGGTTCAGCCCTTGTCGTGGCGGTGGGGCTCAGTAGCCCAGGGTGACCCCAACACCTTGGGCGAAGCGAATTGAGCCGACACGAGGGGGCATTTCCCGGCGTGAAAAAAAGAAATCAATGCTGTAAAGTATATGAAAGGTCTAGCATGCAAAAATCATAATAATCTGGGCTAAATACGTAAAAAGTTGTTTTGTAATAATTCGTGAAATTCGCGTAGGTACATATTAGAAAACGATATTATGTTACTTTGTTAGATAAAGAATTAATAGAAAGTATCATTATCAACCAATATGTCCCATAGCTGAGCACCTGGTTCTGTTCATTGATATCAAGCGATAAGGGAATTGAGTCATAGTTCACCGTAATAAATTCATCATCATCATCAGCCTTTATCCGTCCACTGCTGAACATAGGCCGCAATGAATGCCAAGAGGACCGATCCCTTACCACTCGCATCCCACAAATAACATTGCAATAATATAAATAACGTTTATTACACAAATGTATATTTGGATTCAATATTAAATGATATTATTCAGGTCTGTCTTGGTGTAAGCCAAGCTATTGTGAACGGTAAGCCGCTATTCATTGTGAAAGTTGAGCGCCACATTATAGAGCCATCTGGATTTATTCATCAAACACTGACAGTCCTAACGCTCAGAGGTAAGAATTTTCATAAGACGATTTTCTTTTATAAGCTTACTCGTACAACTTTAATATGAGTGTCAGTTTCCAGTTGGCAAATTAAATTTCGCATACCATGTTGCTCTAGATGTGTATTTTTGCACGCTTCAGATTTTTGATATTATGTTCCTTTAGTTTATGACATTTTTCGTATGTTTTTTCTGGAATGTTATTAATGTAGAGCAATTTAATAATACGGCCATGACAACAAATGTATATATTATAAATGTATATCGTGTATATAGAATTGTTTTGATAAGATAGTAGTGAACATCTTGTGTAAACAAAGAAAGTTTGTGCTTTGTACATGATTGTAAGTAAAATATTGACTAATACGTTGAAGAAATATTAACTCGCTTTATTGAGTTTTCAATTATTGTATTATTTGTTTGTAGAATTGGTCTGAAGTTGAAAATATGTTTTTTTTTGTTTTATTTGTTTTTTGTGTTATGTTAGCGTCGATAGTTGAATACTCATCAAGATCATTGTAGGCGTTTCAATAATTGAGAAGTTAGTATATTATAAAATATACCTTAAGAAGACTGTTCTAGAGCTAATTTGGCTAGCCAGGCCGGGAAGGGGGTCTCTCCAAGCGGGTCTGTGGGACTAGCAGGGCCCAAAAGATGTAGGTAAGGATGAAGCTCTACCCACTACAACCCTGGGGTGTTGTTCTCGTCGTGATAGCATTGTGCAGTATACTTGTCCACACCTGCGACGGTCTGACTGGAGGCACTCTCATTTGAAGGCAGGGAGCGGCGTCCTCTCATCTGTTTAAGGCACCCAGAACGCATAAGGGTGGGTGTCTTATAGCCCCAAATTTACCCGCGAGCTGGATCCCCTGATCGGATAGAGACCGGTCCAGTAGTATGCAAAAAAAAAAAGCCAAAATTCTAACTCCTTTAAAATATACTAACTAAACTGATAAAAGTAAAGAACTAAAATAATGTGTCCTACGCACAACTTCTCTTTATTATTTGCTTTCTTTTTTCCTATTTATTTAGTGACGTTAAAACAGGCTATTATGTCTTAGCAGTCTACGTGAAAGTTACCATAAAATATCAATAAGTCCTTTTGGAACTTGTTGCTCTTCATTGATTAGGAATACATTTTATAACTTAGATTATCAATCAATCAGGGACAAAACAATGTTATTTGGTGATAAAAATGAACCAAGTGTTATAATAAAACAAATTTACGGATTTTATCGCGGTTTATTAAGTAAAAAACCGCTATAAAATCCGTCAATTTGTTTCATTATAATGAGTGAAATTCGCGTAAACATAAGAAAACAATATGTGAACCAAATGTTGTCCGGCAGGTAGCATTTTGTATCTATTATCTATATTACTAATATGTGTCTGACATTTACCGTACATTAAAGCGATATATAATGTTTACACCCCCGCGTTAAACAAAAAGGAGAAACGTTCAAACGTAGTTAACCAGAACAAATTGTCGTAAAGGCTACATCGTAAGCCACGAGTGGGCGGACAATAGCTACATATTTCATTTGAACCCGCTGCTGCGTGTCGTCCCTGAAAAAGATGAAATAGAGACACACGAACCGCTGCGAGAGAACTGGCGAAGCGATTTACAACTCTTATCTGATTACTTAGGCTTTAAGGTAAGGATCACATTTGTTATTTCTATTAAGAACAACCAATCCAAGGATAAGTACCATCCTTGGATTGGTTGCTGCGTTTCACAATTCAACGATCTATATTATGAATTCTTTTAAGATCGGTCGTTTGATGTGACATATTTCTAACAACAGAAACGCATCAAAATGTTGTCCCAGCAATATCCCGCTTGAGAGCTTTTCCCTTCATTTTTCGCGAAAGTATCAAGCAAGATGTTAAGTAAGGATTGAGTAAAAAATATGATAAGAAGAAAATTATTTATTTATACATATTATTATGTTTACGTTTGAATATGCGAAATTTCAAGCTCCCTTCATAACGTAAAAACGAGAACATTTTTTTTTGTTCTATGTTAGATCTATAAGAATAGACTGAACAAATGATAAAATTAACTATAGTCGCGGCACGATAAGAAGGCCGTTTTGTCGCTTGTCCGGTCATGAAGTTTCGTAATTACCTATAGTAATCAAATTTAAAGAAGAAAATTGCTGTTCTTTATTGTCAATAGTGACGTGTCATATTAAAATGTATCAAATGTATAATTTTAGAAAACAAAATTAATTTATTCATTCTTTATAAACTATAGATATTACGGTCCCGCGAACATTATTTTTTATTTTTATAAGATTATAATTATTCAGTACTTCTTTCCCACAGAACTCGGCTTTTGTTTTTCGAAAATTTAATTTTACTTAAATGCTGCAGAATTGAACTTACAGATTTCATTATATTTTTTTCGGGAATAATTTGACATTCACATCACTATTGTAATGTGTTAAAACGGCCATCATATCGTGCCGCGACTATAATAAAATAATATTATAAGTTAATTTGAAACATCTGTATCGTCGAATGATACTTGGCACGGAAACTGCTCTAATCTGCTCACAGAATACATTTCACGCTAGCCGTATATTTTGTTCTCGCCGCGTCTGATAGTTTGATTGGATATTGATGAAACTCCAAACAAAGGCGGCATTTATCTGTTTATTGCAGAGACAGTTTTTTAGTTTTTGTTTAAAATCCAATCCGCCATACTCGATTCGTTGAGCCAAGAAATTAGCGTGGCATTATAGTTTATTCACTAACAGTATCATGCATATGCTCATGATAAAGCTGAAGATCCGTTATTAAATTATCATGAGCTATTGTTTTAGATGCATTATTTTATACGGATAAAGATACAAAGCTTACAGAGATAGATATTCATACTAGGTTCTTATCTAGATTTTTACAAGGTGAGCCACCTGTTCACCTACCTAATTGAGCTTAAAGGCCATCAGGCCTAAAAGTCTAGACCTTTCGAAAAAAAAATCTACACAGACACACACAGATACTAAGAACTATGTCTATGAACTATGTGTGATTAAAGTTAAAAAAAAAGATAAGATGGATATCTAAGATTAGCTTAATCGGGTCAGACCATGATCAAGTTTAAGCCTGCGGTCTGCAAGTCTGCGGATGAAAGTCATTCGGTCACATCTAGGCAACTTAGGAAGACTATTATAAGCCCGTCACATGTTTGCGTGTCTAGCTTTTTTTATTTTATATCTATAACGCTTTTTATTCCATGCCAATCTGGTCCCGTGGTAAGTTCTCGAAGAACTTGTGTTACAGGTACCAGACAACGGAAACATTTAATTAATATTTAAGTATTATACATAATACATATACTTAAGAGTTTCATTATATAATACATATATTTAATACACATCTATGACCTGGTAATACAAAAAACTTTGTCTGTTACCTGGCGGGATTCGAACCCGCTACCTCCGGCTTGATCGCTAACGAGCTAACCATTTAGCCACAGAGGCCGAGAGGAAGAGCCACCTTTCTAACTCGAATTTTTTTTGCCTTATCTGCTTGAGGCAAGCAAAATTGCTTCTTTATAATTTAAGAAATATAATACATATTATAATTCCTCTTTGTTAGTAATTTATAAGATGATTGTCCGAATTCATCAATATACTAATAAATATTTTTGTAGTTGCTTACAAATATGAAAACGATAATTGAGGAAAATAGGTGACGATGTTCAATTACATATGAGGCCAGGTATAAGAGACGAGATAAATAGTTAATTGTTACTTTATTGGACGAAATATATCCACGGACGCGTTACACAAATAAATAATAAATTTTCTTATTCAGAAGATACGAATTAATACCAATTCAATTATTGCTTCGTCAATAATGGCTTGATTCATATTTATTTTGGTGTGATTAATATATTATCGAGGTCTTGCCCGATCATACGTCGAGTTGCTGACTTGGGGATGTATAGTTTAACACAACCGACTTAGTTTAATCCCTACTATATGTATGACGTATGTATATATAAATGCGAAATATAAAATACTATATGTATGTATAAATGCGAAAGTAACTCTGTCTGCCTAAACCATTGCACTGTTTTTTATGAAATTAGACCAGAGGTAGACCAGAGCTTGGCAAAGGCTATCGTTTATCGCAAAAAAAAAAAGGCTTGGATGGGTTTATTTGAACGCGCTAATCTGAGGTACTATTGTTCGTTGTCGGATTAGAATGATTCTTTCAGTGTTGGATAGCCTATTTATCGAGATAGGCTGTTTAAGGCTATAATACCATCCTGCCAAGTCGCCGTTTTAAATCATAGTTAACGCTGGCGAAGCTGCGGGCAACAGCTAGTATAATATAAACTGAATACAGATTAAATATAGGTTACATAATGTTGCCACATAACAGTCGTTAATATTGTAGAGTGAGCGGACATTGGAGGGCGAGCGGTACATGTCGGAGAACGGCGAGCTGACGTCCGTCATCCGCGACTACCTTCAGACGCTGCTCCTCATGAGACCGCACGACGCGCTGCAGTTCACGCAACACTATTTCCATTCGGTTCTCTCCGATTTGGATCTGCCACAGAACGACTTTTTCACGCCAACCCGTAAGAACGTTCGATATTATTTCTTCGAGGACTAATTCTATAATGTTTTAATAATTAAAATATAACACATAATATAGCATACTTTTGAAAATAATTATACTAAAATTTTGGAACGCGAATAATTTGTTTGAAAATAATATAGAGAAAAAGGAAATGTGTTCAAAGCTGATATGATATGCAGAGGTTATTGATAAATAAAATCAAACACTTAAAATAATGAGAAAAATTGTATGAAAATATAAAGTAACATCAATAACATCATACGCACGTAAGGCGTAAACTTTTTATACTTTCTTTGAAACTAATAGTAAATAAACTTTGCGAAATTAACTTCTTTATTATTTAATTAGCATTTGTGGCATTATTTAAATAGCGTGTGTGACCATAAGTTTTGTTTTTTTTATGACATATCTTGCTGTGACAAGCCATCGCTTGTGATCTCTTCAGTGACCTATTTAGGCTTGATGCCGCTCTAGGCCCTGTTTATTTTGCCGCCCTTAATGCTAGAAAAAAGTAAAGTATCAACCCTTATATTATGTCCCACTGCTGGGCCAGGGCGAAATTCTTATTTATTGACTGAAAAGTAAATAAAAAAAGTGAATTGTTATAGGTATATTTTAAGTATAAAAAATTCTTTACAAAAATTAATCCAAACTCATTTTCAAAGGCAGTCTTCTTTACTTTTTTCGTCTCTGTAATTTTGTCGCCCCTCAAATCATACCGCCCTAGGCCCGGGCCTCACGGGCCTATACGTAAATCCAGCACTGGGTCTCTTGCAGGTTGAGGAATTGCGAACAAAGTAAAGAGACCGTCAACCAATCACCATCAATAAATCAGTCTAATTTACATAAATCCACAAGCTCTTAGACGATATGGCATTCAACATTTAATAGTCTTGGTTTGTTAGCCAGAGCCAAGTAGTAATGCGCATATGCTTTGTCATAGGCAATCTCAGCACACTCAGTAGCGTCAGCATCAAAATACTGACATTTCTTTTAGATTTTTTTTATGTTTGATAGTAAGTGGTGGACGGTTTTGTACCTATTATGAAAAAACAAATTTACGGATTTTATCGCGGTTTGCTGAGTCTTTTACATGCCCGACGCGACGTTTTGGATACTTTACAGCAACCACGGTCACGGGAGGATGGTTGCTTCATTATAATGAGTGAAATTCGCGTGAACATAAGAAAACAATTTTGTACCCAAATTCTTATTAAAAGGAATTTTATTTATACTCTTTATGAAACCCTCTTAAACTTTAAGTCTTAAGATTTTAAGAGGTTAAGGTGGTTCGTCTCGGTTACCGACCTCTCTTTTCTCGCTAGATGACGCCACTTATGCAAAACAAGGGTTTTATTTATTTTACAAATAGACCTTTGCATTTAGATGCTTAAAATTTATATTCGCGAACTATTTATCAATTAGGCTTAATATATTTTATATAATATTTTAGTTTATCAAAGGAAAATCATTCAAGAATGTCGATTGAAAGTTGGTGTATAATATTTTGAACTAAACACTCACACTAACATATTGTATTCTTATGATTATTCTAACCGCTAATTTCATCAAAACAATAACATAAGTAATGGCCTAACATGTAAATGCCACGAACGTGCAATCACTAGGTACGTGGTTCAAATCTCCTCCAGATAAGTTTATCTTTTTTATTTATAATATTTTTTTTTATTATTTTATATTATTTATAATTGTATAGCTATTTACTATCTTATATCTCATTTTACTATCTTTATAAAAAAAGTAAAGCAAAGTATCAACCCTTATATGTCCCACTGCTGGGCGCGGGTCTCCTTCCTCGAAATCAGGCGAGCAGGGTAATGTGCCAATACTTCACCGCGCTGGCCCAGTGCGGGTTGGTGAACTTCAAATACCTTCAAAGACTTTCGATCTCATCAGGCATGCAGGTTTCCTCACGATGTTTTCCTTCACCGGTGAGCGAACGATGGTCTCGTGTGCACTTAGAAATTTAGAAAAACCCATTTCAAGGCACACACGGACGGGTCAGGATCGAACCCGGAACCCCTCGCGTAAGAGGCCGAGTCCGTCCACCACTGGACTACCGTCGCTCTATCTTTATAAAATATGTGGTATTTTTTAATAAAACGATATTTTTACACATGTCTTTTATTTTTATTTTTTTCCACTAAATACATAGGTATTCAATTTTATCACCCTTCTTGAGCTTCAAGCAAGACCACCGACAGGCGCAGATCCTTAAAAAAAAGGAAATCTTAAACATATGTACGAGGGGCGATCAAAAAGTAATGATAATGAGTATAATAAAACAACGATTCTAATTTAAATTTAATTTATTTTTCTACGTAGTCTCCTAACAAGTCGATACATTTAGTCCAACGTTTTTCTAAACCTAAAATACCCTTTAAAAAAAATATTTATCAGAGCTCTCCCAAAATGCCTCTACAGCAGCCATCACCTCGCTATCATCAAAAGTAGCTTCTTTATGGTAAATTGGTACTTGTCTCTCATAAGTTTTGACACTGTATTTTAAAAATAATAAGAAGATTAAAATATTTACGTAAAAGGAATAACGATTATTTTAGGTAGGTATCTAAGGAAAATCCCCCGTGGGAACTCGTGGAGGAGGTTCTGGCCGAGACATACTCCTACATCTCGGGTAGAGGTGTTTGGGCTTGACCCCTTCGCTAGACGGATTCCTTCGGGTCCGCCGGCTAGGGCAGGAAGCCTTAATGCGGAGGTGGGGGGAGGACCTGGTGAGTCAGCCGTATGGCCAACGCCTAACGGCTGCTCTACGCCCGGTCCTTGAGCGGTGGATGCGCCGTAAGCGCAAGCCCCTTACCTTCCATCTGACGCAGGTTCTCACCAGGCACGGATGCTTCGTTGATTTCTTGTGTCGGACGGCCCAAAGGGAGCCGACGACTGAATGTCATGATTGTGGCGCGGCGGTGGACTCTGCCCAGCACCCCCTCGAGGTGTGCCCGAGATGGGCGGTGCTACGTCATGATGTGACGTCTGTCATCGGAGGGGACTTGTCTTTGTCGAGCGTCATCACCGTGATGCTTGGCTCTGACGAGTCCTGGACGGCAATGGCCTCTTTCTGCGAGACAGTGATGTCCCAGAAGGAGGCCGACGAACGGGTGAGAGAGGACGAACCCGTAGACGACGAACGGGGGTGCGTTGGAGGCGCTATTTAATGCGCCTTCAATAAAGCCCCTGTGCTCGTGTCGGGCTCGGGATGGAAACCCGGGCCCAGCTTAAGACACGGCGTCGTGGGGACTGCCAAGTCGTAGCCGGGCAGTTCCCTACTGTGGAGAATCTGGTCTTTGCCGGGATCAGTCTGTCGCTGAGGGTATCCCGTCGCCTGCACAGATCAGGGTCCCTCAAATATAGCGGCTGAAGGCTCACGTAGCGGTTTTAGTGGGGTAGGGCACCCAAATGCGAGTCCCCACACACGCCAGCGCGCCTACCCAGGCCCTGGTATGGTCGTAAATGATTTCCGCTGGGCCATCAAAAAAAAAAAAAAAAAAAAAAATATATATATATATATATATATATATATATATATATATATATATATATATATATATATATATATATATATATATCTAAGGAAATTATAATATAACCTTGGAGTTTTTGCATTATCACTTTAAAATGTTTCATTCTTCTTTGGTTTTTTACGCCATACATCTTCACGACTGAAAATTATGCAACTTTTGTAATACAAACATAATTCGGTCAGAGCCTCAGAGGGAGGCAATAATTATTGAAACACTATGATGGCGCTTTAGTTGAGCCGTAGGTATCTCTTTTTCTGCTTTTTCTTGGACCTGAATCCTTATGTTTTATGTAATTCGCAATTGATGTCGGATTCATGGTGCTGGTACACGCTATTTTCACAAGCTTTTGTATAAGTTTTCTCCGCGAACTCTAGCTACTCGAAACTAAATTAGGTCAAAACCCAAATAATACAAGTTTTTGTTTATATTAAATTTCAAAACCACAATTAATTACGTATGTAAGTAAATAAACAAAATTGTGAATGACATTCGACAAATTAGATTGACATTTGTTTGATAGCCACCAGCAATAATCATAGGTGTCAGTGATACCACTTTACTGGGTACATTTTTCACTAATTTCGCCACTGCTCTACAATACAATATTCAGCAAACAATAATTATGCTTTTGGTAAAGACAGATTTAATGCCGCTCTTATCTGTTTTAAATATAACTAGAATAAATAAGACAGCCAAGCATAGGCCGTCAACAAGGTATAGAATAAAGAAAACAAATTATCGAATTATCTTTTAGCACGTTCATAATTACCCATGAATATTAGAGTTGTTTTACTGTTGTTTTATATTATTTTACAAAGTTAAAAATAAAATTTAATATAAATATATATAAATCAAATTATTTATAAAGCGTATTAAACTCTTACTCGATACACAATTTTTTTTACAGATTACCAAAGTATCATGTATGATAATTGAAAAAATAATGTGATTTCGATATTACTAAAGTTTACTCAGTAGTTTTGGAAAAATCTCAATTTTTAAGGGAGACACCCTCATCTGGCAATACTTTTGACAAAACTGCAAAGTATAAAAATAAGGTCTCTGATCGCGAGAATACGCAAGCATAAGATCGGCAACGTTGCATGCAGTTCTTGATCAAGTCGGCAACGTCGCAAATTCGTGTATAGTTACACATTAGAGACTACACACACATGCGTAATTTATAAGATTTTTCATCGTCTGATATAATATCTCTGAGATTATAAATATGGAATTTTATTGATTTTGCGAAAATAAGTATCCCAAAGTAATTCCCTACGCAAGTATCGAGGCATATCTACTAATATTTAGCGTGTGAATGCCGATTTATTTTTGTATGAAAAACGAACCACCTTAAGAAGGATTAGCGAAAGTAAATATTTGTTAAATACACATTTAAATGGAATAAAATTTATGATGACTAGCTCTTACTGCGGCTACGCTTTCGCGGCGTTAGTTTACTAATTATTCTAATTGATTAGGCAGACGAGTCATATGATGGTAAGTGCTGACCATCTACCACAACCATGTCACCCATGAACTTAAAAAATCCGACGATTCGAATACTTTACAGCAATCATGGTCACGTGTCTTTTATCCAGGGGTTGAGAGAGAAGAGAAGTAGATGTTAGGCCCCTGTGCCAGTATTTATACTGCCTGTGCCACGCTTCCCCCTGAATCACAGCGTAGCTGTTTCACGGAAGAAACTAGCGGGTTGGTAATGTAATAATTCTTCCACCGATAAGATAATAGGACTTTAAGATACATTTTGTTACTTTTCTCTGTGCTGCTTTTAATTGGGAAGATTCTCATGGTTCCTCCATATAAAAATATTGATATAATATGTTTTTTTTTAATTGTTATATTTTATATAAGCCTTTTTTATAAATTACCATTATCTCCGATGCCGACGGCGTGTTAGTATAAGTTGCTCCTTACTCACACAATTTGGAATTTGATTTCAGGATAATATAGAGAAGATATTTTTAAGAAATACTTTAGAAGTATTAGAAAGCCGTATTTAGTAAACATAATATATTTTATATTTGAGCCTACAACCAACTAATATTATAAATGCGAAAGTTTGTATGTATGGATGTTTGTTGCTCTTTCACGTAAGAACTACTGAATGGATTATTATGAAACTATAGCTTACATATCAGAATAGCATATAGGCTATAATTTATCCCCGTAGTCCCACGGGAATGGAAAATACGCGGGTGAAACCGCGGGACGATGCTTGGTTCAGGACTTATCGTGGTGGTGGAGTTCAGTGGCCCAGGGGAACCTAGGGGACCACTTAGGGGAAACGAATTGAGCCGAGGGGGCTCTTTGTACCCCTCTTGTAAGAAGAGGGACAAAAGCTCTTGTAAGCAGGGGCAAGGGGTAAGGATGGGAACCTCACCTCATGGTACTGCCTTGTTGTTCTGTAGTGCGGGACAACCCCTTTGTGGAGGTGACTTCGGTCCCTTAAGGGACTGACTAGTCGTCGAGGTGCCCTGTTGCTTGTAGATCCGGGGCACCTCACATTGGTAGCACTCGCCGGGTTTTAGTGGGTAGAGCTGCGTCCACTTACCAGCTTTCGGGCGCAGCGAGTCCCACATACCAGCCTGGGGAGACCTACTCCTTAGCGGGATGCCTCAGCGCATTTCCCGACATAAAAGAAAAAAAAGGCTTTTAATTTATTCTAGAATGGAAAATAGGCGGATTGCGGTTTCACCTATGTCGTTGCTAGTTACAATGTAAAATTCAAGTATCATGAACAAAACACAATATTTTAAATATTTGGTAGTTGTTTCATCGAAACAGCGCTCAGTAAATTTTAATAACGAGATTCTTTTTTAAATGCGAGGAATGTAATCCATTCATGTTCAGAAAAGGCCGTTATTCTTTCCCATCCGGTCCATATAAAATGTGATATAGTAAAGTACTTGAACCGTTTTGTTCGTAGCGGGAATAACAACTGCATGTGACAGAGCCTAAGTAACTTATGCGAGTTTAATGTGTGTTGCTTATAAAACAAGCGCTTTTTTTGTATTCTTTCACATATTTTTTTTTTTTTTTTATTATAAAGCAAGCGTTGACGTGGAAAGCGTTGGGTTACTTCCTGATGAGATATATCTAGTGTAATATTTAGACTAAGGTATCCAATGTGAGCATCCCCCAAAAAAAATGGGGTCTCTTTGGGGGTCCACAACAGGGGCGTTGGGGCCCGTGATTATATGCGAGGAAAACATGTATAAATCCGACATGCCACTTAAACTTTTAAATTCTAGATAAAATCATAGGTCTGCTAGCAGGGGTAGATAAAGCACTGCTCTAGGATTTTTCAGATTCTAGCTATTTGTTTTTTTTTTTGGAAATGATGAGTACCTATTAACTTTAGAACGTGGACGATTTAAAATAATCGTCAATTATTTAAAAATATAGGTAAAAAAACTCTAGCCAAGTTTACCGGTGGTAAAAGACGCTCTGCGTGGGTGATGGCAAACTTGGAACCTTAAAAGTAATTTCATTATTTCAGATAGTAAAATTTATTATGAGCTTAATTATTCGAGGATACTTAGGAATTAAAGAATCAACAAAAAAAATTAAAGACACAATTTTATTATTATATTTGTTTTTATAAGAAAATATAAATTGACATTTCACAAGGGATGCACGCATTCCATTTTACCATCCCATGGAAACAGCCATCAAGTTTTTACAATACTGTGTTTTATTTGACGGATTTGTTATTACGTGAGCGGTTGAGTCGGCACGTCTTACGCCTTATTTACATTTCACGGAATATAATATTAGGTAATATAAATTCCGACTACACATTTGTATCAAGCCGTATGTCATGTGAAACTTAGTAAATTGGATTTTCAGCTCAACTATTGTAACATGCTGACAAGATATGTAATAATAAATCATTGTTATTGACTAAGCTTTATGGAGGTACTTGTGGTGAAACTGTCTTGAGGGAACATATTTGCTGTATCTTTATATGAAAGAGTATAAATAGAAATGTTGAAGTTTCGATTGTGACAAAAGCTGACGAGCACGTGCGAGTGTGCTATTTTAGGCTAAGAACTCACAAAGCGATTTTCGCCCGCGTTCGCCGTGGTTGCGGACCCGCAGCATCATCTGTAGAATTCAGATATATTATGTAAAAATATGTAAAAAAAAGATGTGTGTGCGATTCACACACGATTGAAGTGAAACACATGTTAAAAACAAGCAAGTATAAAACTGTGCAATATACATACACACCGACATTTGCTGTCTCGCTCTTTTGTATTTGTGTCTTATACCTGTCGTTTTTTCCGTTGCATCCGGTTTGAAATCACAACGATTCTAAAGAAGTTTCACTTCAAAAATTACAGCACAACTCACGACGCGTATACGCTCGCGGTGTGCGCGGTTGTTTGTGGTTTCTGCTGCACCGTCGGGCAAACTAGCAGAATCACGTGGGCCGCGGTCACCCGCAGTCTCGGCGGGTGACGCCCACGCACTCTGCGATCAGTTGGTGGTTTAGATCTCAACTGATCGTTTACTGTCCGTCTTACAACTGCAACGACTGCGTAACCGCACAAATAACCGGTCTCGTGAGCTTAGAAATAAAACCGTAGTTCCACCACCGCAGCGGTCGCGGGTAAAAATCGCTCCGTGAGTTCTTAGCCTTAGGTCTGGTATTCAATGAGTAATTGAAGTAGGTTGGAGTTTATATATAGATAAAGAGACTGGTTACGAATCGGATTAGAAGTGCGAAAAACTGTTTGACGAATTATGATCAGACAAGTCTTATTTAGCTCTCACTGGATTAGGTTAGTGTTACGTTATTTCGGTTGTATTTATTTAAAAAAAAAGAGCGGATAGTAAGCATTGTTCAGATATAAGTTTATTATTCACAATACGTATGTCATAATATTATAATTTTACCAAAGTTTTTTAAGTATTCAGATTCAGCCACTTATTTTTAGTGTTTTTTTTTTATTTCATTAGTTGCGGGAATGCGAGCAGGGACATTCGTTAACCGCCTGTACGCATGAGGTCATTGTAATGACCATAACTCACGGCAGGATTGCTATTGATTCGTAACTATACAATATGTTCACAATAGAACTGAATTATGTGCTGTGAAGTTGATTAAATTTTAAATTGATTATGTAAGTCTTTACAGTAAATGTATGATTGTGTATGCATAAAGCACGCAGCTCTTTTCCATGGTGCTTATGCGTAGCCACATGAACTACCACACGTCATAATAAAAACCATAACTATTATAATAGCATCGTATATGTTTCGTCCCTACCCTGGGTATGGACTATAGACTCTACAAATGAAAAATGAATATTCGTCTTTCTCTCTCTGTCTCTAACTTAATAAGTCACTTCTCCCTTCCTCCACCCGGCGATACCCTTCACTTAATAACCAGACTATAGGAGAATTCGTTAAGTCGGAACCAGAACTGCTACTTAATACGGAGGAATCTAGTCATATGACTTCGGATCTGGGATCGGCCTCTCACTGAGGTGCACTGTGTCTGACAGATCTTGGATACCTCCGGATCGTTAGAGAGTAAGTTTTAAGTACAAGAACGTAAGGTCGAGGCTCACAAAACCTTTTCAACCAAGTGTTGGTGGTACATTTAAAAAAAGTTTCCACGCTAAAATAACGAATGTATATAGGGCCATTCTAATACATAAAAAGGTAACGTTTTGATATGCCACTACTACGTTGAGAATTATAGATTTTGTAAGACCTATATAAATTTGTTTTTAGTAAGTATTAGACCCAAAATGTAACAGATGCTTACTGCGGTGATGGTCCATAAGTTTGTCATAATAAATTCTGTCATAGGACTTACCACTCACATAAATTTACAAACAAAAATTATTTTGGAAAGCAAGTTCAAATTCAAAAGAAAAATCAATCTCAGGGTTAAGAATAGAGAAGCTAAGGTTTGGCAACAATCGAAAAGAGTGCTTATATTGTATTTTCTTTCGGCAATTATTTTACCACAAATCCAGAAGACATACATCCACAGACTATATTATAGTTTACACAATAAGCAAGTGTAAAGGCAAAACAAGTTTCATTAAAGTTGATATTATATAACGTCGCCGCTGAAGTTTCACCGCGTACACATATATTTACGACTTTCATATGAAATCCACAAAGACTCAGAATCTGGAATTAGAAGACGCTAACGGCATAGTATGAAACTTGCCTTTCGTCGCTCATACGGACTGGCATAGTAATTTTAACGTGGCCAATTTGTATGCAACGTGAAGGAACACGCGTTTGCTTGTTTGTGAACTGTATTGAATCGCACGAGTCGGTCCAAACCAGTTAATTTAAACTTCGAACGCTCATCCGATTTAGGTTTGCGAAGCTTAATATTACTTTGTAAGTAAAATTTGATTTCATTACGGGTCCACACCTTGAGTAATTTGTATTAACACGGACTGGGAGGGCTTCAGAGTAAGTTTAGTACCGAGTTGGCAGAGATTTTGTAAGTTATGTGGGTGCTGGGTAGTATAAGAGGATCATTTTTGCAATCTAATTTTAGAAAAACTTTTTGTTTTTGTGCAACATTAATCTGGAAGATTGTGATTTAGCCCCCGTTCGCACGAGCGATTTTTTAAGCGCCGGCTTGAGTTGTGAGTATGGCATACAAAATTCAATTTAACGTCAAAAACTCAACGTCGACAATCCAACAGTGCTCGATAAAAAGCGTTGCGTTTTAAAAACACCGTCATGTAAACAGATAAATTATGGGTGTCCACTCGTCTTATTCGAACAGTTTTTTACCGCTCGGTAAAAAGCGCCCGTGTGACTTTGATGCTAAAATTTTTAAGTTCTCTTTTTTGAGTTTAGCATTAAAGTAATCCATCCCATATAGATAAGATACATATAGCATAGATGCTAAAGGGCTTTCAAGTTTTGTTATTATTCTCATAGTCTTTCTTCTTTACCACACCTACAAAATAATATAATATATCTTGTATTCTTAGATATCAAGTTATCTTAAGAGTAAAAATTTGAAGATCAATATTATAAAATATATTTTAGTAGTTTATTGTAATTGTGTGAAATTTTTATAAAAAAATACCTTTATAGCCTAAACTATACATCGTATAACTTTTTGCCGACGTTTTCGTTCTTTAAATTACATTATATTTTAAAGTATGTTATAATTTATTACCTACATTAACTTTTTTTAACAATTTCCTATTATAAATAATGTCATTATAAATTTATATCTACAGACTTAAAATTAAACATAGTATAAATGAAAATAAATAAAATATACGAATGTGTCTGTCTACTGTCTACTGTCTTCATGAGTACCAACATCATGAATATTTCTTCATTAAAGAGTATTGTGTTTGTATACAGACAGTGCTGTTGCCATCGAGAGTTACCATCTTGTATCTAACGAATGAAATTACCATTTTATCAAAGATTAATGCTTTGCATAATCCAGGACCTTGGGTAGGCGCAACTGGACCTAGGTAGAGACTCCTGGGAAACGCACTACCCCACTAAACCACTGCGAGCGCTTTCAGCTGCTTTGTGAGGGTCCCAGATCGGCAGGCAACAGGATCACCACAGCTAAGAGACATAATAACTTTTTAAATATTTTTTTTAACTTGAAGTTTTTACGTCTCACTGATATTTATTTTTAAAGCTAATCCTATCTAAATACAAATTTGTATTTACGTATACAAATTATTTTTTATATCCTATTGTCTTACTTTATAATTTTAAATAAGAGATTATCCATTTTCACTTAGCGAGAAAGCTTTTTAATCCGAGTGAGGAAGGTTACGTTGAGGCGCAAACAAAATTAAAGGTGCAAAAGTTCATCAAAATTCTTATTTGAGGACTAAGTGAGGCGTGCGAGCTATTTGAAGGATACGTTGTATGTAATTCGGAACTTGTCTGTAATTTCTTTGTGTAAAAGGAGCAAAAAATTAAAATTCTTTCCAAGTTTCGCGCTTGCCTTAAGCAATTTTGCCATTTCGTAGGAGGCATGCGAGACAAATTTTGCGCAATTTTTGCAAACTTACATCTTTATAGCTGGCATGTTGTTAATAAAACTTCCCAAACTTATACATTTGCATCCGCACAAAGTTGTCGAAGTTATAATTAGCCGCTTTCAAATATCAAACGTTCAGTTCTCCTTGAAATATTATTCGTCAGATGTTTCACAATTTCCTTATTCATTTAATATGACTTTTGTCTGTAATAATAATTGGAATATTAATTTCAAACGAGTGCATTTCTTTATTACGAGTACTTCATCTTAAGTAGGCATTGGTTTCAACGTAAAATGATAAACTATAGATCAATCTTGTTGTAGATAACTCAGGGTTTGTGATTAAGGATACAATATTATTTAGAATATCTTCTTCTGCTTTTTCACAGCTATATTTGGGGAAGGCTTCCAGTTTAAACGGGTGAACACAAGTATTTTTCATCAGACTTCCACAATCCAGTGACTGGGTGATACGGTACCCCACGGTAAGACTGGTTGTTAGAGTTTCAGACTTCTGATGACCCTAACGACTGTCAAAGATCCACGAATAACAACCGGGACCTTAACGTTCTTCCGAGGTACGCGATATGTAAAGATGGTCACCCACCCACGTGCCAACCCCGGCAACTTAACTTGATGGATCGACCCGCGCGGCTGTTATGACTGAGTTACGAGGTCCTTTATCTATATAGAGGAGGAGGAGGAGGATATATTATTATTGGTAATATAGTAAAGGAATTTATATATAGAATACAATATATTATTAAAAAAAAGTCAAATGAGTAAGTTTAAGTATCCAAAAGAAAATTTATACAAAATACTCGATTCCCTATTTATATAAGTATTTTATGATTATGTCTTATCATATTTTGCGACTTTTATCTTATGAAGATTATATATTTTGTTATTTCTATACATTTGTAGCTCTTAACATTATAAAAAAATCAGTGATAGAAACAAAGGTGACACAAACTAAAACGATCTCAGTGCAGTGGCCGGTCAGCGGTGGATGCGAGTGTCAAAGGGTCGATCGTCTCGGCGTTCATTGGGGTGGGTCTTAAAACTTACACTGTAAGATTTATGATAAAGGCTTAATATTGTTTTATAGAGGTCTGTGATTCATTAGCTCAAAATAAGAGTCGATGTTTGCAAAATTTTAGGGTCTCTAGTGTGAAGTTGGAGACTAACTTGCCAAGCACGCTAAACAATGATATGGCTATAAAGGCTATATAATCAGAATTGTATAATGTAAGCAATAAGTAACAAAATTTGGGTTTATATTGTACAAGTTTCCGCAATTTTGGTGTTTTATTAGTCCTATATATTTACATTAATAACATTAATCTCCTTTGAACTAGCGTTATTCGGGTATTAAAATAATAAAGTAACACCGGCTAGCCTGTGGCTGTAATGGCGCCCAGTGCGGTGAGATAATATTACCTGAGTAATTAGAGGCTCTGGAACATTCTAGAACAATTTCAATTGGCTTTCTAGGAAACCAATGTTTAATTTATAGTTCATGTCTGTATTCTGTGCTTTTGCCGGTGCCCTAGTTAACAAATTGAAATAGGGTACTTCCCGGAAGGTACAACGATAGGTAGATAGGCCTCACGTCACCGCCTCACTATCTTTGGCAACATACTTTGGAAACCACATATACTTTATTTAGTACTGTTGTAAAACGCAAGTCCTACAATGTTTACTCGTATATAAGTACTTTAACTATTTTGATAAAATTAATTTAGAGTTTTCTTTACTTTAATTAAAAAAGAGGATTTCAAAAGTGTGGCCGAAATTTGAAATTGGAACGACAAAAGCCAGCGTAGCATTGAAAGGGTCTCTATATGAGTCATTTTTTTATTTCATTCGTGACAAGGTTTGGCTTGGTGTGCGAAACTCATTTTTCGTTGGCGTTCGTAAAACAGCATATAGGCTTTACTAACCCGTACTTAGAAGGACATCTTGAAATGAAATCGCCAATCAAACCGTAACGATACAGAGACAAAGGAGTTTATAATATAAAACTTTCTTCGGCAGCCTTAATTATGAGGATTCCAACTCGGGTCTCAAAATGTTTATGACGGTATCTCGAAAGCTATTACAGTAAGAAACGTCGAGTTTGAGCTCAAATGTCCCGATTTTTTCAAGCCTCATATAATTTTATTGCTTTTCAGCTGTATGCATTTGAAATTATAATTTCTGAATGGAATTTTATGAAATTCTTTAAGGATATTAACTTTAAAGCTGAATTTTATAAAGATTTTCGTTAAAACCATCATAAACATTTTTAATATCTCTGATAGTTTGTTTCAAATGTATTTTTATTGTAGCAAGTATTAAGTAAAAGCCAACCTACAGTATATTCATCATCAGCCTGTTTTAACATGATGCTGTCTAAAATGCATTATTCTTTTTTTTTGTTTTCGCAGTGGAAATGCTTTGCGCATTCACCCGGGGGTGGGTCGTCCCCGGGGATATGTGGGACTCTCGGCGCCCTCCCGACCGGCGCCGGTATACCGCACTAAACCACTGCGGGTTGCCATCAGCCGCTGGAAGGGGAGTATCCCGGATCTGGCTAGCACAGGACACTCCCCGCGACGCTTCGCTCAAGGATAACCGGGCTTCTTCCTAGTATGGGGGGGGGCTCCGACAACCTGGAGCACCCCCGCCGACACCGGAACATTTCTACAGTTTCCAGCCTTACCCCGAGTTCCGTTAGACGGGAGGCAGAAGGTGCGCGCCTCCTTCGTGCTCCCGTCCTTCGTCGACGGAGCGTGACGGGGGTGACGTCGTCTTCTCTATCCCGTTCCGCGGTCTCCTGTCTCGGAGACCGCGGTGCGAAATTACGGTTTCGCAGAAGGTGACCGCCGCCTGTCTAAAATACACCACATAGTACATACTATTATAGGTAAGCGTCCACATGCACTCCATATCGTTTGCATCGCATCAAAGGAATCGTGTTCTTATTTGTTTAGAAAATCACACTTGAGTGCCATCTGTACGACACGGATCAATGGACGCACTTGTAAGACTTTCTATATAAAGGAAACTAGATTTCATTCGATTCCGTTCTACCTACCGATTGAGCTTAAAGGCCATTAGTTTAGACATTTCGAAAAAAAAATTGATTCCGTTCGAACAATTAAAAATTAAATTATTATAATGTATCGAAACTTGCGGGAGATTTATAATAATGTCTTATCATCCCGACAGCGAAGTTAGAAAATAATAAAATGTACGGGATTGACATATGCCGCGCTAAATCGTGTGATCAATTGTTATCGTTGCCGCAAGTTGGCAGACAATGTTAATATCATAACAAAATCATAACTATCGATAACCAATAGACTGGTCATCGATAGTTATTGTCTATATCTCATTAGCTGGGGAATTGTTCGATAACTCCGAGACGATGACAAATTTCGGTATCTCAACGTTACGAAGTGAACATCACTTCGTAACACAAGCCCTTTGATATGAAAAAAATATCCTTAATTTTCTCATAAATTATTTAGAAGTACACAAGGTCAAAGGTGTATCACGATAATAGATTAAATCAGGGTACACAATAAAATAGTATGTGACCTGGGACGTAAAGCCCGAATAGAGTAAGCGAGCCAGGGGAATTACAGTCGCTGTCTATCAAGCGGACAATAAATTACGTTAATTGTCAACGTTTTATTGGACAGGTAACAGGCGAACGTCCTACGGGGAGATAGGACGGGGAACGGGAAATTAGACGCAGTAATTGGTACCCACCATTTTCTTAAGTAAAATGTTTTGGTAATGAACATTGCTTTTAATGAATTTTCCTAAAAGTATTGTCCGTTTTATAATTTAAAACTCTTTAATATGTCTAAAGAGCATAGAGCAGAGCGGTGGTCTCTTGCGCGAGGCTTCCAGGTCCGATCCTGACCCCCCTTGCTTTAAAAGGGATTTTCTAAAATTTCTAGGTGCACCCTACCCTATACACCCTAAACTACCCCAAACACGAGACCATCGCTCGCTGAAGGAAAACATCGCGAGGAAACCTGCATGCCTGATGAGATTAAAAATCATTGAAGGTATGTGAAGATCACCAACCCGCATTGGGCCAGCGCATTGGAGAACTAGTCTCTTACTCGAGGGGTTCCGGGTTCGATCCTGACTGCCCCGTGTGTGTGCTTTAAGTTTTTTTATTTAATACTAGCTGTTGCCCGCAGCTTCGCCTGCGTTAACTAAGATTTACAACGGGATCTTAGCGGGATGATATATCTTTACCGATAAATGGGCTATCGAACACTAAATGTTTCATTAACATCCGACCAATAGTTCCTGAGATTGGCGCGTTCAAATAAGCAAACTCTTTAGCTTCATATCTTAAGGATTTGAAACATGAGTAAAATAAACTCGTTTAAATGTAGTCCAAAAAAATCAAAATTTCTGAATAAAATATGGTTGTTGTGCCTCACTCGACATAAGATCCACAATTAATTACAATATTTTATGGTTCTAACTTTTATAGTTTAGGCAGCGTACGCAAAATAAGTAACTTTTCTGGTTGATTTTTTACACCTTGTGTCCGAAAAACCCAAATATCTTACGGAACCCTATTTTTTTCTGAATAAAATGTAGCCTATGTTACTCGTGGATAATGTAGCTTTCGAATGGTGAAAGAATTTTTGAAATCGGTCCAGTACTTTTTGAGCCTATTCGTTACAACCAAACAAACAAACAAACAAACAAAGTTTTCCTCTTTATAATATTAGTGTAGATGTAGATTTAGATGTAGATGTAGATGTAGATTGTACATCTTATCAAACGTCGTCATTGAGGAGAACCGGCCAAACAAATTAATATCCATTGATATATTATCATAGTCTTTAGGTAAAACTGCTGTGACGTAGACCAATGTGTCTCCCGTCTCCATAATCCCTTTATACCTTTAGGCACTTATCTATGGGACCCTCATAAAATAAGTGTAAACTGAAACCCCACATTTGAATTACGGAGTACTTAATTTCGCAAGTTAAATACTTTAATTTTAAATTTAATTATGATGATCTATTCCGAATAGTCTAATGTTGATTTATTGTCCAAAGGGTCCCGGCATTAACATGGATATTGGCATGATTTAGGGCGGAACTTATATGAATGGCTCTCACTAATATGGACCAAAAAACTAGTTTTTATGAAAAGTGAATAAATTTTTTGTTAGCTTTTTATTTTTTTAAAGTATGAAATGTTAACTGACTGGCCTGTTGGCCTAGTGACGTGATTAGTGACGCTGCCAGTCAGCGAAATGTCCTGGATTCGATTCCCATCCAGGACAAATGTGTCTTTATTTTATATATTGGACTGATAATATATAAATAGATCACTAGATTTAAGTTTAAGATGACACTTCCAGAAATTAAATTCTGTAATAAATTACATCTTTTATAGAGTAAGTATAAAAAATATTATTATGGTATGTACAAATTTCTAGCTGATTACTGATGATTTATTGATAGATTACATATGACGAATAAAGCCTGTGGATTATATTATATGCATACACAGAAAATCCTGTGTACCAAATCGTGTGCTAAAAATAAATTTGTAAGGACACAGTCTGTGCCATTTTAGTATCCCGTTAAACAAATTGGTTCAACGACCTTTTCACAACTACTCATAAATGTTTCGAGTTTCGAATTCATAAACCTCATATCCATGCGTCAATTGAGGCCTAACCCAGGCCATAACGCAAAATTTATGATTACGAAACATAATACGCAACGCCAGCAAATTACGTACAACGTTATAACAGGTACTTATAACAACAACTAGCCGTGTTTTCCCCTAAAGTGCACATAAACCTCCAAAGTTTGTTCCGTTTAATAAAAAGTTAATACTTGGCTAGGGTCGGGTTAGATTGCGTTACTTGCTACATTATAAACAAGCCTGCCTGTGACACCCCTCTTTTATGACCTCCACTCCGCCGGGTGGCATGCATAATTAAATCTCCGCGGTCAAATTAGCAATTTGGAGCCCGACAATAGAACATAGTTCAGTTTTAAGCGTCTTTATTGTCCAAACAAATTTATTCAAGCATTACTTTCTTCAATTAGCACAGAGTGTACATTTCTAGGCTTTTCCATTCCCTTTGTAGCGATATCTCTGTGAATATCAGAAATAAAAGATAGATACTACCCTAGTTTCTCATAAAAGGATGAAATAATTAGGTTTACATTCAAACCTGACTATTGCTGCGAAAGAGAATATGAAAAAAGCTCTCTGAGCTGCTCTATAATTATATACAAGACCATTGTAAACGTGGTTTGTCGACTTTTTACAGTGCAGTGAATAAAGACTAAAGAGCATTTACAAAGAGTTCGGAGCCTGTTCGAATTTACTAATTGAATTAATTATTGTAACCAGTAAATCGCTTAATAACGACCTTTCAGACCGGAATAAGGTCTGAAATTAATATCAATACAATAAATCATAATTATTATTGTTTAACATTTACACAATTTTCTTTTTTAAAATTATGATCTCAATGATAGCGTAAGCATAAATGTTTCTACTACTATTGTGATCAAAATCGGTATATCGACATATCAAAATGCATGGTACATAACAATGACGTATGCACGAAACTAACGATGGCGATTTTAGCATGGACTATATATTTTTGTGGTCTTTTACTCTTTTGTCGCGAGTGTACAACTTCTGACATTCTAAATGAAAAGAAGGGATAAAGATTATATCATAGGTATATTATCCATTTAATGAAGAACACGAAAAAAGCAAAGTTGCTATTAACAAATAATATAATAAACAAAGAAACTGGTTTATTATAATGAAAACTAGTACACATGAATGTATAAGTAGATTAATAAAATATAATAAAATAAATAAAATAAAATAAATTTTAATAAAAAGAAACCATCGGATTAAAAATATTCTATTTACTTTATACTATTACATAATATCACAAAGCAAAGTATGAATACAAATAGTAACATTTTTTTCTTGTATAAGCAATCGATTATTTTACTTTGCGAATTAACGCTATTAAACCTTGCTACTTGCTACTTTTTGTAGATTGGTAGATTAATAAAGTTGAGTTCTTTTTATGAAAGTTTAGAATTTCTGGATTTATATATTATCTGCTAAGTGTTAACTTATTCAAATCATAACATGCAAATATGAAATTTATACAACAAAATATTAGGAGCGATATAAAATCCGCATCTATAAAAAATGCGATCAAAAACAGTTCCGCTAAGATATGCGGTCCCAATAAGCAATAATAAGCAGCCGAATTTATACAGTAAATTATTCGTTGCTCGCAACATATTCTGGTATTTGGGTGAGTTGCGACGTCCTGGCTTATGAAAATTCAACGGGTGTGGCGTGCGGTGAACTGATAAACCAACACGATTTTTCTTGTCCCTTCTTCAACTTTAAAGCCTTAAGGTTTCATCCGAGTGCGTCTACATCGTCTTAGGAATATTTAAAAAATAATCTCAATAAAGTCCCGCCTAGATACTCTTACTTTTATCCGAAACGGTATCTCGACGAGAACGTTGAATTAATTTAAACTTTGCATTTAGTCTGGTTGGCTGACAAAACTTTTGAATTGAGATAAAGCACCTAAAATAACAGACTTTCAGTAATATCAAAGATAACACTACGAGATTTGCTACAATGGAAGGCAATAAATCCTTGTTATTCTCTGCATATTTTCTTTGTAAGTTTAATAGTAAAAAGTAATTATTTCATCACAGTTTTATTCAATCAATTATTGTCCTTGTAAAACTCAAATTACGTTGCCTCTTCATAGACTTACAATTTTAATAAACTTAAAATTGACTGTCATTTGTTTTTTTTTTTATATTTGTGTGTTGTTTATACAGGAGACCTGTTTATACAGAGGTAATTAAATTCACACAGACACGTCAAAATTAATTTAAATATCTGGTATACTGAGTTATTATAATTGTTAAGGCTTTATTTCTAGATTTACTAATTTCCTAAGCGAAAATATTTACAGAATATACTAAGCATAAAATCTTCATGAATTTTGAAAAGAGAAAATAAAAGTTCGTAATGAAATCTGTAGGTAGATACCTATAATGACGGGCAAACGCTTCTGACTGAAGCTTGTGAACATTTTGCATGTCTAAACACCATTTATCTTCAATATTAAGTAAATCGTGAGGATAAAGTGAATTCCATAATAACAAGTGCTTTCAATTCTTATCACTTATCTTTATGCTGTTATAAAGACGGCGATCTCGGTGCCCATCTTTCGAGATTTTTTATAGCTGTAGCTATCTTGTGGAATTTTAGATAAAGCGTCTTGTATTTATGACAATAAAAGACTTAAATGTCTGTAATAGATCGGAGGAGAATCTAATTTGAATACATGATTTACATAACGATGTTACTGTCATGAAAATACGTTACATTGATTTCGTTAAGTTTTATGTGATAACGTCTTACAATTTTTTACGTGAGCTTGAAATTGACGCTTATTAGGGGGAGGCTGCTAAAAATAGATTAATTCGATAAGCTTTTATTATATTTTTTCAGTTTACATGAAAGTAAAAGAATTTAAAGACAAGTAAAATAAGGCGACAGATATGACTGTTGTAGATATTACAATCATACTCGTATATAATATAGTTGATTACACATTTTAAATGATTTAAAGTAGAGTCAGAAAAGGAATCGAGAATAAAATATTTAAGTGAACATTATTTGTCATTTTTTTGTCATCAAACAAAAGCCATTGATAAATGACGATGAAAATGAAGTGATTTGATGACAAGTGTACTATGATAGTCAAGAATATTGAATCCCCTAATGTGCCAGGTCTCGATGACTTATCATGAGTATAGCTTGAGTCAAACGATGACAGCGAAATGATGATTATGAATCTCAGAGCTATTAATAATGGAGCCCTATCATCAAATTACCTTAGACTCATTTATAAAAGTTTAATGACACAAATCGTTCACGATTTTATTTATACTAGCCTATCGTGCTTCGTTAACTTTATGTTGATAAGTTTTAAGCCCTTGGAAATCTTGAAAGTTTTAAAGGAACTTGCAATAAGTAGCCCGGCATCGCAGTTTGTTTGCAATGTTTCTTACGGAGCTTTTGCTAACAAATCAAATTTTCTAAAGTATATAGATAAATGTCTCTCCCTCTCACATAGTACTTCAATCAAGTTTAAAATTTTAAAGGAAAATTTGCATAACACTCTTTGCAATTAAGTAAGAAAACTCGGAAAGTAGGTTGTGAGTTTCAGGAAATATGATTTAGTTCCTTTCTAGTTATTTCTGTCAAAATTTCATGCACTACTCTGGTCTTAAGAATTCCTGTCATGGATACCTTTTAATGAAAATATTTTTGAGCTAATTAACATACCTTCATAATTTACGATTCCATGATTTCGTTCATAATGCAAATTGTCTGCCTTTGTATCTCTTCAAACGAATTCACTACATATTATAATGAAGCTTGATGCTTAGGAGTATGCTAGGCAACCGTTATCATTAGTGAATTTGACCACTTATTTTTTCATCACCAGAAGGTCGTATGAAGATGACACTGAGCTTAAAGGCCATCTGGCCTAAAAGTCTAGGCGTTTCGAAAAAAAAGAAGACATTGCTGTAGATCAAAGTAGATAACAAATTTGTTATTTTACTGTAACAACTTTTACGGATTTTATCGCGGTTTATTAAGTTTTGAAATTCGCATATATAGACTTAAAAGCACATTTGATATTTCTTGCATTTAAGCAATATCGGTTAATACACAGATCGATATCTTATCTAGCCGGATGTCAACTAACAGAAACAGGCTCAATTTTAGAACCGTATTCACTTGTTAGCTATCTGCTCTTTGACGTATGTTCTTGACCCTTTGAAACTTCAAAGTGCTTATCTAGTCGGGCTTCCTTTATACTAATGTGTCCACAATGTAATAAAAGCTTATGGGACCTAATATTATATATTTTTTATAATAATAAATTAGCAGTTGTGAGTGCAATTCAAAAGATAGTCATTAAATGATTTGCAAATAAGGACAAAGCACAATTAACACTAATCACAGCTTTTTAAACATGCTTTATTTCAAGTAATATTATTTTAAAATAGTGGTGATGAGTGCATTAGACTTTGAAAACATTCAGGGATGTTATATCATAAACTAGTGAGCACTTGACGTGAGCAAAACGGGATATTTATTTTAAATAACGTATCGTTTATATAACGGGGGTTGTGGATGAATTCTTTAAAAATGATATTAACGGCATCTCCTATAATTTAAATTTAAATATTTAACGTAGTTTTCTTATAGTAACAACATTTTTTTAGCAAAATGTATGTACATATTCTGGTCACATCAATGATTTTTTTAAAACTTTAGATAAGATTTTGTCGAACAGCATGAAAAGAATAGCCATTCACGTAAGGATTTAAATCAATTGCGCTGCTGTCTTATGGCTAACTTAAATATGCGACAAAAATACAAGAAAGAATAATTAAAGATTCCCTTTCATCCTCCAGCGAATACTTAGGTACTCCAAGAGGAAAATCTACGCCAGTGTTTTAATATCGCCCGTATCATCAAACTTTCAAATGTTAGTTGCATGGAAGATGAAAAAACGCTCAGCACGTGAAGCTCGTTCTGAGTTCCTCTTAATTCTTCGCCTGCAAGCTTCTGAATTCCAAGATAAAGCGAAATATAGTCCTTAGTTTCTGAAAAATTGAGATCATGTGTGCATTTTTTTCCGAATGGTCTAGGCTTTTTGAAATATTGTCTAGGCTTTTTGAAATATCCTTTAAGTTTAATCGGAATATAAGTTAAGCGTGTGATTAACCTAAAAGATATGATTGTATCCAACCAATTTTTTTGTGCATACACAATTACTAAATTATGGGGCTAATTATGAAGCCATCCCACCTCTTATTAATGGCCGTGGACATGCACTTGAGCTAGAATTTGTTATTTAGGAACGGCCCAGAGCGCAGACAGTTTATTCAAAAGAGGTTATGTTTTTTATTCTTGTGATTTGTATTTTTCTAGGCTAGCCACCGTGCTTGTATTTTTTTTTCTCGTATATAAACCAAGCTTTTCTAGAAGAAATTGCTGTGCAAGCAAAAACCCCTACACCGCTCTTGTGTACAGAAATGAACTTGACATATTATGTAATTGTTATTATGCACTTTTGTGTATGTGTTCATTTTGGAATAATTCAATAATACATTCAAGAATTCTAATTCCTATAGCTGACCGTGGCCATTGTGTCTCTGAAGTTGGTTGCCAACTATTGTACTTATAGAAAATGTTGTTGAAAAAAGAAAACAGTACATTTAACCAATACGCAACATTATCAAATAGGCACATCTCTTAATGTCCACTATGTATTCTGTTGAGCACCCCAATAAATGTTAATTCGCATCCCAAATTTAAAATAACAAATAAAAGCAAATTAAACTAATATTACCTTGTTCCAAATGTATAATGTTTCCAGCGTCGTACTTGGGTTTGAGGCAATAACATAAGTTTTTATTATTCTATATTATGTAGCAAATATAAGCCCTTTTCCCCCTTTCTAAAACTAATTTTCAACAATACGATTGTCGTAAAATAAAATCGTAACGGTGTTTTGAAATGTCCGGATTGTTTGGTTCAAATGTAAATGTGTCCTTTCCAAGAGGTTGTTTGAATAGATTTCGAGATGCCTTTACAAAAAGATCAAAGTCACTCTGTCAAAAAGCTATAAAATGTTATGTTAAGAGTAGATGCTTTATAGTATAATCCGAAACCAATAAAATTGATTTACATATCGTATAAAACTCTACCTTTATCGGTAAATAATTGGTAAAATGTTTCATTTAAATGACAGACTGCTAAAGTCACCAGATGTATAAACAAAAGAGATTTTGTATGCATACAACAATAATAATCAAATGCTTTATGCAATAACAAAAAATGGAATGTTTAAGTAATTAAAACAAATGTAATCGAAACAGCACTGCGGTGGTAAATAAAAGTGTAATTAATTAATACCGCTGGAAAGTTATTGATATACATATTTTTGAATTTTTCCATAAGTACTTGTATTGTGCGACTGCTGCGTAAAGGCCTTCATCTGTTATTTCCACACTTATCTACAAACATCTACACTTCGTCAGTCTCTTAGAAAAGCGTCGAGGTCATCCGCGTCCTCGAACCCTGTTTAATGGGACCCAGTCGGGAGTTTTCTTGGCCCACGGCTCGTTGTCAAACGGTAGATGTGTCCGGTCTACTACTATTTGTTATACTTAAGTATATTATATAATTCATTCACTCAAAATATTGTAACTATTACGTTACTGGGATCGGTAAAATAGTAGAAGAGGTACCTCATCATACATGATTGTAGTCGACTTTGCCAAAAAAATAGCAATTCAATCATGCTTCACCTCTCCAAGCAGTAAGATGGTAAGTCTAGGTGACCAGTGATTATACTATATTATGATAGTTAGATAGACAAATTGTTAGCCGTGCCACCTGATAGTAAGCGGTCGACATCGCCCATGAAAATAATTTAGTTTATCTTGGACTAGCCCAGGCATCTTATTTATCCCCACCATGGTTCAAGCGGGATACGTCATTGAATTTCCCGGCGTAAAAGAAAAAAAAAACAAAAAGGCATTTTATTTATAAAGGCAACATAAATAATTTGCCTGATACATCATAGTCTCACTAAGTTCGGTGCCAATAACTAGTTGGACTTGTTTTGCTCTTCTTTTCGAAACACAGCAAAGCTGCTTTCACGGGAAAAACAAGCTAGATAGTGGTAACCAATCAGCCGGGAAGGCAGCACAGAAATATAGCAAAGCTGTTTTCTAAACTTTTTTACTTTGAACAATAAGCAGGATGGTAGTATCTAGATATAGGACAAGAATGGCACAAGTCATCTTCCTCACTGCTGCAATTCTGAAAATAAATTTTACATGACTTATTTCTTTTTATTTATACATACAGAAATCAAAATAGTTATTTTCTTTCCTAGTATTGAAATGATCATAAAATAGTAGTATATGCATATTTGATCGAAGTTTCTAGTCCAATAAAAGGGAATTGTATTGGTAAATTAATCCTTTTTTGGGATGGATTGACGTAGCACAGTAGTGGACCGTTTCACATAAAAAATAAAGTATTTCCAATACGTTCAAATCGCTGACCGTGTATTTTTCAGACAATCGAGGTAAGTCATTTTTATATATTTTTTTTGTTTACCCTAATTACTAGTTTATTAGTTCGATTTTAACTTCTTATATTTTGTCATTAGTTAACGTAACGTGTAAAAAGTCTTAAAAAGTCTTTGTTGTTAAAAAAATGAAATTTGCATTTATTTAATTGCACTTTACAAAATATAATTTGTAATATTTGTTTCACAATGATATGCCTCTACTATTTGATACTTTGAGGAAGTTAATAATTTTTGATAAAAATTGTTAGTACAACTGGAGAAAAGCCAGCCGCCTAGATGCCCTATGCTGACAGATCTGGGGCCTACCTTGGTCCTGGTGGTACGTAAAAAGAATATTCCTCTCGAAAACAAAAGAAAGAAGCGTCTTCTAGACTCTGATGCTAGATGTTATGACATCGTCCATATCTGCTATCATCAATTTATTTTGATATGAATATCTTATAAAAAGAACTCAGTTGATATGAGACACGCAGGCGAGTAAAAACATTTCATTTTTTATTGAATTTAAATTCCTTATATCCATCCATTAGTGTTTTCAGTTTCATCGTTCATTTGTTTAAAAATGGATAGATACAGCCGCATAGAGATAATAAAAGTCAATAAATGAGTACATGCTTTGGATGTATTCGTGCATTCTAGAAAGAATTCCAACACGACGATACTCGACTGAAAACAAATATCAGAGAGTAGCAGGAATTCTTGTTTACGAGCGTGTTTCAAGGCATCTCTATTGAATTTTCACTATACGCAGCTATTCTATATATTTATCTCGTTCAATACAGATTCGAAACTGATCATGCTGTATGTTCGAATGAGAAATTCCTTGTCAATTGTAATATCCCTCACTCCTTTGTTTTCTGACTTTTATTTAGATTAAGATATCACGTTTAAATTTTTAATATCTTTTTTAAAATTGAATATTTTAAATTTAAAAAATATTATATCCTTATAATAGTTGTTTGCGCTAAACACAGTTTTTTTTCTTTTACGCCGGAAAATGCACTGACGCATCCCGCTGGGGAGTGGATCTCCCCAGGCGGGTATGTGGGACTCGCTGCGCCCGAAAGAACCCACTAAAACCCGGCGAGTGCCAACATTGCCGCCTTTGGTCTGCCCCGGATCTGCAAGCAATAAGGCACCTCGACGGCTAGTCAGTCCCTCAGGAGACCGACGCCACCTCCACAGAGTGGTTGTTCCGCACCACTGAACAACCCCTCCCAATGTCGGGACAGTACGATGGGGTGCGCTAAACACCCTAGTTCTTCTATTTTAATGCAATTTTTTAAATTAATATACCTTAAAGATTCAATAGTTTAGCAGTAGTTCTGATGAATATGTCCTTTTTTCATAAACTATGAGTTTTTTCATAAAAAAAAACCACAAGAAAAATAACATTTTAAATTCCAATTATAATAGACTCTTATAGCTTGTGTATATACTATAATGCAGCTAAAAGGTAAAGTCATAAAGCACAGGTAATATAATAAATTAAAGAAAATACATATTTAAAATAAACATTCTTTGAAAGCACTCGCATATCCCACGTTACGTAATACACAAACAGAATTTACGAAGAACACAAAATGTGTGCACGTAAATAACGCTCCATATAGTTTTGATACTTTAGGTTCGCCTCGCTTTGATATCCTTATAAGCTCACTTAATCTCTCAAACGTCATAATGGGCTACTTAGTAGTACTCAGATTATATCACGACCCCTTTACAAATGCTGTAATACCCTCGACATATTTTAAGGCCTGTATAAATATATAAACGTTATGAGCAACGATATTTTGTATTATAATCCTATTATAATCTGTCTGTCATCGTTATCATTTTATTATATTAAAACAAATTTTAGAATATAATTTATTGTAAACCTTAATCCAATGGAACAAAATACGAGTATCTTTTGATTTTCAATTTTTTTTTGTTATGACACATTTTTCAAATTATTCTTATATTATTATATAAATTATTAAGTTAAAAGATGCCACTGGTCAGGGATCAGTTATCTTGGCGTTCATTGAGGGAGACCTATTTTAAGCAGCGAACTAATCGGGGCAGATGATGATGATGATGGAGATGATGAAGTTGAATGTTAATGATTTAATACTTTATATTATGTAGTTTGTAATAATACCTCGATGATTCTATTATTAAGATCTGTAGTAGTAAATATACAAACTTACAGGTTAAAAAGCGAACATAGTTAACTAAACAGACCTGTAACATAGTTGCTCAAAAAATTACCTTCGCTACATTACATTTTACTAATAACACTGCTCAAAAGCTTAAATTAGATTCAAACTGAAATTAGATTTTAGAACATTATATTAACAAAATAAAAACGCGAACAAAATTAATATTTTACATGCACCGGAGCACTATTGTCTCGCATATAATTTGAGTCCTATTATCACAACAATCTAATATATAAAATTCTCGTGTCACAGTTTTCGTTGCCGTACTCCTCCGAAACGGCTTGACCGATTTTGATGAAATTTTTTGAGCTTATCCGGTATCTATGAGAATCGGCCAACATCTATTTTTTATCCCCCTAAATGTTAGGGGTAGTCCACCTAGCCCGAGATCCCACCGTAAGATTGGTGCGCTCATCTGTTTTTTGATGAAAACCATTTTTTTATGTATATTTACAATTAGGAGAATATGCTTTTACCGGGTTGCCTATTAAAATTTGGCCGCCAGTATTTTTAATTAAATTATTAAAAATTGATTTTTGGGAAAGTATTTCGTTCATTTGTTTTTTAAATAAAATAACGTCTATATCATGGCAATTTACATGAAGATTCTAAAAAATCACGGTTGCCGTTGCGTACAACACGATACAGACAAATAATTATAAGACATAATAATAATAAGATTTAAACATGTATTACATAATACGTACAAAACCTCTCTAGGTAAGTCTTACAGAGTATCTTCTAAGATATGGAAATCATTTTGTGGAGCAACGTTTCTCATGTAAATAGAGCGTTCATAGCAAAAAATGTGTATGAGCAATTTGTAATGGGGCTCTTCATGAATTATGCAAACTATAAATATGCCTTAACTCGCTGACGCTGTTTATATTTAACCGTATTATGCAGGTGTAATATGAAGGAAACATATTTTCGTCGTCATCACTATCGACCCTTTCTGTACACTGACGGATACTGCTTTCAATGAACACCAAGATGGCTGATTCATGCTCGATGGATGCATACATCAACTGTGTTTAAGACTGACCACAGGAAAATCGTTATCTCGTCTAGTCAGAGCTCAAAGTATCAAGACAATTAATTAAGTCATAACTTGTCTAGACAAAAACAAATATAGACATACAAATGTATCTAGACATATCTAGACAAAAACGTATCTAGACATCATCAGCCTTTATCTGTCCACTGCTGAACACAGGCCTCTCTCAATGAACGCCAAGACATATCTAGACATAATATTATCTGGAAATCTACATATCTCGTGGTAGTTATGTAAAGTGTATATTGAATTTGTAGTTTGTTTTGCGTCACATTTTTGAATAATTAAAGTTGTATATTAAAGCAAAGTTAGTCCAGTAAAAAGTTTCAAAGCTAGACGTCTGTGTTCAAATCTGACCTACACATCGCTGAAAATGTTTATCAGTAACCCTGCATATGGAAAATGTGAGTAAATATGCCTGTTTTTTAAGATTAAAATATGTACGATAAAGTTAAGCATAAAAGTTAAGAGAAATGAAGAATTAAATTCTTATTTAAGCGTCTTTTGCTCTTGTATACCATCGCCTTTCGATAGTAGAACCTCCAGTGCTATTTACATTATACCCAAAGCTACTAGTTAATATTATTTTATTAAAAGTAAAATTTTAAATAAATATTGTGAATTACCTATAATAGTTAGGTTAGGTAGTTAGGTATACCATCGTTGACCAAACCCGATGCCACGAAGCCGTGGAAGTCACACTCCACGGATGACGGAGGGCAACTCCCCACTTACTATATCACATGGTGAAACCAACCGGCTCACCCCACTACCGACAAAGCATTAGGGCCATTAGGGCCAATAGCATAGCTCCATCCGAAAAAAACATTGCTTATTTGTGACTATATAATCATAGAACTATTAATATATATTATAATAAATTTACATATTTTACATATCGTTAGTTGTTAAATAATTACTTTCATATTGAAAATGCTATTTAGCCTTTGTTACTCGAATATGATTTACTTTTCTAATGGTGAAAGGATTTTCGAAATCGGTCAATTTCTTTTTTATTTAAATCACAACAAACAAGCAAGCTGTAATCAAATCTCTCCTCTTTAATAATAATAATAATAATAATAATATAACTTTATTGCACACACATAGTTTAACATAATAATAATTTATACATAAAATGAAAAGGAGAAGTACAACAAGGCGACCTTATCGCTATAAAGCGATTTCTTCCAGGTAACCATATATTGAAAGAATAAATTACAAAAGGAGAAAGGGTGTGCGCCAGAAGTTATAACATGTAATTATAATTTATACAAAAAACACAAAAAGCAGCACTAAAACTAAACATTAAAAAAATAAATTGCACAATAATATCATACGATGAATAAACGAAGAAGAAGAAGAAGAGAGAAAAAAAAAAAAAACGAGAAGCATCAAAGAAAGATGGCTTGTAAATTGTAATTTGTGTTGATAAATAATTAAAATTAAATAACAAAATATATTATATATTTAAGCATCTAAATAATGTTCTCTGAGGAGTCCCTTAAAAATGTTGAGACTCTTAGCTTCCTTAATACAATTTGGCAATGAGTTCCAAAGACTAACGGATGTAGCAGCAAAAGAGTTACTATAAAATTTAGTTTTTTGTTCGGGTACATTTAATTTATATACGAAACGTGTAGTTCTCAAATTGTTTTCAGATGAAAAAGTAAACATTTCTTTTAAGTAATCTGGAGTCCTAGGGTCAAAAAGAACATTATAAAGTAAATGCAATACATGTGTATTCCTGCGAAGGTGGATTGGAAGCCATTTGAGAGTTGTTCTATATTCAGAGACATGGTCAAACTTACGAAGGCCAAAGATGAATCTAATACAGAAGTTCATTATACGCTGAAGCCTGCCTAACTGATCCTCCGTTAGGTTGATATAACTCACATCAGCATAGTCAAGAATAGGAAGTAGTAAGGTTTGAACAAGCGCAGTTCTGGTGGGTATAGGTAAGAAATTTCTCAATCGCCTTAATGAAGCAGATGCACCATATATTTTCTTGCAAACAGTGTTAATTTGTTGAGACCAAGAAAGAGTATTATCAAAGATGACACCTAAATTTTTAACTGTATCGCTATACCTTATGTGAACTCCATCCAATATGATAGGGGAAATATTAACCCAATCCACTCTTTTTAGTAGACCTTGACTGCCTATTACTATGGCTTGTGATTTATTGGGATTGAGTTTTAAACCATGATTGTGTGTCCATTTGGTGATGGCTCTTTATATTAGTATACACCTATTTGTCATACTAATGCATCACTTTACATAATATAATATATAGCTAAGTGGTAAATTAATCATACGTATATACACAATATGACGTTAGCTGGCCGGCGATTGCATTTGCCGTTGCAAATACGTATAAGGGCAGTTAAATCGGCTTAAGTGGCATTATTGTAGACGTTATCTCTTGTATATGCAATATGTACAATAATGGCAGCATTGTAGTAATCCGCTCTTGCTTCCCGACAGATCAACCTTGCGACTTTAAGATTATATAGTCAATCATTATTATATTATTGTTATAGAAATCAGAATTAAAGCATTGTACTAATTAATTTTTGCAGTAAGCCGTATTATATCACAATAAAGATAAAGAGAATATTGAGATTATTATCACGAAAATCTCCCGATAAAACTATGCACCGATCAAAGTGCAGAACATATTACAATGTAAAATGTATGTTGTGTTAAGTATGAAATTAAATAAATTCATTTAAAGACATTAAATAAATAAAGAAGAATCTGGGGGGTTAATAAGTGGCTTAAGTCGAAGCCGCTTTTAGTGGTGATAAATGCAGTTCAAAAATTTAAAAAACTAAAGTATAGTTAGAAATAATCAGGTATTTCAGTGAATTTTGACCAAAAACGAGAACAGAGCGGAGTTGAGCTAAAACGAAGCCAAATTCGAAGTTTTTATCAAAAACTAACAGTCGCTTCGCATGGGTAAACAATTTTCAGTCTATGTTATTTGCTGATAATGTGGCTTTCTATAGATGAAAGAATTAATCGAATCGGTTTTGTGGTTTTGGAGCCTATTAAATACATACAAACAAATAAACAATCAATTTCCTCTTTATGATCATCAGCCATAATCCATCTACTGCTTAACATCGGCCTCCTTTAATGAACACCAAGTATGGTCTCCTTTAATATTGTCGAAACAAAATGGCGCCATCTCTTAAAAGACTGTTGAATTTTTGTACTGACCTTTAACATAGTACCTACACGAAATGTCTTTTTAGACCTCTGAAATGTCTTTTTAGATTACTGAAATTGAGTCTTGTAATGAGTGTTAAAATTAAAATTGTGGAGCGTTGCTAATACTTCCAGCTATCATCATCTTTTCCAAACCACTACTACCATAGTAGTACTGTTTCACAACCTCCAGATAAGTTCCGGATAGACTATCGGCATTATATTTGACAGATAGAGTATGGAGTATCTGTCAAATATATTGCCGATAGCCTATCCGGAACTTATCTGGAGGTTGTGAAACAGGCCTTTAATTTTTTTTTATCTTTACTGATGAGTGGGTCACGCTGTGCCGCGCTCCCGAATGCACGGGCATCACCTCTTGTATCTCCGCTAAAACTGCTGTCCTGTGTTTGGGAGACAAAAGCAAGGTAGTAAGTGTAATTACTATCAACGAGACGAAATATCTTGTTCAGGAGAGGCAACACAATTAAATGCCTGGACTATTTCGGTAAACTAGTTTATCTTCATGGGTGACGTCAACCGTTTTTGTAAGTCAGATAGACAACCTACCTGCCACCTAGAGTTAAGTTGCCTACCTAACTTTAAAAAAATAATTTTATAAAAGACCCTTGTAAAGGGTAATCTTGCGAGTTGAGCGCTCAGGCAGATGTCATAATATAATATAGATTTATGTCTAAAAAAAAGCAATCGCCTTGAAAGAAAAGCAAGATCGATCATGGAAACTTTGCTTTTGTTATAACGAAGCCGATGCCATAGGTCGACGCTTTGTTCGAGTTGTATTAAACTTGAATTTAATGCTTCAAAGGATTACAGTAAAACATAGTCGGAAAGCAAACGTACAATCGAGCTTGCTCTTGACTTTTATTTTATTTGCCGATTGTCGGTGCAGTTATTACTTTAGCCAGAAAATAATAAAATCTTTCTGTTGAATAATGCTCTATTACAGGCACAAAAATGCAAATCTTAAGCACAAAATTTTATGGACGCAATTAACCACTGACTATCAAGTGGTTATGCAGACAGTGGCCATATATATTTATATGGCCAAAAATGAAAAAACTAAAAAATATGGGAAAAATGAAAAAACCATAACAGAAAACATTTTTTTGACGTGACAACGTCTAATAACTTGATATTACGGGCAGCATGCACCAAAAATATGACGTCGTGTAGCGTTCCGAATGCGAGAGCGCGGCACGAACGAGAGAGAGGCATGATCGGCTCGAGCGATCGGCTAAGTTGTCACGTCAAACTACCGTCCGTAAAACGACTTTACAGACAACCAATTTTTACAAATTATACTTTTGCTTGATATTAGTACAATTTTCATATAGGTGGAAATTATGTTAATGTTTGAACAACTCATACCTGAAACCTTTATCTATCGATCTTCAAATGAAACCAAACCTATTCGGAGAAAATGTCCTCCATTAAAGCATTAATGAAAGCCACACGCCGCTAATCTGGACCTACACGTGTATCCCATACACAACGAAAACAAAATAAAACATTGTTTCAACGGCATAGTATTTATGGAAGTTGATTAAGATCACTGCTATCGTATGTAAGAGAAAATGGATTTTATCATCTCGTGATAGGATTGAATCTTGGATGCTGTTTGTTGGAAGCTGAAGTACATGGGTTTTATACAGGTGCGGTATATGCCAGTTGTGGCCTGCTGGCTTTGTGCAAACGTACTACAATACAATTTTTTTTATCGTCTCTGTTTTATATGTAATACGCCATGATGTTCAATTAGCAGTGCCCCGCGGTTTTACTCGCATACTTCCGAATTCCGTGGGAGTACGGTAATAAATTATAACCTATAAAGGATTGGTGTAAATTGGTGTAATATGCTCTATCTTTCGGGTCATTATTTTAGGAGCACATAAGTAAGACTACGGAAACGCATGTTAGTTAGGTTCAAGTAGGTTGATAGTAGACCGTTTTCAATTTTTTTTAAAGTTTAACGAGATTGGGAGGTTTTCTGTTAAGTGTTAACCAGTCCAGAATTTGTCGTTTATTCACATTTGATGACGGTAACTTGCTTAAAATCATAGATGACTCAGAGACATAATTAGATGGCCAATGCTAATCAAGATTCCTTATTCTCTATAGCAAAAAGTAATTTATCGTCATATTATCAGTGACAATAACCGTTAATTAATAAGGAAAAATAATCCAAGAATTATGACATTTTCAAATTTCAAATTTCGAATTTTAATATAGAAATTTTAAATTTCCTTGTGGTGTCATGTCTGATAAGCATGTCGGTTACGCGATCCTATAAGATTTACCCGTCCAAAAAGCGCTCAACGCTCAAAAAAAAATCTACGCTAATTGAGACTACTATATTATTGTAAGCCATAAGCTATATTGGCACGTGAGATTATTTCACCAAGAAATATAATTTATCATAAAATATTATAAAACTTCAGCACTTTAGAAATATATTTCGAAATATTTAGCTGAGATGAGTAAGCGTGTAAATTGGCTCCAGGTTGTGTGAGTGTGGCACTCGTATCTAGTAGTAGGCTAGTGGAGTGGCCACTCTAGGATAAGTAACTAGTCGTAATATGCTAGGTATAATTAAAGGTCTAATCTTATCTTATACCTTTAAACGAGCAATTCTTGTATATATATATATATATATATATATATATATATATATATATATATATATATATATATATATATATATATATATATATATATATATATATATATATATATATATATATGTATAGAATCGGGATCTCGGAAACGGCTCCAACGATTTTCATGAAATTTTGTGTACATGTGTTAAAAACGGCGATAAATCGATTTATTTTTTTTAAGATCATTTTTTTTGGAAGAAAATTTTTATCGTTTTTTATCACTTAGGGTACCGAGCAAATGCTCGGTCAACCAGGTACTGTATATTATAAAGGGGAAATTAAAGGTTATGTCGTATCATGTGGTGAAGGTGTTAGCCAAGAGGAGAAATGAGTGGCGAATACTCCACCGACAAGAGCAAAGCTCTTAAATAAAGAGAGAGAGAGAGAGAGAGAGATACATTTTTATTTTATGTTTAAAGAAACAAATAAAATTTATTGGTTGGTAAATTACACCGCTCAGATTTTTACAAAGTTCTTTCTGTAAATGACTTTGAGTAAAACGCATTGGTACACACGAGGGCCACTAATGTTAGCATCGAAGTGCGTAAAGCCGTAATTAATTATAGCCGCCGGCATTAACAAAGTTGCCGAAAGTAAATCTGGGTTGTTACAAACTTTCCCTTAAATACGTGTTGTAAAAAATAACGCTACCAAAGTTTACGAAGGCTTTAAGTCCGTTATTAACTAGGCCTTATATTATGTAAGAAAAAATTCGATATAAACAGGATGACGACGCTGCAAAGTTTTGCCGGCCCCATTTGTTATTTACGTTTCAGGAGATCTAACAACAACATTTCCTGCCCGTACTTACAACAATATTGAACAATTTATTGCGATATTTTCAATATGTCTGACGATCCACTCAATAATAATAACAACCACCCGGCAACACCACCAACAACAAACCCCTGCAAAGCGGGGCTTATATGACCCACTCCTCCTCAAACCTGGCGAGGAGGGTTTTGGGCCTTAGTTCGCCGATGCGCTGGCCTTTCGCGCATTGGTGAACTTCACTCACGTTCAAAGACTTTACATCATCCATGCAGGTTTCACGATGTCTTTCTTTACCGCAGAGGAAGCAATAGTCTCATGTAGTAGAAATTAAAAAATAAACAGCCCTTTTAAGATACAATACTGGGGTCAATATCGAACCCGGATCTCTTAGCCCTTTACCTATTAGGCCATCGTCACTCATCATTATCATCAGCCTTTATCCGTCCACAGCTAAATATAGGCCACCTTTAGACCTGGATCCCAGGACAAGGGTTCAGCACGCATTTTGATAACGCGAGTCAGCAATTACATACGCGTTAGCATGTGCACGCCTTCAGTAAAATGTTTGCAGTTGTTAACGCGCGTAATCGAAGTCCACGTTAATCGCTTATAATGGGAATAGCAATATTGCTTGTAGTTTTAAGCGCGCGTTATAAAAACGAGGGTTAAGCGCTTGTAATGTGAACATCCCCTTAGTCAATGCCAGGACTTTCACGTTTATAGTCGCCCACGTTTCGACGCACACTTACAAATATGTGTATTTAACTATATATTTATAAAATTGTGGTCGTGAAGCGTCAGCAGTAAATCACCTGTCTCATGGTTGTTAAAATATTGTTATTAGTACCAAATATTTACCCACCTTATATTAAACATGCAGATTTCCACTTACTGCATTTATCGTCCAGTGCACTTAGAGCGTGAACATACGAAAAAAAAACCTTTTTAATTGTCAGGATTCCAATTCAAACAACACGGTTTGAATTCGGAATCCTCAACAATTAATTTCTTGCCTTGATTATCCATTTTTTGTATAATTAAAATATTTCCTCTATAATATTCTGCAGCGAGTAAGAAGGCCGCTAGCTGCCTTATTTTAAATGGCTCTAGGGCTGCATTTTTCTCTTCAAATTAACACGTAGCGTTGCGGGGCACATCGCTTGGCAGGCGAATACAGGCACTACTGAGCCAAATAGGTCATTAATTATTTTAATATTTTGGATCTCGCTTGTGCATACTACTATAAAAACCGTGATTGCTTTCATAATTTTGTGTTACTCGGACTTTTTTAAAATATAAGTTAGATTGGCCAACTCGAAGATCCTAACCGATGGTAGGTAGTCAACATTGCCCATTAGGATAAACTAATTTACTTAAAACTAGCCCAAGCAACTTTATATATTAAATGTTTTGCCTACAGACATGAAGTGTTAAGTCTCGGTGGTAGTGAGTACACTGTCTACCTCGTCTTTCTCTCCGAAACACAGCAAAGCTGTTTCATGGGAGAAACAAGCAGAACGGCAAGCAGAACAAAGCAGAAAAGGCGGTACAACGCACCCCTCTCATTGGACTTTGTGTTTGATTGAAATAAATGAATTTAATGTTAAAAGTGGAATTTGGCGATAATGGATAATGCACTTTAAAGTATAGTATGATGTATGAGTGTTAGTTTAGTTTTGGGGAAGGACTTTATTTCTACCAATGCATGCATATGTATAATGCTTGGTTGGCTCTCATTAAGCAATTCCTTGAGTGGACGATAGTGTTGATGGTGATGATGATGGATGATAAGGAGATAAGGATTTGATAAGATTTCGTTTTGTAAGTTAGTAATGTCCCGAAAGGAGGCCGACGATCGGGCGTTTCTACGCCTTACGTACACTCCTACTTTATTTATTTATTTTATTTTATTTATTTTTATTTTACAATAACAGGAAAACTTACGTCTAGATAGAGTACATATTTTATAAATTTAAAACCGAAAGAAAGATGGACAATTACAAGTTTCCACTTTATGCGCCATTAGCAACACAGGATGTGAACCAGGCCCAGATAGGTGTAAAGGCAGCCTTACCCTTACGAAGAGTAGTCTGGCTTTCTCTGGTACCAGTCTGTCGTTCACGAGACCCTCATAAAGCGGGCGAAGGCGCTCACAGTGGTTTCAGTTTGAGTATGGAATTCCTGAGAACCAGACTACATAGGGTTACTGACCCTATGTAGTCTGGAACTCAAGAGTATAATACCCACCCGGAATAACCTGGCTATATACTTAAAAAATTACCCTATGTCATAAAAATCGTCTAAATAGGTCAGTCACTCATGTGAAAATACTCCAGGAAGCATTGACAAACCAATCGAATTTAGTAATAAGCGTTTTATAAGCTTCTATCATGATGTCAAGCCCACCTCATAAATAGATTATCTTTTTACCGTTCAGAAATATTAGATGTAAGCGAAAATAATAATATGAAGTTTATTAATCTAAGGGCATTTTCCGTACGTTGCTTTTAGTGTGATGAAAGTTGTGCGCAAAGTCCCTCGTGCCATATAAGTCCATTAAGCAAATGGATGGAACAGAAATGAGAGCTCGTTTTTAATTTTTCGTCATGTAAATAACGTTATAATATGTCCCTAGCTACCTGACCCTCATTATATTACAGTACTGGGAATATTTTATTTATTACAGACAAATGGATTAGTAATAATAGGTGTATGTACTGTTATTACTGTCACCTTAACTGTCGTTGTTTGTTTATCATATTTTTTCAAACACAGAACCAAATTAGGTTCATCATCATCAGCAGCCTTTATTCATCCACCACTGAACATAGATCTCCCTCAATGAACGCCAAGAAGACCTAGATACCTTACCACTCGCAAAAAAAAAATAGATATCATCATCATAATCATCATCATCATCATCATCAAACTAATAAAAAAAAAAACGCATCCAACACAGATCGGCCCTGCGCGGAGGTCGACCAACGGTCGGTCGGTTGGCTATTGCCCATCTATTCTCCTGAGTGTGTGACCAGCCCACTGCCACTACGAGCTAATTCTTCACGTGATATCGGTAACTTTAGTTCTTGAGGGGAAAATTAAGTTGTTATCTTATTGTATATTTAACATGTTGAGTTGATTACACTTAATATCATTTTCTACTCATATTTATAAGCCCGAAAGTTTTTAAGTGTGTATGGACAGTTGCAAAACTACTGAATGGATTTTGATGAAACTATACGATGATATAGCATATACGCCAGAATAATATATAGGCTATAATTTATTTCCTTAAACCGCAAGGCGCTGCTAGTTACAGCATAATTAAAAATTATAGCCCGACCCAAAAATAAAAAACTTCTCCACAAATGCGAAAAAATTCTGAACTAATTTCTCTATGGAGTAGAATATACTATTCGTTACTGTTTAAAATATGGGTAAGGCTTAAAGAATAGTCGCGTTTTTCGATAAGGAGATAAACAAGAAATCGTCTTGTAAGATTTTATAAATATTTTCATCACTGTACGTCCATATTTCAGACTAAACATAATATTTTAACAACGTCTAAATCGTTGAGAACACGTCCTCTACCTAAAAAGAATAACAGAAGTTACTCATATTCCAAATATCGGCCAACTAGAAAATTCATATTTTTTCCCCCGAAAAGTTAATTTTAGGAAGAAATTACATTGAAAGAACAAATGACAATATCAAATTACATGCTATAAAGTTACAATCAAAGTATTACGTAAAGGTAATAAGATTGTTAACTTTTCGAAAGAGAATTCTAGAAGGTAAAATATAAATTACGTTTCGGGTTTCTTAACTTATTTACTTATGAGAGGAAACAACAACAGAATATAATTCCACTTCAGGTCAAAAGATAATGGCCTTTGATAGCAGTCTGAAAAGCTTTCCGCTGTTTTGTTTCTTTTATCTCCGAGTTTACGTGGACTTTCCGAAAAAATTATAACTTACGAGATTAAGTAAGAAGTTTTAATAAATTGCTCTGGGTTATCCGAGATTATATTTCTGTCTAAATCTAATAACACGATCTGTGATATTTTTGTATGATTTTATGAAAAAGTAAACTTGACGAAAATGATTAGATTTTAATATTTTTCGTATATTTGGAGATGCTACACAACAATTTGTTTTGTAAAATAAACGTTTGATACGTTATACGTTTATACTAAGGACATTGCAAACCCGGTCTCAAGCTCGGCGTTTGCTGGCATATAATAATATTCAACATTCATACAGTCATAAGCTAATGTGCTAATTCCTACATTAAAAAAAATACTTGTTTTCGTATGTCATAAACATGTTACATACATTTAGATTATTCTAATTTTAAGAATTTTAGGTCTAGTGTTTGGAAGCGTTTTGGTTGCGTATTATTTTAATCTTATTTTAATTCTATTTTGTCTAGTATAGGTCTAGCCATGACAACATGAAATGAATTCATGATAAGTAATAAAAGCCATAACTTAAGCCATACAGTGTATAGGAAGCATACCCATACTAATAGGTACCTAAACGGCGACTCTCAGCACCATCCACCACAGTTAGCTACCGTGGGTAAATCTTTGTTTCAGAGAACACAAGGGTTCTGTGATGAGCAGCACTTGGAGACCGAGCTTCAACATGTCAAGCAAGTACTGCGGGACAACAAGCTTCGGGTACCCCGGCTCCATCGCAGTGAACGTGTGAAACCAGCCACCGTTAAGTTAGTACCTGCTGTGCTACCGTTTATGACGGGAGTCACTGACAAGATCGGTAACATCCTAAAGCGAGCTTCTATTAAAACACATTTCAAGCCACCAGAAAAGATAGGTAAATTCTTACCATCTGTCAAGTGTCATATACCCTTACAAGATGCAGGAGCATACATACTTGATTGTGACTGTGGTCTCTCATACATAGGACCAACAAAAAGATTAATAAAAACTCGCGTAAAAGAACATATAGCTGACTTAAAACACCGTCGCTATACTAAATCAGCAATTTGTGACCATAGCCTAGACAACGCTCGCCATTATATTAGATTTGACAAACCACAGGTTCCCCCCCAAAGGAAACCCGTTTCCAACCAAGGATGATTCGCGAGGCTATTGAAATTAAAAAAACATCCTAATTTATAAAAAAAGACAAAATCCAAGCATAATATGTCACAGACTAAAGACTTAGTTAGCACCTTCTGCATAGATAGGACTAAATAAAATATTGTTGTATCATAGGGTAGTTTCGAATAACTTCGTAACAGTAGGACGTCTGACACCTCAGTCCTCCCGTGACCATGGTTGCTGTAAAGTATCCGAAACGTCGGGCTTGTAAAAAACTTAATAAACCGCGATAAAAACCGTAAATTTGTTTCATTATAATGAGTGAAATTCGCGTAAACATAAGAAAACAATAAGTAATAAAATATCAATATTAATAATACTAACATAATTTACTTAAAGTTTAATAATGTTGGAACACGTGTGTCTCAAAATAAATATGGATAAGAGAATATTGAAAAGCCATGTCAAACGTCTGCGTAGCGCCGCGCCGGCTTCGCGGAGGAACTTGTAACTTGGAATACGTGAATTTGAGACTGAACATTTTCGATACATACCTGGATATTCCAAATAGAATTCAGGCACATTTAATATTAAATTCCTCAAACTTATTTATTTAAAAAATCTATCATATTACTTGGAAAAAACCTATGACATGGCTTAAAGATTTAATAGAGTAATAATATTGTGCGATAAAATATGATTTGAAAAAATCTGCCCCTCTAGACAAGTGGCAAACCTTCGATTCTATCCAGTTGCGTTTTCTCGCTAAGTCCATAGGGTTGCTGCAATATTATTGAAGAACGTTTATTAAGGCACATAAAGTATATGGTTTCGTTTTTAAAAACGTTTAACAATGTCATGAAAGAATTATAAATAAATGAATATCCTGTCTCGCACACGCCAAGTGAAAATAGCATGTGTGAGCAAGATTGATTTAAGTTTGGTGAGGAATGTTTTATGGTTGACGATAAAGGGCCTATGATGATAATGAATAATATACCAGGGGAACACATTTCATGGCTATATATAGTAAATTAATTTCATTCATCCACCAGCGCATATATCACTATTGGTACTCCTGAAAAATAAAACACAATTTTGTGTTTGATGCTATAATAGCTACTATTACAAAATATTTTATGTATATTAAAGCTAAACCCTAGAGTACAATACATCACCAAGGCTTTTGGTTTGTATAAATAAGATATCTAGTTTCCACTTGTATTATTTAACTCACTTGAAAGCAAAACCATTGTTGTTAATAAATTATATTCCCGTGTATGTAATATATGCTTCTAAATCTAAGTATAAGATGATGAATATTTCCTGTTACTATGGAACTTTTGTGCTAACCATTATTTAAAGGATTAGTGGCCTGCTAAATTTAGCGTCTAGCGTAGAAGACTTCTTATTAATTTATATCTAATTAGATCTTATGGCCACATAAGAAATGATAAACAAGTTTGAACGTAGTGAAAAGGCTTGAGAAGGTCAGAATTTGAAATGTCAGTATTTCACAGCTATGACCTTTCAAAGAGTTGAATCAAGTCAAAAAGAAAGAAAGAAATAAAATCCTCATTAGACTTAAATGTTATTCTAAGATTATATTCAGGATTTATTATAAAAAACATACCCATATCACTTGAATCGATGTCTTTAGGCCATGTAAATATTTTAGGATGTGAGTGACGTGTTAGCGTTGGAAGGAAGTAAATATTCGTAGTGGACGGATAAAGGCTAATGGTGATGGTGATGAAGAAATATTTTTATTTACATTCATGTAAAATCAATTTCAGCCCGCATTCAGTTCATGCAACCGTAGAGAACTTTTGATGTTAATAAAAACTTTTAAGTAAAGATAATCTTGATGGGTAACCATTAACCTACGAGCAGGGAAACTTACTTACTTCTGTGGATCAGCAACCCAAAGTGTTATGCGGCGGGTTAGCTAAGCTAAGAATAAGAAACGAGTAGGTATTCTACACACTATTTACAAAATGTAATGCCATGTTTTGCAGCCTAATTGGGCCGGCAGAAACCTGGGCGGTACCTCTCGCTTGCATAATGTCAACGTAAAGTGACTATTATGCTTTGTGTTTTGTGCGGTTTGCGAGTTTGCGGTGGTCCATAGGTAAAATGAGGGCAACGCATAACCTTTGGTCGTGCGTATGTCTATAGGCGTCGTAGACACCACAAGACTCCGACTGTTCGGTTGCTTTCTCATGACACAAAAAAATTACAGACAACCATTTCATAAGTAGGGCTTTTTAAGGAAATCGTAACGTTACCATTTTTTACTTTTATTTCGTGGAGCTCGACATTTTGATACAATCTACGAATGTTTTGCTTACGAGATACTTATAAGTGAAGAAAATGGTTAGTATCCCATTTAACTAATTTTAGTAACGAATATAACCAAATTAATGTAAAACCGTAAATACTTGATAATTCAACAAAATATTATAATAATTTAAATAAAATATCTATAGTATAACTCCGTCGTTATTGTAATAATTTTATTAAAACTTTGTCTGAGTTTTAAAGTAATTCCCAGGCTTGTTAATGAACGAGACAGATTTTTAATTAATAGCGTAGTCCTTCTGGGGGAGTACTCTTCAATATTTTACTGGCATAAAGTATCAACAAGTTTTTATTATAATGAATAGTGTGTTTTTGAAAATATTTTTCCCTCTTTATTTATGTCTGGTCTCGTAGACTTGTGTGCTTGAAATATGCAGTTTCGAGTGTAGTTAAAAAATAATAATTTGTGTAGTTTCTATATTTAAAAAGCAAAAGCATCACTTGAACTGAGCTCGTAAAATTTTGATGAGATTTTACGTAATTTAAAACTTATCGTTAAATATAATATGTTGGAAGTATGGACGTAGTAAAGTATCTATCATAATATAGTGATTATCATTTTGATAATATCAAATGGACAAATGTTTAGTTCTACTATTGTTTCATGGTTTGATGAAATTGACTTCCTTAATTGCTGGTTAAGTGTTGACTAAGTAGTAATTTTAGGAAAATAATTTTTAGTTTAGAAATGTTACTTTCTATTCTCATAAAAATAAGTTTAAAACCTGTTACCTGTTTACTTGTTTGTAAAGCGTCATCATCATAAGCAGTCTTTATCCGTCTACTGCTCAGCATAGGCCTACCACAAGGAGCGCCAAGACCACCAATTCCATGCCATCCAGTACGGATTTGATAGGATGAAATAAGATTTACAGAAATGTAATTAATCATCATCTGCCTAGCCTTTTCCGAATTATATATTGGGGTCGGCTTCCAGTGTAACTGGATCTCGTGAACCGTAATAGCAAGGAGTTAAAATTTTCACAGATGTTGTTTTTCATGAAATATGGGGCATATAATATAAAGTAAGGTGTAAAAATTTAAGGCCGTATAATGATCGTTAAAGTGAAATAATTTTGTGAATTAGAAAGTAAAAATTAACAACAATTAACCCCGTTAAATAATATGTTTATAAATGTCACAGCCATGACAGGTAAATTTTAGAGATGCCAGAGTCACTCATTTTTGCCTAATTTATGGTTAAAATATTATCATTAACTTTATACCTACATTTATCTTATGATATTTTATATGAATATAAATACAAGGTAAAAGAATTAAAACCTTGCTAGATGAATTATATTTTTTGGTGTTTTTGTAAAAAAAGGTCGAATAACAAAAGAAGTAACAGTGGCAGCAATAACTTCTGAGAAAATCGTCACCCCTGGCAAAAGCCGAACACAATCGAAGAAGCTTGTTTTATATGTATTCTACTAATCGGTTATACGTAAAAAATACGTATGAAATATTTACAAAAAAATGTTTTATTTTACTAAAACCTGGCAGGGAGATTTTTATTTTGCTGCTATAATTATTTTTGTCATTATTATCATCATCAGTCTTTATCAATCCACTACTGACCATATGTCCTATAATTATTTAATTTTTTTATTGTACTAGACTTGGTGGAAAATCATTACACTAGAAATTGGCAACATTGAGTTATGAGACCGCAGCGCCGCGTCTATCGGACTTCTAAAGTGACGCGGACTCTACGTAGCCTGTCCGTGAATTTTAGCGCAAACAATCAAAAACATTTTTTTGCAAAGAAGGCTTGACAAACGTATGTAGCTTTGTCTCTCTCTTTCTTGAACAAAATAAAAATATATTTCACGGGCAGAGTAAGATTGATTTCATACTACATAATAGCAAATAGCGAAATCCGATCGATTATATTATGTCGTGTTTAGAATATAATTCAAAATATGTATATAGAGAAGCCATTACGTTACGTGATATAATTATCGGCCGCAGTGTATTATATCATTACTAAAATACGTCATATTGATGATCATAAAATTATGTTAGATTGATTCGATTCCAAAATCCAATTATATTAGAATTTAGAATTGTTCACTATATTATACGCAAAGGCTTTACAAATAAATTTGAAATGCACGAACTAAAACGCAATACAAACTCGGCACTACATAATTTTCATATTTTATCGCTTATGATTTCACACATTGGCGAATGCCGAATAGTTTCGAAACTAAGCTGGCAACGGGCATCAAAAGATTATTATGCAAAATTTAAGCCAAAACGTAACCACTGCGTGCCGTTTCGAATTCCGGAAGTCTTTTATTTACGCGGGGGCCGGACGCCACTGCAATTGTGGACTCAACTCCCGTATGACAGATCGTCAACTGATTTTAGCCGAGAAATTAATGACAAATGACTGGTATTGTTTTCTAACGTTTACGCAAATTTCACTCATTATAATAGATCAACGTTTTAATTTATCACCGACAGAGCGAGTCCTCTCGTGACCATGGTTTCTATAAAGCATCTAAAACGCTGAGCATGTGTGTGTATATATGAATATAATAAACCGCGGTAAAATGCGTAAAATGTTTTATTGTTATAAACGTCTATTTTAATTTCACATCTAAATGGACTTTTGTCAGTCGATAAAATAAGTTAGTTTCAAAAGATAGCATTATAATATCACAGATCTTTATCTAAAAACTATGTTGTAAGCATTACTGTAGAATAAGAAATGTTACTTGAAACGTGTCAAAATAACAATATGTACATATTAGATACATTATACATAATATGATACTTTCTATCGTTATGTTCTAGAAAGTATTTTTTTCATGTATTATTTATTGACGGGCGTTTTTGTACACTTGGCCTATATCTTGTACCATTTTCCTGAAAACTATGTTAGGGTGAGTTACAATTGGACATTAATTTAGTGACAAGGTGACAATATAGGCGCGGTCGACAAACCAATTAGTCTACCTTTCATCAATTAATAAACCTTGTGAATTTGACAGCTGGCGCCATTTTTCGTCCCCTTGTGATATATTTTATAGCTTTTGTATTATTATACATAATTGTAGAAAAAATAATTTTGTACACAACAATTTGCTAGTGACTTGTAGACTATGTAGACAATTCTTTCAAGTATCAATAAATCTCTAACATCATCATCACCAGCTTTTATCTGTGAACTGTTATTACGACCAAAGAATAGCAAGACGACCGATTCCTTGCCGTTGGCATTCAACACGGACCAGTCACTGCATATCTATATAGTCTTTCCATCTGGTTAATGGCCGACTAACGCTTCGTCTACCTAAAGGTGGCCTCCATTCTTAAACCTTATTGGCCCATCGGTTATTCGTTCTCTTGAGTGTAACCAGTCCACTGCCATTTCAACGCACAATTAGTATTATTCAATTACTCTCAAGTCTCAACCTTCTATAAATACGGACCCACCAGTAATCAATATGCATAGAGCATGTCCAAAATTGGGTAGCACTTTGACCCTGCGATTACATTTGAAGACCATTAGCCATAGGGTGAGGTAATTAGTCAAAATACATTAGGTACACATTAAGTGAAGGTACAAGGTAATCGGTCCATTAGGTTATAAAGGTAAGACCACCCCCAGCTTCTTCAGTTTTTGTTGCATTCGAAAGGATCGGTCGTCTTTGTATTCATTGGAGGAGCCCTTTGTCCTGTAGGAAAAATATTCATAAATATGATGATGAAAATGACACAGTAACAAGCGGTTGGCGTTAAAACGGTGGAATTAGCAATTTAGCGTAAGGTTGTATGTGTGGGATACTGAAAGGCGATTTAAGGAAGTGTTTGCAAACGTCACCCCTTTTTCTTGAACGTTGCGGAGCCGGGACCACATTAAATGCACACCTCATGCGATAAGTTACGGCCATAAAAGATTACATTATTCATCCGAAATCTAGTAAATTTCATAATTTTCGAGATATTGGTTAGATGGTTTTAGGTATTAAATAAGTCTTGTATAAAAATCGACAAAGGAATAATATTATATATCCTACTACCCTACTACTATTATAAATGCGGAAGTTTGGAATGAATGGCATAATACGCGGGTGCAGCCGCAGGACGCAGCTTTCTTATTTTGATCTTCATTTACAAATTGTTAATATTGGTAATGACATAATATTAGCACGATTGCAAGATTGTACATTTCATTTGCCATGTGAGTGTTTCACATTGGATTATTTGAAAAAACTTTATATTAGACTAGCTGTTACCCGCAGCTTCGCATGCGTGAACTTAGATTTACGGATTTATCATGTCTGATGATGATCATTTTCTATTTTAATAATGACTAAGTATATGTATTAAAATGGATATACCTAATCTTGAACGCTTCCCGTTTGGTCCCGTTCGAATCACGGCAACACGATTTATTTTCTTGCGTATTATTTTGATATTGCCATATCTCCTAAAGTATTCATTTAATTTGCACGATGTAAAGGGGAAAAATAATCGTCATGGAGTGCTTAAGCCAATTAACTGATTTAAAATGATAAGGATTCATTCTGTGTTTGTGTAAATAACTTTCAAATTATCGCGTTAAAAATTGCCTATTTTTTAAAGTATTAAATGCATATACTATGATATCCCTAAGAGATAGACATATGCCATCGCGGACTTTTTTATAGACCTATTTAAGATACACAATTCCACCATACATTATTTTGTTATATCTCAAAGGGTTTAGGCAGCGTTTTCGTTGAAAACTCCCAGGCGGCCTATTTTTTTCCGACACCTCCAACAATTATTGTTATATCTTAGCCAATGTATATAAAAACTTGATAAATTATATACATAAACCTTTCTTTTGAATTGTCCTATCTATTAAAAAAAACCGCATCGAAATCCGTTGCGTAGTTTTAAAGATTTAAGCGTACAAAGGGATATAGGGACACAAAAAGCGACTTTGTTTTATAATATGTAGTGATTTAGAATTTATCATTCTATTAAAAGACACAACAAATTATTAAAACACCAAAAGTTTTTTTTTTTTTTTTTTTATTTTCGGTTGGATCTATGCTAATGGTCCTAGTGACCGTTATGCGTCATCGGAAATGGGGTGATCCGGTTGGATCATCCTATGACGTTAAAAATTTGGGGGGTTGCCCCCCGCCATGTTCATGGCGTCGGGTTTGTACCTAACTTGGTCAGCTACGGTCGACTGGTTTGGAACGGGTGACGTTAGAAACCTATCGTGAGGGCCGGCCCTCCCCTCCCCCGGTAGCGGGGGAGGCGGGTCAAGCGCGGGACCCGAGCAAGCTGCCGATAGCAGAGTGCTATCGGTGATTACACGGTCTATATTGGTGTCGACTCGTAGCTGATCTGAGCCTATGCTGTCGCGGTTGATCCGGATCAACTGGTCAACGGAGTGTAGGGTTCGACGTCGCATACGACCCCGGGGCCCATGCGGTGTGAATGTGTGCCTAACACCGGCTGTGTTATGTCTGAGTGTGTGTTGTAGCTTACGTCGCGCTTCAGCGTCGCGCTTTAACAGTTCTGTGATTTTATCAACAGGATCGGTTATGACATTCTTAGGTAACCTAGACTTATTAGGTGCTAAGCTATCGGGGGTGACACCAAAAGTAATAAAAAAAAAAATAGTTAGAGTATGTAATTTGAAAAAAAATAACCTATTTTAATAAAAAGGAACATTTATATTTTAAATTTATTTAATTGTGCTAACCCTACCAAAATAGGTATAAATTTTTCTAGCTCTTTAGAAGCTTTGTCTCTGTTCCGTTTCTTTACTCATTTGGTAATATTAACCGATAATATTCCAAATAATTATTGTTTATGATTTTAGTGAAGGATTTATATTATGTACTCTGATGGTCAAATTTCGGGTGCTGTCATCTTAGAGCAACTCGGACTTCCTTCCTCCGTAAGGAAGAGCATGTTGCTCTAATATAAGGCTGTCATCGAAATTTCACAATTATAAGTATGTCGAAGGCCCCGTTTGCACAAGTGCTTTTATCGGAGCTTAAAAAACGTTTGAATGAGACAGTTAATTGATACTTTAAATATATTTATTTGTTTACACGAAAGTGGAAAGCGTTTTTAAGGTGCGGCGCTTTTTTGTCAAATGTTGGATTTTCGACATTGAGTTTTAGACGTTAAATCGAATTGAGCATGCCGAACTCGACACACGAGCTAACGTCATGTTTCTATGCAACGCTTAAAAACGCCCGTGCGCATGGGACCTAAGGGTGGCCGCGATAGATATTGTTTCGTAATGAAAGTAACATGCATTTAGAGCGGCTGTTTCTTCGTCGTAAGCTATTTTATAATTTAAATGATCGAAGAATATTTCGTAAATTTCGATTATTATAGAAGTTTATAAAGATTTAAAAATGTAAACAAGGTTTCAGATGTTTTATTACGAAAACCTGCAAGTATTTTCATTAATATAAAATAATGTAAAAAAATAGTACTTATTGTGAAGGGGATATCATTTCCATATATACCATCTTATAAGATGATAAGTAAATAGCCACATGCTCACCAACTTAAGTACTACAATAAGTCAATATAAATCCAACTTATAAGTTTTAACACAAAGCCTAAAACCAAACTAAATTTACGAGAACCAACGAGTTAATAATTTGCGCTTGTACACACGTGCTAAGCATACAAAACTACTTTCAATCCTATTTGGATCAATGGTTAAGGCCTTATATTGTATTCTGTGTGAAATTCCCGTTTGCAGCTTGCTTCAAATTGGTCTCATGTACGTGTAGTTAGAACATAGGTCTCCAACCAATTTGGTATTGCAATCAACTGTGGTTAATATGCCACTACGAACACACTGTCGTCTAGTAACGCATATAACACCCTGTTAATTGTATGCCCAAGCTAATTTGCAGTTGTTCATTTCGTATTCTGTGGCTCATTAAGTTCTTCATAAACACTGTTATTGCGTCCACATCATTGTGATATCATCATCTTCCCCAATCTGTGTGCTCTAAGTGAATACCATCTATTCTGATTCCGTTGTTAGTCATCATCAATCTCATCAAGGTCATCACAAACTCAGCATACCCTACCGTGTTTACTTTTGAATAATTTTAAATATAAATTATGTATCGTTTTCTTATGTTTACGCAAACTTCACTCATTATAATGAAACAAATTTACGGATTTTATCGCGGCTTTTTAAGTTTTTTACAAGCCCGACGTTTCGGATACTTTACAGCAACCATGTGTCCTCCCGTGACCATGGTGCTGTAAAGTATCCGAAACGTCGGGCTTGTAAAAACTTAATAAACCGCGATAAAATCTATAAATTATGTTCAATATTTTTTCTTTGATTTCAATTCGAATACAAAATATGTATTGCAATTCATATATATTAGAGTGATTTACAGTCGACACGTTAATTTTATCATGGAAACCTTTTGTTCTGAACTAATATCCGATGCATGAAATTGAATTTAAAAAAATCAACTCAACCAGCAATGAAACGAATGGTAATAGATATAAGTTAATTAACTTACAAAAACCATTATGATGAAACCACAATTTTTTTTGATAAAAACATTTTAGCTTAATTCACATTATATTGATTAAAATCTAAGAGGAAGTACCTATAGAGGTCGTCCTATTTTAAATGTCACGAGTTAGAGTGAGACTACAAGTTATAATTTTAGTGTAAGAAACAGAGACAGAAGATTTTTCTTTTGTCCCTGTCACCGTGACCAAATATTTTGTTTGGCAAACTGTATATTCTTGCCAAACAAATACGTACGTATTTGTTTTTCGGAGATTTTAATAGTTTTACACAACTTGAAACAGAGATTTATTGCGATTTATTTGAATTGAGTTAATGCGCAGTGGTGAGTTGCAATATTTTAGTGTGTAAAAGCGGCAGTGAACAAAAATTGATGGATTAACATTTCATTCGTAAGTTGTTTAGTGATGTGAAAATTTATTATGAATGTAGTAATAAATTGATTGTAATGTCGTGTTTTAATTTAAATTCAACTTGTTGTAACTCATTAAATATCGATTACATCTAAAATTTTAACAATTAATTAAAACATAACCTTTAATTGTTCGAGGTGTAGTGTTGCCATGATGAGATTTTTTTTTACCTTACGGTTACGGATTTCTTTTTGTTGGTTGTTCAGTTGTGAGATGGGAAAAAAAAAACAAATATTTATAATGCTAACAATGTCTTGGTATGTCAATACACATAATTTAATTTATATCTCCTTACGTCTTAAATTTCCTTTACTTATTTACAGTAACAGAAATTGCCAATTTTATTATTTTTTAAGTTTAATTCAATGTATTGACTTACTTGATACTAGTAAAATCTTATATTATACCAAACGAGCAATTCTTGTATATATATAGAATCGGGATCTCGGAAACGGCTCCAACGATTTTATTGAAATTTTGTATACATGTGTTAAAAACGGCGATAAACCGATCTAGCTAGGATAAATTTTTAGAAAACTTTTTTTTATCCGTGTTTTGAGGCATCGATAAAATATCTTATACCTTTAAACGAGCAATTTTTGTATATATTATATAGAATCGGGATCTTGGAAACGGCTCCAACGATTTTCATGAAATTTTGTATACATGTGTTAAAAACGGCGATAAATCGATCTAGCTAGGATACATTTTAGAAAACTTTTTTTTATCCGTGTTTTGAGGCATCGACAAAATATGATTAGAATACGTATCGTATCGTATTTTATCACTTAGGGTACCGAGCAAATGCTCGGTCAACCAGGTACTGTTATAAAATACATTAAATAAAACATTTCATACCAAAAAAATAGAAGCAGTAAAGTAAATAAAATAGCAATACAGTGTGAGGAATCTCTATCCGCGATTGCCGATTGTTTCTCATAAAATATAGTATCCAAGTTTTATTCAAAAAAGAGATTTTAGTGGATTGCATTATCCATCTCAATTCCCTCGTCTAGTGACATAGCATACCACCAGGTGATCTGACTGGTCGTTTGCCTAATGTGCGCAATGGCACACTTGTTGCTGGATTGGAGAATTGAAACAGGATGAGTGACCAATTGAAACAAGAATTAGTCCTTCAGAATTTCTTCCTTTATTTTCTTCTTAGTGATCTTCCATACTATGCTTGCCGACCCAATATTTATACTGATCCTGTGTAATCTACATTCTTATTGGTTAGCCAATCAGAATAGTTATACAATTTACCAATAAGAAACTTACTATTTGCCTTTCGCTCTTACAATATAGCCTATCTTATCTAACAGTACAATTACTTTACATCAAGTTTTCTACTATAATTAATTAACAATATTATAAACTTTTAATGTATTATGAAACTTTAAAGAATGAACTAACTAAATATCATATTAATATTAACAAAAACAATCATTAACATGGTTAAAATAAACATTTTAAATTCCCATACATATTTGCATCTCTTTTACATATATGAAAAAGGAGCGGGACAACAAGCTATGAGGTAACCTCGGTTGGCGTACAACCGAATCGGGGCAAGACTACTTTTCGGCCTTAAGCAAAAACTTATGTAACTTGACTTTCTTATTTGTTTTAAAGACTTTTATACGAATCTATTTGATTCTAATAAACTTTATAAGATTCTATAATGATTACAGCACAATCTAATTAAGTTTATGTAAATCTTATACGAATCTAACACATTCTAATGTGAATTAAAGTGACAATTCTTATAGGGACTACTAGTATATGAAAATTATTATATAATTATTATATAATTATTTACATATTAAATCGCGGTGTCTTCGGCGTCGTCCTGCACATCTAATATGTAATAAAAACATACAGACACACAAAACTTACCGTACCTATGTAGAGGTTGTAACAAGTATTGGAGTTAAATTATTGAAACTATATAATATGATACCTAATAAATACTAAAAATTAAATTTATATTTAATAGTAAAAAGTCCAAAGTGGTCAACTCGGGCTGATGTCGTACGTACATTTACATAAACTCCCCTAATTACCCACCATTTGGGAAAATTTCCCTATATGGTCACACTGAAAAAAAATATTGCTGTTTCTTGTGCGGTCACGCTATGACGATCTCTATAGGTACTTACTCTTAGATTAAAATTTAAATTCTATTCGTTTATATTCCTAATGAATGTCAACCTTCAACAAATTGAGTACAACGTAAATGAGCATCTTGTAATATAATAATTGAACCTCTTATCATAATAATCAGCGCGTATCCTTCTATCGATCATATGCCATCTGCAAGACGTGTGTTTGCTAAATCTATATTTATAATTTCGTGCAGGGGTACGATAGACTCGATCAAAACCTTACCTGTATTATAAAACATAAAAAATTAAAGATTTCGAGTCGACAACATATATCCGCAAAATTCGGACTGTCGAGTATTTTGTTAAATTCTAAAAGTGTTGACAGACAAATCGCAGCCATTAAAATGCAATGACATAATCACATATTGACCACTCTAGCGAAACTGTCACTGATATTATTTTTTTGTTTTATTTAAGTTTACCTATATGGGAATGAAATAGAAGATGAAAGTTCGCAGGGTAGTTCAAAAAAAATCTGTCTGTGTTTACTATAGGTGCGTACAGAACTGCGCTACTCCGAATTTAACGCGAGCGAAGCCGCGGGCAACATCTAGTTTTGATTATAAAAGAATGAACGAGATGTGTATAGGATCTATAACTTTATACCATTACTTGATACTTCTGTATTCCAACGCGGGGTGCGTTTCCCATTTTATCGAGTTTTAGCTAATTAAAACTGAAATATTCCGGAGTTTAACGCGTTATGGTAATTCGTTTTATGTAGGTACCTATACCGAACAGTACGCTACTCCGGAAAGTTAGCAGAGCGGACGGTGGCTTAATTGATATAGCGGTTTGACGGTCAATAATCTAATTGTGTTGTCATTAGAATATTGCATACGCGCAATAATAATATGCATAATTTTCTCTAATGTTTTCATGAATATCATTATAATGAAACAACTTTTACGGATTTTATCGCGGTTTAATAAGTTTCGGATTATTCGGATACTTTCGGATTCGGATACTTCAAAACAACCATGGTCTTGGAATCTTAATGTGTCCGTATCAATAATGGTTATTTACAAATCTGTGGTTATTTTATTGTAACAATGTGTAACATTATAAAAATGTTTCAAGTTTCAACAATACTTAACATATGACTTAACATTTAAATTTCAAAATAATGTCAATGACCGAACAAAATAAATTGAAATTACATAATGGCGTACCTTATTAGCATCGGTAACGTGAACACCTTTTCGTAAGGGACCTACCCAAAAGTGTTCAACGTAGCTAAGAAAGTTTTTACTTCTAAATAAATATTCTTAGTAATTTTATGTTACTTAGTTTTAGTACATCGTTAATATCATCATCATCATCATCATCAGCCTCTATCCGTCCACTGCTGAACATAGGCCTCCCTCAATGAACGCCAAGACGACCGATCCCTTGCTACTCGCTTCCAACGCGGACCTGCCACTGCACGAAGATCGTCTTCCCATCTGGTTAATGGCTGACCAACACTTCGTCTACCTGAACGCGGCCTCCACTCTTGAACTTTAATGGCCCATCCGTTCTTCTGAGTGCGAGACCAGCCCATTGCCACTTCAATGTGCTTATTCTTCGCGTGATATCGGTAACTTTAGTTCTCTGGCGGAGGTCTTCGTTTCGAATCCTATCTGCCAAAGAAACACCCAGCATAGCACGCTCCATAGCACGTTGAGCTACGGCAAACTTGCGGACCAGTCGTAAATTAAGAGGCCACGTTTCGGCCCCGTAGGTCATCACGGGGAGAACGCATGAGTTGAAAACTTTCGTCTTCAAACTCTGCGGTATAGACGACGTGGGAATATGACGAAGATACCTGAATGCTGCCCATCCTAATTGAATCCTCCTATCGGCTTCCCTCTCGAAGTTATGTCGACCTAGCTGCAAAGTATGCCCAAGGTAGACATACTCTTGCACGACTTCGAGAGTTTTGCCATCGACGTTTACAGGCCTAGGGAGAACGTGCTCATTGAACATGACTTTCGTCTTGTCCAAGTTCATCCTAAGGCCCACCCATCGGGAGGATTCGTTTAGACTGTGCAGCATCTCCTGCAAACCCTCCAGTGATCCCCATCGTTAATAATAAGAATATAATTTAAAGAGATTATTATATAATATAAAAATATCAACTTTCTCAATCGAGAACATCGTCAATTATGGTGTATTTATATAGATTATAATATTATAGCGTACATTATTAAAATTATTCTTATAAATTCTGATATGATGTTGAGATACATTATAATATTATGGCATACGAGTAGGGTTACCAACCTTATTTTAAAAAAGAATATTGTATTCTTTATCATGTAGGCGCACACTATGATGTGTGACGTTTGTATGATGCGTACCCATTGGCTATTGGCTATTATGGTAACTATGAATAGCGAGAAGAGTGGAACAGGTATGCATTGAAATTGATTAAAAATGAGCTCCAGATATGTATTTCGTTTAAAAACAATGGAAATTTATGTGCCGCAGAAGGTACAAAAAAAACCTTTTAAGAAATGTTTTATAAATGACACTCTTTTTCATAAGTCTTATTGACTTCTTTATTTTGCCTCCTTTAAAATCAAATGTTATACTTTATATATTCTTATAAAAGTTGGCAACCCTAAGATATATGTTTATTTTTGATTTCTGATATCAAGAGCTTCTTTCGAGAAATAACTATCACTGTTTTCTCATAGATATAAATTGACTCAGGGCATCAGTATTTCCGTTTAAGAATTTTATCACGCATTGCATTAGTTACAAAATTGCATTTCACCTTCAAGGAGATGACATTATTATGTAGACAAAAGGCAAGATTGCAAATGACAACGCAACCTCATTTACGATTTCATAATACGTTAAACGTTGTTATTGTATAGTATTATAATATTATCAAATAAAAATCCAGGACATTAATGAGGTATTCAGCTGCATTGTAAGCACAGATTTCTTTTTTATTCAAGTCCCTCGCGTATTTCCAATGATAATGCATGCAGTAATGTAGAGCAAAATGTGAAGGGAGTGCGGTGTGTAGCGTCATCTTTTATCTCCAGTAAAGACTACTCCCTGGACGTGCAAATTGTTCTTTGTAATATCCTCCCCAAGTTATCCCGGAGCGACCGGCATAATTATGAAATACTCTAGTTACGAGCGCGCACCTGTTTCTAATATTAATTTAAAGTTATGTTCAAAAATTTCATAATTTGCAAAATTAGACTGCTTTTCTTTTGATATATTGTACGATTTAATGAAATATATGATGGATTAAGGAAATTGTGTTCGTTATTTATTTAACTTTGAAATAACGCTTTTTTCCAAAATTGTCTAAGTGCTCCTAAATGAGTAAAACGAGATAATACGCGTTCTTGAGAACGCTTTATTCATATAATATTATGTATAAATCTCAGAAATTTTCTTAATATCGTGTAAATTTGGATTTTGTTATAATATACGTTTAGTTCTAAATAATGGCTTATAGGTTTTAGACGCCAAGCTTATTTTATTTCGTTTATTTATTAGTGTGATTTTATGGTGTGTGTGCTAAGTGTTGAAATTACAAGCAAAGAGGTTTAAGCAAGATTTAATAAAAAAAGTATCAACCCCTATAACATGTCACACTGCTGGGCATGGGTCTCCTCCTAGAAATCAGGCGAAAAAAACATGGGGCTATAGTTCGAGTCGATGAACTTCTCACACCTTAAAGATAAAATTAATTGCATCAAGCATATAATAGGTTTCCTTACGATGCTTACCTTCAACGGTGAACGAGCGATGTTTTTCTTTCTTTTTTTTTCTTTTTCTTCAAGTAACATTTAGAAATTTTAAAATTTCTAGTCATTGCAGGGGTCAGAATTGCATGCTTGTTTTTAGCCAGTTGAGGTATGTGTCCAATAGCTGAAAACTATAATGGTTGGTTGATGTAATCATGTTACTAAAACCAAAAGGTCATATGAGTCAATTATGAAGTTGAGTGTTCACGTAAGAAACTTGTTCGTATCTTTATAGAAAGATAAAATCAATACAATATAAGATCTCATGTGACTTGTCAAGTGGCTGCGCAAGTAAATAAGAAAGTACTGTACCACGCGAGTTATGAGAAACGGGTAAGCCAGACGATAGCTGATTTAAGTTCAATACTAGCTATCTTATTCTGCTCTGGTAGTCACATGCTGTCAAACAGTGGCGGCTGTACCCTAAGTGCGCTCGTGCGCTGAACCACCAATAATTTAAGATTTAAAAATTTCAAACATTACTTGATCTTTATTTATAAACCATGTTAATAGATATTTAAGTATTTTTATAAGTACATACAAAAATCTTTATAACTAATAAAATTTCCAAATATGACAACACAATTTGAGCGCTTTGCTTAACTATTAAGACTTATTTTCCATAATAGAAAAAATCTCGTGCGCTTCCGCGAGCGCACGAGGACTGCTAATAGAACTTGTATGAGTTACGCGTTAAACGCCTGACGCGTGAAACAAAAGATAGTTCATAGAAATGTACCGAGAAATTACTCTAATTTCGTGCGCCGCACGCGCGCGGCGTCCGAAGCCGAATTTGCCGAGAGCACCCGATGATTAACGAATTTCGCCGGGCGCACGTCGACGACGGCGGACATGATGTTTGTTTTAGTTATTGTAAAAACAATTACTATTTTTCTTTTCGTAATATTCTGTGTAAATTATTAATAGTAAATTCGTAATATTCGTATTTTCGCACTGTGTACAGTGTGTGGTGTCAGTGAAAATAATCTTAAACAGAGATTTTAAAAGTGAAATGTTTAATAGAAAGAAATGGTTGTGTGGATGTGAGCGAGCGAACATTTCGCTTCAGAAAAATTTCTTATTGATTTATTGTACAAAAAATATAAAAAATTAACATATTTTAGGTAAATTGTTGTTTTGTTGTTATTTCTAATCTTAATACTTAGTGAGCAAGTAAAGTGCACTACCAGTTCGATAACCCACCAGCCGCCACTGCTGTCAAATTGAGATTATAAAAATGTATTTTCACTTGGTTGTGGTGACTTATCTGTGTTGCCAAATTGGGGTTCGGGATGATAGTGAAGGGATACACACACACACACACACACACACACACACTCTCATTTCAGCAACACACCAAAGCTTTGCAAATAAAATAAACAGGATTGTGGCGTCCATGGAGACGGGATATAAAGCGCATTAGACATTTAATTTAAATTACCACAATGTTCAGCCTCTTATTTCCTATTGCGCTTTGTACTAGTTTCTTGCTCCCAGCTTACGGCTTAGCATAACGTTCGTATAAAACCGCAAGAAAATACAAAGACGACATCTTGTAATTGGTTTTCCTATAAATGACGTGTGTGGTACGGGGGCAGGCCGCATCTACATTTTCCATCTGGCAGTTTATTGCGACGCCAACAACAAAACAACAGAGCGTTTTAGCTGTATTATACTTGACATTTCGATTTACGAACACTTTCTTGGAATTTATTCAATATCGAAATATCTTAGGAAAATAATTCTTATTACTAAATAATATATATCATGCGTACTTTAGGTTTAAAGTCCTTATTGCCTTGTGAAGTATGTACCGATTAAGGAGTGATTTTCTGCATATTTTTTTATTTTTTAACTAGATAATATTAGATATCTTGGTAAAAAATGTTGCTATTTCTATTATTTTTTATTATTATGTAAAGAAGCAATAATTCTCATTGATAACCCGTGGGAAGGGTGCGCTGTGGCAAGTTTCAGCAAATAGCTTTGCTGTGTTCTGAGGACTGAAAATATTACTGCTTATACTAAAACTGACTTAGAACTATTACGTCTCCGGATACACAGTTTTTACGACTGCTGATTCACTACCAGCAGAGCCCCGCGGTGTACTCCGCGTGCTTCTCATTTCTGTGAGACTGCGGGGATAAATTACTCATATATGTTTTTATTCTGATGTGTAAGTTACATTATTGTATAGTTCCATCGGAATTAATTCAGTACCCTTTGCGTGAAAGAGTAACATCATACATCCATACATTCTTATAAATTTTTACCGTTTATAGTATTAGTAGGATATAGTAGGATTCTAATTACCGAAATATTATAATTACAGTAAGCAAAACTTGTGGTGTATGTTTTGTATTTTAAAATAAATATTTAAAGTTATGTTTTATACGCTAGAAAATTAAAAACGCTAGGAAAAAAAATGTTTTATATTTTAAAATGAAAATGTTTATTTTATATGCACTCAATAGTAGGATGTTTTTTTTTATAATAATTGTTGTATCGACATGTAAAATTTGTTTGCTATATAATATTGTTTCACTTCATTTTTATAGAATCTAAAATTTGAAACTAAAATCTTTATTTAGACTACTTTTAACAATATTAATTTAAAAAAAGTATTAGGGATCCTTCAAAATTCATTCGGTTTCAAAAAGAAACGCAGTGGTAGAAAAAAAACACAATTAACATTCTTCTTGTCAATGTAATAATAAAAATGTATTAAATTAAATCCACAGCGAATTTCCGTGTTCCAATAAGATGCAGTCTTACAGTTCATAAACAAGGAACTAATTGGATGAAACTAAATAATGTATAAAATATTTGAGCAAAATATTCAAAGATAAAAGAACACTTTATTCCAAATTTTATTTTATTAGACTATGCTCAAGATCGAGTTAAGTCATATGAAAAGTTGTTACCTCATTCAGAAAGTGTTGTAATACAATTTTTATAGATCCCTCATCTTTCTGCAATGCGAATAGAGTTGGCAGAAAGCCCGGAAGTTGGATTTACACCAAACTGCTCATATATTTTTTGGGGTGGCTGAGACTTGTGAATATTTTGCGATGTCTGCCAATATAAACATAAATGTATGATTGGATGTTAGGAAAATAATATTTTATTACTTGCCAAAATCAACTCTGCCGGATAAATATTCTAGTTTTATCTTTCAAAAAACACTACAATGTGGAACACACATGTTCTAGAAGGCATCTTATGGTGTACAGAAGAAAATATATCGTTATTTTAAGACGTAGGGCAATTTACCGCCAGTTACATAGAAATATCTTTTGTAGTTATCTGTTCTAGAATCTAATAGGATACACTTTACAAAAATTCGTTTTATTTTAACTGAGAGTAAGAGGTAGACTTTACTGCTTTGCAGCCAATTTGGGTCAGCACTACCGCGGAACCTCTCACTTTCATAATATAGGGGTAAAGTGACAGTTATGCTGCGATTTCGTGCGGCTTGTGAGTTTCCAGTCTCCGATTGGGGGATAGGGAAAAGGAGGACAACGCATTAACATAATATGTGATGTGGCTATTTATGGGCGTCGATAGTCGCCAAAAAGCGTCGACTGCTTGTTTGCTATAAGCTATGAAAACACTAGATGAGATGACACTTTTCCTGTCTTGTCTTTGAATTGAAGGGACCTATGACTAACAGTAGGACGACCACGGAGGATGATCTTGCTGGTTTAATAAAAAATAACAACGTATACGAGTCAACCTTGCTTGAGACAATGTAAACAATACGTAAATTTATTTATGTCAGTAAAAAGGCCCTTAAAAATTCCAGCAAAAATCATAATACATTAACACAAGACAACGTGTACACGTGTAAGGAGTAACGTATTCATATTATCATGTTGGTACGTACAATTACTAATAATGATAAATGAAGGTATCATTACAATTTACCATAACCTAGTTTCGTCAAAGCTCCCATCATTAACCTCTCGTCTGTGGAGCGTCCCATGACAGGACTTTAGTAATTTCGCCGTGTCTGTGGAGCGTCCTGTCACAGGACTCGCCACAGCTGCGATCACCTTGTTTAGTTTTGAGCATATTTTGGCGTCTATATAGTTCTAACTCCTTCGCCCACATTTAAAATCGTATTAGAATGAACTGCTTCTCCCTCTCTAATGAAATATATGTGAAAAAATAATTGTATAAATATAAAAAAATACAATAAAAAAAAGTGCTTTTTTGGTCCAAAGTTTAAAATAGGTTCAATGAAAAAAAATGTATGGAACATATGCAATTTGTTTTTCAATTTAATGATATGTGTAACCATTGTATATAAAAAATATAATATTACATCCATCAATCGATTTATTTATATTTAAGATAGAATAAAAGGTAACTTTTAGGAGACGTATATTATTTCTCTTAGAACAGTTACAATGCAATTCAATGTCAACTTTCAGTGATGTAAGAAATTAAAGAAGTATATCTTAATTATAAAATTAATTGTAGTTTTACAAAACTACAAGTAGATTTTAAAAATAAATAGTTTTTATAAACCTAGGTGTCAAAAATTTGTGCTCAAATCCCGTCTGTTGAAAGTCCTGTGATGGGATCCACAGATGGGGAAGAATTGTCATTTTGACAGCTAACAGACGAGAGGTTAATAATAATAATTGTTATTAGCTGGTGTCGCAGCGCCCTCGCAACTTGTTATTACTAAACTGTCCTACTTACAAAAATACTGCCCAATTCCGTGTACATATCTTATTATGAAGTTTTATTTAACGATGAAATACAACTAATAGGCACTTTTTTAAAGATTTTATTCTTATCGCTTTCTTAGCTTAGGTAATTTTGATTCATTGAAAAAATAAAATTTGTATACAGTCTTCTCACGTTCATGTCTCGTAAATGTAAAAATTCTTATAAAACCCGTAAAGGATTCTTACACAGATTTATGGAGCATGCCGAACAGGCGAGTGACCCCACCAAAGCAATTACAAATTCAAAAAAACTTAGCGAACACAATCTAATAGACGTTTAGAGTACGACGCTATGTTAAGCACTTGAGAGCGCTTTTGAATTTTTATTAACTTTGGTAGCGTCATTCGCGTGTTAGGTATGCTCTATCTGTCTTTATTTATAAATCTGTGGATTCTTATTAATATAAGTGAAACTGTATGATTTTTGTCAGTAAAAAAATATCCTTTTTACTGCGAGCGAATTCAACATACATTGACAAAATATCTATCACAGGTAAATATAATTATCATAACACCATCAGCCTTTATCCATCCAATGCTGAACATAGGCCTCCCTCTATGAACATCAAGATGACCGATCCCTTGCCACTGGTATTCAAATTATAATCAATAGAATATAATCAATCTTATGAGGGAAGTAAATACAAAAACACCTTAAAGTATAACAGCTACTTTTACTAGAGCCAGGCCATCGACTCGTGAAACTTAGTTTGGAACTAGTATTTGGCGTTCCTGAAACTCACTTCAGTAAAACTATATTATGTGACTTAGACACGATCAAAGATTGCACGTTAGTATTCTACCTATTTACAAAAGTTATTATGTATTTGATTTTGCAAAACGTATCTATAAATGAAACAAGCTAGTGAGTTCAATTCAAAATTTAATTCCATGTATACTTACATTACTTATTTAATATTTATATCATATACTCGTGGAGTGGCCATTAACCAGGTGGGAAGACGATCTCCGCGCAGTAGCAGGTCCGCGTTGGATGCGAGTGGCAAGGGATCGATCGTCTTGGCGTTCATTTAGGGGGGCCTATGTTCAGCAGAAAGACCGAGACAAGAAATAACGCTTAGCCAAAGATTAAGCTCTGGTTAAATTGGACTGAAAGTGAAGAAAAAAAAATAGACCCCTATGTTTATTAACATTTACTTTTATATTATAGAAACTTTGATTATGCATGTATATTAATTGTAACCAATTTTTTATATTTCTAAATAATTATTTTATAGCTTTTAAGCCTTCGGCTTTTGCTTCAGTTTCATTTTGGTAAGCGTTAGTCAGTGATTGTGGTGTTAACCAAAGTAGCTTAAACTTCGACCAGTAATCGACATTCAGCGGACACAAGACAAAAATATGGTTTTGTACAGATCTTATTGAATTGAGACAATAGTTTAGGTATATAAAAACAGTACTAACATTTGATAGAACATATTAAATAATAATTTTCAAGTTTCGAAGTTTCATAACGCCATAATATATTTAATGGGGGCTTTCCATAATGACCGCTCCTAGTTTCGGCTGAAATTAAATTACACCTTGTCGATAGGTTATTGATATGGGCGCGTCAATATCGGCGTCATCAATAACGGTCTATTATGTGTCGGGCACGAGGGGCGAACAAAAGGCCTATACGGAAGACCGTAGGCGCTCAGGATCGAGTTTAAAATTTAAATTATAAAAGCAAGGATTAATTACGCTTTATTGCATGTACGCGCGTGGATATCATTGTTAATATTGTGACGTGTTCACGTTTTGATGGGAAGGATTTATATTGGTTGTAGTGTTTAGTGAATAGGGGTTTTTATTAATGTATGCATTATATAGATTACTTCAGACTTGCGATGTACTTTGAATAATATTATATACCTAAGAGACATGATTACGTTTAGGTAGACGAAGTGTTGGTTGGCCATTAACCAGGTGGGAAGACGATCTTCGAGCAGTGGCCGGCCCGTGTTAGATGCGAGTGGCAAGGGATCGGTCGTCTAGGCGTTCTTTGAGGAAGGCCTATGCTCAGTTTGGTGGAATAAAGGATTTAGAGGTGGCTCATTATTATTTGGTACAACATAACTATTCTTTCAGTGTAAGCTAAAAAGATGTATGTAATAGGCCTAAAAGACGAAGTCACTCCCTGGTCAATTAGTTAAGTAGATACATATCGGTGACGGGTAGTACTTAAGTTTCTATTTGTTAGCTTGTATAGTATAGCAATTATGTACTATATTACAACGTTTGGTGAAACTTGAATTGTCATTTGAGATTATTTATAGCAGATATCGGATCATTTCAATTGTCATATTATGTGAATTATTTGCACTTTAAGCCCCGTTCACATGAGCGTTTTTTTAACAAGCGTTTAAAAAGCATTTGAATATAAGCACAAGATAAAATATGGATACCCGTGTATCTGCTCAGACGAAGGCATTTTAAGGCACAACGCTATTTTATCGAGCACTGATGGATTTTCGACGTTAAGCGTTGGACGTTAAATCGAATTTAGCATGTGAGGCTCAAAACTCGCCCCGGCGTCACGATTTAAAGCGACGTTATTAAAACGCTCCTGCGAACGGGGCCTGAGAGGTTTTTAATTTCAGTTTAAAATAGAAAAAATCAAAAATCTTGTTGTTGTATTATAGGCAAGTTATATCTAGTTAATGTTTTGGTAGTAAAAAAATTAGTAAAATGTTTGAAAAATCCCCTCTTGAAGTTTCAAAAATTTAAACCTTTAGCTAAGTAGCAACTCACAATATATATTTGTTAAATTACCCATGTCTATAAATGAGCTAAAGAAATTATAAGATTTATAAAGGTTCATAAATTTTATAATGTAATTTGTTTATTTAATGAAGAATAATATTTAAATTTTCAGTTGGATAAATTCACAAATAGACGTAGCAATTGTTTTCAAAGATGAATAGGAGAGACGATGGCACTAATGAAATGTAACGAGCTTCGGACAACCTTCACCGAATAAATGTAGCGAGACAAGCGCACGCAACAACAACTCCAGCAAAATACCATCGATAAAAACCAACATTACGAGGAACTAACCAAGACAACTTGATCAAACTAACAACCTGACACAAATAATTAGACTAATTTAGAAAGAGGTAGTGCCATGCTGCTTTGCAGCCGAATTGGGCCGGCACGACCTCTCACTCACATAATACCGGCGTAAAGTGGCAGTTATGCTGTCGCGTTTCTTGCGGTTTGTGAGTTTTCGGTGGCCCATTGGGGCGATAGGGAAAAGGAAAGCAACGAATCTACATAACCTCTGGTTATGTGGATGCTTATGGGCGTCGATAATCACCAAAAGGCTTCGACTGTTCGTTGGCTTTCCATGAGGTGCTGCATTAAAAAGTCTAGCTCTTAAATATAGGCCTCCGTCAACGAAAGCCAAGATGACCAATTCCTTGCAACTGGCGTCCAACACGGACTGGCTACTACACGGAGAACGTCTTGCTACCCAGTTAGTATCCGGCCATCACTTCGATACTACGCTGTATTATTTTTGATAACTATAAGTAAATATTTCTACTGACTGATACTGAATTATATAATGAAATTTTTAATTATTTGCCGAGATTAATCTCAGCATAAAATAACAATATCCTTTATGAACATTGTTAAACGACATTTCTTGTACGTATTTCGCTAGAAAGGAATTCAGCACACTTGGTGCTACCCTCAAAGTTTTCATTGTTACATCTTAACTTATGCAATATACCGTCTGCTGCCTTATACTTTCTATGACGCTCGATTACGCTTAACAACGCGATTCGGATGAATTTTCTTATTTACTGTAATCCAGCGAAATTGGGTTGGACGAAATACGAGCATGGAGTCGTAGTGATTTCACACATGATATGGTTCATTAAGCATACTTGGGACTTTATTAGATTTGTTATTAGAAGCTTTGTGTTTTATTGCTTCTTAGTAATATAACTACATGTTCCGTGAATGAGTTTTATTTATCTCATTGTGTATATGTGTAGGAGATACGCCTTAAGTTAATATCCTTTATTGGTAAGTTTGAATTGAATTGCTTTTTGTTATTGTTTACAATTTCATTCATAATTATAAATGTTTTTTTGCTGTTTATTAAGATTTTTTTATGCCCGACGTTTCGGATATTTTACACTGCAGTAGCTACTTTTACTTTAGACTAATTTTTGTTGTAGTCGTAGCAACTTTTTGTTGTATTAGATGTTGCCTTCGGGTTTGCCTATGTGGACTATCTCATATAATCGTTTGACAGGTGGATTTAATGATAGTAAAAAAAAAACATGTGAAATTGGCATATTAACGAATTACAGGCTATAAAACTCATTCGGAATGTTATTTGGTATTTTCGTGGAATTGATAAATTCGGTACTAGTTCAAATTTAAATAAATGTTACACTGTATAACGGGCAACAAATTAATTGTTTTCTGAGTGATTATGGTATCTTGTTACTATTCAGCATTATGAATTCGTTTCACTATGACAAAGGCATTACTGAAATCGAATCACCTCGTGTATTAATAAGCCTTTCCCAAATCGGTGATTAATCAAATTAAAGCATCTGCTTGACAGCCGACTGTCAGCTTAAGTAGTGTTTAGTTTAGGGCGCATTGTAAACAATCATTTGCGGATGGTTGTCTTGTTTGAATACCTTTATTGTTTTACTGTTTGTTTGATTAAACAGATCCTATAATTTATGCTGTCTACAGCCTGTTTGAATTTCAGTTTGTTATTTCAGTTGTAACAGTTTCTGTATAGCTTCGTTATTAATTAATCGCGAAAGTTCTAAAACATCAAATGTCGATTGTGGTTTTGAATTTGATCAGTCTGTTTGAATAGTGATAATTATTTCACTTGATATATTGTTGCCATAAATCAAATAAATATGATATCCAAAAACAGCTTTTATATTTTTTCGATGGAAAGCCATGTAAAGTTCTGCTTGTTGTTTTTATATCTTATGTACATTATAATACATTTAATATAGGATTGTAGGCTGTGAAATTATTCCATACACCCGCGAAACTCATGCAGAGTTTCCCCTCACCAAGCTTTAATGAAATCCACATTATACGCAAAATTTAAATTGGATTTTGCAGCGCCTATGATAACATAAGTTTGTAATAGTATGAAAAGCAAAAATTTATTTACCCCCGGGAATAAGTGGTTTACCGTTAACGCACAAAATGAAACGTATTCGGCGTAGCGTATCAACAATGTCATTAACCCCCGTAGTGTGGCAATCAGAGAGTAAGTGGGAATTTCCGCGTCGTTTGATACAGCTCCCAGCTAAATGTTAAGAGCTCGCCAGTCGGAGCACCGGCCCTCCACGGGGACATACGGATCTATATTACATCAAGCATTTTATAAACAAAATAACACAGAAAAAGTAATTCGCTTTATGCTTCCACGAAACACGTACCTACGAAAACTCTGTGAATTTTCTAATGTTATTAGTGTTATAGCAGAATATCTAAAGCATTGTAAAAAATGTCTCGTATCATAATGTATATAAACATATTTTTATATTAAATAATTATAGACAAATTGGAAAGATATATCAGATGCTATGACGTGAGATTATATTAGGTATATAATGCAAATAGAGTTATAGGCAATCAATTCTCTAATACAATTTTTGTGTTAAGTAAATCATAGTGTATTCAAGTCGGCAACCCGACCTTATGCAAGACCTCAACACAGGAATGAATTAAAAAAATAAACAACAGTAGGAACAACCAAACTGTTGTAAGAGGTAGTGCAGCCGAATAGAGCCGGCACGACCGGCGACCGGGGTGGTACCTATAGCTCATATGGCTTCGAGTGACAGCTATGCTATCGCGTTTCATGTGGTTTGTGAGTTTCTGGTGGCCCATTGAGGGGGATAGGGAAAAGAAGGTTGACTTCTTTCATAATCTGCATAACCTTTGGCTGTGCTCATGTCTATGGGCGTCGGTATGATCATACGAAGAGATAAAGCCACACCCAAATGTGCCGAGAAGAAGTGCAAATGGGCAGTGGCCCATTTGCACTACTTCTTTAATATAAGTTCTAGTAAATCTGAACCACACCTGACCCCTAACAGAACAAGTATGTCGACCTAAATGGTTTAAATTTCCCGCGAAGAGGCATCGAGTGAATACCTTAAGTCCAGAATTTTGGTGTGTTGGATTTCAACGTAGAGTACGTGTGTCGCCCGCCTAATATATATAGCGATAGTTTCCGTTTCTATTAATTAAATGCTTCTGTATTGTTGAACTGAGGCCAGGCGAGTTAAGATACATTTGAGGATTTTGCAATACCGCGGTATCTAATAAAAATTACATTTTATCTTTTTTGGAACGAAGTTCCTTACGGCAGGCTTGGATATGGCATGACATGGATGGATAGGGATAGGGATTTTGCTGCGCGACCGAACTGAAAAAATGTGATAGTAAAACCGTAAGAAAAACTGCGTGGAATAAAAGTGTTAAATGAGACGTGCGCAGGCGCGACAGTCGCATGCACAAGCAAGAAGTGTATAATACCTTTCTTTTTTGGCGAAGGAACTTCGTTTCTACCTGGTGTCCCACGACACCACATTTCTTGTTATGCAAACAGTATTACTTAATTAGTCTGTCATTAATCATTTTGGAAAAAAATTAGACATCGATTTTTCTATCAACAAACTTTGCTAGTCTGGTGATGATGACGGAATTAATTATTGATTTGAGTATCGGGTAAAATAAATATGTGTAACGTTCCTTTATATTTTTGGTATAAAATCATGTTTAAACTATTAAGATAAACAGCAATATACGAGTAATTACATCCGCATGGGCGATCATTAAATATTCGCTGGAAATATTAAAATATGAACGTTTAATATTTAATTTTTGTTTGCGATTCACCATGGTTCTCGAACGCTTGTTTATTTCATTATATTTTATAATTATGATGATTGAAACTGAAGTGTCAAAGTGCAATACGCCAAAGTGCTGGTATTTGATGTTAGGAGGAAGTAGGAGGACGGAGGTAAGGCAATATTAGTGCAGATCCTGTTAGAAAAGAGTGAAGCTTTTTCTGTAATAACTCAGAAAATCCCGATGAAGACGAATGTTAATAAATGTGCTAATAATAATAATGATGACTTAAATCTATTTAAAACGGAACATTTCAAAATTTCAGCATACATAATCATGATGGTATCGGTCGTTTAGACGGCTATGATGATGATGATGATGGTGATGATGATGATGATGATAATAATGATGATGATGAATATATTAGCTCAACGTGTTATGCTGTGGGTGTTTCTTTAGAATATAGGATTCAAACGAAGACCTCCGCCATAGAACTAAAGTTACTAATAGGTATTACGTGGGAAATAAGCTCGTTGAAACGGCAGTGGGCTGGTCACACACTCATGAGAACGGATGGCCGATAGGCCATTTAGGTTCATAGGTTCAAGATTGGGGGTCGCGCGTTTAGGTAGAGAAAGTGTTGGTTGGCCAGTTGGCCATTGACCAGGTGGAGAGAGGATCTACGTGCCGTGACCAGTCCGTGTTGGATGAGAATGGCAATGGTATTGGCGTTCATTGAGCGAGGTATATGTTCAGCAGTGGATGGATAGTGGATGATGATGGTGATGTTAATGAAAGAAAATACAAATTATAATGCTTGGTAGATTATAACAGAAAATAGTTTTCATAATCAACCCTTTAGCTGATCTAAATGAACAACCTCTGGCGTAAGGAATAAGGGGTTCTATTCAAAGAAGTCACTGACTAAAACCCGCCTTAGGCCAACTTCACTTGAGAGTTCTTTGTGAGCTTTACCTATTTACATGAGTATCCATGCGGATGGTTGCACAGTTCCGCATCCCTCTTTTCGATAAAATCATTATCATCAGACCTTGTCCTCCAATGCTAAACATAATATGACTCACTCAATGAACGCCAAGACGACCGATCCCTTACGTAGGCTTCCTTTATATACTGGACATACAAATGAAAGTTTTGTTAATATTTATCGAGTCGAGAAACCAGACTACCGGACATAACACTTTTTTTTTGATAACGCAGCGGAAATCCTTTTCGGACCATACTAGGGTCTTATGTGTGGGGACTCGCATTGGGTGCACTACCCCACTAAAACCGCTGCGTGAGCCTTCAGCCGCTTTCTGAGTGACATCATTTGTTTGATGACGAGACAAAGTTCCTAAGAACTTACCACGAGTCTAGGTTAACGTAGTGTGATTTTTTTTATTCTCGCCTTCAAGCATTAAGATCACAAACTACCACTAATTAATATGGTATCAGCGTTAGCGGAACATCATCACATGAAATAAATTATATTTACAAGCATAATAATTTGTATGTTTCATAATCCCATGACAAAAATCAGAATCAAAATTTTGAGCTTAATCTAATGAGAAATATTCCTTCGTATTCATCAAATGATGCTCCGACTCACGTGAATAGCTTAAATAAAAAGTATCAACCCATGTCCCACTGCTCACGCACAGATCTCCTCCTCGAAATCGGGCGAGGAGGGTGATGTGATAGTTCACCGATGCAATGGTCCATACTTTGAAAGACATGCAGGTTTCCTCACGATATTTTCACCGGCTCGTGAGCGATGGCTTCGTGCTTAAGGTACACTCAGAAATTTAGAGAACCCCACTTAAAGGCCCAAGGGGGGCCAGAATCGAACCCGGAACCTCAATGCGCCTAAGAGGCCGAGTTCATACACACTCGACCATCATGGCTCTTATATACTTAAACTTATTTTTAAATATCTGCACTGAGTCACTTGTCGACCGACATACACGGGCTATATATATATCCCTAAGCTGCCTAATTACTGAACGTGGCTGTCATTACTGTCCTGCATCAGATAAAGGATACATCGCTACTACACACCGGATAATTATTTTCAGCTTAACCTTTACCAGTAAATTTACGCTTGACATTTACAGATTAATCCAGAAAGGTATTGATTTCCTATCTATTCCATTAATTAATTCACAAACCGATGCTGTAGTTGTACACGATCATCATTATCGTTTCGTATATGTTTCAATTTGGGCTCCAGTGTCAGTGCCAGAAGTGGCATGCCACTTTATAGTTAAAGCAGATAAGATTAAAATATGCTTAAAAAGTTGGCAGAGCGACGATGGTCCGGTGGGTATCGGCTTGGCCTCTTGAGCGAGAGGGTCAGTATTCGATCAAGCTTCACTTGAGAGATGGAGCTCACTTTACGTCACTTCGAAAGCGAAATTTATTGATATGGCTAGACAGTCGAGTTTTAAAGAATACAAATTCGTTATATCACCGCGGATTCCGCTTTCGAGATTCGAAAACGATCTTACAGAAAAGCCTTATTCATCCCCGCCCCCCACTGTCGTGGTGCCTTGAAATGTGTTTTTCTAAATTTATAACCCTGAATACGGGACTATTCCTCGCTAATCGGTGAAGGAAAGCATCGTGAGGAAAATGACTGATGATAGTCTTTGAAGGTATATGAAGTTTAACCCGCATTAGGCCAGCGCCTTGGTGAACTATTACCACCTCGCCTTATTTCGAAGAGGAGACCCGTGCCCAGCAGTTGGACTTATATGAGTTGTTTCTTCACTTTCTTTACTTTAATTTAGAATATCGTATGCATTATATCAATAACGCAGCAATCCCTCACAAAGCATTACTTTACGAATCGAATAAAGGATAAACCTATATCTAGATGTATTACTAGTAATAGTAGCAAAGAATGCCATATATGATATTACAGAAAAAAAACTATCAAACAATTATATACCCCAGTGGATTGGTACAGACGTCATACACGCACAGATTTTCCTTTTATAATACTTAGGCAAAGAAATTGATATTTGATTCGGCCACGAAATGGCAAACGATAAAGGGATGACGTTGGACCGCTACGAAGGAGCTGGAATATTTTCAGTCGAGTGCCTACAAATATTCTTATAACCTGAACACCAATGCGACGTCGGACGTAAAATTTAACTGACCTTTTGAAAGCTTCTTAAAGATAAGGTGGCTTTAAATGTATTTCCTCTTGCTGAGAGTTCTAAGTAAATTTGTTTAACTTTTTTACCATGATAAGAATGTTTGTAGTTTACTATATTTAAAAATATTCAGAATGAAACAAAATAAAAGTACCTAGATACACTAAAGAAACACATTCTACATTTCCTTTGTAATAAATCTTAAAAACGTAATAATATACGAATTAATAATAATAATTTGGCGGTACTGTTATATATAACAGTAGAAAAGAAAGAAAGCGCATTCTTATAAAATACTAGTAGTGCCGCGCGGTTTCACCCGCGTACTTCCCATTCCCGTGGGAGTACGGTGATAAATGATATATTATTCTGATGTAATATAAGCTATATTATTGTAAAGTTTCATAAAATAAATTCTGTAGTTTTGACGTAAAAGAGTAACAAACATCTATGCTTACAAACTTTCGCGTTTATAATATTAGTAGGATTATTTTACTTCGTACATATATATGGTACACTTTTCATACTATTCTTGTTTACTACAAAAATAGCTTTTGGAAGTATGCAACACCAAGTTAATAATATTATGTAATATACATAATAATAAAACATTTAACAGTTCGAAGCGCTCCATTTCAACGGTCCTAACTCCTAAACCGCGGCATTTTCACAAGTACACGTTTAAACGGTTGTATTTAATTAATACCTAAACTAAGCAAATAACCAGAAGCCCGAAATAATAGTACCCTGCCATGACCCCGTTGCTAGCGGCTAATTACTTCTCATATTGTTTTATTCATCCATGCGTTGCCTATCCTATGACGCAAGATGACATCTCTGCTAGTAATGAAACTGATTTTCTGTCAAATGGCACAGTCACAGCGAAGTTAATACGATACACGTTTATATCTGTGTTGGAAGCAAGCTGCAATAGATCTCTTGTCGCGGTGTTCATTGAGAAAATACTATATTCAGCAATTGATGGATGAAGGCTGATAATGATGATGATAATTTAGATGATGATGATGAAGAAGAAAAGGATGATGATTATGATGATAGTTATGGTGACAATGATGATGATGAAGAAGGATAATAATAATAAGAAGATTATTATGTTGATGACGATGAACGATGATGCTGAAAAAGAATAATAATAAGAAGAAGATGATTATGATGATGAATATGATGGTGATTATGATAAAGAAGAGGAAGAAGTAGAAGATGATGATGATGCTGATGATTATTATTATTATGATAGCGATGTACAAAGTTCAGCAATTGCCAATATTTTAAGTAAGCTTTTTCCTCTTATGGAACGTTACATAAATTATATTATTTAAATTCCTGTTGGATTACTTTTGCGATTTCTAAAAAGTATTGATTGAAAGCGCATGCTCAATGAAAGACGAGAAAATACTAATATTTATATAATTTGTAGCAGCACATACATATATAGAGTATATTCTGATTGTGGAATAAACTGCAAATAATCTGAAACGGCGTTACTTTTTATGTGTTCTCAATTATTTATGTATTTTTACATTCGCTGCAACCAAATTCCGTCTAAGACATCAAACACAGCATAAAATCCTGAGGCGTGGCTCCCTACAGGGATTCGTTTTATATCCTTTTTACGGACTCTAGGGTTTGATGACTTGTTTTTATTGCAATTACCACTTCTATGTACATTAATAGGATACACGAGTAACGCCATTCCAATAATCTGAACTAAATTGGAACAGGAGATTCGAAATATTCTGCCTTTTTTAAAGAAAAGGGAAAACCTAGTATAAAGTGTATTTTAGAGTTTGAAATGCGTTGCCAGCCTCCCAAATAAGAATATTATCATTTCATGAATGTCCCTTAGTGGCATCGGTTTGGAAATATCACAGATGGAATTCACTTATGCTACTTTTCCGATCTGTTCCCTTACCTTTGCCTACACAGTATCAAGAAATTCGACAAAGTTGTTGCGTAGTTTCGGTTTTGACATATACAACTAAAATCATCCTTTGGTTCAGTTGGTTCATATCCAACAATCTCTGTTCATATATATTCATAAATTATCTGTTATAAATCGGCTTAACGGATTATGAAATTTTCACACATGAATAAACGTATGTGATTTCCCATATGTATACCTATGTATACATATGGGAAATCAAAATCTTATTGAACACGAATGCTTCTCATTTACTGACCAGGTCATGAGTTCGTAGCATGGTCTCCCAACAGTGTTCAAGGACATACGAACATAATATGATTTTCTTACCATTGCGAGGGTTTTGCCTTGGGCAGATTTTTAGCGATTACGCAAATTTTACTAATAATATAAGTTTTAAGAATTTATCGTGGTTATATATGTAATAATTCGTCCACCTCCAATTTCACAATCCCATTACAACTATCACTGAAAATATTTTGAACATCGTAAACTTAAATAATTTATTAAACTGTGATAGAATCCGAAAAATTCGTTTCATTACAATAGTCTCGTCTCGTTTTTTGTCGTAATTGTGACCTATAATTTTGAATTTTGCCTTTGACCTGATAATACCATGACGGGCCTTGTATCACAACTCAAAGGGCCTCTGATTTAGGCCGCAAGGCGGACAAAAGATAATGAAACACTTTGATCCTATTGATATTTCCACGGATTTATCCTTGGAGCGCAAAGTCCACGGAATAACAATCGAAGTGCGTATCAATCATTTCCATCTATGTGTAGGCCGAGAGATAGTGGTTCAATTCCTGCCAAGGAAAAGATAATTATAATTATATCGTATGACGTAAAGTCTTCCCCAAGGTTATCAAAAAGTATAAATTAGGATAATTTCTTATTTTTTGGTCATAATGCTAAGTGACAGCCATCGATCAATACTTTAACTTTAGATGTATCTTTTGTGTTGTGACCTTTTATTTTTTTATATTATTTAATTTTTATAATTTGCCATTTTAAGCCACCTGCCAACCCACAGCTCCAATTTCTCAAAGGCCCTAAGGCCACAGCCAAATGTGTAATGATCGTGAATATAGTGATGTTAGAATAGTTGATATAATAAGGTTCTAGAGTAAGGGCTGCGTTCAGTAAATTGAAGGTAGGTGAACCTCCATCTCGGTGGAACGATAATCTTCGTATTGGCCATCTTGGTGTTCCGTGAATGTTGTTTATGTACAGCGGCTGATAGACACGGACGAATATTAGAGATAATGATGATGATAATAAAATCTTGTCATGTCACATGTCATGTCTTGTGTTGTTCTAATAAAATTTGTTCATTTTATTAATGGCTATTTGACAGCTAAATGAATGACAAATTAGTGATGTCCTAAACGTAATGACCACATTACACATTACTCGTCCATAAAGTACAATATTTGTATAACATTTTGACTTCAGCGATATGAAACTTCATGGGCGTGAGCTGTGGAAAAATCATTAATAAAATGGACAAAGTATAGGTATGTATGTGTAATATTTTATTTACGTAGAATGTAGCTGTATCGCTATAACGAGCCTGTAAGGTCATTTTCTTATAACATGGTGTCCTAAAGACAAAACTCCTCAAGCGCACATCCTGCCCTAATGAGCTTCGGCCGGGAGAATGGACAGTAACGACGTGATTAGCCTTTGAGTACTTACCAGTATCGGCTAAATCACATTTTTATTGCATGCTACAGTATCACAGGAAACGTATCTAGTAAAAGGCAATTTTTGAATTCCCAGATTATAGTAGGTATAGATTATATTCAGCAGTAGATGGATAAAAGGATTATGATGATGATGTTACATTTAAAATATCTATTGTCCATTTTCTTAGCGAAATATTAATAGTTTAGAAAATGCTTTATAAAACAAATACATAATAAAAACATAGAAGAAGAAATAACAAAAAAAAATGAATAATCACAAATCGTATGTAAATTTGGTAATAGATACATAAAAATATATTTCCATCTCGCCTTTTTAGGTTTTTTTGATCGAATCTATCCATCGCAAATAATCAGACATAATATTAGGTATAAAATGTCTTATTATTACCGATTATAAAAACAACAAATTATTTATCCGCATTAAGAAGAGTTACAAAGGAATCGCTTGATGTACGCCGCATTGCATCTAATTTGGATGTTATGCTACCTCGTGTTAATAAATGCGATAATGTAAATCACTATCGGCCTTAAGACCTTTCGATTCGTATGCAATCGTCATCATTTGCGTAAATCTTAGGGCCTGTTTCACAATCTCCAGTTAAGTTCCCAATAGGCTATCGGCAACATATTTGACAGAAATTTGACAGATACTCCATACTCTATCTGTCAAATATGTTGCCGATAGCCTATTGGGAACTTAACTGGAGATTGTGAAACAGGCCCTTAAACTAATATATTATAATGCTGAAAAGTTTGTTGGTGTAAACGCGCTAATCTCAGAAATTATTGGTCGGATCTGAATTATTCTTCCAGTGATCGATAGCATATTTATCATACATATATTTTATAAAGCTGAAGAATTTGTTTCTTTGAATGCGCTAATCTCAGGAATGGATTTAAAAAACCGTGAGATAGTCTATATTTTATCCAGGCAGGCTATAAGCTATATCATCCAACTGAGATCTCGTTGTAAATATTATTTAACGCAGGCGAAGCTGCGGGCAATATCTAGTTAAAAAAAAAACATACAACATCATTTCTAAATTTAAAAATTCCTGTTGCAAATTAAACCATTTTAAAATTGAAATAATTTAATGAGCTCATGTCCGTTTAGCGTTAACGTTAGCGTTCATAATAATTACCGGGTAAATAACAAATGGAAATAGCGTGCAACTGCGTGCGTGGCTTTTCAACGCCGGAACAGTCACCGCGCAACAAGTGACGTTTTGTCCGCCGTCACTAACCACTACTACCTAAGACGACATCCCCTTTCTCGCCAACGCCTTAAGTCTCTCCTCGCATAAAAAAATATATCAAAGTATAACTTATATTCATATAAATACAATATAACAAAGGTATTTATTTATCTAAAAACATACTTTCTTTTCTTAAAAATAGTTCGTTTGAGTTTATTTACTTTCTGCCACTTTTCAGAGAATAGTGGCAAATGTGCGCATGCGCGAGACGAGAGGGAGAAGGCGAAGACAAGGACAATAGACAGTTCCACTCGCTCGGACCAATCGATTAGTCGCATAACGATAGCGGCTTCTTAAATGCAGATGTGTCGTGTACACTAACGTCAGTCGGTGAGCAGAGACCGCCTCGACCACTTGACTATGGCTTCGTTTAGCCAATGTCACTATAACCGCGTTCCCCTTTGTAACACTCGCATCGTCGAGCCGGAGTAAATGACATGCGAATGTGAATTCTACAGAGAGACGTGAAATTTAAACTAATAAAAAAAAAATAGTTTCTAGATTAATTATCGTTTGTATATAAATAATATTTACAAAGACACTGGCAAAGTGTTTATTCCAAATGTAGAAATTAAAAGTGAACAAAAGGCGGACTGTTACATTAAAAAGGTAATAATAATATTAATCGTTGAAAGTTTATTTAAGCGATCTGTTGAAGTGTCAAAAGTTAGCATCTCGCACGCCTGTTGTCTAGAACGACTGTGATATTAAATTTAATGTCTGAATCCTTTTGACGCCCGTCTCTATCTATTATATTAGATCGCGATTTTATCGCTGTTCTATTGTTTTTTATACACACTCATTACTGACGCGAAAAGTTTGCGTTGATATTTTAATTTTTAAATTTTAAGTATGCATAAACTGCTTAAAATTGTATTTAGACAGAAAATTTACACAATGTTTAAAGTAATAGTGTAACATTATTTTCTTATGTTTACGAGAATTTCACTCATTATAACGAAAAATTTTAAAAAATAAACTCAATAAACCGCAATAAAATCCGTGAAAGTTGTTTCATTATAATGTAGTAAAAGTGTAACTTAAAAATAAAGGTGGAATTTTATGTAAACATAAATTGTTATTGAAATTAAATATGAAATTTCGTAGCTCTCGTAGCGCTACGCGTTTCCTTGTAAAATATTTTAAACGGCATTAAAGTTTCTCCCTAAGGCACGTTCGGTATGTCAATAGCCTTGGCGTTAAATCGGCACCCTATTTGCCATCCCATATCCGCTTTATAGTTTCAATAATATTCAGCATTTCATAAAGAATCTATCGAATGCTAATTAATATATTCACACATGTAAATCAATGAAAATATTTTATAGACAACGAACGTTATTTTAATAATATTATATGCAAGTGTAAATTTGCCTATGTAATATTTTTAAGGATAATTTATTGTTTATGTTATGTTCAACACGTGTAAACATTACATCAAGTTAAATAATCATCCAAAATTGTAAAATATTAAAACGATGATATTAATGTACCGTTTTATCGCGTCCACGTGCTAACGACACAAGACATGATTAGAGTGGTATAGTAATTACGATTAATTGTATGTTTATTCATATCATTTAAAATATAACAAAATAGACGTATACTACACATATTACGTATTTCAAACAGATCCCAAACTTCAGTTTGACATTAGGCTTGAGAGATTTTCTTTTATTAAATGTTTATTTTTTTTTTTTTTTGTTAAAAAAATCCAAAGTCCTTGGATGTTTTAGTAATCTTTATAAACTACGATATCAATTTTAAAGTAATCCTACTAAATTAGTGAAATTTGTTAAATCAACTTGTCCATAACATTACGATTTTCATATATATATTATTTTCTTATTTCATTTTCCTATTATTTGCATATTTTGTGGAAAATGATAGTTTTCTTTAGTCTCCAAAAACATTTTCATTATCCAAAATAGCGAAACCGGTTTATAAACCGACTACCCGAAGCTTGTTTATCAGAAGCTTGGGAGTTTTCAATGTACATAATTTGGAATGTCCAATGTTTTCCTGAACGTTGTTTTCCTTCTGGTTCCATTCCTTTGGAATTTTTCAGCATTATTATTCCACGTATGTCTGCTATAAAAACACTTTTTCAGTCGGTCACACTTTTTTAATTCAGTTTCAAAAATTTCCCATTTTCGGCCTCTTTTCGGCATCCGTCATCAAAGCATTTGTTTCAATCTTTCTTAAAAAAAAAATCAAAAGTATACGTACTGTCCCTTATAATTACAAGATCCATATTCAAATATTATTAATTCTTTTCTGAGTAAGAGGCGTTGTCATAATATTATTTTCTCCTAGCTATCTATGTATAGAAATTCAAAATTGTTTTTTCCTAAGTTATAACGGAAACGATCTCCATTTGGTATATAATGACTACATTTTTTGATTTCTGCTGCATACACCCCTTTAAATGAACGCTAAGAGGGCTGGTCTCTTGCCACTTGCGCCCAACTAGGTCCGAGTACCGCACTGAGATGGTTGTCTCATAGGGATAGGTCGACCGACCCTTCGACTTCTACGTCAGTAAAAGCCATTATCAGCCCACAGGTCAAAAGTTCTCTATTCATGTCATTGGTCGCTGTAATTATTTCTTTAAATGTTATCACAATTGTTCACTAATTTATACGTGTACAAGACGTGTGATACAATCTTCAATTTGTTGAATCACATATTTTTATAATATAAAATTTATGCTAAATAAAATATTAATATAAATAATAATCTACATGGAAAATATCAATTTCATTCAGATATTATTTAGTCCTTTGTGTATATTTTCTTTGGAATATTTGAGTTGAAATTGGATTTCTCATTGAGACTAAACGCTAGCTTCCAAATATTAATATCGGACGCTCATTTTATCTTTACTATTATCATCCCGGAATATTAACTTTGCATACTAATAATGGAAAATGTTACGCAATAACAAGTTATAAAATTAATACGATTTTAATAATACATTATGAAGTGACTTTATTCAAAAGCCGATTATAAATTATATAAAACCACTATCAAATATTTGTGATAGATACACGAATTCGTAATTTGCATATTTAAATGATGACACAATTGGCTCCCATTATAAGGGGTGTATTTTATTGGAATTGTAGATACGTACAATTGTATTTATGTACTAGTTGTGTATAAGTAGTAGTATAGTAGTAGTATAAGTGTTTTATAGCAATTTTCATATTATTAAAATTATTGTTTCAACTATTAATTATTATCTATCTTATTTACTAAGTTATTCGGGGTATAAAAACGACCATAAATTTGTAGATGATATGGCAATATCGAGATTCTCGAAAAATGTAGAAAATATACGACATATTGACCGATTGATTCTTTTCAATTTCAGCGTAAGCATAATTTAATATTTCCAAGATATGCAACATTACATGATATAACAATGGTGTATGAATATTTTCTTTGGCGTTTATGCCTATACACATTCACGAGTTAACAACTCCATAACAAAGCTTGAAGTAGATACAAATAGTTACGAAAATACCATGAGTGACGCCATTTTTCAATAATGACGTTTAAGTAATAGCCGCCATCTTTGTGTGGAATAGCTAATATTTGAAAAACTTGATAATTTTTTAATTTTTTTGCACGTAACTTATTACGATAAACTAATTTATTTTATTTTTAATGAAATCTATGTATTTTTATTTATTTATAGTATACCTACTGTACAAGACTACACCAGAAATGGACCGTCTTCTTTAGATCAAAACAAGTCGCAGATCCATCGGAGATCACACTCTGGTTGCATTGACATATTTGTCTGTCTGTAGCGTATTTTTAGATAATTTATACCATCCAAGACTTTTAGCATTTTCACGGCATATGTGAACTTCCTATTCCCATTCCAGGCTACAGTACATTAGGAAGCTGACAAATATATTATGTGCTTGGTCGCAGCGTCTAACCTTTATCTCTGCCCACGCCGTTAGAGTTCCTCGTACTAATTTCCGATAAATTTCTGCCTCCTCGCGAGTGTAACGAGGCAAAGAGAAATTTATGGCCTTTAGAATGGGCGTTTACCTTAGTATTGAGCGTTAATCTTGTGTAAAAGAGAATTCATACCGTCATACACATCCGATATGACGTTTTATTAAGTGGAACTCTGCATCATTCTTATTTATTGTTATGCTTTCACTGAAATTGACAAAAGATAATGGTCTTAGTAGAAATTCTCACAGAATCGCTTTACTATAATATCAGAGTGATATCTTCTCAGTGAATGGAATACTAGAAAGAGTTATAAGCATAGTAATCCAAAAATAGTATATGGATATGCATTGGGAGATAAGAAAATGGATTCTGTAATTTCCTGCTTATATTTCGAAACGGCGGATTCGTGTATGTTATGTTCTTATCGTCCTACACCCGACAGCCATCGCCAACGCACCGTCTGACTTCTTTCCCTCTCTTTAAAATCTATTTTAGTATTTACTTTTAAATTTATTGAGTTTCATTTTTATTTTATCCGATAAATAGTTTTTTTTTTCAAATTCCTTATATTATCCGTTTATAGACATTTAGCTTTAGCCATTTATTAATAAACGCAGTATTATATAAATTAAAAGCAAGGTATAATTGAAATGTCCTGTATATAATATTATCAATAGTTTTTATATATACTGTAAAATTTAACTCGTGTATTTAGGATAAAAAATCAGTCAAAATTACTCAACGATTCGAATGAGCGCACTTTCTAGCTCCCATATTTTTACCAATAATGCGCGATTCCAGCTGTGGCTACATACGTTAATTTGTAAAGTTTCGCTTTGCAAAAAAATATATGTGATTAACCCACGAACACGTTACGCATTAATTGAAATTTTTTTGCATAGTGAAGCGTAAGATCGCGGCTCCTCCGCGGCGCATGCAGAGGCTACGCACTTTTGTCAAGTTTCATTTTGCAAAAAAATGTCTCCAATGAAACCCACGTGCCAATTTATTATATTAATTGATACTTTTTTGCAAAGCGGAGCTTAACGGGCACATACTTATTCGCTTTATTTCTATTTGGTAAAGATATATATGAATAAAAGATAAAATAGATTAGAATATATATAAGTAATAGACTTATAATGGGACAAAATTGAGACGAGAGCCCGGGGGTAGGCAGTCAATCTTATAATCAATTTTAAGTTTAAATTAGATACCGCCTAATCCGTTAACGATAATCATCAAGCATTTGAGATATTAAATAGGATCAAGGGCTTTGGTAATGTTTTTCGAGGCACGAAAGGGTCTCAGGAACCTTTTTTAATCACGTAGAAATTGGCTACACACAGGGGAGTTTACCATTTTCCGTATAGTTACGGTTTTTCATAATTATAACATTCGTCATATTCTTTTATTATATTACATAATATGATTGGGTTGGAAGGTTATTCTTAATTATCCTACGAATATTATAAACGTGAAAAATTGTGAGTATAGACGTTTGTTACTCTTTCAAGTAAAAAGTACTGAATGGATTTTAATGTATCTTTACAATAATATAGCGTATTCCCACGGGAACGGGAAGTACGCGGGTGAAATTGCAGGTCGCTACTAGTAATATTATAAAAGTGAAACAAGGACGTTCGTTACGTTTTTATGCAAAAACTACTTAACTGATCATCATGAAACTATGTACACATATTTTCGGAGGTACTAGTAGTAGCATAAGGTATATTAAAAAAAGAATTTTTTTTTGCTAACGCAGGCGAAGCCGCGGGCAACAGCTAGTAGAGCCATAAAGCAGTAAGTCCGTTAATGAACTATGATCAGTATAGGTATAAACTGATAATAATAACAATAATATTATATATAAATTATTAATAGTAAGGAAGTACGTTTATGAATTTTCAATACAACAGATATTGTTATTATAATAGTCGAAGAAGGCTAGAAAAAAGAATGTAAGTTGCTTTAAAATGAAGTCGGTCGCTAGATTCTGCTTCATTATTTTCCTTTCCTTTGAATAAGTATTGTTAGTAGTTAAGCTGTACATAATTTCAATACTCCCATTTTACTTCAGCCACCGATACTGTGTCAGCCAATTTCTGATCGCTTCATATTGTTATAAAACTATATTTTCTAGTGTCTGTGTTTGTTTTGTGTTTTTGATATTATGTGTAACAAAATATAGCCATTTGTTCTTTTAATATTACGTTAAATAACATGGTTACCTAATATAATATTCTAATTTTATCATGCCGGTTGCCGTAATAAAAATATGTTTCATTTACCTTTCAACTAAAATTATTTATATTTTAAAGTAGAATTAAAAATTTAAGCGATGTATGTATGCAAGAACGGGCTAAATATCGGCTTTCTTCCGTATTAACAGTATTAACATCGTCGATCTATTTAAAGCGATTTCATTTAGCGAAATTAAATGATACTGCATCATTTCAACGTATTTGAATAGTATAAAATTAAATGAAAAATACTCGCTCCAAGGATTTATTGCAATTAGCGAATAATACTCAAAGCGTATATTCATATCCAACATTTATACTTTTAATTCAGTATATATAATCTTGCAAATAATTATCGATTAAATTTTTATAAGGTTAAGGGCCACTTATTGACCATAAAATCACAAAATGCTGACAGATTCAAGTAAAGCTTCAAGCGCCATACCATGTTAAAAAAGCCTTTGGTCGATATCTCTTAAACTATGCAGTCTAGGGAAAATATAATAATATTTTATTTAGACCGTTATTGTAGAGAATAAAATTTCACATATTTCTGTAAATTTTCTTGTTAAAAGTTGCCTTTACTTAGATCTGTCGGCTTTTTGTGATTTCATGCTCAGTAAGTAACCTTTATAAAAAAGAAAAGTTGGATTGGAAATTTAGTTCGAGTTTGTCCAAGTAAAGCGTTTTTTTTACTATATAATACTATGACGACCTCTGTGACTACTGAGTCACAGAGGTCGCGCTTAAACCACTGGGTTTAAGCGCGTTTGCGCTCAAATCCGGAGATAGCGGGTTAGAATCTCGCCATGGAACAAACAAATCTGTGTTCCTAGGTCATGAATGTGTATTAAATATTATGAGTTTTATATAATAAAAATCTTAAAATATGTATTATATAAAAATAAAGTATTTAATATATGTATTTCCGTTGTCTGGTACCCGAAACACAAGTTCTTCAGAGACTTAGCACGGGACCAGATTGACGTGGTGTGAGAGCGTCCATAGATATTATATTTTATATAATATAATAATATGTTCCGTTGTTTGTACGCACACGCGTACCTTTCTCATTAGATCACGCTCGAATTGATGTAAACGTTTTCCGGTATGAAGAATGATAGTGGGGTTGGTTGGTTGTGGCGTCAAATGTACCATGATGCCTGTTATCACCTTTAGTGATGCCATCGTTTATGCACGGATGGAGTGGCAAACGACTCTCTCACGAGATAGGATTTAGGTCAATACAACTCTAAATTTAATGCATGCATGGCACACAGGTTAATCTAAGGCACACGATCAATTCATGATAAAATCTTATAGATAAAAAATCTCGCGTCATCTGTTATTTCATCAAAACAGCATTAGAGTTATACTAGTAGCGCACCGCGGTTTCACCCGCATATTTCCAATTCCCGTGAGAGTACGGTGATAAATTATAGCCTATGTATTATTCTGGTGTATAAGCTATATAGTTGTAAATTTTAATGAAAATCCATTCAGTTGTTTTTACGGAAAAAGTATTAATCATCCATGCTTACTATAACTATAACTTTCGCGTTTATAATATTATTTCCGGTATTTATTTATAATCATAAGTACATTCAACATATACAAGCGACCTAATATGCTGTAACCTGTTATGCCCTATGTGGTATGGGTGTCCTATAAACCAAACGAATGATATTTAGGCCTTAGTTCGCCTAACAATCTGAGGTCGGAAACTGTAAGTACCCTCAAAAGCTGTTAATCTTATTATATATGTAATTTACTAATAATTATACTAACGAGATCAGTTAGATTAGTAGATTTGAACCGAAATTTGGAAACCTAAGCAACAACATTTGCTATTGAACACTCAGATAAGTAAAATCACAGTATTTTTTCTAGTTGACTTTGAACCTATAAAATGTGTTATGGAAATTTAAGATAGCAAACGCTCATAAAAGAATCAAGGAAAAACAAAAACAGAGTTTCGTTTGATATGAAGTAATAAGCAAAACGTTTTATAGTACCTTACCCCGGTTCATGTAAACATGTCTATTTTCGCCAAAGTCACTTTTACGACAGGCAGCTTTGGAGATAATAATAGAAATGCTTTCTCCGCTCAAGTCATACGAGATTATTTACCTGTATCTGATTCTTTGTCTGTTTTCGCTTCAGAAACTTCGCTTTATTTGCTCGAAGCGATTGGTTCATTCTGCCATAACAAATGTAACGGAGATATTACTCGTTTGTCCGGATTAGCTTCTTCACGAAACAATCTCGTTGGCAATTTCTTTTTACACGATTTAATGGAATGTGAACGATACGTGTGAGTAAGATATTATATTCGGCCCGGTCAATATTCCATATGCAACAAAAGTTGTCTAACCTGTATATATATAAGTAACAATACTTGGCTGAAGGCTCACGCAGCGGTTTTAGTAGGGTAGGGCACCCAAATGCGAGTCCCCACACACGCCAGCGCGCCTACCCAGGCCCTGGTATGGTCGTAAAGGATTTCCGCTGCGTCATCAAAAAAAAAAAAAAAGTAACAATACTTATACGTCCCAGTGCTGGATACCGGCCTCCTCCTTGAAATCAGACTAGAAGAGCCGGTAAGTGCCGCCTTTGGTGTAGTGCCCCGGATCTGCTGATGATGATGATACAATGAGGCGAGGTTCCCGTCATCACCCCTTGTCCCCTGTTCTTTTGTCCCCTCTTCTTATAAGAGGGGTACAAAGAGCCCCCTCGGCTCAATTCGCTTCGCCCAAGGTGTTGGGCTCACCCTGGGCTATTGAGCCCCACCACCATGACAAGTCCTGAACCGTAGTGGAGTGATCAATGCGCTGGTCAATGCGGGTTGGTGAACTTTACACCGTCAATGACTTTTTATGTCTCATGTTAAGGTAGACTTACAAATTCATAAAAAACCCATTTCAAGACAGGTCCCGATTTGATCTTGATAACTGTTAACAGGATCAAATCCGGACCTCTTACTTAAGGGTCAATAGGCCGGGCCCCTACCCATTAGACCACCGTCGCTTAAATATACCCGACTTGGTTAATTTTCACTCAGTTTATACGATACTACGTTTGTAGTAATTTTAGCTTCATACAAATGACGTATAGTAAAAATATGCTATGCAGTTGAAAAATTGTAAGTATTTGAGTCAAAAGTATTTAAACGATTCAAGACAAAACTTATTTCTACAGATATTTTTATTTTGACCTTTCTTTTTAGATCTCCTTTCGCATACCCCTTAACAAATACCCCATAATAAAAATTAAGACCTCTGGTGAGGATAATAAAGTACTAAAATCGAATGCATAGTCAGAAGGTGATCGACGTCGACTCGAGCAGGATGCAGTCGGTCCATAAATCTTGTTAACGTGATAACTTTTGTTCCATCACGGAACGGCCGGAGACCGGAGACGCGACAGACACGACATTGTGAAAAATGCTTCAATAGGTCTGAGTACTTCGATTTCGTATTTTAAAATCTCATCCGTTTTAAAAACAAGCAGAAAATTGAAAAAAACCTTTAAAGTAATGAAGTCAGGACAGATCGTAAATCTGTTTAATGTGAGGACATGAAAAATGTTCCGAATACGTACTTGAGAATCACTTATTTACGTCGCCTGGAATGGAATTAAATTCAGACATTTTCCTGTCGTTTTCGCCCAGAGAATAGGGGAATATGTAAAAGGTATAATAATATTATCAGCGTTGGCTTATTCAATTGCGGCATAAATATTTATAATATTAAGGCCTTCTGCAATGCAACAATACACCAAAACAATGGGAGCATTAGAATATGGAAATTACTTCATAATATACGCCTATGATATAATAATATCTCAATTTATAAAGACATATATATTTTTTTAATATTTATGTTATTTTACATAGAATTTATATAATTAAAGCATGTTACTTTAGAACCACTGCATAAAAGAAAATAGTATTTTTGTGTTGGTTATCATCCTGACATCATTTTTCAAAATCATCATTCATTCATTCATCATTCAATCATGATCATTTTTACAAATCACGTCCTGATTTGTAAAAATGATGACGGTGATGAAAGGGCACTGGCATTGATAGGACAACAATTGCTCAGCTTGTTTAAATTTTTGAAATAAGACTATTGGTATAATAATTTATTTTATTTTGAGAAGTATTATAATTCAATATACTTACTTACCAGCCAATATGTTTTAAGAACCAAGTTCTTAGGCAACATTTATATTAGAAACCATTTAAGTCACAAAAAAAAACAAATATTATAAAAGATGGCGTCGTGCGTCTTATTGGCTTAAAAAGAGATTGTATTAAATTAAAAATTCTCTATATCATCTTATTCAAGACTTCTGCAATAATTAGCAAGTATTTTATTAAACATAAATCCTAATTGCTCTCGCGGGAACTTTTTTTTTGTTCTTATCGGATTAAGTTTGGTCGGCGAGTATATTTCCATCCATTTTTCTCTAGCTTTTGCTTTTTCTATTGTACCTTTTATTTCATATCGCTTTTTACGCGGTCATATTTTTATTGGTCTCTTCTTTCCTTTGAACCACATTCATATTTAAAACCGTTGTGTTGGTGTATCCTTTTTTCCGTTCATTCTTCTTTCCTACCATTGAAAAGTCTATAAAAACTCCGTTGGCTGTAGTTGTTGCTAGGGGAGTAATTTAAAAAATTGTCTAATTAAGTATTTGAATTCGCGGCCACTTACATTAGCATTCTTATCGCATTTGCTCTCACCTCGTAATGAATATATTTACTGTTGCTCGTTGAATTTGACTTAAACAGTCTCATTAATTTGTTTACTTTACTTGTAACATTGTACGAAAAGTTAAAAAATGCTATCACAAAAAATATTTTTATTTTGGGTACAAATTTAGTCTTACAGCTGCTAATTTTAATGAATTTAAACATTATCACTTTTTTCTGTAAGTACTATTTCTGTAAGTATAGATGGTAATAGCTAGTTTTTAAAGTAAAACTTCTTAAGGTGCTTCTTAAGGTGGGACTAGAGTATAAATCAAATTTTTGACTCAGTATAATTCTAGCCTATTTAAAAAAGGTTTAAAGCATTGCTCGTGAATAGGTATATACATGTTACAATATATTCGGCGCTTCTAGGCTTATCCGCCTACAATCAACTGTAGCAATGATCCTTTTATTATAATAAATTAGGATTATTTTTTCAATTATTTTTCAAACTCATGAATTGTGAATAGCAAAGTTAAAAACACATAATCATTTTGACGTTCCATTTTGTGTTAATTTTTTAAAATAAATCTTCTTTAGGCACGACTAGAGAATAGTTTTGTTTCTACGAAATTTCGCTAAAATCACGCGTAAAAATTACTGTACATATAAATATCTGCTGTTACATTGCAGACTGATTCATGAAAATTCGATGGCCCCGAAGTTACGTTTTTTTTGGTAACAAACAAACATCGAACTTCATTTCTATTTTAATACAAAGAACTTACGAACTTCTGACATAGAAGACGAAATTTAAGTACTTCGTTAACACGCTAATAACCCAACATTTATAATTTACTTACTAATTAATGTTGTGTTTTTGGGGTGTTGTACATATACGTGTATGTACCACTATAATATAATTGGTTTTAATAAATATCAATTACTCGAGTGAGGATACGTCCACGACAGAATTAGGTTAAGGACATTGGGCATAGGCTACGGACTCGAGGACTATAATTACAGGTGTTCTTAAGATTGTAATTATACGGTCGAAATTCGTATTAGTGTTAGGGTCTTAAATGTAAATATAAATAATCATAACAACTGCTTTAGGGTGATATTGAATGTATAATGTTTAGGTCAAAGCGTTAACGTCAAAACTTATCGTTTGATAGGTTTCCATAATATCAGTCTCGTAACAATTTTATTTCGGTAAAATAACAAATTGATGAAAAAAAAAATATATGACGTGCTTTTGACGTGAGGAGGCAAATTTTTTTCAGTACCTTTCGATATTGTAAGCAAAGTAAGTTTACTATGTGAATGATATTTTAATATGTTACTTTTGATATTTTAACGAACTGGGATAGGAAAATACGATTAGGAATAAGTTTCCTGATAGATTTTCATCCCAAAAAAGTGTATATTTTTTGTTTTTTTGCTAATCATTCCGAAACTATACAATATTTTCAGAAACGATAGACTTGCAAGTTGTTACTAGATGTTTATAAAAAATTGAATTGTTTTTAATTGCGTAGTTTATTTTATATATTCGCGACTTATGCCGTAAACACCACTGTCTTTCGTCTCTTTTTTACGCATGGATGTAAATTAAGCTATCTCATGGAAACAACGTGTAATGGGCGGGGCGAGCGTAGAATCATTTTTGGGTTCGTTTGAAGTTGTGCTTTGCAAGAAAATGTCAATTAATGTGTAGCGTGTCCGTTGATTGGAGTGGAGACAATCACATATATTTTCTTACAAAGCGAAGCTTGATAAATAATAATAATAATATAACTTTATTGCACACATATAATTTACACAAAAAAAAAAAATACATAAAATGAGGAGGAGTAGTTCAAAAAGGCGACCTTATCGGTATATAGCGATTTTTTTCAGGTAACCATATTATATTGAAAGAATAATTACAGAAGGAGAAAGGGTGTGCGCCAGAATTATAATTAAAACGACATAAACGTGCGTATGCTAAATGCATAACGTAATCCTTTAAAATATAATTTAGGGCAAAGCTTAATAGTTTGAAATGTCACACGTATTAGGGGGTTAAAAGGGGAATAGGTACATAATATCATGTTCACGGGGCTAGTATCGTTATAATTTTTGTGTGGCGTGTGAAGTTTCGAAATATTTCCATCAAATCTTTAGAATTTAAATTACGTGAATTTTCAAAGTATTTGATTTTTCAGACGTGGTGGAGAAACATCGCTGATGTAGCCGCCAGGGTCGTCACAATGGATCAATGGGTAACGGCGGCGAGCTCGCTGCTAGCATTCCTGCTCTACTACAATACGCTCGACGCTGGTTTTGTGTACGACGACAGGTACTACGTTCTTATATTGTCAAATATTTCAATTTTATTTCACTTTACAACTGAAGGGAACGAACCGAAATAAAGAAATGCGTTATGCCATATCTTGACCATCGGAATATGGTATATTATCTTATACCTTACGTAAAGTAACAATGCCTTGAAATTAGGTTTTGTAGCTTACTCATCGGTGAAAGAAAACAACGTGAGGAAACCTGCATCCCTGATGAGATTAAAAATTCTTTAAGGTGAATGATGCTCACAAAACCGAAGCAAGTACATAAGGGGTTATAGACCCGTGTTCAGCAGAAGGGATGATATTCTACGTAAGGAATATTAATTAAAAAATGGCATATTTTCCCGGAAATATTTTACAAGTGTAATATATTTAATCATATTTCATGTCAAATGTACAATACACAACAATAATCCAAACAAGCTCAACAAAGTCAACATACATTTGAATATATAATGTATTTCATTAAAAATATAACAAGCGAGTATTAGAGAACATTTGAATTAATGAGGAACATCGTTATTATAATAAAGTTCATCTTCAACTCTGTAACAATGCCTGATGCCTGTTTGGACGAGTACTTTGGTACTTTGTAGAGATAATTACTCCAGTTAACAGCGCCACTGATTGTAGAGAACAAAGAGCATTGGAAACGTGACCAAAAAACGTTATCAAATGAAGCAAGTATTCCCCTTATATTAAAATTAAACTGTAGTATAATTAGACACAAAAAAACATAGCTAGTATTATAGATATGCTTTATACACATGATACATATCATATGGATTATTAATATTTAAAAATAAATCAATTCATTTTTTTTACTAGCAGTCTAGTATACATTTAGAAAATCACACCATCGTTTTCAACTCATATATTATAAAAAATATTAAACACATACATTATCTAATATTATAAAGAGGAAAGATTTGATTGTTTATTTGTATTGCAAAGGCTCTGAAACTACTTGACCGATTTGAAAAATTCTTAGTGTTAGGAAGCTGCATTATCCCCGGTGAATATAGGTTATATAAAATTTACAAAAAGTTAGGGACCTGTTTTAAATCTTAGCTGACGAAGGCGAAGCTGCGTGCAACAGCTAGTCAAATATATTTCCGAAAAAATTGTAAAGTAATCACGTCTATTACTATCTTCATTTTTATTAAATCATGTTGTTTAGAATACAAAGGGACCACAACAAATAACGGCATGTGGAGTAGGAGGCAACAAAAGAATTGAATACAATAGCGATGTCTCGTTGTTTGATATTAATATCTTTCAATCAAGTTTTACAATCGATAAAATAAAATAATAGTGTACCATTTTTAAAAATGAACATTGCTGAAACGGAAAATATGTACTTATTTTAACACTAGCTGTTGTCCGCATCTTCGCCTATGTTCACTATGATTTATAAGGGCGACTTAGCGGGATGGTATATAGCCTTATAGCCTTTCTCGATAAAAAGGTTATCTGACACTGAAATAATCATTCAATTTCGACTAATAGTTCCTGAGATTGGTGCGTTCAAATAAACCTCTCTAAGCCTTTTTTCACGATAATAGTTAGCCTAAGTCATTTCCTAAGTTCTGGTATATATGACAATATATTATGTGTACTAAATTTCATAAAAATCGGTGCAGTGGTTTAGGCCTGAAAGCATAACAGACAGTATTATTATACATTAGTAGGGATTTTTCATTAAACTTCAACTTATTACTATACTAATTCATTTCTAATTGCATTATGTGTCTCTAATCTATGTTAGGATGTTTTCTACTTGACTAAATAAAATTTACATTTTCTTCTAGGCATGTCCATGCGTAATTTTAAAATTGAGTAACATTGATAAATTTAATATGTAGTATGTTGAAGGTAATATAAGTGAGTATATTGAATGGAAACTAATATTTATATTTCTCCCAAATATTTTCCAATAAAAGCAATGCCGTTCTATATTCCAAATAATATTACGCGTCCAATGTTATTCGCATGAATGCGAGGAAGGGTCCTTATTAATAAAATACCAAACAGATCAATAAACTCTAATCTTATACGCCATGTTGTGTTCGAGAAAATTTCGTATTCATATTTGATACATTGAAGTGAAATTTATTCTGTATTTAAATATTCTTCATAATTATGCGCCATTTAATGTACTCACATTTTAATTAATAATTAATCATTTTAACGGCTCAATCACTTTTCGTTTTAACGTATTGTTGATAAGAATCAGAGAAATATACTATCATCGAAATCAGTATACGTACATTGCTAGACAAGCTTCTCATCATCCTCATCATCGTCAGCCTCTATCCGTCCACTGCTGAACATAGGCGTTCCTCAATGAACGCCAAAACGGCCGATCCACGGAGGCACGGAGATCGTGTTCCCATCTGGGAAGGAAAATGTCAAAATAACTATTAGAATCTTTTTTTTGTATCAAGTAAATGATCTTAGGGGCTTGTAATTATTTCTATAGCGATTGGTTTAATATGGATAGTTTACGAGCCACTTATATCTATTGGATTAAACTTTCGTAGTTCTAGCTAACGATGATAGAGTCTGTACAACAAGCTCGAGTTTCTATGATATAATTACTAATATTGATACTGTTATCATAATTATTTCATATTATTCCAAAAATTAAATAATAATAAGCATCTAATTAATTTTATAGTACAGTCCTTTTACTTTATTTACTGAATACGTTTGTCAATCTCTCCTGTTAGTCGTATAAGCGAAGGAGCAGAATTGTCATCTGATAATAATAAGTAATCAGCATTGCCTGTATGCTTGAAACTAGCCCAGGCTACCTTTTCACGTGTTTTCTATCCTGAGACGTAAAATGATAAGTCTCGATGTGATTACACTACAGCTATGTCGCGTGTAAAATAAGCAAGAGTAGTAGTAGTCTTTTGATAGGAGTGAGGGTCACATACCTTTCGCTCGTACATTCTTTTGACGGATATTTCGTTTATCATGTAAAAGAATACGAAAATGATATTTAAATTACGAATAATATTTTCTTAGAAGTAAACCACGCTCGCACGAGCGCTTTATAAGCGTCGTGGTAAATGCCAACGTTAGCTCGAGGTGCGACTTTGGCATGCTCAATTCGATTTAACGTCATTCACAAAACGTCGAAAATTCAACAGTGCTCGATAAAAAAGCACCGCATTTAAAAAACGCCTTCATGTGATCAGATAAATGGGTATCTATTATTCTCATTCAAACGCTTTTTTAACGCTCGGTAGAAAGCGCTCGATCGAACGGGACCTTCTGTGTAATTTCAGTCCGAAGTTGTACGCATATTGTGTTATGACTTTTAAAGGTATGAAATTGGGTGTTAGCTTTCCTGTGACTTCAAACGCCGCGTGTGAGTAGTTGAAGTGCGTAGTTGAAAGAATAACTTGAAGCCTTCTTTCTCATTTGTTCATCTTTTTGGTATATTTTACTTTTGATATCATTTGTTTTATATGAAATATACAATACAGTACAGTTTTAACATGTTACAGCAATTTTATGTATAAAAACTTATATTTTTTATTCATGAAATTGCTGCAACATGAGAAATTTATTTGAAGATGTGAAAAGTTTAAATTTTTACGAAGACTATACAAGAGAGGAGGAGAGAAGTTTCCATGACTTAAATTTATGTATTTGTATACAACTCATACCTGTTATTATCGCTCGGGATTTTATGAGATATACTTCTAGGCTTAACTTCTCCAATAATGTCAAAGTCGGAAATCGATGGTTGTATCTCATTTTGTTTTATACAAAAAAAAAATGTTATCTTTCAAGCCTAAAGAAATATTTTTGTTGGTAACAATCTCAGTGACTTATTCTAAACGGATATTATTGCAATCGACTTAATTCTTAAAAGCTTTCTCAAGTTCAAGCTAAAAGGCTTAGCGGTTCTGGATATAGACCGGCTATGGATAGACGTACTCATTGATTTATCCACTTATTGGATAAAACTATTTCAACCCAGCGAATATACACAGTTTGGTCGGTTTAGGAAATTAGTTTTAGCACTAAGTCAAATATTGCCTTACATTACGCATACGTATTTTTTTTGTATATTTCATAAGTGGGCAACCGAGCACTCTGAGCTCTATGACTACTGACGATGCTTTGCCCTCCTTTTCTATACTCCCCATAGTGGGCCAACGGAAACTCACAAACAGCTCGAAACGCGACAACATAGCTGTCACTTTACGTCGGTATTACGTGAGCGAGAGGTTTTATTGTCTAAAGTAGCAACCCATATATCGCCCACAGCCGGGCATGGGTCTCCTCCTTGAAATCAAGCGAGGAGGGTATCGGGCCATAGTTCAGCGAGGCGGCCTAAAGCGGGTTAGTTGACTTCACACACCTTCAAAGACTTTTAATCTCATCATACATACATATTTCCTTACGATGTTTTTCTTCACCCGAGCGAGCGCTGGTGAGGGTGCACGTAGAAATATAAAGAAATCCATTTCAACACCACATGCGGGGTCAGGATCGAACCTGGACCCTTTCGCTAAAGAGGCCCGAGACCCACTGGACCATCGTCGCTCTCGATAATTGTCTAAAGTCAAAACTAAACTTTTTCATTTAATACAAATTTAATATTATTTAAATAGAGAACACAAGTGTATTTCGTTCATAATGCCTTTTGATCTAAAATTAATTGATTGAACTATTTTCTGATGAATGAACTATTTTCTCCGATTTCATAGAGAATCCTACGTTTAAATTTTCCTTTGACGTCTCAGGTCCGATCCCTAGAAACCTTAATAGTTATTATATTACAGCTAGGTGTCGCCCACGTTGTCTAGCAAAGTATCCAGTATTTTGAGTACCTTAAATTATCATAATATATCGTCTCGTTTCATAGAACATTTAAAATTACCTTAATGTACACGACATACAAGTTTTATATCTAAGCTAGCTTAATTATTATACGGTAATGGTTATAATATATTATTTTGATACAACATTCCTTTTTTAAATAATGTATTTAAAAAGGGAATTTTATTATTATGTTCCTTAAATATTATAATGTAGACAAAAAATCTTAGGCATGAATTATCATCATTATCACGACAGCCTTCATCGGTCCATTACTGAAAGTAGGCCTCTTTTGATAAACACCAAAACGGCCAATCCATTACAACTTGCATGGGTTTTACTTAATATATTTTGATTATACATATCATAAGCATAAATAATGTTTATGTGCAATTGGTCTCCAAAAATATTTGCTGTAAAAAAGCTATATTAAACATTTTCAGTTTGCTTTGAACATTTTTGATTTTTGCACCCAATTACTCCCGTCTCCTCTTGATGCCGCTGTTAAAAAAAAATCGATAATATGTATACAGCACTTAACAGGATGTGTTGGCGTATTACTGGCGCGTATCATGTTCAATGTATTTTATCAAAATTACTTCGTGAGGTTGTAAGCAAGATGCTGATTCATCTTGCTATAAATCTTGTAAAAAAAATTAAAAATTTTACAAAATATTCTATGTAGTTGAGTCGGTTTTCTGAATTTTATACATATAAATATAAATCAAACATAAAATAATTATTATGAAATAATTTTTAAGGATTTTTTGCGGTTTTTAACATACCGGATGTTTCGGATACTTGACAGCAACAATGATCACGGAAGGACTCCTAGGCTGCAATAAAATACGTAAAAGTTATTTTATTATAATGTATTAAATTCTCGTAAATATTAGAAAACAATATATTTTTTGTTTTTATTATTATTTCTAGTTATAAAAGCAATAAAAAAGTAAGAATTGGGCAAAACTACTGTAGACCTATGTTATTAACCGATTCCATTCATTATTTTTCTTCTTTGAGCTAGCTGGATCATATTTATGTAATGTCTTGTGAAATACAAAATGACGGAAAAACATATTTTTAAAGGTCAAACATTAAGAGGATGTAAGGACAACATTCAGTTTACCTAAAAGAATATGACGAACCTTGCGGTAGTAGATTCAGCTTTTAATAACTTTCCTATATAAGAGGATTTATTTTCTTCGACGAAAGTAGACGAAAATACGCGATATATAGCATAGGTATGTGAAAGCTCCATCTGGCTCGTTGATATGCGCCGCTCTCGTGGAGGTTTACCGCACTGTGTCGCTGCTCTTCATAATCCGCTTTCCTTCGAGCGGGAGTGGAATTAGTGTTTTAATTCAACATCGCTTCCAAGAGTGTTCCGCTATTCAATAAAAAACAACTGTCGTATGAGGATACGAAATCGTTATTTTTAAGTATTTTTATACCATATTTTGGAACGAAGTTCTTTGCGGCAGGCTTGGAGGGGATGGGGATTTTGCTGCGCGACCGAACTGAAAAAAATGTGATAGTAAAACCGTAAGAAAAAGTGCGTGGAATAAAAAGCGTTAAATGAGACGTGCGCAGGCGCGGCAGTCGCATACACAAGCGAGTATAATACCTTTCTTTTTAGCCGAAGGAACTTCGTTCCTACCTGGTGTCCCAAGACACCACATTTCTTTTTAAATAAAAAACTTAATTGAACGGATGGCCGATGGGCCAATAAGGTTCAAGAGTGAGGCCGCGTCTAGGTAGACGAAGTGTTGGTCGGCCATTAACCAGGTGGGAAGGCGATCTCCGTGCAGTCGCAGATCCGCGTTGGATGCGAGTGGCAAGGGATCGGTCATCTTGGTGTTCATTGAAGGAGGTCATATGTCTATGTGTTCAGCATTGGACGGACATAGGCTGATGAAGATAATGATGATGATGATGATGAAATAACTTCGATATTTCGTTTATATGACAAAATATTTTATAATCTAAATTAGGAACTTCTCTAGCAGAATTCATGTAATATTACATTTTAACTTGCTCAAGTTATGTGTGCTTGCTAATTTCTGTTAATTAATTAGTTAATAACAATGACGTGTGAACTCGGGCGTTGTCCTGAAACAACACTTTATTCTTCAGTAAACCTGGGCGTTTTTTTAAATTTCTTCACGTAAATTACTCAAAAGGGTGCAGTTGTACGCTAAGTTTTATGCTTCGCCTTTCGTAAGGTAGCCCACCATAATGACACTCGTAGTATCCCAACAAAACTGATGCTATAATTTTGCCAGTTGACAGAATCGTTTTTACTTTCCTCTGAGTTCATTTAACTAATTTTTTCTATTGCATTTTTTTCCATTGCTAATTGCATTGTAAAAAACAATTCCAAAATTACAATGCATATTTTAAGTATGGAGTATATAGTGGTAAACCCGGGTTCCATTTATTGCTACGAATATATTAAGAAGATTTATGGATCAATCTCGAACTTTCTCTAAACAGTCGCTCAAAATCGTGAGTCAAATTTGTTTCTGTTCTATAAAAAACAATCTGGCGACCCACGTAGCGAAAACCTTAGAAGACTCGAGTTTATAGACAATGATGATTTGCGTCCGTCGTATGATGATGTCTGTGATGTTGTGATGAGTTAATGAGTTCGAGTGCTTACAATGATCGCGTTATGTAGTATAAAAAATATAATTACAGCACGTTGTTCCGATTCTTACTATATCGTCAAGATCTGTTCGTTCAACAAGCGTATTTAAATTGTTCGTTAAACTTTATCTTAACACTCAAACAGGATGATAAATTGAATTTCCGCAGGCTAACAATTGAATGACAGTTGAAAAATAAATCTTTTTTTCCTTTTTTTTAAAGACCAGATCGCGAAATTTCTGCACACCAGGTGTAATTGTATATTATACTTATGTAGGTGTTATCGATAAATTCATATTTGACTACTATCATTTAATCATATTATTTCATACTTGTACATGTTCTCATTTTCATATTTAAATTAATTGTGTGCTATCCAGTGTTCAAGTTGGTGAAACTATTTGCATATTTAGCATATGCTTACATAAGCAGATTTCTTGTTGCACAAATGTCGTGTGTTTCCTGTGCCAATAATGGTTATGATATTTTGAACCGTGTGCCATTGATAATGTCATCGCATTAATATGCAAGTGCCCATTCGGTTCGAATTTAGAATCTCCCGTTTGAATCTTATTAAAATGTGAAAGTATTTTCAATATAATTCTATAGGTGGCTCTGAAAATCGGTGTTAGGGTTTATTCGTGAGGCCGAGTACTTACCTTTTATTTATCTATTTACTCATTTATTATGTTATTCTACTTGTGTAGTATTATCCACACTAATATTATAAAGAGGAAAACTTTGTTTGGCTGTAATGAATAGGCTCAAAAAGTACTGGACCGATTTCAAAAATTATTTCACCATTCGAAAGCTACATTATCTACAAGTAACTCAGGCTAAATTTTATTCTGGAAAAAATAGGGTTCCGTAAGATATTTGGGGTTTTCGGACACAAGGTGTAAACAATCAACCAGAAAAGTTACGTATTTTGCGTACTATAAGATCTCGTTGTAAATCTTAGTTAACGCTGGCGAAGCTGCGGGCAACAGCTAGTCACTAATAAAGCACTTATTATTATTACATGGATGGTACTTTTTGTTTATTATAAAAATGATTTTCTATCTCAATTATCAAAAAGCTACTGGCTAGAGGAACCTCTCTTATCGGCACTTTTCCATTGTATGTGAAGAAAGTAAACTATTTGGCTACGAATTACTCCTTCAATCTTAAGTTAGAAGTTGTTATCTCGGTGATAGTATTTTTATTGCCTTTTCTGCCCTATCTCGAACACAATTAAGCTGATTGGTGGAAAAATCAAACAGAATTTGCAGAAGGCGAGCAATGTTATAGCACACTAGTTCTTGCACGCAGCTACGCCTGCGTCAACTAACATTTAAAACGCGTCCTTAACTTTTGGAAAATTTAATAAAGCTTATGTTCACCGGGGATAGTGTAGCTTCCCAACAGTGAAAGAATTTTTCAAATCGGTCAAGTAGTTTTGGAGCCTATTAAATACAAACAATCAATCAAATCTTTCCTTTTTATAATATTAGTATAGATAATGTTAAGTATAAGTATTAAGCAACACACATAAAGTCGTTTTTCCATACGTTCAAATAAATTATGATGATGATGGAAACTCCTAAATCGATCAACATGAAACTTTGTAGACATCATATTTTTTAAGATATTAAGGGCCTGTTTCACAATCTCCAGATAAGTGCCGAATAGGCTATCGGCAACATATTTGAACCTATTCGACACTTATCTGGAGATTTTGAAACAGGCCCTAAAAGTATCATAGGACACTTTCTATGAACTTGACAATGATAAGAACATAGACGACTAACATAAAAAATGTCGGATGTTTTTTTTTAAATAAGATAGGAACCATTATTTTACTTACCAATTTCCCATAGATTTACCTGCAATAAAAGTAATTAAGTATTTTTTTTAAAGATTTCGTGAAATCAAAATTCATTTATTCAAATACTATTCACGGAATATTGCTTTATTTTTATAGAAGAGAGGGGAAACGGAAAACTAACAAATAAAATATAACATCATGCAACTGATGCAACTACAGAATAATTACAAGTAATTTGTTTCATGCAACTAGATTGAAAACAGACGTTTTTACGGATTAATTTGTTCCTCTTAGTTGTATCATGAAACTACGTCGCGGAACGAGAAAAATGCTGAATTTATTTTTCTGCGCTTTTAGGTCAATAAATCTACCGATTTGATATTTGGGAAATACCCGCATAATATGATTTCATTAATGTCATTTGGTTTTTAAATTCATCATTGTGTGGTATTTATTAGGTACTATTGATTTGTGTAAAAAACATACATAAAACATATTATATATATTATATACCTAAAAAATAAAAGTAAGTTTTGGTTTGTGGGAATAAACATAAACATTGAATTCAAACATACAGGCATAGGAGACTTTCAACTATTTTTGGTTACTAACACAAGTTATACATGTCACATACCGGTCCATTTGACGGTCTTTGATCTGTGTTACCATTTTGTTTAAAAAATTTATGAAACAATATGTAAAAATAATATGTTTTATTTTAAAATACCAAAACAATCGATACTGTTTAGTCTGCTGTTGGTGGACTATCTTATGTTATTTGGGTTGAATTATATTTTCCTATAACATTTTTGATAGGTATATTACTGTAATATTAAATTACTATCCTTTTAAAGGGCCGTCTTATTGAAAGAAAGAAAGACTGAAAGAAAGAAAGATTTTCAAAACATTTTCTCTACATCTTTTCTATAAATATTCATATATAACAACTGTGATATTAAATAACCATCCTTTTAAAGGCCCGTCTTATTGAAAGAAAGAAAGACTGAAAGAAAAAAAGATTTTCAAGACATCTTCTCTACATCTTTTCTATAAATATTCATATATAACAACTGTAATATTAAATAACCATCATTTTAAAGACCCGTCTTATTGAAAGAAAGAAAGACTGAAAGAAAAAAAGATTTTCAAGACATTTTCTCTACATCTTTTCTATAAACATTCATATATAACAAGATATCTTGCAAACTGTTAAATTTGAGATGTAAAATGATTTATGTAATTTTTTAAATTATTATATCCTACTAATATTATAAACGCGAAAGTTTGTGAGTATGGATGTTTGTTACTCTTTCACGTAAAAACTACTGAATGGATTTTCATGAAACCTTACAACTATATAGCTTTTACATCAGAATAACACATAGGCTATAATTTATCACCATACTCCAACGGGAGTAGGAAACACGCGGGTGAAACCGCGGGGCCCTGCTAGTAACAGAATAATTTATTCAAAGGAACATCTTAAAACATGTATGAATAGGTACCTTGTTCCCGTTTTAGCATGAAATACAATAATATTTATCCATATTGAGAAAAACTGACATTATGGTTTGTTTTGGGAAAGCGCGATTTGGTCACTTAATACTAAAATAGATTTAAAGTTGGAAAAGCAAAATGGCTACTTCATTTTAACTCGATTGTACTCCGAAGGGAGGTGCTCCCACCGAGGACTGTGCACGTAAATTATGCTTTGACATCTAAGTAGCAAGTTCCCGTTTTCCTCAATTTAATGCTCTTGAATAAGCTCGAGTCTTTGCCATGAATGAAGTCCCGCGGCAATTTTAGGATGCTAATTTGACAGGTTGGGTGATGAGTAATTTTTATTTAAAGAATCATTGGGAATTTAATATTAAATTATTTAATAATGTTACATAACGTTTATTGTAACATTCCATGATAATATCATATGACCTTATTTAATGAGATGCCGGTATGAAATGAGATTCAAGCCGTCAAAGTCGTTATATTAATTATTATTTCCACAAACATGTTTGATAACATTCATTAAAGTAACTTATAAAATTTACAATAAATGTGAAATGGCACAGTCTTCCCTTGCCTATCTTTTAACAAGTGTTTTTTTACTAATAATAATGAGGCCGTTTCTGGTTAATGGTTAAAGTTTGTGTATCTGAATTCCACAAGAGCGATTATGTACTGTAGATGGTCTTGACGTACATTGAAAGAACTACTGAACATAGACCATGTTAAGTAGTAGAACGAACAAAGCTATGTATAGTAATATAAAATAAGAATGTCAGAGGTAAAATCAAAATCCAAAAAATATTTTTATCCAAAATTATAGTACCAATAAAGTCTTGTTTTCAACGTCCATTCAATTTAAAACAAAAATAGTCTCTAGACAATCCCACTGAAAAGAACCGGAAAAACAAATTTAGTGGAACTAATAATAATATTATAATTATTATTTGTTAGAAAAGCCTAAGCGACTCAGTATTTATGCCTTCCTACCGCCTACAATTATACAATTACACACTTAGAACTCTCACCTCTGAGTTGGAGCTTCCCAATATTAACTCCTACTATTTGACCGCGTCCAACGTCGGATGGTTCGAATCATTCACGAAAAGGTTCTCTTTGATCGATTTGACTTTCCGAGGAATTGTTTGGACCTACAACAGAATTTCACCATTCACATTGCTTCAAAATAATAAGTTTCATCCACATTCAACCTCAAGGTCCGGAAAACTACGACAATTCGATTTCTACAGCATTTCCTGCCCCGCACGAATGGACGTCGCTTATCACTTATCACCAGATGAAACAATGGTCCATTTGCCCCTTAGACTATAAAATGATTTTTAAAATATTGGTGACATATTAGTTTATTAGGCAGTTAACTACTCGGGTAGCACTGCAGGTATTTGTAATTTGTGTGAAAGCGCTTCAAATTGGTATTCACTAAGCTTGTCAAACCATATAAAACACCCTAGCAACGTCAACGCTGTGGGCGCGACGAGCTCGACGCAGCGTTGCGATAACGCTGCGTTTCTTACAGAATAGCACTGCAGGTATTTGTAATTTTTATGATATTATGTTTTGTATGTATTTATAATAATATCTACTATGGTAAATAGATTTACAAAAAACTGGTAGGCTTTAAGAATAAATTAACACGGCCGCAGATGCGGGGTAGCGGCTAGTTTATATTAAAATATATAATAGGTACTAAAACCATTATACGTTCCCTCTTTCAATAATTAAATGAAATAAATGAAATAAATTAAATATACTCGTAGTATATTAAAATACCCCCCGAGCTAAGCCACGATAAGTCCGGATAAAATTGAGAAATAAGTTTCTTTCTCGGTGCCAATGTTCCCAGCGATAATGATGATAGAATCGATGAACTTTGTTCTGGAGCTCAGCAAACCACTTCAGTGTTTCGTAATTGAGGGCTTACGTGACGACTGTACGCCACAGCTGCCCGCAGCTTTCACTGCAAAGAGTTTCTATCTCAAACTTTATCCCAATCTAAGTTTCGGTACAAGTAGAGATGAAAATAGTTTTTATTGGAACTGTTTCCAAAGAGGATGCAATTATTTTACTACTTTCCACGGGCTATTGTTGAAGTAATTTTATAAGTTTTTCATGTTAAGTGAAATATATTTTTGATGTATTCTTATGTATTTTTTTAGCCAGAATCCTTTAAAAGTTTTCTTTTCGAATTATTTCCTGGATTTTTTTTTACTTTTAATAAAAACCTTACTTACTTAGGAATCGTTTTACTGTTGCAAAGCTTAACATATGAGAATACTAGTGACAGAGCTGCCAGTAGAGCCATCTTATTTTATACCGCTCGATCACTGAAATTATACCGAATCAATCTCATTATACAAAGCGACAAAGTTGTTAAAATAATTTGTAAAAATACAAGTATTTATTTTTAATTATTTTGACTTACCTAAAATATGAAAAAAAAATTACTTTTGTAGATTGTTATGTCGCCTCCAAACCCAATAGTTTATTTTTTAGTTTGTTTCTTGAGTATTTTTTTTTTCAAATTTTTATTTTTGTACCTAATTATACAAGGCAATCTGCTATACAAACTGGATACATACAATAACTATATTATACAATTTTTGTATCCGATTATACAATGTGGCAGCCCTGACTAGTCATAAAATGGCAAAGCGGACTGTCCCCGGCTTCTTCTCTCTATTTGGGTAATCTCTGAAGTAACAATAGCAATTGAGTATAAGTATCATCGTGTATCAATATTGCCATTATAAGACGCACGTATCATGAAGGAGATTAAATAGCTACCCTTTTGCTTAGATAAAAAGATATCTTTTTGCACTTTTATAAGTTTATATACACATGTCATTATAATGAGAAAAATTAGGTTCCTACAAGAACAAGCTACCTGGCTAGGCGACCTAGGTGGCAGATCAGTATACATGTACCTAATATGTGTCTAATTATAGTGCTGGGCAAATGTTGAGTTACCAGTTTTAGTCAATTAATGTTATTATTATTTAGAAATCAAAAAACATTTTAAGAAATGTAAAATGATTCCACGACTGAATGTTAAATATTTTAAAAAAGATGACGATTATTTTTTTTTAAACTTGTATAATTTTTATATCAATATGTTTGGACAAAAAGTTTTACAGTTCAATTTGCGCTCAGATTTTACGGTGTTTTTTACATTTCATTACTTCTCCATTTGTTCGTAGCTTAAAAATGTTGAATCGTAAAGCATTTGTTTACTACGCTATTTGCTTTTATTGAGCGGGGTTAAAGCGTAAAAACGAGATGAGACATGTAGGTATATAATATAGTCAGCGACATACATAAAAGAAAAACATTTACGTGAGCCAAATTGAATTGAAGTATTAAGCGTGTTTTATCGTCAAGAACATGTCAAATTATGCTATTAAGATAAAACTTTTTAATTAATAAATAACACATTAACGTAAGAAAGAAGACAGACAAATAGAAAAAGTAGAAGAAATATAACAAAATAATAATAACAATAATACAACAATTTATTTTTCTCATTATTCCGATAAAAAATTACATATTTTATTAGGTAGAAAATACATTATGTCACTTGTTGGCCCTCTGAATGTCTCAGTTCGATAATCAATACTAAGATTTACTGTGACGGGATGTTAAATGTCATATTCCATTCTTACTGTCGTTAATCTTTGGTTTCTCCAAATTATTCGAAGTGTTGATTTTTTATATTAATGGTTTATAACATGTTAACAATGTATGTAAACAAAGATGATTGTATCGTTCAGTACACGGCTGTGTCAGAGCGACGATGGTCCAGTGGTAGATGGACTCGGCCTCTTGTGCGAGACGTTCCGGGTGCGATCCTGATGTGTGTGCCTTGAAATGGGGTTTTCTACATTTCTAAGTGCACCTAAACACGAGACCATCGCACTGGACCAGCGCATCGGTGAACTATGGCCCATTATCCTCCTCTCCTGATTTCGAGGAGGAGACCCGTGCCCAGCAGTGAGACATAAGGGTAGATACTATTTTATCAAATCTTGCTTAAACATCTTTACTTGTAATTTCAACACTTAGCAAGAGAAATTTGCAACTTACTAACATACATTTTAGGTTTTATATTATACTAGCTCTTGCCAGCAGCTTCGCCTGCGTTAACTAGGATTTACAATGGCATCTTAGCGGGATAATAATATATAGCCTTTGGCGATAAATGGACTATCTAAACTTTCTGAACTGAAAGAATCTTTAATTGGACTAACGCTAATCTCTGGAACTACAGATCGGATCGATCAGTAGTTCCAGAGAATAGCGCTTTCAAACAAACAAACTCTTCAGCTTAATATTTTAAAAGTGCATGAATATTATATACATAATATAATGGGAAGACCATTTCCACGTAGCGGCTGGTTCGCGTTGCATGCGAGAGGCGGAATTGGCCATCTTGGCGTTTACTGAGGGAGGCTTATGTTCATCAGAGGATGGATAGAGGCTGATGATGATGATAATGAATATGCCCTATCTATATCGGCTTTTGTATGGTAATCGCCAAAATTATCCAGTGACATCTTAGTCACTAAAAATAACGTTATCCGCATTTCTAATCCACTGCTGCACAACTCTTAATGAAAGCTAAGACAAAATAGAAATATATGTACGCAAGATGATCTCCTTTCTCTGACCGGTCCGTGTTGGATGCGAGTGGCAAGTGATAGGTTATCTTGACATTCATTTATGGAGCCCTTTGTTCAGCAGTGAACGGATGCTGCTGCTCCTGGTGATAGTGATATACGTACATAGAAACGTTCCCGAACCGGAAGCCGTATGTATATAGATCTGATTATAGACGGGAGCATCGATCGACAGCGGAAATGCAGTTAATCAGCCCACCGCATGACGGATCTCTGTTATTTTGGTTAACGGCCTAGCGTTCACTAAATGTAATAATTACTCAAAATAGGTACTTTAATCTGTTGATAATTGATTTCGTAATCATTAAGCCGCACTGCAATTTGTTCAATGACACATTTAATTGTTCCTTTTGTCCGCAAAAAATTAATTAGCTTACTTTAATATATAACTTTATTTATTAATAATAAATTTATTGTAGCCTAAAAAAAATGCATGCACAATGTAACAAAACGGAAACTGTAGTCTGTAATCTTAACAAGCAAGAAATAAAAGGCTTTTTTATTTTATTTTTATTTTATTTATTTAATATATAACTGATTTAAAAAAATGATATAATCCACTATAAACAGTATACAAGCCCGCATTTACCATTAACATAATAATTGCCAAATCTTCTTCATTTTCTAACGGTCCACCTACATTTTGTTGCCTAACCATATATTCAAAATTATGCCGGGTAACTTCAACCTTCAACCGCCTAGTGATGTACATAACCAAATGTATTATTTATTTAATCTTAATATTATGTAACCAAAAATGTGTCCAATATTACATTTCTAATAAAAAAAAAATCAATTAAGTTTTGAATATGTGAAATATGCTATTACAGTTTCAAAGAATAAATATTTGATGGATCATTTTTATGGAATTTACCCGATATTTTTAAAGGGTAAATATTTCTAATGGAAGTGCTTTAGCAAGTAAACACATTCCGTGATCCGTTTTTCGGGTTAATAAAGGTCCTCAAACGAAATAAAAGTAATTTACGAACAAAATACCCTTGAAGTTTTTATGTAAATAGGCACCTAAAGGAAAAGGCGCCTTCTTCACAATTTGCAATACAATAGTCGAATGTTAGAGATGATTTTTCCTTCTTCGCATAGTAAGTACGGTTTTGGCCCTATAAAAATATATTATTCAATCGACAATTCCGCTGGCTTTCCCTCAAATCCAAAATGAAGGAATAAAATGTATGAGGATCAATAACTTAAAATAAAGGCAATTTTTTTATTTTGCCATTTATAATTCTATTCTCTTATAAAATAGTAAAAAATTAATCTCTTAGACATGATGACGTCATCGGGGTTATAAAAAACTCAATAAGCTGCAAAAAATCTGTAAAAGTTGTTTTATTATAATGAATGCAATTCGCGTAAATATAAGAGAACAATAGACTATGATAACATTGAATTTAATAATTTAAAATATAATTTTGAAATTTCAATAAGGCAATAATGATTTAAATCAAAAATGTATGAGAAAACGTTTCCATATAGCTTATAATATATTTTATACGTCGTTCTAAACGAGAGTCTCACAAAACTAATCGACTTTGGGGCAACAGCCTTACGTACTTGACATTGAAAATGTAAATCCGAACCACATTAAATCGTTTTCGCGAACTTAATGTTTTACTTAACTTTTTGTTAATATGTAACTGAAAATAGAAATTATTCCTAGTCACCGTGAATACCTTAAAGCTACTTAATTAAAAAGTTCGCACAACGTACGCCATCTTGTGTAATTGTGTAATTTAATTTCAATCATTTGTCTTCGTCATGCATTATGTTCACTAATGTTAACGCGAGTTTCACTTGTTAAATGTAACAACTTTTACGAATTCTATTTTGGTTTTTTACCTGACATTTTGGAAATTTTATAGCAACCATGGTCACGGGATGGGTGAGGTCTCCAATTATATCGAAGGGAAAATTTTGATGTATCAAAGGATAGTTTTGAATAACATTGTAATTAAAGTACCTCTAAGACCTCAGTCCTCCCGTGGTCAGGGTTGCTGTAAAGTATCCGAAATGTCGTGCATGTAAAAAAACTATTACCTAAGCCACGATAAAATCGGTAAAAGTTTATTATATAAATGTGAATGAATAAAATGATGTATATCATTTTATTCATTCATTCGCGCTTCAGACGATGTGATTGGTTAACCATGACGGGACTTTACTAGATGGGACGAAGATATCCGTTTATGGATCCATTCAAATTGGATGCGAGTGACTGGAGGTCAATTCCGCATTTACTGACCCCTTAATCCTTAAACGAACGATAGTAATGTTGCTTTATATACAACAGAATACTGAAATTGTTATAATATAATCCTAATGGACTTCTTTCGTTATAAATATTGTTATGATGTAACATCGCAGTAAAAAATCAAACATTTATTATTAAATAGGAAAGAATTAAAAAAATTACAGCAAATAGTAGATTAAATAGAACGTTTTTTCCTCAACGGCTATTTTGTTAATTGCTCCGTCCTTAAATGAGGATAAAACAAAATATTTCTATCGAAAAACCTGTCACCTCCCACGCTGTAATTATGGCCTAAATCCCTGTCTTCGCAGCAATAAGTACATTGTTAAAGAAAACGTCAATAGAATTTACTGTATATAATAAAGAGGTATAGCGGGGGTTAGAATACAAAATCCAATAAGCGTCAAATACACGGTTCAGGAAATCAATCCTGAAAGCACGATGGTAAACGTTTTCCATTATTTAGATGGCATTGTACTCGGTGTAGAGAAGCGATTGAGGCCAGGCGTTGGGTGATTGTGAGAAACATTTCGATATATCTAAGTCTGATTACCAAACGAAGTTCCGCTGAGGTTGGCGATTTCAGAACTAATAGAAAACGTATGTCATTTTGATGTGTTTTCCAAGTTTGATGTTTGTATAGATTTTGTTGAACTTAAAATATTTACGTTGTCTGGTAAGAATGATATTCTCACTATGCCATTTTTTTAAATGTCATTTTTCGTAAACGCCATTTCGTGAAATGACTAGGTATATAATAAAAATATTGCAGTTATATTATCTCCCCTCGCTATCTGTTTTATGAAAACACAGCAATAGAACTGTCTAGAGTCTAGACAAATTAATTTAAATCCTTTGAGAATCTTAAAACTGAAATGAATTGAATAATTTTTATTTTTATATACTTACTGCATAATATACTGTTATGTATTTGCAGTTTTGTTAAAGGATTTTGTATACATTCATGATCACAACTGATTTAAGTCTACGAGTGAATAACGTTAAAAATATAGACGTTGGATACATAAGACCATAAATTCCTGTAAATCTAACTTGTACCTATCTTAGAGTTCGATTTTGAATATTTTTCTAAACTATCCTCGCTGATATTAAATTCATTGCTGTGAAATCATTTTCTACTAAATAGGTAAAGTACTGTTTTAGTAAAATTTATATCTTTTATAATTTGTATATTATTATATTTTTATTTATATTTTTCCTATAAAACTGATTGTTTACTTAAGCGTTTTGTTCATACTTCTAATCTCTGTAATGTGTGTAAGTCGTAGGGTAATGAAAAATATATGGATATAAGTATATTAAATTGCTAGAGTAATTTAATGATGTATTTACCAGTCCAAAGTATGATGAATATAAAAGTAATAGGCTTGAGCCCTTTAAAAATATATCATAAGTCCATGAACTGAAAGTTTATTTATATTATCGCAAAACGATTCCATTTAGGGAGTAAAATGGAGTGTTCATTCGCATCCTATTTGGAGGCGAAATGGACGTATAAAGCATCAACTAAATATATACTGTTACCGTTCATGATAAAATCCTTCACTTAAATTTCACCGAAATATTTTTGGCTTGGAATTGCTGTGAATTTGGCTCTAATTATTATAACAGTACATACTCTTATCTTTTACTTTGTAAAAATTTATATTAAATATAAAATATTTTGTAGTGAAAAAAATACTTTCGTCAGTAGCTGAATGGAAAAAAAGTTAATAAAGTCATTACTTTAATAAATTAAATTAGTTTGCGAATTGTTTATTTTCGTCCGTAAAATAGGTATGACATTTATTATATTACTCAAAGATTAATGTCTAAATTTCTAAATTATTATAAATTTCATAATATTTAATATACTTTGAATGTTTTTGTAAATAACCAAAAAAAAAATTGAATACCTCAAGAAATATATTCAAAAATACGTCAAATTTAAGAAATATAACTTTAATATTTGAAAGGATAAAATGCTTGGTTGTCACGCCTGATTCCCAAGAATAAATTATGTTTGAATTTCTTTTGCCTAACATTTCTTTTTAAGATGTTATTCGGTTAAAGTTGATTGCTAGTCTTGTCACGAATGGCAATCAATCCCGAAAAGTAATTTTACCGATTCTGCGCTTCATTACGCGAGCTTTTCTGAAATCGAATAATGTTTATTCATTTTGTTATTGTACGACGTACGTATTAATAAGTTAAAGTAAACTTCTATGGCAGACGAAGTGTTGGTTGTCCATTAACCAGGTGAGAAGTCAATCTCCTTTTATTGGCCGGTTTGTTTTGGATACGAGTGGCAAGGTTCGATCGTCTTGGCGTTCATTTAGTAATGCCTCTGTTCAGCAGTGGCCGGATAAAGGTCGACGATGATAATGAAAATTTAATAGAATTTTACTTTATGGTTTCATAATTTGCAAAGGTTTGCTATTTTAATAGTACTTGCTGGCTTAACATCAACGCATCAGACAAAACATATCCGAACATTGAAGCCGTACCGCGTACACGTACAATAAAGTATGCAACTAAAAAAAGACGTAGGCACTTTTTTACTGTGCAGGTTTGTTTGGTTTGAGAGAGCGCTGCAGTGAACTTAAATTTTCATGTGTTTCATTTGTAGTTGTTTTGTTCCGCGAATGGCGATCATTATGTACAAAAATGTTTCGCATACATTTAATGATGCGACGTGTAAGTTTTGAATTTGAATCGTACGTTTGATTCGTCTCATTGAAATGCATTCTAGTTTTAGTAATAAAAAAAAGAAAGGATTTACGATTTTTGAAACCATCAACCTCTTTAAATTTGTCCCTTTGTTGCAGAGGGCAAGATAACTGTGGCTATTACAATATTTTAACAAGACTAGAGCATTTACAAAAATTTTATACAAATATTTAAAAAAAGAATAATTTAGGCATGAAAAGTTATTTTTGTCAGTCACTCTAATAAAAATATACAAGCGCTTTCTTGTGTACTTATAGTTGAATTGCAAAGTGAGATATTAGATTCGGACTAAGTGCGGCCTTGCACTGCGACTCAAAGCGAATGAAAATGTCCCTTTTTTGTTTAAAATATAATACAGACACTGTCGTGTCGGAACCCTCGCCGAGTCGGACTCACATTTAACCGGTTTTATTAGATTAGGGAAGGATGCTTTAAATCTTTTTCGCGCTAAACCATTTAGATGAGTAAGCGCAAAATAGTACTGCAAATTTTACTTATAATTACTTTTCAAGAAAGAAAATTCAAATAATAATCTAATAATAGCATTATAATTCAGGAAATGAAAGCAAATATGTATCGCACGAAATATACAAATAAGGTAATACTTCTGATATTGAATTCAGTTGAAATAAATAATTTGATATACATCTTACAAAGTCAAGTCTTTGAGGATATTCAAATATATTCACAAATTCGTATGTGCCTTTACGAATATTTTCATTCATTTTTATTTTCTAAATAAAATGCATGGAGGATGCGAATAAAATATGTACTCGACTTAATTCAAAGGATTTTACTATCAGGCACCGTTTTGTATGGAAGCTAGCCTTTTTGTCTTCATTCATACCCTAGACTGCAGCACGGAGTGAGGTTATTCTCTACTATAGTCTCTCATTAGGAGAGGATGTTTTTGTCCTGTTGTGGGACATGAATAAGCTTACTCTATCATACTTAACAAAATAAGCCGCATTCATCCAACCATCTGTTACTGCTCATCCTTTGGAAAGTACGTTGAATGGGAAATATATTTCAGTCTATTTAAAATATATTCGTATACGACATGTCCATTAAGGAAGCATACGTTCAACATTATATGAGGTTTTAATCTTATCTTATACCTTTAAACGAGCAATTCTTGTATATATATATATATATATATATATATATATATATATATATATATATATATATATATATATATATATATATATATATATAGAATCGGGATCTCGGAAACGGCTCCAACGATTTTCATGAAATTTTGTATACATGTGCTAAAAACGGCGATAAATCGATCTAGCTAGGATACATTTTTAGAAAACTTTTTTTATCCGTGTTTTGAGGCATCGATAAAATATGATTAGAATACGAACGTAAATTTCGCTATCAAATAATATGTCATAGTATCTTAGTGGTGAAATTAGGCAGTTAAGTTCGAATGTGCCTGGTTCGAATCTCCAGTTTATATCCTTTTTTTTTTAAGATCATCTTTTTTGGAAGAAAAATTTTATCGTATTTTATCACTTAGGGTACCGAGCAAATGCTCGGTCAACCAGGTACTGTAAGATAATATTATGATGAGACGACCTTTTGTAATTGAGATCTCTTGATAAAGTGATGATGAATTTATAAAGAACTGAACATCTTAATGAATTATAAATTTACTTAGAAGATTCCATATATATTAACTTTTCATAGTAGCCGGTCTAAATCTTAGACCCGTATTCAAGAAGCGTACTTGGCTAACTAATGACTATGCAAAGAACGCAATATCTATGCGCTCCTCGTGTCATAGTTTGGGTTTGACAGACGCACAGCGGCGGATTTCACTTAAGTATCGTATATGAATTACTTTGAATGAAGCTATGCGTTCTGAAGTATTGTGACACCTCATAGTATTGTCTGTGAATACGCGTGTTACAGGGGTTCGTTCATGTTGACGTTTTTTGAGAGAGTTTTATTTCTTACATTGTATATGCTGATAATGAAACAAATTAACAACTACGTTAGTTTGATGTTAATGGACAACAAATATCCTTTAGTATCTTTCTCGATATAAAAGCATTTCATAAAGCATGATAGGTGTACCACGAAATGCGGTAACGATACGTGTGCGAGTAGTCTGGAGGGCATTTAGACTGTCTGGGCCAGACGGTCGCACTTCTGAAACTTATGTTCACGGCTGTCATTAAAATCTGTCTTACTTTAAAGACATAAATCAATTTCGGAACGGTTTCACTGTATATTTTAATGAATAACGTAAATTGCATTCAAAGAAATCTTGGGCCTGAAACTGCACATAATATGTATGGAATCAAATAGTTGACAATAACCTTTTTTTAAGTGATGATAATGATAATAATGATGATGGTGATGATAATGATGATAATGATAATGATAATAATGATGTTGATAATACTGTTACATAACTTTTGCTAGATAATCCGATTATAATGGTTCTTTTAACTAGGTTGGTGTTTTAGTATTTGATTCCAATGAGTCGGTAAAATTCCATCATTGAGTGTACCACGTTAGGGAAAAATAAATAGCATAAAATACAGCTTCACCATTTATATTTTACATGTAACATTTACCTCCACGACAAAAATGTAATAAGCGCAACGTCACTGAAAAATGATATTATGCGTAGGTGGAATCTGAAATAAAGTCTGTCATGTAATAGTCTAAGTGATAAGTTGAAAATGGCGAAAAATAGAGATAAGGCTCTTAAAAATACGTGCGATAGCTCATTTGATTCGGAATGACGTCTAGAAAAATGTATCGGAAATGTGTATTAGCACACAAAAAATTGCAAAAGTTATAAACAAATTAAGTTGCAAAAAAAAAGGTATTTCGTTTTTTGTTAATAACTCCGAAATTATTAACATTTCAGAAATTTTGAAAAAAGATTCTTAAAGAGGAGGAAATTTCCAAAGAAAAACTCCCGACTCCCGGAATTCTATCTCCATTATTTATAATTTTAATTTAACGCTGAAAATAGGCCTCCGCGCGGCATTTTTAGGTAGCGCGCGCGGCTTCAAAACCGAGCACGTCACACTAATTTTTTTTTTTAAGGTATTAAATATTAATTTAAAAATTTAAAAAAATTATAGTGTATTCCGAACACTTCAAAGAATTTGCTCCCGTTGGAAATTTTACTCAAAGTTAATTTTTCAACAAATTAGACAAATGTTAACTAACGAAATTTTTTCGAACTTCCGTCCTTATTGCACATTAAAAAAAATGTTTAAATAATTGTCGTATAAATTTTTCACTTCGTGGAGCCCTTCATATAAATATACTCAACAAGATCGCGCCATAAAAGTTTAAAAAATTTTAATACTTTGTTTATAATAATTTTTTAACTTGAACAAAAAACTAGAAATCCATAGTTTTTAGGCTCCACGAAGTGAAAAATTTATACGACAATTATTTAAACATTTTTTTTAATGTGCAATAAGGACGGAGTTCGAAAAAATTTCGTTAGTTAACATTTGTCTAATTTGTTGAAAAATTAACTTTGAGTAAAATTTCCAACGGGAGCAAATTCTTTGAAGTGTTCGGAATACACCATAATTTTTTTAAATTTTTAAATTAATATTTAATACCTTAAAAAAAATAATTAGTGTGACGTGCTCGGTTTTGAAGCCGCGCGCGCTACCTAAAAATGCCGCGCGGAGGCCTATTTTCAGCGTTAAATTAAAATTATAAATAATGGAGATAGAATTCCGGGAGTCGGGAGTTTTTCTTTGGAAATTTCCTCCTCTTTAAGAATCTTTTTTCAAAATTTCTGAAATGTTAATAATTTCGGAGTTATTAACAAAAAACGAAATACCTTTTTTTTTGCAACTTAATTTGTTTATAACTTTTGCAATTTTTTGTGTGCTAATACACATTTCCGATACATTTTTCTAGACGTCATTCCGAATCAAATGAGCTATCGCACGTATTTTTAAGAGCCTTATCTCTATTTTTCGCCATTTTCAACTTATCACTTAGACTATAACTAGATATTAGATTTAAGTGTCAGCCACGTTCACACGAGCGCTTAATAAGCGTTGCGTCAAGTCCGACGTTGGAGCGATTTGCAAGCTCCGTATGATAAATTCGATTTAACGTCCGACATTCAACGTCAAAAATCTAACAGCGTTCAATTAAAATGCTTTAAAAACGCATTCGTGTAAATATGTACAAGTCTGTCATGCGTATTTGTCTTATTCAAACATTTTTTTAACGCTCGGCTAAAGGCCCTCCTTCTAACAGAGGGTTAGTCTCATATTTTATTATAATCTAAATGTAAATGTGATTTTTGACACTTTTAAAGATTTTGATAAGAGTCGCATTACAATACATTACAATTAAACATAAAATTTCTATTTCACAAATCTGAAAATCTGTAAGCTTTCGGATTCATGAGGTACAGGATAATAATTTGAGCATCAAGGAAATAAAAAAGTTAATTTTAAATCAAAAACCAAAACCGACTTCAAACCTTTAAATTATGTACAACTAAAAATGTTTAAATAATATTTAAATACTTCGAGGTGAAGATAATTAACGAAAATAATTAATCAATCAATATAATGAACATTATATGTCTTACTTATACTTTTTAAAATTAGTTATTTTGGGAATCGGTGCCGTCGTCGTCGTCTAATTAAGCGCGGCCTCCGCGACAAAAGCAATCACGACGGTTACAATGGATATTACGATAGCCCGAAGAAGAAGCTCGTTGAAGTGGCAATGGGTTGGTCACTCGCTCAGGAGAACGGATGGCTGATGAGCTAATTAGGTTCAAGGGTGAAGGCCGCGTACCTAATAGACGAAGTGTTGGTCGGTCATTAATCAGGTGGGAAGACGATCTCCGAGCAGTTACGGCCGGTCCGTGTTGGATGCGAGTGGCAAGGGATCGGCCGTCTTGGCGTTCATTGAGGAAGGCATATGTTCAGCAGTGGACGGAGAAAGGCTGATGATGATGATCATACTATGTATTGCATACACAAGTTTACAGAGTGTATACACAAATTACAGACAGTAAGAATTTCTGCCACAGATTTCCTTACTGCCGTTGATGAATTGATCATCATTTTTGGCTACGATAGTTACTTGACCACTTGACCATAAAGACATTACGCTAGGCAAATATCCGTATGGCCTATAAAAGATTCAGCCGAGTATCGTTAATTTGCTCCTAAGAATTGAAGAGTTCCGTTGCTTTGTTATCCCATGATCAGAACCTAACCAAGTTTTCACGAAATTACCCTTGAAGTACATTCTTTCAAATAAACTTATAATCATCGAAATCGGTTGGCGTGATATTCAGTTATTCATATATTTGTCGCGCACGTGCCTAATATAAATTTAAGACTTCTATGGTTTTCTCATGGATACCATCATCAGAACTGGACTAGATTAAAATGGGACCCCATGGGGAGCATCAGCTTTCTAATAAAAAAAGAATCATCAAATCGATTCACCCGGTCAAAAGTTACGAGGTAACAATTATATATATAAAAATAAAACATACAGTCGAATTGATAACCTCCTCCTTTTTTTGAAGTCGGTTAAAAATAATAAAATAATGTTTGAAACTAATCTTTTGTTTCTGAAAACATCGACTACGATATTTTAAGTATTAAGATAGCACAGATTTAACGACTGTTCTGTTATCCAGAGATGATTTTAGGACGGAAAGAATATTATTTTTGAAATATTGTATTTGAATCTGAAAATAATGTAGCTTTTTCTTTACAGGCGGGCGATCCTATCAAACCCAGATGTGATAGGACACACACCGATAAGATCATTATTCAAAAATGATTTTTGGGGAACACCGCTGACTGATCCTGGCTCACACGGCTCGTACAGGCCGCTGTGTGTTGCGTCGTATCGACTCAACTACGCGTTCAGTGGATTCAAGCCGTGGAGCTACCATTTATTTAACGCAATCCTTCACTCGCTCACAACTGTGCTAGTGGTGGTTACCGCTCGGCGTCTATTACCACAGCATTGCATAAGATTCGGTTCCGCGGTCGCCGGTTTGAGCTTCGCAGCGCATCCTATTCACACGGAGGCTGTGGCTGGAGTGGTCGGCAGAGCGGACCTAGCGGCCTGTAATTGCTTCCTTCTCAGTTTCCTTCTCTACACCGAGCACGTACAACTTCGAATTGAAAGTCAAAGGAAGCATTGTCGACACGTCATCAAAAACAATGTTATTAGACGCCAATTGAATTCGAACGACCAGAACTTTCGACTCAGTTGTCATGGGCTGGTGCAGCAAATAGTGATAAACGTAAAAAAGCTGTTAAAAGCGAGCCAAGGCGGACCGTTAAAGATATTGAATGCTTGCGAAATGGAACCCGCTGCAGTGAAACTTAATAAGTGTCAGTGTATTAGTGTTAGTGAAGATTCAGTTGAATTAGGCCAATGGTGTACCTTAGCTGGGACGCTGATATTTGCAACCGCGGGTACTCTTTGTAAGGAACCAGCTATCATGGTGTTACCGCTGTGCGTTTTTTATGACTTTCTGAAAGATGTTCGACCCGAAGATTTTTATTCCAAGGTAAGATTTTATATTTATTTAATGCAAAATTGATTGCACGTATCTATTAAGTTTAATTTAAAATATTACAATATAACAAAAACACGATGCAATACGCAATATAATAAATACATATATAAATTGTATCGAACTAATCACTAAATATTAGCAAAACTTCAAATAAATTACATACAGTGCATTGTTATGCAAGTAATAGTATTCCTTAATAATGAAACACGATTTATAGAAGATTTAATTTGACCTATGTGTAGACCTAGTGAAAAGGAGATTTGAATCAATCAAAAATCTGAATATATCGAGGGTAAAAACTGAATAGCACATATTGTAGTCTCTAGCGGACGTTTTTGATTCCATTCAAATGACTTTTTAATACGCAAGTCGCAAACTTGCAAATAGGTCACAGCAAACTCGCAGCGTATGTGTTCCGATTTGCATATAGTACATAAATACAAGCTTATACATCAATAGCACAGGCTTAGATTCTATCCGAATTGTGAATGTGTACTTAATGTAAATACTTATCTTTACAACTTTAACGGATTTTATAGCGGCTTATTAAGTGTAAAGGGAGGATCTCTCGTAGCCATGGTTGCTGTAAGCTGTATAGTATCCGAAACGTCGGGCATGTAAAAAACTCAAAATAAACCGCCGCAAAATTCGTAAAAATTGTTTGATCATGATAATGAAATTCGCAAAATAAATAATCATCATCATCATCATCAGCCTCTATCCGTCCACTGCTGAACATAAACAATATTTAACTAATATTGGTACAATATAATATTTTAAATTTCCATGGTTATTTTCATTTTTAGTTTTAGTTGACTGTATGACATTCGTAGACAATGTTGAAATTCGTAAAAGTTGTTTCATTATAATGTTGAAATATTGAGCTCCGCAAAAAATGTATGTTAAATATCTCGTCTATTATACTTTTAATTATATTAACATAATAATATTATAATAATATATTACTATAAAATTATAATATACTATTGTTAATATTATAAGTTAATATTAATATAAAATATAGATATTATTATAATTCATCTGTAAATCTAATGAGATCAAGAGAATTTAAAGTCATGCGACTATAAATTCTCAGGCGCTTCTTCAGGCGATTGATTTCAAAGAAAAAAAATGGCATAGATTTAGATAGAAAAAACCGTGGGATACATATTTAATTCGGTATTCGTTTGACTCAAAGGCTTATCTTATTGAAATCAGATACATACGGACTCTCAACAAAGTCTGGATGTTATCATATTCTCCGCGCTTAAGAATTATAACTGGACGGGATCTTATAGACGGGATGGTATGTTATATTTGCGAAAGTTTTATATTTTATTATAGTCGGATATTGTAATCATTTTGGATTTATATTTTAATTATAAAATATAAATAAAATTCCGTATGTGTTTTGTTATAAATTAAAAACATCTTTAATATACATCAGAATACATCTAAATTGTTGAAACAACGCCCAACATGATTTCTTTGTTTTGAAATGAGTGAGAGAATAATAGTCATCAATTTTTTTTTGATGATTATTACTATTTCTTTTTACGAAACTTAATACCGCCATTTCGTATCATCATCATCAATGTGTATCAATGGATCAGTTTACTGGATACAAGCATCTCTTACATCGGGCTTAGACGGGCAGCGGGTGACGCTGTGGGAAATAGAGAACGCACAACCACGAAACACGATATTTCTGGTAGATAATTTTATTATACGCCGTTAGTTCGCGATGTGGTCCAACTTGATAAGTCGCGTACTGACAAATCAATTGCACGCTGTTATGCGCACGAGTTCCAAATGTTTTGTGTTAATCGTAATTTCTATAAACAGTATGTGTCTTATACTTTTAAATTTTGTAGCAAATATTTTAATGAAAATCTTAAAAGGGAAAAGGCACAGCATTTTATAAGCCGACTCACAAAAAGGGAAACTCCTATCGTATACTCATTGTTTAGTCTTTGCGTTTTTTATTCCCCGCCGCGCATAGTCTAAGCTTGGTTATCTTTTACTTAGGTTTCCAAGTTTATGGCTACTTTTAAAGCTGCAGGCATAATGCGTACATCATCGCTCTATCTAGCCTTAGGCGTCTTAAGGAATCTGCACCGCAGCGCATGAGGTGGCTACGTACGAATCTCAAGTTTCGCTCTACAAAAAATTGATATGCATGCATATTAAATAAGCTACTATTTTTGGTTCTAAATAACGAATAAACTCTGATTAAACGTTGGCTTAAATTGGATGGCTTTGCGCTAAGCATTCTTAGACTAACGTTAATTGTCTAACTTATAAGTTGTAACATATCATTATTCTGCGTGTGGAGTCGGCTTTCATTAGACAATCTGTCTTAATATAAAGTATTACTCCACTAACTACTAATCCAATCCTCTTAATCCAATTTGTATCTCTGAACGTCTTGATTGTTTTGAAGTCGTGGTCAGAAAGTTAGATCAAATAACCAGACGTAAAGTTTTCCGATTCGAACGCTCGTAATAATACGGCGTCGTCATACGTTACTTTGTAAATATGTTCCAAGAAAATGAATTAAACGATATTCACACAATATTCCATTTCCCGGGAAAGACGTTTTATTTTTACTCGGAATGTTTTAACCCTCCTCGTTTTTGATTAAATTTGTTTTCGTATATTGTATCTGGAACGTGCGTTATAAGACTCCCAGGTGTTGGCGTAATAAAATAATACTTTAATCTTCTGTTGTGTTGGAATTAAATAAAATAAGCGATTACCTTTTTATGCATGTTTGGATTCATTAATAAAGTAAAACAAAAGTACTGTATAGATTAATTTATTAATGTGTATTTACATTCTATTTCCAATCTATGTTAATGTTATAAAGAGTAAAGATTTGATTGTTTGTTTGTATTGAATAGGCTCCTTAACTACTCGAATCTGGTCTTGCCGGGACCAGTCTTTCGCTGAAGGTTTCCCGTCGCCTGCAGATCCGGGTCCCTCAGATATAGCGGCTGGAGGGTCACGCAGCGGTTTTAGTGGGGTAGTGCACCCAATGCGAGTCCCCACACACGCCAGCGCGTTTACCCAAGGCCCTGGTATGGTCCTAAAAGGATTTCCGCTGCGTCATAAAAAAAAAAGGCTCCTAAACTAGTTGACAGATTTGAAAAATTCTTTCACTGTTGGGAAGCTACTCTATCCCCGGGTATATAGGCTATATTAAATTTTCTAAAACTTAGGGACCCGTTTTTAATCTTAGTTAAACAACAGCTTAACAGTTATCTATAAATGTGAACACCAGGTGAAGCTACGATTGCTAGACTTGGTCCGTGGATGGGTTAATTCGTTGGTCCTATCTGTTATTCGTGTTCGTCGTCTTTGTCTGTCGTTGCGGGTAGTAGGATCCCGAAAGTCTGACAACCTTTCAAAGTACGACGGTGTATTCTTTCACCCATTTACTGGGTTGTGGAGGTTAGAAAGGCAGTCGCTTCATTTAAAACAATATATTCAGCTGCTGCATTTAGACTAGAAGCCAATCCATCGTTTATTTTATAGAATAGTTGGGAAAAGGCTAAGCTGTAAAAAACAATATTATAAGCCGATTGTTTACAATAAATTATTTGCTGGCGACGGTTGGGCGACCGTTTATTAATATTAGCTTTTATTTATATATTTTATAGCAGTGCTTATTTTCAATTCATTCGACCTTGGCTTGGTATTCAATAAAAATTTATTGTTACGATTTATCGATCAATTATATGATATTATGTAATAGAACTTCAGATTATCCCAATTTCAGATTTTTTATGGAATAAACATACAAATTGAAAATGATACTTACAGATAAAGCATTATTCTAATTGTCAAGCACGGCTTGGAAAGTAAAAATTTTAACATTTTTATTTTTATAATTATTATAAGCCTGTATCGGCCTAATATTAAATAGGCATTTGCATGCGAGTTTTTGCTCTCTTTTTCTCAATAAAATGAATGTATTTCTACGACTGAAAAAAAAATTATTTTGTACTTATACAAAATGGTACGAAAACGGTACGTATAAAATTGTACTCGCTTAATTCGAAACTGTAATGAGTTTAGGAGATGATTAAATATGCACACAGAGATTTGAACAGTATACTATCCATTTAGAGCACTATGCATCGTAAACACATTAAGTATGATTAGCAGCTGAATTCGAAATTTGTATTGCATAATCTAGCTAATATTTCAAACATTTATTGCGTTTTGAATTTACTGAGCACGTTGTAATGGCAATGAGCAGGTCGTATATAAAAGCAGGTCACAATGAAAGATCAGGCCATTTATAGAACAGGATAATATTTTAAAAAAACGTCATAATTTCGAAAGGAAAATCAACAACGAATTTGCATATTAATGGCACATTACCATCGGATTAACAACATTATACTCTGCACTTGGAAAGAAATATATCATGTTGAGTGATAACTCTTTATCTATTATGTGGTAACAGGCATTATGTGATAAAGCCTAGTTGATGTTACTTGAAAATAGATAGAGCTTAGATTTTTTAAAGATACAAGATGATAAACCTAGTCATTTTATATTTTGCTATATTTACTTGAGCATGTTCGTCTGTCCGTGTACCTGTTACAACCGCAGACTATAAAACCCATAAAGCTAAAATCTGGCACGGGTATACATATTTATACGGTCTGCAAAGCTATAAAATAAATCTACCGCATAACAGTTTTGATGTGTTCGGGGTAAAATGAATCAATCCCTGGGTAATAAAAATAATAAGAGGAGCACTTTTAACTTTTTCGCAACTTTAAAGTAATAAATGTGAAAATAGCTTTTACCTTAAGGTTGTGGTATAAAAATATACACAAAAGTCCACCTTTTGTGTATATTCTGTTAAATTAACCTCGACTGTTTGCTTTTAATGTTTGAGTTGTGTGGGAGTTGTAACTTTATCGGTCCGAATGCCCACAAAAATCAATTAAAGTGTAGACTAAGGGGGCGTATTTTTTCTTCGGAATAAAAAAGTCATGGTCCGTTGGAGCGCGATGCGTGTAGCCAAATATGTAGTTGCTGTCTAGCGATGTATCATTATTCTATATAGGCCCTAAGCTCTTATCTCTACTACTGATGCGATTAGTTATAGTAAGAGTTTTTTAGCGGTTGGTTTTTGTTTTTATTTAATATCGAAAAATTTGACGATAAGTGATGTTAATTGACCTAAATTGACTGGCCTGTTTGTCTAGTGGTTAGTGACCCTGACTGCTAAACTAGATCTATAATATGTATAAATTTAGAAATATATAAGTAGTGTATCAGCTGTCTGGTTACCATAAGAACAGGCTTTGCCTAGTTAGGGATCAGATGGCCGTGTGTGAGTTGTTCCAACATTATTATATTATTATTATTAGTCTGATCATTTTTGAATGCTTGGCAACGATATGTATGATACTCACTTATATGTACAGCATCACTTTGCCTCTTTCAATTAAACACATAAACGAATCAACATTTAAAAGCATACTTAAATGTTATTGTGAACATTTATGGGTAATTTATCGTGGCCAAGTTTTCTTAGATAGCGACAAATTCGATATTCAATTCGTAATTTACTGCGACGGCACGAGATTCCTCTGTTGTGATCACTTTTTAATTCTACGCTGCCTCTCATCGTGTTTTGCCATTCAATTTGATTATCTGTGATTTTATTTATCAACCATAATCATTTCGCTTTCTTTGTGTTTGGTATTATTAATGTTTCGTGTTAAAGAAATAGCTGCTTTTATTTACGGAAAAACATTGAGGATATCGTCGAATATCATTATATTGTTTTGTAATTTATATCAAAGTGCAAAGCAATACTATATATAAATGTGTGTGGAAGTAGTGTTGTCATTAAAGTATAAATTTAGTAAAAATTTATTCTTAGTTTAAAAATATCAATAAGCAAAATTGATGGGAGCTAGTAAATCTTACTTCTTAGGGCCTGTTTCACAATCTTCAGATAAGTTCCGAATAGGATATTCACAACATATTTGACAGATACTCCATACTCTATCTGTCAAATATGTTGTCGACAACATATATGTTTGGCTATCGATAGCCTATTCGGAACTTATCTGGAGATTATGAAACAGGCCCTTAGATAGACAAACAAATTGGTAGCCGTGCCACCTGATGGTATATATATATATATATATATATATATATATATATATATATATATATATGAGAAAAACACATAGGCATATAATTTATCCCCGTACTCCCACGGAATGGGGAGAACGCGGCTGAAACCTGAGAGCTGCTTGTAGTATCTACAACCTTTAAAAAATAGGCACGCTGAAAAATCGGTAGCTAATCGAAATTGATGAATTGCACCAACTTACAAACTTAGTCACTTTGAGAAGCCTAATCTAATGGATTATTGAGCACGCTTATTCGATATCATTATCATCATCATCCCGTCAACATTCAAAGTTGGACATGAACTGACGGCACAGAAATCGTCATTCTATTTATGTAGGCGATCTACCTGGTTTTCCCAACACGCTTTTAGAATGCGACAGCCGTGAAATCACAGATAACAAGTTAGTTTTGGTTCAATAGGTGAACCCAATCACATGGTTGAGAGTTCAATCAATAAATGATTCCTATAGTGCTTATTTTATTGTTTTGATAAAGAAGTGGATATTAATGACCAATCCAATGTTGACTTTTATACTGTTACCCGCGGTGGTAACAGTATAAAACTCAACATTGGATGGCCAATGGCCAAAAAAAAAAACAGTGGCCAGTCATAATCAGATTGGTATTAAATAAGAGATAGTGCCACGCTGCTTTGCAGCAAAATTCGGCCCAATTTAAAAAACACGAACGGGTTGGTTACCTCTCGCTCACATGAAAGCGGCAAAAAGTGATAGCTATGCTGTCGCGTTTCGTGTGGTTTGTGAGTTTCCGGTGGTCCACTGGAGGGGATAGAGAAAAGGAGAGCAAAGCATCTGAATAACCTCTGATTATTTGGACATTAATGAGCGTCCTCTCTCTTTCGTGCCTCAATCTCGCTTTTGGAACGCTACATGACGTAATTTTTTTGGTGCATGCTGCCTGTAATATCGTAACGTCACGTCAAAAAATATTTGAACGGTCTATGCCCTTCCCGGTATAGATGGTCCTCTGGTCGAGTGATCAGGCTACAGGGCAATTTAGGTAGCAGTCGCGGGTTCGAATCCTACCGCAGATTTTATGAACTTATCACCTTACCGCGATAGTGATGGTAACAATAGATACATAGAGATGTGAGACGGTTGACTGTTACGGAAATGCTATACAAAGTAAGTCGGATAAAAACAAAATATGTTATGTATAGTGACGGAACGCCTTTTATTCATTAGTTTATTAGTTTCAACCCAGTCAAATGATGCCTAGCCCACCTGGTGTTGTATACAAGTCAGCGTAATGTGCAAGAACGGCGCGTGGATGAATTAATGACCGAACAAACAACCTGAATCAATATTGAATGCTAACGTTAGTTCATCACACAAATTAAGTGATTAGCAATATAACTATATAATAACTGGATCCAATTCAGTATCGCAATTAAGTTTCTTCTAATTAGTTTGTAATTAAATTTTTGTAATAATCAGGCGTGTTATGATATTATTGTAGAAATGAATTTGCTATTGCATTTTTTTTTCAAAAGCCCAGACTTTTACATTAGACTACGAATATGATTACTAAAAGCATAGACGTATTGAAAATATTAAGGAAAAAATCTGTTTCTAAAATGTGAGAAAGAATTAAAATTTGAAGCTTAAAAGTAAAGCGACACATGATTGATCGCTTGATAGGATATAGTCAATTTTAAGAAACATTATAAACGAGTAAAGGAAACCTAGAAAGAGTAACACCGAAAGGATAAAGAACTAACAGAACACACCAAGGAGAAACTACAGGTGGTACCGCATTAGGAGATGAAGGAATTGGCAGAGAAAAAAAGTGGCGGTAACTCCACCAACAACAGCAAGGCTTTTAAATAAAATAAAAGAGAGAGAGAGAGCGAGAGAGAGAGAGCGAGTGAGAGAGAGAGAGAGAGAGATACATCAAGCCTAATCCGTCCCAAGTGATTTGTTTTCATTACTTCTCATAAGAAAATAAGAAAGTCAGCATAGTAAAAGTATTAGTAGTCAGTTGTTATACCTTTTCATGTCAAGCCGCGAGATAATTATTATTTTTTGGCATATTATTTGTTATTTTTTAATTTTTAGAATAATATTATAAGTACATCGATGCTTTAAAATATACAGCTATTTATATAGAAGCGAGTAGAGAAGTTTATAATTTTGAATTACATAAGTTTACAGTAGTTTGTACGTGGGCAAGCACATGCCGCTGTAGGTAGTAGGTAGGTAGTTGTAGTAAATATACACGTACATAGAAACGGCCAATTTTATATTGTTAACTTTATGTTTAATGAATACTTTCACTTTGTACGAAATATTTTCATTTTTATTCCACTTATTCGCTGTCACTTAAGTGACACGTGAAGAAGTATATTTTATGTTATCTATAAATTTACATTGGTTTCATTTTTTTTGTATACATGTGACTGCACATTAAATAAATAAAATAAAAAAATATATTTCATGAAAAGTTTGTTTAATATATTTTAATGACGATTGTTTCTAATTAGGAAAAATTGACGGTTCTCTCTAACAGTTCACTTGTTTAGTTGAAGATAAACAAAAAAATATCAGTAGCAGTGGCAATTATTTCTCAATTCAGGTCACAGGTAAAGCATCGCTGCCTGCCGTGACACATTTTAGCTCAACGTTGCTTGCCGGTTGCTTTGTTCTTTGAAAAGGGATTTATACTTTGTTTGGCAAAAAGAGAACGCGAACAATCGTCATACAACATGAAGACAGAGTGACTGAAAACGTAGAGCAAATAAAAACGTTGCCGTAAAAGGGAATTATATGATAAGAATAAAAAGGCAAAAGCTCTTCCTTTTGATAATCATTATAAGCCTTTGTATCCACAATAGGATAAGACTCCAATTGATGGCCAGAGCGAGAAGAGGGGGAAAAAGTGCAGGGACAAGGGGCGAGGACGGGAACGACGTAGGAGGTTTAGGACGTGTGCTGTGGTGCGGAACAACCCCTTTTTGGATATGGCATCGGTCCCCTGAGGGACTGACTAGCCGTCGAGGTGCCCTGTTGCTTGTAGATCCGGGGCACCTCACCGAAGTCGGCATTGGTGGCACTCGCCGGGTTTTAGTGGGTAGAGCTTCGTCCGCTTACAAGTTCTCGGCGGCAGCTAGACCCACATACCCGCCTGGGGTGACCCACTTCCCCGCGGGATGTCTACGCGCATTTCCCGGCGTTAAGAAAAAAAAGGATGTTCATGGCTGACGTCGACTTACCTTCAGGCACGTATGTCAATTTACCTATTCATAATTCAACTAACATAAAAAAAACATATAATCTTTTATTGGAATAGAGGCTTTCTTAGTAAGAATAAGATTCATTTCTATTCCTATATGATACTCGTGAGGCTGAAAACAAAACGTTCGCAAGTTTGCGCCATAACACCCGTTTTATTTGCCCGTCAATATCTGGCAGTTCGGTTACGTTGTACGAGCTAACTGTTTTATCACTTTATAGCTTGAGATCACATAAACTTACAAAGCGATGGCAATAAAAAGTTACAAGGGGAATATTTTTGTATTCTAACGACCTGTGAAAGGTTACCGCTAAAGGTCACTAAGTCATAAGTTATGCTTTAAAGTTTTTGACTTAAGATTGTTGTTCAAGTAAATTTTTTTTTAATGACGATGCCTATACTTGGAATTTGATATTTTTAAGATGGCCTATGATCAACAGTGAGCGTCTAAAAGCTGATGATGACAATGATGATGATGATAAAAATTTCACTATCCCAATAGGATCTTTCCAGCCCATCTAGACAAGTGGCAAACGCTAAACGAATAGAAATAGAATAGAATAATTATTGTATGGGAATAACAATAGCTCTCAAATTACATGTAAACTAGTGTCATACTCATACAATAAGTATTCTCTTCTATTTCTATTCGTTTAGCGTTTGTGCCACTTGTCTAAAGGGGTTTTTGTGATATATGTTCAGATACAGATTCTAATATTATAATAGTACGCAAAGTTGCAGCGTTATTTTAAACTTTATGCCAAACCAAAGTAAGTTGCAAGTTTTATAAGCATAACATACACTATAGGAGCGCTCATAAAACGTGTTAATCAAGAAAGTTGACATCACCTGTGATATGTACGACACATTCTACACCACAAAGTTGTTTATAGTAGACTTGTACGAGTATTATGGAAACTAAGCTTGAGTGTAAACCAGCTGCATTTGATCTGGTAATTTGAACTCGCGCACCCGATAAGCTTTTAATGACGCGAATATTTGAAATACGAAATGTATTTACTATTTTCTTTGTTACATAAATTAAAGTAAAGTAAGCAAATTATTGAGTAACATATTCTTTAAAAGTAATGCGATACTATTCATATACAAGTATATTATGTTTGTTCGAGTGTTTACCGAGTTTATAGTGTCTGAGTCTCCTTGTCATCATGACGACCTCTGTGGCTCAATGGTTAGCGCGTTGACGCTCAGCAGTGCTATTCTGTAAGAAACGCAGCGCTGTCGCAACGCTGTGACAGTGCTGTGAATTTAACTTGGTATTTACTAAGCTTGTCAAACCATATCAAACACCCTAGCAACGTTAACGCTGTGGGCGCGACGAGCACGTCGCGGCGCACAGCCTACAAAATTACTCTTAGAGAATAGTACTGCAGGTCGGAGATAGCGGGTTCGAATCTCACCAGGGAACAAAAAAAAACTTTCTGTGTTTCTGGGTCATGGATGCGTATTAAATATATTGTGTATTATGCGTTGCCCTCCTTTTCCCTATTCCCCCAATGGGCCACCGGAAACTCACAAACCGCACTAAACGCGACAGTTTAGCTGTCACTTTACGCCGATTTTATGTGAGCGAGAGGTTCCTCCCCCGTCGTGCCAGCCCAATTTGGCTGCAAAGCAGCAGTTAAATGCCATCACTTAACTCTGAAGTAAAAAACTAAACTGAACCTCTTACAATATAATGTATTTCTGTTGTCTGGTACCCGTAAAACAAGTCTCTTAGAGAATTTTCAGTCTCGTGAACATGACATTCGTAGACAATGTCGAAATATCGAGCTCCGCAAAACAATATTAAAAAACATGGTAAATATCCCGTTTTAAATACTTTAAATCTCTTAGAGAACTTACCACGGGACCAGATTGACATGACGTAAAAACGTCTATAGAAATTATTTATTAATTATTATTAATCATGGCGATTGAAATATTTCCGAGATATCGGGGCCGCATTAAAACTATAAACGTTGTAAACAACCGAACAAATATATTTTGATAATTACGTAATGCTTACGAATTTAACGTTCAGTAAAACATATTTTTACAGTGAAGACGTCGCGAATGTAGATGTTAACTGCGATAAAATCCATAACAGTTATTTCATTACGTTAACCAATCTTAAAATAATCAATCTAATGTGTGAACATAAGTATTTGATATAAAGACTAAATCATATAATAATACAGATAACATAATTTAAATCAAGCAGATCAAGTTTTTATAAGGTTGTGAATTTAACGATATCGTTTTCAAGCAGAATAATTGTGCGCTTTGCCTAATGAATATTGATTTCCTCCCCACTCATTTGCCCCGCATAAAATTAGTATCAAGACCGTTGTGAGAACCGCGGCCGATATTTCTTCAATCTTGAAGAGTAAAGAAATTTTCAGCGGCGCTCAACATTAAATTAGCATTGGGGATTTTTTCCTCTCACTTACCCGCCGTCCTGAACCGTCCCAGTATATTTCAGCGGTCGCGTAATTTGTGGCTCGTAAATGTTCTGAAATTGGTCATCCCTTTGGTTGAGGTGAATTTATGGCCTTCTCGGTTGGCCTGTCGAAAGGGGAATTAATAAGACCCCCTCTAATGGTGAAACGTACCCGTACCATCAATTTGAATGTCCCAAGATTGCTACGGACCAGTGAAATGGGCTCTGCTCGTGAAATATCTCACTTATAGATTTTTTTTATTACGCTCTATAAATTATGTCAGTGAATACTTTAATTCAGACGTTTGTTAAATACAATTATCTTTCCGCTTTCCTGGAAGTTAAAACTTAAATCCGCTCACTCAGCACAAATTTAATTAAAAAATCTATGGAATGAGGAGCAGTAAACTAGTGGTAGATTTAAATAGAAAAAATGTGACAATAATTGAACACCTTTTATTTCTATGGCATCATCAACAAGGCCTAGGCATCACGAGAGAAGCAGTTGCGCAAGACTCGACCGAGACCTGGCCACGACCGCTTCATAAAGAAAGAAGAATGTTGCCTAGACATTTTTTAAATTAATGTAGTTTTCAATATTTATTTTCCATCGATAAACTTACAAATAGGACTAGAGAGATAAAGAAATAGTTGTTTGCAAAGTCAGCTTACAGACGAAATTATGATTCATCATAGGGCGAACGCCTAGGCCGTTCGTGCCACTCTTTTGCTTGTTCCGCGCTCTCGCTTGCACAGCCGGCATTGATTTATAAGACGTTACAACGTCTGTAATACCATATTATAGTCATATAATACATAGTCAGTATACACTGACAACAATTCCATATTTATTATAAGATGTACTAAAAACGAATGAATACGAGAAAAATGAATTCCATTTAAAATATAATATATTTTTCGTTATATATTCGCATCTGGTCCTTCGAGCAGAAGCTTCATCTAGTAGGCGATGGACTGGTCGTTTTCCCGAAAATTTGGATAGTACAAAATTATTAGAATATGAGAACAAAGGAACGTCTTGCATCCTCATAGCACAAGAACAATATGCATATACAGACAGACATATTATCAGTGCACAACAGACTCATTCAAGGAAGAGGATTAGGTCAGAAGGGTATTAATTAGGTCATAATTAGATTTAAGGGTTATTTATGTTCTTTGATATATTTAGGTACCTAACCTAACAAAACGAGAAAAGCAATAGTTTGTCTCGCGCTGAGGATTCTAAAAGGGTGTTTTTTATGTTGATATTTTATGTTACTTGCAGGAAACTTCTTGCCAAATTTCGTGCATTTACGACAATTGTAATTTTACCCCATAGATTTTCGTTTTTCGTCCTCGGATTACGTTTAGACGTTTTGAGGAACAGAACTATAAAATGAGAACATTTTTGGGATCACTACATTGTCCATCTGACCGTCTGACAGTCTGAGTGTAAATTGTTACTTCCCGTTGTCACTTGTCTCAAGTTGATTAATTTCTGGATTTGGGGCATGTTCCAAGTTTAGTTATCACTTCTGTCTAGAGCCTTTAAGATGCTAATCTTCTTAAAGGTAACGCTAGTTACCTTTTTATTCGTCCATTGGTCTATAAGTATTTTATAAGTAAATTAAAGTCTATAATGCTTATCCCATTGACATATTCTAATACTTTATGGAGTAAAGGGTCACATAGTATGAGAGACTAGATTATGTTTTATTTTATTGATTAGTTGCACTAAGTTTAAAAAAGAATATCTAAAATTTTTATATAAGATATGTAAGTAAGTCATTTTAAATCAGTTATTTTTATCACATACTAGTTAAAACATCGATCGCTGTCAAACGGAAAATGGCGACGAAAAATATGCGAGTATTTTATGGATGACTGGCCGGAATGAAAATTTTTCACGAAGTTGCTTAAATTACTATCAGGTTTATTATTGAGGAGTGACACAGCCTATTCGGACGTTTCGTGTTGAAATGTAAGTAATACTCCTTCTATTTCCTGACTTTAAGGGTGTTATCTACTTCAGTCACGAATCGACACGAATTACCCCTACGATGTTTTTGGCATTGGTAAATTGATGGCATCGTACATGCAAAAATTTTACAATACTTTTTATTTACTTGTGCCTCACGGTAATACTTGAGAAAATGATGTTTTTGTAGTAGCACTTTTGCTTCTATCGAACATCTCTATCTTGTTTGTGATTGTATGCGAGTCAAAGGAGGAGAGACAAAGGATCGGTCGTCCTGGCGTCCATTTATGGGACCTCTGACAGATAAAGGCTACTGATGATGATTATGAAGGTGTGTAATTAGCATTGTTGCATTTTTGATAGTAAATAGAGCAGCCGCTTATAGAAAGCAAACTTTTCTCACAATTGATTGAAACTTATATTGCTGTGTCTATGCCGTTGCCATTTACATTATATATTTGTTATATGTTATGGAATGGCAACTCCAAAAATATTTTTTAAAATAAAATATAACTTTAGATACATAAATGTTTATATTAAAATAAAAAGTTTTTTTATTAGGAAAAAGCACGCCGTAACATAAATAAGCTTTTAATGTCCTTAACAAACATCAACAGCTTATCTTTTTCCAACATAGTTGGAAAGTTTCGTATTCACCGTACAGTGGCACAAGCTTCCTGCCTTCAGAGTACCCCACTAAACGCGTGACAAGACATATGTAGGGGACATAAATTCTAAGCATTTCCAGTAACACTTAACTCTACATCTTCGGACGGGCGGACGGCGGGCGGGTCTAGCAGCTGGCACCCATCCGAGCGGACGTATATAGTCTGGCCTAACGAAATAGAAAATGCCATTATTCTTTCCCCAAGACAAGGAGGCGTATTGTTTGTATACATTCGTTTATACTATAAACAAAATTTAATTTGGATCACAAATTATTTTTGTAAAAACGTGCTTTATAATTCTTGGCGTTTATTTTAAGATGCAGCGGATACATACGCAATTTATGAATTTTGTATTGGGATAATACATTCTTCTTCATTGGGATTCTATTTAATACGGAATCTTTTAAAGAAAATATTATTATTATTATGATGAGACTATTTAAATTTAATATATTATTATACATTAGTTTAAAACTATTATATTTATAGCTACTATTAGTTTATATCTACTAACTAAGCTTACAGCAACTATTATTTAAATACACTAAATACGATTTTAGTAGTCTATGAATGTATATTTGTAATATGTACGGTATGTTCCATTGTAACACCCAAGTCCTAAACATTTAATATGTGTTTTACAAGTGAAGATGTTAATCGATTTTATTATCCTGTTATATTAAAAATATTTAAAAAAAATTGGCTGTCTGTAAAGTTGGTTTACGAAAGGTAGTTTGACGTGACAACGTCAAACATTACATGCAGCACGAACCGAACTGAGCCGATCGCTCGAGCCGATCATGCTTCTCTCTTGTTCGTGCCGCGCTCTCGCTTTCGGAACGCTACATGACGTCATCTTTTTCGTGAATGCTGCCCGTAATATCGAGTTATTAGACGTTGTCACGTCAAAAAAAGGATTTGATTAATTTGGTAGTCAATCAAAATATTTAGCTTATTCTCTTGATACATGCATTTTACTGTTAATTAAGAGTAATAATAATGAACATTCCATATAAGATTTAAACCAGATACAATACACATATTTCATCAAAAGAAAGCTAAAAATATAACGTAACGTCTAAATCATAAAATTAATCCGCAGGGTATTAACAAAAAATGCTTTAATACTTACAAAAGTTGCTCGCTCACGTATGGCCGTATTCAGGCGTCAGGATAAAACTGGCGTGAGCAATCACAAAAGAGCGGAAACGAGGAGCGTAAAAACACGTTGATAAACTCCACAAGTCATATGCCATCGGCTTTTTAGTCACATACTCTTATTACTCAAATCAATTTTACTTAGCCTATGAATAAACGTAGTAATCGTTTTAGTATTAAATTTTTATTTACTCAAGTTTTTATTTACTTAAGTCACACAAGACTTACTTAAGACTATTTGTCATGTGGCTGTGGTATTGTTTAAGATACATTGAATTTACTACAATGTTGTAAATATCGCTAAAATTAGATTATAATAAGACACAATAATTATTCTTTGCTTATGTTTCTGATACAAGATGGGTCATATATTATAGATTTGCAACTACTACAAATTTTTAAATTAAAAATTTTTACTAGCAAATCATTATTTTTCTCTTTAGCAGAGCACTTAAATTTAAGCCCATAATTTTAAAGCTGTGCTATTTTGTTCAATGTTGTATTGTAGGTCAACTTCAAGCATGACTTGTAATTCCTTCGACCTTGGTCAATGATCTGAAAGTTTCGTTTTACCAATTACTTTTACTTATGTGCCGTATTGACATTCATTAAGGGAAACCTATGTTAAAATAGATGGATAAAGGCTGCTGATGATGGTGGTAATGTATTTTTTAGGATAAGATACGTTATGCAATTTATGTAACTTATTATTTCCAAATATTTTTCACTAGTTTTACCATTTACAAAACGTTTAAATTTTCATACATAAATTTCTCGAATTTTGTAATACAATCTTGATTATTATTTATACTCGATACATATTAAATTGTAACGAAACGAAACAAATAATTATTGTACATTTTTATAATTAAATTTGAAAATACAGCATGTAGAAATTACATTAATTACATTGTAACCCTTTTATATTTTGTCACTGAACTTGTCGACTAATTGCGAAAACCATTATCATAATTAGCAAAATTATTATGACAAAAGGCAAAGGCCAAATACCTGTTTGTTATGTGACCTAAAAGTCCCATTGGACAGTATTAAAGCTACATTGAATTTACTGTGACTTTTGCATTTTTCGGTAAATTATTGCATGTTACATCATTTCTCTATGCTGTACTATAGTTTTTATATGTATATAATATTATGTATATACGTATCTCACACAAGACTTACTTAAGACTATTTGTCATGTGGCTGTGGTATTGTTTAAGATACATTGAATTTACTACAATTTTGTAAATATCGCTAAAATTAGATTATAATAAGACACAATAATTATTCTTTGCTTATGTTTTTGATACAAGACCTAACTATAAGTGTGTGGGCTGAAAATCTCATCTGAAAATGTTCAAGCTACATTGAATTTACTGCAATTTCAGTATTAACACTTAAAATTAGTTTGTTGATTTAATGCATCTGTATACTAAATATTTATACATCTGAAACAAGGCATGACTCTGCGCATGGCCTGAAAGGCTTTTCTGAGAATGTTTAGGCTTAATTGAATCTACCGCCATTTTTATATCTATCAATAAATCTAGTACATTTGACACCATTGTTCTAATATTTATAATTCTGATACAAGACTTGACTGTACTTGTATGGCCTGAAAGTCCAGTCTAATGCTTAGGCTATATTAAATTTAATGAAATTTTAGTATTTAACGTTATAATTAGTGTGTGATACAATTGTTTTATATTCTAATATTATTTTATATATCTGACACAGCTTGGAGCCCTCGTTACAAAGCCCGCTAAAGTCGCTCGCAGTCTCTTTGTTGTTGGATGTGCACGGCTAGTACCCGTTAAACGATTTATGTACGTCTCCTTTATTACGTCTCAGATGATAAGACCATCCACATCGCCTTGTTTCAATGTATTATAATATTACTTCTAGAATGTTCTATGTAAGCTATATTTAGAACTTTGTGTTGGTGAAATGCAATTGTAGTTAATTTTTGTTTTCTGATATCTAAGCGATTTTCAATCATTGTAATGAGATTTTCATGTGTTTGAACCTTTGAACTAATTTTATGATCATTTATTTATTTTTATGGCTAATTTTTTAATCTAGGTTTCATTCAGCATACTTAAGTGGTTTGATAACCCTCTAAGTGAGTTAGAGTGGGTATGGACTCTGTTTCTTGTGCGAAAGGTTCCGGATTCGATTCTATCTCCCGTATGCTGCGAAATGAGTTTTTCTAAATTTCTAAGTGCACCTTAAATACAAGACCATCGTTTGCTCACCAGTGAAGGTAAATAAAGTGAGGAAACCCACACGCATGATGACATTGAATGTCATGGCATTCTATGACGTTTACCAACCCCGATTGGGCCAGTGTATGGGTAAACCATGGCCCTTCACCCTCTTCGCCTGATTTTGAGTAGGAGATCCGTGCCCAGCAATGGCTCATATATTATGGGCTTGCTACTGCTACTAATTTTAAAATTATAATGTAATAAATAAAAAAAATGAACTTTGTTAGTTCATTTTTATTTTTTTCATTATTATTCTCTTTATAGCAGAGCACTTAAATTTAAGCCCATAGTTTTGAAGCTGCGCTATATAGTTCAATGTTGTATTGTAGGTCAACTTTAAGCATGACTTGTAATTCCTTCGACCTTGGCCAATGATCCGAAAGTTGCAAATAAAATCGACTGAACAAACACGAATATCATGGTCGTTAGTCGTATCTCTACAAATACTATCTGGTAACGTACTAACTATGAGATGTTTCGCATTTCTACCGCGTAGGTACCAAATGGAATATGTATTCAAGAAATATGCGAAACTCCAATGCATCATTACAAATAACCCGACTAATATTACTAGCTTGAAAGTTTATAAGAATGTATGGATGTAAGATGGATATACACATTCATGTGAAAACTACTGAAAAGGTTTTAATAAAACTTCACAATAATACACATAACTTACATATACTTATATAAAGGCTATAATATAATTAATTATATTAATTATGAGAAGTAAGCGGATGAAACCAAGGGCACCGAAAATTATTAATTAGAAGTGATTATAAAAATGTGAAAAAAATGTATGGTTGTTGTTCTACATAAGGAATACGATATTTTTAATACGATCAATTTTTATGTGTGTCATTCGTACAACACAAACTTTTCACATGGCAACATATTATGAACAAACTTTTGAATGTCAATTCCATTTTCACCTATAAGTAATCGTAATTTGTTATTGTTAACTCATCTTTGCACAAAATCAAATATATTTTGGATGAACATCACTAGTTCATTTGTTAGCACAGATATTATATTTTTGACTGTTGCAGCATTGGACACTGATGAATGCATCAATTAGTTATCTGTTGACAATGTATCGTTTGGTACAAAAATGTATAGAGATTTAATTTTGACAGATGGTCCTATGATGGTCCAGAGATCTGAATATGATCAGAATTTGTGTTTTTAATTTATTTTCTCTTTCTTTTTAATAATGCTTTTATTTTAAACTAACTAGATTTGTTCCGGTACGGAATAACTATTTAAGATGAAAAAGGGAAGGAATTGGGTCTTTTGAAGGAAAGAGGTGAACGCCACCAATTAATATTTAACCAGTACTATCTCTTATGGTTCCATGCGCCTGAGGCCTAGGTGATACTAAGTAGTAAGAGGGCCTTAAATCTCTCATGCATCTATCTCAGTACCAACATCTACGGTAGATATTCTGCTTTTCTCTTTCTGATATCAGAATTTGACGACCCCTCTGGCTCAATGGTTAGCGCGTTGGTGCTCAAGCCCGGAGGTAGCGGGTTCGCATCTCTCCAGGGGATAATGTCGAAAAAAATGTTTCTGTGTTCCTAGGTCATGGATGTGTATTAAATACGTGTATTATAAAATAAAAATCATAGATGTATGTATTAATATAAAAAAAGTATTAAATATATGTAATTCTGTTGTCTGGTAACACAATTTTTTCTGAAACTTAGCACGGAACCAGATTGACGTGGTGTAAAAGCGTCCATAGATATTATTATTATTATATTATTTAACGTACGGACAGGAAGATACGCTTTCCACCAGCCAAGCCTGTGTCAGGTCAAATCAATGGTCGCTGAAATGAACCAATCGTATAGCAATAAACTAGATAGTTCGTTATCTTATTATTGCGTCACCAATCTTTTAACCGTTAATGACATCATCTGGACACTGGCCAACTGTGCTGGAATAAAAGCCGTAAATTGTCTTTATAACTTAATATTCGCTCTCGTGATGGTAGTAGATGCGATCGGGTTTTTATAAAAAATATTTATTGAAATGTAAAAATCCTTTTTTTTTGTTCTAAATATGATCATCAACGAGCTTTGTTTCAGGTCATGACATCAATTCGATGTCGGCATTTGTGGTCCTCATAATTGTAAAGTAAACTATCAACCCTTATATGTCCCACTGCTGGGCACGGGTTTCCACCTCGATATCGGGCGAAGGGGGCAATAGGCCATAGTTCACCGATGCGCTGGGCTAATGCAGATTGGTGAACTTCACATACTTCAAAGACTTTCGATCCCATTAGGCATGCAGGTTTCCTCACGATGTTTTCCTTCACGGAATAGTTGTATCAAAAAGAAATATATTTTTTATTTAAGCACAAAATCTTTGCAATAAAAAAATACGCAACTGTGTTATAACATTGTCTTATTAATCAAGTTTTGTTAGAAGTTATCAAAATAATTTCTGTAAAGGTTTTAATTGGGGATTAAGTATGGTTCGTTTTCCAGAAATCTAAATAGACGAGAAACTCAAAATAAATTGGCACACGAAAACTTCATGGCACAATTCAAATGAGGGTTATCTTGTTATTTTTTGATAAGCTCTTTAATTTCCGTTTCTTCGATTCTAAATAGGTGGGGTGACCTCTTGGGTTGGCAGTAGGTGTGGGCTAGGGTGGGCAAAGTGATGAGCTTCTTACCTCCTGGTAATCGCCTCCCTCAGACACCCTTAACTATATATGTATTTAATTGACCTCATTCGTACATATAATATTAATAACTAATTTCACTGCGATAATAAACTAAAACATTGAAATACAATTGTATTACATATTAATATTGAAAGGCCTTATGCATGTATTTTATTAGCCTGTAGCTTTTCCAGGCAGGGCAAAGGCTTCCCTTTTTTCCACTCAACTCAAAAGTCCTTATATTGTGAAGCATTTTTGAGTTCAGTCCTCACTTGGAAAAAGTGTTTTCAATAAGAAAATTGTACAATTAACATAATTTGTTCTAGTTCAAATCAATATTTGTTTTTCTTTTGTTTATAAAGGTGGAGTTTTATGTCACTGGATAGAGCGGTCACCAGTTCTAATTCCACTCAAAAAAAGTGTACGCAGCAGCAGAAATCAGAGTAAATCTCTATAAAACCAACATTTAATGAAATGGCACTTTTAATTTTTTTTATAATGAAGTGCATTCAAACCTTATGGTGAAATCACATAGAAGCGTCAAGAAAAAAAAAACTTTTGTTATCATTGATTGAGATCCAGCGAATTTAAAAGACTGTTGGTTTATACAGAATGCGTCATAATGTCTGATACTTGATAAATAGGTAGCACAAACTTGAAGATAATTTAGGTAACATCTGGTATTAGGAAGAAAAAGGTAAGAACCTTTTTGGTTACGTATACTGCCGAAGGGAGGTAGCTATTGGCGACTTGTGGTCCTGGAAAAGGTTGAGGGTATTACGCCACGAAGAAGATCGCTTATAAGGTGGACTGACCAGATAAAAGTGGCAGAAATGGCACTACATAAATGCACGAGAAATGCCATCAAAGAGGAATGGCTGTCTTTTGTGAAGGACAACACCTGAACGGATGACCACGAACACACGTTTACAAGTAATGCCAACAAAGAAGATTTCTATATATTGTTTTAAATTTACTTATTTCGTTTGCTCGTTCAGGACCTAATATTCTCTAGAGCAACTTTTTCATGACTTTATATAGCCTAATCAGAGGACAGTTACTACTGATAATAAATACCTTAATAGTTGAATTCTGATAAGGACTTTATGTCGTTATTAGTGCACAGCGGAACACACATACATACAAACATACGTATAATATACCAGTTAAAATCAAAACGATCCTTTTTTCTGTATCATGGTCGAGTGTAAAAAAATGATAAGCCAACAGCCTTTTGTTTGAATCAGCTGGTATAAAACACACGCTATGACAAAGTTATGTCTACCCCTTTTCTCACGTTATCTTTATGTCGACATGCATGCACGCGATGCTCTTTACGTTACATCAATACAAGAGATAACAGCATATAATCTTTAAATTTCAGTTGTCTGTTGTAGTTCGCATGCTATAGAGAAAGCACTCGATAATGATAACCATTGTACATAATATGCCAAGGTAAACAACGAATTACTATATTGTAATTTTTTTAGATTCTATTGTTTTTTCATCTCTTAAGATTATCTTTGTATAAAAGAATCACCGTTGATTTGTTCGCGAAGAACTTACAAAAATAATCACCCGGTTTTAATAAAAAAAATTGCAAACGGCTTGCAATTGTTCCAAATTGAGGGACAGGATAGCTTTGGACACGATATGTGGTGTTGCTGCCTGTGACAGATGCACGTTACTACATATATTGCTAAAGGTGTGTGAAAATAAAATACACGAGTTTTTTAATAAACGCATAGTTTAGATATGTCGTGAACACGAAATGGACATTCAAATGCGAAATTGGTCCAGCGACATCGGCAGTGCACTTCATTTAGCCGAAATACAAAATTCACCCAATGCTTTGAATTTTTGGGGTTCTCTAACTAGAAGACATTTTGTTATAGAGGTTTGTAATTTGAATAAGACTTATTTTGATCCAGCTATTGTTGATAGTAGATACTGGAATTGATAATGTTTAATCAATATTTTTTATTAAGGTAGAAATAGCGAAAGTGACTGACGACAAATCGATGGTGAATGTTAATCATGATGTATGTTTAACATAGCATACGAACGTATACTCATGAACTCTCTCTTTCGAGCCAGTCTCGGTGTCCATAATTCCCATTTTATTATTTCTCGGACACAATATGGATACGTCAAAGAAATATGTCGATTTCTTTCCTTCTCTCCTATCCCGTAAAGATAGGAGCGCAGGGAAATGCGTACGTCTTTTGCTACGGTACGGTACATACCAATAATAATTCATATTTAAATACTAATACAAATAAATATGCAAAAATTAAATCAAATATGTTGTAAAAGCTCCAGTTCAAAAATTTGAGAATGGAATATTATTCAAATAAAACAATTTTATTTTGTGCACACACAGAATTACATGAAAATAGAGAACGCATAAATGAATTTGTACTTTAAATAAAATATTTCCGACCCCGTTATTTTTGCGGTAGCAGTAATTGGATGTTCGCGTTTTAAGTACCATCAAAATGCACAAGTGAACTCTCGCATGCTTCATCGACTAACTTGAAAAATAATAGATTTATTGAATGCACCAAAATAAAAATGTATTCCCCGAATATTTTGACCCTTCAAAATAAAAATGAATTTGTATTTCAAACATATTTGGACCCTTTTAAAATGAAATCCAACATTCAACCAGTAATAATAATTCTCATTTCTGGCGAGACCATTCGAAAACATTGAATAAAAAAATATAACGCTGTATAAAAAGGTGGAGAAATTTATTATGGAATGTTTTTACAGACGTTCGAAGTTCCTTAATCTGAAATCGATAAAAACGACGTCGAGCCAAGTTGTGAATAGTACTTTAAGTTTGGAATTGAAGAAAGTCGGTCCTTTTCGCCCAACACCTGTGTAACGATACGCTTGGTTGATAAAGCTGGTAGTTTCAGAGACCCAGCATCGAACAAGATAAAACCAATGTTTTCCTAGTAATTTATTGAAGATTGCAGAAGGACTTTTAGATAACAGTATCTTGAGGATCGACTGTGATCGTGTTATTTGCTGCAATATTGTTTACAATTGTATTAAGTTAGATCCAATCTTACTAATATTATAAACGTGAAAGTTTGTAAATATGGATGTTTGTTACTCTTTCACGTAAAAACTAGTAAATGGATTTTAATGAACTTTTATAACAATAAAGCTTATAATTCAGAATAACTAAGGCTATAATAATTTATCTCCTTACTCCTTAAGGAACGGAAAGTACGCGGATGAGACCGTGGGGCGCTACTAGTAAACTATATTTAAAATATTTGAGATTGTAAGCTTTTAATTGTTTTTTCTTTTTTTTTATAATTTTAATCTTGCAATAAATCGTGCTCAAAGAACTGATCCGGTATAATCATTAGTTCTACGAGTACACAGAATTTGTGCATATTGAGGGTTTAAATTTTTATACGGATGATAATAATATTATTATTTAGGGATAGTAATAATTATGTACCTATATTGTTTTCTTATGTTTACGCGAATTTCACTCATTATAATTAAACAAATTTACGGATTTTACAGCAACCATGGTCAAGTATCCGAAACGTCGGGCTTGTAAAAAACTTAATAAACCGCGATAAAATTCGTAAATTTGTTTCATTATGCAAGTAATAATTAAGTATGTTGGAAATAATTCAATTTGTATTTTTATGTTTCTGCTAGTTTATATTGTATTTTTATTACCAATGGAATCGATGCGCTTGCGCAGCGCACCCGTCTGTGCTCTGTTTATTACTATCATTCTTGTTTCTGTTTTGAAACAGCTCTGCAGATTTTTGGATAGAAGTGTTAGTATTGACTTCGAAACTTGTCATAATATGTCTCAGGATAGGACCATGAATGTGTTGCTCAGTATAGTTCCAGGTTAACTTGTTTATGATTATGGACAATTAAATCACTTACCATTATATAACTCAACTGCTCGTTTTACAATCCAACTAACATAATACAATATGTGAGCAGAAGATGGTTTGCAAATTTAATCTTATAACTCAACATTTAATATTGGTAATAATTAACTTGTGGTATGTATACATATGTGTGTGTCTGAATGGAAAACCTTGGAAACAATGATTGTAATCTATTTAATTTGAGTCGTTAGTGTCAAGACAAGAAGGGATATAAACATAAATTAGCGTTTTAATTGTTTCAATAAATTCTCCCCTATAAAGTTTTCGTTATATAACTTTTACAAGAGCTTATCCAACTTTGGTATAAACGTTCTTGGGACAGTTTTTAATTGTAACAATGGGTTGGGATAATTTAAATTAAAACCTCTCTAATGTAGATGTAATAATGTTTATCTTTAATTTTATTACTGCGAGTTGCGTTGTCATAATGAATAATTAATTAACATTGTCTTTTCTGCGTGATATTAGTCTATGTGATATTTTCTAATTAATTTAATTAGTCACCATGATCACCATCGAGGGTTGGTATAAGATAATAACACAAAAAGATAGAGAAAGATTGGAAGCTTTTGAAATGCGATGCTGCAAAAGGAAGGGACAAGTTGGACAGAAATAGTCTCAAATGTTAAAGTTTTGGAAAGAGTGAAAGAGCAAAAGAAAATCATTAAAGCCATAGAAAACCGAAGTGGCAGTATGATTGGTCACCTGATACGTCATGATTCGTTTTAAAAAATATCATAGAAAGAAAGATTAAAGGAAAAAGAGGGAGACGCGGACTTAAATGGAACAAATAAGGAGAAGGTACAGGTTATGTCGTATAAGAAGGTGTTAGCGGTGAGGCGAAATGAGCGACGAATACTCCACCGACAAGAGAAAAGCTCTTAAATAGAGAGAGAGAGAGAGAGAGAGAGAGTAATTACAATGCCTCTCTACCACTTCTTTCTGATACATGGCAAATTTGTCTGTGCTGGTACTCATGCAGCCGGAAGCACGGCACAGCGTACCCCACTGATGATCTACTCTAATTGATCGATCGGTGATCTACTTAGTAATTAAGTCTTATCTCTGAGACCTAAATCTAAATAATTTTTGTTTAGTTGTATGAAAGCGCGTACTCCGCGCTACATTAGTCAGATATAAAAATAAAAATAACTTTTTACATCGTATCAACTTATTACTCGTATTAGCTTATCGAGGTTCTAGTGTAATTTTATGCCGAAAAATTTTACGGAACCTGTAGTTGTATATTTGAAAGTTTATGTTTCTTAACAGAATATAACATTTTTGTTTTAAGGAAGATATGCTGGTCCATGATCCCAAATAAATAGTACAATTTGTCCGTCGTTGATATATGTCACATCTGCGATTTCTGCTTGTTGTTTCCAAATATCACTACACTGATCGATTGTCTACAATATCACATACACACAATCTTAAAGTTAGCATATTTTTATTTAATAACAATACAAATAAATATTATAATGTAACAACTTTTACGGGTGTCCTCCCGTGACTATGGTTGCTCAATAAACTATAATAAAAATTAATATAATAAAATAAAAATTATAATAATCATTCAAATAATATAAATTCCCGTTAACATAGAAAATAATAAAACACAAAAATTGTTAATAGATACGAAACCATTCAATACTTGAGCTTTATTGAATTTCATGGGAACATTTCAGTGTCCTTACATCAAATTTGCTTAAAAGCTTCCCTTTACCTGTTTGATGTCACATCTTACGTTTATTGATCACATCTTAAATAGCACACTCGGCGTTTCGCCTGCGACTACTTTTCCTCGTCAAAGAATAGCTCAGCTAAGAGTACCTTTGAATTCATATGACCTTTTTGACTATTAAGGCGACTTACCTTTTATGGCTTATTCTTTTATGGCAATTTCTTAACAAACTTTGGCTTTTGACCTTTCCAAGACAATATTTGAGTTTTGAGTTCTAATAAAGGTGTTAATAATTCATTCTGATTAGTCTGCCTTATAAATTTGAAGGGTATGCGAAAATAATAATAATATCTATGGTTGCTTTTAAGCCACGTCTTTTCACAATCTGGTACCGTACTAAAGCTTCCGAAGAACTTGTGTTACTGGTACCAACCAATGAAAATACATATATTTAATACATTTTTTATATTCATACATATATTTAGGACTTTTATTATATAATACACATATTTAATACACATCCATGACCCAGAATCACAGAAACTTTTTTGTTCCCTGTCGAACACACACAGAGGTCGTCATGTGTACTACATTGTTTTTTTATGGCAGTGCATTGCGTTCGGGTACACCTGACTATCTCTGATTATGATATCGTCTCTCGTCATCAGATAAAGATGAAGTGATGTCCGTCCGGATTATCTTATCACCGATCTGTTTGTCTTTGTGTTTATACAAAGAGATCTGCATTCAGCATTGACAGATATCGATTGATAAAAATGTTGATTTACAGTCGCTTATTCACAATTTCCCTCAAGAGTATGATAAATTAGATTCCACTTAACTCTTCGTGTGCCACGCCTATACGGCAATTATGTGAAAATTACCCGCACATTAACGTCAGCACTATGAAAATATTCCTGAAAATAGCGTTAAAAATAAAAATATATTTTCTTTTTTCAAATTAGGAAATACTATTTACATTTTTTTTTCTAATATTTACGTGCATTTCATGAATCTACTTTTACGGATCTTACCACTGTTCATCAAGTTTTTTCTATGTCCCATGTTGATACTTTATAGAAGCTTCGGTCGTGGAAACCCTCCTGTATTCAATACTAGCTGTTGCCCGCAGCTTCGCCTGCGTTAACTTAGATTTACAACTGCATTTTAGCGGGATAATATAGTCCATAGCCGTCCTCCATATATAATATAAAAAAGGCTATTGATTATATACGGATTACTAATTGATTATATATAGATAAGTATATAAGACCTGACTAAGTCCTGTTTTTAAGATTAGCGCGTTCAAACAAACAAACTCTTCTGCTTTATATCTATATCGTATATACATATCTATATAGTATATACATGTAGTAATTGAAGAATTTGTGGTTTGAGTAGAACCCCTCTGCTGCACTGAGGCTCCAGCCCCGGCGCGGCGCCCCAGCGGGTAGGTAGTATATAGTAATTTTTCAGCCTTCCTTTAGAAATCATTTTTTTAGGTAACAAACATCCATTCACCCATACCTATATACTCTCGCATTTATATAATATAGTATAGCACCGCCCCGCGTTCCCGTGGGAATATTGGGATGATTATAGCCTATGTGTCAATCTGATGTATAAGCTACATTATTATGGAGTTTCATCAAAATCCATTCGGTAGTTTTTGCGTGAAAGAGTAACAAACATCCATACTCACAAACTTTCGCATTTATAATATTAGTAGGAAGTAGCATATTATGAAAGGGTAACAAACATCCATCTACCCACACTTACAAATATTTCACATTTATGTATAGTATAGCACCGCCCCGCGTTCCCGTGGGAATATTGGGATGAATTATAGCCTATGTGTTAATCTGATGTATAAGCTACATTATTATGAAGTTTCATCAAAATCCATTCGGTAGTTTTTGCGTGAAAGAGTAACAAACATCCATACTCACAAACTTTCGCATATTAGTAGGATAACTTGATTCATATTAAAAATTATTATTAAGTGGCCAGTATTTCGAAATAGGAAAAATGAAGCAGCGAACTATATTTATTTCTGCGGCATTACTAGATCTTTGCTTTATAAATAATGATACCGCTATGTGAGAGGAGTAATTAGCGCGCTGTAATGACAAAGAGCGATTGTTCAGCTGTGACGTAATATAATCGGGTATTGGTAGTTCGTTTTGTAATGCATGACTTAATAACGAGACGACTCAAACGAGCTTGAGAGCACCCTTTAATTTCGAATTCAGATTTCAATTCGAACTACAAATCGATACTACAGAAGGGCATGCTATTGGATCTCTGCTAATTTGTTTTTTTTTAAGTATTGCATATTAAAATTGGTTGTCTGTAAAGTCGGTTTACAGACTGTAGTTTGACGTGACAACGTCAAACATTACATGCAGCACGAACCGAACTGAGCCGATCGCTCGAGCCGATCATGCCTCTCTCTCGTTCGTGCCGCGCTCTCGCTTTCGGAACGCTACACGATGTCATCTTTTTCGTGCATGCTGCCTGTAATATCGAGTTATCAGACGTTATCACGTCAAAATGTTTACGATATATGAAAGAGGATTTTTTTATTTTTACGGATATTTTGCAGAATCCGCGGTGAATGGAAACGGGCCGATGATGATAATAAATAAAAAATATTATATTTAATAGTAGATTATATATTTAAAATTTAGATTTATAAATCTAAGTAATATATTACACAATTGTGTAGTTATCACGAATATACTTTGTGTTCTGCCATAATATTGTAAAAATAATGAAAAGGCATATAATTTTAATGTAGTAAAGTTTAAAGTAACATATTACTGCTAATAATTCCCTTAATAAATATAATTCGTTTCTGAACCATCCCAAAAATGGCTAATTACTAGCTTATTATTATAGCTTACAGAACCTCAAACTTTTCGCAATCGGATATACACTTGGCCGGTTTTATTGTCCATTAAAGTCGGTTTATCGAAGTTGATGTACTGCTAATCGCGAGAAATTAGATTCTATTTACAACAAATTGGATATAATATTATTATCCGTCAAACCAGAACTCCAATTGAAAGCATAAACACACAAATAAAACGCAAATAAATTATACAAACTGTAAAAACAAGGATATTTATAATGAAACCCCTATTCAAAGCACTTTGTAGAAGAATAAAAAATCAATAATGCCAGCATTATTTTAAAATTTAGTCAATAACTTCTATTCAAGTTTCAAATAGAAAAAAAATGGGAATAGATGGAACACAATTACTTTACCAGTACTCGACAAGCGTCCTATTTCTCTCGCCCGTACTACAGTAATAGGTTTTCTGTTCTCCTCTCTCTATTAGAGTTTGCTTGCAGGATACGCCCCCAAACCTCACCCCAGCCCCCTGCGCTGTCGGTGCCACCAACAATGACCTCGTATTTCAGACGGAATTGTTTAAACACGGAACAAAGAAATACCTAGAACCGTTTAAGTATTTTGCTATAATTTCATATGGACTTTTGTTATTTTTATACATAGTGTATGTTAGCTTCTGTTTGTGTTGTTTGTGTTTTTTACACGAGTTAATATTTATGGGAAAATAATTTGACATGATTTATATATATATTTTTTTTTGTTTTTTATCGTAAAATAATTGAAGAAAGAACTTTGTTTTGTAGGAATCTGTTAGTTTGAGTCAAATGTTATTGTCACCAATTTAACATGATTGTTCTTGGTTTAATATTAGGTACTTGATTTCATTCTGAGCGAAAGTCCATCCATATCTTTAATAGTAGGGATATTTTTACAATTTCACGTGAAAACTACTACTTACCGATCATAATTATACTTTGTTCTAGAGCTACTACAAATAACATAGTCTGATACATTTAAAAAAATATTTTTTTTTTGCTAACGCGGGCGAACTGCGGGCAACAGCTAGTTGTAAATAAAAATCACTATGCGCTTAATACTGTCTCTTCAAATCGATACTACATCCAAATTTTATCCAAAACAGAAATGCGGTACAATCAAGATACATAACTATAGACTTACAAGCATCTTAAGTTACTATAGTAAAATACGAGTATTTCGTTTGTGTGTGTAAAACTAGATAAAATTCTAAAACATGTCTGCAACTAAAATTATAATATTGTTCATCTAAAAAAAATTTTATTACATCATTGATCAACCATCCATTTCTGGAAATAAGACTCTATCAATGAACGCTAAGACCAAGCGGCCCACAACAACCGGCTATTGCATAGACATTGAACATTCTATTTAGTTGCGTGATATGAATATACAGGTATGTCCAATACCTTTTTTTTACCTATTATTTTCCTAAACAATGATGAACGTCAGACACAATAAAAAGTATTTGAATATGGATTTTTGTTGAGTTAATCAATCATCAAATTGTAATCTGCGTGGGTGAGTTTGGTAAGCTTAATATGATTAAAATACAGACAAACAGATGAAAAGCTATGAATAACTTTTTAATTTGATTACTTTGAAACTCGATTACGTTCAAACCCTATCCGCTTATCGATAGTCTATTTTGTCTGTATGTACCAACAAAACAGTATGGTTTTATATTTCGGTAGCATAAGTTTATTCTCGAACCTTCGTGAGGAAACGGTAAAATCAAATAGTACAATTCGTGTGAAAGGTATTCACAGGAAACATTTACAAAAATACCACGCTACATTGATTTTAAATATTATTTCGGGGAATGGAACGTTAAAAATGTATAGAATGTAGAGCGAAATATTACTAAATATTGCAACATAAGCCGAAGAACTGAGAGCCGATGGAGCTATCTCAGCTTTGAATTTGGAACACGATCGTGAAGATGCAAAGGTAGGTTTACCTTTTACTAGATAAGACAATGATGGTGCGTGCAAAGATGGTCGTAACTTTAGATGCGAATAGTGGGTATCGGAGGACAAGGCGTTCATGAAGGAAGCCTGATGATGATGATGATGATAGTAAAAAAAATATAGTCTTCGTTTCGCAGCTATTTACGTTACAACAATAAAAACCTTAAGCTGTTAATGTTTAGAGGGTAATTAAGTTTTATGTTTTGTTGCTTATTACGCGATTTGTGGATGTGGACTCGAAAAGACAAAATTGACAAATAAATACCAATAGCTATCACGGGATGGCCAGTAGATATTATAAAATACTAGTAGCACCCCCCGGTTTGACGCATTTAGTAATAGTTGAAAATACAATTCAAAGTAATACAAAGATATAATTAAATATAGATTCCAATCGGATAAAAACAAAAAAGAGTTAAGAGCGGTGACTTAGGGGGAGTGGGGGGGGGAGTCATCACAATATAACAGTGTTAAGTCATTTGTCATCACGGCATTCGAGACAAAGGCGCGCCAATAGATGGTTCAAATCCATCGACCACACAACCTATAGACTCCTAATGTTTGATTTTTCGTATCAAATACATTCTGGCAAGTAGCTGAGGTGAGACGAAAGGGGTCGCAATGCTGTGATTAGCTAATTCAATGTCATACATTACCAATCACGGAACGTTAAAAAGAAATGTATATATTTCGCAACGGGAAAGAATGAGACGACACGATAGTTTGAGTACATTGTTTACGGCTTACATCGGAACTATCAGTCAGATGTGGCGCCAGAACCCGTTCCCCTGTTATTATGAGGAGCAAATATTTTTCATAAATTTGTACTGTTTGCATGAGGTACCTCAATGATTCTATTTGATTTGTAAAGACAATAAAGGCTAATTAAACACTACGAAGTTAATGTCCAGAACAAAAGCAAAAATATGTGCAACATACTACTTCAGCAAAAATTTGTGAGCATCATAAATAAATGTTTCATTAGTCTAATGATCACAAATAAATATTTATTTCTTTCTTTCTTCTTTAATTACATAAATTGATACTATAAAATAGAAAGGGATTTCGTGAGAAATATAAAAGTTCTTATATCCATAAACTGCAAGGTAATTTACTTTTTGCAAGGAAACTAACTCTTTCCGTAAAATATAAAATGCGCTTTTAGATTGTTTGCAGTTTAACGTTTATGGGTGGGAGCGAATAGGTACAAAAGAAAATTTCTATATTACGCACCACTGAGTCAGAAATGTACTTCGCTATGAAAATGACTATTTTCATCTTCGGTAAATTGTGTGTAATAGGTGGAACGTTAGAAATAATATTGAAGTACTATTAATGTAAAATACACTTTGCATGGAGCTTAATCATAAAATATTTTTGTAACAGAGTTCCATGCGCAAAGGTTTCTTTTGATTGGACATCCTTGAAACGAGCGGGTCTGATGGCATCCCTGATGGTGATGCGAATTTGTTCTCGTGAGTTGGCACCTGTCTTTGAGCGTCTAGAATATTTATCTATTTGGTGTGGACCCACGCTCGTGGTAGACTGCCTTAGTGCATTAAATCCCAAAAAAAAAGTATATTGTGCTTATTTTTATTCTGCTAAAGTTTGACCGTAACATCTATGGTAAAAATTAAATCGTTTTAATCAAAATCTTGTTTATTTCAAATGCTAAGGCGTATTTGTTGATAATGTTCTTCGGAGACTTAGAGGGAGAAAAGCAGATTTTATAGTCAATATCCAATTAAATGACTGGCCTGTTGGTCGAGTGGTTAGTGACCCTGACTGCTAAACTAGTAAGTCGTGGGTTCGATTCCCACCTAGGGAAAATGTTTGTGTGATGAGCATGATCATTTGTTCTGTGTCCGGGCGTAATTTATCTATAATAATATGTATCTATTAAGAAATATATAAGTAATGTATCAGCTGTCTGGTTACCATAAGAACAGGCTTTGCCTAGTTTGGGATCAGATGACCGTGTGTGAGTTGTCCCAACATATAACATGTATACAAAATTGTTTTTCTAAGTTTTTCAGACGAAGGTTATTTAAGTTAAGGTAGATTTTGGGCTTTATTATTTTCTTTGAATTTCTTTATTACTTGTAGATTCAATTAATTACGACGAACATAGCTCTAATAATACGAAAAATAAAGTCCGTCTGAATGATTAAATATTATTTTTATTACTTTATTTTATTTATTTAACAAAATTCAAGTCCAAAAAAGTAAATATAATAGTTGTTTACTTCACCGATCAGTGTTCGAACTCTTAAAACGTTGAACTCTACTTTCCACATAAATAAAACTTTGAAAGGTTAGCCAAATAACCTTCTCGACAGGTAATAACAATACATTGCAACTTAAATAGCCTGTAGTGCACATAACATGGAAGAATAAAGAACATAGAAAGACTACATACAACAAACATTACAGCTAGGTAACATAAAAAGTTAATCGGAGACAAAGAAATATTCTAGATATCCTTGTTTTCTTTTTTCTTTTAGTATTGTGTAGCATACGTATTACTCACTTAACGTTGGCTAATTATATTAAAGTATCAAAAAATACGAGAGATATACCCGTCTATAGTGTGTATACATTGTGTTCGAAAACGCGGTAATAGAAGCTGCTACTCAGCATAATAGTCGAGCGGTAAATAGAAGCCGCTAAGCTCAATTTACTTTTTATAAAATAGTGAGAGAGGAGAAAATATTTCTCTTCATTTATTCTATTTAAAAGATTCCTATAAAAAAATGTAGAGGTACTCAAAGCTAAAAGCCAAATTAAAATTAAACGAGACATAAAACATCATCGCCAACATCGTCATCAACAGCCTTTATCCGTCCACTGATGAACATAGACCTCCCTCAAAAAAACGCCAAGACGACCGAATCCTTTTCGTCTACCGAAACAGGGCTCCACTATTGAATCTTATTTGCCCATCGGTTGATCATTACCCTCAGTATATTATGTGGTCACAAACTTAGAACGCGCTTTTATTAGGTTATTTAATATAAAGCTTAAAAATAACCTAAATAGTTATTTAAAAAAAACTTCCCCTTAGGTTTTGGTTTAACAAACTGACATAATATACACACGGACGACCAAATGATCCTATCGTTTTGTCATTTTGAGCAGCGGAAACCATAAAATGATAAAATTTGTATTAAAACAATTTGGTAAAACATTGCTGATATTTATTTCTTGTTCAGACTGAGACGGGATCTGGACGTGTGGACTTAGGGCGACGTGACAGACGTCCACGTGTTTACTCTGGACTGGGACGTGACACCACGACATCCGTCTGAAGATTGTAATGTTAATCTTATGGATAAAAGCGAAATACTTTCTCTTTCATGTCAACCTAATCATTGGATGGTTGATCCATTGCCATCCACTACTGGATGGCTATTACAATGAACGCTAAGACGGTTGATGCGAGAAGATCGGTTTAAATACATTATCGTTAAACTAAGCTATTTGTAAAACATAATATTACGGGAGAACTAATCAAATATTTTACGCTGTATTGTGACATGGACATGGACATACAGCCTTAATTCATCCACTGCTAACATATAGGTTTTAATGAATGCCAAGAAAACCGATTCCACCACTTGCATTCAGCACGGGCTGGCTACAAAAAATTCTATATTTTAAACATTTCCCGCTAAGAAATATTTTTACTTAGAATAGATACTTCTTAACCCTTAAACATTTTAAAAACAGCAAATAACATATTTAATTAATCTTTAAGTTCGTATAAATTTTAGACAGTTAAAATAAAGTACTTATTCTTTATTTTAATGGTCTAAAATGTATTGATAAAAATGGGAACAATTCTCCAACGCAGCGTTCGATATTTCGCCATTGAATGCTTTTGAATAAATGAATTTAATGGTAAACAAATTTAATTATATAAATAGCCACTTTAAACTGAAATAACTTTTATTTCACTGCCAGTCCGGGTAGCGTGGCATCAGCCATCTTGCCATTATTGGTCTGTGTCTGGCAGACGGAAAAAGGTTAACTAAGGTAATGTTGACGATGACTCTTTTACTTAAAAACATATATCCAATCAAATGGCGGCGGTCCTTCCAACTGCAAACGATGTATTCAAAACGATGCATTATTGACTGAACGTTTGCGGTTCGGCTTATTATGCAATCGCTCACTGCCACGGCAAAAGCTTGCTCGAGTTCAGTTAGCTTTTATTTTACAAAATATATTCTACATAAATACGTCTTTTTTTGCTAAACTAAAATAGCTTGTTAAGAGACAAGACTAATAACTATATATTTTTCTTAGAAAGGCAAGAAACTTGCAAACGCTTTATTATAGTATTTTTCATGGTTTATTAATATTGGGCGTATTAATATAAAATATAAGCAGACTTTTACATTTGATATTATATTAAATCATTTCGAGATATCTTTTCCAAAACTGAAATTGTAATATCTAATTTCATATAATCATATAATATAACCTTTTAAAAATATAAAAAATTAATATTATGAGGTATTCGATTTTTGCATAATCGAGCTCTTCAAAAGTATTTACATAATAATATCATGTATGCGTATCAAGTCTGTCTATGACCTAGGAGAGCATTGAATAAGTTTATGACAGGAACAGAAAAATAATCATCTTATTGATTCGAACTGATTCGAACCCGACAACTTTACGTGCGCCATGCCTCAGTTTGTCACCTTAAAAAGGTTGTTAAAAAAACAAACTGGTTGTTTTTACCGGAAAAAAGTATTAATACTTAGTGTATTTGACATTCACCTACATTTTATAAAACTAACTTCTAATTATAATAAATTAAACTGAAGCTTGATAAAATAGCAATGAAATTCTCACTGCTCTCATCATCTTTATTATTGTACATATTTTATATGGCCTCTCTGCTTGAGTGTTGATGCAGGGTTTACTACTTATTACTACTATTGGTCCTGGGTTCGAATTCCCCCTAACAACACGCCTTATAACTCGATAATACGGGCAGCATGCACGAAAAAGATGACGTCATGTAGCGTTCCGAAAGCAAGAGCGCGCTACAAACGAGAGAGATCGGCTCACTTCGGTTCATGTTGCATGTAATATTTGACGTTGTCACGTCAAACTACAAATGCGATTCTATATTGTATGTGTTATATGTGTATTACAAATTCCAATCATAGACATTCGTTACTTACAGTTTGTAATGAAAAATCTTACCACCATACTAGATAATATTATGTTGTTTTTGAAATACTAGTTGCATAATGGACAAAGATTTTTTTCTCTCCGTTTCCAGCAACGGATAAATATTATTTTTCGCATTATTTGACGAATCTGGAAAAAAATAGCTGACATTTTTTAATGAAAAACATCAACTCCCTCGGGAAAGCGTTCAGAACGTAACCAACGTGTTATGTGGTTATTTTTATTTAAATTAACGATTGATCAACGATAAATCAGTTCAACCCGGCACTGCTGTGGGGTGATTGCTAACAAATCTGTTCCGTTACAATCGCAAATTATAATACTTTTAGGGCCTGTTACACAATCTCCAGTTAAGTTCCCAATAGGCTTAGGCAATAGATACTTGACAGATACTCCATACTCTATCTGTCAAATATGTTGCCGATAGCCAATTAGGAACTTAACTGGAGATTGTGAAACAGGCCCTTAGCAAGTCAAACCTGAAATTGTGGCCTTGTTGCACCCACTTGACATTATATAAATTCAAAACTTTATGCTTTCATATTATGTTTTAAATTTGCATTAGGAACTAGCTAATCCAATTAAAGCTAGGAACATACCCACTATATCTACCAAAAGCCATCTGTGCATCAGATGCCCAAATCAAAGGTATCGGTTACCTTTGACTTGGTGGTGATTATATGCATTCATGCTCAATAGTTTTTGGGGCTTCATTTCCAAGGGATATAAACAGAATCTGCCCCGATAAAAGCAATGGAGTAGCTATGAGGTTTTTATATCCTAATAGGTAAATATCAAAAGTTTTATCTATATATTTTAATATTTCTTCTTTTTTATTTACTTATTCTTTTGCTTAAAACTTTATAAGGGCCTGTTTCACAATCTCCAATTAAGTGCCTAATAGGCTATCGGCAAAATATTTGACAGATATTTGACAGATACTCCATACTCTATCTGTCAAATATGTTGCCGATAGCCTATTGGGAACTTAACTGGAGATTGTGAAACAGGCCCTAAAAGTAACAGATTTTTTTAAGTTTATTATTTACTTTGTAGCTTATTATTTACTACAAAAATATATAAATAAGTTCTAATATATAGATCTTTTTTTGTGACATACATTGTATTGTAAGAGCAAGTCAATGTTATTCAAAAAAGCAAATCATTTCTAAATCCTTTGAAAATATTTAACTTTGATCTTGGTATTCATTAAAAATGGATTTTTCATTACGTAATGCATCTCCATGTTATCCTTTATCCCCAGAGTATTTGAACACGCGAGATATTGCCAGATACAAAACTTCGCTTTTCGTACCTTTGCATTTATTTCGTATAGCTTTGAGCGACGGTTTTAATATTATCGAAAATGCATTTGGATTGTCATATACATGCATTTTAAAGTGCCTGCAGATAGGATTCCAACGATAATGTCGTATTGTTATATAATATAGAAAAGTAGTAGAGTTTTATTATAATGTACTATGTGCGACGACGGTCCAGTGGTGGATGGACTCGGCCTCTTATGCGCGAGGTTCCGGGTTCAATCCTGACCCGCCCTGTGTGCCTTAAAATAGAGGTTTTTCTAAATTTCTAAGTGCATCCCAAACACGAGACCATTGCTCGCTCACCGGTGAAGGAAAACATCGTGAGGAAACCTGCATGCCTGATGAGATTCAAAGTGTTTGAAGGTATGTCAAGTTAACCAACCCGCACTGGGCCCGAGCATCGGTGAACTATGACCCATTACCCTCCTCGCTTGATTTCGAAGAGGGAAACCCGTGCCCAGCAGTGGGACATAAAGGGTTGATACTTTCCTTTTTTTTACTATGTTACCGTTATTAAACTTCTAATTAATGTGTTTTCGTATATATGTTGGTCATATTTACTTGTGAAGTGATTACATTAATTAATTAGGTCATCATATCTCATTCTTTCTTATGTGTGGGCCTGTCCTATTTTAAAGTTTAGGAGTTCAAAGATGTCGCTACAGATAACACATAATCTGTCTCTTCATAGTTGGGTTGTTTTATTTTCCAGCACATTAATACAAAATGTATATGGTTTCCTTTTTTAAGAGAGTTAATTTCTATTTGTTTTAAGCACTATTTAAGAATTTTAAATTAACATGGTTATTTTCATTATTTAAAGTATTTAAAACGGGATATTTACCATGTTTTTTAATATTATTTACAATGTCGAAATATCGAGCTCCGCAAAATAATATTAAAAAACATGGTATATATCCCGTTTTAAATACTTTAAACTATTTAAGAACTACGGAAATCGCATGACTTGTGATCGAGCGGTTATCATGTGACTGAACAAATTGAAAAAGTATCTACTTATAAATAAGACTCGCGCGGTTCCCAACTTAAATCACCATGTCTGAACTAGGACTAAGAGTATTTTTTCTGTAATGTATGTACACGTAATCTTACGTTTTAATATTGTAAAATATAAAAACAGCATTATTTTATTACCCGCTGTAATATTTACAAGGTAAATTATTAAGTGCCTTTATTAGTCATAAACACTTGTGACCTAATTTAGTGTAAGGCCTAAAAAGAAGCTAATTAAAGGCAAGACTGGCACACGCGAGTAAGGGACTCTAATTGTAATAGCAACAGTTTTATAGCAGCGAAACCATGTAAGCTTTATAGTTTATTTTTATGTTACTTGAATAAAACAAAAAAAACTTGATGTAAGAGCTCATTTCTTACGTCAAGTTTTAAATTTAAATATAGCGTCAGAAAATTTTCACATTGCTTTTAAAGTCAGCAGGAAAGTATCATAATATCTATACTAATACTAATAATATTATAAAGAAATAACAAAAATGTTAGTCGACATCACAGGAGACCGAAGAGCTGGCAGCTACCTGTGACAAAGAATTAGTCTAGCTATTCAAAGGATTAACATAGTAATATTTATATGTTAAAATCATTAGGTTTATAGAAAAAGTAGTAGAAGTAGTCCAGTACGAACACCTTTAATGCTATTAACATCTACCCCCTCACCTTAGTCTCCTGAATAAGACATTCGTAAATAATTTCGAAATATTGAGCTCCTCTAAATAATAATTCGCGAGACATGGTAAATATACTGCTTCTTTTCAAATAATAATGAGTATTTTATCAAGCTGCATAGGCCCATAGATAATACCTAATTATTAACTAAGATGTCAGTACATAAAACTTAAAACTATGTTAGTGTCACTTCACTTGTACTTACGTCTTGGTGCGTTCTCGGGAACTTGACCAGGGAAGCGGCGGAACACCAAGTCTAAAACAGAACAATTCTGTTTTACTAAAGAAATGTGCAACGTAGCGTATAAACGTAAAGAAGTTTACGAAAATCTATTACTTGTTTAGTCTAAATATTTTGCTTTTTATTAGCTTACTTGCTGTTGCCCGCAGCTTCGCCTGCGTTAACTAAGATTTACAGCGGGATCTTAGAACGCAAAATAAGTATCTTTTCTGGTTGGTTTCTTACACCTTGTGTTCGAAAAACCCAAATATCTTACGGAAACCTATATTTTTTTTCAAAATAAAATGTAGCCTATGTTACTCGTGGATAATGTAGCTTTCGAATGGTGAAAGAATTTTCTAAATTGGTCCAGTACTTTTAGCGCCCATTCATTACAACCAAACAAACAAACAAAGTTTTCCTCTTTATAATATTAGAGTAGATGTAGATATAATAATACTAGTATGATATGGCGCCATTGCCCGTAACTCAAAATGTCGATAGATATTTAAAATTACTTTAAAACAAATCTAGTATGACTCGGTAATCGTACATATCCTATTATATTTTGGCTAGCATCCAAATTTGAAGAGCGCGCACTTTACGACGTGAAGCGTTCAACGCCAAATAAATGAATACCATATTTTTAATAATGTAAACGATAAACTTTTATTCGACCCTAAAATAATGCCGTTTTTTGCCTTTAAAGTATGGAATAAAAAAGAATTTAAAGTAAATCTCCATGTTAATAGCCTTACGTCACGTAACATATGTAGTCAAGTAAAAACTAGTAAAATAATAATTTTGTAAAATACAACATGATTTCGTGTTTTATTTTTATTAAATAATCGTATTTATGGGCGAACAAAATTAGCGGTTTTATCGTTTGCCTTTAAATTATCTCGACTGTTTATAAAAATTAGCAAAACGATGACATGGAATCTGAGCGGAGGCCAAGTAAAATCTTAATAGCCGGCTGGCATGTATAGTAGCTACAATTAAGTTCTATTTCTAACTGGGACAGCGATGTACCTTTGGATACAATGGGGTTGGCATATTCATAGGAAAAAAGAAATGTCTGCTAAAAAGAAAGGTAATACACTACTCGCTTGTGTATGCGACTGTCGCGCCTGCGCACGTCTCATTTAACGCTTTTTTTTCCACGCACTTTTTCTTACGGTTTTACTATCACATTTTTTTCAGTTCAGTCGCGCAGCAAAATCCCCATCCCCTCCGAGCCTTCCGTAAGGAACTTCGTTCCAATAAAACCCTTAAATAAAATAAGAATAAAAAAAACGATGTACCTACTTCATTTGTATCAAACACTGTCATCTTAACAAACGGAGTAGTATTTATTAAATTTGTATATAATAGTTTAATACGCTGATGATGATGTGTAAATTGCAATTACATTTCGTTTAACGGAACGTACTTAGAAAAAAGCAACTTTTCAATATTCCCGCCCTAATGTAAAAACTTCGCTACATTGATTGATCACCACTCAAAAAGAATTCCTTAACATCTGTCAAAAATTTGCCGCAACTTATTGAAAAATTATATTTCCTCGAATATTGTGTATAAGATGAAAAAATATACTTGTTGGATGCACGTATAAAATAATATGGTGTCTAGATAAAATCGTGAATTAAGATCGATTTTCCATTCAGCAGCTTTTCCATTTCAATGTCAGTAAGCTTTACTCTGTACAACTTATATTGAGTTACACAGTAAAGCTACTAGTAGTTAGGTTAGTTACTTTATAAGACATGGCATTATGTTATTTGTAAGTTTGCTGATTTAACGGCTTAAAACAACTCTACAGAACCACGTAGTAAAATTTTTGTTTTCCTTAATGTACTCGTTTTTGGGAAACATGTTTTTTATTTTTTGGTATTTTTAACGGCTTAAAAAGGCGGTTCTTAGAACGAAGTTCCTTACGGCAGGCTTGGAGTGGATAGGGATTTTGCTGCGCGACCGAACTGAAAAAATGTGATAGTAGAACCGTAAGAAAAAGTGCGTGGAATAAAACCGTTAAATGAGACGTGTGCAGGCGCGATAGACGCATACACAAGCGAGTGGTGTATAATACCTTTCTCTTTCTCCCTCTTTCTTTTCGTTCTCTCATCCTTTCTCTTTCTTAACTTCGTTCCTACCTGGTGTCCCACGACGTAACATAATTTTTTTTCATCTATCAGTTTTATTCGTCTGTATACTGTTTTGTGAGTTTGTGACATAATTACTCCGCTGATTATGAAAGGATTTCGATGATTATTTTTTGTTTGAAAGTTTCCAATTTAGTCCCGTAACGTAATGTAATCAACTTATTCTTCTAATTAATATATCTAATTAATCTTTGCGTTGTCCACGTCATTGTTCTTACTTGTGAAATCTGTATACAGCAACAAATGGGACACAACTACATTAATTTAGTCAAAACCATTGTTGGGTATGTCAAATAACAATATGTATTAAATTTTGATTTTGTTTTGTGTATGCATATTTTAATTGTTTAATATAATAACGAGTATGTTTGACATGAATTAATAAGGTTAAATTAAGGTCAATCTGTCTGTGTGAAAACTCATTATGTCAAATATCGTTGTGACTCTTGACGGGTTCCGTTAAACTGTATCTCGCTTTTCGAATGTCTTAGACTTGCCGACAATACGCCGAAAGCTGTGCACCTTCGTTTGTGATTCACAAAGAGCGAACGGTTCTTTCTTTAAAATAGTTGACTTATTCACTGAGGCTTATCAATTTTTCATCAAATGCCATGTTTATGCACTTTAAGATTTTAAACCGTAGTAACTTTAACCTAACCTAGCACATAGGTAAGGTTAAAGTGTAAGGCTTAAAATGATATTGCTTAAGTATGATATTGCATTCGAATCATTTTATTCAAGTATTTTGGTTTTGATTATACTGTATTAAAACAAAATTTAATTTGTTTGCCAAAAAAGAAATCGTTGAGTCAAGTCACAAGATACAAAGAAATGGAAAATCGGTAGGTATTTATTTATTTCAAACTTTTTACTCATAAAATAATGGACCTAGACTCGTAGACTAAGGAGCTTAGTTAGACTAGAGTAGGGAGTTCATATGGGGCATAATAATGATTCATTGTTTGTATTACAGATGATCGGGTTAGTTTTCATAATTTTTGACATATGCCATTGAACATACACAATATAATCAAATACCATGTTTATGCATGGATATTATTTATTGAAAAAAACTCGACTGCGGAAATTGTCTTTTTTATTTAGAAAATAATTTTGGTCCACTCCTTCGTTGCCTCGGGGCAGGGCCTCCAGACCTCTAAATCCGGCTCTGCTAAGAGTCTTTATATTGAAATGTCTGTCATTTTAGAAGGTGAAATCTTACTAAAGTATGTCGTAGCTCAATGTTTTTTTTTTCTTAGTTTCATTTTTTTTAAACAGTTTGATCAAATGTGGACATAATTATTTTAAAATAAAAAGGCATTTGTAAAGAAATGGATACAGGTACGCGACAATATTTATATAAATATATATTTATATGTATAAAGTTATGTTTTCGTGCTGATTTTCTCCTTTCTCCTTTAATAACATTTCATTATTATTTAAGCATTTAAAAATAAGCTTGGAACATAAAACATGGTAATTTATGTTTGACGTTTCACATTAAAAGTGCGAACGTTTTAATTGAGTAGCGAACGTTAAAACTGTGGTTATTATAACAGCCTTTTTCATGCTAATTGTAAAATTATTAAATACAACATAAATACATTTTAGAATTAGTTCATTACAATTGGCATAAGAAAATAATTCACATTTAGAATTTTATTTTATTTATAAGTATTAAATTTATTTAATTTATATGTATTTTACTATTTTCCAATATTTGCTCGAAAAGTTTTACGGATTTTAATGAAATCTACGTTTTGGTTCGAATTCGGATATTTTACCCACAGACAAGGCAGGTTGTTATTTCACTACTTATATATAAAAGTGTATTTGATTATATTGTGTATGTTCAATGGCATATGTCAAAAATTATGGAAACTAACCCGATCATCTGTAATACAAACAATGAATCATTATTATGCCCCATATGAACTCCCTACTCTAGTCTAACTAAACTCCTTAGTCTACGAGTCTAGGTCCATTATTTGATGAGTAAAAAGTTTGAAATAAATAAGTACCTACCGATTTTCCATTTCTTTGTATCTTGTGACTTGACTCAACGATTTCTTTTTTGGCAAACAAATTAAATTTTGTTTTAATATAGTATCATCAAAACCAAAATACTTATAATAAAATCATTTTAAGCCTTACACTTTAACCTTACCTATGTGCTAGGTTTAGGTTAAAGTGCATAAACATGGCATTTGATTATATACTCGGTTGCCCTCCCCTAACCATTTAGGGGAGGGCAACCGGGGCAAAACCCTGACTCCTTTTTAAAATAAAAAAAAAGACGATGAACTTGTTAAACTTCATGGAAACTATATTAAGGGCTTTTCATCGTCATCATCATGTCAGCCAAATGACGCCCAGCATTGGGCATAGCATAGCCTTCTCCCAACTATATTTGGGGTCGGCTTACAAAATTATTATTATTTTATTTGACTTACATTATTAAAAAAAAAAAAAAAGAATTTATCCATTTCATTCATTTGATACTCAGTGACATTCAGCTTTAATTTTTAATTATGAACAACAATTAAAAACAATTGAATTGACAAACAACAATTTTCACATTAAATAATACATAAGAGGTTTCATTAGTCAGTCACTTTATCCATGTATTTTCTCGCATGGTTAAACCATGCACTCTCTAAAGCGCCTTAAATCTCATAAACATGTCAGACTACCAGCCTGGCACTTGGTTACTTTGCTCATGTTCGGAACCATTTAACACGAGTTATGGTAATTAAACCGAGAAAACGCCATCTTAACTTCTAAACCCATGGCAGCCTTAATTCTACTCTTTAGTTATTAGCGACTTGGCATCGTTCCCAAAATTATTACTGTGCTGCTTATCATATTGTAGACATCAGGTCGATTGAGAAGCCAGAGATAACCAAAAAATGTTGAAAATACATTTTTATCTATCTTATCCTATCATCTCTATCTTTGTACTCATCATCATCCGTCCACTGCTGAGCATAGGCCTCCCTCAATGAACGCCAAGACGACCGATCCCTTGCTATTCGCATCCAACACGTACCTGCCACTGCATGGAGTTAGTCTTCCCATCTGGTTAATGGCCGACCAACACTTCGTCTACCTAAACGCGGCCTCTACTCTTGAAGCTTAATGGCCCATCGGCCATCCATTCTTCTGAGTGCGTGACCAGCCCATTGCCACCTCAACGTGCTTATACATCGCGTGATATAGGTAACTTTAGTTCTCTGGCGGAGGTCTTCGTTTCGAATCCTAATATGTGCCAAAGAAACACCCAGCATAGCACGCGCCATAGCACGTTGAGCTCTTTGTACTCAGAAAAAAATATTTTTGTAGGTTGGTATTTCGTAGTATTAAGGTATTTTTATGCTAATCAGCTAAGTTCTATTTAAATTACACAACATGACGTGCAATATAGGCATTCCTCATGATAAGTATGAACATGGAGTATTTTATCAAATGTACATTCCTGTATTTTTCTATTGTTTTTCCTCTATTACAGTAATGAAAATGTAAAGGTTAAGGTTAAAATAATATTCCAATATAAAATTTTCAGTTAATTATATGCTATGGTTAAACGGCAGGCTATAAACCCAAGTTTAAAAGTAAAAAAGTAAAGTAGCATGTCCCACTGCTTGGCATGGGACTCCTCAGAATCAGGCAAGGATATTATCAGGAGCGATAGTTCATCGAGGCGTTGGCCTAATTAGGGTCGAGTGCATTACGATTTCCCTCAAGTTTCTTACACGTGAGAAATAAATCGCCAATTTATTTAGAAAGTAATGATCATGATTCCTTTTTAGAATTAAAATTGAATTGAAAAAAATATCAGTTATAATAATTTCGCCAACATTTTCTCTTGGCGTTTTCGTCCTCGGGATATAACATTAAAAATTTACATCCAACGTAACGATCAACGATCTCCGTGCATTGGCTGATCCGTTCGTGTTGGATGCGAGTGGCAAGGGATCGGTCGTCTTGGCGTTCATTGACGGAAGCTATATTTAGCCGTCGACACATAAAGGTGACAACGTCTTATTATCCGATAGAGCCGGCTGCACGCACGAAAAAACATTACTCATGCGGTGTAACCTCGCTCTGAGGCTTTCCATTTAAGGCCTGAAGTGCAAGCGAGAGCGTGAAACAAGCGACAAAGAGGCACAATCAGCTCATCAGTATTTTCTTATGAAGTTGGCACGTTCAACTATCACCAGTAAACCGACTTTACAGACAACCGATTTTTCTCATTTTAAAACTATTTATAAATAATAATAAATTTAGAGACTTTTATAAACATTTTTTTTAATTTTTATCTTATCATGTCACATTAAACTCGACTTTTTGAGAGTCTGATGAACGATAAGTCCCTCAGCAGTAATTAGAAGTGTAAGATGTGAAAATAGATTAACGCATTCCGCCTTTGTGTGTCCCCCGACCTTATACGTCCGTTCGGTAAATAAAGGTAAACCGAGTATTTACAGTGACAGTCGATGTCAATAGACTGTTCGCTTTGTACCGACTCGGAGAACAAACAAAGGTAATCCTAACCGTTACGGGATATTCCCGGGGAATTGAGTTCTGTGGGGTGATCTCAAGTTGGAATGCCGTTCTTTATTTATCAAACTCAATATAATTCAGGTTTTTACAATACACTTCTATGTGTATAATCCAAATTTGTGGACGTTTGCGTGGCAATAGGACGATTAAACGTTTTATAGACTTGAAGTAGATATATTTATTTTAGTATATAGAATAAAAGCTTATGATTTTTTCTAAAATTTTTTTTATCGTTTTAAAATCGTTGCAATTATAGTAACAAAATGATTGAGCAATTACTAAATCTTTAATTAATTCTTACTATCATTTTTATAGCTGGTGCCATTTTAATTATTGCTTTTGGTTATGTTTATTTAAATACTATAAATAACATACTTGTTGATATTATATTTGTTCGTTTCTTTTGTATATTTGTTGTTTTGTTCAAGCTGTACTACAATTGGAACTTGAAATCATGTTATGTAACAAAATTTACATTCTCTTAAAGACTTTCAATAAATATCAGATGGGCTTCCTAGCTATGTTTTCCTCCACTGATGAACTAGTACTGTTAATATAATCATCAAACTAAAATGTTTTATTTTAAGGCATTAGGCCCTTAAAAAAATAGTTTTAGGATTTTTACCAACATCTTAACACTTAATACGGTTGCAAGATTTACAAAGGTTTTGCCGTTACTGATACTTATCTGAGCCTAGTCCCTGTTGATCAAATATTCTCTCTCTTAATTTAAGAGCTTTGCTCTTGTCGGTGGAGTATTCACCACTCACTTCTTTTCTCTGCCAACACCTAGACAATACGGATCTAGTAGTAACAAGATTAACAGGATGTAGTGGGCAGTCCAGTGGGATGGGCTAACCTATAAATGCTACGGAAGTCCAATGACGATCTTGTGACGTAGCGAGACGAGCGAGTAAGCGCCGCTACTATAAAGCGCTCCCCTCCCCCCTAGTACCGGGCAGCAGCAGTATCAGTACTAGCCAGAAGCCGAGGAAAAGGATTCTGGTAGTGCTCCGAAGTAGACAGCAAAGAGCAGGAAATTGGTCATTGTACTGCGGAATGGGAGGCAAGTGGGGCAACCATCGTTCTAAATGCCCTATTTATGAAGTATCCAAAGTAAAGAATAAGTTAGGGATGGTCATGTAAAAATATATCGATATTTTTTTCAATATATCGTAGTATTATAGGTATTGATATTTTAAAAATATCGATACTTGCACGATACTAGTCCAGAGGTTCCCAAACTCTTTTGTTTCAAAGACCAGTTTCAAAATGCTGAGCTTTTTTTATGGGTCTTTCGTTTCGCACATTTAAAGGAATAAATAGATATAAAAAAGAAAAATGGAATGTGATACGATATTTGATATATCGGATGAAATATATCGATATTACATTCGATACTAGATCATTCGATAATATCGGATTGAAGCGATATATCGCGTAGATGTAACGATATTTTTTTAAATATCGATATATATTGCCCATCCCTAGAATAAGTAATGTGATCAAATATTATTATTCCGTATATTAATTCAAGCGGTAATCCTAAACTGACGCGTACTGATGATGATGTACGTTCAGGTTAATCAAATTCAACATCGATTGCTACAAGGCTGGGTTTGAACGCGGCTAAATCGGATTTAACTCCGCCACGGCCGCTGTTGACATTGCTAACTTTCTGGGATTGTTGTTTTTCAGTGCAGCTCTCTCACCCTAATGTCAATGGAATTCATAGTTAAGCTTTTAAGTTAAGTTAAATGGCTTGGAGTTAATTTGATCCTCCACGAGGTTTTTGGATTTACAAACGTTTCCGCGTCCATTTTGAATATTCATTCTGTTATGGATACTTTTAATTTAAAATAGTTTATAAAATATTTTTATCTAAGGGAAGTTAAACACGCACTGCAGGTAAGTGTGTAATTTAATTTCAGATAACTAATTATTGTAAAACTGGCAGCACCCATTTTTACCCACGTACTTTCCGTATCCGTGAAAGTACGGAGATAAATTATAGCCTATGTGTAATTCTAATGTATAAGCTGTATTATTTGAAAAGTTTCATTTAAATCCATTCAGTAATTTTTACGTAAAAGAGTAACAAACATCCATTCATCGTAAAATATATTTTTTTGTTTATAGTAGGATAATAGGATTAAAACTAATTTGTAATTTAATATATATTTTGTTCTTCTTGCGCATGGTGAGCAGATAACTCCAATCAGAAAACGGTTTCATATAAAAGGCTTTGAGGCTTTATGCATGTGGGCGATGAGTTTATAATGTTGCCTATCTTTTAATTTATCTGAAAGAATATTTTTTTATGTATGTTATATACGGGTATGCTTGTTTCTGCCGACTTTTGCTGATTTGGAGAAAAGGTCAACACAGGCAGTGTAATTATTATTACCAGCACCCTATGTCTCAGAATAAAAAAAAACTATTAAGTTAGGTTTAGGGAAGGCCTTTGCCCAGCAGTCGAGCAGCATAGGCTAATTTAAAAAAATAGCTGGGCTAGTTTCAGGTTATAATATACACATAACAGTTTAACAGTATTTGTATAATTTATGACTAGACTATAGGAGTGGTTATTTCTGATAGCTAAATGTTATGTTGTGCTTTTTTTTGGAAAAGTCTAGACTTTTAGGCCCGACGGCCTTTAAGCTTAATCGGTAGGTAGGTGAGCAGATGGCTCACCTAGTAGAAATCTCAGTTTGCTTATCCAACTTACATAAAAAAATCATATACATAAATTATATTTTTTAAAGTAATTTATATTCACTTAAAACGTATATTCTGTTATCAAACTCACAAATTCTGAACTTTGTTTGCAAATATCGGATCAAAGGTTTAAAAATAAAAGGACTTCATTTAACAACATCAAACAAAAATGTAAGAGCGATATATTATGTTATATATTTTTTAGAACTCCATAGGAATATTTGTGCCATTTCGGGTTTATATTTGTCGGCCTCTTTGATTTTCGACGATTTTTGAATTAAAAATAAAGCTATACTTATCACAAAGTTTACGCAGTGTGTTTAAATATCCACTCATTTAATATAAAAACAAAGTATCTAGGCAGTACATCATGTTTTTTTTTCTAAGAATTTTTTTTGGTAGAAAAATAATTATTCATTCTTATTTCAAAATTCATTATGTTAATTCAAATAATATACCTCATTGTACCTATAATAATAACACGAGTCTTTACGCTTACTTAAAATAATATGTATGATTCAGTCTAGTATTCTGTCTGGAATGTATAAATCCTAATTATAATAAAAAAATATATAATAAAAGCTTGCTATATATATATATATATATATATATATATATACTTCTATACTAATGATATATATGTGAAAGTGGAGATGTTTGTTGCTATTGTTGTTTTCACTAAGCTGTCGGTATTTTTTATAAAACCAAATCTCTACGCTCTTCATAACATTAATTATATAAATTAGTAATCCTCAAAACACAAACAAGTATATATATTATATTTCTTGTAGTAAAAATAAAAAGGGGAATACTCATGTATTAAAACTAAGTCTATTACTTCTAATTGAGCTTTATACTCAGATTATAAAGCTTTTCCATGTCCTGAGATTTTGTCATGTAGTTAGGAGCGCATTAGAGTTAATGGATCATACGAGGCTCATATTTTTTATACGTGACTAAGGTATCTCGGGTGGAGTGAATATATGACTTTGAAAGCTACAATTAAAAGGAAATTTCGAAACTGGTCTTTGCTCTTCTGTTTATGGTTGTTACGAGTTTGTCAAATATACTTCTTAATTACTTAGAACTTAATAGCGAAGCTATCTCCTAATTTTCCTTAATAGCGAAGCTATCTCCTTTTTGGCGAGATATTGGCAATCATCATCATCTGCTTAGCCTTTTCCCAACTATATATTAGGGTCGGCTTCCAGTCTAACCGGATTCAGCTGAATACCAGTATTTTACATGGAGCGACTACTACCCAGTAACTGGGTGATACGGTATTCCTCGGTTAGACTGGCAATATAAAAATGAAATTCGATAGACAATATGTATGTAAATTAATCATATTTTATTAAATTTCTTAATCATTTCAAGTTTTATTCGGATCAAAGATAATTTATAATTAAAAATATTTTTAGTGTTAATATTTTGAATATACCCTTCTAAATACCTTTTATCAAATACATCTTACAATAATAATATAACTTTCGCACATATTTATTTCTTATATGATTTTATTCTAAGTAAAACTTAAAAAACTATTGATATAACAATAACATAATACATATTTCCTTGCACCGCTAAGTAAATAAATATATTAAAGTCTTTCTATTTCGATAAAAGCTTAACTCATAAACTTGAACGAATGAATAGAATATAGGTCAAGTTATTAAATAAATAAGCACTGTACGGCACGACTTCTATTCACTCTTCCTTATTGATAATTCGAACTTCAGGAAAAATTGTGATTTAAGAACTCTTAAAATGACATTAATTGACTGTAATTCCCTCTTTTAAATGATATTTAATAAGTACGATATAGAGATACAACAGTAGAAATTAGAATTAAATTGGTATACATCATCATAATCCCATATCAATTCAATCATAGACATCGTCGTCTTTGCACGCTTTATGAGACATAGAGAGTGAATTACTCTCAAGTTATGTCATGTCAAAAAAGCAGTTTTCTCGAAATTTAAATTGATTTTCAATAGAAAGGGAAACCTTATTACTAAAGCTGTGTGTTCCATTCGTCCATCTGTACGTCTGTCATTAGGCTGTATCTCATGATCTGTGATAGTTAGACTGTTGAAATTTTAACAAATGATGTATTTCTGTTACTCTTTAATTTATTTTTTCTAAACATAAAATCTATTAGAATAGAATTTCTAAAATAGAAGAGACATACACACATACAGATTTTGTGTATAATATTAATCTCCCACTCAAATTTACGCACTTTAAAGAAATATACCTATTTTTGCAAACAAAGGAGAGCTCAAGAGAAGGGGCAATCACTGAGCTAATTGGATCCCGCGACGATATTGCTTCCCGTTGCTTTTCAGTGATTTATTCACTTACCTTATCGAGGTGTCCTACCATATTTCAACAATAAAGGATTTATGTTGCCTAGTATTTATAGCAAAATATACGTTATAATATAAACGAAATGCTTAAAAATTGTGACTTTCACGTTTAACACTTTCAAAGCCAATGCGATTTTCATTATGTTTCGCAGATACCACATTTGACATCGGACTCGCCAAGCGAGTCTCTGGCACTACAACATAAATTGAAAACTATTCCCGAGACCACCATGTTAATTTTAATACTTAAATTAAATCTCATTAAGTTACTATTACTACTAGTCTGTAATTTTTAGCAGAATATACGAATGCATTTTGGAAATATCATTGAAAGTAGTATACTCAACTCGCCACGCGATTTATCATCATTGGATTAAAATTAACTCAAGCTCGTGAGGTGAGGTCAATGGCACTAAACGAGTTAAATTGGCTACAATTTAACCAGTACCTATCATATAATTTATTTACAATAATGTAAACTTATCAACGACACCTTTTAGAACTTTTCTTGAAACTCAAGTCAGGACACATTTTATATGCGCTGGCCACATTCGGTATCGCAAAGCCTAAGGGTTTTCAGTCTACAAGACAAAACAAGCATTCAAGTACGTAAAATTTCCGTTTTGAATTTTGATAGTTGAGAAAATGACTATCAAACTGAATCAATATATAATCTTATTTTATTTTATACAGGATCTTAACACGAATTTTACTCATTTATCATTTTTTTTGAAAATAGTATCTCTATTTTAAAAAGACAACTATAATATAAAATAAAATAAAAATATAGTAAATTAAACAATATTATAAAAATATATTATTCCATCTATTATGTAGGTGGCATTCTATACAGTAGTAGCGTACAAATTCTATTATCTATTGAAATATTATCCATCGATAACATTTAAAAAAAAAGTTTAAAGATACAATCGAAAGCACCTTTCACCTTTAATAATAATCTCTTTTAATTGTATTCATTTCAGCAGAATTGTAAATTTATTAAGATAAACTTTTTCAAAGGAATTTGATCTTATCTTGGTAAATTTATCCTTTCCTGGGTCAGCCATAATAATACCCTCTATTTAATTTACATAGCCAACTTTTTCGGAATATTTTTTGTGTTTATTTTAGAACGAATTTAAATGTTAATTACATTTCTATTTTATGTACGTTACATGTAACACAATTTCATATTTCTACTTTATGCAGATTGATATAAATTCTTGTCAATATATTTTTTTTAACATAGGAGGGAAAACGAACAGTCGAAGCTGGCGACTAACGACGCCCACATAACCAGAGACTATGCAGATGCGTTGCCCTTCTTTTTCGTATCCCCCCAATGGCCACCGGAAACTTACAAACCGCACAAAACGCGACAGCATAACTGTCTCTTTACGCCGGTATTATGTAAGCGAGATGTACTACCCGGTCGTGCCAGCCCAATTCGGCTGCAAAGCAGCATGGCACTACCTCTTTAAATATAGTTAGGCAAAAGATTAATATGAGTATTTACTTATAATACTAAGTTTATAGTGTTAATTTTCTTGCTTAGAATGCTTTAGTTTTCTACAGTGACTTTAATTTTGTTCCCATTTACCAAACGTGGCAAAATCCCGCGTGAATTATGTTAGGAATTCTATAGGGGATCGTTTGTTTTCCGCAGGTCCCCCATGGGCAAGGTGAGAAAGGGGACAGCGGCTGTTACCTTCATAAATCTTTGCTTTGGCCTTCCGCAACTAACAACATGGCTGTCGGTACTTCTACCTTTCGAACCCTTTGTAAAGATAACTTTTCTCCACCGTATTGTTGGCTTGTATATCGATAGGTCATAAATAAAGTTTTTTTCTTTTATCAGCTTGCTTTTCAAATGTATTATTTTTTATTTTAAGCCTTTACCTATTTGCACTGCAGAAATACTATATTTTATTTTAAGAATTTATTTATTGATAGTAAAGAGAAGTGCGTCAAGTTTTTATCATTGAAATTGTCTCGCTCACATGTTTATAAGAGCTATATTTTTGCGAGTAATGTATTATGCAAGACACGTGTTGGATATCACGGGAACAAAGGAGAAATATGAACAGCATACTCCTTGCAATTTGTTTATATTTAAACCAGGTTATAAAAATCAATGGACATTCAGAAGAATCTGTTCAGATAATCTGAATCACATATACACGAATATATTATGCTGACGTCAGAGGGATAGCAAATGCCGCGCATGATATTTTATTTTTTGGAAATTTTAAAATAAAACGGCAAAACATCCCAACTATAAATACATACCTACATGTTGTTTCTATTAGTTAATATAAGAAAACCTGAATATCAGCCAAGCGATAGTCGGCTTAGAGCTAGTACATACTAGGCGTTCGGAGTTGCGTTTAGCGCGCGTTCGTCGCGTACACACACCGCGCTTAGCACGGCGTTCGACGTGCGTTAGTACATACAGGCTCACTTTATTTTAATTATAAAAATTATTTCTCTTCAGTTTTACTAGCAGTGTGTGACGCAAATTATTGCTTTATATACGTTGATATCGGATCTTATGGTAAAAGCAGTGATTCTGCGATTTTCCAACATTCTAATTTTTATAAACGAGTGACGGATGGTAAATTAAACATTCCTAAGCCAAAGCCTATATCGAATATCGATAAAACACCATTGCCTCACGTGTTTGTAGGCGATGAAGCCTTTGCAATCATGTCAAATGTGATGCGCCCTTATAGTGGAAAACAACTCACACACATAAAAAAAGTTTTCAATTACAGACTATCGAGAGCAAGGCGGTATATCGAATGCACTTTCGGAATATTAAGCAACAAATGGCGAATATTTCATAGACCAATAGATGTAAACATTGAGTTCGCGGAAAATATCATTAAAGCATGCACAGTATTACATAATTACGTGCGTATACGCCACGGTTATAGATATGAAGATACACTTCATCATTCATCCTTACAATCTATAAGTCTAGAAAATATATCACGAGGCAGCTTGACAGCTAGGACTGCTAGAGACAAATTTGCCAATTATTTTATAAGCGAGGGAAAACTTCAATGGCAAGACAATATGATATAAGTCACACATTATTGTAAACAAAATAAATAATTACCCACCCAAAAATTTCTTTTTCTCCAAACTATCTTCAGCGTCACAAAAAATTTCTACCATCTCCTCCCAATTACGTTTTTTAATCACTTTATTTTTATAATCGGGACTTTCCATATCCCAAATAGCTGGTCGCTTTTGGATTTTATCTATGAAGAAATCAGTATCGAAATGCTCGATCTCCATTTTCGTAATTTGCGTCCCCTCTACACAAAAGCGCGCGATCAAATGTATAACAAAATGGCGGCTCATGTATTCCTAAGCGCGCAGCTGACGCCATAGCAACGCGCGTCCGAACGAAAAAATTGAAAGCGTGCGTCAAACGCGCGCTTGACCAGCAGCCCGCGTTTACATGTGTACACTTCAATAGAATTCGGGGTTCTCAAAACGCGCGTTATCAAAGCGCGCGTTTCAAAACGCCCAATGTGTACCCGCTCTTAATGTCTGTTCCCCTTTCAAGCGCTTAGCGTGCGTTTTTAGAGCTAGTACATACTAGGCGTTTAGAGTTGCGTTGAGCGCGCGTTAGCCACATACACACACCGCGCTTAGCACGGCGTTCGAAGTGCGTTAGTAGGATGAATATACTTTTGGCTCAGTTCGAAAATGGACGTCGGAATTATGTCAAATGTGATGCGCTCATATATTGGAAAACAACTTACACACATAAAATAAGTTTTCAATTATAGATTATCGAGAGCAAGTCGCTATATCGAATGCACTTTCGGAATATTGAGCAACAAATGGCGAATATTTCATAGACCAATAGATGTAAACATTGAGTTCGCGGAAAATATAATCAAAGAATGCACAGTATCACACAATTACGTGCGTATAATCGGAACTTTCCATATCCCAAATCGCTGGTCGCTTTTGGAATTCATCTATAAAAATAATCAGTATCGAAATGCTCGATCTCCATTTTAGTAACGTGCGTACACTCTACACAAAAGCGCGCGATCAAATGTACAACAAAATGGCCGTTCATGTAACCCCAAGCGCGCAGCTGACGCGATAACAACGCGCGTTAGAACAAAAAAATGTAAACGCGCGTCAAACGCGCGCTTGACCAGCAGCCCGCGTATACATGTGTACACTTCAATAGAATTCGGGGTTCTCAAAACGCGCGTTAGCAAAGCGCGCGTTTCAAAACGTCCAATGTGTACCCGCTCTTATTCCGCGCATTTACAACAAATAACATACATTTTAGTCAAGGCGTACACATGCTAGCGCGCGTTTACACCTACATACCGGTGTAAACACGCGTTTTCTAAAAAGCATTTTGTTTATTCCTTTTCAATTAATTATGTTTTATAAATCAGTTAGATTCTGGAACCCGCCGCGAAGAGTACTCTGCTCGAGTACTAAATTTAATATTTGGGAAGTGTAAAGTTCAAGTGTGTCCCTAATATTTCAATAAAGTAGTTCAGTGGTGAAAAGTAGTTTTTTTTTTAAAGACAATCGGGGTCGGCCGTGTAACAGTGCGTTTAGTACTTGTCATGGGCCCCACCATGGCTCAGGCCTTGTCATGGCGGTGGGGCTCAGTAGCCCAGGGTGACCCAAACACCTTGGGCGAAGCGAATTGAGCCGAGGGGGCTCTTTGTATCCCTCTTATGAGAAGAGGGGACAAAAGAGCAGGGGGCAAGGGGTGAGGATGGGAACCTCACCTCATCGTACTGTCCCAACGTTGGTGTTTTGTGGTGCGGAATAACCGCTCTGTGGAGGTGGCATCGGTCCCCTGAGGGACTGACTAGCCGTCGAGGCGCCCTGTTGCTTGTAGATACATTACAGGCTCGTTAAAGTGGCAATGGGCTCGGGAGAACGGATGGCTGATGGCCCATTAGGTTATATTGTATTCTTGGTAGCGGAGACTGCACTTAGGTTGACAAAAAGTTGGTCGGCCATTAGCCATGTGGAAAAACGATCTCTGCGCAGTGGCCGGTCTGTGTTGGATGCACGTGGCAAGAGACCGGTATTCTGGGCGTTCATTGAGTCTATGTTCAGCAGTGGACGGAAAAAAGCTGATGATGATGATACACATTATTCAGCTGACCAGTGATGACTACAATATGGGCGCAGTTAAATGAATTTCTTACTTACCATATTAGCCTACAAATATTTATTTCCATATAGTTAACCTCTCAAACGCCACATTTCAGAAATTCAACATTTTCGTATTTTCCAAAAAATAGACAGTAAATAGAAATCCAATTCTCATTCCAAGCTGTAAAGTTTATTAAAAAATAAACATTAAACAACGGTACGCCGCTGATTAATTATGGAGTCTGCAGCTTATCTCGCGGAATTTAAGTGGACAGAGAAGAGCCCTCAGTGACCTTATTACGAGCTTCGCGATTACTAGCCATCGTGTTTGTTACAATTTTTCTTAATTAGTAGCTTATTGCCTCAGGTATTTTAATTACGTGTTTGTTAATGAAATCTGAAAACATTTTTAATGTTACTATAATTTATCAAAGCGGAATGTTTATCATGTTTTTGTCTTTTTATTTCGTGAAGATCAATTTCAACATTACCTACAATTGCCTGACTTACGAAACTCAAAGAAAATGTTATTTTATTATTGGTGGTGTTGTAAGTTTCACCATAACGGTCAATATTGTTTATAGAACGCTTATAATTACAACTGATAATATTTTGGAAGATTTATTTACGTTGTCATGTTAAAGTGTAAAAATTTTGTGATTATATTTGAAAATAGTGTTTTTCAAAGTTCTATATTAATCCAAATATACTCATATTAGCGAATATCTTCACGACAGTACTATAGTTACCAATATCACGCGACAAATAAGCTCGATTAAGTGGCAAAGGGCTGGTCAGACACTCAAGAAAACGGAGGGCTGATGAGCCATAAGGGCTTGAGAGTGGAGGCCATATTTAGGTGGACGAAGTGTTTGTCAGCCAGCTAGGGTGATCTCTATGCAGTGGTCGGTCCGTGTTGAATGCGAGTGCGAGTGTTCAGCAGTGGACGGATAAAGGCTGATGATGATGATCATGAGTTAGTATAATAATTCAAAAGTCGAACAGTGTTTTGAAAACATAAATTATAAATTTATTTCTTTTGTTACAGTTTCGATGGCGAAGCGTCTGCGCTCTCATGACTGGAGGTTTCACATTGCTCTACTGGCGATTGCAACTCGCTGGAACTCCCAATGGATTCGCCTCAGCAGATAATCCTACTTCCCGGGATGCATCTCTATTTACTAGATTCTATACCTTTACCTACCTCCCTGTTTTCAATTTTTTACTTCTAATATATCCATTCCAATTAAGTTTCGATTGGTCGATGGACTCTATTCCTAGAATCACATCAATTTTCGATGTTAGAAATGTATATTCCTTGATATTCTACTCGGCCATATCGAATGTGACGTGGAGAGCGTTCAATAACGAATTGAAGAAACAACAAGATATTAAAGAGAAGTATTACAAAAAACAAAATAACAGATTAAAACAAAAATGGGGCAATATTTGTAAGCAATACAATAGAAGACAGGACTGTATTGAAAGAAAAAGTATAATGCCCCACAAAGAAAATACTTCATCCAAGAAAGCATTGTGTCCATGCAACGGCTGTAAACATACGCTTACTGAAGAGCACACGAATATGTGTCGAGCCGTTAACAATAACAATACAATGATGCATCAGTCCACTTGCGTCTGTCCTACGACATTCAGTAAAATTAAGAAACAAAAATCGCACAGATACGAATACCGCAGTTCTCGTTTCGCCATGTTAATATTCATAGCTTTTATGGTGTTGCCATTCGTGCCAGCTACTAATATTCTCTTTTATGTAGGCTTTGTTGTGGCTGAGCGTGTGTTGTATATACCTAGTGTTGGTTTTTGCCTCGTACTCGGCTTAGGGGCGGGCACGTTGACTAGAAACTGGCGGCGCAGTGAAATTCGCAGCCAAATATTTATGTTTATGTTATTAACAACTTTGTGTGCCATGTGCGCGTGTACGATGAGAAGGAATTTAGACTGGAAAGATGAAGAAAGTTTGTTCAGAAGCGCATTGCACATCAACCCACCGAAAGGTACGTAATATTTTTTTATACTTTATTAAAGTAAAACTTCTTTAGGCGCGACTAGGGAGTAGCTCAGATTTTTTTCTGACGGAAGTAACTCTCATTCTACTTGCATATTCAAAAATAGTAACTTGCATTGGTCGTGAGTATATTATGTTAATTGTAAAGGCTGATGTACAGGTTGGCCACGCGCGGACGGTGCGTGAGTTCAGACCACAACCAATGTGTTTTAGGCGTTGTGGCAACTAAAAATAATTACTAGTGGCAAAGATCATAATAAATTACGAATAATTATTGTGAAGGTTTACTTCAATCGCGCGTAAAGATTACACGCACACGCTTTTTTTTAATAATTAATGTCCGTGTAAAAAACGTTTTTCTCATTTAAAAACAACCTACTTTTAACATTTAAATTTATTACTATTATTAAAAAAAATTTGATGGTGAAAGCTGAAGAATAAAAGTAGAAGGAATCCTTAACCACAATATTATCAATCTTATACCTTTTAACGAGCAATTCTTGATACATTTTTAGAAAACTTTTTTTTATCCGTGTTTTGAGGCATCGATAAAATATGATTAGAATACGAACGTAAATTTCGCTGTCAAATAACATGTCATGGTAGCTTAGTGGTGAAATTAGGCAGTTAAATACGAACGAGCCTGGTTCGAATCTTCAATCCGGTTTTTTTTCCTTTTTTTAAGAAATTTTTTTTTGGAAGAAATTTTTTATCGTATTTTATCACTAAGGCTACCGAGCAAAATATGCTCGGTCAACCAGGTACTACTAATTATATGACAAATAAATTTGCCATTTCGATGCGTGTAAAAAGTATTCAATACTCATAAAGTAATCGTATTTGAGTGCTATAAAATGCATACTTTAGTATTGGTTAAAAACGAGAAGGTCAGCTTTGGGTCAGCAACTTCAGGTCACGAACACACCGGGCCACTTGTTGACTTGAGCGGCTCGTTTGTGTATACTCACCATATCAAAACAACTTAAGCACGTGTGTCTTACATACTTAATTATGTTCTCCTTTTTTATTTGGAACATTTTCAAAGTTATCTAAAGTTTTATATCAAAAGTCAACATTATAAAATTATCAAGAATCGTACCCTGTTAGCCTAGTCATAATATGGTCCTAGGGATAGGTTAAGAAGAAATTGTAACTCCTAACTCCTAAGGTAGTAGTCGATCTGGACGTATCTGTTAGGTCCCCATATCATAATACATTATTGTGTATGTTGGTGTATGTATGTATACAGTACTCATACCCCTGTCTGACTTGAAATAACGTACGTTGTGTTTTGATTTATGAGTAGATAGACCAATATTGCAATTTACTTTAGTTAATTTCTGTGACGTGTTATCAAATTTCATGATTTTATTTTAATTTTTAATTTTTAGACAAAAATTTTTAGGTCAAAATTTGGTTTTTAGGCATGGAACTCTAAAAACAGCCATCACCTTTTAAATTATAAAAATTATAACTACTATATACTAACAGAAAATTATTACAAAGGATAAAATCAATATAATCCTACTAGTCCTAGCAATTCCCTTGTCCGCCGCAACTTTCAATAGTCACCCTTTTCTAAGTCAATCATAAAACAAATAACTAGCGTAATTGTAAAAACGTGTTACGCCAAAGTTTCCTTACATAAAAGAAAATAACGCACTTAGCCTACCAAGGTCACACAGTCTTGTGGGTATAATATTTTGAGTGTGGAGACTTTATACACATGCCGTATATAATATTATATTCTGAAAAAAAAAAACATCATCATTTTAATAGATATCTTATCTTATCTTATCTTATATATTTAAACGACCAATTCTTGTATATATATATATAGAATCGGGATCTCGAAAACGGCTCCAACGATTTTCATGAAATTTTGTATACATGCGCTAAAAACGGCGATTTTAGAAAACTTTTTTTTACTCGTGTTTTGAGGCATCGATAAAATATGATTAGAATACAAACGTAAATTTCGCTGTCAAATAATATGTCATGATAGCTTAGTGGTGAAATTAGGCAGTTACATCCGAACGAGCCTGGTTTTTTTAAGATCATTTTTTTTGGAAAAAAAAATTTATTGTATTTTATCACTAAGGATACCGAGCAAATACTCGGTCAACTAGGTACTAATAGATAATCAGGTCTTACTTTGCGGAAATCCATTTTAAAAGATAAAAAATTATATATTGATTAGCAATCAATCAATAAGCACCATCTTTATCTATATTATCAACTTATATAATATTTGACTGTTAATCTTCTTAACGGAATGAAAAGAAAATTAAACGGTGACTAAAACAGTAAATTATTTTTTAACGTTACGCTTAAAAATTTAGATTATTAAAATTCGAACATAAGTACAAAAGGAAATCAATGAAGCTTTATATTAGAACATAGCAAAAGCGATATTTTAATGTTTCACTGCTAGCCACGGTCTGTCCTTCCCGACATGATGTCGGAAGGCTGTTAGGCCATTATAAACCTTTGCGTTGGTCCATTGTTAAGTGGTCAGCTTTAGGCAAATGTATTCTTCCACCAGTAAGCAAGAGAGCAGAGAGATTGGAGGCACGAAGAAATTTATATAAACTGTTTTGAACTTTGAACAGACTATCATTACTAAGAGTTGAGTTAGAGGTTCGGGTACGATCCAGACCGCTTGAAATGTATTTTTCTAAATTTCTACTAGGTGTAGGAAAACATCGTGAGAAAACCAGCAAGCCTGATTACATTTAAAGTGAATGTGTATGACTCGCATTGGGCAAGAGTAGGTATTGTTAAACTACGCCCTGCTACGAATCAGGTGTTGAGTCCTAGGATGAGTTTGATTCCCAGTAGTAGGATATGGTTGATTATTATCGTCGCTCAGGATATATTTCGTTGGAAACTGCATTTGTATAGTAAAGCTAATAAAGCCACTGGCTTGTAATGGGAAGAGATACTTAGAAAGTGGTTTTTTGCATTGTAGTACGTTATAATGATGAAATCAAGGGTTCATTCCTTGTTCAAATAACAATGAACAATGATGCCAACAACAGTACTGCAGAGTTTGTTCAAAAGGTGCTTATAACATCATTATTGAAACTAGTTACCGGTAATTGTGAGAATTCATTATAGTTACATAAGAGAAAGGCTAATAACATTATATTACTATTAGATGCATTTATTGATTTATCATTAAATCGTTATTATAGAGAATATTCGTATTATTATTTATGTAAGTTCTGACGACCGCTCTGGCTCAATAATTAGCGCATTGCTGCTAAAGCCGCAGGTAGCGAGTTCGAATCCCGCCAAGACACAAAAGGTTACTTGTGTTTCTACGCCGTAGATGTTTATAAAATATGTGTATACTATAAAAACATGTTAAATATATTTTCGTTGTCTGGTACCAGTAGAAAATTTCTTCGAGAATTTATGTCGGAATAACATTGGCATATGAAAGACCATGTCCATAGATATCATTGTTAAGTCTCTTAAAAATATATGCATTCAAATGAACTGGTAGTATAGTAACGTTTTAAATAATATGTTCAAATTCAAATTCAAATTCAAATTGTTTATTTGCTAAAAATACGGTACATAAAAGGTTGGTACATATAGAGAAGATGATCGCGTATTCTGCTAACAGCGTGCAAATTGATATATAGGTATGAAAGTATTATATTTCTAATTTCAAAATCATCATTAATTATTCTATAGTGTGTTATTCATCCATGTCGATACTGTTAACTTATGTCAAATTTACATGGTTGTTTAAAATATATAAATAAAATGTCATTACAAATTCATAATTAATTAAATACATTATCCAAAAATTAAATACAATAACAAAACAAAAATTGATAATAATTTGTCAGATTTACAAGTTGTCTTCAAGAAATTCATATACGTCATAATACATTTTATCTAAGAGCCATAAAAAAAGATGTCGCTTAAATTTTTTCAATGCATAGTCCTTAAAATAGTCTGGCAGTTTATTATATATGGTTATTGACATACAGAAGGCATTTTTGCTGCATAGTTGAAGCCGCCTATAGGGTATATTAATCGCATATTTATTTCTACATACATTATGCCGAGTAACCTTTGATTTTAATTCATATATTTTTATATTTTTATGCACAAAAATACTTATCTCATAAATATATAAACATGGGAGTGGTAAGATTTTAAGATTTTTGAAGAACGGTCTACAACTTTCAAGATAATGGGCGCCACTTATGCATCTTACACATTTTTTTTGTATTTTAAATACTTTTTCCACATCAACAGAGTTTCCCCAGATCGTGAGGCCATATCTAATATTTGACCCTACATATCCATGATATGCGATTAGCGCGGCGTTTATTATTATACTTTACATTATTATACTTTACATATATTTATACTTTACATTTTATATTCTTTAGAACATACACAAGTCGTTCGAGCTTCATACACAGTTTTTCAATATGGGGCTTCCAGTTGCAGAATTTATCTATAGTAATGCCTAAAAAGTTTGTTTCTTCCACTTCTTCCACAATCACGTTTTGAAATAAAATTTTTAGATCAAGTGGGGCACTATTCTGAGGTTGAAATTGTATCAATTTAGTTTTGTTGATGTTGAGTGATAAATTATTATATTTTAGCCAATCTGCGGTGCGGTTGAGAGTATCACTAATCGTAACTTCGTAATTCGCTTTAGATTCATTACTAACTAAAATTGTTGTGTCATCGGCAAACAATATGGTTTTGTGTTTTGTGACATCTTGCATGTCATTTATATAGCACAAAAATAGTAGTGGGCCTAAGATCGAACCCTGAGGGACTCCTGAACGATTGTAGAGATAATTCGATCTATACGATTCTCTATGACCTTTGATTGTTTGGCAAATTTCAACACATTGCATTCTGTTTGATAGGTAGCTCTCTAACCAAGCATTGGCTACTCCCCTTATTCCAAGATAATGAAGTTTCTTGATTAGAATGTCATGGGAAACAAAGTTAAATGCCTTCGACAAATCTAGAAATATGCCAACAGTTGTCAGTTTCCTATTAAAATTTTCACAAATAGTTTTTATAAGCATGAAACAGGCTTGCGCTGTAGATTTGTCTTTTCTGAACCCATATTGGTCACTCTTAAGACAATTATGTTTGTTAAGAAAGTTATATATTTTATTATACATAACCTTTTCTATGATTTTAGAAATAACGGGGACTAATGTTATAGGCCTGTAGTTATTGAGGTCTTTTTTATCACCCTTTTTGTATATTGGCTTAACAATAGATATTTTAAGACCCTTTGGAAATACACCTTCCGTCATAGATAAGTTTATGATATGGGCAAGCGGTTTCGATAACGACTGTACCAATTTTTTTTTCATCATCATGTGTGATATTTTACTAGACGTAAAATAACAAAACGATAGAAAATTCATCAAGATTTTATAATATAATATCGACTATTATATTGGCGGTGAACTATGGCCCATTACCCTCCTCGCCTGATTTCGAGGAGGAGACCTGTGCCTAACAGTGCGACATAATATAGGGTATATTTGCCTTTATTATGCAATGTGTGATGAGTATCAGAATGAAAATCTTATATCATTTGTCATTGATTATTTCTAAAAATTAAAAACATACACCTGTATAAATCTTTAGATGGCAATTAAATATTAGCCCAGTATATCACAAATAATATACTTACTTACACAAAAATTTAATTATATAAAAGTGAGTAACAAACATTTACACAACTCAACATAGGTTAAGTTATATAGTACACTACTGAGCACTGTGCTCCTCAAAACCAGGCGAGGATTTAGTGGTATACTTAAGATAAGTACAGCACTTTGAACTTTCGGTACGAACTTACGGATCGTTACTTCATTTAGCCACCATTTAAGACTATCAACAATAGCTGTAACATTACAATAGAGATAATTTAAACAAACGTTCAACACGAATTATTTACTAAAGTAGAATTGATAATATTAATCAGCCTACGAGATTAATGCCCTGAGGATACAGAATTGAATTTAAAGGTTGAATAGTTATTATATTTCAACCCTCTTTGAAACCATAAATCGTTTATGCATGAAATTAGTAAGATAAATTGCTATACATTATTTTTTGTTTTACAGTACCAATTTCTTTAGACGCTGGAGTACAAATAAAGAAAATTTTTGATTAATAAGAAATATGTTATGCATAAAACAAAGGGATTTAGAAATTGGATCCATTGCTTTAAAGAATGTAAGGTACGATTCGTCGCTTCAAACCGAAACCACGATCGATAGTGTATGTCGAAATATTTAACTATTTACTTTATCGAAGACGATGTCGAAAATCGTAACAAAATCCAATCTCATAAATATTGATATTATAAATATATAAAGAATGTGTGTACATTAAAACCTTTTTATTGATACAGTTTCAAATGTAGAATTAGAATATTATTTTGAGGCCTATATAAAAGATATATAAATGCCATATTTAAGTATTTAATATATTGCATTTACAAAGAATTCTAGCAAGACTTTTATTGAAAACGTTAGTATTTATTACGCTTACTTACGTTAGGTTAGGTTACGCCAAAACGTTAGTATTTATTACGCTTACTTACGCCAAATAGTAGCTTTGAAGTGTTTTAATAAGAAAAGCAAATTACCACCTCCTAGCTGAAACCCTTAAGTGTTTGAGTCCACTTATGCTAAATTAATTTAACAATATGAAATTGTGCAACATATTATTTCGCACCGTATTATCTAATGATTCATCTATGATTGTAAAATATATTTGGGACAATAAGATTTCGCGCTTAATAATTAGTGGTGTTATTAATGTTATTATTAGTAGTCCTATTTTATCAATACTATAAACTTTTAGTTTGAAACGCGTAAGTTTATAGCTGCGGCAGGAACAGGAATAAGCAATTATTTAAGTTCCGAAAAATATCCCGAAAAAAGAACACACAACTCTTCTCAAAGTTGAAACAATTTAAGAAGTTATGTAAAAGGGAGCTTTACAAAATATTTTCTTATAAAACATCAATCTGTTTTGTAAACCCCGCTCTTTAAATAACCGTTAAGGCGGATAATTCTTTTTATCTCCCACTAAAGGCTGAGTGAATTCAATTTGTTCGTCGACGCGTATTTGTAATAAGCCAATATCAGCCCTATTACAAACTTCTAGCGCGGAGGAGATTAGATATCACATTTATTTAGTCAAACACTAAATGAAGAAATAAATTTTTCAAAATTCATAATAATTAAGTTCTATCTTCATATTGTAATATACTATCCTATTGTTTTATTAAGGGGGTCTAAGGTAATGTGATGTGTTTGTTGAAAAATATTTTTTATTCAATTATTTACTTAGTTATTTTAGTTTTAGTTTATTCAAAAAAGAAAAAACAATATAATAATAATAATATGTTGGGATAACTCACACCCGGTCATCTGATCCCAAACTAGGCAAAGCCTGTTCTTATGGTAATCAGACAACTGATACATTACATACACAGGTACTTCTAAATACGAGTATATACATAATATTATAGACAAATTACGCCCAGACATAGAACAAAATATGATCATGCTCATCACACAAACATTTTCCTGGGTTCCCACCCAGGAAAATGTTTGTGTGATGAGCATGCAGCATCATCGAACCCACGACCTTCTGTTTTACCAGTCAGCGTCACTAACCACTAGACCAACAGGAACAATATAATATATTTTTTTTAATAGCATAGGAGGGCAAACGAACAGCCGAAGCCTTGCGACTATCGACGCCCATTAACATCCACACAATCAAAGTTTATGCAGATGCATTGCCCTCCTTTTCCCTATCCCCCCAAGGGGCTGCCGAAACTCACAAACCGCACGAAATGCGACAGCATAACTGTCACTTTAAGCCGGTATTATATGAGCGAGAGGTACCACCCCGGTCGTGCCGGCTCAATTCGGCTGCAAAGCAGCATGGCACTACCTCCTTACAATGTTTCTAGAATAACTTATGTTGTGAGAAGTAAATGCCATTTAAAAATATTTATATCTGTTTTTCTTTAGAAATTTTATCGCTTATAGCTTTATATTTTTTTCTACTCACCTTACCCTATGTGGCTCAGTAGGAAGTCGCACCCCACTGGTTAGGATATCCTGTTCTAGATGAAGGAAAAAAGTAGGACATTTTATAAACTTCTTACTATAGTGTATAGTAATATACTCGCTTTTCGTAGCGGTTTCGTCTGATTAAAAAAAATACTAAATTGCCCTATAATTACAGGGTCTAATAAAATTTTATTTTCTATTTTCCTTTTATATAACCGCGATAAAATCGTAAAAGTTATTGCATTTTATTGAGCAAAAAGTATAAAAGTATCAACCCTTATATGTCCCACTGCTGGGCACAGGTCTCCTTCCTCGAAATCAGGCGAGGAGGGTAATGGGCCAATAGTCCACCGCGCTGGCCCAGTGCGGATTGGTGAACTTCACATACCTTCAAAGACTTTAAATCTCATCAGGCATGCAGGTTTCCTCACGATGTTTTCCTTCACCGGTGAGCGAACGATGGTCTCGTGTGCACTTAGAATTTTAGAAAAACCCATTTTAAGGCACACACGGTCGGGTCAGGATCGAACCCGGAACCCCTCACGTAAGAGGCCGAGTCCGTCCACCACTGGACCACCGTCGCTCTTTGAGCAAAATTCGCGTAAATATTGAAATACTAACTGTCAAACCTATAACACCCCTCTTATTCAGTCAGGGATTATTTTACTCATCATCATTATCATAATCATTAGTCTCTATAATATGTCCACTGATGAACGCCCAGACGGTGGATTATATTTTTCATTTTCATGAATAATAAACCCTTATATGTCCCACTGCTGGGCGAATCGAAAAGCGTAATGGACCATAGTTCACCGCAGCCCAGTGCAGGTTGGTGAACTTCACATGCCTTCAAAGACTTTCAATCTCATCAGGCATCCAGGTTTCCTTACGATGATTTCCTTCATCGGTAAATGCATCTATTCTTTTTTAAATATCAATTTATTCTCTACTTATTTTTGTTCTCTGTTAATAACATAAAAAAAATAGACCGGAAATTTAGTACGGGCTTAAATTCTATTTTAACTGTACTATTATAGTTACTATATTCAATTGCATTAGCAACATCGTGTTATGTGTCAAAAGCCTTTCTATGTCACTTTATCAATAGTCTTACGATCTAGTTGTCATGAATAGAGGCGCTTATTGACGTGCACAACGTAATCGCATTCGGTCGAGCGAGTTTGTCGGCTTATGTGATATCAAACTTGGTATTCCGTTATTAAATAATGTGACATATGACACCGCGATCTATATCCATAAAAAGTTCGAGTAAAAAGTCAATAAGCTTTGATCTTGCGCTTTTCGTGGAAAACTTCCTTATGTGGTCGGACTTTTGGGCTTAGGGGCAACGTAAATTGATGTATTAGATGTGAAAAGCTATCGTGACAGTCTGAGAAAATATTTAAGTTCTTTTTTGTAAAGGTTATTATAGACAATGATGATGATCTCGGAAATAGTTCTTTATATTATTTATTATATTATATGTTAAGCAGGGGACCGGTGAAGAGGGATTATGATGATGCTGAAAATGATGATGATGATGATGATAATGATGACGACGATGATGATAATGATGAAGTAATCACTTCATTCGCGTATAATATGTACACCTATGTACTCATAAATCCCAAATACAACGTATGTATTTAAGCTTAGATATAGATTAACCCTCATCGCCTGATTTCGAGGAAGGAGATACGTGCCCAGCAGTGGGACATATAAGGGTTGATACATTACAACATTATCGTTTAGTAATTTAGGGCAGCGAAACAGGCGACCATACTCTTATCAAAGAAGTTTAATTACGGACTTCCAAGTCCATTATATCAAATTTTATTGACCATGAATGAGCTGCTGGTAAGTTGACTTATCTTGTTTCGTTGATATCATTCCCCCTTTTCGACTTCACCTGGAAACCTTTCTTGAATCAGCAAGAACTTGCCGAATATTATATTGTACACTGAATCCTATTAAGGTATAATTACTGGCAGGAAGGCCTTGTCCGAAATGTCACTTCACAGTGACATCTCGGTTTCTGTCGTAAATTTAGGCACACATTTTCTGTTCAATATTGCTCTTTCGGTCAAAAAAGACTTTCACTTACGGTTCTACCGTATTGAAATAATAATTATTGAAGAGTTCTTTACGCGCGTAGAATAGTGACTTTTTAATGGGGAAAAGCTTACAGGATTGCGTCACCGACTTGTTAATATGACAAGCAGTCATATTAACAAGTCGGTGACGCCATATAATTTCAACTAGTTTTTTTAAATTTCATAATATCACAAAAGTTATAATTTTTCACTCCTATCGACTCCTATGTTTGCCATTTTTTTATTTTGGTTACTTAGGGGCAGACGAGCGAAATGATCGTAAGTAGTCAGCGCATATAAATTAATAGGTAAACATAATAGCTGCCAGCGCATCGGTGAACCATGACTCACTACCCTCCTCGCCTGATTTCAAGGAAGAGCCTAAAAGTACCTTGTCCTTTTTTCTATCTTTGACGGATTTATCTGAAACGTCGGGCATGTCAAAACCATAATAAACCGCCATAAAATCCATAAAAGTTGCTCCATTATATCACAAAATAAAAACTCCATTATATCAATAATTAAAATCTCGTTTTTATTTAGTTTATATTCAAGTGGCTCGTATTGCATCGTATCTTTATATATTTTTTTAAATATAATTCGTTTGCCTTTATGTACATAAAAGATTAAAGTTAACATTCACAGATTATTTGGATATATTGTTTTAGATGAAATATTGTAAGTCAAGTTTTAGTCTAGCTTTAATACTAATCCGGGTATGAATATCGTTCGAAACAAGGCGTATATTGAGTTAGTGGTGATATCGCAAACGCCATCAGATTAGTTCACAAGCTGCCTACATAGAGCGTTGTGTATTGAATTTCTATCGGTTTTAATTACAACACTGGCACACATTGTTTTATTTATACATTAATGTATTGAAACCTCATATACTGCTGTTTCGGATAACCTTTATTTGAAATGTGATGAAAATTGTACTATCTCTTGACAATTTCCATTCATTATTAATATAGCGGCTTGTGCTTAAAATAATTAGCAGTTAATGAATATAACAGTTCCTTTTTTATGTAAACTAATCATTAAAATATTATTAAATATATTTTCATATATTTTTATATTTTTGCACCCACTCAATATCAATATTTGGCGTAGACAATAATAAGATGTAATATATAAATAATTATGATAAAATTTCTAATTTTGAGCAGATATGATGACGTTTTAGGATAACATTTCAGATTATTCAACATTATTATCGTCATCATGATCATCAGTCTCTATCTGACTGTCCACTGAGAAACGCCAAGACAGCCGTAAAGATTACATTCCCATTTTTATGTAAAATAAGTAAAGTATCAATACTCATATGTCCCACTGCTGGTCACGGATCTCCTTCTCGAAATCAGGCGAAGAGGGTAATGGGCCATGGTTCACCGATACGCTACCCCAGTGTGGGTTGATGAACTTCACATGGCTTCAAATATTTTTTTGACGTTTTCCTTCACCGACGAGCGAGCGATGGTCTCGTTTAATGTGCACTTAGAAATTTAGAATAAACCATTTCAAGGCACATACGGGAGTCAGGATCTAACCCGGATCCTTTCGCATAAGAGGCCGAGTCCTTACCCACTGGACCATCGTCGCTTTTTCATGTATGCACATTACTAATTATACATACATTATTAGTTCCTGCTGCTTTAAAAATAGTCGGACAATTAGTTATTACATAATATTATACAAATACAATAAACTTTACTCCGATGAAACAAGCGGTATTATGATATCCAGACGGGAGCGCGGCATAAGCTGGTTCCTGTTACTAGTTATAATATTATATACGAATTTTGATGAGGCTCATACATTATCTGAAGGCTTGTTGTACGGTACCTTACCTTATTATATAGCTCACGTTACCAAGGCGTCATAAAATATAAGTCATATTTAAGTGGTTTTTGAGAAGATATATAATTGTTTTCTTAATTTTACGCAAATTTCACTCATTATAATGAAACAACTTTTACGGATTTTATTGCGGTTTATTAGATTTTTTATTTTACGTTTTAGTTTTTCGTTCATGGTCACGGGAGCAACTGTAACCATGGTTACTGTAAAAAGTATCCGAAACGTGGGGAAATAAAAAACTTTGCATGATGTAATATATGGAAGAAACATTTACCGGAGTTAGCGATGCCGCGCTGTTGTTTGTTTCTCCCGTGGAATATCTCTGCTTTGTTTCAAAGAGAAGGGCTACCTGAGGTAGATCAGCCTTACATTGACATTTTAAATTAATGAAAAAATACAAAATTATTTATCATTGTTTTTTCCCACCTGGCCATATGTCTCTTTTAATAAACGACAAATATTTTTGCTATAGTACATAAATACAACTAAAAGTAATAAAAAGCCCGACATATAGCGTCATTTAGTGGTGTTGCCCTGGCCAAGAATTCTTGTATAAGTATCCTATTAGGCAAGTCTTTTCATGTGATCTCATATTGAGGGGTTTTAGAAAGAATATGTAGCTTGTCCATCATTTTATGACAGCGGCGATTTTGAACCGATTTTCTTTTCAAGAATACTCGCGACTAATTCACCTTTTCAACCATTTAGATTCCAACAAAAAAAAAATCGTATACGCACTCGTACACACACGCAGACAAAAAGGAACGTCGCACTAAAAAAACGTCGTCATTTTTGTGTTAAAAAAGTATAGATGTTTTGAAACTATAAAAATAGTTTACTTGAAAGGTAGTTAGACCGACAATGTCGTGACTACTTTTATAATTCCAAATAAGGGCTATTATAAATGATTTATGTAAGAACATAAAATACCTTCTTATAAGTACATACCACCCTTCATCATATTTAGGTCTTAACAATTATATTAAAAGTTTAAGGGAAAATTACTGCCCAGCATGCAAATACAAAGCAACCAACACCTGTATTCAAGAAGTATACTTGGCTAAATAATGAAACAATACTAAGCAAAGAAAGCCCTAGCGCTCCTCGTGTTTGGGTTTGACAGATGCACAGTGGCGGATTTCACTTAAGTATTGTCTATGAATTGATTTGAATGACCCTTTGCGTTCCTATGTACTGTGACACCTCATAGTATTGTTTGTAAATAATAAAATATGGTAAAATTAATTTTATTAACTAACTAATTATTTCTTATAGCGAATGAAAATATTAAGATAAATAGCATTTGTCGCAGTGTGTAGATATTAAAGAAATACATTTTAAAATTATCCGTACTAAAACACCCCTAGATGACAGAAAATATCACGAGAGAATGTACACGCTTGAGAAGATTTTAAAGGTCACTAAATACGTGTGAAACTCAATGACCTAGACTGAGGACCTTTTGAGGGTCACAAGGTTGTGACTTTAGCTTGACCTTACAGTCATTATCACCACCATTTACTGCTGAAAATAAACCTGTCTATGGTAATCAAAAACATAATCACGTTAATTAGGGAATTTGAATATTAACAAAAAAATTTATTCTGTTAAAAAAGTGCGCTTTCTATATTTATTCATTACCTAGATAAAAATGTTAGCCGACACGGTTCGCCCGACAGATGTAAAACATCTGTATTAATATTACAGAACTTTGTTAATGTAAAATGGAATAAAAGCGTTTGCGGTTCCGATATTTGTTGTATTTGGATTTTCACTGCCTACCAAAGCGAATATCGGTCAATCCATCAAACCAATCGTCGCTTTCTTAATAATTAATTATAAGATGTACACAAAGTGTTGTTCGTCTTTAAATCGGCGCTGATAGGAAAAGGTATAAATTATTAGGGACGAACCTGTTTCCCGTTCGCAAGATGTTAAAGGCGCCTCGCCTTCTTTATACTGTTTTCCACATCCGTGATGATGTCTTTACGCGTCGACGGAATGATGAGTCCAGACGTTTTTTTATCTGAGGAGACACGCGAGAGCTCGACTCGACCACGACACGGCGAAACGTCAACTCACTTTTCCTAGTACCCCCAGATTCGTAGGAAATGTTTTGTTCAGAAAAGCTAAATTAATTACGTTTGGAAAGTATAAATGCGTTTGCCTATTTAAGTCACATTATTAGGAACAGGGGCACAAATCAAATGTATCTTTAAACTTCTGAATCCCTCCTAAATCTCTGTTGAAATGATTGTTTGCGTGTCTTCAAATAAGTTAGTTAAGACCACTATGGATTTTTTTGTGTATTACAGGACCTCTGTTGGGTTCGCTGGTTAAATGTAGGTATCATTGATAAGAAAATGAAACTACTTTATGAAACAAAAATATCGATTGTGGCCAACATTTATTATTATAATGTGTGTGTGCGATGTAAATAACGTAACATAATATTTAGCTATCAGAAATTGCCACTCCAATAGTCTAGTCATAAATTATACAAACCCTGTTAAATATCAGTTATCAGTTTACATGTTATATTTTTGTATTATTAATAATATATCATTTTAATAATGTAGGTAAATCGGTATTTAAATAAATTTTGACGATTTATGAAAAATAAAATGTGTAATTTTTAATTGTTAATATTACTAAATAAATATAATGTAATAAAAAAATTCAATTTCTCACTTGTAAGCGTGCGTTGTATTACTCGTATGTTGCGTATTGCCCGCTCATTTCTTCATTTCCGTAAAACTGTTTTTTTTGTATCAAATTGAAGTGACTTATAGGAATCTTCTATCTGTTAGATCAGAATAGCGCATGGATGAGCCGCTTTGAATCAATGAATGCTCAGCTCATTATCATTATCTTTATCATCATTATCATTATCCGTCCAGTGCTGATTATAGGCGGAGGTCAATGAACGCCAAGACCACTGATCCCTTGGCCTTGGCCACCGATGCGCATTCATCATCATCTGCGATTGCCAATGCTCTGCGTGGCAATCGTGAGCATATCCCCGCAACGGATTGCAGGCTATAGGCTAAGCTCGGATAAACTTATTTACCTTTTTGTACAATATATTATGATCGTTTGCCAGCTCGAGTAACTTTAGTCAGCTATGGTTTTTTATTGTTTCAGCCTACGGCAACTTGGGCAGCGTGTTGACAAGTCAAGGAAGACTCGCAGAAGCGGAGGTGGCGTTCGAAAGAGCTTTAGGTCATCGACCCAACATGGCTGACGTTCATTATAATTTGTAAGTTATAAAAACTTTTATTATAAATCTCATTCAGAGTTTTTTAGAGTTCCGTACCTAAAGGGTAAAAACGGGACCCTATTACTAAGACTTCGCTGTCCGTCCGTCCGTTTGTCATTTATTATATTTATAGATTTATTATATTTATTATTATATTTATAATTTAATATATTTATAGATTTATTTCAAGAACCGTAATGTACCTTACCGTAATAAACCTAGATGGTTGAAATTTTCACATATTGTGTATTTCTATTGCCGCTATAGCAACAAATACTAACAATAAAATAATAATAATAATTAAGGGGGGCTCTTTTACGAAAAGCGGGATATTTTAGCTATTTTTCTTGGCTACCACTAGTCGAGCTAGATCTCAAGAACTGTAAGTATTAATAAAATTTGCACAGATTTTGTATTCTTATTTACGTAGGACGTTAAAAATTTCAATTCATTTAGAAAAGTATTTTTTCAAATGTTGTTAAGATTATACATTCAAAATACACAAATAAATGACGAGACATCTATTTTATAAACAAACTAGTGGTGTAATTCAATACAAATTTTTGAATATTATGAAAACCTTAAACTCTAAACACAATATAATGAAGCACTATAATTTAGATGTTGTCAATTTATTCACAATGCATTTTTATCTATTGATAAAAGTAGCATAATTGAATAAAAACAGAACCGCAGATATTATTGTAACGGGAGCTCATTTTTACAGAACTGTAAAATGTTTTTGTGCTATTATCATTACGGGAAGTCGTAGCAAATTATGGTCGTTTCGTGACATCGAAAATGCACTGTCACAAAATTTCAAGCCTACACTATGAATAACATTACGCACAGAGTGATTTTACCATTTAATTAACAGTCATACATCATTAATAATATTATTAGTATTTTAATTAAACAAAAACATTAAAATTAATCAATGAATAGGATTGCTACAAAATTTTTAATGTTTTTGTTGCTGTCGTAGGTATTAGTTTGCAGCAGTGGACGGATAAAGATGATGATGATGCTGATGATGATTATAATACGTTCATCATACAAATTATCTATCTTGATTGAATTTGAACCCGTGACCGCTGGGTAAGTGTCACCTGACCACTTGACCAGCCGGCAGTTTTTTAGTGATCAATCTATATTGTGCCTTGATTTAAGAACAATACACACAAAACTTTTTAATAATATAACTTATATATTCTAAGTTTGAATAAAAAAGAATTGATTCCAAACCCGATCTAAATAATATATTCAAACGATCGTAAGTTCCCTCATGTCAAAGTAAAACAATAGGGTCGTGTATCTCTTGGGACTCGCAGGCTAAAGATTGGACAGTTTTATGGACATATTACGAAAGCGAACAAATACTAAAACAGACCTTTCTATTGACGACGGGGACCTTCGTCTTATTAAAAACACAAATAACCAATCATCGTCATCGCGAATTTATCGAGTATCAATTTTCTTAAGCCATTTAGGAATCGGCAGTGGGACTTAACTTTGTACTTACTTCATCATCATTATCATTATCATCAGCCTTTATCCGTACACTACTAAACATAGGCCTGCCTCAATTAATGCCAAGACGACTGATCCATTGCCACTTACATCCAACACGGACCGGCCACTGCTACTGTTAAAGGCCGATCAACACTTCGTCTAATTAATCGCGGCCTCCACTTTTGAACCTTATAGGCCCATCGGTTATCCGTTCTTCTGAGTGGGTGACCAGCCCATTGTCACTTCATGTTATTCTTCGCGTGATATCGGTAACTTTAGGTCTCTGGCGGAGGACTTCGTTACGAATCCTATCTGCCTATCCTATCTATAACTTAGTAAAATACATTTACGCCCAGGTTACTCTGGGTAGGTTCTTGGACCATGCTGAGGGTTCCTGTTGTCTGCGGATCCGGGTCCCTCAAATAGCGGCTGAAGGCTCACGCAGCGGTTTTAGCGGGGTAGTGCACCCCGATGCGAGTTCCAACACACGCCAGTGTGCCTACCTAAGGCCCTATTAGATTCGAAAGGGATTTCCACTGCGACATCAAAATACAAAAAAAGGTTTTTAGACCGTATATGGGACGCGCACATAGGAGTGCGCTTCGTACTCGGAACCCATGCCAGCGCTTTCAGATGCTTTTGGAGGGTCATTGACCTTCAGATGACAGGAGCACCTCAGTGATAGACAGACTGCCCGGCCGTTGGCACTGAGATCTATCTATCTTGTATGGGTGGATTCATTTACCTTTATTAGGTAATTCGTCTGGCTGTTTACTCATACAAACGAGTATAACAACAATCGATATATAAATTAATATCTAAACTTTTTAAAAATGTATCAATCCCTATGAGTCCCACTGCTGGGCACGGGTCTCCTACTAGAAATCAGGCGAGGAGGGTAATGGGCCATAGTTCACCGATGCGCTGGCCCAGTGTGGCTAGTGAACTTCACATACTTTCAAAGACTTTCAATCCATTAGACATGCGGGTTTTCTCACGATGTTTTCTTTCGCTGGTGAGCGAGCGATGGTCTCGTGCTTGGGGTGCAATTTTCACACAATTTAGCCCGCCCATTTCAAGGCACACACTTCGAACCCAGAACCTCTCGCATAAGAGACGGAGTCCACCCACCACTGGAGCATCGTCGTTCGCATTAATATCTACTATAATACAAATCCAACGATCATGAATATCTATTAAGTATTTAATCACACTTATTACAAAATATATTTTACTAGCTTTTGCCCGTGACTTCTTCCGCGTGTATTTTCATAATGAGGACATAGTATGTTTTGATCCACCCCAGTTGTAAGTAATTGGGACATGCTACTTCTTTCTTTATCTTGAAGTACGCAGATATTTATATTTTTTTACGGCATCTTATATATTATATTATTTTTCATACTAGTAAGTGCAATACTATTTTTTTTTTATGTAAAGTCATAATTTATCCCTTTAGTAAAGAATTTGTTCATTCAACCTATAAATATTTTTTAATTGTAATTAAGAACTTATATAAGTACATATTTTCATACTTCTAAGTCCATAAATGAGAAATATATAAAGAGCATTTTTATAAAGAGCATTTTTATTTTTTACATAATTCTATTAACACATATTTAAAAGTGCTTTCATTATAAAGAGCTTTCACATTCGGCACATTAGCAAACACCTCGCAGTAGTTGAAGAATGTATTTATTCGGGAATCACAATCAATAGGCACACAACATGGCTGAGCCATTAATTCTGCAAAGCTTCGGGTTCTTGAATTAATCGGGTGCGCTCCTGTCGCCTAAGCGTTGGGTTTCCATGCAGTTTCACAAATTAACGCCAGGCCATACGATCACACAGTGTAATTATGGCAAATTACAGTAAATAAAACAACGTTTTACAACAACAAATTTTTACGGTAGCATTTCATTAAAATTATAAATGTAAAAGTACGCGATGGTAAAGTAATTACGTTAAAACACACCTTTTTAAAATAAATATAATCCATATTAGCCTATATTTAGCCCATATTTTTCCATAGATTCGAACTAAGCAAACCTAATACGAACCGAACGAATAACTAAAACTCCGAGTGTTATAGGTCACTCTTAGAATATTAGGATCCATACACTCGACATAATATGATTAGTTTTAAATAGGTTTTAAAAATGCTATGTTATCAAACTTCAATATACGATGATTAAACATGTTGAAATATAGAATAAAGGACGATAATTAGATGGAACATTAAATAAATTTCTAAACAAAGGTATATTTTTGGTTGAATAAAGGCTAACTAAACTTGCCATCAAAGTTCATTACGAATCAAAATTTATTAAGGTAAAATATAAGGTCCCTAAATAAAATTTTATTCACAAAATTTTAAATACCTTAGTAATGTATTTTTTAAATAATTCTATCGTACTTTTAAGATGTCATAAAGTAGACGTGGTTTGTAGCTCCAGTAGCTACGACCGCCGCTACGACTTTCATGTGAGTTCGTAGCGCATGCAAAAAGTAGGAAATTTAATTATTGCATTACGTTCTTAATTTAAACGAAAAATAATTTTCGTAGCGATGTCCGGGCTCGTCCTCTTAATAAGAGGTCTTTCTGGGTTGGATTCTGACCCCCGTGGTGTCTTGTTATGGGTTTCTCGTAATTTCTACGTGCACCATCATAATGTGTTTTCCACCATCATAATTTTTTTTTGTTTCTAACTGCTCGTATAATATAACTTCTTGATAAGAAATGGAGCAACGGCATTAGAAAATAAATCAATTGAAGAAAAAAAGAATACGCGGGCAAATTGCTTTTCTAGTAATAATACATGCTCGAGGCGATTCTTGAAGCTCCTTTTTAACAGAGTATAAATATTCTTACCAATAATAACAATAAGGGTAGATATATAAATTAGAACAAAGTTACTAACAAATATATTTTTAGGAATCCTAACATCCTTTTTATATTTAAGTCCGTATACTCCACAACAATTGTACTTTTTCATGAACCATAAAAGGTCTTTTCACATTTTAATCTATTTTTATCTCATCTTTTGTTAGTATTTATTAATATGATTCAATAAATAAAATTAAATCTGTATTTTTTTATTTAAATTAATAGAATAAATACCTATATCAGAATAATTTATTTTATGCATCTAGATTCTAGACCCTACATTTTGTCTATATATACGTACACTAGTTGCCCCGACAGACTAATAAACTAAAGATAAGTACTAATATTGCTATTAAAAATTAGGGGTTGATCGTAAAGGGGTGAATTTAGAGTTGTGTGTATTTTTGTATGCCGTATATTAAAAAATAAACAAAAAAAAATGTCTGAAAATATAATTTTGGGGTGGGTCACCTCAATCATTTAGGAGGATGAAAAATAGATTTTGGTCGATTATCAGACCTACCCGACAAGTCCACAAAATTTCATATGATCGAGCCAATCGAGCAATTTCGGAGGAGTATGATAACTAACAGTGTGTCACGAGAATTTTATATTATATTAGAATTATTTTTCGTTGTTTTAGCTTAAAAGTTATCAAAGCAAATAAACAACTAGCAAAAGCTATATTTATTCGTACCAGTAAGATATTATTCAAAACCGTATGACATCTCAGTAACAATCCATACCGCATTAAGCTATTGTCAAAGTTTAGTTCAACTGCCAAGCTTTCCCGGATCTAATAATAATCGAGCTCACGTACATTATTATGATGTTGATTTAGCCGTGATTTCTAATGTAATAAAACCGAAAACGTGGCTCATCTTCCTATTCTATTAAGAGCAATATAGCCTAATATTATCCGTAATAACATGCGCTCGGAGTAATCGAGTAATGAAATAATTACAATGTAGGTAGTAAAGCTATTCTGATATTGAAGGTAATATAAGCGGATGAAATTCATATTTTTCCGCGTACGTGTACTGTATAGTATATTTAGCCATCAAATGGTAGCCTACTGGTGGCAATAATAAAGGTACAATAGCATATTTCAATACAGAACATTTTTATAAAACCAAAGTGACCGTTTCTCCAACTGAACTGTCCAATGTTTGATTTCGCCTGCATGTATACAATTTTTTACATGTATAATTTTTATACATGTATACATTTTTACATGTATACCTACATGTAAACAATATATTATACATGTTTGAATGTATACATATTAAATGTATACAATTTTGGATTTTAGTAATATTAAAACCATGCTAAAATTAGATCAAAAACAGTTTCAACTCTTTTGATTAGGGTAATTTTTAAATTATAATATATAATGTAAAATAAATACGTGTATGAAATACATAATTTATAATATTATTTTATTAATTCAAAACACAAACTATATCTATATATTGGACCATATATTGTCGCACCTGTCAATCTTACTGAATATTAAAAAAAGAAATTGTGATAATTCTTCAAATCATTTATAATATCAAGTGGTACTTGGAAGTTGTACGAATTGAACAAACCACTACGAAAGTAAAATAACCAAAATAATAAATACTAATTTGAATATGGCAATAAATATTTAAATTTCTGAGTATCGTACTAATTTAATTTACAAACTGCGCTTCACAATTTGCAAAATATGGTATTTTCGAATAAAGCCTACGTTTTATAGCTTTGGTGAACTGTGATACGAATTATTTTTGATTCGCTTCGTTTTCTTCATTATTAATGATTTTAACTGGTTGAAACAAAAAACAAACTTGATTCTTTTGATTTATGGATATTAGAAATAATATTTTTTTTTGAATCCTTTAAATTACTTTTTGTTTATTCTCATGTTGAAACCCGATGTTGAAGTTAATTTAACTTCAAAGGTTTTGCGTGAAAATAGGACAGTGTTTTTTATGAAAAACACTAAGAAGATCGAGGTCGGAAATTCTTTGAAGAATATCATTTGAAAGGAAGTCTGAAGTTTTAAAGTTACCGATTATAATATAACTTCATAATTTTACTTGTCATACCTTTCTTTAAACACACAATTAAATGATATTTAAGTTTTCATTGTGTGATTTGTTATATAATATAGTGACTTATATCTAACCAAAACTTTTTACCAAAAAAAACCTTTTTTTGGTACAAAGCTTCATGATAATCGGTTAAGTAGTTTTCGTGTAAAAATGTATCAAACATTCCTACTTTCACACGTATAATATTAGCAAGCATGATTAAAAATATGCAGATAGCCGATTATTTTGTGGTTTCTTAATCATGGTAATGATGATTACAAAATCCGGATAAAAATAACGTTAATAATACGGTAAACAAAATTCGCTTAAACCGCAACAAAGGACAAGAGATAAAGAGACATTTTGCAAAGATTAGATTATTCCAATTCTACCGGATGGAATCACTTAAGCACGTACGTGTCGCTGGAGAATTTGTGCACCGGAAGTACAAAATACACGGCCATCAAATATGAAGGGGAACGTTTCATTTGGAATGGGAAATAAAAGCAATCCCTTTTATAATATATTATGTAATTAAATGACGTAGAAATTACTTCACTTACTCGAATATCATACTTATATTTATTTTAAATATCGTATATATAAGGAATAATCCACATACATAATGTGATCTTCTATTATTCGTAAAAAATTGAATAGTGAAAAATGACAACATTTTAAAACTGACACGACCATAAAATATAAATACCATTTCTTTATTTTTGTATACATACCGAGTTCAAATACATTTTTTTATTTCTGAAGAATGACGTTACATATATTATGTGGTAGAATGAGGTAGTACCTTTGTATTAGCATTCCAAGGTTTTAGATAAAAACATTAATGTCAAATAAGACATGTTAAACTGTCAATGTCAATGGCTTAATATGCCATTGACATTGACAACATATTATGTTGCGCTAACGCTAACGCTGCTATAGTTAATAAATATTATGTCATATTATTATATAGTTTATTATAACTTTTGACTAATTTTGATATTATTTACACTTTAATATTATTAATACCTCGACATTATGACAGTGACATGGAACAGTCTTTTTGAGGGGTCACACGAAATCAACTATAATTGTGACGTCATTTGGCGCTTACGTCTTTTTAGAATTCGGTGTATTTTTTTAATTTCAAAGTTGAAATTAAGAATGAAAAGTACATCATTAAAAAAACCGAAAAACATGTGTGCCCTAGTTTTGGATTTGATCTTATATAACGTATACATGCAAGTTAAAAATATAAAATGTTGTCAATTGAAAATTCGTTCTCTTTTTGGTATAGTTCTAAGGGCCTATTTCACCACTTCCTGATAAGTGCCGAATAGGTTATTCACAACATATTTGACAGATAGAGTATGGAGTATTTGTCAAATATGTTGCGGATAGCCTATCCGGCACTTTTCTGAAAGTGGTGAAACAGGCCCTAACGCTCCTAGATTGACTGTAGCAATTGTTACTGAAGTAGTTATGTATGGAAAGTATTTGTTTTGTTTTATTCTATATATAAAAAAGGTAAATTGATATTTTGTTTAGAAATATGAAGATTAGGTAGATGGTGTTTATAGCATTCATTTACGCATGGTTGGTTAAACAAACAGTACACGGGCCGCGCTGGTGGTGAATATACAATAACTTCAAATTATTTTTCTATAAAGTAATAAAATATTTTATTACTTTGCGTCGATGAATCTAAATCTTCCTGATATTGGATCATCGAAAACATCCGCTGCTGATTGAAGATTTAGAATTCAAGAATTCAAGTGTTCAAATAAAAAATAAAATGTGAATTTATATGCTTCACTCGAACAATTTCTTGCTTTTAGTATATTTATTTTGCACTTATTTGCTTATCGGGTTTACGATGGCATTTATCTGGAGTTCGTCAGTAAAACTCTTCAGAAGATATTGAAATGCTAATGCAACACACATTTCATTAACGACTTGTATCGTATCGTTAAATATAATTCAAAAATGATAGTCAAATTTTGTAAAAAAAAATGTTAATCTATATCCTTACTAATATTATAAACGTGAAAGTAGGAATGTTTGTTACGTTTTCACGCGAAAACTATTCAACCGATCATCATGAAATTTTGTATACATGTTCTCGGAGGTACTCCAAGTAACATAGGATATCTACATAAATAAAAAATATATTTGTTTTGCTAACGCGGGATAAACCGCGGGCAACAGCTAGTTACTAAATAATATTATTTTGTAAAGGAAAATTAAGTGGCATTAATAAAACGAGACATCAAACACAAAAGTTACTTGTAATTTTTGACCGTCCAAAACTTTAATCATTAATGCCCTAGCCTACATCCTCCTGTAATTAATTTACACCTACATCGTAGGGTTCCATGATTAAGATCTTTAATATAGATAACCTTTGCCACGTTTAACTAACACTCATTTTAATTAAAATATATTCAAATGAGTTGGACATTTATACGTCCAAAGTTGCATATGAGATATCGGACCAAATTTTTACGGTTCTTGCTTTGCCTTTGAAATATCTTATATATTATTATTATTTGTATTTTTTTGCGCGTATTTGTATTTTTTTGGATAAAACGATTAATATCTTTTTGTATTCCGCTGGTAACTTTTATTGTTGCTTTTTTAATTAACAACCTTTTTACTCACTAGCTTATATAATTTAAGATTAAGTACCTACTATAAATTGACTTTTTCATTATAATTTGCCCATTGCCAATTAAATAATCTTATTTTCAAAATAAAAGTAAAAATATAACAGTGACTCTGACAACGTTGTCTATAGATATTATTACACTTAGTTACATAAACATATTTTTTAAAAGTAGATCAAATAAAATAATAGAAATGCTTTGAATGTATTATTGAAGAGAACAACACAATATAATTGGATTAATATTCAATATAAATAAGCAGTAATAGGGGGTCTATTGCTATTGGTATGTAGGTGGCGTTCTTCGTTACATAATCAAATCTTATTTTTAATATTACTTACTTCTAATACTTTTACAAAGGAAATATTACAACCGTAAAATGAAAAACATATTTTAATCTGAGTCGGGATTAAATGTTATTTATTCAAAAAATTAACTCTATACTCACGTGACAGTTAAGGCGCAGCTCCACCGCGGCGCATCGTGACGCTATGCATGAATGTTAAGTTTCGCTTTGCAATAATTTTTTTTATTGATGCCAAGCGTTTTGCAAATCAGACAATAACATAATGTAAACGTGTGCCTCTTCGTGCACGATGGTGGGTATAAAATATCATAATCATCATCATCATCATCATCATCTTCAATCTAGCATCCCTAAGCATATTTCCAAACTTGCTGGGGATCATGCTGTACATTTGTAATTAAGTTACCACAACGCTTATGTAAAGGTTCAATTATGATTTCAATCAAAACATAACATTAGAAATGTATTCCTTTAAATGTCCGTATGAAATTTCATTTAAATGATAATAGCGTGTATGAAATATGTGACTGTTCAATGGTGTGCTTAAAATTCATTACTAACCCGGCAAATTCAGATTCACTTGACACAATTTCCATTACGTAGAAATGGAAGCAATATATGCTGGTACGGAGACAGAAGCGTGCGCGATGTAGGCACAACACTAGCGTGTCCCAATGGCGATAAGGCGTAGATTAAACTCGTGTTTGCTCACACACACATATTAAACATTCTCGCCAGCTAGACTCGCGACAACACTTGCTTGGTATTTTGCATATCGCTTGTTTGCGAAACAATTTGGTTTGAATGTATTTCCGCGCTGTAGAGGCCGATATCGTTGTTTAAGTGTTTACAGCTTTTTAATTTGATTTTTTTTCTACTTAAAAAATGTAGATGAATGATGGTTATTTCATTTATATTTGTAATTACAAAATTCAGATGATAACGATGGAGGATTAAAAAATATATTTATCTTATTATCCCTCTTATAGGATATAATATGTATAGGAACCAGCATATTTGGGGATTCAATTTGGATTTGAGAGATATTTTTTTAATATAATATTGCAATTATAGCTTAATAATTGTAATATTATATTTAAAAGGCTAACGCCTTATTGTTTTCTTATGTTTACACGAATTTCACTTATTATAATGAAACAACTTTTACGGATTTTATCGCGGTTTATTAAGTTTTTTACAAGCCCGACGTTTCTGATACTTTACAGCAACCATGGTCACGGGAGGACTTGTACAAAACTAAATAAACCGCGATAAAATCCGTAAAAGTTGTTTCATTATAATAAGGCTTGTTATTTCTTGTTATTTCTTCTGCAAGACATCGTTATAAAGCTAGTAGTTAATACAATAAGTCTTGGTACAATAATGGCTAATCTGTAGAACTAATTATTCTTCTTAACCACGGATATGGTAAGTATAACTTTAACTAAAATAGAAAAATACTTTGACGCATATACGTCATAATAAATGAAATAGCTAATTTGTAATTACTAACGAAGAGCGATATTTTCATTTCATCATACAACACAATCGGAGCTTGTGAATTTGCTCAAAAACGTGTCCACGAATGTGTATGCAGAGAGTAATATCCTAAAATTAAAGTCACAGGAGTACACGAATGTGCTGTTTAAATATAAGTCGGTAAAGCAACACGGCAGTTCCATTTCGATATTAGTTTGTCTATTTCAACATGCATTAAGAAATTACATATGATATAAAGTTCTTCCATTTCAATGCTAAAGTAATAACTCAGCTTTCACCTGCATGTTATATTATTCTAGTATTTTTGTGATAAGCGTGAGCGAAATTCGCGGAAAATTTGTTTATTCACTGTTTTCATAATAAAAGCTAGTCGCGTTAGACATCACATAAAATATGTAGTAGCGTTTGTAATTTAGCAAATTGTTTTCATTTGTATGCCATACATAACGTTTCGTCACTGTTTTTGTTTCGTCAGCTAGTTTTTTAGTTTGTTATGTTGTATTAAATTTCGTTTTTCATTATCTATCATTATCTGTATTTATCCAACCCCTCCTGGATGCTTTTGCGGACTTCCAGATTTCAATGCACAACCAACCACTACCGGCCCCTGCACGAAGATCGTCGTCATATCGAGATGAAAGTGAACATACTCCTCTACATATACGCTTCCTACTACTATCCTCCTCCTACCACCTGTATTGATTTTCATTTTTATCGTTTGAGTTTATTCATTTTAGTAATGTTTATTCATTTTATTAATTATTATAGATAAAATAAACGAATTAAATCTTTCCGGTTGTGGCACTTGAAGAATAAGATTTTTACGGGCCATTAATCTTGGTAATTTTTTTACTCGCTATTTACTTTACTCGCTATTTTAAAAGAATTTACACTGTGTTGTTTTTCAGTCATACCGTTTCAGTAAACACGAAAATTTCATCAAAGTGTAGGAAATAAAATCATCTCAAGTGAAGTGTTGTTGTTTTTTATACAGATTCAGGAAAATATTATAGTATCTTATTACATTCTTGGAATAAATTGTTGAGAAAGGAATTGATTTCTTCCAATTACGTCTTCTTATGATAAAATATGACAACCCTTTATTTCGATGTTTCCCGGTTACAAGTTTCTTCAATCAAAGCAACATAGCCTTATTAAAGCTCGTATAGGGTTACGTTTTTAGAATTCGCAGAAAAATAATAATATTACTTATTACTCGCTAAGACTCAGTATTGCCATGCTGCTTTGCAGCCAAATTAGGTTGGCACGACCGGGGTGTAGCTCTCGTTCACATGAATTCGGCGTAAAGTGACAGCTATGCTGTCACGTTTCGTGTGGTTTGTGAGATTCCGGTGACCCCATTAAGGGAAAAAGCAAAAAGGAGCATAACCTCTGGTTATGTGGATGTTAGTGGGCGCCGATAGTCGCAAGGCTTTGACTGTTCTTTTGCCCTTCTATGCTATAAAAAAAACCTTGCTAAAAGGATGAAACATGAAACATGAATAAAAGTATCATTTTGTATTGTGACCTCAATATAAGTGACTGCAAAATCACGGCGCTTACGACCTTCTTGCCGCTACGTTCACTAAGCATTGATTGCAACGGCGGCATTAGCCTGCACTACAATAAAATAACAAACTTTTTATTTTTATGTGAAACTACCCCCGAAGGCAGCCAACTTGGACTCTTTGGTGTTATTGTTTCAATTGTCAACCACATTAATTTAATTTATTATGTCCATAAGAGTTGTATCATTTGAATGCTGCAGTAATAGTAGTATAGATAAAAATGAAAAATTTATTGGCTGTAAATGCTGCAAAAAGGCATATCACTTTCTCTGCCTTTCTATGCCTGAAATACCTAAAGATTCCGTAGCATACATTGAATGGCAATGCCCACGATGTTTGAGTGTGGGACCAAAATATTCAAGGAAGGATTCCACACCAGTGCGTAACGTTAACACAACAAGAGGAAATAAGAGACCTGCTTTGGATTCACCACCTGGACTAAAAACTCTTAACGCTGAGGACATCCGCAGCATCGTGCAGGAAGCTATCAAAAGTGAATTTGCTAGTATGCTCCAACAAATTCATAATGAGTTGGAACCTATTAAATGTGAGGTAAGAGAGCTAAGTGTATCTTTGACATTTCATACACAAGAATTTGAAAAGTTCCAAGCGGAATATATGGGCTTAAAAGATATCACGAATGAATTAAGGAACGATAACAATCGATTAAAATCCACAATAACGGATCTAACCCAACGACTTAATTACTTGGAGCAGCAGGCAAGAGCTAACAACCTGGAATTACAATGTTTACCGGAACATAAGAATGAAAACCTATATACCGTAGTAAAACAGCTTGGTTCGGTAGTAGGATGTGAGATGGGGGAGGGTGATGTACAACATTGCACACGTATAGCTAAGCTTCAAACAAATACTACACGTCCTCGTTCAGTGGTCATCCAATTCAGTTCACCAAGGGTGCGGGACCAGATGTTAGCTTCAGTTATCCAATACAATAAAAAGAATTCCTCCAGCAAGTTAAATAGTGCTGACCTCGGACTATCTGGCAATAAAACACCTGTTTATGTGGTTGAACACCTTTCCCCGGCCAATAAGGCTTTACATGCGGCTACAAGGCTTAAAGCAAAAGAAAAGAGTTATAAGTATGTCTGGGTGAGAAATGGTAGAATATTCGTAAGGAAAGCCGACAATACAAATCATATTCTCATAAAAAATTTTGATAGCCTTACTCAACTAAATTAAGTCCAAATATCTAGAATGATTGTATTAAGTATAAATTAAACAAAATTCAATAGTCTAAAAATTTATTACCAGAATAGTCGAGGCTTAAAAACTAAAACTCATAATGTGTATAAAAATACCTGTTGTAATAATTATGATATAATAATTCTGTCGGAAACTTGGCTGAATAGTTCTGTACTGAGCAGTGAACTCTTCGACGATAGGTACATAGTATATAGAAGGGATAGATATAAATCGCACTTACAAAAGAGAATTGAAGGCGGTGGTGTGTTGATCGCGGTTAAAAAAGATATTAAATCTAAACGAGTTAAACAATGGGAAAGCGTGTGTGAGGATATTTGGGTAGTAATAGAAATGCCATATGCATGTACCTTTCGTCGGATGGTAATCTGCGGGGTATACATGCCTCCGCCCATAAAGCGGACCTCCTTGGATTTGTATGTTGACAACTGTAACGCAATTATTGAACAAATAGGAGACTCACATATTTTTATAGCAGGAGACTTTAATTTAGGTAAAATAAATTGGAATTTGTCAAATTCAACTAACAATAGTAAATTAAATAGTACTTATCAAGTGATATTGGAATTTATTAACACCAACAAACTTCGTCAATGTAATTTTGTGACAAATAATACAAATTGTATATTAGATTTAATTTTAACTAGCCATCCTATGTGTAATGTATACGAATGCCAAAGCCCGATTAGTAATGTTGATACATACCATCCTCCTCTGGATATCATTTTGTCAATAGCTAAGGATAAACGACTACAATATAACACTACATTAAAAACAAGACCAAATTTCCATACTACAAATTACTTACCAATGAGAAATTATCTTAATGATGTCGACTGGGTTCAATTATTTAGTATGCGGAATGTGGATGTAAACGACATGGTGGACATATTCAATAACGTAATTAAAAATGCAATACAAAAATACCTACCTACTAAAATCTTTAAAAAACATAAATTTCCACCATGGTTCAATAACAACCTAATTAAAATTTTAAATGAAAAAAATAAAATTAGATTACGATTTCGTAAATATAAGAATCCCTTAGATGCTATAGAGCTAAAACAGATCAGCAAGCGTGCTAATAAACTTACTAATGACTGCTATAAAAACTACATCCTAAAACTGGAGGAGGGTATACAATATAACCCAAAATTATTCTGGAGTCACATTAAATCAAAACGTGGTGGAACCAGCGCATATCCATCTTCAATGACAGATGGCACCAAATCCACATCCGATGGCACAGAAATATGCCAGTTATTTGCCACACACTTCTCCTCTGTGTACGACTCTAGCAGTGATTACAGGAATGATAGTAATATGACCCATAAATCAGACTTCTTAAGATCAATGCAGAATTATAGTACTAATTTAATTATACCAAATATTCGATTTGACGATATATTAAAAAAATTAAAAAAATTAGATGATAGAAAGGGTGCGGGCCCTGACGGTATTCCACCAATATTTATTAAGTCTTGTGCACTACAACTGGCCCTTCCCTTATATTTAATTTATAATAAGTCTTTGGTCACTGGAGTATTTCCGACTATATGGAAAGTAGCTAGAGTGGTTCCCATACATAAGTCAGACGACCGTGATTTGGTCTCTAACTACAGACCAATATCCATCCTGTCTTCATTTGCCAAAATTTTTGAATCCTTAATTTGCTCATACGTACAAAACCATCTCAAACTATATATAAGCGATAGACAACATGGGTTTACTGCTTTAAGATCTACTAGTTCCAATCTGGTCCCTTTTACTGATTTAATTATTAAAACAGTTGATAAGGGTCATCAAGCAGATGTCATCTATAGTGACTTTAGCAAGGCTTTTGACAGGGTTCCCCACAGAATACTTATAGACAAATTACAGGCCTATGGGATCTCTGGCACTTTTCTCAAGTGGGTACATTCCTATTTGACAGACCGAGCATTTTTCGTAGTAGTTAACGGTTTCCAATCAAGTATGATAAGTATCACTTCTGGAGTCCCACAAGGATCGATTTTGGGTCCAATATTGTTTAACTACTTTATTAATGACATCCCAAACTGTTTCCAGTACTCTGAAGTATTTATGTATGCCGACGATCTGAAGTTTCTTAGAGTCATCAAGTCAAATGAGGATGTTCTTAATTTACAAATGGATCTTAACAGGCTTGTCGAATGGTGTGATGACAATGGCATGCACTTAAATTCTAAAAAATGCTATCACGTAAAATACACAAGAAATAACAACGTTATAAAATCAGAATACTACATAAAGGAATATAAAATAAATGAAGTAGACACTATCCGTGACCTCGGGGTGATATACGATAGTAAATTAACTTTTATACCACATCTAGAGAATATCATTGGCCGGGCATCTAAGATGTTAGGCTTTGTACTCAGAAACTGCAAAATCTTTCGACAAAGCAAAACCAAGTTATTACTCTATTACAGTCTGGTGCGGAGTATACTAGAATACAATAGTGTTGTTTGGAGACCACATTACGCCACACACTGCTTACGTATAGAAAGAATACAGAAACGTTTTCTCTGGCACATGGCATTCTCCATTGGAGTAGCAAAAACAATTCCTTCCTACAACCGTAGACTGGAACACTTTGCAATGAACAGTCTGGAGGAGCGCAGGCGATTGATGGACATAGTGTTCGCAAGCAAAATTATTCAAAGTTGCATTGATTCCCCACAATTACTAGCTCTTTTCAACTTTCGTGCTCCTAAACGACTGCCACGCAATCCAATAACTCCACTTTGCCCTCCTCTAAGTAGAACAGTATTAGGTACAAATTCTCCATGTGCCAGATTATGTAAGACTGTAAATGAGTTTAGCGACTTGATCGATATATATGTTGAACCGCACCAAAAAATTAAATACTTATTGGAAAAACACTTTCGTGACCTCCGCCGATAATATCCAAAGTACGTATATTCACATTCACACACACACACACACGCACCCACACACAAGTATACACAAACTAGTGGTAAAGGAAAAATACCGATCCCAAGAGTAACATCGTAGGGCTAGAACAGAACAGAACAAAATGGAACAGCAGACACACACACACACACACACACACACTCAAAACACATACACTTCGATATATTTTTATAGTATATAATATTTATTAAGTCATACTTGGAAAAAGAAAATGTCCTTTGTATTATGTTATATCTCTATTAATGCAATATTTTTTTCCTAACTTATTATACTTACTATTTTTTGCTGTGACATAACTGATCATGTGGTGTTTGCCTATAAGTGATTGAGGCACTATTAACTGTAAAAATTTATGTATAAATCAAATTGTATCTGTGTTATCAATTGTTGGTAAACCAATAAAATAAATAAATAAATAAATAAATATAGAAAGCATACTACTGTTTATCTTAGCATAAAATATCAGGTCGAAATATGTTTATACCCATTTTCAACAAAAGTTATTTCGTAGTTTAGCCGTGAAAACTGCTAAACTACAAAACAATAACAGCTCCTAGACATTTCGCTTGATTTATGATAAATATGTAAATTAGGAAAGCCATTTTATACACAATTCCCTAATGTTTTATTAGAATGAAATTTCAGGTAGCAACTAGTGTGTAAATGTATCTTCTTCGAATATGAATTTATGCTTTTGCTGGTAAAGTAAGAATTAAAGTCTTTTGCAACATGAACAGTGGATTATACACAATTTTCTTGCTCATTTTCCAACAATATATTCATTGTTTTGAACTAACGCGATCACTATTCATATTTAAATAATATACAGGATGTATTTTGAACGCTTTGAAAACGAAGAGGTATGATAGTGTACGCGTGGCCTGATATGATAGAAGTTAAAAAAAAACGCGATTTTTTTTTTCTTTTTGGTTGTGTTTTTTAATTTTTTTGTGTATAACCCGGTTTGGTTAACATAAAGATACATACATTTGATGATAGTGCTTTAAAACAGCCTTTAAGCACAGCCGTGTCGCGCGAGGTGTACGAACTCCCGCACCGCGCGCGACTCGCGGTCAGCGTGTGTAGCGTGAATTCATATCGTGTTTGCATACATAGCGGGCATGCAAAATACATGTGCTAAAATTTTCTTAAAAAAACATTTCTGAGATAAATGGTTATACATGCATTATATCCTTATTAATATTATAAATGCGAAAGTAACTCTTTCTGTCTGTCACCGAACCGATTTTGATGAAATTTGGAACAGAAATAGATTAGACCTTGGGAAAGGACATAGGCTACTTTTTGTCGGGAAAAAAGCTTAGGGAATTAAAGTTTATATGGAAATTCGTCATTATATATAGAAGATGACGCCATGAAACTTTGCATTTAGACACTTGATGAGAATTAAATAACTATTAATAATTATTGTTCCACCGTTTTTAAGATTTTACCTATACGGGCATGACATAGGAGATGAAAGTTTGCAGGGTAGTTAAAAAAAAACTGTCTGTGTTTACTTTACGTACGTACGGAACTGCGCTACTCCGAATTTAACGCGAGCGAAGCCGCGGGTAACAGCTAGTAGTATATAAATACTACATTATTAGGCTTAAACCTTTCAAAGCGTTCCAAATACACCCGGTATATTAGTTCGGGTGTTTACCGCGTTTTTTGTTTTAATGAGCTCCCGATCAAGAAGACTAAGTCTTCCCGTGATCATGGCAGTTGAAACATTGCCGAAATATCGGGACTTCCATAAAACAAAAAAAAAAGAAGTGTGTGTGATTCACACACGATAGAAGTGAAACACACGTTAAATGCTCAAATACAAGCAAGTATTAAGCAATATACATACACACCGACATTTGCTCTCTCGCTCTTTTGTATTCGTGTCTCTTACCTGTCGTTTTTTCTGTTGCATCCGGTTTGAAATCATAACGATTCTAAAGAAGTTTCACTTCAAAAAAAATGCGGTAAGCACCCGATCTAATATATATTTAAGTATATTCATACCGACCGAGTAATTCTTTTTTAAGTTAAATTTAATCACTCCAGTCATTTATTACGAAATATAATCAAGTAAGCTTTTATTAATGTTCGAGTCGTAATTTGAGTGCGCAGGAAGGCATAAATTAAATTTACTATTTGTCACCTCAGCTGGATCGCGGAATGTCGGAATCGCGTGACTTGCTAGCGCCCGACGGAACCATCCGTGCTCTTTCGTGAGCTTTCGCTGCATAAATTACTTTGATTCATCCAGCCCGCATTTCTGGAACGTTCCCTATCAAACAAAATATTTGTCAGCGTTGTTAATATTTATACATTGTTAAGAAATTGCTTTACGTTTTAACATGGCTATGCGTCATTCATGGCGTTAGTTATTGTTCACCGCTTTACGTTTGTTTTTTGAATAAATTAACATGATTTTATGACACGCATTTTAAATTGAGCAGTAAAACCGCTTTTGTATGTATTAAACAAATATTTCGCTAAATTAAAGTTGTGTGTTAATCATCATCAGCATCATCAGCCTTTATCCGTCCACTGCTGAACATAGGCCTCCCTCAATGACCGCCAAGACGACCGTTTAACCATGTGTGTTAATATATAATAGAGAACAAAAAATGTTTTTACGTTAAAAATATTTTCTTTTTTTATTTAATTTGCTTAATGTGTCAAGGTAGACAAAGTGTTGGTCAGCCATTAGCCAGATGGAAGGACGATCTCCGTGCAGTGGTCGGTCCGTGTTGGATGCGAATGGTAAGAGATCGGCCGTCTTGGTGCTCATTAAAGAAGGCCTTTTAGCAGTGGCGGATAAAGCCTGAGAGTGATGATCATTATGACGCTGATTATGATGAAAAATGATTGTTTATAAAACTAACCCAAGCAATTCCATTGATTAAAGTCTGATATGTATTTCCATACAACTTAAAAAGTACATATTAACTAGTCCATCAAAGGTATATTCCAGTATAATCACACACAGAATAGAATGATAGTATCACCCGTTAACAAAAACATGAACACAGAAATTGACTACAGTTTAAAAGCATTTTCGTGTTTATTCATTTTGTCATTTTATAGCTATGTAATTCATAACACGGAGCTTAAATACATAGCAACCCTTTGTTTTCCGACTAATGACCGATGATTTTAAACTTGATTATGCTTTTAGGTGTTTTATCTAGACATTAACCGAATGAAATAGATAATGAGGTTTTATACAAAAACCGGAGGGAATCGGAAGGGAGTTATGAAAATTTATTCGTTTAAATAAAGAACGTTACGAACGGGTACTGCCGGGTAGACTTGTGTCATTTAGAGTTATGCATTAGTTGGTTAAAAGTAAATTTAAGAAATGTATATAAGGAAATACTTAAATAATATGTTTTAGTTATACTGCCAGCTACGTCTGCATCAAATAAGATTTAAAAAGTTAGGGACCCGCCCTAACTTTTTTGAAATTTAATATGGCCTATGTTCAACGGGGATAGTGTAGCTTCCCAACAGTAAAATAATTTTTCAAATCGGTCCAGTAGTTTCGGAGCCTATTCAAAACAAACAAACAATCAAATCTTTCCTCTTTTAATATTAGTATAGATTAAAATTAGGCCAGCCTTTCTATGTAGATCCTCATTATAAGTGGAGAGTACAAAGGGGAACAAAGCAATATTATTTACGTCTGCGCGATTTTGAGTTAGTGGATCAACAGGATATTTTTTTTTAAATTTGTATGACGTATGTTTTGGGAGCCATATTATGTTCAGCAGCGGACGGATAAAGGGTGATGATGATGATGATGTCGTTCTAAAGTCGTTCTTTCTTAATGTGTACTTTAAATCAATGTTTGATCAAATCACAGTCATGTTACAAAACTCAATTGAAATATTAAATGTATGAATAAAATCATGCTTGTATGCCAGTGAAATACAGTTATATGCAAGACGAAATAACTGTTAATATTTAACAAAGATTGTAGTTTTAAGTACTTGATCCAATACTGGAAGGCAAAACGGTTTCTATATGCAGTATTGGGAATGTTAATTGTACATACTTGTGACTTTTAAATAATAAAATTAATCTATATATACACACGTAAAATCTCTTCTTCAATGAACGCTAAGGCGATCCTTAGATCCTAGTTATTGGCCCACTAATATTTCGCCGACCTAAATGCGGCTAGCATTCTTGACCATTAATAGCCCAACGTCCGTTCTCTTAAAAGTGTGACCATACCATTAGCCCTAAGAAAGAGCCCTGTGAATGAAAGTCTGATGATGATGCGTAAACGGCTGTAAACGAATACTTGTTTACAATATGATTGTCTTTTCATTACTAATACATTTTTTCACATATTCTAATTTCAAAATGATATAAACATTTGATTTAGTAACACACACATAACTTATAAAACTTAATAAAATAATTATAAAATATATAATTATATCACGACTTTGTAAAACGCAATTTGCTTCATTGGCATATTGGTATCATCGTTATTCTTAGTTTTATTTCGTGGATCTCAAGACATCGCATGGAGTCAAAATATAAAACCCCATATAACGAATTTTAGTTACGTGTATAGTTAAAAGATATAGATATAGTTTTTATATTTACCCGAGAACACTAAGCTTAAAAAATAGAAGGAAATGCACAAATGAGGGGTATTAGCAACAAATTATTGGTAGCGTAGCACAATAGCTGGGGTAGCGGGTAGCCGGGGTAGCGGGTAGCCCCTCATTAGTGTTCTGAGCCCACGTTGATCCCGAGCCGCGGAGCCTGCATTATTCATGTGGACAATATTGCACTGCCGCATGTAATATTAAACTAGTGGCTTTTTCAAATGTGCCCCTTACTTTTTCTTTTTTTTTCCTATAGGCACTAACATCGCAATGACAAACGGTCACACATGGTGATATGCTTTGCTTTTGCTAGTATATCTTAGTATTAAAAAAAGATATTTATGTACTTACTTTAATATTTTTTTATTTTGATGATGGCTGTACCATGTCATTAGTAAAGTAATTAACTAAAATATTTCTCTTATATGTATCGATTACCTAACGAACTAATTATAAGTCATACACAAAGTATACTTAAATGTGATTTAATATTTTCATAATTAGGTTGATGTGCGTACGAAATCTCATAAATTACGCATATTTAATAACATTTTTAGATGCCAGATATTAGACGGGAGGAAATTGCCTCCTATTAAATTACGTTCGCAATTAAGGATCAAAAGATGCTAATAAGTTGTAAGAGCTGACGTAAAAAATTATGTATATTTTGTGCCATCCCCTTTCTGTGTTATATAACTCGAGTATGACATGTTTAATTCAACATATATCATCGCTACTACCTTTGTCTATTGAAAAAAAAATGCGTACGTACAAAGTATACAAGACAGAACTGAAACTTTAATCTATATTAATATTATAAAGAGGAAAGATTTGTACCTATTTTTGTATGTTTGTATGTTTGTAATGAATAGGCTCAAAAGTACTGGACCGATTTCAAAAATTCTTTCACCATTCGGAAGCTACATTATCCACGAGTAACATAGGCTAAATTTTATTCTGATAAAAATAGGGTTCCGTAAGATATTTTGGTTTTTCGGACACAAGGTGTAAAAAATGTTATTTCGCGTACTAAGATTCCGTTGTAAATCTTAGTTAACGCAGGCGAAGCTGCGGGCAACAGCTAGTTTCTAATAATTAACTACTAAACGAATACGCTAAACAATAGCGTTGCTTCATGCTACGTTCGCCCTTTCTCACTCTTTCTCAATCGGTCTCTCCCTCTTCTTCGACAACGTTGCACATCTTCGTGGCGCGTTTCAGCCGTAAAAAAATTACTCTCATGCGTGTAAAGAAGAAGATGATGAAAATTGCTACCGGTAATGTACATTAGTTATCACTTAATACGGAGTTACAGGAATGATGCTTTTCACAATAGACACATATTATTTATAATTATAAAAAAAGTTTCTGTGTTCCTGGGTCATGGATGTATATTAAATATGTATATTATATAATAAAAATCTTAAATATAATATGTGTAGTAGAAAATTTCGTGACGATTGCCTCAATACAATCTGGGATAAAAAAGAGACGAATCAGTTAAGCGTAGTCCTGCATATTGCTTGGCTACAACTTATTTCGTAACTTTAACTACCAAAGCGAGGCAAGAAGATTCAACCGACAACATACCTCTTTATTGCTTTTATTTTAAAAGGCCAATGTATATTAGTTTTGTATCGGACAATATTATGCTCACACGGCATTTTAAATGGATTATTTTACTGAAATGAAATAGCGGTATAAAAAAATTTGATTCTTTTACAAATTTGCATATTTTTGTCCAAAATTATTTATGCTAATTCGTTTGTTATATCCGTATCTCATTTAATATGATACTGAAAATGAATCGAAAATCCTTTTTCTATTTTAGATAATTCATAAATTTTACGTGCTTAAATTATCTCAGAGTTAGCTTTTATATTGATTTTGTATTTTTATTGTTATTATTTATTATGCACATAGCTTTTTGTGGGCTGTGAGTTAGGCTGACCCGTTATGTTTTTGATTAAAAGCCTCGATCGGGTTAACTTGGGACCGCCAAGCGATGCTGAATAATACAATCATCTCTTATTTGCTGTGTTATTGTGTTTACTACAGATATTTTATATAGATAATAATTGTAATAACTAATTATTATTATTAATCATTCAACAATTTTTATTTCAATTGTTTTTAATTGTGATTATTGATACGTAACTATAATTTTTATTTTAACAATTATATTCATATTATCATGTTTACATGTTTGGGTTACTACTGCCGTGGCCTCTTGAGCACACACATATTTTTATTGTTAGTTGAATAAGCGAACTGACAGACGTGCTACCGTTATAGGAAAAACAAGAAGATCTATGCAGGCCGCAGCACGGCACAGCGTATCCCTCCCTTTAAATTGTTTTTGATAATTTAAATATTATTTGGTTTTATTGTATTCTAGTTTATCCATGTTGAGGCCTGCCATTTACCAGATATTAATTTACATCTCTTCATCTTAATAAAAATAAATTGCTCATAATTTATAAAATAATAACATAATAAAATCAACTCTTATTATGTCCCCTTCTGGGCAGGGTCTGTTCCACGAAACGAGGCGAGGTGGTTGCTGGATCATAGTTCAACGATGCGCTGGCCAAATGAGTATTAGTGAACTGCCAAATTTAAGGCTGACATTGGTCAGGATCAAACCCACTTATTCTCTCAAGATGACTCAAACCCACGCAACTCGACCCAACCTACGAGACCGCTGTTCGCTCATAATTAGTATTTTAATATTTATAAAAAGTCTATTATATAATATGCGAGTATAAACCCTTTAGGCGTTTTCTCTTGTAACCTGAGACTGAGCTCTGTAGATAAATGTATATAGTTTGTGCTATTCGTAAATCATATAAAATTACTTGATACATTTTTGTTGCGATCATACGGATATTCGCATAAACTTTTTAAAAATAATCGAAAATAGAAATATTTCACAAATACTTCAAGTTTTGAGCATTAGTGTGATTATTCAAGTATACATAATATATTATAATACCTATTTATTAATTGTATTATTATCATTGCTTAAGTGCTTATTTATAATACGCTATAATATTTACTGATTAGACAGTTTGGATAGTATTATATATTTATAATTAGGTAATTACTTTGTTTTTATTGTCTACCTGAACGCGGCCTCCACTCTTGGACCTTGATGGCCTTAATTATCTTAAAACTACTAATAAAACTGCTAATCAATATCTTCAAACTAAAATCTATTTAAAAGTAAGATTTACGTAATATAAAGTATCAAACCTTATATGTTCCACTGCTGGGTCTTCTCCTCGAAATCAGGCGAGAAGGGTAATGGGCCATAGTTCACAGATGCGCTGACCTGGTCCAATGCGGGTTGGTTAACTTCACATACCTTTAAAGATCTGTTTGGGGTGCAATTAGAAATTTAGAAAACCCGATTTCAAGGCACATTCGGGTGGGTCAGGATCGAACCCGGAACCTCTCGCATAATAGGCCAAGTCCACTCACCACTGGACCATCGTCGCTCACGTAATATCCATTCAATAATACCATTTATTTTGTATTGTATAAAGAAGAAACACACAAAGGCTTTCGCAAACTATAACGAGTAGTCGTCGAGTTGGAGGTTTAGATTGAGTTCATTATTCGCTTAAAATAGTTTGTATAATTTTTATAACGATGTTTATTTGTTAAATAGAAGTTTTATTCAGTTTTTTTCTGTTGTTTCTAATAAAAGGACAGAATGTGTAACACCAAGGAATATCTAATCTTGGTTCATCAAGTCCTCAAAAGTGGACGAATTACCGGTGCTTTGTAGGATAAGAGTAGGTATCTGATGGGTTTGAAGTTGTTTATGGGTAACACCAATCGCATATCATTAGTTTGATGGAACTTAAAATATAAAAAAGCAATACTTAACATTTTTGAGGTTACAGCTAACACATATTAGAAAATAGAATTTATGAAGGCCTCGTTATAAAGTTAAGTCTGTCAATTAGCATCATATTAATTATTATCTAAGGCTTAAAGTAAATGGTGATTGAAATAACTTCGTTAAATATTGCACATTTTATATTAAAATAGGTGAACACTGAGCACAGTAAAATAATTTACATAATACAGTTCGTTTCTATGCAATTTGCACCCCGTTTAATGTAATTTTCCCATCGCTGTTAGAATTATTTGTGGGAAACTGTTACATTTTACTTTAAAAGCTTTTTTCAATGCAAATAAGATCAAATCTTACGAAGACTGACGCATTGATGTGACTTATTGCGTCTTTAGAAGACTAATAATTTTTATACATATATACATTTATAAAAACAAAATCCATTCTTGTTCATAAGAAGAAAGATTTTATTGAAAGCCAAATTCACTCTTCTACCGGTTCTAAAGCTTAAAACTAAACGATTCAAGGAGGTTATGTTCCTTATAGTTAGGAAAATTTGAACATCAAAGAAGTCTTTATCACACGTCGGTTTTCGTAGCGGCAACGCGCCGTGGCGCCACTCATTAAGTTCTGAGATTGCCAGGTGTGCAGTAATGAGCAAATTCCTAAAGGACGAAAACAATAGCGTAATCATTTGATGTTCATTATGATAAGAATTCCTTGCAAATTCTCTTTCTAGTAATTTTCATTGAGTTAAAACTTATGTTTGTCATATAAAGGTATTCCTTAAGGGAGGCCAATGTTCAGCAGTGGATCAGGGTTGACGATGATAAATATGATGATAAAATAATATCAGAAAAAAATACATTATAGTTAAAGAAAATGTAGTAATATTTGTTATTGTTTTCAGGGGAATCTTACATCAAAACCAAAGGCGCTACAGGGAGGCTATTAAGAGCTTTGAGAGGGCAATTTACTTTCGGCCCTCCATGGCGTGTAAGTATATCTCATAAACTTCATTTACAAAAGCTATTGTAAAATCAAATGTGTTCAGTGTTATCAAATAGTACACAAATCAAGTAAATATCTCTCCTAACCAAAATAGCAACAATTCAACACATTTAGTTATTTGAAAAATTACCTAATTTTTTTTGTTTAAAAATGGTTTCTACAAATAAATTAAAATATATATATACTATCTGTTCTGATATTAATGAAGTCTAAGAAAAACTAGAATGTGGATGTGATTTGAGGATACTATACCCACTTAGATTTTGGCAATATTTTAATTTAATATTTCTTATACTTATGAAGGTTTATGTATATAATTTATTAAGTTTTGTAATTACAAAATTAAATAAATAATTTAAAAAATAAATAATTATTTATCACAATAAAAACTATAAATAATAGGTTAAAACTACTTAAAAAACGATATAATTATATCAAACTAAAAATAAATCTAGATAATATAAAAAATCGACACCAAATCGCTACGCTCGTAGGGTAGGGTGCCCAAGAGGCTGGCGGCATTTCCCTGTTGAATGGCCAGGCTCAACCTTTGTCCAAAATGCGCGCAAGCCCTTGGATCCCCGGAGACGTCGATGAGGCGTCATATACTTATTGTAGTTTTCTTTTTTAATACAATCTAAATAAAACTAATTATTACTAAGATAATCGTATTCAGATACAACATAAAAAATAGTACCTACAAAAATATTTTTAACTTATGCCATTGTAGTGCCCTAACATATGTAATTAGTATATAAGATGTATTCATTAAATAAAAGAGTATTATACCGGCACCCGAACGATACACACGCCATCCACCTCTCTCCTACATCAAAACATCTATATTATTTTATATCAATGACCAGCAAGTATCCAATACAAGAATGTACTACGTTGCAGTTTATATTATTGTTAAAAAAATATACATGAGATATTTTATATCATTACAATATGAATATAAACTGACAAAATGTTGATGACATTTTTTTTAGAAATACTTCAATTATTATAATAGATCATAATATTATGCCTCCTACAAAATTTAAAAATAAGTAATTTATTTATTTTATTTTACCAAATTATTTTTAAAACCATAATAGAAAAAAAAATATACCCAATGTTTGATCAACTTAAGAAGGTAATGGATGGGCCAACTTCTTTCGGTAGACAGCTCTCTGATATCTCCCGGCACCTTTCCTCTGGATTCCTTGGACAGTAACATCTCCCGGCAGCTTTCCTTTGGATTCCTTGGACAGCAATAACTCCCGGCGCCTTTCCTCTGGATTCCTTGGACACCGACTTTTTTCTCTGCATTTCTTTGTTATTTAATTTTTATTTTTTCTTACTTCTTATAATTTATTATCTTTTTATTTTTATTTCTTCACTTTTTTTTTCTGTATTTCTTCTTCTTGTAATTTATTCAGTTAATTTAATAATCTTGATGGTTCGTTCGTCATTTGTCATTGCTATGTTATTTTCTTATATTATTTATTTATTTCTTCATTATAATAATATGTTTTAATTATTTAATATAATATTTTAAGTCATTATTATATTTTTATCTTCCTGTTTTAGTATGGCTTAATTATATATTCATATTATTTTATATATTTTAATTATATTAATTTAAACAAAGGCTCAGCGCTGCCGCGAGGCAGCACTGGCAGGGTCGCCATGTAATGTAGGGGAGAGGTGGATGGCGTGTGTATCGTTCGGGTGCCGGTATAATACTCTTTTATTCTAGTTTTTTAAACTTCAATGGTGTAGTGTTAGGGCACTACACCATTGAAGTTTTAAAAACTAGAATATGGATGTGCACGCCTGCGTTGGAATAATGTTTGGAATCCGATAATTTTATTATGTTTTATTTATTTATTTATTTAGACCATAGTTATGTTTCTTTAGATATTAAAGTCTAAACAATTTAAACTGATTGCTTCCGTATTCGTACAACACATAAGCTTTGTGATTTGAAATAGGGTTTTATCATAATAACCCACTAGGATCCTATAACGAATTCTCTACGATGTAATTTAAAATTGCTTATCTAGGCTTACGGGGTCTCCGTAGGTCAACCGACCTCTTCACCTGCCATTCAACTTTGACCGCATCGATTACCACATTTCCATGAAAGCCTTAAAGGCCTATGAATATTCATCACCATACATAATGTTTCTCACCCTTCTAAACGGTTACTTTACGCATTTTGTTTTTAGTAAATAAAGTGTGTTCTAGTTTAGAAAAAAAAAATACACTACTGTTTTTTTTTACTATTAGCATCATCGTCATCGAATTTTATCTTTAGAAACATAAGATTAATCAGATCGGTTTGATTCGGTGGAAGTATGTAGCAATGTCTGAACTTCAAAATCTATAGAATGTTTTGTGTATGAAGCATTTTGGATTTTACCATAACCTTACCCTATAATAGTATTAGTAGTACAAACTAAGTGCTATTCAAATAAAAAATCTGTGTAGACATTTTTTAGAACATTTCTTAAGCTATATAATTTTTCAGTGGCTTACGTGAACCTTGGGACATCTCTGATGGCTGATGGGAGATTAGCTGAAGCTGCTAGTGCGTTGCGGGCAGGCGCCAGAGCGGATGGCATGAAAGTCAGAGACAGGCGCGAACATGACGCGGCCCGTGTGTCGGCATTGGTTCAACTGGCGTCGCTGCACTCCCAGCGGGGACATTGGCACAAAGCCCTAACAGCGTACAAGGACGCTCTGCTAATACTGCCAGACACTAACACGCCTATTGTCGGATGGACTCGGCATGTAAGTAAAATTGAAAAACTTTACAACATTTAATGAAAGAGTTACTAAAGTATTATCATCAAGTACCGTAACAAACGCCTGTTAGATATTATTAGACGAAAAAACTGTAACAACTGCCTGGGCTAATGATCAATATTAGAAAGCACTTGCAACTTTTTTTTATGTCGCAGTGGAAATCCCTTTCGGACTTTCCAGGACCTTGGGTAGGCACACTGGCGTGTGTTGGGACTCACATTGGGGTGCACTACCCCGCTAAAACCCTGCGCGCGCCATCAGCCGCTTTGTGTGGGACCCGGAACCGCTGGCAATAGGAACTTGTGTTACGGATACCAGACAACGGAAATACATAATATATTCAATACTTTTATATTAATACGTATATTTAAGATTTTTATTATACAATACACATCCAGGATCCAGAACCACGTAAAACTTTTTTGTTCCCTGGCGAGATTCGAACCCGCTACCTCCGGCTTGAGCGCCATCGCGCTAACCTCTGAGCCACAGAGGTCGTCAACATGCTAAGTTTTAACTCTATGTTTTTATTTTTATTTTTGTACTAGCTGTTGCTCGCAGCTTCGCCTGCTTTAACTAACATTTACAACGGGATCTTAGTACGCAAAATAAGTAACTTTGCTGGTTGATTTTTTACACCTTGTGTCCGAAAAACCCAAATATCTTACGGAACTCTATTTTTTTTTTTCAGAATAAAATTTAACCTATGTTACTCGTGGATAATGTAGCTTTCGAATGGTGAAAGAATTTTTGAAATTGGTCCAGTACTTTTTAAGCTTATTCATTTCAACCAAACAAACAAACAAAGTTTTCCTCTTTATAATATTAGTGTAGAATTAATAGTATTTCTCTTTTGCAGAACGTGTTGTGTATGGCGAGTGAAATATACATGCAGCTGCAGCAATGGCCGCACGCCGAAAATAACATTCTCTCCGCACTCGTGCTCGCACCGAACCATGTCGGCACACATGTCACTCTCGCACAAATCCTCTCTAAAAATGTAAATATTTTATCATATCAATACTAGAATCAATTATATATTATACATATTCTTTTCCACCTTTTTTACTGAATAATGGAATATACAGTATAATATTGCAACTTTATAGCTTTATCTACTACATTTTTTTACTTTATTATTTGTAATGAAGTATTTTTGTTTATTTCCAAAAAAATATAACGGCTGAGATAATGTGCATGGATCACAGATTAAAGCTCAACAATGGAAAAATTTTTTCGCGTAGAAGTGAATTTGAGTACTAATGTGACTACTCTTATTACAAAGATTTTTTTATTATTGAGTGGAAAAGTTGAAATTTGCGTAATCAATTATAGATACAATAGAACAATAATTGGGCATTTATACAATACATTATTATAATGGAGTTATATAGTTTTATAGCTATCGTCAATCGCAAATACTTTTAATTTTTTATATTCATTTTGAGCTGTTTTTGATTTATTTGAATACATTTTTCTAGAATATAATAATTAATTTTGAATGTATATAGCAATTGTATTGAATATTATTGTTGTTTCCTAGGTAAGTAGATCAGCGGAGGCAGAGCAATGGTTTAAGAAAGCAGTCAATTTAGCTCCGGATGATCCATCGATACGAGATCAATTCGGTAAGATTTAAATAAATCTTAATCATAATACATTATTGACATAATATTAGATATTATATTATATTATGTAAATAATATATTGATATATGTAAATACATAATTATCAATAATGTACTACGTCATAATAGAAGTACCTACATTTAAATACAAAGAGGAATGTAAACTAATTTTAATGGCCGTCATGTAACTTTGTACGTCTGTAACCCATAAACGGGTAAACTAATTAGGATGCATTTTTAATTTAAAGCAGCTTACTTAGCAGTGGCTCTTGGACGTATTTGATTATAATTGCTTTAACTGTTTCAAGTTTATCAGTCTTTTTTTTTTCAAGTATTACTTAAAATAGCTAAAAAGATATTGGTTATCATAGGGATATGGTTTCAGAAACTTTGAAGCTTTTATATTTCATTCAATTATGTGTGCGTGTGCCTTTGTACATTTGTAACAATCATTGGCGTGACTCAAAATTTCATAACGTAAGAGAAATACTTCGTAACTATAAGGAGTAACTTTCCCAAACACACTTATTTTACTGTATTGGGCTATCAACTTCATACTTTCAGGTGTGTTAAATTGTGTACACGCAACTCTACCCTCTACGTGTCAAAGTAAGGGGAACTAAAAAAATTCCCGAATCCATTTTTATTACTTACATCTGATATTTTTTTAGGTTTTATACTTAATCCCTACCATGGTTCAAGCCTTGTTGTGGCGGTGGGGCTCAGTAGTCTAGGGTGAGCCCAACACCTTGGGCGAAGCTAATTGAGCCAAGGGGGCTCTTTGTACTCTTATAAGAAAAGGGGGCAAGGGGTGAGGATCGGAACCTCGCCTCATTCTACTGTCCTGACGGTGGGACGTGGGCAACCCGTCTGTGGAGGTGGCGTTGGCCCCCCGAGGGGACTGACTGGCCGTCGAGGTGCCCTGTGCTAGTAGATCCGGGACGTCTCACCAAAGGCAGCATTGGTGGCACTCGCCGGGTTTTAGTGCGTAGAGCTGCGTCCATTTACCAGATTTCGGGCGCAGCGAGTCCCACATACCCGCCTGGGGAGACCCACTCCCCTGTGGGATGCGTCAGTGCATTTCCCGGCGTTAAAGAAATAAAAGGTTTTATACCTAATACGACCGACTGACCTTAATATATTGTGACGTCACGTCACTGTCCGATTTGTCACAAGGTTGTATCTATCTAATCGTGATTGGTCAAAGTTTGTTATAAAAATCAACAAAAAAAATTTGTCAATTAAAGACTACGTTAAAAAATAAAATCTTTTTTAAGCCTATTAGTTTTCATCCTTTCATATGTCATGGCATGTATTGTACTAATTTATATAAATTTAATTAAGAATATAACTTTGATGAAAAAACACATTAAAAAAATTTACCTTCTAACCCGTGCGTACATATTATTTAAACATAAAGAACACTTACCTTATCTTAACTCGATATTTCAATTTAATTTAAAGCCATGTTTACTTCCTCGGTTCTTTGAAGTAATTCTCTTTAAATTGTAATGGCTTCTAACAAGACTGTAGATATATTAACACAATGATAAAGGCATCGGGGTTTCAAGGCTTTTAATAACTTGGGTCCGGTTTTGATCCCCTTTGGTCTATTATGGTTAAGCATTTAATAGGGAAATGAAACACTGGCCGTAAAATATTAACAAAGATAATGTTGAAATAATACAGCAAATGAAATATTGTAACTGAAATGTTTAGCACGGAATTAATAGCAAAGATAGATTATTTTGTAACAAATCACTCAATGTTTTCGACTTATTTCTCTAATTGAATAATTATTTATTTTCAATATCTAGACTTTATATTTTAATATAATATAATAAAGGAGTGAGATAAATTTGCTTATTTTTTATTATTAAATTTAAAACTTAAGTAACCGTACAAATACAATTAGGCATATAATTGGATTTATATTATAAATAAATTTTAAGTATACAGGTCACCTTTCATTTGGTTCTCATCTAATTTTATAAGACTCTAAACATAGTCACATACTTCAGTCTCCATTTTATATTATGTAGGTAGGTACTATGTGTATAGTGGTACTATGCGTAGGTAGTAGATTAAGATAGGTGATGCTTTCAGGAATGTTCTTAAGATCACAAAAACGTCTACGAGAGTCAGCGGAACAGCTTGTTATATCAGCCCGCCTGTCGCCGGAGGATAGCGTGCGCGCTGCCTCCGCGGCTCGGGCACTCAGGGACGCGCGACGCTGCCACGCCGCTGAGCGGTGGTATGCGAGGGCGGTGGAGCTTAAGCCTGGGGTGAGTTTATGATAATAGTTTATATACGTCTATAAATATTTCGATTTTAAGTGTTTTATTCCACGAAATGATAATAAGGAAAAATATCTCGTAGGATTAGTTAATTGTCAGTGGATCTTTTTGCTTCTTTTTTAATTTAGAACGAAAAACGAAAGAACGTTTTTTTTATTATATAACATGCTAGCAGCAACACGTGGTTTAACCTGCGTACTCTGTAGGCATAAGAGTACAGGGATGCATTGCTTATGTGTTTTTCTGATATATAATCATTGTGAAGTTTTATTAAAGTCCATTCATCCGTACAAACTTTCATAATTATAATACAAATAGGATTAAGTACTTTATCATGGTAGCCTTAAGAGGCAAGTCAGGTTTGCACTTCCTTGCTCTCATTTTTACAGATCAATATAGCGAAAGTGTTCAATGAGTTCTTTTTTGTAGAAAATAGCCATTGACATACATTAAAACTACGTACCTAACAAAAATTACGTTATAATTTTTAGCACATGAGTAAGTTGTGTTTTAAAATTATATCATTAAAGTTTGTTTTATGATCAGATCTTATCAAAGATCTATTTTTTCAATACATAATATTTTTACCAGTTATGAGAAAGTACTCTGTTATGAGAAATCACGCTTTCTACGTCTTGACAAAGATAATAAATTCGTTAGACAATAAAACACGGCCTGTTTTATTTCAAAAGGGAACTTTTCAATGGACTTTTCAATCCGACTTGGATTAATTATTATATAATTTAACTTATTGTAGTCAAATTATTCTAATTGTAACTTTTATTACAGGATGCGGAATATCATTCTAATCTCGGTGCGATATTGCACCTTAATGGGAAATATGTGGCGGCAGCTGCCTCGTACCGTCGCGCGTTACAGTTGAAGCCAAATGACGAAATTACAATCACAAACCTTAAGAGAGTTCGAACGTTAATGAATAAGCATAAAAAATAAAAATGAATCCAAGGCATTTTATAAAGCGGTGAATAGGATGTCAATTGCCAAATATAGTGTAAGATCCGTTGTATTAAAAATACTGGTCGCTGTTTTAGATATTTTGTATAAAAATGTACCTGTCTTTTATTAATATCTGCTTTAATTTCTACTTTTCCCAAATATTTGAGACGATAAAAAACATTGTAAAATGGTCGAACCTTTTCCCCGAACCCCTTCTTTACATTTCCTTATTTCTATTTCAAAGTAATGTTTTGTCCATTTTATAAACAATTTTTGTTTACCTTTTATATATAATAAATATATTATATTGAAAATGAAAACTATGTGTTCCTTTAATTTACAGTTTGTAATATAGTCTTACAATTTACAAGGAATTGTTTTACAGTCGTACCTATTTTACTGCAAAAATATTTACTATAGTAGAAGCAATAAAGGTAAATTCATTTCCTATATTAGCCGATGTAATCATATATAAAATATGATATCTAAAGGTCATTACTGATAGATTACAAAGTAACGGAACGAGCGATTTAAAACTATATTTATACAATACTAATAAGGATTAATGAAAATATTATTTGTCCGACAAATCTTAAACTTAAATTCGTTAATTTTATTAGCTTTATCGAATTCACTATACAGCTTTTTTTCATGTTACTAATAAGGTTTTCCTGAGCTGTGTATACTTTACTGATTTTACATTAGCTATTTCTTACTGCATATATATTTTTTTTGTATAAAACGGCTTACGACGAAACTATTTATGTACTGTAATGAATAACTATAACTTACTTTAATTATTTGATATGAAGTTTTATTTGTTTAGATATTTCATATTATGATTATTGCTTGATAATTTTTTTAATCAATTATAGATAAGTCAAAAACAATTTTATATCAAAACGTTAACTTAGATTCGACCATATTAAATCATCTTTGTAACTTTATAACAATTGCACAACGGGATTTCTATTGTATTAAGAGTATTTGAATTAACTATAAAACACAGATCGAGTCGTGGTACTAATTGAATTCGTCAGTCAAGGGTCTTGAAACAACGCTATAGTTGTAGTTAGAAATGTAATGTAAATAGTAAAAATATTATGTGCGTGCAAATAATGTATTTTGAAAAAAAATTGCTAATTAATATACGTTACTAATTACTTGTTGTTTTCTACGTCTTCCATTATCTTCGTATTTCATTTTAATTCTAGAAGAGTTTATTTTTGAATCGTATATAATAATATTATATCGAATGATATAATAAATGATATTTTGGTTGTAAATGAATTACGCTTAGCTTACTTTTAAACGTTGTACTTTGAATGTTGGAAATTTTATTTTGCGTGGAGTCTTAAACATATCTATTTCAAAATGTAAGCGTGAATTGTTAATTCGTAATAAATTTGTAAAAATGTTGTAAATATATGCATTGAAGTTATCATCGTGCATAGTTAAAATGTCTGATTATACCTACTTTGGTCATTTCTTCTCACACTTATGACAATAATTGTAAATAACGCTTGGTAGGGAATAGTAACAATTGCCAAACGGTGTTTTATTTCCACAATTATGACAACATTCGAGAATGCCTACGTCATGTTTCTGTAAATGAGTGGTTCTCAACATTTTGCGAGACTAAGGTATTTCAATAATGCTTGTGATTTAACTTAATTTTGAATTCCTACATTATACAGTTCAATTATACTGTTAATTATATTACGTAATTATGAATTCTATATTATTTTTTTATTAATCAATTTATAACTATAGTAGGGCAGTGACTTTTGTAAATTTATCTATTCAACTAGTTTTATTAATATATTCTTCATATAACTGTAAACATAAATGCTTTAACATATAATGCATGAACTTTTATTATTATTAATATTATTGTTATGAATAATTTAAAATGGCATTTGAAACAAAAGTTGTTTTATATTTAAAATTATAAGTAAATTGATGCTTTGAGTAAATAATCAGTAATTATTTAAAAAACAATCAGTAATTATTAAAAATTTTGTTATTTTTTTAAGTATCCTAATAAATAATACATTCCATATAAATGTACCTTACATATACATAATTTCTTCCAGTATATACCACTTTGTTTACATACGCTCTTATGTAGCGGACTCTAGGAGTCCCGTCATATACTCATCTATTGCGTTACACAAGTTATGTATATTCATGGTTATGCAAGTTTAACTGCAAATCTCCAAAGTGATATTATATTATATGTTGGTAATTTTGTAAATAAAAGCTTCAATATTTTAAAATGTGTTTTATTGTAACAAATTTTGTGACTTTCTTTTCGGTTGGAGCTATGCTAATGGCCCTGATACTTCATCTGGAAAGAGGTGAGCCGGATGGCTTCACCTATGATATAGTATATGGGGGATTGCCCCCCGCCAGCCGTGGAGTGTGACTACCACGGCGTCATGGCGAAAAATGTGTGACATATAATGGTTGTCATTAGCCCATTTTTCATAGACCACGGGATGCCTAATATGATATTAGGGAAGATTCTTTTCTAAGGGTGAGTATAAAATTAATCTGGTAAAGGGCATCTACTAGTGTATGCTTATGTCAATAATTATCTAAATGTCTAATTCACTGACTTTTTTCTATCAACTGAAGAGGGGTGATTTCTAATAATTATAAATAAAGTTATCTACTGTTTGCTGATAAGAGTATTTTTTTGTCAATGAACGGTTTACTTTAACTGTAAGTGTAGATTTTTACACCCTTTTATTAGTTAAATATGGATATGTTAAAACATTGAGTATTTACATTTATCACAGAATAGAGCGGTAATGTAGTGTTTTTAAACAAATTCTGCCAAACTAATACTGCAGCGTTTGGCCGGTTCTGCGTTCTGATTGGTCATCTGATAGCCATTGATGGATGATTGACTTTTGGGACGAAGACGAAGATCACTGGTTGATTGAATTGCTATTACAAAAGTGACAAATGACTGATAAATTTCGGATTTTAATGGCTCACATTACTACTCTATCCGTATTCGATGATTCCAAGCAAAACGCTACACATTTTTTTTCGAAAGGTCTAGACTTTTAGGCCTGATGGTCTTTAAGCTCAATCGGTAGGTAGGTGAGCAGATGGCTCACGACGCTACACATATACAAAGAGAGATACAATAGGAAAATCTTAAATAATAATAAATACTTAGTGATTCTTATAATTATCATCATTTTATTCTTTTATTATCGTACATTATGTTAATAATATTTATCTTTATAAACGCCAAAATATTTGTATTTTATACAGCTATAATATAAAATGTCCTTATTAAATTTAAATAGTGTATATTTATTTTGTTTGGCAGTAAGCCTTGACAAGGAACAAAGGATAGCAAATTCAATACGTCGACAAAGTATGAAATAGTTAATTAAGAAATTAATTACAAAGTGTCATAAAGCTTATTAAAGATTGTACGCTAACAAACAAAGCTAATGAACTAACAATTATTAGCAGGCACCTGAAGGTAACGAAAGTAATAAAAGCTCTGATCATTCTTATTGAACTACAAGTTTCGTTGCATGTTAGTTTAGAGAATTTGAAGATATTTTTATGTTATAAGGAGGCAACTGAGTAGTCGGAGCGATCCGTCTCCAAATCTGTATGGCACTACCACTTAAAAATATCTGTTATAGTTTATGATAAATATCTCCATATAAAACAACTTCTCTAAGTTAATAAAAGCAGAATTTCGAAGGCTCCTTATTATTCGCGGTTATTCGAAAGAGGCCGGCATTACTTGTTTGTTTGATTCATTGAAGTTGATCAAAATAGGTAGTGCCGTGCTGCTTTGCAGCCAAATTGGGCCGGCACGACCGGGGAGGAACGTCCTACTTACATAAAATCGGCGTAAAGTGACAGCTAAGCTGTCGCGTTTAGTGAGGTTTGTGAGTTTCAGGTAGCCCATTGGGGGGGATAGAGAAAATGAGGCCAACGCAGATGCGTAACCTCTGGTTATGTGGATGTTAATGGGCGTCGATAGTCGCAAGGCTTCGACTGTTCGTTTGCCCTCCTATGATATAAAAAAGAGACGAAATACTGAAATTATTACCAACTAGAATTAACAATATTTATTTTGAAAGAATACAACTCTTCCTTGCATAAATTAGCCTTTTATTTTAATTAAAATATTTCTTATTTCAATAATTTATAATATATCCATATAAAAATGATAAGTTTTACATTATATATTATGTATTATGTACATTTAATAATAACATAATATTATCGTACATACAATATATTATTTTATAATATGTTAAAGTCAACTCTTGCATGATAAGAACACTTACTATGCTTTAATTATATATATATGTTTAATGTTTATGCCAATTAAGAGCTTTGCTTGAAAACACATCTTTTTTATAATTGAAACCATATCTGATGCTTATTGCTCGTTCGCCGATCGTTGATATTGTGATGTGAGAGAAAACATGTCAGGATGATTCAAACACCATCGACGATGGATTGACATCTAGGAATAGACGCATCGAAGATCACCTAAAAACAGCTTTCTTCCTAGAGTAATCATTAATTTGAGTTTGATAACTTATTCTAAATAAATTAGTCAACATAAAATAAATTAAATATTATTTTCTATTGTAATATCTATTCCATTTCTAACGTAATAAGAAATATTTCACTTTAAATTAGAATGACGATAATTTGGAGTTAGTTCATTGTAGCGTTGGCATCGGGGAGTCTATTAATTAAATTCGATCAGACCGACTTAGTTTAAGTTTACAAATTGAAGTGTCAGATATCCAAATAACGTAAATAATGAAGATGCCTTTTCTAAAATGATAAATTTTCCTAAACACAATTAAAACAAAATTGAAATATATCACTTATAATGTTCTAAACTTCTACGTTAATAACTAATAATGGCAATAAATACATCAAAAAACATTCCTGCGATATTTCACATATTACATGAACTTAACCAGATTGTCAGAAAAAAAGAGAAGGCCTTTGTTTAGTAATGTACAGTAACAGGTTGATGACGATTATGATGATTAATATAGAATATCCTGCAGTTTTCTTGATTCATAGTACCTACTTGACGTACAGTTAGTATACTTATACAACTGTATACAACAAATTATCTTTTGAGCCTCGCATCCAATTCGAAATAGCAACCCCATAGAATAAATCACATGGTATGTATTTTAGACGCTACCGATTCCAATTTCAAACGAACCATCTATTTCTAATAGCGATCTTGTTTGACTGGAGGTTTAAATCGGGTCACTGCAACGTAGGTGGTTGAAGGAAACTAGAAACCGCAGCCTTGGACGAAATGGTTACTTGGATGACAACATGATCGAATTTGAGACACAGACGCCTGACTCACAAAGGGCATTCATTATATTGAATTAAATGTTGTACCGACCACGATATAAATGAATGTAATTATGTTAAAAAAAGTCCTTAGGAGTTTCATTATAAGTAAATATTAGGAATCAGTATAGTATTAGTATATATAAGTGAATATGATTTCATTAAAATCTATTTAAAACAAATTGAATTCCCGTAGGAACTTTGAATTTTTCAAGATAAAATGTAGCCATAATGTAGCGTATGTGCCAAAGTGAACCCCATCAGATTTCAAAACGGTTCAGCAATTTTGCCATTAGAGAGCAAAAACTATGACTCTTGCAAACTTTCGCATTTATAATATTATCAGTAAGATAATGTAATATACAACAGTCATCATACGTTACCCGAATATGGACTCAGTTCTATAACTTTATTAGCCTAATGGCCATCTAGACTTCGGCGCAACTAATGCTTCCTGTATGAATATAATTAAAACTATTCTAGACATAATATTATGTCCACGCAGCTTCAATTCAGATTTACAGTTGCTGGCTTATTATTATTGACATAGTCTCATTCTAAATCTTTTCTCATAATCATCATCATCAGTACTAATACTATTTATAACGGGGTAAATAATAGTTTTAGTACTATATAATTGTATGAATAATTAAAAGTGAAAAAATTAATTATTAAGTAGAAGTATGTTTGATTCTTTTATAAAAAATACGTGCCTTGAGCAACTAATTTCCCAGAACGTTGATGCGTAAACTAAAAGATTCGCAGATACTTCGATTCTTTTTACAAGAAAGGCTGAATTTCATTCCCGATTAGGTACATCAACGTCGCATTATGTTCTCGCTTTGCGATATTTTTTTGGCGTTCCAAATGAGCTTCTAGGTGGGATCGCGTGAAATAAGTTGGAAAAAGGCACTTAGTCCACACATTTGTGATTTTCCTTTGTGAAATCCCCTAAGCTCCATAATAATTTCGAAGACATTCTCCATACTTCACGCTCACCCTTTTGTCGCTTCCTTTACAGTTTTGTCGCCGTTTTGCTTTGATATTCTCAAACGTTACGGCTATTTACGTAAAAATATCACCCGTAAAAAATAAATATCTTTCGCATAGAACTGTTCAAATTTATAATTTTTTTATTGTTGTGTGTTTATTTTATCACTTTGAATATTATAATCTTTTAATTGCTATATTAAAAATACAAGTGTATTTTTATATTTTAACATTATTATGTTCATTTTATATCAAGACACCACAGGTCGGTCAGGATCAAGAGGCTCAGCTTATACCCACTGGGCCATCGTCGCCTGATTTCGAGGAGGAGACCCGTGCCCAGCAGTAGGACATAATTTATATGGGTTTTTACTTTACATGTTGATTCTAATCTCAACAATCATTATTTTCATCGTGTCCAACTGTCTCAGAACCATCGTTGGACAACGCTATTAAAGTAACCGCTCCATTCACTTGGAAGTCTTCATAACAGTACTCCATCAAATCATACAAAATATAATATTTTTGTTCATTATCCCATATTGTTGAGACTTCCTAAGTAGTGAAGTTTTTCTACCAAGCTGAACTCTAATACAAAGAAATCTTTGTATAAGAGCTTTACAAATATACTTTGCAGAAATTGATATTTATTTGCTACTTCAAGTCATGTTGAACTTTATAAAAGTATGCGATTCATATAAGGGTATAATATGTAACCTATAGATACATTTATCTTCTAATATATCAAAAGGTCGTTGACACTATGAAGTATTTTACTCTTGCGCTTGAAACTGTCGTCCCTATTTTTCACGCCAGAACAAATTACTACTTTGTGGCAGATTAATACACTGGACTACTGCTCGGTTGGTGCTTAACCGAGGAAGCTGCATAAAGCTAACAGCTTTAGCAAAGCTCCATCACTAGTCTAGTTTATGTCTCTGAGGTTTTTTGGACTGAATTTTTTTATGACTGCTCATGTATGACGTACAAGTATTTTTATATATATGTACGAGTACTTCATACGAGCTAACTTAGTTTTACAACCGTATCCCGATCGATGATATTTATTTTATAGCTTATATAGCTTAGTATTAATGCAGCGTTCCGTTTTTTATACAATAATAGGGATGTTGACACATGGTACAAATTCATGTAAAGTTATGTTTTACATATTAAATACAGTATTTGAAAACCTAAAATAACATTTAAAAAGTCTACTTATTTGTTTTAAAATTTAGAAAATTAATTTAAAATGCGTTATTTATCATGCATTATCACGTGACTGCAAACGCGTATAAGGCGATGACGTCACTGAACATTGAGTTAAGTACAAACGGTCATAACTCACCTAACATAGCGCAAGCTCTGAATGCGGTGTGTGACGTAATGACGCTTGGAGCGTTTTAACGGCAATTTTAAAAACTATTTTTCTTTATTTAATTTTTTGTTAAAATTGGACATTATAAATTCGCGTAAACATAAGAAAACAAAATTGGACATATTTCTTTACAAAAGTCTTTTTTTCGTGTTTGTCTATAGTATATCTATCAAATACAATCAATTAAAAATATTAGTCAACATCCCTATTGGTCAAGTAGATTTGAATTCGTTACCAATAAATTAACTTATTAAGTATAACTATAATTAACCAATTTATAACAAAGACTATGAAAAGATTATACCGGTCCATTGAGTTGTATAGAAAATATCAACAAAAAACAGCCAAATAAAGAACGATGTTAAGATAAAATACGTACTATCCATTTTACAGTGTTGTGGTTGGTTATTATTTTATGGTGTGTTGTAGCTACATTAAATAATATTTGTGATTATTTAAAACCCATAGTTTAAGTAGATATTTGTACGTACCCTGCGGTTTCAGACATGCACTTCCCTTTAGAGTGGGAGTACTTCAATAAATTGTAGCCTATGTGTTATTGCGATAATACTATGTGACCTGTATCATTGTGAAGTTTCATGAAATCCATTCAGTAGTAATTGCATGAAATAATAACAAACAAAAAGAATGTATATTCTTACAAACTTTCGATTTTATAATATTAGTAGGACTATGTTTCAATTTCATAAACCTATGTTAATTTTTATGTTTAAACTTTATTTAGTTTACGTAACATCATGATCAACTTTATTAAGGTTTTACTCTTCAATACCAAGCGCTATATCCGTCGTTCTTATGTCCTTACTTAAAATTATCTTTAGCCCTAAGAAAATTATTGACCATACCTTTTTGTTTTATATTAAAAAAATGATAATATAATAATTTGTTTTTCATAGGATATTTATCGATTTAATTATTATAGGAAAGACATTTTATTTAATTGTTGTCTTATTTAAACAATAAAATGTAACGAAAAAGCGCCCAACTGAGAGTCCTATTTGAGCTTGGGATCCCAAACAGTATACAAAAGACAAACAATGGTTAGGTACATAACATAAATATCAACGTTGAATGAATTACAATTTTATTTTTTTTCTCAAAAACATGAAACTTCTGTCGTGAATGAAAAACCTTTAAACCAGAAGCCGTCCATTTTTATTCACGGTGGCGTTTAAAACGAATTTAAATCCATGCTTAAAACATCAAAGGTAACAAATTTGACTATCGCAGTATACGAAATAATCTGTCGTTTCGCTTACATTAATATATGCAACAAGTACACTCTGTTCTACTGCGAATTTACATTAAAAAGAAAAATAGAAAGTTGACACGGGCTTGGCGAACGGCGTGTCACAGATCATTAATATTTATCGTCGTGGGTAAAACAGCGGCCACTGCAATCTCTTTATGCATAACTTCATTTCACGTCCTCTGAAAATTTTAATTGTCGGGCTTAATATTCTGAGAAACAAATAAAAGCATGGGCTGTCGCTAACATAATTAAAATATGTCGCTTGTTTTCTTTCCGTCCCGTTGGATTAGTTTTGTCATAATAGCAATTAGCATAATGCTTCGAGACCGTTGTTAGTCAAATACATTTCTATTTTGTAATTACATTACGCGAAAGAGTTTTAAGTAAATTGAATTTACGCTACAACTTTGTCATGTTAAATTGTTTGTATTACTGCAAATATTTACTTACTTAAAACGGGTGTAGGTTTATTGGGATATATGGAATATTATTATTAATATTATTTTTTAGATTTTGGGTTTGCAGATTTACTATTTATTATATTATTACGTTCACCGTGCGCGAATTACAGTCTGTATCATAAATATTATCTCACAAGTGATTATGTATTATATTATATTAAATTATATTTTTTTTTCCTCCATGGTTTTTGTAAGGAATCTAAGTATCTGTAACGACGGGGAATTAAAAATCTCAACAAACTGCGACAAATCCTTAAAAGTTTTTTCATTATAATATCGTAGATATTGTTGATTCTAATACACGTAGAAAACAAAAATATAGGACACAATATTATGTACTCGTCTAGTACAGTGTCTAAATATATATGAATAATATTTTGTATTTAATCTATTTACGAATCCCTTACAATCTTCAGTTATGTATTTTATAAGTGACAGATATTTAAAACTCAACAATTTGGAGGACCAGTTATGCTTCTAGATGAAAATGGATGCGGTTTTCGTTGTTATGAAGCGCACTTCATGGCAAATGTCAAAGTTTGCTCAGTGACTTGTACCACAAGGATGGATACCGACACCAACGACTAAATATAATAAAATTACGTCTATTTATTACGCATAATATGTTAGATTATGTTATATTAGATATATTTTTTTTGAGTTTTTACTTTTTTAGCATGAAAACTATGTTTTTAATTTGTTTTTATGGTGTTTGATATGTGTGTCTCTTCTTGAATTTACCTTAAGTACTTTGTTCAATATAGTAATCATATTAAATAATGTCCCGTTTTTTTATATTTTTGAATTCTTTCCTTCAAGGTCACAACGGAATCTGTCGGGGCAGCTAGTTAAATATAGTTTTCCAGGATGCAGTAATATTTTGGCATATCTTATCAGTATTATGTTAAATACCAATAGTTTCCAAAGCCTACTAAAATATAGTACTATCAAACAAATAATAATCAATAATACATTATAATAAGCTAATTTAATACTCTTAACTCATTTATACAACCCAGCACAGTCCCAAAGCCCAAAGGTCATTAAATACTGACACAAAAACTTATCTAGAGTACCATTCCTCGAGGATTTCACTCACGTAAATCCAATATTCCATGTTGAGAAAAATAAGTAGGTACCTAAGTACATTTCTACATCTACACTAATATTATAAAGAGGAAAACTTTGTTTGTTTGGTTGTAATGAATAGGCTCAAAAAGTACTGGACCGATTTCCAAAATTCTTTCACCGTTTGAAAGCTACATTATCTACGAGTAACATAGGCTAAATTTAATTCTGGAAAAAATGGGGTTCCGTAAGATATTTGGGTTTTTCGGACACAAGGTGTAAAAAATCAACCAGAAAAGTTACTTATTTTGCGTACTAAGGTCCCGTTAGAAATCTTAGTTAACGCAGGCGAAGCAGCGGGTAATAGCTAGTATTTTATAAGATACTAAAATAATCTTTTGTAATAATTAATAGGCTTCAATAATATATCGATCTATGTAGGCTCTATAATGACTATATGGATTAAAGAGCGACTCAATAATCGACAATGTTAGAAAACTACTTTGAACGGAACAGCTTAAAAGACTAAGTACAAGTCAGCCCGAGTGTTTCGATGTTTCATAGAGTAAGTTTGATTTAAGTATCCAACTTTATTACGAATTATAATATGGAGATGAACTTGATAACAAACTTGAAATTGTGGTCAACAGCTATTTGTTATGCATCGGTATTTATGTATTATCATACGTACTATGCTTTTTAAAGATGACAATTCTGATGGAAGCAGAAAAACATCGTAGTAATATTATTTTAATTATTCTTAAAAAAAAACATTTTATTAAATACGTTTTTTTCCTCGCTCCTTTATAAAATATTAAGGAAAAATATTACTCAATACATTTTCTCCTTATTTGGTCTTCGTAATTTACATTATAGCCCCATCGTTAAATGCAGCTTCGTGTAATAAGTAATATAATAAACTGCTGTGTATCGTGCAGATCAGGGTTTTAAAACCCCAAATAACGGCTATATTTTATTATTATAATCAATTACACTTTTTAAAATAGAGGAGAATTTATTAGGTTTTTTACCTATTAAGCCCAACGTTTTGAATACTCTACAGCAACCATGTGCATAGGAGGCTCTTACCATCTGCTTGAGATCCTATTATAATAATAATAATTTGTTGTAACATTTTTTTAGAAGGTTTTTTAATGGAAAAGTTTCATAGTTTTATTTCGCAATGTGCGGGTTCTTTTTCCACCATTCAGTGGCCTATAATATATTGTATGCATTTTTTACTATTACAAAACTACTCGTAGGAGTATAATATTTAGCAGCAGTGATGTTGATGTAACAAAATTAAGGCTGTTGTTGAGACAGATACGGCGGTCTGATGATGATGATGACAGGCAGCAGTTTGCCAACCCACTTCATCATTGTTGTTTATCCGTCCACTGCTAGTCATAGGCCTCTTCCGATGAACAATAAGATGGCCGATCTCCTTATCAAGAACGGACATCAACATTCCTTTGAAAGCTTGTTGCTTAATAAAGTTAGAACACCATTTAGATGAAACCTACTCGAACTATGGAAATGCTTAGAAATTCCTTGTTCATCTCTTATCTTCTACTTCAAATTGCTGACTTCTAATCTTATTTATCTAATGTAAATTTTTCTTCATGGCGACTGTTTTTTGAGCCTGTAAATCACGAAATATAAATTATCGTCCAGTAAAAAAAACTCAACTATCAAATCACAATACAAATATTTACGACCAGTAAATATAAAACGATAAACCGTTTTCCATATTTTCCGCAGTAAATCGCTATATATTAAAGCTGACGAAGTAGTACCATTGTGTTTTCTAATACTAAATATATATCTCAATGAAAAAGAAATATCTTACCCCTCATATCTTTTTCAGTATTGGAACATAAGAGGAAGTCTGTAGGCCGCTTTACAGATTGTCTATAATTCCATAACAAATAGATCTTATTATTTCGCGATATGTCTTATTATTCTTATCACATTGCGAATTACTTAAGATTTATTTGTGTTTGAACAGTTTTCGACCTTCGTTGTCTGGGTTTTATAAAGCACTTTTGTTATACGTTACATAAAGTGTTTGTGGCAAAAAGCTAATGGTGATAGTGTATATAAGTGATAATAATATCTATGGATACTTTTACACCACGTCAATCTGGTCCCGTGGTTACCCGCTACCTCCAGTTTGAACGCCATAGCGCTGACGACTGAGTCACAGAGATCGGCAAATATTTCAATAACAACTGTGATGCTTGTTGCCATGTTACAGTCGCCTAAAGCTGGGTATTTAATTAAGATTTGATGAAACCTTTCAAGTGGCATTTCATCTAACGCTCAAATTTTGCAAAGCACTATTTCTTCAAACTCACGTGAAACGTCACAAGTCACATAACAGGGGGGTAATTTAGGAAACGATATTATTAAATCCAAAAATGATCTCTGCGATACCTCGGTACTTACTTGAAACTGCCATTAAATTGTAAACGTTTCAGTTGGAAAGTAGGAGTATGCTATTGCTGCATTGCAGCTTAATTGAGCCGGCACGACCTGAGTAGTGCCTCATCTCACATAATATAGATGTAAAACGGTAGTTATGCTGTCGTGTTTCGTACGGTTTGTGAGTTTCCGGTGGTCCATTGGGAAAAAGAGGTATCTGCATAACCTCTGGTTGTGCGGATATCTGCGGATATCGGTCATCATAGGGCTTCGACTTCTTAATAATAATAATAATACTTTATTAACTTTTTCCTTAGTACAATTATTCTCTAGTTATTTATATCAAATACAACACATTATTACATTTGAATTAGAGATTGTCGTTGACAGCTGTACTAGTATGAACTGTGTCACAGCTGTCCGCGCCTTCACCTCGGGTTGTGTTTGTATGTGTGCATTGTGTGTTTGCGATTTCACATGCGTGCATGTGTGTGTGTGTGTGTGTGTGTGCGTGCGTGCGTGTGTGTGTGTGTGTGTGTGTGTGTGTGTGTGTGTGTGTGTGTGTGTGTGTGTGTGTCTTGTTTACTTCTTATGCGCTAAAAATGTAGAGAGCCTTATCCTATCCCAGAAATATTTGTTTCTACTTATATGCCTAGATTTAGTTTTGTTATTTGGTAATCGCTTACCATCTCGTGTTTCGTTAGTTGCATGCTTGTCCACCACTTACCTGAAAAAATTGAATGAATATTATGTACCGCACATAATTATGTTAACATTATTTTAATTAGCTCATCCAATTTAGATAATGATCGTGTATTATTATTATTCAAAAAATTTAATGTTTATTATTATTATTGTTGTTATTATTATTATATTAATGAAAATGACTTTACGTATATTATATCAGTTTTCTGGTGCTAGCTTATACTATATAATATAATAACCATCTTTCTGTTTATTTTCTACTAGAAGCATCCCGCGGTTTCACCCGCATAATTCCCATTCCCGTGGGAGTACAGGGTAAATTATAGCCTATGTGTTATTCTGATGTATAAGCTATATTATTGTAAAGTTTCATTAAAATCCGTTTAGTAGTTTTTACGAGAAAGAGTGACAAACATCCATACCTACAAACTTTCACGTTTATAATATTACTAGTAACGCACCGCGGTTTCTCCCGCGTACTTCCAATTCCCGTGGGAGTACGGTGATAAATGTATGAGCTATAGCTTATAATCCGTTTCCATGATATATCATTGTAAAGTTTCATAAAAATCCAGTTAGTAGTTTTGACATGAAAGAGTAACAAACATCCATACTTACAAACTTTCGAGTTTATAATATTAGTACACAAAATACAAGTTTGATTACAATGGCGATACATCTCCTATTTTCATATCGATCAAGGTAATATTTGATAGGCCTCTCTCCTCCCTTTATTTAAAACTGATATGAGACGGCGTTCTTATGTACATTGTATTTTGGAAACAAGATATTATGGTGCCAGAGGTCATTTTTTATCCCATACAAAAACTTACCTTACATATTATTATTTTACTTATTATTTAGGTCCCTGTGAGCGTGAAATTTGCTGTACAGTATTTGAACTTCGGACATAAAAAATACTTAATAAACCGTAAGTTATTTAATTACAAAAACGAGAATTAGACTTTACTTACTTCTAGTCGAATAGCTTAAATCATTTCCCATTTCTTGAAAAATAGTTCAAAATCAAAAAAACCCTTCAACTGTATAGCGTATCATCTGTTAGATTGAGATTATTAGCAATTAAGTATATCTGAAGTGAGTAAATTCACATAGAGTCAGTTAGTTCTTATTTACCATATTGCTTTCACCTTGCATTTACCAGTGGGGGTCATACACTCATGCTTCACCCAATACTTTACTGTTCTTTTAAATAAGTTAGATAGACAAACCGCAGACGGGCCACCTAATGGTAAGAGGTCGAGAAAGAGAAGACAACGCCAATGAACACAGCTTAGTTTATATGGCTTTTATTTTCGGGAGGAAAATGGTTGGATGCTTACCACCAGCATCTGGATGGAAGCTGGTGGTTATGTGGCAGTCGGCTTAAGATTCTGACTCCGTCGTGCATTCAGAAACCTCTACCCCCTTACAACTAGACTAGACCCAATACTCCGTTACGAGAGCTACGATATTTCCTCATATTCGTATATGAGAAGTAGCGGTCGTATGGTCGTAGCGGTATCGCGTAGCCGAGCTACGAATCGCTCTCCGAATTTTTATTTAAAAAAGGCTACGTCCTGCGTGAGTGATCTAGACGCGAACTCGAACAAAAAAGTGTCCTACGTAACCAAAGGCAAGTAGAGAGTGTCAAAATGAAGCGAATGCGATCAGCTGGCTTGATATTTTCCCGCTAACTGGATGGCGTACCGGTGTTGGTGACGACTGAGACTATTCGCGTGCACATAGGACATAGCCGCAGCGTCGCGTCGCACCGATTTTTTTGCAATTGCATTGAATTCGCGTGACACAGTTTCGTAATCGCGTGCGCTTTGAATCGTAAACGTAGGACGTAAGCTAATGGCGCGGCTCCACTGCAGCGCACAAAGAGGCTATGCGCGTGTGTTATGTAGCCTCTCTGTGCGCCGCGGTTATGTGTTTATAAGGAGTAAAATGTCGCAGTTGACACACCTAACTGTGTTTTGTTGTTCCGTGCAGTAAAAAAGCTCACCAAAGCAAAACATTAAGTTATTCATAAAAACGACATAAAACTATAATAAAACAACATTAAAATATGCTAAAAGCGACGTGTTGTTTCCGAAGATATGCTTAGTAATATTTTGAATATATTTTCAAATTGTGCTGCATAATCCTTTATTTATTATTCCTTAAAATAATTTATACTTACATAAAATAAATATTTCGAAATATTAAGGTATTTCTGTTAGATAAAGAAGACTTAAGATGATATCACAATGTCTGTTAAACTAAAATATTACTATGAATAAATATGTATATAGTATTGTAAATTTAATGGTAGTGAAGTGGCCGGTCTGTGTTGGATACGAGTGGCAAGGAATCGTTAGTCTTAGCGTTCATTGAGAGAGGTCAATACTTAGCTGCGGATGGAGAAAGGCTGGTGTTGATGATAGTGATAATGTTGATCTATTTATAGTGTAGTGTACTTTATCATTTACTGACTTGCTAGATCTTAAATGAAGATACAACAACTAAGGGTCAGTACGTAAGTAAATAACGGCTTGAAACCATATTCAATTTATACGTAACAAGTGGTCCGGGCGTACGCCGCCCTACCACAATAGCGCCACCTTTCGTGTCGGGAGTTGGGACACTATCCTATATCAAGTTGGATCAAACTGCATGCGGTGCACTAAATTTCATTAAAATCCGTTACGTACTTTAGATGTTTATTATGAACTATATTGTACATATACTACATTTTTATATACATAAAAAATTCTAGCGGATTTTATCCTGGATTACGGATTTATTGTTAAGTTTTTACATACCCGATGTTTACGTTTTTTACTTTACGTTTTTTTGCTCACAGAAGGACTAGCAGAATCTTAAAAAAAATCTTCTTCTCCTTCAATATTAGTTTCTTCAAGGATTTGCCAACGTCAATCTCAAAAATTTCTAAAAGTTAAATATCATAATAAATATACTTTAATATTTTCTCTCTACATTATCTTATAAAAAATTTCGTGAATATAAGCTAATTCTTAAATCCAACGCATGAAAATTCGACCGTTAAGTTTTGACAGGTTAATGGCGTCTGTTGCTTTTTGGCACTCATTCGGTTTCCATGTAAATGAAAAAATATTTTACTTATGATACTACAATCTCACGAGAGATAAAAAATGAAGGATGAAATAATGATACAAAAATATTTCATAAATCCAATAAGTGGTTCGAATTTTCATATTTTTGTTTTTTATCGTATATCGTCGTAAAAATCAGACTAATTAGAATAAATAACGACATGTCTTGTGGTAACAAAGTATAAGCAATTATCCAAAAATTATTCTACAAATTATTTGTATAAATGTTTAGGATAATTTTATTATTACTTAATGGATAATCCAATAATCATCCTAACTATTTATACAAATAATTTGTATTTTTTTAAGATTCTCAAACACACATACAAAACTGGTCACCATTTTTTAATATTATTTTTGGTATCTATTTTATTATGTCATCAAAACAATATTTTAGCCACAATAGAAACCTACATTCAAAATATTTACATCAATAATTTATAATAAAAAAATAAAGTATGTAAAAAATTAAATCTAATTAAGTAGGTCAACATTTTTCTTACGAAGCAATTTTATTGAACGTGACAATTATACATTTGAACTCAACCCGTTAACGTCGCTCTAATAATATTCTCAGCCAACGACACTTATAGAACTTCATTAACTATTTGCGGAGATAAATTATGTTCCGCTTTACATACGGCTCTGTAAAACGTGAGTCAAATATTTTATTATTATTTTAATTTCATCGTGAAATATTTCTCAAATGATTTGATTTCTAACACCTGAGATTGTATAACGAAAAATTGATCAATTATTATGTTTTGTTATTATTAATTATTATTTGGACACTTTATACACTAATGGACGCAGGCCTCCTCCAATGATCTTCAAAACTTCCGCATCCAGCAGATTCAAGTAATAAATAAAAAATATGACCTATATCTTTAACGTTTTAACATTTAAGTTGTCTAAAAATTGGAAAAATGCATATTTCAAAATAAGCATGCTATACCTATATGCATATTCCTATTTCTTTAAAACTACCATTAGACTCATTTGACTTAACAATTTAATTTTGCAGTTATGAACAAGTTATGATACACAAATCGCCAAAATTGGTTCTTGATATCACTATACTCTCGTTTCATTGTTATTATCGAATAACAAATAAAACTCACCCACTGAAAAAAGTCATAAAATATTTTATGGCGGGAATATAAAGGACTTAATTATTACAACAATAAAATAACTATTTTTATTAACATCTAGTGTAAGAAGAAATTGAATTTAAGTGTTATTATGAATTTCAATAGCGTCGTTCTTGGACATGAAGAGTTGAATCGATGAGGTTTATTATATCGCTAAGTAGTACTTGCTCTAATAAGAAAGACGGAGGCAATGGAATAGTAAAATGCTTGCGTTCCTTTTTTAATGAATATAAAGATAAATTATTTATTAATAATAAATTGGAATAATAATGGCTAGGATATGACGAGGATAATGATAAAGATAAATTATTTAATTTCGTTTCATTTTGATATAAAACGGTAATGATTTATGCCCGTTAACTTTTCCGTTCGACAGCATAATCCATTAATGTATATAAAATATCTTCTGATTATTATTTATTGAAATAAATTTTGATTGAAAAGTATACTTAATAAATATTTTCGATGTGAACGACACAGGGAATATCGATACATCAGAATTATAATTGATACTGTGAAATGTGAAAATGATACATTTCAAAGACACATTTAAAATCCGCCCACTTAAAACTCAAATTCACGTTTTAGGATTATTATTTATAATTATTACACATAAACGGTTCTTATATTATCCGATCTTCGTAGATTCAAATTCAGATCTATCATTTTATATTCTTTTTGGAACGAAGTTCCTTACGGCAGGCTTGGAGGGGATAGGGATTTTGCTGCGCGACCGAACTGAAAAAAATGTGATAGTAAAACCGTAAGAAAAAGTGCGTGGAATAAAAAGCGTTAAATGAGACGTGCGCAGGCGCGACCATTCTTTTTAGCCGAAGGAACTTCGTTCCTACCTGGTGTCCCACGACACCACATTTCTTTTTTTCTTTTGTATTGAACGAAACAAAATGTGAGAAGGCTTTTCACAGACCTTTTTTTTCTTTCAAGGCGAAGGACGTTGCACTTTTTGCGCCTGAAAAGTCTTTATTATTTTTTTAATATAGCAGAGCAAACGAACAGTCACAGTCTTGCGACTATCGACGCCCACTAACATCCTCATAACCAGCGATTATGCAAATGTTTGGCCCTCCTTTTATATATGGGGGATAGGCCTCCCCAATGGGCCACCATAAACTCACAAACCACACGAAATACGACAGCTTAGCTGCCACTTTACGCTGATTTCATTTGAGCGAGAGGTTCCTCCCCGGCCGGCTCTTACTAAAGGTAAGGTGGACGCAGAATCTACCCACTAAATCCTCTTTTTTCTCTTCGTCGTCTGGCCTCGACATCGTGCTATCCAGCACCCTCCTTTGGAACACAAGTTTGCTGATGTAATTTAAGGTTACCTATCCATATCGGTGATCACTTAAATATAGAGCTTAATATTATGATGACTACTTGTGTTTATCCCTTTTCTATGAATTAAATAAAAAATGTATTAAAAATAAAATAAATAATGCATAAAATATATAAATAAAAAACAAAAATCATTGAGGTAATAATTGATTTTTGTTGATTGATGAAATTAAAATAGTGTTTTAAAGATCAAATTAGTTTCCTGTTCTTGTGTGCAAACAAGATTGACAAACAAGATATACAACTGTTGCACAATACGGTAAGTATGGAGCCATATATGTCTGGTATTTATATTTCAGCAAATCGAAAACAAATTACTTATAAAACTTATGAAACGATATTTTTTATTCAACAGGGAAGTATATCTCGGTGCGGATGCGGTGTCCGAGTTCGCTATGCCATCGCTAATTTGCACACAATTGTTCATTCTAAAGTAAGAGAAATAAGACCCGTTGGAAATCTATGAAACTTTCTAATTAGCCTTCAGTTATTTTTAACTTAGTAATTATTTCGTTTTCAAATTCTGAAATGATATTCTCAATTTTCATAATCTTTTTATTTTTTTGCTTGCTATGATTGTTGATAAATTTAAGGGGTTGGTTTATTGATAACTTTACTTGAATAACAACGTAAACTTTAGTGATTATCAATGGCTTGCTTATTCATCATCATAATCATCAGCCTTTATCCGTCTACTGCTGAACATAGGCCTCCCTCAATGAACACCAAGACGACCGAAAAAAAGGCAGGTCCGGGTTGGATGTGAGTGGCAGAGGATCGGTCATCTTGGTCGTCTTGCTTATTAGAAGATAATAAAAGATCGACTATATATTATAGTGAAAAGGAACCTAAATGTGAAGGGTGAGATCGTGCTAGATTCCTGGTATGCTAGCATGGATTCAGTAATCCACACTAAAGACGTTACCGCTAAGTGGACTTAGTAGGCCACTTAGCTGTAGCATCTTCCTCCGTCCAGGGTTGAGGGTGTATGGTGCACCTGCAGCGGTAGGCGTTTCACGACCCACCGCTCACCCCTTGCTCAACAAAAGACATCGATATAAAATATTGTAACGATATACATTACAAAATAGGATATTTACAATGTTTTTTCATTTTTATTACCGGACGCTTAATATTTCGATATTATCTACGAATGTCATCACGAGAGATAATCTCAAAATATTGAGTAATAAAACAACTTTTAGGGTTTTTGTCGCGGCTTATTATGACGGCTCCTTAAGATTTGCCGACGATACTTCACAGCAGCCATGGTCACGGAAGGATTGAGACGTCGCGTCCTAATGTTATTTGAAACTACCCTATGATACGCCAATAGTTTTAGTTAGTCCTAGTTTTTAAGCTATTGCATAGCTTCTATCGCGGGCCTTGAGCGCGGGGACCGAGTCCAGAAATTCCGTAACGAAAAAAAAACCTAACGCTCCCCACTCCGACGGGCACGGCTTGAAGGTCGTGCATTGTCTAACGTCGTTTCTTTTCGGCAGTCTTCGACACGGTGTTTGTGTGCGTGCAACTAGACGTATTGTACGACTCTACGAAGCTCGCACGTATAACAATAAAATATAATGCATGTATTGTAAAATAATAAAAATATTTTAAACAATATTATTTATTTCATAAAAGAAAAAAAATGTTTTCTTATCGGTCACCACGCTCAAAAAGTGTAACTTAAATTAATATCAAAGAAAAATAAATACTGCATAAATAAAATAAATAAATAATTATAATTGCATAAGTTGATACAAAATGCTATGCAATAGCTTTACCGCGGCAGTCCCCGAGTGCCACACGTCTTTATTATTTTTTTTTTATGGGGAACAGGCAAATCTTTATAGATATAGCCAGGTACCAAGGTGGTTCTTTACTCACATTAGGGCACTACATACCCAAACTAAAATTACTACGAGCATCTTCAGTCGCTGGGCCATGGTACAATCCAGAACCCGGCACTAGAAGCTTAATCTTTAAGTAAAGTACGTTCTAGCTGAATATTTCGTCTATGACATAAGGATGTTATGCTTGGATTTTGATTTAAGTGATTATTTATTATATCAATGTTATATTTATGTCAAATATAATTATCGGAATTTTTAATCTGTGACATAATAATATTATTACCCTTGGATTTTAATGTATGTAATTATTTTTTATATCAATGCTATATTTATGTTAAATAAATTACGACATTAGGGATGACAGTGATAAAGTCACATACATTCAATACTTGTTGTACCTTTTTTAGTTCATTGCAATACCTTATGAAGCGGTAAGACCGCCATTATTGTGCATACTTCTAGTTTTAAGTTTATTTTGTCACCTATTATAAGTCGTCTAGTACAAACTAAACATTATTATTATTATTACCTAGGTCATAAATAAACATGATGATAATGAAACATCAGATTATCACAGGTCCATTTAAATACCACTTTTGGATTAACCGTTGCAATTAAGTAGTGGGTATTTAATACTCCTTTACACAATGTTACATTAAACTTTTCAAAATGAGTACTTTTCAGTATAAATATAACTGCCATGAGAAATGTAAACGCTCGAACAATCTTATTTTCATTAATCACGAAATACTCAACTTTCCCATTTTCGATTTATAAAACAATCAAGTAAACCGCACTTCGAATTAATCTGTAAAGAAGTTTAAGACGATAAATTTTCTGCTAATTTTATTAAACGAAAAAATGATGAATGACTTCTGTCTCAGATATCTGTTGTCTTTGGGGTTCCGTATCATTTATAAAAGTGCCTCGGGGACGGACCAAAGAGATGGTTGGATAAAATAAATTAAAATAAAACTGTATCGTTACGTTCAATTAATTTTGTCAGCGCGTAATCGGTTTTACAATTTGCGGTCAAAACCAATTGATGGTTTGTCACGTGCAAATAAATTGTATCTCGTTTCGTTTTTTAACTTCATATACAATATTAATTACACGCATCTAATTTTATTAAGCTTATTTTCATGTTGAATTTTGAACCAAATAATTGTTTCTACAACAATAAACTATAAGTAAAACGTGTTAATATTTTTATCAATGCGAAAACTATTCTTCTTCATAATAATTGAATATTTAGTATCTGCGTTGTGTCTATATTATTATTTATCGTAAGGTAAGAAAGTATGTATTATTATGCATACAATCCTCTGAACCAAATAAAGTCATTATATAAATTGTCTGTTTATCCTGCGACCTCTTGAAATAGAAACCCGCACCAAAGTGGAATAGAGGTAGCTTATTATCATCTCATAGTAGCTCCCTGCTTAACATTCAGGATCCTTATTGATCATCATCAGCTAAAATATGGTGTTAAAAATTGATAGTTCTAATTATTTTCTAAATTGTTTTTGGAACGAAGTTCCTTACGGCAGGCTTGGAGGGGTAAGGGATTTTGCTGCGTGACCGAACTGAAAAAAATGTGATAGTAAAACCGTAAGGGAATAAAAGCGTTAAATGAGACGTGCGCAGGCGCGACAGTCGCATACACAAGCGAGTAGTGTATAATACCTTTCTTTTTAGCCGAAGGAACTTCGTTCCTACCTGGTGACCCATGACACCACATTTATTTTTATTATAATATTATACCAGATCTTGATTTGTTATAAGATTAGAGTTATAATGATTTTGGTAATGATAAATTAGGTATTGGTTGTTTTTTCGTTTTCAAACTTTTAACTATATTTTTAACTAAACGATTTTATTGCTATTTGATAATAATATGATAAAAACATATTTTTAAGGATTTCATCGCACTTTAACTAAAGTTAAGCTGCGCATATTGATTGATGAAGCCGCGATTAAATTCGTAAAAAGTGGTTTCATTTGTAGTAAATAATTTTAATATGACCTTATTTTTTATTTGCTATTACGCTCTTTTCGTCTGTGTAGTTTAACATAAATAGCTTTATTGAAGTGAAATCTTCTTTTGACGCACCGCACATATACGTTTTTCTAGATCGTAAGTGCGGTTGGTCCGTCATGCCCTGAGGTGAAAGACTTGATCGGGTGAACTCGGGTCCTCCGACTGTATACGAGCGAGAAAAATACAGTCTACTACTCTAAATTGTTGTTTCATTGCGCTAACTATATTCAGTTAGTATGTAATAAGTGATATATATTATTTTAAATCATTAAATAGTTTTGCCGTGTTCCGTGTGTCTTAAGTACCTATTAATTAAAATTAGTTAAAAATCGTCTCTTATATATCATTTAAAATAACGATATAAAATATTATAAATGTAAGACATTTTATGAGGAAATGCCTTTCTATTTATAACATTTTCTTTTGTGAACACATAGCGAAATATTATAAATATTTAAATACTTATGTTTGTTTCATGCAAAAATTTCAGGGCATAAAATTTTAGTAGCTTCTGTTGGGTTAAGTGTGCGAAGATAAGTTTTTTATTACTACTGGCTCTGATGAAGTTTAGTAAATACTTTTTAACCCAAATACCAGCCAGGGAAAACAAATACCAGAGCTTGAAATTAAATATAAATATAATATTATAGCTTTATAGCTCTGTGAAGGTCTTTATGCCATTAAAGACCCTTGAAAAGCTTTTATTTTTATATTAATATTGTATTATATTTGTAGAAAAATATTTTTTCATCAGGTACATAAAAATATTCATAAGCTTTGTTCTCTTACTGATTCGAAAATGTAGTAAATAAATGTTTGTTACTTGTCTGGTGTGATCATCATCGGCCCTTACATCTCGAAATTAGGCGAGGAGGGTATTTTACCATACTTTACCTATAGATGGACAGTAATAAAGAAATCTAAATATATATATATATATATTTAGATTTAGAAATATAATATTTTATTTATATTTCTAAAACGATTTTGCGTGCTCTTATAATAATAATAAGAGCACGCAAAATCGTTTTAGAAATATAAATAAAATATTATATTTCTAAATCTAAAAATAAAGTTGTATATGCACCTATTTCTTTATATTTTATTTTTTTTAAACAATTTAGCGCGTCCTTACTTTGATTTATCAAATACATCCACGTACAACAAATTATAAGCTAGAAGTTAGTGTGCAAGCAATTAGTTCAAATTCAACTTGGTTGATGAAAGAGATTGCGTGCGTTTGAGGGGAGATAGTAGTTTGGAGTAATTACGTTTGTTGTGAATGCCGACAATCACTTAGAAGCACCTTATCTGAGCCTGCTTAGCGCGGACTCGACTATTAAGTCATAAATCGTGGGCCAGTCACGCAACAAGCTGACGATTCAGTGGCAAGCGAATTATCCTTTACTATTAACTTACGTTTGAAAGCTTTTTTATTACTATTTGCTTTTTACATGGAATTATAAACTTTGTCTTTAAATTACATGGTGGTGGCAAAATGGTACTGGCTGGTATTGAAACAAAGTTACAATCACGTACAGTGTTCCATTTTAATTAACATATAAAAAAATAAAGTAAAGTAGCAACGCATATATAATGTCCCACTGCTTGGCACGGGTCCTCGAAATCGGGCGAGGAGGGTATCGGGTCACCGCGGCGCTTGACCAATGCGGGTTGGTGAACTTCACACACCTTCAAAGACTTTTAATCTCATCAGGCATGCAGGTTTCCTCACGATGTTTTCCTCCACCGATGAGCGAGCAATGGTGACGGTGGTGACGATGGTGACGATGACACAGGATCGAACCCGGGCCCTCTTGGTCAAGAGGCCGAACCCATATTCACTGGACCACCGTCACTCATTATTAACATATACCTACATAAATTATTATTTACTTGCCAATGTCGCTGCACAAGTCGAACGTGTACGAATTAAAATATATTATATTATTCAATGAATTGAACAATAATTGTTTCATCACCAATTGTTTATGATTTCATATGTTTAATTACTTTAAAACATCTTTTTTCTCAAACATGAACCGTTACAATCTTTAACATTTATTAACATAGTTAACTAGTACGGTTGAGTCATAATATATGTAGTTCAATTTGTTTCCCGCTGCCCTTGGAATACAGATCTACGCTCTAACATATGGTATGTAATTTAAAAATTTAATAAAAATGTAAGATAAACTTTTGGGATGGGATATGATACAGCAATATGCTCTGTCACAGTCTGTTGCAACATGTCTCCTGATATTAAAAAGACTCCGTAGCGATGTCACAAAGTAAGATGGTTTAATCTCAAAGCTCCAATAACAGAGGTCAGGTGTATTTTTCATGAATCAATATTATTTATTATTAAACTTATAAAACTTATTTAGGTATTCAAATAAAAAAGATATTTAATATAAAAAATAAATTGAGAAGTCTGTAAAGATTAAAGAAATCCCTATATACCCTCATATTCTATTATATGCTTCTGGACATGGATCTTCTCTTCCAAATAAGATTATGGGAATATTCCCCAACATTATTATATGAAAATTATCATTATTTTTTTTCTGGATTTTAGACTGTTCCTCGTAACTTTTTTAGTATAAAGTATAAAATATATACCTACACCATGAAAATGTAAATGTGGAGTAATGAGAGATAAGATAAAGTCAGACAAAATTAGAGGAATTTACATAAAACTTTGTGGGGTCTTGTCGTTGTGGTGATATTACTTTTTCCAACTGCATTACTTGCGTGATAACATTTTCTGCGTGCGTTTTATATAAATAAACTAACTCGACTGATCATATTCATCATATTATTTCCTTATTATTCCATATTTTGTATTATTATTAGAACCGTTATATGACTTAAGTTTTTGACCACGGTTTCCTCTGCGTATAATGTCTTAGAAATCGAAAGCTCTGAATACACACAACGAAGAAACGGTAGAAAGAAACGGGAGTATTTTTTATGTTTACTTTTTTATTATTATGTCGTTCTAAAATAAAAATTCCAAGATAAGCTACCGTTTGTTCGGTGGTCTATGAACATGAACATTATTCGGGATTAGCGATAGCATTGCTTATTCTGAGACAAAAAGTAATAATACCCGTATTCACAAACAATACTTTGAGGTATCATAATATAATGAAGCAATACTATACAAATAACACATTTACCTATGCGCAATAGTCGGGTTTTATATGGGTTTGACAGACGCTTAGTGGCGGAGTTCACTTAAGTATTTGTCTATAAATTGCTTCGAATGACCCTATGCGTTCGGCAGTATGTGACACCCCAAGGTATTGTTTATGAATACGGGTATAAGTGTCATAATAATCTAATTAATAGTAGATAATAAATGATTTTTTAAGTCAATGTTCTTTATATAAATGATTAAAGAATAATTTATTTGATATTTAACCAGCTGTAATTGGCTGCCATTTAACCAAAGGTCAATTAAAGTTTGTAATTTTACTGATATTTGATAAAGTTATGTATTAATAAAATTTGGTACTATTATTTTAAGTGTTTGGTATAAATTATTGAAATCGATTAAAATAAAACAAGGCGATCTTTTAAAATCCTTTCTCACAACTTATTTTACCAATTTTTTACAATATCTAAAAAAGGCGTCAAATTCATTCTCTACTTCGTAATAAAACGAATGAGCTGTCACTTTTCTTAGTATTCCTCATGAATAGTAGAGAGCGACCAAAAAGGTCTAAATAAATAAAGCCTTTACTTCTATTTAACATGCGAAACAGTAATATGCAAAAACTAACCAAAATCCTGTACGAATTTCATACTCCATCCATCATTTGAGGCGACAGGGGCATAGGCTTGTCGACCCTAATCGAACCACAAAATTATGTATTAGGGTATACACCGTATATACCACATTTAAAGACAAATATATATTTTGGAAATACAAACATAAATTATGTTTGTCTATGCCATTCCTGCCGCTACAAAAGTGTGTGGTCTGTGTTTCCAAGAATAATATACAGTGACAGGGCCCTGGGTTCACCTGGTAAGAGATCAATGACATCCATAGCTACCCGCTACACGAGAGGTAATCAGGTGCGTTGCTGGCATTACAAATACGAGTAGAGGTAGTTGGTATACTATTTTCTTGAAGGTCGAAGGCGTATCGGTTCGAAAATACCGTCTGTTTCTTAAATATAATATAAACACAAATATGTATATTATATATTATTAGCTTCTACCTACTTGACTGAGTACCTATATTTAGTAAATATATATATTATGTGTCATTATTTTTACACATTTAATATAGAAAATGTATAAATATAAGGATCAATTCCTTATATAGAACAATGATCTTTAAGTATCTGCTAAATTCGCCTGCCGTTTGTCTTCCTTTTCAAAAAGGCTGCTAGACATTGAAAATAAGCAGCTACCAATCACCAAACAAAAAGAACGTACCGTAACTCTTGAGCGATCTATTCTTACATACAGCTTTCTTAGCTCATTCCTACGATCTAAGATTTAAAATTTGTGCCGTTATTTATTTAAAACAATAGTTTTCTTATTATTTGTAATAATTGTAATTTAATAAAGCAGCTTGTTTAATATATTATGTTAAACTATATAATAATTATTTAAAATCTCTGAAATTTATAACAGTATGCTTCTTACAGGCGAAAACGCTGCGTTACCATAAAGCGGATTGCGCAACGCACGGTATGATGTCACCCTAAGCTTCATTTTTACTGGGTTTCTCGGTCAAAAAGTTTTATTTTCGATAAAAATAAAGTTTTCTGAGACCCATTAATCTGGTAGCACTTGAAAGTGATCGCGGAGTACTTTGTAACTGATAGCCCTATGGGATCACGTCGGGGTCACCAATATGGGATCACGTCGGGGTCACCAATTGTGGGCTACTTTGAGTTACTTGGATGCTACCATCATCATTGAAACACGCATTATGATGTATATAAGTTTGTATTATAAATAAAAAGACTTACAATTAATAAAACTAAAATTATCTTTACAATTGAACCATCTTAATCATAAGTTCTATTTTATAATAATGACGTTGTCAAATTTTATATTTTTATTCCACTCCTTTCGCACCTCCTTTCTATGAAAGTAGGTGCGCTATCAAATTTGTCCGCCACAGCCCTATACTCCTTACTTCATTATCATGTTGAATTAGTTAACGTAAGATAAAATGAAGATTTCAAGTCGATAAAATATTCTTCATTATCAATTCATCTTCATCATTCAATAGCTCTCAATATCAGAGTTAGTCAGTCTGTTCTCACCACCCAAAGAACCGTCCACCTTTGAATAAATATTTTAATTTTGATCACTGATATGTAGAAAATTTTATATATAAAATTTTCTATAATCCATCGAGTTTTCGGAAAATTCATACAAACTGGAAGAAATATTCATGTTGGGTTAGATATTCATGGCGAACCACCTGCTATGAATTTTCGTTTTGAGATTCTTTGGCTATATTTCTAAGCGAAAATTTGATGACCCGCGACACACTACGCTTTCGTTGAAAAACGACACTAAGTTATTTTATGACTTATGCAGCTGATACTTATTTTCTTACACACATTTGATGGATCTAAAATAGTATATGAGTAAAAATACATTACAATTGTACATAGTATTTTTTAAATGTTACATATATTTTTAATTATTATACTGTTCATTGAATTAATTTAAACTAATGAATAAAGGTATTTTTTATTTATCTATAATCCGCTGTGCATGAATTACATGTAATCTAATACCTGCTATTTAACTGACAACAAAGATATTTCATTTTATACTTAAATAATAAAAAAAAATGGATTATAATAATATATACGTTTTTTAATAATTTTCTTCATAAATCCAACGATTACATTTTACTGTGAACTAAAGTAAATCAGTCCAGACCATTAAAACTTTTGGCAATTAAAACTAAAATAGTTGTTTGCAGAGGTTCCATAATACGGCAGTCTGGTTGGCCAGGAGTTGACTATTCGTACACCTGAACACAGGCACTAGAAGTTTTTTCGGATTAAAGGAAAACCCCGAGTAGTGATTGACTATTACTTGTTTGAATAAGAATGAAATGACACTAAAAACAAGGATTTTCAAGTAAGTTGACAAATTTTTAGTTATTTATTCAAGTAGTATGTTGCACTACTTGTATTTACATATAAATAATAGTATTACCCTAATAATAAACGAATCAATCGTTGACGGAATGTTCTCTATGTGTTTCGTCTTCCTAAAATATTTCATAATACTTACATATTTACAAGCTAAACGCGGCTAACATTATACTGCCTCTACAAAAAAATGTTTTCAAAAATATTATGTAATTTAATGCAGTGATTTTAAAGTTATGTGTATTCATTTTTGTTTATATAGTAGATTCTCTCCGAGTTTTTGCACAGAAAATAAGGTGGCCTTCGGAGTAAAGTGTGTTTTACTGTACAAGTAAAAATATACTATTTGAATATTAATGAGACTTATCTCACAGGGAAAGAAAAACAAAGATACTTTTTAAATAATGTATAAACATGACACCCCAAATACATTACTTATACGAAAGAAGGACTGCTGTAAAACCGATAGTATTTTTAAACCCTACAATGTAGAAAAAATGACATACGAACGAGTGTAGGAATTAGAAGTCTCATTAGATTCTTGTTATTATTAATAATTAGAATCTTGTTAAAAGGATAAATAAGCGTAAAAACAGGATTATGGGTTAGCTATCTAGTCTCTGACGTCGACGGCTTCTAACGGGATAACAGAAAAGCTGTTAATATTTTATTTTATTCTTTGAAACTTTTCATTACATGTATGTCGCTGTTTAATTTAAACTTTATCCTATTATTTACAAATAAAAAATAATTGCTTATTGTATTATAGAAGAGTTTGGATCTATTGAACCAGTTTTCAATTTTTATGAACTATCTTCTTTCTATGAATTCTAAACTTACAAGTACCGAATTGTGTGTACAAAAGTACATCCTTACTACAACCAGTACCATTTTATTCCCGGCACTGATTAATTTGTCAAAAATATGCGATTCCTACATCCAGACAAATGGTATGGCTTAGGGAACTCGTTAAATGTAGTAAATCATACGTATAATGAATTGACGAAGTGTTGGTCGGCCATTAAACAGGCGGGAAGACGATCTCCGGGCAGTGGTCAGTCCGTTTTGGTTGAGGGTGGTAAGGGAGCGGCCGTCTAGATGTTCATTGAGGAAGCCTGTGTTCGGCAGCGGACGGATGAAGGCTGATGATGACGATGATACTTTCATGAAGTAATTTCGGAAATTTGAGGGTACCTAGCTATTATTCTAAATATTCAGTAAAATATAGAAGCTTTCATAGCATAATTGCATATTTTCATTCGCTGCATTTATTAGTTATAACAAAGTTTATTATATTAATTGAATGTAATTCAAGATACAAATTCCACTGGAAAAACGTGTTATTATAATATTCAATATTATAAAACACATACGATAACTTGTTAGTTAAATTATTAGCTTCAGACCCTGGCTAATTTTATATAGAAAAAGTTAGGTAAATGAAAATTAATATTAGTTAGGAAACAGGCTTTTTGTATTGCAGAATTGGACCTTTCACATAATTCGTTGTTATGATTGTAAATAAAAAAAATACTGCTAAAAATGAAATGCTTAATCCTACTCTACTATTAATAATTCTCTGAGTACTTCGAAAGACTTTGGAAAAACATTATCTTAATCTTTAGGCAGAGAATAAAACTAATTCTTAGATTCCGTATCTTCTAGTCAGATAAATAAATTATATTGGTTTCTCTGACTATACTAAGCTTTTTGTTGACGCAGGAAAATGCTATATGCACGTAGCTGGGGTACGGGGTGTTTCCTGACGCTATATGGTCCTTACACTTGGGTATATACTACCCAAACTAAGACTACTGCGTGGACCTTCAGCTGCTTTTTGAGGATCTTGGATCTACTGAATCACCTCACTATACATAAATATCTTACTTAACTTCCTCTCCACATAATCTTTGACTGTTACAAATTTCGAATTCCTCCGATTAATTTAAAAAATGTCATGGTCAAATGGATCCAGTCGATTTTTCTAATATACAATTAACCTAACCCACTCATAAATTTTTACCACCATTATTATCATGGACATAAAAAATCTACCTGTGCTTGTATAGGTGTGATAGTCTACGACCATATACTTAAATTTAACGATCCCTGCAGACACTCGTTTAATCCAATTTGCTCGCCATTATGAAAATGAAAAACGGTCAGGTGGAAACCGAGCTAGCGCGTTATGTAATCCATCATATTAATTAATTTCATTTGGCAGATTACAATGCTTCTAAATATAGAATTGATATGATGGCAGATCACCGAGAACAAAATTAAAACTCAAAAATGACCCGATCATGAAAGAGAGAGACAACAACAACGATACACAAAGCTATATTCGTGTTAAAATAATTATTGTAATGTTTGTTTCTTTTTGCACATTAGGAGTAAAATTTGGGAAAAACAAAAGGTTAACGTCTGTATATTCAACATTGAATTAAATTTTCGACACGTACGAAGTTGGATACAAAAGTTAGAATAAGTACTAATGACCGCAAACATTTTGATATAAGATTAAATTCGTTAATTAAGAAATAGTAATTCTTAGCAATATAGTACCTAGTATAATCTGCACTAAAAAGTAGCAACCCATTTATTTCCCACTGCTGGATAATGGGCCATAGTTCACCGATGCGCTGGCCCAATGCGGAGTGAACTTTACACACCTTCAAAGACTTTCAATTTTAGCAGGCATGCAGGTTTCCTTACGATGCTTTCCTTCACCGTGAGCGAATGAGTTGTGTTTAGGGGTCCACTGTGAAATTTAGAAAACCTCGTTACACGCCACAGGTCAGGATCAAACCCGGATCCTCTCGCTAAAGAGGCCGAGCACATACCCACTGGACCATCGTCGCAGAGTTATCCAATCATCCAGCCATTCTCAATCTTCGGTACTTAATATGTTCATATTTCTTACAATAACAAACGATGAAAATAGCACGCTTTCGTGTATTGATAAATAGTCTAGTCGTTTATATAAAAGTCATAAGATTCGCGTGGACAAAAATGTCTTTATGAAATGGAACTGACATTTTGTCAGATTATTCAAGCGTATAAACTCTTAAGCTTTTTTATGACCTTAGACTTTTCTGTAATTAATTAATGTCACCATTTTTATACTTGTCTACATAAACTACATATTACTATATATTGATCTTATATTATTTCCAAAAAACGCCTTCATCATCATCATCATCAGCCTTTATCCGTTTACTGCTGAACATGGGCATTCGTCAATGATCGCCAAGACGACCGATCCCTTGCCACTCGCATCCAACTATATGAAAAACCTATATGATATTTACGTCACATATGTCATTTTATAATTTTTATCTGTTTGTCTTTTTGTTCCGACTATTTTCTAAAACAAACAATCACGACTTACACTAATTTAATAAACTAAATAATTTCCACTAATTTCATTTTTATATACTATATTTATACGTAATATATCAGTGCACAATTTTTGTATTTTATAACCTCTTTTTGTGTTATTATGCTTATGATATGTTTATTACAATGAAAACAAAAAGAAAATATTATATATATTGATTCGATTTCGCCTTTAACTAATTTTAGAATTTTACATAAAAAGAAAATCAAGATATATTTTTGACTGCTAATACAAAACTGACGTCACCTTCATTATAGAAAAACGTTTTATCTAAAATGAAAATTAATAAGCATTGAAGCAATATTAAGTTTATTATTAATAAAGCAAACAAAGGAGCAACAAGAAGGCACGGTCGCATCCACCCTACACTCCATTCAACGTAAATTAAAATCATGAGTCCCAAACGGAAAAGCCGTTCCACTTAGCTGCTTTTAAAGGGTTAATTAGAACAAATTTTAAGAACATTTTAAAATTCTTTAAAGCCTTCTAAAGAATTTGCTATTGGGAATAATATTGAAATTTTGACGACCTCTGTGGCTCAGTGGTTAGCGCGTTGGCGCTTAAGCCGGAGGTAGCGGGTTCGAATATCGCCAGGGAACACAAAAGAGTTTCTGTGTTCCTGAGTCATGGATTTGTATTAAATTTGTGTATTATATACTTAATAAAAATCTTAAATATAAGTATTAAAATAAAAAATATGTATTTCCGTTGTCTGGTACCCATAACACAAGTCTCCTCGAGAACTTAGACGGGATCAGATTGACGTGGTGTAAAAGTGTCCATAGATATTATTATTATTGAAATACGTCATTGTTTCTGTTTGAGTTAGATATATATCTATCTAGATATATTATATATTTTGGTCGTATGAAAGTTGTATTATAATAATTGCTACTAACCACAAGCCACACTACAAGCGGTTATTGCTCGTAAAATTTGTCATTAACATTAAGAACATTTGTCACTTCCGTCACTCACAATAAAAATACCATTATTGATGACTTACTACATCAGAAATCTACTTACACGGGTAATAATTTATGATTGCTTACTCACGCATTAGTAGTGACTATAGCTATTATTAGTATTGACCAGTTTTATGTATCTGTTTGAGTTAGATTAATGAAATAAATTTTATGGATTTCACAGTGGTTTATTTAGATTTTTTTTATGTATTTTCATCTAATTTTCCAACGTGAAATCACGTAAGCGTTAGAAAAAAATATTTGTTTGATTCAGATTCAGTATGAATTATATAAATAAATTTTTAATAATATTTGTGTTCAGTTTGAGGCAGACTTGTGTTAAGAGGTCAGCTTCGCCCATGAGCATTCAACAATACAAACCGGGCTAGTCCAAGGGAAGGCCCTTGGACTAGCCCGGGCATGTTCTTGGCGCCAATAATTGACACTAACTTCAGACAAGTTTTTTCTTTTTTTGGAAGCCTAAAAATACTACGTCATATTGCCATAAATAATTACAGAATATAATATATTTCCTGATATCTTTTATGATTTCAATACATATACGTTTTACATTATTAAGCTTTTGTTTTTACCTTTAACGATTCCTAGATAGATGCACTTTATTTTACTATATAATTAATAAATCTTAATTTCATTTTCCAATAATGAAATAAAGTCTGTACTATGTTACTTGCAATTGCGTTATTCTTTTGTTAAGTTAATTATATCTTTTGTTAATGTACGCTGAAAGAGAAAAAAATAAATTGCTTTTGTTTATGTATTTTGTTCATATCATTTTTGATTGCTTGCGCCCTTATCTAAGAACTAAAAGGGTTCGAATTTACGCGAACGTACTGGAGGCAGAAAATTAAAACAATTACGCATAATGTTTTGGAAGGGGTCTACATCCATTAGACGTTCCGGTCGCGCTGTGATAATACTGGCATTGGGGTTATTGTTCAGGACAACAATGGCCGCACTTACACGAACGCTCTTATCTCCTCGACCAAGTCGTTTGTACTAACATGCTTGGCCCACCTCTGTGTTAGGGTTGTCACTGTTTTGGACTGAATTGCATAATAGCTACTGAAATAAGAACTATAAAAACCAAAATTAAATTCATGAAAAGTAATGGGTTACTATAATCGGACATATGAAGAAAAAAAAATTACACAACAATGATTACTTTAGTGCAAAAACTTAGTTTATATACTAAAAATAGAGTTTTGTTAAAAAAGTATCAACCCTTATATTATGTCCCACTGCTTGGCACGGGGCTCTTCCTCGAAATCAGGCGAGGAGGGTAATGGGCCATAGTTCACCGATGCGCTGGCCTAGTGCAGGTTGGTTAACTTCACATACCTTCAAATAATTTCAATCTCATCAAGAATGCAGGTTTCCTCACGATGTTTTCCTTCACCGGTGAGCGGACGATGATCTTGTGTTTGGGGTGCACTTAAAAATTTAGTAAAATCGATTTTAAGGCACACATGTGTGGATTGAAGTGGAGGATCGAAACCTGAACCTCACATAAGAGGAAGTCCATTCACGACTGAACCATCGTCGCTCAAGTTTTGTTAACGGCAAAAAAGTCTCCAGGACTTTTCTTTGTCGCCAAAAGCTAGATGCGATTATCATCACATATGAAAAAAAAAACGACGAACTTCTTGTGCGAACACCAGAGTATTGTTATGATTTGTGTATTAAGGCCCCCGTTGGTGTATTTAGGTGTAAATAATTACACTATCTGTCATGTCCTGATATTGAAACAAAGGAAGCCTGTGTAGCAGTGAAGCAATAAACAGTATGGGCATATACATACAATGTGCACATAGACGCAGGAGATGAACAAAGCACCAGCAATCAATAATAACACATTAATTTAGTTCATAGTGAAATCATTGTTTACGTTACATTAGCTATATTACACATTCTGTGAATCTAGGTGAGCCATCTGCTCACCTACCTACCGATTGAGCTTAAAGGCCATCTGGCCTAAAAGTCTAGACATTTCGAAAAAAAAAAAAAAAAAAAAACATTCTGTGAATTCACAAGAAAATTTATTAACTAATGAATTAATTTTAAGAGTATGCTTACTTGAAGGATTCCATAAATAATTCTTTTAGGATTTCATATTCCACAATAGAGGCGGTTGATACCAAGGAGAAAGAAAAATATAATTTTATTAAGCTTTGTAGTATTAATTTATATACGTAATCGTTATTATTATTGCCTTCCGCTGTCTTAGGCGCTTCAATAAATTTTGTCATATTTTAATACACAGTGATTTTGCAAAGACTGCAATTGGTGTTTTATTAGTCACAGAAGTCGAAATGGCAAGTAGATGTTTTATATGAAAGAACAACCAACTGTTATTATCAATTCACTTGAGTCTCACCAAGAATATTTTTTCCATAATAATTTGTTACCTTTATAAAACCGTTTTTATTGGCTTTTTGATTCGATAAGAATAGCACATAAGTGCTTTATAAGTTAGTCATTTTTTAAATAGTAGCAAATAGCAATGATGCTCATGCATAAGAAAAAGTGACCCTTATATTCGTGCTGTATCTCTTTCTCCTAATCAGTTAAAGAAGATAGTTGTAAATTTCATGCAAATTCAAAGACTTTTAATCCCATCAAACTTGCATGTTCACTCACAATCTTCCACCGCCGGGATTAAGCCAAGTTGACATGATGCCTTGCACAGGAAAATAAAAATACTGCTTAGGATTCACTGGACAGAATCGAACTCAGCCTTCTCTCGTTAAGGAAAAGCCTGTACCAACTATCGCTACACATGAGCACAGACGATGCTCATGATGCTAAAATTAAGCATAGAATTTTGGCATGACTATTGTGTTAATTGAAATTGGTTTTAAGCTGGCCATCGGATATAAATTTAATTATATATGGCAAAACAGATGAAGATATTCTGAAATTATGTGTGGAATATTGCAACATAATATCTCTATTTAAAATAATTTCATTTGAAAGCTTTGAAGCTTTCAAAAGCTTTCGATTAGAATTAAGGACGAACGGAAAATATTGCAGCATAAATGAAAATTAAAAAGTTTTGAACGCAGTGAAGTTTGTGGGTTATTGCTGAGGTAAATTTTTGTTTTTAAAATAAAAACACGATGTGCAATAAATATGAATTACAGGCTTCATGTTAATAAATAAAAAAATATAAATTGAATATAATGATTGTTTATTACATTACATAATATCTAAAAAAAATGTTCTTTTTCTGCAATACAAATTGTGAGTTTCTTTTAATTTATTTTATCAGCATCATTAACATCATCATTAGCCTGTATCTGTCCACTGCTGAATATAGGCCTCCTTCAAAGAACGCCAAGAAGATCTATCCCATATCATATATAAATTGCATTTGGTCGAATATGAACCTTAGTGATGAAGTGTCTAAATGATTACGTATATTATTACACCAGAATAACTTCTATTTTTAAAACATGTGATATCCTCCGTTGCCGTTAATTGCCCTTATTAATACACCAATTTAAAACAAATTTTGCATAGCGTATGCAAGTTTAAACTTTAGTGATTGGATAGCTTCGGATAAGAAAACCGACTTGTTGTCTATGGCAAGACAAAGACTGCGTGGGCTACTACGTTAAAACTCAGTCTTTAAGCATCAAAACCATTTAACACGTCACTGATCTTCTTTTTTTAAAGAAATTAGGCGCCATTCTAACCACGGTCCAAGTGATATTTTTAATTCTGAAAAAAATATTTAATATTTTAATAAAATTATGTTATGAATTTAAGTACACGAGTAAGTTCTTAGTTATTTGGTCGAATATACTGTGTATAATGAACGATATTTAAGATGTCTTTTGTACACAATATGTGCAACATACAAAGAGTTAAGCCAGCGATAAAGGTGCGTTTTGTATCGTGCCCTTTTCTACAAGATAGTACGAATGATTCAAGTGGTATTGAACGTGTTAAGGACATACCATAGGACTGCATACTACCAGGGCATATATCATTTACCATTAATACGTTAAATCCAAATAACATAAATATTACACAAATAGAAAACATTCGGAATGTGAATGGAAAAACATTAATCACAATATTAGTCCCATCTATAATAATTATTTCGTGTATTTCCAATACTTATACGTAAATATGTTTAGGTGACAGTTGAATAGACCTCTTGTGCGGATCGGCTGGTGGCAGGGTTTGTCCATTAGCCTGATTACGGTCAAAACGCTCACCCTCGGGAGTCAACGGTCCCTTCTTTCATTGAATCACCGTATAAGCTATTAAATGTCATATCGAAATATCAATTATAGCCGGTAAACAAGGTTTAGTAAAATATGAAGTCATATAATCGCATATGAATTTCGTTTATCAATTTTATACGATTCCAGTTTTAATTAACATCACGTTTATGGTTTCCTTTACCAACCTTTAATTTGTGTTCGTCGTTTTGGGTTAATATCGAAATATGTATTGCATATTAGGTTTAATCATATACTTATTTCATGATGTCATTTTGATTTAAAAGTAACATAAAATACCTCAAGGGTGAACGCTAAAAAATTCTTAGCGTTTAAAAACCGTCGCGGTAAAACCCGACGTCCGCTTTAGTTGCGAGTTTGGCATGCTAAATTCAAACACTCAACGCTGAAAGTGCAACAATGCTCGATAAAAAACCGTTGCGTTTTAAAAACGCCTTCGTATTTTTGGACGGTTTTTTATCCTTAGGTAAAAAGCGCTCGTGCGCACGGGGCCTTATGTTGATTTTTTTTATAGCATAGGAGGGCGTAAACGAACAGACGCAGCCTTACGACTATCGACACCCATTAACATCCACATAACCAAAGGTTATGCAGATTCGTTGCCCTACATTTCCCTATCCCCCTAATGGGCCACCGGAAACTCACAAACCGCACGAAAAGTGACAGCATAACTGTCACTTTACGCCGGTATTATGTGAGCGAGAGGTACCACCCCGATCGTGCCGGTCCAATTCAGCTGCAAAGCAGCATGGCACTACCTCTTTATAAATTGCTGTTTATATTAAGATAGCGTGGGGAATAGAAAATCGTTTCATAAGTTAGTTGAATAGACAACTTGGCAAATGTACCACCTAATGACAAGCGGTAACATAAACTAGCTCACCAAGAACTAGCATAGCAACACATATTTTGCTTATGTTGAGAAAAAAGACGTTCAGTCTCTGTGTCAGTTATTACACATCCTGTCTTTCCCTGCTCTTTGAAATCCAGCCTTTGCTTCATAACCTTTGCTAATAAGAAGTGAACACTTCTTTACGGATCATAATATGCTGTTTCGTGGGAGTAAGTGTATAGAAAAAAGAAAAGAGCGTATGGGAACTCAAAATATTTAGCTATTTAGTAGTTTACAAAAAGATGTGTGTGCGATTCACACACGATACAAGGGAACACACGTCAAATGCTCAAATACAAGCAAGTATTAAATAGTGGGCAATATACATACACACCTACATTTGCTCTCTCGCTTTTTTGTATTTGTGTCTCTTACCTGTCGTTTTTTCCGTTGCATCCGGTTTGAAATCACAACGATTCTAAAGAAATTTCACTTCAAAAGTTAAATTTTCATTCAGACCATTCAATCAGATCCATTTGTCTATTCTAGTAATGATTGACTTCAGTATAAACCTTTTACTGCTAGCTTATGGAAAAGTACTAGTTTTTCAACCTTCTTAGTTCATCTATTTTGGTCATATTTGAGTTCTCGAACTTCTGCGAATATTTCCTTCCGTTTCCAACCGTGCGACACTTTATTTTGAAGATAGTTTTCAAAGTTTCTCGGAACCGTGCCGAAAGTGGTCTACTATGAGTATTACGTCAAAAATATTAAAAACGGTTACACAGGAAGAACATTGCTGTAAATTTTCTGTAATTAATGTACAGTGAAGTAATTTCGCACAAACCAACTATGTTGTTCAGATGTTAATCAGTATAATTAAGTCTTTAAAGTAAGTGGACTTGTCTTTTGCTTCTGACACTTGAAACTAGACGCTTTAGTAAATTTATCTATGTTAAAACAGCCTTAACTTTAAAGTATTACTTTAATAATTATGGGGTCTATGTATCTATCACAAATTATTTGTTGATTTTTATGTACAATAGGCTACTTTTATGCACAGTATTTAATAAAAACCTTAAAATGTGACTTAAAAAATATTTAATAAAATAAAATGCATTACCCTCCTTGCCAGATTTCGAGGAGGAGACCCGTGCCCAGCAGTGGGACATAAAGGGTTGATACTTTACTTTTTTTTTACTTTACTATCCTTGTATATAATATTGGATAAAATGTATTCTGATCTGATAAAAAAAATACTGAAATAATGCTGGCGTAGGAATTGTTATCTATTTATTAATTCATATTCTGTTCATACATCATTATTTTACATTTGAAGATATTCAAATCGCAATAATATAGCTATCGATAAAGCTGTACCTGAGTAAGAAAATATGTTCTGGATAAAAATCGATTTTCCGTAAATACGCAAGAAACGCTTGCGGCATCTCGATTCTAGATCCTAATGCCTTATAAAAATGTTTTTGTGTGCATGAAAAAATAATATTGTTGTTAAATATTCTGTGAGACAAATAAGCTTTCCGCAGCATAAGCCTACACGCCAAAAGGATTAACAAGGCTTCGTGACTCGTGAGTGCGTTTTAGTGCCGAACAAAAAACGCGAGTGACGGCGACAATCCAATTATTTATTTCCGATACAAATACATTACAAACCGTAGTACGTTAGGTCTTAAAGCTTGTGGTTTACTTTTGAATTGTAAATGGTTTTAGTGGCGTGTTTCACGCGAAGATTATGTGTATTAATCCCATTAAAATGAGAGCGTTTGTGTAAAAATAAACAATCTTCGACAAGTATAAGTAAGGAGATAATATTATTATCTTTTGAAGAAATTTATTTTTAATTTAAAGCAAATTGCTTATGTAACGATAAGGGGTGATATTTTTGGTACGTCCAGAAAAAATAAGAGTACATTGATCTACAAATGAATGTTTAATCTTTATTTTACGTTTTTTTTTAAGTTCCAATTTTATTTATTAAGTACTTTAGTATTATAATTTAAAAAAAATAAGACATTTTTGTTAAATCTAAATTACTTATATTAATTATTGTTAGAATAGAAAGTCATATTACTGTTTTATTTTTTGGCTACGAACGAAATTACTTATACACAAACAAACACATTTATGATATGAATTCCGATTAATTAAGTTGTAGCTATTTTCGTTCCAGGATTAAATTGTATAGAAATATTAATTATGATATGTAAAATGATTTTCCGCAAAGGGTTACATAAGCTCGCAATCAGATTTGATGGATCTCATTCTATATCAAGTCACATTACTGCTCAAGTACAGTTGGCATGATGAGAAACATTTAATGAACCTTATTACATGTACAGTCTTACTAATCCAGACTTTACTAAAAGCCTGATAGAAAAATGTTAGTATAGTCTATACTATCATTACGATAAAATATCATCGTACTTATGTAGGTATTTAGTTTTATTTAACTTAAAAAATATAAAATAATAAATATTATCTAGCCTGTACATAACGCTATTTTGATTATTTTATAAATGCAGTGCAGACATATTATATGCTAGCTGTTGGCCGTACCTTCGCCCGAGTTACCAAAAAAAAATTTCTCGCGTGAAACCGCTTGGAGACAGGCAGAGATTAGCACAGAAACCTCACTTAGCTTGATAGATAAGCTTGCTTATCTAACTAACATAAAAATATGACTTATACGTTTTCGTTCATTATATTGCAACAAAAACTGATTAATTGTTAAGAGTGTTACAAAACTCAATCTTACAAAATCCACTACTCAAAAAACAGTATAAAACGCAAAATAACTACAAACGGATCAATTGAAACAAAAAGAATGGTATCTTGACAACTTTTCATTACTAAGCGGAGGGAAGTGAAATTTTGTTCGACATGGATATACTAGAGTTCATAAGGAGCTTGGAGAAAAACGAGCATCATTACTCATGGGCGTGCTTCGCGAACATTCTTCACTTACATACATTTCGTTCTATACTTTGCATCTGTGATGAGGTCAAATATATGAATGGCACTTGTACAAACTTACGTAATAGAAAATCTGTCACTGTCTTCGTATTTCATTCTGTTATATTAAATAACTTTCGTTGGTATCGTGAGCATGTGTCTGGGGGGAAATAATATTATGTTTTGACGTACACGAAACTTTTCTTATTAAGATCATTATTAAAACGTGTTCAGAGCAAAACGATTGGATTAGATGCAACAATTATATTTTATATATGTACATATATCCGTGCAGTGGCCAGTGGCATAGCCTTAAGATTGCCAGTACTGAACATGACCAGTAGCGGACGAAATAAGGTTGATAATGATGATGATTAGGATTAAGGTACAATAAATAATATGGCGCGTATTGTGGTGGCTGGACACACACTTAGGAAAACGACGGGACGGGACGACCGACGGGCTAATAAGGTTCAAGATTGGAGGTCGCGTTTATGTAGAATAAGTGTTGGTCGGCTGTTTACCAAATGAGAAAACGATCTCTGTGGATTAGCCGGTCTGTGTTGAATCCGAGTGGCAAAGGATTTGTTGTCTTGGCGATCATTAAGGGGTTCCAGTGGACGATGACGGTAGCAGCTGCTGCTGCACAGCTGAGGATGATGATGATGGTATGTATATTGCACGCTTTTAATCTTGCTCGTATTTGAGCATATAACGTGTGTTTCACTTCTATCGTTTGTGAATCGCACACACACCTTTTTTATATAAAAGACTCCCTTTTCAGACTCCCTCTCCAGGATTATCGATTCACCAAGAGGTGAAATCTCACCGACATCCATAGATTATGTTTATTAGTCTATGGATTACACAAGAGGGCTTTGCACACACGTTGTCGGCTTTTCAAATGTAAGTTTGCTCTTTTCCTAAGCCGATTCAAGTTTAAAAAACTGTGAGTAGCAGCAGCTGGTAATAGTGGTTGGTAGGTATAATAGTGGCAGTAACTGTAATTTAGATATCTGGACAGGTTTGAAGGAATTTAAATTTTGTGCTTAGAAAGTTCGGTGTGTTGATTTTCAGAACAAAACTAATATTTTAGCTGAAGGAACGAAATACTGAGTGTCATATCTGTTCCCAGTGCCAATCAGTGTTACAGAGTTCCCATTTACATATTTGCATTATGTACGTTCCAAATATAACTCCAGGCTTAATACACGTCAGTTCTGATTATTTATTGTACGACGGGCATGGAGAACAAAAGTTAATATAAAAAAGTGTTAATTATACTAGAAATTTTGACGTCCATAATGATTGGAGGCTTTTCAACATCATGTTTTCATCGTTATTAATAAGCTGCGTGCTCCTTTTTGTTACCGGGTCAAATCTTTATGGGTTTCACCAGGTAGTCTACCTGGGTGGTTTCTAACCCAATGTGGGGCATCTCGTACCCAACTAAAATTCCGCGCACGACGCACCTCCCCCGTCAGAGGAGGGAGAGGGCCGGCCCTCCGACTAATAGTTTAACTTCATCCGCTGACTTGTCGACCGTGTTGGATTTGACTAGCCAAACACCTACTCTCCAGAGTGGAGCGCGCGATATACCGCGCCCCCCTTTCGAATTTTACTAGGTGAGTCATCTGCTCACCTACCTATTGAGCTTAAAGGCCGTCAGGCCTAAAGATATTTCGAAAAAAAGCCTCAACTAAAAACACTGCAAGCGCCTTCAAGTCCACTTTTTGAGCGTCCCGGAACTGCAGGCAACAGGAGCAGCTCAGCGACTAGGCTCAGTGAAAGGCCACACCACTTTGCTTTTGCTTTATGACTCTATATTCATTTCATTCACTAATAAAACATATTATTTCCTGCATATAAATCATCTATTATAATATATTATGTATAAAATGTTTCTTATATATATATAATATATATTATACAATAACAGATTAGACTGAAACACCCGGATCCAACGAGCCCAACGACAAATTTATTTATAGCTTAACTTACAGAAAATATTGAACTCAATTTACTGATAAAATCTTTTCCACAATGTCTACTAAAATCATTTCTGACTGAAACGGATCCTGACAAGTACTGAAACTGTCCTGATTTTAGCCATACATTAATATTCAATGTTGAAATGAGTCGACGTGAAAGTCCAAAATGGATCGCGCAAGTCAGCATAAAACACGATTAAACTTTTAGCCCTGTACATATTGATTCTTTTTTCGAATACCATTTGGACATACCTTATAATAATTTTATATTATATAAAATTCTGCGGGAGACAATATCATTTACTTCTATCCATCTATTTAACAAAAATCATGCATGCTTAGTGTAAAAAAATATATTATATTATATTTGGATAGAAGTTTCTATGCTTGCCAACGATCAAGTTTTTTTTTTTTCAAATTTACTAAAGTAGAACGGAAGTAACGCCAACTGTTCTATATTCAAAAATTGTTATTAACTGTTGACCAGAGGTTTCTTAGCAAGGGATGAACACTAAACAGTCTGATATATGCACATTTGTTTGATTGTGTATTTAATAAAAGGCAAATAATTAACAATTTATCCCGCTATAAAGGTTATGTACAGGACAAGGTCAGTCAGGGTCACTAGTTATTTATAATTTTCTGGCATTTACGATATTCCCCTTCACTCAATAAAAAAGTGGCAATATATTATTCTGATATAACCTTCAATTTTTCACTTTCATTTATTTTCTTCATTCATTGAAATTTTTAAGATAAAACTTCTTTGACTAGAGGTCAACTCAGATTTTATGACGTTTTAATTCTCTCACGCGTAATAATTACATGTTTTATTTAACTTAAAATACTGACCATATTGTCATTATTTTTTACGCTAATTTAACATAATGTGTTATTTTTTTAAATTAATAATAATTACAAAAGAAATGTTATAGATATATCAAAATTGATTGTAAACGTCGCACACATGCAGATTATCATGAAATATTTTGAAATCACATCACGGACAAAGTAAACGATACGATTCTAGCGGGAACTCTATGAATAAAATTATCATTTTGCGGAATTGATTCCGGAGGATAGTAAAATACTTGTATTATAAGCATTTAGAATCTTTGCCAGCGAATAACTAGGGTTCATTTGGATTTCATTACAATCCAGGGGAAATTACATGTAAGAATAATGTTTTTCATCATTGTCTTAGTTAGTTATGATTTATATTGATATACCTACTATAATCCTACTAGTATTATTAATGCAAAAAATTGTATGAATGTATACATAATATAAATGAAAGAGTAAATATGCGTAATGTTTACTCTTTCATACAAAACTACTAAAAGGATTTAGATTTTTTTTGTTCCAATAATATAGACATAGTTTACACAATATCGTAATAAGACGTAAGATTTATATTCTAAAGATATATTGTTATCTATATCCATTTCAAAACATAAAAAATTAACGTAGTAATTTGAAAGCTTTTAACACAAATACTTTCTGAATCCTTATAATTTTATTTTAACACGTTCTTAGTAGGCTTAAGCATTTCATGAAGATTAATCCGTCCGTATGTCCGTAAATTTTAACTAACGAGAGCGAAGCTGCGGGCGACTGCTAGTCAAAGATATAAAATTGCCAAATATTTACTTTTAAAATATTATATTAATTTGTTAGTCATTTTTCCTGTCACAATTCCTGTCATAATTTTGTTTTACCTCATTTTTCACAAAAGAAAAGCTATTTTATAGCTCTGATATTCTCATATCAACTAGTAATCCACTCATTAAATATGTACATTGTTTATTAGAGCCGACTCTAATTCTCCGATCAAAGCTCTTTCACTATCTAGATTTTATAAGTTTGTAAAGCATTGATCTTTTTGTTGAGTAAATATTTGCTTGAATGAAATATACATTAATGGGTCTAAATATAAAAAGATCGTCATAGGAGTTTTTAAATAATTGATAAATCATCTTTATCATCGATGTGGCTTTGGTGTTCAACAACATTAGTGATATCACTTACTCAACTGTAGTTATCTCTCTGATTTTTTTATTTTTTTGATGACGCAGCGAAAATCCTTTTCGGATCATACTAGGACCTTGGGTAGGCGCGCTGGCGTGTGTGGGGACTCGCATTGGGTGCACTACCCCACTAAAACCGCTGCGTGAGCCTTCAGACGCTATATCTGAGAGACCCGGATCTGAGGCGAGAACCCTCAGCGACAGACTGGTCCCGTCAAGACCAGATTCTCCACTATAGGGGGACGGCCCGGTTACGACTTGGCAGTCCCCACGACGTCTCTGAATTACACCTACATTATAACACCAGAAATAGCCACTTGGAAAATTAGGCCGCCCTATTTCAAGGCATCACAAGGGGTCAGAATTGATCCCGGACCCTTTATGAGATTCATGAGAACAGACATAGCCATTAGACCATATCTGCGTTATTTATTATTATTATAATTCAGTAACAAGTTTTAAATTAAAAAAAAAACCTACATATTTTAGGACCACATTACGAACTAACCAGTACAAAGCTTTACATGTGAGTTTAAAAATATCATGGCTCGTATCACGTACAATGTAGGTTTTATTTCAGTAATCTCGTGCAATCTCATTTTCGTTAAGTGTTGATAAAAATTGTGAACTTTATTCGTATGAGCATTCTCATAAGTGTAATAAGTCAAACCAATATATTATAAAAGAGGTTATTTATCATGTTTTTTACTTTATTTCGCGGAGCTCGATGAGTCTCGTGAATAAGACATTCGCAGACAATGTCGAAATATGGAGCTTCGGGTCCTGATGAATATCCCGTTTTAAGTAGTTTTATTGAGGTGTTCATTTAAGAAGGCCTATATTCAGAACTCCACTATGGTTCAAGCCGTGTCGTGGCGGTGGGGCTCAGTAGTCAAGGGTGAACCCAGCACCTTGGGCGAAGTCAATTGAGTCGAGGGAGCTCTTTGTACCCTTCTTATAAGAAGAGGGGCAAAAGAGCAAGGGGCGAGAACGGGAACTTCGCCTCATTGTACTGTCCCGACGTTGGGAGGACTTGTTCTGTGGTGCGGGGCAACCCCTTTGTGGAGGTGGCGTCGATCCCCTGAGTGACTGACTAGCCGTCGAGGTGCCCTGTTGATTGCAGATCCGGGGGCACCTCACCAAAGGCGGCAGTGGTGGTACTCGCCGGGTTTTAGTGGGTAGAGCTACGTCCACTTACCATCTTTCGGGCGCAGCGAATTCCACATACCCGCCTGGGGAGACCCACTCCCCCTCGTGATGCCTAAGCGTATTTCCAGGCGTTAAAGAAAAATAAAGGCCTATGTTCGGAAGCGGAAGGATAGAGGTCGATGATGATGACAATTATGATGAAATAGTTTTGTTATTAAAAATAACCACGTTAATTTAAAATCCTAATAGATACCGAACAGTACTTCGAGCAGCGATTTATTAGTATATTTACAAGTAGCAAATAAGTGTTTCAATATGAAAAATTTAAAGGCCCTGTAGTAATGGTAACTGATATTTCATACGACCGTTGTTTACCTTATATGTTACCTATTGGGATCACTCGATATGCCATACTTTTTGACGAAATAAACCGTAACGAAATATAACACTTAAATGTATAAATCCAACTACCTACTTAAGTTATTCCTGCAATACTGTATAAGTACATCTTTAAATCTTATATTCTAAGATCCATATTCACCGAATCCAGATTCATCCATACGAGTGATATCAAGGTCCGTCCTATTTTTTACACGCTTTTTATTAGCTTCACTTGTATGTCAGTTTGTCAGTTTGTTAGTTTGTCAGTTTGTCAGTTTGTCAGTTTGTCAGTTTGTCAGTATGTCAGTATGTCAGTATGTAACTCTCCGTGGGTAATCTGCGCGCCTGCGGCCTTCCTTGGTTCCGGTAGCCGTTTCTCAGGCTCCCTCTCCGAAATCGAACTCTGATTCCCGTATTGTTAAAACTAAAAAGTAAAAAATAAATAATACTTAGTTAAAAAAAACTAAAAACACGCTTTTTATAGAAACCCAAACTAAAAAATAGAAAATAAATTTTAATAAATTTAAATTAAGAATAGTGTTAAAACTTTCAATAACTATAAATTAATAATAGTGTAAATAAAAAAAAAATATTTTATTTAAAAAAAAGCGTGGGGTGCATGGTGTCAATATATGTAGTTATAAATATTTTATTGACATATATGAGTAGAGTGATTATCATTTTGATAATATCTTAAAAAGCACCCCACGCTTTTTTTTAAATAAAATATTTTTTTTTATTTACACTATTATTAATTTATAGTTATTGAAATTTTTAACACTATTCTAAATTTAAATTTATTAAAATTTATTTTCTATTTTTTAGTTTGGGTTTCTATAAAAAGCGTGTTTTTAGTTTTTTTTAACTAAGTATTATTTTTTTCAGTAGTTGATGACAAAAATTTACTACATCAATCAATATTGTATATATTATTAAGCTATTGCATAGCTTCTATCGCGGGCCTTGAGCGCGGGGACCGAGTCCAGAAATTCCGTAACGAAAAAAAAACCTAACGCTCCCCACTCCGACGGGCACGGAGGTGTGGCTTGAAGGCCATGCATCGTCTAACGTCGTTTCTTTTCGGCAGTCTTCGACACGGTGTTTGTGTGCTTGCAACTAGACGTATTGTACGACACTACGAAGCTCGCACGAATAACAATAAAATATAACACATGTATTGTAAAATAATAAAAATATTTTAAACAATATTAGTTAATATTGTTTAAAATATTTATATTTTTTTATTTATTTAATAAAGGAAAAAAAAATGTTTTCTTATCGGTCACCACGCTCAAAAAGTGTAACTTGAATTAATATCAAAGAAAAAGAAATACTGCATTAATAATTAAAATAAATAAATAATTATAATTGCATAAGTTGATACAAAATGCTATGCAATAGCATTACCGCGGCAGTCCCCGAGTGCCACACGTCGTTTTTTTTATATATCATACCTACGTTATATGTATATGTATATAAAACTGTACCAATACACTCACGTGCGCGTAAATGATTAATGATTCGGCTGAGTCATAAAAAACTTTTTTGTCAAGAAAAATCTTTGTTGGTATATCAGTGACGGATTTGCTCATATTATGAAGTTGAAGTACAATGTTAGGAAGTTATTCGAGCTGACACTGAAATATGAAGGCAATTTTTAAGCCAGTGTTAGCTGAATTCGCAGTCAATCCTTTCGTATGTCGATCCAACTTTCGATGGATTTGGATATTGAAAAGAATATTTTCATTCCTACAAATTCCCTTGGTCATTAATCATCTAAATATTGGAACTGTGTAAAAATATCGCTGTATTTTTCGACAGTTCTGATAAAGATCATTAAATAGACGACATTACAAAGTTAACATTCTTATTTACTTTTACTTAAAACCTCTTAATTTACGTATAAAATTGTTAAATTTATAACGAACTAGCAGCGCCCCGCGGTTTCACTCGCGTACGAAAAGTAGTACGGCATATTTCCGTAGGAGTATGGCGATATAATAAAGCATATGTGTTATTTTGATGTATAAGCTATAAAATTTTAAAGATTCATGAAAATCCATTCAGTAATTTTTACGTGAAAGAGTAACAAATATCCATACTTACAAACTTTCGTGTTTATAATATCAGTAGGACTAGTAGGATCAATTATTGTTTTACATATCTTTATATTATTTTAGTTGGATAAGTAAAACTAGCAGAGATGCCACCTATTGGTAAGTGGTTTACTTCGATCATAAACACAAACAAGTAACCTAAGAGACTCTGTGTCAGGAATTACACTCCCTATTTTGCTCTTCTCTCTATAATCCAGAAAAGCTGTTTACGGGATAAATGACCAGGATCGTGTCACCCATAGAGACCAGAACACATTTCTTCCATCATACAGTGCTTAATATAGCTAGATTCCCCATAATTCATAAATGATTAGTACAAAATTAATGTAAATTTACAACTAATTAATAATAACGTCGCACATTTTAATAAATTTGGATTTTTTTATGCAGGTCAATGCTGTCGCATAATTGGAGATGCAGTACTCTGCTACACCATCTGCGATCGGTCAGCGGTCAGCAGAAAGTCCCGCATTTGCAGGCAACAGGAGAGACCTTTTAATACCTACTTTAATAATTAGAATGTTTGTTTTACAATCATTCGATCATATGTGTACATAATATCTCGGACATGGGACTGACTAACATCTTTATCATGTTACTACACTACTACAAAACTACTTCGCATGCCTTGTCGTGTTCGATGTACGTTGACACACCTGTCGAACTAATGTACATCATAATTATCAGCTCATTCACATTAGTGCGGGAAATCACTCATAATCGAGTCGAATATCGACAAGCTACGTGGCTAACGTACAAGTCTTGTATCAACGTACGTAGCCTGAAAACGCGGGATACGGATTTTAAATTAACTTCATATTCTTTCAAGTCCTAATTTACATAACGTATGAAACTAATAAGACATTTTCAATTGAAATTGATGAAATTTGGCAAGACGCTCTGTATTAGAACATATTATCTTAAGATAACACACGAGTTTGTTCTTAAAAAAAAATCATTTTTCAGGATCCCTTAGCGCACGAGTCTGGCTTGACTGCCTTGTCTTGATTTTTTGTAGTTTTTTTTTGTATGTATATAAAAAAATATATGTCAATATATTGAAACTACAAGTGCACCCTTAACAGGAGGCCATCGTATGGTGTGTGAAGTTCACTAGCCCGCATTGGACAAGCGCATCGGTATACTCTGGCCCTCGCCTAAATTTCGAGGAGGAGACCCGAGCCCAGCAGCGACGAGTCTGTTGAGTAGCATGATCACTCGACCAGCAGGTTATTAATAATGATAATGATATTTAATAGTAAGTATAAAACGTCTCTCAATTATTTAATTTTTATAAATGAGTTAAAGACTAAGGTACATTTTAAAACCAGCAGCCTGATCACTGGACCAGCCGGTTATTAATAATGATAATGATATTTAATAGTTTATAACGTCATAATAATTGTTTCCTATTTATAAATGAGTTAAGGATTAAGGTACATTTGAAAACTTAGTGATTCGTGCTATTATATTTTGATTCAACTTTTTTGATAAGAAATATTATGTGGTGCAGCATCCCTACTTTGTTCTTGTGGTAATTTGTTTGCCATTTTACACAAAACGCGCTTCTCTGCAATGCCACCTCCTTTGTTCTGTAACAATGAAAGTACTCGAATATAAACTGAGTGTCTTATCTCGCTGCCCTATTTGTCGGGAAGATCCTCGTTGTTAACTTCAGATGTAAGTTTTGTTAAGATTAATTCATTATATTTTTGTGACAAGGAATAACGGGCACAGTTTATCTGATAAAAGTTTAAGGACAAAGGGATTTTTTTGTATTGTTTAGGTATGTTTTATCATATTTTATCCTTATTAAAATGTTGATTAAGAGGTTTAGGATTACAAAGTTAAGCATAACTATTAACAGAAAAATATATAAAATGTAGTTTAATATAAATAAAAAGTATTACGGATAAAATATTACTAAAGAATAATAATCGATGATTAGTAGCTATTTATTTAGTATTTACATTAAAAAAATGACATACAGATATTTAAATTTACGCTGTTTTAATAGAATATACTTTATTTTTTAATTTAAAGTCCAAATCTCAAATTTTATTACCTTCAATTTTTTTTCTTTTACCTTGAAAGCTTCCACGTGTTTTATATACTACTTTGCTATATCTACATTTTTGTAAACACTATATGGTAAAAGAAATAGACTTTGTGGACAAATCTGGAGGGAACAGTAAGTGTAATGTAAAACAAGTGTATTGTTTATTGTTGGTCGTGCAGAAGCTGAACTAAATCTATAAGCTTGACGTCACGTTCAGAAGATGCATTGTTAAATCTCTGATTAAGATTCTGTCTACGCTGTAAGTATTATGAACTTGCAAATGCTTCTGAACTAAATTTGTACTCCATAATTGAATTGAGTATTTAGAAGGACTGAAACTCACTTTGAGTAATTATATTTTATTTTTATTACAATAATTGAAAAAATATTAATTAAATCATAATATTATCCATCCATTTGTTACTTTATATAGGATATTAAAAATATTAATTAACATTATAGATTAAATTTTATATAAAAGCTAAATATAAATTGTGATCATATTTATATGGTGAAAAATGTAATAAGTTATTTCATCGCCAAATTTTCTCAAAGTTTTCACAAGAATTTCTGACATTAAAGCTTCTTACTTTTTCTACAAATATGTAATAGTGTCAGTAGCTAATGGAATTTGTATAAGGGAAATATTTTGTGTGTTTCATAAGGTACCTATCATGTATCATCGACCCGCTTGTATCCATTTTGGATGTAAACATCTTTTATTAAAAGGAAATATTGTATTCAAAATATTATATTCTTTGTCTTTCAATATTAGATTCTATGCACGACACGGGAAAAAAACCTCCATGTCTAAACCAGCCACATCTGTTGTATGCAGATGCAGTACTAAAAATTATCGCTTCACACTTTACATAACAAAAATGCTGCATCATTTTAACTACCCACGCAGTTTGAGGTACGTCGTTAATATTATCATCATCATCAGATTGTTACCGTCCCGTACCGTACCGTTTTCAGCACATAGGCCTCCCTCAATAATTAGGCACATACTCAATAGTTATGTTGAACATATTTTCGGGACGGATTTCAGTAAAATTGATTCAAATTAATTAAAAAACGTGAAATTAAAATTGTTAAATATGGAATATACTTATACAAAACTTCAAGTACACTAAAGTGTATATTAATATATTTATTTATAATCTTTATTGCTTGAGAAGTTTTTGTCGAAAATTGCATATTACTATATCGCTTTTGAGGTCGGGAAATTTATTGAGCGAAAACAATTATCAGACAGGCTTCTGGAACGGAATGTTCTCCTAACTCGGAATGCTGAAGGTATTTGAAACAGCAACTGAACATTGAATTTGCAATATATTGAATCAAAACTAATTGAATAATGCAAGTAATGTCAGCCTAAAATGCAACGTATTTCGTACTTCCAAAATAGAGGTCATTAATATATTATATTAATTTGGTAACTTTAAAGATGATTTGTCCAAAAGCCTAGCCTAAAACACTACATAATAAGGTGTATTTGGAATCAGCGTAATATTATTACATATGCTGATTCTAAATACCTACACCTTATCTTTAAGGGCTTGCTAGATACGGCGACAACAACGCGATTTCAGAATCGTGTACGAATGGCTCTGGTCTTATAATGTGTAGATATTTATTCATTGTTGGGACATACGGGCACTGTACGATTACATATCAAATTTGAATTTGGAGTTCTGTAATCGTGCAATTGTTGCCGTGTTTAGACAAGACCTAATAGTGAATACTGGCCATGGAGAGGTTTATTTAAATATCTTATATAAAGAAAATAAGTTTTTGTTAAGAGGCAGTGCCATGCTGCTTTGCAACCGAATTGGGCCAGTCCGGTCATTTCGCTCACACAATAACGGCGTAAATTGACAGCTTTGCTGTCGCGTTGCGTGCGACTTGTTATTTCCAGTTGTCCATTAGGAGATAGAAAAAAGGAAGGCAAAGCATCTTGATCATTATAATAATAATATCTTTGGACGCTTTTACACCACGTCAATCTGGTCCCGTGGCAAGTTCTCGAAGAGACTTGTGTTACGGGTACCAGACAACGGAAATACATATATTTAATACTTTTATATTAATACATATATTTAAGATTTTTATTTTATAATACACAAATTTAATACACATCCATGACCCAGGAACACAGAAAACTTATTGTTCCCTGGCGATATTCGAACCCGCTACCTCCGGCTTGTGCGCCAACGCGCTAACCACTGAGCCACAGAGGTCGTCAAATTATCAACCTTAGGTTGTCACCATAAGGTTTTGATTACGCTTTATTACGTAAAAAATTATTGATTATGATATAAAAAAGCTTCCTTTAGTCTCAGTCAGTCGTCAAAGTATTATTATGTTTCTCCTGATGATCACGTATACAGTTTTCACTGAAAGACGTCATATTTCTCATAATATCCAACCAATATAGGCGTACGGAGATTGACGTTTCATCCAGTGCCCTAATAAGGCTGTAGCAATTAGCCATGAAGGGTAATTATTTATGAGGAGAATGACGAATGGATGCTGCAATCATACTTATAAATATTAAGTACATATGTGAGCAGCTGTGAGAAATGGCTTATCTAATAATTAGTATTTATCCATGATTGAATATGATACTAATTATATTCAAACAAATTATGCACAGTTGTGAGACATATTTGAAAGCCACTGCGTATAAAGTTTATTTAAAATTAATACCACGTGTAAATTTTTCCGTCAACTTGCCTTGTTAACGTTATTTACATGAATTCACAGTAATAGGTCATAATCATGAAGGTTATTTGTAATTGATACCTTTTCTTGAAATTATAATCTCGTTGATATAATATCTGAGTATCATGAAATCTGAAGAGCTGATTAGGTGTGAAGAGGTAACATACGGACAAAGTTACTCTGGCAATAATAGCATCGATATAAATTTATAGATTTTCAATAATATTTAGAGTCAAGATGACTTTTGATATTTGAACTGAAGACTTTTCTTAGGATTTGACCAATAAATTTAATTGACCTATATCACTAAATCGGATCAATGGCGTTGGGCGTTAAACAGTGAAATACAGTGCCTTATGAATTTATGACATTGATGTAATTTTGATTATTATAAGCGACTATGGTCCAGTGGGTATGGGCGTTGCCTCTTAAACGAGAGGTGCCGGGTTCAATCCCGACCTCTACCCCCGAGTGATTTGAAGTCGGATTTTCTAAATTTCTAAGGGCACTATAAACACAAGAATATCGCGTCCGTTGCGAATAAAAAAAATGCGACTTAAGTCTAGTTATCATTTTCTATTTTTTTCGAATGAGTAGCACCTTCTACCACGCTTTTCAAAGTTCACCGGATTAACAAGTCGAGATCAAAAGTGGCGTTCTATCTATCGAAGTACTTTTTAGGATTTTCTAAAAAAACACTAAAATACTAGTGCCTACTAGGCTTTTTATATTTGTCAGCTTACGACTTACGCCTTACCGAATAAATCATTTACATTTTATCCGATTATTTTGGTAATAACTATGCTAAAAAAAAATAAACAGTTTTTTATCATTTTTCGTAAAAACTACTTAATCGATTATCATGAAACAACGTATCAATCACACTCACTCACTCAATCGAATATATTGATACCGTACTTATCTCTTAATATTATGTATTAAGTATATTAAATTTTTAAATGGTTAGTCACAGTTACTTTTACTATTTTCATTCAGTCATTTGCAGTGTCTCTAATCCACAGCTTGTCTATTCCAGTTAAAAATTTTATAACGTAATATTTCACTTTACGCGGCTCTACCGTGAAGTTTGAATTCATAAAAAGCCCGTAAGCCGCACCTCTACTATGGTATGGAGGCACTTGCGCTTGGAGCGTTGATATTTGAAATGGCTTAAAAAAGCCAGTCTACCCAGTACTACGAATACTCGGCACTTTTGAAATGTATACTATGATTTAGATCCGTGAATATAACCTAAGATTCGCGTGCTTTTTTATCAATGACTAAGTAAATTTTAATGAAATGACATCAATTGTCATGACTGTAGATATGTTTGTACGCAACTCTTAAGCTACTTACAGTCAGTTGTAAGAAAGCTTCATTATTTAAAACCAACATTAGACACATAATGCTCTATTAAATTTCTTTTTTCGTTGCAAGAAGCCTAATTTAATGTAAGTTTTAATTGTCTAGTTTTAACTGTCTAAATAATTTTTGAACTGTCAAACTCTACATTAACCAAAATAATAAAATAAATAAAATAATAATAAAATAAGTAAAACAACATGTAAAATGAACAATATCAAACTTATTATAATGAAACAACTTTTACGGATTTTATCGCGGTTTATTTAGTTTTTTACAATCCCGACGTTTCGGACACTTTACAGTTTACAGTAAAAAGTTATTACGGACAATGATTCAGCAATATCGTTCCGATCTAGCTGCCATAGAAAAACAAATTGGATGCTTGACCGCCGCGTTAAAGAACATTTTAACGACATTTGATTTTGAAAATTGCATAATAACTTTAAATAAGCGCGAAACATCACAATACAATAAATGCAAAAAACAACAAATTTTAAAATTCGAAAAATTAAACAACAAATCAAATGTCAAAAATAACGAACGGAACACCACAGACAATGACAGCTCCCGCGCAGTTGTCAATCTGTCAAAATGTCATTTAGACAACAACACAATAAAAGTTTTGGAAAAAGGATTAAATTTCGCTGTTACACCGTGCAAAATTCCATTCGAAGAAATAATTTGTAACGTTGAGGACTGCCTCTCGAAAAATAATATAAAGAAGGAAGATTCGGAGGCGATCAGACAAGACATATCGTCCGCACTGCGACGAAGTTCTGTGCCGAGACTAAATCTTCCTCGCGAACAATTAAAGGCCTTATTAAACCTCCGGAACAAACGTGAATTAACAGTTCTTCGTGCGGATAAAGGTAATGCAACGGTTGTGATGGATACGTCAGATTATAATGATAAAATTCAACAACTATTATCGGATGAAAGCACTTATAAGTATATCAAAACCGACCCAACCAACAAGGTTTTGAAAAACACCTGTGACCTAATTAAAAAGTACTCCGAGTCATTAAATCTGGACGTCAAATCTTTGATTCCTTCTTGCCCAAAACCACCTAAACTGTATGGGTTGCCAAAAATACACAAGGCTAACGCTCCACTACGCCCAATTGTAAGCCAGATCGACTCACCAACCTACAGACTGGCTAAACATGTGGCCCATGTACTTTCGCCATTGCGTGGACAAACCAGAGCACATACAAGGGATTCCTACCATTTTGTCAGTGAGATCAAACACCTACATCTCAACGACAATGAAACTATGGTCAGTTTTGATGTGCAATCACTTTTTACATGCTTACCTGTTGAAGATTGCATCAATATTGTATCAAGGAAGCTAAGAGAGAATAACATGCCAATGGAATATGCTGAACTTCTTAAACACTGCCTTACATCTGGCTACATGTTGTGGAATAGTCAGTTCTACAAGCAAGTAGATGGGGTAGCGATGGGCTCACCAGTATCCCCTGTTGTTGCCGACATATTTATGGAGGACTTCGAGGAGACTGCTCTGCACACTTCACCCATTACACCCAGGTTCTACAAGCGGTACGTAGATGATACTTTCACAATATTACCATCTGATAAAGTAACCATATTCCTAGACCATCTTAATTCCATCAATAATAAAATTCAATTCACAATGGAATTAGAGGCCAATAATACTCTGGCTTTCTTAGATGTATTAGTTATCCGTAATCCCAATAATACCTTAAGCCATACAGTATATAGGAAACATACCCATACTGATAGGTACTTAAACGGCGAATCACACCACCATCCAACACAGTTAGCTACCGTGGGTAAATCTTTGTTTCAGAGAGCACAAGGGATCTGTGATGAGCAGCACTTGGAGACCGAGCTTCAACATGTCAAGCAAGTACTGCGGGACAACAAGCTTCGGGTACCGCGGCTCCATCGCAGTGAACGTGTGAAACCAACCACCGTCGAGCGAGTACCTGCTGTGCTGCCATTTATGAAGGGAGTCACTGACAAGATTGGCTACATCCTAAAGCGAGCTTCTATTAAAACTTATTTCAAGCCGCCAAAAAAGATAGGTCAATTCTTACCATCTGTCAAGTGTCATATACCCTTACAAGATGCAGGAGTTTATAAGCTTGATTGTGACTGTGGTCTCTCTTATATAGGTCAAACTAAAAGATCAATTAAAACTCGCGTTAAAGAACATATAGCTGACTTAAAACACCGTCGCTATACTAAGTCAGCAATCTGTGAACATAGCCTAGATAATGCCCGCCATTATATCAGATTTGATAAACCACAGGTCCTCGCAAAAGAACACCGATTCCAACCAAGGATGATTCGTGAGGCTATTGAAATTAAAAAACATCCTAATTTCAATAGAGAAGATGGCTGGCCACTACCATCTGCTTGGGATCCCATAATAAAAATAATAAAATCTAAATCCAAGCATAATAATATGTCACAGACTAAAGACTCAGTTAGCACCTTTTGCATAGATAGGACTAAATAAAAATATTGTTGTATCATAGGGTAGTTTCGAATAACTTTTGTAACAGTAGGACATCTGACACCTCAGTCCTCCCGTGACCATGGTCCCTGTAAAGTGTCCGAAACGTCGGGATTGTAAAAAACTAAATAAACCGCGATAAAATCCGTAAAAGTTGTTTCATTATAATGAGTGAAATTCGCGTAAACATAAGAAAACAAAATATCAAACTTGACACGAAACGTAAGATTTCATTCGTTACACTTAAGTTCATCATTATTTAATGAACAACAGTCTATACCTTAATGTGTGTTCATGCAACGCGCCTTAAACTAATGGCTTCTTTAAATTTAATGGGTTATTAACTAATTGAATGCTTATGATGAGCTTCTTGCAACTGACTGATAATCAATAAAAAAAGACGAAATGGTAAAAAATAGCAGTTCATCAAATGACTTAAATCGCTCTATAGTCGTTCCGTCTATCATTCCTCGAGTTTTTACACGCATATCTGATAAATCTCATGGTAAGGCACAGTTTTGGTCGTCTGCCAAGTAGATAGTTTAATAATTTTCGTCTATTGACCGGATCTTGTTATAATATGGGTAGCCAGAGACAGATCGACTAGATCTGTCTTAAATTCGTGCTAGATGGAGATATTTCTATCATTACATAAATAAATATTGATCCTTATGTCCCTCTATTGGGCTAAATCAGTCTCTAATTCAGGTTAGAAGGGTATTGGGGTCGACCTATGAGCTAGCCCATTACGGGTTAGTGAACTACACACATCTTCAAATAATTTTAATCTTACTGGACCTGCTGATATTCTCACGATGTTTTCTTTCGCCTGCAAACAAGTGATGTTCTCGTGTGCAGGTGCATGTAAAAAACATGAGTTCAAGTCACTATTCACTAGTCTATCGTCACCATTTCTGTCATTTGAGCCGTTTCATTAGACAAGGAAATACCCTGTCTAAGTAGGCTAGTATAGAATATAAAACAGAGAAGCTTTGAAGTTAAGCAATATAGAAATATATACCTTACATTACAATAATGTAAAAGTAATTTGTGAAATCACTTAAAATCTTAATCTTCTTTGTAATATAATATGAGTAGATAATATTCTATAAAGAAGATATTTTTTTATAGCTCATAAAGTCTATTTTGTAAGATTAAGTTAATAACATCCATAAATGATAAATAACTTTTATCATTAGTTTAAAAGTGAAATAAAGACAGAATGGATATTTCGGACAAGTTAGAGTTTGAATCGATATTAAATTGACACTGTAAAGTTAAAATTGGCGCTCTTGGTGGCGATCACATTACCGCTCCCAGCGATGGCTGAATTGTGAACTAAGAGTTAAAAAACTTTGTCTTAAGTTTTAAAATTATTGCGGTGGTTAAGATATTGAATTTAGATTGTAAAGTTTCATTTTCAAAGAGGCCTTTGGAGATAAAGAAGCTAATAGGAGCATTAAGAAACTGATACGGGGGATATACTTTTACAGATCCCCGGGCTAGTGGTCAGACGGACTCTACACGTAGAGGTCGTAGATACGAAACCCGGCGGTCATAAAAAGATGGTTCTATCGGTATTGTTTTCTAAGGCGACGTCTTACGTGAGCGATCTAGACGCGAAAGCGGCGCGGCCGCTGCACGATACTACAAACAGTCATAACGTATTAAAGTGAATTGTCATGTCACCGCTTCGCAATCGGGTTCGCTTTGAACCGCCTACGTAGGCTAATATTTCAGCTGCCAAACATCTTGTATTTATATACATTTCGTAAATTTGTTTCCGCTTCTAGTACCCGTAATACGAGTTCCAAAGAACTTACCACAAGGCTAGGTTAACGTGGTGTGATTGTTGGATAGTATTTATTTATTTACCCTTGCAGGCGGGTGAACGGTACAGCGCATTCCTACCTATGTAAGTAATATAATATTTTTGATTTTATGTTTTTACAAATATTGCATATTATTGCACAAATGCAGGAAGTAATCATTAAGTAGGTTACTACTAATTATTATACGTAAAATATTGTCAATACGAAAGAGCTGATGGTAAACAAAAAAAGTATTCAAGTTGAATTTTTATAGCAGTATCGAATATACCTTGGTCAATCGGGAGCCATTGTAGGATTTCGACGTTTTTCGATAAAGCGGGTAGCGAACATTTTACTCCTATTGTACGAAAAGCTTTCAATATGTATCGCGTATAGGCATAGGACCACTTACACAACGATTCCAATATAAAACGATATAGGACGAAATTAACGTTTCGCTATAATTTTTTTATACCACTCTCTGATATAGTTATATATAAATGTCTAAAAAATACTCTACGCTAGTTATATGCATTACTAAGCAGGCAATCAATGTTTCCCAGGAACATAAAAGAGATCGTGAAGCCTCATACCAATTGCATCAGTTCTGCCATTTATTCTAGAAATAAAAAGAAAAATGACAGCAGGACGATGAGCGATAGGCACACGGTATGAAACGACTTTTTTTATCAATATAAATACGAAGCTTGCTAGTTTTGATATTAATATTTTTTAGACTATTTAATATTTGCAAACTCTTGGCACATGTCAATATGCCATGTGCGTTGCAATAAAACCTTACAATAAAAACAAGAATCGTCTAATATTAAAACCTCGTCATATGAAAAATCGAAATATTTTTGTGATATTCATCATCATAACCACAATCATCAGCATCGACCCTCCTATGTACGGGTACGGTTTCCCTCCTCGAAATCAGACAAAGGGTGTTGAGCCGTAGTGTACACATGCCCTATACAGGGTGGTGGGTAGAGATGTAAAGAACTCGAGCCTTTTGAGTCTTAAATTTTAGACTCGGCTGACAAATTGCACAGCTCGACTCGTTATACCAAGAACCCCAGACTCGAGCACTTAAGTCTAAATAAAGACACGAGCGCAACATGGCGCTCGAGTCTTGATTCGCGCTCGAGTCGTTTTACGCGACGAGTCGCGCTCAAGTTCTTTTCCATTTGGAGTTCCTTTATAAATAAACAGGAAATAAAATATGTAACTTTGTGAGATATAATAGTAATTTAATTATTTTTGTAACGTCTAATATTAAAAAAGAAAAAGCAAAAAAAAAAAAGCAAAAAAAAGCGTAAAATAAAAAGCAATAAATATTGTTCCGTACCCACATAACAAATAAGTGTCGCGTTTTTATCCCTCTTGAGGTACACAGAACATAATAATGCCATGCCTAAAGGCCACATTTAGCATGTTGCCACATAAACTATGTATTTTAAATAAATCAACCTTATTACGCTCAAGACTCGATACGCTCGAGCTCTTTTTAAGACTTGAGTTCTTTTTGAGACGTGAGTTTCTTTTTTAAGACTCGAGCTTTTTTGAAATACGAGTTCTATTTTGGCGCTCGAGTCTTCGAAAAAGGACTGGAGCTCGGGTCGACTCATAGCTCTGAGTTTTGTTAGCACACCGAGTCTTGTAAAATTGAGCCGAGTCTATCGAATTAAGACTCAAAGACTCGAGTTCTTTACATCTCTAGTGGTGGGACAATCAGACATGCATGTTTCCTCACGATGTTTTCCTTCACCGGTAAGCAAGCCATATTGTCCTGTTCAGGAAAAAAATATAAGAAAATATTGTACGTTCATCCAGTCAGAATCGAATCTAGGCTTTGAGGCTAAGTCCACTATCTAGACATCTACAGAATTCAATTCAAAACTTAGTTGTTTTTAAAGATTAATCAATGAAGCAAAAAAAAACTTTTAAAAAATCACATAATACGTCGTTTTAAGCTATGTGACTAGCTCGCTGTATATTTTTTTATTATCAAGACTATCTAGGAAATAAGAATGGAATGAAATTAGTGTTTAAGATCCCTAAGTTCCTATAAAATATTTGCGATGGATATAAGATACAAAAAATACAATGTTTTTTAAGCGATGATGCCCTAAAAACACAAAACATCAAACGCTACTTAAACAAAAATCGCTTACGAATATTAACACAAATCGTTTTATTCTACAAGGAAAATAATATCAAGAACGTTCAAATAAAGCGAAGCGATTGTAAACGGTTATTCGTTCTTTTTCCAGTTGTTCTAGTTCCACTGAGTTTGTTTCGCCGGTTCTTCTTAGTGTGTAACACATATATTATGTTACATAGATTTAGTTACGAGTTAATGTACTAGTTATTCGTTTTTTAATACTAAATTCATATTCCGCGCGCGAATTTCTTCATTCACCTCCTCGATTACTATTGGTCGTGTCATATTACGATATCACGATATGTGGAACGTCTTGAAGTCGTGGCGTGCCGGTTACGGACCTGCCTTTTTCTGCCTGAGAGTGCTGAGGAGCGCACACGCGCCGCGTTATATTTTAAGTGGGGTCCCAGGCGTTGCTGTCGTGGTCGGTGCGGTGCTGTCCTGGGCGTGGCTGAGTAGCTGTTTACGGGGACCAGAAGGAAGCAGACGACGGGAACCAGAGCAGCTGGGATCCCACTTACCCACTTATTCACTTACCCACGGACCCCATGGATCTCACTTACCCAAGGATCTCACTGATCCCACACTTCTCCCGACCTCTCTCTTCGGGGACCGCACACCACAATACTAGCTTCGGTCCTGCTCACCGCCACGCTGAGCAACGGGACGGCACGCTGGACGAAGCACGGACCACGTGGCACGAGACACGGACGCAGTCTTCGTTAAGTTCTCTTTTTAATTAGCTCCCAACTTGGTATCAGGAATAATAACGAACCCACGCTCTCTTACAACTTCTAATTAACTTATTTAATTAATTTTCTCATATTTTTAATATTCGGCCTAAACTATTTTTCCAAATTTAACTTAACTTGTTATGTAAGATTTAATATTTCTATAATATATTGATAACTAATTTAATATCTTTTATTTCCATTTATACTCATTTATATATCATTTTTTTTTATAACCGTAACAAGTGGACTTACTTTGGAACCGGTGGTAGACTCAATTGACCTTCAAAAAGATACTTGGATAGTACTATTTTGAATAAAAATTTTGACTTTGACTTTGACTTTTATAATGCCGCTCCGAAATACGTACTCCGGTATACAACCCATATATTATGTTCCACTGCTGGGCCCGGGTCTCCTTCTCGAAATCAGGTGAATGCGGGGATGAACTTCACACATCTTCAAAGACTTTTAATCTCATCAGCTATGCAGGTTTCCTCACGATGTTTTCCTTCACAGGTGAGCTAGCGATGGTCATGTATTTAGGATGCACTTAGAAATTTAGAAAAACCATTAGACCATTCGCATAGTATATATATATATATATATATATATATTTAATAATAATTTAATAATTTATTTGAATCAAAAAAACATAGTATCAGTACAATTTTGGTCTTCGAAGCTACCATGTAAGTAAGTAAATACTTGTGGTTGGCAGCTTCACTTTTGGCTTGACTATTAATAATTGACAATTGAAATAAATACAATGCGATACAAAAAGTTTGAGCAAACATTTTTTTTTTTTTCTTTTTCCTAAAGACAGAAATGCTTGTGTGCGTTCGTGTGTGTGTGTGTGCGTGTGTGTGCATGCGCGCGTGTGTGTGTGTGTGTGTGTTTGTGTGTGTGTGTGTATTTATTTTTTTAATTATATAATATTATGTTGTAAAAGCAATTCAATGTCGTCGTAGCTTAAGCCATTAAGTAAGTTGAAAACAAGTTTTTTGCTAACCTTTAATTGTTTATCATAAAAAAATATATGTTTGTTTATTTTATTATACAGATAAGCTGATCGATAGGTGTACTGTGTTTTGGAAAATTTTGAATTACTTTCGGGGACTTTCACAATGGAATGTTTTCTTCTAGTTACAATAATTTTGGGATCGTATGGTAATTCTTTATGCTTTCTTAGGACAATGTTTAGAACATACAGTTTCCTAATAGACAAGACATTGCTGATACCATACAGCTCACTGGTTGGGAATATATATATATATATATATATATATATATATATATATACTAAATATATATAGGAAATAATATTATGTTTAATACTTGTCACTAAAAGTAGTTAAAAAAATCACATTAAATTAACGGTAGTAAAGTTTTACACAATATTAAAAAAAAAAGTCGATGATATATTAGCTTGGATCTGTCAAAACTAAAATGTCAGTTGTACCAGGCTGAAAGTAACCAAAATAGTTGCAATAGTCATAACCTAAAATTAATCAGTTTCCATATGAAGTGTTTTCTCGTTTACTTAATGCTCTGGCTAAAGCATCGCGTGCCGCAAGAGATTTACAACTCAATCCAGCAATCAGCGGAACGCTTAACTATGTGATAAGGTGTTGGCAAGTGATTGCGTCCGTTTATTCGAAGATATCACTGATATCCTTAGCTCGGCACGATACCGCGATTAGGGTGTAAATAATATATAATCAACAAGGTCTGCGATTGCTTTCTTAACGTTCGTAAATCATGAAAATATTCAGATATTATATTTTAGTAATCATAGGTTAAGTTATTTTGTAATCAAAATGGCAATAAAATCATATTTTATTTATAACTTTATGTCTGGAACGTCTCTATTGTTTTAACATTCATTATACGTTTCAAAAGCCTAAGAACGTCTTGGCAATGATTATGACATAAATAAGTTCATATTATATTACCTACCGACTACAAAATAATTCGATTGTGTCAATCTTTCATACTCTGGAACCTATAATCAGTGGAATTTATAACGTTGATTCTCGAGGGCACATTACTAGGAAAGACAAGTTCTGGACGTCCACAATGCAAATGGCTAGCCATAATGGAATGAACTGGGCTAAGATACCTATTAAAATTTGAAAAATCAAAAGAAATTGAAAATAAAAATGGAAATTATAAAAATTACGTCAGATCTGGGCTTTAGAAATATTTTGTATTGACGTCCATATTAAATAATCAATACGAAGATAGCACCTGATGATAATATTATAATAGTGGTGAAAATATTTATTTTAATGTACCTATATTATTTACTATCGCAAACGATAGTGTTGTTGCGACAGACTAGAAGAAATGACAGCTAGAAAACAGTTTCTTTTATATATATTTTTTTATTGTTGGTAACAAATAAATTTGCGCTTCGAGAAAGAACATCAATGTAAAAGTTCTTACACAAACTTCGTTTAAACGGAACTTATTTTCTCAGTAAGTTTGATCGGGGAGAAAACGGAAATATTATTATTTATAAATTGGTAGTCGGTATAACTTCTAGCTAAAAGCTATTTCGTATAATTTTTATTATGCTTTGATAAATGTAATTTCAACAATTAGTAAATATTATAATCATTGATACAATAAAAAGAGTTCCATTTTTCAGACCCACTTAAATAACCAAATAAAGACAATAAATTAATAAGTAAGACGCCCCCTGCGACGATCTGTGCAAGGTCGCTCGCAAAAACTGGATGCACTAAACTCAAGACAGAGAAAATTGGTGCTGAAAACGCCTTGGGAGTTGCCTATGTCCAACAGTGGTCGGCCAGGGCGTTAGCTTCAACTCCTAATATTCAGAATTGTCATCTGCGTAGCAAAACTTTAGGCGCATAGCTAGACCCAGAAGATGGCGTCTAATAATATGACATTAAAAATAATATATGAGTGGAGGTAATAAATGAGGTGCTCATTTGTGTCTATTGCTTTTTTATTATTTTGTTTTTAAATAGAAAGCTTTCAATATGCAGGGACTTTCTTTTCTGCGCATTTCAAATCTTTTTTTACTCATTACAACTTAAACCTTGTTTTCGTTTTTCGAAAATGATTTATTTCTTTCATTGACGATGATTCCATATACAATTTTATATGATAAAATATTTTATCACAGTAAATAAAGCTTAAATTTGTACACTCAGGGAAAATTGTAGTCGTAAATTGTTAGTTTGTTCTTGACAACTTTTGTGTGCCAACAGGCGTGTAACGCGTACGTAATGGCCTCCCATTCGCTAGATCACCCCATTCTGCCAAAAATATACACTTATATTATGTATGCCATAATATTACTTCCATCCAATTATAGCTGAACTTATTTTTGTTACTAATATAAATATATTAGATATTTTAGATTAATTTTAACAAACTCTGTTTACGCTAGAATTTGTTTTGTTTATTTAGATTTTTATTTTATTTTAGAGTTTGTTAATTATTGATTTTATCTATATTATTTTATATTATGTACCTACTGTTACGCAATGGTTTGATTGGAAAAAAAGGAAATGCATTCACATTTGTACCTTTTTTTACTTTATCATCTTGTTACAAAAGCATTTTTTACTCAACATCACAAAGTTAAATAAAATAAGTTTTTAATGTATAATGCTTTATATTATAATGTCCAGATAATATCAAAGAAAATCTTCCATACGATCACGATTACAGCCAGTTCCAGCCCAGCTATTCCACGGCGCATTACCCTCGACCACGGCACTCAGAACCTATTTGCTGGGGATCAGATTAACGCCGACACTTCTCCTCCTATGCCGGCGGTCTAGAGAAATATTATGCTGTACAAAAATATATAAACGCTATGTTTAATAAAAGTTGTGATTAACAAAATACTTTTTTAAAAACACCATTAAAGATAATGTTGAAATAATATAATTCATATTATCCAGATAGTTATATTAGTTAATAGGCAAAGAACTATACTTTTAATTGTATCATTTAAACAGGACAATGTTTTATTAATAGTCTCTTTGATAATGAATGAATTCATTGTTAAATATCGAAAACTAAAAAACGTTACAAACGATCGACTACTTCCAGATTTTCTTTTTCTTCAATGTGTAAAATATGTAAATATCTTTATAATATCTTCTATGTATGATAGAAGATATTATAAAGATATTTACATATTTTACACAATGAAGAAAAAGAAAAGGAAAATTTTTATCACCAAAAACTTATTGAAAATATACGAGAGCAGGTATATTATCTTTGACAGTCGCATACTTGATTTATTTTTTATTGAAAATATTTTAGTAGGCGGCAAAAATTCGCATCTTTTTTAATGAAAAATCCCTGTTATTTTAATTACGGGTGGCATTCTTATTAATAAATATTTTCTAATATTAAAAAAAAATTAAAAGGTAAAAACATGGGCGCGGCTATTTTACTGTTTAATCATATTTTACCGGGTATCCAATGGAGGGCAATAACGTCACTCGCGACATTCATCTGCCGTATAGCAGTCAGTTGAACAAAACAAACTGGCAATAGAATAGATTTCCCGTGGGAGCTCTATATTATGACTTTCCATAGCTGAATATTTTGGTGCGCTCCCGTATATGACCAACCATTATCTGTAACTTGTATTTATTTATTTTAGCACGAGGGATTTCACTGGCACTCATTATATTCTGATTGCGTTTGTTTTACTGAATATTTATTTCATCATCATTATCAACATTTACACCGTTTCACATGACTCAACGTTAAACCTAGGCGTTTAACGTTGAGTTTAATTATTATTATGCTTTACATGATTTTTCTAAATTTCTATGTGCATCTAGAATATAAGATCATCGCTCCTTCACCAGTGAAGGAAAACATCGTGAGAAAACCTGTATGCCTGAGGAGATTGAAAATCTTTGAAGAAGTGAAATACACCAACTCACAATGGGCCAGCCCGGCGCATCGGTGAACAATTTCCCAATATCCTACCCGCCTTATTTCGAGGAGGTGACATTTGCCCAGCAGTGGGACATAATATATAAGTTGATGCTTTAGGCATAGCATGGCGAACATCTGGTTAGTTCCAAATAAAAACAACCATTTCACATGAGATTTAAATGTATCTTCATGGTCATTATTTGTTTATAAATTTTAAAAATATTACTTAATAAATACAAGAGAGACGCGCTACAAGAAATTCTATAACAACTTAACACGATACAGTTATAATGATATGTATAATGTGAGTGATATATGTATAGTGTATATATTAAGAACATAATTTCAAATATCTGTGTGTCCAAGAGTGACACCACATCGTTATCAAAGCTGTCGCCTTAAGTATATCGCTTGTAAGTTGTAATATAATTGTACCAGTACCCTGTCGGCAAACTGGCTAATAGCTTTATATAACAAGCCCGTAATTAGAATTAAATACAAATATATTATATAAAGCCACTGGGAACCAGTGGGAACCGCTAGCAATGCACACCACAAAGACACGCAGCTGAAAAAAGGGAAAGAGAAAGAACAGAAAAGATCATACTCATATCTTTAAGGTCGGCAAATATTCTTCTGATGTAGCAGGTGGATGCGTCTCGATTATCCGTTACCACCAGATGAAACTGTCAGTTTGCCGCCTCTTATATATAAATATTGTGGATCGCATTGCTGTCATCTTAAATGTACGTAAGACGACAATCGAATTCAGAAATTCAAATATTAAAAAAATGTTCTATATGTTAGTAAATCACGCCCGTTGCCGGCATTAGAGTCGAATTCACTTTCAAAGCATGACATTAGATATTTACATAATAAACCCGGTCCCTTGTCTGTCTTGAGGCATTACATAACTTGAAATTACATCTTTCGTCAACATACACAATAACTTTATGTTGTAGTACGAAATATTTTCAGTCCTACACAATTCTCATTTAAAACTTGCACAGCCTATAATTGATTTTATTTCATATGCGATAAATTTATAAAATACTAATGGAAGTTTATCATACAAAAAAGTATCACTTAAATATTTGCCTTTTTCCGCGCGATAAAAGAATTTTCCATAAAAAATATATTTGCTTTTAGCCGCGCTTTATTATTTACGATGATGACAAATACGGGCCAGAAAAGCGCACTGATGTTAGCATTTCAAAGTGACCCTTATCAATTCACTGACGTGTTGTCAACTCGCCTGTCCATTAGCATGTTTTGTTCCACACAAAAAGTAATGTCGAAACACTACATCCCCGACAATGCACGTCTACAAGAAAATATATAATGTTTTGATAAGAAAATTGTTTTATTTTACTGTATATTTCTTCAGCAATCGAATTCTGTTAGGCTGCGTCCTGCGTGAGCGATCTAGACAGGAACGCAAGGCGGTGCGGCGCTGCGCAAAAAGAACAATCTGTCAAAACCTATTGAAGTGTCCTTCGTGACCAAACGCACGTGAGTTGGTTTGATATTTTGACTTTGATTTGATTTTGATGACGTGCCGGCGTCGGTAACGGTTGTGCGAGCGTACACGTAGGACACAGCCGCCGCGTCGCACCACATTGCAACGAATTCGCGTGTCACCGCTTCATAATCGCGTTCGCTGTTAACCGTCTACATAGGATGTAGGCTTATGATAGTTCGAAAGCTGTTCATGGTAAAAGCTAAGATATGCCTAATATCGACTTAGTTAATCCGCGATTGCTAACGTTCCCTACGTTAGCATCACGCCCATATATTGACTATACCGCGACGCAAAATGTTAGGCCTCTGGTATTACTAACCTTTCTCTCTTACTACATAAAGCGACAACGCTAAAAAAGGAAGAAGGCACCGAAGGAATAAATTATAAATAATATTAACTAACTATCATATTCCACGTTAGCTCAGACTCGTGAATAGTTCGTAAGAATATGTTACGTATCGGATCTGAAATAAACGGAATTCATAAAAGTAACATCCCATTAATAAAACCTGTACAGGCATGTACATATCTTACACATTATCTACGCTTGGCGGAATCTAAACCCGCTATTACTGTAAGAAGTTTGAAAAATTTTATATTACAATATACAGTGAAACTTGGTTAAGTGGGACCTGGATAAGTGAGAAACCTCCATAACTGGAACTCATGCTGAGGTCCCAACACTTTGGCACTGAATTACCTCTGTTAGTGGGACGAGGTAAGCCTCTATATCTGGGATTTGTTCTTTCGATTTATCATCATAGTTACCTTTATAACTGAGACAGCGAGTAAATTTTATATGCATAAACCTCTGTAACTGAGATAACATTGTTTGTTTACTCATTCTTATTCTACCCACAAATTCCACACGTAATTCCAAGTACGTAAGTACAAATTTTGAGCTTCAATTACCTTCAGTTTTAGTTTCGCTTTACTATCATACAGATGTTTATTTGAAAAATGCCAAAACGTTATCATTACGTGAAAAACTGAAGTTAATATCCGTTTATGAAAGTGGGAAGACACGCGAAGAAGTTTGTGCCGAATTTAATGTGCCAAAATCGACTCTTTGTAGAATAATTCAGAGTAAACATAAAATTGAATACTTTTGTTGATTACATTTGTATGATTACCTTTAACTAAAACCTTTTTATTACCTTTTTATTAAAACTCATTTATATACATAACACGTTATTTTATTTAATGATTGCACCTGTATAACTGAAATAACCTGTATTCTCACCTCTATTATTGGAACCCTCTGTAAATGAGATAGATATTTATTTATACCTGTATATCTGAGACACTGGGTAAGTGGAATACCTCTACAAGTGAAACGAAATTGCAGGTCCCTTGATGTCTCACTTAACCAGGTTACACTGTAATAATAAAATGTAAAATGCTTTGACATTCTCTCACAATCCGACCCTCCCAGCAAAGCATTTGGCTGTGATGGTATTAGCAAGGACATGCTATGGCCCGTCGCTGATCTACTGTCTCCAATAATAGCCCATATCTTTAACTTCTCTATTTCTTCTAATACTTTTCCCTCCTAGTGGAAGCAGGCTCATGTAATTCCTCTCCCTAAAAATTCTAATCCTATCTCTCCCTCAGATTATCGCCCTATCTCAATCCTACCTATCCTTTCAAAAATTCTTGAACAAGTCGTTTATAAGCAATTTTCTCAATTCTTGCACAAAAATAATTTACTGAGCCCCTACCAATCTGGATTTCGTCCATTTCACAGTACTACCACAGCATTACTCAAGGTAACGGATGATTTACGTCTGGCAATGGACAACAAAATGCTTTCAATTGTCATCTTGTTGGATTTCAGCAGCGCTTTCAACTCAGTGAACTACGATGTCTTACTTGCCATCTTAAGTTCGATTGGCATGTCCCAGTCAGCGTTGTCGTGGTTTGAGTCTTACCTCCGAGGACGAAAACAGCGCATTTATACTTCAGAGTACAGTTCCAGTTGGTGTGAACTTAAGTCTGGAGTACCTCAGGGTGGTGTCTTATCGCCTTTACTCTTCGCTGTATTCATTAATGAGCTTACTAAGATCATCAATTCTAACTTTCATTTTTATGCAGATGACCTACAGCTTTATAGGCACTCTACCACCGATGACATTGCTAGTGCAATTAAGGAGCTTAATTGTGACCTCTCGAGAATCAATGAATGGGCTAACACATTTAGTCTCCTAAACTAGACCTTGGTAATTTAGATAAAATTATGTATAACCACAATGTAATCGAATTTAGTTCCAGTGCAAAAAACTTGGGTTTGTTTATGGACGATGACTTATCTTGGTCTGTGCACGTTGGCAACGTTAGTAAGCGTGTGCACTTTTCTCTGCATGTTCTAAAACGGTTGCAAAATTTTCTACCTATCTCGACTAAAATACTTCTAGCACAATCTCTTCTACTTCCTCTTCTTGACTATGCGGATGTTTGTTATTTGGATATAACTGAGGATCTCCTTAACAAACTAGAACGTCTCCAAAATTTGTGCATACGTTTTATTTATGGCCTACGAAAATTCGATCACATATCCGAATTTCGCAGTAAACTACAATGGCTCCCTATCCGCCTTCGACGCAATTCTCACATTTTGACGACTCTGTTTAAAATTTTCGCCACTTGTTCTCCACCCTATCTCTTCGAATGCTTTAATTATACCCCTCCGAGTGACAGGCCTGTAAGATCTTGCACCGACAAAAAAGCTCTGGTAATACCTTACCACAACACTAACTTCTATGGAAACTCCTTTTCTGTTCGTGCTGCTCAGTTGTGGAATGCCCTTTCCGTAAACATACAGCAAAGTCCATCAGTATCCACATTTAAATCAAGATTAAAAAGCCACTACTTGTCATCTTCATAGATATTTTAATAATATGTATATTGATAATATGTATTTTATGTAATAGGATATAATATTTTATATAATTATAATAAGTATGTATATATTTTAGTATATTATGTAAATATATATGTTTATATATATGCTTATTTGTTTGTATTTATGTGGTAATATAGATGAATTTGTTTTTGTGATGATATATTTATATATAAATGTTCCTTCTGATTCTTTTGTACGATGTCCGCTTTAGAATCTCTTCACGCACTCATTATGGTTTGCTGGTAGAGATCTCTTATAGAGATAAGCACACCATTGTAATACATCATGTAATATTATATTAGTTCTTATTAATTGTATGTGCATAAAGAATAAATAAATAAATAAAATAATTATTATTCCATAATAATAATTTCCAATTTTAAAAAGATCAATAATAAAAATTGTGCTATTGTTTTCTATTTCAGAATATGATTGATTCTGACGTTTCAGTAAGACTTGATCGCACTTTTGAAGAGTCAAAATTAGATTTTAATTGGAGTTATATTATTTCACTGGCAATTGAATTAAATACGTAATTATAATTTTGCTAAGGGATTCATTAAATAGGTATATTATGTGATCTTCTCCCTATCGTATCGTTGATCTTTCTTTAACTCTCATATTTTTATAACTATTCATTTATTGCTGCCCGAAAAACTTTTTCAGAAAGCTTTCTTTCAGCGTTTGAAGACGAAAGTCTTCAACCAACACGTTCTCCCGTGATGGTCGGGGCCGAATCATGACCTCTTAATTTACGACTATCTCATCAGGATTCTCTCATTTTTAAATGCGTTAAGAAATTTAGAAAAACCATTTCAAGGCACCACAGAGGTCAGGATCGAACCCATACCTCTCACTCAAGTGGCTGTGCCCGTACCCTCTGATCGCTCTTCTACGCTGCTTTATGAGATAAAAAAAATAGCATATGAGGACAAATGAAGAGTCGAAGCCTTTTTGAAGACTATCGACGCTCATAACCAGAGGTTAATGTAGATACTTTTCCCTCCTTTCCCCATTCCACCAATTGGCCACCGGAAACTCACAAACCGCACGAAAGGCGACAGCTTACGCCGATTTCATGTGAGTGAGAGGTACCACCCCGGTCATGCCGGCCCAATTCTGGTGTAAAGCAGCATGACACTACCTCTTTAAAAAATATTTTACAATATTATTTGAAAACATATTTTTTTAACATAATCATCATACTGAATAGGATTAATAAAATAGATATTGTATAATAGGATATTGTGTTTACGAATTATTCAAGCGAATATTAACGGAAATGAGGCTAGATAATAGCCCATATCTTTAACTTCTCTATTTCTTCTAATACTTTTCCCTCCTAGTGGAAGCAGGCTCATGTAATTCCTCTCCCTAAAAATTCTAATCCTATCTCTCCCTCAGATTATCGCCCTATCTCAATCCTACCTATCCTTTCAAAAATTCTTGAACAAGTCGTTTATAAGCAATTTTCTCAATTCTTGCACAAAAATAATTTACTGAGCCCCTACCAATCTGGATTTCGTCCATTTCACAGTACTACCACAGCATTACTCAAGGTAACGGATGATTTACGTCTGGCAATGGACAACAAAATGCTTTCAATTGTCATCTTGTTGGATTTCAGCAGCGCTTTCAACTCAGTGAACTACGATGTCTTACTTGCCATCTTAAGTTCGATTGGCATGTCCCAGTCAGCGTTGTCGTGGTTTGAGTCTTACCTCCGAGGACGAAAACAGCGCATTTATACTTCAGAGTACAGTTCCAGTTGGTGTGAACTTAAGTCTGGAGTACCTCAGGGTGGTGTCTTATCGCCTTTACTCTTCGCTGTATTCATTAATGAGCTTACTAAGATCATCAATTCTAACTTTCATTTTTATGCAGACGACCTACAGCTTTATAGGCACTCTACCACCGATGACATTGCTAGTGCAATTAAGGAGCTTAATTGTGACCTCTCGAGAATCAATGAATGGGCTAACACATTTGGTCTCCTAAACTAGACCTTGGTAATTTAGATAAAATTATGTATAACCACAATGTAATCGAATTTAGTTCCAGTGCAAAAAACTTGGGTTTGTTTATGGACGATGACTTATCTTGGTCTGTGCACGTTGGCAACGTTAGTAAGCGTGTGCACTTTTCTCTGCATGTTCTAAAACGGTTGCAAAATTTTCTACCTATCTCGACTAAAATACTTCTAGCACAATCTCTTCTACTTCCTCTTCTTGACTATGCGGATGTTTGTTATTTGGATATAACTGAGGATCTCCTTAACAAACTAGAACGTCTCCAAAATTTGTGCATACGTTTTATTTATGGCCTACGCAAATTCGATCACATATGCGAATTTCGCAGTAAACTACAATGGCTCCCTATCCGCCTTCGACGCAATTCTCACATTTTGACGACTCTGTTTAAAATTTTCGCCACTTGTTCTCCACCCTATCTCTTCGAATGCTTTAATTATACCCCTCCGAGTGACAGGCCTGTAAGATCTTGCACCGACAAAAAAGCTCTGGTAATACCTTACCACAACACTAACTTCTATGGAAACTCCTTTTCTGTTCGTGCTGCTCAGTTGTGGAATGCCCTTTCCGTAAACATACAGCAAAGTCCATCAGTATCCACATTTAAATCAAGATTAAAAAGCCACTACTTGTCATCTTCATAGATATTTTAATAATATGTATATTGATAATATGTATTTTATGTAATAGGATATAATATTTTATATAATTATAATAAGTATGTATATATTTTAGTATATTATGTAAATATATATGTTTATATATATGCTTATTTGTTTGTATTTATGTGGTAATATAGATGAATTTGTTTTTGTGATGATATATTTATATATAAATGTTCCTTCTGATTCTTTTGTACGATGTCCGCTTTAGAATCTCTTCACGCACTCATTATGGTTTGCTGGTAGAGATCTCTTATAGAGATAAGCACACCATTGTAATACATCATGTAATATTATATTAGTTCTTATTAATTGTATGTGCATAAAGAATAAATAAATAAATAAAATAATTATTATTCCATAATAATAATTTCCAATTTTAAAAAGATCAATAATAAAAATTGTGCTATTGTTTTCTATTTCAGAATATGATTGATTCTGACGTTTCAGTAAGACTTGATCGCACTTTTGAAGAGTCAAAATTAGATTTTAATTGGAGTTATATTATTTCACTGGCAATTGAATTAAATACGTAATTATAATTTTGCTAAGGGATTCATTAAATAGGTATATTATGTGATCTTCTCCCTATCGTATCGTTGATCTTTCTTTAACTCTCATATTTTTATAACTATTCATTTATTGCTGCCCGAAAAACTTTTTCAGAAAGCTTTCTTTCAGCGTTTGAAGACGAAAGTCTTCAACCAACACGTTCTCCCGTGATGGTCGGGGCCGAATCATGACCTCTTAATTTACGACTATCTCATCAGGATTCTTTCATTTTTAAATGCGTTAAGAAATTTAGAAAAACCATTTCAAGGCACCACAGAGTTCAGGATCGAACCCATACCTCTCACTCAAGTGGCTGTGCCCGTACCCTCTGATCGCTCTTCTACGCTGCTTTATGAGATAAAAAAAATAGCATATGAGGACAAATGAAGAGTCGAAGCCTTTTTGAAGACTATCGACGCTCATAACCAGAGGTTAATGTAGATACTTTGCCCTCCTTTCCCCATCCCACCAATTGGCCACCGGAAACTCACAAACCGCACGAAAGGCGACAGCTGTCACTTTACGCCGATTTCATGTGAGTGAGAGGTACCACCCCGGTCATGCCGGCCCAATTCGGCTGTAAAGCAGCATGACACTACCTCTTTTATAATATATTTTACAATATTATTTGTAAACATAATTTTTTTAACATAATCATCATACCGAATAGGATTAATAAAATAGATATTGTATAATAGGATATTGTGTTTACGAATTATTCAAGCGAATATTAACGGAAATGAGGCTAGAATAGAAACACAGGACATTCAAAGCCGACCCCAAATAAATGGCAATAATAATAACTAGGAAGATGATGATGATGACGTAAGGTCAAATTGGGTTGGATTCGAGTGAGGTGGCTGAGTATTTTGTACATTTTTATAAAGCGTCCTAAAATTCCAACAATTAATAAAAAAATGCGTGCTTACAAACTACAAAGTACACAATATGACAGAAATTAAACTTTAATTTCTAATATTTAACTACTAAACGAATACACCAACCAATAGTATTGCTTCATGCTACGTTCGCCCTTTCTCACTCTCTCTAAATCGGCCTCAATCGCTCCCTTTTCTTCGACATCGTTGCACATGACACATCTGTGTGACGTGTTTTATCCGTAAAAAAATTACCTTCATACGCGTAAAGAAATATCAATTCAATAATGATTAATAACAATTATAAGCACACATTTAAATATGTGTTAAAATGTATACTAACATAGCTTAGATTACCACTTACCTATGCCTGTCTCAGAATGTATACAGAACTAGCTGTTGCCCGTAGCTTCGCCTGCGTCTGCCTAAGATTTACAACGGGATCTTAGTACGCAAAATAAATAAGTTTTCTGGTTGATTTTTTACACCTTGTGTCCGATAAACCCAAATATCTTAGCATTTTTTTTTTAGAATAAAATTTAGATACTTATGTATAACGTAGCTTTCAAACGGTGAAAGAATTTTTGAAATCGGTGGACCGATTTACCGACCGTACTTTTTGAGCCTATTTATTACAACCAAACAAACAAACAAAGTTTTCCTCTTTATAATATTAGTGTAGATAAATATTGATAACGCTTCATATTACAAGACTGTGCATGAATTTTGTATAAGCTTTGTGCTTCTGTCCAATATGCAATGATCCCATTAATTAGTGAGAAAGTTCGCTTGAAAACGTGTTTAAAGAGTGCTATTTGTATTCCAAATTTTAAGCACGCTTTTAAGTGTTCGGCTACCCCACTAAATCTAGGTAAACGCTGAAAAATGTGCCGCTATATGTTGTTAAGGTTTAAATAAACGGTTAACGTAGAACATCCTGCTATATTATTCACTAAGCAGCCTTACTGTGTGTCATAAAAAGACAGGACATAATATGCAGGTACAGTAATTTTTAGGTCTTTCTTTTGTAGGAGTAAAATCAAACAACGATGTTACATGATGTCACACGATGTTACACGAAGATGTCACATGAAGCGTTAAATGAAAAATGCCTGGAAAATGGCTCCACATCCAAGGAAGGCAGCAGGCGAGTTACAAACTGTATATTAACAAATTCATTGTATATTTAATAAAAAAGTATCAAAAAAAGAAAACATTTATTTACCCTTCACTATTCACTAATCCCTTTTCTATACTAATATTAAAAAGAGGAAAGATTTGATTGTTTGTTTGTATTGAAAAGCCTCCAAAATTACTTGACCGATTTGAAAAATAATTTCACTCTTGGAATAGGCTATATTAAATTTTCAAAAAGTTAGGGACCCGTTTTAAATCTTATTCGACGCAAGCAAAGCTGCGTGCAACAGCTAAAATTTTAAAATTGTTCGTAAGTACTAGACTCCTGTCGTGCGTCGGAGCTACGCACACACTTTTTTATTTATTTAATACATAAAGATTTCTTCAGTGTATATTATTATTCTGGTAATCACACGACTCTGTTTACATTAATTAAATAAAACACTCATAATCAGCTAATATTATGGGTCCCGGTATTTCAAAGGGGGTATTATGTTTCAAGGAGAATGTGAAATGTTCCAAGCCTACTAATTAAGGAAGCAACGAAAGACCGTTTCTTATTTGTTATTTATGAATGGTCAGAGAAGTTTATGTGGGCTTTTCTGGGTGCTATTAATATTGTGAATGTAAATAATTTATGGGACGGGCTATACTCGGGTCTTTGGCGCATTTGGAAGTGACCCATAGAGTTAAGGTTTTTGACATGCCCTTGTGGAATAGAATGGGCCGATTATTTTTAGTGATCCGTACAGAATAATTTTTACCTTGAGTAATTAATGTTTTGTATAAAATATATTTGTCACTAAATTTATTACATTCTATCTTTTGATTTCATGCTCATAATTATTGGATATTTACTTTTGTTTAGACTTAGCCATTTGTCAATTTTATTTATCCTCTACAATGTATTTGAAGGATACATTGAGGAGGATAAATTGAAAAATGGCTAATTCTGAACAAAAGTAATGTTCGAAAAATATCCAATAATTATAAGCATTAAATAAAAAGATAGAATGTAATAAATTCAGTGATTTTCCAAACCAATACTCAGTAATTACCACCATTAATGAACCCCCACCGTCACATCCAGCCTTCGAACCACTGCACGTTGTGTGGTGAGATATTATTATGTATGTGCTATATTGACATCATTATCATCACCCTTTATCCGTCCACTGCTGAATATAAACTTCTTTAATGAATACCAAGAGGTTAGATCCCATACGCATCCAACATGGACCGGCCACTTTACAGAGATCGTATTCCCACTTGGTTACTTATTAAGCCCAAATAAATGTCATACAACTAAGAAAAAAAAAACAAATGAACGGATTTTATCGCGGTTACTTATGTTTTTTACATGCCAGACGTTTCGGATACTTTACAGCAATCATGTACACGGTAGCTAATTAATAATCTTTCAAAGAAGTTATCTACCCTCATATTATAAAGAGGAAAACATTGTTTGTTTGTTTGGTTGTTATTCGAAAGCTACATTATCCACGAGTAACATAGGCTAAATTTTATTCTGGAAAAAAATATTTGGGTTTTTCGGACACAAGGTGTAAAAAATCAACCAGAAAAGTTACTTATTTTGCGTACTAAGATCCCGTTGTAAATCTTATTTATTTATTTATTTATTTAATAAGGACACCAGCAGTACACATGATAACATTTTTGTGATAATATACAATAACGAAGCAAAATAATTCTGATGTGTGTACCTTTGTAGGTGACACAGCGTTCACAATATTATGTCAAGTAAGTTATTAATAATTATAATTAGTAACAAATTAAATTAAATCTTAGTTAACGCAGGCGAAGCTGCGGGCAACAGTTAGTAGGTCAGTAAAAATCTGAACTAAATTCTACTTTTGGTTATACAAATGGTCGAACAAACACCACTAAAGATATTATTTCCAACGTATTTGGTAGATTTACGTCCGATATACAAGCTGTGTTGGATTTGGCAAATGACAGACAAATTGGCGGGCTGTGAACGTGACGCGTGTTAGCTACAGTAACTACGCTACGGTATGGAGGGAAGGCATCGAATAAATCATATTCTGTACAACAGCAAATATTTCAACTTTTATTCTTCTATTACCTATATTATGTAGCGCACGAATATATTTGTATCATGTATAAGTACATTAAAAGGGAACAAAATAGAAGGTAAATATTTTTTTTAATATATTGGAACGTAGTTCCTTACGGCAATAATTATAATTTTGCTGTGCGACCGAACTGAAAAAAATGTGATAGTAAAACCGTAAGAAAAAGTGCGTGGAATAAAAAGCGTTAAATGAGACGTGTGCAGGCGCGACAGTCGCATACACAAGCGAGTAGTGTATAATACCTTTCTTTTTAGGCGAAGGAACTTCGTTCCTACCTGGTGTCCCACGACACCACATTTCTTTTTTTTTACTATAATGAAACGATATTTACGGATTTTGTCGCGGCTCAATGCAATTTTTGATGACATGGTCCTCACGTGACAATGGTTGCTGTGAAGTATCCTAAACGTTGGGATAGAACAAATGAAATTCGTGAAGAAAGCAATGTATACATTTTTATTAAATAGGTGTAATAAATAATAAATACAGGCCTAGATAGACAGAAAGAAAGCCTAGATTTAGATAGCCTTTGCACGATTGAGTACTCATACATACAAGAGTATGCATTTGTGAATTGTGCGCATGTGTGAACTTCAGTTTACTTCTCGTTGGTTTATTTATGAATAGAGGTGGTTATGGTGTGCAGTTTTCTATCCATTATCTTTAATAGCAACATTAACTAGTACAGGATCAATTGTTCCTTTTTTTTTTTTTTTGATGACGCAGCGGAAATCATTTACGACCATACCAGGGCCTGGGTAGGCGCACTGGCGTGTGTGGGGACTCGCATTTGGGTGCCCTACTCCACTCAAACCACTGCGTGAGCCTTCAGCCGCTATATTTGAGGGACCCGGATCTGTGCAGACTGGTCCCGGCAAATACCACATTCTCCACAATAGGGGGACTGCCCGGCTACGACTTGGCCGTCCCCACGACGTCGTGTCTTAAGCTGGGTCCGGGTTCCCATCCCAAGCCCGACACGAGCACAGGGGCTTTATTGAAGGCGCATTAAAGATCTATTGTTCCTTACATTACATAGCATTATACTATCTGTATACATTCGTAAATTAATTTCCTACTAGTTGACTCAGGGTGAATAATTTTTGATGAAATTAGGTAGTAATATCATAAATCATGATGTAATAATATTTATTAGAAGACAATTTTTGAAGGTTCTTGCTGAATACCTTCTTACTTTATCATTATTCTTCCACTGCTCAACTTAGAATTCCATCAATAAAATATATAAAATACTTTCTTACTTACATAAATCTAATGGTGCCATAAAATAGTAATTCGCATACTGGTATATATAGAAATTAGGTATATGGCGGCTGTTTACTTTTGGCATGACTTTAAAAATACATTTATATTTCAAAGACAACTAATCTAAGGCCCACTTAAACTTATTATAACTTTCTTTTCCTTGTTATTATTATTTTGTATTAAACCAAAAAAAGGAATTGTAATTTAAATCAAACATAATAATACTTTTTGATGAATTGTCACTCAACGAATTGGTTTCGATAAAACCTCCCTCAATGAGCTCAATATTCATTAATGTAACCGTATTTTTATAGTCCTTGGGCTGATTCCTCTTTGTTTTCGTTTGATTAAAAGTTATTCCAAGTTAATCTATATATGAAGCGTTACGGGAATTTCTTATCAATTTGAAGTGCTTTTTGTCTATTGTTCGGCTTAATCGATAACGGAACGAAATTCCATTAAAGGAATACCATTGAGAACGTACACAAAAAATGTACACAATTTTCGATTTTCATGCTTTCATTTATCCAAGAAAAGAATCCCGGAACCTTTTAATTATTTTTTTCCCTTTGACAGCTATTGATCGTTTAGGGTTTCAATAGGTGAGGTTCTGTTTTATTTCAAATACTTAGCAAAGTGATAATAAATCACTGGGAAAGTGAAAGCAGCTTTTAAAGCCTTCCGTCTATAAATCATCCACGAATGAGGCATCCGTGGAACACACGCAGGGGAAGTTCTACAAATACCAGCTTTCAGCTTGGTGGTAATAATGTGGGCAACATTGTATTCATAGTAGCAAGGTAAATACCGACTGCGTTATTATTTACTGACTTAGGAAGTGAGGTGCTACTTTAATAGCGAAACGCATTTATCATTAGTAAAGTGTAATTTAACAATTGAATTAAGATTTATGTAAGGCTTAATATAAAAATAATATACTTGTATATTCACACAATCATTACCATCAGATAGTTAATAGAATCGGGCGTTACTTTGAGGAAATCAATTATAAAAAGATATTAATTAACTCTAAATTAATTAGCAATATACCCCGCGAACTACGCAGTCCTTACAGAAAGTGTGCGAGTGCACGCAATGTAGGCCGGGGCTATATCCATGCATATGCGTGAACTCACACATTTTCTGCAAAGACTGTGTGGTTCGAAGGATATATTTTGCTGATTGATTTATAATTTAATATCTTTTCATCATCATCAGACTTCATCCATCAACTGCTGAATATAATCGAGGGATCAACGAACGCCAAGACGACATATACCACTGTGATATGGCCACTGCAAGGAGATCGTCCTACTTAAACGCGGCCTTCACTCAATATTTATATTATAATGAGCTTGTTAAATTATTTGGTGTTAGTTGGCTAGGCAAATAGGAACATGAAACTAGCCCAAACAATTTATTCACGTGTTGCCTATACCTAGACGTAAAATGCTAAGTCTAAGTGCAGTAATTACACTGGCTGTCCTCATTTGTTTTCGTAACACAACAAAGCTATTTCACGGAAGAATCAAGTATAAATGATGGTGCCCATATAAGGTTAGTTGGAACAAGAGCTTCGCTTGTACCATGGTTTTATCAGTTTAAGATGGATATCATTTGAGCAATGAAAGTATAAAAAATAATGAACAGTTTCATTTATTTATTGCTTACGAATATTGCAACATGCGCGTGTATTTTTTTACCACATAGTATTATTTGCGTCACAGATAATTAAGTTTTTCTGAACACAGTGGTAACTTTTAATATGCTTAAGTAAGCAGAATCATTAGGAACGGGCGTCCCCTAATGACTGAAGCACTATTGAATTTACCGGTGCCTCCTTTAAATGGGTGATTTATCAAATGTCAGGCTACAAAAGTAGTTGGAAAAGTATTACCAAGTGGCGCTTAATCATCTGTTGAGACAATTTCGTAAGTACTTCAGCTTACTGTGTAAATTAACGTGTTATAAATGCGAAAGTAACTCTGCCTGTCTGTCTGTTACGCTCACGCCTAAACCACTGAACCGATTTTGATAAAATTTGAAACAAAGATAGATAAGAGCTTGGGAAAGGACATAGGCTACTTTTTGTTGCGAAAAAAAAGCTTAAGTGGCTTAAGTTGAATAGGGGATGAAAGTTTGTATGGAAGTTCGACATTATACATATGAAACTTTGCATTTAGGCACTTGATAAGAATTAAATGACCATTAATAATTGTTCCACCGTTTTTAAGATTTTTACCTATTTGGGCATGAAATAGGAGATGAAAGTTCGCAGGGTAGTTCAAAAAAATCCCTCTGTGTTTACTATACGTACGTACGGAACTGCGCCTCTCCGAATTTAACGCGAGCGAATCCGCGGGCAACAGCTAGTTTGAATATAAAGTGCTTATCTATACGACCACCGACTAGTTAAAATAGTTTTAATTTAGTGGTGATCAATTTGAATATATAAAACCTACGTCACGTTACGAAACCATCGTAGCGTGACTATTTTAAGTGCCAGTATATAGATATATATATATATTATTTTAGCATTGTGGCTCAAAAAGCAAGTAAAGTAAATTAAAAAATTGATTAAGCATCAATTAATATAAATCCACCTGGCTAGAAACAAAAAAATTGTAGGCACTAATACAAAGCTTTAATACATAACTATCTCAAACGCAGAATTTTGTTTCTGAGCTTTTGTTACTTAATCTATCTCCAGTGATCCATATTTTACGAAATATGTTGGTATAATATGAAAGCTGTTTGAAAATTTTTAATATAAAACGTTTTTAATCATCGTACTTTAATATCACGAGAGCGATCAAAGTTTAACAAAGTATCAAATCTTGTAAAGTGGCGCATCGCATCGCAGTCATAAATCAACCTTACACAAACTAAAGTAAAATAAACATAGGAACTAATTAGTGTACAAAATTCATGTGGGACCAAGCGGGTATGGGTGAAGTACAGTTTGATGTTGCGCTCACAAAATTAGCCAAGTTTAGGGCAAAGTCGACCTCGCCTCTAACAAGTTAATTTAAACTGCCCGAGTGATTTGCACTGAACCGTGACAATAACTCGTTTATTCTAAAGTTATTGAAATTTGAATTTATAATAATATACTATTATAATAATATTATTATAAATAATAATAAACACATAAATGTGCAGCTATTTCAATTGATTCATAAATACATGGTGCTCTGAATGTATAAAAAATTAATATAGTTTTAATATATCTCTACGAATGTTCGAAATAATAATATAGACTAGACGTTAAGAACGAAGGGCAAATATCATATTATATAGATTAAATATATTTTATGGGTCTTTTAATTTGAGTGACGGCATTGTCCGAAACGGTGACGTTTATTTGGAGTAACAGTAACTCGGCTTTGGTCTGAAACTAACAAAAGTTATTACTTTTGAATATGTTTCAATGTTCCGACTTTAGTTGCATGAAATCAAAAGCCTTAGCGTTTATTAAAAGATTACTATTTCTATAAGTATGGTCAATAGCTTAATGTTAAAAAAATCGGTTGTCTGTAAAATCGGTTTACTGACGATAGTTGAACGTGACGACGTCTCGTGCCTCTTTGTCGCTTGTTCCGCGCTCTCGCTTGCACTTCAAGCCTTAAATGGAACGCCTCAGAGAGAGGTAACGCCGCATGGGTCATGTTTTTTTTCGTGCGTGCAGCCGGCTCCATCGAATAATAAGACCTTGTCACGTGAAAAATAGCAATCTGAGCAAACAAAATAATTTAATATTATAGACTTTCATCAACTTATATAATATTGTTCCACTGCTGAACACGGGTCTCCTCTTCAAAATCAGGCAAGGAGGGTTTCGAGCTATAGTTTACCGATGCGCTGGTCAATTTCGGGTTGATGAATTTCACACATCTTCAGAGACTTTTTAATCTCATTAGGTTTGCGGGTTTCCTCACGATGTTTTGCTCCATAGTCCCACCTTCACCGGTGAGAGAACGATGATCTCGTGATTAAGAATGATATCTATCCATCTCATTATTTCTTGAAGAACATAATATTTTACCGGATCGGAGATCTCCTTGTAGTGGCAGGTCCGCGTTGGATGCGAGTAGCAAGGGATCGGTCGTCTTGCCGTTCATTGAGGGAGGCCTATGTTCAGCAGTGGACGGTTAAAGGCTGATGATGATGATGATATTATATCTGATCGTCAATAATGATATTTATTACATAGATCATAATATCGTATTCTCTGTAAATGTATACTTTTACTTGCATTATGATCCGAACACGTTGTATAGCACACGTTATAAATCACATGCGGAGTGCAGTATTTAATAACATAACACAATGCACGTCTCACATTGTGCTGGGTAAGTACTTTCGTTGTAGTTTGCTCTAACATAACTGTGACATGATACTAAACATTGTCCTCTTGTCAGATTTGTTCAGAAATATGTACCGGTATTTGATTAATGAACTGCTTTTAGTACTTGATATCATGATTTCAAGCTGGTTGCCTAGTGAATAGAGAAGTTTATTCTTGTAATTAAAATTAAATAGCTGTTTGTTAGTCTCGCATTAACTCGAGAACGGCTGGAGCGATTTGGCTTTGGCTGGCTGACCACATGTTGACATTTTATTTTCAACGCGGGCGTAGCTGCGGGCAACAGCTATTAGTCTAATTAAATTCATAGGCATTTTTAAATGATTCTATATTAATATTGGCCTAAATCCAGATGCACATATAAGTGTGACGAAACAAAGGCTGGTAACCAGTTTGTGTCGGTTGGCCATTATACAGATGGGAAGACGATCTCCGTGCTGTGGTGGTGGTGGTTGCGAGTGGCACGGGATCGGTCGTGTTGGAAGGAGGCCTATTTTCAGCAGTGAACTGATGAAGCTTGATGATGATACCTATTGGTATTTACAGATTTATCGGATACTTCTAGATACCTTGTCTATTATCATTTTGCTCAAAGATGGTTCAAGTTACTTGTAAAAGACCTACCGATTGAGCTTAAAGGCCATCCGGCCTAAAAGTCTAGACCTTTCAAAAGAAAAAAAAAAATACTTGTAAAAATTCATCTTTGTTTTCCACTTTGTAATTATTGTATTCGTCTTTATTTCTTTCAAACGTCATTCCGAATCTGATAAGCATTCATCTCCATCCTCCATTCGTCCTTCCACTTGAATTACTATCGGATATAATTTTATATTAAGGTCTATATTCTGGTAATTTCAGTTGTACGGAATTTTGCCGTCCAATATAACAAAAGCTGCTACTAAGCTTGTTAGTAGTAACGTAGTAGTATTAATTTGCTATAGACAGGCTTTCCTTTGACACGGCCCCGTCTCCGGCGTGTAATTCAATTTGGTTCATCCTTTACCGTCGAAATGACGATGTATTCCTGTCGATAACTAAATTCATAATTTCAAGTGACGCCATTACTATAAAGTCCAATTTTCGACATATTACATAACGAGATTGAGATGAGAGTGAGAATTATTATAATACATATTTGTATAATATAAGAATAATAAATTACACTTTCTGTATATTAGACAAGTGACTGTTACTACAGTTTATATTTTTGAAATACGTAACGCAAAATAAGTAACTTTTCTGAATGATTTTTTACACCTTATGCTTGAAAAACCCAAATATCTTACGGAACCCTTTTTTTCAGAATAAAATTTAGCCTATGTCACCGATCGATAATGTAGCTTTCGAATGGTGAAAGAATTTTTGAAATCAGTCCAGTAATTTTTGAGCCTATTTATAACCAAACAAACAAACAAAGTTTTCCTCTTTATAATATTAGTGTAGAAATAAGAAGACTAAGACAAATGTTTTAATTAAGTATATTGAAAATTTTTATTGGAAGAAATATTAGAGTAGCTGAATAACAAATTACAAGTATTCATCGACGAAACGGCGGTGAAGAATGGAAACATATATCTCTGTAATGGAAATTTCTAGAGAATACGTTCGTACCTAATAACCCGCGGACATTTCTCTAAGAACTCGTTGCAATAATGTTGATGTCACTATGATTTGTGAACGCACTATATCACGCTTACCAGCGCAACTAATTTTGGAAGGAAATGATAGCTTAATAAATACAGAATATTACTTTTTATATAGCTTTGTTCTAATGTTGTTATGTAAGTCTTATGATTATCAGAACGTATTTGGCCGCTGGTGGACAGACGATAGTTTTGAGATGTTATGAGTGATAATTATACTGTCGTATGTACTATGTTGATGACCCTCTAAGTAAGTTATAGCGAAGATGGTTGAGAGATAGGTCCAGGTTCAATCCTGACTGCCTGTGATGCTTTGAAAGGGTTTTGCTAAACTAACACAAGATCGTCGCTTGCTTATCGGTGAAGGAAAACATCGTGAGGAAACCTGCCTGCCTGATGAGATTAAAAATCTTGGAAGGTATGTGAAGTTCACCAACCCGCATTGGACCAGCGGCGCTACAGTGAACTATGATGCGATATCCTCCTTGTCTGATCTCGAGGAGACCCGAGCCCAGCGGTGGGACATAATATTATATGGGTTGCTTTACTTACTTTACTCTTTTTATGTACTTGTTTGGGTTTGAAGACATGTACCTAATGTATATATTATATTCGCGATGGACAGAAGCCTCCTTCACAAGGATAAGTCCACAGATGGCCCGCCGCTTGTATACAAGGTCCACTGCACTCAGATTTTATACCAGAAGTCAAACGGCCTTCAGACGTATAGATAAGAGATTTTACGGTTTTGAAACGACACGTACATGATTAAAATTTTCGATTGAAAAATTACAAAGTAATGCAATAATTAATAAAATTAAAAGTAACCCGGTATTTAATTACGATTAATAGTTCTCAGACGTCTTCTTTTACTGTAGCTTCCTAATAGATTGGCCAATATCAAAGTAGAGCTCAGTTTCAACTCAGACTTACAATATTATACTACTCAGAACTCAGACTATAAAATTACGTGGAAGAAGCTGTCAACTGAATAGTTTATAAAATGACAGGTAAAGGAGATAAAATATTATCTCGATTTCCCCTGTAAAGGTAATAACAGTTCATTTTGCTCTATATTTTCTGTGGCTAATGAAACTGTTTGGTTTCTCATACATGAGACCTGGCCCAGTTTCGCTTAATATTAAATCCGATATTGATGTCAGTGCCTCCACAATCAAAACAGATTCAAAATGGGAAGCTGCTATTTATAACAACGATTTATAGATTTTAAATGAAAATATCAAAGTGAATGTCAATATATTTCTAATAACAATTAGTTACGTATTTTTAAGTTCATAATCATTATTATATTTTCATTTCAATTTTATACTCCTCAGCATTTTGTTGATGTTTGTATTTTACAAACTGAAGATTTTTCACCCCTTAGGTATAAAATACAAAAAATAAAAATGCAACATTCTGCGATAAAAGTTTAGATACAGACAGAAAAAGTATGAAAAAGTAAGTTAATAATCTCAATCTTCAAACTTACTTAAGCAAAGTAAATACTAGAAATTTTTAAGCTCGCTTGGTTGTTACCGTATTATTTCCCCAACGTTATATTTTATTCTTGCGATAGAGCAAAAAATCTAGTTTTATGCAACTCTGAATTTTTCTATGCGGTAAATTTTAGTAGCAATTATTAAATAAATCATAGCAGTTGCTTTTAAATCTCTCATTTTAATTACGATTCATTATCTTGTATAAAATTAATTTACATTCTCAAATTATACAAATTCTAGGCCCACAAAAAGCTTGGTTTCTTTGGTTCGCGTGATAGCCAGCTGTAAACACAGAACATACAAGTAGTACGTTTAATTATACAGCAGTGGAGACTTATACGAGGTTATCAAGAACATAAAACTTAACAGCCTTTCTACAGTAATAATTGCTGTATGTAAATTGTATGCACAAACTATGTATGTATTAAACATAGTGTTCTACAGTGATTTATACAGGAATTAGGCTGACAGGCTTATAATTTACAAGAGAATATGAAGATATCGGGTTCAGTAAATATAATGAAACTTTATACAAAATAAGAGAGATAAAATACATTTGTTTTTATAATACCATCATCATCCTCATCATCATCATCAGATTTTATGCGTGCATTGCTGAACATAGACCTCCCTCAATGAACGCTAAGACGACGAATCCTCTGCCACTCGCATCCAACTCGGACCGGCTCCTACTAGGAGATCGTCTGGTCAAGGGTCGAGCAACATTTCGTTTACCTAAATATGGCCTCCATTCTTGAACCTGGTTGACTTATCGACCGTTCTTCTGAGTGTGCGACCAGCCCACTGCCACTTCAACGAGGCTATTCTTCGCGTGATATCGGTAATTTTAGATATCTGAGGGAGCTCTTCGTTTCGAATCCTATCTGGCAAAGTAACACTTAACATAGCACGCTCCATAGTACGTTGAACTACGGCAAACTTTCGGACCAGTCGTAAATTGAGGCCACGTTTCGGTCCCGTAGGTCATAACGGGGAGAACGCAGTAGTTGAAGACTTTCATCTTTAAAGTCCGCATATAGATCTTTATAATATAGTATAGCTTGTTAAAAAAGCCTAAACCCTATATTAGCTATTAATCTGTCTATCTTTACCAACACGATCAAGCGATATGGCCAAAACCGCTATGTTCTAAGTTCTCATTAGAGTAAATTTCTGCAAGTCAATTACAAAACACAAAATTAGGTATTATTACTTCTTAGGAATAAATTTTAAGTAATTGTTAATGTTGGAGTTTGTCTAAATAATATGCCTATAATATTTTATATTAAACTTTTTGTTAAGTTTGTGTCTAAAAAGCTTTAGAACTTTTAAACTAAATTTGTATTTAGTTTTTGCTTTGAATTTTTGTATATATTTTATACTTTTTGTACTAAACTATATAAAGTTTTATACTGAGGAAGTTTTTCCCACAAGACTTCGCTTAGTAATGCTCTGAAAGTGATACCCTATGCTCATATAACTTGAATGTCTTTTCAACGTGCGAATATTGAGTTTTATGTGTGAAAGGAGTCAAAGAGGGAGATATCGTGGAGTGCTCTCTGACGTCGTACGTGAGAGATGGCTTTCAATATCAAATTGAATTCCGCGGTTCATTGATTTTCAATTTGTTAGGGAGTCCTCTCACCATTTACTATAGACCCAGTAAATGTAGTAGCTATTATAAATCTTCGTAATAGCCTCATGAATATCCATTTTACTTTTTGTCAAATATTTAAACAGCACATAATTCTTTACCTGAGTATCCTAATTTAACGAGAGTACAATCGTCTTTATCCGAAATTACGTAGTGAAATAGATTTCAATTACCATAAAATAATGAACCGATATTCATATATTTATTTATGTTATGTTTCATAATTACGTGCATATTAAATACTAATGAAATCCACGTGACTTTTCAGTTTTATAATCTGAAACCTTCAAATTTTTCATCATCAACCGTTTAAGATATTTTTGAGTTCTTGGTGTTAAACATCTGTGGTGGCGCCTTAGCAGTAAAATGAACTTGAATGCACTACGGCTAAATATCGTGACGGTGCCATACCTACCGTAATACTGTAACCTGTAACATTCTTATAAATTACTAGCTGTTGCCCGCAGCTTCGCCTGCGTTAACTAAGATTTACAACGGGATCTTAGTACGCGAAATAACATTTTTTACACCTTGTGTCCGAAAAACCAAAATATCTTACGGAACCCTATTTTTTATTAGAATAAAATTTAGCCTATGTTACTCGTGGATGATGTAGCTTTCGAATGGTGAAAGAATTTTTAAATCGGCCCAGTACTCTTTGAGCCTATTCATTACAAACATACAAAAATAGGTACAAATCTTTCCTCTTTATAATATTAGTGTAGATGAGTTTTTATATAACTATATTATGTTATACATCTAGCGGGCGTCCCGTAACAGACACCCTTTTGTAGTATAATTTATTTTTGATTGGAAATATGGCCTGTATAACCCATAGTGTAACTATTACACTATTATATTTTAAAAGTTCTTTATTCGTAAGTTAAATCATACATATTATACAAACAAATAAAATTAAAACTCGATAAAAGTAAAATAAACACAAGTCAACCGGTTCAAGATATTATAATATTGCTTCACCCTATTTAACTTATAAATAAGCTCAGCGAAAAGAAAATCCTTTTTGCCTTGAGCATTTTGTGGAAAGGAAATGTGTGTTTTCCATGATTTATATCCCAAATAGCGGGTATGAGGTGACCGGCATGAACCCGGCTGCCCGCTAGCGATAAGCCGGAGCCCTATCCACTGAAAGAAAATAAACAAACTGCCATCGCAACTTATAATATTGAATACGATGTGTGTTTAGTGATTACACAAGGAGGTTTTACGGAGCCTTTAAGCGGCCATGAACGGGGGGGTTGATAATTAAAGTTTATTGTTCACACGCGGTTTTATTTACGATCTCGTATAATGGGGAAGCTTTGAACAATGACATATTAATAATTCCCGGCACACCGTACATTTAAAAATATAATGAGGTTTCTATGTTGATTAAAATGCGTTAAGGATTATTCTATCATATATATTATAACGCTTAGGGCCTGTTTCACAATCTCCAGTTAAGTTCCCAATAGGCTATCGGCAACATATTTGACAGATAGAGTATGGAGTATCTGACAAATATCTGTCAAATATGTTGCCGATAGCCTATTGGGCACTTAACTGGAGATTGTGAAAGTTTTGGAGATTAAGTGCCCTTAGTCCATTGTAATTCATAAGAATATATTAATATCCTATGCATGCTTATATTAGTGTATTATTTATATACGATCAGAAAAAATAGGTAAGTAAAAGAGGAAAATAGTTGTGGCATACTGTGTGGTAGGTATAACTACGTCGAGTACCACAATGAAATAATTTTATCTACGAGATTTAAACCTGAGTAGATATTCTATATTTCGAGCTACTAATTCCGTTTAATTAAAGGTCCATCTCATCCAGTCCGTCAGAGGAAATGGTTAGACGACATCAAAGACTGGACCAATCAAAGCTATACGCATCTCAAGCAGCATGGGATCGTAGAACATTTTGCCAACTGACCTCCGAACTATAATATGAAGATATCATCTGATAATTATTACATTATTATTATGTATATTATATGGCTTATGTATATTAAGTGACATGAGTCAGAGCCTTTCTGTGGGAGATGTAATTGTACTTCTGAAAGCAGGTATAATTATCATCCACATTTATTTTTAATTCTGTCCTACCTTCACGTAAATTATTTATTCAATGTCTTTAATAAGTAATTAATAAGCAGATTAATGCATGTTTGCAATTTAAATTAAGACACTTTTATCTTTTTCTGGAGGGAAAGCTCTTTGATGCCAGGAATACATTATCACGTGTGTACAGGGCTTATATCATAAAAATTCATTACCAACTAGTGTATTGGGTAAAATGTGTCTTAAGTCGAATCCGTAATTTTACTTCATATACATAATACATATTATTAGAACAAACACTAATAATTTTTTTTTAATTTCAGAATATTATTCGGAGATACTATATAGATTAAACAAGTCCTATATATTGCTTTCTAATTTAAAATTCTAATTTCCAATTTCTATTCCGCCCACTTGTCAAATAGAAGGAGTTAATTTTGGGGTGCTCCAGCCAGAAGTGAGATCAGTATTCCGTGTGAGGCTGGATCTGCGCCTTCCATAAGGGAAGGCATAAAATACTGCTAGCCTAGCCCTCTGACTAATAGTTTAACTTCATCCGCTAATCACTCTTCGACCGTATTGGATTTGAGTAGCCAAACACTTACTCTCCGGGGTAGCGCGCGCGATATATCGCGCCCCCTGCGGGGCACGGAGGGGGGCGCCCACTTTTCGAATTTTACTAGGTGAGTCATCTGCTCACCTACCTACCGATTGAGCTTAAAGGCCATCAAACCTAAAAGTCTAGACCTTACGAAAAAAAATGTTAGCCCAGTATAGTAGAGTAGATTCAATAGAGCAGACTGAGTTTCTTAAGGCTAGTTAAGCCTTTCCTTCGAAATTGCAATACTTTCCGAGGCGATTAGGAAAGTGCCTTCAAATTGTAGAGGAACGTCGAAAAGTGATCCTTTAGCGATAAACGCGCAAACTTGTGGCTTGTTGGGGTTAAATTGGACTAGGTTAAGTCGCACCCACTCCGAGAATTTGGCTAACAGAGACTCGATTTCAGGCACAAGTTACTTCCGACACTCATTGACTTGCTCCCGAAGAATATTAGGACGGCCTGTGTATAGATCATATCGTGTGATGTCGTGTGCATATCAACAAACGCTGGTAGTTTGCAACATATCATTGATATACAGTAGAAATAAAATAGAAGATAGTACACAGCCAAGCAGAACACGAGCATTAACAGACTTGCGGTCTAAAGGTCAAGTTTACCTTCATTACTGCTGTGTGACCGCAACAGCATAATACTATGTTTATATATAAGTGTAGAAGAGTAGCAATTATAAAGCGGTAACCGGAAAGCTCTTTACACTAATTCATCATTAATCCTTATTATTTTAAATTAGTTGGCTTACATAATAAATAAGTCGGGGATATGTCGAATTGACAATAGCCCTGTAGCTATAATATGCGTTATTTTCATGTACATTAACAAATTTAGCTCAAAAGTAAGCTAGAAGAAAGAAAGTATGATAATTTAATAAGGTATATCGCTTGATTCATATGTTTACGTAATCATAAATTATTGGTTATTCCACTTCAGTGCACATAATAGGCTCTCAGTTATTCATCACTAAAACAGTTGTGTAAGGAAAACTTACGTGTAAATTTGTATATCTGCCACAAGCCGTAAAGCGTGTGACGTGATAGAGTGACAAGAGACATGACGAATATTCGAGGACTCGTTGTTTGACTGCGGAATAAGTGGAACTTGCTCGCTACGGCTGACATACGGAAAATAGTATGTTACATAACTGAACATGACTCAGGACAAAGTAATTTACATTTCTGGGATGCTTAAGACTGATGAAACATTGATTAACTTTGATGGTGGATTGGTTGAGTAGGCAAAACATTCTGGGGTAGAGTGACTGGTTAAAGAAAAGATGGAGAAAATACGAAATTGTCACCTACAGGAAGTACATTATTCCAAATAACTAACAGTTGATAGAATGTATAATACACGGTGCATGTAAAAATGTAAAGTATCAACCCTTATATATCCCACCGCTGGGCATGGGTCTCCACTTCGAAATCAGGCAAGGATGGTAAAGGGCCATAGTTTACCCTACGCTGGCCCAGTGCGGGTTGGTGAACTTCACATACCTTTAAAAACTTTCAATCTCATCAGGCATGCAGGATTCCTCAGGATGTTTTCCTTCACCGTTGAGCGGACGATGGTCTCGAAGTGCATTTAGAGATTTGGAAAAATCCATTTCAATGTACACACGGGGGGTCAGGATCGAACCCGGAACCTCTCGCATAAGAGGCCGAGTCCACCCACCACTAGACCATCGTCGCTTTGCATGTACCTATACGTAATAAATTAAAATATATGTTTTACGTTTATAAAAATATATTCGCATCTTCAGAATATTAACATCATTAAAAGAGGATTTGTGTCGTGTGTGGAGCTGTATGGCTATTCAAAACATTATTCATCAAAAAATGAATATAAAATATATGTAGATAGGCTACTCACTGGAATGACTATCACAGAGCAGTCAAGAGTTTAGTTTTGATTAAGTGAACGAATCGGTGTTTGTTGGAACAGGACAATGTTTTGGAGTCAATGAATAAGGTTTAATTATTACCTAAACAACAAACGAGTTTTAAACAGGGCTGGTCGAATGGCCTCACCATGGTTTAGGTCTTGTCGTGACGGTGAGGCTCAGTAACTGAGGCTTATTAGTGTAGGGTGAGCCAGCACCTTGGGCGAAGCGAATTGAGCCATGGGGGCTCTTTGTACCCCTCTTATAAGAAGAGGGGGCAAAGAAGTTAGGGGCAAGGTGTAAGGACGGGAAACTCGCTTCATTTTACTGTCCCGATGTTTGGAGGGGTTGTTCTGTGGTGCGGGACAACCCCTCGGTGCAGGTGGCGTCGGTCCCCTGAGGGACTGACTAGCCATCGAGGTGCCCTGTTATTATCAGATCCGGGGCACTTCAGCAAAGGCGGCATTGGCGGATAGAGTTGTAACTACTTACCAGCTTTCAGCGTGTCCCAAATACCCGCCTGGGGAGATCTACCCCCCAGCGGCATGCTTCAGCGCATTTCCCTGCGAAAAGAAAAAAAAAGGGGTAGTCGAACGTTAAGGGCATGCATACTTTACAGAGCAGTTCGACAACTGTCCAGTAGATATGGGCACGGCTTTTTAATTTACCTTGTATATAATATATAAAATGCAATAAATGTGTTACAGTAACACACATATGTGTGTTACTTATAGGTATAACCTTTTATAATAATATTTGTAAGGCTACACAATATTCTTTGTTCTAGTGAGATAATTTACAAGCTACTGTTTCGAACATCACCCAAGCGAAGCCGTGGACTAAAGCTAGTGGTATAATAAGAAAGCACGTTAATCATATTTTCATATTTTTAAACCGCTAGTAGACCTTAGGAGAAAAAAAAAGAAAATTAAACAAAAAAGTAATAATTGCATTCTCCGCTTTAATTTAAAAAAGTAAAAGAAAATCTTTTATGATATTTTTATGAGCAACGAAGCGAACTTTGTAAATTGCAAACGAGATCCTGTGTACCACTTATAAGTTTTATTAACGATCTTAGGAAGCTGGGCAGGTGTCGCTTCTTTTAATATTCCATTCAGAAGTTTGTTATCAAAACTCAATTAATACCATACACGCGTGGCTTACGAATTACGCATTTGATCTATCAAGATAAGTAACTGAAATAGAATTCCTAGTATAAATTTAGGAACATATTAAAAAAAACCGTTATTTTTAACTATATGAAGCATATATCGTAGTACTCGTAATTCTTTGGTGTGATTGTGGAATAAATATTTATTTAAACATTTTTAGGGTTCCGTACCCAAAGGGTAAAAACGGGACCCTATTACTAAGACTTCGCTGTCCATCCTGTATCGTCTGTCACCAAGCTGTATCTCGAGAACCGTAATAGCTATAACAAAAATTACTCAAAACAAAATAATAATAATAATTAAGTGGGCTCATCAAAGACGTGATATTTTAGCCCCTTTTAATGGCTACCACTCGCCGAGCTAGATCTCAAGAACCATAATAGATAATAGCTAGATAGTTTAAATTTGCATAGATTATGTATTTTAATTGTAACTACAACAACAAATTCTAAAATTAAAATAATAATAGTAATTAAGGGGGGCTCCCATACAACAGAGTAGTTGTTGGCGTTTTTGGCTGGTACGGAACCCTTCGTGCGCGAGTCCGACTCGTACTTGGCCGGTTTTTTTGTGAATTTATTACATTCAAATTGGATATATTTTACATAAGAATAGAATTTCTTGTCTTCTAAGCATTGTTCTTTAATACTTACTAGGTACTTATGGAAATGAAACTTCTGACCAAATTTCGTGTAATTTGCTTAATAAATTTGAACTCGGTGAGTGATATTAGGAAGTTCTTGTGCTCTAAGCCTCAATTAACGAACTGGGTTAGTTATATACGTTTGTGTCATTGCAACTATAAACTATTAATACTATTAAGCACTCGCTTTTAGTACAAGACGTCTTAGGCTTTGCTTAGCCGTTAGATAGCTCCGAATTAAACTGCATGTTGAATATAATGTATAGTTCTATTGTTTATTTGAGCAAAAGGTAATAATTCAAAACAAATTTTAATATTTATTATTATACCATCGGTCAAGGTAAGATAATAATAAGATATTTTTTAATAGTAATTATAATGAAGCTAGCAGATTTAGTTGTGATATATCAATATTACATTTACCCGATGTTTCTGTTGCTTTACAGTGACCGTGCACATGTCAGACGATTTAATATTAAACTAATACCCCGTTTGCACGAACGCTTTATAATCGTCGCGTTAAAACCAGTCGAATTAAAACAAGTCGAAAATTCCAAAAAAAAACCAAAAACGCAGCGCTTTAAAAACGCTTTCGTGTGAACAATTAATACATGGGAATCCATATTATTTTGTCTCAATCAAACGCTTTTTTAACGCTCGGTACAAAAGCGCTCATGGGTACGGAGCCTTTACGTGGGGTGTTCGTTAATATTAATAAAACAGTAATTATTCCAGTAACTTCGAAAAGCTTAGTACGTATAGCACATAGGCAATGTACATAATTAAAGGCGATAAGTACTTACGTATCTAAATAGCACATAGCACCGAGAATATAATTGGATTCTTGGATCACTTGGAGCTTGAGTGCGTGAAATTGACTGATTTATCCCTAAAACTCGATATCGATTTTATTTTCGGCGACTTTCTGTTGAAGTGTATTTGAGTGTAAATTATATTAGGTTACTGCTTGCGTATATTGTTTCGCGACTCACAGACAATTTTTAAGTAAATTATAAATAAAAAAAAAGTAAAGTATCAACCCTTATATGTCCCACTGCTGGGCACGGGTCTCCTTCCTCGAAATCAGGCGAGGAGGGTAATGGGCCAATAGTCCACCGCGCTGGCCCAGTGCAGATTGGTGAACTTCACATACCTTCAAAGACTTTCAATCTCATCAGGCATGCAGGTTTCCTCACGATGTTTTCCTTCCCCGGTAAGCGAACAATGGTCTCGTGTGCATTTAGAAATTTAGAAATACCCATTTCAAGGCACACACGGACGGGATAGGATCGAACCCGGAACCCCTCGCGTAAGAGGCCGAGTCCGTCCACCACTGGACCACCGTCGCTCAGGACAGGTGGCATTACAAAATTTATATATACGAAATATAAATTTTGTAATGCCACCTGAATGGGAAATATCCTTAATATGGCAGATAGAAAATAAAACTCAAAGAAACTACTTTCTTTCTTTTAAAAAGAAAGGAAAACTATCGAAAATTTCCAAATTTCTTTTACAACCACTGCAATCAAACTGAATAATATCTGTAAAAACTTTATTTCCTGTCTATAAATTTATGGCATCCATCGTTAGGGTCAATCATAAGAAAGATGTAATATCTTCTCTGTATAATCCAATTTAATATGTCTCATAATATATAAAATCGGGACAGGACAATTATTTTAATACTGACACAGAGGCATAATAAGTTCTAAATCATCTTTTAGAACATAATATTACTATTGATTATTTTAACTGACTGATATTATAACTGACAATTGAACCTGGCTTTCAAAAGACTGATCGTGATTTGTTTATGGCTAATAAAAATAAGATGACGTCATGTCTTTCACTTTTTTTTAATAAAAAGCAAATATTTCAGCATGCTAACTACGAGCATTATGTGCACTGACAAGAAGAAACTAATCTGGCAATTAGCAAGGCTTCCCGCGCATTCGATAAGTCTGTCTTAAATCTAAAATTAGACCAGCTTTTAAGTTTTTTTTTACCAATGTATAATATTTAATGCTAATTTTTACTAAAAATGAACATTAAATATAACACACATAATAAATATGTACATTCATTTATCAACGATCACAAGGTAATTACGTAATTAGCTCAACAAACATATTATAATTCTAGTGGGTATAGGCACAGACTCTTACGGGATAAGTTCAGGTTTTATTCTGACCCCCTGCCGTGCCTTGAAATGGATTTTTTTTAATTTGTAAATTCACCTGAACAGGAGACCATCGCTGACTGGTGAAGGAGCATTCCTTCACCAGTGAGTCAGCGATGGAAATCAGTCAGTCACGAGGAAACCGAAATGTATGATGAGATTGAAAGTCTTTGAAGGTGTGTAAAGTTAACCGACCCGCATTAGGCCAGCGCACCGGTACCTTGGCCCTACCCACCTCGTCTGACTTCGAGGAGAATCGTGCTCAGCCTCTAGCTGCTAAAGTATGGTCTCTCACATCCGTCGAGTACTTATAAAATGAACAATAATATAAGTTTAAACTTAACCGAAGGATCAATTTGCTAGCGTGCGAAGGTAGTGCACATGCATTTTAAAGTAAATTTGCGATTCAATGAAGACTTTGACGTTAACAACGTGGTTTAGTGACTAGTTGCGAAATGTAGCAGAATATTGCTAAGTTATGCAAATTTTTATTTCTGTTTGCGGGGAAACTTATTCCTGTCGGAGAACGTTCGTCAAATTAAAATGCGTGGGTATTATCGGTGAATGTTATTATATTAAAGGCGACAAATTTAAATAATACAAGATTTAATCCGTATCGTTGATAATTATAGAATCCAATTATGTGATTAACTTATTATTTTGAAAATGTGATAAATGCGTTTATGCGCGAAATATGATAGAAACTAAGAATTATTATAATATAGATCTATTTTTAAGCTTTTTAAGCTGATTCTCACTAATTGCCAGTAGAGGTGCAGTTTTCCCGAAAGCGGTAAATGATTTGACCGCTGATCATTTAGTATTTATTAATGATAAATAAATAATATTTATTTTAAAAAAATGTTAAAGTACGAGTTTGTTTATTTGAATAAATACATAAAAATCAATTGAATATTTTAAAATGAATCGGTGGGGACGATAAAATCGGTGAAAATATTTTCACAATCAGGCAATTGAGCATTGAAAAGTTTTTATTTAAAGGTAAATAAAAATACTATGAAATATTGAAAGCATTTTTGCTAAAAGCGATGTTATTACACTTTTTTGACTGAATTTAACTGCACAAATCGTCATAATTAATTTTTATTCGTGTGACACGTTCTGCGTTCTTTGACATTTAATACTACGGAGCAGCCCGGTATTTGAGGCCAGTTATTGCTCCAATTAAGGAGCCTCAAAATTTTGTCTTGGTTAACGCTAAATAAAGAGAACTTTATTCAACAGTAAATCTATGTAGGGTAGATATTGTGTCATATAATTATAGAATCAGACATAGTAATAATGATGATGATGATTTTATTTAATTAGTTTTCTTTAGTTAATGATTTGCACACTTTACTCATCACACTTTTATAATCGCTTTAGATATATTTAACATCTATAATCGATACATTGCATTAATATCTATGTAAAGGTGTTTGTTAACGACTAATCCGTAGGTATACCGCAATATGCCATATGCAATAGAACTTCTATCTCGAAAACTTTAATGCAATCAATTTAAGAAAACGTGTGTTTGGCAAAGCTTATTATTCAATAAAAGTTATTATCGAATATACGACACCCTGGGAATCAAACATTCACTCTTAACCCTAGAAAGATAACGTGCACCTCTGAGGCGCCCGCGAAATAGACTTGTGCGTATATTTTTTAAACGAATGCTCCTATAAGTTCGTGTTCCCGAACCAACTCAGGACTCGGTCAACACAACCGAATGACGATCGCGCCTATTCGGTAAGTACCATAGTTTTTTTGCTACAGCAGTACGTTGCGCTCGAGAGGCGCATGTTTATCTTTTGTGTAACTTTTAGCATTTCTTTGTTATTTTGATTTATTCTATTTTTGCTTAATAAGGATACATATAAAAGAAAGTTAAAGATATTAATTTATTATATTGGTTCTAAGTAATGTTTTAACATCATGGCGAGTAGAAAATATGAAAGGAAAGAAAAATTGTTCATTTATTGAAAGAAAAAGACGTAAGTATGGGATGATCATGAAAGTGAGTTAGAAGACTTAGGCAGGTGAAGACAATATGTAAAGCGATTACTGATGATAAGTACATAGTCGTAGTAATCGACAAAAACTTGGAGGACACCTCAACACCCCCTGAAAATCCTGGACATGACCACCGCATGGTTGCACCTCCTCATAGAGTAATCAGCGGTAAGAATAGACTGAATGGACCGGATTGTAGGAAGATATTTGGGCTACTTGTAAAGATGGAAGTAGTGGAAGGTCATCTATTATCAGAATAACTCGCTCTAATACAGATTAATTACTCACAAGGTAGCAATGTCACCATTGAGGAACATTTACTTGGGTTCCGAGGCAGGTGCCCATTTCGTTGAGAATATACTGTCACAAACTAATGAAAATATTTCTGAAAAAGCTAATGAGGAACCTCCAGTTTGAATTCGGTATTATTGAAGCTAACGTTTAATAAAAAAGTACGAATGTCTTACATGAGATGTAAAAAAATGTAAAAATACAGTATGTGGTGGATATAAAAATTATGTTTACATCTGTCCCTCTGATTGTTGTTTTTTATTTATTATTTTATGGTATTTGAAACTAATTATCGTAGTTCAATAACTAATAAGACAAAATAATATTAAATTTTCCTATTTTATTATCTTTTACTCACATAGGATACTTTTATACAGAAGATCTTTAATTTTTCTTACTTTATGTCGAGGATTTATAAAATCATAAATATTTTCTTATAATTAAATTATAATTATATTCTTTTGTGTTTTATTTACTTATTACATATCCAATACTTCATTGGAAGTATAAGAAAAGAATAATAATTTAAATTTGTGAAATAAATCGACTTTTAAAATAGTGCGCCTTTGAGGCGCATGTTTATCTTTTTAGTACTAAAAAATAATGTTATCTTTCTAGGTTTAAGGTTGACATGATACATTTATGAATTATGTATTTTATTGTTGACAAAAGAGCAACCTCCAAGTTTAGTTCCCGTTTTTCTTAGGTGATTTTGCATATCAAACAAGTTTGTTTCCCTTGTATTGAATACTTCTTTACACGTATTTTAAGAATATTAGTTGTTACCTACATAATATTTTGATTTTATTTGCATCAGAACCATCCAGAACACATAGGCAATGCAAAACATGTGTAAGAATTTAGTCGTGTATTGCGTTTTAGTAGAATCTTAACCTTTAGAAGCATTTTATGAAAATAAGTTATAAAGAAGTTAAGAGGTAATCAACACTTATAATATCTTTATGTAGTAATATCAAATACGAACATAGCTTTCCATTAACTACTAACCATCAGATTTAATGAAACTAAAAGTGCATAATTAAACTGTTTGATCAAACTCTAATTACAAACAATATTAAGTTATACCTAGAATGTACAACAACCGCATAATATCTAATTTTCATATTAACATCAAGATAATTATTGCCAATACGATACTCAATTTCAGATAACTAATAACCAATTTAGGGAATTAGATTACGCTGAGCACGTTTTGGCAGCTGATAGATTTTCAAATTGACGGACGTTAGGTTTTGACGTATTTTCAGAGATTGATTTATTTTAATATTTAATATAATCTTAATATATATATATTTCTTGTGTGCGTGTGTATGTGACTGAACTCCTCCTAAACGGCTGGACCGATTTGAGTGATTTTCTTTGTGTGTGTTCAAGTAGATTCGAGGATGGTTTAGATTCACAAATCAGACCGGCAGATGGCGCTGCAGTCGGTATCTAGGTTATTGATCTGTACTGCCACTATCGATTCGTATCTAAAGGACAACGTCTGTGGGGTCCGCTAGTTTATATATAGATTCTGAAATGGTGCTGAAATTATAAATTCATAGGGTTTTTAATTGTTTTATACGAATGATCTTATTTTCGTCGGCATCATATTATATTTTCATCATAATTATCCTGAAGTAAACCTGAACACAGTCAGCGCTTGCTGACGATGCATGCCTAATGAGATTAAAAGTTTTTTTTTAATGCTAGCTGGAAAGGCAAATGGGCAGACGAGCCATATGATGATAAATGGTCAGCGTCGCCCATCAACACAAACAAGTTAACCTGATACTAGTCCACGCAACTCATTCATGTTGCCCATCCTTAGACATAAGAAGTCTCTGTGCTAGTAATTACCCTGCCTGTCTTGCCCCTCTCTTCAAAACACAGCAAAGCTGTTTGACCAGAGCGGGAGCGCGGCACAGCGCATCCCTTCCACCGGTGAACTAACCCGATTTTAGAGTATATTTTATTTTCGACTGGAAAGATTGGCTTACCATAATCACGGTGATTATAACAATGCCGATATGTCGGGTCCTCGATAAAACCGATAAGTTCCAAGACGCATATAATATATTTAAATTTTGAAAATTAAAGTTTTTCATGTGTTGAGTTTTTAGTAAGACGCATTAGGCCGTGCATCGGTGAACTATATCGGCCCAACACTCTGCTGATTTCGAGGAGGAGACTTGTGCCCAGAAATGGGACATATTATAGTAAGAGTTGATATTTAGTAATAATTGAAATAATGTTTAAATGAACTGTTGTTCTTTTACATTATATGATGGTTTGATTTTATTTTGAGTTACACTTAGAGATAATATTTTATGCAATATTTTTACGGATCTTAACATTAAGTTTTATAAACCCGACATTTCGGATACTTTACGACAGCCATAGTCACTGGAGAACTGAGATTTCAAATGCTAATGTTACAAAGTTATCCGAAAGTATCCTACAATTCATCAATACTGATGATTAGTTATATGTTCCTTAACGCGTCCGCGTCACCTTCTTCGTCAAATATCCGAAATATCAGACATGTAAAAATCTTAGTGGAACGCGTCAAATTCCGTAAAACGCTATCTAAACGAAACATAAGCAAGCTATACAGCGAAAGTAATAAGCAGTATAGTACCTCCACGCAGACGAGCGCTGCACAAAGCGCATACCGTACATACACTATAAACACAATACACTCGGTGGCAGTAATTACACTGCTTGTTCTATTCCATATAGAAATCTGGAACACAGCGATGCTGGCACATATAGCTTAACAGTCTAATAAATACGCTTGATACTTGCAATAATGAATGAAAAAAGTTGACGACGCAGGACTACCGAGAGTAGAACATATTATTATGTTAATGTAAGTATTAATGATTGTTAAACTTTGAGAGTTTGTGAAGTTGTAGGAGCCAATCTCTAGATCTTCTGTACTGATTTCGAAATGTCTTTTACGAATACAAAGATACGTTATTTGTGAGTGACACAGACTATAATTTATCCCTGCCATTATCATCATCATCATAATCGTCATCATCATCATGATCGATGATGATCATCATGATTAGCCTTAATCCTTCGCTGCTCAAAAAAGGGCCTTAATGAGTGCCAAGACCGATCCCTTGCCACTAGCATCTAACACGGGCTATATATTTTATTTCCGTACTTCCACGTAAATGTGAAGTAAGAATGCCCGAGAGATACTATTTTTATATCTATAGTTTATCATTAGTAAAACTCTATATTTTAAGGTGAAAAGAAAAAACTACCGCGTTGTGTGTTAGATGTATCGCATTCGCATCGTTTTTTCCTCCAAGGCGTGAAAATATATGTTTTACAGCAAAAGGCTATATATTATAATACCGGTCCGTATCGGACAAACGTGATCATAACCTCTTTTTTTATAGAAGAGGTAGCAAACGGACAGTTTACCTGATGGTTAGTGATAGCGACATCCACATACACCCACTACAACAGAAGATTAACATGTGCGTTGCCGGCCTTTCAAATATGAGTATGCTCTTTTCTTGAAGGTCCCTAAGTCGTATCGGTTCGAAAATGCCATGGGTGGCAGCTTCTAGTACTAACTTGCTGCTTTACTCGGTAATATGACATGCTTTATGCTTTGTGTTATTCTGTCCTGGGAATAGCCCCCAGGTCATGTTACCATCTGGTCATCTTGGAGTTCGTTGAGGGAGGCCTATGTTCACCACCCTACCATGGTTCAGGCCTTGTCGTGGCGGTGGGGCTTAGTAGCCCATGTGACCCCAACACCTTGGGCGAAGCGAATTGAGCCAAAGGGGCTCTTTGTACCCCTCTTATAAGAAGAGAGGACAACAGAGCAGGGGGCAAGGAGTGATAATGGGAACCTCATCTCAGCTGATGATGACGATAAAAGGTCAAAAATGAACGTAAAGTATCACTTATGCTTTCAATCATAAATCGAATTTATTTTACTCGATACATCAATGTTAATGTATTTATAATTTGCTCTTAAGTAATAGACGTTCAATCACAAATTATTCGATCAATCTTCCAATTCTCATGAGGCCACCTACTGAGTAACTAGGGGCTTAACCAGCTTCAAAATTCAAATTTGACAGTCCTTTTATGAAGCAGCTATAAGAGAATAATAATTTCTGAATAAAACGCAACTCCTATTTTTTAATCATTTTTAAAGTTTCCCGAATTAACTTCTTATAATATAACTGCTTTACTATTTCTTGATTATGAATTTATTTAAAATCATAAAAAAATATTACCGCAGATAATATGATTCCCGCCAAATTAGGGTGCAAGATAAGTACATTCCAGTCTCATTCTATTATATTTCTCATGTGAAATTTAAATATTAAACAAAGAAATCAATTGTAGTGGTAAGATAAGATATGAAAGCCTTGTCACAACGTGCTAAAATGCCGCATGGAATTCATGACATAAATAAGGACGACACGACGGTAACAAACTGGCATTCATTTAAGTCTCTATATTTAGGTATTCATCTTATCTTAGCTTTTCGTAAAAAATACTATGTACCACTATTTAAAGATTTACTTACACAGGATGTATTAATATACGATATATAGAACGTTTAGTTCCTACGAGTGAATTAATACTATAAAGCCTCGCTTCTTTTGGGCGTCCCAGGCAGATGGCTGATGGCTTAGACAAAGTAATAACGTTTTGTAGCAAAAAGATACCAAAATTTGACATCGTCTCAGAGTTATCATAACACATTCCTAGCCAATAAGATATAGACAAGAATGAAATATAGACGATAAATAAAAAGAATATATAATGAGATGATAAATAGACAACTATAGCCAATAAACAGCTTATGATTTTGCTACGAATATTGCCATTGTCTACCAACTTGAGATAAAGATAACTATTGACCATTTATTATATTGTTTTCGAACTTCGTTATCGTTTTTTAATGTTACTTTGTGGAACCGACTGTATTAAAAAAAATTGAAACGATGCGACTCAACTGTTTAAAGGCTGAGGATATGATTCTATTATAATATTTACCATCATTTGAACTTTCATAAATTATGAATTATAATAATATAAATAAGTAACTTACCCGCCGGATGTAGTATATCGTATAACCATTTTCTTATTTTACTTTTCGAACACGAATTATAATTCCCCATAACAAGGCAATTAACACAAAAATATATCAACAATAGATACAATTGACACCTCTGTTCTTGATTGTACTAGCTATTGCGAATCATTCTGCCAGCGCCAGATATTTCTCATTAATTACTGTAATAACAACTTACTCTCTGCCAATTAGTGTACGTTAATCTATACAGAAACTCTCTTTATTTGTACATTTGTAATAAATATACGCTTTATATTTATCGTATCATATTGTCTGATTTGTGTTGTGATTATGTCTTCATAGGTTTTAATGAATAAAATAGAATGAAAAAAAAATTGAGCAAAAAGTTTTGCTATTATGTACATTTAAAAACCATGGCCTATTTGTAGTTTATTGCGTTTTTCATATTATTATGGCAATGACAAAAAAGATTTTCGATTGGAGAAATTTGAAGAAAAGTACAGCAAAGGTTACATCAATATTTTTTTTTATTACTATGATTATTTTAGTATTTTTAGCTTAGTAATAATTATTTAAATACTTCAAGTATTTTGCAATCATTTATTTTTGTTTTTATTACTTAGTTATATCTCACTGTTCCCCGAAATAAGCGTATCACCAAGCCATGCCTTTTTCTTTAGAGATATTCTCGTTACAAAGTACAATCCAGTTCTAAATGTAAGAAAAGAGCATTGTTAGATATGCGAAGCAAACGCGCTTTCGACGACTTCACATTTTCAGACTAAGTTTTAAGATGAAAAGATTTCCCAATCTTAACTTCTGCCTTTTAGTCACATGATAATAAATATAGAATATAAAAATATTTATATTCATTTATGCTCGAAATCAAAATTTATTAGTTTTTACTTATATAAAAGTTGTAAAAGTGTGAAAGTTCATTTGTTTTTAGGTTATTTAAAGTATTTAAAACGAGATATTTACCATGTTTTTTAATATTGTTTTGCGGAGCTCGATATTTCGACATTCGTAAATATCCCGTTTTAAATACTTTAAATAATGAAAATAACCATGTTTTTAGGTTGGTTGGTACGTTTATTTGACACAATCAAGCAATACAGTCGATAGTAAAGAAAGCGTAGGAAATATTGGTTTTCATATTGTTTTCTTAGGTTTACGCGAATTTCACTCATTATAATGAAACAACTTTTACGGATTCATGTCACGAATACGGAGTCACGGGACGACCGTGACCATGGTTGCTGTAAAGTTTCCGAAACGTCGGGCTTGTAAAAAACTAAATAAACCGCGATAAAATCCGTAAAAGTTGTTTCATTATAAATATTGGTTTTTCTGAACTAGGTAGTTAGCTAGTTTATTGTAAGCAAGACATAATATTTTATGGAAATTATATTAAGGTCCGAAAAAAATATGCTTATTACAGAAAAAATTATAGCTATAAATTTATAAAAGCAAATTATACATTCATAAATATATTACAGGCTCGGGTTATTATTATAATATTTCCAACATAATTATATGGTAATCTCTGGCTGTACTAAAATGTGGCAAACATCCGAATAGTAAAAACAAGTCTAATCCTTATTCTGGTAACATTTTTAACATGGTATAGGATTTTAAATTAACGTTATTATTTTCAATGCCTGAAACTATTTAAAACGGCATATTAGGGAAATGTCGCGAAAAGAAAGTGGACAATATCGAAATATCGACCTGCGCGAAATAAAGATAAAAAAACATGGCAAACATCCCGCTTAAAATAGTTTATGTAATTTACAACACTGTGATGTTTGATTAATACATTAAAGATTTTTTTATTGTTAGTTTAATTTTTGTTTACCTCTTTTTAATGTGTAACGATGAATAATTGTGAATAAAAAGTTTATCTATCTATCTATCTATCCGTTTGTTGTGCCATATGGGTATTATCACAGTCTACGGCCACTCTTATCATATTTCCAGCAAATTGCAATCTCTGGTAGAGATTTGACATAGGTATTAGTACCTCGGGAATACGCTTACGGAATTATCGTAGGCGATCTTGATTGCGACACTAATTGCGAGCCGCTACCCGAGCGTTGCGAGCTCACTTTTCCACATTAATTTACCCGCACCCCCGGGTCACTGGCAATGTAATAAATTCAATATCTATTGGGAGTTGAATTGACTTATTCAGTGTAATATTGCGATATTGCGATATCGGAGAGTATCGATTTTTGTTCGTCTGCGATATTGTATTACTAGCTATTGTTAAATACAAGCGGGCAAAAGCTTGTTATTTTTTCGTACTTATGGTATAGAATTTTGTTTTATGGTATAGAAAACTTATGGTATAGAATGTGCATACATCTTTATCACTTTGCTTCATCTTTTTTATGATTAAATAAGCAAATTGCTTGGCGTGCTACTTGATGGTAAAGTCAACGTTACAACTCATCCAAGAACTTAGACATGTTTACTTGGAACTAGCCTAGGAAAATCTATCTTTCATTGCCTATCTTGAGACGGAAAATAGTAAATTTCGGCACCAATAATTACTGCCTGTTCTGCCTTTTTTCTTGAAACACAATAAAGCTGGTTCCTAAAAAAATACGCAGAATGTTGTACCCCATGCGACGGGAGCGCGGTACAGACTACAGTGCGTCTCTTTTATCGATGTAGTTGTCTCACGGTCGATTAGCACCAGGTTTTGTTACATTAGCATGCTACATAGTGGAATGGTAATGGAACACGCATTTAAACTTTGATTTTCGAATACTTTTTTTTGGATAAGCGCTGAAAGGAATAAGGGGAAAATAAAAGGAATAATAATAAAGGGAACAAGGAGTTCATTGTTTATTAACATTTGATATTAGAAATCTATCATCATCGTTAACCTTTATCTATTCACTGCTGAACATAATCCTTTCTTAATTAATGCCAACAAGACCGTCTTTTTACTTGGTAGGTAAGTCCAAGAAAATAGGTCTTTAAATCGGAATTTCGAGTTAAAGCTTGAATTTTTGATATAAGTTATCTTGAAGAATTTAAAAACGAATTGTTAAAGTTTTTTTTTTTATTTCACCCCCGATAAGGGGTGAAAAAATATAAAAGTGAGTATTCTTAATTTTGCGGAAAGGGTAAGCCTTAGAAAAAAAAAACCTTGAAACAAAAGTTGTAGAGCATAACATTTTATATCAAAATGGTCTCATAACTTTTTTGCTAAAATGATAACTAGATAAGATAGGGTAGCTAGAACCTAGTAGTCCCAGAAAATACGAACATGAATTATTTTAATACGAATTTGAGGTTAAAATTAAAAATTCAAATTTTTGATATAGGTTTTAAAAAACCTACCTAAGCCAAAGTGTTTTATAGAATGCATTATTAGCGACATACGGACAAGTCAATACCCTTTTAATTAATATAAAGAACATTACAGAAAAAAAAATACTTAACATAAAAATTAATAATAAATCGGTGTTATTAAATGTTTGAAACAAAGGGCGAAAGTGAAAGTTTTTGACAACATAAAGGGTTACTGTGGACACGAAGCCTCTAAATTATTGACGAAAAGGTAATGTAAAAAGTTTCTGTCGTAATATTGTCCTCGCCGTTGTATTGTGGTGACCGCGTCTAGTTAAGTTACAAACTTAGTTGAAGTGGCTACTTCTGAATAAAGATTTATTCGCTACAAAGTGCCATTCGCAACACAAAAATCCATTCAACGCTGAGTGCAAGTCTCACTTAGACCGGTTGAGCTTTGCTTTTATAAAATACTTTTATTATTTACACAAACTATGTATATAAGCTGCGAAAGATACTTTGAGAAAAACTCTTCTCGTAAAAAGGTATTTTTATAAAAAATACTTATAAAAAGTTTCAAAAAGCTTATCGAAGATAGTTTTTTACCGAGATCCGTTCATCGCCGAGCTTACTAAAAAGCGATTTAACAGAGTTTAACATTTTATGAAATATTAGTAACGAGAAATCTGTGTGAGTTAGATTGTCAGTAATGGAAGTTTAGGTGGACGATGTGTTGGTCGGCCATTAACCAGGGGGGAAGACGATGACCGTGCAGTGGCCGGTCCATGTTGGATGTGAATGCCAATGCAAATCGTATTGGCTTTAAGTGAGGTCTACGTTCAATAGCGGACGAATAAAGGCTGATGATGATGATGATAAATGGGATTATCGCCAAATTTCAGCTAATCAGAAACGAGTGAGGAAAAGTGAAAAATATATTGTATTCAGCTTACTTTGTTGATACGAGTATAATATGTATAATAATATGCTTCCCCCAGGCAAACAGATTTACTATTACTAAACTGATATTATGGTGGTCTCTTACATTACTTATCTTTGTATCTCCTAATCGATTTTTCGAATCGTTTTATAAAATTAGTTTTATATTAGGGTATTAAAAATAATAATATTAAGTAAATTTAAATATATAGTATAAACTGTTCAGGCCAATAATTAGAGTCCTAGATATGCCCTTTGTGACTTTAATCACATGTAACATAATTTTACATTTACACGCTCTAAGGCTAGAGCAATGCCAAAGGTACATGAAAAACGACCCCGTCGCAAAAAGTGCTAATTGATCAACGCTTACACAGATGAATGGACTTCTAGTGCTTCTGCTTCTCCTGCTTCTTAGACATATTTTTATCAAAATTCAGTCAGTAGTTTCAAAGTCATCAGCTTATTAGTATTGGAATTTGAAACTTGTCCAAAGAGTTCAAAATGGGACCTTATTAACTAGCCTACGCTGCCTGTCCGTCTGTCACTAGTATCTTATGATCCGTGATGGCTAGACAATTGAAATATTAATACATAGTCCTAATTTCTACTTTGTTCATTGTCTATTTTTGTTTCCACTATAACTATACGCTATAAAAATATTTATATTTGTTTTATATTAGAGAAGATTTTTAAAGTGTCTAATGTTGAATAGATAATAACGATGCAAAATTCAATATGCGCTTTCAATTGCGCTTAACCGGTTTTTCAGTCCAACCGTTTAGTAATTGTATGCAAAATTCTTGACGGATTTAGTAAAAAAATTTTCTGTAACAACTTCGGTTTTGCCAAGTTATATATCTTACAGTCCACAAATCACAATACTCTCACTAAACAGTGGTTGATATAATAATATACGAGTACTGTATAGTCACCCTACAGCATAAATGGGCATGTACGTTGAGAAGGGTTTAAACCTGCTTTCTTACGAGACATGCCACAAAACTCCTAGACTGCGGTCATCCTAAGTAATTATCTTTTCTTCCATTGATGTTATAGCCTATTATTAGAAGCCTTATTTTATTTCTATTCTATAAGAACTAATTTCTAAAGTCATATATGGAATTAATTTAAAAACTAAAAATAAGTGGATGGTAAGTCTACCAAGTTGATTCACGTGATAAATGTCTAAAAATTTTATTTTATTATTACCACGTCCTGTATATCAATCTTCGTGATTTAAAAGGGGTAAGTATTCTCACATAGGCATGCCTTAAGTTAGAGTTCAGGTGGCTTCCAAAGTTTTAGACGAATGTCCACGAAGTTTATCCGGAAAGTTAGCGAAGTTACCATTCTGTCCCATCCGCCAACATTAGTATGTCAGAGAACTGCAATTTAAGAACTCTTCGAATAAGGCAACGTATTTTGCAGCGGCGATATTCAAATATGTTTTTAACATAAACTATCATTAACATTTCAGGTATATTTATCACAGGTATTTACGATTAATTAGTATTATTAACGTCATAAGTAATCAAGAATAATAAGTATGTCTACTATTGTAACTTTTTCAAATAACATAACGCCAAAAAACTAATTTCATATGTGTTCTAAGTACCTACTTTACTCGGCCAAGTTCAAACATACTCTTTCCACAATCATTATAACCATACGACAGTTGTGAAGATAAATGAGGGATCTGGGTTCGATCCTGGCCAGTGCGCCTTAAATGTTTTTTTCTTTTATTTTCCTACGCACCTGGATATGGCTTATTAGTGAAAGCATAATGTGGAAATGCATACTTTGATCCAATGCTTTGTGCCAACACAAGTGAACTATGGGCCATCAATCGTCCATGTTGATGTGCTAGCCAGAGCATCAATTACTGTCTTATGTATGAACCTGTGAGCCGCTGCTTCGTCCGCAAATTATTTCTTCAGCGACATTAAATGGCGAGTTACAACGAAGTACACAACAAAAAAGATTTTTCTTTTAACCTTCAAAAATTACATAATATAGGGTCAAATTTTTTCCTCATCAGCCACTGTGTAAGGTACCAACATGTATTTTGACTTGTTTTACTATTAATAATAATTATTATAAATAATTTTACTTTGAGTATTACATATATACATTCACCCACATTTTAATATAATTTATAATAATCACAGACTTTATATTCTTCATTTCAAGATAGTTAATATTAATCCTACTAAAAATAACATCGAACATATATTCCAAAACATAAATAAATGATACACGTTACAGACTAAAACAAACCATTAATATGTAGATTGTATTAATGTAAAATTCTATTAACAAAATGATCACAAGATGAGGGTAGGCGTAGAAGCATACTAACTAATTCAGCTAAATGAACACTCTAGTTTAGAAAGCATAAAACCGAAATCAAGACCCCGCATGGATTTTCCTAGGAAGCGCTACGGGTCGTTACATTAAAGTTTCAGCGCAGCCTATCTCATTGCTGGTATCCGGTGCAGATTTACCTTGTGTAATTTCACACATCAGATTTTCGTATAGCCCAATAATAAGGCTATTTTACCAGCTAATATATATTTAGCGTTAGCTTAGATTTTATATTGTTTTATAAAAAAAATGTTTTGTGATGTTGACGGAAATATTGCTTACAATCTTTTGTTTTTACATCCGATATGCATCTGGCACAACGTGATTTTTCTGTTAAAGTTTTATTTATATTTTATTTGTTATTGTTATTGTTGTCATTAAACAATATTTAAGATTAAAAGAAAAAAGTGGATTCGATCATTTCCAGTATTCCTGTTATATCCACAGCAAAATAAACCCGTATATTGCTCCAACTGTCAGCTGTGTCGTGTTAATTTAGCGATGCCACAGACCGCCTTTAACAAGAAAAGGTGAACGTAAAGCGTAATTTCCACGCAGCTGTGGTGATTCTAATAGACTGCACTGTTTTTGCGATTACTCGGGATAAGATTGCTTTTACAGAATTTTTTTAAATCGCTGTTAAACTTTATTACATATACCTAGTATTGAATATTATATACTAGGAGACTTTCAAGGATAAGTAATATTAGCTTTTGTATTAAGGTCAATAAAAACCAAAAACTCACAGGAGTGACCTACATATAAGAATTTTTTGTGTCACGTTTATCGGTTTTTACCATGTATTGTCTGCCTACTTCAACAGTTGCTGCTGCTTTACAACCCTATAGTTCACCTGGGCCTAGGTTAAGAAATTCAGATAAAAACAAATCTTTAAATAAACTACTTACTTTAATATATTTTTTGGTTTTAATATTTGTTAACTAGATGTTGCTCGCAGCTTTATTAACTTCGGTATCTTTCATCATCATCCTAGCCTTTTCCCAACTATATATTAGGGTCGGCTTCCAGTCTAACCGGATTCAGCTGAATACCAGTATTTTACATGGAGCGACTGCTGTCGGACCTCCACAACCCAGTAACTGGGTGATACGGTACCCCGCGGTTAGACTGGTTGTCAGATTCTTGGGCTTCTGACAACCCGTAACGACTGTCAAAGATCCACGAATGACAGCCGGGACCAACGGCTTAACGTGCTTTCCGAGGCACGGAGGAGTCTGGGTATGTAAAGATGGTCACCCATCCACGAACCAACCTCGGCAAGCGTTGCTTAACCTGGTGGATCGATCCGCGCGGCTGTTACGACTGCGCCACGAGTTCCTCAACTTCGGTATCTTTATGACGCTATATTATTGTAAATTACATCAAAACACCCCCACATTCTTGCCCGTACCCCGCGGTTGTCACCGCGTAGTATTTTTTTGTTTTTGCAGTGGGAATACGAAAATACAATATAGCCAAATTATTTATTGATTATGTTGGTAAAGACATTTTCTAATTTAATTAAGTTTTTTTGGTGTTTAAACGTTAAGAACAAACTCATATTCGCAATAAAAATATCAGTTAGGATTAGTGGGATTTCTTAGTTGCCAAGGTTTTATAAAATAGGACGAGTAGTTTCGAAGAACCTACATCCAAACTTACAAACAGTAAGTCAATTAACCGAATTAATTTTTTTTTTGTTCATGTTTTTTTTTCCAATATTAGTGCAGATTTCGTTTACCCATAATATGTTAGACACTAGCACTAGTTAAGTTACGTTCGGAGTAACGCCACATTACACAGCGTACGCACGAGCTAGCGGATTGGCAAAATCTGACGCAAGAGGGGCCATAACGGATCGAATATATCGGGGGCGCGCACGGATGATCAATGTATCGTTGTTTAGTTGCTCGTGTCTTAATCGTCATCATCAGAATTTATCCATCCACTGCTGAACATAGACATCAGTCATTGAGCGGTATTTATTGCCTGTCAAATATTACGGTGGTGACCTACATGGTACCTTTTTTTTTTTTGATGACACAGTGGAAATCCTTTTCGGACCATTCCAGGGGCATGTGTAGGCGCGCTGGCGTGTGTGGGGACTCGCATTGGGTGCACTACCCTACTAAAATCGCTGCGTGAGCCTTTAGCAGCTATTTAGGGGCCTACATGGAACCTACGCTCATTATGATGAAACAACTTTTTAAACATTTCAGTGAAATTTTTATCAGACATTTCGGTTACTTTGCAAGAAAATTCGGTAAACGATTTGGTACATCTTTGGCTTGGTTACTGCTTGATATGAGAGATCTTGGCGAGAGTCGGGTGGAATCCTGCGGATTCGCTGACTAGGAGGGATTCATTCAAGGAGGACCTGGTACGGCAGCTGTTTTTAAAAAATCCTAGCGACTCCTACACAGGGACTTACCCAAAATAAAAGGCAACATATGAATAAGTTTCCTGGGCTAGTTACAGATAAATAACTTTATATTCATTCACATAACCACTTTCGAGACACGGTCCGTCTTCCCGTTTGCTTATCTAACTAAAATTAAAAATTAAATAAGATTAAAAAGTAATAATAATAATATATTTATTACTATCACTCGTCAGTAGTCCTCTGGCATAATATCTATACAAGGAAACTTAATCAACTAACAGCGTGTTATTATAGTATGCTAAAAGCTCCACTACTCTTGGATCTTACGTGCTCTTGATGTGGGTGTTTTGATTGCTCTCCAAACGTATAGGGAAATGTTAAATATTGTTTCAACATCATTATTATCATAATCGTCCTTTATTCGTAAACATAGGCGACTCTCAAAGAACGCCAAGCTAACCGTCCACTCGCATCCAACACTAACCGGCCACATCAATTAATATAATAAATAACACACAATTTATGAGCCAGATATTATTTACTGAATAAAAACCACGTTCAAAATTTTGTAATAATTATTCATTGTAGGTGCTAAGAAGCTGCTTTATGGTTTCATTGACAAAAATCAATAATTGGGATAATACGAGTATAAGAATGTATCTATTGGTAGTCACGGAATTTTTAGTGTTTATTTAGAAGTGTATTTTTTATGCTTTATTATATTAGTATAAATTCCACTTATGTTTTTTATAGATCTTCTGCGATTTTGATGTATAACACCGGTTATCAAACAGTAAAAAACGTGTAAAAATTGCATTTCTGATAAGATCAATGCCAACGCATACAAAAATATAGATAATAATCTCAAATGTTTCTAACACAACTTGTCATATTTTATGATATGAAACCTTTCTACGGTAAATGTTATATAGGATCTTTAATTTATTCATCCTACTAGGCATTTTTAAACTAGTTGTTTCCCGCAGCTCTGCCACGATTGATGTACAACCGTAACCCGAGTGACGATGATAATGTTTTTGAACCTAAATTATTTCTTGTAATTTCAACCATCTACCAGTAAAATCCAGCTAATTTAGAGATTATCGGAAACAAAAAGACAAACAGAGTAATATGTTAAAAATTTAAAAAAAATCTTATTTTGTTAATTTTTGTTGTTGTTATTTTGTTATTGTATACTATGTAAAAAAATATTAAATTACGAGTACATAATTCAATTTTATTTATTTCTATATTACATATTTAAAACAGAATCTCTAATATAGCACTTTAGAAATGCTCGTCGATTATACAATAATTTTCTGTGTAACTGGAAAAATATTTGAACTATGTAATTCCTTTGAACTTTCTGAACAACGATTCATTTACAAACTTTAGGTATTTCATAACAGTTTTCAATTTCGATAATAAATATCAGTAATCTGCGTTTTCTTCAGTTAAAGCCAAAAGGTTATGTAACTTTAAAATATGTTAATATTATTTTAATATTTTTTTTTATAAATTATTATTTGTGTATTCTGTTTTTGAGGATAAGTAATTAAAATAGATATCGATCAATATTCACAATCTTATCAATCACAATACGTTCAATGCAAAATCTATTTACTATATTATTATTTTTTTAAAGTAATTAATTTTTGTATTATTAAATAATATAAGAATTAATCTATAACTAAAATAACTAAATTCCGAAGAGCTGGCAGCTACCTCGGACAAAGAATTAGTCTATGTAGCTATTCAAAGGGTAACGCTGCCAGTATCTTCGGAACTTTGCCTAAAGGGACGCCTTTTAATAATATATTTTAGTTATTATAATATGTATTTTTTAAGGGATTTAATTTTACTTTATTACATATAACATATATTCGATATCAAAACCACTATTTTCAATCCAAAAAATAAGTTGGACAGTGTCACAAGAAACAGAAGTATCGCATTAAAGTCTAGTAGAGACCCTCGTTCCTAAAATAAAGTTGTTAGAAGCAGCTGGCGTCTCGCGGACAGTTGTAATGGTAATACGATTCAACGATTATGGCGGGGCCCGATGTTTCCAATCCTGAATGTTTGGAATAATGCTATGCTTAACAATTCTGCGTCACAAAATTAGTTCAATATTGTACCATTTATGGCTAGGTGAATAGCGAATACAATTTTATTCCGATTGGAATATGTATTTCGGATTACATTTGCAATTTAAAGTTATTTTATTTCAGCATTTATAAAAGTGAACAATTGATGAAAAGTGTATATACGGATTGGCTTGGTTTTTTCGCATGAAATAGTTTACCTGCTGGTAAGTGATCTTAAATCGATTTATTTTTTATAGAAGGGGGGGGGGGGGGGGGGGCAAACGGATAGTCGATTCACTTGATGGCACGTGATAGCGACATCCGCGAACCCCCTACGCCAGAGGATTTAACAGGTGCGTTGCCGGCCTTTCAAATATAAGTATGCTCTTTTCTAGAAGGTCCCTAAGTCGTATCGGTTCGGAATTACCGTGGGTGGCAGCTCATTAGTAATGTTTTGGGTTACAACAAAATCGAACCAGCACGAACGGATGCCTTTAGCTCACATAATACCGGCATGAAATGACAGCTTAGCTGTCGCGTTTCGTGCGATTTTTGAGTCTCCTGTAGACCACTGGGAGGATACGGAATAAGAAGGCAACGCATCGCATTGTGTGTAAGTGTCGATAGCCACCATAACGACTGCAGTTTTCCGTTGTAAATTAGTCGATAGTCAGTAATATCAGTCCATACGGATACGGAAAGTATTAATCATGATGGATTATCGATTTTTGCACTTATTCTCTTTTCCTTCGCTACGCTGTCTTAACGCTAATGCTAAGTTGCCCAGATATTAAAATATTGATAAAATATCGAGTAATGACTGCAAAATTCAATATGGTAACTGCACCTTCTTATTATGTCTGAATAGGCATTAGCTAAATGGGGAACTTTAACCAAGAATATTAGCAAAGACCAAGCAAAAAAAAATCCAGTATGTTAATTGATACATTATGAAGGACAATTGTAGCCTGTAGCCTACCTGCACTCTGAGAGGTATCGGGAGTAAACGCCGAACAACGTTCTCTCGAACAAATTGAAAAGCAATGAACCGCGGAATTCAATTTCATATTGAAAGCCATTCATCTTCGGCGCTTCTTGGAGACCGTCTGAAAGCATTACATCTCTACTTTTACACTCTGTTTCATCTCTTAAAGTTCAGCTTACCTTCCACTCAGTAGGTATCTTTATAAATGAAGAATTGAAAAAGTTTTTGTGGAATATTTAATATCAATCATTTTATCTTTGCGCTATCTTCAATTAAAATTTCACTGTAGTACTTTTTATTACTTTTTAACAAACGCTTTTGATTATAACTTTTGCGTGCTTAATTGATGAATACTTATCAGTTCCATAATAAACTTGAACGTGGCTCTTTATATTCTGTATAATATCAGTGTTATTTTATACAATTAATTTTATATTAAAAAATATTGGCTGTATTGAAAAGGTAAAAAAAAAATCTGTAAAAAAAAAACAAATCTCATTAAAGCTCGGTTATCGTATGAATAGAGTATATTTGAATATTTTTGAAATATATTTGAATATAATTTTTTGTGACATAGTTTTAAAATAATGAATAAAAATCAATAATCTGAAAAAATTAACCGTACAAGTTTTAATCTCCCAATGTGATTTTTTAAATTTTTTGTAATAAAATATGAAATTTCATAGTAAAATATTTCCAAGTTATAAATCATCACTTCTGTTGGCAGTCCGTATGATTATATATATAGGCCCTTTTTTTAAATAATTCATTAGGCACAAAATGAATTCTTGGATATTTTAATTCTATACTAGCGACGGCACAACAAAGATTGTCTTTCAAAGGCAGGGAAAAGGATCACTAACATCTTATCCACACGTGCCGAAGAGAAGGCATTGTGCTTTGTACTTAAGTCAAAGCATTCTTAAAATCCCCTATTAAACTTCACTTGACAGCTTGATGCTTATCCTATAAACTAAGATGACTTTTGTTATAAACATTTTTATATTACATTATAGTACGATTTTTAATTCGAGTCAGTAAAATGACATGTGCAACTGTCACTTATACAAAAAAGGGTGACCCGCTACAACTAGTACTAGTAACTAGTGACGTTCGGCAATCAATAGACTAAGATATATTTTAGTCATGTTTTATTTTATTAGGTATAAAGCGTGTTTTTATTATAAATATTTAATACATACCGTATTAACGAATACGATTTATATGAAATATGGAATCAGCATATTAAAATTTCTCACTACAACATTATACAAAAGCTGGGAAAAAATGTAAAAAGAGATTCAGAGGAATGAACACTAGAAAATCGGAAAAATACAAGTAATTTTATACGTTTTTATTCATTACGGTTTTTATGTTACGACTTTTATGGTATGGTTGATGCACTGTCTCCAATTTTCAGCCTCACTTTCTTCAGGCCTTAGATCAATAATATGTCTAGATAGAGGGTCGCGCGGAAAACACGTCCAAAAAAATAGCGTCCAACTGTTAGCCTCTAAATGCTTTCTCCGTGTTTAGTATCCGTCCCACTGTCATAGAATACGCATGAATTTTTACGCATTATTGTTTTTATTTATAATGAAGGTTTGTGTTGAAGTGTAACGAGATTAAAAAGGATGATTATGGGAGAACTGTAGTAGCTGGTATCACTATTCACGAATACATCTTTGAAAATGTTGGCCTGTTCTTTTTGTTTTGATTGTAGGGCGACACTCCATCTAGACATATTAATAGTCTAGGCTTAAGGCCTTCTTCAAATAATTTTCTTACGTCTTTTATTTTAAAGTTTTATTATTCCTGGTGACGTACCCCTTTGATTGAGCCCAAACTAACTCTATTGGGTTGAGCTCACAGCCAACTTTTCCACGGCATAGCATTCGTGATTAGATTTTTGTAATTGTACTATATCTATTGATTGAGCCTTTATCATTGTAGGTTGATAATGAATTTGTTTTTCGTCCAACCACTAAATAATACATCGACCACATAAATAATATCAGCATTCCGCCAGTTTGAAGTGGGAATACGCTCGACTTTTCTTGAATGGTACGGTGCGTTATCTAATACGAGCACCGCATTTGGCTTAAAATTTGGCAAAATGCTTTTTAAGTCATTCCTCAAAATACTCCAAGTTTAGAGGAATGGCTTAAAAGGCAATTTGATATTGAATAAAAAAAATGCTATCTCGGCTATTTGTAAAAATTCTATTCTGTCACATCACTATTTATTTGGGACTAAAAACCTGCAACAGTGGAAATGTCATTTTACTAACTACAATTAGAAATCTTACTATACATGTTATTTCGCAAAGGGGTGAATGGTTGCTAAAATGAGATAAAACCAAACAAATAAGCGTTTATCCTTACTAATATTATGTAATGCAAATGCATGATAATGTAACACATTTCTATACACTATATTAAAATACTCATTGTGTTCGGCCAGTAATATTATGTTCATAATATATAACCTATGAAATTGCCGTTCTGCAGTACTGGCCATTTCAAACCAAAATAATTTTGTTTGGCTTAGAATTCTAATTTCAAATTAATTTTATTTTAAAAACATGGAATTCTTTTTCTAAAAGTAGTAATTTTTTATTCATTAGTTTTACATTTTCATCACATTTTAATATATTTTGTCATCATGGATACGTTAAAAAATCGATTAATTATGGAATATGAGTACCGTCGTGGCAGCATAGCGGCACAAGTGGCACCTAACATCAACGACGTTTATGGAGCTAACACTAAAAACCAACGCACTACATAGTACATATTATTAGTTGCTCGTTTCTCATGCTATTTAAATTTTTTCATATATTTTTTTTATATACAAAATGGCATTTTCATAGGTTTAGAAATTTCATTTTACGTAACTACTTGTATAAATACTAATAAAAAGATAATTAATGTAATTCCTGTAGAAACTTGGATTTTTTCACGATAAAATATAGCCCCTATTCCTAAAATAATATATAAGCTACAAATTCACAAAAAAACGATTAGTAGTATTGTCCTGATTGAGTAGCAAACATCCGAGAATCCGAATTTACCTATAATAGCCTATGTTCAGCAGTGGACGGATAAAGGCTGATGATGATGATGAAGTAGGATGTCTAGACAACTTCGAAGTTTAATATACCCCTAATTCTGAAAAAGGTCACGCATTATCAAAGCTTTTATATGACGATTACGATATGAGACGAACGATGGCAGCTGTTAATTCCATTCTCATTTATTATAGAGAAAATGTAAAATGAATATTATGTCGTCGAAAAACACGCGAAGACGAGTAATCAAAACAGACAAGGTAACATAATATATGTTAATTATATTTTTAGCATAGAATTTATGGATAGATAAAAATATCTTGGTGCAAAATGAATACCTAAAAATGAAATTCAAACCTAACACACAATATCTTTATTTCGGTTCTCATAAGTCACTACGCATTTATATTCGACTAGCAGCGCCCCGCGATATCACCCACGTATTTCCCATTCCTGTGGGAGTACAGGGATAAACTAATGCCTATGTGTTATGTAAACTATGTCATGGTTATATTATGTAAATCCAATCAAACCATATAAAACCAAAATCTATTCAGTAGTATTTGTGTGAAAGAGTAAAAATGACATTTTAACAAATTTTCGCGTTTTTTTATGTCGGAGGCAACTGAGCCATCAAAGTCTTGTAGCAACTTTTGAAACCCATATAATATAATATTATCTGCACAACCAAAGGTTTTGCTTATGCGTTGCCCTCCTTTTGCCTATAACTGGGCCACCAAGAACTCACAAGCTGCACAAACCCCGAGCTACAGGTAAGTAAGGTAAAACAGAGTACTGTAAAAACCTCTTACAGTACTCTTTTATAATATTATATTGCGTTTATATAATATAATTAGAATCTTTAGTTATACCGTAGTTGCGGTCAATAGTAAATAAAAAATAAAACGTTAAAATCAAGCTCTCTAAACATTAATTACAAGAGCCCTGGTTTATTAATAGAGCCCCAAAGCAAGTTTATGCGAAAGAATAAATGAGCTGTGAAAGAAACTAGTAAACGTAAGTGTACAAACATACAAAGGCTTAAGGGTAGAACGCCTAACGCTTCCTCCATTATGAGTCGAGACCACCATTCAGGGGCTCAAATGAGACTTAATGAAAGGTACGATACCATTATGAAGGCAATTTTAAGCTCATTAAGGAAATTAAAAGACAAAAAGAAGGGTCTCGCTGGGTGTACACGTGTCGTGGTTAGGTAAGTGCCTATTTTTTAATAACGCTGGTAAATTGACACCAAATATTTTAGCAATTGTTAATGAACGTGCACTTCTCAAACTTAAATAGTTGCAAGCACCTTCCATCGCTTATTAAGGACAGGATCACCTCAGCGACAGGCTGTGCCCAGCAAGTACCTTAAAATACATGTTGTTCATTTCAAATAATAAGAAAAATAATACAAAAACAAACTAATTTTAATTGTCAAATCGACTTTTTCTAACGCGTTCTCCAAAAATTATAATAAATGATCATAGACAAAGTAGTTTAAGTAATCGACAATCGAATAAATTTCAGAAACTTATATTACACAACAATACAGAGTATAAAACCATAGTTTTTTTTAATTAACAAAAGGGTTCAAAGTAATAATTACCACGATATTTATGTAATAAGCCAACCGCTAAAGCCAACATAATTTTGATGAATACACATGACCCTCTTGTTTGTCGATGTTCCATCGCTATATCATCAAAATTGGTTGATTAAAATCAAAATATACATAGGAGAAAAAAAAATTATACAGGATTTTTGTGCTCACTGCAAATGTGTGTAAAACCAACGACCGGATTTACGTGTCTGTGAGAATATGTTTACCTCTTTAAAAATATTTAAAAAGAAAAAAAAAAGAAAATTTTATTTTTGTCTAAATTTACTATAAAGTCCTTATATTTTTACTATAAAGATATACATATAAGCAAGTGCACGTACAACGTAAAAGTAATCATCGACCAAAGCTAATAAACACTTTTAATTATTTACGGCTCGTGAATTATTGAGGAGGTTAGCTACAGATAGTGATAAATAAATAACTCGTTCCGCACGCACTTTCGCAATATCGACTAAAATGTCTCACCATATTTTCGCTGTTAACGTCATTTCAAAAGATAACCCATGGGTGGCTTCCGTGACTTGATACTATGTAGATTATATATAACAAATAGTGGCAGGAAATCCGCAGTCGGTTTCGGGTCCCTGAATTTTGCGGAATTTCACGTTTACTTTTTATACGTAACTTTTTCTACGAAATACCCTTTTGACAGGATCCTTTCCTCGTACAGCGATATTAAACAAGTCGAGTATAAGTCTTTTAAAAGTTCACTTTCCGGGAAAATATGTTTGTGTAACAATTTAAGTTGATTGCATTATAACATGTTTCTTTTTTAACGGTCTTTAATTCGAAGTTTTTCCTATCGACAATATTGACTCCGATTTAAGTTATGTAGCCATTAGTTTAAGAGGAAAAACGTTTCTACTGCCTCTATCAAACATATTATTAACGTATAATTAACGTATACACAATGGTCCAGTGGTGAATGGACTCGGCCTCTTATGCGAGAGGTTCCGGGTACGGGTCTCCCCGTGTGTGCCTTGAAATGGGATTTTCTATTAAGTGCACCTCAAACGCGAGACCATCTTTCGCTCACCGGTGAAGGTAAACCTGCAAGCCTGATGAGATTGAAAGTCTGTGAAGTTCACAAACCCGCATTGGGCCAGCGCATCGGTGTACCATAGTTCACCCATTACCCTTCTCGACTGATTTAAGGAGAAGACCCGTTCCCGGCAGTGGGACAGTCATGATAGATGGGCAGCATTCAGGAAGCTTAGTCGTATTTTGACGTATCCTGTACCGCTGAGTTTGGAGATGAATTTGCCTTAAGAAAATGCGTTCTCCCCTAGATGACCATGACAGAAACGTAGCCTCTAAATTTTCGACAAGCTTACCATACCTCAACGGGATGTAGAGCGTGCTTTGCTAGGTGCCTCTTGGGCCGATAGAATTAGAAACGAACTAAAGTAACCGATATCACGCGAAGAATAAGCTCATTGAAGTGGCAATAAAGATGACAATGTTTGTAATAGCAAGATCGTAATAGACATTTATGGATTTCAAAAATATGTTATATGTATTTATTTTCAATAATCTTTTACAAGGTTTTTTTTTTTTTGCTTAGCAAATAAAGCAAAGTTTTTATTCTACAATGCAAATAAACTGCAAATGAAAAAAAGACCAATAATTGAAAAACCTAAAACAATTACCTATTAACATCGCAGCCCTTCAGGGATATACATTGATATCAAAATTTAAACAAAGTTTAAATTCTAACAAAATAGTTAAAGCCCAATGAATATAAAAAGTATATAATACAAGAATTTATTAATAGCAATGACAAATTTAGATAGGTAGCTGATGATAATGACGATGATAGTAATGTTAGATAAATGATAAAGCGAGATATTTAAGCTAGGCGTAGATATATTGAAGAACAATTTTCAGCACACTACACAATACTGTTGTACCACACTAGTATCGCATTACACGCCGGCCAGTACGGTAGCCAAAGGAAACTATTACCAAACTCGGCAGTTTTAGTTTTAGTTGAGTTTACATGTAATTTGCTTAAGGCGTTTTAATTAGTTTTGAGAGTTTCAAACTTGTTTAGTTTAAAACTTTGAGCCTAAATAAACAAATTTACGCACATTATTAGTTTTGGTCATTGCTGTGGATGATGAAAGAGAATTTAAATGAACCAAAATAAATAATACGTAGTTTTGAGTTACATTTATTTGTCTTTGAATCAACTCTTTTAAAGCAATAATTGAAAGCAAATAGTAAAAAATATAACATAGTAACTCCCTTATTCCCGTGGAAACTATTTAGTATTTTTTTTTATTTTCAGTTTTTTAATTAGATCAATTTTCATTGCAAAACTATTTAGTATTTTCTTATTTTCAGTTTTTTAATTAGTTTAATTTTTATTGCAAGACGTATTATTTTGTATTTTCTTATTTCCAGTTTTGCAAATAAAACAAAAAGTTTATCACTTTTTCCCGCCAATCGCCTTACTACTACTACTACTGGTACAAAGTATCTATTCATGCGCCAGGCATGGGCGGCTTTACTTAGATATACATGACAGAGCAGATCACGTGTGTCGATGATGCTAATGACCAAAAAACTTGACAACTTTCACCTGACATCTTTGCCAACTTGGGGAAAGTTCCCCAAAAGGTTGTTGAAAGGCACATATTTATTGAAAGGTATGTACAAAATAACTACAAATTTCCATTTGATTATTTTGATTGAAGGTTGTCTGGTAGAAATCGCTTCCTCGGCGATAAGACCACCTCTGTGCATAATATTTAATTTTGGAGGTTTTATTTTGTCCAATAAAGTATATTTTTTCTTTCTGACAATAATAAAGAGCATAATTAGACATTCGTTATTCATAAGCATGGATTAGTACTGCCAATGTGATTGTTGATATATTTATAAGCAAATCTCCAGAAGAAAATTTGCTAATTTTCATGAAAAGAAATTATGTTCTGAATATAATATTTAAATTTATTCCAGACTGTGTTTCGGAACAATATTAACACTAGACCTGGAAAACTTTAAACTTTGGAAAACATTTTAATCTGACTAAAATTGGTTCGTTAAAAAAATTAATAATGTAATACTATATATTTATAAATATGTGTGTAATATATTATGCAGAATATTTACTTTTATTACAAAATTTATAGTCATTGTTCCATAATTTTAAACTTCAATAGACTCTAGTCCGAAATCACGACCTAAATTGCTTATCAGGAAGAGGTTGCCGTTTGGTATGGTGCTAGATGATTTTCCACTGCGTCACGAATGCGTCTCGGGAAAAGTGTCTAGTCACATACTTATTATATGCTTAGGCGTTAAGTTGACCATTTGTGCGCGGGCCCGTCCACTGCAGAACATGTTCTACGGGACTTGTCTCAAGAGATTTTGTGAATAGGAATGACTCTCATCTAAACTTGAATACAGAGTGCGGTCATATTTTGTGGAAAACATCAGTGGCGTAATAGGATGTAGAAGAAGTAGACCACTGGGCCACTCTTTATGAGTCGGCTAGCAGCGCCCCGTGGTTTCACACGCATACTTTCCATTCCCGTTGGCGCACGCTAAATTATAGCTCATGTACTATTCTCATATATAAGCAATATTATCGTCGAGATTCATCAATACTCACGCTTATGGTTTTTGCGTCAAAGAGTAACAAACACACATTGATACGTCCATATATATTTAAAATATAATATATTTTAAGTATATATAGACGCTTATAATATTATAGTAGGGTGTACATACATTGTACCTATAATTTTCGTTATATTACAAATCTTACCTTTCAAAGGTATCTTTAAAATGTGTTTATAACAATACAATACCACGCTGTAAACAGTATCCAATCAAATAGCCAAAAACTTAATTGTGTTTTACTCAAATACAAAAATTAAATAATATTAATTAAACATTGTTCAAAGTTTATATTTCCAACTTAAATTGTTAGCTGTCTGTTCTCGACAATTTACCTTCTTTCAACTCTCATTATACCTTAGAACTAATTTGAATAAGGGCTTCGCAATTAGTACATCTTTCATCATGAAAAAATCCTCACTTACTAAATACCTCCGCAATGTTAATAAATGCCAACAGCTCCTTCCCTTCATTTCAGGCCCCTTTATTAGTAGTGATTAGCACTTTAATGGTACTTCCGAAAAGTAAATAAGATCCTCTTAATTGCCTGTTTTTATCAAATAATAAATATTGACGGTCGTCTTATTAGAAAATTCATTTCAAGTTGGATAATGGAATAGCTGAAATATTTAGAATCAAAAATGTGTCCCATCTCAGCCCCCCTGGACAAGGGGCACAAACGCTAAACAACTAGAAATAGAATAGAATACTTATTATATGGGAATGACATTAGTTAATGACATGTAATTTGAGCAGCTATTGTTATTCCCATACAATAAGTATACTATTATATTTCAATTCGTTTAGCGTTTGCCACTTGTCTAGAGGGGCAGATCTGCTGACTTAGCGTAACGAAGTATTAAGAATGGTATGAACTTTTATATTGTGACACCTTATAGTATAATATCATATTATACCTATTCTTAAACATTTTCTGTGACAATCTTTTCACATTTCATTATGACATCTAGATGACCGCACCGAAAGTACATCCGCGGAACGCTTTCTCAATATTAGGTACTTATATGGGTGAGATAAGCTAAAAATATTTGTAAGTCAGTACATAATTAATCTGTTAATTCTAACTTTCTTTACGTAACTTATAGGAGTTTCTTTAAATAAAAAGCGCTGTGTTCGTTTAAAGAAATAGGATGATTATACTATACTGGTATGAGTGCATTTTGTAAATTGCTGCTTTAAGCTGTTAAACGTTCAAAGAGTATTGTCTAACTTCTCACGAGCACGTTAATAGTATTTTCAATAACATCAACTACTAAGAGCGTTCTTATATTTGTTCCATGTAAAATGCATTTCAAGCGATTCTCCGAATACTTTCATGCAATTTCGTTTGGAGAAATTCTGCGTTGTCTCATTCGTAACTAAAGTCGCACTATATTTTTAAAATGTTAACAAAGAGAAATTAGATGGTGCTTGTGGTGAACTCATGTCTCACATGGGATCCTGTTTGTTTTGCCGTGAAACAACTTTACAATGTTTCGCAAAGAAGGCCTGACAGGTACAGCTACGTCTGAATGTTTCCCTATTTGACTAACATAAAGAATAATGTTTTATGCTAAACATATTAGTAGATTTTGACACATTTCGATGATTTCATTTATTCTTTATTATAATAATATCGTTACTAGTGGCCCGGGCTGACATCACTTTGAATCAACAACAACAAACGATAAAATATCAATAATTTATATAATATCTAGTAAGTTGGATGAAACAGCATACAATGTTTGTTTTTTTTTTTAATTTCATTTAAAGTAGTTCAATAAATTGTGAGGCCATCGTGGATAGACGTGACATTAAATTATTAGGTACAATGATAAGGCAGAAAACACAAAAAAGTTTTTTGATTCGTGTTGTATTGATGAAACGTAAGACCTGGTATCAGCTAAAAGCTTTTTTGATTGTAAGTACATCTAGTGGTGAAGCTCAAAAATCTTGAATTGAATATAAACCTTAAGGTGCGCGCACATAATGTCCTGCTGCAGCAGGGTGGAGCGAGCTGAAGCGGGATGGAAGCAACCAAAATCCGTGGCGGAATAAAAAATATATACGAAAGACTTAAGCGGATTTTTGCCCTGCGACCCGACCCGCTGCGTCCCGACATAATATGCGAGATCCGTTAATGTATTACTAATAGTATTTTTCACCAAAGCATTCTAGCAATATTTTAATATTATCATCGGCGTTATTTTCTTCCCGGATACAGCAAAAGCTTATATTTGGTGATACAGACAAACATTTTCTGATTATACGTTTTATTATTACACATAGTAATATCATCAACGAAAAATTCTAGATACTAAATGAAACATACAAAATCAATTTGACTACAATATTCTTATATTTAAATCACTACTAATTAACTACACTTCTATTATACGAAAAGTAAAAAATAGAGAAAAAAATAGAATATCTACTAATAGTAGAATTTATTATTTCTTAGATATGCGACTACTAAAAATAAATATTCCTTCGAGATCAAAGTTACGGGAAACAGGTACATAGTTTGAAACATGTAAATTCAACATCAAACACGGAACGACACAATAACATGAATAATGATTTAGCGACACCAGGTAATAAGTTGGTAATAAAGGAATTCGACGCAAATGGCTGGAACACTGGAGCATTAGTCATCACAATGTCTACTTGGTGACATTTGGACAGCGCTGACAAATGATAGCTTTTATTGAATAATTATCACGAAACTGTACTGTCACGAATCAAATAAATGTAGGGGAAAATGTGATACAAGTCAGCAAGCCCAGATATATATTTTTATTTACGATCGCATCATTTGTCACTCTGTGTACTTGATGTTGTGGTGGTGAATGTTATTCGTGCAATGCGTTGTGCAGCCAGACACATTAAAGCGGTTGCGTTATAATGATTCCATTTTTTATATTGTAATTTCCATTTATTACCGAGGTGAAATTCAACCACGATAAATATGGTAATTATTTTTAACAATGGAGGTAGTCGATCACATGAGAATTTAAATTATATGAATCCATAAGATTTAAATTGTAAATATCATTTTTCTATTTTAAGTATCTATTGTAGCCATTGCATTTATGAAATACGCTGAATAGCCGGTGGCCGGTGGACTAGTAGTATCCTAAGTTGAGGCAGCGTTCGCGAATATGGTCAGTCGATCAAGAGTTAGATGGTCTCACGAGTCAGGTCTCTGAACAGGAAATGAGACCGCAATATATGGATGAGAGTAGCTATGATCTGTCGTCATGGCATTTATTGAAAGAGTCATTTTTTGAGAGAGTTTAGAAGTAGAGGTTCTGCTTTTCCATGGACATTTTAACAGGAAATCGACATTTGTCAAAATATTCTCGTTTTTTTCTTTAATTAAGAAATTTTGGACCATATTATAGTACCGAAGTCCAAATAAGTCTAGATATCCTTTAAAGAATCGTAAAACTATAAATCATATTGTACTTATCATCATTAAGTAAAGTGGTTGTGCATGAACCCACTAACATGTCTTAGTTGGTACAACCAATTTGTAACAGAAGGCACCACTGTCATTCTAATGAATTCCAAGATTTGTGTAATGTCTTTCTCTTTTTTATTCAAATCCATTTTAGTTGGTGGCGTATCTACGCGCGCAGAGTACAGCTAGCTATAAATAAAAATAAGGAATATAAACGTTTAAGTTCAGCAGTCTTCCGTATCACTTCAAAATATTATGTTACAAATATTTTCCGTAAGCCAGGCACACCAATTCACACCATATACCATAATATCATACGAACTTTATTTGAAAATGATAAAATCGCGATATTTACTGAATGCATAGATTGATATTGCTTGGTTTTCACTTAAAAGTATTGAGCTCAATTTAAAAGTCCCATCAAGCACGAATCGAAATCGCAAAACAAGAATTCTTTACCACTCCAAATTGAATTTTTAATATCAACATCATCATCTGCTTTTTACCGTCCACTGCTGGACATGGGTTTCTTTTAATAAATGTCAAGACGGCTGATCCCGCCACCCGCGTCTGACCACAGAACGACCCGAGATCCCCATCGACCCGTCTAATTAGAGGTTGACCAATCCTATATGACCTTCACTAAAACTATGTTTTATTTGCACAAAGTTTTTAGTAAAAGCTGAGTGTTTCTCATCATCATCATCAGCCTTTATCCTTCCATTTCTGAAAATAGGCCTCCCTCAATGAACACCAAGATGACTGATCCCTTGCCACTAGCATTCAACACTTTTAAATATATAATACTGTTATACTTTCCGTAAGTTTCACGGTGTTTTGTTAAATTTATTTTTTTTAACAGGTTTACAAAACTATTTCATGTGAATATGCAAAGATGACGTTTCAATTTTAAATTTGGTTCTTCCATTAAAGACCTCAAGAAGAAGATTGTACATAAATTTGCTTTACAATATTCTACATTATATTATTTTCTATTATAGCTGTAAAATAGATTTGTTGCTTAACTTAAATAATCTCTTTTAAAGCAGTGTTCTTAATCTTAAACGAAAATACTGGTAAGTTCAGTTAATCTATAAAATATAATTTTGACTATCTGTTTCCTTTTTTTTTTGTTTTATATAGGCAAGTGCCTATATAACAACAAACATACAGTGAACATGGAGTTCGAATAAAATAATAAGAAAAAAAAAACAATATAAAACTAAATTCATATCACATGTCGGGTTCCTCTTTAATAAAAATTTGAAGGTAACTTAATTTTTGTCGTAAATAAAAAATCTGTTAAGATTTTTCTTATAAACAATTTATTTATTTTCCCGTTCAAAGATATTGAGTGGTAAAGGGAAACGAAGTATCGTCAGCCATTGTGGCATAAATCATTTTTCAATTCAATTTAAAGCGAAACCGCGTTGTTGTTCCAACTTTCAAGACATTTTGGCGATCGAGTCAAGTATGGATATTCGATAAAATGTTTTTAATTCTTTGCAAAGATGCTGGTAAATTGTATTCCTTTAGAATTTGTCAATGTACACCGAATAATATCTTCCAAAGTTTTGTCGTCAATCTTTATTAATCAAAGGTCGGACTTACACCTCTTTCATTGATAAAATGCCGTGCCACCCATGTTTAGCCGGAACGTTGTCGTTCTAGTCGGTAAAGCTACGGTATAAGACGGAGGGTCTTCCTTATTACAAAAGCCCTGATACTCGGTGGGTTAATCGAGTCCCTTTGCTAACTAATAAATTATTTTAAGAAACACTTTTTTGTAATAACAACACTTTGTGAATAGTCAGACCTAATTAAAAATATGGATTAGTTTTATGGCACCAGTAGTACTTTGTAAGATTAGGACATCAATTCTGGCTTCATCATGTTTACTGTAAAGTATCAAAAAGTAGCTGAAATATTATTATTTAAAATAAATTTTATTGCTATTTCAAATGGTATATAAACTTTTAACGATTTTTATATATATAAAGATATTCTTGTAAATAGTGCATATAGTAATATTATAGTAAATCGTTTGTTTTATTAGTAAAAAAAAATTATCAACCCTTGTCTTACTGCTGAACACGAGTCTTTTCCTTAAAATCAGGCAATAAGGGTAATGGGTCATAGTTCACCGATGCGCTGGCCCAGTGCGGGTTGGTGAACTTTATATTTATATACCTTCAAAGTCTTTCAACCTCATCAGGCATGCACGCTTCCTCACGATGTTTTCCTTCTCCGGTAAGCGAACGATGGTCTCATTTTTTTGGACTGGACTATTATCCCTCGTCGTTTTATGAGTAAAAGTAAATAAATAAAATCAAAATACGATATAGATTATTAAATTACTTTGCCATATCCAAATTTCACGTGTTATGTTCAACGTTTTCTTAGTTGTTTGGTTGATGCGTAACTTCAATATTTTTGTTGGGACCAATAAATTTGTTACTAACTTCTTCTTAAAGCGTATCTTGTGCCCGATTCGTTGTTGCTTTGAAAACCAATCTTAATATAGTGTTGTTGCCAAACGCTGTTTACGCCTCGATCGCAATATTTCTCGCTTCCAGTTCTGCGGGTATCACATTTGCTTCTATATTTACTACATTTTTATTTAAATTAAATTTTTATATGCTCCAAGTTTTGAATTATTTGAAGATATACGGATGTCTTTTGTCGTGAAATTACAATTCATCAAAATGTTGCTTTTGTTTTAAATTTATGTAAATTCATAATTACTGGAGAGGGCCTACGTATAGCAGTGGAGGGATAAAAGTTGATGATGATGATGGTGATAATGATGATGATACACGACCTGGTGCAGACATCTATATTCATCATACATATTATTATCTGTACTTAGGTGGGAATTGAACCCGTGACCGCTACGTAACATTAGAATGGCCACACGACCAGCCTCTCAGCCTGTCAGAAAATAGCAACAAAAAACTCTAATATGTGAGGTATAAAAGAAACACTTTTTCTCTCTGTTCTTTCTGTAATGGTAGCAAAGCATCTGTTATCATTTGCATGCGTCACAATGTTTCTTACTTTATCAAATATCTGAGGGACTGTACATTATACTCGCGGATAATAGTATTCAATTTGAACCGAAGTATTTACGCGTTCCCACTAGGTTTCAGTGTTACTGATATTTATGGAGGTCTGTGTAGCGTTCCCAAATTGAAATACATTAATATTTTACCATAAATGCGACACTTTCATGCGGGACATAGCGTTATCGTAATTGGATTCTTCCCTGAGAGCGAAGTACGTCTACGTGAGTAAATACATTTGTTACAAAGCCTGTGTACTAAAAAGAATCACGATGTCTCAAATAATTCTAACGTTGCAAATAAAATTGTTAAGGAAAATTTGTGATATTTGACGGTAAGTTACCTAGGCCTATGTTTAGCAGGGGATGGACAAACTGTGAAACTAATTTATTTGAGTATTTGTGTGTGTGAGAAAGAGAGTGTGTATTTGAGAGACAGAGAGATAATGTAAGTTTTTTAATTGACGTTCTTAAATAGAACTTGGTGCTGATGATGATAATTACTTGCTTATAACTAAAACAATGGCAGAAGCTTTACTATCATTATCAGCCTCTTAGAAGACTTGCAGGAGATGCTCCACAGTCTAAATGAATCCTCCCGACGTGTGGGCCTTAAACGACGTGGATGAACTTAAACAAGCCGAAAGTCATGTTCAAAGAACACGTTCTCCCTAAGCGGGTTAACGTCGATGGCATAACTCTGTGCAATAGTCTACCTTGGGCATACTTTGCAGCTAGGTCGACATAACTTCGAGAGAGAAGCCGATTAGAGGGTTCAATTAACATGGGCAGCATTCAGGAAGCTTCTCCATTTTCTCACGTCGTCTGTACCGCAGAGTTTGTAGACGAAAGTCTTCAGCCAACGTGTTCTCCCCGTGATGACCTACTGGGCCGAAACGTGGCCTCTTATTTGCGACTGGTCCACAAATTTGCCGTAGCTCAACAGGCTATGGATCGTGCTGTGCTGCATGTTTATTTGGTAGATAGGATTCGAAACGAAGACCTCCGCCGGAAAACTAAAGTTACCGTTGTCACGCGAAGTATAAGAACTTTGAAGTGCTGTCACACAGCTGGTCACGCACTCAGAAGAATGAATCGCCGATGCATTGATAAGGTTCAAGAGTGGAGGCCGCGTTTAGATAGATGAAGTTGGTTGGACATTGACCTGGTGGGAACTGTCGTCTTGGCGTTCATTGAGGGAGGCCTATGTTCAGCAGTGGACGGATTAAGGCTGATAATGATGATGATGATCAGCCTCTATCTGCCTACTGAAGTAGTTTTATGCTCGTTATCTATTAGACCTAACAGAAAACGTTATGTACCGCGTAAAAGCATTAAAGTGCTAAAAAGTCATTTAGTACCATGTGTAACATGCAAATGAATGCTTTTTGCATTACAGAGGTAATTAGTTGTTTCGTCAAGGTGTAAAGTAGCCTAAGTTACCACTTAATTATTCAACTGTGTTGGTATTCGTATAATCATTATTTTATATTATATCTTAAAAGATAAAATATTTTATAAGTACACTACTATTCATAAAACCACTTGGTAGTGATTCTTGATTCATAAACAAAGGATTCTGTTTAAAAAAAGTAGGATATTTTTTTTTGTCTTGTCAACTGCGACTTAAGACAAGATATATTTTTAAAGTAAGTATCACTCTTTGTTGTAACGTCACTCTGATCTTCCATCCTCATTTTTTATTCATGCGAATCGGATATTTCATTTACTTTTATATATTTCAGCGGGCTATATATAAAAGAAAACGAATCACCCCACAGTACAACATCAAAACAAAAGGCACCTTTTTATTATGATACAACAAAATTATTATTCACAACATGCAAGCGAAAAATATTTTGTTTGAGTTGGAATCAAATTTTGTGGGTAGAAAATTCACAAAGACGTAAAAACCTAAGCTTGTTTACGATAATATAACAGAGGCAGTCAGTACACATATTTATTACATTCGCCATTTTGCGTTTGCTTATTTATTTATATATAATTATATTGTTTTATTTTTACTTAAATATTAGCCAAAAATTACACCAAGCTAATTTGGCTTTGAAGTTAGTTTTAGGATGCCTTAAAAAGAGTGAGAGGAGAGGACGTTACCCCCTGCCTAGAGTAAAGCTCTCTTCTCTCCAGTCACAGTGATTTTTTTTGTAGATAGAGCTACGTGCACTTTACTATCAGTGCAATCCATTTTTTTTACTAATTTCGTTTACCTAGTCCTTACTGATCTATTTTATTTTTAATCTAGTTCTGATAATAGGACACCCTATGAGTTTTTTTAACAGAGAGACGGACAGAGACAAGGGCCATTGCCCTTATCTCACTCCATTGGTTGACCCAATAGGATTCAAGTTTAACATTTTTATAAACGGAACCCTAAAACGGGTTTAAAAGAGAAGCTATAGAGGGTGCTTAGCTTAGCCAATCTGGGCAGCGGGGCTAGACAAGTGGCAAACTCTCAGATTCTATTCTTTTGCGAGTAAACGCAAACTCAAACGCTAATTTGGTAGCCAAGTGTACAAAGACATTTTGAACGCTCATTCTATTCAATTCGTCATATAGCTATATACATATTCTAGAGTATGATTTCGTTTTTAAAAATGTCATTAAGTGAAGTATTTAAAACGTCATTCAATTGTAATTACTGTTTTTTTATATTCGTTCCTGTTGGAACCGGTTAAGACCAGAGACCATGCTACCATGTGTGACTTAAAATATATTATATTTTAGTTGGTTTATACCAATATACTATAAACTAGCAGACGTAATATTCTTCCTCAAAATGCGTAGTAGCTTTTCACATAATATAAAACAATTACTTACACCAATACAAAAGACAGGGACGTATTAAAGCCAAATCCAAAAAAATCCAAACATAAAAAACAATATTAGCTTTTTTTTACTTAAGCTTTTTACAATTTCACAGGGAAATTTATTCCCTTATGTACGTATTATTGGACAACATTTCTTTGTAATGGCAATATGTGGGACAATTACAAGAGGAAATGGATTTGAAAACTTTATTCGTGAAATATTCAGCAACAAAATACATACTTAATCTCTTAAATTGGATTATCGTTAATACAAATTTGAGCTTATTTTACTAGATACGTTCCTATAAGCATGTCCTTATATACTAAACACGTACGGATGTTTTAAACGAGCCAATCGTTATTTGTTTAGTAAGCAGCTTATACAATTATATAAGCTAATCATCTCGTAATAAAGACAGTGCTTCATTGGATTTCAGTACGCTCTGAAGGGGCTGAATGTATATTCCTCACATCAAAGGCCGTCGGGCCTATCGGACCCCTCAGGGCTAGTATGAGTGATCAAAAAACACTCAACGGGATTCAGTTTCTACTCCCGTAAACTCTACAACCTAGTACATAGACCACCTTCGCGTCGCCGTCAAATATCATGATTACCTCTTCTGCGTGCTCTCTTTAGGTATTTACCGTTACTTAAGGGGAATAAAAAACAACATCAAATTCTGACAAAATCATTTATTTTTAAACTATAAGTTTTATGTAAAAAATTCTCTTCAAACATAACTTCGCTTTTCTTTGGCTTTATGTCTGTTTCTTAAATTACATCCTTAATTTTCAAACAATATATTATACTAGCTGTTGCCCGCAGCTTCGCCTGCGTTAACTAAGATTTACAACGGGATCTTAGCGGGATGATATATCTTTACTGATAAATGGGCTATCGAACACTGAAATGTTTCATTAAAATCCAACCGATAGTTCCTGAGATTAGCGCCCTCAAATAAACAAACTAAGCATGAGTAAAATAAACTCGTTTAAATGTAGTCCAAAAAATCAAAATTTCTGAATAAAATATGGTTGTTGTGCCTCAATCGACATAGATAGGTATAGTGTGTGGTGGACTTTTTTGTAGATAATTATAAGATCTACAGTTAATTAGAACATTTTATCGTTCTATCTTTTATAGTTTAGGCAGCGTACGCAAAATAAGTAACTTTTCTGGTTGATTTTTTACACCTTGTGTCCGTAAAACCCAAATATCTTACGGAACCCTATTTTTTTCAGAATAAAATGTAACCTATGTTACTCGTGGATAATGTAGCTTTCGAATGGTGAAAGAATCTTTGAAATCGGTACTTTTTGAGCCTATTCGTTACAACCAAACAAACAAACAAACAAAGTTTTCATCTTTATAATATTAGTGTAGAAAAAAAAACTCCCAGAAACATTACTTCGCTTTTCTTCAGAAATATGTTTGTTTCGTATATTACCGTATTAGTATATAACAACTTTCACAAATAAATATGCATTTTTGTCAACCAGGCATTCTTTAAATTAACATCTTTTGGGATTCTGAAATAAGATAATATTATCGTCTATTAAAATCATTACCTGCAATGAAGAAAAAATAAACCTAAATTCGGTCCTGTAATTAGAACCAATAACAAACAACATAAAGTGTCAAAAAAGATAATATAATGAATTACTTGTTATTTGATTTTATTGTGAATTACAAAGATATTTCCTACTTAAACTATTTAGGACGTCTGATTTTAATATACAAAATTTAAAACATAGCTCCTCTTGGATATTACGATAAAATAGAATAAGTAACATCAATATAAAATAGCTGGAATACAATAGTATTTATTAGATTATAAATAAAAAACACAAAAAGCAAGCACTAAAACTGAACATTAAAAAAATCAATTGCACAATAATATCATACGATGAATAAACGAAGAAGAAGAAGAGAAAAAAAAGGAAAAAAAAACAAGAGGCATCAATCAAAGATGGCTTGTAATTTGTATTGATAAAATAATTAAAATTAAATAACAAAATATATTATAAATTAAAGCATTCCAAATAATGTTCTCTGAGGAGTCCCTTAAAAATATTGAGACTCTTAGCTTGCTTAATACGATTTGGCAACGAGTTCCAAAGACTAACAGATATAGCAGCAAAAGAGTTACTATAAAATTTAGTTTTTGATCGGGTACATTTAATTTATATACGAAACGTATAGTTCTCAAATTGTTATCAGAGTTATGCCACAATAATTCGCTCTTCATATTCCTATCAATCAACTATCCATACTAACTCCACACATCCTGAACAGTCCACCACAATATTCGCCAACTAATCACATTATAATACAAAATGGATTAAATTATCAAAACAAACACTAGTCACTACCTATAGAAAACCGCCATAGCAGTCCTATATGCTGCTGAAACAGCTGCAAAAAAGTTCTTAGTATTCGCTAACCCATCACAGTATAAACAGATTGAGTTTTTGAAACAAAATACTATAGAACACCACTCCAAATGAATAAAATGGGAAATTGAAATTAATTAATGGGAAATAGAAAAAACACAATTGCAGACTCTAAAGCTTCTCGCTGCTAATGAATTAATCCTTCCTATTATTATTATTTGACATTATGTTATATTTTTTAACTATTGTACACATACATAATTGCTGTTAATGTTAATATTATAATCGCTACCAAGACAATGTAATAAATGTATCAATTGTACAAAAACATGCCCCACGAGGTCAACATGTTGAGACATATAAGTATCTTTTATGTCTATCCATTGAAACTACCACCGGTTCCAGGGTGAGCACACTGAGAAGAACAGCACAATTAGTACCAATCCATAAAATCAAACATCTTTAAATTTTTAAGCTTCTATCACCGCTAGTTGTTGTTGTTTTTTTCCCCTGGTTGTTTTTTCTTCATTATATACTGGCTTAATTTATTCCTATGTATTTTGACTGACTGGCTCACTCATGTCCCATCTGCATACACACCTAAAATGATCATGCTTTAGTTTTTTATAACTATATGCCTTCAATTACAAAAAAAAAGTAAATTGTTAATATAATATCTTCATGAAACTACTTAATAAATCATACAATTTTCATTTCTTAATCTAAATTTAATAGTAGACACTAACCAAGAAAGTTTTGAAAGTCATTAAATCTACTAAATACCTATTACATATAAGTATAATAACCAAGAACAACAGCAAAATTAGTTTACAAATCAGGAAATCAAATAACTTTAAATTTGTTTACATTAAAATAAGTTTTGTATTAAGTATATTATTTACTAAATATTAGGTTTTGTGTTATATTATAACAAATTGTTTATATATACACAGTTTATTTAGTATTAAACTAATACATATATTTTCCATAAAAATATATTGTTAGGAAAGAGATACCTATTCAAATATAGTAAAAATAATAAAAAAGAGGATGCAATAGATTTTATATTGAATAAATAATAAATACTCACTAATAATTGTCTTATGCTTGACCTTTCTTATGGTTTTTATGGGAAGGCAATTTATCTCAACATAATAATATAACTACTGTTTAGTAGGTACATCTACAACTTGTCTACTACATCAACTTGTTCTTCTATGCGTTAAATGTTGAGACACCCAGGATCCTTTGATAGGACCCTGTGGCCCTCAGCCACAAACTATATCCCTCAGCTCAGATTGCAAAGAACCTGTAAAAAACATCAAACATGTACCTAGTTTTTAAGTCCTATCATTGTAAGTAATAATGATTTATTTATTTACCTTTAATACCAAGGGAATTCCTTTATTTCCGCTCAATGCTGTATGGACACGTAAATCAAGAAAATCTCTCGAAATATTATTTTGTCTAGTGTAAACCTTTACACAAATAAAACATCGGTAATATTCTCCAAACACTGGCGATGATTTTTTTCTTTGGCTTCGGCTTAGTTATAATTTATTATTTATTAGCTTACAATAGACTTAATTTATGCATTTAGCAAAAAATTTCACACTATCACACTTCCACAGTCAGCTGATCAAAGATCCGCCATTTTGTAGCGTTTGAATTTTCAATTTCTATTATGTGCAAGCGGCAAGCGCTAGGGAGCGCTTTCCGGCTTGTCAAAAGTGCCACTTGGCTACGATTTATATGAAGATTTGAATTTCTTAAGCGTGTGCGTTTAAAAGGAATAGAAATACAAAACGCTAGTTTGACACTTGGCTACCAATAATCGCCCAAATGTCATTCCCATACAAAATTAACGTTTTCTATTTCTATTCACTTAGCGTTTTTGCCACTTGTCTAGGGGGGCTGGTCTGACTTGCATTGATGCATCAGTTGTGCATTGATACAACACCTCACTGATTTCAGGATACCTACAATATTACATAATTGTAATTTAACATCATCATCATCAGCATTTATCCTTCCACTGATGGGATGCAGAAATTTAATTTATATAATATTAATTCACATAAATTTACTCTTCATTTATTATTTATTTTAATTTTTTATATAAAATATGTTTTGTCCTATGGTGCACGACTGTTTGCTATTACAGAGTTCATTAAAAGCATATTTTTGATTAAATTTGTATATTTTATACACTAGCAAAACGTGGGTATAAAACAATGAGTACATTTCTGAAGCGAGGCGATCTCATTAAAGTTTTAACAATGAGATATTATGCCCAAAACAATGACTCATTGTTACACTATGCCTTTAAACATTTATAATGGTTAATTCAAAGAAACCTGTTCTGAAAATCTGATATAGCCCACGTATATTAACTGTGAGTCCACTATTCAACTACCCAGCTATATCTAGTCTATTAGACGAAAATGATCGCCTACAATCGTTTCCAGCTCAGGGTGCAATGGAAAATCATAGAGACTGGCCTTGTGGTCAAGGACACAGCTCAATGGTCAATGAAGTTAAATAACAGGAATTTTACACGGGACTAGTATTCAATGTATCAGACCAGAGAGGATTGCTTATAAGTGCCAGTTATCACTGTATATTTTACACTCAACCTTATTGGAACATATTTGGCAAAAGACATAAGTGATATTGTGTGATAAACACTGTGTAAATGTTCTGAAAATCTGATATAGCCCACGTATATTAACTGTGAGTCCACTATTACCAACGACCCAGCTATATCTAGTCTATTAGACGAAAATGATCGCCTACAATCGTTTCCAGCTCAGGGTGCAATGGAAAATCATAGAGACTGGACTTGTGGTCAAGGACACAGCTCAATGGTCAATGAAGTTAAATAACAGGAATTTTACACGGGACTAGTATTCAATGTATCAGACCAGAGGGGATTGCTTATAAGTGCCAGTTATCACTGTATATTTTACACTCAACCTTATTGGAACATATTTGGCAAAAGACATAAGTGATATTGTGTGATAAACACTGTGTAAAGACATTAGGGATAGTGAGATATAGGTGACATTTGACGACCGTGGCAAAATGGTTAAAGCGCTGGCGCTCAAGCTGGAAGATAGTGGCCTCGAATCCCGCCAATCGAACCGAGAATAAAAAAGTTTCTGTGTTCCTAGGTCATGGCCAAATATGTACAACATATTGTATAATAAAAACCTTTAATACATATGTATTAATATATAAAAAAATAAATATAATATGTATGTATTTCGATTTTCTGGTACTCGTTACACAAGTTTTTCGGAAACTTACCACGGGTCCAGATTGACGTGGTATAAAAGCGTCTCTAGATATATAATATACTAGCTGTCCCGACAGACTTCGTTCTGCTAAAATCGCTATTAAAAAATTGAGGTTGATCGTAGAGGGGTGAAAATTTAGGGTTGTATGTATTTCTGTATGTTGTATCATAAAAAAATAGAAATTAAAAATTTTGTCTAAAAAATAAAAAATAAATTTTGGGGTGGACTACCCCTAACATTTAGGGGGATGAAAAATAGATGTTGGCCGATTCTCAGACCTACTGAATATGCATATAAAATTTCATAAAGATCGGTCAAGCCGTTTCGGAGGAGTACGGTAACTAACATTGTGACAGGGAAATTTTATATATTAGATAATATTATAAGTTACTAGCTGCCCTGACAGACTTCGTTCTGCTAAAATCGCTATCAAAAAATAGGGGTTAATCGTAGAGGGGTGAAAATTTAGGTTTGTATGTATTTTTGTATGTTGTATCATAAAAAATAGAAATTAAAAATTTTGTCTAAAAAATAAAAAATAAAATTTAGGGATGGACTACCCCTAACATTTAGGGCTATGAAAAATAGATGTTTGCCGATTCTCATAGATACCGGATAAGCACAAAAAATTCCATCAAAATCGGTCAAGCCGTTTCGGAAGAGTATGGCAACGAAAACTGTGACACGAGAATTTTATATATTAGATGATATGAACAACAAAGCGAACTTTCCGCAGTTCCGACTCGCAGCGCTATCAGCCCTATCTTTTTTAAATGTCCAATAAATCCAAATTGTAGCACCATTAAATCACAATTAGGTGTAATGCGGGCTGCGTGCGCGCGACCGTGGGCTTAGCGGCCAAAACAGAAGGCTTACGGGGAATTATGTTCGTGTCTTATTACCAACGTTACCCTTTACCGAAAATGTTCATGAAATAAAACCTACTAAAATACTTTAAGCTTTAATTTGTAAGTTTCCCTCAATAAATTAGAAAAGTACTTTTACCTAAAACATTTTTGAAGTGAAACTTCTTTAAAATCGTTGTGATTTCAAACCGGATGCAACGGAAAAAACGACAGGTAAGAGACACAAATACAAAAGAGTGAGAGAGCACCTGTTTTTTTTAATAAATATAAATTGGAGAAATTCGAAGGAAAAGTAATAAAATGTAAAAATGGTAGAACCCGAGCCACATACAAAACTTAAAAACCAAAATATTTCCATTTCTGAAATAGAAAACAGCGATGAAATAAAAGCAAGTCATTTATACCATCTTCAGTTTGATAAATCCACTTTAAAGCAGAGATTGGTCCACAAAGTTAAAAGTCATGTTACTTAAAAGGGGTTTAGTGGGGTCGAAAAGCTTCACGGAGGGCAAAAGAGGATCGACTCCGCACACCTGTCGCTACCGCTATATACCTTGAGGAGTATCATGAATAGAAATTTCGAAGCTCACAATATACTTTTGGAAATACAAGAAAATAACCTGTTTCCATGTCACTTCTTTTAAGCTCAGCTTGTTCAGTTATTATTTCTTTTGTTTTTTTTTTATCATCATTAACAGTATGGTTATTATTATTTTATTAATTGGTTAACAGTTTTAAGATAATTATATTAATAATAATCTGGGTATGATTATTTTTAAGAAATTAAATATAATGCTGATAGTTAAATAATTTATTATTATTTTGTAATGGAAAATGGAACTCACACGCTCTCAGAAAGGTACTCTAGACATCTATGCACCACATCAGAAAGTTTGTTACTAAGACAGATTCTTATAGCTTAGCTACGGCAAATTCGGATTATTTATAAATAATTGTCTATAAATAATTATATTATATAAGAATTTTACTAAATAAAACCCCCGGTAAAATATGCCAACGTCAGAATATTTCCACACGGATCGTCTATTATTGGGCTAAATGTCGGAATAAATTCGGGAATAAATACCTTTACGTGTATTGCTGAGTCCGGCTGCGGCTTGCTAGACAAATAGTTTGCAGCTGACTGTTACCTGACCAATCCCACATACGTACAGATATAAATCCGAGCGGCTTAGCTACACAAATTATAATATAACTAGCTGTTGCCCGCAGCTTCGCCTGCGTTAACTAAGATTTAGAACGGGTCCCTAACTTTAAAAGAATTTAATATAGCCTTTTTTCACCGGAGATAGTGTAGCCACTCCCAATGGTGAAAGAATTTCTCAAATCGGTCAAGCAGTATATAGAAATCACTGAAGTGTAAAATCCATCTGAAATTATTTCAAAATTAATTATTAAATTCTTAATTAATGAAATATTTCTTGAATATCATATTTTATATAGTACAAGCAGACAATATTTTAGAAAATATATTACCTCAATTATTGCTTCATTTCTTGAATTCATCATCATCATCAGCCTTTATCCATCCACTGCTGAACATAGGCCTCAATGAACGCCAAGACGCCACTTCCCTTGCCACTCGCGTCCAACACGTACCGGCCACTGCTCGGAGATCGTCTTCCCACCTGGTTAACTATGTCTCATATTATTGTCCATAAAATAATTAAACAATCCATTGACATATAAATTCATAAGCAAAGAGGCATTTTCTATGCATCAAGTAAAGCGGGTCATGCCTTTTTGTGTAAATCATAATTCATTCTACAGAGGCCGGGGCCTTAACATTGGAATTAGGACAGTCGTATCCAGGACATCTCATTTGCCCGAGCGTTTACCGTGCACTGTGCATTATTTATTTTTTCGTCTCATTCTCTAAATGACGACCTTTGGGGTTACATCATGTGGAGGCGAATACGACTATGAATTTTTAAAATTGCTCTAGCTTTCATATTTGGGTAATATATACATAATATAAATAAAATTGGACTGTCTTTTTGTAATTTAAAATAACAGCTTTTTTATTTCATATTATACATATCAATACATATACGGTATATAATATAACAACATAACATTATTTAATTTTTTGTCTGTCTGTCTGTTTGTTCCGGATAATCTCTGAAATGGCTGGACCGATTTTGACGAGACTTTTACTGGCTGATAGCTAGTTAGATAGCTGTTAATAGGGAGTAACTTGGGCTATAAGCATATTCATCATCAATTCGGATATGCTCGTAAATATAAGTTAACGCTGGCGAAGCCGCGGACAACAACTAGTGACTAAATATGAATGGAGGTTCATTAAACACATTCGTAACGTTATCGAATCATACCGAAAATATTAAAAAGAAAGGAAACTCAATCCTGTGTTTACATTCTGAAAGCATTAGTAACATTTCGTCTTATCTCTAATTTTATTTATTTAGAGTCCTAATATATTATTTATGTTTACTCTTTGCTATTTGTATATTATGTTCACAAATAAAGATTTATTTATTTAATCGGAAAATAATATACTGTTATTATATTTCACAAGTTATACTCTGATGGAGAACGGAGGGCGTCAATTGACAGCTGACATACCCTTACGTTCAACAAATAAATGTATAAAAATATTTATCTCGTATTTTATTTTGGTCTCGTATTAAGAAGAGCTCGTGGCTAAGCATAACAGCCGCGCGCGTCGATCCATCAGGTTAAGCTACGCTTATCGGGGTCGCTCCATTGATGGGTGACCATATTTACATATCGAGACTCCTCTGTGCCTCGGAAAGCATAAATTAGCAAATTAATATTTTTTCGGAAAAACAGAGACTCGAACCTACACTCTTGTTTGTAATAACTAGACCATATTCACTCACCAATATACCTGTACATTATACATATATATAATATTAAATATGAAATGTGCGTTATATAAAATAATCTAATCACCGCACCGCGCGTTATCGGAAATGGACGTACGACAATTTATCGCAATATTGCCAACTCCATTATCACTCGGCGGGTAAACGCGTCCCCAGAGGATATTAAATGCTAATCGTTCCCGCTTTTTGTCTTTTATTTTTTTATTCAAAGATAACGATTTTATAAATAGAAAAAATGAGCATTTTTTTCATTAATCATCATTGGTTGTTAAGGTTTGATGAATGAGATTACAGCGCATGATTATGCTGCCCTAGCAAGCATCGATGGCGCTAATCTATGACATACAATTTTTAAAAATTCTCATCTCCTGAATTATATCCCTCTGTTCCAAAAACACCCTAATAGTACTTACACCAACTCATGATACGCTTGATTAAAATGCTTAGAACATAAATTCAAATTGTTATAAAGGTGTTTTGAATTTAGAAGGACCATTTCGAAGTGTTAACGTTTATTCAAAACGATTCAGTATGGTCGGCGGTAGATAGAACAAAAACTAGCAACGCCATTGTTTGGTTAACTGATTGAGTTTGATTACACGTATAACTCACTGTCATAGTGAAACTAGCCTATTATTGAGGTGGCAATTTTATCGTCGCTCAACACTCTTCTACGTCTTTTACTATTAATATTACCTGTAAATGATTTCTAAGACCAAAAAAATACGTTTGAATATTAAATCTACTTTCGAATTAATATAAATCAGTTCGGTTCAAAGCTTTTAATAATTATCTTATTTATTGATATAAAGTTAAATTTGAGGATTTATTTGCTGATTTAAAATAAACTCTTAGATTAATCGATTAGGCTGTGAAGGTTAGATTGAAAAGATTATAAACTGGCTTAAAAGCTTAAAACCTTCAGTGAGGTCGTAGATTCAAGTTCGATCAAAAATTTGTGATTAATTTTAAAATCTGTTTCATTGGACATTGTATGTACCTACTCTTTATATATATATATATACGAATTCGGTAGCAGTATTTTTTGTTTTGAAAACGCAGGGAAATGCATTTCGCATGTACCCAGGTTACCTCGGGTAAGGTTCTTGAAGCATGTGGGACGCTTGGAGGTGCACTACCCGAACTAAAACACTAGGAGCCCCTTCTGCCAGTTGTTAGGGGTCCTGGATCTGCAGACAACAGGATCACCTCACCGACAGGTTGGCCCTGGAGAAGTCTACTTCTTGTAAGACGAAGCCCGGCCGCGGGTCACCACTAAGCAATTCCTACGACATTGTGTCTTTCAAGTTAAAGTAAATGAAAAATTACAGTTTATTTTGAATGGCTTTCTCTTGATTAACAAGATTTGATATTTTCATACCATATGAAGCAATTAACAGAAAATTATATACTATCTTGTGGAATGCTAAATTCAGTGTCCATTTTGCATTTTCGATCAACCCTTTTGACAATTTATCGGCACATCACATTTTCATACAGGCGGGCGGCACGAACTGCGCGACCGCGCTTCATACATATTCAAATATCGGGACCGAAGGTACAAAGCAGAAACACGCTGTGTCCACGACGTGTTGGAATTACAAAAAAGCATAGGAATATCGATAATATTCACCACATTTATGAAAGACCGACCCCTCGTTGTGCCTAATATTTGAAATATGAGCGAATGGAATACGTGATATCGATATCATTTTCAATATAACTGTTCGGGGTAAGTTCCTAACAAATGCCTAGAAATGAAACAAATTTTTATCGTGGTTTATTAAGTTTTAGAGCGTTTATTTATCTTATGATTTTTATGTCAGTATGTGACACATGAAAAAATATATTTTATCGTTATGAAAGATGAATTTGATTACCGGTAGAGATGTAAGACAATGTGGAGTGTAGTTACTATAATATATACGACATAGGTACTTATAGTGCGACGATGGTTCAGTGTGTATGGGCTCGGCCTCATGAGCGAGAGGATCCGAGTTCGATCCTGATCCCGCACCCTACCTTCGTGGTGCCATGAAGTGGGTTTTGCTAAGTGCACCTTAAACAGGAGACCATCGCTCGCTCATCGGTGAAGGAAAAAATCTTGAGGAAACCTGCATGCCTGATGAGATAAAAAGTTTTTAAGATGTGTTAAGTTCACCAACCCCCATTGGGACAGCGCCTCGGTGAACTAATTTGGTGAAATTATGAAAAAACTTAATATATGGGTATCTACTTTACTTTTTTATTAAGTTTTATACATGCCCGTTTCGTATGCTTTACAACAACCATGGCCACGGGAGGAGAAAGTCCAGGATAGTTTAACTAAAGGGATTATAAAAAAGAGATAGATCCTATCCTTAGTCTATTTACTTGTAAATTCCGGACCATGGAGTTTATTTTATAGAGTCAGCTAGACCGAACCTAGAAACAAGTCTTAACCTTTGACTAGACAGGCAATAATTATATCCATTGCCTAGTATTTATATTTAAGTTTATTAGTTTATTTTTCTGACTGAGAAATTGTTTCCAGATTTCGTCCCCAATTCGATAAAAAAATAAGGTGAAACTTCTAAAAAAACATATGGTGATAGTACGTTGCGTGACCTCCAAGTATTATAACTCCAGAACTAATTCTTTTTGACATTAAAATTCAGACCCTTTTAGAAAAATATCAATCATATTATAATCACTGCTAAGATAAATTATACAAATAATAATGTCATTAACAGGAATGGAATATATGCTTGCCGTGTACGTGCTTTAGTGTAATATATCGCTCGGTCAAACCCTCGCCCCGAGTAAGTGCACAACCATGTATCGGTTGCCAAATCCTCGGGGTATGTCCATAGATGTATGCCTCAATGATTCAGTGCGAGCACTTTTAATTTTTTTAAACGTCCCTTTACAAAATTTATGTCCTCTATCGTGTTTTTATTGCGGCAAATACAAGCGAATTCTGCTTTTGTAACACAAAAATTCGGCACATTTCACAGGTGAAAACAGTGATCACACAAAAGCATGTTTCGTTGCTTTTTTCGTTGCTTGCCAATGTTACGTGGTATATTATAAGTTTATAAAGAATACATGCTAATAAGAGGGTTTTTTAATTTCGTTGTAATTAAAACATAATTTGATGGTTAAATGATTTGCAAAAATAAATCGCAATAAAGAATATAAAAAAATAAGGAAATTAATTTTATTTTTTCTAATAGATCTTTATACTAATATCTTATTTAAAAAGAATTATCTTACCAGCTTTTTTATGAACAATAATCTTTCACAGAGGCGTATATTAATTGGTACTTACGGAGATAAATCAAGTAGAGCACGTTATAAACAATTATTGTTTTGTATTTCATCCTTTTATACTTATTTTCGTTCTTCTATTCTTGAACACAATGCTTTTCCTTTGAATTTTGAAATTGAAATAAAAATAAATGAATTTAATAAATGTATTTATAATATTATAAAGAGGAAAACTTTGTTTGTTTGTTTGTTTGTTTGTTTGTTTGGTTGTAACGAATAGGCTCAAAAAGTACTGGACCGATTTCAAAAATTCTTTCACCATTCGAAAGCTACACATACGAGTAACATAGGCATGTAGCCTTTATTCTGAAAAAAATAGGGTTCCGTAAGATATTTGGGTTTTTCGGACACAAGGTGTTAAAAATCAACCAGAAAAGTTACTTATTTTGCGTACGCTGCCTAAACTATTAAAGATAGAACCATAGAATGTTCTAATTAATTGTAGATCTTATAATTATCTACAAAGAAGTCCAGGACACACTATACCTATCTATGTCGAGTGAGGCACAACAACCATATTTTATTCAGAAGAGAATGAAGAAGGTATCTTCATTCTCTTAGGCGTTAGTTTCCTCGTCATGTTTTCTTTGAACTTAGTCTAGAGAACGTTGAAATTACATAAGCAAACGTGATTTTAAATATTTTAGTGCTACAGAAACACGTTCGAAGTTGAGAGTCACAGTGAAATTCAAGACATATTACTTTAATATTATCTAGTATTAGTAGTTTATTTTTTTGTTTTAAAACTAGACATATTATATTATTAAAATTAAAAAAACTATTACAGATTTAATCGCAGTTTATTAAGATTTTTACATGCCTGGCGTTTCCTCTCGTGACCACAATTTATGTAAAGTATCCAAAACGTCATGTAAAAATATTAATAAAAGACGACAAAATCTGTAAAAAAATTCATTATAATGTCTGAAATTTGCGTTATTATTAGTCAATAATAATTAAATAAAATAATAAATCAAATAAACGGTATTCTCGGTGTAAATCGCCTTAAAATTAAAAAAAAAAACTTTCCAGTGTGAGGAATACTTAGGCTGGAGCTTTTCAAGTAAAAATGTAGCTAAATAATAAGAATTTAGCTTATTATAAGAATTTCTATATAAAATCTAAGCATGACAGATAGTTACAGAGTATGAAGCACACAAAAATAGAAACAAATTCTTCAGTTTCAGTTCAGATTATCCTATTATAATATTATATAATATACATTAAAGCTTAGTTTTATAGTAACTAATAGGTAACTAATGCATGTTACAGTAAATAGGGAATTAAATAAAATTAACAGGTTTTTTTTTTCTTTTTTTACTTTTGTTTATTCCAACCTTCATCGATTCGTATAAATAATACTGAATTATAAAAATAATACTATATTAGGATAAAAATATAATAAAAAAAAATATAATTTAAATTACAAAAAGGTTTAAAAATGTTACTCATAATATTATATAAAACAAATCTAAGATAAACGATAGTTTATTCGTTTATTATGTTATAAACATATTGTAAAAAGGTAGTGAAGTAAATATACGAAAAACAAAGGTAGTGTCTATCGCGGTCACTCAGATACATGTTGTAGAGAGACATAGGCTTGAATTTATTTTCATTAAACTGAATATCTGGCGTCACACTTTCCACCTGGAACTTATCTAGTTACATAATAATGTAAACACGGTCTCTAGACGTACATTATTAATTTCTAGTTACAAAGTACGAACGCCCGAGGAGCAGAATAGCTTTGTAGGAATGGAATTTAACAATTCACACAAAGTTTCAACTAGAGACGTAGAAACTATAACTTTACATAATTGAACATGAATTCACATTGAAATCTGATTAGCAGAAATTATTTTCAAACACAATAATAAGTTTACTGAGTAATTATAATGTTTTGAATCAATCTAAAGAAATTATATAATATTATATAATCTAAGTTAATCTAGCTCCGTGGTGACTAGGAATGGAAAATCATTTTAGTAATTTATAATATAATTACTTACATAATAGTGGCGACCGAGCCCTTGCTCGGTCGTCTTGGCGTTCATCGAGGGAGGCCTATGTTCAGCAGTGGAGTGTGGACGGATCAAGGCTGATGATGATGATGAAAACACATAATATTATGCGTTAGTGGGCAGTGCAGACATCAATATTCATCATGCAAATTTTTGCTTGCCGCACTTGGCGGCAATCGAATCCACGACCGCTGCGTAAAATGTCTAGTAAGAATTTTTTCCGTCCTTCCACAACCTTTCACAACGCGCGATAATGAACTTCGTTCCAAAACTAAAAATAAATTTTCAATTTGAAAATAATCTTGCATTGTTTTCTAATGCTTATAATATTACGGGAATGTCACTCATTATAATGAACAGCCCCTGATTCTGTAAGGCGCATAGCGTTGACGTTGCTAGGGTGCTTGATATGGTTTGACAAGCTTAGTGAATACCAAGTTGAATCCACAGCGCTGTCACAGCGCTGCGTTTCTTACAGAATAGCACTGCAGCTTTTACGGATTTTATCGGGGTTTATGTTGCGTTATGTTATGGTATTACATGTCCGACGTTGGCATGGTTGCTGTAAAGTATCCGAACTGTACAGCAACTCAGTTCTCGAAACGTCGGGACATGTTAAAATGGTAATAAGGCGCGGTAGAATCTGTAAAAGGTTGTTGTTTCGATTATAACGATATTTAAAATAATTGTTAAACAAATAGTTGTTTGGTGTATATATCAATTTGGTATAAAAGCACTCCAATCATGGCGTCCTTGTTATGTACTGGTATTATTCATTTTTTATACTGGCAGTGTAGTAACCCTTCGTTACTCGAAAATATTGTAATAGAGAAGATTCAATTGTTTTAATGGGCCGTTCGTGCTGAGAGTTTTTATACATGTATTTTTTGTGTGTGTTTTAAAATAATAAACAAAAACATAAAAGATGTCATCATCTTTATCCGTCCGCTGCTGAACACAGGCCTCCTTCAATGAGTGCTAAGACGAATATATAACTAATATGACAGGAAATTAACATTTTAAAGATTTTTTCCTTCGCCAATTATGTGGAACTCTATGCTACTTCTTGTCATGTTTCATTATTATAATGTTTTTGGTTCCACAAGTCAGACTATAAAAGCTCCGTTTGGTCATTTCAAGGAACGTAAACCTAAAAACTGACGGAGGAATTGTACAGTATATCTAAAACAGAATATAAAAATCTATTTATTTAACCACACAATCGTATAAGTTGGAGTCTCTAAAACAATTAGAGCAGTACAGTGAGCTACTTTTATGGTGACCTCCATATGTGGGACGCATCACAACCGCAGACTGTTAAAACTGCTAAACACCAGCACAATCGCTTTTGAAATAGTTGTTTCAAACTGCATTACTCTTTATAAAACCATATATATATTTGATTACCGGTAGAGATGAAAGACAATGTGGAGTGTAGTTACTATAATATATACGACATAGGTACTTATAGTGCGACGATGGTCCAGTGGGTATGGACTCGGCCTCTTGTGCGAGAGGTTCCGGGTTCGATCCTGACCTCCACCACAGAAATGGCTTTTTCTGAATTTCTCAACGCACCCTAAACATGAGACTATCGCTCGCTCATCGGTGAAGGAAAACATCGTGAGGAAACCTGCGTGCATAGTAAGGTTATAAGTCTTTGAAGATATGTGAAACCAACAATACGGGTGTATTAGGCCAGCGCATCGGTTAACTATGGCGTATTACCCTCCTCTCCTGACTTCGAGGAGGAGACCCATGCCCAGCAGTGGGACACATATGGGTTGATACTGTACTTTTTTGCTTATAGTGCATTCTACGTACACCAATCGCAAAAGAGTATTTCCTTATTCCTGTGTTAAGTAGTCAAGGAGGTACCTCTATAACTCATATTGTGTCTCAATATGGCATTCGCCCGTTTATTTACCTTTACTTAGATATAGATATTTGTTGTTATACTCGTATATGCAATACACCCTAATAACAATATCTATTATATAAACTTTTATACACTTCTGACCCTAACGTACAACAGATTCTCAACCTTTTCCCAAAAACGATATATAAACTAAAAGTCTTTTCTGCATTTAAAACAGGATCTTCGTTTCCCGTTGCGAGCGGAACTTATGGGCATCAAATGGCCTACGTGCTCTCCAAAGAGGAACCTTTTAAATTATATTATAGCTGCGAAATCTGCCTCGGCTGAGTTCACGTCACACGTTGAAATAAAACTTCTACACGGCGAATTTTTATGAGTCTCGCCCAGACGACACACGAGGGAGTCAGTGGCTTTGAAACGACTGGTAGTCAAAGAGAAATGGAGATTTCGCTGTTACAAATGTGGAAGCAGTAGGTAGCGTCCGTATTTCTTCACGAATTACATTTCAGACAGCGTACTAGAAACGCATTTGTTAGAATTTTTATTACGCGCAACTCTCGCGAGAGCTGTTTTCAGGCAGTGACGTATGCATATTATGTTTTGTATATAACGAAAAACAAGAACAAAGTAAATTAATTCACACACATAGGCCTTTAGTCTCCATTTTAACGTTTTTTGTGCCTAAGACTGAAGGTTTTCATTAGTGCAGCTCTGCCATTGGATGTGCAAAAACCCATACAGTTTCTAAGACTCAAGGTTTTTATCGGTTACTTTAAAATTAATATAAAAAAATATGCTTCTTAAATGCAAAGTAATTATCAATACGTGTAAAGACCTATTAAAAGGGGAAATTTACAAGACTTTCCGTTATTAAGTCTGGATGGAAACTTTACGCCATATTTTAAGGATCGTTCACTTAAATTAACGGTAATTTATACCTCAGTATACAGGCGCTCGTTCTGGCTTTAATAAACAAATGAAGTAATGAATCGGCAAGCTTTCATAAACAAGAAACGAATTTCCAAACTTTCTTATTTACATACGCAGCGTAAGAAACGTGATATAGGGAGGCTTGTAAAGGGTTATTTATATAAATTCTATATTTTGAGCAAAATAAATACATACGAGGACTGTATTAGATTCGTAAGATCTTGTGTTACGAAAATTGGAAAATAGGATAAATTTATAAATAAAAATATATAAATATATTTCTTAGTCTTATAATATGAGCCTCCTAAACAGGGTTGTCAGATCAGAATTTTGAGATATCTAGACAAAAATTCAAATAGTCGGGATTTGGAGATTGTTGTCGAGAGAAAGAAGATATTACTTACTTACTACAGTGACCCAAAGTAGGTCTTGGCCTCCGAAACGAGAGACTTTCAACGATCTCTATCCTGCGCAACCTCTGACCAGTCCTCAACCCCGAGCTCACGCAGGTCAGCCTCCACCATGTCCTTCCAGCGATATCTGGGACGACCGAAAAAATTCCCCTCCCACGGAAAAAATCAATGTTACGAAAGAAGATATTAGTAAGAAAAATGATTTAAATTATTTTTCGTATGTAATTGTAGAAATATCCGTTTTTCTTGAGATTTTCGAGATTTTTCTGGAGTATGAGAGATCAATAAAATAAGTCTGGAGAATCCAGATCATTCACGACCATCTGGCAACCTTACTCCTAAAGGCTATTGAGACTATTTCTACCCATGTAAATCTCTGCCATCTTGTGTCTAAACTAACACTTCCTTCTGTGTATTTGTATTCGAAATTTAAAATGTAAGTGTAACAGCAAAATCTCCTGTGAATGAAATGCCTACTACTTGCGTCATTTGTGAGTCGTAGAAGACATGACGAAGGCCCATAAAATGGATATTTGCTATCTGCATATACAACAAATCTGCTGAGCGGAAGATATAAAGCGGTTATTTGAGAAATTCTTATGTCTTGTGACCTGGGGCAGTAACTTTAAGTATCTTTCCATAAAGTGCAATGACCGGCAAACTCCGTATTATCATCATTATTATCATCAATATCTTATAACACTGCCTAGTAGCGAGATTCGACAAAGGAAAATGATTACAAAATCCAATACGAAAATTATACACTTTTGTACATCAGATATCAGTTTTCTATAAATACAAATCATTATTATAATTATCATCCGCCTTTATAAAGGCTGGTGATAATTATAATAATCATATATCCGACATATTATATCCACTAGGCCTCTCACAAAGAACGCTAAGACGAGTGATACTATGCCGATCGCATTCAACACGGTCCGGCCACTGCACGGAAACCCGTTTTCCTGGATTTCGATCAACGGTTTCATTGGTTTCGTTTCGATTGACGTTTTATAATTTGTATCTATCATGGTCATTCTCAGCTCTACTGCTCCGTTAATATAAAGATGCTCGATCATTAGTGACTCTCATCATGAGTTTCAGTTTACAGAAGCTTATTAAAATTGGAAGTATCTTAAGGGAAATTTTAGTGATCGCGCGCTCGCATATTATTTCGTTCTTCGTGTTTTTCTGCTGAAACATAATTAAGGGAACTAAACTGAACTTTAGTAGTTTTTTACTCATTGGTCTATATTTTAAGTATTTGGATCAATTTATAATTGTGTATTTATAATATTATGTGAATTTATAATATTATGACAACATTATTTTATAAAAATGATAAATTCTCAGGACAAGTTTATATTTTTTATAATTACTTTAATTACCCCCAAAATCCTTTTCACGGACATCTGAGGTACAAGGGTCAGGGACTTGTTTAAGGAACCCTGTATGACTATTGCAGATTGCAAGATCAATGACCTTACCTAGTTAAAGGCCAACAGTTTCTCCATTCATCTGAATGTGGCCTTCATTCTAGATATTATTAAATCGTTTCATTTAGGGACCATTGACACAGCCTTAAATAAAACAGCTTTTACACTACGCGGTCTTTACATACTTCATTTGGTCCTTTTGTGGTTAACGAACTCTTAAGCCCGTATTGACGATATAAAATAGTTTTGACTACCACGCGACATAAGAAAGCCGATTTCATAGGCTGCACACGTTTTATCGCCACCGTTAAAGTAAATAGAGCTTAATAAAACAGACTATTAACAAAAACCATATTACGTTCGCTAATAAACATAAAACAAAAGGCGCCCTATGTTTTTGTAATGAAGCTTTATATTGGTTTTTGTGTGATGTCGAAAGGTACATCTTTATTACTAAATGTATTCGTTTTCCTTAAAAGCGTATTTTGTTTCGTTGAAATATATGAATAAAATAAATTAAAAATAATATGAATCAAGCCAGCACGAAAGCAACGATAGGTGGATATAGATCATCCAAAAAACTGTTTTGTATCAAGAAAATACTGCTTATATTTATATAGGGGGCAGTGCCATGCTGCATTGCAGCTGGATAATTGGCCGGATGGCCCAATACCCTCTCCGCCTGATTTCAGGGAGTTTGACTAGACTTGATGCCCATCATATCGTGTCTTATTTTTGCCAAAATCTTTTACTAAACCTTAAACTTTATTCATTTTTAGGCTAGTGTAAAACCCAGCAAGAATTGATTTCAAATAATTTAGTTTAATATTTACTTATAACGAATATAACCGAAGTAATTACTCGCTAGTCTATAAACTCCTGAGTAGGCTCTTATAGTAGTCAAGATTATAAGTCTTAATAAAGATTACTTCTAAGTTCAATTACTCTTACGCCCGGTTTCTGAAACGTTGGTCAAAGTGTATGTCAACTAACATGGCTGTTAAAGGCGGTTAGCATACGATTCTAGGGTCAAATTTCAACTGACAGACTGATCCAATTAAGTAATTTAACCATACTTCTAACTCATTTGACACTTAACAAAGGACTTGACAGTTGAGCTTGACAGCTTTTATTATTTACGATGTTAAAAATGCAGTAGCAAATACTAATACCATGATCGGACCTTATAAGTCATAAAATTAATTTTAAATAAAAAACCAAAAACCGACTTCATAACTATACCTTAATATAATATGTACAACTAAAAAATTTAAAATAATATTGAAATACTTCGAGGTGAAGTTAATTAACAAAAATAATGAACGAAAATATGAATACTTATATTATGTTTTACTTATACTATTTAAAATTAGGTATTTTTGGAGTCGGTGCCAGCCAAAGATGATATTTTAATGATCAATCACATACACCAAGTATTGAGTCTCTACTCTGTCTGTGAAGGTCATCTATGTTTTCATATCTTTTAAAAAGTTATTATTAAAATATTTGTTTATCCGGGATGAACCATAGCAGGGTGGACCGTTGAAGTAGGTTATAGAGGAGATTGGAAGAAAAAAAGAAATTCTTTTATTTCTTGAAGCTCGCTAAAGACAATACTGTAGAAGACAAACTTGCATGTCGTACAAAATCGACATGAAATATTATAATAAGCTAAGTGCAGTCTTCACTAGCATAATATTTGATGGTCTGATATCGTTTATTCCAATACTTTATTACTTAGACTATTATACCAGACACATTATATCTTCTTATTTTGTCATGACAAAATTTCTCGATCAGTGAACGTTTGACGTTCGTACTGTTCGCTTGTGTGGTGTGTAGGTAGCTGACCTAAATTACTCGCGCGTTATCGTATTTGTTGTTGTTGTGTGTGCTGTTTGATCTCTGACTACAGGGATCATTCAGCGGAGATGATGACCCAATCGAATCCCACTTCATCGAGTTATTCCGCCGTTACTCAAATCGACACGTTCCCAAAGAAAGATCAAGCAATAGTTATGGATACCATCGATAACACACAATTAAAGGAATACACCGAAGCCTTGTCGAAGGTAATAAAATCAACTTCAATAAGATTTGTCTCCAGAATAGCTAATAACAGGATATGCGTTTATCTTTCAACTAAAGAAATAGCGGATGAATTAATAGATAAACACAAATTTATAACTGTCAACAATCATAGTATTTCTATTAGACCACTCATCACTCGTAACAAGAGGATCGTTCTTTCAAACGTTTGTCCAGTTATTCCCCATCATATTATTCAAAAGAAATTAGAAGAAATTAATATAATACCGCAATCCCCAATCACCTTCCTTCGTGCGGGTTTCACTGAGCCTGGGTTTAACCATATCATGAGCTTTAGACGCCAAGTATATATTTCTCCAGAAGACATCGTCAAACTTCCAGAGTCTATGCAATTAACCCATGAAGACACTAACTACTGGATATATTTTTCTTCAGATTCCATGTTGTGTTTCATGTGCAAAAAAATCGGCCACGTTGTTAAGAATTGTCCAGAAAATTCGAACCGACCATCATTAGATGAAAATCGTAAGTTACCCGAAGAAACCTTGACTCCTCCCCAAATGGACATATTAACACCGTCTCGTTCTAATTTAAAACATCCTCGACCACCATCATCCGAACCACATTCATCAAAATCATATCATGACATACAAACAGTTTTACCTGATAAAAATACCATGTTAACCGACGAAGATAATGTTATGTCTGAGGATGGATCGAGCTGCAGCGATACTTCATCAATATACCTAGCTAAGAATGTCCGAAAAAAGATCAAGACTGTGACACAAACCAGCGACTCTGCAGATTGGAAGAACATTAATGAAATTATATCTTCGTCGAAAAATTGTTATCCTATGACTAATATCGAATTTAAAAGTTTTTTGGAAAATACCCGTGGTGTCCAAGACATAAGGGGTATTTGTTCGCAGTACTCTAATGACACGTCAGGTATCATTCAGATGTTAACAGAATTGTATCCTCATTTTACTAATAGGAGTATTAAAAGTCGTATCACACGTTTACAAAGAAAATTAAAATTAATAATTAATAAATAATAGTTAAAAAAAACTAAAAACACGCTTTTTATAGAAACCCAAACTAAAAAATAGAAAATAAATTTTAATAAATTTAAATTAAGAATAGTGTTAAAAATTTCAATAACTATAAATTAATATTAGTGTAAATAAAAAAAAATATTTTATTTTAAAAAAAAGCGTGGGGTGCTTTTTAAGATATTATCAAAATGATAATCACTCTACTCATATCTGTCAATAAAATATTTATAACTATATTGACACCATGCACCCCACGCTTTTTTTAAAATAAAATATTTTTTTTTATTTACACTATTATTAATTTATAGTTATTGAATTTTTTAACACTATTCTTAATTTAAATTTATTAAAATTTATTTTCTATTTTTTAGTTTGGGTTTCTATAAAAAGCGTGTTTTTAGTTTTTTTTAACTATTATTTATTTTTTACTTTTTAGTAATTATTTATAAATATTATAAATACGGGGAATCAGAGTTCGATTTCGGAGAGGGAGCCTGAGAAACGGCTACCGGAACCAAGGAAGGCCGCAGGCGCGCAGATTACCCACGGAGAGTTACATACTGACATACTGACATACTGACAAACTGACAAACTGACAAACTGACAAACTGACAAACTGACAAACTGACATACAAGTGAAGCTAATAAAAAGCGTGTAAAAATGACCAGATTTGACATTTTACAATGGAACATTAATGGATTTTATAGACGTAAGCAACGATTAAAAATTTTGATGTCTGAAAGAAACCCTAGCTGCATTTGTTTACAAGAATCTAATTTTAAAAATACCTTTTGCCATAAAATGTCAGGCTATGAAGTCATTTTTAAAAACCGAAATTCACTTCACGCAAGTGGTGGTGTAGTAACATATATAAAGTCTAATGTTTTTGTGTCCGAAGTTAGTCTAAATACAAATTTAGAAGCAGTTGCTGGTATTATAAACTATCCTACCAGGATGGCCTTATGTAATATATATTTACCTAACAGTACCGTTTTAAATAAGAAGGACCTAATTGATCTGATTGATCAATTGCCGAAGCCATTTTTATTGGTTGGTGATTTTAATAGTCATAGTTTGACATGGGGAAGCACTAAAACTGACTCTCGCGGGAAAATTTTACTAGATATATTAGATACATACGTTGACATAACTATCCTAAATGAAAATCAACCTACCCATTTTAATGTTGCTAACGCTTCTACTAGCGCAATTGATTTAGCTTTGTCATCATGTACATTAGCCCCACTATTTCAATGGAACGTCTTAGATAACCCCCACGATAGTGATCACTTCCCAATCATAATAAGTCACTCGCCATCTACTACAGATAATAATCAAAATGTCCCAAAATGGATTTTACAAAAAGCCAATTGGAAATTATATAGATCCATGATAGATGTAGGCATTGGGGAATTGTGTGATGTTTTAATCAACACCGCTACTACAATTGACCAAAATTTAATGCAATTTAATAATTTAATATTGGATTCAGCAAATTTAGCTATTCCAAAGTCGCGTGGTACAAGATGTTACAGAAATAATTTGCCTTGGCTAACTAGCGAGTGTTTAATAGCGATAAAGAATTATAAAAGAGCTTATAGAAAATATTTAAAGTATAAAACGATTGAATATATGGTGGACTATAAAAGAAGTAGGTCTTTGTCTAGGAAGCTTTTGAAAGAAACTGAACTTAAATCATGGCATGATTACACATCATCAATAACACCCCAAACCCCAGTCTCGGAAGTATGGAATAAAATAAAAAGACTAAAAAATAATAACATTAATTCAATCCCTCCTATTTTAATTGACGACGAATTAAATAAAATTACCAATAAAACTGAAAAATGCAATATATTAGCAAAAAATTTTGCAAAAAATTCTTCAAATTTAAATTTTAGCCCCGAATTTACCTCTTATTCTTCCAAAAATCCGTTTCACGTAACTGAAAATGATTCAAATAATGATGACCCAATTAATAGTTCATTTGCTCTCGATGAGCTCCGCCTAGTTCTAAATAACTGTAAAAATTCCTCACCCGGTCCTGATGGTATTCCAAATTGCCTTATAAAAAATCTCCCTGATAGTGGTTTAATGTTCATACTGAAGCTATATAACAAAATCTGGCAATACAATTTATTTCCTGATTTATGGCGTACTTCTATTATCATCCCCATTCCCAAACCTGGTAAAGATCATACCTTACCTAGCAATTATCGGCCAATAGCGTTAACCTGTAATCTTTGTAAAATATTGGAAAAAATAATAGCTAATCGTATTCGTTGGAAATTAGAACATGAAGAACTTATATCACCCTTTCAAAGTGGCTTCCGTAAGTTCCGGTCAATTAACGATCACTTGGTACTGTTAGATACAGCTATATGTGAAGCTTTAGCCTTAAAGGGACACCTTGTGGCAGTATCAATGGACATAGAAAAAGCTTACGAAATGGTATCCAAAAACGTTGTGTTAAAAGCCTTGAAGTCGTTCAATATTGTAGGAAATACATTAAAGTTTGTTGAAAATTTTCTCACCAATAGAAAGATCAAAGTTAGAATTAACCATGATTATTCTGATCCAATTGAAATAGCCAATGGACTTCCACAAGGTTCTGTTGTAAGTGTTATTTTATTTTTAATAACTATTAATAGCCTCCTCTCTGTAATTAAAAATCCGGTAAAGGGATTGCTCTTCGCGGATGATTTAACTTTGTACTGCATGGGCAAAAATATTGAAACATCTATTCAATTAATTCAAAATTCTTTAAATGTAATACAGAAATGGTCTATTGAAAATGGATTCAAGTTTTCTAAATCAAAAACCGAGTTTATTATATTTAGTCGGCAAAATAAAGCATTTGATGATATTAATTTATTTCTTGATGGCCATCCTCTTACTAGAACATATACCATCAAAATTCTTGGAATGATATTTGATAGTAAACATAATTGGAAAACTCATATTAGGAACTTAAAAGCCGATTGTTATAAACGTTTAAATATTATTAAAGTCCTGTCTTCTATTACCTGGGGATCTAATAAAGAAAGCTTGCTAAATATTTACCGTGCTTTGATAAGATCTAAGCTCGATAATGGAGCTATAATCTATGACTCAGCTAGTAAAATTTCCCTATCCAGTTTGGACTCTATACATAATACGGCACTAAGATTATGTATTGGTGCTTTTAGAACCAGCCCTTCACACAGTTTACTTGCTGAATCAGGTGAAATTCCTCTATGGCTTAGACGAGTTAAACTTTGTATAACGTATGCATTAAAAACTATGTCAAGATCATCAAATCCTGTAAATGACGTGTTGGCGGGCGATTACTTAAACGACGTTTTTCAGTCGAAAATAAATTTACCTTTTCCGCTTCGATTTCGATTAAAAAGATATTTAGAAACCACAAACATAATATCCTTACCTTTTCTATTCCAAAGAAATATTCACCCCCTTCCCCCATGGACTAAAATAAACTTTGACGTGGATTTATCTCTCGGTGAAACTGTAAAAGATGTCACTGATACTTCAATTTATCGTCAACTTTATCTTGATCTAATTAATCGATATCATAACTATAAATTGTTCTATACTGATGGTTCTGTTACTCAAGTGGGAAGCGGTTGTGCCATAATAACTGAGTCGGATAATCCTGTCGCTATTAGTTTGCCTAAAGATTACTCAATCTTTCATTGTGAGGCATATGCTCTCTATCGCGCTGTCCAAATTATATTGACCAACCCCACCAGTTCTTACTATCTTATTTTTACAAATTCTAAGTCCTCCCTTTTAGCAATTCAAAATAAATTTACAGATGATCCGCTAATACAGTCAATACACTCTGTTGTTTTTGCTTTAAAAGAACAATCAATTGAAGTCGTATTTGTATGGATCCCTTCCCATCGAGGTATAAGTGGTAATGAATTAGCGGACCAGAGTGCTAGGGAAGCAAGCTTAAGACCATATATAAGTACTAACATCCCCATAATACTTTGCGATGCGAAACGTGATTTAAATAACACCATTACACAAACATGGAATCAAATATGGACAAATTCCCCGTCCAAATTACACAACTTTAGAAAGGATGTTCTAAAAAATTTAAACACAACTAAATTAAATAGAAAAGACCAATCTGTAATTACACGGTTAAGAATAGGTCACACGAACGCATCTCACTCTCATCTTTTCGCGAAGAGCTCCCCTAGGTGTTGTCTTAGATGTAGCTCCATTTTTTCTGTTAAGCATGTATTATTGGATTGTTCTAATTATAATTCTGATAGACAATTGTATAATCTAAGTAGTGATAAGTATTTTTTGTTGACTGACCCTGATATGTGTAATAATGTAATTCAGTTTCTGCATCACTGTAATTTATACTGTCTAATATAAGTTTCATTAGTGGTCGCTGATAACCCTGGCTGTTCCAAGCGACCTAAAATAATAAAAAAAATAAAAAAAAATAATAAATAAAATTTCTCGATACAACTTAAGCTATATTACAATAAATTTGACTTAAATAATATTATGTATTAAATATGTAAATAAGCGGCAGATAATATTTCAAAATAAATAGGACAAATGAAATTTAAGAAAAGCTTGGAAAACTCTACCTACCTACCAAGAGTTTTCTGAACGTGTAAAACTCACCCTTCTTTTGAAAAAGCCACTGAAAAATATATACGAATAAACCTTACATTTATATTTCGGTTAAAATATGCTTCTGAGTATTAAAAATCAATACAATCATGAACTATTTAATATTATCTTTGACATAAGCGGGACATTTAAAGTGATCCTTATGTCCGGTGTTTCGCACGGAATTCCTTATAAGGCAAGGCCTTGTCTCATTTTTTTATATAAAAACACTATATAGAATTTTAAATAAACATGGTTATTTTCATTATTTAAACTATTTAAGACGAGATATTTACTATCCTTTTTAAGATTATTCCGCTGTGCTCGATATTTCGACATTGTCTACGAATGCAGATAATAAATACCTACATATAAATATGTTTATTATTTATTTATTATTAGTTTAAATAAATATGAATAATTCGCTGCCTATTTGATTGTCTGTCATAAGAAGTTTAGGGCCTGTTTCACAATCTCTAGATAAGTTCCGAATAGGCTATCGACAACATATCTGTCAAATATGTTGCCGATAGCCTATTCGGAACTTGTCTGGACATTGTGAAACAGACCCTTAAGATAATTTCATTAGTCCATAATAATAAACGCAGTGTATCAAGATATCGTACGTCGCACACTAACAAGTTAATCTCACCTGCACTTCGCTCTAACACATCAAGACATTTAATCAACATCGTTTGTAACACGACTGCGATAGCAATCTGGTTCACGCATTAAGTTTCGTTATACTTAATTAACTGCAGTCTAACAATGAATACGAATACTGTGAACTCCACAACTGAATGAAGTTATTGCAACTGGCAGGTTTGATTTGCTTTGTTACTATAACTTGTAACAACCTCAAGGTATGACCCTGTCCAAGAGTTAAACAAAATAAGGTCCTACCGTACCTACCTTCGGCAAGGGTTCCATCATCATTTATTTCTTTATATGAATATGTGGTAAAATTTGTATTTTGTTTAACATAGAATCAATATTAAAGCTGATTAGTCGAGAGAAAGGGGGCATATAGCTGGATCCTGGGTTCCAAGTGTCTGGGCAATAAGGCATTATTATAAGAACCTGGTTGACCGAGCATTTGCTCGGTACCCTTAGTGATTAACTACGATAAAAAATGTCTTCCCAAAAAATGATCTTAAAAAAGGAAAAAAAATCGGACTGAAGATTCGAACCAGGCTCATTCGGATTTAACTGCCTAATTCTACCACTAAGCTACCATGACATGATATTTGATAGCGAAATTTACGTTCGTATTCTAATCATATTTTATCGATGCCTCAAAACACGGATAAAAAAAATCTAAAAATTTTTCCTAGCTAGATCGATTTATCGCCGTTTTTAACCCATGTATACAAAATTTCATGAAAATCGTTGGAGCCGTTTCCGAGATTCAGATTCTATATATATATACAAGAATTGCTCGTTTAAAGGTATAAGATATACAAAATTTCATGAAAATCGTTGGAGCCGTTTCCGAGATTCAGATTCTATATATATATATATACAAGAATTGCTCGTTTAAAGGTATAAGATAGTGAACACAATATATTGTGTTCAGGGTGTCTTAAACAAAGTAAGAGGACGGACGTTGCTGAGCGACAGGCCGGCCAGGTGACTAATTGAACATCGCTGGGGTTATAGTTTGGGCTATAGGCCTCACATAGCAAGGCTTCCACGGGACCCCACCATGGTTCAGGCCTTGTCGTGGCGGTGGGGCTCAGTAGCCCAGGGTGACCCAAACACCTTGGGCGAAGCGAATTGAGCCGAGGGGGCTCTTTGTACCCCTCTTATAAGAAGAGGGGACAAAAGAGTAGGGAGCAAGGGGTGAGGATGGGAACCTCACCTCATCGTACTGTCCAGACGTTGGGAGTGGTTGTTCTGTGGTACGGGGCATCCGCTCTGCGGAAGTGGCTTCAGTCCCCTGAGGGACTGACTAGCCGTCGAGGTGCCCTGCTGCTTGTAGATCCGGGGCACCTCACCAAAGGCGGCATTGGTGGCACTCGCCGGGTTTTAGTGGGTAGAGCTGCATCCACTTACCATATTTCGGGCGCAGCGAGTCCCACATACCCGCCTGGGGAGACAGCGGTATGCATCAGTGCATTTCCCGGCGTAAAAGAAAAAAAAAAAAAGCTTCCACGGGACCATGGTATCATTATGATTTTCCAGTAATTTTCCAGAAAATTGAATCATTATTTAAAAACTAGGAATATAATTTTCACCATCTCCATAATCATTATCCTTCGGCTTTTTCCGTTATATAATAACTTAGTAAAGTGATAAAGATGTGATGTGATGATATTATTATGTAGAGGGTTATTAATTCATCATCATCATCATTATTATTCTGTTTACTTTTTCGATAGATTATAGGAACTTATTTTAGTTAACAACGAGGCCGGTCCGAGTTATAGTGGCAAGGAATCGATCATTTTGGCGTTCATTGAAGGAGGCCTATTTTTAGGAGTGGACGAACAAAGGCTGACAATGACCATGATTTTGATGATGATGATGATGATACTGAAGTTTAAAAAAACACCATAACAATATTTCTAGATCATTTGATGACACATAATGATCCGGGATACGCAGTACGGCTATAGGTACGTTTGTCCTCATTTATATATGTCGCAGTCATCTGGTTAAATTAGTCATTTGATTGTATCACTAGCGCGTTAATCAAATGACGACATTTAATTGAAAAAAAGCGTCGCTCAACGTCCACCTAAATAGCGGATTGTAACATAACCCTTTGAACAGAGCGGACGTAAAATCAGTCAGGTGATTGTAATTTAGTTCATTTTTTTCCCACCGCGGCGTTAGTAGTCACCAAAACAATTTGGCGTAAAACAGCTTGCGCAGATAGCACATGCCTTGATATTTTTTGACTAAATTTAGTTTTAAAGTGACTTGTTCGTAATAAAATAGTGTGACAGTATGGATTTACCCATTAATACGCCTATTGATACTTATAATTTAATAAATGTTAGCACGTTGTTATACTTGTAATGTTTTTTTAAATATTATTAATATTACTTTAATACTTAAATGAAACTGATCCTGTGAATCTAAATTTTTCGTTTTTTTACCTAAATTCTCATTTCACAAGGTGACAAAGACTTAAGTTAACAACTTTCTGGAGTCACAGAGACTTAAAATACAATATAAAATCATAATAAGGTGTATCATGTCATGTCCTCATTTTGTTATGTAAAATAAGTTACCTTTTAAGTTGCGAACCACAAAAGAACATTACAAAGTCGGCTATATCCCATTCAACGACAATGCCAATTGACTTTTAATCAAGACGTTCAACGTTACATTCAACAACTTGACGAGTTGTCCTTTAGTCATTCAATTAAATGTCGTCATTTGATTAACGCGCTAGTGATGCAATCAAATGACTGATTCAACCAGATGACTGCGACATATACAACAATTTACAAAATTCTGATAATTGATTGTTCGTGCGACGACATCGCATACGATTGTAAAACCATGTAAGCTGCGGAGAACATTTAGAAATTACTAGCTAGTTAGTAAAAAATCCTTTTTTTATGTATCCTATGTTACTTTTACTACCTCCTCCGAGAATATATTATTGTATACAGTTTCATGATGATCGGTTAAGTAGTTTTCGCATAAAAGCGTAACAAACATCCCAACATTCACATTTACAATATTAGTACGGATTATCAAAGAACATAATACATATTAATAATCACATGCAAGTTCCAAACGGCAATTTTGTATAGTTCGTACGTAATTTGTGGTCTCTCACCAACAGCGCGTCAAACGAAATTTAGTTCATAGTTCAAAGTCGTAGTACTAATTAGTCCTTAATTTGCAATGAATTAATGTTTAAATATCAACGGCTAGAATAGCGAGATGAAACAAGAACCACTGGCTCTAATTAACATAGTAATTATAGGCATCTAATTGCCTCACAGTCCGTGCTTTGAGTTTCAAACGAGCGTTACAGTATCCAAGAGACACATTTCACTTTAAAATTGCTAAAGAACCTTAAACAAGGACGCCTTAAAGTGGTGTCAATGGGGTTCTTACTAAATTAAGAGGGAAAATTTCATCTTAACCAGTCCAAGATAATTCTAACTCTAAATTCACTTTATTTACCACGTTTTACTTCGAACATGCCTACATTTGTACATAAAATCATTAAGCAAGTTAAAAAAAAAACTTTAAAAAAAGTATCAACCCTTATTATAATATGTTCCACTGCTGGCCATGGGTTTCCTCCTCTAAATTAGGCGAGAAGGATAGCGGGTCATAGTTCACTGAGGCGCTGGCCCAATGGCGAACTTCACATACCTTCAAAAAGTTTCAATCTCATCAGGCATGCAGGTTTTCTCACGATGTTTTCCTTCATTGGTGAATAAGCGATGGTCTCGTGTTTAGGGTTAGGAATTTAGAAAAACCCATTTCAAGGCACACACGGGGGATCAGGATCGAACCCAGAACTTATCGCATAAGAGGCCGACTCCACACACCACTGGACTATCATCGCTCACTAAAAAACTTAATTCATAAAATTATCAGATCATTATTACGTACAAAAGCAGTTTAAGAACTATTATATAAAAATTAAGAATTTAAGCACATAGTATAGTGGATAGTTTTAGTGAATTTAACCAATCAGTTAAAATTTATATGTTTAGACAGGACAAGCACACTGCCTTAAGAGGCTAATAATTATGTCAATGAGAGACACATCACAGAAATAAAGTTGATCAATTTTGGCAGTTTCGTGAAATAAACTTTTTTTTCTCAAGTGATTTTCATTTTTCAACGCTGTTCATACAAAAGTTATTTCAGACAGTCAGACATTTATTTTTTCAAAACATACCCCTAACCAATTTCGTGAAATGGGTTTTCAAAAATTCACAACTTTTCAGGCGTAAATATTTGTAAATAACCATACCACTAGTTCTACACAAAGAATAGCCTTTCATATTAATTGAATTCCGCAGTTCATTGATTTTCAATTTGTATGGGCGTGCAGTGAACGTCGAGATGGGACATTCGGTCCTCATACAAGTACATAAATCTCTGCTGGTCCATGAATACAATGGGGCGGAGAATTTGGTTAACCTATTAATTTGATTAGTAGTAAATATTATGACTATGATATGATAGGATGACTAAAATATTAAACATGATACACACTATACAATAAATAGTTACATTAATCAAAGTAGTAAATAAACAGAACAAATAAATACAGTAAGGTTTATCTTGACATTATAACTGGAAATCATGGAACGAATATCTTTGCCACTATACACTATTTTACTACACTAAAAAAATAAAAATAAAAACTAATATTCTAGCGATTTAACTAGTCATTGTGATGATAATAAAGACAGCAGTTTAGTGCTTCTTGTTCACTAAATGCTTGATGAGCATAAAACTAGCTCCAACCCAACCAACCCCAAAACCAACTCAAAACTACCAAGCTAAATTACGCGTATTATAAATATTAGCACATGGGCCCCCAGGACCCATCTCTATATTTAATTCTGGGGGGTTCATACTAACGTTGTTCTGAAATTGCTGCTAAATAAAACAAGTGACCTCGTTACAAAGAAATATTATATGAAGCGTACGGCAGATTCTGTCGCATGGGATTAGCGTTGTTAAATGACATAAAGCTCATAATAGCACTGCATTTAATAAAAAAATTGCATGTAACGTAACAAAAACCAAAAATTTGCCATATAGACTCCACGTATTTTTCATTTGAAATGAAATATCGAAAACCAGTTTCATCATTTCATCGTTAATGATTAATTTAATAAAAAAACACCTAGAATGCAGTGACAAAAATATGTGAAACATGTTTTAAGATGATGTTCTACAACTCTTGTTATACTAATACTACCTGTCCCGACAGACTTCGTTCTGCTAAAATCGCTATTAAAAAATAGGGGTTGATCGTAGAAGGGTGAAAATTTAGGGTTGTATGTATTTTTCAATGCCACATTATAAAAAAATAAAAACAAAAAATTTCGTCCAAAAATTAACAAAAATATTTTAAGGGTGAACAACCCCTTAGGGGTATGAAAAATAGATGTTGGCCGATTCTCAGACCTACTGAATATGCATATAAAATTTCATAAAGATCGGTCAAGCCGTTTCGGAGGAGTACGGTAACTAACATTGTGACAGGGAAATTTTATATATTAGATGTAGGTAGTAGATAATAGATGTACTTATTAGGTATAATATTTTCATCCTGGTCAAAATCATAATGTCCACTATAAAATTAATATAATATGTCGTAAAAATTCGTTGTACGTAACCTTTTATAATATTATACTTGCGAGTAAAGGCATTCAATCAAACTTATTGTAGGTATGTCAGTATTGTTAATTTTGAAGTTATTATAAATACATTTCCACAATTTCTTTATCTTACAGTACGTGCATGACACAGATACTTGTGTTTCGAGTCTTGACATTTAATTATCATCTACTTTCAGATGTCAGCTATACTCGAAACTCAACAGAACTTTATCAATATATTATATTATTTGTGTTTGTGAAGCATACGTAGGTTTTTCTGTGAATATTATTTTAAATGAAATATAACAAAATCACATATTGTTTTTTATTCTGTTCGCTGTTATTTTCAAAGTAACAATTGATTTAATCTGGAATAATCATTATAATAATAAATACTAAGAATCATCATCATCATCATCATCATCAGCATTTATCCGTCCACTGCTGAACATAGGCCTCCCTCAATGAACGCCAAGACGACCAATCCCTTGCTACTCGTATCCAACGCGGACCTGCCACTGCACGGAGATCGTCTTCCCATACTAAGAATGCAGTATCATAATAAATAATTGATTCAATATCCTAGGGTTATATTTTCATATTTTATTTATTTACGCATCCCAGATGGATATGTGAGACTCGCTGCGACCAAAGATGGTAAGGTGGACGCAGCCTCTACTCCATCTGTCCGTCATGCTGCTGAGCCGCGGGATGGCGTTGGCGTACTCCGCGACTGCTGACAGCTGTCTGCTGATGTGTGCAGACACTTCTGCGGGGCTTAAGGAAACACAGATACTTCCCAAAGCAGCCGCGCCCCGTTACTACCTATGTGAGGCGGAAGGCGAGCGCGTCGCTCTTTGTCACCTACTCTTTTCAGAACTAGAATCGTCAGCAACCTCACGCTCAAAGCCCAAGAAGATTGCTATAAACTTAGAAGAATTCAGAAAGAGTAGAAAATAAATATTTTCCACTTTTTAATACGTACAAATTAGTACCAGTATTTAATTAATTACATAGGCCAAGATGCAGCCAGTTGAAGCTCAGCTGTAATGCAGCTAGGTGATATTTTTCTTATGCCTACAATCTCTTACGTCTATAATATTAAAATGCCCTAATAAGCCATATGCAGCCGCATTAAATATAATAATGTATGATACATACGTGGTATATTGATTACTCAAATTATTTTAGTCTCTTAATCTTAATTTAAACTTCTACTTTATTTTTACTTTAAATATTAGTCAATCAACTAACACCGTACTTTTACGATTAAAAATATCAAAATTCAAATTGCTCAATCAAAAAAAAAAAACGATCCAAAAAGCATTGCTTAACATTGTTGAAATATCGAGCTACAACAAATTACAATATCTCCCATTGCTAGTTTAAATTATTTTCGTTTTATAAATTACCTTACAAATATGAACTATTTCAGCCCGAAAAAGTAACGTACACAATTCATAAAATATGTAGATACGTAATCCTACCATTTCTAAGATACGGGCCGTAAAAATAAAAGCGAACAACCGCGGTATGGCCTCATCGCGTCCCAACGCGGTCATTCCGTTCCGGCATCCGAAAATTGTCACCTCACTGCCGTCTTCATTTGCAACAAATATCCTTGCCTCGGTGATAAATTGGTGAATTTACATTTCCATCTGCCTCTCAAACTGCTTTCTAGGGTTTATCTTTCACAAAAAGGAACAAGGTTTTATTTAAGAGTAAACACATTTCTGCAAATGCTGATGCGATCGCAATCACGGTTAGACGGTATAATCCTTTAAGCCTCTTAGGTTTACTTCTGTTAACATATTTCTACAAAGTTAGAAAATTATATTTATTAATGTGAAACGGGGTTGTGCTTTAATATGGTGGTTGACTAGTTTTATTGTATCGGTAGTAAGTAAGTAGGTGGGTAAGTATATACTTACCCACCTACTGAGAATATTCTCAGGTCATCAGTTTAAATCCTCAAAATAGTTAGTATCAACCCTTATATGTCCCACTGCTGGGCACGGGTCTCCTTCCTCGAAATCAGGTGAGGAGGGTAATGGGCCAATAGTCTACCGCGCTGGCCCAGTGCGGATTGGTGAACTTCACATACCTTCAAAGACTTTCAATCTCATCAGGCATGCAGGTTTCCTCACGATGTTTTCCTTCACCGGTGAGCGAACGATGGTCTCGTGCGCACTTAGAAATTTAGAAAAATCCATTTCAAGGCACACACGGACGGGTCAGGATCGAACCCGGAACCCCTCCCGTAAGAGGCCGAGTCCGTCCACCACTGGACCACCGTCGCTCGTCAATCCTCATAATATAATAAGGAATATGAATATTTTTGACCGAGACTCGACGACGGCTAGAGGGTTGTGACCCCTCCCCTTCCCCTCTTGAAAATCATTAATCATTAGTGAGCCAACTAGCTTATCACTAAATCTGACGAATTATTATGCCATTAACATAGCTGCGCCCCAAAAAATATATATTTAATTATTATCATTTCTATGTGTACCTTTTGACGAGTTAACCAACTGGGTCAGTTATTTACTCATTTAAACGTTTGTATTTTAATAAACAAAGCTACATCAATAGATGCGTTCTTACATAGACATTATATTATTATACTCTCTTACCAGCAAGTACTTTACGACGTGTTCTTAACATATTTTATTAAATAAAGTTTTACATGCAAATTCACTATAATGATAAAATTTCACTCGTTCATTACAAAGGATTTTTTTTTTATTTTATAAAAAAACACTAGAACAAAGAGAAATGACGTGGTAAATTTCCTTTATTGTCAAGTACAAGGGCACTGTATCTGACACTTCGATTTAGTACCGACCGACCCTTGGTCTGATGAGTGCTACCGGTTTACCCATTATTTTACTATTAGAAAATATATCTTCACATTTTAATAATTTTCTTTATGAATTAAATGAGACAATCTTAAATTATAGAAGCCTTTTTGATTTTAATAGAAATCCATGTCTAAGTTTGATGAGTATTTCTGTGATGAAAAAAACATACAGTCGAATTGAAAACCTCCTCCTTTTTTGAAGTCGGTTAAAAAGACAGAATGTTGACCATATCAGTATTGGATCATGCAATATTCTCTTCCTAGCTTTGTTTAAAAGGCAGCTTGCTTAGCGTTACTATCTTTTACTAGCAGCGCTCCGCGGTTTTACCCGCGTACTTTCCGTTCCCGTAGGAGGATGGGGATAAATTATAGCCTGTGTGTTATTCTGATTATAAGCTACATTATTGTGAAGTTTCATTTAAATCCATTCAGTAGTTTTTACGTGAAAGAGTAACAAACATCCATGCTCACAAACTTTCGCATTGATAATATTAGTAGGATTTATTTAATTCACCTAAAATCTGATCCGCTGACTTTCTTATAAAGATTCTTGTTATGAAATAACTAGTCACGTCATAAATTCGTGGCGAATGACACCAGTAACAATGACAATATGTCGATCTCCATAAAAATGGGTGATATCGCCGAACAGTGAATGGACAAGGCCTGGCGTGTACAAAAGGAAATCGCATTGTATCGTCATCGCAAATGACACCATACGACAAGTAGCAATTTAGCTGCATTCGCCTCTGTGTTTCCATGTCACTGTCCTGACGTCATTTCGATATAATACCGTATGCACGCTTGGGCTTTATTCTTTAAATATTGAATTTTATTTGCTACGAGAAAGTACACACACGATAATTGAGGGAAAGAAAAAATATATCACTTCATTCAAACATAAAACCTACTTAAAAGTGATGAAGATTATAGATAAATTGTAAGAATTATTAATTTGTACAATGACAGATTCTTATTAAACTTGTGTGATATTTGCTAACTGTTTAATGATACATATTATCTATAAATTATTTTATCCATAGAAGTTGATTTTTTTTAATTAAAATTAATTTAATTTAGGTTTCACCTATAGCATCATTAAGTAAAAATATGATTTTTTTAGATTTTCAAACTTTCAGTATTTTTATTTCGATGTTTGATATAACTTATTTGTAAACTTTCAAAATCATTTTCAGAAAAAGTGACTCAAGATGGTATCTGTTCAACCCCGCACTCATTACCATGCATAATTATGGGTAGCTCAGCAATTGGATCGTTGCCAAATTGATTCGACTTATCTGTCTCTTTGTTTTTAGTTTATATGTGTATTATTTTTCTTCGCTTGTGCATTTAGCCTTTACAATTAATAGAACATACATTTCTAATTTCATGGCATTTATAAACTAAGACAGTGATAAAAGTGCAAATATTATATTTGTCTTTTATAGTACTTATGTCTTTTTAAATAAATATTCTTTATTTATGGGACACAGTAAAGGGAAAACAGACAATTATTATGTACCAGTAACGAGTAGTGCTAACTACTCTAAACTAATTGATAGTATACTCGACGACAAAATATAAATTGCTATCAGTTGGCACATCTGCTAGTTCGGCAAAACAACTAACTACAAATAAAAATAAAACAAATCGGAAAACGTCAGTTCTTATAATTTATTTTACCTCTGGTGTTTCCCATTATGATGTTCCTTTTAACAACATCAAAAAAGACCGAAAATCCCATCCGATTCTAAAATTCGCAAAGTGATGGGTAAATAATACATAAAGTGGTTAGCACGTGATAATAGTAATGATATATCATTACGCATCACACGATTAACGGCTGCGAAAATGGAAAATATCATTAAATTTTGTTGGCATTTGTCAAGACCAGGCATAGCAATTTCAAAACTATTCAATCCTGTATAAGCACACATACAAATATATTTGGATGTAAATCAGACAATCGCCCGAGGGTGTTTCTCGCACCTATATCAAATATTACAACGGCTCATTGTTTTCAAACATCAAACATACATTTCATCTAAGATATTTGGCAAAAGGAGTCGAGTCTTTATCATCTGCTATACAGAAAATATTTTTTAGATATTACATCAACATTGCCTTGTAATAAATTGAAGCAACAATATAGTTTGTCTACTACAATACATAATTACGTCTGTATTTTTAGTAAAATTGTTCAAAACTTCAGTGATTGTAAAAAACACTCGCTCGATTTTAGATATTCTATACTTTCTCCGTATGTATTTTTAATTCTGCATGTTATCGCTATGTATAGAAAAGCTTTTAAAACATTTTATATTTTAACTAGGTTCCATGCCATCCAACATAATCTGCGAAGGCTCTTATCGTTTGCGAGATAGAGACTTAAATAGGCGGGCTATTTCATCTATTCGTTTTTGTGGCGGTTTTTACTTTTATTTATTCATAACAATTTTTATACCTTCTTTTGAGCAATAAATAATATATTTTTATAATCATTTTAACGAAAAAATATCAATAATTTCTGTATTTAATTTATTGATTCAATTGTTTCAGTAGAATCGACTAATTATTTTTCATATTAAAACTAAGTAAACTGCATGTTACCTTTTTTGTTCTTAAATATTATAGCCTTATTGGGCATAAATTATCATTATTAGAGATCAAACCATAAAATTGACTATTTCTTATTTTATCCTAGTCACTTAGTTTGAGCTAACGATTTTTTTGTTATTCTAATAAATACAAAATTACTCCAATAAAAGTTTCTACCTCACCTTTTTTATATATATTTAATATATTTAAGTTTATTTATTGTTCGTTTAATGTAAATAAATTAATGAAAGCAGCATACACGAATGTTCTACATTTAAAGTTTATTATTTTTCCCTGCACGTAAAATAATAACTCACGCATATTAAAATATGGCACTCATCTCTATAGATGACGAGTAATTTATCCATCCTCTTGTTTTGTTAACAGTTAAGCTTGACGAATGATAACATCGTTTTATTGCTCGGGACCAACATACAAATATGGCAGCATCGCGCCCTCATAAACGGACTCAGATATTAATCCTCCAACAAATTACCACCTTATCTTACATAGAATACTAACTTGAGGATTGTGTACATTCTTATACCAAAGAAAAAGATTTATGCATATTATGACTGTATTCTATTGTTTTTTTTTTTTTTGTTCTTTGTTTTTTTTTTGTTAGTTGAATAGGCAAACGGGTAGACGAGATACATGATGTTTAGTGATTAGCATCAACTATGAACATAAACCTGAAACCAGCCCAGGAGTTCAGGAAAAACATTCACGTGCAGCCAACGCGTCTTGAGACTTCATTATGGTTTCAATACAGCCTCTACTGCCATTCCTTACGAAAAACCTTTGGTTGTTTTACGAATGGAACAAACAGGAAAACAAGTTTATCCCTAACAAAACCTAGAATAAGTTACAATAGGGCTGACATGTGTTCATTAGGTACAAAAGCCTCTAAATAAATAAAGAATAAAAATAAGTTTATCCCTCCCACCGGTGTATAAATGAATACATTTTTTTTAACATAGGAGGGCAAACGAACAGCCGAAGCCTTGCAACTATCGACCCCCATAAACATCCACACAATCAGAGGTTGTGCAGATGCGTTGCGCTTCTTTTCCCTATCCCCCCAATGGGCCACCGGAAACTTTGAAACGCGACAGCATAACTGTCACTTTACTCCGGTATTATGTGAGCGAGAGGTACCACCCCGGTCGTACCGGCCCAATTCGGCTGCAAAACAGCATGGCACTACCGCTTTACAATGTGATATTTAAAACGTTACGGATACTATATAAAGGGGCAACAATCACTTTTTAATCACATTTTGTTCGAAAGTAAAAAAATCCAATGTTAACAAATTATAAGGGAATAAAAAATATAGTTGCCATACAAAGCCTTTTTAGTTTAAATATTAGGTTTTTTTATAAAACGGCTTTTCGCTTTGGGCACTCACATTTCAAATTTCATTTTCACGTTTCATACAATGTTTTTGGTAAAATATTTTTATAGCAATTTTTTTGCAAAATTTAAGATTGGCAACGAGAGGACTTGCCGAAATATAAAACAATCAATTGAAGATGAAACGACGGATAGTTAAGTATCGTAACATTTTTAACAATCGATTCCTATTATACAAAATCGATATTTAGTAAAGACATCGACTTATAAAATCAAATCATGCGATTCCTTGTTACATATCATTTGTCTAGTTTCTATATATGTGTTCAAATGTGGAACTGATCATTATTTATACGCATCAGAGAAGATTTATGAAGTTATGGGTACACTTTCTTTTGCACGTTTAGGATTCAAGTGTCTCTTTCAAAACGTGAATACTAATAATATTTGTTACTAGCTGTTGCCCGCAGCTTCGCCTGCGTTTACTAAGATTTACAACGGGATCTCAGTACGCAAAATAAGTAACTTTTCTGGTTGATTTTTTACACCTTGTGTTCCCTAATACCTTACGGAAAATTTAGCCTTCGTTACTCGTGGATAATGTAGCTTTCAAATGGTGAAAGAATTTTTGAAATCGGTCCAGTACTTTTTGAGCCTATTCATTACAACCAAACAAACAAAGTTTTCCTCTTTATAATATAGATGGATATTAGATATCTGTATAGATTACAAAACTTGTTTTACGAAAAAGATATAAAGTTATATCTCTACTTTCGTGTGTACATTATGGACATATAACGCAATTTTGTGTATTCTATTATATTGTATTACATTATTTCTATACATCATTTATTTACAAATTTGAGGGTAGGTACTCTCTCCGAAAAAAATTGACAGTGAAATAGAAATATTATACTCGACATTTAAATTTAAGCTTTACGCTGCTTTTATATAATTATGACGAATATTCCATAAACATTTTAGCTTTAATTTAGCTTCCTCAAATGTGTTATAACGTGTTATTTAGAGGTAAATTATTTCCAAAATTATTATTATTTTAAAATTTCGACGTTTACATAATAACGTACCTACTGTTTATAATACAATCTAATATACAAACTAAAAAAATATACTTATATTTTATAGACTTTGTTTTCTTATAGCCGTATTATAAGAGGCGGGTGTTTACAATGAACGTTGTTCCAAATTTGAACTTTAATTTGTTTTCATAATTAACACATTTCTTTGTTAAGCAAATAAGATTGTTACGTACTTAAAGGTTTAAGCGTTAGGATATTATGTTAGACTCAAATTTATAATCGTGGTTTAGTTAATATATATATATCTTTATTTTTTAATGAATACACATCAATGAATGATGAATACACATCAAATATAGCGACGGTGGTCCAGTGGTGGACGGACTCGGCCTCTTACGCGAGGGGTTCCGGGTTCGATCCTGACCCGTCCGTGTGTGCTTTGAAATGGGTTTTTCTAAATTTCTAAGTGCACACGAGACCATCGTTCGCTCACCGGTGAAGGAAAACATCATGAGGAAACCTGCATGCCTGATGAGATTGAAAGTCTTTGAAGGTATGTGAAGTTCACCAACCCGCACTGGGCCAGCGCGGTGGACTATTGGCCCATTACCCTCCTCGCCTGATTTCGAGGAAGGAGACCCGTGCCCAGCAGTGGGACATACAAGGGTTGATACTTTTACACATCAATGTGCAAATACCTAATTGGAAGTTACATAAAAATTGATAATAATAAATAAAATTAACCTTTAAATATAATATAATAATTAATGATTAATAACGAAAAAAGTTGACCTCCTATATTTGAGAAATGTATCCTTTGTAACGGACTATAATAACGAATCAAGGTATATAGGTATATAGTATATCATTAATTAAAATAGGTTTTTTGGGTCGTCTTAACGTCATTATGTTCAGCAGTGGACGTATATAGAATGATGATGATGATGATGATGAAATATTTTAAATAATTAGTTTGAACATAATGTGTTTAACATTAAGACTCAAAATCATTCAGAATCAAAGGTCAAATCAAGTCAGAATAGAGGGTAAAAAATGCGATATTCCTGGATAATAAATAAATCTTATATCTTTCTCGTCGCTCATCGTGTATTCGGCCGGCTTGGTTTTCGGTAAATTGTACACCTTGCAGAGGCAACTTACGTCAAGTCGATAGGGATTCTGTTTTGCAAATGTATTTCCTACTAATAGTTGTTTTTTATTCATGGCACGTTTTGCGCCTGTAAGAAAAAATACAATGACATTGCAACAAAAAACCCTTTTAAATCTTATTGACTTTTTCTCACTTTTTACGTAAATTAAGTTTGTAACGAGATTCTAGAATAACATTATTAATAAGAACACGAACTTATTATTATTAAGACTATTACCATAACCTGCTATAATCGGTATTTCACACGTATACTCGAAATGTGAGGTTTCTATCTCATGCAATATTAATAAAGAAGCTCATTTTGGAGTAAATTGTCGTCATTATGGAAATATAATACTAGTGATTATCTCCTACAGGAAAATTGTAAGTACAGAGTTCTGGATATTGCCTCTTACTTCAGACGTGTAGTTAATCCTTACTAACATTATAAATGTGAAAGCGTGGATGTTTGTTACGCTTTCACACAAAAACTACTCGACGAATCATCATGAAACTTTGTACACACATTCTGGAAGGTACTAGAAGTAACAAAAGATTTTTAGAACTTTTCATTAAAAAAGGGATTTTTTTTTTTGCTAACACGGGCGAAGCCGCGGGCAACAGCTATTATCTATATAAAAGTGAAATCTTGTTTATATGTACAAGATATTTTATTTTATTTCCTTTGCATTTTGTTATGCCTGCCCTCTCAATCTCTCAACTTTTTGTATTATAATGTTTACTGGATTACGTACACAATTCTAATATCCAATAATATCTAATAACCAAAAATATTTTTAATATTGTTTATTTTAATCATCATTAGCGGAACCGACACACATTGACATATGAAAAAAAAATTGATAGTGGGCCGAATTCTGAATCCAAATCGTATGTCGACTGTAAATTTGATCAAAATCGGTCCAGCCCTTTAGGACGAGTTCACACACATGCACAGAACAATTACTATAATATGATACCTTCCTGCTCTGTAGGGCTATTCTGTAAAAACTGGGTTTTAAAGAAAACAAATTCGCTAAATTCATCATATCACCGCGGCTTCCGCTTTCGAGATTCCAAAACGACCTTACAGAATAGCCCTACAGCTCATCTTAAAGTAAGAGATATGAAGATGATACGCAAAGCCGATTTTATCATTCTTAGACCTCAAAAGTAAGCAATACAATACCGTCAAAAGAGTTTCCGTCCCTCCCATTTATCCACTGAGAACACAAGTTTTTGTACCGTAGTGTAATAATGGTACATAAATACACAAGGTCTTACTATTAATAGTCCTAATGTAGGGGCTAATTGGTATTGTCCTGCAATTGATGTCGTAAAGACAAACTGTTATGTAGTCTTTGCGATAGATAACAAATTCAATCGGGACCCTCGACTTTATAGCCAATTACCCGGTCTTATCAAAGTTTTACATTATTAAATTGCGTATTCCATGGAAACTTCGACTTATATTAATTAATGCAACGCTGATTTGATACTGTTTTATACTATCTTGTTACAGAAAGGCTTGTTATCTGCTATCGCTTTGTTCGCGTTAATTGCGTCAATCATAATGTACGGGTATGATAATTTTAAATTAGATTGTCCCTTACAATGCCTAGTATCTCTATTTAATAGAATTTTTACGGAGGTACTGTTTAGGGTTCCGTTGCCAAATGGCAAAAATGGAACCCTTATAGATTCGTCATGTGTGTCCGTGTATGTCACAGCCTACTTTTTTCCGAAACTATAAGAAGTACATGTGTGTGTTTTGTGAACCGCATTAAGATTTTCACACAAACAATAAACTTGGGGGGTTCCCCATACTTAGAACTAAAACCCAATTTGTTTGAAAAAATAAAAAATTCTGCTACAGTGACAGCTAAGTTAAAAAATAGTATTTAAATATGCTAAGTTTATTATTATTCCAATGAATGTATATTGTGTGCTAAAGCTTTATGTTCAATCTTATGACAATCACAATAAATCTAAAAAATTAAGAAGACAATCAGCGAAGGTCTGGTCGTTTTTAATAATATTTCTCCAACAATGTTCAAGGAATGAGGTCTCTAAAACACTCAAGTTGAGTCTCAAAGGATTTAGGTTTAATATCTAATTTAAAACCATTGTTCTATTTTACTTGGCTGTAGTTTTTGGGGGTAAGAAGTTAACTCCAAAAATTGCAATCACACAAATTGAAAATTAATGGAGCACGAAATCCAATTTTGTATTAAAGCTTTCTAGGAGGCATTGTGCTCGCTCCCGGGCAATGATGTTTCAGAGAAAAAATATATTTGATAAAATTCGTGACCTGCATCACAACGAATTCAATCTTGATGTTGACAAAATTACCATGTACCTAAATAATCCTTGAGTCAGAGGTTTTGTCATGAGAAATAAGTTTATTGTCATCATCAATAAACATAAAGTAAGTAATTTTGATATTTATAATATTGATATTAAATGGATACGTATCGAATTGTTTAAATACGTCTAGTCCATTGAAAAGTTACATTTGGGGTTGCGTTTTTTAGAGGACGCAATTTTATTTTTTTGATGTGTAGTGGGGCTGGGGGTAGGTTAAGCTAAAACCAAGTTTCTGGGGTCGCCACCCTTGTCCCACGGCTGCCATCTTGAAAATAAGGGTTGAAATGGTTTTTGCGATATATCTCTTAAAATAATTATGTGATAAAAAAAATTGTATATATTTTTTGTTCCAAATTAAAATCTCTACAACTTTGGTCCAGTAACTTTTTGTCGTAGAACTATAAATAAAAAAGTTATAAACGTAAATGTTCGATTAATGTTACAGCTCGGTCTAACGTCCCGGGCGACTATAGTCGCCCTCAACGTTTAACGCTAAAAAGTTTTGGGCGACTATAGTCGCCCGGACGTTTGACACAATCGATCGATCGTATAATATACGAGTCGTATCGTATGTATTTTTCGATATAAAAAAGGACTCAATGCGGCAATATAATGTATTAATATAAAAAGTATTAATATATATGTATATCTGTTGTCTAGTACCCGTAATACAAGTTCTTCGGGACCTTACTTATTCACCTCTTTAATTATTGTAAAAGCTTACAATATCAGAAGCCATCCTGTCGCATGCCTCATCATTAAATGTGAAATTATTAAATCTTTTAAATCAAGATAAAAATAATCCCAAACTGAAATTCTTTACTATAGTGTCCTGACGGAATGCTGTATAATTTAAAATATACTCAATCTTCGCAGAAAATGTAACCCGATCACAAGCCGCCATAACTCCCTAGCATCACATAACCCGCAAGCTCGTTTGCTCCGTGCGTCATAAAAAATATTTATGATTTATATTGAACTGCGGCGGTATGATCGTAATCACTGTTCGTCGTTACAGAAAAAAAAACTGGGCATCTTATTTCCTTGGCTGTTACAGTAGTAGATTACAGTAGAATAGGGTGTTCCATATAGCTCGACCTCGGCTATTGTAAGCATAGGCACAAAATAAATACAATACGTTTTTATTTTGTGGCATAGGTAATGTAACAACGGCACAATATTCTGTATATTCTAAAGATAAAGAAGCAAATTTATATAAATTAAGATAAACTGTGCAATTCTTTTAAAGCTGTCCAGTTTGCTGGGCTATGGATATTAACATATTTAGAGTAATCTTACAAACAGCAATGAAAGGAAAACTGTCAGGTAAGTAGAAACTTTAGATTGATTAAACTTTAGATACAATAAAATTTATAGAGCACGAGAACTCTAATAGCTACCAGCAGGGATTTTTGAAGTAAAAACTTCTTAATACGCGTTGAGCACTTTATGCTGGACAAATAAAAATCTAGGAACTGTCATCATCGTCACCTAATGCTGACGTCAGATTGGTGCTCTGAGTGGTTGCGTGTGTTTCAAGTATTGTCGATTGGCTATCGCATATATTGCTGCAAAAATAACCCATCAGCATTACACTCCGACATACGTTTTAAAAAATGTTACATAAATGAAATAAGTTCTTAGTATATGAACTAATTGAGCGACGATATTCCAGTGAGCATGAGCTCGGCCTCTTAAGCGAGAGGGTCCGGGTTCGATCCTGAACCTGTCCCCCACAGTCCAGCATCTTGGTGAACTATGGCCCAATACCTTCGAAGAGCAGGCCTGTGCCCAGCAGCAGGACATAGAGTTGCTAACTAATTGTATGTACACGTAAATGTTTCATAAAAATCATGTGTGTTATGTAAAATTTGATAATTGAAAAGCACATACAGTATAACATTTTCACTGTGTCTGCCAAATTAAAGTGTACTTAATTTAAAGACAGAACTCATCTGCACATAAACAAATAAATATAAAAAAAATAATAACCATACCATAAAACCACCTTGTGTGTTAATTGAAATAAATTTGTTCAAAAAACTTCGCCCGACCGCCAACCAACTGAACCGTAAAACTTTACGAGTTAAAAACAATTAGAACAATATAGCAAGTTGACCACTTAAATGGCGACCTCCATATGTGGAGCCAATCCAAACCGCAACCCGTTACGCCGGCTATAGATCTGGCGCAAACACGAATGTGCTAGCCACTAATTTTAGATAGAAAAAAGTTTACTGAAACCATTTAAGGCAACCGTTATTACTTTAAAGTATTTAAAATTAAATGCAGAAAAGGCATAGTGTGTGTAAATACCTACTACTAGTAAGTAAGTAGTAATTAATGACTGAAACCTTCATGCGTATGTAATGTTGTGATTGTATGAAAAGACGATCCGCCAAATTACTGCTGCGACGCTGCGGCAGTTCTGCGTTCTGATTGGCCAACTGATGACCATTGATGGGTGATTGGCCAAAGGGACGTACATATACACCTCTGGTTGCTTGATTGCCATTACGTCAATGACAAATCACAGACCAGTGACTACAGCCCCTCTAAACAAGTGGCAAGCCTCCAGCTTTGCCGGCGTTAATATATTTTTTTAATGTATCCTATGTTTTTTGTTTGTAGTTTTCGCGTGAAAGCATAATAAACTAACTTAATATATTCACATTCGTAATATTATTAAGGACCTGGCTTATCCTGCTTGTCTTGTCTTGCCCCATGGTTTCATTCGGGTACTTCCTATTTCCGCGGGAGTACAGGGATAAATTATAGCCTATGTGTTATTCTGATATATCAGATATGTTATTGCAAAGATTCATTAAAATCCATTCAGTAGTTTTTACGTGAAAGAGTAACAAACGTTCATACTTACAAACTTTAACATTTATAATATTAGTAGGTTAGTAGGACTAGTAGGATTAAGGATATTAAAACTGTTACGCCATTGTCTAACTTTCAAATTAATCCCTAAGCTTAATAGGCACAGCAGTAAAATTTTTGTTATTTCTTAGCTCTATTATTATTTATAAAAGCTTTTATAAATATAAATTAATTATTTGTTAACGTGTTTCAGTTGAGCGGAAAAATGTATTTTATTATTATTTGGACTAAGCCGGAATAACGGCTTAAGTATTTAATTTTTAATTGCACTTAAGGAATATCGGGAGATGTATGAAATAAGCTTTGACAAAACAATACAATCATATTATATTATTATATTTCTCTACTAGCTGTTGCCCGCAGCTTCGCCTGCGTAAACTAAGATTTACAACGGGGTTTTAGTACGCAAAATAAGTAACTTTTCTGGTTGATTTTTTACACCTTGTGCCCGAAAACCCAAATATCTCACGGAACCCTATTTTTTTCAGAATAAAGTTTAACCTATGTTACTCGTGGATAATGTAGCTTTCGAATGGTGAAATAATTTTTGAAATCGGTCCAATACTTTTTGAGCCTATTCATTACAACCAAACAAACAAACATAGTTTTCCTCTTTATAATATTAGTGTAGAAGTGTAGATGTAGATAAAAAAACTAAATTTCAGCTTTTTAGTACGTTTATACAGACAAACAAAGTGAAAAAACAACTAATAGAGATCTTGATTTAGATGCCCGTTTTTAAATCTAGAATGAATCTCGCAACTAGCCTAAGGCCATTATGCACTACCAATTAGTTTAGTCAGGATTAGATAGATTTATAATCGAAACACTTAACTAAGCAAATGGAATCCACTTAGAAACCGAATAGAGAGCAGCGATCAATAGCCCCAACCTAAGGCCCGATAATCCCAGCAAATAGATAGCATACGAGGAAAAGGCCTTAAAATCGTTCGGATATTTATAGAATTTAGAAATAGTATAAATCTATATTGAGTGACTATTTAAAAATATTCAGAAGTAGGTACTGTAAATATTTAATTTTATTCACAGATTTTTTTAAATTTAACTAAAAGAGTCTACAATAATTAGTGTACCCACATACCTCCGTGAAGGCGTTAAACGCATACCAAAAGGTAATTAGTTTGATCACTATGTGCCTCTTTTTTTATCGAGGAGGAAAACTGAAAATCTTCAAAAAGATCACCACTATGTGTCTGTTTGGCATATTTGTTCTCAAGCGGATGAGTCGCTTTGGATGCATGTTTATCAGGGTTTTATAAAAATATCTAATCTACAAAGAGATAGACATTTTATCAAAGTCTTTTGTCGTTAAATGGTTCATTATTGTTATTAGTTAGCCTGTAATTGTGCTTTTATAATCTGTGCACTTTACACAAAACATGAAATATTCAAAATATATACAACATAAAATGTAATGTATAAAATCGATAATTTCGTTTCCCCGTAGTATAAAAAAATATGATACGTATTCGTCCAAAGCTCGCAAGATTTTGTTACAGATTTTTCAGAAAAAAAAATAGTTATCAGTGCTAGCAAAAGATTACTATTTCTTAGTCATGCAAGGTTTACTATCAATATCTTTGACAAATTTTGTCTGAATTTCATTTGTTTCCACGTGAAAAGGGTTACCTTTTTGAAGTGAAACTTCTTAAGAATCGTTGTGATTTCAAACCGAATGCAACGGAAAAAACGGTAAGAGATACAAATACGAAAGAGCGAGAGAGCAAATGTCGGTATGTGTGTATATTGCACAGAATGCACACTGTTTAATACTTGCTTGTATTTGAGCATTTAACATGTGTTTCACTTCGTGTGTGAATCGCACACACACCTTTTTTAATATAGTAAGTTATTACTACATTCCTTAGTACGAACTAAATGTAGTTACTTTTAATTTAATTAACACATAAACGCTACATAAATCGCGGAGTGTACATTGTACCTGGTGATTCATAACCCACACTGAACTAGTGTAAGTGCAGGATATAAATCTATACGCGGCATTGTACTCCATACGCTAACATAATCTCACCTGTGCTCAGACTGCTCAGTAATGCTGCAAATACGCCATGATAGATCACCGCCCATTGTAATAACATAAGCAATATTCAGAGGTGTAACCAGACGTTTTGATATTAGTGTGCAATAGATATTGACCTGTTTTATCGGCGTGAGTGGTCATTTAGCTTAATACGATAAGAAATAAGTCAAATGGTTGATAATAATTTGAATTCATAATTACAACTTAATAAAAATTACCCTATTACTTATTAAATTACGTAATGGATATGCTCTTGTAGTTTAAATTATTTTACATTATTAATAATAAAACTTACTTCTTTTCTGCAGATAAACTCAAACTTTTCACTCGTCTTCGTGTGCATTATATAAATAAAGCATTACATTTGTAATACTTCTTCTATCCGATGGTTGTAATCAACTGAAAATAAAAAAGTGTACATTCGTTTACATTAATGTCCACATGCATGAAGTACTTAAAGCTTTTTTTCTTATATATTTAACATTAATTTGTATAGTGATATTTACGGAAAAAATAAAGGGTCTAGATACCACGGGTCTTCGCCGACAAGCAGTAGTTGTTAAAAATATTGTCTGCAACATGTGAAATAAAAAGCTAATATAACAGTCACATTATTTGCTACTTATTCCGCCTGTCGCATAAACATGTAACAATAAATGAATTTCAATAAGACTATATTTCTCATATCATCACAAATTATTAAAATATTTCTTTACACGTCACTCCCGAATCTAAGTAAACACCTATGGCGCCATGTCGATCCAGAGTGACAAAAAATGTAATGAAAGATGGAGTCAGAACATAGAAGGCTTTTTTTAACACTCAATACTCCTCCCACACGTCGTTAAAGAAGTCCCACTTCCAAAAACTCATACAAATTATCTATCACTTATTAGGCTCTCAAGTGCTTTTTTTAAGCACGGGTAATTATTTTCCAGTAATTACAAATATTATTAAATCTCATATTTTCATTCTGAACTCTTTTTTCTGAAATGTCTAGTCTACTTTTTTAAGCCTGATGGCCTTTAAGCTCAATCGGTAGGTAGGTGAGCAGATAGTTCACCTAGAAATTTTATTCTAAGCTCCTTACATAATAATACCTTATACTAATACGATAGATCATATTATTCTTTGAGCGTAACATTGTATATCCACCATTAGACAACTCGCAACAGCCACATCCGTTAATTAGCAATTAATAAATATTAAGATAATGACGCTCGAAAGAGCAAGATGAAACATGAACCACCGCCTGTAATTAACATAGTGACTGTAGGCGTCTAATTGCCTCACAGTCCGCGCTTCAGGATGCCTTTAAGACTCTAACGAGCGTATTTAAGTGCTGACTTTGACGTATAGACACGTTAATTTTAATATTTTATGTGGCATGAGAAATAGGTCTATATATAAAACTATAAAATAGTCTACCATGAAAAATAGTTCTATATTATAATGAAACTAATTTTTAAGGACTTTTCCGGCTTCCGGCTTCCGGCTTCCGGCTTTTTGGCTCTGTGGCTCAATGCTTAGCGCATTGGCATTCGAGCCGGAACAAAAAAAAGTTTCTGTGTTCCTGGGTCATGGGTGTATATAATTTATAGTATTTCCATTGTCTGGTACCTGCTGGACAAGTTCATCGGAAATTAAACACGGGACCAGAATGACGTGGTGTAAAAGCGTCCATAGATATTATTATTATTATTTTTTTATATGCTTGAAGATTCGGAAATATTACAACAACCATGGTCACGAGAGGACAGGCGTCGCACATCCTAATATTACAAAATCGATTATAATGAAACAACTTTTATGGATTTCATCGCGGCTTATTACAATTTTTACACATCCGACGTTTGGGATACTTTACAGCAACCATGGTCTCAGTTATAAAACCCGTTTAAAGTTCTTTCATTATAATATGTAACATTGTTATATTCATTAGAAAATAATAGCTCTATAATTAGAGTCATACCTCTATGTATTATATATTATGAATAGAGGGGAAATAATTTTATAATAAGGAATTTCTAAAGAGAAAGCTTTCAATCATGCCTCCAATTATTTGTGAAGCTCAAAGAAATAGGCAAAAGTATTTTATTATAAGAGTTTTGTTCTCTACTTCAATAAAAATGTTTGTAAAAACAATGTTGATTCAATAAGAAAATTCTTTTTATGTTGTTTTATAATAACAAAATATATGTCAGCAAGCTGGTGGCAACTGACCACTCGGTCAGTCAGTCAGAATAATATTCGCATCGGTCATAGCTCTAATCCCGCCAACATAATTTGTTTGATATTTGTATATTCTACTGTGCCTATATTCAAATATATTATGTTTTCTTGAAATAAAGCATAGCAGTTGTCATGAGCTCATAATATCTATTTATATCATAACTAGCTGTTCCGACAGACTTCGCTCTGCCAAAAGTACTAACATTGTTGTTAAAAAACAGGGGTTATTGTATTCTGTATCATAAAAAAATAAAAATAAAAATAAATAAATATTGAAAATAAAATTTTGGGAGATGAAAAAAATATGTTGGGCGATTCTCGGACCTACTAATTAAAATGCATAATATAAAATTTCCTAAAAATTGGTCGAGCCGTTTCGGAGGACTATAATATATCGTGTAGCTAATAAATGTTCGTAATTAACTTTTAAGTGTAATTCAACAGATTAATAAAAATTGCAATACCTACTCAGAGAAAATCCCTTTCCGATTGATCAAACTTCAACAACTGAATCATTTGAAGTAGGCACGAATTTATTAGAACTGAAAATTTAATGGCTGAGTTAATATGATCCCTTGTTATAACTTACTAATTAGATTGTAAATTATTCAAGTTAGTTCAGATTTCATCAAAGACAGGTACGTACTATATTCTATAATAGTTTTTTTTAGTTAACTTCATTATGCTATAACAAAAATAATAATACATATACCTATGATTATGATGCATTATATGATCCAGACGTGTATTTCTTCTTACGGTCAAAATATATATAAAGCCTACCATAGAAATTTAAATAATTAGGTAATAAAAATGGTATATTACGCGGTGATCTATCGAAAAGCGTATCGCCAGTGAATACCAAGGAATAAATTGTGATTCATTGCCTAATACATTTCATTTCGGCATACGATGCTCTTCTATTAGCATCGAACACCAGAAGCAATGTATTAAGGATGATGAAAAAATTGGTGCATTCTGCGTCACCTGTGGTGGCGACAAGGTCACGCGCAATTAACACTTCTATTACCGCATTATATAGATTTCTATGTAGCCTACACTTACGGCCGTGTTAGTATGACAGGTTTCTTTGTCTGAAAACTGCCTATTCTACCCTTTTTTCCATATACAATTAACAATGGAAAAACAGAATGGTGGAAACCTCGCAGACCAAACGAGAACAAAACGCTTCCACCCCACTGGTAACACTGATAATGGCTACTTGATTAACTGATATCAGATATATCTTAATGCATGTTAATTGAAGTGCAGCCTTGTGTAAGATCATACACATCTGTATACAAACAAGCCCTATGTAAGATCTTGTGTGATTAAAGTACAATGTACTTCAACACATTATGTGGAACTTATAATCAATTATATTTGTTTTTAGCGTAAGCGAGCAACGTAGTTTATAATTTCTATGAATATTTTATATCGCTTTTCGCCATTACTATATTATATAATTTTCATTAACACTAACCCGAGCGCAATATAAACGAAGAATTAAAAAATACTTTTGAGGCTGAGTATTATTGCAATAATTATAATTTTCTGCTAGTATTTTTTCTTCAGGCGGCCTTATTTATAGTCAGTACGCATGTAAAAGCGTACTAAGTCTCTATGTTAGTTATAGTTATATACAGTGCATACTCTGCTCAAATTTAAGCGGTTTGAATAAAAGCTCCTATAACAATGAAAAACCATCGCCTCACTATCAATGTATCGAACTTTTCAGGATCGGTACTCGGAAAAATCCTTTAATTGAACAAGTACAATACGTCAAATGTACATAACAATGCCCACGGAAATCCTGTGTAAACACTCCAAATCAACGTAGGCTCAAATATTTGGAAGCTATGAAACTATAATACAAAGAATGGATTTTCTATTAAATTGAATTCCGCAGTTCATTGATTTTCAATTTGTATGGGCGTGCAGTGAACGCCGGGATAGGACAGTCGGGTCTTAAATAGGCAAATAAATCTTTGTTGGACTATGTACGATGCAGGCCTTTGCTAATTTGTAAATGTAATCAAGTTAAATTATAGCATTTACGTACGTTAGATAGTATTTAAATTATAAAATACATGTTAAATAAGTTCAATATATTGAGGAGGGTAGTACTAACATTTATTTACATAAAAACTTCAACACTTTGATACAGTTAAATTTTTACAGGGGATATTTTTTTTGTCATGTTTAATTTCATTTATTGTATATCGTACTATATCGTATATTCGTACCGTAAAAATATAATTTATTATCACTCTTAAAATGACAAGAATTAGAATTATAGTCCTCGCCACTTTTGAAGTCCTGCGACTAATGCCTGAACTAAATTTGACAAGACTGACATCTTGACATCTGTCTGGAGTAAGAAGTTGTGATATATTAAATTGTTTTACGTGAAATATGATATAAAGTGAGGTGTAAAAATTGAAGGCCGTATAATGATCGTTAAAGTGAAATAATTTTGTGAATTAGAAAGTAAAAATAAACAACAATTAATCCTGTTAAATAATATGTTTATAAATGTCACAGCCATAACAGGTAAATTTTAGAGATGCCAGAGTCACTCATTTTTGCCTAATTTGTGGTTAAAATATTATCATTAACTCTATACCTAAATTTATCTTATGATATTTTATATGAATATAAATACAAGGTAAAAGAATTAAAACCTTGCTAGATGTCGTCGAATAACAAAAAAAGTAACAATGGCAGCAATTATTTCTGAGAAAATCGTCACCCCTGCCAAAAGCTGAACAAAACCGAAGAAGCTTGTTTTAGACAAATTTTACTAATCGGTTATACGTAAAAAATACAAACGAAATATTTAAAAAAATGTTTTATTTATAATATATATTACTATAATTATTTTTGTCATTATTATCATCATCAGTCTTTATCATTCCACTACTGAACATGGGCCCTATAATTATTTAAATTTTTTATTGGACTAGACTTGGTGCAAAATCATTACAATAGAAATTGGCAACATTGAGTTATGAGATCGAACCGCCGCGTCTATCGGACTTCTAAAGTGGCGATGACTCTAAATCACAACTTTCTTTTCCTTTTTTTTTTGATTGCCAAAACCTATACAAACCCAAAGAATAAAAAAATCCCCTACAGTAAATTGTGAAAAAAAATCAAAATAATAAATTCAATAAAGATTCCCACTAGTCATCCAAACACAATAAGCCATTTTTAAACCTAGATAAATCATTAGATTTGGAATTGGCAACAAAGAAACCAACAGAAAGGATTTTTGTGCACACAATCAGGGGTACACAACATCCATTTAGTTTGCTCAAACGTCTGTTCTGTGAAAGGGGTGTGCATTGCGAAAGCGTGCACGTACCGAGTCATTGGTCCGCTCACCGGTTAGATGTATTGGAAGGGTAACAGGATGTCTCGCAAATAGTACGTGAATTGCATAGTAAACTGTATGCAATCTAACCTAACCGAATCATTGCCGCATATTTATTTAACCATTGATATGTTTTAGCACGAATTCAATATTCTATTGAAACAGCGACGAACAGCGTAGGTATATTTTTTTTTTATTTTATTTTATTTTATTTTAAAGGAACACAAACAGTTATAATAACACATAAAAATGACTTTAAAAATAATACACAAACCAATTAAGTGTCCACTACTAACTAATTAATACAAAATTACAAAACAGAGTAAACACAGACTAACCTAATAAAATAATAAATAATAAAAAAAATTAAGAATGACAAAAAAGAATCAAAATATTACAAAAAAAAAAATAGAATTAAAAATTTAGGATTTAAACGACTCTACGGACATAATATCTCTGAGTTTTTTCTTATAGACACCTAGTGAGCATCTGAAGGGGTCAGCTTCAAAGAAATTATTATTATAATGCCTCATTGCTCGGGGAATGAATGTGTTGGCAGCAAAGTTGGTTCTACACCAGGGTACGCTAAACAGACTGGTTCCGTTGCGTGACGAGGATCTAGGACATCGAAATGAAATATTGCTTAACAAGCCAGGAGAGTCAATTTTGGAGTTAAGTAGCTTATATAAGAATAATTGGTCCCGCTCAATACGTCTGTTTATTAAAGGGGTAACTTTTAAAGACTGGGCACCGCTAAGAGATCTGCGGCTTATGTGTTTAAGGAATCTCTTCTGTATTGCTTCGATTTTTTCAATATAAGTGTGGTATTGCGGATTCCACACTACAGATGCGTATTCTAAGATCGGTCGAACCAAACAGTTAAATAAAAGCAATAAGGTTTGAGACTCCCTAAACTCTCGGCCCACTCTTAAAACAAAGCCCATAATGCGATAAGCCTTCGTTATTATATTATTGACGTGCGATTCGAACGATAATTTAGTATCTAGCGTAATGCCTAAATCCCTAACCTCGAATACGCGATCGATTTGAACTCCATTAAGAGTATAGTTAAAAGCGAGAGGCTTACGTTTTCTGGTTAGAGATATAGTGTGACATTTTTTTATATTTAGGAATAGGGAGTTCCTGACACAGTACGAACACAAACTGTCGATATCACTTTGCAGAAGAAAGCACGACTTTATTGATTTTATAACTGTAAAAATTTTCATATCGTCGGCGTATAATAGGACTTTAGAATGTTTGAAATTTATAATAATATCATTAATATAAATATTGAATAAGAGAGGTCCTAAATGCGAACCTTGTGGTACCCCAGATGTTATAGGGACGAAGGAGGAGCAGTGTCCTTTAATTGTAACCGCCTGGCTACGCTCGCGAAGGTATGAGTCAATCCAGCGAAGTAAGTCTCCATGTATTCCAATTGCTTCTAGTTTCCCCAACAATATAGTATGCGAAATCTTGTCAAATGCCTTTGAGTAATCTGTGTACACTACATCAACTTGATAGCCCTCATCCATAGCAACTGACACCTCGTTGATAAATTCACACAAGTTCGATTCCGTCGATCTTCTCGGCATAAAACCATGTTGCTGGTTATTTATAAGTGGTCGTAGAGAGGGGAGACATTGATCAACAATCATTTTCTCGAATAGCTTTGCAATTACATTTAGCTTAGAAATAGGCCTGTAATCACGAATATTATGTTTGTTACCAGATTTAAAAACTGGAGTAATATATGATTGTTTCCATTTAAGCGGCATAACACCAGTCCGGAAGGACTTAGAGAAAAGGATACTGATAGGGTAAGCAAGTTGCTCCCTACAGGACTTTAAAAAAATGCCAGGGATATTATCCGGTCCTGAGCCTTTAGAGATGTCAATGTTTTTAAGGTATTTCAAGACAGTTCCAGGAGAGAAGTCGAAAGGACCCAAAGACAAACAATTATCGCTACTGTTACTCGAAGAGATGTTATTTTGAGTAAAATCGTATTTGTCAGACTCAAAAACTGAGTGAAAATATTCGTTGAATTTGTCGCATATGCTAATACCTGATAGTTGGGTTTCATCAAAATACATGTTATCAGGCACACCATGGCAAGACTTTTTTGATTTGATAAACGTCCAAAAATGTTTGCTATTCATTTTTATATTCATTTCTGTATTGTATAAATATTTACTATAACAAGAAGCTTGAGCGAACTTTTGACGATGGCGAAGCAAACGAAAAGTTTCATAGTCACTAACTCTTCCATATGTTTTCCATTTTCTATGAAATTTTAACTTTTCTTTTATAATTTTAATAAGGGATTTTGAAAACCATAGGGGGTAACGAGTACCGTGTCGAGTCACCTTAATCGTTTTAGCAATAACCACTTCTAACATGTCATAAAAAACCGCAACCGCTTCGTTCATATCAGAAATATCGGACAGAGCCCTCCAATCCAATGCGCTTAACTCATTATTAACAATCACGTAATCCGCCCGATGGAAGAGACGGACAATTCGTGGCTGAATATTAAAATTTTTAATAGCATAACTCTGGACTTCAATTTCAAGGGCAGGGTGATGTGCATCTTCTTCGACAATTGGACACTTACTATGAGTCAATCGACAGTTCCGGTTACTGAGAACCAAATCTAGCATTCGGTTGTTAGAATTTTTTATGGAATTGAACTGTTTCAAGTTAGTTATGTTTATGAATGAGCTCAGTGCCTGTATCGTAGCATCACCAGTTGTATCACACTTCAACGTCATTTCGAAAGCATCCATAGGCATCCAGCAGGCATAAGAGACATTAAAATCTCCCAGTATGATGTAGTCATCATCCGGATTATTCAACAAAATCGATGTGATATCTTCAAAAAACTTACACAACGAATCATAGTGTAGTTTATTGTGAGGAAAATAGCAACAGTATATACGGACTCTTGATTTATTATTACTATTACTAATAATCACCTCTATTATCTCAGCAGTTGAGTCTATACCATACATACGGTTGGACATATGCACAGATAACTCTTTTTTGATAGCCAGTAGCACCCCTCCGCCCAATGAAACGCCACGCCGATTATAATCCCGGTCACATCTATACACGTTGTATCGACTATCGAATAATTCGGTGTCATAAATATCAGACAGAAGCCAAGTCTCGCTTAACGCGACAATATCATAATTGGAACCTAGAACATTGCAATAGAGCTTATTAGTTTTTGTCCTCAGTCCTCGCACGTTTTGATAGTAAACATTGAAGTTAGACGAACCCATGGCAATAGATAACAATATAAGACATAAGATTGAATTTATTTAAGAAATTTAAATTTAGATAATATATAGCAACCAAAATATAACAAATACAATAAAAACTCGATGTAGAAACAACCCCAAGCACACCGCCCCCATCATGATGCTCACCGATGACACAACTTAGGATTAATATTAAGTTATAAACAACAACAAAAGAAATACACAAGAAAAAGATGTAGTTCACAAAAAAATATACAACTCTTAAAAACAAAATAATATAGAAAAGTACATTTAGTTGATTTTGTTTAAATCCTTGATACTATTTATATGGAGTATGGGGCTACTGTCTGAACGGCGAACAAAAATACTGCAGTTTTTTACCCAAACATACTTATAGTTCTTATCCTTAGCGGTGGTTTTCACGCGTTGTAAAAGAGCCTTATTTTTACTGGTCAAGTGATCGTTAAAATGAATAGGAGTGCTTACAGACTCGAAACCAATGTCAAGCGCCTTTAGCTTTAACTTTCTTAGTTTAGACAAACAGTCATCCTTTTTATATCTAGACAGGAACCGTACAACTATAGGCTTGCACTTTTTATTGTCCTTGTCTTTGGACGACACTCGTGTAATAAAATCAATATCCCTTGATTGGTCTAGAGAAAGGTCCGCTTGTACCAAACATTTATTAAATATCTCATACAGATTTTCTGATTTCCGTTCAGGGATACCATAGATCTCTATATTTGAGCGTCTGTCCCATTGATCGCGCGCGTCATTCGCCGCCTGTACTTTATCCAACGAGCACTCGATGGTATGAAGTTTTTGGTTTAATGCCGGTAATTGCTTTAAATTAGACTCAAGCTTAACAATTTTTGTATTAATTTCGTCATATTTTGAATTAATGAAGGACAAAGATTCTTTCAGACTACCAATCTCCTCCCTAAGGCTCTTAACTTCATTTGACAAGAGATGGGTGAACGTAGTAGTTAGTTCACTCTTGATCTTTTGAAATTCCTCGGCTATTATATGACGCACAGCATCAACGGTCAGCGGCAAGGAGTTTTTCGCGTCCGATGTGGGCGATTTTTGACTGCACGAAGCACCACGACGAATGGTAATATTATCGGCATCTAAGTGTTGTGTACCACGTATGTCCCTTACGGGCGTATTATCATTGTTGTTTTGCCTAGGCATATTGGAGGTACACTTCGGACAAATCCAAATCGCAGGCGACTTACTAGAGTGGTCTTGCTTCTTGGCCGTGGGATGGAGGCATTGAGTGTGATAATTATGCTTACACTTTGAGCAAGTCAATATACTGCTACCGCCATCTGTCCCCGACTTACAGCAACCGAACTTCATTATGATTTTCAAAGGTTGGACTGGAGTCGTACCACGTTTCTCGTAATAAATATTATTGAATATTATATATTATCGACAGGTAAAAACAAAACTTAGTAATGAGTAAATTTTTAAATTTTAGTCAATTTGCCTGGTCTCGAACTCCGGCCCAGTTGGATTTCAACGTCGACCACAGCGCTAACCTAGCTATGACGTATCTTGTTTATTACTGGTACTGTTAAAAACTGCCGAGCTAATATATCCGTTAAGCCGTTTCGAAGATTTGAGATTTGAATTTATTTTAAAACACCTTCAAACAGATTTACTAAGGATTGGATGCGTATATATCATGTTAACGTCTTCACATGTCCATGACAGATTATTAAGATTTTTGTTATCATATTTCCATCCATAATCCATATTTGAATATTAACCCATTTAACGTAACGCTTAAAAATAAAGACGACCTCTGTAGCTTAATGGCGCGTTGGCGCTCAAGCCGGGGGAAGCTGGTTCGAATCTGGCCAGGGAACAAAATGTTTATGTGTTCCTGTCTTACGGATGTGTATTAAATATGTGTATTATATATAATAAAAATCTTAAATGTAAGTATTAATATAAAAAGTATTAAATATATGTTTTTCCATTGTCTAGTACCCGTAACACAAGTTCTTCGGAAACTTACCACGGGTCCAGATCGACGTGGTGTGAAAGCGTCTATAGATATTATTATGTATTATGTTAATGTGTTACTACTGATGAAAGGTAAGTTATTTGCTGCTCACAACAACTACTTCTGTAGGGTCTTTGAATTTTTTTCATGTACTTATTTAATTTCATATTTTTTTTTACAGCTAATGTTAGATAGTGATTAGTAGGATTTTCACAAATAGCCTTAAAAGTAAGTCGCTGCACTTAATGATATTTATAATAAGAAACAAATCGTAGTCGTGGTACCATTTTTGAACTTTCCCACAAATCAAGGAGCTTTTTGTAACTCCTCAACGTAACTTGTATGTATTGGTAGTAAAAAGTTATTATAGTATAAAGCTTTAGTCCCCAAAAGTTTTAATTGAAGTCGGAAAAATATGTTTTGCTGCCGAAACTCATTTCAACGGAGTTATGCTGTTGGTGGTGCACGCTGCACTGAATTTATTGTCCAAATTATTATTGCCTAGGAAACAGAATCTTTAATATGAATAATCAACCTATGAATTAAAAAAATACCCTGCTTATATCCTTTTGAATGAAAATGAAGATAATATATATAAAGTCTAATAATTGTAGAATTATTTTGACAACAAAAAAAAAACTATCTTAATATGATGCTTGACTTAAAGGCAGCTTTTAGATTCGTACCTTAAAAAAGCGTTAGGGCATTTTATCGGTCGAGTGAGATCATTTATATTCGAATCATTTAATTACATCAATAGTACATTTCGCGCTCAAAATATCCCTATTTGTGGCGAGAATTGGTCGTGTCAGCCACACAAGGCACATGTTAAAGTCAAAATTTCGAACGCATATTCCATTGCATAGACTTCATTTAACCGAATGCGATAAGGCAACATCAATCATGCAGTTCTTATTTGATCTCGAGACACCCAATACAAATAAAACTGAAAGAACGATCCTCATTTCATCTGCAAGATGTGATTTAGTTTCGGCATCAAATATTGTCACCTCCGTGTCTTCATTTGCAATCCCTTGCGTAGGCAATACAATAAAAACGTTCACCTTACCTTCGTCGCATATTTTCGGACATTGAGAGGATTTTTTGGTGTATAAGTAATAGAACCATTGTGACAATTTTTGTTAAACAATATAGCAAATGGAATCAAATTTATTTTTTCTTATTAATAATTAAAAAATATTTAAATAGAATTTGGTTTTGTCATTTATTGTAACTTATATTTTATCCTATGCGTAATACTTACGTTTCAATTATTGATATAGCATATTTTTGGCATCACGTTTTGCTGATGCCCCATAAAGAAACGAAACAAAGAAGTAATTTTTTTATAGATACAAAATCTGGATAAAAAAGTTTTGGGTTACACCATTTACCATTGGCTAATAAGGTTACAGCTTCACAATAAATTTAATATTAAAAAATATTTAAGTAATATTGTACGGCCACGAGTAAGACTTTTTATCTTAGTGAGCATGAAACATCTTTCTAATCTATTCCCATATTAATAAAAAAGTACAAGAATGGTACAAGTTGGATCGAGTTGGCGCCGCTCCAATTGTTAAACTACCTATAATTATGTATGTTAATATGTGCGAGGTGGTTCAGATAGCGTCTAACGACTTCCTTCGATAAAAATAAAGTTGCGTTGAAATTTCAGTTCCGTAGTTGCAAGTTTATTGCCGAATTGCGTGTGACCTGTGCAATCACGGCCTCGCCATCACTCTTTATATAGACATTGATTTAATTTACACAGAAAATTTGATGTTCCCGATAAAATATTGAGATAAAAAAGTATAATAAGTGCTTAATCGACAGAATTTGTACCGCCAGGCACAATCGGCTTTTGATTTAATTTATTCGAGTCGCAATTATATGCTGCTATGTGCCAAAATATAATTATAAAACACTTTTTCAACGTTAATGCGACAGGAACTAGTTTAATAATATTTTACTACAGAGCCACAGAGTACATTTGAGATAAAATTTGGAAAGGACATTATCAGGAACTACGACTTTCGTTCGTGGAACATACGATTGTGTGTCGAGTATTCCTTAAAGAAGGGACAAAAGTAGGTGTGACGAATATCCACGAAGCAAACGTACGAGGAACGAGGTAGTCCGGTAAGGACACTTCTAGTAACCAATAACATATACACGTACACTTCACACTCGTTAATAAGATATTAGTAGACGTGTCGAACTCCGCGATATATAGCTGAGAAGCATACTAAAAATTCCCTTTAAATAGTAATAAAATAATGTTGGTCGTTCATATTGAATGGGAGTGACAAGGGATCGGTTATCTTGGCGTCCATTGAAGAAGGCCTATGGTCAGCGATGGATGGATAAGGGATGATGATAATGAAATAGTTTAAGTAAGAACGGCAAGCTATCAATTTAATTACTATAAATAGAAACTCATTAACTTGAGTAAAACTGACGAAAGCTAAAATTAATTAAATTTGAGAAAATATCTTACTATATACTCTATGTCAGTGAAATTCTAAACTGGTTATAATTTCGAATTCTCGGAATAATAGCAAGAGCGACCTAAAATAAAAGAACGTATTGGAAAAATATTGCAAATATTTTAAGTGTAAAAATGAAAATCGCACAGTATTTGTTTGCATGTTTTAAGCAAAAGGTGTTTTTTCATTAATTACGCGTAGATAGGAATTTGCACAACTATTTCATATTTTACCATTTGAAATAAAAAATACAAAAAGCCTAAAATAACGTTACATATGAAACAATATATTCTTTGTAATTCGACCAGCCTTTTACAGTTCAAAAGATACGCCTGAGCGGAGAGGCTTGTAATAGGGTCCAGTTCTTTATGTGCAGAACCCTAAAAAGTTTAAATGGGAATACATTATACTTTTACATAAGCCACTACGTCCCAAAGGACTATCCCTACTTCAACAATGATAGCTCATTGTTTTCAAACATCAAAGCGAAACTTGTTCCACGTGAACAAAAGGTATATTATTCAAAACTTTATCAAGTAAGGAAGTGCAAACAAAGTGAGGTCAAATTTTAATGACCAGATGAGTTCATAAATTATTTCTTCAGTATTTAATTAGTCTTAAATAGTCACGCTATTAGGTAGTTATTATCTGTTCCAAGTATCTTGTATAATCGGTGCTTTAGAGATGTATTTGTATTTTACAAACTGTTTGCTACTAGTTTGTGCCCGCAGCATTACTCGTATGATATAAACATAAACAACCTATGTTCAAAATCAGTAATGCATATAATGTCATAACATTCAAAGGTACATAACAAAAAAGGACAGCTAAAAAATATTTATTTCGTATGTAAGAATTTATACACGTAAAATAATTCAAAAAGCTAGTCAATAAGAAGTATGTAAAAAGAAGCTTTTTTGCAAAGCAAGCTTAAGAATAACAAGAAAGAAACTTACAGGTTGCTCTTTTGTTAACAAACACATAATTTATGCATCTAAGTCCCAATTTGTGGTGTCCTCAATAAAATCTTTTATGTCATAACCTTTACCAGACTAACGTTCCTTATCAACTTCCTTACATTTTTTAACATTTTTCAGACATCCTATTGTAAAACGTATACATTATCCCATATAAGAATTACTTACTAACGCTACATGAAAAATCATTGTAATTAAGAAAAGCTGTTGAAAAAAAAAAACAAAAAAATTAAATATTGTAATACAAAATACGCCAATATTATTGATATTTATGGTCTTCAAAACCATTTTACCGTACAATATTGTAATTTACAAATTTCCAATAGATACGGTCTATGGTAAAAACAAAACTCAATATTTATGAGAGCTCTGCTTCGCCTCACTTTCATCTTCGTGAACGATGCTTCTAGTGTTTTCGTTAAATATTTTTGCATATTTTATTCATTTTAAAAACTATTCCAATTTTAAAAAAACCTAATCAACATAAATATTTTTTGTTTCAATCTTCTTATTAAAAACATAACTCCGCTTATGAGAATTTGTAATGTTTAAGTATTTTCTAAAAAAAATGTATAAAGAAAAGTACATTTATTGCGGGACCTTTATTAACACAGCAATTGCTGCTGGGGCTTAATTTCGAAAACCAACAATGGAAAATAAAAATGAAATAGAGAACGCCTCGCCCTCCCGTCGTAATGAATGAGGAGTAATTTGAGTTTTAATAAAAGAGAACAATATAATACCGGGACGTAGAGTATGGTGCTCAAAGTGCCCTATCATTTAATTTAAATAGACAATACGGAGAACAAACGTTGTTATAATGATAATCCACTAAATCCTTTTCAAAATATTTGTCTTTATTGGATCGTGAAAAATATTAATTTTTTTCTATTTTTTATTATGTTGCTGAGTTCTCTACAACTAACAGTATGTTATATTCTCGTGTTTTCTACATTATCATAACCAAATACTAAATAACGCCATTAAAAGGGGTTTTCCTTTTAATATTTTTTTTCGTTTATCAAGCAGGATTATCTTTTTTAATAAATTTGACACACAAACTAGTGGGCCTGTGAATGAATATAAATAGGATATAATTTTATTCAGATATCATATCTAGCAAATTTCTAGTTATAAACAGATTGAATAGTTTTTTTATATATTACTAGGATTTTAATATAATGTTACTATATTTTTAATTTAAAATTGTAAAATACCAAGGCACTAGTGTAAATTTAATTTTCCATGCTTTACTTTAATAATTTTTTTTAAGAAATTGAGCGGCATTTGAAAAACAATTCAATAAAATATAACAAATACTTTTCGAACATTAAAAAGAGCTTATTCTCTTTAAGATCTTCAAATGGTTAAGCAATGTGTCATTTCGATGAAATGATTGGCTGGGGTCCAAGCGACGGGTGCCGACAGTCTTCCAGAACATTCGCTATCAGATGTTCGCGGTACATGCTATTTTTCTCCACAGGAATACAAATGTCTTGCCAAAATGTCTACCATCGAAGCAGTCCAATTTAGAAAGCAATTTCGCAACCAATTCGTTTTGTAAGCGGATCAAGAGACCGTTGTTAAATATGGGCTATTAAATCGTTTTCCCCTATTTTCCAAACCAATGTATTTTAATAATAAGCTAATAAATAATGTAAGTGAATTAAAGTATTCGTATTATTTCATGTTTTCTGTACCCACTGTTTAAACCTTACTTTACAAAAAAGCTTACTTCTAAAACAGAGCAGATAAGCAGCCTATAATTATTATGACATTAAGGGCCTGTTTCACAATCTCCAGTTAAGTGCCCAATAGGCTATCGGCAACATATTTGACAGATATTTGACAGATACTCCGTCGAATCGATCCGTCAAATATGTTGCCGATAGGCTATTGGGAACTTAGCTCGAGATTGTGAAACAGGTCCTAAGTAAATAAAATCTTTTTTAGAGAAAACGTTGATAGTTGTCGGTTGTGACTCAAATGGATTTATTTAAATATTTTCATATACATCTACAGATTTTTTTAAATATGATCTTCGCCTGTAAGAGGTGTTCTTTTAAAATGGCTAACTTTAATCGTCAAGAGGATCGATTCCTATTTTGGTTCTATTTGTAACTCACACCACCTGCCTTCAACTCCACCCCGCTAATTGAAATTGCTGTGGGACGATGTGTACGTAGTATTACGACAGGTATGTCAGGAGAATGACGGTGTTATTTCTGAAATTAATTAGAACAACACTATTTTTTTATTAGATTAAATAAAACTCGCATAACCTACTATTTTATGATTAAAAGTATCTACCTGGCTACATATTTTTTTGGCATAAAATATATACTTTCACCATAATATGAAAATATCTAGCTAGTTTTTTTTATGCTTTAATATTATAGTAAGTTATAAATAAATCTGTTAAACCATATATATTTTTATAATCATTTAACGGCGGTTTTCAATATCCTATCTATCTTAATATTTTCTTATCTATCTTGAAATTTTGACACATTTTCATACAAAATCTGTCAAAATTTTAAGATAGATAAGAAAATTTTAAGATAGATAGGATATTGAAATCCGCCGTTAATCGATTAAACTTACTTTTTTTCTTTCTCTAAACTTAATAATCAAGTTGGTGGTAGAAATCCGTAGCCCAGACATCCTTAAAAACTAATTCTTAACTAGCTGTTTTCCGAAGCTCCGCCCTCGGTAACTTAGATTTACGGACATATGCGAACTAATGATGATATTTTTACTACTTTTTTGTAAATCTAAAAAACAAGGTATTCCTCGTAATGCCTTTTTACACCACTAAAAGGCAGCGTTTTCAATCTAAAGAAAGCACCACTTTCGATGTACGTGGCTTCAATTTTTCCAACTCTTACAAAGATTGTCCTTATATTATTTACCAATTCACACAAAATCTTGATAATATAATATATTTTAACCGTCTTCGGGAATCACTCTATCCATTGGTGAAAATAACATGCAAAATTAGCACAGTGTTCTTTGTAGTTTATCGCATACAGACAGACAAATGTGGCGGATGTCTTTGTTTTATATTATGTAATGATATAATATACTCAAATAGAGTGATTAGGTTAATTAAACAAATGACAAATTGAAAACGTTGTTGTTTTGTTGTTGATAAACATGAAAGATTTATTGATTAATAAAATGGAAATATAGCAAAAATAAATTACATTTTCATTGACTTCATGTCCCGAGGACAGGATGGGAACGTCTTTCATGAACTGAGATGTTATCTCAGTAGTAATATCTTCACAAATCTACATTCTGGAAAATTGTCATCTATGTAGTTGGCAAACTCACAAAGCAGTAAGATCTTAGCCCACGATAAGGTACGTATGGAACATGAAAGACTCTGTATCTAAATGAAATGTTCAGGCCAAGTTGTATAGCAAACTATATTACACAGAGCTTTTAGCAGATTTACATAAGATTATTTTAAAGATACAATAATAAATTGCAATATATTAGTAAATCTTAGCAAATTAGGTGCTAAATAATTACTCAAATATTAATAAAAACACACTTTAAACTGTCAGGTTACCTTTTTTACTTGTGTAAAAAATAGAGACGTAAAAATAGGTTTATTTCTTTTGTCAGTGGACGTTTCCTTAAAATGAACTTATGAATAAAGGGGGTCCATAGAGATATAATATGTATATAATACCTAATATATTAGACTCTAACGTATTTGAAAAAAATTAGTTAAATCTCATACTATAAAATAAAATATGTATGAGAATCAGAAAGAAAAAGAAGACAGTCGCGTAATATATACAAATAATACTATCATATCATTACTTACTTTATTAAGACCGAATTTTCTGGATAACACTGTAAAAAGAATTTTTTAAAAGGATGTATTATAGTCTTCAACAGCCATATTGCTGCTTAAAACGGATAAAAGAATAGGGGAACAGAACTAAAATAGGGGAGTAAAAACTAACTCCTTATTTGCATCTTCTCATATCAAAGAGAGTGTAGATCCATATCAATAGATACATTTACTATTACCATCTCATAATGACCTATACACTCTTTCTTTCTTACATCTAAATATACACTAATAATCATACATCATTAAAAACAGTACAAAATTATTACCTATAAAGTTCTCATCCGTCATTTACACATTGTCGACATAATACCGTGTAAATATACTTAACGCGATCGAAGTTTGATTCGATATCCTCGTGAAGCGAGCCATGCAAGCAGCAAGGTAGCCAGAGCACGTTGTCAAAGCAAACTCGTGGTACGTGAGTTACATAAAGTTTTAGGTTGACGTTGTCTAACCCACCCGGGGACATATTGGTCACGTACTCTCTCCGTATTCTCTTAACCTTTCCACAGCCTTTAATTTTAAGAATTACCTAGCCTTTTCAGCTGCCTTGCAAAACTTAAATTGCTTGCAATGTAATTGATCAATTGCAGGTTGAAACTACAAGCAGTGTCATGTATTTTAGTGAAAGGATTAAGCAGAACGGTAACATAACGCTACATAAAGGGCAGCAAACAGGCCTTAGGTATAGATATCAGTGAAATTGGAAAATAATCAAATAATAACGTTGAAATATTTATATATATACTGATAAGGCTTTGAACCGAAGAATATCTTCTCTATCAAGTCCTATTTCATTCTTCCTCTCCTACTTATCTAAAAGAGCGTTTCATTTTTCTTTCTGATACTCATAATCTATCTCTTCGCTCATCACATAATCTCAGACTTCAAACTCCTACTCACACTACTGCTTTCTACTCTAAATCATTCTCTGCTCGTGCTGTTTCACTGTGGAATTCGCTTCCTCTACATATCCGGCAAGCTAAATCTCTAAATATTTTCAAAAAACTTGTCAGAGACCACTATTTAAGTTAAAATCTAATCCTTCATGCCTCATGTTGTTTGCCCTTTGTTTACTATTTTATATTCATCGGTTTATGTTATTTATATATTTTTATGTATATTTATAGATTATATTTTTCCTCTTTATTTATACATTAGGTATATAAATAATTATATACTGCATAATATCTATACATCGTAGATATGTGTATGTATGTATATGTATATAACATATGTATATATTTATATTTATTACGTTCTTCTGTTAATTTATGCACTTACTCTACTCCGCCTTCGTACTTGTTTCTATGTCACTCCTATGCTCAAAGGTTGTCTGGAAGAGATCGCTTTAGCGATAAGACCGCCTTTTGTGCTCTCATTTCTAGTTTTAATATTTGTATATTGTATTATGTTTTGGTGTGCAATAAAGTGTCATTTATTTATTTATTTATAGCTACATAACATTACCAAAACGAGCATCGAAAACTACTATTCCTGTATACTATCTAGCTCTATCTAACTATCATCATTTATCTACCCACTACTGAACCTAGCATCGTTATCTTAACGTTCATCGAGGGAGGCCTATGTACAGCTATGATAATAGTAATAGTCAAAAATATAAATATTCTGTAATAATCGATATTATAACATAGTTCATATTGTAAGTAAAGTTTAAAAAAGGAGTAAGACGAAGTGACATAGCTACCGATGTGGTACCTCGATGATAGCCAGATAGACACTCGATACACAATAGGATTAGCTAGTACGTTTTCGGCCTTACAAATACGAATGATCTTCTCTTGAACTTTGTTTTAAGTGTTTCTTCGTTCGTAAATAAACTTCTACTACTCTATCCTACTAATATTATAAACGCGAAAGTTTGTAAATATGGATGTTTGTTACTCTTTCACGTAAAAAAACTACTGAAGGGATTTGGATGTAAATTTACAGTAATACATCAAAATATAGCTTATACATCAAAATAACACATAGGCTATAGTTTATTCCCGTACTCTCACGGGAACGGGAAGTACGCGGATGAAACCACGGGGCGCTGCTAGTATGATATAAAATCTCAGAAACACACTCTATATAGATTATTCAGGATCAAGAACTAGTCAAATTCATAATTCTGGACTCTTAACATTTCATTCATCCGAACCAAACGTAATTTTGAAATAAAAGGAACCATTTTAAAAATACCCCTCGGCTTTGATTAAAGAAAACGAATAAATAAAAAGTCCCAAATACTCAGCATCTCGTCTCGTTAGCGCAATTCGGCAAATGTAATTTACGTGAAACAACAAAATTTATTTAACTACAGCTTTATTCATTATTTATATATTTGCGATGCGTAAATTATTATTTTAATGATACAATTACGTAGTAAATAAATTTGTAAATGAAGAAATAATCAACCATTTTTTTAGGTGTATAAATCTTATAATTAATGTAAAAATTAATTGTCAGTTTAATAAATTTGTCTTGCAGTATTACATGTAGGAGGGATGCGTTGTGGTTGCACATGGGTACCACTAGCCTATATAATTTACTTATGAAATAGCTTTGTTGTGTTTAGAATAAAGGGCAGAATAAACTTATTACTAGCATCGAGACTTGAGTTGTTTTCTTGCTTAAGTCCCTTGTTTCTTGCCATCATCTAACATAAGAAACGGCAAAAACGAAAACATAACAATAAAGTTAGTGCTTCATATAATATATTTTTTAATTCTTCAAACTTTTAAAAAAACTTTTTTCAAACTTTAAAAAAAAATAGTATCCAACTAATTCCTTATATTATAAAATACGTACACTGTATAAAAAATATCCTTTTGAGTTCATAATTATTACAAACTAAATATTAAGAAACATTTAATTTTACAAAATGTATTTTTAAGAATCATATTCTCAAATTTCCTCTTTCACGCGTGAAAAAAAACATCATTCATCTGGAAAACAACAATTTGTAAAATGAAGAATAAAATATTGGCTTGGTTCACAAACTTAACATTTAAAAGCTTACCAAAATTTAATCAGAGTTTGACCAATATTCGGCCGATATTTCATTTTACGTTACGAAGTACAAATTCAGTTTAAATGACATGGCTAATCAGTTTAATAAAGGTAAATTGTCGAAAGTCAAATCCGAAGCCAGTTCAGCAGTGGACGGATAAAGGCTGATGATGATGATGATGAAGTCCTGAGCAGACGAAGACGCGGGCACCAGTAAATATAGTATATTTTGATAAGATTAAAAAAAATTGAAAATGTACCCATTCGAAACCTATTCAAAAATTAAAATGGAATACTAAAATATTCATAAATAATATTTACTATTTTAATTCAGCGTTTGTATCAAAAATTTTATCACTTAAAAGTTTTCCGTTTATCTTGGTCCGGCACGCGGCTGCGGGATAGTTCTTGTTTCAAACTTGAAGCGAGACTATTCCTTTGTACAATTTTCTACAATTAAGGACTATATCTTGATACTGAAAGCTATTATACTTTTAATAACTCAAGATTGGAAGTTCTATATTACTTGGATTTTCTGGCAGTAAGTAATTATGAACGAGTGACGGCGACGTTATGGCTTGAAGGACAAGACACGGAGGGGAGGAGTTCAATCCTGATCCAATAACTTTTTGTGTTTTCTTCAATAATATTCATAGTAGTAGTGTAGTAGTTAGGTACCAGTTTCCATGAATATCTCGAGAAAACTTATATGTTCGATTCTAATTTATTATGAAAATGAATTTGAAGTTCACCTACTACGTAATTTAAAATTAATTGTAAGATTTATTTGTCTTGCAATATTACAGGTGGGACGGACGTGTTGTGACGCACGCGCATATACATGGGTACATTGGTACCACTATCCTGCCATTTTTTTAATGAAACAGCATTAAAAATTAACACGTGCATGATAATTAATCATATACAGAAATTTACGACTTGCGCAATAAAATAAGCCATACCGAAACAAAATATTATTGTAATATTGCACAAAATAACTAAATATGTAAAAATCAACTTATAAAATCCAACTACTTTGTTCTGCAAATTAATACTCAGAAATAAAAATATAATCTAAATTATTCAGAGCTTACACAAGCATTATTCATTCGTACATTTAAAACAAAATTATGCTGAAGTCTACGCCTAATCTTCACGCTGTGCATTAAACATGACACATTTAAAATCGCCCTTCTAGTGGGAATCGTAACAACAATATTATTTTTTTATTCCAACATAAAAACTTTTATATTTACATCCTCAAATGTTTTTACTTATACGCAAGAAGCGCAAACAGCTTTCGCGACATGTTCTAGAGTTATAAAAATCACATAAAATATAAATTTAATATAAATGTGAGAAGCACACATAAAATGGGAGTAAATCACCTAAAGTCAGACGCTGAAGACGTTTACAACCTCGGAGGCTGTTAGTTCCGGACGCTGTCGGCTCGAAAACACCACTCCACGAATAACGACTCACTTAATGCAAGCGTAATGTACGAGTTTGTACGTAAGTGTAAAAAATTAACTGTTAGCCCCTTTTATTAATATTGTTTGCGGGGTTTTATTACGACGTCGGAGGCAAAAATATATTTTTTTTTAATTAAATTTTCTTGTGATGAGAGTAAGTTTTATAATTAATAATTAACATGCTTATAACAATTAAAAGCAGTTATATTTCGTCCACATAAAAGGTCATATAAATTATTCTTAATAAACGTACACTTACAATTGTAAAACTTGTAGGTATGAGCAGAGGACGATCAGCCATCTTGCCGTTTGCAATAAAACAACAGAATGCTCGTTGTTAATTACAATAAGACACATACAGGTACATAATGCGCTATTATTACTACACGCTGCGGGAAAATGTATTTACTAGACATATTTTATAATGCAGACAGTACATCAAAAATATTTTCGCCTATACTTGCCTATTATCCTCGCGTTTATTAACTTTGGAATTAAAATTATATTATACACATGATCGTCTCTACCAAGTTCACGTTTTTTATGAACTCCTAATATCTTTATTTTTCTTATCCCTCCAGCACAAAGCCTTTACTTTCCCGTGAAAACATTTCTTGAAAGAGATTACCTGGCTGGTATTCTATTTTTTCAAAAGTGCCTTTTTGTAATTTTAAGGTAACGTTTAAGAACCAACAAGAAAATAATATAAGTATATTAACAATAAAAATTTTATTCGTTCAAATGTATATCGACTGTCCCTAGGTAGAGTATCGAAAGTGAAAAATTGCAATTTTTTTTATTGTGTTAAAATACTTCTTTTTATGTATATTTTCATACAAAAAAAGGACAAGAAAATAATATAAGTATATTAACAATAAAAAAATATTCGTACAAATGTATAATAAATGTATATTACAATGCAGAGTTTGAATTATCTTACTATCAAGCTTAGAATCCTAGGTACCTAATCATAATCTTTCTCAAAACACTATTTATAAAAAATTGTATTTAAGTGAGCAAAATCCCTTTTGATTCAGAATTCAGATAAAGACTTGGACAATCCAATTCCCGTAAAATCGCGGGATAAACTGTAAAAACATTTATAAACCAGAATTAGAGGTTGAAACGTGAAACTGAAAATATGTGTTGATACAATAATTTTGGTAATGCCCTCGGGAAACGTCGGCATTACTATTTCCCGCAACAAAGCAATTGTCATATTATTATTGGGGGCGTTTACACCACTAAGCTAGATGTATGGGCCATTTGCCGACAGAATCGCGCGAAGCGGTTCGTGTTATATATGGCTCCCACATTAATACCGTCCCAATGTGCAATTGTAGCCAAATTAATGCATTTTTATCACGCAAACATAAATAAACGAGTTATTACGCATCTAAGACGTTCGCACAGAAAGAATGATATATCGTGTCCATTTCCTCCTTTATTTTTAACAAGCTTTTATTAGCTTCACCTGTATGTTTGTATATATGTTTGTAACCGACTCCTTTGAGCTCGATTTTGTCCTACTTTGAACGATCAGATTTAATTCAAACTTTGTACACCTGTCAAAGACCGATAACAATGCAATAATTCGATTACAAAATCCGACTATCCCAATTAAATTCGCCAGGATTAATTAATTCCTTTCCGCATCTTTGCATGCAAGTAAGAGAGATAGGTATAGCTAGTATATTGCGAATTCGGAGAGACTTGTAAAGCTTTTTTTTTAGTTTTTAAACTATTATTTATTGTTAATCATGTTAATAGGATCATCATCATAATCTGTCTAGCCAAAATTATTCCCATTCATTAGGGTCGGCTTTATATTATGTCTTGTGCCACCACTCTGGCCTCATACTTGTTGGTTCCCGCGTCACTCCACACTCCTCCATATCTCTCCTTATCCCGTCCAGCCAACTCTTCTTCGGTCTTCCTCTTCCTCTATACCCGCATGTCCATTACCTTACGTGTCACGTGATCGATTTCTTGTCTACAAACATGTCCAAACCATGCCAGTCGGTAACTTCTTATCTTCTCCGGCACCGGTGATACTTTAAGACTATAAATCATGTCAATAGGATATAATAAAAAAAGTAAAGTATCAACCCATAAAAGTCCCACTGCTGGGCACGGGTCTTCTCCTCGAAATCAGGTTAGGTTGGTGAACTTCACATACCTCCAAAAACTTTCGATCACATCAGGTTTCCTCGCGATATTTTCCTTCACCGGTAAGCGTGCGACCATCTCGTATTTAGAATGCATTTAGAAATTTAGAAAAACATATTTTAAGGCATTTTGGAGCTCAGGATCGAACCTGGAACCTCTTGCACAAGAAGTATCATGCAATCGACCCACTAGACCGGATTGTTAATAAAAAAGTCCTCGCAAAAGAAAATCTATTCAAACCAAGGATGATAAGTGAGGCTATTCATATTAAAACATCCCAATCTCTATAGATAACTTGGATCGCTCTTGAGATTTCTCTGCATGGGATTCCATTATCAAAATATCAAAATAATCAATCTAAAACTAAGCATAATATCCAACAGATTAAAAAATCACCACTTTCTGCGTAGAGCGAACCAAAATATATTGATGTAGGTATCGAAGTATGGTTGGTAGTCTCGAACTTTGCAACGCTATACGTCTCCCGTGACACGATCGCTGTAAAGTATCCATAAATTCGGCCATTTAAAAATTCGACTGTAAAAATTGTTTTATTAAAAAAGTTATTTGTCCTTCAATTAAAAAAAACACCACCTCAAGTTTCGTTATCATCATTAGCCTTTATTCATCCCCTACTGTACATAGGCCTCCTTCAATGAACACCAATACGACCGATCCCTTGCCACTCGCATCAAACACTATGATTTCTTTATAACATACATCAATAAACATGAAATAAGCAATACAGGTAGACGAAGTGTTGGTCGGCCATTAACCAGATGGGAAGACGATCTCCGTGCAGTGGCAGGTCCGTCTTGGATGCGAGTAGCAAGGGATCGGTCATCTTGACGTTCATTGAGGGAGGCCTATGTTCAGCAGTGGACGGATAAAGGCTGATGATGATGATGATGAAGCAATACAGTGAGTGCCAAGTGCATAGCGCCCCCTGGTAACATGATTATTCGCCATCCCTTTTTATATAAACATAAGAACGAGCTATTTTTTTTTTGCATTATACATGCTTAATCCGCAAAAAAAAATAAAAAAAGCCTTACAACGTTTCATTTTAAACATAAATTAATGATGGAAAAAATGTAATATTTGATGCCGATTATAAATATGGTAATTACAGAAACACATTTATATTCATGTCTATGTTGTATCAGCGTTATTTTGTTGTTCATTTTCATCCAGAACAGTTCCCGAAGGAGCGGGCGTGACGTGATTCATTTCCAGCCTGCATTATAAATTTGTATCTCTATTGTTTCTTTTCCAACGGCCGACAGTTTCAGTTATCCATTGTAAGACCGAACAAAAGCTTAATACAGCGTAATGCAAGCATAACAAATACGTTATGGTGTAGTTGAAACGGTTCATATTACTGATATAAACAAATGAAATACCATGAAATATTAATTTATTTTTTAAAGAACGTTCTTTTGTTAAATAATTTTAATACGCATTATTGAATTATTTAAAAGAAGAACATCATCTCATTCATTTAATTTCTAGGAGGAGACTCCCAACTAGATAAGTCTTAGAGTAAGGCCACGCTAATGTATTGTTTATTGTAGTAAAGCAAAAAGTAGTTTTTTGGTGTGCAGTAAAGTGTGATTTATTATTATTATTATATTATTTTATTTATATTAGTTGGATAGACAAACTGGCATATGTACCATCCGATGATAAGTGTTTAACGTCACGCTTGGACTTATACTACTCAGGCAACTCATTTAATTGTTGCCTACCCTGAAACATAATATGTTAAGTAAGCGTAAAGGGCTTAAGGCCAACAGCATAGGTCCATTCGTAATAAAAAAGATGTTAAGTCTCGGTGTCAGTAATTATACTGTATGCCTTTTCAACGAAACACAACAAAGCTGTTTCACGGGAAGCACGCGAGATGGGTGCCAACCCATGCAGCCGGGAGCCATCGGTACTTACATAGTATTTGTCGATCTTACGTGTTTTTTTTTTTCATTATCACATAATATTTTTTTGAAACAGACATGTAAAGGCGAATAACTAGGTATGTAAAAATATTTAGAACTTAATTCATGTTAAGCCTGATTTGTCATTTAAAGGGATTAAGCCTATGAAGTTATTCATTTTCGTTATACGACTTATTCAACGCATTTCTTGGGTAAATCCGGAAAAGGGTATTGCGGCTCATTAAAACCCAAGTTTACAACTTACTGGACTTTGAGATAAGAATTATTTGTATGTTTTTGGTTTTACGTAATATCTAATTTCAAAGTAGCAAAATACAAAAAATATATATATTATGTTACTTGGATAATCAAATGAGCAGGCGAGCTACCGACGTATAGGAGTAAACGTCACCCATAACTATAAACATTATCAAATATCTGTGAATAATATAAAATATAAAGATAAAATCCCAAAAGAGCGTTTTTCAAGATATACGATTTCCTGAAATAAATTTAAATGCAACCTACTAGGAATATAAAATTAAAGTAAATAATTCTATGCCAACTTTGAAATTTGTACGAAAAATAATTTTTGAGATGTTTTTAGATAGGAAGAAAGTAATCTAGAAACATTTTAACTGCAACGTTCATAACACATTTGCTATAATATTATGGAGTTTAAAAGAAATTTAAATTTACCTCTAATTTAACCCTATATTTGATCTGAAACTAGCCCCGGACATCTCTTGCATGTGTTGCCTATCCAGCAAATTTTTTGAAAGGAAAATAAGATGAAAAATCATATGGCTGAGATACGTAAAATCAATATAAATTGACTTATCTGACCCCGTACAGATAATTATGGTACATTTTACGGATTCGAACTAGTGATAGCGGGCAGGATTCAGTGAAATCCAACCCCTTAACTATTACTATCTATTTAAAACTTGATAAAAAATGTTTAAATATTAAATTAGCATTCACTTCAAAAAATCCCATTTTTTTTTCTCTTATTGGCTCTTATTTAATCAAATTATTAATATACTCATTGTCGCTATACTTCTGCTATCTTATTGAGAGTTCATTCATGCCTTTACTCAGGGACCTGGCCACAATAAATCGTGTGAATACATTTTATAATACTTCCTTGATAGAAAATGTGTATATAATTAATGGGACATGGAGAAAATTGACAAAAACGTAATGACGAGATCTTACATTACCTACAACCTGCAACCCGTGACCCGTGACCTGTGACCCATGACTCATGACCTGTATCCTGTAACCAATCATTTAGAGTTCGGGCTTATTTTGCTAGGTCAGATGTTTTTTTTTTTTTTTTGTTTTCCTCTTTATTCTTTAATTCGGAAATCTATGCTAATATCATTGCCAGATTTGTAAGTTTATTAGGTACTCGCTATTGCCCGCAACTTCGCCTACGTTAACTAAGATTTACAACGGGATATTAGTACGCAAAATAATTAACTTTTCTGGTTGATTTTTTACACCTTGTGTTCGAAAAACCCAAATATCTTACGGAACTCTATTTTTGTTTCAGAATAAAATTAAGAATATATTAGTCGTGGATAATGTAGCTTTCGAATGGTGAAATAATTTTTGAAATCGGTCTAGTACTTTATGAGCCTATTCTTTACCAAACAAACAAACAAAGTGTTTATAATATTAGTGTAGATAGATATAAGATAACCATTGAAAATATTCGTGTGAATTTAAACATCTTTAGCCTGTATAGGTAACGCATTATTAAACCGGATGCGCATAAATCTGCTGCTTGTGGCCGCAGCTACGGGCTAATAGCTAGTTAATACAATAAAAGGTGTGTATCTACTCCTTCCACTTACTTACTTAGTTATTCCGATGGTTCAACGACCTGAAGTGGACCTTGGTCTTCTACATGTGGCACCTGGCACCTGATGGCACCACCGCACCCTGTCTTTAGCTTTCTCCTCTCAGCTTATGTTGTTCAGGGCACGTAGATCTTTTAGCAATCCTCCCGGCCAACCACTCGGCGACCGCAGAGCTGTTCTTCATAGGCCTCCAACCTCATTTCACACACAGTTTAGCATATAGGGAAGAAAACTAAAGCACACATTCTTTTTATTTTGTATCATACACACATCAGTTTATTTGAAAACTATAGAACTTAATATGTAGAACCTTATATGTATTCCAGTAATGGTGAGACCATTACTGGAATTTGGAGAGCTTAAAAAATTTACATTATACGATCTTAAATTAAAATTGTTATGCTAAAAGTAAAATTTAACATTGTTTTGCGCGTGGCGTGTAAATAAAGCTTAAACTCTGTATAATAAGAACCTAAAGCCTAGCAAATAACCAGGCTAATGTAGACCCACCTTAGGTTTAGATAAAATAGAGCACCTCAAAGTTTCGTTTGTATGTACATATCGCATACCACAGAGATGCGGGAGAATGTAACACGATAACTTTGAATAAACCGTTGCCCTTATTTTGGAAATAATTGTGGTTTATGCTGTAATTTTGTCGCGCAACCTCGTAAAGTACGTAATATATTTTTACTACGCACTTGTTGTTTAGGCTTATAAGCAACGTATAAATATTTTCATGCGTGAATTCCCCTGACCTACATAACCATTAATGATAATCACTACGTTATACTGTGGTGGTGATTTTTTGTGATTGGAAAAGCAGGTCAACCATTGAAGATGAAATACATATATCCCCGAAGATCGATCGATTTAGCGTACATTAAATATTTACTGTAAAAAACATACAAACGGATTGAAAATCTCCTACTTTTAAAGTCGATTTAAAAGAGCAAATCTTGATGTTAATTTTTGTTTTTAACTTATGTTTTAAAAGGGACTATTGATAGAAGAACGCATGGCCGATGGGCCATTAAGATTCAAGAATGGAGGCCGCGTTTATGTAGATGAAGTAGTGGTCTGCCATTAACCAGGTGGGAAGACGATCTCCGTGCAGGGGTGGGTCCGCGTTGGATGCGAGTGGCAAGGGATCAGTTGTCTCGGCGTTCATTGAGGGAGGCCTATGGTTAGCAGTGGAGCAATAAAGGCTGATGATGATGATGATTGAAATTAGTTTACCTTAAAGAGTGTTTTATCACTGATTGAAATTTGCTTTTTATAACAAAGTTGACATAATATAATCGCTGACGAGTGTTTAGTAGATCGTATCGAAAATGAAATAACTTTTTCACCTTTATAATACCATTTTAAGCACCGCAGTTTTTATGGGCTGTACGTTAGTTTAAAGTCAATTATTCTTTGGCCTAGGTTTTTAAAATGACCAGTTACAGTAGGTCACCTTGCTCTAATTACTATTATAAACCTAGATGGAAATATTCAAAATGTCCGCACAATATTATACTAACATTAATTATACGGGGTTATTATATGAGCCTGGACATAATATTTTTATTTAAGCTGTTTGTTCTAACGTTAGTAGGATAAACATAACCTACTTGATCGAGAGCTGTTAGCGTTGATCTAAAACATTAACAAATTAACCTAGGATTACTCCAGATAACACATGAATGTGTTGTCTGGAGAGATCTCCTTCTCTCTCTCTCCTGCAAGACACTAATGTCCTAGAAGGAGGCCAACGAGCGGGTGAGAGAGGAGGCTGCCGACGAGGCCTTCCCTCGCAAACGACAAACGCACCCCGCGTGTGAGGCGCTACATAATGCGCTTTCAATAACACCCCTGTGCTCGTGTCGGGCTCAGGTTGGGTACCTGTGCCTCGCTAGGTACTACGTCATGGGAACTGCATAGTAGCGGTGGGGCTGCCCTTCCGATAAGGAGAGTCCGGCCTTGCCGGGGCCAGCCCGTCACTCAGCACAGTTGTTTGGACGGAATAAGTATGCAGCAATAGTGATACCATGCAGATGGAAACAGAATGTGTAAAAATGCCTGATTGCCCGGTGAGGCTTCGAATAGCTTCACTGAATATTTGCGAGCGATGCTCTCGTGCTTAGGGTGCACTTAGAAATATATAAAAATCCATTTTAAGGCACACGGGGGGGTCAGGGTCGGACCCGGACCCTTTATCTTAAGAGGCCTAGTCCATACCCACTGGATCATTGTCACTCTCAATCTATTAAGCTCAAGTAAATGCGTAACAAAATGGCCGACATTCAAAAAACATTATCGGGCTATGAAATGCACAATCGAAAATATTTTTCAAATGTCACTAGCAAGCAAATATGTCTGAAAAAAGCTGACATACGGCTCCACATTGATACGCCCGCCTACAGCCGTGTTCGATACAAATGTATCCCGAACATACACTCGTATTGTTGGAAATACATTCACATTATATTTTTCGCCACTGACATTCACGAACGTAAATTACGTTAAAAATGCCAATGGTCTCAGATACGATACATAACATTTTTCACCAAGTCAAATCGACAATTCCAGACTCGAATGTTCTATGGATATTATTCAGATTTTTATTGTATATTCTTGCTGTCGAAATAGAGTACAGACGCATTACATGTAACAATATACTATACATAATATCTCAACTCATTAGCTAAATTTAGCTTTATTAGCAAATTTAAATTAAAAAAACTAAATTAAAATTTAGCTTTATAGCATTTAGCTAATGAGTTGAGATATAAACCTGTACATTGAGGTTGGATTATGCTTCTCTCTAATAGAGTTTGTTCTGTAAATGCACTAATGCTACAGACTAGGCCGGTTCAGTTGTAATGACTAAACAGTGAATGCATTGCTGAGAATATACATTAACAGTAGAGAAGCTATGTATATCTCCGGTAGTTGTTGGACTGAATAACCTAATATTGGTTTAACGTGCCAAACAAGTGTTTTAACCGTTTCTAATAGACGTAGAGCAATAAAACCAATTTAAGACAGGTTCTGAATTCGAAAAAATCAAAGTCAAATACTTATTAGACAAATAAAACCTAAAAGATTAGATATTATTCAATTGCTGTCGTTTTTTTTATTTTTTCATTAAAATATATCTCCCAACCTTTAACTCTAATTCTTTAAAGATCAACGTCTGACTATTTGTAGCCAAATACTCGTAGACTAGTCCATACATCCATCACCATCGAGATTAAATCCAACCTCGTCAATCCATTCTCCGGATTTTCATTTGATAGAAACAGTAATTTATCATCATCAATAGCCTCAAACCGTCCACTGCTTAGCATCGGTCTTCCTCGATGAACGCCAATACGGCTTGTCACTTAAAACCTACATTCAAGCATTCAAGCAAAACTTTATCTAAAAAAACTTATTTCATGCGTAAAAATTTGAAATTATAAACCAATTTACGATTTTTTTAGCTGTTGCCAACGATTTCCTCAACTGAGACTCGAAGACTGGTCTATATGACTAAGCGTAGAATTTGTAGAAGTAACATAGATTTGAATTAACCTATTTTCTTCCGGAGAAAGCACTTTAATTTTATCGACGTAAGTGCCAATAGAATTCTCTCCTATTGGCACTAGCATCGATAAAATTATTTTTCCTGCTTCTGTAGCAGTCTCGTAATTAGTCAAAAAGCTTACTTTATACATAAGGTTCATGTACAGAACAATAGGAATCAAATTTTGGTACCATATATATATACATAACTGAGCGACGATGGTCCAGTGGTGGATAGACTCGGCCTATAATGCGAGAGTTCCGGGGTCGATCCTGACCCCCCCGTGTGTGCCTTGAAATAGGTTTTTCTAAATTTCTAAGTGCACCCCAAAACACGAGACCATCGCTCGCTCACCGATGAAGGAAAACATCGTGAGGAAACCTACATGCCTGATGAGATTAAGTCTTTAAAGGTATGTGAAGTTCACCAACCCGCACTGGGCCAGCGCGGTGAATAATCGGCCCAATACCCTCCTCGCCTGATTTCGAGGAGGAGACCCGTGCCCAGCAGTGGGACATAAAGGGTTGATACTTTTTTATACTATATACATAACTAAAGTTTACTTTAAAAAATACTAAAGCAAAATATTCTGTGCTGCTTTTTTCGTACTAAAATCAAAATTAAAACGTGATTTCAATTTCCCTGCAGCTTTCACAGGTGTCGATGATCGCTTAGCATCAGTTAAGTATTCACGTTTGCGTCTAAAATGTAAAGTTATTATTAATCAAAGGAGAAATCTCATACACCCTTTCAGTGTAAATTGAATGGCTGTACCGAGGGGCTTTATTTTTATAAAAAGTTTTCCAATAAGCCTGCTAATTGGATTGTTAATAAAATATGCGCTCGGAAACATTGGACTTATGAATATTATAAAAGTTATTTGCGTTGGTTTCTTTCAGACATTTTATAACTATTATCATCATCTCTCTGTTGACAACCACTCTTAGCTTCATAGCCGTCAATATATTTTGATAAAAAAGATTTTGTGGCCTTAATATAAGTTCTTTACATGTATGGTATATTATTTGCCAAGTGTTAAAACTTTTCAACCAACGCCGGTCAGTTTCATCACTGACAGCTATGGTTTTATATGACGAAAACGTTTTTTGATATCGTTTTATTTAAAACTGCCATTTATTATATTATGGTAACTTTAGTTTACGTGTACAGTTTATTTTTATGGAGATATTATTTAATACTCAGACGCCTCAATAGAGTTACAGATACTATTAATTTCAGAAATTGACGAAAATTATATAATAATTAGCTGACCCGCTAAACGACGGAAATATTATGATCATGATCATCATCATCATCAGCTTTTATCCGTCCATTTCTATACATGGACCTTCTTATATCGGTCCCTTGCCACTCGGTGGGAAGCTTAATTTCTGGTTAATAAAATATAATATTTAATTAATATAATGAACTGAACTTGGCAAACGTTGTCCTGTCGCTACCCAAAAATGATCAGCGTCATCATCATTTTTTACCTTGCCTTGGAGAAAATACTTTTTGGAGATTTATTTATATTTATTTACACACATTATATGCCTAAATTATATAACTACGTAACAATGGTAAGAATAAACAACAATATCAAACTAAAAACCTATAATTAAAAATTACCCTAAAATATGTATATAAATATTCACAAAAAGAATATGTCATCCAAAATTCCAAATTAGGGCATGGTACACAGAACACTGGCAGCATTACCTCGTTGAATAGCTAAACTTATTCTCTACGCGCGAAATAGCTGCCAGCCTTCTGATCGCCCGAAGAGAGAATCAGTCGATTCGACATATCCTTCATAAATAGCTTCATGTCAGCCGACCATGGCCCTAACGTTTCGAAAGCTAACGCCGCAAACTCATAATCTTCAGTTATAGAAGAGAATTTACGACGCTAAATAATAATAAACCTGTCAATTTCAAAATGGATTTTTGTCTAAATTTCCTACATGTTATTCTTCCCTTTTCATAGTATTGTAAAATAAAACATACACAAAACAGACATGTACCGCATGAAGTCCTCCATTCAAAAGGAAATTCAAATGGATATTGTATATAAGTTTATTGTTACTATTTCCTTCGTTCCCTACCTTTCAAGAGAAAGTAAGTAGATAAGTGGCTATGAAGCAGACCGTCACGTCCAATTTATTTAGTTAGCTAGTAAGAATACGTGGCTTTTTTCCGTCTTACATATTGCACAGCTGGTGCCTAACTTTGTTTTCGTGTTTCATAAATGGGTTAGTGGATATTTTGATATATTTATTTTGGATGGGCAAATATGCTGATGACTGACCTGATGGTCAATAGTCACCATCACCCATTAAAGCATCCAGACAAGCGCGACTTTGACTCCCGCGTGGTAAGTTCCGAAATATGTTTCATGTACCTACTATATTTATTATACTTAGGGCCTGTTTCACAATCTCCCTTTAAGTTCCCTATAGGCTATTGGCAACATATTTGACAGATGTTTGACAGATACTCCATACTCTATCTGACAGATACTCCATACTCTATCTGTCAAACATCTGTCAAATATGTTGCCAATAGCCTATAGGGAACTTAAAGGGAGATTGTGAAACAGGCCCTTAGGGTTTGTTTCACAATGTCCTAATAAAGTTCCAATTAAGCTATTTGCAACATATTTACCACATAACTACAACGTTTTTGTTTCACAATTAACAAATAGCAATATTTGGCTAATAAAGTTCCCTGTAAACTATAGTTCGGATCAACTGGCCATTAGCAAAAATTTATCTGCCACATAAATTAGTTGACAGATATATACGCGGTTGACAGCTTCACGACATTTGACAATTTGACGTTCCGGTAACAGTAATATACAAAATAATTTAAATTGTGTTTTGAACGTTTAATAATTAAGGGATAACATTATATACAATGTCTATGTAAATAAAAGGTATAAAGATGGTATGATACATACATTTAAATTATAAAAACATATTTTCATGTATATTTACAACATGGAATGTTTTTCTAAAACATATTAATCGTAAAATGGAACTATAAAATGCGAGGTTGCCAAGCCTACTAACCAGTAAGTGCCAAATAGGGATCTGCCAAATAAATTTACAGGGAAGATGATGGTGAAACCCAATCAAGACTAACTAGAAGATTTATGTGTCAGTTAATTTATGTGTCATATAGCTATAGGGTACTTTACTAGTATATTGTGAAACAGACCCTTAGTACATGAAACGTAGTCGATTATTATTATTCTTACCTTTCATGATTCTATATCAAGGTGATGCGCTATATAGTATAGAGTATAGACTCTATACTAATAATAATAATAATAATAATAATCCTCTTTATTTCAAACAATCACAAAGACTACAAAATAAGTATATTGTTAGTTTGTCAGTGTGAGAGATCCGAGTCTATACTAGGAAACCCAGTGTTACAGAACTCCGGCCCTCACCCTCTGACCACATAAAAACATATGTATTTATATTTTTTACATTATAAACTATACATTATATTATACTATATCATGGAACTATTTTTAATAAATAAAAACTCTTAACGCCAAAAACATGTGATGTATGTATTTGATGATTTTTGTGATATTTGATGTCTTTCTTGTGATGGATGAATGTGTGTGTGTGTGTGTGTGTGTATGTGTATACGTGAGTGTTTGCGTGGGTGTGTGTGTGGGTGTTAGTTTGTGTATGCGTGTGTGAGTGAGAGTGTGAGAGTGGGGGTGTGTGTGTGGGTGTGTGTGTGTGTGTGCGTAATACTATAAGACTATCGACTATCGACAATAGAGTATAGTTATTTGGCTTAACCATGTTTTAACTGACTGACACACAGGCATTGGTTTCGTTTTGTAATTTTAATTTGTATTGTCCAGGTACGGAACCATAGAAATCATATTTAACTAGTTCATCTAAGTTCTTCGACTGGTGTAATAATGTTTACAGCAATCTATTAAATTCAGATATTCTATACAGTACTTAGGCGATGTGTAAAATACCTAGGGCGTCGAGGCAATAATATATGAAATATTATGAATATTTTTATCTATATCGTACTCTACCTATGTAATGAATACAAGATATCGTGAGGATACTGCTGGTCCAGCAGCAATATGTAAAGTAAATAGATTCAGATCGAATTCATTTGTCAATCTTATCCGGGCCAATATTTCGGACATTACCCTAATTATTATTAAGTTTTTTAATTATTATTAAGTTTAGTGAAAATCGATATTTTAATATCTTTCAGCATAATTCAGTCTCCAGAATAAAACATCCGTAGGCGATGTCGTTTTTTTTAATATCATTCTAGCCATTACTTGCACATAATAGTGATACCTGAATTATATAGATTGCGGGTAAAATATATACATATATCTAAAAAAAATCTTAATAAAGAGGTATAGGTCTTCCTTGCTAAGAAAGACACTTTCTGTTTATACAAAACTTACACTTTTTGGTGTGTTCTCTTTTTCAAAAGCCTCGTAACTATTTTCCATAACACTTTCGTATTTGTTCAGCATTCGCCTCACGTGACCTGGCCTTGCTTCGGGAGCACTTTTGTCCAAATCAGCATATTATAGAGGGTTTTGTATTGGGGACGCGATCTGAAAAATCACAAGATTCGTTCTGTGTTCCTGGGTGCTGCTATGTAAAAAGGAATTGCTACACTATAACATACCTTACCTTTACACATGCTCTGTATTCTAATGTCAACAAATAATATTGTAAGGATTAATATTTATTTTTCATTTGTTACTTTAAGTTTTTGTTTATCTCTTTTTAATTTGTACGTGTAATGTAAAATTGTAAATGAAAACTGTATGTATTTATCTATTTATCTATCTATACAGTATATTTTGATATTATAATTACATGAAAATTTAAATTTTAACACTTCTAGCAAGTAGAATGTAAGACTTAAATTAATATAAATGGCCTTATACTACATTTTAACAAAAAAACGACTATTTTATTATTCTTTCTAAGAAATCTATAACCATCGGAACCTGGCTCGTTTATTCAGGCTTACGTATTCAATTCCATGAAAAAGTCCACGTGTTGATACACGAACTGACCTAAATAACTCCACTTATATAAATAACTTCATATAAATAAGGAAGAAACTATTGTAAGATTATTAGATTTCATCATCATTATAAGCTGCATTAAGCAGACACGGTAATAGTTTTTTGTAAGTTGTTTGAAAAACAATTATAAAGTAAGTCATATAAAATACCATATTATTTTAACATAATATAGCGAGCAATAAAAGCTGAAACTTTGGTCGAATAGATACTTAATGCGAATCAATCTATCAATCAATGCTTATATTTGAACTTAGGCCAAAAGAAAACTGATCCCGATATCCATTACACAAGATTCTAGGTCGGCTTAGATAAGAATAAATAACTTTGGTCTAAGGTTTGCGTTATTACTAAAATGGATTTCATTCTTTTTACGTTAAAAAAAGTATCAACCCTTGTTTATTCCACTGCTGGGTACAAGTCTTTTCCTCAAAATCCGGCGAGGAGGGTATTGGGTCATTGTTCACCGAAGCCCCCTTTAAAAAAATATAGTATTAGACATGAAGATTACTCTACGACTTTTTAAAGTGAAACTTCTTTAGAATCGTTGTGATTTCAAACCGGAAAAAACGACAAGTAAGAGACACAAATACAAAAGAGCGAGAGAGCAAATGTCGGTGTCTATGTATATTGCATACTGTTTAGTACTTGCTTGTGTTTGAGCATTTAACGTGTGTTTCACTTCTGTCGTGTGTGAATCGCACTCACACCTTTTTTTTTCATTCATTGGTGAGCGAGCTATAGTCTCGTGTTCAGGTGCACTTAGAAATTTAGAAAAACTTATTTTCAGGCAATAAAAAAATATATAAATACTGTTCAGATAGATAGCGCTATGCTTGCTTTTCATCAGTAGTTTGGTTTTCTTGTGATCAATAACAAGTAATGTATGAACCTGCGTAAAGAATATACTGTCACGTAAGATTTAGTGCATGGCAAGAGTAATGGCGGGTGCAGGTACCGCGTGTTACAGGTGCTGTGCGGCGAATAAATCTAGACGACGGCCGTCGCACTGGCAACGCTATTTATCGCAAATATATTGTATTGTAAACCTACCAATACAATATAAATGTAAAGAAATATCATTTTAATTTATAATATAAACCCTGTCACGTAAAGTTGGCACAGGCTAATAAAACAGGTGCTGGCATGTCACTTTAATTTATCGAGAATAAACAATTTTAAGAACAATTTAGACATGATATCAATAACTCAAAATATAATTATGAGTAAGAGAGGGATTTTTACATAATATATAACATTACTTGTCGTTCCATTACTTACAGTTGATGTTTTAATACTAAACATTTTTTTTGGTGAAAAATTTTGGCGCATCGTACTCAGATTTTTGGAGGTTGTGAATGAGGCTGATGTGTCACAGTATGAAATGAAAGGCTCGATCGGCCGAACTCGGGACCTCTCTGTACGAACGAGAGTTAGCTGCTCTTTACTACTGTATCGCTGTGTTAATTTTTATTATTAATTATTCAAAAGTTTTCACTTCTGCCGTGCGGTCTTAGGCAGACATAATATTTAATTTTGTGTCAATTATATAAATGTTGTACATGTATAAAGGCAATTGTGTTTTAATGTTCTGTTTCATCTAAACCTTTAGCCGCGTACTGAATGAGCGAGTCCTCTTTCGGTCCGGACCTGCCTCACTAAAGGTATATGCCAGTGCTGAGCTCCCCCCAGCATACCACGGCATCAGCCAAACGTTGTGCGGGTTTGATCAATGCTCAAAAGCGCCTCGGTAAGTTTGCCGCAACAAAAGAGGATTGCGTTTTGCCTTGCTTGTTCGACGAACTTCAAACTTTTCAACTTTACGTGAAACTGATTGCTCAATGGTCAATGCAGTTTCACGTCTAAAAGGGCTCGGCCTTGCCACGCGTGACAGCCTCATCTCGAGGTATACGTTGCGCGGCAAACGTCCGAGGCTGCCTCGCGTAGCTGCTCGCTAAGTCAGTATGCGGTTATTTACACAAAAAAATATCTTATATGTATAAACATTATTATGCATATAAATATGATATACATTATTGTTAAAGATAGGCTATAACAAATAAGTTTATTACTTATTTATTGATAGACATAATTTAGACTACAATGGTAATAATATATTATCAATTTATACAATATTATCTAGCAATTCTTTGTTCCCGTTAAATAACAGATGAGGTACATATTTCTTATACGGGGTCTTAGATAATACTTATATTAGTATTTATTGATAGAGAATATGATTATAATATTTGTTTAAATTATCGTTCCCGTTTTATTTCGCCTTTTCAAATACTAGCTATCTCATTTCATGTTTTAGGTAAATAAAAAAGGATAGTTTCTCTTAAACAGTAAAATACATTTTAATTTTAATATAGGTATTTTAAATTAAGATAAATTTTATTTTATTATGCATTTTTTAATATAAAATGTCTTATAGAAAAGTATTATATAAGAATAATTATATTATCGTATTCAATTAACAGCTGCTGGCTTGTCTGAATCCCGCTAAGTTAAATCCATTACTTTCTAGAACATACATTATTATAATTAAAACATTGACATTAACAAATGAAACAAAAGATTTAATCAACGCGATGGTTTCATCAAATAACACCGGTAATACCATTAATCACGCGTTTAAAGGAATATAGAAAAATTGAGCAAGAAAGGAAATACGAAACAATTTCTTTGAGAATACTTCATTTTATTTAAAGTCAGCAAAGTCTCGACCTGCAGGGCTCAAGTAATTTCCTGTGGGGGTCGAGATGGGGGTTGGGAGACGGTGGAAAAACGAGAATTACACCATTCGCTAATTGCAGCAATCAGTTTAATGTAGTCGACAAGACCAAATTGAATGGGGGCCGACCGTCTTATAAACAGTAAGACTTATCTTAACTTGATTATTTTTTATTTTCAATTTTCATCGATATTTACTTCACTTGAAATGACAACTTTGATTAATTTAATAACCGGCTAGACTTAAATACTAGTCATTTACGTTAGTGAGTATAATCAAAGAAAGTGTGCAAATATCAACTAACTTATAGAACACGGTAATTAGGAACAATTAAATTTTAAATAATATGTCTCATATAAATCAAAATATTGGCGTAAGGATGGATGATGTCGGAGCATACGGCAGAACAAAGTTTGCTATGTACAGCTTATAAATTAACAAATATAGTACGCCCTTAACCGAATCTTGAGTGAGCGTGTGTTTAAGTTCGACAAGTGCTCTACGTGCAATTCCCAGATAGGGTCCAGGAACCTACCCGGTGTAACCTGGATACATGAGATATTAATTTCCCTTTTCATTTCCCTTTCCTGATAATAAAATTAACAAATGATAAGCGGTGCTATACTTAGGTCACAAACTAATGTAATGACAAGATAACTTACACTGCCTTTTCACCTTATTTTCATTCTATTTGAATTTAAAACATTAAATCTGCTTTACTGAAGAAATTTACAAGACGATGTAGTAACATGGACGCGGGGATACGAAGGGGATTCACTTTGTGGCGCACGTGAACCCCCCTCCACACGCGCGCCACAAAGTGAATCCTCTACAATGTGTTTAAATCACTATCGAATATTATATTATAGATAGCATGGCGATAATCCAGTTAGTATGGACTCGACCTCTTGAACGAGAAGCTTCGAATTCGCTTCGTAAGGAACAACCCTTACATGGATTTTTTTCTAAGTCCCTACTAAACACGGGACCATCGCTCGCTCACCGGTAGAGGAAAACATCGCGGGGAAACCTGCATGCCAGATGATAATAAATGTGTGTTACTTTATCAACCTACAATTAGCCAGCACATGAGTGAACTATGACTCAGTAACCTCATCGCCTGATTTCGAGAGAGAGAATGTGAAGTGAGACATTAAAAAACAATAAAAGTCTAATAAGATAACAATAAAAATGCCAAGACATAATAAAAAATAATGCGAGACTTTCCTCTAATATCATTTCTTACAATTATCGCATTACATTTAAAATAAAGAATAAATATAATAATGCTTATAACGTAAAACAAGATAGGCTATTATAAAAATAGAAAACGTTTACCGTAATACGATAATGTTGCGAGTATAAAAGGTATGTTTGGTTTCAGTATTGAATTTCGGGCAATACCATCTTATCCCTTTGTTCCCCAGCATCCATGTTTGGGACACAAATTCTTGCAATCCGAGCTTTAGGTCAAAGGTTTAGTTACCCTGAAGCCCAATATGTTAGATACGTTTCTATTTAAATCGTTTTTTGGAAGCTTTATATTTTGTTCTAAAAGTAAATAATTATTTATCATTCTTTTTTTATTGCGTGAATATATATCTATACTCAACACAGCACAAGTAATGTTATTTTCGAAAGTTTCATAAAATAATTAATACTTTATAATTAACTGTCGTCACTTTTTATTACGATAAAAAAAGTTCTTGATTCAATGAAAGCCACAAGGACAGACCCGACCGACATTCGTATGCTAATGCATGTAATAAAAGTATTTGAGCTTTACAAAGCTGTGCTTTTTTTTATGTCAGTAGGATAGGCAAATTGGCAGATATGCAGGCAGAGATAAGATATGCAACAGAGACGTTACATATAAAGGTCATTAACTTATTTCAAAATGAGTTCCGAACTTTTTTCTATAGGAGCGTAGTAGCGGCCATTTTCTTCTAAAGCTACAGCGCACTATAACATCGTCAACAGAATATGCATTAGATTATATTTCATCGATACCTAAAAATATTATATTAACAATGTTAATTAGACACCTCTGTTATTTTGTTTTGTTTCTTTTTTGTAATACTTATCTTCTTGGTTTATAATAAACTTTTATACCGTTCAAATTTGAATGAAAAATTAGCTACGATGGGCTACGATGGCTTTTCATAGTCCGAAAATTGTATAAATCATAATTTTTTTGACTTTGTATTATAAATATCTTGTAGTATAATAATTGTAATATTATTTACGCTTATATACATACATCTGTATATTGTAACCTCTATAGGTTACTATTAAATTAACAGTGTTTTAACGTGTCATTAATCTAACAAATGACAAATGAACACGTATTAGAATAGTCCCGAACATCAATCACGCGTCCCAGCAAATCTATTTGATCTGGTTGCGTTGATGTTTATTGTGATATAATTTGTATCAAGAGAGTACCCGAATTGGTAGTGACATCGCTTAACTGCGGCGCGCCCTGGCTGCCCTGAGCGGTGGCACGCAATGCCAGTTCTGACTATTTATTTCACTTTATGTGTCAGCTAGGTGCGATTCCGGCAAATTTATACCTCACCCTTTCAAATGGTTTATTCTTTACAAATACAATAACATCGTTTATGCTATAACGTTACGGTGGCTATAAATCTTATTTATTTATATACTTTTATAATAGAAATGCCTAACCCTTGGTAATGGTTTTTATGGAATTTCATTCCTAAACTTTTCTTTTTACGATTGCGGTTTTTATATCAACTAATATTGAGTATGATAAAAGTGTTAATAGTTTAGAGTGTAGTAGGTTCGAATCTTTTCATTTAATCATATTATATATTGGTTCTTAAATAATACCATCTTCTTCCCGCTTAAATAATGGCCGACCGACACTTTCGCCCGGTTTCTGAAACGTTGGTCAAAGTGTATGCTAGTTTTGACAGGTTTTCATTGTAGTGGCTCTGTCAACTGACAGGCCAGGCCAGGCCAACCCACAATCCCCCCCCCCCCTTCCCAATACATTTTTACGAACCTACGAACGAGGTCTTGATTCACTTAATCTATTGTATCTATTGTATCTATTAATTAGTCAGTGTCACATAAATTAAAAAACCCCATCTTATCCGGTTCTCTTGGGCGTACCAATAAATTAACATAGACGATAACACTGAACAAAGAAAAGGTAATAATATCGCGTAAAAATACAAAATTCAAAGGAATTTTAATATACGTTTAAGTATTGTATACACAAAGCTTACATCAATTCCATCTTATCTTGAAATACGATGATTGTGCGAGGTAAAATTCGATGTGACCCTCGAAAGGGCGCAATTCGCCAGAAATGAAAGGCAGAACAATAAAATGCGGATTTTTAAGAGTGCGCAGTAACAAATTGCGAGCCGTAACGTCCGCGACTCCAAGAGATGAGCCCATACCACGAGATGTCATTTTTCTTTGGAATACTTTCCACAAATTACGTCTTTATAAAAATATGCTGGGTGCAAAATTAAATTCTGACACGTTTAATCTGTACAAAATGTCATTTGTTGTGGTATTATACTTGGTGAAGCCGGAAAACATGCTGTTGTTGGGGTTCTGTACCAAAAAATAAATTACGGTTTACGGAGAGTGCAAATGGAAACAGCTACTGTAGTGATGGGACTTTGCTCGTATATATGCTATATCACATCTCCAGAGTCTGCAAAATCTATAATAAAAATAACTAATATCAATACAAAAAACACGCTTTAAAAATAGCATACCAAATTAAAAATCAGTAAATTATATTTAATACGTATAAAAAATAAACGGATTAACGGATAATTGATATTATTACTGCCTAAAAAGCGTAGGTATTTGATTTTAACTACTATAAATATTTTACAGTTAATTATAAAGTACAAAGCACCCCACGTCTTTTTTTAATAATGCTAATTTGAAGTGAAAATATCTATAGCCGCGTTAATCAGTTTTTGGTAGGGAAAATCTTATAGTTTCGCGTCACAGACATCTTAGTATACGTAATGTATAACGTCAAAAATTTCAATATTTTTTTTAGAATTTCATAATATTTTCTTAGTTTTCAGTTCTATTGATACTATGACTGTGACCTACTCTTTGTAATTTTATATAATAATATAATATATCTATGGACGCTTTTTACACCACGTCAATCTGGTCCCGTGGTAAGTTTCCGAAGAACTTGTGTTACGGGTACCAGACAACGGAAATGCATAATATATTTAACACTTTTATATTTATACATATATTTAAGATTTTTATTATATAATACACAAAGGAGACGGTCCATTCCTGGTCTAGTCTTGTACAGTATACTATAAATAAATAATAATACATAGATTTCATTAAAAATAAAATAAATTAGTTTATCGTAATAAGTTACGTGCAAAACAATTAAAAAATTATCAAGTTTTTCAAATATTAGCTATTCCACACAAAGATGGCGGCTATTACTTAAACGTCATTATTGAAAAATGGCGTCACTCGTGGTACTTTTGTAACTTTTTGTATCTATTTCAAGCTTTGTTATGGAGATGTTAACTCGTGAATGTGTTTCTTGCATTTTTGTGGATATTTTGACGACTTGGACTTTTTATTTGGACATAGATTTATAGCCATAAACGCTAAAGAAAATATTCATACGCCATTGTTATATCATGTAGTGTTGCATATCTTGGAAATATTAAATTATGCTTACGCTGAAATTGAAAAGAATTTATGGATATAAACAAGTTGAAACTGTTCGAATTTTTATTTTCCTTCACATTATGTGTACAAAAGTACACCAAGGTCCCATACAATTTTGGACCGTCTCCTTTAATACACATCCATGACCCAGGAACTCAGAAAAATTTTTGTTCCATGACGAGATTCGAACCCGCTACCTCCGGCTTGAGCGCCGACGCGCTAACCACTGAGCCACAGAGGTCGTCAAATCGATTTCCTGTTTAGATTTTAATCCTTTATCATCCTTACCGCAATCAGTTGTTAATGAGTAAGAGACTAAAAAGCAGACGTCGCAATATCGCGAGGAATCTAAAACCAAATGAGAAAAGAAAGCCCAAGAGTGATTTATGCAATTTGCATGCCTTATGCCTTTCTTGAATATGCTATAACGATGATCATAATCAAAATATGGGAACAAACTTATTTGATATTGTATTGTCATTGGTTCTTGAAAAGTTTTCAGTTGCAATTAAATCTGAAATATCTTGAAATGGATAAAAATAACGCGTGAAGAATCCATAACATAGATAGATAAGAGTGAAGTTCTTACGAGCATTAGAGTTTAAAAAAAGTGTTTTATTAAAATTTGAAAACTATCGAACACGTTGCTTTAGTAAAAGAACGGAGCATATCTTGTGCGAACTCATTCATAATATGGCAAATAAACTAAAATCCATTTTGCTACTTGGTAATACATGTCATAACTTATTTAGCATACATTACTACTAATGGCGTACTGATACGGAATTTTCTTTAAGAAGCAGTCATGAGCTAAAGCAAAATAATATGTTCATGGGCTAAGTTTTAATTGCTTGAGTCTAAAAGAATCAAATGTGGTTTTTCTTCAATGTATCAAAGTAAATTGATTCAAATAACCTACATTTTTTAAACCTTTTATTAATCTTTTGTGCCCATTTTAAATTAATAAGTGTTTCTGAATTAATTGTCTGAGTATTAAAATTTTGCCTAAAATTTTCCAAAAACAAAATCTTTGTACCTACTCTAAAAGTAGATACTCCTTTCACATACAGTGAACAATGACAACAAAGCAGTCAGCGCGTGTGATTTTAATTGGACATTCCTATAATTCCTTTTGTCGAATTTAATGATGGAAGTCCAAAAAATGTGACGCACTTTAGTTTACAGTTTTCAAAGGTAGCATGACAGAAATTACGCAATTGACATATTTTATTTTTTACCGTTGTGAAATAGCTACTCCAAAAGCTGAGTATTGGCTCAGCCTTTTGAGCGAGAGGATTCAGATTCGATCCTGAATCCTCCCTGTGGTGCCTTGAAATGAGTTTTTCTAAATTTCTAAGTGTGCTCTAAACACAAGACCATCGCTCACACACCGTTTTTAAAGTTAAGGAGTTCAAAGACAAAGAAAAAATATAGACGTTGATAACGTCAAAGCTTAGACTGCTCCTTTGCAAAAAAAAAGTGAATTACATAATATAAGTGATCGAAGCTAGTACTGATTTAAAACTTGTATTATATTTTATTTTATTCTAAATACTTTCAGTTTAGTCAAAACTAAAGTTTCATTTCCACTGATCTAACAAAATAAATGGTTATTACGTAGTGACAGTGAGATAGGTTTGTAATCAAGTTAAGTTTGTCACCCGAATGTTGGCGTAGCAGAATATTCTTTCGAATTAGCCGTCGGTTACAGTTAGTACGTGACGGCCTGAAGTATTACTGGACGAAACAAAACTACTTTTTGATTGTGTTTTATCAACACGAAATCCCCACCAATGTTCATCTAAAATTTTCTATAATAATTTGAAAGTAAGATTATAATAATTGATTTTGTGTTATATGAAAAATAAATTATTGTATTTTTGTCCAAAATTGTCTTTTAATTCAAATTTTTTTGAATTTGCACATAAATCGCGAAAACTATCAGATTTGATTGATAAGAGTAAATGGTTCTGAAATACTTTGTGTCTTTTGCTATTTACACACACAAAATTATATTATAGATAGAGTTGGATGCAAGTGACAAAAAATTTTCCGTCTTAGTTGTTATTGAAGAAGTCCTTCACATTAGTAGACAGATAAAGGCTGATGATGGTGATGTCAATTACATTTTCGCGTCGACTCCTGGACATGTGGTTATCAACCAACGAACACCAAGATGGCTGAATCGCATACAAATTAGTAACATATTGTCTTCCCAGCGTGGTTGAAGGTCAAGCTACCCTCCGTCTTACCAAAAATTACTTTCTACAAAATACTTTATTAACATCGACAAGAGAACTTAAATAACTTCTCTAATTACAAATTTTAATTACTTTCAATATAGTGAAATTTAGAAATTATAACTTACAGGCTATGTTGTTAATATTTAATGAAAGTTCCAGAAGTTTTTGCTTTTTTGCTCTATCTAAGTTTGTGTTATAGTTTAGGTATATTTTTTTTTTAATCATATCCAATGATAAAACAAATATTGAACGATATAATATTTTAACATAATGATTTACTTCTTCAATGTGGATATTTTACTTACTTTTAATATGGTTTTTTACACTTAATATTATTAATGCAAACAGAATCACCGCCTAAAATATTTTTTAACGTCATGCTCAAAATCTACAATATAGAATAATCAAAAAACATAATACATATTCTGGCCTATGTTCGGCAGTGGACGGATAAAGGCTGATGATGATAATGATGATAATACATATTAATTTCAAACCCACAATAACGCAATGTAATATTACTGCTATTCCTTATAAGTTTTCTCTAAAATGATTTTAATGGAAGTATATCATGTAATTTTGTTAACTTGGAATCGCGTGTTGAGCTGAAACAAACGTGCTCCACCGCAACACCTAGAAATTATGCAATAACAAGCGGTTCGATAGCGCCGTGTTGGAAAACGGCGAAGCGAACGCTGTGGCATGTATCATTCATAAGGAAATGTGGCTTCAGGCGTACACCGCGAATATTTCACAGTCGGTTTATCGAGAGCAGAGGCGTGTTTAAAGCCTCATAGAGTACGGGCACAGGTGGCTCGAATATCCTTGCCAATAGTATAGAGACGTGATCGGAAACCCAATTGCCATTGGCAACTTGCGACTTCCTCTTCAAATAATGAAATTTGAAATTTATTGTAGCTATCCAGCTCTCTGTTCTAATATATTAGAAGTAAACACCTTAAGTAAATCATGAGGAAGAATTTGTAAAGTTTGAGAGCATTATTTTTATTTTTAAACCCAGCCATAAGTTTGATTGCTAAGCGTGTCTATCTGTGTCAACGTAGCTTTGAAACGAATGAACTCATTTAATGCAGTTTTTTTTTTAAACCATTTTTTTATATAGCAGAAAAGGGCAAATGAACGGTCTTGCGACTATCGACGCCCATTAACATCCACATAACCAGAGGTTATGCATATGCGTTGCCCTCCTTTTCCCTATCCCCCCCAATGGGTCACCGGAAATACACAAACCGCTCGAAACTCGGCAGATTAGCTGTCACTTTACGCAGATTTCATGTGAGAGAGAGGTACCTCCCCGGTCGTGCCAGCCCCATCATCAAAGCAGCGTAGCACTGCCTCGTAGAGGTGGTTTCTAGTGGTAGTTCTTAAATATATCGCTCTATTTTTTAATAATATCTCACTAAAATCTGTTAAAATGTTTTAAGGTCTTCGGTTCTTTTGCTATATTATGTTTCTTTAAAAAAATGTATTCGAATTTCAAAGTAAACTCTTTAATACTTTTAATTTATTAAAAAGTTTTTGCTACATAGTTAAATAAACACTAAATAAGGTCTGAGCTACGTTTTAGTTTACGAAGCAGTTTCTCGTGGTACAAACATGGCAACATAAGGTAACAATATCTTGTTAACTGGTGAACGAACTGCGCAAACAGAGATATGAACAAACATAATGTTGGTCTGTAAACTGCCGCGTAACATTATATTAATAATATGAACAGTGTAAATTAAGAATATCGTCAATCATATAATATTATATACATTCTATGTATGCCACCCTCGTATGTTGGAGCAGAGCAGCAGCAAATGATGTGATCAAAATGCTTTTCGAGCCGATTTCGGCTACAGCGAAAAGCTCCTGATAAGCAGGTATGCTAGACCTATAAGTGTATTGTATCAACACTGTATTAACACTTATTGTTAGGCGATAACAAAACAAATGAATCCTAGTTTAATAGTTCCTACAACATTTATATATCTATCTTTACATAGTATAAAACAAAGTCGCTTGTATATAATATTATGCTTAAATCTTTAAAAGTACGCAACGGTTCTTGATGCGTTTTTTTTTTAAAGATAGAATAATTCAAGAGAAAGGGGTATATGCATAATACATGCACAATATATTCTATATAATCTTGCTCAGATCCCGTTCTAAATCTTAGTTAGCACAGGCGAAGCTGCGGGTAAAAACTAGTATTTTATAATTAACTCAATTGAATATCTTTTACACAATTAGTAAATTCTAAATAATACACTATGCATTACATATTATAATATGAATAACAGTTATGGACATGATTAAATTTCTTAAATTAATGTTGTTAATAATTATATTGAACGGACTGGCACGGAGGAGTTCATAATATATCTATAATTTTAATCAAATATAGTATATATTTATTTGATCCACAAACAAGAATACACACTAACAAGATATTCTACAGTTACATAGTTATGTATTTAAATAAATTATAGAAAAAATATTAGTATAAAATTATCCCAATATACAAATTCAAACTTACTTATAAAATATACTTATTTATAACAGTTTATATTGTTGTACTAAATTACCAATTATAATTAAATGATATGGAATAACAATATTATGTCAGGATAACAGTTATTGTTAATAAAACAGGACATCAGATGTAAGATATATCCCACTGCTGGGACTCCCATGGGTCGTCTCCTCGAATTCAGGAGAAGAGGGTTTAGTTGACCATTGACATAGTTCACCTAAACGCTGGCTCAATGCGGTATAAAGAACTTTATTTTGGTTGAATTATTACGCACTTTATACAGCAAATGCCAAATCATAATTTATGCCGCAACTATAATAACAAATGTTCTTCTCGAAGCTCAACTAATTTAGTCACTGATTCAATCATAGCTTCAGGATTTTAATAATATTATAATTATTTATAATGCCGATTATAAAAATGATTTCCAAACAAAAATTGTGTCTATATTGAAAAACTTCTCTAAAATCGATACAAGTTATATTTAGAGGTTTTTAATCAACGGATTCAATATCCGGAATAAAAAGTATACAATGTAGATTTTAATATCATGACTGAATACCATATTCAGGCTCCACCGCAAAACTCTCCCGCTAGCAATAAACTCGCCGAGAAATATTTTCACATCGTTGTGGAAGTTAAAATGAAAGTAACTACACCCTGTAGAGCAATAGTAGGGTCCTACAGCGGTGGATAATGCAGAATTCGAGTTATATGATTTTATTCATGAGACCGAAACGCCAATTGCATATCAAACGGTTCTGTAATAATATTTATAAGAAAATGTGTTAAAATTATCGACCCTCCAAACATTCCCCGTGAGACGGTGGAACAAACAAAATTGTGTTGAAATTAAATTGTTCGGCGACCTCGTAATACGGTAGCAGAATATTTATGACACCGACACCAAATTAACGTTCACGGCTTAGCGCCTTGTTCAGCGGCTTTCGTTATAAGATTTTGAATTAATAACATTTTACCTAACTATTGGGTTGGGATTTCTTTTCGGATTCCAGGGAATCTTGCCTGTTTTTGTATATGTTTTTGGATAAGCCATTTAATTAAATAGTCCCATATAATATGACCTTAAAAAAGGTTTTTTAAGGTCATATTATATATTATATTTAATTAGGTGCTTATTGTTTTTCTTATTATTGTGAAAATTACTACAAAGACAGTACACATATGTGTATAAAAAGAAGATTTGGTATGTACCACATAAATCTTTCTTTAAACAACTTTTTCTGTGCCCTACGGTAAACACAGGGTTTTTACAGAATTACAGGCATTATATGTCCATGTAGCTCATTAGAACTTTTTACTTTTAACTGTACCTACCTACCACATAATGGATAAAAATCATACATTAGACATAGGACAGTTATAATAAATATTACACGAATAAAATAACTATTAAAAATCCTTAATCCTTAACCCTTACTAATATTATAAATATGAATGTAGAGATGTTTGTTACGCTTTCACGCGAATACTAATCAATCGATCATTATAAAACTTTGTAGATATAATATTCTCGGGGGTACTACTCGTAGAAGCAACATAGGATACATTAAAAAAGTACTTTTTTAACAACGCGGGTGAAGCGGCGGGCAACAGCTATCATAAAGTTTATTAAGCTTGAGATATGAAACTGAAACCTATCCTGTCTATCTACCAAATGATTAATTATATATACCAATTGAAAGATATTTAAATTTTTCTTTATTTTTTCACTGTCCTTAAAAATTGTCCTTAAAAATTGAAGTGATCAATACATTTTCCAGAGTAATGGGAGTATTCAATTGTTATTGATAGTCGTGTGTATTGTACAGCCTATTAAATCCCCAATACATTGGTTGTTCAACAAAAGACCTTCAGAACGTTAAATACAAGCACGAGTAATGAATTTACTGACACGTTATATAAACGTATTGTCAGGAGAATAACAAAAGATGTTTTATCAAATATTTAAAAATCAACCAGCAAGCCTTTGGGAAATGTCAAAGCTACCTCGAATATTTGCGAGACTATTTGAATTGAAACCGATTTTTATTTAAATAACTTCTCGTGTCACTGGAATGGAGGAAAAGAATAATAAATTTTGATTACTTTCTCACGTTCGCATTCGTGAGTCGATTTAACAATTTTTCACTGCTTCCTCGACGAAAATCATGATTAAATTGGAAAATTTCGATCTGATTCTTTCCTATCATTTTATTTTTCGCAGAATTGAAATTTTGATTGCGTGAGAAATGAATTGTTTGAACATGCTTTAAATATAACTTGAAAAATGTTAATTATAAGAAGAAGAAGACTTCTTACTTGTAACCCTAAAATTCAGTAAATAATGATAAACCGTATACCTACTCAAAAAAATATGAAAAATATTAGTCATTTTAATCAGCTGATAACAGCACGTTGTAGTTATGATAGCTTATTGTATTTTTATTAGATACTGTTTTTTTTTTTGGCTTTGGCAAAAAGTGTGATTGTTTTTCGAGGTACATTAAAATTCTAATAAAGCAAAGGAAGACTCGGAACTCTAGGATATGCTGGGCAACATTTATAAGACCACGTAAAAATAAGGAGTTACTCGCCTTTCTCACTCCTTTTTAAAAATGTCTGTAACGTTAAAAATCTTAAGTCGCATATAGTTATTGCGACGTGTACGTTCTATGTACTCGTAATTGCCATCTAAAATGCTAGTGTTAAAACATCACCAACAATCACATCACCAAGTGTTATTTTAATATTTTCTAAAATAGCTGTAGATTAAAACCTTAGGTGCATTTAACTATCCATCTTGCCTTTAAAAAGCTATAACGCTTAACACTTTAGCTATAAACGAAGCCGGTGAAGTCACGTCTATTGCTACTGCCTTTTTTAACCAACCACCGGTAAGCAGAGAGTGTTATGATTTTAGTAGTATGCGTATGTAAGTTTGTATTTACGTTCTTCTATAAGGTCTAAAGACTCTAAGCCAATCATCTAATTTTGATTAATCAAGTGTAAGCCGATTCCTTATTATGGTCCCATTGGCTTAACCTACATTATAACTGTCTTCGAAAAAGGAATTCAGATTTTCATAGTAGTCATGGTTTTTTATGACATACACAGAGGAGCAGGAGATATAGGCAGTTGTGTGTAGAGTCATTTGTTTAGATATTTATAAAAAACACTCGCGACATTCTGTTTCCACACTTGTTACAGTTAACTTGGAATAAATCTATGAAACCTATCTCACTAAATATGTTACTTAAAATTATATCCATTCCTATATTACGAGTACATCTTACTAATATTATAAACGTGAAAGTTTGTGAGTATGGATGTTTGTTACTCTTTCACGTAAAAACTACTGAATAGATTTTTTAAAAAATTTGCAATAATATAGCTTATACATCAGAATAACACATAGGCTATAATTTATCACCGTACTCCCAAACGGGAATGTGAAGAACGCGGATGCAACCGCGGGGCGCTGCTAGTATTTCATAAATGATTAAGTTTTAGTATGTACATTAACTCATATTAAAATCCCATCTAGTTTATCAGTAAGCATCTCTCTATCTCTCTCTTTCAACTCGTTTTAGACACTTTTCCAAAATTTATATTAATTGAATTCGGAATACAAAACGTTTGACAGTTCATACTGAAGATTAATAGATGACCACGGAATATCCATTAATTAATAAAGAATTATAATTGAATTCTGTCATATAAATCACCGTTTATTATTAAATGAAAGACATTTTATAATGAAATTACATGATTTATCGTCACTGTCGGATTAAAATAAATGTAATCTGTGTTATCTTTATTCATTAACTTACAGTTATGTGAATTAAAACAATTGTGAATTGTGATAAAGCATTTATCGTGAATTCGCTTTAAAATAAATTATAACACGTATTTTGAAAACAGCATAATGAAATGAATTGTAATCAGCCTATAAACTTAGTAAGAATATATTTACTATATTAAACAATATTGTAACCTTAAATTAGTACAAAATAGCTATATTTTTTTTAAATCTAAGATCGTAACTAATCATTAAAAGTATAGGGGTCTCTTGTAATATAATTCCATATTAAGGGCCTGTTTCACAATTTCCAGTTAAGTTCCCAATAGGCTATCGGCAACATATTTGACAGATACTCCATACTCTATCTGTCAAATATGTTGCCGATAGCCTATTGGGAACTTAACTGGAGATTGTGAAACAGGCCCTTATTATAGAAAGTAAAACAATAATATAAAAGTGTTAGCCTGACAAGATAATGTACTAGTGTTTTCGAAAATGTAGACCGCACTACTCATCCAAAACAAATAGGCGCATGACAGCGACCGCATTTTGTTTTTTGTTTGTAATTTTTTTTTTGACGACCTACCTCCGGCGCACAAGCCGGAGGTAGCGGGTTCGAATCTCGCTAGGGAACAAAAAAAAGTTTCTGTGTTCCTGGATCATGGATGTGTATTACATACTTATTAAAAATCTTAAATATAAGTATTAATATAAAAAGTATTAAATATATGTATTTCCGTTGTCTGGTACCCGTAAAACAAGTCTCTTCGAAAACTTAGCACGGGACCAGATTGAAGTGGTGTAAAAAGCGTCCATATATTATTATTATTATTAATTTATATTTATATATTATGTGAATAATTTAACTGTGTGTCTGTATCTAAATAACTCTTAAGCAGTTACAATCCAGTGTAGTTAACCATCAACATTAAATAATATAATCTACATAATAATATAACAGTACATAATTATTAATAGAAAATACAAACTAGCAGTACTACCGGATTAGTGGAAAGTAGAAACAAAACAGACGAAAGGTGCTGGTAACATTACTAGCTCTACCTGGCTTTTTGAAACATAGAAAAGCTTTTCACCAAAAAAATATAGGTAAGATAGTGGCACTTCGGTGGCCTTTCTCACCGGCAAAATTAGATTATAATATATTTTTTTATAATGTCCATTTTTTTATATACATTTACATAAGATAATAACAAACTGTCCCCTACTTTAAAACTGCTGCCGTAAATAAACATATTATAGTATACAACGCACATATACCGTATAATGCTTGGTATCTAAAAATATATTGTAATTTTAACAGGCTATATTCTTGGATACGTGAGTGAGGAATCTTGTTACATTGATTGACTCGTGACGATTTATGTCTCGACGTAAATCCCCCTGAACGTATTCTGATAGGCAATTTTATTCCAATGTTTATGTTATTGAATTTCGTTACAGATCAGCCTTTAAGACATGGAAACTCCATCGTCACACTTACTAGCAATGGTTAGCGTGTGCTAGTCCCTCGTTTCCACAACACTGTCCTGCTAAAAGGAGGTTTTTTTTTGGTGAAGGACAGAAAGTCACGACCGGAAGAAGTGAGGAAATCAGAATGCCTGATGAGATTAAAATTAGGTATGTGAAGTTCACCAACCCGCATTGAGCCGGTACCTCGGTGAACTATGGCCGATACCCTCCTCGCCTAAATTCGAGGAGGAGACCCGTGACCAGCAGTGGGGCATATATTTAGATTGATACTTAACTTTTAACTTTTTTTCAAACATATGCAATGTAAATTAAACTTCCTTAAAGTTGCCGTGCATACTGAAAAGTAACATCAATACACAGGAGGGAAGTTTTCAGGCTGGAGTTTTAATTATTCGAAAGCCGAATGTTCGCGGAATGTATCGAGGTTAGTGCATTACCTGCATGACCTATTTTGAATGTCGCAGCGTTTCACACTAGAATGTACTTTTGTAGTATTTTAATATAATTTGATGGTCTTTTCAGGTTTTATAGTAACAATACTGTTTGATTAAAGACTTATATTTTATACTATACTATTGCATGATTTATTAAGATAAAATGGCTTCATTAGGCCCTGTTCGCTCGAGCGCTTTTTACTGAGCGGTGAAAAACCGTTTGAATGAGATATAATATGGACACCTCCCTTGTGTCTGTGACATCACAATATGGGTGTATCATGACACACGAAGGCGTTTTTAAAACGCTTTTTTATTGAGCACTGTTGGATTTTTGACGTTGACTTTGACGTTAAATCCAATTTAGCATGCAAAACTCGCAACTCAAACTGACGCCGGGTTTTACCGCGACGGTTTTTAAGCGCTCGGGCGAACGGGGGCTTAAGTATCGAAAATGTGTGACTTAGGGCCTGTTTCACAATCTCCCTTTAAGTTCCCTATAGACTATTGGCAACATATTTGACAGATGTTTGACAGATACTCCATACTCTATCTGTCAAACATCTGTCAAATATGTTGCCAATAGCCTATAGGGAACTTAAAGGGAGATTGTGAAACAGGCCCTTATAATATTACACCATATTATAACATAGAGCATACTCGTATTTGAAATGCCGGTAACGCACTCGCTAATCGCCTGGTGTAGCAGATGTCTATGAATTCCAAATTCCCTTTTTTACTTCATCATCATCATCATCATCATCAGCCTTTATCCGTCCACTGCTGAACATAGGCCTCCCTCAATGAACGCCAAGACGACCGATCCGATCTTTTTTACTTACCAAATCAAATCAAAATATATTTATGCGTAAGTAAGAAATTGTACACTTGAAATATGTCAAAAAAATAGTCAAAAGAAGTAGTAAAACAAAAAAAACCAATTGAACCCATTGCCCACTCTTCTAAAAAAATCCTAATGAACTGAATAATATTATAATGATACAAATTTTACGGATTTTATAGCGATTTATAATGATTTTTTCAAACCCGACGTTTCGGATACTTTATAGATACAGATAAAATCCATAAAAGACGTTTCATTATAACGAGAGATATTTGCATAAACATAAGAAAATAAATTATGAACCGAATAGTAACTAAAAGTTATACTGTAAAAAAAACTCCTAATGCAAAAATCAAGATCTAAAAACCAACTACCGTTAGGCAACCGGATTTAAAGGAAAATAAAACCGCATTAAAATCGCCTCTACCGTCGTTGATAGTGTGATAAGACATACACAACCGTCAACATAAGATAAGCAAAAAACGTCAAATGTACAAAACTTGAAAGCAATAATAATGTTACAATAGTTTAACAACAATCGGTCAGCGCAGTGTAATATTGTGTCCATTTGTCACAGTTGCAGGAGAAGCCTTTGTCACTACTACGGTATAATTGACAGGGGTCTCACGAGGAAAATGCTCATAAAATAAAATAAAAAACTTTGTTATCCCTAACAGCTTGCTTTGAATGACCTTGAATGGCCTCAAGCAATTTTAAGAAAGTGTGTGGAACTACCAATAGAAAATAATCGTTTTTTTTGCACACCATTAAGAAAATTCTGCAAGCAAAAAATAATCGTCGTATTCAGGAAAAAATTGAAAATAATCAAAAAGGCGTGAGTATCCAAACTAATATAAATCCAATTTTAGCGTCGAAGGATAAAAAAAACAACAAGTAGGTACATGGCAACTTCTCAGTCGTCGTTAAGGTAATATATTATCAGATGATCAAAGGACATTATAGTCATATATTTTATCCCAGGTCATATAAGTAATTAATGTGGAGCAGAATATCAGTTACTAGGCTATTTATTACAATAGTATTTGAAAGTCTGCTTATAATATAACCAAGAAAAAATATATTTTGTTTATATTCGATCATGAATAAATATCTCTGATAATGATCCCAATGTTTTATTTCTTGCAAAAAAATAATGGCAACGTAATACATTGGATGTCATATCAAATAGAATACGTGATTACATTTTTTATTTTCATGTTCAAAGAGAATACGAACACAAATTAGAAATATCAATGTCTCCTGTCATTTTTGTATGCGCACACGAAATACGTACGATAATTAAATAACTTACAGAACTTCTATTGTTCGAGAGTGCTCCCCACTTCTTAGATTATTCGATTTTCTACCTTTGAGTGCGTTAATTCATCTCGGCTGAATGAATTTTCTGTAGACAAAGGACAATTGTCTTCATATCGTGGCCAGGGACGCGGGAATTGTGGCTTTTTTTTTGTAGAAACTGCTCTTTTCGCCATCCACAAGATTAGATTCAAGAGGATAAATCTCCTTCCCCCCGTGTCGCCCATTTTGTGTGAAGGCTTTATTCAGGATTATTTATACGGAACATTTGGTTTACCGCGACATGCTGAATAACGCTTTTAATATCTCTCTCTCTCTTTCAATAGTTTCCATTCACAAGAAAAATAGCTTTCGAAAATTGGTAAGTAATCTTCGTTCATTTACTTATGTCATGGTCTATATTTTATGGGTTTTGCTTATTGCCTATATGATTTTTTTTTGTATATAGAAGAAACTAATTGATTATTTGATTCTACGTAAACTGTTTAATACATTCGTCTCCAATAAAATAAATATATAAATTTATTATAAGTGATAATATTATTATGTTTAATGATAAGCTGGAGACGCGTTTGATCAAACGCCTTCTTTTCAATTAATAAATACAAAAAAAAAAGATAAGCTGAATATAAAAGTGATAAAATATATTGTGTTACATATTATCACCTCATTTGTATAATTATTTTGAGAGAAGGGCCGTTTGAACCTCTAATGTAATAAAAATAAATGAATTCAGAAAGTCACTGAACTCTCTCAAATATAATACCCAAAATAGACACGACTATGGAATGAGTATAAAAGGTCCTTGTGATTTTAATTATATTGAGAACTTTAAGACACGCATATCTAATTTGAAATCAGACAAAATTAATATTTCGTCTGATTTCTAATGATAAATATGATGCTTAGGTTAAATGATTACTTTAAAAGACTTACCTCCTTGTAAGATGATTACGGCGTTCTTTTTTTGTAAGAATGTCAATTTGAGGGATCCAATGCCAAGAAAATATAATCACTACGTGTATATGTTAACGCGAATTTCACTCATTATAATGGAACAACTTTTATGGATTTTATCGCGGCTTATTACGTTTCTTATACACCCGACGTTTCGGCTACTTTACAGCAACCATGGTCACGGGAGGACTGAGGTGTCAGACATCCTACTGTTACGAAGTTATTCGAAACTACCCTATGTTACAACAATATTTTATTTTGTCCTATCTACGCAGAATGTACTAGCTCAGTATTTAGTCTGTGACATATTATACTTGGATTTAGATTTTATTATTTTTATTAGGTGGTAGTGGCCAGCCATGTGTGGTCATCTTCTTGAAATTAGGATGTTTTTTAACTTCAATAGCCTCGCGAATTTTTCCTACTCCTCCTAAATTCTTCTGATTAATTTCGTTGCGGGTCCCAAGGCAGTGTTTAACATATCCCCCGGGCTCCCGGAGATCGTATCAAAGGGTCATTTGGTGGTTGCCGCTGTCGATCCTGGCTATACAGGAGTTGCAGCGGTGGGAAAGTGTGGTGGGCCAAGCCCGTAAAAAAAAAAAAAGCCTCGCGAATTATTCTTGGTTGAAATCGGTGTTCCTTTGCGAGAACCTGTGTTTTATCAAATCTAATATAAGGATGTAATAAAATTGTATCATAGGGTAGTTTCGAATAACTTTGTAACAGTAGGACATCTGACACCTCAATATATTCTGTGGACACCTCAGTCCTCCCGTGACCATGGTTGCTGTGAATTATCCGAAACGTCGGGCATATAAAAAACTTAATAAACCGCGATAAAATCCGTAAAAGTTGTTTCATTATAATAATCACCACCTAAGGCGAACGTAAGTCAATAATTTGAAATAAATTTCTTATTTCTTTAACGCTAAGATGTTAAGTAATGTTAATTTGTATCAGGAAGGATCAGGGGTGTACCAATATTGAAGCCATAATAGCCAGTAATACTAATAGCATAAACATACAAGCCAAAAGCATCGGTTTTATTTAATCTCTAAAATATTTCTGGACTCGCCAGCGCAAAGTATTTTATCATTAAAGGTAACTATCATATTGTTACCGGCACTCCATGATTACTTTTCATTGAACAGTGATATTTTGCAATGATAAGTTACGTATCACTAACCAATATCATGATCGCTTTTCATTCGCATGCATGAATTGATACGCAATCATGAATGATCATACAAATTACACAAATGAAGTTGCATAAATATCGCATATTTCATTTCGAAACAAATTCCATGAATCCATGTAATATAATAAGTAGAAAAGCAATTCTTTATGTGGTATAAAGTTAAATTGGAAAAGTTTCGTTGCAATGTGTTGTTGCTCTGTAGTTTGTCTGCTGCACCACATTAACTGAGAAGGTATCTAGTTTATAACTAGCGCTTTAAACAGCCTGAATTGGTAGCGCTTTTCAAGCTATAATAATATAATAATAATAAAATAAAATTCTTTATTTCTTTAACAATTTAGTTTTTGTAATAGGTGGCATGAACCTTCTTTTAAGCATACGAATGCTTGTATTAGAAGATTCAGCTCTTCATTTACAAAATTTCTTAAATTAATTACAATTGGTGCTGGTAATTTGATTAATGCATGCCTTAAATCTATTTTACATACTTTCTATTTTACAATCTATTTTACACATATTGTGTGTGTGTTTTGTGTGTGTGTGTGTGTGTGTGTGTGTGTGTGTGTGTGTGTGTGTGTGTGTGTGTGTGTGTGTGTGTGTGTGAGTGTGTTTAGGTGTTTATTTAAGTAAGGCTTCTATTTCTTCATATGTGAGGGTTTGCAACCATATCGTCAACTCATTCTTACACTCATGGTATGATTTTTTATGTAAATTTAATTTATTGTTTATTTTATTATACAGTTTAGTAGCGCATATATTGTATTGCTTACATGAAAATGTTGTTTTAATATGTGGAATTTTTATTAGTAAGTTTCTTCTTCTTTTTAGTTCTGTATCAGTATTAATATGATGTGGTATTGATTTGTGTTTTTTAAGTACCGTGTATTTTATGTAAAGTTTTCTGACAGAGAGTAATTCACTGTCATTGTATAGGTCATCTGTAGAGTATTGTTTGTCCTTAAAATACATTAATTTTAGTAAGGCGCGTTGTGCTCTTTCTACACCTATGAACTTAGTCTTAGAGGCACCTCCCCATACGGGTATGCAATAAGTTATTATCGACTGCACCAGGGACATATATATTCGATTCAACATATTTATTTTCTCATTTTTGTTATTGATTACATCCCTGGGTACAACATGCCTTAGGGTCTTAAAAATCCAGCTCATTTTTCGAAGTCTATTTATTACATACTCGAGATGGGGGTACCAAGTTAGATTTTGGTCTACCATCACACCCAAGTATTTCGTGCTATTAACTTTATCAATGAAAGAGTTACAGTTACAGTTAGTGCTGGTTTTCATGTTGCATGTATGGATTTTTATGTTAAAATCTAGAGGTGGTTGTGTACGATTGTAAATACTAAAAGCAATATAATTAGTTTTCTTTATGTTTAGAGTAAGTAGATTTTCATTAAGCCAATTTACGACGATATTCATGCCCCGTTCGGCACCGACTTTAAGGTCAGTCCAGGTATTTGCCGAAAATACAATAGCTGTGTCATCAGCATAAGAAAATATATGAGTATTTTCTATTTTGATATTACATAATTCATTCATATATACTAAAAATAGTGTGGGCCCCAATACGCTACCCTGAGGAACGCCAAAAGATGGCAATTTCGCGACCTCACTCATATAACCATCTAGTTTGACCATCTGGGATCTGTTAGATAGATAGTCTTTAAATAATTTCAAAGGAGTGCCTCTGATTCCTATCTTTTCAAGTTTGGTCAAGAGAATTGGGATGGAGACCGTGTCAAAGGCTTTTTTAAGGTCTATAAATACAGCAAGGCTTTTTAGACCCTTGTCAAGATGTTGAGTAATAAGTGAGCATAGATCAGTAACGGCATTTTCTGTTGAAATATCTCGTCTGAAACCATATTGGTAAGGCGAAAGAAGGTTAAAGTTAGATAAATATTTAAGTAATCGAAGGTTAAGCAGTTTTTCTAGTATTTTAGACAGAACGGGCAATACGGATATTGGTCTATAATTATTGACATCGCCACCATCCCCTCCCTTAAATATAGGGGTGACAACGCTTCTTTTAAGGCTATCTGGAAATATCCCACTATTAAAACAGAGAGTCACAAGATGAGTTATAATAGGAACTATATCATTTCTAATTTGTTTTAAATACGATGTGGGGATGTTATCCCACCCTGGAGCGCTGTTTGATTTTAGGCTCATCAAAATCATCTCGACTTCATCACAGTCCGTATCTAAAAGTACAAAACTATTTTGTATTGTTGAGGAATAGTTTTGGTAAGTATAATGTTCAGTATTTATATGACTAGCTAAAGTTTTCCCGATATTTACAAAGTAATTATTCAAATAGTTAGAGCTATGAATAAAGTGTCAAATTAAAATTGAAATTTGTCGTGCATTTGAGGATTTAGTTGAGGAAACTCGACGGAAATGTCGACTAATTTTATATACGATATTTTTATCATCGTATGATCATCCTACTGATATTTTTGTCTGCTTATATTTTTTGAACACTTCTATTAAATATAATGTCTTTGGAGATTGGTAAATTTGCATGTCTTCAAAATGGTCTTATGAATTATTTACAAAGACGCTTGAATAAATACCTGCTCACATGCATTCCATGTTTGAATTAATAAATAATATAGAAATTAGTAAAACCCTGAGCACTTTATTGGTAAAATGCTCTGGGTCATAGTCAAAGATAGAGCTACCTACCTATACATAATATGTTTCCTACTGCGAATAAATTAATTCATTATTGAAATCTGTACTTTATAAACGAATTTCGCAACTTAAAACTAACATCAATGCGTCTCAAAATTACATCTCATGTGTACGTAAATTTAATAACCGTCTGCAAAGCACCAAAACTTTGCACGCGCGTTTATATTAAATCCACGACTTCAAACTCCGCATATCTCAACTTTCTGAGGTTTTAACTGACATAAAGTAAATGTGAGGCGCTACGAAATACAAAATCTTTTTATTATATTTAAATTTCGCCTTTCGTTTTAACATTACTGTTATATTGTTAACATTACTTATTGTTATTTAGGCGTTATATTATTTATTATTATTAACAGTCACAAAATATAGTTGTTCTAACAATGTGCGTATAGGGTAAGGAGTAGTCTGCTTTGTTTCAGTAAATTCTAGTGAGTAAGTAAAGAGAGAATGCTTCCAACTACTGCGATGGTATATTTAAAAGTTATTAATAACAAAAGTTATTAACATTTATTAAATAAGTTTCAATAAGTTTCGTTGGATGCGAGTGGCACGGGATCGTTCGTCTTGGCGTTCATTGAGGGAGGCCTATGTTCAGCAGTGGACGGATAAAGGCTGATGAAGATGATGATGATGAAGTGTACATGTTTATTGACTCGACATCAAACTAATTTTAATGAATTTTTTTTTAATGATAATTGGTAACTTTTTTTTGTTGTAATACAATAATGTTTTTTTTCCTTTTTTTTCTTTTACGCCGGGAAATGCACTGACGCATCCCGCAGGGGGGTCTCCCCAGGCAGGTATGTGGAACTCGCTGCGCCCGAAATATGGTAAGTGGACGCAGCTCTACCCACTAGAACCCGGCGAGTGCCACCACTGCCGCCTTTGGTGAGGTGCCCCGGATCTACAAGCAACAGGGCACCTCGACGGCTAGTCAGTCCCTCAGGGGACCGACGCCACCTCCACAGAGCGGTTGTTCCGCACCACAGAACAACCACTCCCAACGTCGGGACAGTACGATCACCCTGGGCTACTGAGCCCCACCGCCACGACAAGGCCTGAGCCATGGTGGGGAATAATATCATCCCCTACACAACTAGCTTTTAATCACTTCACAAAAAAATAATCGATGAAACACGTTATACAAGTAGATGTAATGTGTGCAAACGACTTGAAGCACCAGTGAAAATTTCCAAGGTCCATAAAAAAACACATAAAATCATCTCTGCATTTTATACATTTTTTATTTCGGTTCACTCCGATTCAAACGCGGCAAAGCAATATTTTATTTTACTTATGTTCACCCTTTCGCTCCTAATAAAAATATTTGTGACTTTTTTAATGTAGGCACTTTAAATATTAAATATATTTTATATATTTAGTATAAAATATACAAATAAATCGACGCAGTTTTTTTAAATATAATATTATGTAATATGTAACTACGAATTATTTTTTAGGCGCATGATTTAAATTTAGCTGAGGGCTTAAGAAAACAAACATAAGGTTTTCACTTTATCCCAAATTTTCCAATTGCTTAAATTTTTCTAGAAGTATCTTATTCCCAGATGACTTTCGCAAACAGAAAGCTTGTTGCAACTCGTACAATACACATTTTGCGAGATTAAATTCGTGATACCGATTCAGTTTTGTATTCATTTTCTATTTGAATGTGTTATGTTGAATACAAGCTAAACATATTATTATTGCTGTCACTAATAAAATACTGTTTGATGATACCCTATTATACCCTATATGAAAGTAAGCTCCTAAGTCATCGCCTAGATTGCGGAGTGTATTTTACAAATTATATGTATGTATAGGATTTTAAATTAACATGGTTAGTCTCGTTAACATGACATTCATAGACAATGTCGTTATATCGAGCTCCGCGAAACAATGATAAAAAACATGGTAAATATCCCGTTTTAAATAGTTTAAATATATGTATGTAATTAATTAGTAATGAAACAACTTTTATGGATTTTATCGCAGGTTAAGTTTTTTATAAGCCCAACGTTTCGGATACTTTACAGCAACCATGGTCCCGGGAATAAGTGAAATTCGCGTAAATTAAATAAATATAAAATAATAAAAAGAAAACAAATTTTATAATATTACCAAGTCTTTAAAAAAAATCACAACAAAGTCCTTTCGTTGCATACATTAAATCACAAAATCTATACATGTAATAGTGTAATTGAACTTATATTTAATTTATTATATTTAAGAATCTTAAAATTTTTAAAAGACACATATGTAGATACTTCTTGTTCTTCGTTTACCATATTATTATGATAATAGGCAATCAATATTGATGTCTAGTTTTAGTTTTGCTTTCTGTTTTTTTTTTTTTTTACTTTTTACTTATAATAGTAATTGTGTTTGATACATTTTGGTGCATATCCTTTCTCCAGAATATGTACTTTCTTTCAATGGGTGGCTATAAAAATTGATCACAGAAATTATCTACACTTGACGGGAATCGAAGCTTCGACCGCTGAGTATAGTCTCGACTATGGTAGCCAGTCGACCAGACGGGCGTCGTGTAGGTAGAGTGTAATACAGTTGATTATAATAATGATTAGAATTAAATTTCCATAGATCCAATCCAATATAATTATATCGATAATAGGTCGAGCACAACACGTGTGGTAGTGTTGTTTATGCTCGAAACTTCCTCGAACTTTAATGATGCCAGTGGTGTAATGGCGCAGCTTCAGATAATACGATAATAGAATACGCATTAATTGGCGGTTTCGCTTGCATTCAATATGTCACTCTCGTTAGCTATAAAATTTAATAATGTTTCACTAGTTCAGCTCGTGATAATATATTTCCATAAATTACCAGATACAATAGAACTTTCATGTATAATTTAAAAAACCTATAATTGAGAAATGTTACTATCTTATGATAGTGAGTATAACTAAACAAATTTGAAATAGTAAATCTTAATTAAGTAATAAAAAATATTATTATATTTCAAATATTATAAATACCGGGTGTATTTGAAACGCTTGGAAAGATAGCCTAATAATATATGTACTATGTAATATAATTCAACATATTATACATATTGTAATATAATTACAAAGTATATTATTATGCTTAAATACTAAATTACATATTTCACTAATGCGCTGGCTCAATGCGGGTTGGTGAACTTCACATACAATCGAAGACTTTCAATCTCATCAGACATGCAGGTCTCTTCATGATGTTTTCCTTCACCGCTAAGCGAGCGATGGTCTCGTGTTTAGGGTTCACTTAGAAATTCAGAAAAACCCATTTCAAAACACGTTTTATAAGTGGGGGTCAGGATCGAACCCGGAACCTCTCGCACGAGAGGTCGAGTCCATTCCCAATGGACCATCGTCGCTTGCCTCCTACTCTTTTCGCCTGATTTCGAAGAGGAGACCCGTGCCCAGCAGTGGATTTAATTGGTTGATACTTAATAATATTTGTAGCCCAATAATTATTTACAACGATTATTATACATACAAAAATTCCTAAGCACTATATATTTTATTTTTACTATGATAACGCTATATACCAACTTATATAAAGGTAATACATAGTATTATGGTCGTAGGAATATATCTTGGTCTGAAATGATGCCAGTAAAGTATTTATGGCGGTCGTTGAGGGTCCAAAGCTCCATTGCTCTTAGCAGTGGGTATTTGCATATTAATTAGAAATGTAAGGCTAATGTTAATTGATAATGGTAATAAGAACATGCATCTACTTACTAATTTTATATTACACCATTTATCTTGTTATATGACTCTTTTCAAAGCAAATAATTAAGGAAAGACATTTATTTGTATTACATATTATTTAAAATGATTTTGCATAAACTTTTTTTTAAATTTTATATAATTAATATATGCTAGCGATAAGTACTTATTATATTACGTCTTTAAGGCTTGCAAGTTTATTTAAAAAGTCTAAACTTAGATAAAAAAAGCATACCTAATATTTAAAATCAATATACGATACATTTTATACTATGTACTACAATATTGTTTTCCAAAAGCAATTCTATAATGCTTATAAGAAAATTGCCTTTTTGTAAGAAGTCATGGAAACAGTTTCAAAGGAAAATAGGTTCTTTTTTGAGCGCCCTATTTGTCAATGTCAAATGTGACACATGTGTCTGTTACTGAAAGGTCTGGTGTTTTTGTTTTATTATTAAAGTATTGTTTACGGACTTCATGATATAAATACAATATAAAAACATACATTTAATTCATATTACAAGTAAAGAAATCACATTAATTCTTAAAACACCCTCAGTCACATGCCATCGCTATCATGTCATCAACAAAATAGACGTCATAGAGTCGATCTTATACGCCAACTCGTGATTGGCCGCTTACGACAGCATGACGTCACTGACAACGTTATTTAAATTTTATATAAAACAGTAGTAGTTTGCCGCTTAAAATTATCAACTATCCGTTCTAAACATATTGCGAGTTTAAAAGTTAAAAGTGGGGTTTCTTCGAATAAGAAACATTTCATTTTAGTTTTCTTGTTGGTTATGAAATAAAAAGCTATTATAATTGCATTATGCTAAGTTAACACATTACAACTTATTATGTAGTTATTAAGAGCCTTCAGCTCAATATCTTATTATCAAATGTAAGCCCATTTAATAACGTAAGATTGTTGTAAGTTTTTTTTTCGGTTGGAGCTATGCTAATGGCCCTAATGGCCCTAATGGCCCTAATGCTTCATCGGTAGTGGGGTGAGCCGGTTGGTTTCACCCTGCGATATAGTAAGTGAGGGGCTGCCCCCCGCCAGTCCTGGAGTGTGACTTCCAGGGCTTCATGGCGTCGGGTTTATTCCTGTGGCTGGTCTCTGCCTCACCACCGTCGGATGAATGATTGTTGTAAGATGACATTAGATGTTTTCAACAGAAAGAAAAAAATATATATTGTTACACTATTCCCAATTGCATTTGACTACAAAAATATTATATTATATTATATTAATAACATTATAGGTTTGGATATCCACTACAAGTAATTTCAATGTTTTCCCCCGAGAAGACCTCTACTTGTCATTTTATTAGTCACGCGCCCAGATATTCTGCGACATAACGCGGCCGCCGGAGACGAGATTGCTCCCCACTTTACGGCCCCATCCTACCGAATACTGAGAAAAAGTTGTAAATTTTGTGCCAAATCGCGCATTTATACGCGAGTGACCTCTCGACCAATTCCTTGGCCTCAGCCTGTAATTTGACCCTAGAACAAATTGAAGTCACCTGCAGGCAATATACGGCCGTTACTCACAAAGTTTTTCATTTTAACTTGGAACGAAATGTTCGGTTTCGGGTCTAATTTATGAAAACAACCAATATTTTGTAGAGTATCTTATTGTGCTAGTAAAAACTAGTGTGATAGTGACATTTAGGAGTGCTGTGTCCATCAGGGAGTGTATGAATGCGTATAGTAATTGAATAGGCACTTTCTTTGCTTTTAACACTATTTGTTTTGCAATTTCTATATCTAAACTAAAAATTAAGTTACAGAGATTAAAAAAAAAGGGTAAGTGCCTTTAAATTCTGATCTGACCAGAATTAGAAAAAAAGTGTTGATGCTTTTTACTTTTCAGTAAAGTCTTTTTATTTCGGGCAATTGAAACGGGCTTGTATAAATGAAAGTGTTAGAAATACACATTTTTACTTCTTTGAATTTATTTTAACAAACCAATTGTACCAAGAAAATGATTGACGCTGTGCCCATTAGTAAATTGTGTAATTTTCCTTTTTCGAATTTCTTTCTTTAGGTCTCTTACTAAATTGCTTTGCCCTCGCAACCCGCCATTAAAGACGAAATGACGAAAATGGGCTCTAATAATTGTAACGTACGCAGGCTTTGAATTATTGTTGATATTATTGTAATAACTTAAATATTTCATCTGTGATGAAAATATGATTATATATTTAAGGAAAACGGAATATTTTGCATTAGTCAACATCGAGTAGCGTTGGTACACAGAGAGCAAAATAAATAAACTCCTGATCGATGTCGACAGATGACGGATTGCAACGGTCGCAGCGCTATCCATATAACACTGTGAACCATGTAGTGTTATCAAAATGGCGATTACGATTTCTGACCAAATATTCGTATATTTGGTATCGTGTAGTATTTACAAAAAGGCGATTTGGATTGACTATAATAAATAGTTATAAGCAATTTTTGTATAGTCGCAAAGTTCTGTCTAGCAATGCAAAATTTTATATTATGTAAAAATACTTCTGAAGCAAAAAAATTAAGACGGAATAATAATATCAATCACTCTCGTAATATTACTTTCATTTTGATTTCATCAAATTTGTACGGATCATAGTAGATATTAATTAGAATCTTACTAAAAAAAATTTCATCGTCTTATAAACCTTACTTTCTCAGCAATAGCATTAATTCAATTAGATAAGAGGGATCAGCAGGAATAAAGTGCCTTTCAATATAATCCCTACGAATTTATTTCTAAATCGGATTTGTTCAACTGCTTTCAGAATTGTACTAAGAATACAATGAAAATTTTAACAAAAAATAATATGCCAAAGCTAAGAGGTAAAGATGTAATTTTCTTATGAAATTTGAGTGCTTTATAAATAGATTTTACTTAGTATAATATTCTTTAATTATGGTGTAATTCAAGTATAAAAATACTGTTTCCTGATCTGAAGAGCCTAAACTTTAAAAATCAATAGAGGTGGTGATGCTGGACAGCCCGCTCGTCTTCGTGAGTCTCAAGATCGGGTATGTTTCTTCCTTAAGACTATTTTGCCTATATTTTGGTTAGCTAAGCAGGTCAGTCATTTCAATAACTGATACCTGACTGTCTCAGCATGTATAAGCAATGCAAAATTTAGATTTCTGGTCCATGCTTAGATAAACGGACATGCATAGTATGCAACAGATGGATAGATGGCACGTTTGCCAGTTTACCCAACACCGTTTTAAAAAAAAGAAAAAAAATGCAAGAAAACAAGAAAAAGTGCAATCTCATTTGATTCCCAGTGAACACTGATCAGTCGTCAGACGTGGACACCAAATGCTCACACTGAAACTCTTTGATGCTTATTACAAAAACCGACAACGATCGAATTTGTAGCGACCTTGAATACCTACGACAGACAGACAAGCGAACCACCGCATCTACACGTCCACCGACGTTTGCCGATGCATGTGTCGTGCGTGTAGAGGGGCTATAAGACATAGCAGGTCGTCCATCAATACGTGTCTCAGTCGCAGGTATCAGGTTTTTTCGTTAATGTTACTGACGGTTGCTCGAGGACTTGCATATTACTTTATTATTTGCATATCACAACGCCATGACCAGGTGGCGATGAGGCTTCCCATATTAGATTTATTACAATTAGTCGTGTACAGCTGTGCTCTTAGTAATTATTTTGATAGTCTAAAATACATTCGATTTCAATAGCAAATTTTATTTGAGTCTAATATTTTGATGTATTAAGTATATACATATTGAGGGTTATTGAGAGGATACTTGACAAATACTCCATACTCTATCTGTCAAATATGTTGCCGATAGCCTATTGGGAACTTATCTGGAGATTGTGAAACAGGCCCTAAGAAACAAGCAGCAGGTAGAGTTACATTCGCATTAGTGTGATGCGATGCTGACCTTTTTAACACCAGTGGGGTGGAAATATTACGACGCCTACACACGACAAATATGTTACACTTTACAGGAATGTTGTGAATGGAAATGGAAACTTATTTATAATATTAAGCCACAACCTTCATACGTGAAAGAGACCTTCGTCAACTCTTAATGTAAATAAAATTGAATCAACTGAATTTCAGAATATTATTATCTCAAAATGTATAGTAATTACAAAATAAATAGAAATTTATATTAAGTTAAAGAATAGAGTCAGCGGATAGAGGCTGATGATGATAAAGATATTGATGATGAAAGTAAAGGTAGAGCAACTATAAAATATTCATGTTACGAATTTGATTGCAATAAATAAAAAAGAAGTGTGTGTGGCAGCACCGACGCCCGACAGGAGTTTACTCCTTACGAACGATTATAAAATAAATGGATTAGTGAATAAGGATAAATAAATGCATTTTTTATACTGAGAGCATGCGTGATAAATTTATTTTTATTAAATATACAATGAATTCATTAAAATACAAGTAGTCGTAGCCGTTTCTTAGGCTTCCTTTTTTGTTTAACGCTTCGGTCGGTTCGGTTCGCTTCTTGTCTCACATTGTGTGATATCGTGTGACATCATAGTTTGATTTTACTCCCATAGATTTTCACACCCCGGCCTTATATACGAAAACCGATTCTTTAGGAGTAAACTAATGCTCAAATTACTAGCGAATCCCCTCTATCTTATCTGTAGAGAATTTCCATTAATATTAGTAATAATGGTGATAGACAATCTGATTATCTATAAATTGTCAAAGCTGTCATGAACTAAAAGCCAGCCTATTCATAATACTCTTGACACGCAAAATACTCGGTTACGGTGACAGTAGGTGATTACACTACATAAAGGAGAGAATGACAAAAATAATAATAAATTATCCCACATTTGTGAATAACAAAAAACCAAATCCCTATCACTGAAAGTTGTTTAATAAATTTGAATATTTTAATCAATATATGCCATTATAATCGATTCGTTGGTACTCGCAGCTTAATTCGAATGCAGCACAAAGAAAGTTAGCCTAACTATCTGGAGTTCCTCTAACATATTACCTCGTCTTCTGAAATTTAAGCCTTTGCGTTGAAATACGGAGTTATAGCTTTACCGATATTCAAAGCTATACAAATTTTGTGTATAGTTTATGATATAAAAATACTTCTCCATATTCAGAAATAAATTCACTTTAAAAATTCAACACAATTTCGTGTAAAAATTATTCGAATAAAGAACGCCACTTGGCAAGTCCGTAAGAAAATAAATGAAATATTGCGAGTATGGAGATATTATAAACTGAAATCAAGGCTTCGAGAATACTCTACGAGAAGTTTCCCGACAAAACTTGGGTAAGAAGCGGGACTGCAAAACACGAAATAAAGATACCTAAACGTATACAACTGTGTTCAAGTAAAATTTTTAACATGCGAAGGAAATTACTCTTCAGTGCTCGCTGGTGACAGAAACTTGTTGTCGTTAACTGTTCTTTCCAACTTTTCTTGCGGAAAGATGAATATGTCGCATCCGGTTATTATAAGTCAATTGAAAACTAAAACACAACGTCATAGTGACGTGTACAGAGCCTGTTTTGGAGGGAGGTGAATCTCTATAAAGCCTGTGCGACCAGTGAGGGGGATGATTTTCGTACTGGTCGCCTAAGTGTTGATACCTGCCGAGGAACTGTACTGTGTTTCTTAATTACTTTATTATTACTTTGTAATAAATTAACAAGTGATTTCTACGAAGACTTTATTTCTCGCCCGGATCCCTGCTATCGCCCACAATGAGTGACTGTGAAGAAAATAATTCTCCGACATCAGAAGTGCGATGTCAACGGGCTGAGAAATTATTAAATAGTGACGATTTGTGGCGACAACTTATCGAAAAACAGAACCAAAATATGATGTCATTAATTTCTACATTACAACCGCAAGAATCATATGATCGCTTTTCTCTACCGGAATTTAATCCTGATAAAGAAGAAAGCGACGCAAGGTCATGGTGTGCAACAGCGGATATTTGTTTCGAAGAAAACCCACCACGTGGCGGTCAACTAGTTGTTATCATTAGCAAGGCACTGAAAGGTTCTGCATCAACGTGGTTGTCTCAGATATCATACCCTGGAATAACGTGGATGGAGTTCAAGAATCTTTTTATTGCAAGATTTATATCCACAGAAACTTGTGCAGGTACCCTCATTAATTTACGTAGTGAAAAATTAAAAGATAACGAGTCACCGGCTGCTTGTGCGGGTCGCATTGTTACTACCTTGATGAACCGCTGGAAGAATTGTACTAAGGAACAAATTGCTGTAGCTACCGCTCTTGCGCATATTTCTCAACATGACTCGCGATTACAACGCCTTGCTTTTACAAATGAAATCACTACTCGGCAGCAACTACAAAAGGAATTACAGGCCTTTTCCTATCTTAAACGAAGAGCAACGGTAGCTGAGGCAACTATAATACCTGATAATAAACGAGAAAAGCTTTATAAGCAACCAGAGTGTTTCAACTGTGGAAAATTGGGCCATCGACAGGCTGAGTGCAGATTAAAGCCAAAAAACCACAAGTCAAGGTCACCTGTAAGGTTAGACGTGCCTATCACCTTTAAATGTGTAGACAAACCTTCAAGCATTCGATGTTTCAAATGTGGGGAGGTAGGACATGTGGCTAGCCGCTGTACTTCTGGAAATCGTGGACGCAGCGGCAGTACCAGCGCTAGCGGGCAGGCCGAGCGTCGAGTCGACCTGTGTGCGATCGAACCTTCTACTAGATAACTTCAATACCGCGGTGAGTCTTATGTTTTTCACTACGATTCTGGCGCGGAGTGTTCATTAGTAAAGAGAAGTGTAGCAACAAAGTTATCTGGAATGCGTTAATGGAATATTGTTACCCTAACTGAGATTGGTCAAAGCTGTGTCAAAGAACAAGTTTTAGTTGAGTTGAAATTTATGAACACTCTTTACAATTATTGTTACATTTGTTATCTGATATTTATGTTTACGTAGTGACATAATGGTTGGTTGTGAAATTATAAAGTTAGGGATTTCGATTATGATGACATGTACTAATTTTCAGTTGTTAAAAATGTTGTTAATAGCTGCACTATCCAGAACTTTTCTTTCGATTGGAATTGCATCGATACAGGTATCGCTTTTGAATATAGACCAAAACTTTTAGAGATATTAAATCACTATACAAACTATTTTATAACCGGCATGCCGACTACTTGTTTCACAACAGGTGTTACAGATTACAGGAGTTACAGATTAGCTTAAAGGATCCTAGTAAAACTGTCCAAAGACGCCCATATAGATTGTCAGTCCAAGAAAAGTCGCAAGATGACTGTATGTGTGTGTTTGTGGATTACACTAAGTGACAGGGATGACTGTATGTGTGTATTTGTGTATTACACTAAGTCACAGGGATGACTGTATGTGTGTATTTGTGCGTTTGTGTATTACACTAAGTCACAGGGATGACTGTATGTGTGTATTTGTGCATTTGTGTATTACACTAAGTCACAGGGATGACTGTATGTGTGTATTTGTGTATTACACTAAGTCACAGGGATGACTGTGTATTTGTGCGTTTGTGTATTGCACTAAGTCACAGGGATGACTGTATGTGTGTATTTGTGTATTACACTAAGTCACAGGGATGACTATCATTGAATACAGTCACAGGCTTGACGAGTATGTGTGCGATATTTTACGCTTCAGTCACAGGGCTGACTGTCCGGCATAGTTGTAATAGTCACAGGGCTGACTATTGTTAAACACTTATAGTCACAGGGTTGATTTAAGTGTGTTTACATGTGTGTAATTTCATGGTCAGAGATGACTATTTTTCTATTTGTAAGAATTGTATTCGCTAGTAGAGTTTGCAGCAAAAGTCAGTAGTAATATTTAAGCAGTAAAAATTAAAAAAATAAAATGACTAATAATAAAAAGAAGATTGTTTTGAGACAGAATAGATAAGGTCAGGTATAGCCGAACGTGAATGATACTGTGTGGTATTTCTTTGGTTTCAGATTAGCACACACGAGGACGTGTGTTACGCAGGATGGCCGTGTCGCATCCGGTTATTATAAGTCAATTGAAAACTAAAACACAACGTCATAGTGACGTGTACAGAGCCTGTTTTGGAGGGAGGTGAATCTCTATAAAGCCTGTGCGACCAGTGAGGGGGATGATTTTCGTACTGGTCGCCTAAGTGTTGATACCTGCCGAGGAACTGTACTGTGTTTCTTAATTACTTTATTATTACTTTGTAATAAATTAACAAGTGATTTCTACGAAGACTTTATTTCTCGCCCGGATCCCTGCTATCGCCCACAATGAGTGACTGTGAAGAAAATAATTCTCCGACAAATATTATATTTTATATTACATTAAACTTGCGATATATTCTTTACTTATTTTATATTAATTTAAATAGCGTTATTATAAGAAATTCTTGGTAGTATTACAAGTATAGAAAAAAGTAGCTTACAGTTTCAAGTATATTTACACATATTTAGCTTTTTACTCAATTCATATGGGAGTTTATTTACGCTCTTTTGCACTTACTAAAGTGCTGGTAATTTTAAATTACTTACTTACATGACTTATTTCGGGACCATCGTTGCTTTATAATAGTATCCTAAACGTCGGGAATGTAAAAATCTTAATAAGCCGCAATAAAATCCGTAAAAGTTTTTGCATTATAATGAGTGAAATTTGAGCAAACATAGAAAACAATATGCAGATGGACACTTTAATTTTATGTATTTGTAATGTATAGAATAGGTATGGACCAATAAGTCCAGTGAACATGACATTCGTAGACAATGTCGAAATATCGAGCCCCGCGAAACAATGATAAAAAACATGGTAAATATCCCGTTTTAAATAGTTTAAATAATTGACCAATAAGGTTCTAGAGTGGAGGCCGCGTTCAGGTAGACGAAGTGTTGGCCCCTAACCAGGACGCGGGAAGATGATCTCCGTGCAGTAGCCGGTCCATGTTGAATGCAAGTGGTAAGGGTTGCGTCATTTTGGCGTTCAGTGAGGGAAGCCTATGTTCAGCAGTAGATGAATTAAGACTGATGATGATGATGATGATAGAATATGTATTCGACGTCCTTCGCTAGACTTTGAAACGTATTCAATACGTTAGGGCAAATATAAGGTGCTTTTACATCAATCTATATGTGATGTAGATTTGTTACAGATGATACAAACACCATTTGAATCACATGTGACGTGACGTGTTAGAGAACAAAAAACATCTGAATCTCTCATCAGCATAACGACATGCGTCGCACCGCACATTCGCTACCTACACGTTTAATGTATTCTACGCTCGAAATTATACGTATCTTAACTCAGCAGGTATGTGTAATTAGGGATGCAAATAATATAAGTTATTAAAGAACAGAAAACGCGCGCCGAAAGAGGGTACTGAACCCTCGCAAGTTTATAATTTAATCACACCGTCGCGACGCGAACAAACTCGGTCGTCCCTTTAAACGTCCTTTTTAGGGTTACGTAGCCAAATGATATAAAAAAGGAACCATTATGGATTCATCATATCTGTTTTTCCGAAACTATAAGAACTGTTGTTGAAACGTGATAAGTAGATGTTTTCTGTGAAAAAAAAGTAGAAGTAATACTTATTTTTTTTATCATCAAACCCATATGTATAGGGTATCCATAGGGTCTTCAAAAATCATATTGAGGTTTCTAACATCATTTTTATTCTAAACTAAATAGTTTGCGCGAGAGACACTTCCAAAGCGGTAATTATGTCCCTAAGTAACTTCTAAACTGAGAGATAAAACAAAAAAAAATATGATGTACATTACCATACAAACTTCCACCGAAAATTTGTTTGAACGAGGTCTAGTAAGCATTAAAAATCTTCATATCGATCTTAACAGATGTAATACGAGTAGGTGCCTAAGTAAATAATAAAGATAATTCGCGCGGGGCAGTCTAGCATATACATAATACATTTTTATTAGAAAAGAACTTTTATATTAATAATATGTTACTTGCTGCTACGGAACACTTCACGGGCGAGTCCATCTCGCACTTAGCTGGTTTTTTAACTTTGCAACTTAAAAATACCGGGTACCGGGGCATGTAAATCTTAATAAACGGCAATAAAAACCGTAAAAAAACATAATATAACTTGAGACTAAATGAATAAATTATTTCTATTATCATCTTGACTTTGTTTCTGTATTCATATTTCACGAAATTAAATAAACACAATATTGATATCTAATCAAAAACGGAACATATTTGTTTTATTGATACATTTAAGTATCATATAATAATAAGCCTAGGGTTTTTTATATTATAATACTTCATAATAGCATTCGTCCTGACCAAACTGCCCATCTAATCTGTCTAAAAAATTGAAATAAAATAGGGAGAAGAACGATTTTATAGAATAAATATATTTTTAGATTCTTTGTATGTTGTTCCGTAATATAATCTATTTAAAGTACATATAAATCTATGCACAAAATATAAACAGTTTATAGTAACGCTCACAACTATTCGTAATGATCTATATCTATATCTATCTATCTATCTATATCTATAAATATTATAAAGAGGAAAGATTTGTACCTATTTTTGTATGTTTGTAATGAATAGGCGCAAAAAGTACTGGACCGATTTCAAAAATTCTTTCACCATTCGGAAGCTACATTATCCACGAGTAACATAGGCTAAATTTTATTCTGATAAAAATAGGGTTCCGTAAGATATTTTGATTTTTCGGACACAAGGTGTAAAAAATGTTATTTCGCGTACTAAGATCCCGTTGTAAATCTTAGTTAACGCAGGCGAAGCTGCGGGCATGATCTATATTTATATAAAATGTTAGGTAACGTGAAGAGTAAATAAGTGCTTCATAGGTTTTGTTACTATTATAAATGTATAACGTCTGATGGTTCGTAATTGACGTCACCCATGGATTATGTTTACGTTTATGGAACTAACCCAGACAACTCATATAATGTGTTGTTCTATCCTGAGACATAATGTCTTAGTGCCAGTAATTAAACTGTACGTCCTGCTCTTCTCACTAAAACAGACTACTACACTAGAACTTAAAAAATACTGATAGTAGCAAAAATAGTAGCAAAAGAGCAGTCGGAGGCTTACCACCGACGCCTTAACAGAACCGAAGACAGACACAGAAGCATAGCCCTCCTTTCGATCAATTTACGCCGGTATTATGTGAGCGAGATTCACCACCCCAGTTATGCCGGCCCAATTCGGTTGCAATGCAGCAATGGCACTTGCTCTTACTTAAGCTGATGATAATAATTAATTACTACAATCGTGTTCATCAGCACCGAAGGTTTTTTCTTCATTATTTTATATTTTATTCATCATAATATTACGGTTGTATTTCGTATTCCCACAGAAATCTTGATTAATTTCTGTGGGTATTCCCCTTATACAATACTAATAATGCGGGAGTTGTTATATAAAAATATAATCATGAAGCTGACTTTTCAATTTAAGTTTTGTATTCCGGGAGAATTCCCCTGAGTACACAGGCACATTTCGCATACCTCGAACTTGTTACATTCTCTAGTCTAGACTACACTGTACTCTCCCTAAAGCCTATTAAAATTCTAGATGAAAGTTCAACACAGAACGTATTGAAATAAAATATAGATATGAGTTTATGTTTTATTTACAAATTGAAATATTATTGACTAAAATACAGTTAATTTATGTTACATACTATAGTTAATATAGAGATTGGCCGTCTAGGCGTTCGTTCAAATTCAAATTCAAATTTATTTATTGAGGGTTGTCCATATCAGTATTCGGTGGATACGATGATGATATCGAATTTTATATGAACATTAACCATTAACTGCAAGATGTAGGTCTCCATATAGGAAATACCTACGGAAAGGATCTTAGTAATATCTAGACCTACTATGCTTAAATTGCCTAATAGCTTGTTGACTGTCAACTAGGAGGAATATAGGACCAGTTTACTTTATACATACTAACAGTGGAGTAATTATAAGAAAAACTCATAAATGGTAACATTTTATTCAGTCGCTTATTAAAAAATATATCGCTTGCTCGGGCCCGCAATGTTAACACAAATATGAATGTATTGAAACAAGCAATAATAACATTAAACAGGAACATTTTAACCAAATTGAAAATTTTATAGAACAAGCGTAGATTTAACACACAATATAGCTTTAGAAAGCATTATTCCGTTGAACAAGACCAGTCTGACAATAGGACTAAAGGAATTCATATTTGCTACTGTTCGCTCTCACGGGCATGGAATTTAAATGAACTTTGGCCAGCAACAATGACACCACAGACTTTTGTTCCATGAACAATACATTTTACCGGTGGAATTAAAAACTGTGAACAAAAGAGTACAAATTCATATTGCGGCGCACGGAAGGCCCGTGACGATTACGCAGCCGCAGCCTGGATGCTAACACAGGATAAAACAACAACGCCATTTCTTTTATTTTGCTGTGAAGGACAATTGTACTCGGTTACGTAGGAAATGAACACACATTTTGCATAAACTTACAGCGTTCACTGTATAACTGTAATAAAAGCGTTGAAACGGATTTTTGAAGTGAAAACTTCTTTTGGAGCACCGCACATTTTTTCGTAGGCTGTGAGTGACACTGATTCGTCACGCTCTAAGGTGAAAGGCTCGATCGGGTGAAGTCGAGTTCGCCAAGTATACCTGAGCGAGAAAAATACATTAAGTAGCTCTTAATTTCTTTGTTAACTATAATTTTAAATTTATATTTTGTGATAATTAGATAGATAGATAGATAAACTTTTTATTCACAATTCCACATTACACATACAAATTAAACAAAAAAGAAAACTAAATCTAAGAAACAAAAAATTAATAAATCTTTACAATGTTAATAAGATCACATTAAAATACAGAGTATGTGTGCTGCAGAATCGCAAAAAGGTAAGTAAGTGATAATTGTTAATATTTACTATTAATTGTTAAATATTTTTTTCAGTTGTAATTTAAATGTTGTCACTTCTGCCATGCGGTACTTACATTTTCTTTTTCTAAAGATCTGTTAAAAGATTATGTAATATTATTAGAAAACTTTGATTCATAATATTATGGTAGACTAGTAGCGGCCCGCGGTTACACCGGCGTACTTCCCATTCCCGTGGAAGTACTGTGATAAATGATAGCCTATGTGTTATCCTCATGTATGAGTTATATTATTGTAAAGTTTCATAAAAATCCATTCAATAGTTTTGACCTAAAAGAGTAACAAACATACATACTCACAAACTTTCGCGTTTATAATATTAAGTAGGTATTTACGGATGGGAGGGATGCACTGTGCTGCGATCGGAGCTCTGTCTGCATAGGGGTTCTGTTTATTGGGAAGAGTAGTTCCAGGTAATGTTTATTGTCGTTTATTATCATGAGCGACGCGACGTTGATTACTTACCGTGGAAGCACATCTGCCAGTTTGCCAGATAGTAAATTTACTAACATCGACTCTATATCAAGGTACTAAGATCGTCATTACATTAGGCCTATTTGAAAAGATAAGTAAGTATTATTTCTATTTTCGTTTTACTGTGGCTAAAATTTCAAAATAGCATATTCATGTTTTGCTCTTTTAGTATTATAACGGTGAAGCTAAGAATATTAAAAAAACATTGTTTTATGAAAAGTTTCTTTTGAAAGTAAAAGATGTATTTTTAATAAGCTCTTTCTCTTTGTCTGTAGCGAATCTTCGCAGTTTTATCATTTTCGCGAGATTGTGTTCATATCAATGGGTGTGTGCACAGTGGTTTTTTTTCATTCTTATTATATTATCTTTTTGTTATAGTTAGATAATCATACCTGCAGATCACCTAATACATGTTCTGAGTGGCCTATGAACATAGACGAGTTTAACGTAAACAAGCCCGGGCAATCCATTGGCAAGAAACACGAGGTGCTAAGTCCTTGTGCAAGTAATTAAATTGCACATACTATCAATTGTACCGTAAGAAGTAAGACGGTAGGGACTTCACGGAAGACGTTAGCAGGATAACGATACTCACGCATATGAGAGCAAATTACAGGGCTTCTTATCAGTGTATTTACCGTTATAATGAAACAACTTTAACGGATTTTATCTCGGTTTATTTAGTTTTGATGAGCCCGACGTTTAGGATACTTTACAGCAACCATGGTCACGGGAGGACTGATTGGATTTAAATCAAAGCATAAAATGTCACAGACTAAAGACTCAGGACTTTCTGCGTAGATATAATAAAATAAAATATTGTTGTATCATAGGGTAGTTTCGAATAACTTTCTAAGAGTAGGACGTCTGATACCTCATCGAGCTCATAAAAAACTCAATAAACCGCTATAAAATCCGTAAAAGTTGTTTCATTATAATGAGTAAAATTTGCGTAAACATAAGAAAACAATAGTTTATTTACCGGTTGAAGGTGTGCGCTTTGCCGCGATCCCGGCTGCATGGGTAACATCATCTCGCTAGTTCCTCCCGAAGCAGCTTTGCTGTGTTTCAAAGTGAAGGACAAGATAGGTAGTGTAATAACAGACAACGCTTAACACCTCATGTCTTAGGCAACATAATGCCTAGGAGAGTTCTAGTAAACTAGTGTATGTTCCAGGGCAAAGTCGACTTACCATCAGGTGGCGCGTCTGCCAGTTTGTCTATGATATATTGTTTCCATTATTAAAACCGTTTCTTTATCCAATGTAGACAGCACACAACACAACGCCCGAGTCAACATTAATCTTTTGTTACAGATCGTTAGTCGTTTTAGCTGTAAGGTTTTCAGGGATATTATTTGAAGTGGATGCCAACTAAGAAGTCTGGAAGTTCGACTACCTCTTATAATCATCATATTTCTGATTGAAGATTTTAACTGTCGATAAAATTTATAGCTTATGCTCATGTGTGTAACCCGAGGAAACATACCTAGGGCCCGTTATATTAGAGATGGCCTATACAAAAAGTTGCCGATAGAATTCTAAAATGGCGTTACCGTCTTGCTAGTGTACTTTCCCATATGACACAATTATATTATGGTGTGTCATTTTACGAAAAGAAAAACAAAAAGTAAATAAAATTATGCTATTTTCTTTGAGATATTTTTATATTGTAATCTCCCCTATATGGCCGTCTTTTCTAGACTTGCCTTACAGCAAATAAAATAACTAAAGATTCTACAACAACATAAACATTTGTATATAGCAATCCATTAATTACAATTACAAGAATAATTCAAATATAAAACAAAACACCGTAGTGCTAAAGAAGTTGTTATCTTACTGAGATTCTGAGTTTATACAAAATGTCACTTTATTTCAAAAGTTGTTACAGTTATGTTACTTTGACAAAGCTCTACCAATAATAATCGAGCGATAGATAATTCAAAAGAGCCAAAATTATTATGACACTTTCATCTTCTTTTTCTGCCTTTTCCAACTATATTCGGGGCCTGCTTGCAATTCTACCGAATTCTGAATTAAACCAGTATTTTAGTAAGGCTGATCGTCAGACTTTCATGTTTCAGACAATCCGTAGCGACTGTCAAAGATCCACAAATAATAGCTGGGACTTACTTAACGTGGCTTTCGAGCACGGTGGAGTCTCTGTATGTAAAGATGGTCACCCTTCCACGGAACAACCTGACGGATCGACCCACGTGGCTGTTATTTCCTAGTCACGTGCTCCACACTCTAATTATTTATAACAATATTAAATTTTATTATAAGCGATTGGAGATATAATAAAAAAATAATTTAATTAATTTAGTCATTGCATAAAAGGCCATTATCATATAAATCCTTCCCATTACACCCCTGTTACGAAATAACCAATAAATAAAATATTTTACGGACTATGCTTTTATATATAAACCCGAACAAAAGTTTTCCATATTGATAAAATCTGAGTGGAAAAACTCGTCCATGCAATAATATTATAACTCTGAAATGCTTGTTACATTTTCCTAGATATGTGCAGGACTTCTTCCTCAATCCTCATCTTGAAGTCTTATTACGGCGCATACTTTATCTTACAAGCTACAGTTTGTTTATCGTCCGACTTTGCTTCGAGAGTTCGTTATTTTCCTATTCTAGCAACATAAAAATGTCATTCATAAGTATAACCCAGCTTTTATCTCCGCTAAATGTTGATAAGGATAAATAATGAGAGGCCTTACTGGTATCGATGGCGATTAACTTGTTATTGTTGGTAACTTAATGAAATGTTTGTAATAATGTGATAAAACGTTATGCAAGACTTAAAGTAATACGTAGCTATATTTTACGGTTATGTCTTTGTTTTCTTCTAAGTTTAATTAGGTGAGTGAAAATAAATATTTTTGTTTTCGTTGATTGTACTTTATATCGTGCTGTTTAATCGAAATGTCTTTGTTTTGTCTACGAGACGTAAAACATTTGTCTTTCTTGTTTGATCAAGTTTATGATCCAAGCTCCAAGTACTTTTAGCTCGTATGTGTGCGTGTTTCCAATATGAAATATATAAAGCATGCGAAATAGATTGATTTTTGTCATATTTCTTCTTAGGGGCAATATTGAAAATATGTAAAGACGCAACACGCTATGTGAATGCAATATAAATATTGGCATCCTTCTTTTAGACTAGAGGACAAACGTAAAATCGGTTTATCTAATGGTGATAACGTCATCCATAGATACGCGCTATACCAGAGGATGAGAGATGTATGCTATTTTCTTGAAAGTCGCATTGGTTTTGAAATACCGATGGAAACTTCTGGTCTCTTTAAATTACCGCTGCCTGTAAAAAGAATATAGATTTCCGGACATGGATATGTGTGTGAGTGAACGGTGTGAATGATTTTTTTTAATTTTGACGCGATCACTGGTGGTAGAGCGGCAGGTACAAGTCTGGACACTTCTTCAGAATACTTTGCGTGGTAGATGTGAGATGTAGAGTGATCCGCAGCATCACTTCTACCACCGAAAACAGATCCTTTTATCGGCGATTTGAGCTGCCCGGCGTTGAACGGGATCAGATGGAAGGAGCTGATATTGGGGTGCTTCAATCCAGAGGTGAGAGTAGAGAGACCAGAGTGAACCACGTGGGGCTGAATCAGCGCCTTGTATAAATTGTAGGCATGGAAAGGCGTGAAATACTACCCCAGGCACACAGGATAAGTCACGCAGGCGTACGCAAGAAGAACCCATCTAGATTATGTAAATAATCTGTGTTCGTTGCATCTGTTATTTAATGTAAGTAAAAAAAGTGATGATCCTCCAGACAAAATGCAATACAAATCTATATATCTGTGTACAAGTAGTATCCCTACTGAATCCCGTACCGTTTCAGGCAGTGACAGCATTCATCTTTTTCGGGCCTTGTGTCAGTTGATATATCAGTCGTAGCCAACTAGATCAACACGGAACTTATTGATCTTATATCGCTTTGTGTGCGTGTTACAACGTTTTTGTATCTTCTATGATTCTAGACAAAATTTAAAACACAATATCTGTTATACGGATAAATAACATTGCCCAGGGCTAACCGAGCGTGAGACGGAGTACATCTTAGTAAGTCTTTACATAAACAAAACCCTTTCACTCGCAATCCATTTTATTTTCGCTGAAAAATATAATATTACATAATGAAGATGGCTGTTAATTAAAATATTTCAATAGGTTGATATTAATAGAATCAATCGTTTACGAAACAAATGACTAAGGGATAGGCTTTTTGTTATCGTCCAATATAATATTTTCCAAAGGGAATATTATAAGAGATAGAAATCATTAAAAGGAATGATATTTAAACTTATGTACAGTAATAGACAGACTTTGAATATTACCTTTTTATAGCAGAAAAACTGCATACGAACCAACTAAAACCAAGATTACAAGAGAGATCTACTACCTGCCTACCTATTGGTATTAATAAAGCTGTTGGCAAAAAAATCCTTTTTTTAATGTAACATAGGAATGTTACTTCTAGTACCTCTGAGAATTGTGTACAAAGTTTCATGATGATTGGTTGAGTTTTTATCGCAAGCGTAATAAGCATCCCTACTTTCACATTTACTATATTATTAGTAAGAAAATCAGGATAAATAAGACTAGAAACACGCTATCGGAATCCAATTCAGTGAACTTCACAATTCTGGTAATTGCAAGACCACTTATTCAGAGATGCAATTAAAAGACTCTCGTACTATTAAAAGTTCCTGGCAGATTGTCAGGCCTCTAGTGTTTGCTGAGAGTAGCCCATGTCTACTACACACAGAATAATGACAATTCAGATGCTTTAATCTTTTTGTGGTTTTATTTTACAAAATAGACTATTACTTAAACGCAAGTAGCATGTCTCATTGTCGGGTTCCCCTCTATTTCTTGAAAGACAACAAGAAGCGTTCGATTATGTGATAGTTCAACATAAATTGGCCTCGAAATCATAAGAGCTCATACGCATTATCCGCCTTCCGAGTAACCTAAAAAAATCTAGTACATATGAGCGCTTAAACTTATCAGATAATCTATTTAATTTTTTCAGCTGAATACCAGTACTTTACATGGAGCGACTGCTGTCGGACCTCCACAACCCAGTAACTGGGTGATACGGTACCCCGCGGATAGACTGGCTGTCAGATTCTCTGGCTTCTGACAGCCGGGACCAACGGCTTAACGTGCTTTCCGAGGCACAGAGGAGTCTCGGTATGTAAAGATGGTCACCCATCCACGGACCAACCTCGACAAGCGTTGCTTAACCTGGTTGGATCGATCCGTGCGGCTGTTACCACTGCGCCACGAGCTCCTCTTATTTGATTGAAATATAGCTGTGTTGTTTAAAAATAACACATCTATATTTCAATATTCTTTTTGTGTGCTAAAATAATACACAACTTTACAAAGTTTCATAATAAAAACGTCTAATTTCCTTTTCTCCGCAGCGCAACCCTAGATAGTTCGTATTTAATAACACCTCATTAAATTGTTCCCGCTAGTCTATAATGCTAACCCGCTCCCATCACGGCACCTGAAAAAGTCTTATTATATTTTATGGAGCTTTATTGCATGCTTGGGGGGACGGTTGCGAGTGCCGAAGGAAATACGCAAGAGCTTATTAACTACGTTCCACTAACCACATACGTAGGCTAATATTTATTTAGGGACATTTGTTTATAACGGCTATTTACCCGGGACGGCAAGTAATATTCTTCTGGGGCCTGCTCTCGTGATTTACTTCGATATTTCTTGTGTTTCTTACAAATGACATTTTCTTTTTCATTAATTTGTTGTTTTGTTTCTCTTTTCCTATTCCTTTTGCGCTTTTTACGTCTTGGATAAAGGTTATGATTTTGGCACACGTTTACTTTTTCCTCTTTCGGTACCTAAAATGATATGTAATCAACAATAACAACCTTGTTTCGTCCGTTACTGGGCATAGTCCTATATATCTTATAATATATTTACTAATATAAAAAGCTAAAGAGTTTGTTTGTTTAAACGCGCTAATCTCAGAAATTACTGGTCGGATTTGAATGCTTGTTTTAGTTTTAAATAGCCCATTTATCCAAGAACGCTATAGGTATATCATCCTAAATGTCGTTACATTTGTCGGTAACAGCTAGTGCTGATATATTTCCAGTAATCTATATACTCGTAATCCGGTATTCTATACATAATTATTGCGTAAATATATTCCTATGGATATAGGTGGAATATGTAATAAACAGTAATATTTGTAATATTTCATGCATTCATGGACTCCCAAGGTATTCTCTACATTTCATAGATATTGCATATAATACCTGAATTAAATATGCTACTTATATTTCAGAAGCACTAATTACAACGATTGTCATTTCCATCTTTTAGAACCTTAACAATGATTTTTGTAGAAAGAATTAAGTTGAATAGTGCTACCCAGGATAGATGCTGTATCCCCACCAGTATTTTCCGGCATAAAAGAATAAAAAAAAAGATGAATACTGTATAAACAGCAGCCTCTCCCTTTGCGGATGGCATCTTTGGTATCTAATAATACGTATAACCAATTCGCATAAATTATGTAATAAAAATAAATCCTCTGCTTAAACTTGACCTTGCTTCTTGAAAATTTTATGAATCTAGATCAAGGGGAATACCCTATAGGCTATGATAAGGGAGTTCGCGAGAAAAATATGTGACATAAATGGCCGTATCTTTCGATTACTTTAACACAGAGCTTGAATTTTTTACTCCGAGAGGCCGGAGGCTTCAGTGTATTGCCTCAATCCGTTTCGCAAAAGGTCTATAAGCGTCAAAATATCTAGCACTCCCATTTTATATTTAAAGTATCAACCCTGTATGTCCCACTGCTGGGCACGGGTCTCCTCCTCGAAATCAGGCGAGAAGGATAATGGGCTAATAGTTCACCGCGTTGGCCCAGTGCGGGTTGGTGAACTTTACATACCTTCAAAGACTTTCAATTTCCTCACGATGTTTTCCTTCACCGGTGAGCGAGCAATGGTCTTGTGTTCGGGATGCACTTCGAAATTAGAAAAACCCATTTCATGGCACACACGGGGGGTCAGGATCGAACCCGGACCTCTCGCATAAGAGGCCGAGTCTATCCACCACTAGACCATCGTCGCTCGCTTTATCGCTTTATATTTAAATATGATAAAAAGGTGACCAAAGTCTAGGAGTAAATCTAGAGTCCATGATGCTTAACCAATTTAACAAAAAGCCTATCCCCCTACATTTTCCATCTAACCTTAGAATAAAATATAATATGAGCCCAGAGCCGTAAATAGGGCGGTGCCACCGGTGCCCAGGCATAGGGTATAGACTCTGGGGTGCGCAAGAATGGCTAGACCAGGCAAGACTATTTTTTTTCGGTTTGCTAAGGGCGCAGTTATAGAAGCTCACACAGGACGCAAAAAGGGCTATTTACGGCTCTGTATGAGCCATCAATCTCCTGTAATATTATTATATACAGCCGAAACATAGCGACCCAAACATTTTTAATTAATAAAACTTATGGGTGTAATACATTAGCGCAATCATAAATTGGGAATAATAAATTTCATATGAAACGAGGTGAGAGTGTAATATGAGTTACATAACAAATACTCGGCTGGGGGAGGGGGGAAGTCCCGCGCCCATTCCCCGCGCAATCTCAAATTAAATCTCCGACGTCGTATCTGAGACGAGAACCGACAATCCACGTTATCTGCTCATATTATAAATCAGATCAAATTGTATATCCTATTTATAGTATTATTGACTTGCATTTCATAGAATTCATATTTTAGCCGGTCGGAGGAATGCTTCCCCGTCTGCGTGGGTACCGCCTTATTAATTCTTAGGTCAAACCGCTGTGCTGTGTTTTGGAGAGTAGGACGGCAATGCTAAACACAGAGCCTTACCATCTTATGTCTCAGGATGAGCATAGCATCCACCACGGTTCAGGCCTCGTCGCGGCGGTGAGGCTCAGCCGGGGTGGTCACCCCGGGCTACTGAGCAACACTGAACTGAACACCTTGGGCGAAGCGAATTGAGCCGAGGGGGTTCTTTATGTTCCTCTTATAAGAAGAGTTGGCAAAAGAGCAGGGAGCGAGGGGCGAGGACGGGAACCTCGCCTTATTGTACTGTCCCGAAGTTGGGAGGGGTTGTTCTGTGGTGAAGGGCAACCCCTCTGTGGAGGTAGCATCGGTCCCCCGAGGGACTGACTAGCCTTCGCGTCGAGGTGCCCTATTGCTTGTAGATCCGGGGCACCTCACCAAAGGCGGCATTGGTGGCACTCGCCAGGTTTTAGTGGGTAGAGCTGCGTCCACTTACCAGCTTTCGATCGCAGCGAGCCTCACATACCCGCCTAAAGAGACCCTCTCCACCGCGGGATGCCTAAGTGCATTTCCCGGCGTTAAAGAAAAAAAAATAGGATAAGCATAGTAAACTACTCAAAACAAAATAGGGCCCACTACGAATTATTTACAATATTGATAATTATGTTACTTTATAGTTAATGCATAATGGATTCGAGTGTTTTAACATAATGGTGACATGTTTATGCATTCGTATCGATGTTAAGAATAGCAATTTGAATGTTCTTCTTAAGTGGCTAGACCAAAAAACTTAAATGCTTAGAATTCACCCTACGCACAATTTCACAATCATTTGTGTTTCGAGTTTCGTCGCAAGTGTTACAATTAATAATCATCTTGTTCAACTGTTGTGTTTAGTTTCGGTATTAATCTCGTTCAATATGCCCGGTTCTCGTCATCATATGGACCTGGAAACCACTACAAGGGCGGTTGTTTTGTTACAAGAGGGAGAATCACATCGATCTGTTGCAATGCGTCTTCGTGTTTCACGACGGGCTATCCGAAATGTGTGGAATTGATATGAAGAGATTGGCAGTATCGCTAGGAGACACGGATCAGGAAGAAATCGAGCCACAACCTCCCAGGAAGATCGGTATATTCGATTGGATGCACGTCAAGAGCGCACCGTTACCGCGCGCATCTTACAAAATCGGTTACGGCAAGCTGCTGGTACACGCGTAAGTGACCAAACCATTGGCAACAGACTGCATGAAGATGCACCATGGTCAAGAAGACGTGTTACTCGACTTAAACTTGCGACGGCTCATCGTGCAGCGCGCTTAAGGTTCGCACGTGAGCATTTAGACAGGACCATGAACAACTGGGGGACGGTACTCTTTACAGATGAGTGTAAAGTTAAGTTTTTAAGCGATTATAGACGTGTGCGCGTGTGGAGAAGACACTGAGAACGATTTACAGAACCATGCATCCATGGAACTGACCGTTTTGAAGGACCAAGTGTTATGATATGCGGTGGGATATCTTTGATGGGTAAAACGGAGCTGGTATTCCAAACGAGGGCTCTGTTACTGCTGCTAGCTAGGTCGAGCAGGTAATCAGACCTCATGTCATTCCATTTTCACAGCGTGTGGGCAATAATTTTATCTTGATGCAAGATAATGCTCGCGCGCATGCAGCCCGTACCACACAACGAGTACTCTCTGATGCGCATGTCTCTGTTTTGCCATGGCCTGCGATGAGCCCCGACCTCAATCCGATTAAGCATTTATGGGATCAATCAAAAAGAAGTCTCAAAGAGAACTACAGCGAGGATAACAGCCAACTGGAACTCGTAAATGCTTTGAAACGGATTTGGGAAAGGATACGTTATGAAAATGTAACCCATCTGATAGAGAGTGTTCCAGAGAGACGTAGAGAGTGCATACAGATCAGAGGAGGTGCTACGCATTAATAAACACCATTGATTGGCCCATTTTTAGCGATCAAACAATGTTCAAGAAAATTATACGTCGCTCTTTATTAGAGTTAATTTTTCAAAAAAATTAATATTGTGCATAATTTCGTCAAAATAAAGAATTATCACCAGGTGTTGAGTTTAAATCACTTAATAAACATTGTTTTAAATAAACCTATCCATAAAAAGTACATATTTCTAAAAATTTTCATTTAATAGCAGATAAACAAGGTGGGCCCTATTTTGTTTTGAGTAGTTTATAATCGAATCGCCTGGTCTACCTCAGTGTAATTTATTTAATATCCTCATTTGCGACGCTGACCATTTACCAACAGGTGGCTCTTCGCCGGTTTGCCTCACTAGCATAAAAAGCCCGTATGCTTGTAAAGAACCATTCACGGTTCTTTGTATTGAAACTTTAATCACCACGCCATCTCAATGTCAGATTTTCAGACAGTTTTCCAGACGTAGACCATCAGAATGGTGAATTATTAATATTTACTTACAACTATCAACTATTTTACAACCTTTCAGTTTATTAATCAATAAAACAAAAAATAATTTATTCCGAATTTTATTCATAATGACAAATAGGTGAGGCGACTAGGTTTTTTTTTCTAAAATGCCGGATACAATGTTTTTTTAGGATCTAGCGCAATATTGTTCTATAAAAGGATAACATTATATTCTATATTTAAATAGCACCTAGATTACTTGAGCAACCTTACCTAGGTATTAGAGGTAATCATTTTATTTGTTCTAGAAATTGTCGATATCTTTACTTCAAAATACAGACTATTATGAATTTATACAAAAAAAAGAGACATTTAAATTCTGGATATTATTATGTATGACATTAAAATAACTATTTTTGCGGCTGTGCACTCTCGGTCGAGAGCACTCGCTATGTCCCACACGAGGCTACTCGGTCTGCCTTATATTAATTAGTATATAAATGACAGGCCGAGGCAAGCGAAAGCTGCCATTTACACTCTCGAACTCGCCTTGCCTCGGACTGTCTCAGAAAGAGTGTACAGCCGCCATGATATTGTTTTTTCATGATAGCGTTTAAATCTTACAAAAATATGTCAAAGCTTGAAAAATCTAATAAATGTTGCACGGAATTTAAATAGAAAACTTTTAAGACCTATAAAATAAAGTGTACAAGAACATATATAACTTAACAAAGTAAAAAGTGGTAAAATTATAATTTAATTAATTGCTAATTTTATATGTACATTCTATGAAAGATGTTTGAAAGAGTGAATAAAAAGTACAAAGTAGGCACTTTGTTGAAAACAAGTCACTTTAAACTTTAAACAATTAGGTACTTTTAATATTATTATACGACTAAATATCAGGCTATAAGGTTGAGAGGATTTTCTATATACTATGTATATCCAAAATGGGGGTTTATAATTATCACTGCGTCTAATGAAGTAAAGTGTTGAGTTGTCTTGCACGACACACCCATTGTTGCGCCTAAGCCATTTTATAAGGATATGGATTTTTGAAAATTATTTATTTCCTACAAACTATCTAAGGTGTTTATTTTAGAGAGCATGATCATTCTGTTTTTTAGAAAACCTATTCTTAAAAACATTGGGGCTCTCATTAAACTTGGTAAAATCCACTTCGGATTTTGAATAAGGATTTTGTAGCATATGCACAAGCATATGCATATTACAACTAGCTGTTACCCACAGCTTCGCCTGTGTTAACTAAGATTTAGAACGGGTTCTAAGCGGGATAATATTATAATGTGCATGTATTATGCATATAAATCTTCTTCTTGAATTGTTTTATTTATCAAAAAAACCACATCAAAATCCGTTGCGTACTTTTAAAGATTTGAGCATACATACAAAGGAAGCGACTTTGTTTTTATACTATGTAAATATATAGTTGTATTATTATTACTATATGGCGACTAGTTCCATATAAAATATATGGTATATATAAAATATACAGTTCAAATAATAAGCCGAAAAATAGGAAATTTTGTATATTGAAACTGAATATTGAATATTTCAATTTTAATTAAGGGATGGCTGAACTGAAATATTTCAATAGTCACCGAACACTCTAGGGGAATATATGAAATTATGAAATACCTCAACAAAATTTTATAGATAAATTTAATTTTCATATCGCAAATGGACCTACCCTCGGGCGTATCGGTCCCTTGCTTAGTAAACTACGGATATTACATTAGTTATATTGTGTCAGGTAGACTTAACTTGAAATATAATTTGTACTGTGAATGATCCCCTTATAGAATAGCGTGGCAAAGTTGGCCATTGGATTATTAAATTTGTTATAATCGTTATAATATTTTCTATAAGTACATAGATAATATTAAATCTGCGTTCATCTTATTACATAGCGTTAGCTATTAATAACATTTGTCGTCTGTTGTTCTTGAATAACCTAAGATTACTTTCTCCTTAGACTTTCAGGTATATAATTGTCAACTCCAGCAATGCCCGTACCGCCAGAGTCTCCCAACCAGGGGTACCTAAACAAAAAATAAATATTAAAGTAACATTTTCTCAAACACACTAATTACGTCTTATTGTCCAACTTATATAAGTGTATATAAATATATAAGTTGTACAATAAAACAGTAGGGAATTGATAAACATATTATATATATTCCTTCTAGATACTTCTACAGAATCCAAAAAGCCCATGACTTTTTTCCGCGTTTATTTAAGGCTCTCTTACTCATACACGTGTGCTCTGGGTATTTGTGTGGCTGCTACTCAATACTCAACACACCACCCACTGTAGATTGTAGGCTTACGACAAGGGAAGTAATTAGCTTCGCGTTTATTCGTTATAACCTGCGAGCCCGTTTTTAGAAAAGAGTACAGGACTATAAATACCCCAAACATACAAAACTTATTAGTGAGATGAAGCATAAATGTCTTTTAAAAATCAGTTTAACAGATGTGAATTTTTGAATAACGAAGAAACCGCATGCATCAATAACTTACGAAGTTTTGTTGCCGAAGATCTTTTTGTTTGTTCTGTGGACTAAATTTAAAAAGTACTTACTGCTTGGGACATTCTGCGCACGTCTCCATGTAACGCGTGTCAGTGAAATTTACATCAGGATGTTTGAAAGGCACTGCACACTTGTTGGACAAGTTGCACGGCGCTGGTGGCAAGTCCTGTTTCTCGCAACGCCAAGCGTCGTAGTTGACGAGGGAATTGACTGGTCGTGGGTCGGTCATCCAGGTCAGCTCCTGGGTTATTGTCACGAACCATACGTCCGGTCTGTAAATGAAATGATTTTAGTACCTTGCACGGGATTTTATTTATATTTATTTATTACTAGCTGTTACTCGCGGCTTTGCCCGCGTTAGCAAAAAAATATCCTTAATTTATGTATCCTAGGCTTAATTTATGTATCCTATTCTAGTACCTCCGAGGATATATTTGTAAAGTTTCATGATGATCAGTTGAGTAGTTTTTGCGTGAAAACGTAACAAACATCACTAATTTCATTTTTAAAATCAGTAAGGATACGTATCCTTTATTGTATTACATTTTTTGCGTTCATTAAGCGAGGCACTGGACGGAGAAAGGTGTCTGCTGATAATGATGATGATGATGGGATTTTGAAGAATATTGAAATTATTTTGTGACCGTATAAAAAAGGATAGTTATCGTCGTGCGTCAATACGTCCAATTCCGATGGAGTTATTTCAATTTTCCGTGGAAGTGTCATAGGATATAATGGCAGTGCCCGTCCTGCCCTTGCAGAATACAGTAGATCGTTTAGTAGACTAGAATAGAATAGAACGCTTTGTTGAAGAAATAAAATCATGAACGGTAAATAGTTATACTGTTTAATACTGTATAATATAATAGCTTACTTTTTCCTTGTGTTCGATCCAACAATTTAATCGTAAAATTCAAAGATATGAGGATAAAACATAATATACTTCTTCTGAAGTATGATGTAACATCATACTTCTAATAAAGACAGAGCAATGACTTAGCGATCCTCACAAGATAGTTTCTTTCATGTTGAGGGAAATCAATTCATTTATTGTATTAGGGTTTGACTAGGAAGACTGAGACATTATCGAGGACTAATAACATACATTAACTTAATTACTACAGTGATTGGACAATAAATTTGATGGAAACCCTAGCATAGGTATGCATACACTCTATATTATGTGGTTTCAAAAAATGTTAAAGCCAATATTTGAAAAAAACTTCACGCTAAGATAGAAGACGTTGCTTTATAGGACATATTTACTAACTTACACACATATTTACTTTACTTACACAGCGAACTTAAAACAAATATCCTTGTTTGTCTTTGCCGAATAGTTTATTTGTTTATGACAAACTTACAACGTGTGAATAAAGTCATGTACAAGATTGTACCTACTACAAACTACAGACTATATTGAAAAAAGTTTTTTTTTTATGTTTGTCTACATCCAGTATGAATATAATATCAAAAAGGTTTCGTGTCGACACTAAATCGAAATATTTAATATCTCTATGGACAGCTGGTATTATAAGAAAAATGGAAAACTAAATAACTACGATGGAGGACACGAAGCGTAGGTAAACGACCAGCTAGATGGAGACGACGACCTCCACGCCGGCTCTAGCTGGATGGTAGTGTAGTGGGGGAGGGGGGATTGATTAATTGCTGAAATATCGGGACTTGAATAAAACTATGAACGTGGTAAGCACAAAAAATATAATATAATATATTTTAACAAAACCCTGAAGAAATTTACGTTTACCAATTTTATTACAAAAATTTAAACTCGCGAAAGCATACGAAAGTAGTAAAATAAACAAGGTTTTATTTAATTTATTGATATCCTCGAAAATATGACAATTGCATCAAAAAAAATTACATAAAAAATATATAGCAGACCGCATAATTTTTCCTTTTATCACTTTATATCACTTGGACTGAAACTGAATAAGACTAATCTAACTACAAGTGATTTAAAGAAAATCAATATGAGAGAATGAAAAATATTACAAACAAAGGTAGCCATCAAGAACAAAACGTTTTCCTTGCAGTTGGGTAAAAAATCTATTATGTCTAGTAAATAGTCAATGAACTATGTACTTACTGTGAAGCGGCCCAATTAAGGAACTTGTGAAGTCCCGTTTCGAGAGCTTTAATTTGGAACCAGTTGGTATGGAACGGCATCATGTACGGCGCTCTATTCTGTTCGTAATGTCTCCTAAAATCTTCCTGGAGCCACTCTAGTACCTGCAAACAATTTTTTATTATTATTTTCATTGCTTAAACATTCAAGGAATATACATAATGTGCCTTAAAAGTCAAGTAAATATATATAAACAAAAGCGTAAAATTGCTATAAGAATTTCGATAAGTATTCGTTTTTTTTTTTTCATTTTGTTTACGTTTTAATTGTTTCTCTTAAACTCTGATTTATGTAACCTATCATCAGCATAAGTCTCTAGTCAACTAAGCACCATCTCAAGAAGTTTTAGTTTTACATTCAATAGTCGTTAAAGAACACTGATACCCGAGCGGATCGCAATCTTATAGTTTGTTTTTAGTACATAAAAGAAAATTTAGGTACACATTCATTATTTTTAATTGAAATTTCATAAATATTTTTTATCGTCTAGATGATATTTTAAGACATTTTAACGTCAAAGATAAGACAGGCTTTCGATAAAAAATAAATTACAAAAAGATATTTAAATTTTATGAGTATCTTGAAACAGAACAACACTGCAATTAATAGGTAACCTAATACACGAAGCAAAAATATCGCTAAACACTGTGTGGAGTTATTAGAAGTGATTTTTTCTTTTAATCAAGCTTTGAAATCGCTTCGCAAACTACCACGCTTGGGGCTACAAAACTTGACGCAACATTATAACAACTTTAAAACAATTTTACAGTGGACATAGTATTATGGTTTCATAAAATTAAATCATACGCTCGCTTGAACTTTAACGTCGACAAATTAAGAGTTTTATACATAGAAAATGTTTTGTACAAGAAATAATTTGCAGCCATATTATCAACAAAGCTGATATAGGGTAACACGATAAAAAAAGCCACAAGCCCCTGACTAAAGAAGATCCTTGGTTCAAGAGTAAACGTTTAAAAAATTCTGACACTTTTATGCATTTTTTTCGAAACATTTAGACATTTAGACCTGATGGTCTTCAAGCTCAACTTTCATGCTTTTACACTACTTATACATTGAGTGGGGTCTTGTGCGATAAATTCAACACGGGCTTCAGATCACACCATTACACAACTAATTATTTCACTTACGTATTCAAAAACAATGTTTTGAGGTGTCACAGTAAATAATGAAACAATAATATGCACGGAACGCTACTACCTATGCGCTCCTGGTATCAATAGTCAGGTTTTATATGGGTTTGACAGACGGAAAGTTGCAAATTCCATTTAAGATTCTATGAATTTATTTGAATGACCCTATGCGTTCGGAAGTACCGTGACAGCTCATAGTATAGTTTGTGAATACGTGTGGGTCTAGTCTCAGTAGACATCAGAAAGTTGGATGTCACGAGATGCCTGCAGATATGAAATATAATAGATATTTCATATCGGAAGCATCTCGTGACTCTTGACTTAATACTGGAATTCAAAACTAATAAAAATATTCATCAAAGCGTTGAATAAATCATGAATGCGGCACGCCGTTTGGTGTCTCGACATTTCAATCGATTTACTTCTAAGGCGCATATAGATACTTCACTGAAACCAGGGTAAACCGTACTTACATCATCCGCGTCGTGGTTGTGAAGAACACATTGATCCAGGTAAGGACAGTGGCCGCCTTCGTAGGACTCCACGAAGTGGGCGTTAAATGGTACCTCCCACAATCCTGGGACAAAAATTGCTCATTATATTTAATTATTTTATTTTGGGTTAGGAAGGCAAACGAACAGTCGAAGCCTTACGACTATCGACGCCCATTAACATCCCCATAACCAGGGGGCCTAGCCAAAATGCCATTACGAAAACGACAGCGACGATCGTTTGTCCGTTCGAAGTTGTGATTGGCTAAATTACGTCGTCGATCGCTCGATCGTTCAATCGACGACGTGATTTAGCCAATCACAACTTCGAACGGACGAACGATCGTCGCTGTCGTTTTCGTAATGGCATTTTGGCTAGGTCCCCAGAGGTTACGCAGATGCGTTGCCTTCCTTTTCCCTATCTCCCCAATGGGCCACCGGAAACAAACAAACCGCACGAAACGCGACAGCAAAGCTGTCACTTTACGCCGATTTCATGTGAGCGAGAGGTTCCTCCCCGGTCGTGCTGGCCCAATTTGGCTGCAAAGCAGCATGGCATTACCTCTTTTAAATTGTTACATGATAATTCTGATATCCAATAATCTTTGATGTTAAAAAGCTTTGTTTTTACATTATTGGATTATGAAATAGCCGAGTATCAATTGTCTTGGCATTCAATGAAATTTTTTAAACTATAATGATAACGATTAAAATGTATTAACATTGTCGAGGCTTGATCGTTGCAATTACCTATGTTGGCGGCGTGTCTGGCGTGGATCCACCCAATTAATTACTTACTATTATATTTTCTACTTATAGGTAAAAGAATAAGAGTTAAAAATTCGCCTTAAGAAATCCTTTTTTATGTTAATTGGAAAGGCAAGCGGGCAAACGTAGTACCTGATGGTAAGTGGCGACGTCGCACATGAACATAATCTAGCTTACGTTAAACCTAGCCTTTTTAGCCCTGGTCACTTATTTACGTGTTATATCCAGTGACAAAAGATTTAAAGTCTCGGTGCTAGCTAAGTTATTTCATTATATTTATGTGGTTGTACTTAGTTCAAACTAATATTGAACTTTGCACGAGATGTTGCTTAGGTTTCCCGTCATGTAAGGCGGAACACAACTTTAGTTAGTTTTTCTCAATACGTATTAATATTACATATTAATATACATATAGCATATAACCGGCTAGAGTAGTAATGTTAGCCATAAAAATCCAGAACAGTGGTCAGTGATATATCACTGGCGTAATAACATTTCAACCAACCAGTGATCTGTATGTACGTTAAGTTACACAAATTTGGTGGGATTTGTTTTCATCCAAAACAAAAAACAATACCGCTTTATTCCGGTCATACGCTCTATTATAACTTAATGATCCTACTATTTTTAATATATTTATGAAAGAATAGGTACTTGTTTTTCGTTGTTTATCAAAAATTCACCATCGCCTCATTTAATGAACGCTAAGACAACTTACCCCATGCCGAGTAAACGGCGATCATAATATACACATACAAATACTAATATTATAAAGTGGAAAGATTTGATTGTTTAATTGCTTTGAGTTTTGATTGCGATTCAACTAACAAACTAATAGCCGGCTTAAAAGATATTTTATCATTAAAATGCTACGTTAACACTGATTGACATTGTCTGTATAAACAATCATACATCTGAAAATAGCTGTAAATAAAAAGCTGCGGCATATATTGTATCATATATTTCTTTTACCTACTACGTTTTGACTAAAACGCTAAATATGTCCATGTTTTGATAAAGCTAAAAGATTTTTTCTTCTAAATTTGAAAAATAAACACATGATAAATATTGAATAAAAGAGTAACGATGCATAATATCCACATCTTATCAAGAATATAGTTTAAATTCAGTAAACAAAGCGCTTTAATGTGGGAAGATAATCACAAGTCCACACCTTATGAGGCTAGTTCACAAGGAAAGTTCTTAAAGTATAGTTAGGTTACTTCGGTTTAATAAAGCTAGTTCTAAACTTGATATTTAGTTCAAAAGACAACTCCTAGTTGGCTAAATAAAGTTAAGTTATAATTTTGAAATGAAGAAAAAATTTAGTTTATTATTACCGAATTTTGAGAATTGAAAAATATATTATCTACACTAATATTATAAAGAGGAAAACTTTGGTTGTTTGTTTGGTTGTAACGAATAGGCTCAAAAAGTACTGGACCGATTTCAAAAATTCTTTCACCATTCGAAAGCTACATTATCCACGAGTAACATAGGCTACATTTTATTCTGAAAAAAATAGGGTTCCGTAAGATATTTGGGTTTTTCGGACACAAGGTGTAAAAAATGAACCAGAAAAGTTACTTATTTTGCGTACGCTGCCTAAACTATTAAAGATAGAACCATAGAATGTTCTAATTAATTGTATATCTTATAATTATCTACAAAAAAGTCCGCGACATGTTATACCTATCTATGTCGAGTGAGGCACAATAACCATTTTTTTATTTAGATATTTTGATTTTTTTGAACTAGATTTAAACGCGTTTATTTTACTCATGCTTTGGATCCTTATCAAAATAAATTATTTCATTACTAAGTACAGTTTATGTAGATAATATTTTGACTTTGAATGATTAAAATTGGACGATCAGTTTTGAAGTTATGGCGAAATCTATCTATACTATATATCTACACTAATATTATAAAGAGGAAAACTTTGTTTGTTTGGTTGTAATGAAAAGGCTCATAAAGTACAGGACCGATTTCAAAAATTCTTTCACCATTCAAAACCTACATTATCCACGAGTAACATAGGCTAAATTTTATTCTGGAAAAAAACAGGGTTCCGTAAGATATTTGGGTTTTTCGGACACGAGGTGTAAAAAACAACCAGAAAAGTTACTTATTTTGCGTACGCTGCCTAAACTATAAAAGATAGAACCATAAAATGTTCTAATTAATTGTAGATCTTATAATTATCTACAAAAAAGTCCACGACACATCATACCTATCTATGTCGAGTGACACAACAACCATATTTTATACAGAAACTTTGATTTTTTTGGACTACATATTTTAAACGAGTTTATTTTACTCTTGCTTTTAATCCTTAAGATATGAAGCTAAAGAGTTTGTTTATTTGAACGCGCTAATCTCAGGAACTATCGGTCGGATTTTAATGAAACATTTCAGTGTTCGATAGCCCATTTATCGGTAAAGATATATCATCCCGCTAAGATCCTGTTGTAAATCTTAGTTAACGCAGGCGAAGCTGCGGGCAACAGCTATAATATAACAGTTATAATATAACCAACGAATTAGTAAAGGGTTACTACATATTATAACCCAGTTACCAAAATTTTTAATTTCTGAAATTAATTCCTTAATAATATTAAATAAACAACGGTTTTTTCGGATCTGTCAAGGTATTATAAAGGCACCGATTGACATACAGACCGGAAAGGATTAAATTTTAGAGCATGTATTGTAACACGTTGTTTTCTGGTGTTTACGCGAATTTCACTAATTATAATAAAATAACTTTTACAGATTCACGGTATATTGAGTCCTCCCGTGACCATGGTGGCTGTAAAGTATCTGAAACGTCGGGCATATAAAAAACTCAAGAAAACAAAAGTTTTTCAGTATCATGACTTGTAACGTTTAATACTACGTACGTACGTAACTACATAGCTGTTAATACAATGTAAAACTTACCTGGGAATGACTTAGTGGGGCATGTAGCGGACTTACACTCGTGGGCGATCTTGTAGTCGAGAGTGTAAGGCCAAACAGGGATCGGCAGGGCAGGCACGCCCACCGAACTATCGTATATGTAGCCGAAGTCCTCTAACACCTGTAAACCAAACTATACGATAGAATGTGAACAGCACTGGCGAGGATCGGATCTTTCCACAAGTTCGATATATAAATATTTATACAGTTACTAAACTAACTAGCTATATCAAGTAAAGTAAAGTAAAGTATGTAGTAAGTAAACCCTTATATGTCCCACTGCTGGGCACGGGTCTACTTTTCGAAATCAGGGGAGGACGGTAATGAGCCATAGTTCACCGATGGCGCGCGCTGGTCCAATACGAGTTGGTGAACGTATGTGAAGTTCATCAACCCGCATTCGGACTCCCTTACAAGCCCCCTTCAAAGTCTTTCAATCTCATCAGGCATGCTGGTTTTCTCACGATGTTTTCTTTCACCGATGAGCGAGCGTTGGTCTCGTGTTTAGGATGCACTTAGAAATTTAGAAAAACCCTCTTCAAGGCACACACAGGTGGGTCAGGATCGATCCCGGAACCTCTCGCATAAGAGGCCGAGTCCATCCACCATTGGACCACCATCGCTATCAAGCTTAAATCAGGCGAGAAGAGAGAGGCAAGAAAATCTAATCGACCAACTTTAGTTTATGATTCTCTCTTCAATGTAATAATAATCAATCGTGATTCGTAAATAAGTTTTCAAATGAAATAGTAAAGTTAAATTAATGACCACATTTAATCGATTGATGAGTTTCCACTAGTATTCTCTCCACATCCGTCAGTTAGGTCAGGCTCGCTGTACAAGCTTGCCGTAAATGATTGTTTAGTAACTCGTAAAAAAAACATCATCGCTGAGATAAGTATGTCGTATATACAAAATAATAAACACGTCAAATTTAAATATCAGAAGGGCTAAAAAGGGCCGTCGGATATACAAAATTCACTCCTCGCTGAACATGTTATAAGCAGTGACAAGTTATAAGTATTTGTAACGCAGAATTCAATGGTTGTCCAACTAAGCGCCGCCTGACAATAAGCTGATTTGCACACGCTTTTAGAACTTTATCCGGAGCCAAGTCAATCGAACCGAACGAATGACTGAATATTCAACATTAAAGTTACACTGTGTTAGCTATGTTAAACGCATTAGTTGCTCCGTTGCCAAAATTAAATCATTAAATATTAACCAATGTTCGGATTGAAGGGTTAGTACAGAAAGACATGGGGTTAAACTTTTAATTTGACATATTGAATAACCAACAAGATACATGAACACGTTATGTACAATTTAGTAATTATAGATAAAGTGCTGGTATAAAATTTTTGTAGTTCCTTTTGGACGAGCAAATAGGTATTAGACTGCAACTTTTATTCAATGCCTATTATTCAAGTCTCTTAAGTTATGCTAAATTTGTAAAAATTATAAGAGGAACCCTGCATCAAATATTAATCTTATAAATTATTCCTAACCAAATATTTCGTCATTATTCTTTAAGCCTGTGATTAAATCATCATCTATAAAAATATTTTATAGTATCATTAGAAATGTCCGGTGCAAAGACTAATCCGTTTACCTTTTATCTTTGTAAAAGAAAAACATGTTTACCGTGAGCATTCAAATCCTTTGCGTAAATAGCTCAAAATGAATAAATTCTACAGTAATATTAAACTTTTCTACAACAATCAACATTACAATAGAATAAGATGATAATTAATTATATAGTGAATTTTAAGATAAATAGAATGTAAAGAGGTACAAGGTAACAATACCTTAAATTGCGTGTTCCTCCCCGGCTTGAGGAAGGGAGCGCGAGTCCCCACAATTTCAGACCGGGAGATGTTTGCGAACTTTTTCAAAATTTCCCGCATACCGATCATCTCGCCCACCCATTCCTCGTAGCCTTTGTCCTGTAAGCCTTGCTGCTGGGAGATAGTCCCTGTGGCGATCTGAAAACATCAAACGGTAAATGCGATCCTTTGAGTGCTTACTCGAAAGACTTTTTAATATTCATCATGTTTCGATAAATATTTTATAACGTTGGCTGTTGTATCCGAGCGGGTGGACTGATTTATAAGGTTATGTATATCAAAAGGTTGATAAAATATTCACCACACAAATAAATTATCACCATTGTTGTTGTTTTTTTCGAAATGTCCTATGCTGTGGCCAAAAGGACTTAGAGCTAAATCGGAGCAGCGGGTAGGCAGGTAGCTCACCCAAGCATATGTAATATATGTTCTGTAATGATCAGTTTTTTTAACAATGTCACAAGGAGTCACACCAACGGAAAACGGAATAAATAATATCACACACAAAGGTTATACAAATGCGTTGCCCTCCTTTTCCCTATGTCACTAATGGGCAAACGGATAATTCACTAACAGCACGAAACTCGACAGCATAGCTGTCATTTTACACCGATATTAAGCTAACATCATTTATATTACAAAAAAAATGAAAGGGAAATTATGCAAATTGGGCTTACCTCGTGACCATCGTGGGCTAGGGCTTGCACCATTACGTAGTTGCTGTGAATAAAATAATATAATATTATTAATTTCATACTATCCTTGTACACTTTGTTATTTTATTGTAAATGACGCTAAATAAAACATAAACTTATAAATTCTACCACGCTTGCATGATAAATTTTAATAAAAAATATTAAACAATTTGAAACGTAACATAGCATGAAAAACTTCATCAATTAAATTTATCAATTTGGTTCGGATGCCTGTGGAGAGCTTATTGTGTTAAAAATAACATCGTATCCTATAACAATTCGTATATAATGCGATGTTGCCTGTAAAAATTATCTATATCATATGTAATTGCCTTAAAACAATATTGTCTTGTAAACAGGAAATGTCGAAAATTCCAGACAACAATATTACAGAACAATAATTGAACGCCGTATCTTTGATAACAAAGCGAGTTCAATACGTGAAAAAGTAAGTATGTATCATTTATTTGTGGTTTGTACAGAAAATCAATACTCTCTAAACGGGCAGTACAGCTTTCAATTTTTAAAACGTCAAATGTCTGTGAAACGTGACGGACTCAAAAGTTAAATTTCCTATAAGCCACTGTTCTTTTATCAATTACAGTAAAAGTAAAAATTTAAGAACGATATAAGGGCTCGACCGACCAGCGCAGCGGTGCGTACATCAGTAGTACATCATTTGTATGACAACTCACAAGACTGACCGTGACACTACCGACAAATAAAATTATTATATTAGCAATACAATATGCTACTTATATTGCTAATACAATATTTTTATATAACAACGTGAACTACGGTCGGTAGAGCCGACGACGTGGCATTCAAATTTTCGGCATATCTTTTTTTAAGTTTACTACGTGAATGAAATTTTCTATATTATTTTTCATCATATTATATTCTAACAAATTGGGATAGGAAAACACGATTAATCAAAATTTCCCTTATAGATTTTTTCCATAGAAGTGTCCATTACCTAAAGTATTGATTATTTGAAAAGAATTATTTTTTATATTATATTCTAGTATTTTCATACTATATCCTGACACGTAATAGAAAATTATTCAAATCTACTTGGATTTTATGCTTTTATCACACTTAATTTTAAATTCGACGTCTGACACCTCAGTCCTCCTATGACCATGATTTTTGTAAAGTATCTGTAACGTCAGACACGTAAAAAACTATAAACCGCGATAAAAGCCGTAAAAGTTGTTTCCTTATAATGTATTCCTAATAATAAGTGAAATTCTAGAAAGCATTAGAAAACAATACATATAATATGTTAATGAATGTTCCCAGAGCTAAGTCTTTCTTTCCCTGGCAGCGCTTTAGCTCTTCCTGAATTCTCCATATCTGTAATTTAGCCTATCCTATCTTCATTTATATACATAAATGTTTCTAAAAGTCATTGACGTTTGTATTTTACTATGGAGTTAGCGAGCGAATCTACTTTCGGCTATATTGTTATGGTCTTCGAGCCTTCGAAACAGTAAAAATAAAGTAGAGGACAATTTTGTCAACATTATCTAGTATGAATTAGATCACGAAATCCCGGCATAGAAACTTAATAGCTTTCAACTCCAGATAACCCAATTTTACAGCTTTTATACGTCGCTTTAAGGACTATATATGTTTTAATGTTAGCGACTGAGTACAGTAAGCGATGACTCGAAAAATCTAATTTCTGTTTGCCAATATACCTTGTAAATATGCTTTGACTGAAAATATTTTTTATATTAAATATTATTGGAACTTATTTTCGTACAAGAATTATAATATGTACGCCCAGATATAAATTGTGAGTGCTGGGTTTTTATTAAAAAAGTTGGTACCTACTTTCCTATTTTGAAAAGACAAAAAATTATTACTTTGAAACATAAAGCAATTTACAAATTTTATTAAGGGTCTGTTTCACAATGTCCTAATAAAGTTCCAATTAAGCTATTTGCAACATATTTACCACATAACTACAAAGTTTTTGTTTCACAATTGACAAATAGCAATATTTGGCTAATAAAGTTCCCTGTAAACTATAGGTCGGATCAACTGGCCATTAGCAAATTTATCTGCCACATAAATTAGTTGACAGATATATACGCGGTTGACAGCTTCACGACATTTGACAATTTGACGTTCCGGTAACAGTAATATACAAAATAATTTAAATTGTGTTTTGAACGTTTAATAATTAAGGGATAACATTATATACAATGTCTATGTAAATAAAAGGTATAAAGATGGTATGATACATACATTTAAATTATAAAAACATATTTTCATGTATATTTACAACATGGAATATTTTTCTAAAACATAATAATCGTAAAATGGAACTATGAAATGCGAGGTTGCCAAGCCTACTAACCAGTAAGTGCCAAATAGGGATCTGCCAAATAAATTTACAGGGAAGATGATGGTGAAACCCAATCAAGACTAACTAGAAGATTTATGTGTCAGTTAATTTATGTGTCATATAGCTATAGGGTACTTTACTAGTATATTGTGAAACAGACCCTAAATGTTTCAATGCTTTGGATAAAATATGACCAAACAGACAACCATAAATACGAAACATTTATAAATTTCTTTTGTTTTTAAATCAAATTTGTTATTTCCCTATAGAAACTCTTTTCGTCTAATTATAACATTCCATTCCATATTTCAAAAAAAATAACAAGAGCGCGTAAATTCTATAAAGCGCTTGATTTAAATTTGAAAAATGTATACGTTATCAACAATCTAAACTGGCATTTGTTTGTTTTAAAGATGGTGTAATTTATTTTGTTTTCGAATCGTTTTGTTGTTTTCAAAGCTGCACGTTTTCATTAATTCTTACTGGTTCGATGGGATTGTGTGTCAAGCATTTAAACTGTCGACTTTAAATTGAAATTGCTACTTAATGCCGGCGGAAAGTTTTCCTGTGTAGGGAATGGATTTCACGCTGAAACCATTCCGGCTTTTTGATTTTTAGAATTTCTTTGATAATATAATCAATCGGGATTTCATTATTTACTTAAGTTTAGTTTTTATTTATATTAGTTTTAATACAATATTTATAAAATAAAACAAAATAAATAGATTTCTTTGATTTTAACAGTTAACTGAGATGACGCGAATTTCGCTCATTATAATGAAACAAAAAAATAGTTTCGTAATTAATCGTAAGTACTAAAACTATTTATAAAATCTAAGTCTTTATAAAGCATAAAAAGCTAAATGTGCTTAAATATTATAAATATATATGAATGTTAGAAAACCGTTTAACCGCCAGTACTCACCTATATTCATGAGATAAGAAGAAAGTCCCCCGGATAGGGCAGCCGTTGGGATTGCGTATTTTTCCATTAAAAACTTTTTTGTATAAATCGAAATTATTCAAGTTTACCGCGCCATCAAATGTAAGAACGATCATTTGGGGAGTCTGAAAATAAATAAAATGTCTTTAATAATAATACAGTGCTACGTGCATAAGTAGTAGATGTCCAAAATATGCAAAATGGATATCCAGGCTAGGGCCTAGATTTTAAAGATTATTACATTTTAAGATATTAAAGTTTAAGAGACAATCCATTAACCATTGCCTCTATCAAATATTGTTGGATATTCGAGACATCTAACGAGATTAAAAAACGCACTTCGCATACATGAAAATAAACAATACTCTTTCCTTAAGAAAATTAAAGATTTTCTTCAGGAATTCTAACCGATTCGCCATTTATTATATTAAATTAGAAAATATACTTTCTCGGACCATTGAAATTGTTGATTAAGCTCTCACAAGAAATACTTATCTGCTGCAATTCAATTAACTCGCTCCCTGAGCTTACAATGGTATTTGTTTTAGACTTACGTCCTCGGGGTCGAGACCGCCCGGTATGATCGTGCCATCTTTGGAGCAGAAACAGTAAGGCAGCTGGCACTCGGCTGTGTCACATCTCTCTGCCAGATCCGTTGGCGCCTCTGTGGACGGAGCGGGAGCTGGAAATTATATTTATTGCTTCAATTCAAAGTTTCTAAAGTGACATAAAATTATTTAGGCATACATAATAATTTATATTAATTAAAAACAAAGCAATAAAATGAAAAAAAAAACTAAAAAAAATATCTTCAACGCAAAATAAACATTTTGTGAAATGTTGTTCATAATATAAAAGTGTCTACTTAGAACCATTTTGTGATATTATGCTTATGGAAGAGCGGAGTCCCCTACTACAGGTATTTCTTTACTTGACAGGGACTCCTGCCACTGATATAGTATATTGTAAACTTGATTATTGAATAAAGATTAATATCATTTATTATTATTATAATATGTTACTTCTACAAGTTCTTGTGTTACGGGCGTATAACGAATATTAAATTCAGGAATTTTAATAAAATTATAGACTCCTAAAATATCTACAATTTAACTGTTCCTTTACATTTTATCATACAATTCTGTTAAAAAAAACTTTAAATAAAATCATATTTGTGCGTTTTTTGTGTCTTTAAAAATCCTTTCGCTGTGATATGAATACAGATTTAAAGCGTTTAGTGGAAACTAATTATAATTAATAAAAAGTATTTTATTTATGTATATAATTTAGCTACAACTAGGTATTGTTATGACGATGTTCATACCACATAACCTACGGAAGACGGCCGTCATGAAGTTAGTCGCACAAGTATTTGGCCGTATATGACTTATGTTAAGATTCCATACGTTCACGACTATTGCGCCGCTCCGACTGAACTGAAATGTGTGATGAAGCATCCGCAGTTGTATTCTCTCTATGTTCGGTATCCATAACTCGTACCAACAATTTTGGCGTTTCAAACAAGCGTCTATCGAACTAGTTTCTCCGAGCAAAATGTTGGGCACTTCTAAGTTCGAATACCCGAATAAAGAATTTGAGCATACACTCGTAAATCTGTGTCTTAATATTGTAAATATAAAAAATAGAAATGCTTATAAGTTTATTACTTACATAAAAAAAAGATTTTAATGTTTACTATAAAGTATTATTCCAGTCTACATTATCACTGAATGACACGAGATATAAAGATAATCCATATAGGGCCGATTAAGGCAGCTAATTTAAGTTAAAGCGTTTGAAGCTGCGGGCAACAGATAAAAAATTGTAAAAATAAAAGATTACCATACAAAATAAATCTTTTCATTTAAAATAAACATATTAAGAGAGCGAAGAAACACTTAATAAATATAAATTTTGGTATGTTCCTAAGATATTTAAAATAGCTATTTTTGACAAACGAATAAATTTAGCCAATTCAAATGGAACAAATTGTAGATAAAAAAAATTGTGTCTTTAATAAATCTGACATATCTACCATATCATTAAGGTAGCGTTAACACCGAATAGCCAGCCTCACAAGGCGTTTCTTCATATTTAGAATACTTTCGTGTAAGTTTCTTCATACATATACGGCGTTAATTGCCAACACCATACAAGTACATAATATCCATACAATTTAAAAGTGCAAACGTTCCAAACTTTCTAGTTGTAAAAAAATATACATTTGCATGTTTAGGAATTATGTAAGTTCCGATAGATACGTATTTCCAATTGGTCGCTATTTTTCGCCTGCCATATTGTGTTCTCGTATGACATGGCTCGTATTTATTACTCTGTTTTCTGACAACATGGAACGCTACTTCATAATAATTTTATTTAATAACTGTTTGTCCTATATTTCAAATTTTTAAATACATTTTTTCTTAATAAAAGTAACTCGGATGAAGTTCTAAAATTGTTGGAATTCATAAAATTTCCTTTGGCAAGAGCTACGAATAAGTGGTATATGATAGCACAGACTACTTGTGTACCGAATTATGTGGTATGAGAACATTGTAGGAATATTTTCCAAACAATACTTTGACTTGTATTTTTGTCATTACCAAAAATATCATAAAAAGAAAATACAATACAATTAAAAAAACAAAAGATTCGTTTTTATTTACATACATGATGTATTAAAAACGAATTGATAAACGCTAACTTCTAACTTCCATGGGGTCAGTATTTTATTGTTTATACGTAACCTGAAGGGTTCAAAACGGCCCGTTCAACGGTCCGTCCGCACGTCTGTCACTAATCTTTGTATCTCATGAACCGTAATAACTAGACAGTTGAAATGTTCACACATGATGTGTTGCCGCTATAACAACAATTACTAGAAACAGAATAAAATAAATATTTAACGGGAGATCCTATAAAACGATTTGACCACTTTTTGATAACGGAAACAAGTAGTTATAAAGCCTATGTTTTATAGATGTACGGAATTTAGCCGGTCTTATATATTGAACAAAGAAAGTAGAAACACCCTTATTCAAGAAGCGTACTTCGCTAACTAATAAAACAACAACAATACAATAGTTTGGGTTTGACAGACGCACAGTGGCGGATTTCACATAAGTCTATGAATTGGTTTGAATGACCCTTTGCGTTCGGGAGTGCTGTGACACCTCATAGTATTGTTTGTAAAATGGGCATAACTGTTTTCGGGTTTTTTCCTTAACTTATGTTGCAAAACCTAGCTTATTATTAAAATATATTTTATGATTCTATGGTTATAAAAAGTACTCTATTAATAGGTCTTATTATACAGGCAGATTTTATAATTCTGGATAATTTTGATGAAAGATTTATAATAATTTAATAATTGAGGAACGGAACTGTGAAAAAGAGAATCTTTGAACAATTATTATAATATTAGCATTCGTGTCACACCGTTACATTACTGACACAGATGGTGTTGTGATACTCATTACATAAGACATTAATATTAAGGCTAATTCTACAAACCTGATTTTTTTGCTCAAAAAATTTAACATCACTTCATTATTTTCCATTACGCAATAAGTAGATTCCACGCTCAAAATGCATGTTCTAGTAAACGTTGTTAGACAACAATGTGACACCTTATAATAACACGTGAAGAACTTGTATCAATAACAGTCCATGTTTTTTTTAATGCTAAAAGCTTTTAAACTTTATTGAAATAGTAGATGGGTAGATGGATCATCTAAGAAAAGTATAAACGTGGCTTACGTGTGCGTGTACGACGTACGTGTACGTAAACGTGGTGACCTTAGGTCTTCTCAGACAGGATTGTCTGAGTAAACCTAAGCTCTGAATGTGGTAACATGGGCTCTGAATTACAGACTTTTATTAAGAATTCATTTTTTCAATAGGAAGACGTGACATGATAAGAGGCAAAGATTAGAGAAGGTTGCGAGCAAAAAAAAATATTAAAATGAACAATACTTTTATTTCATGGATGTCAAACTGGAAACAATACATGTCAAATAAAAGGTCAAGGTACGCCAAAAAAATTTAAAAGTAAAGTCGAGGGAGGCACAAAAGAACCTAAAAAGTCAGAGACGGAAATTAAAAAAAAATACAAACGAACAATCGAAATTCAAGTAATAAAAAATATTGAAAACCTAAAAAAAACGGATATTTCTAACGCCTGTAACACAAGTTCTTACTTTATCATGATTTTATTTACACGGATTTATGGACTGTAGTTTGTAGATAAATATATTTTACTTGATACATTTATTTTAAATACTTTCTGCTCAAAAACATTTATTATAAAACATATTAATTATATTGGCGCGTTTTGGCAGTACACTCGACTTGAAATTGGGATGAATTAAAGCTGCCATTTTTTATTCCATATGTATTAAGCTTTAGATTTATAAATTACTAGCTGTTGCCCGCGGCTTCGTCCTTGTTAGCAAAAGAATTCCTTATTTTAATGTATCCTAAAGTATGTTACTTCTAGTACCTCCGAGAATATTATGTGTACAAATTTTCATGATGACTTTATTTATTTTTATTTTATGTGGTGATACTTTCACATTAATAATATTAGTATGGATGATGTGAACAGGCTTCCGTGACGGTCCACTTTTGTATTATGAACTGTCTTTTCGATAAGTTTTTAGCAACGTAACTACACAATGTTTAATAGCTTTACTTACTTGATGCGATCGGGCCACATCTGGCTTCGGCTTTGAAGGTACAAAACTTGCTTATGTCATCAAAGTACAAACCGGACGGGCATCTGTTCATATACGGGTAGCCGTCCACACACTGAAACGAAATTACATCCTTGCTTAGTTTAACTTTTACAATACATTATTTCCTTAATTATAATTTGTAAAATGACAGCCAAAAATGTATTTTTTTACATAATATTAATGTGCCATTCTGTGTTTGTGTGTCTAAGTTCTTACATTAGGCTCTCTTCTCTTTTCTATAAGAGTTCTTACAGGAGAACGGATGGTATGAGACAGTTCAAGAGTGGAGGCCGCGTTTAGGTAGACGAAATGTTGGTCGGCCATCAGTCGCGTGGGAAGGAATTCTCTGTGCAGGAGCCGATCCATGTTGGATGCGTGGCAAGAGATAGGTTTTCTTAGCTTTTATTAAGGGAAGCCTACGTCCAGCAGAGACCGAATAAAAGCTGTTGATACATTATTAATAGCGTAAGTGACCTCTTGTGTCCACTGCTTAGCACGAATCTCTTCCTCGAAAACAGACGAGTAGTTTAAAAACAGTGGTAGAGAGAAATAGTTTACTTAGCCTAATTTGGGATGCTGAACTTTACACAACCTTGACTTATTATTTTCCGAAAGAGGATATTTTAATTTCATCACTAAGTTTTCCTTCACCGATGAGCAAATACCTATGGAGATATAGCCACGAGTAATTTAAAGATACTCTGTTTTAGAGCCTTCGGTCAGGTTTGAATTCAGACCTCTCATTTCGCAGCCGAGACCATACCCACTGAACCATCGTCACTAACAGCAGCAGATAGCAAAATAGATAAGGAATTTGTTCGGTCAGAGGGGCTCCTTACTTTTATCTTCGTGAAAGTCATTTGGCCTACAGTTCCGGAAAATATAGAGAGAAAACCAACATGCCAGATAAGATTAAGATCTTAACACTCATGAAGTCCGCTAATTTGAGAAGAATCGCCTTACTCGCTAAAGGTCTAAACTAAATGTCTATATAAAAATATTGTAAATAATTTTGTATTATTGTAGCTCATTTTAATAAATAGAATTTCGTTAATACAATGTTATAACTAGTCAATGTAATTAAAAGTAATCATTATTTTGTTACCGGTTTTAATTAAAATAAACCAACGAGATTATTGTTTATGGCAGATTAATATTTTAAGTAATCTGATTGTATTATTTGGATTACATTCGGACGCATTAAATACATTATTATTGAATTAGTATATATTGTAAATATTTTTTTTATTCATGATATAATTATAAAGATACATATAACTTTAAAACTATATTATATAGTATAACATAATTATATATAGTAGTACAAAAATAGTGTGTATTAAAAAAATCCATATTATTATAATACTTATATATATATCCTAATATTATCCTGGTTTTCATTTGAGATTATAACAAGCTGCTATATCACATGCATGCCATGCCATGGCGGCCATACTAATTTAGAAACGGATTTTTCGTGAATAAAACCTATGTTTTCATGACAATGCCAAAATTATACTAAAGGGATATTACAAAATACTAGATGTATATTCATTCAGTAAAATTTGATATGAATATTTCCAATATTTGAGAAATTTTCATGTAATAAATTTTCGATCTGCTATTATTAACATTCCACTAAAGTAACTAAAATTGAGAGTTCATAATATATAAGTATACGTACCTACGTGATAATAATAGTTGAACCATTAAACGTGAAAAAATTACAATATTTTAGTTCCTACTATTCGAATATCCGCTTTAAAATTATGGAAAACTCATTTTCAACCCAACTTGCCAGCGAAAAAAGCTTTGTACGCTAAAGTCAAACTAACGATCAATTATTCTCTTTTTTTTAATTAAGCCCCTAGCTACATGGCTCCATTGTAAAATATGACGTTTAATTTAAGCCTTGTAAATTCTTACATGCGACAAATTTTACGGAAAAAATCTATATTATACAAAGAAAATTGAAGTGTCTGTTTGTAATAATAAAAAAACCGCTCTTTACTAATGCATAATATGAATATGTATACGATTATATTATGTACCAAAATAACGTTTTTTACAACTTTTGTCTGTCTGTTTGTTCCGTCTAATCTCTGAAATGGCTGGACCGATTTTGACGGCACTTTTACTGGCAGGTAGCTGTTATAATACGGAGTAACTTAGGCTATATAAATAATCATCATCAAAGTAAATTATTAAAAAAAATATATAGGTAAATCTAAGTTAACGCGGGCGAAACTGCAGACAACAGCCCGCTAGCGATGAATAGTAATTGGAAGATAATCTTAGTGTGCTTCACAACCACAACTATCCTACTACAAGGCTACATGATAGCTTATTTGATCATATGACGATCTTTTGCAAAGTTGTTGTGCATGCACACAAAGGTCTCTGAGTTAGTATGACCAATTTTCAATAGATGGCACCACTGTTATTCCAATGAATTTCAATATCTGTGTCGTTCCTTTAAATTTATTTTACTTGATGGCGTAGCAACGGGCTTAGGGTACAGCTAGTAAATAAATCATGATAGTTACGATTTTTTTTTCTATTTCACCCAGACATCACCTAGTCAGTCAGTGCAATACAAGTGTTGTGTATTAGTAAAGTGCATTTTACTTTCACATTTGACAATATTTCATATTACGTATATTAATTACAATTAAATATTTCGCATTACTTAAAACATTGATTGTTCGTGTTATTAACGTTGCTCCAATCGCTAGTATATTATTATATTTCAATAATAATTGGCAGGAATGCAGCCGAGGTATAGTCCTCGCCACTTTTAAAGTCCTGCGACTAATGCCTGAACTAAATTTGACAACATTGACATCTTGACATCTGTCTGGAGTAAGAAGTTGTGATATTTTAAATTGTTTTACGTAAAATATGGAGCATATAATATAAAATAAGGTGTTAAAATGTAAGGCCATATAATGATTGTTAAAGTGAAATAATTTTGTGAATTAGAAAGTAAAAATAAACAACAATTAATCCCGTTGAATAAAATGTTTATAAATGTCACTGCCATGACAGGTAAATTTTAGAGATGCCAGAGTCACTCATTTTTGCCTAATTTATGGTTAAAATATTATCATTAACTCTATACCTACATTTATCTTATGATATTTTAAATGAATATAAATACAAGGTAAAAGAATTAAAACCTTGTTCAGATGAATGATATTTTCAGGTGTTTCTGTAAAAAAAGTCGAATAACAAAGGAAGTAACAATGGCAGCAATTACTTCTGAGAAAATCGTCACTCCTGGCAAAAGCCGAACACATCCGAAGAAGCTTGTTTTAGATGAATTCTACTAATCGGTTAAACGTAAAAAATACGACTGAAATATTTACAAAAAAATGTTTTATTTTACTAAAACCTGGCAGGGAGATTTTTATTTTGCTGCTATAATGATTTTTGTTATTATTATCATCATCAGTCTTTATCAATGTACTACTGACCATAGGCCCTATAATTATTTAATTTTTTTATTGTACTAGACTTGGTGGAAAATCATTACAATAGAAATTGGCAACATTGAGTTATAAGATCGCAGCGCCGCGTCTATCGGACTTCTAAAGTGGCGATGACTATATATTAAAATTACATTAAGTGTTCGTTAAATGTGAAATTTACATTTCAAATGTCAAAACTCGCGCCTCCAAACAAATTAATTACGGCTGATATCACACTTGCGGTAGCGAGCGAGATCAAAGCGAGGCGAAAGCGTAGCCAGTGTTCAGAGTTGCCTGTTACTAAAAGGATACCTGGAACGAGTCTACTCATGTGTAGCCTGAGACAGCCTCTGCCAGTGAGCGACAAAGTGCCTGTCCTGCTGTTTCTCTCCGAAACACAAGGTTCTTCTCCTGTTTTAAGGAGGAATTAGGGAAGATGGCTACGCCCGGTTTCCGAAAGTTGATCAAAGCAACAATTAACAAATCAACTGTGAAGTGTCTTGTTAGGTATCAAATGAGTTGCTAGAAGCATGGTTAAATTACTTAATTTGATCAGTCTATTAGTTGACATAAAAAGCTAAAAGCTGTTAAATTTTACTCTAGAATCGTATGTTAACCGCCATTAACAGCCGTGTTAGTTGACATACACTTTGACTAACGTTTCAGAAACCGGGTCAGTCTCAACTCTCAATGCAGATAAGAGCGCGGCACCGCGCATCCGTCCCAGGTACATTAATGCAGTACGCCAGGTAAACAGAGTTCAATTCTAAGCAAAATATCCTGTATGCCTACTGTTAAATTTGAGTGACGAAATGCCATGACCTACTTGCCGCCCGCTCGCTACAAACTTGTGGCGATTTTTCGCACTCGCCTCGCTTTTGACTCGCTTGCAAATCGCCGGTGTAATATGGCCTTAGAAGTGCTAGTAGATCTGTCCAGAACCAGTTAGGTCACTCTATAAGCAGCCATTAAAATGCTAAAGCACTTCCTTATTATATATTATAGTATTGAGATTGTGTTAATATAAAAACAGATATTTATATAAGAATATTTGAAGAAGGTTAAGTCAATAGATCAAGGCTCTTTTTTGTCATATTATTAGCAGATTAGAGAAAGTTTGACCTATGTATGTTATAATTATAATATCATGGTCGCCCGGTGCATTAGTGTAGTGTTCTTCTGCTTGTGACTGTGGCATTGTGTTATAAATAATAAAAGTATATTATATAATTTAGATAATAATAATAAATTTGTATGCTTAAAACATAATATCGCTGTCATGATTATTCAAAGTTGCATTATCGGCACCGTAACACCAATTCTCAGCTACCAAGGAACTAAATTAACGAGGTGTATTGGTTTAATAATACTCAAAAATAACGGGTTCGATTCCTGACAAGGAATATAGATTAATCAAAAATTTATTAATGCAGATTTATTTTTTATCAAAATAAGGCTTGTGACTCCTTTGAGCACTTTAAGCTATTCCTTGTAGTTTCGGATTTATCCATCTACGTGTAGTTGAAAAATTCAACATGTATAAAGTTTGAAAACCCAACGCAAACAAAAACCCAAAATGACATCATTGTTAAGTGCATTTCGCTTTCTCAAACAAATAAATCCAAAAAGCGTTGTTATTGTAACCCCGAATTCGTAAAAGAAATAAAAGAGATGATGATGATGATAATAATAAAGCTTTATCTAGAATATAAATTAAAAAACTATATTATTTAAGCCCGGTATATGTGTCAACGATATTATATCATAGCTTTATCGATCGAGTGTGCGAAAATTACTGATACACACGATATCGTAGCGATTTGCGCTACGATATCCTTGTCGCGTAAATCGGGCATAAGTCGTGTATTGAAATATTAGTGTATTAATTTAAATATATGAATAATAAACTTGTTATTGATGTTAACACCTAACCTATGTTTGACCTTACAAAATAGGTGAATCTAAATTCATGCTTTCAATGAACATTTTTCTAAATTTAAGTTTGATAGGCAAACGAGCAGTTGTCTAGTTCAGCCAATTTATTAATCCGGCGCCTGTCTTAAAAAGGGAGAATCGTCTGTGTCGGTATTATTAATTATTGCACTGCCCGCTTTTATATTTTTTCCGAAATAATGATGTTTCAAGAAAGAAATGAGCAATCAATGGCTGCGGCTGTAGCGGTGTACCACAGAACCTCTTTCACCAGTAAATGGCAAAATAGAAAAAATACTAAAAAATTCCTTAATTTACTATCATCATCATCACACTCATCAGCCTTTATCCATCCACTGCTGAACATAGGCCTCCTTCAATGAACTCCAAGAGAGCCGATCTCTTGCCACTCACGCACAACGCTGACCGGCCACTGCACAGAGATCGAACTTAGCTATCATCATCATCATCATCATCAGCCTTTATCTGTCAACTGGTGAACATAGGTCTCCCTCAATGAACTTAGCTCTATACTCCATTATAAATCGGGACCAGTGTTAAAATAAATATTTTAAAGCAATTAAATCTTGGTTCGCGAAAAATTAACGAAGTATTGACGCGCAGTCCAAGTCAATTCAAAATGTGTGCGTAAAATTGGTCTTGGAATGGCTATTGTGTATGGAATACCTATTCAATCATCATCAGACTCTGCTAAACTACATCTCAGACTCTATCCGTCCACTGCTAAACAAGGACCTTCTTTGTTGACGTAGAAATGCTTTGTGCATTTACCCGAGGATTGGTCGGCTGTGGAATTCTCAACGCCTACCTACCACCTGGTTAATGGTCAAATTGCACTCACCAAAACTATACTTATAAAAATATATTATTATAATTCCGTAATAACATTAAATTTACAAATTTTTACTACAATATGATATTGTGTTTGATAGTTTATGTCATTACTTTATCTAGGAATATTAGTAAGGATAAAGTGTACTAAGCCAATATAACACTATACGACAATACGATGTTCTATAAATAATTCCAGCGTAAATAGAATTTCATAAAACGTTACAATTTAACATTGCTTACGTTGAAATGCGATACAATATGGCGCTCGAAAATAATCATTGAATCTATTTCTAGTTTGATCATTAACCAAAAAACAAGAATAAAATTATATAAAAGCTGTCCTTGCCCCGCATAACTAAGCGGACATTTCTTGCTTAATGCAGCAAGAAAACTTGAAATACACAGCAAGAGCGATTTATTATTGTCTCATAAGTTTACTATTAGTGTCATCGTGAAAAATGGAAACATACTTTTTACATTACTTTTTACTCAACAAACTAATTAATATTCTTTAAGAACTTTGAGTCTAACTATGGCCTCCTAATAATCCCTCCTCCTAACCTGCCACGTCTGTTATCCGTAAAGTTTATCTGACGTTAGAAATATAATATTATAATTAATAATTGGATATATTTTTTAACAATAATAAATACATTGTAATTTAGGAGTAATAAAAATAATAATATAGCTGATAAAAATTTAACATAATAGTTTATCTTTATAGTGTGAGATTCAGATATAAAATATAGTTTTTGAAAAAAATATACATATTACACAATTATATAATAAAAAATAAACTATTCATGAACGTTATCGTCATTTAAAAAGTTTTTTCATGCCTAACATGAAAGAATAATCAATATTCCAGGAAAAAATAACTTAAATATTATTTCACTATTACGTAAAGACAATAAATAAAAGCTCGTTACCTGGTAGAAGCGCCTGCAGGTGGCGGGGTCAGCGAAATTGCCGTTCCCTTGGACACCTCCCGGACAAACGAACTCCTCCGCCTCCTTGTCTTTGTCCTTTTGACAACTCACTGTAATTACAATTCATTTCATTAATTGTCAATCAAACGAATTATTCATTCATTAATAAAAAAAGGGTTCCTTTTTGCGTATAAATTGAGTTACTTAATTTAAAATTTGCGTCGTTGATTATAATTGAATATTATATTTTATATTAGTTTTTTTTATTCGAAAATTGTTGTTATTAAGTCAGCTCGTTTTTAATGTGGATGACGTTAAATGGATTGTAAAGTGCTAGTCGAATAAACAAAAATTTTTTTAATATTAAACAAGTAAATATATTTCAGCTTGATAGGCACTCTGACCGGCGTAGTACCTCCTAGTAAGTAGACGAAGTCACCTATTAACATAAACTAGTTTACCTGGAACTAGCCCAGGCAACAATGTTTGTGTTGCCTATCCTGAGGCATTAGATGTTATATCACGGTGTCAGTAATTAACTGCCGTTCTTGCCGCTCTCTCCGAAACACAGCAAAGCTGTTTCATGACAGAAACCAGCAAAATGGTGGTACCCATGCAGCCGAGATGGCGGCACAGCGCATTCTTAAACCTCCAAAATGCCCACCGACAAAATACTTCAATCAAACTTATTGCGATCTTTTTTTTGTTGATATCTTGTACATTATTTCTCATACATTAAGTAAAAAGAATTTATTACGTAAGGTACTTTTGATGTTACTTAATAATAACAACTATTATAACTCAAATAGAAAGATTCCTAAAATTAAAATTTTCGACATCTTATTTTGTCTTTTTACCGTTGTGTAGAAAAGCGAATGTAAAATGATTCACACGATACAATAGGCCTGTTTTACAGCTTATAGTGACGAAAATTAGTTTATATAATAAACCTTTATTATATTAAGGTAAAGAGAAACATCTAGAAATACAATTTGATGAAACTGGAAGGTTTACTTTCCAAGAGATATAGATAAAGAATCATTAATACAATGTTATTATACTCGTATTTAAGATTACGTGTAAAAAATAATCAAACGGAGTCTGAATCCGAATTGTAAACAGATGTAAAAATTATAATAATAAATTATAAAGTTTTTTTTTAATGCAAAGTATCAGTCATGTTAAAATAAATATCGATTATTATAGGTAAATTTGAATATTTTTTTTTCAGTGTACCAAAGAGTTCTTATACCATATAAAGTGAAGTAAACATACACGAATTGTGTGACGCATAGATACAACTTTCCCGTACCGTTGGGAAGCCTTGAAGACGGTTAGTTACAAATTATAATGTTACACACAGACGACAGGAGAGGACTTGATGAATTAAACAAAATTTTTGCATCTGAGTACGAACCAATTAAATAAAGCAAAGCAGCATGACAAAACATCATTATTATATACTACTTTACAAAAGCACACTTTTAAACAACTCTTTACTAATAAATAAAAGCTTAAGGGCCTGTTTCACAATCTCCCGTTAAGATCCCTATAGGCTATTGGCAACGTATTTGACAGATGTTTGACAGATACTCCATACTCTATCTGTCAAACATCTGTCAAATATGTTGCCAATAGCCTATAGGGAACTTAAAGGGAGATTGTGAAACAGGCCCTAAAAGTTTTTACGCACTTAACTCTACCACGGAGATTAAAAAACTGCTTTTGATATCCTGTTGCTTATAAATAATATCTACTATTTTTATTCCATAAGAAGTTGAGCGAAACCGCATATCCTTGCTAGTATTACACACAATCTTGTTATGATGGACTTACATTGACCCACTCTTATTCAATAGAGTTAAGAGTTAACACGAATCAAGCTCTATCACTCGACAAAATACATCATCCTTTACATATATAATGGCAGATATGAGATTATACATTATTAGGGTCAACCAACGCATTACAGGTTACGAGGGTGGCCTAAATACAGTTAAAATATATATATTTTAATACTAAATGATGATTATTATGAAATTTTCCTATTTTCACGCAAACGTGGGTTGATTATCGTTTTTTTTCCCAGATCACACTAATGTCATCGAAATTATTTCTCAAAAAAATCCTATCACTTGAAAATGAAACAACTTTTAGGGATTCTATTCCGGTTTATTAAGTAGGTCCGTTCCCGCTTTACAGCGTTTTGTCCTCCCGCGAAAAATTAATCTCCGGCATGTATGCACATTAATTTATAACCACTGCACCTTTTTTGTTGTGTTGGTTATGGGCAAGACATGGTTTCTATTAAAAAAAAATATTTATATTTATTAAAAACTGATGGCAAAAGTTTTGCATTGCAGCCAAAATGTGCGGCATTAACGGATGATACCTCTCGCTCACATAACACCGACGTAAAGTGACTATACTCTCGCGTTTTATGCGGTATGAGTTACCGGTGGATTGCGGAGATAGGGAAAAGGGGAGCAAGGCATAGCCTTAGTTGTAGAGTTGTCTATGGGCGTCAGTAGTAACCATAAGGCTTCGACTGCTCAGTTGCCTCTTCCTAACATTGAAAAAAATACTTTTGTCCTATTATATAGTTATGGATGCTAAGCCGGAGGTCGTGGGTTCGATTCCTCCCAGGACAAATGTTTGTGTGATGAGCATGATCATATTTGTACTGTCTGGGTGTAATTTATCTATAATAAGTATGTATGTATTGAGGCATATCCTACAAATATTATAAATGCGAAAGTTTGTAAGTATGGATGTTACTCTTTCACGTAAAAACTACTGAATGGATTTTAATGAAACTTCACAATAATATTTAGCTATACATCAAAATAGCACATAGGTTTTTATCTACGTACTCCCACGGGATCGGGATGTACGCGGGTAAAACCGCGGGCCTCTGCTTGTGGACTATACATCAGTCGTCTGTTTACTACAATAGTCAATATGGGTTCTGCCTATTTTGGGATCAGATAAGCGTGTGGTAGTGGTTCCAACATATAATTATTATTGTTATTTAGACTAGGCCATGGTAAATTTTGCTATTAGTGAAATTAAATTTAGTCGTGCGAATAACAGTAGCTAGGTACGCTCTATATTGTGGTCGTATTTGTTTGTTAGAGAGTGGATTTTGATTAAAATGTTATACGATGATATTTAGACGAATAATTATTTTATTTTTCATGTCATTACCAAATAATCGCACGTGATAATTTATTCAGAGCGAAGGATGTTTTAAAAGCATGTATAAAGAAGAAAATATGTTTTAAAACCCTACATCGTTGTTTTTACTTGAGTCTGCATGTATGCATGCATAATGCATGCACATGCACACAAACACACACACGTGTACACTTTCATCCTCTTTAACTAGTAACATTTTCCTTATGTATTTTATACGTACTCCAATTTTATTTAAGTCCAGTTTATATTCGTTAATTATTTAAAAACAACAAACATATTGATTAAGCTTCACAGCTCGTATGTGGTTTCATCTAGCAGGTTGATGTTATTAGCAGACAAGAGGAACCAAGGAAAAGGGAGTATTGAAAATAAACGCAGCTGCGGTCACAAACGTGGATGCGTCGGTCTGTGGTTGTTCAATGTAATGAAATTTGTATTTTGGATCACAATGGATGCAATATGTTTCGAATATTAATTCACGTTAATCATTATCAGTATTGACTAGATTATATTGAGCATGAGCTGTCGAACCGCGACTAGCGGAAGGCCGATGGCTAGGAATCGGCCATTATGATATATATATGAATAATATAAATAATATCATGATCTGAATAATGCTTTTTTCCACCGACTTCAAAAAAAGAAGGAGGTTATCAATTCGTCTGTATGTTTTTTTTTTTGTATGTTTGTTACTCGATTACTCCGCTGTTTAGGAATGGATTTTGGTGATTCTTGTTTTGTTAGTAAGCTTATGTTTCTGAATTGGTCCCATATTAATTTGATTTGATAATGCTTATTTAGTTGGTTTTGTATACCCAGACGATTTTCTCATTTTATTACTTGTCGATGTAATATGAATAATATGAACAAAAACCACTGAATAGGATATTTTGGAAAGTATCAAAGTATTGTGAGGTCATCATCATCAACTTTCATACGGCCACGGCTGAACATAGGTTCCCTCAATAAACGCTAAGATGTCAGGTCCCTTACCATTAGCATCCAACACTGATCGGGAACGCCAAAAATTTTGCAAGAAAAAATAAAAACTATATACTATTACTTATGTATAAACTTAAAACTAAAAAGTACAAAATAAAATTAATTTTAAATAAAAAACCGAAAACCAACTTCAAAACTATACCTTAATTAATGTACAACTAAAAATTTTAAAATAATATTGAAATACTTCGAAGTGAAGTAGAAGACGTATACTATTTAAAATCGGGTATTTTTGAAGTCGGTACCAGCCAAAACATGGCTGTCCTTCACAGGCATCTTCTCAATACTTATTTGTATGTGATTGATCATTAAAATATCCTCTTTGGCTGGTACCGACTATAATATAATGAGAATGAGACTATAATATAATATAATGATAAAATATAATATAATGAGGCCTACATCAATCTGAGAAGTCGCAAGTTTGAATTTGCACGTAGGTTTAATACCTACGACTTAATATAATCAATAACTTAATATTTCCTGTACCTATTTGCATGAGGATAAACGAGTTTTAACGTTAAATAGTTTCATTAATATGGTAGATTGTGTGAGGCAGAAACATACATGGGATGAATGTACGTATGTTTTTTTTCCACTCGCATCTCTCAATCATCTAGATCTAGACCAAGATATAAAAACGTCTATGTACTCATTAAAAATTAACCTCCAATTTTAAAAGAGATCTATAATACCTTTTTTTATTACATTCATACACAAACTAGTTTGCAAGTTTCAAATATGAAGTAAATAATATTATAAATCAATACAGCAAAATGCGAGTGGCGGGGATCGGTCGTCTTGGTGTTCATTGACAGAGGCATACGTTCAGCAGTGGATGGATAAAGGCTGATGATGAAGATAACAAAATATATATTTTTTGATAAAAAATGCATTATAATGATAAACAAACATTCGATAGCGAAATCCCTAATGAGCCAAGACGTTATAAAATACCTAGAAGCATAGGAATTCTAGTTGGAAGTCACTCAATTTGCTTAGGAAATATTTGCCGCACTAAATTGAAACCCACATTTATGTTTTGCTCTAAGTAAATTGTTTAACGCACTTTGTATTCATACAACGTTGTCCAAAGCTGTCTGAGTATGGAATGTGAATAATTATCCTACGTAAGCAGCCCGCAACCTTCCGCTAAGTTTGTTTAAAAAACGACACGTCAATATTTCCCCACAATGACCTCTGCGATGCAAAACCATGGGAACCGCATGAATAGTGAAAGAGTTTATGAATAACAAGCTGTTGCCCGCAGCTTCGCCTCCATTAACAGATTTACAACAGCATCTTAGCGAGATTATAATATAATATAACCTATATCTGTCCCCGATAAATGGTCTATCTAACACTGAAATTTTTTTTCAAATCGGACCAGTTGTTCATGAGATAAGAGTATATATATAAATGTGTACTAGATATAGTACAGTATGACACTTCATCGAAAATCACATCATTGCAAAAGGATTGGTATATACTCACATTAAAACATTTAGTTTTACATTTCGATCAACATAGTTTACAATCTATGGATAAATCATCATCATCATCAACAGCATGCATCCGTCCACTGCTGAACATAGACTTCCCGGATAAATAAACACCTTCAAATAAATTGATTATTGACAACTTCTAAGTTTCACTGAGCCAAACTCAGCAACCCCATGCTTATCATTTTATGCACATCTTTACTTTATGATGAGGTATGCTTTTAAATAACAAATTAAACTATTTGCCATGACTTGCTACTTGTGATTTAGCCATTAATTTTGTGAAGGTTTTGGAGTAACTGTATGTCCGATATTAAGGAATAATAAGGATATATATATAGATGTTTTATCATTATTTATTACATTTTTTGAATGAATGAATTATTTATAGAAATATTTGTAGCTAATGAAGAGAACATTTTCAATTCAAAAAACATCTATAAGTAGTACTAATAGTCGTTTCGCGATCTCCGACAAATGTTTTGAGACAAAAACTACTTATTGTACAACTTGTAGGCGTTTGGTCCACTTGCAGGTGAAGCAATTAAGGTTTCGAGTGTCTACTAATAAAAAATGTCATGAACGTAAATCAGACAACATACTCAATAAACCTGTCTAAGACCAGTTATCCATTATCACATTGAGCAATAAAACATGTGTACTCAAATGAATTAGTGTTATTTAATACAAAATTATCAGGAATATTTATAGCACAATTAACTCTCCTTCGTGGTTTCACCCGCTACAAAAAAAATATTCCCTAAGCTATCAGATTCAAAAAGTTTTTTTTTATTAGACTGTACCTAAGTTTCGGAGACAAGCGCTTTAAAACAATACTAAAAGACACTTCTGTCATGAAATATTAGTAGTATAATGATAAGTTTGTATCTTGGCAAACAAAAAAAAAGTTTGTATCCATCCATACTTTCCAATTCCAACTTCTAATTGCTAAATGAATTAAATGTTTCATGTCATTGCTATATTTTGTTTAGGCAATCTTCTGAATAACATCAAAAACAAAAAAAAATTACCTACGATGACTGAAGCCTAGATCAGAGATCTAGATTTTATTACATTGTTAAAGTTTTTGAAATTCGATTTTTTGGCAGAGAACCGTTCGAAACACAAGTAGTTCTACGAAAATGAAATTTTAGTGTGTTATTTTTGTCAATGCATTTTTATTATATACGTCATGTTCTAAGGATACGAAAACACGATTAGTAAAAATTGCCCCAATTGATTTTCACTCCTAATAAGTGTCCATTTCTTTTCTTATTTTGCTAATTATTCCGAAACTTTTTTGACAATTACTTTATACTTTCGGGAATTAAGCCGCATTTGGCCTTGGTGATCTTAGGTACATGAAATACAGTGTCTTCCGTCTCTTGATTTAAAAGCAACATCTATCTCTTGGGAATTTTTTTTTTTGGGACCATAAATTTGATTAAAAACTAATTGTCATTATTGTTATGCATACTATTATGACTATATTTATTTGTGGACAAGAGATTTTTTGGGATACACTTACCATATTTCCTTTGTTGGCTAATCCGGCAACTATCAAATTAGAAAAACCGGCCAACTGCGAGTCGGACTCGCGCATGTAGAGTTACATACTATTATACTTAAAACGTAAAAGATTAGCAACAATATAACAAAAATAAATTGTAAGAGCGCACACGCAACTCAAAGGACTATCTTATTTGGCGTGAACCATGACTCCAGTTATAGGATACACATTATTTTTAACTTTATTTGTGCTTTAAGACCAACCTTTATATTGAATTTTGTGAGTCTAGGTCAACGGGAACTACCGTATAGGGTTTCGGCCCGGTACCTATAGGGTACTTCCAGTTGGTCTAGAATAATTAATTTTGCTTAAAGCAACGTGTTACAGTAAAGAGAAATTCGGAAAAAAATATGAAAATCAAGGTAAATTTTGATACTAAGAAGTTTTCGTAAAAACTAAATTAGCACATAACTTTTTATCGTGTTTATACACCTAATAAAAACTATCAGTACCTAGACTATTCACAAAGAGTTGGGTTGATACTTTACTTTATTCTTTTTAAAAACGCAAAAACGCTTTCAATTTCATAGCTATTCCTAATGTCAAGTCCAACATCGAAAGATAGCACGCTGGTGATGATAATGAATGACCTTAAGCAAAAACAAGATGTGCTTAAATCATTCAATTTGTATGAGTAAATGTCACCGTCATTCTTAAAAAATAACCGGCCACGACTCAATGTCAAGTGAAAGAAGGACGAACGTGCGGAAAATTATATACTTATCTAAGAAGGTTTATGGGCAAGTACCGTAATGAGCGCTTTCCAAAACACTACTCACACAATGACTAATTGATATAATAGCACGTTAATGATTTATTATTGATTTGGCAATGCAGCTCGGCATAATCGGCTCAATTTCGCTTCCTATTGTACCTTACGTGTGCTAATGTAACTTTTCAATGACTTTCACTTATTCAATGTAACAGTTACGCTACCAACGAGTAATCTGAAGAGAAAAATTAATGTTACATCCAAAACACTTGCATAATAATTACGTATGATTAATTTGTGTTGGATAACATTTTAAAAAAAGAACTTAAAATTAAAAAAAAAAATTAACACAGATAACTAACCGCACAAAATTAGGGCACAAAAAATAAATATTTGCGTAAATGCTGACATGATGGTCCGCACACTGGTCACTTTGTAAAACGTCATGGCACCTTTCACCACCGCGCGCGCACTGCCAAGACCGAGGTAGCTCACCCTGCCACCTAAGCCTCCGTCTGTGGACCCGTCTGCACGGCTTTCTCCTTCTATCTGATTTGCATACATCTACCATAATAATTATGATTGTTATTGTAGTCGTGACTAAATGCTATTGAATTACATAATGTAGAAAATAATACGCGGCTTCAATTATGTGTTATTTTATGAACTATTATGAAATAATTACTAACTTAAAATTTGTGAAAATTCGTTTCCATATTAATATTATGTTTAATGAATATTTTATGTACAAAAGTTTTTTTATTTTTTATTTTTTGGATAAGTGTGAATACCATAATGATCTTTGAATTTGGAAACTCTCTATATATGGCTAGATATATTATATACGCATCCAAAATATTATACATACGACTTTATGAACGTCACTTATCATCATCATAATATTATCGAACAGGGGCCTAGCGAAAATGCCATTAAGAAGGCGTTAGCGAAGTTCGAAATGATAAAATGTATAGGATGGACCACATGATTAAGCGTGGCCTTATGTCAATCGCATACATTTTATCGTTTTCGAACTTCGCTAACGCTTTCTTAATGGCATTTTGGCTAGGCACCCGGGACCTTTCATTGAAAGCCGTCTTGCCTTTCTTTCATTCTTATGGTAAATGGAACAGTAATAAAGCCTAACTACCACAATACACATCTTGTGAAGAACAACCCGTGGGCTGTTCTTCACAAGATGTGTATTGTGGTACCGTGAGCATCATTCTGTCTCCCGAATACAGTCCAAAACTTAATTTAAAGATTCAATATTAATTAGAAAGTATTTTTTCATCCTGGACTGTTCTGGAAGCTGCATTTTATTGATACGGCTATTGGCGATACGGTGTAGTAGTGATAGGATTTAGAAGGCCGATTTTATGTCCGTTCTAAGTCCGGGAGGTCAAACAAGACCAATCCAGCTGCATCGAGGAGTGTGACGGGGGAATGTTGTTTCTCCGAAACTGTTCACCAGTGCTTTGGAGGGCGTCCTTTTACCTTTAAGTTTATATAGGACAGAAAGTGGCATTAGCATTGACAGGGACGCGGCCGTTATCGTTATAATAGTGACTGATTCGCTGGAAGGCTTACAGGAGAAGCTCTATAAATAAATCTGACCGACTTTTTGGGCCTTAGTATGAACTTGGACAAGGCGACAGTCGTGTTCAATGAATACGTTCTTCCTAGACCGGTTAACGTCGATAGCAAAACCCTCGAAGTGGTACAAAAGTACGTCTATCTTGGGCACCCAATAATTTTAAAAAAAATTCAATTATATTAATCAGTGTAAGCGTGTAACCCCAGCTCTACGATTTTTTTTAAGTCGCTATCGTTGTTTAAAAGCTGGTATTTCCAATTAGGTCCCATATTAATTTGATCAAGATTTGACCGTGTTTGAGTTATACTCAATTATGCTTACTTGGTTGACTACTTAACTTTATGCTCATTTTAGGTATGACTTGTCGATGTAAAATGAACACTGTATATGATTCTCTGGAAGTGCATCTTATACAGATTAAAGTGTTTTCAGGTTGTAATATCCATTCTTATTAGTGATTTTTTGTGATAATTGTTCTTTAATAAATGCCGGTAATCCGCCGTTATTGCTTTTAATTAAGTACAGGCATAAGTAATGTGTATTGTTCACAGAATTCAAAATTGGTTTTATTTTTGGTTTAAGCCCTATCTTTGTTCGTGTCAATAAAACGGCGCCGTTTCATACGAGCAACGCGTTGTACAGTTCTGCCCATATTTCAAACAAATGAAATCAGTTGTTGAATTTCGAATTCAGAAAATTTACAGAATTTTTTAAAAGTATATATAAAAAAAATAAAACTGATAAATAAAAAAAATAATAAAATTATAAGTACCTAGTTTTATTTCCTTAACTTTTGTGTAGATATAATATCTTTTGATCAACTTATTCTTCTACTAACGTCATACTTTTAGAATTGGCGTAAGCCAAGGTAGGTTAATGGTAGGTGCCTAGGCTGAGGTGACCTTATTGCCTGCAGATCTGGGACCCTCAAAGAGCGGCTGAAAGTACTCTCAGGTACTATTCCCACGAGGGGCAAGATCAACCCTAAGATCTTAGCTACATCTATAATAGATTTATTGCGTTATGGGAAAAAAGATTGATTGGTACGAACGAGTGCAGCAACAAATACGACATAGGTAATACAAATAATATTTTATTATTCTTCTGTTTCAAAGAAAAGTTTGAAAATGACATAATTTAATAATGGCCAACTTTGCTATTATAATATGTAGATCGTTTTAATATTATTTCAGTTGATTAATCCCAAAAATCATAAAAAGCAACTTTTATGGACGTCTCAAGAAGATACCAAATAAATTTCTGAGTAATAAATCCAAGGATTTCCTAGCATCAAATGTTGAGCAATAGGTTGAATATTTGGAAACCTAATGAAATGCCACGGAAAAGATATGCTGAGATAGTCAATACATTAAAAATGATGCTGCGAGTTCCTAGTTCCTAGATCGTTTGTTACAACCTATGCTGTGAGTTCGATTCATTTGATCTTCTTAAATATTGTACATTTTAATAAATTATAATAAGAACCTGGTTGACCGAGCATTTGCTCGGTACCCGGTAGTGATTAACTACGATAAAAATTTTCTTCCAAAAAAATTATCTTAAAAAAAAAGGAAAAAAAAAAATTGGACTGGAGATTCGAACCAGGCTCGTTCGGATTTAACTGCCTAATTTCTTCACTATGCTATCATGACATACTATTTGACAGCCAAATTTACGTTCGTATTCTAATCAGATTTTATGGTAACACGGATAAAAAAAGTTTTCTAAAAATTTTTCCTAGCTAGATCGATTTATCGCCGTTTTTAACCCATGTATTATTCACAAAATTTCATGAAAATTGTTGGAGCCGTTTCCGAGATTCAGATTCTATATATATATACAATAATTGCTCGTTTAAAGGTATAAGATTAAGTATGTGTTAGGTTTATAAAAACTTGAAATTACCATTTGTTCAAATTTTAGTATTTAGATAAGTTCCGGATAGGCTATTCACAACAAATTTGACAGATAGAGTATATAATATACTCAATATTCTGTCAAATATGTTGCCGATAGCCTATCCGGAACTTATCTGGAGGTTGTGAAACAGGCCCTAAAGATATTGTATTGAGTGAGATACGCGCCTGAACAACAATGTTCTTTTTTTGATATTAACACAGTCTATGTTTTTAATTATTTTTTTAATCATACTGCAAAATAATATATTATTGAGGTATTATTTGAACATGAACTTAAATTTTCATGTCTTTATCAGTATTTTCGTTCAAAAATTGCGGATCGCAAATGAAGATCAATAACGTTAAAAATCGATTTGTCAAAGTCAGAGATCGGTTAAAGAATACGCATAACTATCGCTTTCTTTTTTTTTCTTTACCAATCGAAAAACCCGATCTGCATAACATGGTTAATAAAACAGTTGCTGTTTTAATGTTGACAACATGCTGTTTCAGAATCTTATATAGATGATTTAAAGCATGGGAGTAGATAAATTTGTTTCGCTTATCTTCAAACTCGGATAAATCCAATACTAAGAGTTTTTAAGAATTTGGTATCAAAAGACAGAGTAAAAAAAAAATACTTTCAAACAGTTTTATCAAAGGTGTATAGATCCTCGTTGTTCATAAGCAATAAGCTGTCAAAATCATAACATTTTATCAAAATCAGACAGATCCATGAGACAGGTTTTTTCAAATGTAGATACATCCATGTGAGTCAATCAGTGGATGCCGTTTCTGTATTTTTATCAGATCCAGATAAATCCAGATCAGTTAAATTAAAACTATAAATCCACACGTATTTTTTTAAATGTAGATAAATTTCATGCCATTATATCAAATGAAGGTAAATACAATCTAAATATCTAATTTTTGAAAGAATGAATGGTTTTAACACTGAATGTACTAAACAGGATTGTTTTGTTCAATACTCTTGCAACAATAAAAAAAATCTGCCTTTTAAATCATCGCATTAAGTTGATTATACTTTTTTTTTAAGTATCTCCTAAGTGGGTAGAGTGGATTTACCCGAGTTTGAAGTTAAGCGACACAATAATATTATGACCATAATAATATTATAGCTGGAAGGACGAAGTCCTAAATGACCCACGCACCCTCGGCGCGGCGTCGCTAAACTGGGAGGATATCGTTGATTACTGGGCTCGGTGGCGGCATGAGGCATCTCGTATCGAATGGTCAAAATCTACTACGGATGACGGATCGTTGAGACCACGAAGTATATAGATAGATGAATGATATGGTTCTAATTTAAATTTTTCGTTTTTTTAATTGTTAAAATTTTGAAAAAGTGAAGAAATTAGTTATTGAAAATTGTCATTTAACTTTGAAAGAAGTAACCGTCAAAATCCTATCATAAGAATAAAAGGTATCTCTCACTTGAAGCAAACAATGCAAATATTGCAAGTTTGGAGATTAGCATGCCAAAATAGCCAATATGCCAATTAATATGCCATTTTTAATAGTTAACATCTTATTATTAATCCTTAAAAGGAAACATGTTGTAGCTATTTTGATATTTAACTTCTTAAAAAAAAACAATAAGTCAATGTCACCTACGTGTCGAAAAACAGAAATGTCAGTTTGACAACAGGTATTTACAAATGATGACGAAGGACTGTACTTTAAAATTAAATTATATTTATTAAAATAAAATACATATTTTAATCTTTAATACTGAATGGAAATTATATAACTATTTAAAATGACTACTTTGCGTGAGCGTCAACTGAGTAAGTACTTTCTTCTTAACGTAACACATACATTTTTAAGTAAGAATGATCATTTTTTTATATCTGGACATAATTTCACTATAATATTAGTTAAAAAAATGTCTTAATATCTAGTCTGAATGTAGAACTGAGTGATAAACTGAGTATTTAAAGCAATGCTAACCTCACACACATCTTTGTATATTTATATCATGTTACTAATAGACATTTGCCTGCTTCTTTCCTTGGCAAGATTCAGGAATAGTATGTAATGATTTCAGATGCTCTGAAGCAAATGCTCAATTTGAATCAACCAATAACAAAGGCAGTGGCTACAGAACCATCATGGAAAGTTCTTGTATATGACAGAGTGGGGCAAGACATTATTTCTCCTCTTATGTCTATAAAGGAGTTAAGAGATTTGGGTGTTACTTTACATGTGTAAGTAATTTCAATAAATACAAAAATATCAGGTTTAAAATTCATTTATTTGTTTAAAAATACATAAGTATATACACAAATATTTATGTTGGTTTTATCACTTTTTTATTACAATCGATGATAAATCTACTCAAAAGCTAATTAAGTTATAGTAAAAATCTGATTAATGTTGATGGTAAGCTTCTTTAAATTTATTATCAATATTTTATAATAATCAATTTCTAGTCAACTACACTCTGACCGTGACGCTATTCCTGAAGTCCCAGCAGTTTATTTTTGTGCACCTTCTGAAGAGAACCTGGGACGGATATGTCAAGACCTTGACAATGGGACATATGACCAGTACCATTTAAACTTTATTTCACCAATTACTAGACAAAAGTTAGAAGACTTGGCTGCTTCGGCGATACAGTCTAACTCTGTAATGAATATCTATAAAATATATGATCAGTATTTGAATTTTATCTGTTTAGAAGATGACTTGTTTATAATGAAGCACCAGCAATCAGATGCGTTATCTTACTATGGTAAGTCTGTTTATATAATTTTTATTCATGGAGGTCTGAGAATCATTTTTCATATCCCATTTTTTTTTTTACCTTATTAAAATTTTTGTTAAGTATTTTTGGCAGAATTAAGTCTGTTGGGGCAGCTAGCATATTGTTTAAATATATTTCTTTTTTTCCAGCAATAAATAAGGGTGACACCAAAGATACAGAAATGGAAGCCATTATGGATGAAATAGTGGAAAGTCTGTTCTCTGTATTTGTAACTTTAGGTAATTATTTTGTATAATATAGTAAATAAATAATAATTAATAATCATAGTAATATGTAATGATTTGTTACAAGTCCAATGCTTTTTCAGGTAATGTGCCAGTGATTAGATGTAGCAAAGGAAACGCAGCTGAGATGGTTGCCAAAAAATTAGACAAAAAGTTACGTGAAAACCTCTGGGATGCTCGTAACAATTTATTTCATGGACAAACTGGATCCTTTACTTTCACACGTCCAATGTTGATCTTGCTGGACAGAAATATAGATATGGCAACACCATTACATCACACTTGGACATACCAAGCTTTAGCACATGATGTACTGGATTTATCATTGAACAGGTAACAAATATTGTACTAAGCTAAAATTATACTAGGTAAGTTTTTTAAAATGAAATTTAAAGTATTAATGTCTTTTCTCAGAGCGATAGTGCCAGAAAGCTCTGGGCCAGTGATGCCAGGACAAAAGCCAAAGACCAGAATATGTGACTTGGACTCAAAAGATCCCCTGTGGACAGAACATAAAGGTAGCCCTTTCCCAACTGTAGCTGAAGCAATACAGGAAGACTTAGATAAATACAGGTAAGATTTTGTTTTTAATGTTAACGCCACTTAACATAAGGCGAGACTGGACACCTTTACAAAATTTTCATGAATAAATAACATATTAAAAAAAACATTACAGATTGAACATTCTGAAAAACAAAACTTGAAAGCTATCATGAACCAAAAGTAATACCTCCTGATATGCAAACCATCGATACACTCGTATATTAGTCCATGAGATAGATGGTCTATGTAAGATACGAGTGACAAATGATTGGTTTTATAGAAGGCCTATGTTCAGCAGTAGACGGATAAAGGCTGATAATGTTGATCCAAATTATTTAAATTATATAAAAACGTGCGAAAGCTTATATTAGTTTAAACGTTTATGAATTTATGCATCATTTTCCTTTGATGGCGGCTCATGCGACGCGAGTGTTTCCTACAAGTTACGTCTAGTATTACTGTTGTTTTTCACTTTTTCGAGTTCATTAATTTTTTTTGAAAGAATTATATAATTTTATAAAACAGACATACAGAATACAAACTAAGAAAATTTTACTTCAAACCACACTATGTATTATATTTGTACTGTAAAAAAAACAATAATTTATTAAAGTAGTAGATCTAACATGAAAAAACGTTTTGAATATAATATTTATGTTGAAATTCTACTATTTCCAGGAGTTCAGAAGCAGAAGTAAAGAGATTGAAAAGTTCCATGGGCCTAGACGCGGACAGTGATCTTGCTTTGAGTATGGTGAACGACAACACCCAGCGACTCACTAGTGCAGTAAATTCATTACCGCAGTTGATGGAGAAAAAACGCCTTATCGATATGCACACCACTATTGCTACAGGTACACCATTATTTCTAGAATAAAACAAGGCATGGCAAATTAAAAAAAATCCTTGGTCCCTGATAAATACTGTTACTATAAAAAAATAAACATAATATTACATTTGAATTTGGAATCTGTAATTTTTAGGGTTCCTTACGCGAAGGGTAAAAATAGGACCCTTATTATTTAGCTCTCTATCTATCACTGGGATAGATCTCATGAACCGCGATAGCTAGACAGTTGAAATTTTCCCAAAATGGCATATTTAAATATTCCATACAACAAACGTGCAAATTTTTTGCCCTTTTTTGCTCGATATCAAAAAAATTAATTCGCATTTCACCGCATCGTTCGCTTTAAACCGTCTATGTAGGACAAGTCTGCGAGAGCGATATATACGCGAACGCGAAGCGGCGCGGCGCTGTGCGAAAACAACAAACTGTCAAAACCTATTAAAGTGTCTTACGTGACCAAACACACATGGGAAGCGGCGCGAAATGAAGCAAACGCGATCGGGAAGGTCGTTGAGCCCCTTAACAACACCATGTTCAATACCCAAGAATGGTCTTATATAGAATTTCGCGGAACAACTTCTGGAAGATGGACCGAACCACTGGATTGAATTTCACAATCACGAAGCTAGATATAAGGAGCCCGAACGTAATGTTGAACGAATGGTCGCAGTTTAGATGACAGAAGTTTTGCTGGTAGAGCACGCCTTCTTAAGAAGTACTCGTTTAAATCTTTACGCGGGAAATATTGTGGCGCTGATGGTCCGCTCGCGGGAAGTACTGTGGCTCTGATTGGAAAAAGTTCGTTCGGACTCCCTATATCTATACTTCGTGTTCAAATAGCTCAGATACTCGCGACAGAACGCCATTACATACCCAAATTGGACGATAAGCTATTGAAATTACTAAATACACTAATTTCAATAGGGTTAGGTTATGCAAGCCCTTAAAAAATGAAAATTCGTGAAATAATACGGTGAGATTAGTGTGTCGAACACAGGATCGAATGTCGAGAGTATACTTAATAAAGGTGACAATGGTACGGGTGAAAAAGACACCGTAATAGGGGACGTGACCAATGTTTACGCAGCAAACGTAGTAGAAAGGACGTAGTCCGGTACGGGCACCTCTAACGCCGGCAACATCTACCCGCATACTTCAGTCTCGTCAACATGACATTCGTAGACAATGTCGAAATATCGAGCTCCGCGAAATAATGCTAAAAAACATTATAAATATCCCGTTTTAAATAGTTTAAACAACAATGGTCCTTTCAGAAAAACTGCGTCGGGTTATAAAGCTTGCTCCATCCAGTCTCGGTTAGAAACCACCGTTCCGGATTCCATTAGAGCTTGAGACTGGCCGTCGTCTAGTTCCGATCTTAATTCGCTAAATTATGATTTAGTGTCACTTTTAGAGAGTATGACTTGCTCTAAATATCATAAAAGTTTGAAGTCCCTAAAACAATCCACGCGGTGGCAGTAAAGAATTTTCCCATGGAAAGAGTGCCTATGACATTTATAGGCATATAAATTGTGGCGATACTTCGAATAAGCTAATTTTTAATGCTTTTATATTAATGCATTAAAGTAACGCGTCATTATAATTGTAGTAAATGTTACGTGCAGTAGATTTTTTCTAGCAATACTAGGGTTAAAGACTATAAAAACAAAGTAAAGTATCGACCCTTTATGTCCCATGTTGGGCACGGGTCTCCTCCTCGAAATCAGGCGAGGAGGGTGATGGGCCATAGTTCACCGCGCTGGCCCAGTGCCGGTTGGTGAACTTCACATACCTTTAAAGACTTTCGATCTTGTCAGCCATGCAGGTTTCCTCACGATGTTTTCCTTCACCGGTGAGCGAGCGATGGTCTCATGTTTGGGGTGTACTTAGACATTTTTAAAAACCCATTTCAAGGCACACATAGACGGCTCAGGATCGAACCCGGAACCTCTCGCATAAGAGGTCGAGTCCATCCACCATTGGACCATCGTCCCATACCAGACGATGATTGGGGCTAAGCATGCCGTAGGTGGCTCGTCTACCAGGTTACATTTCTAAATTACAAAAATAACGAACATCTTTTAATTGCAGCAATTTTAAATGCAATAAAATCGAGAAGATTGGATTCATTCTTCGAGTTAGAAGAGAAAATAATGAGTAAAAGTAGTGGAGTGGAGAGCAAGGCGGTTCTAGATTTAATAACCGACGCAAGTGCTGGGACTGAGGAAGACAAGATGCGGCTGTTTATTATATACTACCTTTGCACATCACAAATACCGGAGGACGAGTATAAAAAGTTTGAGTCGGCGCTGTTAGCCGCCAACTGTGACATCAAGCCCATGTCATATATGAAGAGATGGAAGTAAGTGTATTTTTTTTTTGTAAGTATATATTGTATATTCTAAATAAAATCTGTTAAGTACGTATCTTATCTTACATATCATATTATCACTAAGGGTATATAAAACAAAACTAAAAACTGAGCAAATGCTCGGTCAACCAGGTACTGATTTTATAATATACCTACTTATTAAATTCTTTTCACATAGATACATGATCTAGTATACACGAATGCTATGTATTTATATTTAAAATACTTAATGTTAGTTGTTTGTTTTATTCGTAAACAAAAACTAAATTAGTTACTAAGGTAAAACACCGACATACATAGTCCAACATAAAAAAAAACCAGCAGCTTGTCATTGTTTTTAATTGTCAAAACACATGTTCCTTTTTTACAGAGGGCTAACCAAAATATCGAGTCAAGGTCAATATGAGGGTGGCGGAACGAAGACTGTATCGATGTTCTCAAAATTGGTATCGCAGGGCTCGTCGTTCGTCATGGAAGGAGTTAAGAATCTAGTAGTGAAAAAACATGTCAGTATGAGTATTAATATATATTTAATATATCTACTACTGGTAGACAATAACCAATATAATGGGAGATTTCAATTTATTATGGTAATTAAATATACAGGATTGCAAAATGTCAAGTTTGTGACGTCATAGTCTGCAATGCAAAGTCTGTCTCTTGTCGGAAATGGATAATAGACTTAGGTAATTTACCTGTGTAATATTCCTTTATATAATCCTTTCTTTGTTTATTTTTCGATATATTATGTACTAATTACTAACTCGATATAAACTGCAATCCTTAAAGTAGTGGTCACTTTTTACGGATTTAAGCCTTAGGCACGTGCTTTTCTGGTGTTTTAACACTCGTGCTTTAATTAACATTGCGGCGTTAAACAGTATTTATAATATTTAGAACACATTATACTTGATAATTTTTCACAATAATATAAATAAAAGTAAATTTACTCAAACACATCAACGCTCAAATAAGGAATGTATTAAGGCACTACAAATCGTTTGTATGGGCCACTGCACGGATATGGTCGTCCCCTTGTCTTTCCGTCTCTGTAGGGCTATTCTGTAAGGTCGTTTTCGAATCTCGAAAGAGGAATCCGCGGTGATATTATGACCAATTTGACGAATTTGTATTCTTTAAAACTCGACTATCTGTCTATATAAATAAAGTTCACTTTCGAAGTGACGTAAAGTGAGCTCTATCACTCAGGTAAAGCTCGATATCGAAATGGTTTTTTACAGAATAGCACTACAGAACACTACCATTTAGTGAGGTCACATTCTTATATTTAGAAATTACCGGTGAGCCGATGCGTGGAGAGCGCGTTGAGCGGGGAGGGCGCGGACGCGGCGGAGCTGGGCTGGCTGGAGCCCCGGGCGGCGCGCGCGGAGCCGGCGGGCAGGGCTCGCGCGCGCCACCCGCCGCCGACCGACGCGCTCGTCTTCGTGGTGGGAGGGGGCAGCTACATCGAGTACCAAAACCTCATGGAGTTCGCCAAGGTACATACCACGAGACCATATAAAGATACCAGATACATCGAAAGAAACGTTCAGTCTAAGATTTTTAATAATTGTTTACATTATTTAGGTTTTTTTTATTGAAGTAAAACTTTTTTAGGCACGACTAGAGCACGAGTAACTCAGAAATAGTAACATACATTGGTTTTGACTCTTATGTAAAGGCTGTAGTGCACGTTAGCCAAGTGCTCGGCGGGTGTGTTAGGCCAACCTAGACTATACCTTTTTGTGCACAAACACCTGCTGCGCTACATGTTAACTGCAGAGCCAACAGCCCAATATATACAGCCTTCTTATACTTTTTGACCGTTTTTCACGCCAACTAATGGCAAAGATCATAATATATTTTTTGTATTATTTATTAAAGTTTTACTTCAATCACGCGTAAAGAATAAACTAACATACTATTATTTTAAAGAGATATATTTTGCCTTTGCTTTTTTAAAGTTTTCCCTTTTTTAGCTGAAATTTATTTATATTTTGTTGTTTGTTGTAAATGAACACACGGTATCTAGAACTTTTCTCGTTTTGTTATAAGGCTTTTTATTAACTATTGAGGCGCATATTAATACGAAATGTCATTTCAGCAACAAGCCGCGAGCGGGGTATCGCGAAAGATTATATACGGAGCTACGACACTGCCAAACGCAACGCAATTTCTGAAACAACTGTCGCTGTTGGGTGAAGAGCTACAGTAAACATTCCTTATTCCGCTTCATTGTATTATACTTCAATAAATTATGATATTACTCCTACTTTAATTAACCTACTTTAAAAACAGAATGTCTTCTTGTTAAACTTTATTTGACGACCGGATGGTCAAAGTTGTTATTGTATGATAAATTTTGATGTCTGCACCGAGTTATATACGGTGTGTATACTATGTACTTATAGATATATACAATTCTTGAAATATATCCGGTCCCAGTAGGTATTTCTCACTTACCCAGTAGGTACTTACGCTCTTACGAGCTTAGTACAGGGCTCAAAAACTTGGTGTCATTGTTGATTTATATTTAATACAAAGCTATTTATTCAACATGATGTCTGCCAGGTTCGGAAATTTTTAAGTTTCGATGCCAGTCATCGCACTGCCTGCCTTGCCATCTAACGGATGAAATAAGCTGGACTGGTAATATCTAAAAAGTAAAGTATTAACCGTTATATGTCCGACTGCTGGGCACGGGTCTCCTCCTCTAAATCGTCGAAATCAGGCGAGGAGGGTTAATGGGCCACAGTTCTCCGATGCGCTGGCCCAGTGCGGGTTGGTGAACTTGCCATACCTTCAAAGACTTTCAATCTCATCAGGCATGCAGATTTCCTCACGATGTTTTCCGAGCAAACGAGTGGCTCATGTATACCCTTAGTAATTTAGAAAAACATTTCAAGGCACACACGAACGGGTTAGGATCGAACCCGGAACCTCTCGCATAAGAGGCCGAGTCTATCCACCACTGGACCATCGTCGCTCCTGGTAATATTTACCCGTCGCTGGTAATATCTACCGCACATAAATTTAGAATAATATAATTTGTTGAAGTGTAGTAAAATCTTTTTGCGCGCCGTGACGATAATTGTCGTGACGGTTAACTGACGCCTCCCTACCACTCACATCTGTGTGCGTACGCACGTAAGCGCATGAGATGTTTCACATCTATCAATGGTCCAATGATGACTAGCATTTATTTTTCTCTACTTTTTTCGTCCAGATTTCAATCACAATAATTATAAGACCGACTGACAATTAGTATGAGAACTAAACTTTGGCTCTGCACGGTCACTTGTGGGAAATATTCACACATTTTGTTTTAATTTATTGTATTAATTAAAACAAAATGTGTGAATATAATAATAGATTTCAAGTGGTAATTATAAATACGGGCGTGTGAAAAAACTAGCAACTGGTATTGTTCTTTACTGTTGTAATTGAAATATATTTATTCCTTCCTCAATTACTTGCTTAATCGTTTTTTTTTTTTTCTATTCAAGCTTATTTTTTTTTTTTAGAAGCAGAGAATTAAATCATATTTACATACTATGTATGTAATAAGTATTATTGTAACTGCAATACATTTACTTAATCGGATTGAAGATTCCTTTATATGTATTGGGTGACATTTTATAGATGTCTGTTAAGTAAATAATTAAAAATATTCTTAGTCCCAACATTTCGCAAATACGAGTTGCTTGGGTTTGTGTATTGCGTCGTTGCCGGTTTATCAAGTTTTTCAATGATACCTATGATCGTAAAATCCGAGCTAAGTAGAAGGTTTCGGCGTATGAATGTGTCGCTTTTTTGTAATTTTTTATTTTTTGAAAAAGAAATTTAGCGTCTATAGTTCTAAGAAAATACTCATAATTTCAGAGCAAATAATTTTTAGCAGACACAAATATAGTACACTAAAACTTGTAATCGAAGATCATTCGTTTTTATACTGCCAGACAAAGCCCAAATCCGTTAATATAAAATAAAGGACATTTAAATAAAAAATACATATTCAACAAGTTAGCATTTTATTTACAATGACATTGAAAATAGAGCTAACATCTAATATCTACTAATAAATTTTGATTGTTTAGAACAAGAAGTATAAAATCTAAATCACAAGATCTATCTCAGTAGCATTCAGATCTTAACCCACAATTATTATGCGTATTTCTCATTATAGTTCTATTATAATTTCGATAAGGGCAACCACAACTTATTCGAGGACTATTGGTTATTCTGGCTAAAATTTAATCCGAATAAAGAACGAATTTTGTAGCCCATTTAACTATTGTGCTAATTAAAAAATAAAATACTGTGTTCCTAACAGAACACAATTAATAACCGTCGAAAAATAGTAAAATGTGTTAATTCCCGCTTACACTAAATGTATAAAATAAAGAATTAGTTTAAACTTTAAGGAACTTGAATATTGTAAAATAGTACTGCTTATACAACTCGTGTAAGAAATATATAAGTCCCATATTTATCTCTTATTAAATACGATGCTTTCATGGTTCCGTGTACATATATTACTGATCATGATATGGTTTGGCACAGTAATAAAATATTACGTAGGTGTAAAGAGAGCAAACGCTGTTAAATACATAACTATAATAGGCTACGGCATAGCTATAATTAAAAAATATTTTTCTTGCGTGCAAATCTTGCTTAGATTTCAGATGGTGGATAGGTACATCAAAACTTACAATTTATGGCATTATTTTTGTTTTTTTTTGGAGTTTACTCCTTAAGAATCGATTTTCATATATAAGGCGCCCGGTATGAGAAAAATCCGAGGGGTAAAACCAACTGAACTAACGAAAAAGTGTCACGTTTTTGGTGCGCCTTTAGTGCGCAACTTTCTAATTTAGCTGTGAGTGTATTGAGACGTACATAGGGTATGCTGTATAGGCGACTATACCTATATACTATATGTTATTGGGCTTGTTTGTTTCTATTAGTGTCGATGTATTTATATTGCTATATTTTTTTTTGTTATAAATATCAATAATTAACATTGTAATTGTGAAGTTATAATTTTTTTTTTTTGCGTATGGTTAGATACTCGTACTTGAGGAGTAAACTCCAGTCGTGCGTCGGAGCTGACACACACACATTTTTTAATTTTTAACATTAGGTTTTACGTCTGAAACTTATTTTTTTTTTTCAGTGACAGAAACTGCCAATTGAGCGGAACAAACTATATATGAAAAATGTTATTTTTATGCATACCTACTTTCTTATTGATTCTGTTTTCTATAATAGATATTATTTAGAACACATTAAAAGGCATACATGAATAAAAATAACATTAAAATAACTCAACTTAACGTTAGTGCGTAGACAAGTCAACACTATGAAAAATACGCACATTGTAACAGAAAACATTTATAATTCAATAAAATAAACGCAAATGCATAAGGTACAAATAAGCATGCTTATTGTGCTTGCAGATGAATGTAATATGTATACACAAATACTTGCCAATAATATAAAAACAATTATTTTGCAGTAATGTTGAAATTACAGTGAATTTACCATATTGCTGGAATTTCAAGTTGAAAGCCATTGGTGCAGCCTTTTTAACGTTTTAGGCGCTAGACAAGAATAAAAAATATATATACGAAATTAATTAAGTAAGTACATTGTTTTTTCATAATGTCTCTTTGATTTGTATATGACATAAATTTGTATTTATTTTTATTTTTATTGAGAGTAACCTTTAGTCACGAAAATACCGCTGTGTGTAAAGAACGCAACCATAATTACTTTATAACGGAATTAAAATGTCTCAAATTCCATTTTGGCATTTACCACTAATCTTAAATTTGACGCATATATAAATATATTAAAATGTACAACTTGTTCTGTAACAGAACAAAATGACACACTTGCAAAGTGTATTCTCGTTTAGTAAGTTTTTCGTTTCTGTGGTGACATTTTGACTTTATATATTTTTTTATTTTATTTAATATTAAGTCTCTTCATAGAAACCACTTAATTTTCGAAATCGTAAGCAGTCTTAAGCTTAAGATGGCACAATTATAGCTATTTCTCCACAATGAAAAGTTAGTATGTTAAAATTATACAAAAATTACATATTAAGTATATACTTACATACAATTAACAAGGCAAATTTTATAAAGAGAATTAGATCTCAATTTTAACTAACATTTTCTTAAGTAAACAAGCATTTTAAGTAAGCATAATAAATTTTACAAATATTACAAAACAAGCTTTTCATAGACATTAATGGTAAATTTATTTTTCATGCAAATGTATATTTTACAGAATTTCCAATAAACAATTATATTTTTTTCCTATTCTATGGATTTAAGATCCTCTATTGTTATTTACTGTTGTACACGTTCAAGAAATATGTTTGTAAATTTAAGTAAGTACTTATCACATTTGTTTGTATCTTGAATATAAGTACAGGACAAAATACTTTTGATTTATAGTACCTAAATTCTGAATAAAATTCTGGTATTTACATGAAAAAAATATATATATAAACATCTAAAATATGAAACCTAGAATGTCAAGACTACAGACTAAACTATAAAAATATATGTTTTTTTTTTATAATCGAAATCACACAACATTCTGCTCGGTTGGTAATAGATTCATGACTAGGTGCGAACTGTAAATAAACTTCGATAAATTGAGACACAACAGTTTTGTTTTTAATCTACCTGCATTCATACAAATTATAAATTTCACAGTTCAAATTCCGTGGCATATAACAATTTGAATATTATTATTTGGCCAGAATGGAGTCAGGCTAACCCTACTATACTAGGAAAGTAGCAGCACAAACTTCGTTTTGGTCAACATACAATGTCCAAATTACAAGTGAACTTAGGAATCATTTAATGTTATAATGTACTCAAGTGTCCTTAGTACAAGTTTTACCAGCCTATGTTAACAATGAAATTCTTAATTAAATCTGTGAATTACAGTGCTCTAGCTGAAACTACAGGAGCAATGAGTGGACAGTACAAAAAGTAATGTCAACATTTTAAAACTTGTACTGAAGTGAATAATGATATAAAGGATTTACAACAATGATGAAAATAGAGATGACTGACTACATTTTTTTCCATTATTGAATATGTATGCCCTTCATAATGTTAGCCCATAAACATTTAATTATGAAATATCAGTTCTCCCGTCACAGCCTTCATGAACACAAGTGTGTTTGGCTTATTTTGTTCATAAAAATATATTAAGTAACCAAAATATTAAACCTATATGAATACAAATAATATATTATATACTTATTATATTAATTTACATATTATCGAAATTCAAATTAATAATATATTAAAATTTGTGATAATGAAAGATGTGGACGGAAGACAGTGAAAACAATTGCAAATACATATTCTCCTTTTTTTAACATATATTTTTCATGCTTTGATTGAATACTTTAATGGAATGGCAAAGAAAATAAATGCTTCAAAATTCAATATTAATTTCAAATTTATAATATTAAATTTAATTAAACTAAACAATTAGAATAATAAATCAGATATGATTTTTCAATACTGTATAATGGAATGTTACAGTAAATTATTAATTTTATTATTTTCCTTGTCATGTTTTACACACAATGTCATTTCATTTCAACCGAAGAAAACATATTATAAGATATAAAATATTTAGGAATGTACTAAGTACAACAATATTGAACCAGTGTAGTTGCTTTTGTTACACATAAATACCTAAATAAAAATCTGTTTTAAGTTTAACTGTAAACAGTAAAATAAGTGTCATACAAATTGAGATTCCATGATTGTTTGTCATTAACAAATAAAAATAATGTTATACATTAAAAAGGTGATTAAAAGAGAAGGCTATGCACTAAAGCATTATTAACTTGGATAAAACAATTATTTAAAACCAGTTTTATTGTTAGGCCCTGTCTACTGACTGTAATGAGTATATGCATAACCTTTATTCTACAATTAAGTCCATTATATTTATATATTTTTTAGAGGAAATCAGATTCATAGACTGTTTTTAACAACATGTATAATAGGTCTGTAAATATTAAGTACTATTGAATTGAGTTTTAAAAGATAGGAAGGATTAAACTTTTATTGATATAACTTACACACTATAGACAATTGATGCACATAGTCGCTATTTAGGTAAGGCTATAAGATTAAATAGGATTACATGCACACATATACATAATAATGTCAAGGTCATTGCATTAACAATATGGAGATTTATCAACATATGTTTTATTTTTATGATAGGTACATTTATTAGGATATAGACAAACATGCTTAAATTATATAATAATATTGTGATGGACTCACTCAATTCTATTTTTTGTGAGTGGTTGTAATAGTTTTTGAACTACTTATGATGGACAGTATTCCTTCTAAAATCATCAAAAATAAGTACTTATAAACTCTGATAATTATTATTTACTAATAGAGCAAGTCATACTAGCATCAGCTTTTTAAAGCCTTATGAAGCCATTAAATATTTGTCATGAAGAACAATAACTATTAATATATAACAACTTTTGCAACAACTTCTAGGCATAATCAGCATCATGCCGTTAGAACAATAGCTAGTACAAGATATTGAAAACCTTTATTCTAATTTCTTAATTCATTAGCATTAAGCATCTATAAAGTTTCCATTCTTTTTGTGACAAACAAAATTATTATATAAAATTATCAGAAGAAATAGATAAAAATACAAGTCAGATAAAATATGCAAAATAAAATCGAGATTCTTTTTAATATAGAGAGATTAAAAGAAAAGATGAGAAAAAAACATAAAAAAACCAGATTAATAAATGACTAGACCAATATATGATAAAATATATAAATTTCAAACTTTATTGAAAAGCTACATTGCAGTAATTTAGTGTTGGAAGAAATAGTATAGTACATATTACTATATGTACTCACTTCATCAATGAATTCCAATTAATGATTCAAGTCTAGCAATTCATTATATTTGTCTAAATAGTAAACTGTTAGTACATTAGTGATATATCTACTATAAAATCAAGATATTACAGAATACATTAAGTACCTGAGTCTACTCTGTTAAGCTGAAGTCTTGCAGTCGACTATTGCTGTGGATTCGGTAGAGGGTTAGCGCTACGACTTGAGCTGCTGCTACTGAGAATCATTTTTCGCATTTGATTAATCACGGTGGTAGCATGGTATGCTTGTTTCCAGCGTGATTTTGCAAAGTTCTTCTTAAGTTGTTCAGAAACGGTGCCATGAATATTTTTGTTGCTGGCTGCATTGCCTGATATCCAGGGATGCGCTAAGGCTTGTCTGTAAAAGAAAAAAATATGTAACTAGGTATGTAAACAAACATGAACAACTTTTGTTCTTTTTTTTGAGCCACTTGACTAAATAAAGAGATGATTATTATTATAATAATTGTGTTTTGTTATTATTTTAATTTATTTAATACTACAAGTAATCAATAACAATTATACAATGGCTGTTACATTACAATTATGTAGAAACAAAATTATGTCATTACTATAATAAGTTATATATAAGTAGTTATAAGTTATATTATAGTCATTTTAATTTACCATTATTTCATTGGTAGTATTATTATTATTATTCAAAGAGTGGCTATTCCAGGCAAGGCCTGCCTTTGTATCACTGCGACCAGGGTTGATCTATTGTGATTGCCACTATTTACAGCTCCGGTTCAAGTCCTGTTGTTTCTATGAACTCTAAGACTTTTTGGGCACCAAGAGATTTGATCTCTTCTGGGTGCAATACATGCTTTCCTAGAATAGAGCTATGTCTATGCATTAGGTTAGGGCAATCAGTGAGAATGTGCATAGACGTTTCCTCTTCTGAGCAGCAGAGTCTGCAGTGCCTTGTGTCACTCTTCCCGACTGTTTGCATATGCTTATTGAGACGACAATGTCCCGTAAGCAACCTAACCAAACCTAACCAAATTGTTCCGAATCAGCTTTAGTGCCCCAGAGGAGTACTTTTTGCTATAGGCCTTTAGCAGTGCCTTGAAATGTTCCAACCCTGACATATTCTTCCATAGCTGTAAGGTTTCATAGAAACAGTGTTCATTGGTAGTAATTTATCAAAGTTGCAAAAGACCCAACTCAATGAAGAGAGCTAGAGGAGAACTTTTTCAAGAGGCTCACTGAACTGGGAGAACTGAGAGAACTGAGATATATTAGAAGAAATAAAATTCATAAAATCAAAACTGTTTATCTGTTTGAAGTTTGGAATAAAATGGCTTTATTATAACTTTTTATACTAACAAACATAGCTGCCACCAGTTTAGTAGTGCTTTTTTAAAGACTTGAAAATAGGTCATGTATTTAATAATATATTGACATCATTTTAAACAGAAATGTGAGAATTAGATGTTATCTTACTGAGTTTAACATTATCGAAGTGAAAAAACATATAAGGGTCAGTCAGATAAACTTTGTGTGATAATAATTGTGTAAACAATTTAGAAATTAACATATTATAATATATAAACTTCTTTAAGTTTTCAACATCTTCATAAAAATAATAATATTTTTATTTTTTTACAAGCTGGTACTGGCTAAACCCTGCCCTTACCTATACCTCGTCAACATTTTCTTGTACTAAGTTTTCTTTGATAACCAACACAACAAAAAGAATTACCTAATTTAAAGCAGTGGTTTTGAAGTTACATGCGTACATACATTTTAAATGACATTTTTTTTATTTCTATAGATGAAAATGAAAATGCATCATAATCTTTTGCTATCTACCAAAAACATAATTACTATTTTCCAATTTAAATTAAAAATTAACATTGAAGTAACTATTTTCCCATTTCTTAATGATATTATTTTCTAATGTTATGCATTTTTTTCCTTTTATGTAATACTTAAATGAGCAAAAGAGGCACTTAGGGACAAAACTTCTCACTTAAAGGTTGATACAAAAAAACTATGTTGTGCATTATATGTTCCAGCTTAACATTCCATTCATTTATTCAGATGAACTATTGACAGTAGATCCAGTAGTTATTTTTCATTTTGTATTGAAAGAAAAATTTAACTGAGCATAAATGAGAGTGCAGAGATTTTAGCACATCCTTAACTAAGAAACAGAAGAAAAAGGGAAGAACAAAAATTATTTCATAGTTGTACTACTAGTACTACTCTACCTCTCTACCAGAAAGACAAATAATATCACAAGTAAATTGAACACTATGGGTTTGGAATAATCACCTGAATTTTTTCCACTCAAAAATTAAAGGAATTTATAATAATAATATATTTATACTAATGATTTATATTGCTGTCTGATAAAAAAAATATTGTACATATTTTATTTCAATTTCATAATAGATACAATTTCTAATATTTACCTGCATGTATATCTCTTATCCACATCAACACACATCAGGTGTCTTATAAAATCCTTTGCAGATTCACTGATATCATCCCAATATGGAGAGTCAAATTCAAAATCTCCTTTAAGAATCTGTGCAAAGAGATTTGCATCATTTTCATCATAAAATGGAGGATAACCGCACAGCAATATGTAGGAAATTACTCCTATACTCCAAACATCAACTGCCTTGCCATAAGGTTTTTGAGCTAAAACTTCAGGAGCCACATATCCAGGGGTGCCACATGCTGTTGCCATAATTGAGGCCGAATCTTCAATTTTTGAGAGTCCAAAATCACTTATCATAATCTTGCTGTCTTCGTCTGCACTATAGTAAAGCAGATTTTCAGGTTTCAAATCTCTGTGCACTACTCCCTGGGAATGCATATAATCCACGGCTTCTAAAACTTGTCTTATTAGGTTGGAGGCATCTTTTTCAGTATACGAGCCCTTTTCAACAATCCGATCGAAAAGCTCACCACCTGTCACTAATTCCATTACAAGATAAACCTTGTTCTTGTCCTCGTATGTTTCAAGTAACTGTACAATATTGGGATGTGAAAATATTTTCTTCTCGCCTCCTTCCGCAATGGCATTTTCGCTAAACCGTTTTAAAACTCGTATTTCATTCTCTAAGGAATCTTCCTTACCTTTAAGCGCCTTTTTATCAATGATTTTACACGCAAACAACTGTCCATTTTCTTTACTCTCTATTAGACGTACTTCTGAAAACGCTCCTGTTCCTAATAAATCTTTAACAACGTACTTGTCTTCGATGGACGGCTGTTTTTCTGCATCCTTGTTATCTTTTTTGGATTTCCTTCCGAAATCCTTTTTGCCAAAGAGAGGCATATTGAAACTGTTAAAAAACCTCACTTTTAAATACTGCAGATTTTAATAAACGCACAAAAATACACTACATACGAGTTACTAGTACTACTGCTAGTTATTACAGACAGAATATCTTTATCGATAAGATTTTTGTCCACAGACATACTACTCACTAGTCAATAAATAGTCTCTACTCCATGGTCTCAATATTCAAGCATAAATCAGAAGGCTCTGTAATCTGTATTAGTATTGTTTATCGTAATCCGTCAGGTGTCGCTACTTATAACTTCTTTAAAATGAATAAAATATATAAAGTTATTATAAAGCAGCTGCTATCTATTTTACAAAACTCTGAAAAATATGCTAAAATGAAATTCATCAGTTTTAAATTAAGAAATGGATAAAATAAATTGAATATATTATCTTTATCGATATTAAAGAATCATCTCTGTAATAAATGTACAAATATATAAAAATATTATATTATACAAATCCATTTTTATACGGTTGAGCGCATGCGCACGAGAAAAAATTTGTGATGAAAAGTCCTATTGCATAATGTTGAAAAAAAAACAAATTTATATTTTTTTAAAGGGACAACTGCACTAACAATTAGTGTAATAAACATAAGGGCCGTATTCAGAGACGTGACTTGAGCGCTGATCGGCGCTTGATACTAGATGTTGGTACCGCCAAAACTAGTATCAAGCACCGATCAGCGCTCAAGTCACGTTTTAGAATACGGGCCTATATATTTTTAAAACATCTAGCTGACTTTCGGTCTGTAAGAGTGTGATTTCTACCAACTTTAGTTAGAGTAAAAGGTGTAAATTGTGAATCAATAAAATATATTTATTGTTTTTGGGAGATCGTCCCGTCACTAGGGTTGCCGATTGCTGAAAAGTATCCGAAACGTCGGACTCGGGCATGTTAAACATAGTAGTGATGCCTCCGTAATATCGATATAGAATTTTAACGAGTCCATTCATCCATTACCTACTACTACTACTACTAGCTATTAACTAGTAAAACGTAATTGCGTGAATGTCGTAAGTACTAGTTTACTAAAAAGATCATTTGGACGGGAATCAAAAAAAAATGTTTGAAGGTGAAACAACTTTTACGGATTTTATCGCGGTTTACTCCTCCCGTGAGTCCCGGGAGTCCTCCCGTGACCATGGTTGCTGTAAAGTTTCCGAAACGTCAGGCTTGTAAAAAACTAAATAAACCGCGATAAAATCCGTAAAAGTTGTTTCATTATAATGAGTGAAATTCGCGTAAACTTAAGAAAACAATATGTTTGAAGGTGGTTTGGACTGCCCCGTCGGTGTTAATTTTTTACCCATTGCAACAATTTACCCAAATTTCGAAAAAAAATGTTAGGTATTTGTTGGAGCAAGGTCCGGGAAGTACGATGAATATTTTAGATAATATTCCAATTGAAGCTTCTCTAATTTGTTAGTCGTCCGCAGTGTAGTGCAGTTTGTGCTCTGGTCAGTACTGGATTTACGTATAGGCCCGTGAGGCCCGGGCCTAGGGCGGCATGATTTGAGGGGCGCCAAAATTTCAGAGACGAAAAAAGTAAAGAAGACTGCCTTTAAAAATGAGTTTGGATTAATTTTTGTAAATAATTCTCTATAGAATATACCTATAAAAATTCACTTTTTTTATTTACTTTTCAGTCTATGAAAAAGATTATGTTTTTTTAAAGATTAATTATAATCTTTACCGAATGATGTTTTTTACTTTTTGTTTTATTACTGAACTAGCTGTTGCCCGCAGCTTCGCCTGCGTTAATTAAGATTTACAACGGGATCATAGCGGGATGATATATCTTTACCGATAAATGGGCTATCGAACACTGAAATTTTTCATTAAAATCAGACCGATAGTTCCTGAGATTAGCGCGTTCAAATAAACAAACTCTTTAGCTTCATATCTTAAGGATTAAAAGCATGAGTAAAATAAACTCGTTTAAATGTAGTCCAATAAAATCAAAATTTCTGAATAAAATATGGTTGTTGTGCCTCACTCGACATAGATAGGTATAGTGTGTCGTGGACTTTTTTGTAGACATTTATAAGATCTACAATTAATTAGAACATTTTATGGTTCTATCTTTTATAGTTTAGGCAGCGTACGCAAAATAAGTAACTTTTCTGGTTGATTTTTTACACCTCGTGTTCGAAAAACCCAAATATCTTACAGAACCCTGTTTTGTTTCCAGAATAAAGTTTAGCCTATGTTACTCGTTGATAATGTAGGTTTCAAATGGTGAAAGAATTTTTGAAATAGGCCCAGTACTTTTTGAGCCTATTCATTACAACCAAACAAACAAAGTTTTGCTCTTTATAATATTAGTGTAGATATATAGTATAGATAGATTTCGCCATAACTTCAAAACCGATCGTCCAATTTTAATCATTCAAAGTCGAAATATTATCTACATAAACTGTACTTAGTGATGAAATAATTTTTTTTGATAAGGATCCAAAGCATGAGAAAAATAAACGCGTTTAAATGTAGTCCAAAAAAAAATCAAAATATCTAAATAAAAAAATGGTTACTGTGCCTCACTCGACATAGATAGGTATAACGTGTCGCGGACTTTTTTGTAGATAATTATAAGATCTACAATTAATTAGAACATTTTATGGTTCTATCTTTTATAGTTTAGGCAGCGTACGCAAAATAAGTAACATTTCTGGTTGATTTTTTACACCTTGTGTCCGAAAAACCCAAATATCTTACGGAACCCTATTTTTTTCAGAATAAAATGTAGCCTATGTTACTCGTGGATAGTGTAGCTTTCGAATGGTGAAAGAATTTTTCAAATCTGCCAAGTAGTTTCGGAGCCTATTCAATTCATACAAACAAACAAACAAACAAAAAATCAAACCTTTCCTCTTTATAATATTTGTATAGATATCACATGCATATAAAGCTTTTAAAAATGAGCAATTCTTAATAATTTCGCCCTGGCCCAGCAGTGGGACACAATAATATAAGGGTTGATACTTTACTTTTTTCTAGCATTAAGGGCGGCAAAATAAACAGGGCCTAGGGCGGCATCAAGCCTAAATCCGTCACTGGCTCTGGTATAATATTCTTGAAGCTGCAGTGGCCTAGAGCGATTGACTAGCCTTGGTAGGTACTAAACATAGCGGCTGATTTTTTCATCGTGGTTTGCAGTTGCTGACAAGAAGCACTAACTTTTTCCATTTTTGATTTGTGAAGACTTGGGTAGCTCGCCAGGGTTCAGCCATTGCGATGAGCTCTTCCTGTCATCGAACATGATTCACTATTCATTTCATATATCTAATGATTTGATTTAAATTCCTTCATTATTGTAAACTGGAGCGAGCGTTTGTCCTTTCAAGCTTTTGATTTGTGATTGATCCGCTTCCACAATAGCCTTCAATTCTTCTTAATAACCTATGGTCTCTATCTGCCCACAAAGCTTATCTGCAGCTCGAAATTTCCTGATCAAAAACGTTGAAACCAAAAACCTAATGTGTTTTCTTTAGCGACACCGCAGCCATACACATCATTAATACTTCGAGCCATTTCTGCAACACTGGTGCCACGGTGAAATTCGTACTACTAAATAACACGATATTTCAAGTTTCTCGTTTTGTAAACTGAGTGAGGCAAAGTTGAAAAACAAAAGAGAGAAGAAACAAATGAATTACGGTTTACGAATCGCAAACAATGCATGAGTAAATAGCTGTATAATGAACTTAGAATTACTAACCAAAGAGGAAATATTTGAAATCAAAGTGGCCGGCCATACGACATAACCCTAATTTCATATGTAAGGACAGTAAGGACCTAATATTCTCTCGGAATAAAGGCTGGAATGGTGTAAAATTACAGGATGATAGTGGGTTTAGTTTAAAAGCCCACTTAAAAGAACTATTTAATATTTTAATACATAAACAATCAGAATATTAGAAAAATGTGTTTGTGTAATTTGTACCATTATTTGTATGAAAAGTAAAGTATAATCCCATGTTATGTGTCCCACTTCTGGGTACTATGCTGGTCTTTAAAAATGGATACTTAAATGGTCGCAATTTAGGGGACAGAAGTTTTGCTGATATAGCACGTCTTCTTTAATAAGTACTCGTTTAAATTTTTACGCGGAAAGTATAAAGTATTGTGGCTCTGATAGATAGGATAGGTCTAGGTAGCGTAGCATCGGTAATCAACGGATCCTAGCGCAGACAGCGGCAGAAATAAGAACTAAGACCTGGGTTTATTATTGTGTACGTGAATACTACGGAAAAGCAAAGCTCCTTATATCTATACGCCGTGCCTGCAATGTTTGGTTTCGGAGATATCGACCTAAAACTTTATTTCTAGATGGTATTTGAAACTCCACCTGAATCTGTTTACTTTTGGTGATTTTATGGTCAATAAATTAAAAGACGTATCATATATAAAAAAGTTATATCGACAGTAATTTTGTGGCTGGTTAAATTCTATTTTTACTAGCATAGACAGTCTTCATTTATATCGATATTCTCGTAGTATCTTCAGTCTTCACTATTTACAAAGTAGGTACAAACATATGCGACAGTCTCTTTAGGCACACAAGACTTATTGTGTGTGTGTTCGAATAATTATTGTCATTATTTACCGACTTCAGAAAAGGCGAAGTTTAGTTAGTGCTCAATTCTACCGTACTTATAGTGTTTTTTATATCGGTGTTTGCGGTTAACTTTGCCGTTGATTAAACGATTTTAATGATTATATTTTATTAGAAAGAAGATATTCCAAGAGCAATCCCATAAAGGAAATCAGGATGCGATGATTTTATCCCAGAGGAATCACGGAGAACTTTCGAAAACCGTAGACCGTATTTTAAATACTTAGTTCGAGAAATCATATTTTTATTGAGATATACAGGGTGTATTTTGAACGCGTTAAAAACCTAGAGATATAATAGTGTAGTCGTGGCCTGACATGATAGAAGTGAAAAAAATGCGAAATATATTTTTTTTTCTTTTTGGTTGTCTTTTTAAACTTTTTAAACATAAAGATACAGACATATTTTAATGGGAGTGCTTTAAAACAATCGTTTTTGAATAAAACATAAATGTAACAACTAACAAGTGACGCACAGCCGCGTCGCGCGTGTTGTACGAACTCCCGCACCGCGCGCGATTCGCGGTCAACGTGAGTTCATAGCGTATATATATGCATACATCGCGGGCACGAAAAATACATAAGTGCTAAAATTTTCTTAAAAAAACGTATTTGAGATAAATGGTTATATGCATTATATAGTACATAAATATTTCATCATTAGGTTTAAATCTTTCAAAGCGTTCCAAATACACCCGGTATATTATGTCAATATAATATTGCGTTACATTCTTAAGTTACTTAGGTTACATATTATTTTTATGGTTCAGTCAGCAGAAGAATTGTCAAACTCGCCCTAGGCGTTTGGGCTGCATACTGCCACAAAAGAACACAGTACATACATACATAGGATGTTAAACACATTACAACTCCTTTGCTTTGCGCAGCCGTATATATAAATTGTTGGAAGGTGTCGATGGTGTCTTTTCTATTTTTGTACATTCTGATGTAGAAATACTTAACAAAAATAATAAATGAATAGGACGCTATCCTTCCACTTCCTTCCACTAAGCTTCCATTAGTAGACGTCACATTTTTGGTAGACTAGAATTAAAAGAATTTGTAAAACGCTTAGCCACCAATCGCACGAGCACTTAAAAAGCATCGCGGTAAAAATGCCGTCGTATGAACAGATACATGGATATCCATTTGTCTCAATCAAACGCTTTTTTAATGTTTGTTAAAAAAAAACGCACGTGAGAAAGGGGCCTTAAGTAGAACGCCAGTGGAAGGTTCGCGCTCTCTTCTGCATGGCCATACCAGACCTCATACCACTACTTATTCTTACTTACTTTCAGCCAAAACATGTCCACTGCTGGACGTACGCCTCCCCCAAGGATCTCCACAACAACCGGTCGCGCGAGCCACCCCAGAGCCAGACTGACCAGACATTACACCGAAGATATCCCGGAGGTTAGCCTGTACGAGGTCAGAATGGCCCTCAAACAACTTAAAAACAACAAGGCGCCGGGTGATGACGGAATCACAGCTGAACTCCTGAAGGCGGGCGGAAAGCCTTCTTGGCGCGAGAGCTTTCTTGGTGTGTTCTTGCGATGGGCCTTGAAGAACTTAGACCCGACAGTACGGACAGTTTCCACGATCCCATCATTGAGGTCGTCCACGTCGACTCCCAGGCAGTCGAAACGGTTTTGGAGTTCGAGCTGAAAGCTTTCGGGGTTTTGGATTTGGACAGGTAACGGGCGGAGCGTAGACCTCAACAGTCACGACCTTTCCACTACTTATTCTACTTATTTCTTATTTTTTGACGACCTCCGTGGCTCAATGGTTAGCGCGTTTGCGTTCAAGGCTGGAGGTAGCGGGTTCGAATCTCGCCAGGGAACAAAAAGAGTTTCATATTTCATAGATGTGTATTAAATATGTGTATTATAGTATATTAAAACTTCCCTTTTATCATTCTCAATATTCTATATTAAAAAATAATAACTTACTAAGTCGTGAGTATAATGAGTATATCGGGTCATCCTACTAATCCTACTAATGCTAAACGTGAAAGTTTGTAAGTATTCATAGATGTTTGTTACTCTTTCACATAAGAATTAGGTACGGTATTTGATGAAACTTTATAATAATATAGCGTATACATCAGAATAACACATAGGCTATAATTTATCCCCATACTATAAAGGGAATAGGAAGTACGCAGGTGAAACCGCGGGGCGCTGCTAGTATTATACATACGTCATACATATTATGTACACGCTTCTTGACTAAGACTGTCTTTTCTTCTATTCAGACTAACAATTATTAGCAAACCCTTTCTTTCTTCATCTTTTACTCAGAATAATTACAACGCTGATAATAATATTTTTATGAATATTTTCTTTACCTATTTTTGTGAATTGAACATTTTAGGCTTTGTAGATAGATTTCTAGATACTTAGATGCTTATTAGCTTTTGAGATAAGTACTTATATTGCTTTACATTTTTTGTTTTGTAAACAACGACCTATTGTCGGGCCTACACTGTTCCCCCATATATGTATACTATTACTAATGATGTAAGTTGTAACATAATAATATTGTAACGCGAATGATTTGAAAAGAGTTACTCTGCCGATTCTTCTCCATGGAAACCACTAACCCGAACCATACACTTTTTTCGACGTCTTATAAGTGCCCTGGGCCTATGTAAAGTAAAACTATTTTGATTTGATTTGATGTGACTTGTGGCGTAAATTAGCGGTAAAGATCATAATAAATTAGAATAGTTTTATTTCTCGTTTTTCCACTCAAACGTGCGGGCGACTATAGTCGCCCAAAACTTTTTAGCGTTTTTAGCGTCGAGCGTTGAAGATTTTCTTCAATCCCGCGTAAATATTAAACATTCACACTTTTTTTTCCTCTTCAGATTATCCACTGTTCATTTACCCCTGGGATACTTCTAATTCTAGGAATGCCAAAGTTTGTATGATTTTTTTCTTCGTATTAATTATTTACCTAATTACTAGTAATTACATATATGTAATTACTTACTTTACTACAACATCAAATTTACTTTATTACCTATAGGTAATTTGATGTTGTAGTAAAGTAAGATACGTTTATATACAACATTTTTTTTATTTATAGCATAGGAGGGCAAACGAACAGTCGAAGCCTTTTGGCGACTATCGACGCACTTAAACATCCACATAACCTGAGGTTATGCAGATGCGTTGCTCTCCTTTTCCCTATCCCCCCAATGGGCCACTGGAAACTCACAAACTGTACGCATAACTGTCACTTTACGCCGGTATTATGTGAGCGAGAGGTACCACCCCGATCGTGTCGGCCCAATTCAGCTGCAAAGCAGCATGGCACTACCTCTTAAAAAATATACATATTATATAGTTTTTACTTTACTTACTAATATTTATTTTATTTACTAATATTTTGACTGGCTCAGTGGTAAGCGCGTTAGCGCACAAGCCGGAGGTACCGGGTTCAAATCTTGCCAGGGAACACAAAAAAAAAGTTTATGTATTCCTGGGTCATAGATGTGTATTAAATATGTGTATTATATAGTAAAAATCCTAAATATAAGTATTAATATAAAAAAAGTATTAAATATATGTATTTCCGTTGTCAGGTACCCGTAACACAAGTCTCTTAGAGAACTTAGCACGGGACCAGATTGACGTGGTGTAAAAAGCGTCCATAGATATTATTATTACTATCCTGTTTTAAATAATTTTAGTAATGAAAAAAATATGTTTACTTCAAATCAATACTTGTAGGAAATAAAATTAATTATTTGTTAAATTGTGCGACATGATCTGCAGTGCTATTCTGTAAGAAAAGCAGCGCTATCGCAACGCTGTGACAGCGCTGTGAATTCAACTTGGTATTCACTAAGCTTGTCAAACCATATCAAAAACCCTAGCAACGTCAACGCTGTGGGCGCGACGAGCTCATCGCAGCGCACAGCCTAGAAAATGACTCTTATAGAATAGCACTGCAGATCTCATTTAAAAATATCTTACAGTCATACAAACAATAAAAAGCAAATTAAATCATAAAATATATCAGAATATCATTCAGGCCTAAAGTACTCATTTTGTTTGCCATTTAAACCTTCTTAGATTATGTTCTACGTAGTACGTGTGTCTACGAAAAATAAGATGTCTACGGTTGCTACATTCTTGATATTTTTGGAAAGAATTTATTTCAGAAATATAGCAAAGAAGCAAGCAAAAAACTAGTCTAATAAATTAGAACAATGAAGACTATGTCGCTAGTTTAAATTTTGCTTTAGAAGCTATTTAAAAAAAATGCTTTGAAATACAAAGTCTGCATGGTTTAATGGGATCTTAATATTTATAAAGTTTTCAGATTTTTTTCTACGTATTGTGTGAACGTTATCAACTTATTGCTGAATAATTTCTGTCGGCTCGTAGTGTGCTGCGTAGCAAGGGGTCTCGCCCTCCGTTACGTTCATCCCTCGCAGTTTGTATTGTCTATGCTTCAACCCTCTGACGTCACGGCAAAAATCGACCAATCCGAATCAGCTCAGTAGACGACGGCCCTCTTAATCGGAATCACTTCTGCATATCATTTTATTATTCGGTCTAATATTTTTATTTTGTTTTGAGGCCACATGTGCAATATAAAAATGTATTTGTGTGTTACCGATTTACTAAAATGAAGTTGTTTCTAAAATACTCATTGTGATTTTTTTTTTATTTCGTATCAGTGAAATAATAAGTGTTACAAAATTACGTTAGGGGGCGGTACCGTGATGCCAGTTCGTAAGCAAGGTGAATATTTTAGGTTTACACTTTACAAATTACAAGTATCATTGTAATGTAGTAACTACTAGATACTTGACATACAATTTTATAATGACTACATATCATTCATTACAAAACGTTGACTCGTCTTCGTAGTATTTATTACAATTAGTATTAGCATTAACTAATTAGAAACAAGTATTTATTAATTGACATTAACGTTAAAAATAAAATCCATTTGACTAACACTACTATTGTTACCATGCGCATTTGTTAGAAAGATGTTTGTTACATAAATGTTACAAAAATAGTATGTATATAAAGAAAATCTTATTATAAATGTACCGACTGCGAAAAAAATTACAAAGGCATGTTTTACTTCAAACACTAAAATTATTTGCTTTATTTTGTAATTGTATAATATAAATATGTACATAATATTAAGTAATATACCATAGTTCAAATGATTAAAATCGTGTAGGTAATAGGTATAGTCAACTGCTACGAGTTTTTTTCGTAGAATCTAACGAACTACGAAAATCATCAATTTTACGTTACATATTTTTTGTGCCGAGTGCTGAGGAAGATCTGATAATAATGTTAATAAATTTCTTATAATATATATTATTTTTATATATCTTATATATCATTATAATAACCAGAATATGGTTACCCTAAAGCGAAGCTTTAAAGCTTAACAGTTAAAACATTGCTCCGAAAAACAATTGCATAATATCGTAATTAATGATACAGTAATTAGCTAAAACAGGAGAATGAACTTTAACTTTCGGAATAAGTTACTCTTTAGCAGGGATGTTAGGGAGCTCCGTAACCGTAACTGAAACTATCAGATATCCGATAGAAAATAATATCCATAACCGTAACCGAATCCGAAATAAAAGATTCGGATAATATCGGATAGGGGCGGGGCCTAATTTCTACACGTGACAGGTTATTTTGATTGGACTGACAGTTTATTTGCATACATTTAATTACTGATTAAGTATAGGTAATCATTTTGTTAAAACTTCATTTTAGGTAGAAAACACTCAACATTTATGTGACTGATTTTGGTTCCTACCAAATGAAACCATTTTATTGGCTATTTATTATTTACCTACTTCTGAAATTCCTTCAAAATCTAATATCCGTAACCGAAACTATCCGAAACTAACGGATAATCCGAAATATCCGTATCCGTATCCATATCCGGTATAGTAATCATTTCTATATCCGTATCCAATCCGTATCCGAAATTTCATATGCATAACATCCCTGCTCTTTAGGTAACTTATTTCGTTTAGTTACTTTAGGTTTTGTATATTTGTAACACCTACCTACAAAAGGTAACAAAGGCACGTTTGTATAGCAGTTGAAAAAGTATTTTATCTTCCAGGAAAAGAACTACTTACCTATTATTTGACAAACAATTAATACATTTTGGAATGATTACAAGAAAATAAACGAAATTTTGAAATAAATACTGAAATCTATCTATCTACAAAATATGTTTATGTGGCCTGGTGCTAAAAGGGCCAAAGTATGTTTTTGTATGAACCGAGTTTATTAAGCAAGTTTCGATTTAAAGACCTATTTTCTTGGACTATTTTGAAATATTGTTATCATGAAAGTAAACTTTTGAAATATTGTTTGCAGTATTGTTCGCACGACAAAAAAAACATACTTTTTCAATAAATTGGCTTAATTAACTGGCTTAATAACTCGGTTCATACAAAAACGTACTTTGGCCCTTTTAGCACCAGGCCACAGGTTTAATAAGTACAAAATTTACTAACGTAACCTTAATAGTACATTATGTATCCTATAGATATATATTTTTTACGTTATTTTATAAGAAGTTGATGCGCACAAAAACTTTCATTAAAAAAAATGAAAATGTGCTAGGCACGGATCTCCACCTCGAAATCAGGCGAGACGGGTAATTGGCCCTAGTTCATCGATGTTTTGGCCCAATGCGGGTTGATCTTCACATACCTTCGAAGACTATCAATCCCATCAGGCATTCAGATTTCCTCACGATGTTTTCCTTCACCGGTGAGCGAGCGATGGTGTCGTATTTAGGGTGCAATTAGAAGTTCTGAAAAACCCATTTCAAGGCACACGTGGGGTCAAGATCGAACCCGGAACCTCTCGCACAAGAGGCCGTCCATAGGACCATCGTCGCCCTGTCTCATCTCTTTCATTCAAAACTCTATTATTATCATCCTAGCTTGTAACATCTCATATCACATTAGAATCTTATTCGAAACGCCTGATAACGTTCAGTACGGGAAAGTTCCGGCAGGCGGAATGAACAACAGCCTTACCCATTCACTATAGCCTTGTCAAAAAGATATCATAACTGAGGACAGGCCTATATTTTGACAGGTTTATATTGTACTAGCTTTTTACTGCGACTTCGCACGCTTTAGCAAAAAAAATCCTTTTATTTATGTATTCTATGTTACTTCTCTGCTGTGTTTAGCAGTGGACGGGTAAAGGCTGATGATGATGATGTTGCTTCTAGTACCTCCAAGAATATGTAGTAGGAGTAGTTTTTGCGTGAAAGCGTAACAAATATCCCTTTTAATTCTAACATTTATAATATTAGTAAGGATATATTTAAACTGTATCCATACTTCGCTCAGTTAATATTAAAACAGCAATTCCCTTGAATAATGGACTACGACATCGAAAAAATATTAGTCCATACAGCATTGTCCATCGATATGTTTTTATAGTTCCTAATAAATATTGGTAAGTATCTTATACTAGCTGTTGCCCGCAGCTTCACCAGCGTTAACTATGATTTACAACAGAATCTCAGTGGCAATGAAATATTTTTTTAAATCCGACCAATAGTTCCTGAAATTAGCGCATTCAAATAAACGCTTCAGCTTTATATGTTGGTATATATTTAAGCTTTTTTCACGCATCGAAATACTGCAAACATATACTACTAAAATCTGAAATGAAAGTTGTTTTAGTTACCACTATTAAACTCATTAAATAATAAATTATAAGTAACTTATCGCCGTCAGACCATAATAATAATGTGTAGGAATACACAGTCTGTAGATACATACATGGATCCCGATCATATGAAAACGCATAGTTTTCATATGGAATTCAAATGGAATAAAAACTTTATGGAATTATGTAAATATTTTAATAATCAAATTATTAACAAGGCTAAGTCAAAATTAACTTTTCTAGGTACTGATATAAGTCAAGATTCCGTGCGGGCGAAGCCACGGGCAACGACTAGTAAGAATAAAAAAACTTTTTTAAATTAAAAAAAAACTATTGTTATTTATGTGCGAGTACTTGATACTGTCATTAATAAATAATATTAGAATATGTATTTAAAAGTAGCTATGTACTTATAGATGGTATGCTGATACTAAAACATTTTTCAGAGGCCCATCGAGCATTAGAGTTGCTGGAAGACTACCACAGCAAGTTAGTGAAGCCACAGGACAGACAATTACGACTCGCCATTGAGAGAGTCATCAGAATATTCAAATCCCGCCTTTTCCAAGCTCTACTTGGTACGTACCCATTACTTATATATTTTTTTTGTCTTCTTTTCATCAGTAGAAAGTTCAAAATCTTTTACAGTCGGCATGGGCGTAGACACGGGGCATGTGGGCATGACACTGGGGCATGGGGCATGGGGCGTGGGCATGACACTGGGGCAAGCTGGGGCGCTTGCCCCACCCTGGTCATAGGATAATTATTAATTAAGGCCATAGGAGGCAGAGGCAACAGATTTGGACCTAATCTATTACCTCTGCCATAGATAATTTCATTACAAACGTAAGCCTGGATCCAGAAAGGTGTGTGGAGCAATGGCTGGCAATTGCGGATGCTCCACAATGTCGGGGAGAGATGGATAAGTTGACTGCTGCCTCACCCTGAGCCCTGACCCCTGAGCTGGCTACGCCCATGCCAGTCAGAGAGTTGCGCTGTCTTGCACTCTTTTGCACAGAAGCGTAGCGCTATCTATATTACCCTTATCAATGATACGGCGCCTTAAAGATTGTCAGCAAATGTTTAAAAACTATTTAGAATCCCATTTGAAATTCTTGCCGGATATGTGCTATGATATGCCGGAGAGGGGTCTAGAACAATCTACGATATTCGCATGATATTACCTTTCTTCTGATATGTATCATGTAAAAATGTTCTTTAAGAAGTACTTTATAAGTAAGAGGCAAACTTTATTGCGTTTCGAAGAAAATGCCTAAAGGGTTAGTCTCAACTTCATAAAAAACTCGGTTATGGTATGGTGACATTACGATATATGCAACAAGGGATGGCGTTGGCCACTTGCCATGATATCAGCTTGCCAGTTTGTCTATCTTTATTAACAAAAAAAAACAATAGTTTGGTCAAAAATATTTAGATACTAACCAACTTTTAATACTGTAGAAAGAAATCGGTCATATTTTCTGATGCTGATGGTGATGATCTTATTGACACTTTAATTCTTCATCATTATCATTTCCTGTCCGCTTCTGACACATTGCTTCACCTAATTTAAAATGGGTCACCACTCACCAGCCAGTACGTCATGTTAACAAGATATATATATTACAGGCAGACACACTTCATTGTTCTCTAACTGATTGAAAAGATTATAGACCTAAGTCTAAGATAGATAATATTACTAGGTCGAAAAATCTGTAAATATTTTATGGTAGAGAGAATCAGCTTGGTTAACCTATAAATATTTGTGTATAATTTTATGTATGAATATAGTATTATTAAATCTTTATTCTTTCGGAAATTAATACAGACTATGAAACTATTTGCTTCTTTTTCATTCATTCGTTTATTGCAAGGCGTCCCGTGAGTCGTCATTAGTTACTACTTCCCTTCCCTCTCTTCTTAAACTTGGCAGACGAACGCGCAACCGTATAACGTATAACGATTAAGTTTTGGTCTTGTTTTACCTGATCTATGAAAATTTTAAAGATCGATAAATTAGGATAGCGCCTACTTAAATTCTCACCATTTTTCATTTTGAAATAAAAACCTTTTTTTTAAACTAAAAACTGATCTGGAAAAAATGGAAAAATTTAAAAGAATTGATAACCTTTACATTAATAATGATAGACAATTCATGCAGTAATTATTAATTTTATTACTAAAAATATATCATAATATATTATACTGAAAACTTTTTACGTAACTTCCCTCGTAGTACGCACATTTTGATGTTTGGGCTGCGTTAGCAGGCATCACGGCATCGTAGATTCAGCAACAGAAATCCTTTTTAACGCTTACTGTGCATTTTGTATGACGAAGACTAACTTATCTATTTGTAGCCTCAGTAGCATAGACACCGTCTCTCGTTATTCCCAAATCGATGTCAACTTTCCGAGTGATGTCAGATGTCTCAAAGCCATCATTGATTTTATATCGAGTAGCGAAACCGTTTATATTGCTATGCCAGTTTCCAATTTTGATGAAAGCCCGTGTATAATATTTGTTTCCTATGAACTAATCTAGCGTATTGTCTTGATCAAACGGCACGTAAATATCCGTGTCGGCTATAAATACGTACGCGTGACCGACCACGTCACAATCGCTCTTGAGCCTCGCTGACCACGACACTGCCATTGTATAATATATTTAGCCGGTTACAGTGTCATTACTAAATATTTAATCCCGACTCGCGATAACCACTAACTCACTAGTAAGTCAGGTTATCTGGAACATCACGCATTAACGACTGCAGTCATACTGGTGAAAGCGATGGTGTTGAACATTTAAAGAATGAAATTTGTATTATTTGTAAAAAAATCGTAAAGGGCATTTTTCCTAAATCTTTCTTATTACGTCAGAGAACCGAAACGTCATACTTATGTTTCCTTAGCAACTACGATCATAATTTTTCGTATTGAGCGATATTGAATATTATTTATTATTAACAATAAATTTCAATCTAATCGTAGCTTATTAACATTATTATTATTATTATTGTAAAGGCCTGTTTCACCACTTCATGATAAGTGCCGAATAGGCTATTCACAACATATTTGACAGATACAGTATGGACTATGGAGTATCTGTCAAATATGTTGCGGATAGCCTATCCGGCACTTATCTGGAGGTTGTGAAACAGGCCCTAAGCCATTATCGCCAAAATTGTGAACCATAAATACAATAAAATTTGATAATATATTTCTAACGCACACTTGGTAGCAACATATTGATCCATATAGGTCTAAAAATAACACTTTCATCGCATCTGGTATTTAAAGTAGAGTACCTAATTGACCGAATGTCTGTTTTTTTTTTAATCTCACCTTTTAGATAAACTTTGTCTTTTAAGTACTTATGATGATGAACAACCGAGTGCGCGCGATATTATGATGCGAACTAGCAGCAGGTGAATGGGGTAAATTGTTCAAATTCTAATCCTGGGCAGACGACGTCGCGGAAATCAACTAGCGCTTATATAATTTCCATATAACTGCCTAAAAAACCTGCCCATCATCGCCAGACACTAATATATTAAAACTACACCGCTTAGGCATTTACAGATTATTACCGCCTATACAGTTTCCACGTAAAAAGCTCTTTATATCACGTGAGTCGTAAGCTCATCTGTTCTATCTACCCTCTAGAGAACCTGTTGCAGCTCTTGACAAAGAGACAAAGGAAAAATAACGTCAAACGTAAAGTATAAGTGGCTGAGTTAGCTCTGTGAAAACTGGTTTCTACAAATTGTTTACGGGACCTGATTTCTAGAGGACGCAAAGATGATTCTGGATTTATATTGTACTAGCTGTTGCCTGCAGTTTCGCCAGTACCAACTAAGATTTACACCAACTTTATTGTCTCCACAATTTTAAAACAGTTTAAAATATTTACGAATTTAATATTTATACACAGCTATATATTTATTGCTGCTTAATACTAAATGGTTATCAGCGGCCAAAAGCAGTTTTCCCAAAAGCGGGAAATGATTTTCGTGCTTTCGAAAAAACTGCTATTAGCAACTTGTGTGAATTGGTTCAATGCTTCGTTTTTTTAAAGAGCGCATTCATTTCATACAATGAAGACTACATTGTAATTATTCAAAGGATGAACGCCTTTATTGACAGAATCTTATAAAATAGATTTTACCTATCGTAATTCGTAACTCAAGTAATAAATATTATGTTTTAGTATTGAAATCCAGAAATACTATTTATATTATGATACACAAAAGTACAAAGGCGGCCTGCCAATATTTTTATGGCTTATTTCACCGAAAGCAGATAGGATAATAATATTGGGGGCATATATATACTGAAGGCCTATTCTGTAAGGTCGTTTTCTAATCTCGATAGCGGAATCCGCGGTGATATGACGACTTTAACGAATTTGTATTCTTTAAAACTCGACTATCTGTCTATATCTATAAAGTTCACATTCTAAGTGAGCGTAAGGTGAGCTCTATCACTTAGGTGAAGCTCGACATCGAAATGATTTTTACAGAATAACCATACTGTTCTGTGCACACGATGCCACATCGCGCTATAAACATTTATACATATTATACCTACGTGCCTTGGCAAAACAGGTAGTATAATTACTGGCAGGAAGAATTAACACCGTTTGTCGACAGGATAGGCAACACATGATTGTCTGTTTTAAGTAACGCGATCACTATTCATATTTAAATTTGTTCTATTTGTCATGGGGGTAATTTTTTCTTTTTTTCCGATATATGAACTCCCACAACTACAGTCTACCTTATAGATACCAGGGTGTTCATACGGCCCCACCATGGTTCAAGCCTTGTCGAGGCGGTGGGGCTTAATATAGGCTTCTGAGCCCCACCGCGGGGGAGTGGGTCTTCCCATGTAGGTATGTGGGACTCGCTGCGCCCGAAAGCTGGTAAGTGGACGCAGCTCTACCCACTAAAACCTACCGAGTGCCACCAATGCTTCCTTTGGTAAGGTGCCCCGGATCTGTTAGCAACAGCGTACCTCGGCAGCTAGTCAGTCCCTCCGGGGACGCCACCTCCACAGAGGGATTGCCCCGCACCACGGAACAACCTCTCCCAACGTCTGGTCAGTTCATCAACGCGGCGGGTTCTTTGTACCCCTCTTATAAGAAGAGGGGTACAAAGAAAACAATTCACTTCGGCCAAGGTGTTGGGTTCACCCTAGGCTACTGAGCCCCACCGCCACGACTAAGCTTGGACCGTGTTGGAGAGAACGAGCTACCTGGCCTAGACTCAGACTAACTAGTTTGTGATCATTGGCGACACTAACCACTTATCGTATTTTCTCTCGTCTGCTTGTCTTCTTATACAACTAACATAAAAAACTAGAACCAACCTACTTATACCTCAATAATACCTTTAAAAAAATTACGATATCTCGAGATATCTTGGGATCGGGATTACAAGCACATGTTATTCCTTTTTATTCCGCGAAGCTCGACGCTTATGTATTGTGAAATTGGCATTCGTATAAAATTCCCAAATTCGAGCACCGCGAAATAAAGGCAAGAAATGGTACTTTATAATTTATATTAAGTATTCAAATCTTTAATTAAAAAAATAGTAATTGATTAATCTAACACAAAACATAAGACAAAAATATACTAAAACTACTTAAAATAAACTATATACTATATCAAATTAAAAATAAAAATAAAACTAAATAATATAAAAAATCGACCCCAAGTCGCTACGCTCGCAGGGTAGGGTGCCCAAGAGGCTGGCGGCATTTCCCCGTTGAATGGCAAGGCTCAACCTTTGTCCAAAATGCGCGCCAGCCCTTGGATCCCCGGAGACGTCAATGAGGCGTGCGGAAATCTCCTTAAACAGCTGACGGGCTTCCGCACCCCAAGGCCCCAAGGTCTCAACTATTCAATATTTTATAGTATTCAAATTAAATCAAATACATTATATATAAAATAATCAAACATATTCCATTTTAATGAAAAAGGAGATAAAAATAACAACCCAACAATAAAGTATATATGGGTTGTTACTCGCTCTACTCGGTTGTTACTCGTTGTTACTCGCCTGATTTTGAGGAGGAGACCCATGTCATCATCATCCTAGCCTGTTTCCAACTATATATTGGGGTCGGCTTCCAGTCTAACCGGATTCAGCTGAATACCAGTATTTTACATGGAGCGACTGCTGTCGGACCTCTACAACCCAGTAACTGGGTGATACGGTACCCCGCGGTAAGACTGGCTGTCAGATTCTCGGGCTGCTTGACGACCGTAACGACTGTCAAAGATCCACGAATGACAGCCGGACCAACGGCTTAACGTGCTTTCCGAGGCACGGAGGAGTCTCGGTATGTAAAGATGGTCACCCATCCACGGACCAACCACGGCAAGCGTTGCTTAACCTGGTGGATCGATCCCCGCGGCTGTTACGACTGCGCCACGAGCCATGTCTCCTCCTCAAAATCAGGCGAGAAAGGCATCTGGCCATAGTTCACCGAGGCGCTGGCCCAATGCGGGCTGGTGAACTTCACACACCTTCAAAGACTTTTAATCTAATCAGGCATACAGGTTTTCTCAAGATGTTTATCTTCACCGAGTCCAAATGATCTCATTTAGACTCGGTGGATTTTTTTATTTCTGACATTTAGGAGTTAAAAAAATATCATTTTCTACAGCTCTTTTTTATTCTGTCTTTATGAATTCTATGGGTTGTTTATGGGGGTTTGTTTCATTCATCGTTTCATCATTTTTCCAATCACTCCTGGACATATACTTTTAATGAGCACTAACTCCAATCCCCTTCATTATTATCCATATTTATTAAGCATAATAAATAATGAAGGCAAAACTTTGAGAATATAGACGTGCGATATACAGTGTGACCCAAATATAAAGATATAGGTCATCGCGCTGGACCTATACTCGTACCTGAGCCAGCCCGCGGTAGATACAATCCGTTTCTGTGGAAACAATTTTTAATTGAAACTTTGTATAGGTCGTGCATTCGTGCGATAATTGAAGGCCCGCATTGTTTGCAAATAAACGTTTCAGTTTGCCAATTAATACTAAAAATGCTTTGTGTTGCATAGTTGTAGTTGTAACAATTGTATGTATTTGTGAATCCGTCGTTAACATGACTTTGTCGTTTTAGAGCATCGTTAATCTGTGCATCTTTAAACATTGGTTCTGAATTCTGACTAGGTATAAAAATTAAACGTTTTCTTTTATTGTATATTTTACATAAAACATTGCTATTGATTTTAATTGATCTAAAGGCGCAAATCCATCGGGATGTACGGAGAGGCTGCTTTGCAAAAAATGGTTACAATTGTCTCCACTGCAACTCACTGATACGCTACGTATAAATTGACATTTTCGTACAAAGCAAATCACTCGTGCGAGGCTTCCCCGTGCGCCGCGGTGGAATCGCGCGTCTAAACTTAATAGCTAAGAAATTAGTGTTCATAATTTTTATCAGTTTACATTTCGACTTATTATCTTCCTCTTATAAGAGTATCTAATGGATTTCATGGCCAATTACTAGATACAACATTATTATTTCCATATGTCCGTTCTTCAATTTGGTATTTCTTATGTAATATCTTAATACATATCAAAATAATTTAGCCTTTATTTATTCACTATAAATAACTATTATTACCGATCTAGAAACATTTTCCATAAAATAACGTGCATTAGTTAACCTAATTTGTGGAAAAATCTATATTCATATTTTTCCAACGATATTGAAGTGATATAATGTTATACAATTCTTTTTATAGAATTAATATTTTATGCCACAATTTATGCGAATTTGCTTTTGAAGCGCAGCGTGTACTATACCTACTCTACCGTCTCTACCTGCGGTGTAGAGCCATTATTAGCGGACAGTGCTCAGTCAAAACTAAAGGTAAGAGGCATTAGACCTCTATTGTCTTGTCACAAGATATTATATCTTTTATGTGATTTAAAATAAAATCGAAAATAGACACACTGTAGACACTCTCATTTGATAGTAATTGTAAAATTTCCTGTCATATTGACGTAACACTGCGTGCTGGTTGTAAAAAGCCCTTTCTAATCATTGGTCCAGTAAGAGAAGTTGCACCCAGAATTCTTTACTTCTTCTGCGTCTTCGTACGTACATTAGTATTGCCAGAAGTTGATATTGATTAAAAGGCCTCATGATAAACGACGTGAGCACTCTGCTGTGGCTCCGCGTAAAATGACGTATGCCAAAAGGTGGCTCCTGATTTGCTCGGATTTGTATCAGAAATCGGAATAGTGCGTAAGCGATATCCGAATCGGTCCGAATTTTCTAGATTCTATATTTTCACGGGTTCGGATCGGATTGGGATCGGATGTAGTGCGTAACCGATCTAAGTAACATAATATTATGAAAAGAATTTAAAAAAAAACGATAGTTAATCTTACGGGCACGTTACATAATCGATGTATTTAGGCTGATAAAACTTTAAATTTATTTAAAGAGTATTAAAAAAAACTTTTTAGAATACTCTTTATTAATAATTACTCTTTGAACTTGAATGCATAAAGTTCTTTACCTCGATAGAGTTTTACTACGTACCGTGTGTGTGTTAAAATGTCAATTGCAGAAAAATAACAATTAATGCAAAGCGTGTGCATGGGTCCTTTGCTGAGACAAAGTATCCTTCTCTGTCTTAGGTTTCAGTGGAGACAATTACATACATTATCTTGCAAAGTGAAACTTGATAATCGGCGTCGGATCTTGACAATCCTAGTAACAAGTTCCAGTGGAACATTTTCAATATTTTGTTGGAACGAAGTTCCTTACGGCAGGCTTGGAGGGGATAGGGATTTTGCTGCGCGACCAAACTGAAAAAATGTGATAGTAAAACCGTAAGAAAAAGTGCGTGGAATAAAAGCGTTAAATAAGACGTGCGCAGGCGCGACAGTCGCATACATAAGCGAGTAGTGTAAAATACCTTTCTTTTTAGCCGAAGGAACTTCGTTCCTACCTGGTGTCCCACGACACCACATTTCTTTTTATTTTTTAATTTTTAATAGCTTTTATACTACGCCTGTCTTAAACATAGTCTTGTTGTATTACAGTTTACACACAAAACTTGTGTCACGTAATAACTACAAGTTTTAACTAGTACTAAACTAATTACAAGTTTAGTGCTAGTTTATTATGCATATTAGTTTGGGCATTTCTTTAAAATTTGATATGCCGTTATTAATTATCTAAAAAACTAAGAATATTTAAAAACGTGTCCCGCAATATGCACAAACAGGAGTGTTTTAGAAGGAGTTTATTGCGGGTCAGTCTGTATCGATCAGTCCTCGCTCTGCTGGTCAGGAAACTTTTACATGCTTCAACAATATCCGACCAAGCTTTAACATGTCTACACGGTATTTTATTTCTATATTGTCACACTTCGCATTTTGGGTGAAACTTGATAGTTTGATCGTGATCTTAAAAAAGTAACTAGCACTCTAATAAGAAAAAAAAATAGTGCATGAATGCATACAATTCCGGTACGGGGGAAACGTAGAAATTTCATTGTTAACTACTATACAGTACTATAACAGAATAGAATAGAGAGAATAAACATTTACTAAGTAATTAAATTAAAAAGGAAATTTACACATTGCTACAAGTAAATGTTACAAATTACAATATACATTCATTCTGTCTGCCAGAAATATACTAGCTCGGAAAACAATTTCTCAACTTTTTTAAACGGCTTCAAAGAAGGAGGCGTTTCTCAATTCGACCGTATATATTATTGACCGCATATTATGTATATAGTTTTGACCGTATACCCAAAACAGTGCTTTTACAAATAAAAATACTGATACGTGCACATATTAAGATGCTGAAACACTTCATTTTAAGAAAACGAGAACAGGGATGGATAAATATTGACATCAATTTACCACAAATATATTTTTTTAAACTTTAATAAATAAATTATTATGTATATAATAGCTGGTATCATAGCAAAAATTTCCACCTACATAACACTTATCTATATTTTTTTCTAGAACTTTCTTTTGCAAAACAATGAACGTAAATTTCTGAAATGTCGATGTTTACCTAATGAACAGTCTAAATATAAACATTTAATCGACTCCCCGTCAGACTGCGCAGGTCATAAGCTGTAGAGCATATTATTATCAATTGTAAATTCTAAATCATAAATGTTTAGTCATTTGTAATAATAATAATAATAATAATATCTATGGACGCTTTTACACCACGTCAATCTGGTCCCGTGCTAAGTTCTCAAAGAGACTTGTGTTACGGGTACCAGACAACGGAAATACATATATTTAATACTTTTTATATTAATACTTATATTTAAGATTTTTATTATATTATACACATATTTAATACACATCCATGACCCAGGAACACAGAATCTTTTTTTTTTTTTTTTTTATTTGTATTTTTAAGCTCAAAGTATTTTTAAGTATAAATATTTAAATGTTAAAATGACGTGATGATTTTTAAATCAGCTGTAACAAACAGTGTAAAACAATTATAAAAGTTTTGTTTGTGCGTTTTTAAGTATTGTTTTTTTATATTTACGCGAATGTCACTCTTCATAAACAAACAACTTTTACGGATTTTATCGCGGCTTAGCATTTGAAACGTCAGGCATGTAAAAAACCGTATACCGCGATAAAATCCGTAAAATTTGTTTTATTATATTGAATAGTTTTAAGAGTAATAAAGTATAGCATTAAAATGTTAAGAAAGACAAAGGCTTAAAAACGGCACCAAACTTTACTATTTTACGTCTTAGGATATTCAACGCAAGAATGAGTTTCCTTTTTCTTTATTTTTTTTAATGCTTTTTTGACGCTGGGTAATGCATTTACGCATGTATCCAAATTACCTCGGGTAAAGCTCCTGGACCTAAGGGTGAGTACTCTTGGACAGTGTAGGTACCTGTCCAGTGACCAAACTAAAACCACTGCGAGCGCCTTCAGTCGCTTTTTTTATTTTTGAAGGTCTCAGATTGCCGGCAGCAGCCAATAGAAGCACTTCAGCCATTTGAATGAACTTCCTGTACTAGTCTCAGATAGTGTTACATTGTCTATCCAACTAACATAGACAAATATAATATATTACATGTTCGATGTATGTAGCAAGGAATGGTGATGATGCTGATGATGATGATAATGATGGTGATGACAGATCAATTCGATAGATGACTATAATATACTTATCACTACTTATGACTTCAACTTTCCCTCATTATTTGAAGTCGACGCATCTTCTATTTAACTTGCAACTTTTCTTCTACAGTTTTCATATAAAACTTACACTCCAGTATAGAGAACGGATACACTCATAATATCTATGGACGCTTTTTTACACCACGTCAATATGGTCCCGCGCTAAGTTCTCGAAGAGACTTGTGTTACGGGTACCAGACAACGGAAATATATTTAATACTTTTTATATTAATACTTATATTTAAGATTTTTATTATATTATACACATATATAATACACATCCATGACCCAGGAACACAGAAACTTTTTTGTGTTCCCTGGCGAGATTCGAACCCGCTTCCTCCGGCTTGTGCGCCACCGCGCTAACCACTGAGCCACAGAGGTCGTCAACTCATATTACTATACATATTTAATTTTACTACACTGACGACAGTGACTATTACTAACGAGGTCAAACTAGTTGGTAGTGTAGTAGGAAGGTATTGTTGATGCCGCCTGTGTCATTAACAGCGACTACTTCCTGTAGCCTATATACGATAAACAATGGACTTACTTGCATACCTACACAATTTTAGCACAGAGCGTTCACTATCTCGTTTAGACTAAATATTGACCGAAGTAGCTCTATAAAACATTTTACTTACGCTCCTTTAACATATCCGACCCTGGACACTAGCATAAAAGGCTACGAAAAAAATAACATCTTTGAGATGTGCGAGTCATATTTTGGACTAGAGAAGAGTTAACCCAGTAAATAGAACACACGATTCTAATCGGCAATCATTGCTGTATTTTTTATTTTATGATTCAGTGATCGTTAATTATATACTAATACTAGGGCCAGAGTGGCCGATGAAAAAGACGACCTTTAATAACGTTAGCCTGGTTTCTGGGGGTCTGTTAACCTGCACTGAGGGAATATCACCCGATTCACAACGACAGTGATATACATGACATTTTGAAATATGTTCGGTACTACGTAAGTTAAAATTAAACTGGGAAACATTAAGAATCTTCAAACTAAGTTTGATTTGCAGAGTAGCGACCTAAAAACTTTTCTCTTGAAAAGTTAAATCTCGCACAATATCAAAATAAATGTAAGTAATTAGATACCTTTATTTTCTAATAACGATCCGAAAGCTTCTGAATTGTAAATGTCGCGGTAATGTGTCGTGTAAAGAAGTACATCTAAAATAGCTTTTAGTTCTGTAATTCCTTAAATGCCTTATGTAAGTATGTGAATGTAATAAGCTTGTTTAAAGCTTTATTAACCAAAACAATAACGGAAGAAAATGAAAAGCTCAAGCACTAAAAGTGTTTGTCTTATAAAATTCAATCAGGTCAGCGTACACGTTTATTATTTTTGTATGCTAATTCGATTGTAACGTGCCTATTACAATAACTTAGGGTCGCTGCCCGAGCTATCGATCACTACAAGACACACGCGATACTAAACTAGGTGAACTAACATGAATAGCAAACATTTTACCCGGTTACTATTACGCAATTCTTAAATGTGTAAATAAGTTTCAATTTTCTATTTAGTTTTGGGTACTTTATGTTTAAGGTTTAGTTTTATTTTATTGATTTAATGATTAAATTTACTTAACTAACACATAAAAAAGCACCATGCAGAAATATTTTGAATTTCCAAGGCGTAGCAGAAATACAATTTCCAACTTCGTCCCCAAATTTCCGACGCTAACAATCTGCCGCCCTTGGCTCCAGCCTACTCAGCCTGCTGGTGAATCCTCTACTGACAACAAAACGTTTAAGTTTTGCAATATCAGAGAGATTTTATTTATTATTTTGTCATATTATAACTGCGGCACCTTAAAAACCTAAACTATTTTACGATTAACATTCTCGCATGAAACGTGATTATCATAATTATGTTCTCATCAATCATGAAATTAGTGGGCCTAAAGTATAATCTTAAATCAGTTCTAGGCGCCTTACTCAGCAGGAACCATTTAAGCTAGCTTTACATATAGAGATTAAACGAAGGCTTCGTACTTAATGGTCCCTCAGCTCAGCGTAGCAATTACTAGCACTTATGGCAATAATAGTAATCATAACGACACTTATTTCTTGGCAAACGGCCAGGAATCGGAAGGTTTGGCATAGTTCAAAGAAGTACATGATCAGCTATAGAATTATATATTTTTTTATTCCATTTTATATTTTCAATCTATTAGAATCCAATTGAAATAAAATTTGTCAATTTTTTTATTTTATAGGTATCAGAGATCCTTTATATACTTACCAGATTATTCCATGCAGCGACATCTCTGATATATTTTTCCTATATTTTCAGACATACAAGAGTTCTATGAGCTAACACTTCTCGATGACAACAAATCGATTCAGCAGAAGACCGCGGAGACTATCCGTATCGCAAACAAGTGGGAGTCTGATGGAGTGCGGCGTGAAGTAAGTTCTTTGTTATTTTTGTCTCGTAGACGTATTATTTTTAGTTGAAATTTCGTAGTAAACATTTTTATTACATTCACATCGCGGTCACAAAATGCCTTTCGATAAAGACAAATAATTATGCCACAAATGTGTGTTACTAATTATACCCGCCACTAGGCCGTATGGGCCGCGGCCTAGGTGGGACACATTTTGGAACGAAATAAAATTGTTTATACAATAATCATTGTAATAAAGTAGTGTTTCTGACCATTATTGACCATTGTCATAATCTAACGAAGGGACCATTTGGGACGAGTCAGTCAGTACTTAAGATATAAAGTTAGATTTTTTCCGACCATTTTATTTTCTACAACATTCCTTTTTGCTCTGTTCAAATTAAAATCAAAATATTTTATATTATTTACATACGCCTGGATTTATTAAACGCCGAAATAGTTGCACAGTTACAGCATTAGTATTTAAATATAGGGGGACAGTGTAGGCCTGACAATATAGATCGTTGCTTACAATACAAAAAAAAAAACAAGTTAAGTATCTTAAAAGTTAAGAAGTATCTGGGAATTTTCAAAGCCTACAATGTTCAATTCACAAAAATAGGTAAAGAAAATAGTGACAAATATTGTCAGCGTTGTAACTATTCTGAGCAAAAGATCAAGAAAAAAAATGATTTGGAAGTTATTATCAGATTGTATTACTAAAAAGAAGAAAAATAATGAGCTTGAGAATAGTTAGAAACATCCACAAAGTGCTGCTAATGACCGTTATGGAGCATGACGGCATGGCGCATGTGCAGATAATCTTCAACTTGTGAATTCGATAATAATTGTCTATATTGATATTTTTATTTGTTTTTTCAGTCGTCAACTGGAGACAATGATTATAGATCAATTTCAAATGCATTCCTACAAGAAAACAATCGAAAAGGTGACACCCGCAATGTCAGCACACCGGATTCGGCTAAGGTAAATGATCCTTACTTCTACATACTTATAAGATAAAAAATAAAATAACTGTTCCCGAGCACTGAGCTCCTTTAGAATGCTTTTTTTTCATAACAAATACAACGATAATAAATATTACATAATATTGATTACCAGATGGGGACGATTCCTTCCATCGTGTCACCAGGAGAGACTGAAGAAAGGAAGGTAAGGAAGACCAATTATTGTCAAATTTGGCTGCTGCTATAAACTCAACAGTAACAGAGTTTTATTCGGTAAAAGATTTAAAAAAAAATTTAAATTATACATATTTTAAAAGTTGATTTTAAACAAACTTTGATTTTGAAACAAACAATCAATAAATATGAACTCACACTAAATATAATTATAAAATATTCTTACGAGAAGTTGTTTAGCTGATCGATTAGTATGAAGGAGTATGCTAGGCTTTAGTTTGGACAGAACTTCTAAAATAATATTTTGTGTACGGTCCTAAAAGTGCGAAGATACATACGAATTGATAAAGCACCCTATTTAGAGTAGAGCTAAGAATGAAATTTACAATAAAATCGATGTAGTGTGTTTACTAAAGAACAGACCAAGTTATAAAAAATATAATAATTTATATAGAGATAATATTATTTTGGACATTTTTTTTATCGAATGGCCCTCATCATTATCCGCATCGTCAGCCCGTTACTGCCAACTGCTGAGAATACTGCATAGGCCTCCTTTTTCTTCTGCCAATCTCATACTATGTCCTTTGCCAAATCTCTTGCTTTGCCCACTAGCTTTCCCATGTTATCGGGCTATCTCGTCATAAGACATCCTGGTTCCCACCTCTTTACATGACAGGTTAGTTAGATTAGTGTCCTGCGGAATTCCATTTCAAGTCCGCGATGCCTTTGACCTTCGTGCGATGTTGGATCTCGATATTGTAGAACGGTCTTGAAATGTTATGCCGAGCATCGTTTACGTTTTCGCATTCGTGCGACTCTAATATTTCGTACACAGCATTCTGACTGTGTGTCCATGTCTTGTCACCGTAAAAGATAGTAAGAAGGACACATTGCTTAAGGATACCTACAAGTTTTCAGGCACTGGTCTGTTTTGGATCGAAGAATCAAGAATGTCCTCCAATTTTCTGAAAGCTTTCCACTCAGTTGGACTCTCCTACTAGTCTAGTTTTAATTAACAATACTAATATCCTTTTGAGTAACAATATAGCTTATCCAATATGTTCGTTATTTGTTATCAAAAGGATATCGATATCGATTAACCATAACATATTTTAATGGAATCTATTAATAAACGCCATCTAGTGACAAACCTTTGCAACAAATAGTATTTACAGATACTATAGTTTGTGGATTTCGTTGTTTTTTTTTTTTCATTTTGATGACGTGACGGCTGACGTCCCAAAAGGCAGGAAGGTAGGTAGCGAAGCTATAAAACAAGTGATTGGTAATGGCGGACGGTTGGTGTTTCGCGTCTCGTCGTAGTACTATTTATAACCTAAAATATAGTACAAGTTTTCAGCGATATGTACGCTAACGTTTCATCGTTGTGTGAATTTGTGCTGTTATATTTTACATTTGTGTCAATGACGTACGAACGCTATATTGTTAATTAAAAGGATATCGTAAATGATAAACCAGTGAAATGATATTGTATATAAAATTTTGACATTCAAACTGCTGTTATTTCGTATTCTTTACAAGTAAGGCCATACAATATACAGTAATCTATTTTTAAACCTTTAGTAATTTCTTAATTTTGTGGGGACGTTTCAAACCTGGTGAGACTAATCATAATGCAACTTGATAATTTTGCCTGTAACTATTCTCAGTTACTCGCTGAATATTTTTAAAGGTATAAAAGCGGGCTATATGCACTCTAAATAGCGTAACACGGACATTCTAATAAAAGTTCATCGCTTTGACATTCATAACATCATATCATTGAACTCAAGTTGGTAACACACGATTAACAACATTGCATTCTAATAAATCCGCTATCAAAAAAGGGCTCGGCTCGAAATAATACTAGATAAGGCTTGGTGTAATTTTTAATAAACCTAACACGATAATCAGCTTAAATGGAGATTACCTGCGAAATCACAAGAAGCTAGTGTGCTATCAAAGTGTCTTTATGAACAACTATAATGTTTTCGGTGTAAGCTAGAAATGGGTTCTAGGTTGAGAATGGTGCATGCTGGAGAGTGTCCAGTGAGGTGCTGACCCCAGACACAAGAGTGTAACTAACAATGCATGCAGTGTACATAGTATAGAACAGAAACACAAGTACCTGAGGGCTATGCTAAGTTTGTAATCAAAATGACTGAAAGACGGAAGAAAAAAACTCACAATGGATTTCTACGGAAAGTGTCATCCTTATTTAATCTTGACACGGTAAGTAGGTACAAACAGGAATAGATAATAATTAGAAAAACTCCCAAATAAAGCTTTACATAGCAATAATACATCCTTAAAAGAGCACATGAGTAAGTGCTACTGAAATTGATTTACAATGAATAAATCCTTGACTTCATTTATGATGAATTACTGTTATTGATATTGGTAGCAGCAGCCAAATTGTTATTTTGTGTATAACTTTGTGTATTCATATAATTAAAATTGTATATTGTATTTCAGTTAATACTTCATTTCATTTATTAATATTCATTGCATTATGTAATATATTTAATTTACATTTAATCAATGTATACAGTATTATGTGGCTCTTGATTATTATATCATAATGGAAATTTTAATTAATAATAGAAAAAATGTAAATATACCTATCATTCTAAACATCACTCAAAATGTAGGTCTTTAAAATAATAATAAAGAACCACTTATGAGTATTTTATTAACTAGGTAACACAATTATAAACATGGTAAAATTTTAAAATCTTATTTTGCAGGCCCATATTTCAACACCTGAAATGAAGCAGGTAAATTTATTTATATAATACTTATTTATTTGCTTATAAAATAAAAGATGATTAAAGACACTGCATACAAATAAAAACGAGCTATGTTAAGTTTATTTATTCTGAAATCTGAAGCTTCTCATGTATACATTTAATTAATTATTATAAAGAGGTAAAATTTGTGAAGTTGTAATGCTAATCTCTGTATTTACTGAACTGATTTAGAAAATTATTTTAACTTTAGAAGGCTATATTATTTGTGTATAACATCATTTAACCCCATCCTTCTATGGAAATGTGAAGTGCACAGGTGTAACCATGGGGCGCTGCTAGTTACTACTATTTAGCATTAACATGAATGAAATTTTTACATGCTTGTAGCTTGTCATGAGTCATACATCGTACAATTTTTTAGGTGTTGTACTAACATTTTTTTACACATGCCATAAAATTAATATGTCATTGAATGATATGAAATCATATTGACATTATCAGCTTAATAGTACTTGGGTTACATAATAGATAATGTTTGAATTCCAAATATGTTGTAATGCTACCTATATACATTGGACATACAATATAACGCTACATATATTTAGTACATTATTTTTTTAATTACATCAAAACATCTAATTGGATATTAAATACACAGATATTTAAAAGTTTTTTGAAGGAAACTTATGTTCTTGATCATTGCATAATTTTACTTTCGAATTGCTAAAGTTTTGAAACGTTATACTCAATATTAAATATTGTACTGCTAATCATGCCATTAGTATATGATCATAATATTATATTATTGTTAAAAATCTATTTGGTTTTGTTTTTTAACAACAAAACAATTACAATGTGAAATGATGCCACAGTGCCTGTACTGATTTTGTATTAAAATTAATTGATTTATTTACCAATTTTTTACTGTCACTATATGAAAAACTGTATGCACAAATTAGGAGATACAAGACATATCCTATTTATACTTATAGTTCATCTAATACCATACAAAAATAAACTAAAATTGGTTAATATTGTGAATTCTAACCATTAATTAGTCCATCATTGGTGCTGTAACATTATAGTAAACTGTCATTAATTTTGGAATAATTTTATAATAATAAATTACAACTGGTAAATGACGTGAAAGTTACAGGTAAATGGAATAGAAGGTGGTGCAGAGCGTACAGTCGGTGATGACGGTTACCTCTACTTGACTGTCGTGTTATCACGTGCGGGCGGCGCCGGATTAGGGTTCAGCATTGCAGGTGGCTCTGACAACCCTCATGTTGCAGACGATCCGTTAATATATGTTACGAAATTGATTCCTGGTGGAGCTGCTGCGGCTAGTCAGTTGCAAATCAATGATGCCATATTACAGGTACAGTTTTCATTTATTATTACATCACCTAAATATGATCCCTAAGATAAAAAATGATTATATGATTCCTAAATATGATGTTAAGTGTTATCAGCCAAATGTTATACATATATTTTGCTAACTAAGAGGCAGTGCCATACTGCTTTGCACAGAATTGTGCCGACTGCATTTAAAAAAAAATCTCCTGCTCCTTATGACATTTAAAAAAAATGAATTAAATGAAATCTTAACAACTTAAGTTTGCGGATATGATAGATATGGGTTTTGACAAATTTAATTTAAAAAATTCAGTACCAAATTTTTCAAAGTTGATTGCTGGGCTTTATTTGTTTAGCTTGAATAAACTGTCATAATATCATTAGTGACGAAGTAATTCTGAGATAATAAGAATACCTTGCTGCCTAATTGAGTAAACAATTAGAGTGACACATCTCTTATCAAATAGGTAGTGATATTAATACCATAGGTAACATCCTGCTTTATACCAGTATAGTTAGGTAAATAATACACAGGTTAGCGTGTAAGAATACTGTTCTTCTAGACTAGGAAAGTCTATTGTAGATAGGTGGTCCTGTCTGACGAGGTAATTTTTTTTCAGGTTAATGACACATCAGTAGAGAATGTGACACATGCAGAGGCTGTAGATGCATTGAAAAAGGCGGGAAATACAGTAAGGCTGGTGAGTACAAAATTATATTAAACTTCTATGAAAAATTCACTTTTTTTATATGTCAAATAGTAGTGGGCCTTTAGATCAGCATTTGCCATGTTTATATATTTTTATACTCCAATCATACTCTATAGAAATATGAATATGATCCCGTAATGTGGCAAGACTATCAACATTTTATATGCAGATTACAATAATCGCAGCGATTGTATCGCAGTGATTTTAAAATGTTTGCAAAATTACCGTGAACAAATGTTCACGTAACATCGCCTACTTGCATAACTAACTGTTTGTTACTACTCACTACTCGCAAATACTTTTTAAATATTCACATTTTCTATATCTGCCTAACTACATACTTGAATGTGGGTAGTTAGTAACCAAATATACCTATAAATGTGTAACTTTATCATATTTACAATAAAACTCAAACAGTTGTAAAGTTCATCTTTTTATTGCTTTGTACTAAAATGGCATATAAACAAAAAACAAATTACATGTTTGACATTAAATAAGACGTATTTATAAAAGCGGATTATCAATGTTTTATTACAGAAAATACGACGCGGACAAACGGAGAACACATTGAACGTATCACAAATATCACATAAAGAGGAGGCTATCGAGATAGAACTTGTGAAGGGGGGATCCGGGCTAGGTTTCAGTATAGCGGGGGGGCTCGGCAACCAGCACATACCCGGGGACAACGGCATATACGTCACCAAGATAATGGCGGGCGGCGCAGCGCACCGGGACGGCCGGCTCAGGGTTGGCGACAAACTGCTCATGGTCAAAAATACATCTGTGAGTATCTACAATATGCATGTCTATGTACCCACATGTATATGTTTTTTTTATAAATTGGATAGAGAAACTTGCAGTTGTGCCATCTAATGGTAGGTCCAAGTTTACCAACGTGTTTTCAATCCTGTGACGTCACCTGATCGAGAAGAACAATTCTTAAGGCATTTTTTGTGCCTTTTTGTGACTTTATGGGGGACCTGTCCACAGTTCGCACTCGCTCGCTCTCGTAAGCTCATATGCTGGGGACATCGCGGTGTCCCTCTCGTCACGCCGCCAAGCGGACGTTTGCATCGCAGAGTTTGTCATCAAAGCGCTCTTTTTGTTCTTCTATGTACGTCTGAATTATTTGCCAGTGATTACACTGCCTGTGCGGTACCCTTCTGTTTCACGGGATAAACGAGCAGGATGGCAATACAGACGACAGTGCGGCACATTACACATACAAGCGCATATTGGTAAACACTACATATCCAGATTTCTCAGAATACAGTAATGACAAAGTCACAATGATGTATTTCAAAGTAACTAGATTGTAGTATTTTGAATTTATTTTAAACGTTAGTAAAAAAAAATAAAAAAAGCAAAACAGTGATTAATCAATCATGTAAACTCGATATAAATTACCAATATATGATTATAATTATAAAAAGTATTAGCTATGAATAATTAATTAATTATTGATTATCACGAAGAATTTATCGTTAGCATTACTTTCACACCTGGACAAGTATAGTGCATAAAGTGAGAATTGGCAAAGGCAATAAGCACCCTATTTTTTTTTAATTGACTCACAAGTCATTGCTCCTTACCCCGTTTATAGTATTGCCATTCTCATGAAATACTTTTACCCGTAATTACTAGATACTGATCTAGCTTGTTAAAAAAAACTCTTATTACTTCATTTTATTCTCTTATATACTCGATATTAGTCATGAACGTAACATTGCCGTAGTTCAGTATCTACAATTATTGGTCACATATGCATGTGACCGCTGCATTACAGTTGAGTCCAAATATAATAGAATCTAGGCGTAAATACTGGGGAGAGGAAACCTTACTAAACGGGATAACTTATTACACTGTCACGAGTCGCGATAGAAGTACACCAGAATCGGACTATCTTAGGCACAAGCCAAATACGTGTATTTCATAACAAATTTGGACTACAAACAATATTATATGTTATGTCAATAAAAATGTGTGCGTTGTTAAGTAACGAGCCAATAATACACATAAAAATACACAGACGCATTAACATCGCTACAAGGACACTCGTCAACCAATGTTGGCTAGTCGCATTTGACATGCACCTAAAAACTAGATTACTTGTTTTGTTTTCGGCCTATTACATTTTTGTAAAAAAAAATCGTTATATTAGAAAAAATATTATTATTATATTTATTATTATTATTCGTAATATTTCGCTTTGCAAACATGAAATAATATAAATGAGAAAAATCAAAGCCTTTTTTGTTCACATTATGACGTAACGATTAAAAATATGTACATATTTTTATTGCTCTCCACCATGAAGGCGTAACTCATGAGATTTGTAATTCATTGTTTCCCATATGAATATAATTTGTTATTAACTTAAACAAGGTTATTGACTCATAGCCTATTTATAGACGAATTTCCATGAATTTGAATAATATCAATTGACCTACTTATATCGCGTTAATTATTTCTCAATTCAATTCTAACATCATAATATATGCTAATTAAGTGATCGATTGTCGGTTTCTATTATGAATCATTCGTATGGCAATCGATAATTTAAATCACGTCACGTAATACAATTTCGGAGGATAATGGAGTTAGATTATACTATGGCTATCACTCGCCTTGTAGACAAGTTAACCGCTTTGACGCAGCTTGACGTTAGCGTTTTCCGTGATGTTACCCACTAAATATCAGTATCAGTGACGTTTCTACGTAAAAATATTAAGTTAACGATGTACACTTGTTTGACTCAGATAATGACTAAACGAGAGAATACAAGAGTAATTTGGACATTAATAAAGTGTTGATGAAATATGTTTTGGCAGAAAGGTGATGTGAACTTGGACAACGTGACCCATGAAGACGCCGTGAGTGCGCTGAAGGCTTCGGGCGAACGTGTTCAGCTCGTGTTGATACCGGGCCCGCGGCATGGCCAGCCATCGCCGAGGACCTCACGGGCGAATACACGTAAGGTTTTTTTTCATTATATAAAAGTGGACAAACAGATTATATGGTGTTTAGTGATCCGACAATCATAGACATCCGCTACACCAGAGAATTTGCAGAACCCTATGAAGTATGACTTATATGGATTGTATAGCGGTATTCTTAAGATTTTTATATGACTGACGTTTGGAATACTTCACAGCAACCATGGTCACCCCATATAGTCCTACAACATATGGTCCTACCGCGACCATGGTTGCTGTAAAGTATCCAAAACATCAGGCGTATAAAAAAACTTAATAAACCGCGATAAAATCCGTATTATTAATATATGTGTCTGTTAACGTCAATAATGCAGGTGAAGCTACTGACAACAGCTAGTTTGGAAGTTCTAGTACATTCTTCATTGTTAAAGAGTTATTAAGAATATCGAAGTCTGTTGCATAGTACTTAATAAGCCATAGTACATAACCTATATTACTTTTTTTTTGACGACCAAATTGCGATGTGAGAGATACGTGAGATTGGCCTTAGTGATTTTAATTTTGGAATAAATGAATTTATAACTCCAATTAAATTGTTAATTAGTATGCTACAAACTTTATTTAGTATAATTTGTATTGTTTTATGTGAAGCATACACACATATTTTGTATTAAATTTATTTAGATATTTTTCTGTTTGAATTTTTATTTCCTTTGTTGTGTTATATGTGCATTAATGTAAGTCGCGTTTAGTATATTTTAAGATTATTTATTTAATAATATAAAAATGGAGTTACTTTGTGATTTGTGTGTTATTTTACTGAAAGTATTAATATTTGCTAGTTTGCTATAAGGTGGCATGTCTGTCAGTTAGCGTATTTTACCAACATAAATGATAAATTTTGCGAATATATAAAAACCATTGGGGGTATGTAAACAATGTACACAACGCTCTGATCTAAATACCATTCTTGATAACTTACGCAATCTAATTGGTAATTTGTCAAGTAGTTACCAATGCTTACTACTCGTTGAAATCAGGGAAAAATACACTATATTATATATTTATAGTTATTAGTATAGTTTATATTTATTTAGGTAGGACTTTTATTCTATAAAAGCCATCCTTGATTATTCTTTTAAATATTAATACCTGGTAGCTATGAACAACCAAATTTTCTTACAGTGATTTTGTTGCATTAACCCCTATTAAGGTCAAGCTATAAGAGAAATAAATCTAGTACTTACTTATGTTCGAAACAGCAAAGCGGCTTGCATTACTTCAAGGCCTTAGGGCCAACAGCACAGATCCTTTCGAAAAAAAAACAGAAGAAACAAGCGTAAAGGTTGCACCAGTACCTTATAAATTCATATAAGTAATTAAAAATTGTGTATCCAGCGTCTAGCACGGCAAACTCGCACGCACACGAGAGCGGCGCGGACATGGCGGACGGAGGAGAAGAGCGCGTGGTGGAGCTGGAGAAGGGCCCGGCGGGGCTGGGCTTCAACATCGTGGGCGGCGAGGACGGCCACGGCATCTACGTGTCGTTCCTGCTGGCCGGCGGGCCCGCGGAGCGCTCGGGCCGGCTGCGCCGCGGGGACCGCCTGCTGGCCGTCAACGACACCGACATCACGCACGCCACGCACGAGCAGGCTGCCAAGGCGCTCAAGGTATTTAAACCAAACCCACCACTCGTTCCTACTGTTGTGCCGTCTAATCAGGATTGAAAACTATAGCAAAATTACATCTCAGAAAGCCCGAGAGAAACGCTAATACTGCCAGTCAGGGTAGCTTATTTCTTTCAATTATATTAATGGGATAGACATCTAGCAAACTATATGAGACACACCAAAGACACGCTTGAATGCCTCTGCAGTTGTTGGCTGTTCAGATAATTATGATTCAGTGTTTGTTGTCTCTTAATTTTGTAACACAGTAGATGTGTTTTATTGGTGAATTAAGCAGGCTAATGTTAGCTATGGAGATGGACGCGTGGCATGAGCTTAGCCCTCCCAGACAGGTCTGAAGCTCATCGAAGTTCATATTTTAATTACGAAATTGTTCACAATCGTCATACTAATTAATAACTATTCTTGTAACCAATTATTTTTATAATATCGCATTTATTATTCGAGTAGTCTAAAAATAGAAGCTTTAATAAATACAAAACAAATAACCAATATAATCTTTTCAAATATCAATCTCTTAAATGTGAATGGTTATCCTCTTAAGAACATTTCTATAATATGTATTTGAATGTCATGTTACTTTAGGTATATTGAACATTTATTCATATTTGGCGCTAACTGTGCAAGGATGTCTTTTAATGAATAAATGATTAGTGCGTCCATCGCTGGCCTTGTCGATAGTATGCCGCGGCCTCAGTGGACGTATGCGTTACATACAAATAGGCGCCCGTCGATATAATCTCATCTAGATACGACAACGAACAATTAATTAATAATAAAATGATGGACTAAAAACGTTTTATTTTTAACTTATGCACTTTAATCATTAGGTTTATAATAGTTGTTAGGTAAATCTATTTATTTATTATAAACTAAAAATGTCGCGCAGTACGCAAACCGCTTTTTGTGAATCCTAACAGCCTGTTATACTACAGCTATGGTATTCGTTGTATCATATGATATCGTGGGCAGTAATGAATGTATAAATACATTCGAGCGGCTGTATGTATGGCGTGTCGACAGCAATTGGCCCATTAACATGCAACGTGCAGGACATGCATGCGACGTACTTATATACTACTTAATTAAACAATACTATTACCGTGTAAGCGATTGTGGAATTACAGTAAACAAATGACACCGTGGTCACGCTAAATGGTTTTTGTAAATTAGTTATTATCATAATATACACAAGGTAATCGACAAGAAGTGGATTTAAAATAAATTTATATAAATCTGTGGGAGTCTATTACTAGTTCTAAATTGGTATTTATTACGAGCACCACAATCCTTGTCTTTCTTCCACCAATCAGCTTAGCTTTTCCTTTACCTTGGTCAGGAGAAGAAGCTTAATTAATGGCAATTACAACTATAGCTGATGTGACCGTTGTCCAGTGAGCTCGGCTTCTCAAGCGACAGGGTCCGGATTCGATTGTGAGTCCCTCCTCACCCCCTTGTGGTGCCTGGAATAGGTTTTTCTAAATGTCTAAGTGCACCCTAAACACGAATCATCGTTCACTCACCGGCGAAGAAAAACTTCGTGAGAAAACCTGCATGTCTGATAAGATTGACAGTCCTTGAAGGTGTGTGAAATTACTCAACCCACATTAGGCCAGCGGATTGGTGAACTATAGTTAACCTAGTAGCTTTAGCTACACCTGTGCCTAGCAGTGGGACATAATATGGGTTGATACTTAACTTTACAACTATAGCTAGAAAACTTGGTTTAACAGTCTATTGGCCTTGTTTAGCAACATTAACCACTGAATTACTACTACTCTTGTTTGCCTGCCAGTTCTTGGTGTTTTGATTTTATTCAAAGTATTGTTTTTATCAATTACAGAGCACAGGTCAAAATGTGAAGTTAACGGTCGTGTACAGGCCACAGGAGTACAATAAGTTTGAAGCTCGAATAAACGAACTGAAACAACACCACACCCTGTTGAGGACCTCGCAGAAGCGGTCTCTGTATGTAAGGTTAGTACCTATTGATAATAAATACAGTACCCGGCAATAAATATTGCACATCGACCTTTGGAAAGAGACAATCGGCTAAATTCGGCGTCGTAGAGCGTTATTTCTGTCGCACACTACCTATGTGACGTTTTTTCAACTTTTGTCAATCGTTGTTCAAATGCGATAGAGTGCGGTCGCGCCCAGATCAAAATATATGTATAGAGTTGTTAATACCTCCAAATTTAAATAATTTAAAGTTGTATTATGACAACTTTAGGGAAAAGAGGAAAACCTTTACAAGTTCAGTCTTGCGAAATTATCTACAATGTTTATAAATATTTTGTAACCGAAGTCAACAAATTAAAAAAAAATGAAGATAAAAATATAGGTTGTTACTTTAAGAAGGTTCAAGAGCGAGTTGCAAATTCCATTGGAATTTCATAAAAAAACTTTGAACAATAATATATTAAACGAAGTCAGTATTGAAATACAATCCACTGAAATTAAGTTTAGCACTCCAAAAAAAAAGTATCAACCCTTATATGTCCCACTGCTGGGCACGGGTCTCCTTCCTCGAAATCAGGCGAGGAGGGTAATGGGCCAATAGTCCACCGCGCTGGCCCAGTGCGGGTTGGTGAACTTCACATACCTTCAAAGACTTTCAATCTCATCAGGCATGCAGGTTTCCTCACGATGTTTTCCTTCACCGGTGAGCGAACGATGGTCTCGTGTGCACTTAGAGATTTAGAAAAACCCATTTCAAGGCACACACGGACGGGTCAGGATCGAACCCGGTATCCTCGCATAAGAGGCAGAGTCCGTCCACCACTGGACCACCGTCGCTCTACTCCAAAAAAAGGGAGACCAAAAAAGCTATTTCGTTTGGGTATGGATGATTTTGATTATGATGTTGTTCGAAGAATGGTATAAAATGGTATTGTATTAATACCAACAACAACAGTTATATTTTATTGTGTAATTAGTTAGCATAAAATATACAAATAATAATACTATTTAATTACTACGACTTTATAACTTTTTCAATGAGACATAGTTTCAAGGAATAAAACCCCAGAATTGCTGTTCATGGTTTATAAACTAATTTAGTATTAGTTATGCAATAATTAATCTGATCGCGAATATGTTCAGGGCTCTGTTCGACTATGATCCCGTGCGAGACGACGGGCTGCCGTCGAGGGGTCTACCATTCCGGTACGGCGACATCCTACACGTCACCAACGCCTCCGACGACGAGTGGTGGCAGGCAAGGTAATTGAAACATAATTTATTGATTTTCTTTAATTATTTTCTTGAAGAACTTTTTGGTAGGGGAAAAACATTGTAATTTCACAATGACGTCATTACGTCACCAGCATATCGGTGACGCGAACCTTTTCCCCCCCTCAAAGTAATTCCCTCGCTCTTTGTTTATCTTAAAAATAAAGATGGGATGGGATTAATTACGTGGGAGGACAAGCATATTCTGTCTTCAAGGTAACAAGAAAGCTATTGCTGACCATCTTCTGCCTATAGTACGAGTATTAACGATATTTATGTGCGCAGGCGGCTTGACTCGACGGACCCCGACGCGATCGGCATCATCCCGTCTAAGAGACGCTGGGAGCGCAAGCAGCGGGCGCGCGACCGACAGGTCAAGTTCCAGGGACAGGGCACGCCCGTCAGCGCTGTGAGTATCACACGCACACGCACACACACATACACACACACAAACACACCACACACACACACGTGTTAAATCATACAGAATTATATAAACACCAGTTTTTTCTTATTTTTACACGAATTTCATAAAACACCGTCGCTATACTAATTCAGCAATCTCTGAACATAGTCTAACTAAAGTCTAGCAAAAAACACCGATCCCAACCGAGGCCGATTTGTGAGGCTATTGAAATTAAAAAATATCCTGATTTCAATAGAGAAGATTTCTGGGATCCTATGATCACGTCACGGATTTTTTTTTTTTAAGTTTATTAAAGTAAAAGTTGTTTCATTATAATAAACACAAAGTCTAGAGCGGCAGCATAGTTTGGATAGATCACATCATAGCGTCATTCCTTTTGCCGTTACAGTTCTCCATTAATATTACTGCCAAATCACGGCAATAGTTGTGGTGTAGTCAATATTTTAAAGCTATTACAAATATTTCAATTTTAACCCCATATTTTTCAGAGTCAGTCAACGTTAGAAAGAAAAAAGAAAACATTGTCATTCAGCAGAAGATTCCCCTTCATGAAGAGTCGGGAGGACGGCAAGTCTGAGGACGGCTCGGACCAAGAGCGTAAGTCGCGCTGTTTTATTAGTCCAAGCGGAGGAATGACACCAAGTAAACCTAGTCGTATGTCATATGCATCGAGCATAATATAACAGTTTCGGAATATAATGATATACCGAAATCGTTCAGTGAATATTCACTGCCGTAATATTTTTAACCAATCAATGATCTGTGTGAACATCCGTTCGGCCAATCATTCATCAATAGCCACCCATCAGCCAATCAAAGTACAGAATCGGCGCAGCGTCGCAACACAAAACCTACGATACGGCGCTACCGATCTATTCCGGTTATATAATGCTCGATGGTTGGATATGAGCCCAAGTATTAAAGTATTCGTTATATAAATTTTCAAACATTAACAATAATGATGATGAAGTTGTCTTCTAACATTTTTGTTGGCAAAAATGTTAAAAGAGCCATCGATCAAACATAAACGCGATTTTAAAACTTAGGATTTAGATTAAGACCAGCAAATTGATTAATTTAAATTTAAATTTCAGATGTAAACAGACTTTAAAGTCTGTTTAAATCTGAATTACATAATTGTATTTGGTGTTAAAAGAATCTTTCTAATGAAGTTATATTTTTTGCAGCTTTCATGTTGTGTTACACACAGGAAGACGCTAACGCGGACGGTAAGTCGCTGCTATTTCCCGTTACACAAAACTATAGCTATCTGCTGTACATCAAATGTAGGTCGCTTTCTCGAACGTTCTTTTATCGATTGCATTATTAATGTTGAAGTGTAAATCTCGTTATTATAAATAACATTTCTTCAGTGGAGTAATTTTGATCAAAGAAAGAGCATGATCGATAAAAATTCGACGAGAAAGCGTGCAATATTTTATTTTGCTGATAAAATATCTTAATATGTTCTTATTGGAAATATGCGCTTTTTATAACCAAAAAAGTATATTAATTAGAAGTGTCACTTGAAAGTGTCATTACTTATTTAATTGCGTATAATAAATTAAAATGTTAAATTCTAATACACCACAATTGAATATCGAATCCATATATTATATTTATTTAATTAATTATTTTAGGGGTGTTATTTAAACGACTAGCATAATATTCGTATTTTTGTGAGCAGAAAAATATAATCTGGTAGCAGAAATAGCTAATTGAGCGGCAACTTATGTTCAGCAAACATTTTAAAATCAAGCAGCAATTTTTGTCATTTTTTATGGCTGTAATTATTTTTGAAAGGCATATTAATTAAAAGAGGGGCAATGTGCTGCTCCTGTTTAATAAAATTTTGGTAAGCACTCGGAGGGTAAGCAAAAAAAATAATTTTGTGCTGCTTATATAAGTAGCATGAATATAACTTCAAGCAACTTTCTTTTTCATTAAATTCTACGTTATAGCCTAGTCCACAGGATTTGATGACGTCATGATTTGAATTAATTTTATTAAGAATGATAATATAATTTCTTATTCAATTTTTATACAAAATTTTAGTTTGTAAATCGTATTTATAATTATTGTAATATCAAAAAATATTATTTAAAAATATATAAACAAACAAAAGAAGAAATTCATAGATTATGGTATGAAGAGGATTTGAACTTACGAACGATAGCGTACAGCCTGAGCGCGCGCGGACAGTGTTAACCGTAGTGCTATACGTCTTGTTACAAATAAGTTTAAAATTGTGGATCCATTCTTGCGTATTGAATGTTTTAATTTGATTTGATTTTTGTAGGTAATGATTGAATTGAATATTGCAAGTTTTTGAACTGCTTGTTTATTTTACACACCACCTACAATTTTTAATACCTGCATAATCTATTTACTATCTACATAAATCTACGAAACTGAAACAAAATAAAATCTTGAAGAAAAAAAATTCATCATCATATTATCAGCCTTTAGTGGACGGACCACTGCTGAACACAGGATTTGACGACGTCATGACCTAAATTAATTTACTAGTCTTTTACTAAGAATGATAATATAGTTTATTAATTTCTTCTTCAATTTTTATAATTTTGTTCAATAACATACTTACAACACCATCTAGCGGTAAATAGCGCAAACCTACACCGGTGTGAACACAGGCCATAAAATGAATGCAAAGAAATGTGCCGCTCAAGTAATTATTTTGCCCGATGAATATTTATTATGCGAGCTCATAATATTGTAAGCTGCTTATATATGATTTAATTTTTGACCATTATCAAAATTATTTGCGGAACAAGAATTGCTACCAGCTTTATTTTATTGCGTACAAAATCTTTGTATGCCAACCAAATTATTTAAATGCCAATTTTTTTTTGCCCCTCCAAAATTTATAATGCCGTTAATTTAATTACTTCCCTTATTTTAGACAGATTTTCCAGGAATTGACACCAATTTATAATAAGTCATATAAAAATGAAGTATTTATTATATAATGTTATAAGTTTTATTTTTATTTTGTACTGCTTCTAAACTAAAGCAGAATTTGATATTAAATAATATCAACAATAACTACGTACTATTTATATACTCCGTATTATTTAAAATGTTACTGGATATGTGTGAGTAAATTAACGCTTGTAGTGATATATGGAAAAGCATGATAATGCTTTATTCTTAATCATAGAAGTTAGCGATATAATAAAATTATATATGCGTTATAATTGTTGCTTGTAAAGTAACAAGGTGTACCGACGGCCGAAGACAGCTGTACCGATGTGTCGTGTCGATCTCGCTACATTACCGTGCAGTAATCGTTTTTTGTTTTATTGCAGACTAAATGTAATATGATTTCGCTTTATATATCTAAATGTTGACATTACGGCGCTGTAGTGTAGTCGGATGTTCCGAACGGCTCATTTGTTATGTTACTCGTAGACACGTGAATACTGAGGTCGCAGCGAGCACAAGGAATTGTTTAACACTCGTCTTGTCCCGTGCTTCTAGTTGCCTAACTGAAGCAAGCGTACTTCAGCTAACCCCTAATCGTAACTCTTGTTTGCCTTTTGTGTTCGTAAGTGCTAATAAACCCGTACGTCGAACGGTTCACGTACTAGACTGAGAATTGTCTCGGATACAATTAACTCGTATACGTCGCTCGTGATACGTCCACAAGTAGTGTTCTTCCCCACGACACGGTTTTTGCATAGTGTTTCAAAATGTTTTATATAACGTTAATTTTTCTACGTGTAGGGGAAATCTTGTATCGAGTGGAACTTCCCATGATGGAGGAGATAACGCTAATATATCTCGAGGACGAGTGTAAGTTTTGGGAGTGAGGCGTAGCTTGCGAGTGCCGTAGCCGATACCTTACCTCCCGCATTCTGGTTATGATCATCAATTAGAAATGTAGTTTTCATTTCAATAACACTCGATTTTTTATTATTTGTGATATGTTTATGTTTAGTCTTTTCTAATTCATACAACGCGATGATTCTAATAGCCTCTTCGCACCCAAAAATATCCACAATCGAGCCCACAAAATTTTTGTTATATTTCAATAATTGTGTGACGTCGCGCTCTTCTAGCCTAAAGACGGGTCGCCACCGCATAATGTTATCGATGTAAATTGTTTATGGAGAGTGGGCCACTGGAAGCACACGAGGACACAAGAACCGCCTCTATCGCATCACTTGACGCGCATGCCGCACGAGTGTACGCGCTATGCCTTTAGCTACATCACATATATATCACTAGCATGTATACAGTTGCTTACGGCCGGCTCTATTGTGAAATTCAATTTCGAAAGCAAACCGCGCGTGACCATCCTGTATTGCGCCACTATCTACGTTTAGTCTGTGGCAAACGTCACAGTAACATAATAAAATTGACATTTGGGTCAAAATTAAATCAATAAAAACACATCAAATAGTCTAATGATGTTTTTTCATTGATTCGCTATTTAATATATTATGTAACTAACTGTTTCAATGATATTAATAAGGTAAAAGTAGCAACCATGCTATGTTTCTAAACATGTCAAGGTATATTAAAAAATTATTGCTGGAAAATTAATGTCAGTTTGCGCTTAGAAATAACATCCACTGTATCTATGATAATTTTCACATTATCCGATCCGATATGAAAAATGGGTGTCAGACGACGATAGCCCTGTACGATATTCACATATTTAAAAAAAAAAACAAAATCGTTCAAATAAGGCTTTTATTATAAAACTTATTTGCTGTATATTTTAAATTTTGAGACGCAAAAAAGATCTGTCCACGGGCAATACATCCCATTGTGGAAGTATTCACAGGGAACATTTTACACTCTTTTTGGCAAGCTACAAAACGTACCTAGAGAACGTTTTTAATGAATTTTGAATACGATGATGACAACCAAAAACAAGCTCAATCTGACCGCCATGGATCGGTTTTTTTTTTGAAGATTTTATGGCCTGATTAGTGGTTGCGAGACCTTACGCATCGGGTTCTTCGCACACATAGACAATTTAGAGACACGCAAAGCACACGTATAAACATTATCGTCTGATAGTTCCGCCAAGATATCGTGTCGGTGTCCGACACCGATATCGGATCGGATAACGTACAGGCTCTAAGAGCATGCGTGATTTCTTTTTTTTTGTATGATATACAAGCGGAGAATTGAGGTGACAGCTTCTTTTTTTTATTTAGGCTGCGTGCAATTCCACTTGCATGCCGGACGCTTTTTACAACTTCACGCAAACTCAGAGTGTTTTCTCAATTATCCGCTTATGTAGCTTTCATGAGGGTAGTATGATTTAAAAAATTAATAGAACTGTAATATTTTTTATTATTATATATACAGTAATTAAGCCCCTTAATAATACCAAAATTATCGCAATAATTGTGAAGATTATTGAATAAGTATTTAAACCAACGAGTAAATTACCCCAATAAATTCAAGAAGAGTTCATTGACTATTCGTTATAACAGATTGTGTGTCTATCACTTAATGGTATAAGTATTCTTCCATTTTGAGGTCCATTTTGTTGCTATTTTATGTTTGATCCGAGAAAAAAGAGTTTACTTTTCCGTTTATAAAGTTGATTTACGCAAATGTCAATATTTGTTATGTTACAAGTCTTCACAAACAAAATATGTATATCTTTCGAATTTGAATTCTAACTTTATACAAAGTCGGTTCTTCACGTTGCATAGATCATTAGGGCTTGTTTGATTTATCTAGATCACGCTGTGTTATTTTTGTGACGCTTCAAACTTTTCAAGTTTGTAGATTTTACTTTTTACTTATTGTAATATAAATAGAAGCCAATCTAAGCTTATATAGTTTTAAGTTTGTTCGAAAGCTATCTAATTTATTTCTGAATGTGTATTTGTAACATTCTAATATCTAAGTTAATATTTGACCACATACATTTTATAATATAAACTAAATATTGAAACAAGACCGTAAAAGACACATATAAGTGTAATTTCACTTAACATCATTGATTTTATATTCCAGGCTAATATAATATTTTGTTAAAAACTTTAATATGTGGTTGATAATTTTAGAACATACTGTGTTAGTTAATTAGTTTTCTCATACTAAATAATAGCTAAATCAAGTCTTAGTTGTCTTACACATAGATGCATATTAGATCTAGATACTAGAAACGGCCGATGAGAACTAAAATCATTTAAATATAAAACTAATTTAAATAAGGCTTTTGTACATTTCTCTTCTTTTTGACCATGTTTTGTATAATTTATATATCTATCTCGTATCTTCTAGAATAGAAAAGAGAATTATTAGTTATAGATTATATTACGAATATTATTTCTTATGGGTTATATTTTAATTTGTATTTGTATAGTAATGAAATATACCTTACCTATAAAGGGGTGAATCTATAAAAAAACGGTTTATTTTTAGGGATTTTTAAAACAATAGAAGATAGGCTAAAATCTGAAAATTTAAAAAACATGACATGTTATTTATTGTTAGGTGTATCAGTTATTTTGTTTTTGTTTTCGTAATTAGGTAACATGAAATTAGTGTCGCCATAAATTCATGTTACGCCTCTATACGAATAAAACATTTTTCGTGCATAATTTTTTTATTAATACACTAAGCTGTATTAATTAATAAATTTGGGAACTTGTTAGCGGAGGTCTTGCAAATATATTTTTTACTTGATCAATGTAAATCAGGTGACAACAAAATGTCTTCTATCAATTGAAATCATTACAATTGTCATCTATATTCACAATACAACATCGATATATTTCATCAAAATGTTTCTATACTATTTAAGTTTTTAATAATCTGTTGAAAATCTTTATACCTTAATAATAACGATCATAATTTAGGTTCTCGATAAGTTTATTGTGTGTTATTTATGTAGTAGTCAAATATATTAAATTTAGATTTTTACACTTAGATGCTTGATATAGTATTAACTGCTTATAAACTAATGCCAGCAATAGTGATGTAATTAAACGATAAACATTCTTTAGGAATGAGTTTCTAGTCGGTGTGTGCGGTGAATAACGGCTATTTGAAATTTGAATGCTTACAGGTCAGGAAGAGAATGTGCTGTCGTATGAGACGGTCCAACAGTTGACGATCAACTACACGCGGCCCGTCATCATACTGGGGCCGCTGAAGGACAGGATCAATGATGATTTGATATCGGAATTCCCGGACAAGTTCGGCAGCTGTGTGCCACGTGAGTTACCACTCAAACCGTTGGCCAATAGATACTAATTTCACATGATTCATGAAACTAAATTATGACTCAGTTTTTAAGAAATAATTTAGTCTCGGACGTCTAATGTCTATCCAAAATTTTAAACGAATCTGTACGAAAATCAACCACAACGTTTTTAAAAGAAATTATTCTGAATAAAAAAATCTTGTGTATCTATTAATTCCATTCAAATAAGATTTACGAAGAACTTCAAAGAATAAATAACGAATTTATTTTCCACTACCGTATTGTTACTGTTCAAATAGTGTGGACATGACATCTTAGTATATTATTAATGCTTATTTTAAATCTATTTAGATAGTGTTTTTTTACGTTAGACGGATATTCAAACTGGCAGATGTGCCAGCCGATGGTAATTGGCCAGCGTCGCAAATAAACATACCTACTTATCCATATGTGCCTAGCTTGAGACGTTATAATATGTTAAGTCTCGGTACCAGTAATTCCACGTCCTGTGTACACTCCGAAATAAGGCAAACCAGTGCCTACCCGTATAGGCGAAAGCGCGGCACAGCGCAACCCTCCCATTAGTAATTTGACATGTATGCATGGTATACGTACACGCAGACACGACGCGGGCGCGGCGCGACTACGAGGTAGACGGACGGGACTACCACTTCGTGGCGAGCCGCGAGCAGATGGAGCGGGACATACAGAACCACCTGTTCATAGAGGCCGGCCAGTACAACGACAACCTGTACGGCACCTCCGTCGCCTCCGTCAGGGAGGTCGCTGAAAAGGTACACGCGTCCATATAACACTACTACCACTAATGTTACCAGCGGCTTCATCTCCACCTACTACACTTAACTTAAAAATTAATAGCCTAGATCCACATAATCCATCTATCTCCCGATTTGTATCAAAACAATCGTAGCTAGCAAACAATAAGGTAACTAAAGGGCGCAACAATTAATATATTAAGGGCCTGTTTCACAATCTCCCTTTAAGTTCCCTATAGGCTATTGGCAACATATTTGACAGATGTTTGACAGATACTCCATACTCTATCTGTCAAACATCTGTCAAATATGTTGCCAATAGCCTATAGGGAACTTAAAGGGAGATTGTGAAACAGGCCCTAAACATTGCATTGCCACAGATTTCATATCGACTCTCTTACAGTCCACATCGCTTGTCGTTAAAACCACCGTCAGAAACGATGATAACCACACGAGAATATAATGTGCCACTAACCATTAGAACTACAGTTTTGTTTATATAACTCAACATTACTTGATATTTCACTTGAGTGCATCGTGTAATATTATGTAGTATTTTATAAATTATTATTTATTTTATAGGGTAAACATTGCATTTTGGACGTGAGCGGCAACGCCATCAAAAGGTTGCAGGTTGCGCAACTTTATCCGATCGCCATATTTATTAAGCCAAAGAGTATGGAGTCTATAATGTAAGTATAATATATGAGCGCTTTCATAGTTTTACATACATTAAATAGAATCTAATATGATATTTTTTGTTAGGGAAATGACGAAACGAATGACCGAAGACCAGGCGAAGAAAACCTACGAACGAGCATTGAAAATGGAACAGGAATTCGCTGAATACTTCACAGGTACAAACGTTATCTAATATTTATCATTGACATAAATTAATATTACGATGTGTATTAGATACTAATCTGCCGTTACGTGGTAGCTGAGAATTTTGTAGCATGCAAGTAACTTATAACCACCAGTATTATTACTGACCATCTGAGCCAAAATAGGCAAATAAAAATTGTAAAAATGTTATTTTGGTGTGCACTATGTGCATTTTGTAAAAAGTGGTTATTATTATTGTTACAAACAGACACTCCATTTTTATTTATCAATTATTAAGGATACTAAAATTAAAGGTAAAATTTCATGCAAAATCGTTCTGCTGTTTAAGTTTACATTAATTATATAATGCTATAGAATAGCTTGTATTGTATTTCTATTGAATAATGAACACCTAAAGACTCAGTTATCAGACAGTAGGGTGTGCACATGTTCTGTATGATGAAAGTAAAGGATAGCGAGTCCTCTTAACTTTAGTTTATAGACTACTTTTCTGGTGTACTTTACATACCACTCCCATGATGAACATTATATTGACTTTCAATCATAGACAGAAGGCGGTAGGAAAAGACCATCTACAACTCAAAAAGTGGTATATTGAAATGATTATCTGTTGCAGCGGTGGTTACGGGAGACACCCCCGAGGAAATTTACGGCAAGGTGAAGGCGGTGATCACGGCCGAGAGCGGGCCGAGCGTGTGGGTGCCGCGCCGCGACGCGCTGTGAGCTCGCAGCCCGCCCGCCGCGCACGCGCCGCCCCACCCACTAGTGCAATCGAACTTAACTCTATCAAAACCCCCAACCGCTCCCTCCTATTAAAAACAACAATTTATCCTAAAATTTTGACTCGTGACAAAACTCGTATTTTTTGTGTCTTCGTTTAGAATTGTCGTGGGCGACGTCCCTTTGTAAGTTTAAATTCTTTATATACTATTTAGAGCGGGGATGTTTTGGTTATAGTAATTCACGTTTTGCAGACGTCACAAAATTAACCCGCCTGGACTTCACCACGCTGCGCACACTGATTAATGCTCGCGTTAATTGATTTTAGTGCGATCATACGATGTCCGTGGTGTAAATGCAATAATATAATGGCCCTTCTATGCACGTGCCAGTAACCTTAATTAAGAAACAACTTTAAAGTGCTCTGTTGTGATCTGGACGTCTATCCTAATGACGTTTAATAATATATTTAGATGTGAACAATCGCTTTACTTTTGAATTTGATTGTACCAAGTGAATTTCGAAACATGTGTTTCAAAGAATTTACTATGGCGAGACTAAATAATTAAGGACTTATCAAATTGAAAGGTAAATCGACTTACACGTGCCTCCCCGAATGACACGCGTTAGTAGATAGTAATAATTTTTTATTGATTTTACATGTTTTAAAAACGTCGCTCTGTAGACGCTCTAACTTGTTTTATATAGTATAAATTTTGAGTGACTCTCGACTAGAGTACGAAACGTCCTCACTCGTCGCTAACGTTTCCGCTTGCGCTAACCACAGTGTAGCGTGTTTGCATCGTATTAAACTATTTATTAAAAATTCCCGCTTGAATTTAATGTAAATTGATTGTATATTGTAGATTATAAAATTGTATTGTTCACGTTAATTTGTTAATCAGGTCGCTAGGGGATCGTTGTCGCGTTTGAAGTTAGTTTCGGTACTGTGGTACACGCACCGGCGACGAGTCCGACGCACCGGTTCAAAGTTATATGACAAGTTTACTAGTTGTAACTATATCGTAGCCCGCTGCCCGACCCACCTCACGCGACCCATGGCTAGGCTAAGTATTGTGTATCAGAATTTTTTGCTCAAGCGGCAATTTGTATCATACCCGTTGAATCTCATGTGCACACGTCCCATTTGACACTTAGAAGAGGTGCAAAGTTGTTTGTTGATCATTTTTATAGTAAGAGATTGTGTTATATGGTGTGAAATGTCTCACCGAATAGTGTTTGACATTTATTTATTGAGAATTTTATTTTCTTACGGATTAATAGAGTGGCCATCTGCAAATATGGCACTGAACACTAGCACCGATTGCTTTAGATATCTTACTAGTACACTTATTTGTATTGATATTGTTTTATAATTTTAAGTGCAATGTATATTTTATATAATAATCATGGACTTTTGGTTTGTACTTAATTTTAAAACTATATATAATCAATAATACCCATATTACAATATTATTTTTATCTCGTCGATGGCTAGTTCTGATCACAATAGTTGTAGTTAAATAATTGTATTGTTTAAGTTACCAAAGAAATTCATTTGACATTAAAAGCTTATTGGCTTTCATTTTTAACGAGTACTTAAATATTTTGATATGACAAATACAAAAATGTAAATATTATTTTAACAATATTATCAGTCATTATAAACTTTAATAATTTATTAACGCAACATACTAAGGTACTATTAAAGTATAACTGCTGCTGTGTAGCGCTTCATGCGTAAATATTATAATGTAATATGCATTCATTTTCGGGTTCTAACATTCGTGAGTATGATTAACTAATATTATTATTAACACAATTATTATTTATTTAATGATATAATGTATTTTCAAACTAATTATGTATTTTAAAATTGTGTACAATAAATAAGTATTATTGATTTAGCGCCTAGTTAACTTTTTACCCATACTCCATATTTGCAGATGTACAAATTTATCAGTTAGTGATGTTCAATAGACTAGTATGAATAAAATTATTTACGTTAAAATTCAAATGTTGTTCTTTTTTCTTTTTCCAAGCCGTTTTTAAATAGTTCTCCACGATAATGCTGAGTGATATAATTTAAACTTGATTTACTTTTTAATAGTCATTTAATTTAATTTTCTTAGTGTATTCTTGTTCAATTTTACCATCATCTCTTTATTGGCTACGGCTTACGCAAAGATAAATGTTACATTGTCAAAAGGGTAATAATATTCATTTATTTCTAAATAAATATTTCAGGCACATATTGTAATAAACATAAGACAAAAATATACTAAAACTACTTAAAATAAACTATATACTATATCAAATTAAAATAAAACTTAATAATATAAAAAATCGACCCCAAGTCGCTACGCTCGCAGGGTAGGGTGCCCAAGAGGCTGGCGGCATTTCCCTGTTGAATGGCAAGACTCAACCTTCAATGTTACATTACATTTAATATATTTGAATATGTACCCCGCCTATATTTATCCACTACAGAAATATTAAGAATACAATTTTAAATTTTTATTGGTGATCCCTTTTAAAAACAAAGTTTAATAGTAACGTACATTGTTTTAACATTAAACCCTACATGTAGGTGGAAAGAGTATAAAGACGTAGATGCCTATATTTGATTGTTCCCATACTCACTTAATATGTATTCTATTTTGCAAACAAATCATAAGTCGAACAATGTAATCTCTCTTTCCTGAAAGAACGACGAAAGAACGAAACATTAGTTAACCTGTAGTTAAAATTGGATATATAATTTAAATTTAACAACATATTACCATTCTAGTAAAGTATTAATCCTTTATGTCCCACTGCTGGGCACAAGTCTCCTCCTCGAAATCAGGCGAGGAGAGTAAGAGTGAGTGACTGAGGGTGAGCGTCGATGGTCCAGTGGTGGATGAACTCGGCCTCTTATGCGAGAGGTCCGGGCTCGATCCTGACCCCCCCCCCCCCCCCCCCCGAGTGTGCCTTGAAATGGGTTTTTCTAATTTCTAAGTGCACCCCAAAAACGAGACCTTTTTGATGATTCTTTCTTCATTTGAAAGCTAATGTTTCCGAATTGGTCCCCTATTAATTTGATCGACATCTAACCAGCGGTTTTTAAGTTTTGTATACCCAGACAATTTTATTACTTGTCGATGTAATATTAATAATTTGACCAAAAACCACCGAATAGGATATTTTGGAAGAGTATCAGAGTATTGTAAGATCATCATCATCAACTTTCATCCGTCGACGGCTTAACATAGGCTAATATGAATGCTAAGATATTTAAATACTTCAAGATGAAGTTAATTAACAAAAATAATTAACGAAAATATTGAAACTTGTATTATGTCAGTCATCATAGTTGTACATAATTTAAAGGTATAGTTTTGAGGTCGGTTTTTGGTTTTTTTATTTAAAATTAATTTTATTTAGACCTGAGACATCTGACACCTCAGTCCTCCCGTTACCGTGGTTGCTGTAAAGTATCCGAAACATCGGGCTCATAAAAAACTAAATAAACCGCGATAAAATCCGTAAAAGTTGTTTCATCATAATGAAACTCATTATAATGAATTCGCGTAAACAGAAGAAAACAACAATTGCACTACTAAATATTAATATCATATCCCAACACTAATAAGAAATATTAAAGGCATTTAAAATTTACTAGATAAATAAATTAAAGTTTACAATAATCTATTATCATCATTTATGTAGTATTTCAGATTTAGGTTCTAGTTAATATTATTTGTGAACCTAAAAATTGTCAATATTAAAAAACTTAATTATAATAACACTGCCATCTAATCGAAAACTAGGCTGTCTGTTCATATGGCAACCAGACAATAATTGATACATCTAAATATACATACATTATAAAAATCCAGACAAAACAAATGATTATGTTCATCATAAAAATATTTTTCCTGGATGGGAATCTAACCCATAACCTTGTTTAGCAGTCAGGGTCACTAATCATTGGACCAAAGGGATATTATATCCACACAATAGCTTTTTAATGTCCCTTTCCCCTGCACAAAAAAAAATTAAGCTAAATAAAACAATAAAATCAGCTTACAAATTTTAATATTTATATCTCGTCCAATACAACAGTTGTCTTTTCAGAGACATATAGACCATCCAAGAACTTTCTGATATCTTTGTTTTTAACAGTGGTGGACTGTTGAATGAGAGCAGCTGAGCTTGAAACATCTTCAATGGAGTTTCCTTCAATGATTAGCTCATCCTTTTGTTTAGGAGAGTTGACAACTGTGACTCCTGGTGCCATCTTTACCCTTCTGATGAATTTCTCACCAAGGAAGTTACGGATTTCAATTACTGAATTTCCTTCAATTGTAACACAGTTGATGGGGAAGTGGGCATATACAGCACGCATTTTGTACTGGAATCCCTTTGTTACACCTGAAATAAAGAAACAATAATTATTATTTGTAAGAACTAATGGTATAAACTATATATATATATATATAACTTAGGTAACATTAATTAATTTGGTTTTCTGGAATACTTCCTAAAATCTTGCTTTTAGATTAAAGCATTTCTATTTAAAAACAATCCAAATTAAATTCAAACTTAATTTGATAACTATCTCCAATTATTTTACATAATTTCCATACCAATGGTTTATTCTACTATGGATATATTGTGATGCGTTTAAGAGCTTTTATATATCATGTTGTACTTTCACAGAGCCAAATTTTCAAAATTTCTAGGGTATATGGAAGCAGAGCTTACATTGTGAAGTATTAACCTCATTAGCAAATATATTAAATCTTAAGTAAACTAAAAAGGATACTAATAATTATGGAACTTAAGAGATGATTTGAAATTGTGTTATTAATTATAATAATACAAATGATATTTGCACATATTCAATTTTTATAACATAACTAATTAATGTTTCTTTTTTGAAGTAAAAGATGTTTTTGTATTTTCCTTTTTAATGAGCTAAGTGAATTTCATTTATTAGGATGACATAATATGAAGGTGTAATATTCAGTAATTGGGGTCCCTATCTAATGACTGATAATTTAAAGAAGAGTCGTGACAAACAGATGGATGAGGTTGTTGTTGCCATTAATGATTACTTAACCTTATTTTTTTTTTTTGGAAACACTATAATTATAGGAAAGATACATAATAGCATAAAACATTTCCAATGGCTTTAATTTTATTCTACATGATAATTTGAGCATGCATAACTAAAAAATAGGAACATAAACAAACACCGTATACATAAATAACCAAAACGTTGCTAATGTAACTGCAGTATGATAAGCGAAAAACTAAGGCTAATTAACTGAAATTCAACGAAAAATTAACCTTAAAGTTTCATTTAGACCTTAGTTCTATTATATTTGTGGTTTTATATTCAAAATGACAAAGTGGCAGTCCTTACCTTTAATCATGTTTTCAACATGAGAACACACGGTCCTTACGGCAGCAAGTTCCTTTTTGGATCCGAACCATTTTTCTACTTTCAGTAACCGAGGGTTCACCATGCGAATGTCAACTGCTAAGTGTTTGAAGTTCCTTTTTAAAACCCCTCGCGGACCCTTCACTGTCACCAGCCGCGATTTCACATGAACTGTGAGACCTTCAGGTATTTTCACTTTCTGATTAGCAACGATTTGCTTCATTTTGGGGCCTAAAACAACCAAATTTCAAATTATAACCTAATGTAATATTGACAATTGACTTGTACATTGGTTTTTTCTTTTTTAACAGAAATATGCCCTACTCTATATGTAACACTATTCTAGCCACTTATTGTAAAAGTAAAACACTTTTTTCCTGCAAAATTGTCAAGATTTCTTTAGATTTATAAAACAATATCACAATCTTGCTTACTTCCAGTGACACCGACAGCCGGAAAAAGAACGTTCGATGTTGCTACTATTAATATTCAATCATAATATTGTTTAATTAATGTTAAAAAATTATATGTAACCAAATAATTTGCCAAAACTTAAAAATAAATAAATGCACAAGTACATTAATTATAACTGATAAAATCAGATTAAGAAGGCATTTTTTTTAATGTAAATTAAAAAAATATTACTTGCGCAAATTTTTATGAAATTTGTACAAGTTTTAACAACAGCTCAAATATTCGGTTTTCAGCTGCATTGTGCAAACTTTAACTAACGCAATACTTATACAATTTTATTGTACTTACTTGTAATCTTAATTGTGTGCTACAGCCCTAAAATATAAAATAAAAACACCTTAGGTTAATAATTGATTTTCTTTTAAAACGGTGTGATATTATAATATATTATTATTAATGATCCGATTTTCAACACCGCTATAACAGAGTTACCCGGTGACGGTGAGATAAGTTTATGAATTTTTAATATTTTCTTTAAACTATTTGATATTATATCTAAATGAATCCCACTTGCTGGTCTCGTGATCATTATACCTTTGAAAAGCGTCGCAATTAGCACATTTTTGGTGCTATAAGATATTAAAAAATAGAAGCTATTAAAAATTATCGAGGAAGTATTGTGGCTTTTATTGGTCCGCTACAATAGCAAGAAAAAAGAACTAAGATCTGGGCTTATTATTGTGTATGTGAATACTATGGAAAAGCCGATTTCATTCGAACTCCTTTAATATCAGCTATACTTTGTGCTCCACAGGCTAAATGTATTTTATATCAGATATGGTAGCAAGGCCTTTGGGTCTTAGCCAGTTCTAACTGGAACAAATGCATAAAAAAGCACTTGATGTCAAAATTGACATTAATAGGATGTACGCAATATAGTTCTTTGCCTTTTCCCAGTGGGATGTAACAAAAAAATAGAGGTCTGGTGGGAAACGTCAAGGCTAACGGTCGTGTTTTTTCTGTTTTCCGTTAATCAATTATTATTTCCAATTTTGTTATTTCGGAGTGGTTTTCTATAGTGTTTGGTTTAAAAACGCAATCTATTTATATTGTGATTGGTTCGCGAATGCGGCGGAGAATTGTTCTGGGGCTGTTTTCTGTATGGGACTGTTTCGGCGGTATTATATATAGTGACTGTTCTGGTGGTTTTCTGTGGTGTTTCTCTTCAAAACTCGATCCGTATATTATAATGTGATAGGTTCGCAAATATTGTGGCGGATTGTTTCGGAATGGATGGATTTGGAGTTATAATTGATTGATGGTGACGTGAGGGACGGGGCCCTCCCTTGGCGTTTCCCGCCATTCCTTCTTCTTCACACAAAATATGTGTAGTTTACGTTAGACATGGCAGCATGGCCTCTGGTCTTAGCCGGTTCCAACAGGAACAAATACACGAAAAAAAAATAGTGAGAACGCTCGTTTCATTTTTATGTTTCCCGATAGTTAGCTTAGCTATTATTTTGTATTTTATTCATTTGTGTTGAGATGTTTTCTATAATCTAGTTTTAAAAACTTTATCCATATTATAATATTATAATGTGATCAGTTGGGGAATATTGTGGAAGGGAATAGACTGTTCTGGATGGGCGGAGTTGCAAGTAATAGGTTGATGGGGATGTGAAGGGCTAAGCCGCACTTCTTGGCGTTTCCCTCTGTTGCTCCTTATTACAGACTAACGGCGGCTTTCAATATCCTATCTATTTTAACATTTTCTTATCTTGAAATTTTGACACATTTTCTTACAAAATCTGTCAAAATTCTTAGAGAGATAGAATATTGAAAACCGCCGTAAATATATTTTACTACAGATATGTTAGAATGACATCTGGCCTTAGCCAATAGCATGTTCCTACATAAAAAAATGACAGAAATAGGTTATGAAATTTTGTAAATAAAACTTGAATTTTTGAATTGAGCAATAACATTTTATTAACTTTGTAGTTTAAACAAAACAATGCTCAAAAAGATTATTTACACAGAAGCTAAAGCCGGTATAAAAATCTTAGTACGAGGTCTGATATAAAGTATATTTGAGAAATATATTCTAAGTTCTAAATAACCTCATAACATTTAAACCATTCTTTTATAAAATGAGTGTTCGGGTGGATTTCAGCTAAATCGACATGGGACATCATAACTGGAGTATGTGTTGAACGTTTGCCCGTAGTCTCACCACCATTGAATGAAATTCAAAAGAAATTTAAGGATTTCCTCTGGACAGTTGAAGTCGAGAAAAGTCTTAAATCTGATCATGAATTACGCCATGAAAACGATAAGTAAGTATGATGACAAATTAAACGAAATACCACCGATCATTGTGCTTTTAAGGTCTAGAATAAAATAACGACGATAAAAAGAGAGCATCATATATTTAAAGTTTCATGTTTTAAGGATACAAGCTGAACTTCTTAAAAATGAATCTGTTGAAGTGGACCTTGATGCAGTCAGCAAAATAACTGCTCAAGACTTTGAAGATGCTTCTAATGATGAATTATCGAAGTTCAAATTTGCTGACATTGAAACAGGTAATTTATTTAGAGTATCTTAGATTATGATGTATAAAAAAGTATAAAGCAAAGTATCAACCCTTTATGTTCCGCTGCTGGGCACGGTTCTCCTCCTCGAAATCAGGCAAAGAGGGTAATGGGCCATAGTTCACCACGCTGGCCCAGTGCGGGTTGGTGAACTTCACATACTTTCAAAGACTTCCAATCTCATCAGGCATGCAGGTTTCCTCACGATGTTTTCCTTCACCAGTGAGCGAGCGATGGTCTCGTGTTTAGGGTGCACTTAGAAATTTTAGAAAAGACCCATTTCAAGGCACACACGGAGGGGTAATTATAGTTTATGACAGACTTGGTAGTATGTCTTCTATTCATAGTCGGCTCCAAAAGGAACAGATAACAAATAAGAAATTATGATTGTTCATTTTGTTTCTTATTTTTTGCTAATACTTTTAAAAATAATTTGTGATATTAAAATAGAGTGTGGGGAAAACACTACTGAAGGAGTATGCGAGGGAGGTGAAAGAAAAAAAATGTTTAAGGATGAGATTCTTTTTACAATTGAGCAAGATTTGAACAAAGGAAATTACCTTAATTATGCATTATATATTTATGCTTTATGCTCTAAGGGAGTTGCCTAATTATAGTCGCGGCACAATATGATGGCCGTTGTAACACATTACAATAGTGATGTAAATGTTAAATTATTCTCAAAAAAAAAAAAAAAACAAATCTGTCAGTTTTTATTGCAAGTAGTAGTAGGTTAATCAGATTATGGTTTACATTCAGTTTTAGAGACTAAGTAACTAACAGTCCATACAATTGGCAATGAAGAATTTGAAATGGAAAGAGTGCATGCTTCTACTGATAACTGGCCTCAACATTTAAAGAATTTTATTGCATTCAATGAAAATTGCTTTAATAAAAATAAGATTTATATATTTTAATGGTTTTGTAATAATGTATTAAACTAACACACTTAGGCCCGTATTTATAAATCGCTCCTAAGTCCGATCTCAAGTGCGATCTCAGCTGATACACTCTCAAGATGCGGTCGCGAACTTAAGATCATTACGAATTAATAAATCCTACTCAAGAGCGATCTTAAGACAGCGAACTCAAGTCACATATTTTCGCCTCTTACGAAATGAACTCTCAAGAGGTATCTTGAGATCGCTCTCGAGTGCCGAGTTTGATTTATTAATATGCGCGTCACTCAGGTGATACGCTGAACTCAAGTTTGACACGAGGCTGCACTCAAGTTTGGTCTATTAATTAGGACAGCGTCTCAAGATCGCTCTTGAGATCAATCTCAGATCCAAGAGCGATTTATAAATACAGGCCTAAATGTTGAGAGCTAGACTATGAATACATAAAATAGATATCTATTATCACAAGAACAAACATAATAATCTCACCACCATTCATGTTATACTTGTTTGTCTATGTCTGTAGCTCACAGCTCATTATCAATTAAGAAAGAGGGTGATAGACATTGACTATGCCATACACAACACAGAAAGTTCCTGAAAAAATAACCTCTCAATTCATACTGAGTTAACTACAGTACAGTTCGAGTCTGACTAGCCATCATCATCGGCCTCTGTCCATCCACTGCTGAACATAAGCCTTTATAAAATGTCAACCAAGACGGCCAATCTTTAGCCACTCTCATCGAACACAGCTCAGCACTTGCATAGAGATTGTCTGGTTCTCAATCTGGTTAATGAAAAATTTATAAAGTTTGCTTTTAATAATACAACATCGTAGATATTTATATTAAATAAAAATAAATTATTTGTAATCTAAACATCGGATTTATGTAAAATTTTTCAAATTCGTAAGTTTTCAAATACTTAATAAAATAAATGTTCACAAACACGAGAGGTATTTTTGACCACTACACCAATGCCATCACTGATAAAATTTGTATAAATACTCTAATTGTACTTGTATTTTTACAGAGGCAGATAGAAAAGGTGATAAAACAACACACGATAGACACCTCCAAAGACATTTAGTTTTGGTAACTCCAATATCATTAGGTAATGATAAAAAAACGTTACTGCCGCAGGGATTATGGAAGGAAGGTGAAACTCTAAGACAGGTTTGTTTTTACATTACATATTATTGTCCACAAAAATCACCAATTGTACAGTCATACAAATATTTTACTACATTAAAATATGCGTTTTTCAAAATAGTACGTCAGTTTTAGGGCCCATATCCAAAGGGTAAAAACGGGACCATATTACTGAGACTTCGCTGTCCGTCCGTCTGTCACCAGGCTGTATCTCAAGAACTGTAATAGCTATACAGTTGAAATTTTCACAGATTGTGTATTTCTGTTGACGCTATAACAGCAAATATTAAAAACAAAATAATAATTAAGGGGGCTCCCATACAAAAAACGTAATATTTTAAGCCCTTTTTTAGGGCTATATCTCAAGAGCCGTAATAGCTAGACAGTTGAAATTTGCACAGATTATGTATTTTTATTGTGGCTATAACAAGAAATACTAAAATCCAAATAATAATAATTACGGGGGACTCCCTTACAACAGAGTAGTTATTGCCGTTTTTGCTGTATCTCATGAACCGTAATAGCAAGTAAGTAATACTAAAAATAAAAATAGTAAGAAATACTAAAAATAAAATAAAAATAGGCTTTCACCTTCCATACAAAAAAAGTATTTTTTACCGTTTTTTCTGGCACGGAACCCTTCGTGCGCGAGTCCGACTCGTAATATATTATAGTGTAATAATAATTATTCTAAGGTACAAAAAAAAAAACGCCTATTTAACAATCCTGTTTGTAAGAAAAATTACCTTCCCTGCTGGTTGCTGACGGAAAAAACATAATTTATATACTACATACTTCGTTTCTTCGTCCGCACTGACTCGAAAAATGTCATAACAGATAAATATTTCCAATTTCAGACTGCAGAAAGAATTGTCTCAGAAAACTTTGGTTCAGAGCTGAAAGTGAAATTTTTGTCGAATGCTCCTTGTGGTTTTTACAAATATAAATACCCTTCTGAAATTAATGGCAAAATTGGTGCTAAAGTAAGTTCACACATAAAAAATGTTTTTAAATATTTTCTATCTAAATTTTTATGTTATTTGAATCGATAATTAGCGGGCCATGGTGAGCTACCTTTAGCCATGAACAGAATCTGCTCGAGACCAGCCCAGGCAACTCATTTATGTCTTGGTGGTGGCATTAAACTGGTCGGACCTGACTTTCTATCTGTACATTTGATTCATTGAAGAAATAACCTTGATAGTGGTACTGTCATGCATCATGGCTCACAAGAAAAAAGAGGCAGAAGTGAAAACTTGAATATTAACGTTGTGCTTTTTTGATATTTTGGAATAATTCAAGGGAATAAATTTACAAGAATTGCTTTAATTATCAGTATCAAAGTACTGTCATTTATGTGGTAGAAGACAATATTTATTTATTACGCTATCGTACATAGGCATGACAATTTATATTACATTAAAAAGTATATCTCAGAAAAATCAATAGTTACATTATCGTTATCTTACGAATTATCGATCAGTCTTACCAAGTTCACGTCACGCCGCCAAAGAAGTTTTAACTTCAAAGTCTCTAAACTACTCAAAAATGTTAATATGATTTAATTTTTTTTAGATATTCTTCTATTATGCTAATCACGAAGCTGGGGAAGTGAGCAAGAAATCCAAATGCAATTGGTTAACGAGAAGTGAAATGACTGAAGTGTTGCCAGACAAATATAACAAATCCGTTCAAAACTTCTTAATAGAGGAATCTTATTAAAATGTAAATAGGTTTATTTAGAATAGAAATAAAAATAAGTGTTGATAATACAAATATCTTTTGCATAATATATTCATCTTACATTCCGGAAGAACCAAATAGGTACGATTAAAAACTCATTCTGGGTGTTTAAAGTCCGTCAATTTTTTTACTCAATGAAACGCATTTACGTATGTAGGTATCATCCAGGATACCTCGGGCCCATGGACGTAGTGAGTCTTACATTCGGGTTGGCCGCTTTATACGGCTTCCGGGTCTGCAGGTAACAGGAGCATCTCAGTCACGGTTGGCTCCGGTGAATGCCTAGACTACTCCTAAGGGGGACTGTCCGACCGCGACTAACTAGTTCCCGAGACGTCGTGCCATATGGGGCATTTTTTCTTTTTTTGATATCGCAGTGAAAATCCCTAGGGTACGCACACTGGAGTCTCGGGACTCGCATTGGGATGCAATACTCCGATAAAACTACTGCGAGCGCCTTCAGCTGCTTTCTGAGGGACCCGGATCTGCAAGGCCAGATTCTTCAGATATAGGAGTGTCCGGCCGCTACTAAGCAGTCCCCACGACGTCGTGTCTAGCGGGCCCCGGGTACCCATCCCGAGCCCGACACGAGCACAGGGGTGTTACTGGAAGCGCATTAAGTAGTGCCTCCGACGCACCCCCGTTCGTCGTCTACGGGGGGAGGCTACGTCGGCCTCTTTTTGGACATCACTGTCTCACAGAAGGAGGCCATTACTGTCCAGGACAAGTCACTACCGAGCAGTCTATAATAATATATCATGAAATAAATGATTACAAGAGGACGTCTCCTAACTTTTATTATAATGAGTGAAATTCTTTATGTTAAATTATAATATAGAAGAGCCGTAAATAGCCTTTTTTGCTCCCTGTGCGAGATTCTATAACTGCGCCCTTAGCAAACCGAAAAAATAATAGTCCTGCCTAGTCACGCCATTCTTGCGCCCCCAGAGTCAACGTCCTGTGCCTGGGCACCGGTGGCACCGCCCTATTTACGGCTCTGTCTGCACTAGATCATGGATGTATTTTTTAATACACACTACTTACCTTCCTCTATTTTCTGTGTCATCGTGACCGTCCATATGTGAAGGCAGGCTAAAAGAGGTTTTGAGACCGATTCACAGGGGGATGCGAGTCTCTTAACGAATTCAAAAATGATACACGCTCGAAAAAGAGTAGGAAGATCCCTACTCGCTTTCATCATAGATATGATTTAGGGCTTATAAATATATTTTTAAAATATTTTTAACTTACGAGTTCTATGTTAGTTCATAGTTGGATAAGCATACGGAGAGATTTTCTATGTGACGGTAAAGTTGTCCTTGAGAAAAGAGAGTCAACCTGAAATAGGCAACTCGTTCGCCACTGCCAAGCGTCATCCGCGATTCTCGGTAATGAGTCGATGGTCTACTGCGAGACAGTAATGTCCCAGAAGGAGGCCAACTGACGGCTGAGAAAAGAGGCCGCTGGTGAGGCCTTTCCACACGGGCAACCATCCGTTGTTCCGGTTGGAAAGCTGGACCCCGCTAGGCAGGCAGTCGTGTGGACTGCTTAGTAGCGGGCGGGCAGCGCCAAAAAAGCGGCTGAAGGCCCTCGTATGTGGTAGTGCAGTGCGAGTCCCCACATAGGTCCAGGAACCTTCCCGGAGTCCTGGATTATGCGAAAGCGTTAACCTGCTTCAAAAAAGGCAACCGTTTCACGTAGATATAAGGAGGGTAACGCATCTGCATTTTCTTGTTGTATGGATGTGTATTGGCGTCGATAGTCGCTAAAGCCTTCGACTACTACGAAAAAACAACTAAATAAGATATTCGAATGAGCACCAAATTAACTCTCAAGCTACAAAACTCATCTCTTACTAAATTCTATGTGTGATAATTTTTCACTAACTAGTTTACCATATTAACCACATTTAAGACGCCGATTGCAAAAAACTATTTTTGTTAAAAAAAAATCGAATTGCTATCAAAATCTTCGAAAGATAATCATGTAGAAACATAATCGTTTTGTATCTTATGTTCCTAAAAAAGATTTTATCTGAGAACAGTAATTATTAGACTTCAGTGCGTTCAACACTGACATGATATTATACTAGTATAATGATAATTGAATATGAATTTTAGAACGTCTAACACATCGACCACATAACCCATAGACTCCTAATAACAGGGGAACGGGTTCTGGCGACACATCTGACTTATAGTTCCGATGTAAGCCGTAAACAATGTACTCAAACTATCGTGTCGTCTCATTCTTTCCCGTTGCGAAATATATCCATTTCTTTTTAACGTTCCGTGATTGGTAATGTATGACATTGAATTAGCTAATCACAGTATTGCAACCCCTTTCGTCTCACCTCAGCTAGTTGCCAGAATGCATTTAATATGAAAAATCAAACATTAGGAGTCTATAGGTTGTGTGGTCGATGGTCTAACACCATTACCAAATCGCCACAAAGAAGCAAAATGGTTTATTAGATTTTTCAACAAAATATTTACATATTGAATTGTTATTACATGAAATTTTGTTTTAAGTGCGCAATTTACTTATATTTTCCACAATTATGGCAAAACAATATTTAACAGGAATCCACGGCAGCGCTTCACAGTAATGCTTCGAAATAGAAGCTTATTTAAACAAGGAGCATGATGAGCGTGATTTACGAGTAAACAGATTTGGGCGATCCGTTCTGATATTTCCCGGATGGCGTGCTACATCAAACTGAACTCTCTCGCTCTTACATAAGGTACACACTAATACAATACTTGGCACACTCAAGATACACGAACAATTTCGCTTTTGAAGTTTATCTTGATACGATGAAAGTACAATTTACATTGTGTAAATTTAGGTTAACGTGTGAGATTTGGCCGCGCTCCTCAAGGCTCCTAGCCGTCTTTCGCCGTTCGTTTACAAACATTACGGCTTCACTGTTTCTTGTTTTGTACGATGTAATATTAAATAATCCTCGGTGAAAAATAAATAAAATTTGCGTGTTTCAAACTAATCTTCGGTGCACGTGGAATTATTTTATTTTGTTCAGCATTCACTTACTATGAAATAATTATATTACTACTATTTCTCATTCAGGAAGGCTACTGCATTACCTTTTTCTTATTGTGTAATATTTTTGACCAAATCTATTTTTAAATAGTCTTTTTAGGCTTTTGGATAAAGCTTATTAAAAAATGAAGCATAAAACGGGGAAAAACCATACAAGCAGATCATTTATATAATATAACACCTACGACAGGGTCTTACTTTTTATGACATAAAACAATTCTAAATTCACTATTTGTAATTTTCTGATAAAAAAATTGCATCGCTTTAGCCATAGAGTAATTTGATACTACGGAAAGCTTTAGCGATAAACATTGAAGTTTTAGGGTGAATGTGAATAATAATTATAACAGAACATAAACATTTTTTTTTAGTGAATTTATGCTGAAAAAAAGAAGGACAAACTAAACACATTGTGTGGCTTTCGTTTACTTCTAGAATCTTCTATTAAGCGTTAAATACAAGCCGTTATTATGAAAAATTGAAAAGACGATAACAAAATAATAGGTAAGGGACAAGTAAATAACTTGATAACTTACTACTCTCTAAGTTACCCAACACCGAAAAATGTTAAGTCTAAAATGACGTCCTATCAACAAATTCTTATAACAAAAATAAATGAGATTCATATTGTTTAAGGAAACGTAAATTAAAAAGGGAATCCATTTCAACGTCTCTCCGCGGGGGTGGCCGCCCGTCGTCTTACAACTGGTAACCATTATGTTGATAAAATTCTTACACCAAGCTATAATAATTATTTTCTACATTCCTTTATTTTATTATGTTTTATAACGTTATCTAATAATAGTATAATATTAGCTGGGAAACTGTTTTTACATAAAATCTTAGACATGTTTGTAGAGGCATGTCCCGTTTATAATTGTAGGGTTCAGTACTCATGTATACTGATATAAATTTTGCCCTAAAAATAAAAGTTATTAGTCGACGGAATATGATTATTTTAATGGCCATAGCCATATTCGAACCTTCTCAGCGCTTTAAGCTTAAAAAGTTAACATGTAAACCTTTTATATTAGGATTTTTTAAATGTTAGTTTGATAGGCTAACTGGTAAACGTGCCACCTGAAAAGTAGTAAAAATCGTCCATGAACTAGTTTACCTATAGAACTATCCCCTAGGCAACTCATTTATGAGAGACATTAAATGTCAATTAGTGTTAGTGCCAGTATTACAATTTTTGCCAGTAATAATTGCCGGCACCGGTAAGGATACTCTCATCCTTACTAATATTATAAATGTGAAAGTAGGGATGCTTGTTACGCTTTCACGCAAAAGCTACTCAACCGATCATCATGAAACTTTGTGCACATGTCTATTCTCGGAGGTATTAGAAGTAATATAGGATACATTAAAAAAAAGTTTCCTTTTGATAACGCGATTGAAATCGCGGGAAATCTCTATTAGCTTATTATATACTAGCTGATGCCCGCGGCTTCGCCCACGTTAGCAAAACAAATCCCCTTTTTTTAATAAGAAGTGTCCTATGTTACTTCTAGTACCTTCCAGAACGTGTACAAAGTTTCATGATGATTCCTCGAGTAGTTTTTGCGTGAAAGCGTAACAAACATCCACGCTTTTACATTTATAATTTTAGTAGGGAATCAACACTCGAACTTTTTTCTATAACCTAGGTACTTTTCGATGTCATATATTAAATTATCTCCCCCATTATTTATTTTCTATCTTCTGAAATACTGAATATAAAAATATTTTATCTTATTATTTTAAAAACTCAATGTTCCATCCAATGGTGAATAAAATGTGATTATGTTCCGAGCAACAGTAGTTGTAAAATTGCTATAACTTAGAACAAATTATGGGTTATAAAAATACTAGGCAACATGCATAAAGAAATACTTCGCTTCTCTCACATTCCGGGGCTTATTTAATAACTCCAGTCCAATAGTTACTTTCAGTATAACAATTGCAACTTGTGAATCATCACTATAAATTACTGTTAAAGAAATCGTCAGCTTATCTCCAACTGATAGGAGATCTTCGTTGACGGAATTGTAAAAAGCACCGACAAAATTCACATTAGCAGCGTTAAATATAGATAAACTTAGTAATAGAAACTGAGTGGGGCCATTGTTCCAATTTTAATGGACCACCCGACGATACGAGGTGGAATCTTCGCAAAAACATTCGGGAATGGCCACGCCGAAAAAAACAAATAAGGCTCTCGAAGGATTCCGTAAAGAATTTTATCTTAAGGCTTTCACAGTTGATAGCGGTAGCAGTGTCAAATTTTCGACGGCGTGGAGTTATCATAAGCTTTATTTTAGTGTCCTACAGATAATATGTGCTTTAGAAACTTTAGTTTGTCATAAAATAATGTTTACTTGTGATTTTAATAAAGTTGAAAAAGTAAAATACTGGATTGATAACACTCAATCTTAGGTGGCAAATGAAGGATTCAAATAACACACTATTTTATATTTACAAAACAAAGAAAATTAATATAATAATATATAATATCGATGGACGCTTTTATACCACGTCGAATTTTCATCAATCAAATCAATTTTTAAATTAATATTTTCTTTAAATTTTATTATCTGGATCTGATCAATTTGGAAGTAGTTTTTATGAATACCATTTTCACATGCACACATAGGCAACCGATGACTAATAATTAGCCACCCCAAAGATACCGTAGCAAAGTGTCACATTCCCAAAATTCCACAGATAAGAGTCGGTGAGGCAAAGAAATGAAATGAATAGAAACGATCCTACTTGTTACTGGCGCTTACAAAACCAATGTACTTATCTAAACATTTAAAAACACTATTATGGAACAATAGAAAAGTCTGAAATTAGTCATCGCTTAGGGGGCTAATTGATTTCGTGATTGTGAAAGTTAGCTCTACTGTTAGGAGTGTGACTGTAATATTTTTGACACCGGAATATTGATAGTCTTAGTTAATTATGTGTTACAAACAAAGGCCAATTTGCAAGTTTGTTATCACCTTGTGTATAATTAAAACTTAAGGCATTAACAGATACTATTTGAGATTAGGGTTGGTGTTTCGGTTTTAAGCTCCTAAAGCGGCTGCACCAATTTTATTGAAAGTTTTTTATGTTCAAGTGGATTCGAAAATGATTTAGATTTATTTCTTTAAGAGAGCTTCTATAGGATCCGGCAGTACGAAAGAAATTTTATTTTACCTAGAGGCCTTCATGTATTAATATTTTGTCAATGTTGCTAATTATTATTTTATTGCTCTTGGATTTGTTTATGTTTCTGTGTCCTGTTAAATTGGAAGACAAATATGGATAAGGATATATAATAATACGATCACGAGTAAAATTTCATATTAAAGATTGCGTATTTTTAATAAAGTAATAATTGACGAAATACTAATTGATAATCAGCTATCCACGTTTTTGAGGATTTTTATTATTATTATTATTAATCATTGTTCAGACATCGCAACACTAGTAATTCTCACAATTGATTTGTGAGATCATCGGCTGTGATGGCTGTCTCTATTATCTATATTTATCTCGAACTAATTCCTTTATTAAAAATCAATCACTGGCTCATTTGGTACGAAACATGAGTCGTCGGTACGGTCCGAGCCATGCGAGCGCGCACGCTGGCTGCGGGCGCGGGCACGACGTGTGTACGCCGCGGCGTGTGCGTACGGCGTGCGCGAGTGTGCGCGCTGCCAGGTGGGCTCCCATTAGCAGCCGCGAGCCTCGAGCGGCCGCTCTTCATCTTTATGATAATTATTTTCTGTTTGTTTTCGACGAAGAATCAGCCCGCCTCGCCGTCCAACGCTTCTCGGAACCATCTTCCATTGTGGTAAATTAAAGCCGCCCGGACCCCTGCCTCGACGAGAGATAATTCGACAGGATGCCGTATATTATTAATTGCACTATGACTTGTGGAAATTGAGCTTCAACTTTAGTGAGTCATTCATTCTGGTGGCAGCGACGCAACGCGTGGGAACGGGCGGCGCTCATGATTTACACCAGTTTCGATTTTACGAGCTTTTAAAGTTCTATCGAAAATAGACACTTTAAAACTTCTCCTTTTTACATTCCGTTTACAGATAGCGGTCGTACGTACTCGTACGTTTCTACACGCCTTAATGACAATAGCGTCTTAAAACGCAATAAATAAGGGTTTTGTGGCGCAAGTTGAATGCTTTTCAATTAAGTATATCGCGAGCACCGAACATTGCGATCGGTTCGTTAACTAAAGTTAACAAGGTTATAAAGAGGAGAGGGCACTAGCGACTAATAAAAAGAGAAACAGTAAATAAGCCGAAAGGCCGCTATAAAAACAGGAACCTCATAATGTTTACAATCTTGTGGCTTTATTCACTTTGTGTTCCAATTTCATGCTAAATCGAGCGGATAAAATCCTCCTTTATCAGGCAGACTCACCGTCTCGGAGAGCTTTCCTCCCTCCCCCGCCTCACCGCGGACGCGCGGCTCGCCGCCGAATCAGTCCGAGGCCGCTGTTAATGCATATTTAACATCAACCCTGAATGAAGCATAACGCGTTGAAAGGGCCCATTTGTAGTAATTCAATTTGTGTGAAACTAAACGAGCGTTTAATGATCTTCATTTATTTTATCCATTGATCGCCCTAATTGGTGCCCACGGCTCGGCTATTTGATTCAGTTTCAAATCACAATGCACCGGAAACCAGGATCTGTAGATGTCTAGGCGGTATTTAGAAAAAAAAGTATAAATAATCAATTATGATCTTTATGACGCTAAGACATAACTCCGGGAAAGGAACAGCTTCACAATTCAATGAGAATTTAAAGACCTTACATACTATCGGATCATCAAAAATAAATTAAATGTATGTTTTTATTTATATTTTTATATATTTAATAAAATGTATTATTCAGTGCTTAAGCATAAAATTATTCTCATATAATATTGATTTTAATAATTAGCCTACTCCTTCTCATGACAGGTCATGGGAACATAGGGCTCGCGTGAACATTTTTAAAAATGTATTTATGCGTAGGCAATAACGCATTTTCCTCCGGGCTTTTTTTTTTGATAGCGCACAGGGAAATGTTCTTTTTACATCAACTGTGAGGTCTGGATACTAAATAGCTAGAAAAACAATAAACGAATCGAATCCAATAAAGGTTTGCGAAAAAACTTCTTGAAACTTCTTTAAATAAAAAGATTCTTGGAAACTACATAATATGTTTTACATATCTACCTACTTGTATTTCAGAAAGAGACGGAGACATCAGAATATACTAAGACAAAATCATCTACGTAAAATCACCAGGAACTGTTTTCTTTTGTTTTTACGCGAAATACTATATTTTAGTGTTATTTACTATGTTGATCACATCATATTATGTTGTTCGTTTGACGTAAAGGCAAAAGAAAGAAAAACAAACAAACAACACACTTTCACATTAATAATATTGGTTAAAATGTTTCTAAGCATATTTTATTTTCTTTCTGTATCATCCTTTTGGTCGTAAGTATTTAAACTATCGTAAATAATATATTTAGCATAACTATACAAAATATCTCATTTATTTCCAACGAATCCAAGGATTGAACCTATTGTCTATTAATGAAGTATTTCACTTTTAGCTTCTGATCGGAAAATAAAATTGAGTTTCACGTGATTTGATTGATATTGGATTAAAACAAAATATTATTGAATTAAAAGTGTAAAGTGCGTACGGAGCTCAAGAGTGCATTGGTTAGGAGGCTCGACAGGTTATTAATTTTATGGTGTCGATGGCCGCACGCACCTGGCTGCACCGGTCGCTGCGCCGTCCCCTCCCCACGTCAGAATCAATCACGCATCTCACCCATGTTTTGTCATTGTCACACCAGTAAACGATGTTAAGAGTTTTCAAGTGGGCCTTAAGTGCTTTCGAGCTGAACACAAATGGGGATAGATTTTCGACTTTTTGTTACAATCGACCATATTTAATTTCATATAGGTACGTGACTGGGGAGGCTTGGAAGCAATTATCGGGTCGTTTGAGATGTTCAAATATTTCCATGTATTTGTAACATATTGACTGTGTTTAATTTCATTGTTAGAATGCTTATTGCATTCAATGTTTCAAAGCTTAGATTACAAATTAAAATAGCACAATAGATTATGTTTTGGCAATTGTTCCAATATATTTAGGAGACTCTTAAAAACGGATTTATCCATTAATTAGCCTCAATAAATTAATTCATTTTTATAAATTTGAATAAAATATTAATTTTCTTAATTAACTACCAGAATTTACCTCATTAAAATAATAATATAACTTCTTAAAGACAGCTTTGTTTCCGCTTAGGTGCTAAGTTTAACAAAAACCTATAAGATAGAGAGATCTTTTATAGTAATTCATAAACTATCATCTCATAAATAATATATTAACAGGATCACTGGCTAATGAATCAATCAAATGTCACGCCAACGCAAATAAAATAATATAAACGTGGTAATAATCAGTTATCAACAATTGTCAGCTTCTATCAACTGTAAGTATGCAGACGGCATTCCCCTCCTAATCGGACTGGTCCTGCGGAGCCGGACATTACAATGTAAATGGCACTATACGTGCGGATGTCATAACCGGACGACCTGATATTTTACTTGGTTCATCCGAAGGTAAGAGAGAAAAATAGCGATCTTGAGAACTAAATTGAAGATAAAAAACATATAGAGACTAAACAATATTTTACCCACGTCAGATCTATTTATATAAAGATAACTTTATTACATACCAAACAATATCTTAAGTAAAAATAAAATAATTAGATATGTATAACATTTAAAATATTGCTTGTAAATCCATCTAATATGATGAATGTTAGTGCCAAATACTAATTTCATTTGTGATAGCAACAAAGTTATAGAAACTTTTCATTTCATCCAAATTTCTTTGCAAATTTCATTTATTGACCCGTTGACCATACTTGCAAAAAAAAGTATTCTACGTCCGAAATGTAAAAATCTCAATAAATCACTATAAAAATCATGAATAGTTGTTACATTATAATAAAAAAAAAATGTTACAGTTAGGCCTTATTTACAGACATAATAAAATGGCAGGTATTTGAAATTTACTTATTAGTAGTAGATAACTGTATGATGAAAGATTTTTACTTGCGTTGCGGAACTGCTGACTAAACAATTAAAGCCCAATCACTTCTAAAATAAGAACTGATTAAAATACTTTTTTTTGGATTAAACGGAAAAGAAATTAAATCCGTACATGATACATAAAAGTTGTAAACATTACCGACACGTATATGTGCCACACCTGGTCAACATCTACGCAATTTATTAGCAACTGATAAGCAAATACAGAAACAATCATAAATCAATCGAGAACAGAACAACACGCGAACATTGTATTATAATATCGAACGTAGATATATATCGGTTACTTAATGTACTATATATCTTCGTTTCAACGCATTTTCTTAAGCATGCAAAACGATATTCTTAATAGCTCCAGGAAATTAAATAATTTATCACTATAATAATATAATTAATCTGTATGACACATTTAATTTAATATTAATACAATTGCTTTGGAATAAATGAACAGGCAGTCTTAGTGCTTTATTTATAATAGAAATCGTTGCGACATATGAGGCACTAGACATTCTTACTGAGGTTTTCTTTTTGTACAAAAGTTTCCATTGAACCGTAGTTTTCCGTTATATGTATGTGTCATTTCATAATTTGAATGGTTATGGTGCTCGACACGTTGGTAAACAAGTGACTTATAAAGATACCTGCATATGGAACTTGTTGTACGGACTATGGACAATATTTTGAATGGAAAAATGGGGACAAATTTCGAATATAAATGTCCTATAGCAAGACTTCTTATAACCACATCATGGTTCAAGCCTTGTCGTGGCGGTGGCGCTCCGTAGCCTTTAGGGTAAGCCCAGTACCTTGTCCGAAGCAAATTGAGCCGAGGGGGCTCTTTGTACAACTCTTGAAGAAGAGGGGTACAAATAGCAAGGAACAAGGGGCAAGGATGGGAACCTCGCCTCATTGTACTGTCCCGACGTTGCACGTTGGGAGAAGTTGTTCTGTGGTGCGGGACAACCCCTTTGTGGAGATGGCGTCGGTCCCCTGAGGGACTGTCTGTCTAGCCGTCAAGGTGCCCTATTGCTAACAAACCCGGGGCACCTCACTAAAGGCAGCACTCGACACTTTAGTTGGTAGAGCTGGGTCCACTTACCAGCTTTCGGGCGCAGCAAGTCCCACATATCCACCTTTTTTTTTTTTTCTTTTACGCCCGGAAATGCACTGACGCATACCGCTGGGGAGTGGGTCTCCCCAGGCGGGTATGTGGGACTCGCTGCGCCCGAAAGATGGTAAGTGGACGCAGCTCTACCCACTAAAACCCGGCGAGTGCCACCAATGCCGCCTTTGGTGAGGTACCCCGGATCTACAAGCAACAGGGCACCTCGACGGCAAGTCAGTCCCTCAGGGGACTGACGCCACCTTCTCAAAGCGGTTGCCCCGCACCACAGAACAACCACTCCCAACGTCTGGACAGTACAATGAGGTGAGGTTCCCATCCTCACACCTTGCCCCCTGCTCTTTTGTCCCCTCTTCTTATAAGAGGGGTACAAAGAGCCCCCTCGGCTCAATTCGCTTCACCCAAGGTGTTTGGGTCACCCTGGGCTACCGTGCCCCACCGCCACGACAAGGCCTGAACCATGGTGGGGAACAAGCATAGCTGACTAAATGCCTTTTAATCAGCTAAGACAATTTATATATATAACTTTTGTCTAATTTGAATGTACAATACTTATTCAAATTTCTTTGATAAGTGCCCATATCTTTGTCATAATTTTCCAATTGCTTCCTAATTTATATTACTTGAGAAAATATTCCTCCATATTGGCAGGGCTCCATTCGTGGTGCGAGTTTTTTGTTCAGCTGTTATTGTTTAGACTAATATCTAAAAAGAAGAAATCAAAACATAAAAGATCGTAGTAAAGAAACGTGAAGACATGGATTTAAAGACCAAAAGAAAAAAATCAGTCAAGATAATTGATGTAATTTCAAGTGGAAGAGAAACATTTATATAGGCGTTTTCTCCATATAAATGATCAACAATTCAATTATATAGTGATTAATGTATCACATAAGCTATCAGTGTCAAGAACCTTTGTTTAAATATCAGTATTATACATTTGATAAAATTATTTTAACAATTCATAGTTTCGTACTAAAATACTTTGATTAAAGTAACACTGGACAAAGAAATTTGACTAGTAACATACCTACATAGATATTCCACTATATATGTCATCTATACATATATTGTGTATCCGTGAAATATTTTAAGCTTATTGAATGTATTATAAGTAAAACAACAATATGAATAGCAATAACAGAGAACAGAGCAGAAGGATGACGAACGTTTTAGCGCCTCCATAAAAATTTAAAGCGAAACCATGGTCAATAAATTAATAACTCATCGTCAAATACCCCCAATTATAGGAAAACATAAAGCCGAGTCAAGCAGGTAAACAAAATAGAGCTGTTATAAATTTTCAACAACGTCCAAAGCCCACACTGCAGCACGACCGCATTATGCAGTTTTTTTCATGCACTTTTTGCCTGTTGGCATTCCCTTTGTGACTTTACTTCCGTCGGTTTTTTTAGGTGGCGCTTATTTTGGACACAAAGGCAAAATAGAACGTTAGCGCCACTTCTATATTATTAACGCAATGGACCAGAACCGACCACATACGTACCTGGCAATGGCATGCGTCATAGCGTTGGCATGCCATGCGTGTTTGCATAGCTATTGTATTTTGATAGAACACTTGGACATGTTTTCCTTTTTATTTCATTACTGTTTCTTTTTTTCAACGTTCATACACAGTTATGTAGAGTATTGAAATATAGGCGTACTACATACGGGGCTGGTTTTTCTCGATGTTGAATCATTTTTATTGTATGCTGCAATAAAGATATTTTGTATAGTATTTGTATTGTAACAATAGTAACATTTTAGAGCTTTTGAATAAATCTTATACTTTCTTTTAATTATTTAATGGTCAGCTGGGACTGTGTTTGTGTCTGAAAAAGCGGAAGTCTCGGTTTGATCTATCCCAGGAGAAAACTATGTGTATGGTAAATGGAAGATAAAAGAGACCCTAAGGGCCTGTTTCACAATCTCCCTTTAAGTTCCCTATAGGCTATTGGCAACATATTTGACAGATGTTTGACAGATAGAGTATGGAGTATCTGTCAAACATCTGTCAAATATGTTGCCAATAGCCTATAGGGAACTTAAAGGGAGATTGTGAAACAGGCCCTTAGTCAGAAATTATATTTAATAAATATCCGTACTTATATTATAAATGCAAATGTGTGTGTGTGTGTGTCTGTTTGTTCGTCTATCTTTCACGGTAAAACGGGGTCACGAATTGACGTGATTTTTGAAGGGGAGACAGTTGTAGTCGTGATTGACATGGGCTAATTGTGTTTCTTTCTAACCTCCCTAAAACGGGGGGTGGAATTTTATATGTAGCATAAAGCAAATTTTAAGATAGAGACCTAAAAATTGGTATTCGTACTATTTGTGACTAACTCTATGAAATCCGCCCTAACCTCGTAAAAGAGGGGGTGAAATTTTATATAGGACTTTTCGCAGTTTTCAAGGTAGGAAGAGAATCGGTACACAGACTCTTTGTTATCAACGAAAAATACCTGTCTACTTTTTTTTAAAACTTTCTTAAAATATGTCTTTGTTTAATGTCTAGAATATTTAAAATCTATCTCCAAATGGAACCTAAATGGACATATAATGTCATCTACAGTAGCGTTTTAAAATAATATTCTGTTCCGAGTTATCTTCTGGTTTCTTAATTAGGAAAGGGGAACCGTGTTAGCCCGAATATAACGAACGCGAAGTCGCAGGCAAAAGCTAGTAAGAAAAAAAAATATTGAAACATTTTATTTTGGGTATTGCATGATATGCAGGGAGTAATGGTCGCAGCGATTACACTTATTATGATTCAGGACACAATGTTTATCTTGAAGAATTTATTTTAGCTTACAATTTACTAGAATAGAAGAAAAGGATTTTCTTATTTTTTGCAATGCCCCGGTCCACGCGGTTTTGTTTTTGACAAAAAATAAACATAACAAATACCTTATTGTAATAAGCTTTTAAATATAGTTAAGCTTCGTGATTCATGTTCTCACTTGAGCAAATGACTCACTTTTTATCTTAAGCTCCTGTAGAGATCCTTTTAGACATGTTTTGTTTGATGCATTGAAAGCCTTAACCTGTTGACGTGTACTTTAATTTATTGAGGTCGAGTTAGTCATTAAATAGTCAGATCAGAAGTTACCTGATATACCTAAAACCCACAGTTAGCAAAGGTACATCTTACCTTTATTCCTTTTTCAGGTATATTAGGTCATTGGAGTAGTGGAAATTAAGAATTTCGATGCAATCATATAAATATATTTAAATATATTTTATTCGGGTGCTTACCATGCTTTATGCTTTATGTTTTATTGAGTTCTTGATATTTCTGCAATGTTTCAATCACCCTAATCACGAAAAGAGTTCCCGTAATATTTAAGCTACCTTAGGCGTTTAGCATGAAACAGAGCAAGAGATGGGCAAGACATTATATTATAAGCTCTTTAGAACAATTGTGCCTTGCCGCTAAAGGCTCTCACGTTTTGCTCCCACTACCGTCTGAGTACCATTATAATCCTTGATACTTCTGTAAAAAACTGTTTTGCTGTGTTTCGGTATTAGGGCAGAACAGACAAATGGCAAAAACGCTAAATCAAAATTGAATAGAATATACTTAGGCTCCGTACGCACGAGCGCCTTTTAACTGAGTGTTAAAAAGTGTTTGTATGAGACAAATGGATACCCATGTATCTGTTCAAACGAAGGCGTTTTTAAAGCGCAACGCTTTTTAGCACTTTGGATTTTCGACGTTAAGCTTTGACGTGAAATCAAATTGAGCATACCAAACTTGTAACTCGAGCCAAGGTCGAGTTTTATCGCGACGATTTTTAAGCGCTCGTGCAAACAGGTGCTTATTTGTACACTAGCTATCACATTAAATGGAGTAAGCTAGTGTCATTTCCATACAATAAGAATTCTATTCGTTTAGCGTTTCTGCCAGATAGTGTAAGTTACTGGCCCCAAGATTAACTATGTTTCGTGTTGTCTGTCCTTAGAACAGGCAATACGTGAATGAATTTTATGGGCTAGTTTCAGGCTAACTTACTATTACGTTACGTGACAGTAATGTTGTGTTATAGAATTAGAAAGGATACGGATCCAACTATCATCAAAAATACCCTTAGAACTTTTCAACGACAATCTAAAAATGTATGGTTTTATATGTTTTAGTATTATGTTTAAACGAAATATTCATCGTATAATCTAAAAGGAATGGACATGTATTCACAGTGTGAGATCATTGCTTAATTTCTAACGCATTCGTGAGGGTATAATGTATAAAATGAATGAGGACTTCGGCAGGGCTCCAATTAGATACGTGGGGTGCTCGTTAGCCGGAGAGACGATAATTTCTTTATCTGCCGGACTGCGTGAGGTCCAGCCCTTTGCCTCGCCGCGTAACAACGCACCTAAAACTACGTCAACAAAGGGTGCATGTTGAAATGCTTGTAATATTCATGTAAAAACTTTGGAGATTTTAGAAGTTTGTTACATAATTTGATAAGGATTATGTAAGGTCTAAATAATAAAGATTTGGGAACAAAATGAGTACCTACGAAAATCATGGTTATAAATTATTCTTCTATTTTTCGATAATTCATGTAAATAACTAAATTGCTTAGGAGGTTTCCAAAAAGTGAAATATAATGGTAACTCCATTGGCTATCATTAAGTCCAGGTTAAGCTAGATAGTTGCCATGATTTTATAAAGGGTGTAGCACTTACACCTTTTTCTTCCCCGGTTTAACTCTGAGCGCTAAGTGGCGCACCTTTTAATTAGCTTATATTAGGGGTTCTGTAAAATTTATCTACTTTTCCTTGGACACAGGATTAAAGTTATGAAGCGAAAACGCTAATTGAATCAGTGGGCCTAGCAAAAATGCCATTAAGAAAGTCGTTAGCGAAGTTCGAAACTTCGAAATGATAAAATGTATAGGATGGACCACGTGATTAAGCGCGGCCTTATGTCAATCCCATACATTTTATCATTTTTGAACTTCGCTAACGCTTTCTTAATGGCATTTTGGCTAGGCCCCCAGGCTTTTTTAGAGTTCGCTATTCTTTTTGGCGTCTAGGAGATCAGATATATCGATGAGATCAAAACTAATATCTAATATGACTCAGACGATATGCCAAAAACTGGATATTCTAATATACTTATATTGAGAAAATTTGACATCCATATCTACACTAATATTATAAAGAGGAAAACTTTGTTTGTTTGGTTGTAGTGAATAGCCTCACAAAGTACTGGACCGATTTTAAAAATTCTTTCACCATTCGAAAGCTACATTATCTACACTAATATTATAAAGAGGAAAACTTTGTTGGTTTGTTTGGTTGTAGTGAATAGGCTCAAAAAGTACTGGACCGATTTCAAAAATTCTTTCACCATTCGAAAGCTACATTATCCACGAGTAACATAGGCTACATTTTATACTGAAAAAAAAAATAGGGTTCCGTAAGATATTTGGGTTTTTCGGACACAAGGTGTAAAAAATCAACCAGAAAAGTTACTTATTTTGCGTACTAAGCTCCCGTTGTAAATCTTAGTTAACGCAGGCGAAGCTGCGGGCAACAGCTAGTTTAAAATAAACCTACCCATAATATACCTACCTATCTCCCACTGCTGGGCACGGGTCTCTTCCTCGAAATCAGATGATGGGGGAAATGGGCTATTGTTCAACAATGCGCTTGCCCAATGCATGTTGGTGAACTTCACAAACCTTCAAAGACTTTTAATTTCATCAGGCATGCAGGTTTCCTCACGCTGTTTTCCTTCACCAGTGAGCGAGCGATAGTCTCGTGCTTGGGTACGTTCAGAAATTTAAAAAATCCTATTCCAAGGCATACGGGGGGGTCTGGATCGAGCCCGGAACCTCTTGCACAAGAGGCAGAGCTCAGACCCACTGGACCCTCGCCGCTGGCATCGAGGACCTAAGTATGATTTATATAAAATCTCAAAAATATATTAACAAAACGAAACTTCTAGAATCACAGAAAACTTAGTACCTACACATGTGATCTAAAATCCCTAATATTTATTAGTGTCGGGTATAATGGATATCCGTAAAGGAGTCAACATTCTCAATGTAGCACCTCAAAACTTCCATGGCTGTGTTTGCTTCATCACTATTAAGTATTAAACAATGTTTTATAACGTGCGTGTCAAATCATCCACAGGCAGCGAGACAGGTAGTATGATAATAAGATTTTAAAAATCGTGAGTAAATATTTGCCCGCCTGACCATTTCTTACAGCAATAAGAGAGTAACAAAAAATACTTAACAAGAAGGTCCTGTGGGAGCGGCTGGCACATGAGACGGAGATACGATAGCCCCTGGGTCGAGAGCGAGACAGGACACGCCACGCCCACAGCCACCCACGAAGTCGTAAACAGTCAAAATCCTTTGCACGCATTCATGTATCCCAAATCGAAATCGCTCCGAGCATCATCAGACAGCCGACGGCAGGGAACATTTTGATTTAAAATGTCTCCCATAAAGCCCACATTCCTCTGCCGCTCCTAAATAAGTTATTCATATCGATTTCGTTTTTTGATCAGCATCAAAATGATAAATAACTTAGAGAATAAGTCCATGTAGAAAACGATATTAAATTGATGTCTTAAGTATAACACATTCAAGTTAGCGTAAAAATATGTATGCTTCGAATATCCTATTACTATAAATCGTCTTAAATATATTGTTTCGGGGTTTAGTGATCGTGAGATTGCTTTGTTACGGTTTTATGTCAGATTGTTTTTTAATCTGTGGAAATACACGTTTGAATTAAATGAAGTTTGTTCAGCGAAGTCTAAACTATAGAGCTCTAAGATGATACCGAGAAGTACCTATAAGAAGGTATAACTACCGACTGGGTATAAGTAGGTACTTTAAATAGGTTTCAGCATATGCTGAATATTATAGGTTTAATTATCAATGTAATTAGCATGTGATGTTGATACGATAAGAAGGAAACTTTGTTCATACGAGAGATACATATGTACAAATATACAACAACATTTTTATACATGTATAAAGTGCCGTATAACATGATAAAGAAATGTGAATCTGGTTCTAAAAATGTTTATGGGGAAATTAGAAAACAACTTTTAATACTTTGTGAGAATATTTGAAGAAGAGTCCATGCGACGAGATGGTCGGAGCTCAGAACGAATTAGTGACTGTAGCCGAGTTATACGAAAGCCAATCAGAATGTTCTTTTACCAGCATTTAAATTTGAAAATCTCAAGGTGGTACAGGAAAATTAAATGCCTTTAACAGCATGTGAATATTCCTAACCGCTTGCATATCATCTTTGCCTAATTTTGAAGAGCCATCTACAATCGAGGACTTCAACACATTAGATCAGGTCAAATTATTACGTGAATAGAATTGGAATGTACCTTTACATTGATTGTTAGTTAATAAAAACACTATTACCGAAATCATGGCAATCGCTAACCATACAAAAATGAAATATAATTAAAATAAAAAATATGAAATTCATTTTTTTGGGCCCCTGTTTCCTTACATCAAAAGCTATAATTTGTGCATCCATCGACTTAAATAATTAGAGGGGATGCGACGTGACAACTTGCATATCCCGCGTCCACACGGCAAGGACGCAACTCATAATTTAGAACCATTACTATGACCGCAAAATGTTTATTGGTATACCGACGCAATTTAATTCTCTATATAAAAATAATTTCATTTAAATTGAGAATAGATATTTCTCATGGTTGTGGATTGTACCTATTTATGGTTTTGTGGCCTTGAATGACAAAACAATTGATGCTTCAAATTCATTAGAAACTGTCATGACTTTTGGGACTGCTTGGTTTTGATTTGTTAAGAAAACGTGATTCAAATTTTTAAAAATCGTTTATGGGAACGAGAGTTTGATAGATTTTTTTAGGGAAATATGAAAGTCTGTAAATTATAATATTTTTCTGATTAGCATTTTGTAACTTTAGTCAGGTCAAAAATTTGAAACGATTTGTTAGTAAACGTGAATGACAATAATAACATCCTTATAACTACGACAAGAGATAGCGGTCGCATGTTCAAATTCTGTCAAGAATTATGACCCTATGAGCAGGCTCAATAAAAAAATCCCTTGACATTCAATAAAATACATTAATCAGCCCAGTCTTTAATAAAATATTTTACATATAAATTCAATTTATAAGACGAAATTTAAAAATAACCTGTCTCTGTCGTACCTACTTATAGAAGGTACTTATAGGTACGTGTATAACTACATTAATCAAACGTTTCTTATGTTTTTGTGTATTCTAGAGACACAATTTTTACAAATTTGTAATACTTAATATTCATTATAATTCATAATGTAATTCGAGCTAGTTATGCGACGTCAATGCTACTTTTGACGTGACAACGTCTAATTACTCGATATTACGGGCTGCATGCACGAAAAAGATGACGTCATGTCACGTTCCGCAAGCGAGAGAGAGGCATGATCAGCTCGAGTGATCGGCTTAGTTCGGTTCCTGCTGCATGTAGATAATGTTTGACGTTGCCACGTCAAACTACCGTCCGTAAACCGACTTTACAGACAACCGATTTTTTAAATGATCTAAATTCTAAGCTATCAGAAAGAAGCCTTCTATAAATTGATTATAAACTGTGGGCTATCCCGCTCAAGCTTTTTAAATTTAGTGTTTGTGAATTCATAAGGAACTCCCGTCGTATCTGCTAAGATACAAGGCAATATTGTGAGCTCGGAGCTACTTAATTTCTCTCCCTGTCGATCGCGAGACCGACGGCTCGAAGAAAGAAGCATTTTCTTTATCAATATATATGATTTAATGCTATTGCATTAGAAGTAAATAGCGTATGTTTTGTTTAAAACTATAATTATTTGACTCCCACGGACGTAAAAATATTTTATGATCATTGTTCCATAAATTTCCTTTAAAATGTTAAGTTTAAAAGACCGAAACCAAAAATATATTGAATTAACCATTCTTATTTATAAACAACAATAATCTTAAATTTAATCAAATCAAGAGTTTTGAAGGTATGGTTAATAAAAACCTATAAGCATTAGATGACCTTCTTAATCTGGTCTTAAGGAAAACTTTAAAACAATAAACACATTGAGGAACTAAAAGATTTGATACGTTTGACCTCATACAGAACGTGAAACCTAAACCCATTCAAATTGCCCTCAGGCTGTTTCCAATTTATAATATTAGATGGACCTCTATATATCTATGCCGTTTTGAGTTTGCCAACGCTGCCTATGATATTTTTTACCAACCTGATTGGCATTGAGATTTTGGAATATGTTTACGTCATCTTATACCAATAATGTCCGATCACGTAGTAGACAATAGACATGACTCTTATTAGACTTACGCCCGGTTTCTGAAACGTTGGTCAAAGTGTATGTCTACTAACATGAATGGCGGTTAACATACGATTCTAGAGTCAAATTTGACAGCTTTTCATTGTGGTAGCTATGTCAAGTGACAGGATCAAATTAAGTACTTTAACCATACTTCTAGCATGGATGTAGTATAATAACAGGATGGCTTACTCGGAAAAAATGTATTTACGAAAGTGAACACTAACTCAACGCATTAAGTATTATATTCTAATGGGCATTACACAGATGCTGATCCGAGCCGAGCGGGATAGCAATATGTAAGAAGTGTGTCTCGTTCTTTTATCTTGCCAGCTTAAAAATGTATTTTATTAAAAATTTGGGCTGATCAAAAATTTCATCGAAAAAAAATGTCTTTTTAATATTATTTTGACAATTGTATGTCTAGAAATTGTAATTGAATTTATTTATTTAAATATATTTCCAATTCAAAAAGAAAACATAAATTATTATTTTGCTTATTTCTTTTATTTCTTATGGTAGCCCAGTTAAGTGTCATCTTGACATTTTGTATTGTAATGGTTGCTATGGTTACTTAAATAACATAATTAGTCAATCAAACTACTATGGTGACCATGATTTTTTAAACGAAGTTCCTTACGGCAGGCTTGGAGGGGAATAATAGCAATGCGAAAAGCAATGGTCAGAACGTGAGACAGAGTGACTCCGTACTAAACTTCCCACGTTCCTAATTATTTTAATCAGTTTGAATCCATGGCATCTTTACTTGTTTTGTAATCTTAATTCAAGAATGCGTTATAATGAGAGTAAACCTAAGATTTGCAGTTAATATTTTGGGATGATAATGATAACTCGACCACCTGATGACGGATTCCTGTCAAGTCTGTAGTATGGAAGTATTTGTATTATGTATTTCGTAATCCATCTACTATTTTTCAGATTTTAACCATTGCTAATGTTGGTATTTTCGTTTATAAGTAAGTATAATACTTGTGTCAGATTTTTCAAGCACCCTTAATGCATTCAAGCTAACTTGCGATATCTGCCGGGGCTAAACGCGCCTTTTGAAGAACTTAAAAACTCGAGATTTATAATATTATGGCAGACGTGGTAAACTCATGGAGCGCTTAAAACTGCATACATCAAGTATGTACTAGTAGGATATAAACCTTACAAAAAAAAACCAATAAAAAAAATTAAAATTAAATAAAAATTTTCAATACCCATTTCCTGACAGTTTGAATTTTTGAAAGACATTTGTCCCACCTGTCAAAATCTTATTGTCACCTTATAAGAAAGGGACACACTCCTTAACACTGGCTATCTCTGTCGGCTCGTTTTTCTGTTACGAGTTCTCAGTCCTGTTATATATTATTACGTCCATTACTTCTAGCAACTCATTTGACACTTAACAAGAGACTTGACAGTTGATTTGTTAATTTTTGCGTTGTTCAGCCTTTCGGAAATCGGGCGTTAGACATTCAAAACATGTTTATTGAATCCTAAAGTGAACTAAAAATCGCATTGATAAAACTGCAGGCATATCCTTTTTAGATTTGTAACGTTACTACAAATGAATGTAATACGAAATTATATTTTAGTCATATTTAGCGGTTGTAATGTGTAAACCCAAAGCTTCACGTTTCATTCACGTACCCTTTAGAAATAAAAGTTAAAAGGTAAGTTCTATTCATCATCATCAGCGTTAAACGTCTTTATCAGTCCTGCTGAACTGCCTCAATGAACTTTCGATGAACACCAAAACGACCGATCCTTTGCCACTCGCATCCAACGCGGGCCGACCTATTAACGTATAATAATGTAAAATATCAAACTGATCGAGAGTGGCTCAGTCCTTATCATCGTATACGTAAGATATTACCTGCTAAATAAAATGACGACAAAAACAACTTAAACAAGAGGCCGACGTTCCGTCTGCCTTGCTCGCATAAAACAAATAAAATGTAAAAAAGGTGAGCGCTGCATTAAGTGCATATAAACATGTAGCTGGAGTGTCAATATTTGCGGGCGGTTTCCCATGGGAACTTCCATCTGCTGAGAAGTCGCTAAATCATTGCCTTGCCACTTTTACCGACTCCTTTTATTTTCCGCTATTCAAATGTCATTTACTTTCCTCCGCAGCTTTGTTCTCCTAAACTCAATTACGCTCAGCTGTATAATTTATTAAATGCTCATTTTAATTGTTTTAAAACATTTTAGGGTTCCACATCGTAATAATAAAAGTCGGTGGTATGGCTTATGACTAGACATCTCCAAATGAGTACACATATCCTCACTCTTGGCAATGCTGAAGGCATTGAGATCACGCGAGGAAGATATTGCGCCATAGCTTGCTTTTATAAGCTTTCATAAGATATTAATAATAAATCCATTGTTATAAACTCGCATTTGGCTGTTATTTAAACTTATCAAATAAAATAAAAAGCCACCGTGTAATTCCCGTAACAATGTTACCTAAAATTATGCATATATTGTGTGTTTTTAATTATACAAACATCATATTATAATTTATTTTAAATGAACAATAAGTTATTATGATAAAGCTTGTAAAACGAATTAAACTACTTATTTCCTACTGAATGTTTGAAGAACAGTTAGCATTTTTTCTTTTGTTCTTAGAATAAAATGATTATTTTTTAAATAGAAAGTTAATATACCTACACTCCACAGTAGTTTTGTTCGTATAGACTAAAATAGTTATATAATTAAACATAATATTATTAGGTATATTTATGCTTAAAGCACGTCTTTTTTAACTGTCTTTTACTACTTGGTCTCTACGTAGGTAGAGATAAATATAAAAAATATTTCTACCTAATAATCAAGTAAGTGGCTCTGAAACGGGAGAATCGATTTGCGATTTTTTATTTGCCAGCAGATTTTTAGGTGATGGTTCTTGGATATGTTTTATCTAAATCTATTCAGCCATCATTCAGAATCTCAGACGCATATTGGGTAAATACTTTTCTTGCAAATATAATACGTGTGACCCAAAATTTGAAATATTTTTGGTGATACCAATTAGGATTTACACACAAACGACAAAAATTAAAGTAACCTTTAACCTTCACCTCCCTAACCTCCTGAGGGGGAGTGCAGATCACAATACTAAATTGAAGTTTTTCACCAAAATAAGTAAATAATAAGATTCATCATTGTCATCTCATCATCAGCGTTTATCCGTCCACTGCTGGGATAGACCCAGATGGATATAGATCCAGCGGGATGGCTATCATGAATCCCATCCCATCCCTCATGAATGCCATCCCTTGCTACTTGCATCCACACATACCGGTCACTGCACGGATCTCTGACCCGAAGACGATCTCGTTTTCCCACCTCTATGCAGTTTTTGATACAGCACCAGAGGAGCGCATAGCGACCGCAGCGTTTTGCGTGTGCGTTTCATGTTTATTTGTCATCTTATTATATTATATGTCAAAAATAACACTGCAGTCAAAATTGTTGATTTCCGACGGACAATTAAACACGTATGTATTTAAGTTGCACATAAAATGTTAACGTCATATTATTTGGAATTTCATAATCTAGTACATGGCTCAAAAACATTTTTAAATATTCGTATAATTTTGTTGTTAGTACAGTTTTCATCCAACTCTTTTTCTAAACTAGCAGTTGACGGTCTACGCAGATGCGAAATATCATTAAAATTTTCGTTTTGTTTCTTAGAAATGTATTTTTAGTATAAAATAAAACATAAATAAATAACATAAATTGTGTTCATTTAGTTAGCTAGCTAGTTCTTTACTTGATTCCACTAGTAACTTTATCTGTCCTTTGCTAAGCAAAATTGAAACACGGGCTATGAATTTCATTAGATTCGAAAGTACACTTTCGAATATAAAGCTTGCTTTGCGAAGACTACTCGAAGTAAAGTCGCGACTATGACTATATTGCCTTAAAGCTTGTACGCACTAGACTGGTCACTAGGAACCGCGCGGTTACCCATTGTATAGTGCGTATGAGCTCTTATCAATTTATCTAACACCAAATGCAGGTAACAAGATTTTCTACAAAAATTTGTACGCATCGAATTATGTTGGTCGGAAAGGCTAGAACATTCTTTTATTACTAGATATTTCATAACTTTCTATGTAGTAAAAAGAGCTGGTATCTTCATAATTGGATCATGTCAAAATATAACGAGCAAGAAAACAACTCAACAGTTTTATAAATATGTATAAAGTTGAAATGATAATATCTACATAATCATGATTTTATGCTGAAGTATTTAAGAAGGTAATAAAATATACTTAACTGGAATGTTTATAACATTGTAAATCTGTGTTAATTTTAGATTAAATTAAAGAATCGGAGTGGGTTCGTGCGATGATCACGAATATTTGTCGAGTGATGTCAGGAGCCAGGTTAAAGCGAGATAAGGTAATTGTAAATGCGTGTAGCTGTCCCTCAGATATATAGCCGGGAACCTGGGCCCCCCTCCCGCTGCCCCGCGCCGCCCGCCCGCCCCGCCGCCCGCGCGTCCTCACCCATACCTTCCTTGCTTAATTGATTTCACAGGCAAATTGTCAACTATGCTATATTTTATGATATAATATAAACAAATTTTTAAACATGTTCTTAAAATTCTTATTAGATCATAGTTTACCGTAACTTTTTATATGAATTTAATGAATGTGTGAACTGAAAGATCTCAATCTATTGTTGCTATTAGTTCACTATCCTACGACCGTAAAATTACCACTCACACGAAATTAGGCCGGTATCGAGGGATCATGTCCCTACATGTGTATACGCATATGCGGTACCTAAGATGGAATGCCGATAGGGACCTATAATGATGTTAAAACAAACTGTTAGGATGTCATTAACGGCTCGGGCTCCGAATGGGGAGGCGCATTATAAAAATTTGTCCCATCCGTTTCGGACCGAATTTATGTTTATCGAGATGACCCGTTTTTCTTCGGCCATCGAAATTTTTATTGCCGCCTGATTTGAGTGGGTATAAAGATAACGATGTTTTGGATGAGGATTCTATTTTATTTTGAATCGAACGAGATGAATGAGCGCTGGGACAAAATACCAAGAGTGATCTTACCGTAGGTAAGTTTTTATGGAATGTACCATGTACATAGAATTTTATTTTCAATAATTTCTTTAAAATATTCTAAGATTTAACGATGAAATGATTATTATGCTTGAGAATAATATGATAGTTTAATAAAATGAATGATGAATGAATGAATGTACCGATATACTTTGTTCTGCCAAAAATACTAAAATGCTGCTAAAAAAAACAGGGGTTGATCGTAAGAGGGTGGAAATTTGAAGTTGTACATGTATATTTATATGCTTAACTATAATAAAATAAATATAAAAAATGGGCGTGGATCACCCATTAATTATTCAGGGGTATGAAAGATTGATGTTAGTGGATTGTCAAACCTACTTTATATGCACACAAATTTTATAAAAAGCAGTCCAGCCGTTTCGAGTAGTTTGCTAACAAACCTCGACATGAGAATTTTATAAAATAAATTACATTTCATTAAAACAACATCATCATCATCAGCCTTTATCCGTCTACTGCTTAACATAATAACTTGGTCAAGGAACGCCAAAACGAACAAAAAATTTAAATATATTTTTTATAATAATATATTATTAATAAACGTAACACAATTTTAGAGATTTATAAATAAAATAAAGTATAATGTTTTATTACTATAATGTATTAAATGTTGTGTAATATTTATTAAAATGACATTTACACTAACTTATATATTCAATTGTGATTTAAAGGTTTTACTAAAATTAATGTTTTTCAATAAAAATAAAAATAATTTACTTATTGACGACATCTTTGAAAAAAATAAGCCTTTTCTACTACTAGGTACTACAAATAACTTCCTTACGTCGTTAAATCTACATGAAAGTTTTAAATTAAACTTTAAATATACAAAAAAAATTTGAAAATTATATATTTATTTATAAATATAGTCGTAGGTTACAGTGAGAGATAATATTATATCCATTAAATGAACAGTATGTCAATTTCTAAATATCATCATTCCTTTCACCGTGTGATTAATTTAAAAAATATTAATATAAACAAAGTCAGATGCGGTAGCCGATTCATACAATATATAAATAAATTATCTACAATACTCGAAACTCATTCGAGCTTAGCTTAAACGAAAATCAATTTATTTTATTTAGCACAAGATAACTGTACAATTAATTGTCTTGAATATTTTTAAGTTTTATTATGCAAGAAAACATAATTCTGGCAAGTTCCTTAATTAGTGTATTTCATTACATTAATACACTTTAAGTACGTAATACGGGAGCCGTTGGGTACATCGTAATGTATAATATTTTATAGCCCTGGCCTGCAATATTATATATAACTTACCTTTGGTAATTTATTCTTTTCGTTATGCAAATGTCCATAGCACGGTATTTGAGCTTTATTCCCTCTACATAGAGATCATCTCGTTTAACCGGCCAGTTCTCTTGGGCTACAAAATTTAGTCGAGACCGTACTAGTCTCCAGCAAGTCTACGTCAGACGCTCTCCATATTTGCACATATTGCAGCTTCATATGCTAATACGTCTTAATGGATGCGAGTATCGCGTATAACAACTTTTTGAATTGCTATCGATTTTCCTTAAACGCTATACTAAATAAAAAGAAAATGTATGGATATTTAAATTTGTAGTGGTTATTTTAATTGAGAATATGTTGAAGTTTCATTAAGTGACTTGCAACAGACAGTTTATATAGATGAGTTTGTTTCTTATTCAGATTAGGGGATTAATTTTCATTTTTTATTCATCATCATCTTCATCAGCCCTTATCCGTCCACTGCTGAACATTTTTTATATCTACTCAATTTGAAGCAAGTAATGAATATTGGTGTTACAAAAACTGTGAAAATTTGAAATTTTCTTTTATATTAGAAATGTATTTCTATATACTGCAAATAAGTACCTTAATAATGAGATTAAATAAAAAAAGGTAAGCTGGTGAATAAATAAACTATTTACTTATTTACTTTTATTAGAAATACATTGAAAACTTGTAACTGGCTTTCATACTTTTACTATCGATTTTATTGTAATAAACTAGATTTTTTTAAATAAAATAAATCCGAAATAGTTAAAATAAAATATTTTTAATATGATTTTATTAAACTTGAAACTACGATTTAATTAGATTGTAGCAGGTGATAAGCACAGATATTTATTTGGCTGCTTTTGTTCATTGTGCCAAACCAATTGAAGTACTTCATCATCATCATCATCATCAGCCTTTATTCGTCCACTGCTGAACATCCCCCCTCAATGAACGCCAAGACGACCGATCCCTTGCCACTCGCATCCAACGCGGAGCTGCCACTGAAGTACTGACTATGATTTATTGTAATGATTTTATTAGGTTTTAGTCAATCTATTATATATCTGTCACTAGCGTTCACTGTTATCAGCGGGTACTTTGATTGTTTCGTCGTGGCCTGTCCCACTGACAGCAAGACGAATGGTCCGATGCAAGCTGGAGATAAAAACATGTTCACCACTACCCGCTCTGTGTCTTGTCACCGTCAAAAACAAATAAATTCTAATGATCGATCGGTACCCGAATTTTGGAACCCTTTAAGATACGAGCGTATCTCAATGCGAAAGATGGGTCATCAAACACTTTGTCGACCGTGTCATTAGTATTACTAATATGTGTGTTATGTGGAAATGAGATACAAATAACAGTGGGGTCATTTTATGGTTTTATTATGTGATATTTGTAACAAGTTTCAAAGTTATTCAATTTCACTAGCACTCTACATGTAAAATTTATCATACGCAGATCTTTTTTTTAAAATGTAGTATTTATTCCATACTTTTTTTGTATTGCAAGAAAATCCTTTATGGATGGAGCCAGGATCTTCGGGTAGATCCTGACCCTGTGTGGGACTAGCACCTGCGAGCCCTACCCGAACTAAAACCACTGTGGCTTTCTTCAGCCGCTTTTTATTTGAGTATGGAGCCTTACCCAAACTAAAACCAATGAGGTCCTTCAGCCGGTTTTTGAGGGTCCAGATCTGCAGGTGCACTTCAGTGTCAAGCTAGACGTAAAAGGCCAGACTATTCCACATGTAGGGGGACAGCCCGGCCGAGCAGTCCCCACGACATCATGCCATACTAGATCTAGGTTTCCATCCTGAAGCCGATACGAGTGCACAGGGCGTTACTGTTACTCCTCTCTCACCCGTCGACACGTTACTGCCTCACAAAAATTCATTCCATACCTAATTGTTTAAAACACAATCGCACTTAAAAGTTATCACAATAAACGAATTTGTTGGAAATAGAATGGAAAAATTAAAACAAAAACAGCAAAATTTGAAACTCTTTTCAGCCTACAAATCCCAGGTTTTAAAGTATCTACCTATTCACTGTGGTCTAACTGTATCGTTAGATCATTTTTTTATTTTATAAATAAATACAGTTACGGTTTCAATATTAGCTTATCTTTTAGTCTTAGTAGTTTTAGTAGTCTTAGGAAAGAAGAAAGAGTCTAAGAAAGACAGTAGTCTTTCTTAGACTCTTAGACAGTAGTCTAAGAAAGACTACTGTCTTTCTTAGTCCGAAATTATTAGTTTCCATTCCATTCCAAGGCACAAACCAAAGAGAGTTTCTGTCTTCCTCTGATTGTCAATGATAAGAATTAAGATGATTTAGAAATCATTTTGTTCAAGTTTATTTTTTTCCTATAGTTTGTTATATAATAATGCATAAAGCTAGTTCAAAATGGACTGCTCACCAGTGACCAGGACAACCTTAAATAAGATTTTATAAATTTTTTGTTACTAGATCAATAAAAATACTAAAGTGATTATAAATTGTTTAATATTATGCTTAAATTGCAACTATTTGTGTGCATGGAAGGTCTGATCTCATATGTTAAAACCTTAGAGCTCTCTAAGGCTAAAACACAATACAAATACAAAAATACGGTCGCAATTGGAGATTTTGCATCTATACCCTTTTTGTCCGACGTGATCTGTGAGTACAGTGATAATTTATTGGCCTTATTAAGGACTAAATATTATTTACCTCAAATTATATCAAATAATTATATACTTACCACGACAATATTCTGTTTAAGTAAGAAAATTAATAATATTCTGTTTAAGTAAGAAAATTAATAACCCATTTTAATTATTCGTACCTTCACTTATTCTAACGAATTTATTATACTTAAATTCAAATTCTAATTGATATACGGTTCTTTAAAGTCGTTTAAAAAACTAGGGCCTGTACTGTGCGCGTTGCTATGCAAACAACTATTGAAGGTAAGACATTACTTACTTCTGCGGCTCAGCGACCCAAAGTGGGTTTTGGCTTCCGAAATGAGAGACTTTCATCCACAAACTACTAAGGGATACTCTTCCATCATTAGACAAATATTGAAATTCATTGGAATGACAGTGGCGCCTTCTGTCGAAAATTGGTCGCACCAACTCAGAGACCTTCGTGAGCTCATGCACAACAACTTTGCATCATAAGATCAAACGCATAGTTTACGATTCTACAGAGAACATACAGACAAACATTATTTTTTTATAATTATAGAAGACTTGAATATTATTAGCATACAATATATTAATTATTGTGTCAGGATCGTACAAGGATCGAAGCTAAAAATAGCTGGAACACTTATTACATGGCTATTATTGTAGAGTAATAAATATGGAAGCGCAGTTAATGATAACAGTATGTCACTTAAACTCAAATAATAAATTACGTGTTACGTACTTTTATTATTAATTACTTTTTTCTGAGTACAACAAATGATAAATCATGTTCAGTAACAATGTATTGTTTTAATTTTAATGCAGCGAATTAAATCTTTATATGATTTCTATTTTGTTCATGGTCAGAATTGTGAAATGTTTTGAAATAAAAATATTTCCCTCGCTTCTTTCCTTTCATGAAAAAGTTGCCAATTAACTAATTACAAGTATCGTAAGCTTTATTTAAGCTTTTTTTCTTTAACGCCGGGAAATGCGCTTAGGCATCCCGCGGGGGAGTGGGTCTCCCCAGGCGGGTATGTGGGACACGCTGCGCCCGAAAGATGGTAAGTGGACGCAGCTCTACATAGTGCCACCAATGTCGCCTTTAGTGAGGTGCCCCGGATTTACAAACAACAGGGCACCTCGACGGCTGGTCAGTCGTCAGGGGACCGACGCCACCTCTACAGAGGGGTTACACTGCACCACAGTACAAACTCTCACAACCTCAAGACAGTACAATGAGGCGAGGTTTCCGTCCTCGCCCCTTGCCCCCTGCTCTTTTGCCCCCTATTATTATAAGAGGGGTACAAAGAGCCCCCTAAGCTCAATCCACTTCGCCTAAGGTGCTGGGTTCATGCTACTGAGCCCCACTGCCGTGACAAGTCTTGGACCATGGTGGAGAACCTTATTTAAAGTACAATTAAGCTTCTATGATCAGAAGGTATAAGTAATATTGATATTATGGCTAAAATGACTACGACAGTCATTCTACCTGATGACTCAATAAAACATCTCAATGTTAAGAAGATGAAAGGTGCGTCCATCTTAATACTGTTCGCTGTACACCTGTTGGCAGGTCCGCTGTTCCTGGTAGATCAACATGAGATGAATACAAATGTGATGATGAGGTCATGGATGTGTGATGATGTAGATATAATACTGCTTTAGTACTTTTTTATGTATAAAGAGGCAAACGTTTAGTCGGAGCTCAATGACGACTACTGACTATTTATTCTTCCGTCGCCGATTTATGCGTTGCCTTCCTTTTCCCAGGAAACTATGCTGTCGCTAGAAACTCGACATCCTAGCTGTCACTTTCCGCAATTGTTACTAGTTTACTTTCTAGTATTAGTGACAGACTTCTTTTGACGGGCTTAAATATGTCCCTTGCCACAATGTCCCGTTTTAACACTTTCTGTATGAAAATGAATGAAATTTAGATTAGTAGATATTATAAGAAACATGTCAACATTTTGTACTCTCTAGGGGTGATTTAAATTGGTATAATATTATAAGGTAGAATTAAAAAAGTATTACCCAAAGGGCATAAAATTAACAGTAGCTAATACGTTATTCATCAGTTTAAAATGCAACACGTTTCGGATACTTTACTTTAACCATGTTCACGGGAGGTGTAAAAATCATACATTATTAATTAATAAGGTCATAAAACAATGTTTACAATTACAACGCTATCTGTATTTTATTAATAGTTCTGTGTGAATGTCAATCAAAGATTACACTCTCAATTATTAATAATTATGATAATGTGCCGTGCTCTAACAATAGCTAACATAATTATAAAACATTCTATTACAGAGTAAAAATTGTTTAATTTTACATGGGGACTTTTAAGAGCATATTATTATCTACTTATATTCCTAAGAATGGCAGCACACTTCTAATCTTCACAGCAGGTATCGGCGGATATCACTGATCCCTTCCCACCAGGTGAACTGAGTGTCCGTTTGCCACCTATACATAAAACGCTGCTTAACCTATGTAGCCCTACACCTAAATTTAATTTACAATTTTTATTTTTATACGGTAAATTTGTTTTGGTATGTCGCCAAAGTAACATAAGTATTTTTAAATCATCATCTAAAGTATTCTTTATCTGTTCACTGCTGAACCTAGGCCTCCCTTAAATGCCAAATGGCAAAAAACGGAACCCCTATGGATATTTCATGTCTGTATGGGAATAACGGACTGTGGCGCTGATCGCTGAGTCTGCTAAAAAAATATACGATGTGTGTGTATGCAAACTTTCACCGAAGATTGGTTTAAACGGGATTGAGTAGTTTTATAATACGTCATAAATCGTAAACCGCAATTTACCTTTCATTAAACTCAAAAAAAATATTAACGGAACACTTCATAAGCGAGTCCTACTCGCACTTGGCCGCTTTTTAAAATTATTGAATTGAAATATTCTTGCCACATTACGTTTTTATTATACTTGGAACATTAGAATGGGTTGTATTAAGTCGAGACGATACCCATCATGGTTCAGACCTTGTCGTGGCGGTGGGGCTCAGTAGTCTAGGGTGAGCAAGCACCTTGGGCGAATGCCCTCTTTGTATCCCTCTTATAATAAGAGGGGACAAAAGAGCACCCCACCTCATCGTACTGTCCCGATACTGGGAGTGGTTGTTTTATGGTGCGGGATAACCCCACTGCGGAGGATCCCCCGATTGACTGACTAGCCATCGAGGTGCCCTGTTTGCTAACAGATCCGGGACACCTTACCAAAGGCGGCATTGGTGGCACTTGCAATACACTAAACCGTTAAGCAAATCCCATTTTCAGGGTGTAGATATGCACATGAATAGGTACAGTTTCCTATTAATATTAAAGTAAGGTACCTATTCGCTGTGAAAAATGACTAGGTCTTATTCTAGAAGCAACCTTTTTCCTTTAACTGGGTATTCACAGAATTCTTGCAGAAATTAAATTACCCTTTTAACATAAAATTTAAATAGCATAGTACCTACTTTGTATTAGATAAATAAAAGCTTATACGTAACAGTAGTTTTCCGACTCATTGAGGTGATTACATAAGGATTACAAGAATATACCATAAAATAAATCATTAATAAATCTCTAATAAATCATTAATGATAAAATCTCTGATAAATTATTGCTAAAATAAAAGACATTTTAGTATATAAATATTTTAAAATATTGTCTTGTTTTTGTTACTATGTATTTTTATTTATATTAGACTTAAATAACATAGTAATACTTTCCGAAAAAAAAAACATTTTCTCGAGAAAGATTAGCAAAGAAAAAACTATTAATTGTTTTCTTATGTTTACGCGAATTTCACTCTTTATAATAAAACAACTTTTACGTCAGTCCTCCCGTGACCATGGTTGCTGTAAAGTATCCGAAACGTCAGGCTCATAAAAAACTAAATAAATCGCGATAAAATCAGTAAAAGTTGTTTCATTATAAAGACTCATTATAAAGCTCTTTATTTTTTTATATTTTATATAGCAAAGATGGTCAGTTTACCTGGTTATAAGATATAGATAGGATCGCAAAGATATGATCACTCAGACCCATGAAACCCGTCGCACCAAGAGGGCTTACAGGTGAATTGCCGGCCATGCAAAAAGTATGAACTCTTCTTGAAGTATCCTGTTCTGCATCAAACGAAATTGTGGACCTAAGAATCATCAAACGGGAGGATGGGAGGACCATGGTCAAGAGAGGACTATGGTTACAGGAGGACCATGTTCAAGTGAGGACTATGGTCACGGGAGGACAATGGTTGCTGTAAAGTATCCAAAACGTCGGGCATATGAAAAACTTAATAAACCACGATAAAATCCGGTTGTATAAATTAGTGCCTGATGTTCCATATGCGTTCAAGGGAAATGTTTGCAATGGTTGTTAACCGAGAAAAGGGCGCCTCACTGTTCTGGTCTGTGCTTCCGTTAAGTAAGAAAAGTTAAGTTTGCTATTGATAAGGAAGACGAAAAACCCACTTTGGGGTGAAAGCGATAACGTAGAAACTGTTATTGCTAATGGATCAAAATCCTTTAGTCAAATAAAAATTTTCAAGTTGCGTCCTTATAAATACGATATAAATAATATACATAACTTAATATATAATAGCTTTCTAACATGTCTATAAATGTTATTTACCAACACAAGTTAGTAAATATAAAGTTTTATTTTCCGCAACCCGCAGAGTACGATTTCTCGCTGACGCGTGTTTGGTGTGGTCCCTGTATCCTATAATATTGATTTTCTTCTGAATAAAAAATAATAGAAATTAATTAAGTAGATTAACTTTTAGTTTCTCTTTTACTCTAAATAAATTAGGTTGGCTTAAAATACTGAATACGTTTTAACATTATTTTAATTTTATGGTTATATGCTACATTTGGACTGATAGTTGTATCAACAGACAACAGATGACATAGCACAGCTACAGAAAAACAACTCGTATCCATCTAGCTTTTATACTGTTAGATCATAGACATAAAGTTTAGCCCTAGATGTACCTAACCGATTCCTACTAATAAATCCCCATTCATACTTTTCTCAGCTACATCGATATGTATCTCTAGTTCGTATCAGTGACCCCACGCCATCGGAATGTTAGTATTTATAATGATAGTCGATTAGACAGTTAGATACATTGGTTGCTTCGATGGCGTCTCAGCAATGTCACTAGTATCAAATGTTGGGGCAGGCTATCAAATGATGGGTGCATTCCTTTGCAATCGAACCGCACGCGCGGCGAGCGGCAGAAATGTGGCCGCAATACGACACCGCGCGCCCGCAAACCCCGCCGCCCGCGCCTCTGCAAGGTCGGCTACTGCACTGCGCATGCGTGACCTAGCCTCTGCGCCTGCGCAGCGCAGCCACGCTACAGCTTTTATAGCTTACACGTCTATTGACTTATTTTTAGATAGATAACAGCCTATACCTACCATTTAGCGCTGCTGCGACTCCAGATTTTAAATTAAAATCTGTTTTTGAAACGTATCACAATAATAAGTATAAATAATTTCTAATATTAGCCAACGAGGATAAATTTAAGTTTATATTATGTTCACGACTTTAACTTTGTCTGCTATTTGATTCGCACCAACAAACTCGAAGAATAATAGAAACACCACTTATTGAATTGAAGTACGCACATTTTTGATTATTTTATAAATCATTTGTTAATATTGCAGAGATCAATAATTACAAAATTTTAAATCAATCTGTTTGTAGTTTCATCTAGTGGCGATAAAAAATTTAATTGCCCTTTTCGAATTATTTCCAATTTTTATATTTAATATTTTCCAATCTAAATGTGGTTAGCTTGCCAACTATCTGTCTGTAATATTATTTATAGTATTAAAGATAGTTATAGAAGGATAACTGAAAAAAACTTTCACAGTTCGTTTTTAAATTCTTCAAAGTAATTTATATCAAAAATTCAAGCTTTAACTCGAAATTTCGATTTAAAGACCTATTTTCTTGGACTATTGTAGAAAGTGGCAAGGCATTATTCGTCTTGGAAAACATTGCGGAAGGCATATGTTCAGCTGTGGACTGTGGCTATAATGATGATGCTGGTAGGTTTGATGGTCTACTGAAGAAGAATTAAAGCCATGTTTACCAAGCGTTTGTATTGTAATAATTAAAATACAAAACGGTTACATGTTTCTAACACTTGGTAAATGTAAAGTCACACAATAATTCATTAAATACCATGATTAATGTATGTATTTAATAAGCGGTGTGTATGGCATAAATGTCATGATTTACTATAGAGTCGTAAATACCTATGTTAATAAGTGGTGTTTGATTTTATTGCAAAATGGAAACACACGGCGTGGCTCGGGTATGTCGTACTTCGTGCATAAGCAATGTTTCCTTCGCTTATGCAAATGTAACTGGCATATAATATACACGGAGATATATGGAGTGGCCGCGCTAGTGTCGTACTGGCGACCATTGTGTCGTAAGGAGCACTTTACTGCCGATTAGATCGTGCTTAATCGAAATACAGAGACAGTAGAACCTCGATAACTTAAAAACCTCTATAACTTCAAAAAAATGTATGTTCCGTTCCCTTAAGCTATCACTCATATGACCCTCAATAACTTAAAATATCTATAACTTAAAATATTTTGTGTTTCCCTTGGATTTTAACTTATCGAGGTTCTACTACACTATAGCATACAGGGATTAATAATACTCGTATAGATGTAATAGAAGATGCAACTTTTGTTTCTAATACGATTTCAACTTTCAATACTTTTATAATATTATCATACGTAATAACATTTACAATTTTCTTGCAGTTTAATCGGTGAAGGTTGTCAATTCGTGATGCAGAAGACCAACCTGCACTTGAACTATTCGAGATTCCAGAATCCTTAAAATCCTTACTATATCCGACCATTGGGCTTGATTGCCATTTTAAAAATACTTTTTTTCAAATAATTTTTTGCTCATCTTAAGAAGTAAGTATTGCTCTTAAGTTGTTTTATGAAATTGTTATACAGTATGCCTTCTTTTACTTCTATCTTCTAACGCAACTCAAATGAGATACATACCTTGTCAAATATTATAAACTGAGGTTTTAGTCTAATGCAGGGATGGCGAACTAATGGCACGCAGCCCAATTTATTGGATACGCCACAAAAGTATTAGGTAGAGACTTTTATCAGATGCGTTCTTACGAAACTTTGGGCACTAGAAAATATGTCCTTGATGGAAAGGGTGATTATATTATTTAATTTTTTGTGAATAATTGTGTTCTGATGGTCGATAGAATTAATTATGCTTATTGACCCAATATTTTTAACGAATTATTTTTTTTTGGATAATACGTGTCTATGTCTTCGTTTAACTTTTTTAGACATGAGGCACGTTGATGCATAAAGGTTCGCCACCCCTGGTGTAATGTATGTTATAACACACATTGCTGCAATTGTATAAAGGAAATTATAATATCACTGGCTCCCACTTCTGCGACGTTAGTTGTGCATATTATTCTTAAACCAATATTTTAAAGCTATCTAACCTGTTATCTACAAAAACTCGTATAATTTACATGTTCTCAAGTATCCATAAAACGCATGTGTCAGGCGGGCGTTAATTATTTACGATTATGATCAAAAACATCATCGAGGCAGACATTATGTCGTTTGGCGAATGTAGATACGGAGGGACCTCTGACCTATAGCGGGCGCGGCACGGGGCGGCACCTGCGATACTGGCCCTCGTAATATCGGAGATTTATGTCGGTGAATTAAAATGAAATGTCACTTAATTTAATCAATGCTCCCCGCCGCGCAGACACGCATCTGTCCAGAGCCCATGGCTGTACGCTGGTGAATCATTTTGTTTTGCACTTTATTCTCAGAACCAATTAATAGTTATAATTTATCTCGCCAATAAAACAATAATTATCATCGGTAGTCATACGAGACGTATAAATTTCCTAATGTGAAACCCAGTGTAACGTAATATTGAGATCGAACAGGTTGCCGGTACACCTGCGCTCGCGTCAACTCTCTTAATAGATCATTCAAATTAGTTTTTAATATTTTTCTAGAAACGTCCACGTTATCGCAATGTTACGTTTGATTTCCATGATTTTTGATGCTTTTGGTAAAAAGTTGATACCAAACGTTTTTTTTCTAAATTGAGTAGTATTTTTACTGAAATGCCTACATACTACTTACTAAACGTTTAATTGTTAGTTTGAAAAATTTATTTTATAACCAAACTTGCTTTTTTCCGAATATCACAATAGTTATCTATAAATTAATTGCCAATTTACACAAAATCTTGATAAATGTTATGCTATAACCTGTCCGAGAAATTACTGTATTCTGTGTTGAAAACAACATAAAAATTCATGCAGTAGGTTTTGAGTTTATCGCGTACAGACTAACAGAATATATAGAGTAATAATATTATATTGTTTTTGGTATAAAACCGAAAAAATGGATATTGGTATTAGGCAGCATATTATCTTCCACATATGCAATTACCGACTTTTTTATAGGCTTGTTAAGAATACACAATTCCGCTATAAATATCAATTTATTTAAAATTACAAATCAATACTCTAAAATTTTCAACCTCGAATCCCCAAAGTACAAAGTTTTCTTGAGTCTCAAATTATCATTGTAATAATTTTCAATTAAATCGGTTGAGTAGACACGAATAGACAAAGTTACTTCCACATTTATAATATTAGTTATTATTATATCGTTAGTTAAACTCTGACATTGAAGTAATACCCACCATTATTAGTAATGCTCTATTTTGGCTTTAAGTATTATTATTATAAAGAAATATCACGACAAAAAAATATATAAAGTATTTGATAAAATATATGGGTACTTAATTATTTTATTAATATAATTATAAACTCGCTGACTACCTACGTTCTATCAAAATTACTAATATCGCTGTTAAAAACAGGGGTTGATCGTAAAAGGATGAAAATTTAAGATTGTATGTATTATCGAGTGCTGCAATCATAAATTAAAAAATCAAAAAATTAAGAAGTGGATCACGATTAACGTTTAGAGATATGAAAAATTGATACTCAAACCTACTCGATATGCACACAAAATTTCCTGAGAATCGGTCAAGCCATTTCAGAGGAGTTTGGCAACAAACACCACGACACGAGGATTTCATAAATTAGATTTGATGCATTTTGTGAGAAACTTGCCTTTTAAATTTGGTTAAATTTTTGTTTGTCTTAATTAGAATTAAGGGAATATTTAAGTTGTCCGCGGCTTTGCCCGGGCTAACTTCAATTAGTTACTCTTATAGCCTAAGTTACTTCTCGTGACAGTGGCGTAACTATAGCGTTTGGGGCCCGTGGTTTTGGTGGGCAATTCATTGGATGCTAAGAAGGCAACATTTTTTTTTACTAAATATGTAATAATAAATGTTGGGAGTTTGAATTCTCCTCCGATCTCCCCTTTCAGCTGGGGGCCCGTGGCATTTGGCCGACTTGTCACCCCGTAGCCTGTATAGTATATAGTATAGTCAGTCCAGCCGTTTGAGATGATAGCAAAAATTAACAGACAGACCGACATTTTTTTTTATTTTGGCTTATATATTTTTAGTTAACAACCATATACATTTAGTACCATATGTATTTATTTAGTATCCATAGTCATTTCAATATTACAAAAAAACACTTTTTTTGAAATATATATTTTTCTGTAGAAATATTTTATTTTGTTAAAAAGTGTTTATATATCTTATAATTCTATTTTTCGGTGTAGAAAGTTGGCACCAACATTTTCGTTTATTTAATTTAAGTGTAAACTATCACTTGTTTACACTACTGTGCATCGCCGCTTCATGTCGCCTTACTGACTCCACCGAATAAGGACAGGTCGTTGCACCGAAGTCTTTGTTTAAAAAAACACATGTCTCTTCATATGTACGTGTACGGAGAGTCAAGTTAGGTTGTATAATGAGTCAAAAGGCTACGTTTGTATCGGAGGAATTCAGATGGAATTTGTCCTGAGGTTTAAATTGACATATTCGATATCACGAGGTGACATGTAGAAGACATTTGCACAGGGAGAAAATTCAGAGTGATTAATGCATGTATTGTTTTAAAACTATAGTGCTTGTATAGATCGATCATGTCGTCTACCCTATCTATTTGGTCATATCCAAATTTCGTGAGTAATTTAAAGTATACATTAGAAACGAGCCAATTAAAGTACCCCACAGTTGTATCGAAAATAAACAACAAAATATTAGGTACACTCTCTTCCTACCTCTTTACAAATAGATCTATATACTTTTAACACAATTTATACACTTACTTTGTTGTTTATTTTCATATTAAAATGTAAATATATTATTAAAATTTATTGTATCCATATTAAAAAGCACGAAACTGTTTTTGCCGAGATAAAGTATCATTTTAATGGTGATGTTGAATGATTTTATTTTATGAAGAAATATTTAAAATAGAAAAATATTAATATAATTTTTTATCGAGCCTTTTCATTAAATTAGTATATAAATTCCGTTATTCATATTATTATTATACAATAAATTATTTTTATAATTATTAGTCTATTCTCTCTACAACAAAGTATTTTATGATTAATCTTTCAGTCCCCAGCGTTGCAATGGAGATAAGACTTGTTCTTTTAGAATCAAACAATGTTATGATCCTAATAATTTTATATCCCAGAAAGTTTGTTTCGATATTTGTTATTTTTCACTTAAAATCTACAAAATTGATTTTAATGAAACTGCTCAATAATATAGCATGTATCAGAATATCATATAGGCTATAATTTATGCCCGTAATAGCAAGGGAAAGGGAGATACGCGGGTAAGCCACGGGAGTCTGCTAGTAACATATAATAAAAATCAAAATAAAAAATAAGAAAATGTAAAGATCAAATATATAAAAACGTCAACTGGCGACACGTTTAAATAATACAGGTATATGTAGTCATCAACTATTTGTGTTCATTCTCATAAAGACCTGACAAATTATTGTGTTTAGATGAAAATAAAAATACCCCGCCCGTCCCATTAGTTGTAAATGTTAAGCATATATCATTTCGCAAATATATTCATAGTTATCGTGGATATTCGACTTTTGTATCGATATGGAATCGGGTATCGACTATCGAGCATAACCACACGGGGTCTGCCAGGTGTGAGCTTGTAACATTAATCGTGGATCCACCTTATAGATCACAATCGGAACCAGTTTTATTATTTTAAAGTTGTAACTTGTAAATGACGCAAGTGACGGTGGTCGCAGATGGACCGTGTGTAACATGAGATGAGAGACACACCGTCGCCGAGGACGACCAGCCTTTATGTCCAATTAATATTCATCTCCGTTTTATAAATTACTATTATTTATATAATAGAATATGTTAAACCTGCTCGGTTCTACGGTCGATATAGGTATACAATATTTGTGTATGAAATATATATTTTATAATATAAGGGATATTATATATTTTTATATATGCAATTACTATTAGATATTTGAAATATTTAAAAAGGCTTAGTAGGCTTTCGCGTCATTGATCCTGGAGTATAATTACATATTATATTGTGTTTTTTTTGGTAAAACACGAGTCACGAATTATGAATGAAAAATAAATAAACAAGTAATAAACAATAGATAGCGCGATGACGTTGCGAGTAAACTGGAATAGGTCAGAGGGCTTTTGATATTGGCATATAAATTAATGCCATCGCGTGGCCACGATAAAATCCTGTCGGCGTCCGTTACAATGACGGACAATCATTTTCTTGTAAAACAAAACGCTTAATACTAGCGGAATACCTTTATATGAATGAAAAATATACGGAAAAATATATGTAAATATGTATTGTCAACGTGAGCCCGATGTGAATGTCTGTATGTACGTGTATACGTGTCGCGGCCGCTCAGGCGGCGCGGCGTCGGAGCTCGGCGCCCTATCGTCTACCGCCTATCGTTATACCAAACGTATTTACCACACCTTTATATCTTGGAATTTTGAAACCCGTACGGAATACGGAATTTACAATAACCATACGTTTCACGTTAAGTCCGCGTCTATTATACTTTTCACGTAGCAATGAACACGTATTCCACATTTTATTGCCTCTATAAAAGTGCAGTTAACTGAAACAATTTAGACGTGATTTATATATCACAGTCATCATCAATATTGAATACACAAAGGTACATTTTTATACGGGCTAGGCCGTTGAGGGAGCGCGACTTCAGTAACACCCCTTTAGACAGGACGTGGAGATTGCTTAGTGAGAGCGGGCACGGATCCCCTTACGGGGAGTAGTCTGGCCTTTCGCCCGGGCCACGTCTGTCACCAAGGAAAAGTGGCTGAAACCGCTCGCAGAAGTTAATTGCCTAAGTGTGAGTACCACATAGGGTCAGGAACCGCCCAGGTACATAAAGGATTTCCCTGCATAAAAAAAGCTGTACTCTATTGTGTAGATAAATTACCATATAATATGGTGTCAGGGAGCCCGATACGTTAAAAATATATTGGGAGTTGAGTCCCGCGACGAATTGAATAAAAACAGTTCAGTAGGAATAGTAATAAAAACTCCTTGATGTGGATTGTATTACGTACATTGTCAGAAGACTATGTCAAGAAGTGGATTGATGCGGACTGATGATAGTAATAAAATATAAAAAAATCGGTCGAAACGAAACTTCGCGAAAAAGTTTCGACCGATTTAACGAATGTTACAATATTGTTTATAATCAAATTGAAAAAAAAAACGAACTAGCTTTTAAATAAGTTATGTGGGCGGACTTATGGTCATTTATAAAAATATTCGAACGAGGTAGACTTAAACTTAAATAACAATAAAAATAATAAAATAAGGATACTGATACGTCGTCATAAATATGATGTTATTATTAACCTACAATACATGTAACTTTTCATTTTGTTTTTCCTTGCACGTGTTAACACCGTGTTTATATTATTAGCAGTTCGCTTTAACCCGTATACTCTTAATAATATATTTATATCGGTGATGTTAGAGCTGTTTAAACTTTTTAATGGTACAGTCGCCGGCAGTAATATTGATCCAAAAAAATCGAATAGTTTCACGGTATTTAATACAAAATCAATCCAAGCTCAAAATAGTTGACGACTGTGTATTTTTATATATTTTCATGAATCTTAGCATTAATTATTGATACTGTGACCGTTTTTACGACCAATAACACTAACATATAACAGTTTGAAATGTATTATACGTATAAGGAGGTAAAGTTTGGCATTTGGCGTTTGGCAGAGGATTGTTGTAGAAAAGAAATATAAAAATGTGACTTAGCATAAGATTGTATAAAATCATCATCATTATCATCATCTTCCTAGCCATAATTATTCCTATTCATTTGAGGTCGGCTTTATATACCTTTTGCATCCACTCTGACCTCATACTTGTTAGTTCCCGCGTTACTCCACACTCCTATATATTTCTCCTTATCCCGTCCAGCCATCTCTTCCTCTTCCTTCCACCCGCATGTACATTACCATACGTGTCACGTAATATTATTGTATTATATATTTTATACATAAGATTGTATAAATTATTGAATAGAATTATAAAATCATACACATTCTTTTATATTTATAACTAGCTGTTGCCCGCAGCTTCGCCCGCGTTAACTAAGATTTACAACCGGTTTTTAGCGGGATAATATAATATCTTTATCGAAAATGGGCTATCTAACACTGAAACACATTTCAAGGTTATATCTTTTATAGTTTAGGCAGCGTACGCGAGTTAAGTAACTTTTCTGGTTGATTTTTTACACCTTGTGTCCGAAAAACCCAAATATCTTACGGAAACCTATTTTTTTCCAGAATAAAATGTAGCCTTTTTTTTTTTTTTTTACGCCGGGAAATGCACTGACGCATCCCGCTGGGGAGTGGGTCTCCCCAGGCGGGTATGTGGGACTCGCTGCGCCCGAAAGATGGTAAGTGAACGCAGCTCTACCCACTAAAACCCGGTGAGTGCCACCAATGCCGCCTTTGGTGAGGTGCCCCGGATCTACAAGCAACAGGGCACCTCGACGGCTAGTCAGTCCCTCAGGGGACTGACGCCACCTCCACAGAGCGGTTGCCCCGCACCACAGAACAACCACTCCCAGCGTCTGGACAGTACGATGAGGTGAGGTTCCCATCCTCACCCCTTGCCCTCTGCTCTTTTGTCCCCTCTTCTTATAAGAGGGGTACAAAGAGCCCCCTCGGCTCAATTCGCTTCGCCCAAGGTGTTTGGGTCACCCTCGGCTACTGTGCCCCACCGCCACGACAAGGCCTGAACCATGGTGGGGAGAATAAAATGTAGCCTATGTTACTCGTGGATAATGTAGCTTTCGAATGGTGAAAGAATTTTTTAAATCTGTCCGGTACTTTTTGAGCCTATTCATTACAACCAAACAAACAAACAAAGTTTTCCTCTTTATAAAATTAGTGTTGACTAGTGTAGATAATGTAGCTTTCGAATGGTGAAAGAATTTTTTAAATCTGTCCAGTACTTTTTGAGCCTATTCATTACAACCAAATAAACAAACAAACAAAGTTTTCCTCTTTATAATATTAGTGTAGATGTAGATGAACAAAGGAGAAGATAATGTAGAACATATGAGACGACGATCTCCATGTTGTCGGCGGTGCATGTTGGATGTGAGTGGCAAAGGAGCGGCTGTCTTGGCGTTCATTGAAGGAGGCCTATGTTCAGCAGTAATACACAGATAGAGGCTGACGATAATAATGATAAGGAACAAAATGTTATTATAATATATATAAATTTTTGCTTAGGGCCTGTTTCACAATCTCCCTTTAAGTTCCCTATAGGCTATTGGCAACATATTTGACAGATGTTTGACAGATAGAGTATGGAGTATCTGTCAAACATCTGTCAAATATGTTGCCAATAGCCTATAGGGAACTTAAAGGGAGATTGTGAAACAGGCCCTTAAAATTATATTTAATTTAAGCGTAATCACTTTCATCACTTGCTAGTCTCTTACCTTTTTAGCAGGTTTAGGAAAAAAAAAACTAGCCAAAACCAGGCAAAACTGAAATGAACTTTTATCAAATAATTGAATATTTTCAGCTCTACAAATACATATTTATGTAGACAAATGTACCATGGAGCTTGAGAAATGTCAAAATGCCCTGCACATTTATTTTCTCTTATCACGTATAAAAAGACTGGATCGTGCAGTTGAAGCACCGGATAAAACAACGTTAGCGATCGGGATTCCATTCGTATCTGCCTCTGTTTTCCTGCTAGGACCAATAACCCTCACAATATCCTGGCGCATTACAAATTATCAATATCTCGTTTGTGATAAGGTTTTGTTCGCTTTTGAGAGAATGTTCCTTTTATTATCAAAATACATGATAGAAAACTTAGAGATTATTTTTCATATCTTTTTATAGTAGGTGCCAACTAAAATTTTCGAAGTAAAAAATTCTTTTAGCGCACTGCATATTACATATAGATTTTTTGTAGGATGTAAATGAGGCTGATCCGTCACGCTCTGAAGTGAAAGGCTCAATCAGGCGAACTCAGAACAAACACAGGTGAAACAGAAAAAAAAAAAACAAAACAAATACAGTCAGCTGTTCTTCGCTGCTGTGTACCTGTGGTTGCTATATTCAGCTTATATGTAGCAATAATTGTCATATGATTATCGATTATGATACATTTTTGTACTATTATTATTAAATGTTTCAAGAGATTACTCTCAAAACACGTTCGATTGAACGGATAATGACTGTACTACCATCCAATTTTAATTTTTTGCTTCATGTCATAAAATTTTGCGTAACGTCGTGTTCAAGCATAATTTAGTAATTAAACTGTATATATATTCTTAATATATTTTTCATAGGAAAGAATATTGATAGCGAAGGTGGTAATCTGATAATACACACGCGACCTATGTAGATGAAACTGTGCATTCCGGCCGAGCTGAGGACTGGGCGCTGCGGTTAGCCATGTCTTGTTCATGTAAACTGCGCGTGATGCCCTAAGTCATGCGTAACATTAGTAAACACTATTTATATTTTTCTGTATTATGGAAATTCTGATGTTATTTTGTTAAATGTATAAGAATCTGTTCAATATTTTTTTGTGAATTTAAATTAGAATCGATGTTTGACGATAATCATACGAGGACATTCCCGTGGTCATTGTTCATGTACATTTAAAACCCAAGATCAAAGAAAAGTCAATGTTATCTTTAAGAATAATCAATACGCTTGATTAAGTGGTATATAATATGGTGGTCTAGTGGACCCGGCCTCTTGAGTAAGGTCTGGATTCGTACCTGACCTGTGGTGCCTTGAAATAGATAAATCTAAATTTTTAAGTGTACAAACACGAGATCATCGCTCGCTCACCAGTGAAGAAAAACATGGCGAGGAAACCCGCGCCCAGCAGTGGAATATATGTTATATGTTGATATATATAGGGTTGATACTTAATACTTTGACAAATGAATAATGTCGTCGTGGTGGCTATATGAGTTGACATTAATTCAACTTGTTAAGATCCCTAACCGTACCTACGTTCCACTCAAACAATTGTTTTTTTTTTAAATATTTTTCTATTTAATAAATTTATTCTAGTATCTATACACATATTTATCTATAGCCCGTGTACCAATATATTATACTGAGCTACACAATATGTTAAATTTGGATTTAATTAATACTAGCCGCGCCTGGCGGTTTTTGTCGCATACTTCCTGAAGGAGTAAGGGAATAAATTATAGACTAGCCTAGGCATTAAAAATCGTTGAGTAGTTCTTATGTGAACAAGTTATAAACATACATCTCTATCCAATAAGTTTACAAACTTTCGTATTTATCATATTAAGTAGGAAGTACAATAATAGATTCTTACTTAATAAAATAACGCCAAAGTAACTGTACTTGACGTTATTTTATGATGAGATTTAAACAATTTTATATTATAATTAGTAACGGTAGCTGTAAGTTATTATTAAAAATAGTACACACAGTGTGAATTTCACTATAAAGTTTTATATATTTTAATTCAAAGAGCCTCCTTCCATTCGACAATTTCTAAAACGAATAAATTAATTCCACGAGAATACCTACTACGCGTAAACGTGTTCTTATTATTCACTCACAAGGTGATCGGAGGTCCAACTAGATAGTTACGAAATATATTATATAACAGACAAAATATTAACAGGGAATAATTGCGACTTATCAAACTATCAGGTTATTATAGCGCAATAAGAACTTTTGCCCTAAGGCGATCCGTACAGTAAGCTTCCTATATAAATAATGTAATAGTTATCTTGTTTATATTTTGTTCTCGTGCGTACTTCGATGATATAAATGCTTCATTTACATCCATTGCTTAACAAACTTGCGTCTTGTAACTATCTGCCAAGGTAATCAATGCAATTTGTTGAAACGCCAACCCGGTTAAGCCTTAACAGGCTCCGTTGTGTTATGGCGAGTCGGTGCGCAACTCAACTCGCTCGAACTGATTCGCGGAAGCCCGGCGTCCAGTCGTCTGCCCGCACTGCACCTGCCTCCGCCGCCAGCTATTTATAAACCAACCCGTACAAGTACATAGATTATAAATATACTTATACTGTTAGCTAAACCGACGCTCTGCAGGCGCTACACGATCGTATTACAATTCGATAGAAACAAGAATAACAACAAAACATTGTGTGCCGGAATTACAAATTAACTTATTGATATAGGTTCAGAATTGTGTTACGAAACAGAAAATTGTATACAGCACTTCTTTTGTATTCAGTATGGTGTACATACTACATTTGGTAGTTATTCAATAGCGCCTAAATCAAATAAAATTCAAAAATAAGATATTAGATCACTGACGGCTAAATACGTTGAACCAGCAGTATCATAACTATTGGAAACAAATCAATTTTTGTATTGAATGTATTGAATTTTCTTCCATTAGAGTAGTCCAGGTTTGTTATGAAAGTGGTAACACTAATATCAGCCATGGATGTAAATAGTGTCTATATGACACGGCAGGCTCATTTAAAACTACATTTTTATGGTCTCCTACCATATGCATGTTAATTTGTTTACAATAAATAGGTACTCAATATTTTAATAAAGTAATTTGTACAATTGTTGCTGACGCTACCCGTGTCGTTTGAGATTCGTGAAGGAATGCCATCTTACAGTTACCGATCAACAGCGGTTATTAAATAAAATAGGCAGCGCGTGGAATAATAGCGAGCCACTTGTTTTGCTAACTATATTTCATTGCTACTCTACCTTTCAATACTTAATGGAATAACAATACAATTTATGTAACCATTAAAAAAATGGATTCTAATATAAAGTTATTTTTCTGAATCTGTCTTTGTTATAGTGATCATAAAAGTGTAATGTTCACAAAGCAAGTACGAAACAATCAAATCACATGTTCTTTTTTGGAAAGTTAAAATAAATAATATTATTTTTATAAGTTACATCAACCCTTATATGGGACATAATATAAGGGTCTGCTCCTCAAAATCAGGAGGCCCAATGCGAGTTAGTGAACTTCACTCACCATCACCTTTTAATCTTATCGAAAATCCGGGTTTCCTCACGTTACTTCCTTCACCGGTAAGCAAATGATGGCCTCGTGTTCAAGTGCACATAGAAATTTTGATAAACCCATGTCAAGGCACCACAGGATGTGTCAGAATCGTACTCGGATCTCTCACTCAAGAGGCCGAGCCTACTAGACCTAAAGAGTAAATCAAATATAATTTCATACTACGAACATCATTCAATTTTTTTTGTAGGCTTAAGTTTTAAAAACTTGCATTACCTGATGCAGGTTCACTTTGGTAAGACATTTAACGAGCTCTATGTCAAGGCTGCTTGAAATTAATGATTAGTGTTAAAAGCGTGTTCGCTCGTGGTTTTAGAATAAATATTATTTTTAATGATCAGTGCAGCCGGTGTTTGCGCGCTCCGTGTATGTTCGTCGTGTTTGTGTAAGGGCGCGAACTAGCTCGAGCGAGCTCACCTCTTCAGATCGCAGCGCGATAACCATAGAGTCGCCATCGATGTACTTAGTGTTCGCATTGCTTCTTGCTCTATAATTCTAAATAAAGAGATTCTCTATAAATATTCCTAATATAATTCTGTACTATACTATGTGAGTAAATTATAACTTAATTTACTCATATAGTATAGTACAGAATTATTGGAACGGTAATAATAAAGAATACTCTACTATAATTAATTACGCGGCAGTAGATCATAGTAGAAGCTTCTAGGATTTGATAAATTATCTCGTATCTAGGATGATGTAAAGATGTCTTCAGCACTGTATTCACTTCACAATCACTTTCTTCGAAGCCTTATTCCTGCTAAGCACTAACACGACAGGCATAACATGACATTCCTTTCAAAAGTTTTTATTTCGGTAGTTTAAATATTGTTCTTATTAGTAGGTACTAATAAGGGTAGGTACTCTTTTATATTAATAATATTGTTTTAGAATAGGCAAGTTCATATGATTATTTTTTACTATTTTCTATGGGTGATCCTGAAAATCGGTGTTAGGATTCATTCGTAACTGAAGCCGTGGACTTACCTTTTTGTGAGACACGCTGCTGCCGTCATCATTGAGTAGTATTTTAAATGCATCTTTGTTAATTGTTGCCAATGTTCAATAATTGTCTTAATTCCTTTTTTATGTTTGTTTTAATTTTCTTTGTATTTACTGTTTTATTATTATGTTAAGCAACTTGTGGAGTGTTGTGGTGTGTATCACAAATAAAGCATTATTATTATTATTATTGAGATCTTTTTTCCTATCAATAGTATAGTTTCTCAAAGCATAGCTCTTTGTAAGTGTCGGTCCTGCGAGCTAGGAGCGGTCCACGTAACGACCGCGAGTAAACACACAAATCGGTGGCTACCAAACTTCTCCAAATGTTTGCGTACATCTCTTTGGTCGTGTGATGCACCGCTATCCACATAAACGGAAATTAGTACTTCTCGACATTTATTTTCTATACTTATGTAATAATATATTTGTAATGCATTTTTATATTTATCAGCTTCAAAATTAAAGCTATCTTCGGGTTATTCAAAACCAGATTTGATCATTTCTGAGGATTATAATTAATTAAAGAATTAAGTCAATGATGGAGTTATTGTTCCACGGAAACGAATTTCCCTTTTGGTAGTTTGTAGACTCTACAATTTTAATCCACGACTTTCTAAATAAGCTAGGAAGTTTGAGAATAATTCAAAAGCATTTCCGATAGTAATGTAAATTTTATAGTGTGTTATTATAATATTGTTATGTATCATCATCATAATCATCAATCTTTGTCCGTCTGCTGCTAACTGCTTAACGTAGGCCTCTTCTGAATACCAAGACGACTGAAACTATACCATAATTTTCTTAGTAGTAGTTTAAGCCTTATTCGTTTAGTTATGATGATAATGATGATGATGATAATGATGATGATGATGATGGTGATGATGATGGTGGTGGTGATGATGATGATGATAGTGATGATAATGATGATGATGGTGATGCTTAGCTGAAATAAAGCTATAAATATTTATTAATGTATCACGAATACGAATACGCAATTAAGCTCTTTTTGTGCCAAAAGGGACACGTCCTCTATGTAAGGTCGTGCACGCGAAACATATTCAAAAGGTATACGTAAAAAGCTGGCAAGGTGAACTGTTAGACAAAGGCTCATCGCACACTGAACTAATTACACTGACGGAATGCCCCTACGGCTACGGTGGTAATTGTGGAGTGGGCGCGCCGTTCCACGCTTGAGGCGAGCTATCGCGAAGCCTTCGTCTAACATTTATTTATATCCGGATATACATTCTATTTTATACTGAAACCTCGTCGCTACTCGTGTTCGTGAAATTTAGTATTCATCATCACTTGGACGCTGAAGTTTTCTCTCACTATAAGCCCAAGAATAAGTTTTCAATTGTTTAGAACTTAAATACCACAAAATATACATTAAGTTAAGCCTACGCCATTTCATGTAGAGTGTCCTTATGATAATTCTCTTTATAACCAACCGGCATGCCTGTATGTAAAAGTTTAAAATAGTTTTATTGGGCACAATTCCAGTATACTGTAGACTGTAGTTTTTTATTTTTATTTATTATTTTTTTTATTTTATTTATTTATTTTTTATTTATTTATTAAATTTAAAATTCGTTAAATATAAGAACTTCTTTTACCTTTTTTTATTTTATTTTTTCGAAAGGTCTAGACTTTTGGGCCTATAAGCCTTTAACCCATATATGCCCAGAACTATTTTGAGTTGCGATATCTTTGATTTTTGGATATGTTCACACCTGATGGGTCCTTATGAAGACTGTAAGTAATAATTTGGGGTAGGAGTTGGGGAAGGGTGTTTTTTTTAATGGGTCGAAAACGACCCCATGGGCAGATTTGTTACTTATAATCAATACAGAATAAAAATGCAATTATGGTATTTACTATTCACTTATGATATAAAATCAAGAATTAAACTCGTCGAAACATTTTGGTTGCTAATTTTACACCACTTGGAGTTTCCGAGAGAGCCCAGGTAGGAATATTGTGACCTTCTTCATTGCTATTCTAGTACATGCGGCTTCGTGGCAGCGATGCATGCTGACAAAATAAGGATAGCAATCAGCTGTAGTCGATTGAACAGCATATAACTGTTGTTTTGACTAAATGAGTCAATTATTTATGATTGAAAAACAGTTCAAAAACTGTTACAGGTTCTTCGTTTTCAGAAGAAATTATAACAGACCTAGATAGCGGTGTACTCCCTTCACTCACGGTCGTTTAAGTGATCTTTCTTCACCCTAGCATGCTCTCTCTACTACTACCAGCTTGACGTTGAGTAGTTCGACCTCGTCCTCGACTGCTTTTACGTTCACTCTGTGTCCTCATCCAAATTATGTTCCTCGAAGGCTTTCACATGCCATTCCACATGATCTTCCGCGTGCGCCTCCCACGTGTTCTACCACGACGGTCTAGTTTCAATGGCGATAAAGGTGTATTATCTGGTTACTCATCCTCGCTGGATGTGGTGTCTTCACCATGTGGATGTCCAAGTAAGATTTACAAAAGCGAGTAGCGGGATAAATTATGAAAATATGAATCTGCCTCATCGCCGGAGTTGCCGTCAGGTACCATACCATCACCGGAAGGTTGCATTCACATATCAGAACCTTGGAACTCATCGTTTTAGTTCAAATTTTCCAATATTTCTATGCTGTCGTTCATTGTAAGTTGTCTTCTGCACTTGAAATAAAAATAATAGCAAGTCATACATCTGCCCAAGGGGTCGATATCGACCCACGTGTGTTTACGTACCTATATCTCCGTAATAATTATTTCCATCCGAACACTTTTACTGTATATATATAGGTAAACTATCTTATTTTATGACTATAACAGCACATTAGATAAATTAGTCTAGAAACAAATGTTACATACATTTTTTTCCGCAAAGTCACACTTTTTTGCCAACTCAAAAGAAGTGCCGACTTCAAATGTCACTAGAAGTTTAAAAATTGCCCGTCAACGAAATTTGTTTATTTATTTTGGTAGAAAATACTCTCATCATCTTATAGATAGTGCCAGACGTCGCAAATAAGTAGTCATATTAACAATATCACATTTCTCCTGCAACATACCTCGCAGGACAAAAACGACCCACTGGGCATATATGGGTTAAGCTCAATCGATAGGTAGGTGAGCAGATGGCTCATCTTGTAAAATTCTTTTAGCTTCAAAAACTATGTAGCAATAGAAAAATTTAATCAAATATAACTGTTTAAGATTTACACAATTTGCTACAGGTTTGAAAAGTAGTAAACATATTATGCAAAGTAAGCTGATTTCTATTCTAAACGTCATTATTATGATAAGAGTCCAAAGTCTATTTGGTATTTATTAGGTACTAGCGGACCCAACAGACGTACTGTTTTAACTTTAGCTTTTTGTGAACACGCTATGTTTACAATGTCAACTATATTCCGATATTTTCCTAAGAAACTTTTCTTGACAAAAAAAATAAAACAAAAAAAAAATGTAAAAATTTGTCTATCGGTCACGTTATCCAAGGGAAATTACGTTTCATTTATTTATAAATTAGGAGACATCCTGTCTGGCAGTTACCATGAGAATTATGGATAAAGAATGATTGTCTTAAGACCTTAGAATCAATCTTGCTTGTTCCTCTTGGAAAACAACTTTGCTATGTTTCGGAGAGAAGGGAAAAACAGCTAGTGTAATTACTGCCACCGAGCCTCTTTTGTCTTAGGATGCGCAGCATATTATAGTGAGTTGCCTGGCCTGGATCCAGGTACTAGTACAGGTAAACTAGTTTGTGTTCATGGACAACGTCAATCACTTACACAAAAATTAAATTTAATAAAAAAATCTGAAATAATCAAGAAGACTTTTGGAAGATTTAAATAGGTACAATATAATTTTATATGATCGACGTTAAAATATAGATAAATAGATTTCAATACTAAATTAAGAAAGAAAAAATTATGAATGTTATGATTGCATCAGTAGTTTGCTTGTATTAATATGTTTCTTTGGCAAAGAATTTTTCTAAGTAGCGTCAAGGTTTCTGAGAGGTCGACACCTATATATCTCTTTCCGTCTTCGCGACCGGTTGTCTAGAAATTGGTAAAGCAATAACCATCGACCGCGATCTTATGGAGGTGGCAAATATACGTTTATAGGACTAAGCTTTACAATCATCATCATTATCACTATTTCCTGCTTGTTGCACCTATATACTCTTTATGTAAAAAAATGGTGGTGAAGCATTTTAGTAATAGAGCAGTGACTTTCCTTTGTAATTGTCCTGTATGAATATAATAAATTTATATCAATTTAATAATAATAATAATAATATAGCTTTATTGCACACCATAATCACACAAAAATAAATAATATAATCATATGATAAGTAGTAGTACAATTATCGCCTAATTGTACTACTTATCGCTATACAGTGATTTCTTCCAGGTAACCACGAATTTTGAAAGAAAAAAATAGTTAATTTCACAGAGGTAAAAGAATCACATGAAAATATAAAGCCTGATAGAAATTTTCTTTTTAAGATTTTCTAATTAAGTACACGATTACATCTAATATACACGACTACAGAAAAATATAATTATTGTTCTATAGAGAAATTAAATATATGTGGCCAATTTTAAATCTACAACCTTGGATAACATTATTATTAGGCAGAGCATTTCGGTCTCAGAGTAAGCACGCACCTGTCACTGATGTACGGTAGATACAGGTTTGTGTTCGACTTGACTCCAACCACGTATTATCATTATAAATAAAATTAAAAACGGGCCAAATACGTTTCGGGTTCTGTATAATACATCATTATCACCGTTGTCGCCTCCATCAATCAAGGCTTTCCTCAATGTTACATGTCAGCAAGAACTAATTTCCGGATATATCAAAATCTTATTAACGTTTCTCGATCGCATCAGTTTTTGTAGGATTTTATGTGACTTGGTCTACATTATTGTTTCCGAGTTTGATGTTAGCGGGTGATTGAATTCAGAACTTCCTAGTATTAGTTATTCCAACACACTTTCATTCTATAGTGGTTCATATCACCATACTATGGAGTGTAGAGATACCTCTATACTCCATGCCATACCAAATTAATTTTCATTAGTAGTGACATTTTGACGGACAAACAGAATAAGCATTGACATATATGATTAGTTTTGCCAAATAAAGGTAATGAACCCAGACAATGCTTTATTATTATTTTGATTTCTTTAATAATATCTACAAATTTTAGAGCGTCATATAAATATTAGTTTAAAGAAAATTATTGAGTAAATTACGGGTGTGACCATATATAGTCTCGCTTAGCTAATTCCAAGTGTTTCACGTCACCGAGATGAAAATACTTATTAAGGAAGACTGCGTGGCGAGGTAATTAAATTTCAAGGCTTAATTAGTCGCGAGACAGTACGGACAATTACATCAGCGATCGTCACAGCATTGCTTGTTTCCTTTGTATATAGAGCTTTTATTATTAAAAAATACTATTGTTATGATGTATCAAATCAAAATCTTTAATATGGAAATGATGTGATGTTTATTATTTTGCAATTTATCTGAACAGAAATATGTACTGCATTTATCGATAATTTATAACCAAGAAGGATGTGGGATCCTGAGATAACTTTTTGCGAATATTTTATCGTATAGCCCTTCAGTACCTACATATTTGCATATTTGTACTTTGAATGTTTGCAAATGTGATACTATATTTGCAAAAATATTAATGGATTTATAAAAATTGCGACAATCACAACATAAATACATGAAACAAACATAAATTGAATGTTACATTTTTTTTATATATATGATGATAGAGCCTATGATAGAGTTATAAAAAACACAGGCTTTCGTTTACATTGGATATGTTTAATATCTAAAAAATAAAACAATTTTTTTCATAAATGGGGTGACTACAAACACCAGTTCTTAACTCTTCATAAGTCACTTGTTCATAAGCCAACTACTTCTATAAAAGTTCAGGGCGATTTTTAGCATTTTCCGAACGCGGAACGTGTACGAACAACTTTTAAAGCATTTTGATAGTGGTACTGACTGCACTTCCTAATACTTATAACAGTTAGAATATGTTTTATCAAGAAAAATTGGATCACCATTACAGTTTTAGAAATTTATCATCATAATAATATAACGTCACTTGACTAATTTTAGCATTTTGAAGCGAAATTTAAATTTAATAATAGAAGATTTTATATATTATACATTATACGTATTTTAGCAAAAGTAAAAAGCTATGAATATTTAGGCATCCATTAGATATTTATAAAATTAAAAAACATTTCTAAAAAATCCAACATCCGTATTTTGCATCTTTTTCCAAGTTTTTTTTTAAGTTTACCGTAAACTTTAAACTTTTTACCGTGGTTTTAATTTGCCAAGAAATGCTTATATTTATATACCTTTAAAATAAATCCCACATTATTTAGATGGTCGCCATTTAATTTTTACCTAAACTATACATCTGTCAGTATTTTTTTATTGTAAATTAACTCTAATCTCAAATAATTCACCAAAAGCTCGAAGAAGCTTTTGCGACTAGAAATCTGGTGTAATAATGGTTTTCTAATTTGGAAACTGAAAGAACGTTGTCTATTTTATAAAAGTTTATCTTTTCTCATAAGAAAGAAAGAGAGTAGAAAGTACTTAGAATTTCACTCATTATCAACTTTGTCGGATTTTATTTAATTTGTTTACATGCTTAACGTTTTGGATACTTTACCTTTTATATATTTTTTTAAATGTTACTTGGTTAGACAAACTGGCAGACATGCCACCTGATGGTAAGTGGTGGACGATGCCGATAAACATAAACTAGTTTACCTTTAACTAGGCCAGGCAACAGATTTATTTGTTGCCTAACCTGAAACTTAAGATGTTAAGTCTCAGTGGCAGTTATGCCGTGCCCTTCTCTCCGCAAAACAGCAAAGCTGTTTTGTTTTGGAGAAAAAAGTAATAATGCAACCAAAAATATTCTTATTAATAAATTTTCAAAAACGAACCACTAATTCTGGTAGCTTAATTAACAAAAATTGTTTGTCCGAAAAAAAAAACAGCGCCTTATAATTTTTATCGAAAATAACGTCGTAAACAAAAAAACGAATGGCAAACAACACTGGCGAGGTAATTCCATTCGTGTCCACATTTGATTTATTGTATTTAATTAATTAACAGTCTCTGGTTCTAATGTTTTTGGTGTTGATAAAACCATGAACAAAAATGAACGTCATCGGCCTTCATTCGCCGAGCCAAGAGGCTTGCTGCCACTTTCACTCTGCCACGACGTCATGCAATCACAAATTAATGTATATCTATATTTTGGATATGACAAATTCTAAATATCCACTGATTTTTTAATCAAATTATTGAAATTCTTTACACATAATAACCTAAAATATTGAGTAGGTTAAGAACGATATTGGAAAGAGTTTATTATAATTCACATCGATCTCAACGTTTTCATTATAAATACACTTATACGTTCCAAGGCATTGACCCTACAGGCTACAATATTATTATGATACATTTTATTCATTAGTGGATGACATTCCTCGCAAGATGTACGGTAGAAAGACTTTGTTATTCATAATAGTATATAATTATATAACTTGTTGATAAAACTAGCAAGCTTTACCTGATATTTTGATTGTGAGTTGTTATAACTACCGACCTCAAATTTGGTTGGTAGATGCTTACAGTAATCAGTCATGCTTGCACTTATGCGTTTTAAAAATAGAAAATATTATGCTTAGGTATATGACTTTTTGAAACATTACAAGAAAATTTATATATACAAGGAAACAGTCATAAACATTGAATTGTATCTAATATTGTCTCATTATCATCATCATCATCATCTTCCTAGCCATTATTATTCCCATTTATTTGGAGTCGGCTTTATGTCTTGCGCCTCCAATCTGACTTTATACTTGTTAGTTCCCGCGTCACTCCACACTCCTCCATATCTCTCCTTATCCCGTCCAGCCATCTCTTCTTCGGTCTTCCTCTTCCCCTATACCCTTCCACCCGAATGTCCATTACCCCTAATATTGTTTCATCATATCATATAATTTGTTTTATATGAAGTAACCACCTACTTGAGAGTTAGTAGGAGTAAACAGCAGTCATAAAAATGAAATTAAATACACATTTACAATTTTTTTCATTGCTACTGTTCATAATGAAATATAGACTGTTAACGTATATGTATAATGCTAATTATTCAAATGAAATATATTTATTTGCACGAAGGCTAAACCTCATATGATAATAGCATTAAACATAGCATACATCGTCACTAAGTATATCAAATCTTTCCTTATACATTGACCTAAAACTACATAAATTACAGTTGGTAAATATTATACTCATTAAAATAAAAGAGTATTTTTAAAAAAACGTTTAAAAGGCCTTCTCAACAACCTCTTCTCATAACTCTATTACTCTATATGCTTCGATTCCTTTCCAAATATTTTGGTCTTTCAGATTTCAAATTCTTGGTATAGTGACTATACTATAGTCTACCCAGAAATATATAAGCCCTGCATTGTTGTAGGTTTATTTTGTAGACGGAAGTAATACAGAAATTAGTTCCAAAATTTTCCGCAATATTGCGAAAGTTTTTCTTTTTCTGATAAGACTATACTTTTGTTTCAAAAGCTATAGTATTTAACATAATTTGGTCAAATGTTTGTCTATTCACAAGAAATATTTAATAGTCTTATATTTGTTTTATAATTTACGGTAAATTTTTAATAGAAACAATATTTTCATTATTTATTGATTTTAATTCCAAATAGGCATAGCGATATACTCAATTCAATTTTGACGTATTACAGATATCAAAGAACTTAATTTTGTTTGGCAAAGAGATTTAATTATTTAATTTTCAATAATGTACAAAAGTACGAGTGTATCGATACTTTTATCGCATTTTACACCTACAAAAGTACTTGTAAGCGCACTGTATTGAAAAAAAATTCTTTTTAATTTGAATTAATCAAAGTACAATCAATTTTGACATATTATTAAAGTGATTTCTTGAAAGTCAAAAACTGTTGTGTGAATTTCAAACTCGCGAGTTGCCACTAGATCCATGTACGGTGTACCCACGCGAATATCTCATCGCACAGGTGAATATTACTAAACTAGTGTTGCGCAATAAGGTCGAAACCAAGGACGCACCTCGATTATCAAATTGTAATTATTGGTACCTTATACCACTCTCTATATATTTAACAATAACCGTGAACTATAAAAACATAATCATCATTTCATTTTCAAATCTTACACGATTAGGTGAGAAAACAGTAAATTTAAGTAAGGGACCGCCCTTGCCGGGTGGTTCGATATATGGGCCCATATCCACCGGACGTACGCTAAAGAAAGCGAGAGGGTCGGGGTTCGATCCTGACTCCCTGTAGTCCATGAAATGGGTTTTTTGAAAAATTTTAAGTGCACCCTAAACATGGGTTCACTCACCGGTGAAGGAAAACATCGTGAGGAAACCTTCATGCCTGATAAGATTGACAGTCTCTGAAGATGTGTGAAGTTTACCAACCTGCATTACTCTTACTCGCCTCCTCGGAGAGGAGACTCGTGCGTACGAGGAGACTCGAGGTGTGGTACCGATTGAGTTTAAAGGCCATCAGGCCTAAAAGTCTAGCTTTCGAATAAAAAAATACGTGCCGCCTGGTGGTAAATAGTTGGCTCTGAACTAGCGTAGGTGACTGGTTTAAGCATTGCCTATCCTAAGAAATAATGTCAAGTCTTGCCCTTGCTCAGAAACACAGCAAAGAAGCACAGCAAGAATAAGAAAGATAGTGGTGGATAGAGCGCGGCACAGCCTATCGCTCCCACCGATAAAAGACAAAGAGTCGTTTTAGAAGATGTTTAAAAAACATATTATAATATAATTCCGATGAAATTCAAAAGCGTATAATATCTTTAATGATGGAACTACATAATTGCTATCATAAAAAAACAATCATTTTATTTATGGTCAAGTTTTCACTTAAATCGTCTTAGTTTTGTTTTTTAATACTATAAAGTATCTACTTTGGGGGTTTACATTTTATTTAATAAAAAAAAATATATTATGTATTTAAATATTTTGATTACAAATTTATTAAAAAATATTTAACTTTCTTCTTATTTTCATATTATTTTATTCAAATTTATCATATCATATCTTAAGTGTTAACATAATTTAATACATGTACTTAAAATAAAACCGATAAAAATGCTATAAACTTCTACGTGTAGACGTTTCAAATCAATATGAATATTGAATACATAGTTGGTACGCTCGTTGCTTAGAAACTAAGTGAGTAGATAAGAGCGGGCCGGTTAAATATGTCACCACCGTTACACGGGCCCGGTGATGCTGACAAACCACATTACATACCACACCATCATTCCAACACTATCATTTTTTATCCAATCCAATACGGATCAAAGTTTTCGTTTTAATAATAATAATAAAATACTTTATTTCGTGCCAGTACGATAAAGTGAAACAAATACAATGGTTACTTAAAATTAGGTACAAAAAAGAAGTCTCTTCCAGACAACCATTGGTGAAAAAGATGACAATTGTGGAGGTGAGGTAGGACTCATTACAGCAAGCATTTTTGATAAGTTAGTTGTAGCTGTGCTTAGTTTGATTAAATAATATACATTATATTACGTAAATTACAATATAATAAAAAATAAAACGATTCTTTTTCGTGTATTTCTAAACATGCGACTTAATAGCTATATAAAATATAACACATTTTGTATTAATGAGTATTGTAATAATTTATTTTTAGCATGTCATACGAAAATATTTTTGTAGGTATATAAATATGTGAACGAGAGACCGAAGTTGGCTAGATGTTAAAATAACAAATATGGTAACATTCAATGAGTTATTCGCTCTTGGAATTTTCCGCTGATAGGTCTAACGAATTACCCGATGTGACGACGCCCTTATGGTGAAAGTAGATTGTTATTGAGGTGCGTACAACCAAACATGAAGCGTAAGCCACGTGGCCGTCAAATATTTTCATAAGCATTTGCATATCATATGCAACCTCGTTGGTATTCGTCGTATCTTATGTAATCACAGCAAACAAGTGTATGTATCTTATCTTGGTCTGAGAGTATTCCACACACAACCTACTAATTATTAAAAAAACTCTTTATTAAGATGTTTTGTGTTTTTTCGGTTACTATCGTTAAGTATAAAAAAAACAATAGGTATATTATCATTACATATAACGGTTAACTTTCGTTTTCGTTTTATTATTTATTGATACCACTCTCTTCAGTTTTATGAATTTTGTTCGCAATAATTGTAATGCAAAAAACCTTCATTGCATTTAAAAAATGTTTCTTCAAAAAAACTACACTAACAACATTAATGTTTTAAAACGATTTTTCAACGCCACTTGCTTTTTATATGTTAAAAAACATACACCTAGTATTTTATAATGGATTAAACAATTTGAAATCTGAAAAACCACTCATGTTGCTATGATAAGGATCTCTTATGTCTCAGTACTTATCAACATTTTTGGGGATTTGGGATCATTATTACATTCTGCGTCATCTTTATTACCATCGTCATTCGATGATCTCGAATTATAGGTTATATAATAATTACAATTTGCTGACGAGATATCTAATAATGTGGTTTTTTAAAAAGATTAAACGTACGACACAAGCACTTGCTAGACTATTTATAGTCCAATCCGCAACTTTCCTTACAGAGGCGTATAGTCGCTCCGCGTTATTATATCTTCCACGAGTATGAATACGACACTAAGAGGAATGAGGATAAAAATGTGAAATGCGATTAACAATGTATAAACGTTGTATAAAGGAATATTTATTTATTGAAAAGTAATAAAGGAAAACCTGTTTAATTTGTGCATGCTTGAAATATTTTGAGAGAAGGCAGCGGTCGATGGCCGCGCGGTCCCTGAGGCTCGCTACATATTATGCGAGTGACACCTTATTATGCATTACATATCTCATCAACTAATCAACAGCTTTAACAGGTGACTTTTTAGTGGTTTGATTAGATAAAGTTTCTAGAACTAGCTTACTTTGTACAGCGCATCTTCCTATCCTATCCTACGATCCGTTATCAAGCAGCTGGCAATCTGAAATCGGATACAATACAGTTAATTTATAATAATCCGGCATATGAATTGATTAATCGGTGGAATTTCATAGTGGTAGGTAGAAGTCTTCTGATACAATTACAAATACCTACTGCACTTGTGCACAGTATAATTCTAACATCTTTACTTTAGGATGTACGTTAGTATAGGCAGCCGTATTATAATAAAACCATGTAAGATTATACACGCGCAATGTGATCTAGGACACATATATTGTAGAATATAGGCTATAAATAACACTCTGACTCACATTATTAAGTAATATTGAATAAATATCATCAGATTCGTGTATGAAATCTCAAAACTGCTACTTACCAACTCCAATTCATTCGTAGCTTTTTGTCTCAAGGCAACGTGAGTCGTCAGACTTTGGTCTGGTCTACAGGGCCAACAGCGCAGGGGGCCCGTACCTCTTTTGTTTTTATACCCGTGCAAGAATGCAAAACAATTATAATTCCCTCAGGGATAAGCTGCGCTCCCCGAGAACCAAGCCACATAATCGCAAAGGATTCGCAGTCTGGTGTCTTATTCGAATTGCGGTTTGGAAAAATATATACTAATTAGCGTAAAGAGAATTGCATTACGACTGCTGGATGTGAAACGAAATAAAAGTTTATACGAGTGATTCTAGAGGGAAAAACGGGGGGCGAAGGCGGTCAAACTATCAGAGGCACCGAGCTTGGCCAATCCATTTACGTTAATTACGCCGAGATGGGGATAAATCGGCGTCCAGCCGTCCACCGCCGAGTTACGAGCGAGCCGACTATAAAATAAATTATACCCACTTCGTTCGCTCTCCTCAGTTTTTTGTTGGCGTTCACGACGGAAAAAAACAAAAGCAATTCTCGAAGAGGACGAAATACGAGGCAAAGACAAAGCTTAAATTTATCTACTGATAATATAGACGTAGGGCGGCGAGCTCGGCAGACGCGGAGTTGCCGGGTGGCCGACCAAATTATACAGGCGGGCATTCCTGCGGCCCGGCAAAAACATGATATATCGCCGCCTTGTGACGAAATATTTGAAATTTGGGGACCTGCCACAATCTAAATGGAATTCATTTTAAAATTATCTTTAGGATTCCTTAGAGACAACTTTATAATCATTTGCGTAAAAAAAATATCAGCGAATTTTCGATGTTGTTAATAGTTCGATCTTTCCTCGTTCGAAATTTCTATCGCATTCTTCAAATAAACATTATAGCGTTGTTAATTTACATAAACTTAGCTCCAGTTTTCTTATTTGAATCCTTATAATTGAACTTACCGCTACTATGTAAACTCAAGGGAAACCAAAAGTACTTACCTACCTATTTATTTATTACAATGAATAATTAAAATGTAACTATTTTAAATAATTTGAAATATAATGCAAACATTTTCATTTCCATAAACAGGTAGCGTTATTTTAATTCTTGAATAATTAAAGAAAGTATTCCGTTAATACATTAAATTAAAATAACGGAATAATTTTGTTTTTTAGAACTGAGATTTATTGCAATTTTAAACAATACAACTTGGTTGTTATACAATTAAATTATAATAACGATTTCATTGTTAGACTTTCTCACATCTTTCATACATCCTATCACATAAAAAAATCTTGGTGGTTTCTAATAACTTGAGTACTTCATAAGTGAATCGAATTCATGCTCGCGGGTTGTTGAAATTGAGGCGTTGAATAAAGAATACTGTTGTGTGGTTAGTGTTGTTGATTTTATAAGTTCATTTAGCATCTGACCTTGTCTGAGGTTAAATAGGTGACGGCCAAGTTCGTGTGTTATTATGTCTACGATCCTGAAAGCAACGAACTACTACGTAATATGTGGTAATATTTAGTATCCGAACAAGTTGTTTTGAATGTTATCATCACTGTTTTACGCTTCATTTACGGCGGTTTTCAATATCCTATCTATCTTAATATTTTCTTGTCTATCTTAAAATTTTGACACATTTTCTTACAAAATCTGTCAAAATTTTAAGATAGATAGGATATTGAAAACCGCCACTTCTAAGTTACATAGAATTTATCTTCGTAGTTGGGTATTTAGAAATGTTGCCTTCTTGGACATTAAGGATATATTCCCTAAGCCCAGCCAATTACTATTAAGTAAAATGCGAAAGATGTAAAGGATATTGAAGTGTCATAACATATTATCCACTTATGGACAGAATTAGTGATTCTATAATAACAGTTGTGTACAATCTCATCGGTTTGAAAAAATAAATGTATGGTCACAGAGAACATTAGTATATTCTCCGTTGACCCTGAAGTTAACAAAAATAGTCATAAATAATTATTAACATCTTGTGAAAAGTTTTTGCACACGAAAAATTATTAAGAGATTCTATTGTGTTCGGTACTTCGTTTTCAACATGATAATTAATGTCTTTTAATGAGCATCCAATTTAAATATTGTAGATGAAAAATAATAATACAAAATTAAAAATTACATCTTTTATTGTATCATTATCATTTTAATAAAATAGTTATACACAAATATATATATACAATTTGATTATGTACAATCGACCACTGCTATATATACACTGGGTCTGGCATTATCACTAGGTCCGCTCGGGGCTGGTGCCTTCGTCATCGGCACCCGCACCCCACCACCATCATATCCTGATAGTTTTTAAGCACCACATTGTTCACTTCGTCCATATATAACATCGATATCGATGAAAGTTGGGTGGGAACACAACACGCTTTGGGCACAGCCGCGGGGTTCACTGAGTTAACTAGAGTCTGTACAATAGCGTGGTTCGTGCCGTTGAGATGGTCCGCCAGCGGGAACGGACAGTCGCCCTGGCAGTAGTAGGCGTCGTAGCCGTGGGGCGCGACGATCCAGTCGCTCCAGCCGACGTCCGCAAAGTCGACGAACAGCGGCCTCCGCTGGCACATCTCACGCGCCTCCTTGCGGCGGTGGTGCGTCCTCCGGCCTTTGTGCGGTGGCGCCCGCTTGTTTCGTATCAAGCGCGTCTCGCCGCGTTCCCGCGCTTCTCTCGCGCGGGAGTCTTCGGTGTACAGCATCAATAAAGGCTGCAACGCTTGCCACTCCTCTTGTTCGTCGGTGGCTCGTCTCCGCACTCTTACGTGTGGAAACTTGGCGTCTGTGCTATTCGCACTGTCTTCTAACACACGAACCAGGAGCCCGTGGTTGTGTCGAGGTTCTTGTAACCACCTCCTCGCGGCACTGAGTGCATCCGCCTTGACCGTACCTTCGGCGGGGCGGAGAGGCACCGAATCGATTAGCCTTAAAATAGGCTCACTTTTTCCCCGTCGGCCGGGTCGCACTACATCGTACAATAATAGTCTCTGTCTACCGGTAGTTCCTATGGCACGTTGAAAAGTAATATCGGCACCCCGCGCTATTTCGTCCGCGGGTATACCGCTTATATTAAAGTAGAGGCGAAAGCGGTGCTCGCCGGGGAAGCGGTCGTCGAGGTCGGTGGGTGTATGATAGAAGGACCGCGCCGTGTTCGCGGCTGCGGCGGGTATAGCGCCCCGATCGTCGTACAGGAGGCGCATGGCCCGCGGCACTGGGGGCGAAGGCCTGTGGCGGGGCGGCGGCCGGCGCGGCAGCCCGAGCAGGGACAGCAGTTGCTTCTCAGCAGCGGCGCGCGTCGCCTCGTCCAACCCCGTGGCCGCGCACAGCGCAACCAACGCGCACACCACTGCGCACGCGCACGCCCCACGCATAATTCTCCTCGACCCACCTGCAAAGACAAAAATTACTGTCAATAAACATAGATTACATACCTACATAAAATAAAACGTACATTAAATTTACACGCTCAAAGGTAAAACTGACAAAGTACGCGCTTGTATGTGGCCAGTCTAAATCAAGACTCACGCAGCTCAAAATATTTAAAATATCAAATGAAATATATTTATATCTAATGACATGAAATCATCAGCTTATGTTGTCAGGTTAGGACAGGTCAGTTTTCGATACATATGGGTATACTAATGGCCAATCATAACATACATAAATATCCTATACTAGTATAGAAATAAATTCATAACTCTACTATAATAGAGTTCATTGACTAACTATTCGTGTTAAGTGAATCAAAGTTCTGGGAGCATGTGTTTAGCAGTAACCAGTAACCAGTAACCACACAGAGGTACATTGTACGGCGGTTGGCTTATCTCTGTTTCCAACAAAGCCGTCGCCATATATGTGACCATTGAGGCGAGTATTTAAATAGCTCTGAACAAATATGGCCTAGCGTTTTATTATTTCTTAATTAAGTAATTATGTTTTTATTCATGTCCAGTATTAATAAATATTTATAAACAATCGCACCTTGTTAACTACTTGCGGTAATATCGTGTTACGGAAATACTTTTATGAAAATTATATGCCTAGATTTTGCAGACATTTTCATAATATATTGTTAATATTCATAAAATCTAAACTTTTCGGGATTCGCCCCCATGCATGCAAAATACCAATTCATAATACACCAAAAAAGTCTAGTAAAAAATTATAACGTATTTTTTATTGTGAGACCATTTTTTTTTACTTCGCGACATATAATAAGATATATATTAAAATAAAATTCATATTGTATTCATAATTCATTCGACACTGGGATAAAATTACAATAAAACATTATTTAAATAAATCACTAATCACATTATCTATAAAATATATTATTCCCTTATTTTATGTTTTCAAAAATAGAGTACCTACCTATCTTTCTATAGTTTTAACTAATAAATACTGTTGAAATCAAAATAATTTTTATTTATTGTTTGATTCTCATAGTTCCTAACAATTTTCTTTTATAGAATCAAATTTTGACACAATATGAAAACAAACTTTTATAAACATGGTGGTTTTTAAAAGTCAGTTGCGTGGAAGCTCATGATAAAAGCATAAGGCAATAAATATAGTATACTCGTGTGTTGGATTCGAGTGGCAGGGGATCGGTTGTCTAGGCATCTAATGAGGAAGGCCTATGTTCAGGAGTGGACGAATAAAGGCTGATGATGATGATGAGGCACCTAAACCACGCTATTGGTGACAACCAAAACAGCTTAAAAAAAACTATATGAATTACAAATTTTTACAAATTGATTGTACCTACATACCAAACATTGAAAAGCGAACACCGACAAATAAATAATGAGATTATCGATATTAATGACATACACTTAAGAGTTGTAATCGTTATCGATATTTTCGTGAGATTGCTTTACCGACACGCTTCGAAGTAGGAGATAATTTAAATTCATTAGCTAAAAGTATTTATATTATGTTTTTTTAAAGGTTTTTTAGATAAATTTGCAGAGAGAGAAAAGGAAAAGGAGTAGCTGTAAAATATCCAAACTTCGGCCGTGTATGAGTCAATATTATTTTTAATCCTACTCTTACTAATATTATAAATGCGAAAGTTTGCAAGTATGGATATTTGTTACTGTTATGGATGACTCTTTCACGTAAAAACTACTAAATAGATTATTGTGAAATTTTAGTACAATATAGCTTGCACATCAGAATAAGACCTAGGCTATAATTTATAACCGTAGTCCTACGAAAATGGGAAATACGTGGATGAACCCGCGGGACGCTACTTGTTGACTACATTTAACTAGCAGCGCTCTACGGTTTCTTCATTATTTTAAGGAGGTATCATCAAAATCCATTCCGTACTTTTTGCGTGAAAGTAACAAACACATAAATTCTTATAAACTTTCGCGTTTATAATATTAGTAAGAAGAAATACTATCATAAACACGTGTTTGGAAATGATTATCTAAATATTATAAATCTGTATAAGTATCAGAACAGAGGGAAAAAGAGGGAAAGCATAGATAATATACCTGAGTTCAATTTCGTTTGTCTTTGTAAAATATTTCTATACAATCTAATACGAAAACACTATAAATTATAGAACTCTACCTGCAAATACAAATATATAAGCACTTATAATAATCAGCATTATGGTTCAATTATGTGGACATTTTAATGTATGCAAAAATAAAATATTACGTAGTGTAGCTGGTTAATACATTTTAATTAAATTTGTATTTAGGGTAAGCCAGCGCTTTCCATTAGAGTGAAGTAAAAGACATCAACGAGACGTATTTAAATACGGGCCACTTTTTAATCAACGCTCGTATATTAAATCGTACACGTTTAACGGCTCCGCTATAATCCTGTATTATATGTTTATGTGTATTCAATGTGGAATTTTTATGTTTCGAAATAAGAACATTATTATTTTATGTTTACATCGAGCTCAAATGTTGCAACAGTCGAATCGTACACTTCTATCGCTGTACACAAACGAAAAGCAACCGAAAGTCTAGAAACGATGTTCCAGATCGTAAACAGTGTTATTATTACATGTTTTGATCACTAGCGGAGTCAATCCGTTCATGCCGTATCTAAAATAATGCGGTCAAACCAGCCGCGGCCGCACGATCGCCTCTCTCACTCACCCGAAATTTTAACGCATCCAACGTTGATAGTCACACAAAAATTTGCAATCCGTATCGCGGCAGAAGCGCGTAAACTCAACGCTTCGGGAATAAATGGAATCGCACTCGTTCACGATCGAATCGGCACATAACAACAGAGCGGTCCGGTAACATCACTGGTGACGCGGTGCGCGCAAGAGCGAGTGCGCGCGTGCGTGTGCGTACGGATGCGTGCGCGCATGACGTGCTCACTGCGCCGTGCTCGCGGCTGGAGTGAGAGACGGCCCGCGGGTCCAGACGCGGCGGCGTCGCGGCGTGCGGGCCGGCCCGCGCTGGCCCCGCCTGCCCTGCCGCACCCACCCGGTGGTGTTGCAGCCCTCCTCCCCTACCTACCCCTGATCCCCCGACCCCTCACTCATATTCACCCATTTTATTCAAACAATTTTTAAAATGAGCTTTAATTTTATTAATACCGTAGCTGTTATTTGGTACATAAGTAACACCAAGTGTTTCATATCTGTGTATTACTGATTAAGTTTATACAGTCATGGTACTCCTTTTATGTTAATAATTGCGTTATTTGTAATGGAAAAATTGGAGCAATATTCTCAGCGTTGAACAAATAAATATACAAAGTCATTTAAAATGAACCTTGTAATTATTTATTTTATACATACATACTTTGTAAATTTAATAGTCGTCAAATTTCTTATGCCAACTTTTTAATGACAATTTTATTACGAACTTCCAATTATAGAGACTAAGAGTAATATTTGGCCTTAGCAATCAACGTAGAGGGTCTATAAACTTTATCTTTGAAGTTGAAATTGGTTATTATTAAAAATGGTTTGTATTTGTGATATATCTATAATATACATAAAACATATCAGGCAGAGGGAAATACATGGAATATGATGAACAATATAGCTCTACATTTATAAGAGTAGGTCAAATTTAATAGAGCATTGTGCCGGAAAAACTTAAAAGTGGTTTGACTTGTTGAGTACCTATATACTACATGTATACTCTTTACTTTTACATTCTATCTAATTTACTTACTTAGTAAATATTATTAAAAACACTTACTTCGTATTTCAGGTAAAATACAGTTAAAACCAAAAGCTCTACACAAAAGTACACTTAAGTACACAAGTTATTCACTCACCTATTGAATTCACTTTTTCACAATATTACACGTATCGACAATGTCCGAATTCATTGGAACACATGGAGTTCACATTTAGCGCACGCCTCGGAATCACTCAGGGTAATAGAGCTATCCGCATTATACGCATCCTAGACTAAGCGTCCCAGGAGTGGGGGCAGGGTGTCAAGAGCGAGACAGTATGTACCATTTCTTCGCTGACAATTTACGATTTTCCACGAACCGATCCCCACCGTTAACTTCGGCATCCGAAGAGCGCAGTTATAACGACAGATATGCGGGAAGTGGCAAATCAACACATTCTTATACCGTTAAAACTTATTCACCCCTAGATTCCACGCTATTTAAAGAGCACCTTTTTTGCTTAGTAAAATGGAAAATTTGGTGTTATCTATTTAATGTGTTTTAGTCGTCGCTGTGATGAGATCCATATTGTATGATTGTGTTTTAGTTTTTTGTGTAAGTGTGAAAATGTGAAAATTATTTTCATAGTGTAATTGGAAGGTATCAAAATTGGCTCTGGTTTGTGTTTTAGAACTATATTATAGAGGTGCTTCTATATAATATTAGGTTCTTTATTATGTTACTTTAGATTGTAGAGTTGTAGAGATCAGTGTTAAATTAAATTACATATAAAATACCTTTTATTGTTTCCTTATATTTACGCGAATTTCAAATCAGTCTAATGATGACAATTAATTAGGTTTTATCGTGGTTTATTGAGATTATTCCATATTTTAAGTATTGTTACTTTACCTACAGCAAGCATGCTCACGGGAAGCTTCCCGTAAAATCCCTAAATGTTGTTTCATTATAATTATATTTTAATACAATTTAATACCTATTCGAGTAAATTATTAAGTATTCGAGCTAAATCTCATCCAGATGCTACAAATATTTTGCACCATATTATATTGGAATTGTAGATTTCTGATTTATAAAAACTAGTCCCGACTATAGAAAAAATGTATGTAAAAAAATATTTAAATTATTGTATGAAGATAATTTAGTGTTAGTCATTCAAGTATTTATTTAAATACAAAAATTTTATTTATGACAGGGTAAAAAGTTACCCTAATGATTTCTTTTATATCCAAAACGTTACAAAGAGAAAAAATATACCGATACAAATGAAGAAATGTTTTACATATTTAGCAAAAGGGAAGCTCATTATAAACATTTGTACAACATAATTATAACTAATTAAGAACAAAAAGGGTTAGCGATTATTTTTTCGAATCGAGCAAGTTTGGACTTGAGAAACTTTTTCTGACATTAGTCATCACCAAAAAAATTAAACCATTTGCAATATCTTTTAGATTACTCAGCGCTTGTTAATTACTTCGAAAAATGTATTGATATATTTAAAATAGCACCCGATTAAGCTTTAGATACCTGATTTTTAATTATAAATACACCTACATTTTATACTTTATTAGCAAAAATATTTCAAATGATTTGATATTGCATTAAAAACATAAAAATTTTATATAATGTTTTTTAAAGTAAGTATGTATGCAAGTATGATTATTTAATAATCATTCAGATGTAACTAATTATTAATTCTTAAAACAAGATGGAGTACAATACACTATATACTATACTATTTAATAAAAATTTATTTAATATTTAATTTTGTAGTTTTACTTTTGTTGCTTTTACCTAAAAGAGAAATAAGTAGGTATCGATGACTGTATGATCTAACAATGATCGTAAGCTTAACAGGTGAAGTTTTATTTTGATTCAAGCCGATGTAATGGCACAGATGGTTAAACGCTTGTTATATTTTTCTTTTCAATACAATTAGATAACATGCGAGATTGCTACAATCGATAGAAACGCAATAAAGCCACCTGTTTCATTTTTCCCCAAACATTTCTAAGGTGTTTTTTTAACCAAAAAAGTATTCGTAAATATTATACATGATATTACACATGATTATGATAAATTACAAGGAGCACAATGTAACATTACTATAGTGTTCCAAGTACTCATCTTTGGAAGATAAGGTTAAGTCAACTCCTCTACTCTACACACAAACTAAACTGTAATTTATGCTTTACGAATATGATAGAGTTTTGTGTAAAGTTTTGGAACTGAAAATGATTTTAAGAAGACACTATTTTTTAGACTGAAGACATTATTATTTGTCCAGTAAAACAGCTTTGCATTACGGAGAGGAGGGCAAGACAGGCAGTGTAATTAGTAGAGTTTTATTATAAAGTGTAAAAATGATTTTTATAGTGTAAATGAAAAGATATCGAACTGGACTCTGGTTTGTGTTTAAAAAGTATATTACTAAAGTGACCGTAGCCGTATTATTTTCTGATGTTTACGCGAAATTAACTCATTATGATCATACAACCATATTTTTTTTCGTGGTTGGTGGATTTTGTCGTGGTTTTTTTTTTAGATTTATTGACGTCTGACATTTCGGATACTTTACACTTCACAGCAAACAATGGTCACGGGACACCTCCCGTAAAATTATGAAATCCGAAAAAAATGTTTCAAATGAACTATGTCTTAATACAAGTAAATGGTGATTTAAGATCGTTATAGAGAATAACAGGATAATAAGAAAATAATGTCCGAATACTCAAACGCAACTCAAATTTGGGAGCCGCTTACATTTTGATGATATGATGATATTATGGATTTAAGGCATCCTTAATAGTTTAAGGAGCTCCTAAATATTTAAGTGGCGTTTGAGAATTTGGACGTAAAGTCTTCAGTTCCTACCGATTGTGCTCCTAAATACAGAATCATTTCGAATAATCAGATCCAAGTCTTAGCCACTAGTAGGTCAGAGTAGCAGTAATAAGTAGTCTCGTCAGTGAAGCAATTACCACTCATGATTACACACTCGGTCGGTCTATATATAACTCAACAGAAGACGCCCGTCGGTACATTTAACTTACTAAGACGTAGTTAGTAAGAAATAGGACAATAGACACATTCAAAGGAGAGTCATGAGGAGGCAACCAAGCAGTTGGATACCTTTTTGACTACTGACGCCCATAGACTCACTCACAAACAGAAAGAAGATGCGTTGCCCCGCTTTTCCCTATCCCCCTAATGGGCAATCGGAAACTCACAAACCGTACGAAACGCGACAGCATAGCTGTTGTGCTATTTATGTTAGCGTGAGGTACCAAACCAATACTGATATCTATTTAATATTAAGCAAAGAATTAATATAGTCAATCTAAGTTTTCTTATCATCTGAATTTTCCTTTTTACTGAAAATGTTTCAATGTTGAACTTTATACTTATAAAAATAAGCGATGATTAATAAAACCGAAAAACGCCATGGACATCATCACTAGACCATCAATACAACGTATTCACTTATTCGATAAACAAAAAATATGAAAAAGCAGATTCGAATTATAAAGAATGCAATCGGCGAGGTTAATAAAATTCATGATATGTTGTCATAAAGCTGGCTCCATTAAATTAAAATGACTGAGATGGCTTATCTGTTAGCAGGCTACTGGAGCCGTTACGCGCAAATAACAAACTGTTGTTCTTGTTTTTTTATACTTTTTTTTGGCGCGTGTCTCACTCGATCCGTTATACGTGAGGTGCCAGCGAAAGTTAGAAGTCGTTCGCAATTTAATATGCCAGTTCTCATAAGAATATATTCTGTTACAACTTACGCGCAATTATAAAGTTATTATTTTATTAGCATCGTGTAATTCCCATTAAGAATACAGGTGATTATCATATTATTTTATGTTTATATTTCTTACACAACTAACAGAGATTGTATCCTGTAATGTTATAAGAAACTATAATTATTATAACTAATTAAACTTCGTAATATTACACGGACATCTTTGTATAATATATGGCCCGCGGCTTTGTTAGTTATATGGTGTCCGTATATTTATATTATGTTTAATATTTTTTTAATATCAGTCTAGCAACTTCTTCAGAAGCTAAATGGCATTAAATTCCTGTATTTATTTTTACGTAAATTAAACACACGGATATTTATTATTGTCAAAACTATAATTTCTATTCAATTATAATAACCAATTAAAAACTAAGTACCTATGTGCTTAATAATTAGTTCCTGAAGCTATCACGTTGAAACACACAAACACAAGTTTATGTAATAATGTTATTTGCAAAAGCTCAAACTTAGAATATTTATTAAGAGTTTCTATAATTCAATTTCCAATTATTTATTTCACCTTTAATTAACTTGTAAAAACTTATTTACATATAAAATACTCACAAACGTTTTATATGTATAATTAAGTAGGTATTTATTAATAATTCTCTAATAAAGTATTAATCATACACTAGCCATAAATTAATTAGACTGTTTTATGGTTTTTAATTTTACAATCCCAAAACTAATAACGGCTTACGAATGCGAAACCGTTGAGACGGAATTAAATCTATGGAGACCATAAAGTTAAATCTTGTTGGAAATTATGACACAGATAGATCGCGCGCGCACCTGCGTGTAAGAAAATAAAATATAACCCTTATAATATGTCCCACTGCTGGGCACAGGTCTCCTCCTCGAAATCAGACGAAAAGGGGTTTTAGTTCAAGTTCACCTTAGCACTGTCCCTATCCGAGTTGGTGAACTTTATACACCTTCAAAGACTTTCAATGTCACAGGGGGCCTAGCCATAATGTCATTAAAAAGCGTTAGCGAAGTTCGAAAATGATAAAATGTATTTTTTAGATTTACTTATGTATCCATCCTATACATTTTATCATTTCGAACTTCGCTAACGCTTTTTAATGGCATTTTGGCTAGGCCCCCAGGCATGCAGGCTTCCTCGAGATGTTCTCCTTCACCGTGACCGAGCGATGGTCTGATGCACATAGAAATTTAAGAAACCACATTTAATGCACTACTGAGATCAGGATTGAACCCGGACCACTCAAGATACACAAGGCCATCGTCAATCACTTGCGGGTAGTTTTTTGTTCAATACAACATTTTTACACATGTCGCATTGTAATCTTTTAAGAACTTGTATAACATCCAGGAATCGTATCCAGACATGTTTGACATATAAACTATTCTCGTTGAAATATAAATCTGCGAAATACCTATAAGTGATATAGCTAAACCAGGCTTCCATTTAGTAGGGTGTGTAGTTCGAATTTTGAATATGTAGAATCCATTTGGCATCATGTACGTCAAATATATTTATGTATTATATGCTTTCCTATTATGTTAAATTTATAAAAAAATGTTGTGTGGAAGATAAACAAGATGGACATCCTGAGAAGTTCTTCTACGGATAAAAATAATCTCATCCTCTTTAAAACTAGTTAACTAACAAATTTGCGAATTTTATCGCGGCTTATTAAGTTGTTTTTACAAGCTCGACGTTTCGGATACTTTACAGCAATTATTTCACGGGAGGGCGAAAATCCGTAAATTTGTTTCGTTATAATGAGTGAAATTCGTGTAAACATAAGAAAACAAATCTATATCAACCACTTAAAATGTTAAGGGTATACTTATAGCCGGACTAGAAAAATCCCAACCCCACTTTTTTCCATATTATAAATTCCGGAACTAATTTCTGTATGGAGTATTGTAGAGAGTAGTGAGAGACATTATAGAGTATTGTAGAGAGAGACAGTGGCTGTAATACGTTGTTGGAGAATTAAACCAAATTATTAATTTATACGCCCTATTAAAAAATGCACAGAACATAGATTCTTAAAGGCATCTGAAGGTCTAAACATGTGAGTGATATTACATATATGGAGATGAACCTTAGCTTCTTAATTTACTAACACAATATTTAACAAATTTGATTTCATCTTTGAAAAGTGTTTTAAGGAAATAAGGGCTTTATTATCATCATTCTTTAAAAAATCATTAAAAAATGTAAACATTCCTTCCATACAAATTTCTTCCGATTTCTATTTGATACGAAACCGGTGAAAAACGTGAAAACGTAAATAAGAGGATATGTTTATGAAGAGGAAATGGTTTAAACTCTTTTCAGAATCTGTTATTTTTATATAGATCAATATAATTATTAAAAAAATATCATTGTAAAAATACTAAAGGTCTAGCTATAGACGACTCTTGGGTAAGGTCATTTTTAGGGTTTTATCCAAAGTGCCAACGGATCAACCGAACTAACTGTCAGACGCTGGATTCGTCCGTTAGTGTTATATAATATATTTCCAGAATTTGAAATATCGATATTCACTTAGTATAGACTATAGATATTATGATACCTAATATTGCATTGCGGTTTATGATTTTCTATTATTATATAACTAATTCATTATTTTGTACATATTGCTTTCAACTATATAATATGACATAATAGGTTTAGAATTTACAAAGCGATTACTATCAGTTTTTATATCGAATGAAGTATCGTATTCGTTTGTAAATGATATCTCGCGCGTTATGGAACCATCGGAGCCATGCCGTCTGCCACCCACGGCCGCCCGCGTCCTGCTCGTTACTCACCAATTCACAGCTCATGTACGTAATTAGTCCATTAGCACGCACGCACCGCTCAAATGCTCAATTAGAGCAACGACCGTCGGCAATAGCCGCGTCCCTCTCCAACAGGATAACACCTAATCCGTACCCCGATATCGTAACATCTAACACGGTCGGAAACAACTTAATCACCACATTCCCGATTTACGGATGAGTATTGCCATCGTAAAGGCAATTTTCCACTTATCCTGTCAAGGGACCGAATGCATTTCATACAGAAGTAATGGTATGCCAGTCTACAGCCTAGTTATGTCTATCATTGTCAGAAATAATGTAGTGGAAATCTGGGTTGCCACTAACATATACCACGGACAACCTTCTTGTAGAGGAAAAAAATAACAGAACATTATACATGCATGCAAAATGCATGTAACGAGAAAAGGTATGCGGATATGATGACAAAGTAACTCTACTACCAATGGAAATCAACAAATCCAAAAGAATCGCGGACACAATACCAGACGTTCGCTGTTGCAATTACCTACTATGGCTTTTATGTTAGATTAAGTAAATTACCGGGTGTAAATGAATGGTCAATATCGCCCATAAAGAAAGTCCCAATTAGGCGTTGAACTGCAATAATGTTCAATTTTCCTAGCCTATCCCTTTTCCGGTCAACACTTCGGCTGCTTTATAGAACAAGTAAGCAAACGTTGAAGGTGATATCTATGAAATGATGATGTGTATACATCACAAATCGCTTCTGTCCAATCAGTAGGGCTATTCTGTAAGGTCGTTTTTGAATCTCGAAAATATAAATAAAGTTCGCTTTCGAAGTGACGTAAAGTGAGCTCTATCACTCAGATGAAGTACGATATCGAAATTGTTTTTTACAGAATAGCCTTACAGTAAACTTTCCAATATGCGAAATATTATACCGTAGTTTATTGATCTGAGTTACATTATTAAACGCGTCATAAAATATAGTTTATACTCATTATTTAAAGTCCTCTGATAATGCATGCAGTTTTCATATGAATATCGACTTTACGATCACATGATACCTGCTCTATTGCCGAGAACTTATTCAAACTGATTCACATTTCCACTAATTAGGACTTAATATCACTTCCTTGTAACCGTGTACAGAGGTTATTCTATTGTGAATGTTATGACGAAGGAAATAAAGCACGTTTTGTGTTATCTATCACACGGATATGCATTCAAAGGTTCCGATTTCATTGGCAGAAGCCTACAAATGCAGTGATCGCTATCATAACGCGATAGTGTCCGCTCAGCGTGTCAAATTGAAGGTCACTGATGCATTCCGGAAGATGTCTCGTGGTAGTCATTTGTTATCTCTATCACTAACTAAAATACTACTTTTGACGTAGGTACACATAGTTTTGTAAATATTTATTATATTCGACCGAGGGGAGGCATACGCTGTACCACGCTGCCTAATGCCTTCTCTACTCTACTTGGGACTTGGGTACCATCTACTTATTTCTTCCGTGAAACAGCTGACTGTGCTTCGGAAAGAGTGGAAGCAATTGAATTACTGGCACAGAGACTTAACATCACAAAATAGGCAACATGAGAATAAAGTCTATGGGCCACTACACAATAACCACTTACCATAGTGGATGGCAAGTCTACCACTTAGCGTATCCAGCTAATATAAAATATTATATAAGTTTACTAATTGAATATGAAATATGATTTACTAACTTTCATATTCAGAATATATAATTTGAGTAATAAATTCAGATAAGCTCAAATCATAGACTTTTATATGGTTGATTAAATATAGGTATATAGGTACATATGATTTGTATAATGTGAATGCAAAAATTAATCAAAAATATGCAGTCCACGTGAAACGCTAGTTTCACAAGAAGTCTCACACGTGTTAACATTGAAGAAGTTTAGATAAAATTGAAATTTTATCAATATTAATGTAAATTTATAAAAACGTTTCCTTCCTTTCTTGACCTAAGTCTAGAAGTCGAGAGTTCAAATCACGTCTAATGAATGCACAAGTTATGGTTCTTTTTTTTCTTTTTTTTTTGGTTGGAGCTATGCTAATGGTCCTAGTGGCCTTAATGCCTCATCGGGTGTGAGGTGAGCCGATTGGCTTAATAATTTATATTTCGAAACGTAATACAATATAATATGTCCTTATCATTAACACAGGGCTATGTAAAAAGAGGTGCAATTGTGCTTAAACAAAATATAAAATGAAAAATATACTATACAACACAAATGATAAAACTGCTCATTTATCTTTGAATATAAGTGAGGCCGATTTTCATTATTAAGGACCCACGTTTCTAAGAAGACCTTATATGATTCACGAACCACTTAAGCACTTAGCGAACTCAAAAAAATAATTAAGTAATAAGTGACTAAAGACAGTTTTATTTGTCAATTTTCATAATTTAGTAAAGGACGAAATCGAGTGCATTTATACCTGCCAATTCAAGGCTAAACTTGTAAATACAGAGGTCAAGGATTATTACGTTTTGGTGACGGGTATGTTTATAGAAATTCATAGAAGTTGAATAAACCTTTATATGTTTCACATTTGGGCATGAGTTTTTTTCTCAAAATGAGACGGAGAAGGTGTAGGGCCATATTATTACACCGATGCGCCGCGTCGGCTCAATGTGAATTGGTGAAATTCACAGTTCACGCACCTGCAAAGACTTTTAATCACATCAAGCATGCAAGTTTCCTCACTATGTTTTTCTTCACTGGTGAGTAGTGATTGTGTTCTCATGCACGTAGAAATTTAAAAATCCTATTTCAGGGCATCGGTGTGGATCGAACCCTGGCCTCACACTCAAGAAGCACGACATACAGATGTACCCACTACCTACCTATTTATAGATACCTACTTAGGATCGCCAGAAGAAGAAGAAGCTAATGTTAGTAAGTACAACACGAAATTACAATAATCTGCCGAAAGGTGCAAGTCGGACATGCCTAAACTTCAAAATAAAAATATAAAGTTACAATCAGTGGAATCAAACACTTCTGTTTGATTTGGATAGGGTTTAGCCGGATAGGTACGAATGACGAGTCGGCCCCCAAATGGGAATCGATATAGAAACAAAATAGCCTAGCCTAGCCAAAATGGCATTAAGAAAGCGTTAGCGAAGTTCGAAAATGATATAATGTATGGGTTGGACCACGTGATTAAGCGTGGCCTTATGTCAATCCCATACATTTTATCATTTTCGCTAACACTTTCTTAATGGCATTTTGGCTAGGCTCCTTATGTTTTACCTAATATTGACTTGATGTGCGAAAACGATATTATATGTATTTCTCCATTTTTTTTCACGCAATTTTTTAGCATAAGAGAATGAGGAATAACCTTATATGTATATATAAATAAATAGTACTTGGCAATTACTATTGATTAAAATGCATAAGATTCAAGGCAAAGCACATAAGATATATTTTTCGGTTAAGCAAGTTATACTCTATTTAAAAAATATTAATTATGAAGACATTCTTTTGGTTGGGCATAAGTCTTAGTGGTTGCTAGTGACGGTAATACGGCTAATGACGACTGATTGAAAACTCGGTGCGATTTTTAGTAGATTATATAACATTTAACACATTTCTCTTATGAATTATGATTTATGGCTCTTCATAACTTTATAAAACTAGAATTCATTTTCGTCATATTTATTAGAAATCATACATTTGCATGATAACAATAAATATTAGGTAATAATATTATGCATTCAATTAAGGCTATATTTTTAACGTACCTATCTCAAAGAAAGTCTTTGTTACTGGTAAAAAATATTATTGATTAAATAAAATATATTCAAATCAACAACATTGGATAAATGGCTCGGACCGCTAAGACATTTCTCAGCATTAATTCTGTTTATTACTAATTTGTTATTTAAATTGGTCCGTTATTATTTTAAGATGGTGACTATATAATATATTTGTATAGCTCCTAGTGTTACCAATAATTTGTAAATCGAATAATGAATTTTTATAAAATGTCTATTGTTTCTGAAATCAAATACATAAAAGTCGTTGGATCATCAGCCATTAGGATTAGTCTATATTCTACCATAAATGATAAATATCGCCGATTAACCTTGATGAACCGGTTATGCTAAACAATATCTCGAACAAAATAAGCGAACTTTATTTAGCAAAATCAAATACGAGAAATTAAATAACTAATATTGAGTTTTTTACAATCGTTTTATCATTTAAGTCAAAATCTTAAAGATGAGTGATTCTCGTGATATTTTTAAGCCAATGTTTTTGACAATCTGTGTAGATAATAATGATGTGTGCCGTTATAGTCAAGCGATTAGTTCAAGTGATAACTTCTCGTTCGGCGTGTTGAACACTTTTTAGTAGGGTAAAATCTTATAGATTTGCGTAACCAACATGCCAATCCGTTAAGAAGTCAAAAATTTCATTTTTTTTTTGGAATTTCATAATATTATCTTAAGTTTTCATTATTATCGACAGTCCCTATTACTTCCAATTTTTCAGAGCTGTCTTTGTCTTATAGGAAAATTCACCTTTACGAATTCATCATTCGAAGTGTAGATATTAAACAGTTCCCCAATTTGAATATGAAGTTAATTTTTAAGCTTTCGTAAATCGCCATTACTATTTTTGAATGTTGTTTGGGATTAAAATTTATAGTCTTTATTGGGTATATTTGCCAGCTCTTATAAGAGCTGACGGTATATACGTTGGTCTACAAAAAATGATTACTGCCATGTTACTGACCTCTGCGTTCATTTTGCTCGTTTTAATTTAGACCAAGATATTTCAAATGATACATGATTAATATATCTTAATTCTAGCCTTATTCGCTTTAGGTAAGAGAGGTATGCTTCACAGTGCTCTTGTCTGCACGGGTTGGTACCCGTGGTGGAACTTAGCAAAAGGAGAAACAAGCAAGATGGTTCTTGCTTGTTTCTCCTTTTGCTAAGTTTCAGAGAGAAGGCAAGTAGGCTGTGTAATTACTGACGCTGACCTATGTTGACTACACATAGAGTTGCATGAGCTAATTCCAGGTGGACTAGTTTATGTTTAGGGACGACTTCGACCACTTAGCATCAGGATTCAGGTGGCACATCTGCCAGTTGCTTATTCAATTTACATAAAAAAGGTGACTTATGACACGGAAATAAAAAAAAAACATCATGCGACCACCACGTACACGTTTTTATCAACATATAAAAACTTCATTTGGCGATGATGGTTTCAAATGGATTTCATGGGTGCTTATTTTACGCGACTTTCTTTGTTTATCACTTATCGCGAGATGCTCTCTAATTATGTATGGTATCTATGATAGTGGTGTCCCTTATTTCAACAGTTTTAATTGTAAAACTTAGCTCGAGTCTTCGTCATTTATTTAAATTATATGGTCGTATCGAACGGTGGCTAGCATCTATAAGACCGGTTCACACATCGACAGACACACACATTATAACGAAACACGTTATTGCTACACCGAGGTCCAAACCTACGAGCTTGCTCTCACTAAAACACTTTTCAGTTGAAAGGGTTTTTATTTTCTCTTTGCACTCCACTCTAAAATGTGAAACAGTAACATAAACATGACGTATACAGATAAATAATTCCTATTTATATAAAATACGAGGAAACACGCGACCATAATGATAACCTGCTGCATTCAACAAGTTAACGGAGTTATCTTCCTCCGTTATCAATTTTGGGAAACATTTATATTTATTGTATGACATAAAAGATCTGATCAAGATAAATTTTGCTAGGATTTCCATTAAATCAGGACCATGATCAGGGATTAAGGCGATAAACCATTTCAACATCATCAGCCTCTATCCGTCTACTTCTGAACATAGGCCTTCCTCAATGAACCAAGACTTCCGATCCCTTGATTTTTGGCACGAATAAGTCTAACATCAGCTTTTTCGTATTTATAAGATTAGATATCTAAAATAATATTATTCTAAAAATATATAGACGCAAATGTAAGAACGTCAGCATCATTGACTCCATGTTACGCTTGTTTACCGCATTACTAAATAACATAGAGTTTGTGAGTTGTTTTTCTATTTGATTTTTCACACCAGAGAGAACCGCGTTGCTTTATGGATTTTTCGGTTCTAGTTTCTAATATAAGAGAACTCTATGTAAGGAGTGTGAAAATGCAAAATTATGAACCGCCCACAATCAATCATATTACTTTATATTCTTTATTAAATCAACTATCGACAACATTAATTTTAAGTGGTAAATTCACAATTTATTCCTCGGAAACCATAACAGAATACCTACTTCTCTGTTTGAAAAAGTTTGTTTAGTATCAAAATAGTTCATAATACCATCAAATTGAGTAAATGACTTATAAAACATGTTTGGCTTCCTATTTTTTTATAATATCATAAGGAGGCAAAGGGCAGTCAGAGCCTTATAGTGACTATCGACGCGACGCCCATAGACATCCGCACGAACATATATACGCATACAGATGCGTAACTTTTTTTTCCCCTATCCTCTCCAATAGCCCACCGGAGACTTGGTGCAACGCGACAGCATAACTGTCACTTTACGCCGGTATTACGTGAGCAAGAGGTACCCGGTCGTGTCGGCCCAATTCGACTGCAAAGCAGCATGGCACTACCTTCACTAACAAATATCTTCAAACCTGCTTCTGTTATTTTTATATGAAGTTTTTATATTTATTTTTAGAAACTAGAACCGCTAAATACGTCATGTTGCGTATGTAATATCGGCATATTGTTATTTGACACACTTAAAAAGAGAGCACACCTGCCCGAGGCCTAGAGGCGGCGTTGTATTCAGCAAACCGTGAACAGCCACAGCCCCACGACTTAATGCTTCGACGGTTACCAATCCTACATCTCCGACGAATGGCTTATTTACTAACAACCATCGTCGTGTTACATAAAAAATGCAGTGACACCCGACTCTATTTACTTATTAATTGTATGATAATTTAATACCAACATAGGAATAAAATTAAAACATAATTAGTTCATCATTAATGATTGCATTTTTGGAATATCAAAGAAATAAAGGACTTTAATTATTAGACTGCTAATTAGAAGAAATAAAAAAAGAAAGATTATGTATGCGATGAAAAGTCAAGTACGGATACATAAGTTCCTTTAAATAGGAATTAACATCACTCGGAACACATTATTGGAAAGCTATGCTATGAATGTTAGCTTTTTTTATATAGTGTTCTTCTATACGACCTTACAGAATGGGCTATTCTGTAAGGTCCGCGGTGATATTATGACGAATTTGCCAAATTTTTATTCTTTAAAAATCGACTTTCAATCTATATAAATAAAGTTCGCTTTCGAATTGACGTAAAGTAAGCTCTATCACTTAGGTGAAGCTCGATTATCGAAATGGTTTTTTACAGAATAGCCCTACAGGACAATAGAACAGACAGTCGGTTCACTTGATGGTAAGTGATATAGTGATTCATAGACAACCGCGCTGAAGGCCTATCAGAATATGCATCGATGTTGTAAAACATTTGTGAAACCTGTAATTGAAATATATATTTTTGAAGCCCTGATGATAATAAGAATTTAATATGGCTACTGGATTATGTGCACTTTTATTCAAATATAACTGGCACAACACCACACAATGCTCTGCTTTATAAAATACTTCATTCACAACTATCATAATTGTAAAATTAAAGAGATTTACTGCAGATTTAAAATGTTTCCTACAGCTCGATTTAAAGACAGAAATCGCTAGATGGTTTGTAAAGGAAGTTATTCATAAGTATTTTATGGGAGATACCTACTAGAAATATATTGGGCAACTGAAAAACGAAACGCTATTTCTGATCTTCTTGGTTGTTGGTTTATCAGTACTGAATCCTGTTGCGTAGAGGTCCCGATACTCAAAGATCCTCATTTATATTAGGTAAGAGAAGTCATTCAGACACGTAAATTTATACGCATATCGTTTTAATGTTCGCTTCATGCGTAATAAATGTAGGTACTTATATAAAAATATGTATATAATAATGTACATGGTTTCGATTCATATATTGTTGGTATACATATATAGATATATATAATAAATATAGGTAAGTATATACATATTCCTACAATATATGAATAGAAACCATGTGCATTTTCTTTTCATTTCCGATTTCTTTTAAAACACGACGTATATACTACTGAATTAATTTTCATATTACCTATATGCAGTTTATGCAGTTAGCATTATGGCTCAGTTGAAATATTAAATTAATTAAAAGGGAAAAATGTCGTCTGACTATTATTAGTGATCTTAGTGCACGAGGACAACGGCTAGTTAGAAATAAATGTATGAATAATTTCAAGCTGTTGGGAAAATGCAACAACTCTAAAACATATTTAACAACAGGTTAGACAGCATAACTTACAGCCGATAGGTACTTAGTACTTAAATAAATTAGATTAGGACTTAATAAATATTTATTTATTGGTTACTATTTTCATAAGAGATATTATCTGGTTATGTTTGTACCTATATTGCAGGTTATTTGGCTAACAAAATATATAGTTTATGTCATCTGTGAAACCCAAATCAGAACAATATAACTTTGTAAAATAATTTATTCGCATTGTTCCATGAAAAGAACATTCTTTTCATGTATCAATCAGCAGTCGAAGCTTCTCGGTTAAGAAGATACGTTGCCCTTCTTTCCGCTCGGCCCTCCAGGCCAACAGAAATTAACAGACCGCATGAAATGCGACAGCATAGCTGCCTATTTTATCAATCTAGTTCTAGTGTAATCATAAAATACTTCCCTCCAAACTAAAAAATCAACTAAAAAAAGTAGTTTATAATAATAGATGATTTACACCGACAAGATATGTAGGACGGTAGACGGATCAATAGGTAACACTACAAGTATCTTACTGTTTTGTCCAATAAAACAGCATTGCTGTATTTAGAAGAGAAGGGCAGTGTTATTACTGTCACCGCGACTTAACATCTAATGTCTCAGGTTAGGTAACACATAAATAAATTGCTTGGGCTAGTTTCAGTAAAATTTGTTTATGTTCATGGGTGACGTCGACCATTGGGTACGTTTGCCAGTTTGTTTTTGCAACTTAGAGAAAAAAAAATGTACCGGACCATCAAAACACATAACTGCGTAATAGATATAATACCTGTTTTGGAACTTACTCGTAGTACCTAACGCAGGGGTTTTCAATCAATGTTTCTTTTATGCAAACGTGTAGGTACTTTACATATCTTTTTTAATTTTACTTAGGGTAGAACAATATCCGTAGTAGATAGTTTTAGTATTTGTATATTGTACATACTATAGGCATATGTGGTGCCAATAGAGTTGAATCAGAATATATATATATTTTTTTGTTACAGGTTTTTAATTTTGTCTCGAGAATTTTTGTTATTTTTTTCCTTCTTTTAATAACCTGTCTGCTATTGTCATGCTGGCTTACCTATCGAAACCTTCACATATAGTGGTCTGTCCAAATTAAATGTAAACAACCTAAGGTCGGTATGATTAACCAGTCAGTGCATTTAAATAAAATATAATCAAATTTTTACTACTGAAATGATTTTATATTGCTCCTATGTTAAAAAATGTGTAAATCGGATAGTTTACGGGGAGTTTTTCTACATTTCTTTCTTTAAATACGTACAGTACGTACATTTTAAGTTTACTCTTGGTACTGATACAGCGCTTGTGCTATTACCACAATATATTTATATTAAATAAAAATGGTCAAAGCACTGTACTTAGTTATATTCAATTTTGTTAGTGTAGTATAAAGAGAAGAGCAAAGCTCTTAAATAGAGAGAGAGAGAGTATACAGGGATGCAGTTTTTGTATCTGAAGGCAAATAAAAGACGTACGTGGATCATCGCACGTTGTGCAGAAGGTGAGCGCGCTGGGGCGGCGGCTGGGGCGCCGGAGCAGCAGCCGGCTCGCCGTACACGCTCGGGCTACGGGCGCGGATCGAAAGTTCGATGCAAGATCGAGCGCGCATATGTAAATATCGGCACATTTACAAGCGAAAGGGTTCACCAGAGCGGCGCACTAACGCAGCGTTCCGCGGGAACCAGTCCGGTGAGATTCCTTTGACGACCGATAGAAAAATGTCGAATAAGCTTCAAATCCATCACTAGCAAGTGTCTGGTGCGCGACGCGGTCGCAACTCGACTGCCGCCCTCCGCTCGCCACTGCTCTGTTGGTATATTTATCGCTTAATTACTAAACTCGTCGGTATAACAATTACGAATAAGCTCGCTAAGAGGCAAACTCTGCATGCTAGCGGAAGGAGAACATGTGGAGTACGGCGCTACCGAGTCTACTCTCGCCTGTTACGTCACACTTCACACCAACGCGGTCGCCGAGCAGCCTTCAGATTTGATAATTCAATATTATTTTTATTATTTATCCAATCCGATATTCTTATACTAAAAAATGTTACCTAATTACTATTTCAAATAACATATAGTCAAGTCGTATACAACTGTTTGTTAGAATTATCTTATATCTAGAAAAAAATACGTACTATTTGCTTGTTTTTGAATATTTTTTCTTTGTTGATAAAATAACAATGTACTTGTTTTTCTTAAAAACATGAGACTTCTTTGATGTGTTGTTAAGCTAGCTAATGTAGCTTGTAGAAAGACTCACGGAACCATCAAGTATATCAGAAACTTTGTTGTTTGATAGTGTCGCTTAAGGGGAATTTCTTACTAATTGCCACGCTAACAAGCGAATAGGCAATCACAGAATTGGGTCACACCGGTTCCTACATACCTAGTCGATCCGCAATACGGCAATCTTATTTGACTATCAAGAACCAGTGCAGCTATCATTGTTTTTGTCAACTTCTATACCATAATTGCATCATTTTACTACTCAATGAACCGTATATATTTTTTTAACTAAAATTTATCGAATTTTGTGCTGTTAGATATGGCTAGAATGGACAGTGTCCTTGTCTATGTCGTATACAGTTTAGTAAGTATGGATAGCCGGCTGAAGTCATTTTATTAGACCGAAAATAATATATTTTAAAATTAAAATAAAGGGTACGCCCCTTTATTTTTTATATAATAACATATCTTATGCCTTATTCTTCCTCTAAGCTTTATAGTTTATTGGAAAAACGTTTATATGCGTTAAACTTGTCGTAAACGTTAAAATGAGTGAATTTTGTCACTTACAAAATATATAAATTAGACATGAGTCACACCTAAGCTTTTTACTTACGGTTTACAAAGTTTAAAATAATTTACGACATACATTTATTTATAAATATATTATGTTATTATTATTTTCTAATATTTTCGCGAATTTATCATTATTTTAACTACCCGGGCTATAATCCATTAAAGTTTTTTTATTCTAATGAGTACAATAATTATTAGTAAATTTAAGGAAACATTTTTAAGTTACACAAATAAAGCTGTATTGTGTCTGACTTCTGTCTATCTCAAATGGATTACATTTTATAAAGAAATAAACGGTCTGATGGGAAACTTCAAGGCTAACGGTCGTGTTTTTTCTGTTTTCCGTTAATCAATTATTATTTCCAGTTTTGTTATTTCGGAGTGGTTTTCTATAGTGTTTGGTTTAAAAACGCAATCTGTTTATATTGTGATTGGTTCGCGAATGCTGCGGAAAATTGTTCTGGGGCTGTTTTCTGTATGGGACTGTTTCGGCGGTATTATATATAGTGACTGTTCTGGTGGTTTTCTATAGCGTTTGTCTTCAAAACTCGATCCATATATTATAATGTGATTGGTTCGCAAATATTGTGGCGGACTGTTTCGGAATGGATGGATTTGGAGTTATAATTGATTGATGGTGACGTAAGGGACGGGGCCCTCCCTTGGCGTTTCCCGCCATTCCTTCTTCTTCACACAAAATACGTGTGAAGTAGTAATAAAATAGTTTACGTCAGACATGGCAGGATGGCCTCTGGCCTTAGCCGGTTCCAACAGGAACAAATATACGAAAAAAAAAAGAAATAAACTGCGATGACACTGGCAAATAGTTAAAACTCATTGCCATAAAAGAAGAAAAAAAAACTGCGATAAAATTCATCAAAGTTTGTTTCATCCTAATGATATAATTTACTAAAATACATTTCACTTTAATTTATATTTTAATGCCTTCACGGGCGTCGGAGTACAGTTCTTCCCGAATCCAACAGGAATTGAAATAACAATAAAATGCGACAGAATAGGTAGCATGGCCTTAGGTCTTATGCCTGTTTCGATAGGAACAAAAAAAAACAAAAAGCCTGGGAGTAGGGTTTTTTATTTTTGTATACAAATCACAAAGTAAATAGGATTTTTTTGTTAAATAGCTAAAACGGTTCAAGCTTAAAATTTGTGATAATTATAAGCCATTCATGGATACGTATTTAAAGAATTGAAAATCATACTCGTGTGCTGTGACAAATTTGGTTCCTCAGTACATATGAAATGCTAATTTGTAAAGTGTTCTGATATTAAGGTTTCCTTTACTGTATAATTGACTTGCAATCATGGATATACCAGTTCAAATAGCAATACGGCTAAAACCACCAAGTATTGCGGATTCGTTGCAATGCATTTTTAGCAATCCTGTAACGCAAATTGTGATAACAGAAAATGGCCAAACTTTTCACGTCAACAGAGCTTTGCCAATAGATTGTTCCCAAGTTCATTTATTTAATTCATTTATGATACCCCAAATTAATTGTTTTTTGGATGGCTGTGATACATCTGTTGTTATATTTGGCCAGCCCAAATCTGGAAAAACTTATACACTATTTGGACCAGGTATGTTAAACTAGATATATAGAAAACTTATTCTGGTATATATATTTACATCACTATTAGTGGTATCGGTGGCATAAAGATCTTTAGCATAACTGAAATTCTAGTGTAATTACTAACACAGAGCTTTGCCTTTGCCTGATGGCAACGGATTCAATGATATAATGACTGGTCTGATAGTTTCTATGCTCATTTAATTATCAATACAACTGATTATGAATTACAAAAAAAATTGTAATAATGTTTATATTATTTTAGTATCTCATGTTATTTTTTTAAGGTTTTGAGTGCATACACAGTGAAGGTGATCAAGGCATAATACCTAGGTTTTTGTCAGAAATATTTCACAGGCTGGGTCAAATGCCAGAAAGAGAATTCATATTGCACATTACATGGATGCAAGTTATAAATAATAACATATTTGATGTGTTGGGAGCTGGATTAGTGAGATGCTGTAATGTAGAGGAAGCTTTTCAGTATTTACAATTAGGCTGGAGGCAAAGATGCCATGGAAATAATCATACAGTTTTCACTGTGAGTATGGAACAGAAATGGGTTGGCACAAATGGTGTCCTAAATCATAGAATGTCAACGGCCAGTTTTTGTGATTTAGCTGCATATCCTGAACCAGGACTATTTGCTCTGGAGAATATAATAAAAGAATTACTGGCAGGCAATCCACCAAAACAAATAAACTATGATTCGTGTATTTTAACTGCAATGCTGAAAGATTCATTTGGTGGTAGAGCATTTACTTGGGTAATAGGCTGTATTAGCACAGAACCCGATGATTATCAGGACACTTTGAAAATTCTGAATTTGTGCCTGTGCTGTAGAGGAATAAAGAATTTTGTTACTGTTAATCTATTTGCTGATAATAATACTCCTGTTTATAATGATAAAGTGTCATTACCTGTAGACAATACTTTTAATTTGCAATTTGCTACAACACAATGGATAAAGTTGGTGTCAAATGCAGAAGGTCTTTTCAACAAAATTTTACAGTCAAAGTCATTATCAGAAACAGATATGAACCAAGTCAGTGAGTGGTTGTTTTTAAAAGCAGAGTGTGATGAATGCTTAAACAGTGATATCACAAAAGAGAATAAAGATAGTGTCACAAAACAAGGTTTACCCAGAATAGCCGAAGACACTGAACCAAGTGAGCCTAGTGAATCTGATGTTGAAAGTGATTCAGAGGACAGTGACTCAGAAACTGTATTTCAAGATAAACTTGAAAAATTCATGGAATACTTTAGAGAGAAAAATGATCAACTGTTTGCAAATAGATGTGAAGAATACCTAAATCATATAGACTCTGATGACATAACAATTTCAGAGACTAGCGGATCACAATCATTACCAATTTTGACATCACAATCAATCTCAGGGCGACGGAGGACTATTCAACCTGGTGAAAGCATATCCGGTGCTCAATTAGAATTATTAAGAAAGGTTGCTGCTAAGGCAATATCACCAGAATCTCAAAAAATCATTATTGAAGCTCACAAAAATGATGTAGATCCAGAACCAAAATTAATTGAAAGGGAATTGATCAAAATGATTGAGAGTCCCAAAAGCTTAGAAATATGCAAAAAATACAAAATTACAAAAGAAAAGTATACTCAAAAACAGATATTGGCAAGAAAACTTTCTAAAGAAATAAGTAGCAGTCAATCACAACTAAAAGAATTAATAAATCTCTGCATAGCAAAACAGAGACTCATTGATGATCTATCAAGAACAACTGGTGCTAGTCAAATTGATCATGACACAGTGAAGGAAATTAAAAGACATGAAATTAACTTAAAAACTTATAAAAAACAAATAGAACAAATTAAAAGACAAATAAAAAAAGACGAAAAGCGTAAAAATACACTAGATATAGAATTACTAAAAGATAAGTTGAAATTAGATGATCTCTCCGAAACTTCTGTTGAGATTAAAGATAAGAAAGTAAATTCCATAAAGCATTTTACAAATAGAATTACTCAGTTAGATAGTATTTTAAAGGAAAAAACCAATGATCTCGCAAATTTAGATTTATCTAAAGAAAATGAACTGCTATTGAGGAAAGAGATAAAAAATTTGCGTAAAACAAGAGAATGTTTACATGATCAACGTTGCAGCTTAGGTCACAAGAGAAAAGTATATAAATCACTTTCTGATTCTGAGGTAAGATTATTTCATAGACAAATACTGTATCAAATTTAAAATCAAAGTCAATTTCAATTATTTATGTTCAAAACATCAACCAACAAAGTACCTTATTGAATCAAGACTGCCTACTGAGAAGAAATGACCAAACAAATTCAGTGGTAGTCATCATAATTTGTTACTTTATTATAAGCATGCTCATTATGGAAGTATAATTTCTCGATGAACACTACATAAAATCTATTACATAGATAATATGATATTAAATAGATTGATGCCTGCAATAATTAAACCCTACGTATTATTCTGATGTATAAACTATATTATTATAGTTTCGTTAAAATCCTTTATGTAGTTTTTATGTAAAGAAACAAGAAACATCCATACAAACAAATATGTGTAAACATATTGTGTTTATAATATTAGTAGGATTTTTCATGCGTGACAATGTATGCTACTGTTCATATTTCTAGTATCGCATCTCTCGCATCTCTTCGCGTTCAATTTGCGTCAAATAACAATATGCGGATTCGTTTTGGAAAAATGTGTTCCAGAATTTGGAAAAAAAAACTGACAGATGTCATTACACCTATTTATGAAGATACATTTATGATAATACAATTTATATTTATCCATTTCCACAGGAACGTAAGTTACTTGAGTGTGAAGAGGCCATAGAAGCAATAGATACAGCGATAGAGTATAAAAATAATTTAATCTGTGGTAACTCGCCATCTGCATCACTTTCTGACTCACAAGACAATAAAGATGCAAGAACTAAAGGCGAGCAAATGCTAATGGCAAGACTAGATAAGCTATCTCATGACGAAATGAAGTCTTTACTCTACAGATATTTTCAAAAAGTAAGATATAACTAGACTTAGTAGCTGTATCTTCTTTATGTTTTCTAATTGCTGGTATTATAATATAATTTAATTAACAATCTAAACTAAAATAGTTTCTTTATCAAACTGATTATTTCAGTCCCTATAGTAGTATAGTGACATTTTCAAACTATCATAGGTAGTGGACTTGCGTGGAGCGTGCGCTACGTTGGAGAAGAATGCTAGTGCGGCAGCGGAGGAGGTGGCGACGTGGCGTGCACGCGCCGTCGCCGCCTGGAGACACGCCCAACGCCTACGTCCGCCCACCCATAATAGGTTTGTGTTTATTGCAACTTTGTATTGTTTTAGTATGTCTAAATAAGACAAAAGAATCCAAAATTTAATATCTTAGGGTGTGATTGCGTTAGTTTACTGATTGTGACATTATTAATATAGATTTATTCTATTTAATTCTGTCACATTTTATGCTATTGTCTTATTTCCTGAAACACCCACATAAGGTCTCTCTTATCTTAATCCTTAACGTTTATTAAATTTCAGATGTTTGGATGGTGGAAATGCAAACAGGCTCCTGTCTCTGGGTATGACGACTGATTCTGAAACATCCGATGATGCAATGCGTTTGGTGGACCGCATGAGACAGTTTACTAGATATCATCCAGTAAGTATTTTTCCATCAGAAATATGCTGTAAAAATTGTTCAATTTTATTAATAAGACAATTGACAATTGTATTGTAATTTATTCGGTCAATGCTATCTAGCATTGTCAATATAAAGTTATCAATTTAAAATAGAGGAAAGGAGATTTATGAAAAAGGAACTCTTTTTTAGCTTGCTTTAGCTTATTTCTTTTTATAAGCTCTAGTGCCTTCAAATATTTAAAACAATACTATATACTATGTGGAATTATTAAACAATCGTTTCTTGCGATAGTTGCACTTATCATAAATTGAAATTATTTACTTTTATTTATTTCAGGTTCCCGTGATTCCAAGTCAAAATTTGAGACAGTTGATGCCGGCTACCAATTTACCCACAGCTAAAGTAACGAAGGAGAAGAACAAATTGGTTATTGTACAACAAAATAAGAAAAAGTGATACAGGCGTATATTTTTATTTTCGTCTTTTAATTTTATATTGTTCTTAATGATCACTATTTATTCAGTTTTAGAATTTCAACATTTTTACATTACAATGGTCTATTAACCTTTCTTATGCTTTTGTATTGTCAGTGTAACTTAAACAAATTTTACCATTTACTCATCTAAATTTAGATAAGTTTATTTAAAAAGAACCAAATAATTTAGGAACACTGACTTTATTCGTTTTTACCAGATTTTGAAGCTTTTGAATAGTTTGTTAGCATTGTCACTAAGTTAAGCTATAAATAGCGCTCAAATCGTGGTAAATTGGTCTGTATATGTTTTTAAAGTGATTATTGTGTTCTAATTAAAAAAGCGTTTGTCTCCTGAATGTAGACCGGCGATTGCATTCTCCATATTAAAATGAACAGTTTTCAATAATGGAAAAAATGTATCATGATAGCGTTACTAATGTGTTGTATATTATGACAAATTTTGTGCCGTGCTTTCGTACGAATACTGGTTTGAAATTGTATTTAAATAAATAAGAGAGTAATTTCAATGACGGCGCAAATTACATGATTGTATTTTTTTTTAATAAGTTGTAAGTACTTAAGGATCAAACGAATTTTACAAAAACGAAGTATGTATTCTAAAAATAATACAATCAATTTGTGGTAATTTTAGTCTAATGATATGTTGCGTGTAGGGCATTAATTTCTTATAAATATGTAAATAAAAAATTAGTTTAATATGAAAATAATGTCTTTATTAAATTTGTAAACATTTTGATTATTTCATAGTTTTTAAAATGTTGTGAAATTATACCTACTTATATACTGCCATAACTAAATATGAAACGAAAACTCGGTTGACAATATACTGTGTACATATTCGAGCTGTTATAATAAGTTTATTTAAATACATATATTTATACTGATTTATAATCAGTTGCTTATGAGAGGAATTTTTCGAAATTCTTAGAGCGTGTAGTAAATTTGATACATAATATTTTAATATTTACACTCATTATGCTGTTATATTGCACTTAAACCATCATTTGAAATTCCACGGTATGCACAGGACGCCTTCCGATAGTACTGAGTAGTAGTGCGTTACGTACAAGATATTTCCGTGCAGATTCTGTAACAAAAAAGAGGGAGACTGGTGATAGAAGTGAATAATTATGAGATTATAAAATTTTAAATTTTGGAACTAAAACTTTATAATAAAGTTTCAATGTGCTCTTTGGACCCGCCGCTTAAATGAATGCACATAATTTTTTCTCTTTTTTATCTTCACAAATTGATATCTCCTTTCAACTTTCGTAACGATCTCGTCAAACGGCAGAAGTGTTTACTTCAAAATATATAGCAATATATGATATATTGATTGGTTAAATATTATTTCATTATAAAATTAATATTTACTTGTGACTGAACTTTAGGTAGTTTTGACCAAAATTTAATCTTTACAATGGTTATGCATAAGGAAGCATTTAATAAAATACGAACAGTTTAACTTGGCCGAACGAAGTTAGTTACGATATACAAGTAAGTCATGTCTATGACGTTTCTTGTAGCAAAGAATACATACGTACATGGAAGGACAGTTCTTAATGATTTTTGTGCAGACATTTTCGGGGACTAGTCCCCAGTTCGCACTCGTCCGTTCTCGTAGGCTCATACGCTGGGGACATCGCGGTGTCTCGTCACGCCGCCAAGCGGACGGTTACATCGCAGAGTTTGTCCTCAAAGCGCTCATAAGAACTGGCCTTCTATGTACGTCTGAATTCTTTGCTTATAGTCACTTTTATAGACAAGATGGCGCACGCTCAAAACTGAAACTACCTTCAATTACCAAGTTAAACTGCTCGGGATTAATGTAGAACCATATTATGGGCAACAAATATTATGACTTAGTGATAACAATTGGTGGTATAAGTAGTGAGAAATATTTACCAAAGGTAAAAAAAACTTCTCTTTATTACAACTTTTTTAGTCAAATATAATCTTAAAATTAAATAAATTTTGCCTCGAATACAAATTGAATATGAGAATTTGATTAGGGCACTTTGTTAACAATTAAAATGTAATATTTACACCTTTTTCTTAATATCAAACATAGATAGGTGTTCCCATAAAATGTACTTTTACGTGATTCAAATTTAATTTAATCAGTATTTTATTTAGATTTTTTTTAATTTGTTCATTAAAAAACGGTTAGAAATTGAACATTTGACAAAGTAAAGAAATTATTACCGCCTATTAAGATTATATAATGATTGTAATATGTTCAAATTAATTATTTTTAACGAATGCAATTTGTTGGAGCACCCATAATAGACTGCCAAAAATAAAGCAATCCTTATTAGCTTTATAGCATGTTTAAAAGCACAGCTGAACCTGTCACTTTATCAAGGATAACTGTTAAGGAATGAATTATACATGTTAAAATTTATTCTACTAGATTTATTGAAATAAAAATACTCCGAAGTTATACACTAGGAATAAACTATCATACTTTACCATTTGTAAATTATTATTGACTTAAATACGAAAGAAATTGATATTAAAAATCACAACTTTTATGATAATAAATAAGGTAGCGTTTACTCTTTTATATCTAATAGTAATTTTGTTGTGTTTAATAAAATTTCGATATATTAACTAAAAATGTGCATTATTTACCTTATTTATCTTATCAACTCTAGTGAGGAGGCGCTGGCAACACAATATCATTAGTCCCGGTGTGATGCTGTCGTCTTTGTACAAGTCCAGGAGACCAAATCTCTCTTTCACCTCAGCATACAAAGCTTTCTCTATATGTTTATTTCTACGAATATGATATTAAATAAGGAAAATTAATCATGGATCATCATACTACACCCTAGCATAGGTAAGCACTGTCAATATTTTTATGATGTGGAAGCACCAATTTTATTCAATGAATAGCTGTAACTTTGTATATAATATTATCTAGTCGCCCTTAAACTGCTATAAGTAGCGTTTTTCCGCACATTGCTAGGCATAGCCCTCCTTCAATGAACGCCAAGCCTATTTCCGAAACAATGTCAAAAAAACTACATTAAACTGTCTTTCGACGTCATCTAATATTGAAAATATCTCTATGTAGAACAGTAAATATTACATGCTATACTCGGTGAGAAGTTGCGTCGCTTCGTCGATGTGGTTGCCGATGAAAGCTATGAGCTCTTCGGCGGGACACGACGACGGCGTTATAAACTGACCCGTCGGAGATACCATCAATGGACCAGCTTCTCTGGAATTATTAAAGTTACAAAAAAAAATGGTTGTCTGTAAAGTCGGTTTACGGCCGGTAGTTTTACGTGACAACGTCAAACATTACATGCAGCACGAACCGAACTGAGCCGATCATGCCTCGCGTCTCGCTTGCGGAACGTAACAATAAGCTTAACGGGCCAATGACGTCATCTTTTTCGTGCATGCAGCCCGTAGTATCGAGTTGTTAGACCTTGTCACGTCAAAACTGAACACATAGCTAAAGGTAAAAATATTCAACAAGTCTTCTTCTTTGGCCTCGCCTTTTCCCGTTACGCGGGGTCGGCTTTCCCAATCATGCGACGCCAAGTGGTCCGTCGCTGTGCGTCCTCTTCCCGCAGACCCAGTTTTTTCATGTCCCTCTGGACATTCGTCAGCCAAGTGGTCTGAGGTCTTCCTCGACCTTTCTTTATAGTAGCCATAGAAAGGCACTTCCTCACGATATGATCTTCCGTTCTACGTATTATGTGACCGAAAAAATATTCAACAAGTTATTTCGATATATTATCATTGCTGTTGGAGCTTCGCCTGCGTTAAGAGTTTCCAGCAGTATCCCGATTAATGCTGATTATTTTTATAGACCTGCCTTATCAGTTATCAGTATTTGCAATAAAATATTGATTCGTAAGGTAGGTTCCCTTGTTGTAGTATATCAATTGACTAGCTATTGGCATTATTTGACAAGAGATATTTGAGAAGTGATTTTTTTCAGTGGATACCATTATCACCTTACACCACTTTATAGTTCAGTTTCTTAATGTGCGCGCTTGAATTTGTCAAAACGCAAAACTTGTCATTACGAGAATAAATGTATCAGCAGAAGATCCGAACCTAAATCGTTCTGCATGGGACTGGAAATAGCGTGAGCCCTATTTTATAACAAATTTATTGTATTAATTAAATTGTAAAATAGGTCTTATTCTATTATCAGCCCGTCGCAAGACGATTTAGGTTCGGAACTTAGGCCATATCTTTAACCTTAATACCTCGTCTGTAGAAGTTTTATTACGTAATAAATCATTTAAATCAACAGCACTTACGGCTCCACTACGATTTCATATTTCTTCAACGACTCTGGAATCGATTCAGGAAACTTTTTGCCACGTCCGTAAAAGTCTCCTATTGAGGTAATCAACTGCCGCAGATGACTACAATATTGCGTGGCAGACACTTTTGGCATGAACTTCCTGAAATATTTATACGTAATTATTGTGTATTTAAAAGTTAAAACGTACCTACTTATCCATTTATTAAAGCTATTCTCCACATTGAGAATATAATTATATCTAGATAATAAGATGACATACCTTCTACGTATATGTATATTTCTCAATATACTAGACAGAGCTTTCTCGTAATTTGGTATTTCTGTTAAGGCACTATCCTCTTGACTCACTTTCTTGATAAGCTAAAAAATACGATAGATATTAAGTAAGCTATAGGCTAGCTACAATTTGAAATAAAAGTAATATTTAAGTAATTTAATGACTCTTTTTAATTATTGTAAAAATTTATTAGTTCCAGAACCATTTTTATACATAACTCAATGATCCATGGCGTTAAAATTATAGCTCTCTTTTAAATGAAATCACACACCATCTTTTTCTATATCATAGTTAGTATATCATAGTTGTCTTACAAAATAGACTGACTATACTTCATCATCATTAATGAGCGTTTATCTGTCCACTGCTGAACATAGACCTCCCTCAATGAACTATAGACCATATTCGAGTGATAATAATCCAAATATTATACACTTACTGAGAGCCATTCATTTCGAACGTCAATAATGTTGAGGAAGACATCTCCATCCAAACTAACACCAGTGAATTGACCAAAAACGATTGTTCTACCTGAAAATAGGTATTATAATATAGCATATATAATGACGGCCGGCTGGCTACGTGGTCAGGTTTACTGGACACTTAAGGCAGCAGTATCGTGTATGATCCCAGATGCAGATAATATTTTGTATGATCAATATAGATTGATTGCACTGGGCCGTGATTGTGCACATATGTTTATGTATTTATTTAAAGGGAAGTAATTAAATGAACGGCATTATAAATTTTGGAGGGGCAAAAAAAATCGGCATTTAAATAATTTGGTTGGCATACAAAGATTTTGTACGCAATAAAATAAAGCTGGTAGCAATTCTGGTTCCGCAAATAATTTTGATAATGGTCGAAAATTAAATCATAAATAAGCAGCTTACAATATTATGACCTCGCATAATAAACATTCATCGGGCAAAATAATTACTTGAGCGGCACATTTCTTTGCATTACATTTTATGTCCTGTGTTCACACCGGTGTAGGTTTGCGCTATTTACCGCTAGATGGTGTTGTAAGTATGTTATTGAATAAAATTATAAAAATTGAAGAAGAAATTAATAAACTATATTATCATTCTTAATAAAAGACTAGTGAATTAATTCAGGTCATGACGTCGTCAAATCCTGTGTTCAGCAGTGGTCCGTCCACTAAAGGCTGATAATATGATGATGAAATTTTTTTCTTCAAGATTTCTGGTTCCGCAAATAATTTTGATAATGGTCGAAAATTAAATCATAAATAAGCAGCTTACAATATTATGACCTCGCATAATAAACATTCATCGGGCAAAATAATTACTTGAGCGGCACATTTCTTTGCATTACATTTTATGTCCTGTGTTCACACCGGTGTAGGTTTGCGCTATTTACCGCTAAATGGTGTTGTAAGTATGTTATTGAATAAAATTATAAAAATTGAAGAAGAAATTAATAAACTATATTATCATTCTTAATAAAAGACTAGTGAATTAATTCAGGTCATGACGTCGTCAAATCCTGTGTTCAGCAGTGGTCCGTCCACTAAAGGCTGATAATATGATGATGAAATTTTTTTCTTCAAGATTTTATTTTGTTTCAGTTTCGTAGATTTATGTAGATAGTAGATAGATTATGCAGGTATTAAAAATTGTAGGTGGTGTGTAAAATAAACAAGCAGTTCAAAAATTTGCAATATTCAATTCAATCATTACCTCCAAAAATCAAATCAAATTAAAACATTCAATACGCAAGAATGGATCCACAATTTTAAGGTTATTTTTAATAAGACGTACAGCTCTACGGTTAACACTGTCCGCGAGCGCTCAGGCTGTACGCTGTAGCTCGTAAGTTCAAATCCTCTTCATACCATTAACTATGAATTTCTTCTTTTGTTTGTTTATACATTTTTAAATAATATTTTTTGATATTACAATAATTATAAATACGATTTACAAACTAAAATTTTGTTTAAAAATTGAATAAGAAATTAATAAATTATATTATCATTCTTAATAAAGGACCAGGGAATTAATTCAAATCATGGCGTCATCAAATCCTGTGGACTGGGCTATAACGCAGAATTTAATGAAAAAGAAAGTTGCTTGAAGTTATATTCATGCTACTTATATAAGCAGCACAATTTTTTTTTTTGCTTACCCTCTGAGTGCTTACCAAAATTTTACTAAACAGGAGCAGCACATTGCCCCTCTTTTAATTAATATGCCTTTCAAAAATTATTACAGCCATAAAAAATGACAAAAATTGCTACTTGATTTTAAAATGTTTGCTGAACATAAGTTGCCGCTCAATTAGCTATTTCTGCTACCAGATTATATTTTTCTGCTTACAAAAATACGAATACTATGCTAGTCGTTTAAATAACACCCTTATTTAAATATCCTACTACCCTCCACCATAACCAGAAGACAGATTGTATAGTTTATATAATAAGTAGAAGATTGTTTTCTGACTGTACTGACGAAAGAGTGTAATTCTTAAGATAGTTTATTTAAATGTAATTAATAAATACCTTTGAGATTGTCCATATATTGCGAATGTTGTGATGCCAGGGCAACTAGACTCTGTATTGCACCTCTTATGTGACTTATATTCCACCCATTATCATATTTGATCTGAAAGTTTTTTTAATTTTCTGTACACAAACTGAACTCTGCACACACTATCCTGTCCTCACTCAAAAATATTCTGTGTCATCCTTTTTTTTCGTACATGCCTTTTCATGACGATAAACAACTCAATAAAGTAAGAATTATCTAATTTGACACGGTGGTTTTGATGTTAAGATAGATATTTATCTAAATTTCGTGGATTCATTTTCTTTTATATAGATCATATTATGTAACCAAAGTCGAAAAATAAACTAGAGCCCCAACTAAATTCTTTAAAATGGTTTAATCCGTTTTTGTTGTATTCTAAATTTGAAGTACCTACCGCAGATTCATTGTAAATCATAATCAGTCAATCTCCAATAATAAAATTATTATTAAATACTACTTATAAATAGTACCTGCCACAAACCACAATACAATCATCTTACAACTACTACATACTAGCTACAGATAATGTCAGTTGAGTCCATTGAAGCAGCACCTTAATACAACAAGCCTCAATTTAAAAAGATATATGTACATTATACATATATGGTTATTCTCATAAAAGTGCCCGAACACTACTTATTTTAAACTAGAAAAAAGTATGTATATATATGCAGGCTTTACCAACTTCTTTTATACCATAGGTTTTACATAGGTCTTTGATCATAGACTGGACTTGGTTTCTTGTAGCTTGCGTAAGTTCATATTTTACTTTGGCATCTGTGCTGTTTTCATACACCCAGTCTCTGCAAAAAAAAACATGCATATACATATATTATAAAACAGTTTTAAAACCAAAAAGGTATTTATATAATATATATAATTTAGTAATATTACTAAAATTTTACTTACATAATATTGTTAATTGCTTTCTTTTCTTCTACTTTTCGTTTTATATTGGTAGCTTCTTCAAATTCAGATTTATAATTTTCATAAGCTTTTGTGAAGTTTAAATTACTAAAAATAATTAAATTTTAACATTAACAACAGTATATATTTCATGTTCAATTATTTAATAAAATCTACTAACAAAGAATAACAAAATGAAGTTTAATATTACTGCACAATTTTTGTTCCTGCACAGTTTATTTATAAAAAAGTAAGACACAGTATAATAATGGTTGTATACTTTGATGACATAAACATTTTATGATATGATAATGATTTACTTAAGAGAAACATTAAAGGTTTTTAGTAAAAAAATAAAGTGTTTACCTTTGTGGAGTGTTACTTATAGTTTTTGGGATTTTATCCACAAAACTGGTTGACATATCACAAGCATTTAAAATTTTGACAACTGTTTCTCTTACATTGCTGCTCTTCAAATCTATATTTACTAGCTTAAAGTGACCTGAAACAATCGAGAATTGGTTAATTAAAAATAGCGTAGGAAACATCAAACATATTCAAAAAGCTACATAATATCCCATTTTAGCATACCTTCCGGCATGTCCTTCTGTCTTAAATAAAATGATAAAGTTGGAACTGAAACCTGACGACTAGATTGCTGTGCTTCTAGAAGAGCACTTAATTGCTGTAGTGAGTTTTCATTTATTTTCTGTGTAAAAGAAATCATTATTTTTGTATTATGTATGTATAACAATTAATGTTTAAAATATAGTTATGTTAAAATATTTACATAATATGTTAGGTTAATTATACAATGTCAAGGAATATTATAATATTTACCCTCTGCTCTGGATACCTTCCAAATAAATCTGGATGTACGCTGAAATAAAATGGTCTTAGTGCTGTAGACACTTCAGCTGAACTAAGATATCTACAAAATATTCCTCCTACACAATTGCACCTAAAATCAAAATAATGCAAATTATAAAAACATTATATCTTGTTTTAAATATTGCACAAATGATAAAAAACAAACCTTAATTTTAATTTAGAATACATCCTGTGAACTACCTCAAGAATTGAGGATGGTTTAAAGTCAATATATACACAATATTATTAAGAAATAATCTATTTTTAATCCATGTTTTTGTTTTGTTGAGTTAAATGGACATTTGACAGTCAAATTGCTAAATTTGACAGCCGACACTCGACAGCTCGTAGACGGAAAATATGGAGCACGAGGTTGTTATACCGGATCCACACGTTTGTGGCTTGCCGCAAACTCCAATTCTCCACAAGTCACAAGCATGTGGAAGCATCGCAAGCGCTTGCGGCAAATTCTCTTTTGTTCCCTTTGGCTTGTGCACAATACCGACACTCGTCGGATCGGCCACAAATCCTCGCATACCGACGCAAGCCAAGACAACGTTTGCATTTGTGAGGGCTTGCCGAGGCTTGGCAAGCGTGTGGTTCCGGCTTTATGAAAACTTGACATTGGCAGAATGTTGCAACATGATAGTTGCAACCGCGGTCCATAAATAAAGAAGAAGAAGAGGTTGTTATACTCCGTGCGCTGTAGTATGGTGCGGGCATGGATGTAGTATAATAACAGGATGGCGTACTCGGAAAAAATGTATTTACGAAAGTGAACACTAACTCAACGCATTAAGTATTATATTCTAATGGGCATTACACAGATGCTGATCCGAGCCGAGCGGGATAGCAATATGTTAGGAGTGTGTCTCGTTCTTTTATCTTGCCAGCTTAAAAATGTATTTTATTAAAAATTTTGGCTGATCAAAAATTTCATCGAAAAAAATTGTCTTTTTAATATTATTTTGACAATTGTATGTTAAGAAATTGTAATTGAATTTATTTATTTAAATATATTTCCAATTCAAAAAGAAAACATAAATTATTATTTTGCTTATTTCTTTTATTTCTTATGGTAGCCTAGTTAAGTGTCATCTTGACATTTTGTATTGTAATGGTTGCTATGGTTACTTAAATAATTATGGTTACTTAAATATGGTTACTTTATAATGCTAAAATGCAACGTTACTGGAACAGTCATCCGCACCATGCTATAGCGCACGAGGTACATACATGTTGTATATTATACTCTGTGGCTTTGGCTATAGTCTACTGGCAATGTCAGACTGACAAATGTGAAATGTGAAAGAATTAATGTGAAATAGATAATGAGTAGTTCATAAAATAAGTATGTGATGAAATATTAATTTCTGATTATTATTCAATTTATAATAATTATGCGCCGCACTGGTGCTGTGTCTTGATTGCTTATCAACAGTTATTAACATAATATTTTTCTTTTAAATTCAACATTCATTGATCTCAGTCTATTTTTGATAATTCTAATTTGAATTTAGATTTATCTATCTATAATAATTCCAGTATGTACATAACCGTACTTTTTTAAGAATATGTATTGTTATTTGTTTTTATAAATTGTATTTAAAATGGAAATAATCACTAAAACTGAGTTCGTAGAACCACCGAAATTTGGTTTAAAATTATTCTTAAATCATGAGTTTCCTCTACAAAGCAAACAGATAATTATACCAAGGCCTAAACAAATTTTTGATATGATGCCACTTACAGCGAGGTAAGTAATGGTTATTAAGGTTTTTAAAAATATTTCGGCATAACCTGTACCTGAATTATATTAACATTTTCTTTAAAGGTATTTGAAATACTATATGTCTAAGAAGTTGCAGAGGAAACGTCCTATAATGGATTATATTAATATGGTTTCGGCACAAAGAATATATGGTGAGTTACTACTGTTATAATTATTAATAAAGTTTGAATCTCTACTGAATATTTTCCAAAGATAAAATATTTGTAACTCATAATAATCAAACACATAATAAGGAGAGAATGGGAAGAATCAAATACTAAGTGTTTATGCTGGATATTATCCTATATTATTAATTTCACAGGTTGCCCTATTGGTGGTATCGGAGGAGGAACTATAGGCAGAGGATTCAAGGGAGAGTTCTGTAGGTTCCAGCTTAATCCTGGACTCTATGAGTATGTGACTGTTCCTGAATGTCAGTTTATTGTGAATATACAAAATGAGAAACATGAAACAATTTTCCAGTCAGTTTTGTCTACTTACAGGTAATTCAAATTTATAAAAAATTAATACAAAAACTTGATGTAAGGTAAGATAAGTATTTTACCTAGCCAAGCGATTAATATGTTGTTTTGAATAATATCACATATAGAAATATATATTTGTTTGGGTATTTACCAAGTTTATAGTCTTATAAAAATATGGGGACCTTAATAAAACTATGAAGTGGATTATTTTTTACCCCAACACCCAAATATTCTTTAAATATATATTATATAAATATATGATAAGCAGTATAGTCATTCTAATACAGTAGAACCTTGATAATTTAAAGTCCAAGGGAGACACAACATATTTTAAGTTTTAGAGGTTTTAAATTATCAAGGGTCATATTAGTGATAGGTTAAGGGAAGGGAACATGTTATTTTTTGAAGTTATAGAGGTTTTTAAGTTATCGAGGTTCTACTGTATTAGATATTTACCCTTATCTGCAAAACACACTTTAAATGTATGTGATAAGCACTGGTGGATGGCACAGCCCTAGCCAATGTAACAAATATGTAAGTGTATACAATGTATGTGTAGTAATTTCTAATAATGTATATTAAAACCCTAATAAAAATGTACACAATTTAACAACAAAACTGTATAAGTAATCATTTTCATTTTAAAGGGAAATTTATGTTCACAGTAAACCCAAGAAGGCACCACAGTCTTGGGAGTGGAATCTGAATGGCTCCGAGTGTGAATACACTGCTTTATATCCACGGGCATGGACCACATATGATCTATCTAAATATGGTGTTAAGTTAACCTGTTGTCAAATATCACCTGTGATACCTCATAATTATAAGGTAGGTCTTTCTTTACACTATATTTGATATTAACTGAGATTTAGAGTGTTCATTGAAGGAAGCCTGTGTTCAGCAGCGGATGGATAAAGGCTGATGGTGATGATGATGGTGATATGTAAACTGTTTTTAATTTGATGTTATGTTTTCTAGTTTGTTTAAAATGAATTTGTCCAACAAAACTCATTAATTCTTTTTACACATAGGATAATTATTAAATCTTTTCTATGTTTTAGGATTCCAGTTTGCCTTGTGCTGTATTTGTATTCTCTGCAGTAAATGTTAGCAATGAGCACCGTAATGTAACTATTTCATTCACATGGACTGAAGTACTAGCCGGGGACAATAAAAAGAAAACTTTAGGTATGAATATCCTACTAATATTATAAACGCGAAAGTTTGTAAATATGGATGGTTGTTACTCTTTCATGTAAAAACTACTGAATGGACTTTTATAAAACCTTACAATGACATAGCTTATATATCAGAATAACACATCAGCTATAATTTATCATCTTACTCCCACGGGAATGGGAAGTATGTGGGTTAAACCGCCGGGCGTATATATACATATTATATTGTTATATGCTAATACTTTATTGATCTCTTAATTACAAATGATTATGATAAAATTTAAACAAGCATGGCCGTGTAATGAGCATGAATATTGTATCTCTAATTGATTGATAAGTGGTAATGATTAAGATTACATTAAAAAGTTTGAAATTTCCTATCTTTAGCTATAACACATGTGAATTTTTTTATTTATTTATGGTAAAAAATCAAATTAATTTAATATTTAGAAGATGTAATTTTTTTGTATTTAATTAATATTGTATGAGATTAACAAATCCTACGAATATTATAAACACAAAAGTTTGTGATGGATGGATATTTGTTACTCTTTTATGTAAAAACTACTGAATAGATTTGAATGAAACTTAACAAAAGTTAGCTTATACTGCATACATTAGAATAACATGTAGGCTATAAATCTATACTTATTCTAATCTGTACTCCCACGGGAACGGCAAGTACGCGGATGAAACCCCGGGGCGATTATTTTTGTTATCATCTTCATTTCTGCTGTATAAAAATTGTTTTTAGTGAGCTAATCAAATTAGGCATCAGTCATCATTATCATCAGCCTTTATCTAGCTGCTGGGTTTCTTATATCATGTTACCTTTGCAGCTAAACTTGACTTAGAGAGATATTCTGAAGAACACACATGCGGTGTGACTCTGGAACAGAGAATAGGAGATGCACCTTGTACATTTACATTGGCTAAGAGGAAACGCGATACAGAAACAATCCACGAGTCCTACTGTTTGTGGAGCTCAACAAAATCATCAAATTACATTTGGGATTGCTTGAAAAAACATGGAAAACTGCAGCCAGATCCTAGCCAAACGCCACATCCACCCAAGGTTGCTGATAAATCGAATAGAGAAAGTAAGAATGAAGAAAAAGAGAAGCAAAAGAAAATTCACAAATGTAAGCTTTGCTTCTAAATAAGATATTCCATTTCATTTAAAAGATTCTCTCTCGGTTTATATAAAATATATATTTATTACTTATAAATTAACAAATAATAATAATTAATACAATACATAAATAAAAATAATTAATACAAGTTATATTAAAAAATTAGCTTGGGCTTTAGACGCACCTCAAATTGCGCTGTTTAAACATTAATTTGAGTCAGGCATGTTTGAAACTCTGTTGATCATGTCCAATCTTTATTGATTGAACTTAGATTATGAAATAGTTTTAATGTACATAGATTATATAAATATAATGTTAACGGAAAATGTATGTTTGCAGGTGATTCTATAGCACTGTCTAGCACAATATCACTGGACCCTGGAGGAAGTGACACAACTGAGTTTTGTCTAGTTTGGGATATGCCTATTATTAAATATAAGAAAGATAAGAAAATACACAAAAGGTAATGGTTTTTGTTATTGTTATTGCTTAAAAAAAAAACTAAAGTGTCATCCCTTTATTTTTTGTCTTCAAGGTTTCTTAAATAATTAGTGTGTTATATATTTTTATAGTCTTACTATACTATTTGAATCTTTTTGTGGTGGATTCGAATCCCACTAAGTGCTGATAATTTACATAACGAATATAGATGTCTGCATTGTCTATAGGTATATCATGTATCTATTAATATAAATTTAATTTCTTAGCACCCATAATACAAGTTAACTTGTTGTAATTGTTGAATTATATTTAGTTTTATTTTTTATTTTTGATTTAAATGAATTACGATTACATGTAAATTTTGTATGCATGATAATAATAGCACGTGTTAAATCAGCTGATTAGATAGGAGCCAGTTCTGATAAGCACATTGATAACTTGGCAAGAGGTTTCATGAGTAATTTTTATTGGATTCTAAGTGAAACTAGCTATGAGATATTTAACTACTTATCCACTCAGAGTAGTGTCTTGGCCTTTTTAATAAAGAGCATGTTTTTATTGAGGAACATGTTTCATATTCATAATAATCAATAATTCCACACCAGTATTCAAAGTATCTTTTTGAATGTCAATTGAATCTTCCTCTCGATCTAAAACTAACCTACTGATAAGAGCCGGCGAAAGAAACTCACCCAAATCTAGGACCTTGGTCTGGCTAAAATACTTGTGGCCTTTTTTTATTTTTGATCTGGTTTTTTTTTCGAATGGGCATATGCTGTTGGCCTTAAGGCCTTGAAGTTTCATCGGAAACTAGCTATGGTCTTGGTCTGGTTATGATTTTCAACCAATCTATTTTCAATATAAGATTACCGATTACACACACAACGGAGGCCAATAAATATGACTTCGGTTTTTGTTGCCAATTCAATCTTATGTGGATGTTAGGATTTACAGGATAGTGGCTGATAGAATTGACACCAAAAAATTAGAAAAAAAGGAATACAAGTATTTGAATTCCTTTAAAGTACTACCCAATAATTCCTAATTAATTAAATTGAGCAAATAGATAAAATGTAGTCGTGTTAATTTTGCATAAGATACAAGTTTGCTTTTGTTTTGGCAGGTTTTATACAAAATATTTTGGTAGCGATGGAATCGCCGGCCCAAGTATAGCAGCGTACGCGCTTAGGAATTATAAAAATTGGGAAAAGCAACTCGCAGAGTGGCAAGACCCGATTCTCACAAACAGGTTTGTTTTTTTTTTCTTATATATTTATTATTTGAGGCTACGGTTTAATTGATTATACCTCAATTAAAGAAATAAAAATCAAACAAATAAATATATATTTTTTTGTATCCATCCACTCTACTAAAAGTCGCTATATTATTTTATTACGTAAAATTTAAATCAATCGTTTAAAGTAAATAAAAAAATAATATTATAATAAATTGTATTGCATCTAACTTATATAACACCTATTACAATGACAGTCGTATCTATAGATATATAATTCTTCATTACAGCAATATTCCAGACTGGTTAAAAAGTGCCTTAATGAACGAGCTTTACTTCGTCGCCGACGGCGGGACCATCTGGTTCGACGTCCAAGACGAATACCCTGAGACTGACCCTAGGTAATGCATATCACCTTAGCTTTCAAGATATCACTTATAAAGGCAAAGATCAAAGTAATAGGAAAAAAAAACGTAGTAGTAGTACAAATAGAATGTGGTATAGGTTAGCTGGGATCAAAAATCTTTAAACAAAAAAATTAAGTAGTCATAGACTGTATTTTCTATGTACAGTAAGATTTTTTGAGTACTGTCATTATTGTTTAGGTTTTAGGATCTGACTCGATTAGAATTATTTTTGAGATGTCTAAAACACCCAACAGCAAAATTATTTTAGTTCTCTACAAAGGAACGTTTTATTCTTTACTAGCTGTTGCCCGCAGCTTCGCCTGCGTTAACTAAGATTTACAACGGGATAATAACATTTTTACACCTTGTGTCCGAAAAACCAAAATACCTTACGGAACCCTATTTTTATCAGAATAAAATTTAGCCTATGTTACTCGTGGATAATGTAGCTTCCGAATGGTGAAAGAATTTTTGAAATCGGTCCAGTACTTTTTGAGCCTATTCATTACAAACATAAAAAAATAGGTACAAATCTTTCCTCTTTATAATATTAGTGTAGATATGCATTATCTATGCTAGGAACTCGACATTCTCAGCAACTCAATTTATTTTGTACTAGCAGTGCCCCGCGGTTTCACTCGCGTACTTTCCATTTTCGTGGGACTACGGGGATAAATAGCCTATGTGTTATTCTATGTGTAACTTGTAAGCTATATTATTGTAAAGTTTAATTAAAATACATTCAGTAGTTTTTACGTAAAAGAGTAACAAACATCCACACTTACAAACTTTCACGTTTATAATATTAGTAAGATGAATATGCCAGATGCATCGCCCATATAACTCTGCAGCAGGTAAAGCGAGCCACAGTAAACTCATAATAGTAAATCAATAAGCTAACATTAGAGAATGGTTTCTCCCTCAGACATGACTTCGGTGTATTTGGATACTTGGAAGGGCACGAGTACAGGATGTACAACACCTACGACGTGCACTTCTACGCGTCCTTCGCGCTGGCACAACTCTGGCCTAACTTACAGGTAATATGTATCTATAGTATACCTATAATAAGTATTATATTCTATTCTATCAGTGGCGTAACTACAGGGCTGCCTTGGTATGACTTAAATGTCGTTATCTACCAAATCATAGTTTTGAGTAAACGCGCAAAAACTATGATTTGCAATAGTACACAAAATACCGTTAACGGCAATATTCGTTAGTAAACATATTAAAAAATGAACTAAAAATTTTGAGTTGATGTTCCTTAACGGCTATGTAGTCTCACAATGTCACTTAAAGGCATTTTTGCTTATTTGATACACGAAATGAATGTTGATAACGGCAATATTATAATTATTATTTTTAAAACTAATAAAGATATCAAAAAACTGAAAATACAGATCGATAGAGAATTTTTTTCTCTATTCCTTAGTGTCAAAAAACGAAATTCGCCCAGATGTTGGATAACGGCATTTTAGTCATACCACGGCAGCAGGGTGGCAAGTCGGCAAAATGCCACGGGCCCCCAGCTGAAAGGGAGCCCCCGGTCGGAGGAGAATTCCAACTCCCAACATTTATTATTATACATTCAGTAAAAAAAAACTTGTGTCTTTCCTGGCATCCGATGAATTTGCCACGGGCCCCGAACGGTATAGTTACGCCACTGTATTCTATAATAAGTTAGGGCCTTTTAGCCATTAACTTAGGGCCTGTTTCACAATCTCCCTTTAAGTTCCCTATAGGCTATTGGCAACATATTTGACAGATGTTTGACAGATAGAGTATGGAGTATCTGTCAAACATCTGTCAAATATGTTGCCAATAGCCTATAGGGAACTTAAAGGGAGATTGTGAAACAGGCCCTTAGTCTAATAAGTATATTATTAGCCTAATAAGAACTTCTACGCGTCCTTCGCGTGGGCACAATAGGGATGTTGACACATGTTACAAATTCATGTAAAGTTATGTTTTACATATTAAATACAGTATTTGAAAACCTAAAATAACATTTAAAAAGTCTACTTATTGGAGTTTATTGGAGTTTACTCCTTAAGAATCGATTTTCATATATAAGGCGCCCGGTATGAGAAAAATCCGAGGGGTAAAACCAACTGAACTAACGAAAAAGTGTCACGTTTTTGGTGCGCATCTTTAGTGCGCAACTTTCTACATTTTTTTTTTGCGTATGGTTAGATACTCGTACTTGAGGAGTAAACTCCAGTCGTGCGTCGGAGCTGACACACACACATTTTTTTTGTCTTAAAATTTAGAAAATTAATTTAAAATGCGTTATTTATCATGCATGATCACGTGACTGTAAACGCCAAGAAGGCAATGACGTCACTGAACATTGAGCTAAGTACAAACTCACCTAACATAGCGCGAGTTCTGAATGCGGTGTGTGACGTAATGACGCTTGGAGCGTTTCAAGGGCGATTTTAAAAACCATTTTTCTTTATTTAATTTTTTGTTAAAATTGGACATATTTCTTTACAAAAATATTTTTTCGTGTTCATATATAGTATACCTATCAAATAAAATCAATTACAAAAATTAGTCAACATCCCTATTCTGTGCTATCTTGCAGGCAACAAGCGTTACAAGCACACCATGTATATTGCAACTTCACAAATTTAACAATGATAACATTAATTATTTTAATTGAACAATTAACACAAAATCTTTCTTATTTAAATAAACCTTCCTTGTACCGTGTTCTCGACCTTACAATGTACTTCTTCTGAAAGAGCCGTTCTATGTTCGAAGACATTTCTAAAAAAAAATCACTTCGATTTGTTCCATATAAGTTTTCCTCTTTCTATTCTTCTGTAGTGTATTATTTTGTGTATGTTAGTTGATATTTTCGCCAATCGTAAATCGATTTTGATGATTATTTTTCTCCTTCCTTAGATTTATTTTAAGGGTATAGAATTAAAAAAAAATTAAAGTGGCAACGGCAAACTGGCAGACCTGCCCATCAACATAAACTAGTCCATCATTTTTTAATTTTGACTCATACTGCTAATGTATAAATTCAATTTTCACATTCGTGTACTGTTTTTTTTCTCAGGTAGTACTACAATATATGTTCCTTGACTCTATTGGTGTTGAAGAAAAAAAAGTGAGGAAATCGTTATACGACGGCAAATCTGTCAAATTCAAAATCAAAAATTCAATCCCTCACGACCTAGGAGATCCAGGTAATTAATTACCATAATCCTTTTGATACCAAGTAATAGTTTTGTTGGACCTTGTTAAAATGTGAAAAAAAAATCTATTTCAATGTGTGAAAGTGATAAAATATTCATTACCTGTTACATGCCGTACAGATGACATGCCGTTCACGCACATAAACGCGTACAACATCCACGACGTGTCGCAGTGGCGCGACCTCAACCTCAAGTTCATCCTGCAGGTCATGCGCGACTACCGCCTGCTGCGCGGACACAGTGCGCCCTTCGGCAACGAGAGGTGGGTACCGCATCGCACTACACACTACACTACACTTCACACCACACACTGCAACACTACACACCACACATCGTACCCCCTACACAACACACAACATATGCCACGCCACTCAATACACATCACAAACCACATACCATGCAGCCCACATCAGACACACACACAACACATCACACGCCACATACCACACATCGTACACAACACACGACCGAATTGATGAGACTAAGACCGAAATAGACGAAATGCAAGACAAAAAGAAAATACATTGTTGTAATTATGAGTTGAAATGTTTGTCAGTACTTAAACATATTTCTGGTGTAAATAAAACAGACCTAGAGATTAGCTTAGGCACCTGTCTCCCACAGTAAATAAGTGCTAAATGTCATGTTTTTAATATTGTGATGAAAAAATAAATAAATATATTTAAGGTTGACATGGTTATAAATTATTAGAAAAAAAAACTAATTATTGTAACTTGTTAAATAAGTTAAATAAGGAATAGATCAAAATATAAGTTTTCTATTTTATATTATACTTGGTTTCATAATAAATTATTTATTGAAAAAAAAACTCGATTGCGGAAATCGTCTATTTTATTTGGAAAATAATTTTGGTTCAAGGGGCCTCCACTCCTTCGTTGCCCCGAGGCTTTTAGACCTCTAAATCCGGCCCTGGTTATCGTTACAGAACGACATTATTGAACTCAGTTTTTATTACATCGTCTTCATAGAGGTCTTAAATGTTTTCTACAGCCCCTGATGCATTTACACACAGATAACACGTTGCAATAAGACAATTTTGCCATCAGCTTAACATGCTTTGCATATTTCTAGGTAGCAAATAGACAGTATGGTAGTTACCTTTGCTTGAAGTGTGGTAGATAGATCTGGCATATATTTTATTAGTATCTATTATTAGTATTAAGTATGTAGTAGCGGTTTTTATAATAACTGCTGTGTATTAACAACGGTTCTTATCACAAAATACAATCTGCAACTTTTTATAATTTAGATTACGAATTGGCTACTTGCATGCAATTAATGATCGAATTAGCTCAGCCGTCATCGTCCGTCCGTCTTGAATATAGTATTTTGTTAGTAGGCATCAGTAAAACCCTATTTAATAAGGAGGTTATTTTATGGATACGGTTACGCATTATTGTTAATGATCTGAAATAAATAAATTACATTTAATTAAATTTTAGCGTCATTTCTCAGAGTCTAAAATTATCGCCTTAATGATTTTGAATACTACATGATTCCGATTTCTGAATCGCACATGATTTTTAATTGTATTTTTTTAACATTTTAACAAATAAAGTATGCGTAGTTTCCCATTCCGGTATATAACTAAAGATTACTAACAAAAATGTAGTAAAGAATAAAAATAAAAAATACAATATATTTTTGGATCAACTGTAAAAGATGTCAAAAATGCATGCCAAGCGTTGCACCGCTTTATCATAGGGGACGGCGTCAGTGGGCACATATGGGTCTGCTAACGACGATTGTATATAAAGGTACGGTTCGATGGCCTACATAGACGACGTGAGAGACGGGGCAGAGAACGACCTGTACTCCCGTAGCACCGGCCAGCAGGACGACCTAGACCGGTCGAGCGACCAATTGGACAACTCGTCGGTCGAGCAGTCCAGCCCCACCAAACCGAACGGCGTCAGCGATATACTGGAACTGCTGTACAGGTTGGTTATATTGACATTTATAGACAGGAGGAGTGGCCACGAAACGAGGAGTTCAAGACTGAAAATTAAATGCCTGATATTGTGTTTTGTCGCATTTTTTAAAATAATTTTTGAATTTGAAGCACCTTAACGATATCGAGGTTCTTCTTACACTTGAATTTATGGCTGTTTATAAATAATTGATTAACGTTATGTTTTTTCTAAATTATTTATAGACGATGCTCCTTGTTTCGTTCTTTTAGTGCTAATATTAAATTGGATCTTTAAAACTTGATTAAGATCTACTGGTATACAACCAGTTTTTTTTGTCATGAAGGATTTAAGACGCCGTTCTACCGCGGCGCATGGAGAGGCCACAAATGTGTATTAAGCTTCACTTTGCAAGAAATGACCTTGGGTTGCAATTAAGATAATCTTTTTTTCTTAATTTTCCTTGGATTGCCAATCGAAGCTTGACAAACCGTGTAGCCGCTTTGTCTGCAGCGGTGGAGCCGCGCCTTTGCTAAAATTATTATTTCGATTTTCTAATTTAACCTAACAACGGAATTGTTAAAAAAAATATTATTTTGCTATAATGATTTAGTTTTTTGATTTAAATAATTCACATTTTACACCTTAGTAGCGCTCGAATGGCTGAGGCTTCATTCAAGATTTATCTATTATCTTGTACACTTGCACCGCTTTGATGTATAGAGACAATATTACACGCGATCGCCCAAGCCTTCTGTAGTAAATTTTGTGAAATTTATAATTAATAGTATCGTTATAATAATTTATTTCTAATCTACAGTCGTTTTTACATGTATAAAATATAGTCAATAGTATGGTTACTAAACCCAAAGGCTAAAACTTGAGTGACTTGTACTTCGAAGCGCGAAAACGATTTTTACTTCCTAAGCGCGCTTAAAGATGTTCTAAAAACGTAAAAGTTACAAAAACGTCATATCATTGGTCAGCAGCGGTACAGCGCAGAATGGGATGGGCGAGGCGGCGCAGGAGGCGGAGCTAGACGCTCGCGTGGCGCACGGCGTGTGGGGCGCGCGCCGCTACCTCGCCGACATGTACCCGGCGTGCGCGGCGCTGCTGCGGCGCGGCACCAGCTTCGACCGCGACCGCGACGGGCTCATCGAGAACAGTGGCCAGCCCGACCAGACCTACGACGCCTGGGTCATGACCGGTCCGAGGTTTGTTTTACTTTGTAAAATCAGCCCATCAAAATCAATAGACCAGAACCGCACAATTTTAAGCACTCGGATTATTTACTTACTAAACCATATTGTTACCGTTTCTGTAAGCCACAAAATTGTACTTATACTATTGCATCTTGTCATATATAATAATAAAGTACAATATAATTTGTAGTGCATATTGCGGAGGACTGTGGGTAGCTTCAATCAGCGTCGTCAGTGCAATGGCTCGCATACTCGGCTTCGAAGAAGACGAAAGAGAGTTCTCCAAAATGTTGGAAGTAGCCCGGAATTCCTTCGAGGAGAAACTTTGGAACGGATCCTACTACCTCTTCGACACCAAACCGTGCAACAGTAACGTCGTGATGGCGGACCAATTAGCCGGCCATTGGTAATTATTGATTGTGATTTCAAAATTTATTATTGTTTTGATTGTTATGTATGTCTTCAATGTTTTTATATCTGATCTATAGTTGTAAGTTATGTAAAATGTTTTGATATTGATATAATATTGAAATAATTATTAACGATTATGCTGCTTTTAAAGTTGTTAAATAACCATCCGTATACAAAAAATATGTATTAAACAAATTCAGCCATTTTTATGTCACAGGCCTGAATAACATTGACCATTAAATCATAATTTTCCATAAAAATAGCATGTATGATTTTGAAATCATTTTATTTGATATATTTGTTAAGGTTCCTGCGAGCATCCGGCTGGACGGAGGCGGTATTCCCGGACGCGCACGTGCGGTCGGCGCTGCGCAGCATCTACGACAACAACGTGCTGCGGTTCATGGGCGGGGCCATGGGCGCCGTGAACGGGTACCGCGCCGGCCTGCGCGTCGACACCACCGCGCTGCAGAGCGAGGAGGTGTGGACCGGCGTCACGTACGGGCTCGCCGCGCTCATGATCTACGAAGGTACCTTTTTGATCTGTAAATCTGAATCAATACAATCACTAATTAATTATGACGTATTCTCATTTTAAATAATATTTTGTATAAACCTAATCCGTTATATAATACATATTATTATATAATACAGAAAGTTCGGGTATCGTGGTTAGGCCGCAATGCATTTTTAAGCCTTTGAAAAAATGATTTAATGCCGTACTAACAGATAGACGTTGGCTGACTAATATGTTATAGTCTTAGTAGTATTTATACTTTCCTTTTTATTTTATCGCCACACGTTTGTAATGTATACAGGGATGCACGAGCAAGCGTTCGTGACGGCGGGTGGGCTGCACAACACGCTCATGAAGATGGGCCTCGCTTTCGAGACGCCAGAGGCGCTTTACGAAAACGGCAACCACCGCTCCGTGGGCTACATGCGCCCCCTCGCCGTGTGGTCCATGTACCACGCGCTAACCACCCGCCCCCCTCCAACCACCACGCCCAACGGACACGCCCCCCACGACAAACACTTATAGCGCACTGGAAACCCTTGAGCCCGACAAATCGAAATCGAGCTACTAATAGCTAGATAGACGCCTAACATGTTGAAATGGTTGACAAAGTTATACAAATTTTATATTTATATGAAAATGTTTTTATTGCTTATTCTTCGGAATAGATATCGGTTAGAGGAAAGAAGGGCGTAAGTAATATGTTATGTATGAATATTCGCCGTTATTAGCGTTAGGGAAAATTATTGCCGCGAAACATTGTTATAACAATATTATCAGTGAAATTAATATTATCTGCCTTGTTACAAAAAGCGGTTTAGCTGAAAACCCTGGTTAAAACTTCTACAATTAACGGTCTAAACAAAAATTTTATTACAAATAGTCTTTTGTAATAAGATATTATTTGTCTAAATATAAACGCTTACAACATAATGATGATGAAATATAAAATATTATTGTATACTTGAATATGGATTCATTTAGAATCCGGAAAAATAAATGTTGACGTACCCTCACCCTTATCGAATTCTAACAAGATATCTCTTTTCGACTTATTAGATATTAATTCTGTTTCTTCACTACTTTTGCTTTCTCCTATTTGGGGCCTCTTATTGGACCATCATTATTCGTCTTCTAGCTGCACTTTACCCAAATATATTTCTCTTTATCCAAACTTTTAAGATACTTTCGTAATTTATATGTGCGTCTTATATAGTGCAATTAACGTTTATTATCTCTTCTATAGCCTGACCAAAAATATTTAAACACCGCATTGTTTTTTTTTTTCGGATGGAGCTATGCTAATGGCTCTAATGCTTCGGTAGTGGGGTGAGCCGGTTGGTTTCACCCAGTAATATCCCCGCATTGGTATCGCCACTGTATCTTTTATACTGTAACACATTATAGTCCATATATAAATTAGGTCTGAAATTTTTCGCAATATAGCGAGGGTTTTTATATTTCTGGCCCGGTCATGGTTGGCCAATGCACTAAATTTATTTCTCTCTTTTCCTTGTAAATTTTTGGCAGTCTAATTAAAAATTAGATGTAATTGAAAAAGAGGCATTTATATCAATACTCGAGCTTAAGTTACTTAATATTGCTTTAGTTACCGTAGTTAAGGAAGCAATAATGACTCAAAGTCATGAAGGGTGTATTGGTACTTATGTTAAATTTATGGCAGTTGAATATAGTGACTAATGAAATTGCAAAATATTGACTTCATTTTAAGACTTAAGCTTAGCTATTTTTGCCCCTTTGGCGGGAGTGTATTCCATCTACTAGACAGTATTTTTAATACTGTTTTAAAATACCAAATAATATAAAACGACAGGACAATCTAATGACAAAACGGTGTATAAAATCAATTAGAAATTATTCTAGCCCGATCATCAATAGCAACTTAATTATTCATGCATGAACGTTGAACACAGATTGAAAATATAATTTAATTTCAGAAATGTTTATCAACTCTTATATATTTATGATGTCCTGACTGGGCACGGATCCTTGAACGAGGACGGTGTTGGGCCATAGCTCACCAATGCACTGGTCCATTGCGGGTTACCAGGCATGCAGGTTTTATTACGATGCAGAAATGTAGCTGTAGCAGCCCACATATATATATGTATATATGTGGGCTGTTTTTAATTTACTAAGTAAATGTTAATTTGAAGTAATAAATATTATGTGAGTAACAATGAAGTTAAATAGTTGTATGTCATGTATGATTTTATAATTTTAAATCAATATTATTTATGCCAAATAGCCTATTTAGATGAAATTAAAACAAAATTGTGATTATATCGAGTATTTTGTTTTGTTTGTATACATATATTTTGTTGTTTTTTATTTGTAGGTATTTTTATTGTAATAATTATTAATTTATAAGATTTCATTACCTTGGTGTATTTTAATGCATTTTAGCACAAATAAACTTATGTTTTTTAAATAGACAATATTATATACTAATAAGTAGAAATAAGAAATGTATGAATGATATTCTGTAACATGCATAAAAAATTAGCCTGGCATAAGCGTACATTAATGTTGTTAAAAGCTAGAAACTTTGTTATAAATAAATAATTATAACTGACAAAATAATTTAGTATCTTTAGTCAATATACAATCAATAGTAACTGATACCAGAAATTGGTTTTGTTTTGTAAATGATAAATGTCGCCTTATCATCGCGTTCTATCCTTTTGCCAGACTTTCTTAAAGTAAACATTTCAGACAAATTAATACAGAATGTCTTAAATGATTTATTTGTTTCATTTTAAAGCCCGAAATATATTGCCTCATTTAGTAGTTAGTCTAACTCTTTGACTTAATTAATATTTATGTTTTTGCTAAGCTTTTTATACTAAGTAAAATATAATTGGTGAGTCCAACAGGTGTCTCTTACAATCGATGAAATGAGGTAAAAAAAACAAAGTTTATTTTAATGAAATATAATAATTACATAAATGCAGTTTTGGGATAGTTAACACAAAAGTACTAATATAAAGTCTTTGTTTAAAATTTTACAATTCCAAAATATTTAAATAGCTGCTACATTTGATAGTTTTCTTTAATTAGGTATTTTCTAAATATAACATAAAAATAATGTTACTTAATTATGTATTACGTTTAATAATAAATAAAATACCCTTACAATATTCCTATCAATATTTACACGATACATATTATATTTACATAGAGCGTGTGAACTACATCAGTCTTAAAGAATTTTGTGGTATTTTACTCCTTGCTGTTGCCCGCGGCTTTAGTTGCTTATATTAAAAAAAAAAAATCTTTAAAAATGTGGCATCAGCAGGCAATTTTCTATTTCGCCTCGAGAATAAGATATGCAATGCAATGCTGGTATAAATAACATACAACCAGACAATTTTTCTAATGTTGAATTACTATTAAATGCAACAATCAAAGATATTAATGTACTGTTATCTAATCTGAGTCATATATTACTCGTCTGAGGAACGTTAATGTTAGGTTTTAAGATATTTATTTATTTCATTCAATAGCTATTTTGTAGATAACTTTATTATAATACTAATTAAGAATGCGTTGGCAGTCTTTATAGCACGTTATTATTTTATATAATACCTACGTGGAAGACCATACAAATTTCCTATGACGTCAAATCGTAAATGAATCAGAATCAAATAGTTAACTTCACATAGGTCATTTTTCATGCACGACTGATAAATTAGGAGTAAGTTGTAAGTCAGGAAGAAGTGGACTATTTTGGTTTATATATGTGCAGCGGATATATTCATGTACATGTGGGCCCCATCGCGGTCGTCAAAGCGGCTCGCGGCGGTCCGGTCCCGTGACGCGAAGTTAAGCCGTAAGTGCGTCGAGCTGGTGTCAGACTCGCAATCCAATCGTTCTCTGGACGCAGAGGCTTCCCGCTCTACTATGGTTGCCATGTGCTGGTTCCTAAAATACAATAATTCCCGTTAGTCAAGGAGTAGTAGTGATTAAAAGCTATTTACTTAAAAATTTGTTTCTGTAGGGCTATTCTGTAAGGTCGTTTTCGAATCTCGAAAGCGGAATCTGCGGTATTTGACGAATTTGTATTCTTTAAAACTCGACTCTGTCTATATCAATAAAGTTCGCTTACGAAGTGAGCGTAAAGTGAGCTCTATTACTCAGGTGAAGCTCGATATCGGTTAATAAACGGTTAATAATAAACGGTTTTTACAGAATAGCACTACTGAACATTTCGCTCTTAATTAATTCGGTAAGGTTCTTAAAAGTCCTTAATTTTAACACTAAATTAAATATGAGCAAAAATACTGACTAACCTATGCTGTACAATATACATACTGTAATTACTGTACAATATTGAACATGGCAGTCTTACCTGTTCTCCTGCTTGGGATGTCCGAACGTGGTGAATTGAGGACATCCGTTGAGGGGGCGAGGCGGCGGTGGGATTAAGTAGTCGTCAAGGCGATTCTCACCATCACACGTCGAATTCATCGTTAACGTGCTCGATGATATCTGAAGATAACAGGTATGACATTTTATTTCTTTTAAACACCAACTATCGAATAGTCAAAATAATTCTTTAATTTGAGAGGTTTGTTATTGTATTTATGTATGAATGAATCACAAACTTATTACTTTGTGATTCTTAACACGGATTTAATTAGATATTAAAAAATTACAAGAGATTTTGTAGAAGCGATAGTTGAGATTTACTAATAGAATCGTATTAGAATAATGGCGAAATTGTCAATGAATATCAAAAAGAATAATATAGCACTTGGCAATCTGCCATAGGCATGAGGTCATCGAATGACCCAAATGCTGACATTAACGGGAACAATTTTCATCGTAACAAGCAGGTTGGTCATGTCAGGGCAACGCTCGTCTCCGATTTCCTGTTTTTAAGTGCACTTCAATATAAATTAACTCATAAAGCAAGCCATTTATTTTAATTTGTCACGTGAACGTGCCACACGGTGTTTAAAATATGAATGACTAGATGTTGCCCACGGCTTCGCTCGCGTAAGCATAAAAAAATCCTTCTTTTTAATAAAAAGTATCTTATGTTACTTCTAGTACCTCCCAGAATATGTGTACAAAGTTTCATGATGAATCGTCGAGTGGTTTTTGCGTGAAAACGTAACAAACATCCACAATTTCACATTTATAATATTAGTAAGGGTTATTAAAAGTAAGTCGTAGTAAGGATTATTAAAAGCTATAATTTTTTTAAATGATAACTTACAATGGATCTAGCTTTGTCGTCCATCTCCGACTGCACGCTGTTCGTTTCTCCGACGCTGCCTCCGCTCACCGTACTCAGACGACCCGACGATGATGAACCTAATAATAAAATAATTTTGTTATTTGTAAAAATTTGTTGTAAAAAGTTGTTGTTTTATAAAATCTACATAAATACAGTTGATAGTACTACAGTATAAAACTCACTGTCACTTAAGCTGCTATTTGGCCTGGTGCTTCCGTTTCGTTTTTCTATAGTGCCTGTGTTGGTCTCGTGATCTGAAATAAAATATTTTATAAGATTTTTATATTATAATATAGTTGACGTATCAGAAATGTTGATTAATTTTATGCACATCTAATAGTACTATGAAAGAAATATATAAAAACTGGCTTTAAACTCACTCTTGCTTTTACTCTTTGAGAACATTTTCTTTACTCTCTCGAACGGCGTCGGCCTTTTCATGTTGTCCTTAATTTTCTGTTGTATTTTGTCATATTCCTCTCTCATTTTGTTCAATTGCTCTTGTTTTTCTTTTAATGATTGTTGTGTTTCATTTCTATTTTTCCATTCCATGACTAGTTTTTCAACCTCCGAAATAGTGAACACATTATTCTTAAAATCATTGATAATCTCAGCTAACTCTTCTTGGCCTGTCACGTCTTTCCCAGATTTGATGCTTCCACTGTTTCTTACATCTTTGGTATTTAAGTTTATTTGACTTATATCACTAGTCGGTGTGTCAATAAAAGTCTTCGATTCTTCGGTGGGTGAATACAAAAAGATATCCGACTGTTGGGGCATCAATCTTGAGCTATTCGCATATAAGTTGTTTGGTCTAAACTTTGGACTTTCTACTTTTATATTAGAAGGTTGAACTAAATAATCATGTTCTATAGCTTGCTGAATTCTATCTGCTGTGTTATCGTGGAACGAGATGTCATTTTGATAGAATTGCTCTTTTACTTTGGGTATCTTTAAACTTGGACGAGGCCTTTTGTATTCTTCGGCTTTGAGTCGTAAGTTTTCTTCCAAGTTATTCGTACACGCTTCGCTGAATGGATCCGAAGTTGATTCGCTTTCATTCTCTTTTTCTTCGACTCTAGTCGGCGAGTCAACCGTGTCCGTGGATTCGACAATGCGAAGTTCTGATTCCTTCTGCTTCTCATCCCCTACTTCGTCCTCTTTATCAGTATCGGACATGTTCTTTAAATAGTAGTACATGTTTGAAAATTCGTTTATTTTCTGCAACAAAAATCCTTATAAGTGCCTATAATGCAAAATAATGAAACATTCAACGGTAGGTATTAAGTATTATCTGCTATCAATCCGAAAAAATAATGAAATTATTCAAGAACTAGTCTCTAATCTATCTAGATTTGTAAGTGGTATTATAAGGGAACTTACCATATGATCAGCGAGCATGTCAGCGAGGCGCAGGTGCTGGTGGTCGCGGGCGAGGTCGGCGGGCGTGCGACGGCGCGCGTTGCGGAGCGCCAGGGCTGCGCCCCCGCCCGGGCACTCCAGCAGCTGCCAGCACACGCGCTCCAGACCAAAGCGCGCGGCCCAGTGCAGCAGAGTCGGATATTCTTCGCCACCTACAAAGATGATACATTTTACCAAACTCTAACAAATATTAAATACATATTAGGTAGATTGAAAAAGCGTAGGTAAGCCTTTTTGAGTCCCCATTAAGATATTATATTATAATTATAAAGTATGTGTAACATTGTAAACTTCTTATAAGTATCTGAACTAATTCTATGTCGATCACAGAATAAGTACAGTCGGGCTTGCGAAGTATCGTTCCATCGATATCGATATCGTCTTCTCTCTGAATTTTTATAGCTTTGATATAATGTTATATACTCACTTGATACGTCAGCCTTGGGGTTGAATTGTTCGGATGAGGAGAGCAGGTTGAAATGGGGCGGGATGTTCTTCTGGAACGCGTTTAGCATCCAGCTGTCTAATTGCTCCTTACTCGTCGTCTTAAAGCCGAGCGTCTGAAATTATTTAAACATACTGTATAAAGATAGAATACTAACTAATATGAACCTTCCATTTATTTATTTATTAGATAACATAATTTAAACATTTCATGGACATACCTGACACATGAACTCCAGAGGATGATCGGATGCTCTTAATAACTGATCTAATTCTCTCAATCGACTTTCACACTTTATTTGCCTCCTGCCCAAAGACTGTCCATTTTTGCTAACCCGTACCCACACCAACATAGATACTTCTAAACATGATTCTGAAAAATAAAAACAATTAAATATTTGCTAGAGTTCTTCTTTAATCTTTTGATTACATACGCGCGTTTATTATAATAAGGGCCTGTTTCACAATCTCCAGAAACAGAAACTCCATACTCCATCTGTCAAATATGTTGCCGATAGTCTATTTGGCACTTATCTGGAGATTGTCAAACAGGCCCTAAGATTATTATAATTTACCTGGTATGTCAAACTGCAGTGTGTAGGGATTTCGTTTTTTGTACGTGGGTATATTAATGACTTCGCCCTTTTTGTCTACCATTATCTTAATGCTGTCCTCTTCCCTGATTGGGTCGTTCAGAAGCGCTATCACTCTACTTTGACCCTGTAAGTATTAACAAATATTATGGCTCCTGTTTTAATTCGTCAACATGTATCCCTTCATTTTTTATGTCATAAGAAGGCAACTAAGCAGACGGAGCCTTAACGTTGCCACCCTTTCACCTACATTTCCCCTAATGGAATACCGAAAACTCACGAACCGTATGGAACCCGACAGCGTAGCTGTCATTTTACGTCGATATATTATATCCCTTCATTGCTGGACATTGGACTATTTCAATGAACGCTTAGATCGACCTCTCGCCCCTCGCATCCAACTCAGATATGTGAAATTTATATCATAGATATAGAATAGAAAACAAAATAAACTCTTACTATTTTAACTTTCTTTGGAACAATGGAGAAACTGGTTTTATCGTTGGCAGTATCTTTGCAGTCTTTGGTTCGTAAAATACCCACAGCGGCTGTAAGGAATGTATCAACAAAAGACGTGTCCTTCTCTCGAACTAGCATCATTTGCCATTGGTCTATCGACGGGTAATCTGCAAGTTATAAATAATATTTACACATGTTTCTTATCATTTTAAGCAATTGTTTGCATATTATCAAAGGATAAATATTTTACGTCAGAATTCTGATTCGGTAGCCCATTCAAATAAAGAAAGAAATAAGAAACCTTTTATAGATTGGAACATATTTAAATAGAGAATAAATATGATAATAGAAATGATTTTAAGTAGGTACCTTCACTGTTATTATTCACTACTTCATTTTTTTCCACGCCCAGAAGCATCACTAATATCTTGTCTACTTTGAAAAGTGCGTCCGCTTTGAGGGATTTTTTGAGATCCGCCATCTTCGTCAACAGGTGGGGACACAGTATAACTATTTGCAACTGGGCTTTCGACAGCTTTTCAATTTTTTCATGCGAGTCGGATGTCAGGAGTTCCTCTGCTGTTATTGGAGTTACTCTAGAAATAATAAAAAATAAAATAAAGCAAGACTAAGAAGGAGAAGCCTCCAGTTGTGAAATAATAAGAGAATAATCAAAAATTGATTCGACAGGTTATTATGTAGACCATCAGGCTCTTTACTAACGTCTAAGAGACAAGTGATCCAAGCTAACTGTGATGATGATGAGGACTATTAGATTAATATCATCAGGCGTTCCATACATACATGTTGGTATTAACATTTTACAATATTATGCCTATATTATGATAAGTATTGTCTAACTATTTACGAGGAGCTTAGGGCTAAGTTATAATAAGCCGCCGCTGAAAGCTGGAAGCCGAAATTCAAATCACCAATTATTTTACCAAGATATTACAAACAATGTACCTATAGTGATGTCGAGCGCGCTGCGACATTATCTTATCAAAGCTCGCGACGAGGTAGTCGGACCACAAGGCGCTTTCTGGCGACGCGGAACTCCACAGAATAGCGATGTCCTCCATCTCTGTAACAATAATTAAAATATTACAAATGTAGTTTTTATGTGTCTTTATTACTCGATGACGCACGTGTGTTAAAATATCAATTGCAAAAGAATTACAATAGGGATGTTGACTAATTTTTGTAATTGATTTTATTTGATAGGTATATAGGATATATGAACACGAAAAAAAATATGTCCAATTTTAACAAAAAATTAAATAAAGAAAAATGGTTTTTAAAATCGCCCTTGAAACGCTCCAAGCGTCATTACGTCACACCGCATTCAGAGCTCGCGCTATGTTAGGTGAGTTTGTACTTAGCTCAATGTTCAGTGACGTCATCGCCTTATTGGCGTTTACAGTCACGTGATCATGCATGATAAATAACGCATTTTAAATTAATTTTCTAAATTTTAAGACAAATAAGTAGACTTTTTAAATGTTATTTTAGGTTTTCAAATACTTACTGCATTTAATATGTAAAACATAACTTTACATGAATTTGTAACATGTGTCAACATCCCTAGCAATTAATGCGTAGCGCATCCATGCGTTACACACAATCACATACATTTTCTTACAAAGCGAAACTTGACAAACGTACATAGCACATCATTGCGTCGCGGTGGATCTGCGCCCATAATAATGTATTAACTACGAATATGATTAAGTGGATGATGAGTAAAAAGTCACAAGAGCAACAACTACTTAAACAATTATAAAAACGACATGATATAAATGCGTTATTTGATGGATAGTTGTGTGAATGTAATAATGAATTTATCGTAACGACACATTAAATAGGTGTCCATGCTAGTTGCGTCATGGGAAGGTTGACTCTGTATGGTTATCGCATACTAAATAACTGACATCTTTATCAAATAAGGAAATAAGTTATAAACAACGCTGGTTAACAAGTATCAAGTATGATCGATGTCCCGACTCCTGACACGTCTAAGCGCCGGAGTATGAAATATGGCTGATGCTTAAAGGAAGTGTTGTCGGGATTATCATGAACGATGTCGTTCACGAAGCCCGGGGTCAACGGCCTTAAACGAATCAAACATTCGGCTTTTCATATCGCCATATTAAGTTGACCCTGTTTAAATTTGCAATAAAGATCCCGAGCAATTAGAGACGTCCAATTAATATTAAAAGTAATAAAAGCGGACGTTTCCTGACTATTAATTTTTAAATTCCAATTAATTGTTGGTCATGTTTATATGGACTTTAAACTTTAGATAAAATACTGAGAAACACTAGCAAAATCACTTTATATTATAAATAGCATACAAATTGTTTTTTTTTTGTTCTGTTGACCATTATGGAGTTGCGTACTTTAATATTGTATATCAAACCTATACCTTTGGTAAGTTTGTAAAAACATACGTGTGGGGTACTAGAACTTGGAAGAAAATGATGTCATATTGCCCCAGTAAATAATATAAGATCATATTATTTATTCCAACTGCGATTGATGGGAATCAAACCTGTGAACCCGCTTAAAACTTTACTGGCATGAAACAGCCGTTCTAATATGAGAACAATGATTCTTATCATTCCTCGCAAAGCGCGGTAGAATTTGATTGTTTTAAAACCAGGAATGAGGTCTTAATTGTATACCTATTACTTAAACAAAATCTTTCCTTAAATTCAAAACAATCTCAAACCTTACTTTATGTGGTAATTTTTGTTAAATGCCAATAAATTGGCCTAAAGGCGTGTGTAACCTCATTGTGTGTTTAAAGTTTTTAGCATAAACATCACATGACCCAATAATATAACGTTTTCCGAACTAACCTGGAGCTGTAAGAAACTGTAATACATCACATGGGACTTCAAAGAACATGCCTTAACGTATTGTAGCTTTATTTTACAAAAGTTTAGCTCATGGTGAGTTATTTTACTACTTAGAAATGTAAGCAATATTTTATATCACTTTTATCAAAGTTTCTTTGTAAAGTCATCACCTACATTTTTATTTCCAACGATGTTTTTATCCGTTGAAACTTTTACAGTTGCTATGTGTTACTTTGAGCGTATGCATATAATAACCGCGCCATACTGTTGCATCTAATCGGCCATAGTTATTCTGGGCCACGTTGATAGACGTTTGTCTATTTAGGAAACGGATATTACTTTTAGTTTGGCGGCAGAGGTGGGTAAGTATAAATCCGTATGGGTTTCCGGTGCGCGTGGTGCATAACATATTTTGTAGTTGATGCGCTTGTGTTGGTATCATAAAAACTTTAACAGCCGACGTATGTTTTTCATTCACACGCACACTCTAAGCGTTGTAATTATTAAAAATCTTACTATGTATATCATATTTGCAATTTAATGTAAACTTTGCTTACGTTAAAGTTAAAACAATTTAACTAACTTAAGCTTAATGTAACGTTTATATCTATTTGTTTTCAAAAAAAATGTTTTCATAATTTTTTAAAGCATACACAAGTGCATTAATTTATATTGTAATGAATAATACTTAAATAATGCAAAGAGCATTAAATATAAATCAGCTCTACATTCAATGAAGTGCACGCGCCATTAGTAGAATATTGTATGCAGCGTACTTTCTTAAGTTTTAAATAGATTACTGTTGATTGAAATCATTTTAATTGATTTCAAGTGCCATTAGGGGCACATCGTCTTAATGGTGAAATAAGACGGTCAGATTACATGCAGCTGCCCTTGCATATACCTAGTCTCAGTTCGTTCGACGCAATTTATTCTATTTTCAAACATAAGTATGTTTTACATTTAATAACACATAATATGTTACTAGTAGCTCAACTAGGTCCTACAGAGTACAGACACAGCATCGCATATCGTGTCCAAAATATCCTGTCGTTCAAGTTGGATTAATCTGCCCACAGAGTAAAATTCCAATTTTTAAATAGGTTCAATAATTTTTTTATTGATCTGAGCTAGTATATTTATTCTCTCTCATCTGCTTCAACTTCATTTGTCTATATGTGACACGAGGCTAAACCTTTCTAAATTTAATTATGTTTTGGAGGCCCTTATGGGGGCTCCCGTCCCGCACTCTAAGAGACGGGGCATTGGTGTGAGCGGCTCAGTCCCCCTAGATAAGTGGCACAAACTTTACATGAATAGAATAAAATACTTATTGTATGGGAATGACACTAGCTGTCAAATTACATGTCGTAAGCTAGTGTCATTCCCATACAATAAGTATTCTATTCTATTCGTTTAGCGTTTGCGCCACTTGTCTAGAAGGTCAGTAGTAGTAAAGTTGGTTATCACTATATGACTGTTTTACAACTTTACAAGCGTAGCGTACATGTTTCAATTTGCCTTTTCTAAAGGTTTAAATGTGCATTATACAATCTTGAAATTTTACTTTAGTAATTTAACTCGCCAGCCTTGTTAAACTCGTAGCAGGCTTCACTTAAATCAGTGCTACAAAGCCTCAGCCGTAGAACGAAGGCCAACGATTTCAAAACGACGTGTAGCTAGTCGTAGAGCGGAACGTAGCATCTCTTTGTTAATATGTATTTCTCAGTTCTCGTTCAGTATTCATGTCTACAATCATTACGATAAACGTAAAGTATAGTTCTGACGACTTCTGTGGCTCAATGGTTAGCGCGTTGGCGCTCAAACCGGAGGTAGCGGGTTTTCTGTGTTCCTGGGTCATGGATGTATATTAGATATGTATATTATATAATAAATATCTTAAATATATTTATTAATATAAAAAGTATTAAATATATGTATTTCCGTTGTTTGGTACCCGTAACACAAGTTCTTCGGAAACTTAGCACGGGATCAGATTGACGTGGTGTAAAAACGTCCATAGATATTATTATTATTATTAGAGTATTTATGTATGACAAACATTCATCGTATACGATATATATTTAGAGAAGGGAAATAATAATGCGTAAACTAAAGTTTCTAATCAACATGTCGGAAATTCACATTTAACAAATAGTTACCGGGAAGTAGGAGATAAATAGAACAATAACAATACGTGTATGATATCGTTTAGACTTTAGGCAGAACCGTGAGCTGGCCTCACCCCGCCATGATTCATGAGATCAAAATAAACATTTTACTTTTTTGTGCTTCATATTTGCTGTACTTAATCATACTGTCCGTGAACGTCATTTTATTCACTTTAAATTATTGTAACGATGTTTATTCATTCGCAATTAATCATATGAATCCCGTTTTGAAAACATGTCATCTATTATAACGAACGGAAATTTTACGTACTCGCTATTTAATTCTAATAAGAAATACATAAAAAGTACCAATCATTTGCAATTATTTCATTCTAATTCTACTCCTTTATTGACACATCTCACTCTAAGATGACACAAGATCGCTGATCGCTGATCGATGGTAAAGGCTTCTTACCTTTATTTTCATTCATTTACCTAGCCTTTTGAGGCTAGTCATATATATTTATAATTGTTAAAATTATTTATAATTCGGATACTTTACAGCAACCATGGTCACGAGAGGACCATGGTTGCTGTAAGGTATCCGGAACGTCGGGCCTATAAAAAACTCAATAAACCGCGATAAAATCCGTAAAAGTTGTTTCATTATAATAAGTGAAATTCGCGTAAACATGAGAAAACAATAAATTGTTTTCATTATAGAATTTAGATACGTTTGTGTAGCACGTGCGGACACAAAACCAATCTCAGAGATAAAGATGACTCCAACAATGACACGTCTTCACAACTCTACAAAATAGTCAACGATTTTATTCAAATTGATCATAAGTTATGGTTTTTATTAATTAATAATTAAATAAAATATTGTGATTCAGATATCTTTTCATCTATCATATCTTTTTAATATATTCAACACATCTGTATTCTGTACTAATATTATAAAGCTGTAATTATTGGAAAGTTTGGATGTTAAAAGCAATTTTCAAAGCTAAAAATGATTAATAAATAATTATGTTATCTGTGTTTATAATAAGTACATGTTTTATAAAGTAATTAATTTGAGTTTGTAATATTTTCTCAATATGTACGTATGAAATATCTTTATGTTTATAATAAATAATACTTCAGAACCGCTCTACATTTTCAGAACGGAAGACAGCTGTATCTCCTCAACTTGACAAATATAGGTTATCTAGATTACACATGAAGACCTACTTTAGGTATATGAGTACGTCCAGAACCTGATATATTGCGTAATTCTTAATTATAACAATAAACTTTCCACAGACACGTAGACCACGTTTGGTGTAATTACATCATACAGGAAATAGCTATTAAGTAGTTCAGTACTGAAGGGTCGAAATTAAAAACACGGGTAATGAAACTCTTTTTGTGACAAACTCTATGCGGCATAGAGTTAATTGAGAAGAATTTGAATTAAGAAGATAATCTATTGGGAACCCTGGGCATTAGGATAATGGGTTATGGACCTCAACAAAAATAACGAGTCAGAGATCTTTAGACCTGAATTTTTGATTAGAAAGAGTAAACATCATCATCATCAGCCTTTATCCGTCCACTACTGAACATATTATGCCTCTCTCAATTAACGCCAAGACGACCGATCCCTTGCTACTCGCATCCAACACGGACCTGAGGAGTCACTTCTACTTATACTGGTCAACAATAATTATTTGATTTTCATAAAATTATCACTCGATCATGATAAGTAATGGGCCCCCATGGATCATAGAGTATTGGTCACTTGAATACCCTTATGAATGCCATGCCATGTAATGAATGAATGGCTTTACAGCATGCATCACATATGTATTAGCATGAAATGTTAGAGAACGATGATCTGAGTCACTTTTATGTGTCATATTAACACAAAACGGGTTTCAGTGATGGTGAAATGGTTTTTATTAGTAATCATAATACAACCACAATTATTGTCATATTATGGCAATATCAAAAAATACAGATTTCATCATGATTCATTGTGGTCCGTAAAATTCACTAAATCATTAAAAACCTAAACAAAGAAGGGTTGGCGATCACTCTATTGACAAGAGCAAGGGCCTCTAATGAGTAGAGAGAGACCACAAGTTATAATAACCAAAAGGAATTTATAATACTATATAATAATATGACAAAGTCTGTCTTACAAAAAGTTGTCCTCAATCATTAGGCTTTCAAATGATAAAAAACTCGAATGTGGATTTTTGATTTTATCACGTTAAAATAAAAAAAAAATCTTCTGTATTATATTACGAGAGGTTATGCAGATGCGTTGCGCTCCTTTTTCCTTTAATAGACCATTGGAAACTAACAAACCGCATGAAATGCGACAGCATAGCTGTCACTATACACCGGTATTATGTGAAAGAGAGGTACCATCCCGGTAGTGTCGGCCCAGTTTGGCTGCTAAGCAGCATGGCACTATTTTGAAATTGTTTATCACACTTTACAACTATAAGCTGAAAAAAGCGACTATTACTTAATGTCCATATTAGGTTATTATAACTATAATTAAAGTTTGTTTAATAATCTTTAAATAGTACATTTGTGTTCTTTAAACAGATAACCATTAAAAATATATCACGAACATTAAGAAAACATTATAGTTGCGACAAAATATTAACGATGTTAGGCATTCAATGTGTGATGAATCTAAGATATAAAAGACAACCGTGTAGGTAGGTTGTTTTATAGAGATATATTATAAAATAATATTTAAATTATTTCTTTATTTATTATCTATCACAGACCACAGTGGACTCTAAAATTGTTTAAAAAGTAAATGAAATTTTGATATTTTTATAAATAAATTTACCCAAGATGGTCCTAAAAAAACAGTGGACGGAAGTTTAGTTTTTTTTTCAACTTCAGGATGTCGTAAAATCTCTATGCGAGGAATATGATTCTGCTGCATTCTAAGACTTTGACTATAAATGAGAAAACAAAATAGGAGGCTACAGTACACATTAATATTCCCTGCGCGAGTACATTACGGGAGTTGCTCCGATGCATGTAAAGTACACCATGTTTATTCTGCCGGTCCTGCCACCCTGCATAGCTAATGTGTACACGATATAAACTGTCCCAATAGTAAAAATAATCTTTATGTCCAACCAATAGGAGCTAAATCGAAAAAAAAAAAATTTTCGAGTCAAGCAAAACGATTTCAGTAAAATCTTACGGCGTCTCTTTGACATTGATTTTGAACGAAACCGAACATTTTTAAAATACTAATTGGAGTGGAGGTCAGACTCAAACAATGGGCCTTTGTTTTGGATGCAGACTCCAAAAAAATTGCTAAAATACTTTTATGATCCACTCGTATTTAAAATTTATTGTTTGCCGACCTCTACTTCAAGAATAAAATCGCAAATTGCATTGCCTTTAAGTAGCATGTTAAAAATTATGAAAATACATAGGTACATTAAAATAAAATTTTCATTTAAAATATAATATTTCCACTTACTCGTATTTTCGTTTGTTATTTCTTCTTTATCCATATTTGTATGACACTAATGAATTAAACGTTTAACATGGCACAGCTAGCGACACTCCAGCGCATGCGATCGTCCTGAGCGAGGAACTACTCCTGAGGGCTGAGAACCGAACTCAGCAGTGTCAATTCGCGACAATGCACAGCGCGCCGGCGCGGCGGTCTGGCGTCAGGCGTCGCACGGGCGCGCACGCACTTCGCATACTAAAACCACTAAAACGCAAGTCGCAAGCTCTTGACAATATCGCAAGTCGACCATCTTGAGTCTTGACGCCTAATCTTGGCAAACAAATTTGGGATCGTTTGTAAATAAAAGCGTTACCAATACAAACAGATAGGTGTAAATATTGGGCACGTTTTTATTGTATTCATAACACGCTTTGCCGATAAGCTCGATCGAAATTATAATCGCGGCACGCTGAAACTGGTAAGGCTACAATAAAATACGAAAAACGAGGCCTAGTCAGTCAGACTTACGCAAATTTCGACGAAATCCGTGAAAGTTGTTTCATTATAATTAAATCATGGTTAATTACAATATTAGGTATATTGAAATATTCTCTACATACTATTTTTGGCGTAATTATTATTAGGTGCTTGGTTTTCCTCTAAGGAAAACCGAAAACCTTATATTTTGGAAAACCACAGATCCTATATCGCATATTATTACAAAGATATATACGGAAATTTTTAATTAGCCGTTACTAACCCGAGGTGGTTTGCTTAACGTAGGAATTAGGTACTTATAAGTATTACTTGCCAATTTAAAGAAAAAGCCGCACTTTCATAGCACGAGTGCAAGTCAAGAAATTTGCAAGCGGTCGATACGTAATGGAACAGATAATTATGAAGATTAAAGTTTTTTTTAATCTAAATTTATGTCATTTTTATCGCTTAGTTCAAGATCCTTTTTCTTCTCTTCTTCTTCTTATCATTTTTTTATTAGATTTACTATATAGTTATTACTTATTCATTAGTTTTACTTTATAGTTGCAGCCGCATAGATGTACGCTTAACACTGTTTTAAAAGTAATAATCTAAAACTTACCCCGCTTAAGCGGTACAATCTTATTATGTACTAAATAGGCTACACTTTTTGATGTAATGGTGCTTTAGACGCGACTAGAGGGTAACCTTAATTTTTCTAACGCAAGTAACACTCATTAACTATAATATATTTAAAAATAGTAATTTGTATTGGTCGTTAGTATAATATTATGTCATAATTTTAAAGTCCATGTTTCTTGAATTTTACGCCAGTAAGTGGCAAATATCACAATAAATTCGTATATTTTTATATTTAAGTTTTATATCCATCGCGCATAATTAAGTTTACACGCACTCCTTTTTTTATTTTAAATTGAATGAGTGAAGAAAAGGTTGCATTTATTATTATTTTGGACAATGCACTGTTATCACAAAAGGTCGAAGGGCGGGTGTAACGCCCTCCACTGATATCTGTCCTACGTCTTGAACCAATTATTTACGACCATACATAAAACAGCTCATTTTAATGTAAATAATTATTATCTAATAATAGAATTTTACAGCTTAAATTTCCTCTACATTATGGTAACCTGTCTTCTACCAAGGCCTACTGTTTTATTATATTTACCACATCTCGAAAAACCATAACACACTTTGGTCACGGTGTACAGACATTATTATATTAATGCATACTTTTTAGTTCATATCAACGTCACATTAATGTTGAAAAAAAATCTTTATTATAATATCTATTCTATGTTGTAATAACCAATTGATTGATAGTATAAGGAAAAATTAAATTAGAATCAAAAGTCGCGCTGGTTCAAAGCTCCAAGACTAATTGAATTCTGCGAATTAATACAGACTTAGCGAATCATTTTTTATCTTTGTTTTTATACTCAACCAAAGATGCTCAGTTTATAAACTGTAATACTAAACGTGACTTACCTTTGAAAGTGAAATTCTTAGGTCGTCGCCTTTTAACGCCTTCCTCTTCATTCGAATTGAAACGCGGTGGTGGCATTTTTGGGACCTCGCTGGGTACAGTGGTCACTTCCCCCGCGCCTGAAACTCCAGTAGCCAAATACCCTCCCACCGAGTGGCGCCTTCTGCCTTGCAGGGGAATTGTATAGAAAACTTCTTCATGCTCTTTGGTGCCATTTGGCGTCACCACTTTGGTACTAATCTTGCCTTTCCTGTGTACATCATAAATAAATATTATAGCATATTAAACGATCAAATAATACGAGTAATACGATTTTGTATGCAACCTAATGATGATGATTACTAAACGCAATATGAACATGAACTAATTTAAGAATTTTAGGTTAGATTTATTAGAGATACATATTACTAATGATATGTTAATATTTAAATTTCATTTAAGTTCACAAAAAATACTAATGTACCCATAATATGGTAGATATTTTTAAAAATATTATACGTAATAATATCATTGAGAATAATTAGAGCGTATAAGATACCATAGCTATTTAAATAAGATTAAATGATATATTATGATGCTTATATAATAATAATACTGATAACTATAAAACGTCGCCTTACTTTATTCTCGGGGCTGTGAATGTGTGTCTCATGTCATCAGGTGCGCAGTCCCCTGGCCGCGGTTGGCCCTTGAGAAAGGCTTCGGCTTGTTCTGGTTCTTTAGCTGATAAGGATCGTAATAGCGCTCGGAACTCCTTCCTCCTCGGGCTCTCGGGTTCACGTCTCCGAGGGGAACTTAGAGGTCGCGATCCGTCGGCCCACGTCCTGGCCGGAGCGGACCTGGAATACTGTTCAGGTCCAGACACGGGAGCAGCTACATTATCTGTGACATCCTTGTCAGGGAACGCGAAATATGATGGATTATCTGCAAAAAAATCAACATCAAAGGCTGTAAAAAACATTCAAATATTTTTCTGCTGAAATTTTTTTAGTAGTTCGTATGAAAACTCCATTATGAATTCGCTGAAATGAAATAATTGGTAACACATTAAATACGTAGACATGTCTAAGCGTATTTAGTGTGTTATCAATGATCATCATGTGTTGTTGAGGCGTGGGGCGTGCGGCGCCCCACAGAGACCTGCGCCTCGTAACTGCGATAAGAATTATTCAATAACGACAATGGACTAACGGCTGTCCATTACATCCAGTGCGGGCCGTAGATCAACCTACTTTGTGAGCCGGAAAATACGAATTGAAACCAATCTTCTTGTAACAGAGTAAATCTTACACTATTGTTCTTACAGGACTAGATAAAACTCTATATATAGTAAGATTTACACCGTGAGCATACGATACGATGTAGACTCTTTTTCTTCCGTTTTGTTTTTGGTCAAGGATAAATTACAGATGTCATGGTACTAGGCTTTATACTTTTAAAACTTTATAATGTACGTTTAAATCGAGTATATCTTATATCTTTTCAGTAGGAACCGGTGGTAGTCTCACTTGACGTTCAAAAAATTACTTTGGTATTACTAATTTAAATATATTTTTTGACTTTTCACTTAAGAATTTAAAATTCCATATTACAAAGTTATTGTCCTCAAATAAATCAAAATCCATCGAAATCAAATTACAATCAAATATAGGCCCGCATTCGTCTACGATGGTTCATGGTACTAGTGAGCTATTATTTCAACCGAGGGCGGGACTGGCCCTTGGGACATGTGGCCACACAAAAACTAAATGTTAATGGGCCCATTCTGGTATTGTGTCTAATTTAAACATTATTTACACTGATTGCCTTAACATCGTGAGAGTGTCTTAATGTAAGCGTGGGTTTTAAATCTCCTTTCTGCAGAGCTATTCTGTAAGGTCGTTTTCGAATCTCGAAATCGGAATCCGCGGTGATATGAGGAATTTGACGAATTTGTATTCTTTAAAACTCGACTCTCTATCTATCATCTCTCTATCTAAATCAATAAACTTTGCTTTCGAAGTGAGCGTAAAGTGAGCTCTATCACTCAGGTGAAGCTCGATATCGAAATGGTTTTTACAGAATAGCACACACGGTATGTTAGCATTGTAAATTATTACATCGATAATGTATGAAATAACAATAAACAGTGTCAATCCAGCCACAATAATTGTTGTCTCGTCCGTCTGTCTCCATTGATATGATATTTTAATTTATACAGGCGAAGTGCGTCAGAAGAATATACACCTAATAATACATAACAATAAATAATCATTATGACCGCTAAAATAATGATTATATTTTAAAAAATTGTACTTCGTGGTTCTTAAAAAACGTTAGTATATATTAGTTGTGGTTGGTGATAAATAGTCAAAAATTATTACCACTAAAATAATATCAAATTCTTACTAAAATTATTATTAGATGGGCTCGTGAACCTTTGACCGTAGATGAGATATATTTATAGTGACTCTATCTCTAATTTTCGATTACTCCAAAACTTCCAGGGAACGGATTTTCAACAGTGAGTTTGATATAAAAGTCGATATTATAGTTATTTTAGATAATCATTTATACGTATACATATTATTATTTATGCAAACAATTAAAATAAATATTATTTCTATCATATAGATTAGATATAGATTAAAAGTTTTTACGATAATAATAATATTTAAACTTCACATAAAACAAATAAGCTAATGGATACTGGCAACTCTATGAATCAAACACATTTCTCGGAAAAGTTTTGGAATAAAGTCTGACGAATACTTCATTTCGTACATATGCGGTATGATCTCAGAATTAGTACATTCATTAAACAAACTATCGTACATTATAATGAAACAAATTTACAGATTTGATCGCGTATTATTAAGTTAGTACTATTAAGTTTTTTACAACAACCATGGTCCTCCCGTGACCATTTTAATGAGTTTCATTATGAGTGAAATTCGCGTAAACATAAGAAAAATATTAACTATCGTACAGTACAAACGAACAGATAAACATGATATTACTATCAGTTCAGAAATAACGCTGAATTTATCACTTGCACCCAACTTAATAAATATCACCGGATTATTTATATATTTTTTATCTTTAGATACACATAAATATTCATCACATACGTACGCACGATACATAACTAATGGCGGGAGGTTTTAATACTTGGACTGATAAAATGAACTCACTGGCAGCTCGTAGACAATAATCAAACTGTGGTCCCATGGTCTCGGAGATCAGCGATCGATTTCAGCACGACACATCCCGACGAACGCGCGACTGGCTCTGCTCGGATCTCGGCGCACCCGCAGCCCGCAGGTGGATCGCAGCTTTGGAACACGTGCGGTGCTTTCACAAGGAAGGGAAGCTTTCTTAGCACGCGCGGGCAGGAAGCGCTTATCCGAGTTCAGAAATCACGTATACGTTTATGAACAGGGGAGCGACCAGATTTAATTTAAGTGCTCGACTGTGCCATATGCGTTTACGTCCGTTTTGGTAGCACACGCCGAGCTTTTAATGTTTGTAAATAAACGTACAATGTTGACGTTCACCATTCATGTACGGTGCCCGCTTTGTGTTAGGAAAGTAACTAAACCAAAGTACGGATATAACCATTCAACGTTCCCGTTCGTACTCCCCTCTCATCTGTTGGGGATTTTTCAATAAATTTGAGCTTATTTAAGCATGGTCATTTTTAGCGTAATAACTAGATAAGGTAACCGATATCAGATAATGGAATTTTGATTTTTAATTTTTTATTACAGCGAGAAGTGACAGTGATAAATATGCTTTTATCCATCAACAAGAAAATAAACAAAAATAGTTTGTCTCAAAGTTAAATTGTAATAAATTACAAATTAAAATGTATTTGCATATTCCCAGCACCTACTAATCTCAAATTTTGACTCCGTGGTTTGGTAAAATGAGATCAGTGAGTGCGGTGTTATTTCTGAACCACTCGTAAGTATAACCCGACTCCAACTCGAGCATAAGAATCGCATAATATTTTTGTTTCTGTAGAATTGTATAGAAGTAAAAAAGTGGTATAAATATTGAAAACTGGTATAGAATACACAGTACTTGTATAAGACACAAGTGTAAACTAATGAACATGGAAAGAAGGGCTTAATGATAATAAGTATTTAAAAAAACTAGATATTGTTACCCTAAATGCTTCATTGTATAATTAAGAATTATCATCATCATCATCAGCCTTTTTCCGTCCACTGCTATGTTCAGCAGTGGTCGGATAATTATGAATGCAACTCATTAATTTAAAATAAGAAAAAATAATCTACTTATTTATTTCTGTCTTTTTTTGAAAGACCAGTGGTCTTTCAAATACACATAATTACAGTTGCCTTATAATATGTGGACTCTATTCCAAATAAATATGGTTCAAGAATAAGCATGGACTTCAATAATACATAATTCATATTGTAAAGTGCAGTGATATTTCGAGTGATGTTCGAATAAGTCACAAATAAGTTAAGGCGATGGAAATAAAAAATACACCAGATGTCGGGGCGACTGTGTTTACTTGCATCTGCTGTAAAACAAAGATCACGCTTGTGCCTTGTGCTTCAATATTAACAAAGAGAATGAACATAACCGAATGCATATTTTAAATTTGCGATCCCTTCTAGAACAAAGACGATTCCAAAAAAAAACAACGATTATAATATCAAGTTATTGAATATATTTTTAACTTTTTATCAAAAGAAGAACAAGAACAAATATAATATTACTTATAAATACTACTTACTTATTATAAGTAGATGTAATTAATATCTAGATTTACCTGCCACTACTTGCTTTGCTGACGAATATAGAAAAAAAATTACTTTTTTTTCTTGGTCCAATTTCTGTGTTGTCCTAATTATAAGCGTATTTCTCAACGTGTTTAATATAAATCATGCTTTCACGAACATGACATATTAAAATATAAAAAAGAGTAAGTACGAAAGTGAATGCGCGGAATGTTAGTATGTTTATTTATGTGAAGCGCATGTGCCGCGGAGATATTCCGCCTTCGGGCTGGTGTTAAAATCTCACATGACTAATCATAGTAGCTGAATTTCATTATTATTATTCTCAATCACATCAAATATATCAATGAGAACATCGATATATTTTTAATATAAAAGTTAATTTTCACTTAACTGAGCTTTATATTACTGAGTCGAACCATCGAGCTTCACGAAAAATATGGTATTATGCTAATTTAAACGGTTTAATTGAATTTGTTATTTTTTATCAATATCATTGATATTATTGGCGCGCCTTGTATACGTACATGATGGCAAGTGACGTGACGCAGTGATGTCGTGATGCTCGCTACACCGTCGGTCTAGAATTTTTTGTGAATATAATATACGAGATAACTTAATATTTCTTTATTACAACCTTAGAACACCTATAAATTAAAATGTTTTTTGTATCCCTTGGACTTTAGCTTATCGAGGCTCTATTGTATATATTAATTTTTATGAATACTTAATAATAATAATAATGTAGATGTTTCGCATTTAGCAAGCGTGATATATATATATTTTAATTATTGTTCATTGAATAAATACCAACTGTTTCTTCAATAGTATCTACCTATATAAGGTCTTTGTAAATTAACTACGAACCATTTGGGTACGTGATCTTCTGCTTGTGTAAAGACGTTTAGGCACAAAAAAAAATAAGTAAAAATTTGAAAAAAAAATAAAAAGTAATAAAAATTGCAAGAAATGAAATCTATTGCATTAAACCGTCTGCCCGCAAGGATGTAAAGACATAGCCTGAGGCGTGCGTCATTCTGTACAGGACATGGTGGCGGTAACGTCCAACAAAATTAGGGTAAACAAGTTATGTATGTACGTACTTGATTTTACATTAGTTTTTAAGAGATTTTTAAAGTAATTGATATCTGCCTTGAGTGCTACACTACTACTAAATGTCGGTGTAACTAGTTTATGCTAATCAGTCAGTCCAAAGCCTGTAAAAAGTGTGATGGGAGGTCATAGAACTTAACTAACTATTATTACGACTAATTATAATTATTATCATTTCAAACCCTAAATGAGATGTAAATTTCAAAAGGTACTTAGTTGTGTATGTTGCTATCAATCTGGCGGTCTTAAACCTGAATGAAATCGTTGAAACCGCGTTACGTCGCGCGGCGGTCGATCAGCTGTCGAGACATGAACCCAATGACCCGAGAAATGACCTTGTATTGCACACGGACGATTTATTATTGCAATAGGTTTAATTTCTTGCAATATGATTTAATTGAGTATACTTTTCTTGTGTACATGTATTGCGGGCAGACGGTTTAATGCAATAGATTTCATTTCTTGCAATTTTTATTACTTTTTATTTTTTTTTCAAATTTTTACTTATTTTTTTTTTGTTCCTAAACGTCTTTACACAAGCAGTAGATCACGTACCCAAATGGTTCGTAGTTAATTTACAAAGACCTTATATAGTCTCCTTGATCTGAATTGAATAATAGGCGACGTAGGTATTAGGCGTATTAGATTGTTCGCAAGATTGCCTTAAGTCTCAGCAAAGGCTTAACATTAATTATTTGTACTGGGCCGTAGAATTATCTATTCTTTAACCGAATTACGTAATACGTAGTATATAAGTACCAATTTATTAATCCCCTACGTGAAAAGAGTGGTGTAATAATAATTACAGCTATAGGTTCTAGCACTGAAGCTTTTAACCCTGTTTTTTAATCTATATTAAAAACTAGCTGTTGCCCGCAGCTTCGCCTGCGTTAACTAAGATTCACAACGGGATCTTAGCGGGATGATATATCTTTATTGATAACTGGGCTATCTAACACTGAAAGAAACATTCAAATCCGACCAATAGTTCCTGAGATTAGCGCGTTCAAACAAACAAACTCTTTGGCTTTATATATTGATGTACTTATTGATGAAATAATTTATTTTGATAAGGATCCAAAGCATGAGTAAAATAAACGCGTTGGAATGTAGTCCAAAAAAATTCAAAATTTCTAAATAAAAAAATGGTTATTGTGACTCACTCGACTTAGATAGGTATAGTGTGTCGCGGACTTTTTTGTAGATAATTATAAGGACTTCAATTAATTAGAACATTCTATGGTTCTATCTTCTATAGTTTAGGCAGCGTACGCAAAATAAGTAACTTTTCTGGTTGATTTTTTACACCTTGTGTCCGAAAAACCCAAATATCTTACGGAAACCTATGTGTTTTCAGAATAAAATTTAGCCTATGTTACTCGTGGATAATGTAGCTTTCGAATGGTGAAAGAATTTTTGAAATCGGTCCAGTATTTTTTGAGCCTATTCATTACAACCAAACAAAGAAACAAACAAAGTTTTCCTCTTTATAATATTAGTGTAGAAGTGTAGATGTAGATCTAGAAAACTTTTATGCCCGATTTCCGAAAGGCAGAACAGCGCAAAAATTAACAAATCAACTGTCAAATCTCTTGTTAAGTGTCAAACGAGTTGCTAGAAGGATACAAATTAGTAATTACTTTTGAACGCAGCTTTGCCTGCGTCAACTAAGTTTTAATACGGGTCTCTAACTTTTTAGAAAAAATATATCCTATGTTCATTGGGGATAGTGTAGCTTCCCAAAAGTGAAAGAATTTTCGGTCAAGTAGTTTCGAAGCCTATTCAATACAAACAAACAATCAAATTTTTTCTCTCTATAATATTAGTATAGACTAACGGCCTGTCAGTTGACACAGCCACTACAATAAAAAGCAATATAGAATCATAATATGACATTGACACTCATATTAGTTGCCATACACTTTGACCAATGTTTCATAAACCGGGTGTTAGTCCGTTATATTTTCCATATTATAACACCTAAACAAATATAATATTATCTACTCTATGTCCCGATATATAGTTTCTCGTGTATGTGTATGTATGTGTGTTTGTGTGTGTGTGTGTGTGTTGTGTGTGACAATAGACAAAGATGGGCATCGTGGACACCGGCGGATGATAACGTCGCGACCGCGGCTTAGATACAATTGGTTGCTTCCGTTTGTGTCGAATTAATTCATTCGGCATACGCTCTACCAATAAACCTATATGCATGTCTCCCATGGACCTACTTTGTAACCACACGCTTTACTGGGCTTTCGAATATCAGATAAACCTTATTGATTATTATGTAGGCCAGATTATAACTATCGACGAATTTACACAATTATTTACTCGGAAGTCAGACATCGTATTATTTTTCCAGAAAAATATTTTGTCCTAAAATACTGTTTTGTATCGAATACGGATATAAAATTATTAATGTTTTCCTTACCCGTTATGAAAAAAAAATGATACTTATTACAATGTTTTATGGAGTTAATTGTTTTCCGAGAACACGTAGACTATATTCATTTCTACAGAGAAAAAAAATTACAACAACCGAATAAGAGTACTTAGATATTAGATCTACCTTTTTCATATCTATAGGTATGAAGAAGTATAGAGTATAGGTAGGTACATACAATTTCTTAATAGAATACATAATTGACCGTTAAACTGTATCAGAGTTCAATGATCCACATGTTAGGAATGATTCCAGATGCACAAATGCTTGCAACATTGCATTAACAAACACCGCCAGAGGTGAAATGGTTGAAAGTAGCTACTCGCTACTCGCTAGTGTAAGCAACTAAAATAACCGGGATAAATATATTTGCATTGCTTGTAATATGTGGTCTTATTTGAGTATTAGTTGCAGGACTTTATATAAAGCGTCTTAAGCACCTGCATACCAAAGCTAAAGTTGGCTAAGACTATTTTTATATTACTTTTAAAGTAAAGGGCATAAACTTAATACATTTTCAATGTTTTATGCTTTCAAACATAAGCCTCTTTATACTATAATGCACAGCGCTTTGAAAATATAAAGTATATTTTATACAAACTGCATAGTCTATAGTCCACGAAGGCCGACCTAAAGCCGTTACCCATATTCATAGAAAAAAGATATCTATTATGATTATTATCCAATACCTTGTTCTTTGTCACAGTCTACAATCTACATATATGTGCGACAATAATCAAACATAACAGTGATGACGTTAAATTAACATATTAATTTAAATATATCCACACCTCTGATTATTTAATAGTAACAATTAATATCTCAAGCCCTTCCATAAGTGCGCTTAGCTAAATACAAAGAATAATAAAGGTGTTAATTGGTGCATTGTTTAGCCGAAACGGGGACGCAGTAGCGCTTGGCACGCACGCCTAACAGTACCTTCGCAATGTCATAGTTAGTGGGCTAATAACATACAGCACCAATTATATCGGACCCCTCAATACGAGCAATACAACTTAGGCATGCTGAAGTAAGCTATACCTAACCAGGCTGAACACAGCTACGATTGACGTCGCAAAGTGATGTACATGTCAAATAGGTTTAGAACTCATAACTTTGTACCAAATTAGTGTGATGATAATAAATTCCTCTTATTTATCCCCCGGGTGTGCCTTGAAATGGGTTTTTCTAAAATTTCTAAGTGCACCCGAAACACGAGATCAATCATCATCATCATCTCATCTCTCGCTCATCGGTGAAGGAAAACATCGCGAGGAAACCTGCATGCCTGATGAGATTAAAAGTCTTTGAAGGTATGTGAAGTTCACCAACCCGCATTGGGTCAGCGCAAAAAAGAGAATACGTTGACGTCCTTGTAAAATATTATACTTAACTATTGCTAGGGGAGTACTTTATTTGACATATAAGTAGGTAATATTATAATAGGTATGTATAGTTAAAGATATGTTTCTTAATCTCTATGAATATAAATTATAAACCATAACAAATCTCGCATTTGTTCATGTCCATAATAATAATAAGCTTGAAAAGGAGTAGGAGGAGTAGGTAATTTTTTTTGTGTACATATTATATTTCAAGAAAATCATTGGAGCGTAAATAAAGGAATTGAAGTACCAATTTGTCTACTGTAGCAAATAAGTTAATGGAATTAGCATACATTTTATATCGAGAGAAAATAACAAAAACAATAAAATGATCATTTACATTGATTTGTAAGACAAGTAATTTCCCGCCTAATAGTTTCAAAGTCGAAAAGTTACCAAAATCTAAATAAGTAGCCTGAAAGCTTTTATGTAATCACATCGAATCGATTCTAAAAATAATTATCATATGCGGACTGGTAGTCGTAGATTAGTTAAAAACAAACACACTCTCCGGAGTTTTATGATTACATATGAAAACTATACGCCGTATACAATTAAAATAAACCCACACGAGGCGCGCGTGCACATATTAAACACATCTCAACAAAAAATTAAAGGTTGAACAAACTTTTGGCGGGCACACGGGGTGAATAGAAAATGTGGGAACAATGCTACAAGTATTGTCGTTCAGCATTCATATGCCACTCAACTCACCCATTGCCGGGACATCCGCCGTTACTTCCGCTGCCAAAGATGGTGAATCTTCGATCGAGCAGTTCGTTGACAGGACGAAACGTCTCAATATCACATAATAACAACGCCACTTTGATTATTTTTATATTTGATCAATGTTCTTAGCTCACATTATGAATTCGGTGGAGATTTATTGAGAAGGCGATCATTATTATTATCTTTAGCGTCGCACACAGCCGATTCGTCCGGTGAGCTGCGTAAACTTGCGTTTAGCGCGTCTTCGGTGGCTATTTTTGATGCAAAAGCGCGTTGGGAACTGTTTGAAACGCCAATGTCTAGAGCATGCATGGAATATGCAATGTCTCAGCCTTGATAAATAAACAATATGCAAATGTTTGTGTTTACAATTTTTTTCTTTTAATGTATGTGGGATTTAATTTGTATCTTCCAAAGAATGCGTTCCTAGCAACATTACAAAACATTTATTCACAATCCCTTGTATATTTTATTATTACATTTATTTGGTTGTTGAGTATTTATCACATCACCAGTCGAAATAAACCTATTTCCTCTAGAATTAGGCTGAAGTCGAAATTATAAAAATTAAATATATTTTTTTTTAAGATGTTTACTAAATTTTCTAGGTATGTATGTCATAATATTATGGCAATTATAAGTCATCAACAGAAAAGTGTTTCCGCTAGAATTTTTCATAATGGAAAGAACATCATCTTCATCATAATCAGCCTTTATCCGTCCACTGCTGAGCATTAAGGCCTCTCTCAAAGAACGTATTACGACCGATTCTTTGCCACTCACATCCAACCTGGTTAACGTCCGACCAACACTTTCTTTAGCTTATTAGCCACTGCCACTTCAAGGCACTTATTCTTCACGAGATATCTGAATATAATATAATGAAACACCCTGCATATCTCGCTCCATAGCACGCTTAGATACAAAAACTTTCGGCCGTTTTACCGTAGGTTAATCACGGGGTAAACCGTAAACGCATTGCCCGAATTGGTAAATAGACTTTCATCTGCAAATTCAGCTGCATAGACGACGTAAGAATATGGCCAATGCTGTCCATCCCAATTGAATACTCCAATCGGTTCCCTCTCGAAGTTGTCGACCTGCAAAGTAAGCTTGAGACAGACATATTCTAGCACGGCTTCGAGTCAAAAATATGCTATTTCTGGAACAGAATGTTTTGTCTATACATACTGACGGCAAAGCTCTGCGATCTCATAAGTGTAAATGAAAAAAGAAACTTAAGTACAATGATTACAATTAGATTTTTTTTTACTTTTTTAAAAAGGCAAACCGGCCATCTGAAGGCAATAGTGACATTACAGATAGATGATAGTCAACAATAAATTATTCACATTTAACTTATTCATGCAAGTTTAGATGCATTAGTACCATCACCATCACCAGCCTTTTTCCGTCCACTGCTGAACATAAGCTTTCCTCAATGAACGCAAATACTACTAATCCCTTGCCACTCGCATCCAACACGGCAACTTAGGTAGACGAAGTGTTGATCTGCTATTAAACAAGTGGGAAGACGATCGCTGTGCAGTGGCCGGTTCGTGTTGTTGAGTGGTATAAGTAGATACTAGATAATAATACAATGTTTTCTTTATTTTCAGTAATCTGTTCATTTTAGACAAAAAATCTTCAAAAATTTTGCAGCTACCCTATGGAGTTAGCGAGAAAACGCAAAGGAATAGAATCGAGCGTTTGCCACTTATTTGCCAATGTCATATTTTTATTTCGATTATACAGCCAGTAGGTACTACCGTAATAGGCAGTCCCGGGTAAAAAAAGTTATATATAATTATATATATATTTCATATATAATTATATACAAAAATTGGCCCTATATAGTTATATTATATAGAAGTATATATAATTATATAGGGCCATTTTTCATCTATAATTATATATAATTCTGTGTTAGTGTTAGGTTATCAATTATTGGTTTTGAAATGGTTTATTTTGCTTTATCAAAAAAAAGCAGTCAAATAAGATTATAACTCTAAAGGTAATTAATGGTAATTAGGCCATTTGCCAGTTATTGTGTTAAAATCTTCTGCTTGATCATTTCTTTTTTCTTCATTGTCTTAGCTAAAACGTGTTAGTGAACCTATAGCGCGATCTATCTTTACTAGCATCGCCATCTAGCGAAACAGTTGCACAACTACAAAAAGAATATATCTTTTTTTTTAACAGCAAGTAGTTATAGTAAATAAATATAAATTTAAGAATGATTAGTGCAGAGTACTTACCTAATAATTTAATTTAAATAATTCATGTTATTTTGAACCTATATATTTTTATATATAATTATATATAGTTATATGTAATTATATATTAATATACTTATATATTTATATATAATTAAGAACATATAAATTATATATAAACTATATATAGTTAAATATAAGTTATATATAAATATATATAGATTATATATGATTCTATAGAATCATATATACCTAATTATTTTTACCCGGGGTGGCGTAACTACAGGGTGGCAATTCAGCAAAATGCCACGGGTCCCCAGCTGAAAGGGGTCCCCGGTCGGAGGAGAATTCCAACTCCCAACATTTATTATTAGGTACATAAACATTTAGTAAAAAAAAAAAGAGTCATTCCTAGCATCTGATGAATTTGCCACGGGTCCCGAACGGTATAGTTACGCCACTGGTAATAGGTTTAATATTATTTAGTATTACAGAGGTACATATTATGTATTTTATGTGTAATTGTAACAAAAGGACGTAATCATAATAAAGGTATTGGTCTCGAATCCGTATTGATTATACGTATCAGAACTGCGCAGTAAAGGCTTCATTCACACAGTGAATACTACCGGGTACTACGTTACAATGCTTCTGTGAAAAAAAAATTGATGATGACCATATCAGAATTGTCATTACCATTGCTGGCTCAAATGCAGAAGCACTGAATATGCTGCTATCCAAACTTACAATGTATATCGTAGTGTGGCATTTACTTACGCTCAATGTATCCTAACAGTTTGATGTGTGTGTACACGAGAGTCGTGATTGCGGATTAATGTTGCCACCCTAATGAAGGTGTCACCTTAATTTTAGTCAATATTATTCTCAACGACATTTTATAATGTTAATTGTACAAGAAACAAGCACAATTTTATTATATTATAATTATAAATAATGCTAAAATGTATACAAACCATTGTCATGAATTTCTCGTAATCAATGACGCCTGCATCCATTCGCCCATTACTTACTAAGTAATATTATGGAGGGTAGAGATAAGGAGTACCATCTCATATGGGGAAATACTATATAGTGTCCAGCTGTATGCTATAAATAACAGTTCAAAAACCGTCCGCAATGGCGCTGGTGTAGGAAAAGGGTATGGTATACATATTTATGTGTGTGTGCGTGATTTCTTGGTGCACACACGTTTAAAAGTTTACCCTTTTGCAACTGTGTCGCCATCCTTATTTAACGCTCGACGGACAATTTTCTTACATAGAGATGACACTACTTACCTTCTAGTTGTATCGGGTATTGAGTAGTCATATTTTTGTCAATTCTACGTGAGGTTACGTTAACGAATGAAGAGACTTTAAGGTTCATAGAAATTAGAAGTTAGAAGTATGCTTACTAAAAAGAGGCATATACACATTTCGAATCTGACTAAATATTAATAGATATTAATAATTATTATATTACCATATTAATATTATACAATATTAATAACTATGGGTTTTATTCTGTTTTATTCATTTTGTGGCTATTAATATTATTAATAATAATCATTATTATTTTATATTTTTTAGCTTGATGCAGCTATTAATATTGAGCAAAAAATTACAAAAACCACTTTGTAGAGGAGTCCTTAAATATTAATTATATTGGTAAAGAACTAAATAATTATTTATAGTGCTAAGTAAAAATTTTACGTGATCGCCCCGATATACATCTTAGATAGATATTGTAATATTATCATCTAGAGTAATAGAGTCAATAAATGAATGAATGTCATGATCATGTTGAATGATCATTAATAATTTGGTTGTCATATCCCAATGAATGGGAAGTTCCCCGATCATGGTAGCGATCATTTGTCAATATGAGGAAGCGCTTTTAAGTCCGTCAAAGTTTTTTCTCCAGTATAATATTGAATGACTACTAAATGGTCAAAATCGATTAACACAAGTTAGCTGCACATTATTGGGATATTATAATCTTTGGTGTGCAACTTGTGCAAGTAATATTATGTTATTATTTTTTTAATGTTTTTTGGTGACATCGACGCTTCGAATTGGCAACATTACCGTAAGTATGAATGTGTGCCATAAAGTAACAATATTGAAATACTGTAAAGGGTATTTTTTTCAAGGTATTTTAGACTATAACCGTACGTATTTGTAGTTCTTATTACAGTAAACAATATTTAAGTTAAGTCATTGTTATTCTGCATTCTATCTTACAACATTCACAAGTTTGCACACACTAAAAGCTTTCTAACAAGGAATATTGATACTTGACAGGCACCTACTACCTACATTGTACAACACAGCAAAAGCACGTAGTTCTACTAAAAAATCTCAGTGTAAATAGGCAATTTGTGAGGGAGGGTTGTGAAAATGACTGGGGTGGACGAAATATTAAATTATCAAAAGAATCCTGACGACGATTTCTATGGATTGCTGGGTTGTGATGAGAATTCTTCTGTGAGTTTTTACATATATACAGTTTTGTTTTTTTTCTTTAATTTAGTGAAGTGTTTCAAGTATTGATTCTTTATTTCACTCATTGACCTTATTCCTGACAATTGACCTAAATTCTGGATAGTATTGAATAGTTACATTTTATTTATGAACTGTTTTTATTTACATACAGGTGGAGCAAATAACTACAGAATATAAGGTTTTGGCTTTGCAGTACCACCCTGATAAAAATGCTGGCGATAAAGATGCTGAAGCGAAATTTCAGAAACTCAAGGTATTATAACCAATATTATTCCTAACATTGCAATTTGCAATAGTACAATTTAAAAAAATGCTATGGTTTTTCCCAAAATAAAACTATGACATATCAGACATTCTGGGAAATCCCAGAGTTTTTTCCCATACCCATAAGGAAAGTGGTAAAGTAATTTAAAACTACCTATAAATATTGTTTATGTAGGTGTAAGTATGAATATACATAATATAGATGTATAGGTAAACATAGTGCTGGTCTGGCATTTACCAGATGGGAAATGATTTCCGTGCAGTTGTTAGTCCTATTGGATAGGAGTGGTTAGAGATTGGTTGTCTTGGATTTCAATGAGAGGCCTATGAAAATGTATATACATCTGTTTATTATTATACTGTATTGTCTGAAGTTTAATATCGCACTTTAGATTGGTATCAGAAGAAACTAGGTCATGCAAGATGCTAAGATTAATGCTTTGCCATATCACTTAAACAATGTTTAAATTTTAGGAGGCAAAGGAAACATTGTGTGATCCTTCAAAGCGTGCTTTGTATGACAAATGGAGGTCAAGTGGTGTATCCATCGGATACAAACAATGGCTTGGTATGAAGGAACACATTCAACAGTCTATGCATTGGTCCAAACCAAATACTAAGGATCGCATGCTAGAAGATGAATCCGGACGCTCCTCAGGGCCTTCTAGCTTGGGCCCAGCCAACTCAGCTACTCGTAGGGCTTCTGAAGGTGGAGCAGCTCTTTGGGGACGCTGGGGTGGTGGCAACCAAGAACCACCATCTGAAGTCATTTCCAAGTTTCGCAACTATGAAATCTAAGAGAAATCTTAGAAACCTTCTTGCCTATCTTTTTAAATGCCTTTTAATTTATTTAAACCTTACAGTTATACATTTTTATATTTATACCTAAAAATCTATATTCTTGACACATTTTATATTTTTTGTGATATCAGGCTGTTTATTTTTGTATTATTTCTCTATGTTGTATGATGTAAGTTTTAGAATTAATTATAAATCTGCCTTAAAAAGGCATAATATTCATCAAGTCAGCTCAAAGACTAGTTGTTCTCGAATGGAACTCATTTAATGAATGTTCAGTGTTTAAGAAATAAATGTTTGGTGTATAATAATATTAGACACCCTTAGCTGTAGGCATAGAATATGTTGTCTGCCTTCCTTTAGGTCTAAGTTACGCACATTCCTAAAATATATGAGTCTGAGACAAACATTTCTGCTGTAGAACAATATGAAAAATTTATATAATCTATGATATTTTGAAGATTTATATTTTTGACCTATTTTATGATTATATCTTATACTAAGTATTACTCTAACATTTATTCTTGAAAGGATATTGGAAATGTGACACAAGTACAGGGTATTGTGAGAGAAGGATATTTTATGTTTTATCTTAAATATTCATTATATCACCCTTTACACATAGTATTTACTTAATTTAAACTCATCTTTACAAATATAGATGTTGTGTTCCCTGATTGTTAGATGTAATTAGAGTTTAATATGTGTTAAATGTTTTCAGCAGTATTTACTCTTTATTGGATGTTTTAAAGTATATTCATGTTATAAATTATGATGTAGTGAAATTTCAAATGTCTATGAGAATCTCAATCAATATAATATTGTAACATTAATTTTGATTTATTGATCAAGATAATAAAAACTACAAGAAACCAAGATTTGTCTTTTATTCAAGCAACCGCATGTCAAATTATTCGTTATTTTTTTCCTGTTAATTGTAACTCACTACAACTAGCTACTTGGGCCTTGATTTTTGAAGGGTTTGACCTTGAGTTGTGTACTACGATTTATTTTTTTAGTTTACTCTTAACGTGAATGGATTTAAGTATTTGTCTATTACTATTATTATTCTTGAGACGAGACATCTAATGGTCATTTTTGCACAAGAACAGTTCATCTAGGTCCTAGGACTAGCCCAGGTAACTCATTAATGTTTTACTGTAAAATGACAAGCCTCGATGCTCACTGTCGGTCTGTCGGTCCTGTCCTTATTTCTATACACATCAAAATTCAAAACTAATAGAAAGAGACAGTGGTGGTACCAATTACCAAAGAATTCAGACGTATTCCGAAAGTCTTTGCATGTACCAAAGTACACAAACGTTATGATGTTCCGCGACAGCGCATCTGAGAAATTTATATTAACTTATAAATTATAATAGACAATTATTTCAGTATAAAAAGCCAGCCTAGATTATTCATTAAAATGATTATTGTTTTACTGTGGATTAGCCACCTGTCGAATCAGACTGAGTGTTATATACTATACTGGACTTAATCATTCATCAATCAATCATTCACCAAATTACCTAGTAAGCTTAGCTCGACACAAATCATATCAAACCATTTTGATTTATGGAGGTGATACTCGTAAGTCGTAGTAAATAGAAAATATTAGCAACCACAGCAACACTAAATTTTTGTCTTTTTTACACCTGGCAATAGTTTTCTGCCCTATCGATCGCCGAGACCTCGCACTAGCCTAGACAATAGGGAATGGGAAAGGGGCTTCTTTTTATTTTGATAACGCATTTCGTATGTGATGTATACCTATTTAGTATATTTACAAGTTACCTAGGTATTTACAAGGTAGACTCTAGACGTATATGGAACTCACATTCGTGAATGCATTACCCTAAATAAACTTCTTGCGAGTGCCATCCCCTTGCGGGGACTGCACTGACACAAAGCAGTAGAGCCCAAACAACATCGTGCCTAACTGGGCTACCACGGCATGTCTATGGGAACATTACAGGAGGCGCATTCACCTTCCTCCGTGTTCATCCTCACCCATCACCGTCCGAAGGCGTTTAATGGCTTCAAAGGTCGAGCGGAGTGCCAGGAAACCTAACTTTGAGTCTAAGAATCCCTTTCAGGTCCCTCCTCCAGACGCTGACGAGCCAAGAGACCATGATTACATCTAGGGCCTTCCCAGCCTTGCTCAGCAATACCTTTGATTGTATCGAATGGAAAATGGGAAATAGAGCCATAAACGTTTTTTATACTACACTGCGGAACTATCAAAATGTTTCGAGAACTCACTCCTACTTGTAGATATCGATATTTTTGGCGTTCGCTGAGGACTAGTAAGAAGAGCTGACCTTTATGCATGATAACGGACTGATATACATATTATTTATAATGATAAAACAATAAGAATACCCAAGAGCTGTTTAATGTTGTTTTTGTTTAACTTAAAAACTTAACGAACAAAAGAGTTGATAAAACGTGTATAGTTTGAATAAAAAATGATTAAGAACCACCGCTTGAAAACCGCATTCAAATCGGTACATCAACGACAATGCCACGACAGACAAGCACGTTATGTAGGTCACGTTCAAACTTGTCATAAGTAGGTCATAGGTGTGCCCGGTATTAGGTATACAAGTATCGGAAAATAGTTTTATAGCTCGTATGTACGAAAATTATTTCATTTTGTGTAGTTGACACAAACGATAGAGCCAATTTGAAAATCTATGCGTTAAATCGATATAATCACGTTTGCACAGGTTTGACAATCTCGGGATGTTCAAATCCTCTTTTGCGTCGGTGAACAAAACTGGTCTAGACTCAATTATGGTCATGGTAGAGATGGGTAATGGTAGACTCAATTGACGTTCAAAATATATTTTGGTGGTACTATTTCGAGAAAAAAAATTGACTTTGACTTGTTCAATTATAATTGATAATCATTTTTTTTATTAAATGGATAAGAGATGCACCAAAGTCCACCAAAATATTGCTATAAGATCGATTAGCGTAAGTATATTTATAGTAATATATATTGGGCCCCACCACGGTTCAGGCCTTGTCGTAGCGGTGTGGCTCAGTAGCCCAGGGTCAGCCAGCACCTTGGGCTAAGCGAATTGAGCCGTGGGGGCTCTTTGTTCCCCTCATAAGAAGAGGGGACAAGGTATGAGGACGGTCACCTCACCTCATCGTACTGTCCCTACGTTGGGAGTGGTGTTCTGTGGTGCGGGACAACCGCTTTGTGGAGGTGGCGTCGGTCTTCTGAGGAACTGACTAGCAGTCGCGGCGCCCTGTTGTTAACAGATCCGGGGCACCTTACCAAAGGCAGCATTGGTGGCACTCGCCGGGTTTTAGTGGGAAGAGCAGCGTCCACTTACCATCTTTCGGGTGCAGGGAGTCTCACTTAGGTACACGCCTGGGGAGACCCACTCCCCCGGGACCCACTCCCTCAGCACATTTCTCGGCGTTAAAGAAACGAAAAGAAAGAGCTAATTCAATCAATCTTTTGATTAATAAGAAACAAACAACTTTTCGTCTAACGAATAACGATATCATATTTAATTTTGTGAATAACTATTTCAAACATTTATACATAAGCGAAATTCAGCGAAAATAATTAAAGTATGTAGATAAAATTATAAAAAGTAGTATAGCCAATTTGCAAGTGTAGCGACCAACATATTTTATGCGCAGGCGCCAATGTTTACTAATACCATAGATTTTTCAGTGTAAAACAAACAGCGCGTGCCAGCGAATGTTTTGTACGAAGAAATAACAAGCTACTTTAACAGCTATAATATCTACACAATAAAAGAATTAATGTCCGAGTTTTAGCGTTTAGGTTTTTTTGATCTGGGTTAAGAATTTTTCAATGAGTAGGTATTAACGCCGATAAGGGATCCCCCTATTAGTTGTGTCGTGCAGCGTGCTCCTGTCAGAATGCGTATCTCTATCCTCCTATATTTTTCGTCGTCTGTGTTTCGGAAAGAAGGACTAGATAGGCAGATTTTCCACGTATGTCTCCGGATAGGCAACACGTAAATTAAGTGTCTGGGCTGGTCTTACGACACGGATGACACCGCCTACCCTAGACAAGTGGCACAAACGCTAAACGAGTAGAAATAGAATAGAATACTTATTATATGGGAATGATACAAGTTTACATCATGTAATTTGAGCAGTTATTGTTATTCCCATACAATAAGTATTCTATTATATTTCTATTCGTTTAGCGTTTGCCATTTGTCTAGAGGGGCTGACCACTGCTTCACTGTTGTGAAGTTGTGATGATTATTTTATAGGCCACAGTACTACTGCTACAAAGTGAAAACGTAGCAATATTCACATAAAACAGTTTTAGAATCGGCTGCGTACTTATTACGAACTACTACATCCAAACATACAAACTTCATCTCTAAATAATAATAAAAGTAGGTATTTACAGATGCAATATCATTTTTTAATAACCGAATAAAAGTTAAAACACTCAATTCGTGTCCTAGTACACAGAACGGAACATAATTCTACACATTGCCTCACACATCCCTGGGATTTTGATTCTTAGTGTATCATATAAGAAAAGAAAAAAGAAAAGAACTTTATACTCCTAGATGCAGGTTTCGAGGGAAAAATAATTCAACAGCATTTTTGTGCTGCAGAAGCGGGCTATCCGTGCAATTCACAAATTGCTACATCATTGACAGAGAAATTTAACAGATGGGAATGCTGACCGTTGCTTCTCAAATCTAAATACATCTTTGACAACTTACTGTATGTCCGGAAAAATATAAATGATTTCAGTAATAAAAGGGACATTCTAGGGCTATGTATAGCTATAATATGATATGTAGGGCTATATATGGCTACGTAATAGACACAGGCTAGAGGCCCCAGTGATAAGACTTACAAAAGCAATTCTGTTGAAGGCAATTACTGTATGTACCTACACGCTTTTACAATAGGATCCCAGAAAACGTTCAAAATATATCCATTAATAAATTTAAAAAAAATGTTGAAGAGCGTTTGTGTGGTTAAGGAGATCACAAAGCATAAGACTTCATGGAAGATACCACACCTTGGGAAAAGGGCGCAGCTTACAGACATTTCAGGATATCATGTAAATTGGCTGTCGAATATTTGAAAAGTTAGTTCTACTGAATTTGTTTTGCCGGATCTTCTCAATGGGCTTGCTTTGGAACCGGGGGTGACCACCGGAAACTCATAAACCACACGAAACGCGACAGCACAGCTGTCAATTTTCGTCGGTATCGTGTAAGAGACTACCCCGGTCGTGTCGGCAAAATTGGGCTGCAAAGCAGCATCGCACTACTCCTTACAAATTCATAACACCAACAGTTTGATTAGTTCAGTGTGAATGTGTGTGTGTGTGTTATTCAAATTAATCATGGCTCCATTATTAGTAATTACATAATTACCTACTAAAACACCTAGAATATGAGGCAAAATACAGAAATATTTCTTGACGATGGTTACAACTTACAATATTATCTCTAGGGTGCAACCGACTGTCTGATCGACTGTAGGATTCTTGTCACTGGATGTTTACAATTGTAAGCTCCGGTTGCATCGTTAGCTACTGTCGTCTCAGTTTCGATACCACCAGTTAGCCACTAGACTTGGCGCAAGAAAGTGAAGTGCCAAAGAGGATAAAAGTGAAATTATTGCATTGCTTTTGATATGAATCCGTCATAGTGTCGTCTAAGGTATGTTTATTTTAAGACTGATTTTTTGGATCAGTGGTAATTTGTTTTATTTCCTACCTATTTAATTAAACAAAATACGAATACCATACATGCCAATGTAACACAAAGCATAATTAATATATTTTTAAATATTTCCAAGAATTTCGAATTTATGATTCGGAACCTACCTGTTGGATAGCAAGCTAGCTTTTAAGTCGAATTTAGAGTGCATAACCATGACTAGATATACTACCACTACAATATACTATTGTGAATTATTTCGTCTTTTCTTATATAATAAAACTGCAACGAAGCCTATTTTGAAAACTCGGCAGTAATTATTTAACTATGTAGAGAACAAATAAATAATTGCAGATGAAACATTTTGGTATTATAGTCTTAATTTTTTCAGCTTATATATATATATATATATATATATATATATATATATATATATATATATATATATATATATATATATATATATATATATATATATATATATATATATATATATATATATATATATATATATATATTATATATATATATATATATATATATATATATATATATATATATATATATATATATATATATTTATATATATATTTCTTAATATATCCCAAATATTTTTAGGACCATAACTTTAAAATTTGAAATATTGATAAAGGAATATAAAGCTATATGACGCAACATAAAAAAACGAAAGTATCAACCCTTATAATATGTCCCACTGCTGGGCACGGCTCTAGTCCTCGAAATCAGGCGAGGAGGGTAATGGGCCATAGTTCACCGATGCGCTGGCCCAATGCGGGTTGGTGAACTTCACATACTTTCTTAATCTCATCAGGCATGCAGGTCTCCTCACGATTTTTTCCTTCACCGGTTTTTAGTAGGACCAGTGGCGATACTATACCGTTCGGGGCCCGTGGCAAATTCATCGGATGCTAGAAAAGACACAAAGTTTTTTTTACTAAATGTGTAATAATAAATGTTGGGAGTTGGAATTCTCCTCCGACCGGGGAGGGGAGACTCGTTTTAGAGCGAGACTCCTTTTAGTTGGGGGCCGGTAGCATTTTGCCGACTTGCCACCCTGTAGTTACGCCACTGAGTAGGACCCTTTATCATACTTTTAGGACCATAACTTTAAAATTTGAAATATTGGAATATAAAGCTATATGACTCAACTTTACTTACAGTTAACGTTTCCATCTGATACGTCTGAGCGCTTTAATGTTCAAATGTTCAGAACTACAACAAAGGGTCGTTATTCTTTTCTAGTAAGTTACGGACACAAACCCCAATATTTCTGCACAGTATCCGAAGTATACTGAATTATGAATGAAACACTTTTGAAAAATACGGAGTCGTTTCCAGGGCTGTAGTGGTTCTGCGGTGGGAAATATAAAATACAATTGAAGGAACGATGTCAAGATTATAGGCAGCGCATAGTTTCAACTCTGTTTCCCTATTAATTAAATCAAGTAAAGACCGCAAAACAGCATCACCCTAGTTGCATTATTCTTTTAATGCTATCCGTACTTAATATATTTTTAAATTCTGGAGTCAGTCCTGTGCCTTTTACTATAGTAAATGTACATGAACTTCTTTTCACATTCACTTGGGGATAGATCGTCCATAGGGATATATAGGCCGGCGCCATCCGCTACCCCCAGCGCCAGTATCCCGGGTAAAAAAAGATTCATTCTTCATTCATTCTTCTTTCTTATTACTTCATTCTCTGAAATCAGATTTCAGCTTTATATGAGTCACTGTCGATGTCTTGGGTATAGAGAGAAAGGAGATTTATTTGTAAACTGAATAAGGTTATATATATTACCTGCAGTTTCAAACCTATGATAAACCAAGCAACCTCGCAAAACTAGATATCTAACATTATAGGCTATGTTTAATATTGGACATTTATCTAAATTTTATTTACATAAAAACAAAAATAAGTACTTACTTCGTTTGCTTGAATGTTTTTAACTCTTCGCGCGGCGCAGCGCACCCGTAGCTTTCGTTGTCAATTCGTATAAAAATGAAGCTTAGATCTTCGTTAATTTTAATTATTATATGGAGTTATTGTTAGGTTATATTCGCAGAACAAACGTTGTTGTCACCAATATTAACTATCAAGCCTTGCAAGGATGCTGGTATTTTCGATAATATAACCCTCTACCTACTTATATGTTATTAGGCCAGGTAGCCTAAGTACAATTTTACTTTATAAACAAGCTAGCATAAACTACTAATAAATAAATTACAAAATGAAGCCGTTTCTTTCAGGTAATTCCTATGTATTTCTAACTATTTTCAGGCGAAGTTGAACGGCTGACATGCAAAATCTAGATTTCATCGGTGGCGTTTAGAACGTTTTACAGCAAACACAGTAAGGCGCAATGCTAAAGTAAATATATGCATGTACTTACTTTGTTTGTTATGGGACGTTCTGACAATCTGCAGACCGGGCTATTAAGAAAACTTAGAAGCAAGAGACGAAGAAAGATCCAGAAGTAAGGGGCAATATGTAAACAACAGGAATGTTATGTACAGTAAAATTATATTTCTATATGTAACATTTTTGTTATCCTAAATTGCTCTACATTCAGCGTTCGTCATAACTAATAACCTTAGATCATTAATATGTCTAGATGGAGTGTCGCCCTACAATCAAAGCAAAAAGAACAGATACCAGCTACTACAGTTCTCCCATAATCATCCTTTTTAATCTCGTTACACTTTTACAACACAAACCTTCATAATAAATAAAAAAATAATGCGTAACAATTCATGCGTATTCTATGACAGATCAGATAGGTACTAAACACGGAGAAAGCATTTAGAGGCTAACAGTTAGCCGCTATTTTTTGTACGTGTTTTCCGCGCGACACTCTATCTAGTCATATTATTGATCTAAGATTGTATGCTTTAATTACGTGTGTATTTATTTTACAGGACCCAAAAAATATGTAGAGTAGGTACGTGACTTTATTATTAGATCAAAGATTTTTTTTACAATTATTGTTTAAACACAATTTGGAGCAGGATATGAAGGCCAGTAAATATCTAAATTGATTTTCCAATGAGTTAAATATTTTTTTCAATCAATCATTTTCTATTATAAGTAATTCCAGCCTATTTCATTAAAATTAATATAAGGTAGGCATATTATGTTCAGCCGTGGACGCATAAAGGCTGATGATCATGATGATGATGATGATGAAAGGTAATTTTTACGCAAATTTTACTTATTATATTTAATAGAAGTTAGATAGAAGTAGTTCTTATTATATGGAACATCGGGCACATAAAACGCGTGAAACCATTTTTATTATTTTTTACTTAGGGCTAGGTTGATACAAGGTTCTGAATAAATAAACGTTAACAAGGGTAACAAGTAACAACTAATCTCGTAGAACTACTCAATCTGCACGCTAATCGCGACTGCTATAGCTTCAAGTAGCTACAAACACAATAACAACTTATAATTCTAATATCTTCAATCCAGACTGCACCAGAATATTCATTCCACCCTCGCCTGGTACTCCAGCCCACAAGGCTTTGTGAACTCATTTCCCACAGTATGAATCCATTTGTTACACACTGAAAAGGAAATTACTATTAGAAAAAAACCGTTGTTTGTAGCTTGCACCTTCAGAAAGCGTTCCTGTAGCCAGAACCCTCTCCCCCGTCGTGCAGGTTGAGCCACACCTCGCTGTGTACTAGCGACTCACCCCACTTGGAGCCGCGCAGCACGGGGCAGGCGGCGTGCCTGGTGGCCAGGTCCCCCTCCCCCGACGCGTGCAGGTTGAGCCACACCTCGCTGTGTACTAGCGACTCACCCCACTTGGAGCCGCGCAGCACGGGGCAGGCGGCGTGCCTGGTGGCCAGGTCCCCCTCCCCCGACGCGTGCAGGTTGAGCCACACCTCGCTGTGTACTAGCGACTCACCCCACTTGGAGCCGCGCAGCACGGGGCAGGCGGCGTGCCTGGTGGCCAGGTCCCCCTCCCCCGACGCGTGCAGGTTGAGCCACACCTCGCTGAGTACTAGCGACTCACCCCACTTGGAGCCGCGCAGCACGGGGCAGGCGGCGTGCCTGGTGGCCAGGTCCCCCTCCCCCGACGCGTGCAGGTTGAGCCACACCTCGCTGTGTACTAGCGACTCACCCCACTTGGAGCCGCGCAGCACGGGGCAGGCGGCGTGCCTGGTGGCCAGGTCCCCCCCCCCCGACGCGTGCAGGTTGAGCCACACCTCGCTGTGTACTAGCGACTCACCCCACTTGGAGCCGCGCAGCACGGGGCAGGCGGCGTGCCTGGTGGCCAGGTCCCCCTCCCCCGACGCGTGCAGGTTGAGCCACACCTTGCTGTGTACTAGCGACTCACCCCACTTGGAGCCGCGCAGCGCGGGGCAGGCGGCGTGCCTGGTGGCCAAGTCCCCCTCCCCCGACGCGTGCAGGTTGAGCCACACCTCGCTGTGTACTAGCGACTCACCCCACTTGGAGCCGCGCAGCACGGGGCAGGCGGCGTGCCTGGTGGCCAGGTCCCCCTCCCCCGACGCGTGCAGGTTGAGCCACACCTCGCTGTGTACTAGCGACTCACCCCACTTGGAGCCGCGCAGCACGGGGCAGGCGGCGTGCCTGGTGGCCAGGTCCCCCTCCCCCGACGCGTGCAGGTTGAGCCACACCTCGCTGTGTACTAGCGACTCACCCCACTTGGAGCCGCGCAGCACGGGGCAGGCGGCGTGCCTGGTGGCCAGGTCCCCCTCCCCCGACGCGTGCAGGTTGAGCCACACCTCGCTGTGTACTAGCGACTCACCCCACTTGGAGCCGCGCAGCACGGGGCAGGCGGCGTGCCTGGTGGCCAGGTCCCCCTCCCCCGACGCGTGCAGGTTGAGCCACACCGCCGCGGACCCTCGCACCGGGAACAAGCTCAGGCCCAGCTCCGTGAACACGGTCGCTCCACCCTGCGCCACGTCTGACATCTACAGCAAACATTTTAGAATGCATTTAACATATCAAAGTTAATTTCTACTCGTCTAAACAGACAAAATAAAAGAAAAACTTATAATGTCGTGTGATATCAGAAAGAAATGAAGTTCCTTATTATATTAATTTCATATTCCACTATTTATTTTCGTATACTTTCCTTTTTTTTTTACTTTTTTTACACTTACTCAGCGTTCGCGAGTTACAATTAGGTACTCCAAGTGTATGATGAATGAAAGGCTGTATGTATTTTGTATTTTTAGGAAAACGCTAATTTATTTTCGTTTCCTATTACCCCCGTGATATGTCTTTTCGAATGGACGGGGCTAGGGTAATTTAACGTGATTGCTGGTTAGTATTAATTTATTTATAAAAATACTTACATAGAATAATACAGTCGCTATTCTATCCCCTACACTCTCTGGAAACCGAAATTGTTTCTAAAAAAAAAAATAGATAAATAGATTTTCTTATAATAAAATAAGTAAGTTAACTAAGATATAAACGACGCGTAAAGTGTAATAACATTGCCATGTACACTATCCAGTTGTTAAAATATGAGAAACTAATAATATATTTTATTCAAAATAGCACTTACGTCGGAAAAATCAAAGTGTGGTTCGTAGTGCCCCCCGATGCCGTAGTTGACCACCTGCAGCTGTTCAGCAGAGCCCAGGTTCAGGCCGGTGAAGTGGGCTACCCGCCGAGACACGCGCGCTATCACCCCAGACTCCTCGTCTCCCAGCCACGCCGACTTGCTGATGCGGTAGTTCACTATCTTCATATCATATACTGTTGCACGACGGAACTGTCCAGGGATAACAAAAGACAAGCAAAAAGATGAACTATCAATTATCTTCCCTATATATAACCATAGCTATTCGGCTTCGCTAGCGTTAGCAAAAAAAAATCATTATTTTATGTACCCTATATTACTTCTAGTAGTGTGTACAAAGGTTCATGGTGATCGTTAGAGTAGTTTTCGCGTAAGACCGTAACAAACATCCCTACTTTCACATTTATAATATTAAGTAAGGATTCTGCTATACGTGTGTCAATGAACTCCTGGACTGATTTAAATGATTTTTTGTATGCGTTTGTGTGGAGCCCTGTATGGTTTGGATTCAAATCAGCCCGGCAGATAGCGCTGCAGTTAGATCTAGGTTATTTATCTATACTGTAACTAAAGGGCTGGATCGATTTGTATCTAAAAGACAACGTCTGTCGGGTCCGCTAATCTTTTATATAAATACATATATGATTTCTAATATTATGTATTAATAAATGCGACGCGACGACTTGTCCAAATAAGCTCTTGTTAGTTTTTGCGACAGGCCTACAAATAAGTGATATGCGTGACTTTATATTTTTCAACAAATAAATTTAAAAAATAACATTTTAATCGAAATGATAATTTACATTATCATCATGATCCTATGTATGCATAAGATCTTTATTTATGTACACGTAAAATAATATAAATGTATAAATTTCAATAATTAAACAAAATGTTGTAGACACATGACACATACCCTCGGCTGAGACAGCTCTTTGATATGTTTTATCTCTTCGTCAGTCAGCACTTCATGAAACAACACGATGTCGGGGTCAAGGTATTTGTACTCCATTTTAACTGGTGCTATTTTCAGGAATGGATTTTCATTCATATAGCGACATGTTAACCTGTTTTATGAAAGTTAATTCATCAATGTTTTTTTTCGAAAGGTCCTAGACCTTTGGCCAGATGGTCTTTAAGCTCAATCGGTAGGTAATTCATCAATGTACAACATGAACTGTGTTTGATATCGGAAGATAAAGTTAATGCTATTTTCAAATTGTTGTTTTATTTTTATCGATAAAAAATCACAATAAAAATGTATACCCAAATAAATAGTAGAACATTAATATAATATTTTTATAATAGAGAACTTCGTTTCTATATGATGTCCCACGGCATTATAAGTTTTTTTTCTTATATTTTGCGATACGCCAAAAGAAGTTTTCACTTAAAAGATGTAATCAACTTATTTCTCCGAAAACATGTAAAATAATTAATATCTTAATTTTTTACTTTTTTATTGTGAGAAATTTCCCTTAACTTGTCCTGTAAGAACTTAATCGAAATTGACAATTTTAGTCAACCGGAAGTATCCTATAGTTTATAGGGTCGAAAAACTAGTCTGGTAGTTCTCTTCGAACTAAAATCATGAAATTTGTAAAGAAAGGTTTTACAGCACAAATAAATGGAATATGTTGTAAATAATTATAAATAATTAACCCTTCGTGCGCGAGTCCGACTCGCACTTGGTCGGTTTTTCCAATGTATGTTACATTAATTATTATTATTAGTTCTTTCGGTAAACTCGATGTAATATTATAGATTAAACTTACCGTTTTAATATATCAGGTGAAACGTTCTCTTCCCCTCTACATAGAGCTTCGTACTTCTTTTTAGCTTCAACATACCAGACCTCATTTTCTTCTTTTTTCTCATATATACTCTATTCAGTAGGATATTTATATAAGTAGGTAGGTATATAAGTTTATGTATTATTTGAGGGTAAAGTTGTTAAGTAGGTAGGTTAAGGGCCTGTTTCACAATCTCCAGTTAAGTTCCCAATAGGCTATCGGCAACATATTTGACAGATAGAGTATGGAGTATCTGTCAAATATGTTGCCGATAGCCTATTGGGCACTTACTGGAGATTGTGAAACAGGCCCTTAGTCAAAGAATAGAAGGACAGTTCTTATGAGCACTTTGAGGACAAACTCTGCGATGTAAACTGCCGCTTGGCGGCGTGACGAGAGGGACACCGCGATGTCCCCAGCACATGAGCCTACGAGAGCGAGCGAGTGCGAACTGGGGACAAGTCCCCAATAAAGTCGGCACAAAAAATCCTTAACATATACATAAGTAAGTATTCTATTAAAGACTCACGGCACTGTCTTGTCTATTTTTTTCCTTGTCTTCTTCCATAGCATTTTTGTAGTAATCCAAGTTATTTTGAGCCCGAGGATAGTTCGAGTCAAGTTCGAGTATTTTTTTGGTCCAATTAAGTGCTTCTCTGACATTTCCTACAAAAGTCGTATTCATTTAAAGGTGGGTAAAAGGAAAACGGTTGGCAATTGTCAACACAATGCTAAAACAGTTTTCTAGACTTTATCAAATTGTAAATAATCAAGATACCTATAATATATTAGTTATACTTTTATAAAATGTAGGTGGGTATATATTATGCCGTTCGATCACTAAGAGAACATTCTTTTCTTTTCTCGTTCTTTGCATTTTTCAGAGTCTCTACTTTTCGCAAAATTATGTCATTGTTCTAATTTCGTTAAAAGCTGAATTTTGGTCCATTGAAATAAAATAATAATTTACGTGTTATACAGCAAACAATCTCTTACCTAGCGTGTAGTGTGAGAAACTAATGTATTCAAGAATTTCAGTTTCAGTGAATGAATACGCGGTAGTGTCGTTTTTGAATTTACGAAGAGCCGCCATCATCCACGATAGAGCATTTTTAAAGTCATTTTCGTTATACAAGATTCTTCCTAATTCAAAACAGTCGCCGGCGGTTAGTGATGAACCGCTAATAAGATAAAAAAAAATATTATTGAATTTTTGTAAAAAAAAGTATTGTTAGATGGTTAGTAAAACAGGATATTTAACTATTTAGTATCTACCATGTTTGTGCACGTAAGATATTTTAGATAATGGCGATATGTCGAATAAAAAAAAGCATATATAATAAGGTCGAATTGAGAAACGCCTCCTTCCTTGAAGTCGTTTAAAAACGACACGTTTCATATAATTTTAATTTTAAATGCAACACCACCAACAAAGAAAAACCGAGACAATTAAAAAAGTATTATTCAAAATGTTGTTATTAAATACTAAATTCTGTTAGTCTGTTATATAAAAAAACGTAAAAATCAAATCGTAATCATAAAAAAACACGACCCTGTGTATGATTAATAAATATTATTATAGGAAATAATGAGTAAAAAGTAGACTCACTTTTCTGCTAACATGTTGTCTCTATAAAAAAAATTATATTAAGAGTTACACTTTCTTTTTATTATTTGAATAGGCGAACGGGCAGACGAGCCAAATGACTGCCTGCGGTAAGCGTCGCCAATCAACATAATGAAGTCAACATGAAACTAGTGTTTCATGTGTTGCATGGGCTAGATAAAAAATGAGGCAATAGATTTGGTCTATGTGCCTGTGTTGCCGTTCCTTCCGAAACACAGCATATCGGTTACACGAGAGTATATTTATAGTACCTAATAAGTAATACCAATACAAACAGGAGCACAGCACAGAGTAACTCTTAGATAGTGTAAAGTTTTGATGCAAGTGTGTGCAATACAGCTGTTAATAGTAGGTACCTGTGTATAGTATTACAAGGTGCAAAGTATCGTTTTAGATACAAGAATATTCAATGCAGACGTAAGGACACGACACGATCAAAGCGCGCCTATAAAACTGTAATAGGCTTTTTCATCATGGCGTGCACATGCTAATGCGCGTTAATAGCCTGCAGTAGTGAACGCGCGTTATCAAGACGCGCGTTAAACGCTTGTCATAGGGACCGGGTATAATATCTGTCAGTAGCCAGTATTACCTCCGTATGGCTCCGGTGAGTCTTCCTTCGGCGAGGTCAGCCACGTCGAGGTGGTAGGTCTCCTGCAGACGAGTGAGCGCCTGAGCCGCACCCGTCAAGTCTTCCAGTGTAGGGTACTTCATATCCTCGTATTCCGTTAAGGTCATGTTTTTGATGTGTTCTTTAAAAGGAACCATTTATTTTTATTATATTAGGAATGATTTTTAAGGCACCGCCATTTGTCTGTCGGTCAGACCTCTCGATATCATAGTTGATGTAAAGTATCCGTAAAGTAGGAAATGTTAACACTCTTCACAAACTGAGATAAATAAGATTGTTCTATTATACTGAGTAAAACTCCGGTAAATATAAGTTAGAAGAGTCATGAAAACATTAAATATATTCGTTCGTACAGAGAAGCCTCCTCCTTATTTGAAGCCGATTACATCAATGATTTACCTGTGCCCGTGTCTATAGTCTGTTTCAAGAGGTCCAGATCTGTGGTCATTCTCTTGATGAGTGTAAAAGCGTTGATTGGATGGCCGAGATAGTCGGGCACATCTTGCATTGCCTTCTCGTGTTCTCTTTTATATATGTTTATGTGCCTGTAATTTGACCATGTTTATTTTTGAATGATATAAATTGTTATTATATATTAAAAAAAAGGATTGTATGGTTTTATGAAACCAAAAGTAAAAGTAAAACTTTTTTCATTTTCATTAAACAAACAAAATAGAGTGGAACACTGGCGCAAATGAGTAATAGGCTATACACTATACTGTCAGCTGATGCGAACTACAGGCGCCGCCATATTGACCTCCGACCGTCACGCGACATGCAACACACTGACGAAAAAGTTTAAGACGATGTAATAAGCGTTTTACTTTAAAAATCTAAAGAAATAAGTACTGACTATAGAAGTAAAAACTTATAACTTAGAACTATGACTTTATTTAATTTAAAATTTTGCACTAATAATTTTAAATTTTGTAACGATAACACATCAGCATGTCGGTGACGCGATCTATAAAATTTGTCTCTACCATACAGTGTTCATCACGACTAACGAAGTTCTCACTTTAATACATAATAATAACTTTACCTCTTAACGATATCAAGCCTCCTCTCCTCTTTATTGATGTAGTTATCCAAGTCTTCTATTATCCTCTTGTGCGTCTCTAGCAGCGGCTCTATGTCACACACTGCTGTGAACAACTCTCCACGGGAATACTCGCACAAGTTGAATATGACAGTACATAAGAGGACAGAGCCACGCGATATCTTCATTAAATGAAACATCTTTGTCTGTAAAACGTTGTGCTTTTGTTACAGTAGTTATGGTCTTAAGAAATATTACCTAAGTTTCTGATCCGAGAAAAATTACTCTTGTCTATAGTTTTGTGTAGATGTATATGAAGAGCAAATAGAAAAAAATAAAGATTTACAAAATGTCTGGTGGTCACAAAAAAATCTTCGTGCAAGATCAATTTCTGTTTATTATATTGCTAGGTTGATATAACCCGAAATCTACTATTTTTTTATTTACCAAATATTTCTTTTTTTTTAAGTTTTAAGTAAAAGAAATGAAAACTTACCGAGGTCTATCTAGAGACTGTGTTATAACAGCGGATGTGAGGATAATGTATCTAGTTAATTTAATTTTTAGTTATTTATAGCCCATATAATAAGTAACAGGTAATGGTCCGGGAGCTAGGTGAAAATTTGGTCAATCATTTCCTCCCGCGAGATACTTCGTAAGACGTATCAGAGAACAGTATCATAAAGCCTCGTGAACGTCAGCTGGCTCTCGGTTGGGGGGATGAGCGGTGGGAGCCCCCCACGCATAAAGAAAGATAAAACACAATTCAGTCACTTCCTTTCAGCTCAAATATTTGTTAAATTGTAGTTAGCCCGATATCTCAACGAAAAAAAATAATCAGCTGGTTATGACATGGTACATTGTACGTCAGCTGGTGACTAGAACATAATACAATATTTCAGCTGAGAGGAAATGACTGATTTGTTTTTTCTACATGATTGGGAGGCCCTCATCCCCCCAACCGCGCGCCAGCTGACGTCCACTAGGCTTTATAATACTATTCTCTGATACGTCTCACGAATTATCTCGCGGGAGGAAGTTGGTCATGAAGACCTGTTACTGGCTCCCGGGCTATAAAGCTGTTTAAATATTGTTATGTCAATACTTTTCAAAATCCATTATTACCCGGCTCTTAATACATGCACGCTATGATTATGCAAGGTCAAGAAAAAACATAATACTGTCTACGTGGTATATAGATACAAAAATTCAATTTATTTGCATAGGTTATGTATATAGGGCTCTATAGTAATATATTCGTATTATCCCGCACATCCTTAACTGTGTCACCTATTATGTTCATTGGCAAAGAAATGTTTGAAAATAATTTCATCTTGATAAGTCTTCAAAATATTCAGGACTCAAATAACACAATATTTATAAATGATAAATGCAATTTAATTAAGTTTTAACGTTCACATAGGTATTAGGTACATATAGATACAATATGACATAATTATTAAGCCAGTCGAAATCTTGCGAACTGTTTAATCATCTTGCTTCTTGCATTAGCTGTCATGATTTCATTCCTCCTTCTGGTGCTCCAGGTTACACGGTCGTATCAGCTCCTGTCCGATCTGATGTATCCACTTGTTGCACACTGCCGAATACAATTAACAAGAACGAATATATAATACAACGGAGACGCAATGCGAATATAACTAGCGATAAGAGGTCACAGACACTTTTTTTTTAAATATATTAATACGATTTAGTCGCTAGTTTACTTAATCCTCTTAAAGGCCCTGCCAGGTTCCTCTCCCCTGGCACACGCAGGTTAAGTCACACTTCGCTGTGTACTAGCGACTCACCCCACTTGGAGCCGCGCAGCACGGGGCAGGCGGCGTGCCTGGTGGCCAGGTCCCCCTCCCCCGACGCGTGCAGGTTGAGCCACACCTCGCTGTGTACTAGCGACTCACCCCACTTGGAGCCGCGCAGCACGGGGCAGGCGGCGTGCCTGGTGGCCAGGTCCCCCTCCCCCGACGCGTGCAGGTTGAGCCACACCGCCGCGGACCCTCGCACCGGGAACAAGCTCAGGCCCAGCTCCGTGAACACGGTCGCTCCACCCTGCGCCACATCTGACATCTACAGCAAAAATAAAACACTAGAAATGGTTTTTGATAAAATATGGCCAGACGCGCTTAGTTATAAAAATTCATAAACAGTTATGAGAAATCAAAAATATTTTTTCTCAGTACTTATGGAAATCAAGACGAAGTTCACGAATGACTCATGTGAAATAAATGTGACGTCACATTGTTAACATTACCGATTTTAGCAGACAGTGTTTCATCACGACGACATGATTCTTTTAAAAGTTTTTTCACTATGGGAAAAAGAAGACCTAAAAGAAAAACCGCAACAGCGATGAAGCTGTGATCGAAATATGACTGAAAAACTTACATAAAATAATACAGTCGCTATTCTGTTGCCTTGATTCTCTGGAAATCCAATTTCATGTTTCTAATAAAAAATAAACGAGTGATCATTAATTTAAAGGTATAGCAAGTAAAATTAAAGTTAATCCATATTAATGACATTTGTAATGGAGTATTTTATGACAAGTTCACCATCATTTCACCATAAAAAAAGGTTTACAATAAGAGCGATATCATTTGGACAGTGGCATATAGTAGCTATCCATTTTTCGTCTGGAATTTTGTAACGGAGTATCTAATTGAAGAAACTAATTCAATGTCTTACTCTCGAAAAATCAAAGTGTGGTTCGTAGTGGCCCCCGATGCCGTAGTTGACCACCTGCAGCTGTTCAGAGGTGCCCAGATCCAAGCCGGTGAAGTGGGCTACCCGCCGAGACACGCGCGCTATCACCCCAGACTCCTCGTCTCCCAGCCACGCCGACTTGCTGATGCGGTAGTTCACGGGCAGGAGGTCTCCAGTATTCCTGTCTCTTACAGTCGCGCGTCGAAACTGTAAATAAAATAGTATGAAAATGAACTAAATCTTTTTTTTTCACATTTTACTAAATTCTGTCTGGGAAAATGATTTATGATGTTGGAAAAGCGGTCCACATGGGATACGGTGGTGAACTGTTGTGATAGTTTTATGCTTAAGAAAGAACCCCATCCGCAGGTAAATCGATAGGGGTAGAACCCTTGGGTGTTCAAACTGGGGTTAAGGATCATTAGGCTACATATAATGCAACATCTTTGCAACCACTGTGTGCACGAAAAGGCGTGATTCTATTTCGTGGTAGCTACACTATTTTGCTGACAAATGTCTAGTCACACTAGACCGGCAGTTTTTCGGCATAACGTGATGGGAGTTATAGGAGAGGACAAGAGAGAGAGGATGTGAGTTATATGAACACACTGGTGTGTTCGAAATCCGAAGACTCCCCAGAAAGCGTGGATGGATCAACTAGAGTGAATATTGTAGGTAAAAAATCGCAACATACCTCGTCTCCATGTGTCAATGACATACGGACGATGTTTTTCTAAGGAAGGTATTGCAGTAGAATTACAGGTAACCTAAATATGAGTCTATAATAACAATTGCTGATTTCATCGAATGTTCGAGATACACGTATTAACTTCATGAATCTTAACGTACAAATGGTTTTGATAATATTAAAAATGATACCCTCGGTTGAGCCAGTTCTTTAATATGTTCTATCTCCTCCTCGCTCAGAACTTCATGGAACAGCACAATGTCAGGGTTCAGATACTTGTATTCCATTTTTATTGGCGCCAATTTCAGGTACCAATTTTCATTAAGGTAACGACACTTTAACCTGTAATTATATAAATGATAAAAAAATCGTGACGTGTGATGGAATACAAAATCAATTTTAATTTAAGGTGGATTGCAGTTATTTTAACAGACTAAGCTCTACTATATATACTAGTCAGGTATTTTGAATAGAATAATCACTAGCAATGTCGGTAAAATATGTTTCTTTGATTTAATTTACCTTTCCTGATTACTAAATATAATTTGTACTTTTTTGATCATCAAAGCTATAGAATGACTGGTTATAGCTGGGATATTACCTAACATAAGAATTGACTTACAGTGGTGATATTTTAGATGAGATTTGCTGCTCCCCGCGACATAGCGCTTCGTACTTCTTTTTTTGTATAGCATACCAATCTATTGGTTCTGTTTCCTTGGTGACGTTTTCGCTCGTATTCTTATAACGAAAAGGTTTAAAATTAATAAAAAAATGAAATCAGCTATCGTCATCATCAATATCACCAGCCTTTATCCGTCCACTGCAAATGTTAGTAAGGTAATATACTTATTTCAGTATAAACCTCTATTTAAGAGTTATGTTACTAATAAAAAACTTAAAGTGGAATACCAAAAGATGGGCCTTATATCCGTTTTCAGAAATATTGGAAGTTTATTTTAGCAAATAAAAAATACTTACATTTTTTTCAGCGATGATCCTTTGAAAATGCGCTATATTTTCTAGAGCGCGCGAGTGATTTGGATCTAGCTCCAGTACTTTTTCAATCCAATTCAATGCTTCTCTGACATTTCCTATAAAATAGCTTCAAAAGTCAAGGAATCATATTAACATCTGCATATATTTAGTATATTTGCTTCCTTTTCTACACTATCTACACTAATATTATAAAGAGGAAAACTATTTGTTTGTTTGTTTGGTTGTAATGAATAGACTCAAAAAGTACTGGACCGATTTTAAAAATTCTTTCACCATTCGAAAGCTACATTATCCACGAGTAACATAGGCTAAATTTTATTCTGATAAAAAAATAGGGTTCCGTAAGATATTTGGGTTTTTCGGACACAAGGTGTAAAAAATCAACTAGAAAAGTTACTTATTTTTCGTACTACTAAGATCCCGTTGTAAATTTTAGTTAATGCAGGCGAAGCTGCGGGCTCATCGGAGGGGACTTGTCTTTGTCGAGCGTCATCACCGCGATGCTTGGCTCTGACGAGTCCTGGACGGCAATGGCCTCTTTCTGCGAGACAGTGATGTCCCAGAAGGAGGCCGACGAACGGGTGAGAGAGGAGGCCGCTGACGTAGCCTCCCCCCGTAGACGACGAACGGGGGTTTGTCGGAGGCGCTATTTAATGCGCCTTCAATAAAGCCCCTGTGCTCGTGTCGGGCTCGGGATGGGAACCCGGGCCCAGCTTAAGACACGACGTCGTGGGGACTGCCAAGTCGTAGCCGGGCAGTCCCCCTACTGTGGAGAATCTGGTCTTTGCCGGGACCAGTCTGTCGCTGAGGGTATCCCGTCGCCTAAGGCTCACGCAGCGGTTTTAGTGGGGTAGGGCACCCAAACGCGAGTCCCCACACACGCCAACGAGCCTACCCAGGCCCTGGTGGTATGGTCGTAAATGATTTCCGCTGCGTCATCAAAAAAAAAAAAAGGCGAAGCTGCGGGCAACAGCTAGTTTTTATAAAAGTGTTTATTCTTACTTGATGCGTCACTCTATTAAAGATAGCTCCATTAACAAAATCACCAATTTAGTTAGCAAACATTACATACCTAGTGAGCTATGTGACAAACTCATGTGTTCAAGAATGTCTGTTTCCAGGAAAGCATATGCGGTATTTTCTTCGGTAAATTTACGAAGGGCTGCCATCATCCACGCTAACGCACTGGTGAAGTCCTTCTCGTTATACAATATTTTACCTAACTCATAGCAATCACCGGCATTCATTATTGAGCTGAGGAGAGAACAAATTATAAAGGAAGTGAGCTGAAATAACTTTTGTGGTAAAATTATTATGTTTATATAAATATAAACGTAACTAGCTAGATCTTTTGTTATTACTATTTTCATTTTAATGACTCGACAAGTTGAAGCTAGTCTAAGTCTCAAACTAATTGAGTCTTATAACTCAAACTCTCGGTTTTAACCTTTAAAACCCAAAACTTAAAGAAAACATAAGACTTCCCGATTATTTATATGGTAGTCTTCTCCGGGCAATCTTTGCGTGTTCTCACTTTTTAGTTTCTTTTGAGCGAGCGACTTAAAATTTGGCAATAGATTGTAAAAATATCTTGTTTTATTCGTTTCTTAATTGCCAGGAAGGAATTTCAGCTTACAGGAATGAAAATTTAAAGAAATACTTACGAAGCAGCTATAATATCGTCGTCACTGTAGAGGGTAGATACAATTAAATATATTTAAAAAAGTTTTTACAAATGTGAACCTACTACGAAAAAAATTACACCAAATCTACCGATATTTTTTATCGATATTTAGGATTATCTAAGGCATTTTAATTAGGTTTGTGCCAGTGCACAAAGATTTGTTTTTCGAAAGAACTAGACTTTTCAGGCCACATGGCTTTTAATTTTAATGGCAAAAAAGTTGGCACGAAGACTAACCATAATACGTCGTAGGATAGGCAGGAAGGTTCATGTGTTATGAACCGATGCGACTGGGGATAGTCTCAGTTGAATTAGTTCATGTTCGTAGAACGTATGCCATTCTCTAGTACTAGGTACTAGGCGTTTGTAGTTTTTAGTTATTGCATTATATTGTGACGTTTAACATTTTAAAGCTATGAATTGAAATTCACAAATTTAATTGTATTTTTGTGTAATTTTGTAAACTAGACTTATATTGAAATAAATAATAAGAAAAAAAATTAATAACTTACGTATCTGGTAAAATATCCTCTCTGTAAATAATTTTAATATGTATTGCAAGATGCGTAATATCGTTTCATATACAACAATACAGAGGCAAGGGCTTGTTTCATATAATATGCATTTTATTAGAGCGACGATCGCGATAGTCCAGTAGGTAAGGGGCTCGGCATCTTGGGCGAAAGGGTTAGATCCTGACCATAGCCTGTGGTGCCTTGAAATGGGTTTTTCTAAATTTCTAAGTGCACCCTAATCATTGCTCGCTCATCGGTGAAAGAAAAAATCGTGAGGAAACCTGCATGCCTGACGAGATTTGTCTTTGAGTCTTTGAAGTGTGAAGTTCATCAACCCGCATTGGACCAGCGCCTTGATGAACTATGGCCCGATACCCTCCTCGCCTGATTTCGAGGAGGAGATCCGTGCCCAACAGTGAGACATATACTTTAATTTACTTTTAATGCATTTTATTCATTTTATTATTCAAGGCGTGCACAAGCTAAGTGCTAACGCGCTTTAATAGTAGGTATGCAGTTATTAAAGCGCGTTATCAAGACGCGCGTTAAACGTTTGTCATAGGAACCGGGTATAATATCTGTCAGTAGTCAGTATTACCTCCGTATGGCTCCGGTGAGTCTTCCTTCGGCGAGGTCAGCCACGTCGAGGTGGTAGGTCTCCTGCAGACGAGTGAGCGCCTGAGCCGCGCCCGTCAAGTCTTCCAGTGTAGGGTACTTCATATCCTCGTATTCCGTAATCATTGTGCTTTTGGCATTTTCTGTAAAGACTTCAATCTGTAAGTACTGCAAAATACTGTAAAAAATCTATTTATATTCAGTACATAATATATTATGGTGGAGAGATGTTGTGCAGATTTTTTAATTCTTAAATATATTGTGTTGATAACTGATAATTTATTTTACTAATAAATTATCCACACTGACAGCTTGCCACCAGGGCATTATGGGGCAATGCCCCACCTTGAATCACTATGCCCTTCACTTTCACCTTAAAAATACAAAAACTAAGATAAATTATTATAATGAAACAAATACGACTTTATCTTCCGCCCTACCTGTAACAAATGCTGCCCCACCCCAAATTGGATTCTAGCTACAGGCTTGCTTGCCACTAAGCTAAAACTTGGTGCTAAATTAAAGTTAAAAATTAATAAAATAAAATACGATGTTGACAACAACATTGTCATGTCGCGATGGTCATCACTTCAACCCATTTACGAGCAAGGCGCGCTAATTATTGTTTCTCATCAAAATATAAGTAGTAGGTACATACAACTTACCTGTTCCGGTGTCTATAGTTTGTTTCACGAACTCCAGATCCTTGGTCATTCTCTTGATGAGTGTAAAAGCATTAATTGGGTTGCCGAGATAGTCGGGTACATCTTGCATTGCCTTGTCATGTTCTCGTTTATATATGTTTACGTGTCTGTAATTTTTGTTTTTTCAGTACAACAATAGTTAAGAGATTAAGTTAAAGAATTCAGTCGAATATTGAAGAACAGTTCTTATGGGCGCTTTGAAGACAAACTTTCTGCGACGCAAACGTCCGCTTAGCGGCGTGACGAGAAGGACAGCGCGATTGTCCCCAGCATATTATGAGCCTACGAGAGCGAGCGAGTGCGAACTAAGCCCGTTGGGATGATCGTCCCCAATAAAGTCGGCACAAAAAATCCTTAAGAACTGTTCTTCTATATACGTCTGAATTTTTTGATTAAGTTTATGACTAGCCCGTTTTGATAATAAAATATACATGCTTTGCACACATGTTGTTTTACATGTTGGATTCTAAGTTCCATATCAGTAGTTACTATGTGTAATACATCTCAAAATGTTATTTTGAAAAATCTCAGTTTCAATTTAAAAAGAGAGCTGCAGCAGTGCTAGCAGTAGAGGTATTTTAGTAATATCTTTAAGATAGGTGCTTTTAATTTGTGTGGTGGTACCTATGTCATCCAGTCCTGTATGAACAGAAAGTGCTTCGTTTAGGATTTGTTTTTGCCATTTAGTTTTGCATCTACTATTATTTCTAGAACAGGGAATAGATATACGCGGAATAAATGCGCCGCTCGTCCAATCAGGTGCGCCGCACATAGCACAGATAAACAAACGCCTAGGTCAAACTTTACCTCTTTACGATATCAAGCCTCCTCTCCTCTTTATTGATGTAGTTATCCAAGTCTTCTATTATCCTCTTGTGCGTCTCTAACAGCGGCTCTATGTCACACACTGCTGTGAACAACTCTCCACGGGAATACTCGCACAAGTTGAATATGACTGCATATAAGAGGACAGAGCCACGAGATATCTTCAATAAAGAAAGCATTTCCCTGAAACGAACCTTGGTTACGTCTTTATCACTTTGTTTCTGTGCCAAATTAATGTTTTGTATACGCAAATTTCACTAATTATAAATTTTGTCGCGATTCATTAAGAGTTTTGGATACTTTAAAGCAACTATGGTCGCAGGAGGATCATGGTGGCTGTAAATGCATTTTAAAAATATGTGAACCGCGATGAAGTCTGTAAAAGTTATTTCGTTATAATGGGTGTGAACTAGAATATCTTTATTTACTCTTTCGTGTTAAGCAAACTATCTAGCCTTTTCTGCCTTTAATAAAATAATCTGATTATTGAAATAAATCTTAAATTAGAATTGTATGAACTAATATAAATATTACCAGTAACAAGTCAGTTACAATATTAATTTACTTACTTGATGGTATTGTCGCGATGGATCGTAAACAATTACTGAATATAATGTTTTCACGATTCCCATAAAAATAATATTTTTATGTATATACACGTGAGGTATATCACGCATCAAATAAACTATAACAAAAATGAAAAAAAATAATACATGTTTCTTTATAAATACTTACATCGTTTATTTCAGATCATATATTTTCATTGTAACTATTGCAATCTTCAAAGTTACAATTAGTATCCTCAATTCATATGAAATCTGGTCAATCTAAATATGCAAAAGGAATGTTTCAAATAATGATTTGTAATGTATTTTGCAGTAGTGAGTTCTCTCCATGACTTTTAAGCTTTCACAGATGAATCTACTTGTTGAAATCAGGCGAGGACAAATTTGCCTATCTTCCTGGTGTTGGTAGCGGTAGTAGTAAGTTCTACCACAATATTGAGTTTTAGCAGACTAGAATTAAGGGTATGTTTAAAATACATAGTACATATAAAATATGTATGTATAAAAGAGATCCTTCAAGGCTGCCTCGCATCTTACACCACGTCACATACGACATTCATAAAGACAAGTTTGACTCGACTACAAGAATTAGGCGCATGACAAGCGACGCTCCTCGTATATTAATATAATAATTCAAAGCGCGGGACGAAAGCGGAGTTCTGGCTATGTATATATGACAGCCAATGTCATGCGCCTAATTGCTGTGGTCAATTAATATGTAAATAGTGGTGCACAGGACATCGACACACTTGAAATAGCTATGGTTCAATTTGGGTAGAAATTACAAATTTTTAATTCACAGTTTGAGAAAATAAAGGGTATTGAATTAAACAAACATATCGTACAAACGGTTTACTATAAAATAATAAATGCCTTATGAACATGACACACAGTAAATTGATATACGGCAAACATTCAACTGCGTCAAATGAACATTATATAAAAGAAACAAACATAATATATTTTACAAAAAAAAATATCAATGGCAATGAACAATATCACGATAACTTCAATTACGTATTTTTACAGGTTCCTTATTCTACTAACTTTCTAGTAAACATATTTTTATACTCATATAAATTATATTCATAGCAAAGGAACTTTATATTATTTCTATACTTATGCATATTCGTATTTTGTAAGCAACATAAATATGGGTATCAAAATTTGTCTAATTTTTAATAGTTTTTACTCTGTATAAATTATGCCTACATTTTTGTCAATACAGAACGTAATTACAATTAGGTCAAATAAACCATAAATTTCACTAATAGACACAATATGATAATTGTACTTGAGTTTTGTAAATATTAATAATACTCTGAAAGTTATATAACCTTTGTGACAAAGCAATATAATTTTAATCGTTACTATAGTTTACAAAGCGAGAATACTAACTGTATTCTTTGATGTCCTATAGCTTTTTACTTAAACGTCAAACAACTAAATTGAATGAAGTGCTACTTTTATAATTTCAAATTTAAATTTGGGTGTTATTTAAACGACTAGCATAATATTCGTATTTTTGTGAGCAGAAAAATTTAATCTGGTAGCAGAAATAGCTAATTGAGCGGCAACTTATGTGCAGCAAACATTTTAAAATCAAGCAGCAATTTTTGTCATTTTTTATGGCTGTAATTATTTTTGAAAGGCATATTAATTAAAAGAGGGGCAATGTGCTGCTCCTGTTTAATAAAATTTTGGTAAGCACTCGGAGGGTAAGCAAAAAAAATAATTTTGTGCTGCTTATATAAGTAGCATGAATATAACTTCAAGCAACTTTCTTTTTTTCATTAAATTCTGCGTTATAGCCCAGTCCACAGGATTTGATGACGTCATGATTTGAATCATTTCTCTGGTCCTTTATTAAAAATGATAATATAATTTATTAATTTCTTATTCAATTTTTATACAAAATTTTAGTTTGTAAATCGTATATATAATTATTGTAATATCAAAAAATATTATTTAAAAATGTATAAACAAACAAAAGAAGAAATTCATAGATAATGGTATGAAGAGGATTTGAACTTACGAACGACAGCGTACAGCCTGAGCGCGCGCGGACAGTGTTAACCGTAGAGCTGTACGTCTTGTTACAAATAAGTTTAAAATTGTGGATCCATTCCTGCGTATTGAATGTTTTAATTTGATTTGATTTTTGTAGGTAATGATTGAATTGAATATTGCAAGTTTTTGCAATAAGCAACAATTTTTAATACCTGTATAATCTATCTACTATCTACATAAATCTACGAAACTGAAACAAAATAAAATCTTGAAGAAATAAATTTCATCATCATATTATCAGCCTTTAGTGGACGGACCACTGCTGAACACAGGATTTGACGACGTCATGGCCTGAATTAATTCACTAGTCTTTTATTAAGAATGATAATATAGTTTATTAATTTCTTCTTCAATTTTTATAATTTTGTTCAATAACATACTTACAACACCATCTAGCGGTAAATAGCGCAAACCTACACCGGTGTGAAAACAGGACATAAAATGTAATGCAAAGAAATGTGCCCCTCAAGTAATTATTTTGCCCGATGAATGTTTATTTTGCGAGGTCATAATATTGTAAGCTGCTTATTTATGATTTAATTTTCGACCATTACCAAAATTATTTGCGGAACAAGAATTGCTACCAGCTTAATTTTATTGCCTACAAAATCTTTGTATGTCAACCAAATTATTTAAATGCCGATTTTTTTTTGCCCCTCCAAAATTTATAATGCCGTTCATTTAATTACTTCCCTTTAAATTTAGAATGGAATATTAAAACGGAAACTACATCACAAAATATATCATCCGCCATAATATATCCATAATAATATTATGTACTAACATAAAATAATAAAAGACATTCAACAAGTCTTAATAGACTTTTTTCTAATGAATTTAAAATAGATTTTTACCATTTTTCGTAATATATTCTTCGTAGCTAATATTTTGACATTATCTATAGTCAGTTTCTATACCAAAGCAATTTTAGACAATGTCCAAATATGGAGCTTTCCGGTGACGTAGAAGTTACTATGGTGTAAAAGAAAAAGCAACCAAACGTTATATAATATACACTAAGTAGTGTATATTATATGGCGATCAAACCAATGGTAACTGTGACATATCAAAGTACAAGTAAAATGTAAAACAACTTTCGAATATATTGTTCAACACAATATTTGACTGTATTTTCTTTATTCTCGTTCTCCACTAAGTTATTGTGCGTTTGACATCACAGTAGATATTTCCTATTTTTATTATTTACGAAAAAGTAATTAGGTTTGACCTCGTAACGTAACAGAACGTATTCTGGGCAATCGAAATATCACTAGCGGACTACTAAAGCTACGATGCACTTATCTAAATATTTTGGGCACGGGCTTCGACAGCGGCCTTATTATTTCCTCCCTCTGGTACTCCAGCGTGCACGGTCGTATCAGCTCCTGCCCGCCCTGGTGTATCCACTTGTTACACACTGCAAAAAGTAAATAATTTTACTATATTTAATTAAGAGACACTGTAGTGTTAGTTGCTATTTCATTATTTCCGTGTACAGCTTCAAAGTAGCTCCTGCAAAATGGGGAAAACACTACCCAGTACGGAGCAGGCTGTGTACTAGCGACTCACCCCACTTGGAGTCGCGAAGCACGGGGCAGGCGGCGTGCCTGGTGGCCTGGCCCCCCTCCCCCGACGCGTGCAGGTTGAGCCACACCTCGCTGTGTACTAGCGACTCACCCCACTTGGAGCCGCGAAGCACGGGGCAGGCGGCGTGCCTGGTGGCCAGGTCCCCCTCCCCCGACGCGGGCAGGTTGAGCCACACCTCACTGTGTACTAGCGACTCACCCCACTTGGAGCCGCGCTGCACGGGGCAGGCGGCGTGCCTGGTGGCCAGGTCCCCCTCCCCCGACGCGTGCAGGTTGAGCCACACCTCGCTGTGTACTAGCGACTCACCCCACTTGGAGCCGCGCAACACGGGGCAGGCGGCGTGCCTGGTGGCCAGGTCTCCCTCCCCCGACGCGTGCAGGTTGAGCCACACCTCGCTGTGTACTAGCGACTCACCCCACTTGGAGCCGCGCAGCACGGGGCAGGCGGCGTGCCTGGTGGCCAGGTCTCCCTCCCCCGACGCGTGCAGGTTGAGCCACTCCTCGCTGTGTACTAGCGACTCACCCCACTTGGAGCCGCGCAGCACGGGGCAGGCGGCGTGCCTGGTGGCCAGGTCCCCCTCCCCCGACGCGTGCAGGTTGAGCCACACCGCCGCGGACCCTCGCACCGGGAACAAGCTCAGGCCCAGCTCCGTGAACACGGTCGCTCCACCCTGCGCCACGTCTGACATCTACAGCAAATATGCAAAATTAGAAAGAGTATCTAAAAAACTATTTTAAAAGACAGTGAATAAATAATTGTACAATGGTTAGTAACGTCAACGTCTCATATTGGCGTTTGCAGTCGCGTGATAGTGCATGATAAATAACGCATTTAAAATTCATTTTCTAAATTTTAAAGTTTAAATTGTCTAAAGTTGCAAATGCAGCTAATATTTTATGATTTTGTTTATTACTGATCCTTTTAACTTGATATATTATAAAATGGTTATTAATAAACATGCATTGTAAAAGCCATAAAAAGCTATATAAAATTATACTTACATAAAATAGAACTGTTGCTATTCTGTTACCATTGTGCTTATTAAAGGCGTTTTCTTGTTTCTGAAAAAAGAAAGAAAGAATGTTTCTGAAAAGATTACGTTAGTAGTTAGAAATGAAAAATATACATACACATATTTGTCAATCAATATAAAGATTGCGCTGGACCTAAGCCGTATAACAATTTCGCGTGATAAAAAAATAATAAAAGTTGGCGCTAGTCAGCCCAAACGTTTCTAAGATCCATTAAAAATAATGAATTACTCACTCTAGCAAAATCAAAGTGCGGCTCGTAGTGGCCCCCGATGCCGTAGTTGACCACCTGCAGCTCCTCGGCCGTGGTGAGGTCGAGGCCGGTGAACTGGGCGACGCGGCGGGACACGCGCGCCACCACCGGCGACTCGTCGTCCCGCAGCCAGCCCGACTTGCTGATGCGGTAGTTGGCCGGCACCAGCTGCCCAGTCTTCGGGTCGTGGACTGTCGCGCGACGAAACTAAGTGATAAAAAGGTAATTAATAATTTTTATTTTATTTATAACAAAGTAAATATGTTATATTCAATGTTGTACTTAATATAAAGAATTCTTTTGTTTTTTTTTAATGTTAATGTTTTCTAATGTTGAATTTTGCTATTATTTATTACACTTAATTATAATATGTAATAAAACAACTTTTACGAATTTTATTTCAATTTATTTAGATTTTTACATGCCAGACGTTAAGAATATGTACCTACAATCTACATACACTATGGTTAACTATAATAAAGGAAAATCCATTTAAAAAATTGCCGTCGGTTCCAAAACGTAAACAAACTCAGTGAAACTAAAACTAATAATTCGTCTACATAAGTTCGGTTTCAATTTTAAAAGTTGAAAATAGAACTAGACCGGTGCATCGCTAAGAAATGAAGAAATCGCTATATCAAAATTGCTTGGGCACTGGTAAAGGGTGGGGTCGCAAAGACATTTGTTTATCTGATAATATTTAAAGCAATGGCATATAAATGTGATATTTGGGCATGCTTTCTAAGAGACTTTATCCCAGAAGTGGAATCTTCAAGGTTGATTATGTTTATTGTTATTTGCTATACTTTATACCTCGGGACTAGGTTAACGTGAAGAGTCATCATCATCATCATCATGATCATCATCATTCTTTATCCACCCACTTCTGAACATAGGCCTTCATTGAACGCAAAGCCGACCGACACTGGTATCCAACACGGACTGGCTATTGCACGGAGATCGTCTTCTCACCTGGTTAATTGAAATCAAACCCGGCAACACTTGGTGAAAAGGACCCGCGTACCATTAAATCTAGAACATTTTTTTCATATGTCTATCTGGTAACCGCAATGTCAATATAGACAATGATAGCATACCCTAGGCTGAGCCAGCTCTTTAATATGCTCTATCTCGTCCTCGCTGAGCACCTCATGGAACAGCACGATGTCGGGGTTAAGGTACTTGTACTCCATTTTTATTGGCGCCAGCTTCAGGAACGGATGTCTTTCTGTTAGGTAACGACATGTTAACCTGAAAATACACAAATATTACTACAATATAAGGATTTAATATTTTTCAAACCAAACCTAAAATGGAATGGAACGTCTGTAGTTTTTTTGGCCCATAGCTAATAGCTCGTGTTTCAGGCAATCTTTTTGTGCATCAAAACAGCTTAGTTGCACTGTTTTTTTGTGTTTGATTGTGTTGTGATTTCAAACCGGAGGCAACGGAAAAAACGACAGGTAAGAGTCACAAATACAAAAGAGCGAGAAAGCATAACACACCCAGTGAAAAATGTTGCACACTGTTTAATACTTGCTTGTATTTGAGCATTTAACGCGTGTTTCACTTCTATCGTGTGTGAATCGCACACACAACTTTTTTCTGCTTTAATTAAAATTCGCTACTCACTTCTTGGATACTTCAGCGGGAATGTCCATTTCTCCGCGACACAGCGCTTCATAGGTCTTCCTCTCCTTGGCGTACCCGGTTAGTTCCGGTTTACCGTCCTCCTTATCCTCAACCCAAGTGTCGTCGCCAGTATCCTAATTTTAAAATTAAATACCGAATAATAGATGTTCAGCTTTGATGTATAATTATCGAGTTTCGAGACTCACATGACACAAAGAAATCAAAATATTTTCATCAGGGCAAAGTGTTGCTATTTTATTTTAATTTCGTCGACCACGAAAATCCACGGTTATGGGCACTGCTTAGGTATCTACTAACTGGTGTAAATTCAGATAACGTTAAGATTCCGTGTTATACATACATTTTACAGGGGTGCGATGTGCCGCGCTCCCTTCTGCGTGGGTACCTCCCATTGAACCATTTTTGATTGAAACAGCTTGCTGCTGTTAAGAGAAGGGTAGGACAGGCAGTGTTAGTACTGTCACCGAGACTTACCACCTTGTGTCTCAGAATAGGCAACACCTGTCCGCTGAACGAGTCGCCCAGGCTCATCCCAGACGAACTTATGTCTATGGGCGACGCTGTCCAATTAGCATCAAGTAGCAGGTACTACCCATTTGTCTATCCCAGTAACCTAAGTAAATACTTACGCCTCGTTTCTTCCTCCTGCTCTCTTCCTCCTCCTCTGCGATGGTCTTCTGGTAGTGCGGTATGTTCCCGAGCGCTCGGTCGTGGTTCGGGTCCACCGCCAGGAGCTGTTTGGTCCATTGTAGAGCTTGCCTTACGTCACCTACAAAATGCAATACTCGTTATAACTCGTTGTGTTACGTTACCATCATTATTATAATTATATTTATCATTTCCGTGCACTGCTGGAAGGAAATTTCAAAGAAAGTAAAGTTAAAGCTTAAGAAGAAGCTCATAATATGTATCCTGCGAAGGCACGATATTATGGTAAGAATTCTTATCTTGGAGCAGACAAGTTACTATGCGATGATTTTAACTTTCGCCAGATAGACATATATATAGATAGACAAAAATTAACAAATCAACTCATAAATCTCTTGCTAAGTGTCAAATGAGTTGCTAAAAGCATGGTTAAATTACTTAATTTGGCCGGCCTGTCAGTTGACATGATGAGTAATGAGTGATGACTACAATACGGAGGTTTTTGACTCTAGAACCATTTTTTTTTGATGACGCAGCGGAAATCCTTTAAGGACCCTACCAGGGCCTTGGCTAGGCGCGATCTTGACTCTAGAACCATATGCTAACCGCCATTAACAGCCATGTTAGTTGACATACACATTTAGCAAAGTCTCAGAAACCGGCGTTACTCGGTTTGCTTTTCACAGGATCAAAACTCGTCTTTGGCACAACATGCACGAGTGGATAAAACACAAATGAACGTACCCAATAAATAGTGCGAGAAGCCAATGTATTCGAGTATGTCGGTCTCCTGGAATGGATACGCGTTTCCTTCCTCGTTGTATTTCCGCAGGGCGACCATCATCCACGCTAGCGCGTTAGTGTAGTCCTTCTCGTTGTATAGAGCTTTGCCTAGTTCGTAACAGTCGCCTGCACTCATGGTGGAACTGGAAGGTAATTAATTAATTATTAATTAATATTTTTATGTATGTGAAAAAACCTCTCGCTCACATGAAATCGGCGTAGTGACAGCTAACCTGTCGCGTTTCGTGCGGTTTGTGAGTTTCCGGTGGCCCATGGGGGGGAGGGGGGATAGGGAAAAGGAGGGCAACGCATGAGTATAACGTCTGGTTATGTGGATGTTAATGGGCGTCAATAGTCGCAAAACCGCAACAGTTTGTTTGCCCTTCTATGCTATATAAAAAAATACCAATTTTTTTCGCGTTTAGTTAAGATTTTTACATTCCTGATTTGTATACCATGGTCACGAGAAGGCAATGAAAAATAGGTATCGTTTGACCATCATATTGTGAATACATATTAGATGATTATTCGCATATGTAGACGTTTGTACATGTTATGAATGTTAAATGCTATTTCAAAGATTATTATAAAAACCAGATGTGTGTGACGATCTATACATAAAGTAATAAATAAACTGGACGTTGATAAATGAATATATTAACTCTCTCGTAACATTTGAACTCCATTTACGGAATATAATTTTAATCATTATTAGTCATAGTTTATTTATTTTTATACATAAAGATAAGCCAAGGTTTATTTTTTGAATACGTCTAATTTTTGATTGGCACTAAGTACACATTCATTAAATCATAAAAGAAACCATCAAAGGGTTTACCTAATTGCGGGGCAACAAAGAGTGGGCAATCAATTTCATACTGCCTTTACGATAAGTGAAAAATAAAATCCGACGAATTGAGGAGGAGGTCCTTTTGAAGTCGGTTAAAAAGGTTTATTGTATGTTATGGTAATTATAATACATTGTATAAACCCTACCAATGTAATCACAATACTTTTGACCGTTGAAACTCACAAGAATATAAACCTAAAACCACTGGATTCAAATCCGTAACACTCAGACAAACCATAGCCCATGATATGGAGTAACTGAACCAATGAATAAAAAAACGAAATAAAGTTTGTATAAATCTTTTTTTATAGATGACACCTAAGGACTTGTGGACTAGCAATGCCAAATCGCTAGTGTAACTTGTACCTAATCTTGGTTTTATTTTAATTGACGCTTAAGTTTTAAAAACAATTTTAATGATGTATTAAAACAAGTTATTTTTAAGTAATGATTATTACGTTCCCACGTATTGAGGTCACGAGTAAGAAAACCCGGAAAGAACAGAACAATAAATATATTAACTTTGTTTCGTAGGATTCCGCGTTGCCTTTGCTGAAGAGCCATTTAATTCCTGATCAATTCTTAGAACCGCTTGTTACTAAGCTATAGCTTTAGTAGTCAGCGCGTTTGATTATGATCCCGATAGACCCCTAAGGAGACCTAAGCTTACTGACTGTAGCGAATACATTAAACAAACGGATAGTTCATCACATAGACTTTGAATAAAATAATTTAAATCCAAAATGAATCCTGTACTAACAAAACCAATGCGTAGATAGGTCTAAATAAAATATGATAGAGTAGTTTCGAATAACATTGTAACAGTGGGACGTCTGACACCTTAGTCCTCCCGTGACCATGGTTGCTGTAAAGTATCCGAAACGTCGGGCATGTAAAAACCTATTATAATAACAAAATATAGTTATCAAAATTGTCTCGCATGACAATTAATTGGCCTCGCAGTTCGTCTGTGTGGGTATTCCTGTTCTTGTGTGTAGCTTTAATGTGTTCTGAGAATGGACATGAAAGCAATATAATTACTGGCATCGTGAGATCTACACCTCTCATATTTCATAATTACTTAAGGCTCGTCTCACAACACATCTAACACAAAAATAGCCTTCTACAGGTACTATACCTGTAAATGACTCCATTGAGTCTTCCTTCGGCGAGGTCAGCCACGTCGAGGTGGTAGGTCTCCTGCAGACGAGTGAGCGCCTGAGCCGCGCCCGTCAAGTCCTCCAATGTCGGATACTGAACGTCCGCATAATTATTTATAACAGTTACATTCTTTATATATTCTGAAAAAATGGAACGATATTACCTAATGTAAGAAAGAAATTCATCATTCAAAATGGGGGATAGAGAAAAGGAGGGCAAAGCACCTGCAATTTTTTTTCTTCTTTTCTTTATTTTTCTTATCTGTGAAAACTTATAATTGGCCTTCTTTTACTATTGCTGTTGCTATATTATGCATACAAGCTGTAAGTTTTCTGAAGTAATAAAATAAAATAAATATAATTGACTCCTTACTGAGAAAGATCGAACGATTGACGTTGGAGGAATGATTTAACTACGGGGATCGACCAGTATATTTATAGATTTGTTTGGTCAGGTCAAGTGATTTACCGCGTGGGACCGCCTCACAAAGCTTACATACAAAATAAACTTATACTGTACATAATCACCTCGATAAATATGACATTAGGCAATGTTTGCTGTCGTTACGTCTTATTTAACACATCACGTTTACTTCAAAAACCTTCGCCTGTATTTGATTAGCCCATTTTTATTTCAGAATGTAAAATCGCATTATACCGTTCACGTATTCTGGTGGATCCGCGATAATATTGAGTATGCAGTGGATGTTGCGCCACAAGCGTTAGCTTAAAGCTCGTGCAAAAAACAATACTGGCATGCTCATATATAAGAAACCTTAAAAACATTTTATTTATGCACCTACTTTTAAAGTACATGAAAAAAACTGTTTAAAATGATAGCCTGTACATATTTTAAAAGAATAATACATAATATATTATTCACTTACAAATAAAGACCCTAATCTTTAAGTATAACAAATTGTTACAAATAAAAAATACTGTAATAATACATGTATTTTTTTTAAATCTTGTGCATATAATTTCTAACCAAAGTTTCACTTTCACCTTCCTAGGTTTTTAATCTCGTCAGGCATGTAAGTTTTCTCACGATATCATCCTTCACCGGTGAGCAATCGAAAACCGATGTTGCAGGATCGAGCTCAGATCTCTTACCCAAGAGGCTGAGCTCAAACCCACTAAACCATCGTCGCTCACTGCTAATATTTATTTGACTCCAATTAAAGGTCGTTAGCTTCTAGTAACGTGTAATTACGAAATGTTCATAAGTGGCAACTTGTTTTTTTTTTCAATTCATATTTTACTCGTGTCGAGGTTTTGCAAACAATTTTAAATATATTGAGTTTTATAAGTATTATTGATTTTAGCTACTGTACTACCATGAGCGATTATTCATGATTAAAGTGTTAACACCTTAACACAATATATGTCCCACTGCTGGGCACGGGTCTCCTCGAAATCAGACGAGGAAGGTATCGAGCTGGCCCAATGCGGGTTGTGAACTTCACACACCTTTAAAGATAATCTCATCAGGCATGCTGGTTTCCTCACGATATTTTCCTTCACCGATGGTCTCGTCTTTAGTTAAGTGCACGACTTAGAAATTTAGAAAAACCCATTCCAAGGCACCATGATGTCGGGATCGAACCCGGACTCTGTCGCACAAGAGGTCGAGCTCATACCCACAGGACCATCGTCGCTCAACTTATCTTGGTACTTATTACTTTACCTGTAACTATCTATACACGTCTGAATAAAAGTATACTGCAACGAGTTATAAACCCGATTAAAATCAGTTTGATACTTTTGGAAATGTGTCCAAACTGGAATACGCGATGACATACCACATTTCTGAATCTGTAAAACATTAGTCGTAATTCTTCGCATAAATAACGGGGGCTGTTTAGCCTGTCTGATTTATTTAGCTTTTAGTTGATAATGTTTCGGAGTTTGTACAGCCATGTGGCTAAAAGGTTTCTTTAATTTATTTTTCATATCGACCTTTTTGCCATAAACTGAAATATTGGTTTCAATATTCAAAAACTTTACTCATAAAGTGGGTGCAGTTTTTTTTTATAATCCAATTTCAAGTTTCAACAATTGGTCAATACGGTAATTCAATAAGCGCTTTAACTTTGGTCATATCTGCCACGGCTAAATTTGTAATAGTATAACATGGTAAGTAGCGTGTAATGTAAAGGATCCAGGTCTCGCTGCTATAATGAGATAGACTTGTTCCCAAGTCGTTATTTTCGTCGTGACTAATCTCATACATCGTGACGCGAGGTTATGTTTCACTGGTTATATAAGAACCCATTGAATTATTTAATGGTTGGAAAGTTTGTGAGTACACAAGGATGTCACCATTGCGGTATTGATAACGACGCGGTCATAGTATTGTTACATTGACAACTGACAAGAGTGCTTCTTCCGCTAGCCAATAAATATAATGTATTAAGTATATTATTTTGCAATTAAAAACTGAAAAGTCGCATAAATTCTGTAAATATATTATTTTTATTACAATTGAAATTCGAATAAAAAATTACGTTAGAAATTGCCCATTTCATTCTAAATAAAGTAGAGATTAAGTATTCAAAATTGTATGTATTTTCTACATATAAGGCGTCATAATATTTGTATCTCTTTGGCACGTAAAGAAAAAAATCACGTATCCAAAAAGTAACAAAAGTAAAATATATGTGACAGCCCTGTCTCGTGTCATGGACCTTAAGGCTTACCTGTTCCGATCTCGATACTCTGTTCAATGAAATCCAAATCAGTCGTCAGTCTTTTAATAAGCGTAAATGCGTTAATAGGGTTGCCGAGGTAGTTGGGGATATCTTCCATCGCCTTCTCATGTTCCCTTTTATAAATCTTTAAATGCCTGCAAATAAAGAACATGTTACAATCTCTATGACATCACCCATAAAGGTTAAGTACCAGTCGGTTGTAATATAATGCAATGAAATCCTTGATGCATTCATCGATATCCAATAATAATACTAACGATAGATGTGCCTACATATCACATGAATTTTTAAAAACAATATCTTCAGCGTGAGAGCTTTTCTTCAATTACTAGCCAGTACAAAGAGAATATTTTTCGTTAAATTCATGTTTATATTATTCAGTAAAGCTACTTTTTAATTCTTTACGCTCGTTATCCATCAACCAATTCAACATAAATCTTTAACAACAGATCATATAAAAGCATGACTCAATAGCCCTCATGGATACTTATTCCTGAACATTGTATTTAGAAAAATCAAAAAAGTTTAATTTAAAATAGATTTATCAGTTAAATAGTAAAACTTTACAATAATATGAACTATTTTATTGTAAAGTTTCATCAAAATCCATTCCGTCCTTTTTACGTGAAAGAGTAACAAACATCCATCCATCCATCCATGCCCACAAACTTTCACGTTCATAATATTAGTAAGAAGAAGTAAGATAAATAATAATATGATTTTTTTATATATAGATAAAATATTTGATTTAACCTCAATTTTCGGTGATTAAACTTAGAGTATTATATACTTTGATGATGATAACCTAAACTACAATAATAAAGAAGGTGGTTGCCATAGATGCATAGGGCTTTTTATTTTATGAGGCTATTCTGTAGGGTCGTTTTCGAATCTCGCAAGCGGAATCCGCGGTGTTTTGACGAATTTGTATTCTTTAAAACTCGACTATCTCTACATATCAATAAAGTTCGCTTTCGAACACGTCAAGTGAGCTCTATCACTCAGGTGAAGCTTGATCTCGAAATGGTGTTAACAGAATAGCCCTACTGAATATGTAGTTAATTCGTAGCCCCAGTGATGCGCTCGTTTGCAGTGACCCTAATACGACTGGTTTTATATCGAATGGATGACACCGTCCCACGCTATATCGTATACTAGATGATAGCGTTCAGCGTACGGTTCAACTATATTACTGCTTTCACTTACTAATAAAATCTAGCTAAAAGAGTACGAATGCATTACAAAAAATATAATACAGCATTTTATTTAATTTTTTTCCAATGTTTACAAATTTTAGATAACTATACCTAAAATATTACGAAGATAATGTCGATATATCAAACTACGCTAAAAACCATAGTAAATAGAAGTGAAAATAACCAGGTAAGAGCCTGTCCAGACGAAGCGCTTTGTCTGAAAAAGCTCTAAATTGAAACCTAATACCTATGTTTGTGAGCGGTATAATTATATTAAAATATTATGAACATTAAAATAATTCAAATAGGTATCTTTGGATAAAACGGCATCCTTTTTATAAACACCACTGTCGAGTCCCGTTATCATTATGTGTAGTAAATATTGCGCCGACTTTATAAGTACCGTTTCATTAAAAAAACTTGTTCTAATGTTATCTGCCGAACTTAAATCTGCTAGTATAACATTATATAACGGTTAATGTAGCTGATTGAGTACTTTGTTACTACAAAGGAATTAAACCTGTAACTAGATGTCGTTTTTTTTTTTTAAAATTTATGGACAATCCTTAGTAATACATATTATAAATGCGAAAGTAACTCTGTCTGTCTGTTACGCTTTCCCGCCTAAACCATTGAACCGATTTTGATGAAATTTGGAACAGGGATAGATTAGAGCTAGAGAAATGACATTGGCTACGTATTGTCGCGGCAAAAGCTTAGGGGGGTTTAAATAGGGTATGAAAGTTCGTATGGAAGTTCGTCATTATATATAGAAGATGACGCCATGAAACTTTGCATTTAAGCACTTGATAAGAATTAAATAACCATTAATAATTGTATCACCGTTTTTGAGGTTTTTACCTATATGGGCATGACATCGGAGATGAAAGTTCACAGCGTAGTTAAAAAAAATCTGTCAGTGTTTACGCGGGTAACATCTAGTGATTCAATAACTTTATATTGTTGGTAATAAATTAATAAGTTTTGCAACAAGAGTTTCGACCTTCAAATAGACGATATCATATGTCCATTTTAAAATTCACTTATCGAATAAGTTGAGGTTTGAAATAATGCTGAATTTATGAATTCATTTGAGTCGTCGCAGGTATCTAGTGTGTAGAACAACAAATTCAGAAGCAGTTCAGATATTGAAATTGAAACTTTATTCTCTTATAGTGAATAAAGTTGAAACTTTATTCTCTATAAGAGAATAAAGTTTCAATTTACGATTCAGAATCAGGAATTTGAAATATAAATCAAAATATTGTAAGAGTATCTCTGTCTGTTTATGCTGTTTTTCTTTCTTTTTTTTTGTGGCAAAAACTCTACATTACCTACCTCTTTAAAATAGCAAGCCTGCTCTCCTCTTTGTTGATGTAATCGTCCAAGTCTTCTATTATCCTCTTGTGTGTCTCTAAGAGGGGCTCCACTTCAGATATTGCAGTAAATAACTCTCCTTGTGAAAAACTGCACAAGTTGAATACGAGTAATAATAGAGAGACAGTCGATATCTTCATAAGAGAAATCATTTTTATCTGAAACAATGTACATACTATTCAACAAGCTGTATAATGACATAATTTTGAATCGATGTATTTGAGAGAGTCACTAATTTCTTTTTAGTTTCAAATGAAAGGGACATACAGATAACCGTAGGCTTCTACGAAACCATTTGTAGTGGACCGAATTGTGAAATTAATTACATGCTCGAATCCTCAACCCACTTGAACAGAAAGAAAAAAAAAATCCGTTACAATTAAGTATTATAATATATGTTTCAATTTTATAGTAGTTTAGAACTCATGATATTGTGATAAAGGTTAACCATTCACATAAAACAAGTCCCCTTACAGGCGACCCTGTTGTCACTTTCAATCACCATTAATTCCATGCGACTATGCGATGAAGATTATTTAGGTCGTATTTGCCGATGTATAACAATCTGAGTTACAATAAGAATAACTATTTAGTCCATTAAACGCATAATAATTCTAGTAAGTAACGATTACTTTGGTTATTTATCCACTCAAAAAGGTCACGTTGGTAAATGTGTAGGTTGGTTTAGTAGTTAGTATGCAACACGATGTCATGGTTATTTGGCTAGTGTTAAATAATTAGCTACTGTAGCTTCTGTTAAATGAACTTAAGGGTTAAGGTGTTTCAAGTCTACTAAAAATAACTATGGAGCATGCTTTAGAGATAAGAATTGATAATATATTAGGCATAGTAATAAATTATCTCACTATATGGCTCGTAAGTCTTAAATAAATTTCGCGACAACATACATACTGTATACACTATCTTTGACCATGAGCACCCACGAAACATCGCTTAGTCTACCCTGATTAAGTATTATGTATACATAAAGAGCTAATAGAGTAGGTATATAAGTAACATTCTACGTAGATTTGCTCTTATCTGCACGATCATAAGACTAATCTACTTCTAACAGGACTTCCCAAACAGTATCATCTATTGATTGCGTAGGTAACTGTTCTGAATTGCCATTCGATGATTCCAGTTTTCGGACGTATTTTATATATACTTGTGTTTACATATTATTTTTATCCCGGGATGAAAAAATGAATGGGAAACCCTGGTTAGATTGAACATGATGAACTGATTGAACAAATATAAAATCATGAATAAGATCATAATTTTTTAATGAAACAATGCTTAAGCAAAAACTTATTTCCTTGTCGTTAAACTTATTTGTTATTTACAAATATATATTTCTAATTTTAACTCAAATATCTGTGAGCTGTAAAAGGCAAAGGACATACTGACAATGTCTATTTTATTATATTAATATTAATTTGGTGGAAGATACAACATCGATAATAATAGTTTTGTTTCAGAATGGTTAATTAAATAAGCTATTTATGTTCAGCAATTCATATTTCATGTTTCACCACACTAAAACACAATAATAGGCGAGTTATAATATAGGTATATAGGTAGTTCTTATCAGTTTATATGTGTATTATTAACATATTTAACTAATAACTATCCGGAACTAGCCGCGCCGTACTATTGTAATTCTAATGCTCATCACAAAAACATGTTGTACATAATACTATGTTAACATGATACTAAATATATTTAAATAGTTATAATTTTAGAATTAACAATAATTAGAAAAATATTATTGTCAATAGCCCAACACTATCGTGCCGATCAGGGTGGCCACAAATTATTATCGCAAGAGATAAACTATGTAAATGTCTATCTCTGTATATTCCAGAATATTACAGAAACCCGATTAGTATTTAAAAAAACACGTACCTTTTTTAAATAAACAAATCAACACATCACACTATATTGTATTCAGAGTCACAAAAATATTAATAAACTAAGATAGTTGTGTCATGTGTGCGAAATATGAATGTGTCCACTTCCTCGAATCGTCGGTGGCAATCGCGCGATCGTCTCTGCGGCCTGCGCTCGCGCAGCAGATCGGGTCAACGGACATATAAAAGTTCGCTCAGAAGCTAGCGACAAATCAATGGCGTTATCAATTTATATGATGCGTTGGGGTTCAATTAATAATAATTTAGTCACGTACGACCAGTTAAAATATAGAACGACGAGATCGACATCGAAATTACTTTCGTTTACGTGCAATATAAGTCGAAACTTATACTTGACTTTTAGTAAATAAAATTGGTATTTAATCTAACAGTGAAATTAAGTTTAATTCTGATGAAAGAGATAAAACATAATATTATACTTTTACATACTGATGCCTTTATTATCTATTATGTACTTCATTATTAATATTTTTCTACTACTAATTCCTATTGAAATTATAAGGATTCATTAATAAATGTTTATTACTCAATTTGATTATACAAAATGTGTTAGCAAAACTTTTGCATTATTGAATTTTATCCGTTCAAGGGATTTGCTTTGTATACCCACCTGTATATACACCAGCATGCTGCATATTTCGTCTATGCATCGCCATTATGCTGAAAACACTAAGTACATTCTGACTACCTTACAAAAAGAGAGGTGGATAGTTACATTACAATACATGATTAAATTAACAGGGCCTAGCATATTAAAGTGCAAGTTTGGAGAGAATTTGTATAATTTGTTTAAAGTCAACATGTTAATTTCATTTTAAAAATTGAACAATATATAACAATTGAACCAAATCATTAACTATCAGTACATGTGATCATCCACATTTTGAATACTACTTAATAAAAGAAACAAAAGTGAAAAACATGGAATTACTTGTATAATACCCACTCTGAAGAAACTAGAATTATTTGTTGTTTAATCTTAATAAATTTTTTCCTCAAAATTCTCATGGCACAAAGTAAAGTGTGGTCGAGCTTAGACAGTTTGTAAATTTCTAAATTCTAAAATTCTAATGAAAGAAGGTGGAATCATTGTTCTAGGAGGAATAAATAAACTTTATAATTGGCCAATAGTTGAAAAGGATTCAGATAGTTTGGTTGTTAGAAAAGGTAACATGATAAACTGTCATGGCTCACAGCTTAATGTTACTGGCAATAATATTTTTTATTTAGATATTTCTCAAATAATTTCAATAAAAAAATGTACTTAAAGATAAATTGAACAAGGTTTGAAAAGTAATTTACCATATGTGATATCATTGAATGCTAAAGCAGCTCTTTTACTAGCACTTTTATTATTCATAGTATTTTTTTAAATTAATTTGCATTTAAATAACTTAAGAGCATTTGGTAAAACTTTTCCTAAAATAAAGCCAGTAAAAGTATAACTGCTAAATTTCAGAGTTTAGCTCTGTAAATAAGTTATGGTAAATTTTAACATATTATCATATTTCCCCATTATTTTAGTTAAACATAGGGAGTTCTATGTAGGGCTTCTTAAATAAATAATGATACTTACCACATTCCATTGCATATTTTATTACGTCTCTGAGTTATAGGATAGTTTAGTATGATAAAAATCTCACCTTGTATTTACATGGAATTATTAAATATGTAAGTCGATAATTTGTAAGATATTAATTATAAAATGTATTTGATAACTTTATATATGAAATACACATATGAGTACATATATTTATATACAGGAACAATTAACCTTAAACAAGAAACCTTAAAAATAAATATAATATAATAACTAAAATATATAAATATTATTAAAAGGAGTCTCTTTGGACATGGTGCCGAAAATACTGGCAGCATCCCCTATTTAAATAGCTAGATATTAATTCTAAGGTGTATGTGAATTGTGACTATATACATAATACTGTTTACACGTATATAGTAACTTAACTTATAAACAAATTAAAATACAACTTACTTATAATTAATTATTCTAATTTGATATAAGCGTATTTACTTATTTAGCTCATTCTCATTTATTGTTCGTATAAAATGATGTACATTTTATTTCACCGGGTAAATTATTCACATCCAAAATAAAAAAAATATGTTCTACATTTCTCTAGAGTATGTAATCAAATTATTTAATAATTAAACACAGATTTATGATTTATTTATATTTAAAAAGTTGACATTTCACAAATCACAACGACAACCAAAGATAAACGACAACCATAGATATATAAAAAGCATAGATACCGTGTATCTTGGAGGATCTGAGTAGCTAATGCTGTCCTTTATTTTCTTAAGAAGTACATCATAAGTTAAAGAGAGACAGATATGGCTACTCTACTTGGTCTCAAATGGTTCAATGGAGCCATTTCTTTGAACTATATTTTTGACAAATGTCACCAGGATTAGTGTTGTGCAACTTTCATCGTAAGCTTTTGTGGATAAAATATCCTACTAATATTATAAACGCGAAATGTTTGTTACTCTTTCATGGAAAAACTACTGAATGAATTTTAATGATTATTTAAACTATTTAAAACGGGATATTTACCATGTCTCGTGAACATGACATTCGTAGACAATGTCGAAATATCGAGCTCCGCGAAACAATGATAAAAAACATGGTAAATATCCCGTTTTAAATAGTTTAAATAATGAAAATAACCATGTTAATTTAAAATCCTATCCTATATCCTATAGAATTTTAATGAAACTTTACAATACTATAGCTTATACATCAGAAAAACACATAGGCTATAATTTGTCAATTATAGTTTATTATATAATTAATTTGATATTTATGACAGCTTAGCTACATCTATAATAGGGTTAAAGCGAGTAAATTAAAACACGTATGAAGATACCTATATTTATTTATTTATTAAATGAACACTTGCACATATTATAATCCTTTAAACAATAGGAGTTTGTTATATTGGTATAACTTTGTATAAATTGGAAGCTCTCTCCGATTTCTTCCGCACATAGAATCTGCAAATGAAAATAAAAAATAAAAACAAAATTAGTCTTGTACTTTTAAAATACCTACATAATTATGGCCTAAGATCTGTTGAAGAGGAGGAATAAATTTAATCCTAGTAATAGAAATAGTAATAGTAATAGAAAGTAAGAAAATCCCAGTAGTTACCACTGGTAACACATGGATTTTTTTTCTCTGCATTATACTGTTCTAGCTAAAAACAATATAACCGCTGCAAAACAAGAAAACCGTTCTGAATATACCTACTAAACACAGAAATGAAAATGAAGGCATTCTTTTAAATTTATGGGTTTGATACCTTTTCTTTTGTCAGCTATCATGTTAAAACTTGTTTAAAACAGTAAAAAAGGGATCTCCAAGAGTTCCTTGTTTTGTTTTTCAGAAAAGCAGTATATTTATCTTCAGAATATAGATTCATCAAAGCTGACATGAACTCAATAAACAATATAAAACGTCAATGTTGCATATTATCTGTTTGATTAAATCACACTAGCTTAGCCAAATAAGTATTAGAAGTACTAGCACTTTTGTGCATTAGACTTGTATAATCTGAACATGTACACTTACGAGTTGATATGATAGGGGATGATTAACAAATATTGTTGGCACTGCATGCAAATGGAGAGTTTTTCGGGTGTATCCCAGACGAAAGCAAGATTCTTCAAAATGTGCAGAGCATATCCTTGATTGATGACAGAGTATTGTGTGGGACTCCATTCCTCGCCTCTGTTTATATTTTGATCCATTCTTCTCTTATAGAAATAGGAGTCAGTCGAAAACCTATTTATAATAAAAAATATCAGTAAAAGCCAGTGAATTTGGCACCAGCAAGTAATTAACTAGCCAGCATAGAGCTACACGATCCATAAAAATTACAAGGACAAACTCGCTGCAGGCAGATTCACTTATAAGCTTATCCTACCATAGCCTTTCTAAATTAAATATCGAACGTTATCGATATTTCATGTTACTAGTCGTACAACACTATCTGGTATGTAAAGTGTCAAAATATCAGATTGTGTTATTTATAATTAGAATTATTATGTAATGATGATGCATATACGCAAAAATAAATGCATAAAATAATACATACTTTTACAATGATCAAAATTCAATAAGATCTACAGGTATTTCATACCTTAATAAACATTAAATTAACAATATTTGTCTTTAAGCTTACCGGTGGAATGATACATTTGAATTATTTTCACTTAGTACACCCATTTGATGAGAATACCCTGGTACCACACACGCCACATTTCTTGTTAATTACGTAAATATAACTAAAAGTTTACTTTTAATACAAAAAAAAACCCACAAATTATTAGCAAAACACAAAAGCTTGTTTGGTATCCAGCTGGCTACCAACTAATATGGCCGCCAAGGAAATGTGGGGCGCATGGCTTGAAGATAGAGCTGAAGACATATTGCTATCTCGTTTCAACACAGGTAGTTTGACGTAAGAGTAAAGAGCGTATTAGTTATGAAATTTGTTCAACTTATTATCCTCTATCTATGCTTTTTATATATCTATGACGACAACAGTACACACTTTTTTTATATATATATATTTGTTTCTGTTGGAGCCGGCTATGACCAGAGGTCATGCTACCATGTCTGTCGTAAAATACATTTATATAGTCTGTGCTGAAACAAGTTGTCAAAATCAAACAAGTTTGACAAGCTGACAAATAATGACAACTCGAGATTTAAGGGCTGGCGCGCATTTCGGACAAAGGTTGAGCCTTGCCATTTAACGGGGAAATGCCGCCAGCCTCTTGGGCACCCTACCCTGTGAGCGTAGCGACTTGGGGTCGATTTTTTATTTTATTTAGTTTTATTTTTATTTTTAATTTGATATAATATATAGTTTATTTTAAGTAGTTTTAGTATATTTTTGTCTTATGTTTATTACTATATGTGCCTGTTATATAATTAAAATTTATAGGTAAACGTTTTTTGAGTTATATAATTTAATTTAAGTAGAAATAAAAAAATAATATATAAAAGTCTTATGGTGAAGATTACTGCGCATGCACGGGAAAATTAACTAACGTGGAATAAAAAAAGATGTTTGAAATGAAGAATTGCGTAAATCAGTAGTAGTAACTGGGTCACCACCTTATGCATCGAACGTAAACACGCGTCGCGGAGCATGCCTCAATGTATCGGGGGTCAGCTTCACGCAGATCACTGAGATTTGCATCAGATTTCTACTATAGTAGGACTGCTCAGGCGGATTCCTATAATGTTTCTTTTAAAAATGTAATCCATAAAATATTGAACATAAATGCAAACAAAACTAAGACAATGATAACCTCCAAAACCGTGACAAATAGTAGACCAATTACATTAAATAACATTATATTAGAACAAGTAAATAATTTTAAATACTTAGGAAGCATAAATAGTAGTTCTCGATGCACACAAGATATAATAACTAGAATAACAATAGCGAAACAAACATTTAACCGCAAAAAATAAATATTCAAAAACAATAAAATTTCATTAAAAATTAGGAAAAGATTTATTCAATCTTATATTTGGAGCATTGCACTCTATGGAAGTGAATCGTCGACACTGACGCAAAAAGATAGGAAAAGATTAGAAGCCTTTGAAATGTGGTGCTGGAGAAGGATGGAGGGGATAAAATGGATAGACATGGTGACAAACGCAAAAGTTTTGGAGATAGTGAAAGAGGAAAGAAATATTATTAAAACTGTTGAGAACCGAAGAGGAAATCTGATTGGTCACCTGATACGACATGACTTGTTTATAAAAAATATCATAGAGGGAAAGATTGATGGAAAAAGAGGAAGAGGTAGACCGAGAAGGAGTTATATGCAACAAATAAAGGAGAAGGTACAGGTTATGTCGTATCGGGAGGTGAAGGTATTGGCGGAGGGGAGGAATGAGTGGAGAATACTCCACCGACAAGAGCAAAGCTCTTAAATAGAGAGAGAGAGAAAATATGGTGGTTGGTTGGCGGATATTGTAGTAGACTGTTCTAGTTAAGTTGAGTGAGAAGTGATAGTATATTGAAGGGCAAAGCCGCACTCTTTGTAATTTCTCACCGTTTCTACATATAATACAGATAAAATATAATTTACGATTCATTTGGTAATAGAGCTTCGGGTCTTAGCCGGTTTCAACAGAAAAAAAAGTCCGAAAGTCTAGTGTCCGGATTTGACATTGTCAAATCTACCACCACATGTGTTTTTATTAACTGCAAAGCGAAAAGTAAACAAGTTGCATTATTTGGAGTTTAGGGCCATAATTAATTAAATGCGACTAAACTTGTGTTTTGAATTAATAGTATAACTATGTCTAATTTCAAAATTAAAGTAATTAGCCGAAATCCAGAAGACTATTTGAGAGCAACAAAAAAGGATATTCATAAAAGTACGTCTATTTTTATAAATAATACACTTTATGTCAATAATAGCCTAAAAATATATTTTGATAACGGAGACAGTTTAAATTAATTTTAATTTTAATACACATTTTCCATTTTTCAGTACCTAGAAATTATGATCCGACACTTCATCCTCTTGAAGGCCCAAGAGAATACGTGCGAGCTCTTAATGCTGTTAAATTAGAAAGGGTTTTTGCTAAGCCGTTTATCGGGAGCTTGGATGGGCACAGAGATGGCGTATCTAGTCTCGCAAAGCATCCCAATAGACTTGCAGTATTAGCTAGTGGTGCATTTGATGGAGAAATACGACTATGGGATTTGGCAAGCAGAAAATGCACGAGAAATTTTATAGCTCACGAGGGATGGGTGCGTTCAATTTGTTACACACCAAGTGGGGAACAATTTACTAGTGTTGGTGATGACAAGACAATAAAAACATGGAAATCAGATGTCCAATCCCCAGATGATGAAGATCCTTTAAATACTCTTCTCAGTATGTCGGTGGTTTCTGGGATTACACATCATAGGACAAAAGAAATATTTGCCACCTGCGGTGAACATTGCCAACTATGGGAAAGTACAAGAAATGAACCTATCAAAATATTCAAATGGGGTGTTGATAGTCTCCATCATGTTGCATTTAATCAGGTAATTTTTGTAGTAGATTTTATAAAAAAAATACTAATGACGTGTAAGTGGGTAAACTACATTTTTGTAAGTCAATGAATGATAGGACATTAGATTATTATAACAGAATCACATATTAGAATTAAATATGGTAGAAGGTTTCAACTTATATTAATATACAACTTAAAATGTTATGGTTGATGGTAGCAGGTAATGAAAAATTATGGTCAGGCTATTTCACTAAGTTTTTTTTTGTAGAATAATTATAGACTCTTAGATCAAGCATTTCTCATGAGGTACTTTAGTTGATGATTATAATGTTATTTGTGTTGCAGGTTGAAAGTAATTTATTAGCATCTTGTGCAAGTGATAGAAGTATAATATTGTATGACTGCCGTGAATCAGGCCCTCTAAGGAAAGTGGTAATGGAATTAAGATCAAATGCCCTTTCTTGGAACCCAATGGAAGCATTTATATTTACAGTGGCTAATGAAGATTATAAGTAAGCTATATATTTCAAATTGATTGAATTGTTCAGAATTTTATTACTCAATTACTTTCTGTCCATATATTGATAATGGAAAGGAAAAAAAATATATAAATACCAAGCAGCATATAGGCAACTTCACAACAGAGCCCATTAATGTTACTAGCATTTTCTGGTTCACACAAATATTTATGGTAATGGTGATCATTATAATCATCAAAAAAAAAAGTAGTTTAATAGACAATTCTCCTTAAACTATGGTTTTAAAACGTCTTAGTTATTTTATAAATAAAAAATATTAAAAAATGGAGTCTTTCAAAGATGGAACCACAAAATTACTGCATTTGCTACATTAAAACTAATTATAAAATTACTAAGCGACATAGTAATTAATCATATCTTAAAAATCATTCGACGCTACAAAATATGATTTGATTGTTGTATATAACTAAATATAAGCCTAAGTGTTGCATAGCATATTTTTTTCTTTCCACTGTCAATATATTTCACCGAATATGTTTTGCACTTATTAAACACATTAGTTAACTAATTAATACTGTAAATATGTATTGTATGATGAACCTATGCTTTCAGTTTGTATACATTTGATGTCAGAAAACTAAAACAACCTGTAAATGTCCATATGGATCACACATCTGCTGTTATTGATGTAGATTACTCTCCCACTGGCAAAGAGTTTGTTGCTGGAAGCTACGATAAAACTGTTCGCTTATTTGAAAGTCTCAAAGGACATTCTAGAGATGTATATCATACTAAGAGAATGCAGAGGTTGACGTGTGTTAAATGGTCTCTAGATAACAAATACATTTTGACTGGATCAGATGAGATGAACATAAGAATGTGGAAAGCTAGAGCCTCGGAAAAACTTGGTGTGGTAAGTCTATAACAAGTTAGTTTTAATACATTTGATAAATTTATTTTTGTACATTAACAAATTAGTCATATAAATTGAGGATGCTTACTATATTAGATTTTTAAATGATAGGTAAATGAGTAGCGAATGTTGTTATCTCCGTTTGCTGATTTTTTTTTTACAATTCCCAATTCCCTTAATAAGGGTATAACATGAAAGGGCTAGTGGAATATTACGTACATACTACGAAAATTTCAAATCCAAGATGGCCGCCACCACAAAATGGCGCATTATGTATGGTCTAGTGTTTCCTAATTTTTTTATTTTTTATAGTGCTACATATTGTGTATGTTTACTATTCTCTCTTATTTATTTAATAGCATTACTTATTTATTTGTTAAACTACTTATATCTATAATTAATAAATATTCTAGTATAAATAAATATATTCACAAAGTTTATTTATATTAATTTTATTTTATATTAATTTTAGCTAAAACCTCGGGAACGCACAGCTCTAAATTACACTGAAGCACTTAAGGAGAAATTCAGTAGTCATCCACAAATAAAACGTATTGCAAGACACAGACATGTACCTAAACATATATTAAATGCTCAGAATGAATTAAGAACTATCAAGGAGAAATCAAAGAAAAAGGAGGCCAATAAGCGTGCACACAGTAAGAAAGGAACGGTACCATTCACAGTGGAACGTAAGAAGCATGTTGTTAAAGAAGATGAATAATTTTGATGTAAGAATTTATTTTATATACTTAATAAAGCAATAAAAAAATCTTGATTTTGGTTGAAAGTGTTGTTATGAAATATGGAAGATTTAAATATATCATCTTCCATATTATGTCTATAGCATATTTACGTAAGGGGCCGTTCATTAATAATGTAATGTTTTTAACACCCTGTTCTGGTGATATGTAGTGAGTTTTTAGACTAAGCCAAACTCACTCACATTTTTTAGTACTGTGAGTCAAGGTTTCACGCCGCCGTTTTGCTTAAAAGTCGCGATGTCAATGAAAGATATACACGTGATATCCCGATTTCACCCCCTAATGCTAGTGAAATAAGATCCTTTTTAATATATTTTTTAATCATTCGCGGCCACTAGCTACAGCAGCGAATGCATAAAAAAGGGTTTCAAGTCGCTGTCTACTAGTTATTCGGTGAGCCTTAGTAGGTACATCAATTTGTAAATGAATGAGCGGATTCTCAAGCATAAAGTTTTAGAAAACTGTGATGTTAATAAATGTTTAAATCTAGTGCATATCAGTGTAGACAAAAAGCTGCACAAAAAGGAAAACTAATGTATTTAATTTTTAAAAAAATACAATCCAAACTACTACTACTTGTTACCATATAAGGTTGATGGGCCAATAAGGTTTAAGAATGGAGGCCGCGTTTAGGTAGACGAAATGTTGGTCGGTTGGATTCGCGTTGGATGCGATGCGGAACCGGTCGTCTTGGCGTTTATTAAAGGCCTATGTTCAGCAGTGGACGGATGAAGACTGATGATCACGATGATGATGATGATGAAGAAGTAACATACAGTTCATAGGTAAATTAAGTGAATAATGAAACCAACAAAAATTTTGACTTATCCGTATTTATTTTCTCGTGCGTAATTTTATTACATTAAAATACTGCTATCAAGTTAATGTCATAGTAAGCTACCAAGTATCCAGAAGCACCTATGGTGCAAGGTGGACATCCTCATTTCCGCTGTGTCCACAACAGTTGAATACAATAGTTTAATTAATAAATAATAAACTAATAATATAAAAAAAACATATTTTATCCTGCCTGGTTGATTGGCCTGCTTATACGGTTTGGCATAGTCATTGTTTTTATGTCCATTCTGCAATATAAATTTACTACATTAATCAATTGCCAACAACAAACATTTACTGTTGTTACATACATTGAGTTTTCTTGTAATCAAGAGAGGCAACCAAATGTTTGAAAATGTATGCATATTATTCATCATCAGATTCAGACACGCTTCAGCACATTCAGAGGGGGACAATAGTGAATGTGTTTGCTAAAGAGTTCTTCGCCAAAACGAAGATATCAAAATATGGCAACTACTAAGTAACAGAACATTATTTGCTCCTCATTCATTGGAGGCATCGACCACACAGCCTCCTAATGTTTGATTTTTCGTATTAAATGCATTCTGGCAACTAGCTGAGGTGAGACGCAAGGGGTTGCAATACTGTGATTAGCTAATTCAATGTCATACATTACCAATCACGGAACATTTCGCAACGGGAAAGAATGAGACGACACGATATTTGAGTACATTGTTCACGGCTATACTATAAGTCAGATGTGTTGCCAGAACCCGTTCCCCAGTTTTTAGGAGTCTATGGGTTATGTGGTCGATGATTGGAGGCTAGTGTGACTTTTTGACCCTATTTTCAGACACACACATCCTTCCGTGACCATGGTTGCTGTAAAGTATTCAAAACGTCGGGCTTATAAAAACTTGCATACACCGTGATAAAATACGTAAAAGTTGTTTCACTATAAGAAAGTGGTTTGCCACTGACATAATAGCAATTCAACTGTCTGATCTGTGTGTATGTCACATGTGACATGGCCTATCATCCATCAACGGCTAGCATTCAGCACAGCAAAAAAAATATTTTCACACAAAATACAACATTACAGCTCTATTCTGGTTGTATTATGTCCGATGGTTAAAGTAGATTGAAAAACCAATACACTAGATTACTTACATAATTTCCCGTGGTAAAGCTGACTGATCCAAGTTATGTTCCAGAACACAGAGTATGCTTAAGGTTTTTAATGAGGGTGAGTAGTCTAGAACATGAAGGTCACTATTGTCAATTAGCCTTTCTGGGCTGTCATTGTTGTATTCTATCTGTCGAACATTCAACTGATTGCAGGGACTGGAAGAGAAAATGTTAAGTATCATTGTTACACAATAAAAAAGCTGCATAACTATTACATATAGAAATTATGCTATTAAATACATTTGGTTAAAAGATATTGCAAGCTTTATTGGTGGCGAAAATATAGTGTTGCTGATTGCAGAAATTTATGATCCTTTCAATTAGCATTAAAATTAATGTAAGTATTTAAAAAATCTGAAGATGCTTTTTAATGTAACACATAGATTAAATAGTATAGTAGTGTTATAAAAATAATATATTATCAAATCTTTCCTAGCATTCCAAATATACCTGGTATGTTAATGCATATTTACTATTCACACACATGTTTAATAATGTTACTTGGATAAAGTCGGCATTACCTTGTACCTCCAAATAAATATACTTTATCTTCATATAGCAGGCATGCTTGTCGTCTTCTTTTGTAAGGCCGCACTCCATGTACATTCAAATATTCCCAGTAATTGCCTTCAATTGAATATCTATACAAGTCATTGAAATGTGTTTTCGTTTTAGCATTTAATCCACCAAAAATGTACATACAGCCATTGTACAACCCTGAAAACAAATATTAGCTATAAAATAAGCTTAGATTTACAAAAAATTGCATGTTTACTTGTAGGCTTAAAATATCCACTGATTTCATTTTGGATGAAAACTAGTTGATCTCATAGAAAGTCATAAATTAGATTAAAATTTTGAACACATCATTTTATTCATATTTATAAATATAAGTGAGACCAACTAGACAAAGAAATAACTACAATGATTATTAAGATTTTGTCCCATATCTGTACTAATTGATTTAACTCATTACAAAAATTAGTCTTAAACATTTCTACATGTAAATATTATTTATTTAATTAAAATACATACATGCAGAATGGCTTCGCCTTCCTTCAGGCCAACATCCTCCTGCATGTACATTAATCCATCGCTCAGTAACAACATCAAGGTAGTACACTTGGGGACAGTATAATTCCTCTTCAGTATTATACGGACTATTTAAATCGCCCCGACCTCCAAATATGTACATTCTGTCTTTGTAAGCTACTGCAGTGTGAAAATCTCTATGAGAAGGTGGAGTGCCATAAGGATTAATGAGATTCCATTTCATTGTATTCAAATCTAAACAATGTACTTCTTGCGAATATTGATCACTGAGATATTCAAATCCACCAAATATATACATTTTGTTTTTAATGATGCATGCAGAGTGGCCATCTTTAGCATTGGGAACTAGTCCAGTAACTGGGGGCTTACTCCATTCTAATTTCTTGGTATCAAAACAAGAAAGTGTATCACATGCTACTGCATTGTTTCTACCTCCCCACATATATACCTAAATAAGGAAATAACTTTAATAAAAATGCCTAATGTGTGGCAATTTAAGTGCTTTGTTTATACATTAGTTACTTACTTTGTGTCCATATGCAACAGCTGTATGGCCATACCGTTGGAAAGGAACATCATTTGTATGTCTGTAATAAACTGGAGACCATCGTAAAGTCGAAGTATTTAAAACGTGAACCGGAATTGGCTCCCAATCTTTATATTCTTCAGTGGAACAATAACCACCAAATGAATAAATCTTATCCCCGATACAGACTGCTGCATGATTAACTCGTCTGGGCCCACCTTCTATATGTACCGTCCATTTCATGCTAAAAATAATAAAAAAAAAGAAATGAATTACTGTTAAAGCTAAACAATATTATTACCTCTATTTTTATTTTATAAATATTGCTTGGATAGATGTGCAACATATTAATTTTATGCTTCGTCTGTTTGTTTTGTATTTTTGCAAGTTTTTTACACTTATCTTACTTTTTGTACAATGTTATGGGTTTAATATACAGAGGTGTTTGATTTAATAATTAAATCCATATATGCCAAAGAAAGACTCGCGAACACAGGCCACTTTGCAAATTCCAATATTTAGTTGTCAAAGTCAAACAAAAAAGTTTCTAATAAAACAAGCTAAGACCAGGCGCCATGATGCCAAGCCTGTCGTAAACTATATAATATTTTATTTAACTAGTATATTATATGAAAAACCAGCGGGAGTTCCCAAGAAAAAAAAAATTCGCCATCCGATCACATAATATACATACTAATTTAATGATAGACGCTATAGCCTTTAAAAAACTACTACTAGTAAACCAATTTAGTCAAGGGCTTCGCCAGCCGATGGGGGAGGAGGGCAAGATGACTTTACCTACTACAATTCATACTTTTCTCATTCTCTATGAATGAGAAAAGTAGGTAGAAGTAGTAGCGCGGTTACATGTTGCTTCCCCACTCCCCCTCTCCCGCTTCCAAGTCTGAACTTGTCTGCGGCCTTACTAAATTCAGATTCCTACTGTTTCTCTATGCTTCAGAGCATAGAGAAACAGTAGGAACGCCAAGGCAAGGATTCGCCTCTTCCCATTCCCAGTCCCCATTAAAACTATTACTTTGGAACAATCTACCATAATATTTGCTAACTAATCACATTTTATTTGATTTAGTTTTTAAACAAACTTCATAGAAAACAACATGGAAAAAAACTACTCAAACAGTTGTCTTTTTATTTATACAATGCGGTTGTCTTTTTATATATTAAAAAGCCACCAAGGTCATAAAACCTTAAGCTTTGATGATAATAATATCTTGTACAAATAGTAGGTATTTGCAATAATTTTTCTTAGTACATAGCTCTTTGCTAGCAGGTGTAAGCATTATTAATTTAGCTCTTAATCTCATATTTGCTTGGTTTGCCTATATTATTTATCTCTAAATATTTTCATATTTCTCATCATTTCTGCTCAGAGGTTTTCCCGGAATTAGACAGGGAGGGTGTTGTGCTTCCATTCCTCAATGCGCTGGCCGCGGCTGGCCTAATGCAAAAGTCAAAAGTCAAAATAGTGTCATCAAAGTATCTTTTTGAACGTTAATTGAGTCTACTACCGGTTCCAAAGCAAGTCCACTGAGAAGAACCGGCGAAAAAAACTCAGTGGAACTAGTCTTTTCAAATATTATTTTACAAAAAAAATACTTACAAACAATACATACTACTATAGTAGTAGGTATAGTATATAAGAAGAATTCGGCAAGAATCTCTGTTGGGTTGTTTCTTTAAAAATATAGTATAAGTACTTACAATTTTTATAAAAATACGTAATCACATACATTTATTACTAGTCTTATACACACTAGCCTAAGATAAAATAAGTGAATATATTTAGAGCCCGCAATATCCAAAACAAACCAGAGCATGTCAGTAAAAAAAGAAAAAATAAAGAAACTCAGCTAGGTAGAAACCGCATAACACGACCAGCCACCACAGCAGCACCTCCACACAGGCTAGGACGCGTGAGCCAGCGTCAACCTCTTTCACATATTAGAGGGAAGTGGAAGACCCATCCCACAACGCCACCACTGCAGCAGCGTAAGCGAGCATGACATGTCATACGTTCACCTTTATACAAGTTTAGTTCAACACACTGCAGGCTCAAAATTTATCTACATTCTAGATAAAACAGCTTTATAGAAGAGCAATTTAATCTTAAGGTTTCGCGTCGTCTAAATAATAAAATATGAAATATATAATTTATAGATACATTGTATAAAACCTTATGAGTGTGTCTTATTCCCAAGATGTGGTATCTTCAATAAAATCTTTTATTTCATAATACGCTTTACCACACAAACGTTCCTTAACAATTTTCTTAAATTTATTAATGGAAAGATTTTGAACGTTTTCTGGGATCCTATTGTAAAATCATATACATTGTCGCATATAACTTTATTCCATATCCATATTGCATTATAATATCCGCCGCATTCCTCCACAGTAGAATGCCGTAAGACATTAAGACTGTGGAAGTAAGCATGGTATACTAATCGCGCCGTATTTTCATCAGTCATTTTTCTTATTTTTTTAATCGCAAAAGTTGCAGTACCGAGTCTACTTGCCAACTTGGTTATATGTGGCGCCCATTGTGTGCAAAATGGTGATCTTCGTATAGGCATAACTTTAATCTTATCAAACTAAAGGATTTCTCACATTATTTTCCTTAATCCTTAGAAGTTAAGCAAGTAATGTTTTCATTTTAATGTGCTCAAGAAAATATATTGAACCCACATCTCTCACTTCGATGCCAAGTAGTTATGCAACTAGACCATCGTCCTTTTTTTTTTTTTTTTTTTTTTCGGTTGGATCTATGCTAATGGTCCTAGTGACCGTTATGCGTCATCGGAAATGGGGTGATCCGGTTGGATCATCCTATGACGTTAAAAATTTGGGGGGTTGCCCCCCGCCATGTTCATGGCGTCGGGTTTGTACCTAACTTGGTCAGCTACGGTCGACTGGTTTGGAACGGGTGACGTTAGAAACCTATCGTGAGGGCCGGCCCTCCCCTCCCCCGGTAGCGGGGGAGGCGGGTCAAGCGCGGGAAACCATCGTCCCTGTAAGAAAACAAATTACGAAGGTTGGATTTCTGATCAAAATAGTTGTTAAATACTAAATACCTAAGAAAAGGCATCGAATGAATATCAATAACGCCAGGTAAAATTATTATAATTATGTAATTCCAACCTCGAGTTCTCTAATTTTTAAGTTTTATTAATTCTCATTAATCCTTATGAATAAAATTTATATGGATATTATACCTGTTGTTTGTAGCTGATGTTTTTTACATACCCCAATGTTTTAAATTCTTTATACTTTACAGTAACACGGGAGCGGTTTAGTCCGCGGTCGATCACGTAAAAAACTTTATAATCCGCGATAATATCTGTTGAAAGTTTTTTCCTTATAATGATATTTGTACCTACTTGATACGTCTTCTTATACCATAGTATTATTTAGATATATGTCGTTAATTTCAATAAAAACCTTTTTTCATGTTCCATTCACGATTTTCATAAAGCTTTTAGTCGTATCAAAGTAATACATAAAAGCGTTATGCAATAAGTTTTTTTCATCAGTAAAACAGCAATAGGCGTGATCTTTCAACGCCAGGCGGTGTTAGGGAGCGAATCATTTGTTATTATTTCTCTCACGCGTCGAGTTTCCAAACAAATTGTATTGTAACTGACAATATGAGCGATTATTGTCCGATTTAATGCACATGTTAAGTTTTTCTTTGATTTTTCATTACATATCCCAAAAGGAAAATGCTGAAAAGGAATTATAATTGAGATAATTGAGACTTGTAAGCCCCCAACATTTCATCATCATCAGCCTTTTTCCTTCCACTGCTGTATATACCCCCCACCCACCCTTCAATGAACTTCAACTGTGCTTTCATTTTAGTAAATATAAGGTTATGTTTGCCCTCTTCTATTATTTTACTACCGATACATTGCACACTAGCAATTTCCTATTTTATAGAGCGTAGATATCGTTAGTTTATTCTCTACATAAATAAAAAATAATAATTCAATAGACATTGAATTATCTAAGATTTGTGTGAAAGTTTCACTAGACTTCAGCTGTAATTTGAGATGGACACCAGGAAAAGAAAAGCAGAAACTCTTGCAATAATTTATGATACGTGAAATATAATTTATGAACGTTAGATAAATATTTGAAGTATGATCTTATAATCAACGTTATACCTATGTTTCAATTATTTTTATCATGCATGTAGATACTATTACTACGCACCATAAACTTTTATTTTTCTAAATTTAGTATGTAAGTATATTGTTTATTTCTAGGTACGTTCAAAAATAATCTTATTTTAAAGTCCGTAGATTGAGCTTATGACGTCACTCGGACCCTGAATGGGTAATTAATTAACCTTTTTATTAAAATCAAAAATGACAAATTCATTTATGCGTAAGAGCACGTTGTCCGGCAAGAAATTAAAATATAATAATTATTAAATAATTATTAAACACCAACATCACGTTAATCCAGATCAGTGGTAAGCTTGTAAGAACTTGTTTTACGAGTTTTAGGAACGGAAATATATTTAAGAAATTCCTTATATTCACATAATATTTATGACCATGACTAGTTGGAGTCATACGTCATACAAATGGGCACTTGGCGGAATTCGAACCCGTGGTACCTATTGCGTGAAGTGTGTAGCGCCTGGCCAGTCCGCCGTTACATAAAAATATCAATGCTTGAACGTGTTTAAAGAATAAGAGAATGTGTATTTTAAATACATCAAGTACACGTTAAACGTAGTTTGTATACAAAAAGCGTGATATCAGATAAATATGTTTCGGTGTGTATTTTCCTTCCCCCAAGCTCAGCCCGAGGCAGTGACACGTCCGTGACGTATAGAAAGCGCATTGCCGATGACGGCTCATCTATAAATCATATTTTGGGATCGGCAATCGTCCATCCTCCCGCCTGCTCATTTTCATCGTTTTTTGTCTGACTTCTAAACCGTTAGCATCTGTGATAGAAACATCGCTGGCCGTCGTTTTTATTAATAACAAACGAACGTTACCATAGAAAATATATAGATCCTTTTTAATTTAATGTTATCTATACTAACATTATAAAGAGGAAAGATTTGATTATTTGTTTGTATTGAATAGGCTCCGAAACTATTTGACCGATTTGACACTATCCCCTGTGAGCATAGGTTATAATAAATTTTCAAAAGGTTAGGGACGTTTTAAATCTTATATAACGCAGACGAAGACACTGGCAACAACTAGTTACATAAAATGTTTCAAAGTGATGAAAGCTTTGATATAATAGGTGAGATATTTTATAATTGGTAGATACGTGTGTACGGTCATAGCAAGTAGTCCCCAGTGAGTAGATTATTCAGTTTTGCTAAGATTTATTTATATTTTAATTAAATGAAATATCGATGCCATAAGAAATCGAAGGAGCAGATGGAGCCTCTGAATGATTACCGACACCCATCCGCACAACCAGAGATTATGCACCGGATACTCGCAAACCGCAGGAAACGCGACAGCATAGCTGTTACTTTGCGTCGGTAGGTTCACATAATGAGCGAAACCACCCAGGATGTGTCGGTCCAATTCAGCCGCAATCCAACATGGAACTACCTCTTACTACAATTACTAAGAAAGTTTCATTTTTAGATAATTATTCATTTTCAGCGTTTTGAAAGATATATTAAAAAGATAGATATCTTTGTGCTATGATTATTTTTACATACCACTCTCGCTTGAACATAATCATAGCAATAAAAGGAATGTTCGATATAACGATAATAATATTCAAATCGGTAAGGTAGTGGAAAAGTGGCTATTTGGATCCGTTTCACGCACCACCCGTTAGCCTATCAAATAGTAGCATTTATCATCGGAATCCTATAAAAAGTAAACCGGAACTAATCCCGCGCCTCGGCTGAACCCTCCCCTAATCTGCATACGCCAAGAAAAATAATTTTACGCTCTCTCCACAACGGAACTGTGCGCCTTTATTGTGATTCACGATAATATTATCTACTGTCAGTTCATTCGTTTTGCCTTCACCCTTTTGTACTCTATATTGAAGTGAAACTTCTTTAGAATCGTTGTGATTTCAAATCGGATGCAACGGAAAAAACGACAGGTAAGGGACACAAACACAAAAGAGCGAGAGAGCAAATGTCGGTGTGTATGTATACTTACTTGTATATGAGCATTTAACATGTGTTTCACTTCTATCGTGTGTGAATCGCACATACACCTATTTTTTACTTGAATTAAAGTCTTGGCACCTATAATTTTTTGATTTATTCATAATATGTTATTTAGTTATGTGGATTGTGGGGTGTCCCCTTTTCATTGTTGAACTTTCTTATGTTGATCTTAAAGTAGGAGCAAACAATTTTCTTCTAAGAGCCTCATTTTACGCGGAAGATCTCTGTGCTTATGGCCACAAAAAGATTAACCCTTTAGTTCTCTAAGTATTTTCTTTCCAAGACATGTAATTGTAACTGAATGGTCTGAAAACTAAAAGGTTCGGTTTGAAACTTATTTTTGTAATAATTAAAGGATAAATAATATTAAAGTTTTTTTCTTGAAAAGTATAATACTTAATGTCGTTTATAATAAAGGTAAATGTTTGCAAAGAGATGATCTTCGATATGCTACATTGTGAAAGCACATAAAGCGCAATTTCTAGTCGCCGTCGTCGTTATTGATACACGGAAAAGATTTCTCTTTGATAGTATCGGTCGGTGCGTTTTGATGCCTTCAATCTTCTCTAGTTCGGTGCTATACAAAGTATCGATATTAATAACATTTGACAGATATTGGATTTTTCAAACATGTTTCTATGATATGCGTTTCTACATATATATTTTAGTCGATGTCAACATGTCTACGTGTCTAAATTAATGCAAAAGAAAAATAAATATGGTAAGTACTGTCTATTTATAAAATAAGCATCGGCATTTACAGACATCTAAAATGTATAAAGCCTCAAAAAATATGTGCTGAGAGTTAAACATTAACTTGATTTCAAATAAGCAGATTTAATATTGTAGTATTACTTAATACTTACTACAAGATACTTATTCAGTAGAAAATCTTCAAAAACATTTGATTTATGGCAAAAGTAATAAAATAAGAAAACTAAAACATACTGTATCGAAATAACGTATAACTATTTGGCAAAACGTTTGGCTACAAACGCGATTCATAATAAAATTTAGTAACATAATACCTATTTACATAATCGAAAATCCAGAAAATCGTAAGCACCGGAATAGCCAGTGATTATCTCTTAGTCGCAACGAACCTGCATTATACTTAATGTTATTTAGCACTAGCGGCGGCATTAATTTTATCGACTATCGATATGACGCAGTAATCCCCACAGCAAGGCGTTAAGTTCCCCAGCCAATGTCACATTTATTGATGGACTTTGGAAGTTTTCAATATTATGATACCTACTTTACATGTGGTACGGATAGTTTTATTACGATTTCGCATTTGCCGCCTGGTGCGTCAACTTTTTACGCTCTTCCAAATATGGGGTTGTTACATTTGGACTTATATTCAGAATTTATTATATATGTTGAGGAAGTATAGTATCTTGTACATGTAATGCTTTTTTGTTTGTTGGAGTAATCTTACTGAATCTACAGGGTGTATTTTGAACGCTTTTCTTGAAAGAGTTACAAGGCGTTCATTAAAAATGCAATGAACGAACGTTGTTTGATAAACATCATTGTGTTGATTTTAGTAAGAAGTATTTGTGTATCTGAAGGTGTTTTTAGATAAATTTTTATCCCCTAAAGTTCCACGAGGTTTTTTGAGTTGTTATAACTTAGAAAATATATAATATTTAATCCGAAAATATTTAAATGAATTTAAGTCGTACAAATACATAACTTTAAAGAAAAGTATAACATATTTTCCATAACTTTTATGATAACGGTAATAATTCAAAGAACAGGTCAAACACAATAGTTGGCGTCACCTATAATCGTATATTAAGGCCCTTATCCCTATGAGCACCTTTTCGACAATAGAAAGGAATATATTGTCGAAAAGTGGCCACATAAAAATGACATACGGTTTCAATGGAAAAATAAAACCACTTACTGTCGAATATAGGGGTCTCTGGTGGCAAATGTCTGTACATTGCGCTCGAAAATATACGAGTTTTCATATTTTATAACGAATTTAGTTAAATTATTTCATTCATATTTCGCTCATTTTGATTTTTTTCTTTTACTAAAATAAAGGTTTTTTCATTAGTCGGCCACAACCAAGTACCGAGTACTTGAAGATTTGATCGATTAATATATTTATGCGTTAAGTTTAATATGAGAAAAATCAAAGTAAAAACTTTCAACAAGTACATGAAATACCATAGACGTAAGTTATTTTTTATTACTTTGTAGTTGTTATTAAGGGGGGCGGGGGATTGGAAGTATTGACGTTCCATAAACGGGTAAGTGCTTAGTGCAGCAGGGAAATACTGATAATGGTGACTCGTATTTTTATAGCAATGAAGGGTAGAACTCACAAACCGCACGTAGCGCGACAGCTTAGCTGTCACTTTACATCGGTATTATATGGGCAAGAGGTACCACCCCGGTCGTGGCAGGCCAATTCGGCTGCAATGTAGCATGCCACCACCTCCTACTCAAACCTTTTATAATTTTTATTTTTCTCAAAAACATCAAAACTGGTTATTTACCTAAATATTACATAAATACATACCTATGCATAGTAAATATACAGTACATAATATTATGCACGTATTCATTATCGCTTTGAATACAATAGAAAAGGTTGAGGACAAATCAGTTACATTATATAATATCATTGATTAAATCAATTGTAGGAAATGTTCTTTTTGTCCGGTCGGCCGTTCTAGAGGCCATGTGTGTGGACACTACTGGAATTGGTAGCGAATTCGAATCCTACAAAGTATACAAACGTAGAACGTCACCAACTCACCAGGGATGTATATAGGTATTTATATGAATTATTAAATAAGAGTTACCTATTTCCTATGCTAGTGTCCAAATAAACAAGTTCTTACAACGAAAAAGATGCGTAATGTTTGCGCGCGATTGAAGGAAAACTTCATAAAAATCTGACGAAGTTTTACTTCAAGAAATGAACATTGAAGTAAACGTCAGAAAAAGTTATAAATAATTTATGTAATTAATAAATTCACTCTGGAAATAATAAAAAATACTGTGGAGTTAAAAAAAAAATTATTACTTAACTAATGACAATAATTAATTAATCCATTTGAAAAAAAAGAAAGAAATAATCGCAATCTATTATGATCTTCGCGGCGAGTTGGTATACATGTCAAAAATTTCATGCCCCTGTTCACCCCCTGTTCTTAAATTTATCGTAAGGAATGATTAATTTAATTTATTGTAATATTACTATTATAAAATATTATGTTAACAATATTTACCCAAAGAGCGATATTTAACGTTAAATTAACCTAAAACAGCTGAGTACATAAAATTTTATACAACACAACAAAAAAATCACCATTATTTGAAAGCATATAGAGTCATTAAGTTGCGAATCAAATGGCGAATTCTCAAGTATCTTTTCCAAATAACACATAAAAAGCAGACATCGTTTTTCTTTTAAAAAACTCTCTCATTTGCCTATCAATAGTGGTTCGAGCAGATCTGACCGTAATAAATGTCATATTTTATGACACTCGGGAAATATGCAAGGGAACAATTTTTACATTTTTAGGCGGTGACCGGGGATCGCTAAGAAGAATTATTTGGGCGGCCATTTTCTTGTGGCATTTTCAAAGTGTCCTCGTGTTGAAAAATGTTAAGACTCAAGGTGTGCTTTATGGAAAAATGAAATTTGCTGAAATCCAAAGATCCTATTACATTTATGGTAAAATATTTATTTATTTGTTTTTATGGAAGATTATAATTGAGAGAAGTGATTTAAATTTGAGCGACTTTATTGTTTTTTCTATTTTTTGATTCTCGAAACATGGGGGCAAACTAACAGTGGGTTCACCTGTTGGTAAGGAAAAGTGGCATTCATAAACACCCGCTACGTCGGAGGATTAGCAGCTGCGTTGCCGGACTTTCAAGCTATGCTATGCAAGCTACGCTCTATATTCTATAAATCTATAATATGTACCTAATTGATTACAGAAGTATGTATTTTTACCGATATAATCTGGCTTTTACATTGCGTAAAATGCTTTTAGGCTTTCATATGCTTCCAGTGTTACTGCAGCGTGCAGTCACTAAGTTTTTATCGATTGAAAAAAACACATTTTCACCCAAATGCACATGAATCTAGTTGTGTAGATAGCGGTATCTGACTTGGGAAGAAGTCTTAACTTATCAGTATCGTTTTTTATTATACAAGACTACTTGTATAGATAGCGGTATTCACTTGACTTTGGCTAAGTCTTAAGTTATCAGTAACTCCGTAATCTCGTTTTATTTTATACAATATGAGGTATTCATAATAAATAGATTCAGTAGACAATATGAAACTTGAAAGATGGTGAAATTAAAACACCGCAAAGCTCATGTAGAGCGATTATCTTTGTACCTATAATATGCTTATAATTATGATCTCTAGTAAGTCCAAATCTGTTATATAAACGTATTCGTCAATAAATAAAATCATAAAGCAAAATAATTTAATTCAATTCTTTATTATTTACCTACAGATTCCTGAAATATACGAAGCCTGTTCTTAGCACCAGTTTCACTTTCGTTCCTAATTATTTCTTTTTCGTTGTAAGATTATAAGTAAGAAGAAAGTTTGAACTTTAAATTAACACAACTTGTAGATTCATGAAACTTCTTCAACCAAATATCATAAAAAAACCTAACTTACTATTACATGTCTGAAGTGTCTGACGCCAAGGTTCAGAATATATGACTATAGTTGCACATAAGCAGAAAATATTAGATTTGAGTGGCAAGCGATCTTCCGTCTTGGCGTTCATTGACGGAGGCCTTGAGATCGAACTCAAAGCTCTTACTACGAGGTCGTGTCCGTACCTTCTAGAATCTAGATCATTGTTAGGTACTTCCATTTATGCTTCTAAAACTAACATTACCAGTTAAATAAGGCCGTGTTTTTCTTATTACATATAGTTTCATCATCATCATCAACGTCAGCCTTTATCCGTCCACTATGTAATCCTTTAATGAACACCAAGATCGCCGATCCCTTGCCACTCGCATCTAACACCAGCCCGTCCACGGAGATCTTCCTACCAAGTGTCAAAATAATCATGGCAGTTGATCCCACAAGTCAATCATCTTTTGGTGTAATCAGACTTTTATATCTATAGGTATCGTCTACCATAGACTTAAGAAAGACGTAAGAATCGAATTATCACACATCCACAATATTTCTAAATAAGCATCTCTATCTCAAACTTTGTTTTACTATGGCCCGGTGAATTTTATATAATCCTTATAATACATTGATTGTTATAATATAAAACGAAGCTCCTTATTTCGGACTCTTTTATCTGGTCAGTCAAGCTCCTAATACAGTACTCATTTGTCAAAAATGTCTTTTTCTATGGCCCGGTAGCTCGCAACCCATTAATTAGTGAACGCCTAAAGACATATTTTACAACATTTTTACATACCGTAAAAGCGGCAAAATTGAAATATAGAAAAAAAAATATGCTAGTAATACAGTTCAATGCATTTACCTCATATAATATCAGTCGGCAATTTATAATTCCAGATCAAAGTCGTCGATCATAGACTTATGTACGCGTCTCCACATTTCACAAAGGCGGAGTCAGATTACTTGGCACAATATTTGCGTGCGGGCGAGTGTGTGTGCCTGATAAAAATATTCTATTTATTATTAAACCGCCGAGCAGCCACATTCAAAACGCGTCACGCGTTGACATCCGACTTCGATGGCTTTCCGAACGGTATATGATAGGGTTGTCACGGCAAGTAATGGATGAACTTTTGATAGCTTGTTTGGTTGTATTCAAATGTGTGCCATTGACAATATGCATAAAAGTAAAATATTAACCCATATAATATATCTGTTGGGCATGGGACATCTCCACCAAATCAGACGAGAAGAGTTATTGGGCCATAGTTCACTGATAGCCCAATTCAAATAGATTTATGTAAGAGCCAATTACAGTCATAGTTTAAAGTAGAAATCTAATCACAAAAGATTAGTGTAAAGATAACTAAAACAGGCCCCTGTCACAGTTTACTTCAGCTTAAATTGATTATAATATAATAGAAATGGGTCTTACGGTAAACTGCAACTGCCCCGCATTTTATTTACCAAACGAAGTTACCTGGGAACTACTCACGTGCATTATGGATTGCTTATCTACCACTTTGCGGCTTACTAATAATCTAATATATTATTATAATATAAAATTTTGTGTGCATATCGGGTAGGTCTGAGAATCGGCCAACATCTATTTTACATGCCTCTAAATGCTAAGGCCTAATTTTTTTGTTTTTTTATGATACAACATACAAAAATACACACAACCCTAAATTTTCACCTCCCTACGATCAACCCCTATTTTTAGTAGCAATATTAGTACTTACTTAATAAAATATTTGTGAATTAACATACACTTAATGTTTAATTCTAAGTCTAATTGTAATTCTAACTCTATTCAAGTTTATATGCTATGTTGTTAGCTTTGTACAAACGTTCCATCGACACAGAGTTTACGTGAAAATAAAAACATTTAAAAAAGTCGTTATCATAAAAATGTGTCAACCCTGCACCAAATACGCGGGATCGCGGGTTGCCCCTGTCAATATGTGTAAAGTCAATAGTAGCGAGTGTGAATAATTTTTCATTCATTCCTTATTCCCATTATGTGTGTTTGCTATCTATAATGTACACGGAAGTATAGCATTTCTTATTTATTGTTAGGGCCTGTTCACAATCTCCAGATAAGTTCCCAATAGGCTATAGGCAACATATTTGACAGATACTCCATACTATATCTGTCAAATATGTTGCTGATAGCCTATTGGGAACTTATCTGGAGATTGTGAAACAGGCCCTTTAAGTGTCATAAAGTAAAATGATATGGATAGCAGAGAGATGGCCTTACGGAATTTTAAATTGACGTATCCATATTTGCGATGAAAATGTGGATGGATTATGATTTTTGTATCGTAATATACTTAGTACCTACGTGAAAAATTTGCAATGTAATGTAATGAGATTGCCGGCACGTGTAATTTGCCGATATTTTCATTAATTATGAAAGTTAAAAAAGCACAAATAAAAGCTTTAAAGCATTTGACAGGTAAAAATACATTGATTTTTATATATTTAGTGCGTGGTGTGTATTATTTATCCCATAAGTATGCGGTCTTCAACATTGGAAATCAAACATGTTATTCCAAATTAAAATTTCTAAAAACTATTTCTGTATTGGTCTAAATGCCTATTTAAAACATCACACAAAATACACATTGTATGTGACATTTTTTTACATTACCAAACATTTAAAGGGGAGAAAGCACTGTAAATGTTGGGTCGGTGTAAAAACAAGCGATAAATGTGCAAAAACTATACCAAAAGCCAAGTAAATATAACACAGAAATGCATTATAGGATCCACTCTGCAAAAGTATCATTCAGGACTGCGGTGACCATCGAATAAGCCGCTCCACAAAGTCAAAAGCGCTTTGACTTCAAAGCGCCGGAGAATAACTGGCAACACTAAGAGAATGCAAAATAGACTTGCAGTGTGAGAGCGAAAAATAAATGCAGCAACACCACATTACACAGCCACTGAATCAAAAGGCCGACTGAGCGTGAAGTGATGAAAACTGGAAAAAATAATAAACGTACCCTGTATTTACAACTCGAATGTCTATTCTAGAAAAATGTACATTATACTATGACTATCAATTAATGACTGACTATAAAAAAAGAATAGATCATTAAAAATTAAAAATACAAAATTAGGTAATACTCATTATGATATGAATAAACACACCCATAAATTAGCTACCTAAAATTTATTCGATAATAAATTACAAGCCGTTTCCATTTAGATTACAGAAAATATTTGGCAAAATAAAAGAAAAATTCTCAAAATATAATTAGTAAATATTTATATTATTTAAATTATAAATGTATGAAATGATGGTTTCGAGCTTAGAATCAAATAAAGTATAAAAAAAAATGTGAAATCAATATACTTCTGTATGTGATGTATGTGATATGTGAAAAAAAAACATACAGACGAATTGAGAACTTCCTTTTTTTTGAAATTGGTTAAAAATACATCCAACGTGCCTCACAGAGTAAGTGCACGTAAATTCAAACATAACACTTCTGGTTGTGTCAATATGGCTCGACACTTGAAGGGCGAATGACTTGTACATCAAAAGACTTGCCGGCCTGAATCACACCTCGTCAAGCCTCAAACAGACACGCGGGAGACTAATTCCTACCTTAGACATTCTCTTTGCCATTTACTCTTAAGAATCCAGGCATCACCAGTGTAGTAAAAGGGTATGCCACTTTATTACGAATGAATGTAGCTATGTATACAATTTGTATACATTCATAGAGTGTTGACTATCGGTCTGTCGGTATGTGCCAAAATTAATAGAAATGTTAGACGAGGTAAACGTCGTAGGCGATAACCTAAAATTTTATTAAAAACTAAGCCCTTTACATGAGCTTTAGTATAGTAGTACAGCCTATAATTTGTATATATGTGTACGTTTTGAGTCATTAAAAGCGTGAATTTTGTGTCGTCAATGAGACCATTGGCACAAAAATTTTAAATATCCATGATTCTCAGTTGAAAGTTTTCACTTTTATCAGTGGTGTCTATGACTGTTATATTTTATTGACGATTAGAACCTAAGATTGATGACTATTTTGGTAATGAATAATTCACACATCATTCTTGCAATAATCTTTCCAATTATTGCCTCCTTATATAAATGTAGATGCACGTGCATTCTGATGTGGTCAAGATAGAGTCGAGTGTATTTCATTCTCGAAAACAAGGCTTTCGAAGACAATGTCAAAATAACGAACACCGTGATAAAAAAAAGCATATATGCGGCCGAATTGAGAAACGTCTCCTTTCTTGAAGTCGTTTAAAAAAAAGATAAAATTCCAATAATTGTTTAGATGCATATTCATTAAAATATTAGCGGATTCAAATATTGCGACCGATGTTATTATAATTGCATATTGAACTTTGAACGTTAGAATCTTTTAATTTATTTCTAGCCTAACATACATTACGATGTATAAATATTAGAACCTAATGTTTTCTCGGTTCAATAGCTTCATGTAGTGTAGATCCAGCCTACCTGTGTGCATGAAAATTAATTAGAACATAATAAATTACCGAAAACAGCGCGCCCGCTACCTTGCGTTGTTCCCAAATTTAATTTCATAGTTCGCCAGTAAATGCATGAAATGTGGGCACGATTGGGTATACGGCCAGTCCTGCTACTACATTATTTACTGCACTTGGGACGCCGAAGCGAAAAGCAATAATTTGATTATTATTGGTTATTGTACCTCGCGACAAATAATATCATGTTTGCTTAGATTATATATTTTAATGTTATATAAAATTATCTTTAACGAATTTTATAGCGGCTTTTTAATATTTTTACATGTCAGGAGTTTCGGATACTTTACAGCATGGTTGACTGCAAAGTATAGTGTAAGAGATCGGGCAGTACATAAAGTCCGTTTAAATTTTGTTTCATGAGTTCGATCAGTGATATTCGCGTAAACATTAAAAGGCAAAAAATGCACATTGTTCTTGAAAATTACCGACACTTAGTTATTTGTGGGCTTACCTATGTATCGGTGAGGACAGAAACGACAGTGATTATTTTTATAATTTAGGGTATTGGATCCCTGACAATTTATATTTATGGGGTATATAATTTGCAATAATTGGGTAAGAGGTAGTGCCATGCTGTTTTGCATCTGAAATCTGAATTGGACCGGCACGACAGGAACTGTGTTAGCTCTTACTTACATAATACCGACGTAAAGTTACTGCTATACTGTCGCGTTTCGTTCGGTTTCCGATGGGCCTTTGGGGTATAGGGAATAGGGAGGCAACGAATCGCAACCTTTGGTTGAGAGGTTATCATGGGCGTCGCTAGTCAACCAACGTTCCGACTGCTTGGTTGCTAATCAGCTAATTGCTGCTGGAATAAGACATTAAAAAAGCTATTCTCAATATTTTTAACCGACTTAAAAAAAAAAAGGAGGTTTGATAACCTAAAAAAAACATATGTATGTTTTTTTTTGCCAAAACATGGCTGCCCTGCACAGGCTTATCACAATACTTGGTGTATGTGATTGATCATTAAAATATCCTCTTTGGCTGGCACCGACTCCAAAAATACCCGATTTTAAATAGTATACGTCTTCTACTTCACTTCGAAGTATTTCAATATTATTTTAAAATTTTTAGGTGTACATTAATTAAGGTATGGTTTTGAAGTCCGTTTTTGGTTTTCTATTTAAAATTAATTTAATTGAAGATATGTATAATATGTCTATATCTTTAGGTAAAATAATTTGTATACCTTTTTAAATGTAGGTTTTTTAGTGGGGGTAGAGACACGTGTTTTGTCAAGATTGGCTTAGCTGCATCATGGTGTTAGGATCTTAATTCGTTAAATTAAATTTTCTTCCTTCATAATAACAAGTAAGAATTTAACAGATTATGCTCTGGTGAGTGGTGACAATGAAAGAACTGTCGATAAGGTCAGAATCTGCTATGGGGAAGTTGTGGGTAACAGTGAACTATGTATTATATTATACATAATATTATATTACACCGAACATCGCTAGCGCCTATATTGTTTTATTTTTACTTTGTATCTAAATGTTTGTCGTGCAATTTCAATGAGGAACTAATTATCGTCGTCGAAAAGCATTCATTTGCGTAATATATTATGACATGTTTATTTCCTGAAACCAATACCTATATTTATTTACATAGTTCAGTAACATCACTAATGTAGTATCATATTCACATTATTTATCTGAGATGAAATTTATAATTGTGGTGTGTGGTTTTGTAGTCCTACCTGAGAGATAGGACGGATAAATAAATGACGAACGTGATGGACTTATGGCTACTTGGGCTAATTATAAGCAATATTATATATTTTTATTATTATTTATTATCCTTAATAATTAAGCCTAACGCAATGAAATAATAAAAGTAGTTTAATAACCATAAATATGAACGGCTAAGCCGATTTTTAAAAAATGTGTCTAAGAAACGTTCAAAAACCTGTGTCCACATCAAAAACCTCATTTAAATCACTTCATCCGTTTGAAATACTACGATGACATAAACTTTTGAAATTCCAGCATTATGGCGTCTGGTTTTAAAAATAGTGATCGTTTAGTATTTACATATTTAAATTTAAGCCCCCGATTACAGGTGTACGTATCTACGTGTATGGCGTGGATTATGTTGGTGGCCGTCGCGTCCTGGAGTTACGGCTTTAATACAAAAATAAAGTTTAACGAGGACGCGCAGTCTGTTGCAGCTCCCAATGTTGAGCCCGATTTATTGCTCACCAAACACCATTTATTTCCAATACTTTTTCTGCACTTAAATTCTCTATTGGCGTAAAACTTATTACTGTTAATGAACATTAATTTCTACATATTTGGACACGGCGCCTATTTAAAAGAAATAGCAGAAGGGCACAGTGTAATCAAATGTAGCTATTTAATTTAAACAGGGGTTATATGTTTGCATCAAAGCCTAAATAAAGCATTAAAATAGTTATTCACATATTTATTTGATTCTGACTTTATCATAAGCATGTGCTATTTGTTCAGATTAATTCATCATTATGGCTTCGATACCGCATAACCGTAAGTTTTAGACTGAAATAAAAAAAATTATAACTTAAAGTCAATCTTACTTGGAGTTAAGCATTTAAGTCAAATTGCTATAAAATATGTGATAAGTAAATAATATTTATTAACCACCCCCATCCTAGATAAGCCTATAAATGGCAAGTAATACGTACACAATAATAAGTTTATACAAATAAGTAGGTATCTATTTACGTTCATATCTTCTGAAGTATGTATTATTGCTGTAGTATTTATGTATTTTCGGCCCAGGCATTTTATTCACAATACCAAAAAATTTAATTGATCTCATTAAATTGTAGAGTATTGTTTCATTATTTACTGCGACACCTCAAAGTATTGTTTGAGAATACGGGTGTAATTGTAAATGTAGGTGTACAGTTTTAGTTTAGGTGCATTAATAATTATCATTTAACACTAAAATACAGATTATTTCCTTTTCCTGATTTAGAAAATATTTTATATTTCCTATTACATAATTGAATCAATAATGCTATATTTTAATGATAGCGATTGTTTAGAAATAATTATATAAGTTACTATGTACAAAGTTAGCATTTTTTATTTTTGGTTTTCTATTAATATCATTTAATTTCTTAGTTGTCATATAATTTTACTGATTGTACAAAATTTATAGGTACTTATAAGCCACACATAATATGGGATATAAGCACAATGTTTAGCGTTATTATCGTCAATGATAAATCTCTACGATAAGCTGTCACAACATAATGTTTAAGAAACTAAAAAACAAAGGACAATCTTATCTTATTTACTGAAACACTAATTCATAATGGCTTTAGTTCTCTTGCCTAGTATTAAACTTATGATTTAGGCTTTATGCTGTTAAGGCGATGATTGCATTACCTTCGTCAGTTCTTTATTATTTAAAATTTACAAATTTCTACGTACTTTATTATTGTGCTTTAAATATCTTATAGATATTGTTTTATAAAGTTTATGTAAATTAAGGTTAAAGGACTTTTAGGGACTTTATGGCGGTTTCAAGACTTTACTGTAACCTTAGTCGCAGGACGATTAAATCAGCTCCATGAAAGCAAAAAGCTCCATGTTTCCCCATATGCTAAAGAAATAAAACTAAATTTTTATTTAATATACAACTTCACTTAATATACTACTGCTACAGATATTTTGTATTTACTATACTGTTTCTCATTTATTGATTAATCGGACTCCATTCGATGAAATAATCCTGTACTGGAAATAAAAGCCAAAAAGAATAATTTAGAAGAATGTATTCATGAACCAGTCATTATATTTGTATTTTGGGGTTCCGTACCCAAAGGATAAAAACGGCACACTATTACTAAGACTTCGCTGTCCCTCCGACCGTTTGTCACCAGAAATTTCCACAGATTGTGTACTACTGTTGCCGCTATAACAACACATACTAAAAACAAAATAATAATAATAATTAAAGGGGTTCCCATACAAAAGAGTGGTCGTTGGCGTTTTTGGCTGTATCTCATAATCCGTAATAGGAAGGAGGTCAAGTTTTCACAGATGTTTTATTTTGTTGTATTATTGCCACAATAATAAAAAATACTAAAAATAAAATAAAAGTAATATTTAAAGGAAAGCCCCCTTTAAATATTACTTTTATTACACAGCAAAAGTATTTTTTTATCGTTTTTTGCTCGATATTAATAATGGCTACACGTAGACGCTAGAAATAATTACAAAATATTATTTCTGATACGGAACCCCTCGTGCACGAGTCCGACTCGCACTTGGTCAATTTTTTAGAAATAGATTACCGGTGGGAAGGATATGCTGTGCTACGCCACGGGCTATATAGTTACCACCAACTTGTTGTTTCGCCCGTGAAGAGGGCAAGACATGCAGTGTAATTACTAGCACCGATACTTAACATCTTGTCTCAGGACATCATCATCATTATCATCATCATCATCATCATCATCATCAGCAGCAGTACTTTTGTTACAATAAAAATAATATAAAATAATAATTTTACATGATTATTCAGGTAAGTGTTACGAAGAGACCAAATAATTGAAAATAAAATATCTGGAGATTGTTTTCTCATGTTTACGCCAATATCACTTATTATAATGAAACAAACTTATATGTTATATAGTTTATTTTAATTTTAAAGCGTAATCGTTTCATCATCATTATCATGATTAGCCTTTATCCGTCCACTGCTGAAAATAGGCCTCCCTCAATGAACATCAAGACAACCGATCCCTTGCTACTCGCATCGTAAAAGTTTGTTTCATTATAATCTGGAGATACTTATTAACATTAATAGTCACAACGTTGGATGCGAATGATGGAATAGGTCGTTTTGGCGCTCATTGAGGGAGGCCTATGTTCAGCAGAGGATGGATAGAGGCTTATGATGATAATGATAATTAATAGTCAAACATATTTCATGACTTTTGCCTACTCTGAATATTATATATGTTATGAGTTCGAATCGATGGTATTTACTCTTTTATAAATTCTTCCGCTGAAATAAGTCTTATCAAACTATTTTAGGAGGGCAATCGTTGAGTTAATCATTGATTTCGAATCGTATCCAGCCAAATTGTAAATAAGCTTAAAAACTCTTTGGTGAAAAAATAAAATAAATAATTTAATATGTAGCAATAACTTAGCCTTAAATGTAATCTGTGTCACATACAGCGCGGAATATTTTATCCGTCACATAATCTCGAGTTCCCATTATCAACATACATACAATGATACGTGTATGATAATCGCTAACGTTTCCTAATTTTACAAAAAATATAATGCCTTTTTACATAAGTGCTGTCCTAATATTTTCCAGATTGTTCTTTTGATGTGTATTTTTTGTAAGACGTAATATGCATGAGTTTTTGTTAAAGAACATTTATATTATTAATGATTTAATTTTTTACTTTTCTCTTTTTCTTTCTTCCAGGAACATAAAAATGAATGCCGTTGGTCTAGTGGGTATGGGCTTGGCCTCTTGAGCGTGAGGGTCCGATTTCGAACCTGATCCCTAGTGGTGCCTTAATTTTTAAGTGCACTTTTAACATGAGACCATTACTCGCTCACCGGTGAAGGAGAACAGTGAACTACATGCCTGATGAAATTAAGTCTGGTGTGTGTAAACTACACAAACCGCATTGGGCTAGCGCGTCAGTGAACTATGGCCCAATACTCGCCTAATTTCAAGAAGACACGCGCCCAGCAGTGCTTTACGTGCAACAGATACTTTACTATTATACCGAAAAGTTTTTAGTTAAAGTTTTTTTTAGTTGAGCACTTTGAGAACATTCGATCAGGGTCATTTAAGTAGGTGCATTATTTATCTTTTAGAGACAGGTAGATACATTATTTTTACTAAGTACAATCATTCCTTCTAAAAGCTTCTTCATACTTGGCTCTATTAGTATAATAATGAGGTAGGAATGTTTAAGAGCGACTAGACTCGGCCTCTTATGCGAGAGGTTCCGGGTTCGATCCTGATCTCCCGTGTGTGCTTTGAAATGGTTTTTTTTTAAATTCTAAGCGCACCCTAACCACAAGACTATCGCTTGTTCACCGATGAAGGAAAATATCGTGAAGAAATCTGCATGCCTGATGAGATTGAATATCATCGAAGGTATGTGAAGTTCACCAACCCGCATTGAGCCATCGCCCATTACCCTACTCACCTGATTTCGAGGAGGAGACCCTTATACTTTTTACAATGTTTAGAACTCTTATCAAATTCTCTCTAAGCGCATGCATCTCACCGGTGAAGTCATCTTTCTAATAATATTTTTTATCATTGAGATTTCATACGAATTAAAAATAAAATAACTACCATGCTTCGACGATCATCGTGCAGTGGCCGCGTTGGATGCGAGTGGCAGGGGACCGGTTGCCTGGGCGTTCATTGAGGGAGGCCTATGTTCAGCAGTGGATGGATAAAGGCTGATGATGATGATGATGGTGAACTACCATGCGTAGCGGTAGGTACAGCTATCACATCAATAGACTTTGTATGTCTACTTCTGAACATAAACCTCTTTCAAAGATCGCCAAGTCAACCGATCCCGGCTCACACGACTCGACCACCGCTCTCGACTCGGCTGGGCACCACTCAGGGGAACGGATGGGCAGACCAAGATCCACCTTATGGTTTGGATTATGGATGGTTGGATAGTTTACCTAGTCTAGGAACTAGAAGGCAACGTCTATTCTGAGACATGTTAAGTATCGGTGACAGCAATTACACTGCCCGTCTTTCTCTTCTCTTAGAATCACAGCAAAGCTGTTCCACGGGAGGAACAAGCACGATGCCTATGCAAAGGATGAACAGGCACGATGGTGGTGGCACATCCGTCCCACCGCTACAAAAGTTTCAAGAGTGAAAGCTGCGTTTTGGTAGACAAAATATTGTTATAATGAAACAACTTTTACGGATTTTATCGCGGTTTATTTAGTTTTTTATGGGCCCGACGATTCGGATACTTTACAGCAACCATGGTCACGGGAGGACTCCGTAGGAAAATCCGTAAAAGTTGTTTCATTATAATGAGTGAAATTCGGGTAAACATAAGAAAACAATAGACAAAATATTGGTTCAGTTATTACTTCAAAATAATTCCTTATTAAGAATATTGTCATATACATACATATATATTATATAGGTACGTTAATTATAAAAGAAACACAAGCCGTTTGTAGTGCACATTAACACAAAAACCTCGAAGTACCCTCAAATAAAGACGTAAACGTACAATGCTGTGAACATTGAAGGACCACAAGTGATGGACCAAGATGTTTTTCTACATTGATACTTTGCATGTAACGTGTTGTGGTATTGTTCCGTGGTTGTCGAACAACGCCATTGTTTCTACACTTGCAACCCCCTTTGTATTATAATGAGCTGTGGTTAAATTCGACTTGAGTTACATCTGGGGAGCGATTCGATAAATATTACGCTGTTGTTAAGTCTGAGTATGACAGTAATAATAATAATATATAGAACCTTCAAAGGTCTCTCGTTTAAGTGGTTAAATTGATGTAGGAACGCTGAGATTGGATAGGTTAGACATATGACAAATGAATAAATTTAAGCTTATGTTAAGCAATCTTAATTAATCGATTGTAGTAAGTACCCACTATATAATTAATTTATGGTGGCAGATGCAGCATGAAAGTTTTTTTTAATCTCTATATACTTATATACTTGAATTTACATCGTATATAAATATAATTTCATAACGAAAAGGGTCGCTAAGTCGTTTAAGTTATAATAACATTACCTAATAATTACAAGTAGTGATACACAGATAAATATAATCCTACTAATATTTTTACGAGAAAGTTTGTAAGAATGTATGGATGTATGTTTGTTTGTAACTCTATTAAACAAAATCCACTGAATGCATGGAAATGGAAATTTTACTATAATACCTATAGCTTATCTATACATCAGAATAACTCATAGGCTATAACAACTCTCTTACTCCCAAGGGAACGGTAACTACGCGGGTATAACCGCGGGGCGCTGCTAGTGTCTACATAAAGGCCGCCTATTTGTTAGAAATAATTTTTCTCGATTTTATTTTAAGCGATCTCTTCTAAACAACCTTCGTTCTTAAGAAGACGCTATCTGAGTATGTACTGAGAAACTCCTAATTTTTCTATTATAGTGTTCTATTCGAAAATCTAAGCTCGAGCTTAAAGGCCATCAGGCCTAAAACTCGTAGACCTTTCGAAAAAAAAGAGTCTGTAATATCGTGGTTGCGTAATCTTAAGGGACTCTACATTCTTGATGAAGCATTAGGCTCATTGATTTTTCGCCTTAAATCGTTTGGCCAATTATCATATTACAACCAAATAATTAGCAGCACAGAATTAAAATTTGAAAACAGAACCTGGCTATCATATAGCTAAACTAACACTTACGAATAGTATATTCATGCTTGATTTCAACAAATGTAGAGCACCTAGAGCAGTTGATCTGTTTCCAACAGCAGGGTGTCGGGGTATTTGCATGAAATATATTTATTTAATGTTAAAGATGTGATAGAAATAAGTTACATTTGCATTATTAGGACATGGAAAAAAATCATAATGTACATAATAGGTATAATAGATATCATAAGCTTTTTTATCTATTTTTTTCTAAATTTAATGTAACATTTTTTATGGCATTGAGGGCAAACGAAAAAAATGTGATAGAAATAAGTAACATTTGAATTATTAGTACATGACAAAAAATCATAATATTATAATTATAGATATCATAAGTTTTTTATCTATTTTTTCTAAATTTAATGCAACATTTTTTTATGGCATTGAGGGCAAACGAATAGTCGAAGCCTTTTGGCGACTATCAACGCTTATAAACATCCCCAAAACCAAAAGTTATGTAGATGCGTTGCCTTCCTTTTCCCTATCCCTCTAATCTCGCCGGAAACTCACAAACCGCACGAAACGCGACAGCATAACTGTCACTTAACGCCGGTATTAAGTGAGCGAGAGGTACCACCCCGGTCGTGCCAGCCCAATTCGGCTGCCAAGGCACTAACTCTTTATGAATTATACATTACCATCTCTCTCTCTAGTCGTGCACTCTTGACAGAGTGGTCGTGGTTTGATGATGATTATGGGGTGGAACTGCATTAGTTCCCGCGATGCGTCTCCACTTGTTATTACCATACAATATGTTAATTTTTTTTTTTAACACCAACTAAAATTTAAGATGTAATAGGTATAAACATACCATTGTGTGTTGTTTTTGTTTTTCTATTGTGTTTTTATGACACTATTCTTAGGTAACAACGGTAGGCATGTCATTTGCTCTAATTTTGATTATGGGTTAATTCAGTTTAATGTTAATAATGAAATAACTGGGTCGTCTAAACTCAACGTATCAGAATGAGTTGCCTGCCCATTGCTTGGCTAGCACCGGGTAAGCTTGTTTAGGTTCATAAAAAACGTTTTCCCCTGAGGTAGGTACCTACCTATCAATCATAAAAAAATGTTCACACAACTTTTTTTCTTACAATCGCTACCCATCTACTATGTTGCATTTCTGATGATAGAGAAGATAATAGGTTATATTTTTACCTTATTTTAACTTAGGCATTAATCTAGTTACTAGTACAAAATACACAACATTTTATCAAACAAGAATAAATTTTCATAGCTACCTAGGTACAAAAGTGGTGTATAATATACATATTATATATCTATACCTACCTAATATTTTTCCAATCGAATTTCCTTAATCCTTTTTCATTTACACTTACTTACTTATTTTTTTTGCCTTTTATACTTAATTTTTTTATTAAATAAGCCAATAATTTTTTCCACACGTAATATTAAACATATTTTATTAATAATCTCATAATCAATCAAGAAGTATTGTAACCTTGGTATGTCATGAAACTGCCGATTTAGAATTATAAATGTTTAAGAATAAATATAAAATTTAGGTAATTAAATTTAACTTATTATAAATATGAAAATCAAAATTCCTCATTGCCAATAATTGACGAGTCGACGTAAGCTGATAACCTTTAGTGGCCATGACCTCCGTCTCAAATAACGGCCGACATTGATCTGTGTGATTCAAGCCAACTACCGCCAAACAACAAATTCGCTACATAATATTATCTGCCTATAGTCTATACAACATGGTTAAATTAGTTTATTCGAAGTTAAAATTAAAAAAAAAATATTGAATTAAAAAAATGGAACTAATTAATTGTTTACAGGGCTCGTTTTGTTCAATGAATGTTAAGTCCGAGTAAATTGTGCAAAAGTAGCCAGTAGTGTGCGAGTTCGGGGCTCGAGACGCTCTCGCCGCGGCATCTAGGCTCATATTGATTGCCGGTGACATTCTTATCAGTACACCCCCGGCGCGCGGCCGCACCGCTTAGCACCCAAAAGAAACAGGAACGCTTCTTCGCGCGTTCGTAACGCAACGGAAAAAAGGGCGGAGACATCGCGACCGCGCTGTCACCCAATCGTATCGCAGTCGGAAAGGCGGGCGACCAATCGCACGCGCGGGCCGGGGCGGGCGCGCGCACGCGGCCGCGCCCTCGTTTCGCTCCGGCTTTTTATTTATTGTTGCGCGAAACTCCGCGCGCGACGGGTGTGTAATGCGCGCGTAGAACGTCACGAGAATGGAGTCCGCCGTGGACTCAGCGTCGACAGCGAGCGAGGTTAGCGGCTCTTCCGGGGGCTCACCGAGGGTCAAAGCAGCGTCACCGGCGCGGGCGTTGAGTCCTCCACAGATGTTGACGCCGCGGCTGCCGCTGCCGCCGCCGGGGCTCGGCCTGTTGGGCTCCTTGCAGATGATGCACCACTCGCCGCTGGAGCTCATGGCGGCCGCCCACCACCACGGCCCGCCAAGATACGGGAGTCCACCGCCGATTTCCACGTCCGATCCCTCGGCCAACGAGTGCAAGCTGGTCGACTACCGTGGTCAAAAAGTGGCCGCGTTCATAATTCAGGGCGACACCATGCTTTGTCTGCCGCAAGCCTTCGAACTTTTCTTAAAGCACTTGGTAGGCGGACTGCACACTGTGTATACGAAACTAAAAAGGCTGGACATAGTGCCGCTGGTGTGCAATGTGGAACAAGTGCGTATCCTGCGCGGGCTCGGCGCCATCCAGCCCGGCGTCAACCGGTGCAAGCTGCTCTCCTGCAAGGACTTCGACGTGCTGTACCGCGACTGCACGACGGCAAGGTATGTTTCATATGAAACCGGTCACATCGTTGTTACTTTACCGTTTATTATTTATTTTCGTTTTGGTTCCATTATTCGCTATTTGTTATGCCCTTTTATTTTGACTATAGAAGCGTAGCAATGATTTGCAACATTTGAACCTCTGTTTAAACTGTAATTAAGAAATTATAAAAAAATAATCCAACTGATATTAATTAAGTAGTAGGTATATTAATTTTATTCCGGTAGCAGTCTATCTATTGGAAATAGATTAAAGACTCTACTATCTCTATTTTCTTTCTCTTTAATTTGGACACTTTAAAGTTTTGTAACTTAATTAGTAGAAAAATAGGCGTATTATTGACAGTTACTTAAATGTATTGCTAGGCCTGAAGATATTCATTTATTATTCATTAATTGGTTAATTAATGAACTCTGGCCGCATCTACGTGCAGACAAGTGTCGTTACACCGCACCGTCAACGGGAGCCGCGCATTAATTTTTCACATTTTAATACGCGCCAAATATTTCCTCGGGGCTAAATAATAAAGCGAGCTTCGGCGACGGAAGGGTTAAATCTCTGTTAATTAGCGGCCGGCGTTTAAATATTTAAATAGTAATTTTTACAAACGCTAAAGTTTGATTAAAAAAAAATGCTATTTAGACGGGAGCGTAGGCCTATATCCCGAATGTGATTTTAAAAATGTAATGTCCAACCTAACTGACGTTTTGGGAGGCGTAAACTTTAATTTTTCGCTCGTATTGACGCTTTGCATTGTTAATAGTTAACGTCTGTTTATTGGTACGGTGGAAACGGTTTGATGACTCCATCGGGTGTACCTGTGACTCACGATTATGTATTGTTGAATTTTCATGAAATCATAATGATAATTTGGCTTATGATGTATTAGATGTACAGCGTTTGAAACTATGTACTGTGTAGGTCTCTTTGCTCTCACTTAAAAATAAGAAACGCCTAAATATTTGCGACACGGATAAGAATGATTGATGGTTTTGATAAGCTTTGAAAATATTATCGAACTGCAAATAATTTGTTACATTTGTTTAAAACGTTGATTTTTTTTGAAAGATAAAAAATGTATAAATATATATAGCTATGAATGTAATCTTTATTAAATTTTTCTGATTTTATAAAATATAAAAAAGCTAGCTACCCACCTAGGTCCTATATCACACTATCTATGTTTTCTATTTAGAAAAAAAACTGGAATTGCCTATATAAGTTCTAACGTAACGGACACGAATTAGATTGTTCATAAGTATTTCTTGCATTATTATAACGGAGAATATAATTGAGTATTTAAAATTAAATTTTAAATAGGTATAAATTTATATTGTAAATTTAGAAAAAAAATATTTTTAAACTTACGGCTCTATACCTAGCCATATATATCTTCTATAAAGGATTTATATCTATTCTTTTTTAAATAACTAACACATTTCATTCGATTTTTGCGGTAAGCCTGTTTAGACTATATAACCCTATTTGGTTGTATAGAAGCGTATCTATTCAGCACTAAGATATACATCGTGTAAGTTGTATTACCTATTAGCAATTCCAGTCCAGTTCTTCCAGTTTAGCGACAGAGCGCATTGACGGTCATAAACGACCTACGGCCATTTTGTGAAATTTTAACTATAATATGATTTGAAAGATACACATTGTATGATTAATATCAAGTACCTATACCTAAAGCTAAGTGGCATTACCGGTCACAAACGACTTGTAGCCATTTTGTAAAATTTTAACTCGTATGATTTGATAGATACACATTTTGTAATTTTATGAAGTATTATTCCTACTGGTAATCCTTTCTATGGTCCTTTCTATTCCTTCCAGTTTAGTGATATTAGCGACCATAAATTACTTGTAGCTATTTTGTAAAGTTTTAACTCGCTTGATTTGGAAGATACACATTGTATATTTTTTATCAAGTAATTACATTCCAGTCCGTCCATCTTAGTGACATTAAGGATCACAAATGACTTGTAGCCATTTTGTAAAATTTTTGCTCATATGATTTGAACGATTTGACGATATCTCCCGATTAGCTTTCCGCCTCGTTGGCTCTTTGTCTCGAGCTCTCCGTCTCGCCGTGTCTCGTCTAATTAGATAATTAGTATCAGAAGATTTATTAGTTTCTTATCCACGTATTAACATTTATAAAGAGTTCGTTTTACAGAAACTTTTTTTTTTCAAGACTATACATATATAATTCAAATGTATCTATTTTTACATTCTTGATTAGGATGCGGTGTGTACAATCTGGAAACTACAGATCACTGCGGTCTTGTTCATTCAATTGTATAAATTAGGTATTAACATTTATAAGACGTTAAGGGCCTGTTTCACAATCTCCCGTTAAGTTCCCTATAGGCTATAGGCAACATATTTGACAGATGTTTGACAGATACTCCATACTCTATCTGTCAAATATGTTCCCTATAGCCTATAGGGAACTTAACGGGAGATTGTAAAACAGGCCCTAACTATCATTTTCGATTGAAAGTTATTATTTTAAGCAATCAAGAATGTATATTTTTATGCTATTAAAATGTTTTTCATATCAACATAAAATTTCCGCACATTAGCTCTCAAATTAATAATAATATTATCTAAAAATAAATTGTCAAATAAAAAAATATGTTAGGATGCTTATTTTTAACCGACTTAAAAAAAGAAGGAGTTTCTCGTTTCGTCTGTAAGTTTTTCAAATTAATCTCATAAAAATGTGTCAATATTCTCAATTATATAATTCAAATAATAATAATACGAAGTTATAGAAAAAGGTTCGATGATTTTAAAGATAATACCTAAATATTGAAGGTGAGCGGCTGGTCGGTGCGGCCCAATCCGACTAATCTCTATTGACATGTTTCCACCATTACGATTTCAATGATTCCATCCAAGAAATCCCTCATATAAAAATAACATACTTTTTAATTCGTTATCTTACCTTCGTGTGTGGACTTTTGCTTTGTTACTTTTTTCGGCGAAATGGCGTACAATTTTTTTTTTATAATTTTTTAATCACTTTGTTTTCTCCGACGGCGTTATTCGAACACAACTTATGATTATACTTATGTTATAACTTTTAGACCATGGACATAAAAATCGATTGATAGTATTAATAACAATTATATTTCTAATATATAGGAAATTTTTAAAGCAGTTTTATTATTACTACTATTAGTAAGTAGGTAAATACTAGGCATTAATTTAAAAAATCTAACCTTAATACGCATACGTCCTAGATAAAGAATATTGTTATAAGTAACAATATATATAATTATATTAATATATATTTTATATACTTACAATATATAATTTTAGGTTTTGGAATAAATATAGAGGTTCAAATTAATTTTATGCGAATGCCGTCGGATGGATATACGGAGAAGTCTATATCGTAATTGTAGTTAGTATATAGTTAGCAATAAACGTATATACACTGTTTAGTCTTAAATATGTTCCGTATTTCGTATTTTTAATGACGTCAGCGTCATATGGGCTGGAGCGGTAGGAAATGCGATATTTTAGAGCATAGCCCGCATTACAAAACGTATATAACAATAAGTGGACGTTCCTTTTCACGCTTCAATAATTGCTCGACAGCAGATAAACGAGCGGATCGGGTTACTCCAGCCCCACGGGTGTTGTGAGTTGTGATTGTGACTTACAACTCTTTTACCTCAACTTTAATGCAAGCTAATTCAATTACGAACAAAGCCTAGATTAGATGTAACATAATGTGATTCCATCTTAGGCCTCGCTCTTTGTGTTCAGCTTGTGCACTTTTATAACAATTTAGGGCGTATCTATTACGACTAGCTTTGGCCCAACATTTCGCCCAAACTTTTAAGATTTACAGGCTCATCAGAAATGATGTTGATTATTTTAATAGCCTACATTGTTCAGCCTTATACGAATGATGAATCGAATGATTAATGTCGAAGATTATATTCTAGATTAAAACCTTAAAAAAATATTAATTTAATTTTAACTTTAAACATGAGTCCTTTATAATATTTGTTTCTGGTTTTTGGTTATATTAATAAAGTAGGTAGGTAAACTTATTACTACCATTGTAAATTAAATTCTTTTAATACAAATTTTGACTTATCGAATTTATTAATATCGAATTTATTTGGAACTTCTGTGACGTACGATTCCGTTCCGATTTCAGTTGAAGCAATGATCGTTTGATAATGATAAGCGACAATCAATGATGAGAAGCATCTCAATAGAATCAAAAGAATCCGGTCCCATTGTCTTTGGTACAAAGCGAGGTACAATTATGGGGGTCATCAACACGACTTTTTATGGAATTTTCAGTTTTACGACACATTTTGATGGTCCGCCTTCAAACGGAGTGATATTTTGTAAATAAACAATGCACTGAAATAACCCGCTCCTCACCTTTGTGACGCCGGTGAGAGTCAGTATCACTTCCAAAACTCTGTGATTCGACGGAAGGATTACACATACAAAAAGGATTTTTTATCATCTCACCGTTTGAAGTCTTTTCTCACGGCGCCTGTGAAGTATTCCCACTTCGGGCATATTTTGTTTATCCTTTGGTGATTTAGAAAGGATGAACCGGTAGCATATTGTTATAATTAGGAACTGATTTATGTTATTCTAATAGTTGCCTCTTTTGTTTATATTTTAGAGTTTTAGTTTTGAGTTTATCTGAATTTATAACTGTAGCCTATTAATAGGAACGATAGATATTAGATATACATTATGAATATACAAAATATATAAAATATATGTCATTGTTAACAATATATTTTCGTTAAAATTAATGTGATATTAGTTAATTTAGCCAGGGACTCCTTATTAAGGCTCTAAATATAATTATTAATTTCTAGTTACTGTTGTAAGGTACCTACACATTAAAATTACCTACTTAGGTACATATATATTACGCCTAGATCTCAAATTTGTCTTGGATAACATGAATATATATGATAACATATATATTGAATTTTTGAAATAAGTAGTCCTCTCTGAAAGAGAAATAATTGAACACTTTTAGTTAAATCATTTATACTTAATTAAGTTGTAATTTTTACTTAATGCACTATGCATTCGACTCGGCTATATGGTTTATTACTTCATCATTATCAGCCTTTATCCGTTCACCTCTGAAAATAGTCCTCCCTTAATGAAAGCCAAGACATAGCATATCTCATCGATATCGTACTAATTATGCGTTCTAATATCATGAATCTTTGTGTATTGGCTTTTTATTTTTAACCCTACTCTACTGATTGCATAACATAAAAGCAATACGCTGTTTGGGAGAAACGATTACATAGGTTATATGGAATCTCAAAAGACATTGGCTATGAGCATCTGTGTATTATGAATGATCTCGACGGAGACACGACTGGCGCCCGTCCAAGTAGTGGTTCTCATTGAAATATTAAACCAAGACGCCGCTGGCCGCACCGGCCGCACTACCACTGCAGTCTCAGACACGTGCTGCTAAATTATTTTGAGACTAGCTCTCGCCCGTAGGTCCGTGTTAACTTAGATTTTACCAATGGGAGTCCAGCCCCTCTAGACAAGTGGCAAACGCTCCGATTCTATGCAATTGCGTTTTACGCTAACCACATAGGGTTGCTGCAAAATTTTTGAAGAACGTTTATTCAGACTCATTCTATTTCTCCTTCTTTATGCTTTAACAAGAACCAAAAGTATGAAAGAAATATATGAATATTTCTTTCATACTTTTGGTTGTCTGGTAGAGACCGCTCTAAGCGGTAAGACCGCCATTTTTGTGCTAACTCATAGTTTTAAGTTTATGTTGTCACCAATTATATTGTCTGGTACAAAATAAAGAATATTGTTATTATTATTATTATTATATGGCTTTTTTCTTGGTCTGCATTTCGTTTAAAACGAATATTATTATTATTATATTTAATGATTTTTTAAAATGTCGTGAGCTAGTGTCATTCCCATACCTAAGTATTCTATTATATTCTATTCATTTAGCGTTTATGCCACTTGTCTAGGGGGATGAAGTACATACATTTTAGACGTTTTTAATATCAAAAACATATACTTTAAGTATGTGTCTGAATAAACGTTCGTCAAAGATTTTGCAACAACCCTATGGCGTTATCTTATTAGCGTTTATCGCAACTGAGCTTCGAAGCGTTTGCCACTTGTTAAGGTGGTATGTTCTGTCTGCACGGGTACTATCCTGCTTATTTCTAGCATCAAATGTGTTTTGGAAATAAGAGCGGGAGAGATAACTAGCAACTACGCTTAATTTAAACACGCTTATCATATGCCTCAGGAGTCAGGATAGACTACACGTGAATAGGTGACGTGGGTTGAAATGAACTTGTGCGACATTCTGCTGACCCAATATTATCGGTTCCTCGCTGCTATCCAAATAAAAACAGCATTATCTGGGGTAAGTCGGTGTGATCTGATAAAGAAGCGTTCTAATGGTGAAAGAGTCTTCAAATCGGATGAGCTGCTTTGAAGATTGTCTCAGTCTAAGTGACAAACAGTACCTCTCTATAATATTAGTATGAATTTGAACATATCATTATCCCCTTACCAAATAGCGACAAAGATTCTTGACCCGACGAACGGAATTTAGAGGATTTGAGTATTCCATGGAATGTCTAAGATAGTTTTCTCTTGCTTTCATGTTTTGTCAGCTAGATTTGGTATGTAGTAGTATTAGTATTATTAATAATATTGTAATAGTATTTGTTGTTTGGTATATAGTAGGTATTAAAAAAAGTAATTATAAATGTTTCATTATTAAAAGTAATCCATTTTAATAACAGATATTTAAATTAAGCGAGGCAATCCTGTTAATTTTATAATCGGGAAAGTTTGTTTGTATGTTTAGTAGTCTTTCCCGCAAAAACTATTAAATTTTAATTAAACTTGAAAATATTATAGCTTATACCTACACCAGAATAACACAAAAGCTATAATTTATACCCGGAATCTCACGGGAATGGGAAGGACGCGGTTGCGCCGGGCGCTGCTAGTAAAGTTATATTTTTACAAAGTAATAAAAGAAAACAATATTTATTTGAGAAGCTCGAAATTCAAAAAGTTAAGTTTAAAAGTAAAGAACATACCGATAAGTAGTAAACAAGTATCTAATAAAAATAACATTTATAATAGCTAGCTTAATTTATTAACCCACAATCTAAGTGATAGCCAATAAAATTCTTTTTTTATTTATTATTAAAATAAATAACGATGACACCAAGTAAAACATGCCTCGTTGTAATTTCGTTAGAACTTGTGCGGGTACTAGTCTAACTAGGAACAAGAGTAAATTTCATCATTTAAATAAATATAATTTATTTATTTATTTAAATAAATTAATAGAAATAGGTTAAATATGTATACGGGAGTGATAATTAACCGTATTTTTATGTTTATTTGATAAGTTTATATTATAATACTTAAAGCTATTGATGAATATTGATTAATATATCTAAATGAACATTATTTTACGTTTGTGATAAATGTCCCAAAGCAACACGTTACTAAATACTAATATTATAAAGCTTATACGAAGTTTTTAAGAGATTATAACAACGACATTATTTGTATTATTATTATTTATGTACCTTCTTAAAACGCATTGAAATCATAATTAAATAATTTCAAGTTGCTAAGTTTGGCTTCACATCCACAAGTTTTGGATTTTTTAATTAAGTAGTAAATAGTTGAACCTTAAGAGTATAGGGTTATGTTCATCGATTATTTATTCATTTATTTTAAACGCTATGCATATAAGGTAATTAACATAATTTGAAATACATTTGTGGTGTAACAAGTAATATTATTCATGAATGGCTGGCTGTGTTGATTACTACAATAATAAGTATCGAATGAGTGCAGCTCTAAATGACCTCAACATTTCCTCATGCTCCTCATTTAACCAAAGGTGAAACTACTATTCCCACCATAATTCCAATAATAATCCGTTGCTTAAAAATAAATTTCCTTCAAAATTATCCATGGTTAATAATTCAAATAATTGTTGCTCATAATAACATTCCGGTTAAGCGGTTTAATAAATTCCCCAATTGTCATTCAAAGAACATTGAAGCGACAAATAAACTCGAGTAGCTTAAGGAAACGCAATTTCCTCGGAGGCAGTAAAGCGACAAACTGTTCCACAATGGGAATATCATGGAGGCAATTTATTACGATTGATCAACAAGTAGCTGGGGACCGGGTTTCAGCAACGGAAAGAATGAAAACCCCGAGCCGGCAATCCGAAGGGCGCCGAAGTGTACAATCGGAACACACATTCATACTCTTGTACAATTCTAAAAACGAACGCACACAAATGACACGAGGGAATCCCTCCGGCTAGACGGAATTATCTCGGGCTCTATTTCCGTTTCGCGTACTATTGAAATGGCATCCCGCTCGCACTCGTGCTACTTGCGAGTGTCGTCTCTTTCCCATTTGATTCATTCATGACCGTGGATTTGAATGAATTTAGAACGTCCTTTCAACAAGCTTCCACGATAAAGGATTCAGACTTGCCATACATTTGTTCACACACGCTTGTGTTCTTATTTCTTACTCTTCACATCGGTATTATAAATTGATATTTGTTAAATTAAAATATTCAATAAAACTAATGAATGAATAATTAGTGAATGAATTTTTTATTTTTTATTTTATTTGATTAAAACATTCGTCAAAGGCACACAGGGACTGTCCGTGAACAAAAAACAAAAAAGGTCCTGCTGTTGATATAGGTTTATTGATAAGGTAAAAGAAAGTACCTTTTACAAGAGAGTAGTTTCATTGACTTATTTGTACAATCTTCTACTATCTCACAGTTTTATATTGTCTAAGCCAAATGAATGTATGTTATTAAGTAACAGCGCAGGCAGTGGCGTGTGGGCCCGGTAGCTGCATCTGTAATTGCCGAGTTGAGCTCTAATCATGTTTAATTACACCATGAAGAAGTCATTGCCGTTTATCATGAGATGAACTGTTACAGACACATAAACGGGGGAAAATGATGTATCGATACTGTACAGTCAACATGTAAATATATAGTATATTAAATATATAAATATATACTATAAATTAGTATATATTTATACAGTGGCGGGTCCGCGGATCGGTCGTCTTGGCGTTGATCGAGGGAGGCCTATGTTCAGCAGTGTATGGATAAAGGCTGATGATGATGATGATTATGATGATTAAAGATGTTTGTTGTGTGTTTTAACCGTAAGTAGAGCCTACACTCACACAAGAACCAAGAATGTATAATATCTACAACAGCTTTCATAATATTTATTTATTTTCAGATTTTTTATGCTAACATTAAAATAGGAGCATACAAATTATTGATTTACGGTCAGGTTATAAAAAACATAAAAAGTACTCTGCTGACATAATTTGAAACAATACTTTATATATTGCAATTACAATAGATTTGTTTTTTGGTTATTGCTTGAAATATTCAATTTCTATAATTTATTCAGCGACCTTTTATACAGCTACTAGCAACAAACCAGAAATAGATCATTGGTGAAGGTCATAGTTGATTTAAAAATAGAATTATCATTCGTTTTTATTCTGTCTGTGCACAAGTAATAATCCATTATAGATTAAAATAAAGACAATAGGTGGCGGAAATATAGGGAATTGATGTTTTTGTACGGATCACTTCACTTGCGTTGTGAGAACGAGAGGGCCTCGATCTTTGATTTGTATTTAATGATTATTCTATGTTTATGTTTTATACCTTGTGTGTTGGACGTAAAATACTTCACGTAATATGTTGTATAACGAACTAGTGATCGTCCTGCTGCTATAGTGCGACCAATACCCATAAATCCACTTTAGTTTAGTCACATGTGACTTTATCCATTCGCTGCTGAACATAGGCCTCCTTTAATGAAATCCAAGACGTACGATCTCTGCTAATCGCATTCGAAATGCATGGAAGTCTTTAACGATAAAAGATAACAACAATCATAAAGGTAAAAGAATAGTCTATATTGTAAGTGGACTAGCTATTGTAAGCCTGAATAACAACTAATAGGTTTGATTGAAGAGGTAGTAAATAAACAGAGTATATAGTTGGACTAGTGGCTTGATAGACAACAACGCGATCTGTTTATTGAAACTAAATAAAATTAATTCAGTAGCACAGGAATAGAGAATTTTATGTATAAAAGATAAACATATATGCACACTTGGTTCTTACAATGTGAATATGGCGTGGATCGATAAAAAATATACAATTAGCTGCAATAATAGATCAGAGCGGTGTTGAGGTGTCGTTAGCTCACAATATCAGTGAACTGGAGAAGAAGTCATTATTTAATTGTATCGCCTGCATTGTTCGAGTTTACAGCTACTTACTTTTTTACTATTGTTCCCATGTCCTATTAGAGTACTTGTGTTTTTGTACCTTACACTTTGGACTGATGTTTGTACAAGTTGCTGGCTCCTCGTAAATATTGTATATACGAGTATAATACTAATATTATAAAGAGGAAAGGTTTGTATGTATGTTTGTAATGAATTGACTCAAAAAGTACTGGACCGACACGCGGTAGCGTGTCAAGGCAAGTTCTAGTTAAATATATTAGGATAGTTATTTTACTTGATGTATATATACATTTGCTCAAGTCTTTTTATATCATTATCATCATCATCATCAGCAGCCTTTGTCCGTCCACTGTTAAACATAGGCCAACCTAAATAAAAGCAAAGACGACCAATGCCCTACCTGGCCGACCAACAATTCGTCTACCTAAACGTGTGTACTGTGTACATGTGAATATATACTTACATACATACCTATTTTATTTTATATTATAGATTTACTTTAGAACTTCAAACAATACATAGACATGTATGTAAGATGTATGAACTATACATCTTACATACATAGCGCTTGATTGTAGTAAAATATTTATGAAAATTTATAGTTCAATAATAATCAGATACTTGTTCCATCGTCGGCTTTAATTCACCGTCTTATTCTAGGAATGCGTGAAATACACAAACATTAGCGATGTTACGATGTAACTAAACGTACGTAATAAATATAAACAAGGGAACACCAACTCTTATTTACACATGACAGGTTCTACCTCGCGTTGGAGTTGGCGCAACCTCGAAACGTTTACAACAAAGCAACGAAATAAGATAAGGGCTACTTAAGACCGCATAGGCCCTCGTTAAACTCTGATATACGGTTCATAATAAAAACCAATAAAACATTCGCAACAATTTTAAAAGGAATCCATAAAATGTTAGTACGCGAATATCAAACGGACGAGTATGTTAAAGATAGTAAATTGTGTTTTACGGCACAGTGTTTGTGTTATTTGTAATTATGCACAAAACATTGTAATGCTGAAAACAAAATAAAAATCACAAAATTATTTCTCATTACGCATAAATTCATAAGGGAATAAATTTTATTAGGCAATATATAATGTTTTTCTTATAATATGATCTTAAATCTTAATTCGAAATAAACATATCTGCACTTATTTATAATTTATTTAAATTATGGTGTAATGTAATATGTAAGTACTGTGGGAGAGGTATAGATATCTATATAGAAGACAGACCGATAGAGCAGATATTTTAAGAGACGGTATATTGTGAGTGACGTTACTTTAGTTATTAGCTCTATAATATAGAGACTGCAGCTCACTTGCATAACCCATGTAATTGTGCCCAAATTTTATTTGTACAAGCCAATGTGGACGTTTATTGTTCACGTACAGATATAGTTGATGATAATTAATGATGATGATAAAAATCTATTAGCAAAAAGTTGATAGTAAACTTATAAAATAATATAAAGAATTAAAGTCTGATTTAAAATTGATTCGAAAAGGAAAATGCATTAAAGGCATCTCATTATAACAATAAATGTGCCTACAATATCATATATTAACATTCCAACTGCGAACGATGAAAATAATCGTTTTAGTCACACGTAAAAATACTTTGTCTGCAACATTTACGACTTTTCGAACTGCCTGTACCTGCAAATCTAGTTTTTATTACCGATGAACACTATAAATAAACTGTCCGTACATTTTAATAATATAAACAATATCTCATAAATCGAGTGCGACTGTAATAACAAATCGGCTACTTTTTACTTTGTCTCTACAAGAAGTAAGCATTGATAAAACTATCGATTCTCGTCAGCGTGTGTAAAATCGATATTGGTCCAGATGTACAAAAATGGGGCAGAGAAATCGATTTGCCCCACATTTTGGCGGTCTAGCGGCCGCGCTGGCGAGGGTAACGCTCGCGATAAGGGATAGTGCCCCCCTACGGGGCGGGGGTACTGCTTCCCCCCTCTATAATATTTACCGCCCCCGGGCCATACTTACGCCCCTCAGTATTTACGGTTTAGAGAAAAACAAGGGTACTCAAGCTTCGGAAGGTGCAACGTAGATTTTAATCCTTTCTGATGTTTTATGATTGATGGCGGATTTCGCGATCGGTATTGAGCTGATGATGGACTCTTTATGATTCCCCGGTTTTGCACGCTCTCACGCCGGATCGTGTCAGGGACTCCCATTTTATGATTAGTTGGCATATACAAATAGATTAATGTTATATTGTACGTGTGCCACTTTTTTCTTCAAATTCAGTACAATGTACGAAAATATAAAATGTGGCGACAAAGTCCTCAATAGACGTGGCGTCGCATACAAAAATGGCGCGTGATGTCGCATACGTTTTCTTTCATTTACCTAGAAGTGTACTATTCCAATGAATTAACGCTTCCACTTTATTTTTTTAATAATACACGATCATAACAAAAACTAACAAAACAATTAGACCTGTTATTGAAAATGACATATCCATTAAAAAAACGCCGCTAGCGCCATCTGTCAATCAATAAGTTCAATAGTAAAAAAAACTCAATTAGTCTTTCGTGGCCGTCCGATATACGTTAATTTTAGTGGGGTTGCTGTTGTAAATTGACCCTTATAATGATCGAAATAGTGTAAAATTTACTATAAACATAAATTGGTAAAACAAAAATTACTCATGACAAAATAATGTACGCATGACAGGTACCAGTCACGTGGAGACGTCGTTCAAACATCGACGCGTGCTTGAGATGTTGTGAGACAATCCTCCGTCATGGCCGAAACACTAATTATTATTTTCATAGCGATGAAACAGCTGATCAATTTTATTTTTAAATCATTATTCGCGGCTGTAATCTATTTTCATGCATGCACGTGTTTCGAAAAAATGTGAATTAAAGCAAGTCTAATACAAATAGACGTGTAAGTTAATTTATCAAATTGTTGGCGTCGTAGTCGAGTAGCCAGCGAGGAAATTAGATTTGGGGAATTGAAACTCCTTATTGTTCTTTTAATTGCAGCCGTTCGGCGTTCTAGACGAAATGTGCCGATCATCATTCGTCTGGTACACTTATATTTACGCCGTCTAAAGGGGGACATTACACTATTTATTAACCTATACACCTACGTGATTTTATTGTATCAACAAATAATATTTAAAAAATACTGAAAGTCATAAAGACTGTTGATAGAAGTGAAAACTTAGAATTTACTTAAACTAAACTTAAAATTTACTTAGAATTATGATATAATGAAAAAAAATTGTACTAATAAATTTAAATTTCGTAATGACGTCATAAAGATTAACATTAGCATGATATATAGAACCTATAAGATTTTTCCCTACCAAAAAGTGATCAACGTGGCTAAAGAAAATTCACTTTAAAAAAAACTCTCCTCCTTTAACATAACTCATTTGTATTTTATAAAATAAACACTTTCAATTCAAACTTCTTTAATAGAAACTATAATGAAGTATTAATTATCTTCACCCAAAAACACGATCCCGATGATGGTTAATATAATTAACTATTATGAATATAAGTTATTGCGTACTTAAGATTACCTATATATTATCACAATGTATCCAAAATGGGTGTATCCACCGTGATTGTCACTGAACGTTTTATGAATCTAATGCCATCGGAAATATTATTATAGATATCAAAGAAAGGGTTGCGCGAGTGCGCTGACTCGCTACAAACGCTCTATCTGCATATGCCCCTGATTGATGTGCCCTGTAATTATTTAGACGCGTTAATAACAGCGCCGACGACGGCCGCACTTTGTTTCTGACGACTTAAGACGAATGAAATGAGAAATTCTATCGGACTCTTAATAGAGTTTATCGCTTTCAGATGTTTTGTTGATTAAACTCGAAATTATTAATAATGAACCCGACCTATATCACTTTTTGCTTTGCGAAATTAATATCCATCTTGTAGCGATTGTGTTTATATGGATAAGGTTGGATCTTAAAATGTAGTTTGTTTTGTGTTTAAATTATTCGCATCGGATTTAAAAATATTAGGATTACTAAAATGACGCAGTTATATAAATTAACGAGCACATTTTGTAATCCTTACTAATATTATAAATGTGAAAGTGGGGATGTTTGTAACGCTTTCACGCGACACTACTCCACCAATCATTATGAAACTTTTTACACAAATTCTCGGAGGTTAATAGAAGTAACATAGGATACACAAAAAAAGGATTCTTTTTGCTAAAGCGGGCGAAGCCGTGGGAAGCAGCTAGTATTTAATATTCCGGAAAAATAACGTTCAAGACCTCACTAGCCATGACTGAAAATTAGTCGCTGGACCTACTACAGATTTTGAGTTAGTACATGTCTTGTGAAACAAATTTTCATTAAACTTTATTAGGAGTGTACAATCAAAATGTATAGTCTACAAATCCTTATTAAAATCTATACCTACGATAGAACAGGTAAAAATGAAATTAGTACAAGTTACAAAAAAACAAACCTATGATCATAACAGAAATTAACAACACAGGCACCACACCCAAGAATTACGTAAATACAGGCCACTCCCGTTTTCTATCTACAATTTTCATAATAGCACAGTATCATGGATTTATATTTACATAAACGGTCGCAACATACAGATTGTCTTTATGTTTGGTGCGTGCGGGTCATGCGACCCCCGCTCGCTCAAACAAATCAGAATATTAAGGTAAATAGTAGGCAGGAAAAAAAGCTATTATGCTAATGAAACGTTTCGGGTTAAATACGTTATGATGTGTAGACTAATAATAAATCACGTAGAAATATGTAGGCCTTTTTGTAATACTTTGTGTTCATTTGATTGGAGCTTTGTGGTTTCATGTAGTGATAAAAATTCATTCGCTGTAGGAAATAAGGTATAGAGTTTGTCAGTTACCATTCTTTATTTACACAAAAATGAAATATAAATGTAGATTATACGAATAAAATACTCACTTATTCTATGTTTAATTAAACGAAAATAAAAATAGAGTAACAAAACAAAATTACATGTTGAGTTTAACAATCGGCAGAATAATGAAATTGGCGTATCCATTGAGATGGTAGATATGAATACGTTATGATATACATTATTACATTTAATAACAAACTGTCGAGTGGCGAATGTGCTACGTCACAACGGTATACCGAATAATAGAGTTCGCTCAAACGTTTAGCGCACCCTCGGAAATTGAAATAAAAAGGACCATTCGAGATGTAACAGCGATATGATTTGGCAGTTTTTTACTTTTCTTTTTTCGAGTGTGTTTTAGCTGTGGGTAGAGATAAGTAAAATATAGAAGTGCCAAACTAATCTGGGTATACAATAACGGGTATAGATTAGGTTTAGTTTGGTTATAATTTGTTTATTCTTTTGATAATAAACTATTGAAGTACAATTATAATGAAACAACTTTAAAAATTTTTATCGTGGTTTATAAAAAAAAACACTATAATGAGTGAAATTCGTGTAAACTATAGTAATCAATATACTAAAGTACAAATTAACTATTTTTGGACAAATATTGAAAAAAGATAATACGTTTACACACATTGTAGTAGGTAATATTATATTCAGTAAATAGTTCACGTTGTGCATTTTATTCTTGAATTATCAAACTGTAGTACATTTGAATTTAATTACATATCTTAAATTGTTAACAATACGAATAAAAATTTCAAAATGTAATCAATGTGTATACTATCTCCTGGTAAAATCTTATTACCATAAATGAAGTGCCACTTCTATCCACACGTACATCTTCATGCGCCCCCATTTTTTGTCAGACTAACATAATTACAAGCGAGATTGTTACGAAGTGACTCGTAATATAAACCCCTTCCAAAATATCATTTTAATGCCAAAATATTAGATATGTATTCACATATTACACTTAGATTTGCTTTGTTAATGCTACTTATTATCTTTTGTACCTATAAATTTAATAAACAAAATAAAAAAGAGATGGATACTATGTCAATATAAGTAAATATTATGTTAAATATAATTCAGCTCAAATGTGTTTTGTTTTGTTTAGGTAAAAAGAAAAAAAATGGATTAAATTGTTTTGAAAATAACAATGAAACATTCAAATCGATCGACCATTGGGATACCGGACAGAGGGGACTTAATCATAAGAATTTCATTAATTAAATAAATGTACAGACCCGGAAAGAAATTTGCCAACCCCTGGCAGATTTTTTATAACGGACATTCCATTCCATTTTGTTTTAGGGTGTAATTGACTCGATGTTAATTTTCTTTTAATTTATATCTTCCAAGAAAATAAATATATTTACATTCTAATTAGGAAGGACCGACTTAAAAAGTTGGTGACGACTGTTACTTTAACATTCGGTTAGTAATAAATTAAAGTCATATATAACAAGTATCGAATAACATTTAAGCTCTTAATTTATTTGGCCTAAATCTATTCAGGTGGAAGTTTGCTCTATATAGATTTGAATAATGAATTTAGTATATTACGTATATTAATTTTGTTGTTATACAGACGCAAAATGTTTTGATAAGCAGCTGGTTAGATACGTGACATTAAACGAAAGCCAGCAAAACCAATTAGAACAATAAAAAGGTTTCACATATTCTGTTTTGTTTGTGGTCACAAATAGTGCAAGTATAATATATTCAAATAGCTATTAAAATGCCACATTCAAACTATATTTCAGTAATTCTATTTGAAAATTGAATGTCAATACTCAATACAAAAAATCACGGCAATAAAATACACATATCTAAGTAAGAATCTAACGAAGACAAGTTAGAAAGGGTTGTAAATCAAAACAACGCAACATTCGCTCATATTTCCAATTAAAATTCCTATACATATGCATTGTTACAAATCAGATATCTCTATTGTCCACGGAATAGTTTTGTTTATTGTATGTATGTACTGTCTGTCTGTATTATGCGATTCCAGTGATTGTAGTGTTGCATGCAAACACGTTGATACAATTACATTATGCTAGATCTATGATATTCAATAATAAAAACTTGATTTATACCCGCACTACTTTACTTTTACACTTTTACCGCTTGCTTTATTTGCCTTGATGACTTCATGGGAGATATTAACACACTGATAACGATTTTGTACGCGAATGGAAAAATTACAACTTCGGAGTGTTTGTGTTCGTTACTCTTTTCATATTTATGGTGTTTCATTTCAATTATTGCTTCCATGTTTGCTTGGTTAAATGAAGTTGTGGTGGACGTTCATTTTTCATGAATATAAGGTTGAGTGTTACAAATTGCAATATGATTGTTATAATCTACCGGAATATAAGAGTTGTGATAATAAGAACTTTGTTGTTTATCCTAATAATATTAAATACCGTAAGAGAATGCTCCAAGAGATTTGCGCTGATTTCGAAAAACTGCTAGCCTTCTTGTTGAAGCTGAACTTCAGGCTCACATCACGCAAAATAAGCGCAAAAGTGACCCTAATTATCAAGTAAAATTAAATACCGTATTAAGAATAATAAAAATCATGAAACATTATACTTACGATCATCATTCGGGGGAGTTGTTCCCAACCATTTATTGATCAGAGATCACAATTTAAAAAAAACCAAAAACCGACTTCAAAACCATACCAATAGCATAACCATAGCCAAAGAGGATATTTTAATGATCAATCACATACACCAAGTATTGAGAAGATGCCTGTGAAGGGCAGCCATGTTTTGGCTGGTACCGACTCCAAATAGTCGTAGTTATTTTTACTTGCAAAATTTTTGGCGTTCCCGATCTGTGTTGGATGCTAGTGGTAAGGGACCTGTCGCCTTAGCGTTCATTGAGGGAACCTATGTTCAGCCGTGGACGGATGAAAGTTGATGATATTGACCTCACAATACTTTGATACTTTCCAAGGTATCCTATTCAGTGGTTTTTGTTCGTATTATTCATATTACATTGACAAGTTTTAAAATGAGAAAATCGTCTGGGTATACAAAACCAACCAATAAGCATTATTGAATATAACTTAAAAACCGCTGATCAGATGTCGATCAAATTAATATGGGACCAATTTGGAAACATAAGCTTACTAACAAAACAATCACCAAAATCCATTCCCAAACAGCGGAGTAATCGGGTAACAAACATACAAAAAAAAAAAAAAAAAAACATACAGACGAATTGATAACCTCCTTCTTTTTTTGAAGTCGGTTAAAAACAATAGAAGCATCAAAACAATACAAATTTTAATCTTAACATTTAACGTAAGTGATTATAACACCTTGAAAGTTGTATTAGTTAAAATTATTTAGATAAGACTTTTGAGCTTCCTCAGCTCTAGCGGCCCACTGATGGCCCGCGGACCACTGGTTGGGTACCCCTGATTTAGAGGATGTGAACTGTCTTCTTATCTCCCTGTAATAGAAAAATAAAGCGTACTTACCCAATGTTCAAACAAGATTACGTACATCCTGCTCTCCCGGTGGCCTGATCCTCCGTGTTATCACTTAGAAGGAAATTTATGAAGGAACTTACTGTTATTATGGGTATAGTTTCAATGCACCGACGAAGTACATATCAGTTGATGAACGGCACAAAGCATGTATTTTTATTGATTGCCGTCTTTCTTTCTCAATTTTCAGAAGTATAAAAAAAAACATTTTTTTAGTCCATTATGTCTTACGTCAAGTAGAACGTGTGTCGATTGCCATGTTAATTATAGCAAATTAGTAAATTCAGCAATGTATCTCTGTTTTACGAAACATCTAACAATATACTTCCACAAAGATTTTATTGATAAATATTTCAATACATAGTGAACTGCAATTATTTAATTATTATGATATAGAATAACATCGCGTTACCGATATCTCTTACAGATAATATCAACTCGAGCTAAATTTCAGCGTATTAAAGAGCGCATTGCACCGTGATATAAAAATTATCTACGTAACTTCTACCTAATATTCAATCATTCGTCCAAATATAACATCACATTGTTCAGTAGAACATTCTAGAACATCAATCGATACTTTTTATAATACGCTAATTAGATTATTTTTAGACGTATATATGTAAAACGTAACATGTTACCCGGTATTGGTGTAGTAACACAGTAGGAAATGCAATTAGCTGTTCACTGACGATGCATCTGAATCGCTCAGGCATGTAACTTCTTATCTCTATTGCATGCTTTTTCTATATGCAATTCTAAACAATCGTGCAGCTTTATCTAATAATCAGAATTCTCAGGTATTTTTTTCAATCGTTAACAATTTTAATGATTGTGGTGTTTCGTAAGATTCGTGTCAATTGAACATCAAGCCGAACATACACGTCGTTTCCACGAGTCTTTAAGTAATTACATAATAATACTATTTCAATCATTAAAATGAGACAACTTTTACGGATAAGTTTTTTTATTATAATGAGAGAAATTCGTAAACATTAGAATAGCATTTGAATCATCAAACAGATCATTTTAGGGCCTAGGAAAATTAAAAGTTACGGAAAAAATCTTAACGTAGTTCAAAATATTAAGGCTGCGAGGAAACAACAAACCAATTATTACAGTGTATTAATTTGTATTTATATTATAAGATTTTTGTATAAATTATACAAGTTTGAGTTACCTACTTTTTTTGGAACTAATCACTTTAATACTTGGTTTAAGTATGTATTAGCCAATCTAAATTGAATTGTAAGTCATTTCCATTAAGTGGATTAAATACTTTGTCTTATGATTACCGTTATCATCAGACTTTTGCGATCATTGCTGGATATAAGCCACTTTCAATAAACGCCAAGACGGCCAATCCTCGGTCATCCAATCAGTACCGTTGAAATATTTTCAGGTATGTGAGTTGGTTACGTGTCGGTTTTTATAATAGTGGTTTTTCGCCCCGTTAAATACGTATTGCTTTGTCGATTCGCTCGTGTTCGCTAACTAATTTTCACTGATTGAATCGACGCTGTTAAAATATTTTGTTGACGCAACAGTTTTACATAATTACCTACGTCGTGAAAAGATAAACTACATATACATTTTTAAAAGAAAGAGCAAAGACCTGTTTTAATCATTCGTAAAAAAACATTTTTATAAAATTAATTTTAGAAGTGCAATGTATAAGTGCGAGGACGATAGTTATACTTTGAAAAGTATAAATATTTTTAAAATGAATGATTAAATAAACTAAACTGATAAACAACAACAACAAACTGACCAATGAACTAAACTATTTGTAAAATCAGAATGAGTTCTGCATTATATTCCTTAATCATCAGTAAATAACGTTTTTTAAAGCCTCATATCAAATAACATTAACATCTACATAAGTAAGTAGAAAATATGAGACATAAAGAAAACGTAGTGCGAGGTTGTGTATTCTAATAAGCCCCAACTTTCCGCTGAGAATAAATCTTTGTGTCCTTAACAGATCGCTGTAGTTTTACCGTAAAATACTCTTTCCTGAATTGTAAGGAACCATCCCTAATGTTGATGCCTTAATATAATCGTCGGTATGATGTATGTGTACCGGATATGCGAGTGGCAACCCCGTGGATGTAAATATGGAAATTGAACAATTTGTGTCAAGTAATTTCCTAAAACTTTATTAAGGAAACTATGGGGAATCTCTATGGAGGAATTTATAAAAACAACTCATTTTTACTTATAAATATTTATATTAGGGAGAAAATTAATAATTTATAAGATAAAACTATCCTACTCTTTAGTAGAGTAACGTTTGATGCGTAAAAGTTAAGTAACATTTTTCTCTTAGACAACGGGAAATAAATAATAATATCTTTAAAATCTCTTTATACCAAGTTGAAAAGAGGGGTAAGAGGAAACGAACGTAACTTTTATAGAGATTTATTATAAGAATAAGATACCGTGTACTTTGATTATAAATAGTAATTTATATGCGCTGTGCGTGATAGGCTCGTTTAATATAAAGAGTAGTTGGAAAAATTGTTGCAAATTGTAACAACATAATTATGTTTTATGGGTCTGTTTTTGCACAGGTTAAAAATATCTTGTTTTCGCTCGGACTGTATTATGTGATTTAAAAATTATTTATTTATTATTGCATAGTTTGTATGATAATATAGTAAAGGCACCGTGTTTTACAAAATCAATATAGAATTATTCTGATGAATTACTGTACCTCTATAAAAATGATATTGAATAAGGAATATACATTTTTCAAGTATAGTTTAATTGTTTAATAAAACACTAAAATTTGCTTGAATATCATTATCATCATAATTAGCCTTTATCCGTCCACTGCTGAACATAGAGCCTCCCTCAATGAACGCCAAGATGACCGATCTTTTGCCAATCGCATCCAACACTGACTGATTATGCTAACAAAAAAATTTAATATATTAGCGCAGAGCATGTCAACCTAGTGGTAAGCGCGCGAAGTTTGAAATAATTTGTTTAGAAATGGAACAGTTTACTGGAAATCTATAAACTTGTGTATATTTATTTCCAAATTTATACATTGCATCCGTTGACATTTCATTGAGTGCTGGATCTAATTCCTAAATTACTATATACTGATTCAGAATTTATTATCCCATTTAAACAACTTTAAATACTTAGATCAAAGAGAGAGTATCGTTCTATTTGAATATTTTGTATTGTTGTATAATGTCTATTTGAAATAAATCGTGAGCGAGCTGAGCCCTACGGCTAATCGCTTCTGCGGTTGAAACATTTAGTTCCATTAATACGAACAATCCAATGAAATTATTATGTTCTAAGCTGATCAATCTCAACATAGATTTAGCCTTCACTTATTTCTTGAATTCTGTTCGTTCATTGTTTCTATATTAAACGGTATAACGTCGGTGAAGTTCTAATAGCGCGTAAGTCATTTTTTAACTTTTTTGAGAGTTATTATTTCATTGGTTAAAGGATAAAGGTGCGCATCGTATCGACCAATTAAAACACCTGGACTGACCAATAGAAGTCCATTATAAAAATATAGTAAAACCGCATAAAAATTCTTCATTATGTAAATGGTTAACTAAAAAAAAAAAATATATAGCATTAAGGAACTATAACTTTTTTAATTTTCTTAATAAAAGGACAATATTTGAGAAAATGTAAATAGCATTATAGACAAAAAATCCATGTTTCATGCAATATATAATCTTAGCAAAACATGACATTCAAAATTGATTTAAACAACTTTATGCAAATAAATATTATTATTATTATTCAATAATAGATTACAAGTTCTTATAAAGTTTTTTTACCCTCCTGTAAAGTAACCATTTTTGACTTGCGTACTGTTAGAACTTCACCGACTATAAGTCCGTTTAAGATATACTTCAAAAAAGATTTTCGCAATTATTTTTTGTAGGACAAATTCGGTTTCGAGTGTTATATAATCGGAATAAGAGGAAGGAAGGATAAGGGTACATGATACTGTAAAACAACGAGACAGCACTGATTAATCGCCTGTTTTAAAAAGTAACCCTTTTAATTAGCAGTAGGCAAACATTTTAATCCCAGGATTACAAGAACCGGGAAGGGACTTACAATGATTCAGATATAAAATTTCTTATGACTATAAGTAAGAATAAAGTTTGCACATTCATAATTGATGTCTGAAAAAAAAATTGTTGACAAATATTATGTAATTAATTATACGTATAACGTGATATATATTTTAAATGTCACGCGTATACAAGTTATGTGTAGGCATGGTGTTTTGTTAATAACTATCAGCGTGTCCTATTATTGTAAAGTTTCACTAAAATCCATTCATTCGTTTTTGAGTGAGGTAATAACAAACATACATCCATACATTCTTTCAAATTTCTATGTTTTTAAAATTAGTAAAATTATGGTTTTCTGTTAGTAGTCACTAGACACACAGCCCACACAATTTAATCACAAAAATATATATGTCTTCAAATTATACCTATTTAAAATGATACTGAAGTATGATTAAATTGTAACATTAAAATAGCGCATTAAAAATACAAACGGAATGTAATACTCTGATAACAATTCAAAATTGATCCAGAAATTATGCACTAATTGGCTTGTTTTCCGGGTTAAGTCGCCCGAGTGTAAGAAAATTAATGCCCCCGGGAGAATAAATACACAATTATTTTTCACGAAAAGCGTTCTTTGCTCGTGTCAAAAGTTTGCTCGGAGGCAGGTGTGGTTACGGAGCTTCTAAATGGTTTTTATTATTTTAGTAACGTATCCTTCGGTGTAAGTATTATGTAAGGTATTAAAATGATTAAATATTCAATACCTATTTCTTTAGCACTCAGATCTTTTCCGCAATTGTCTTTTGCTGGCTGGAAACTTATGGCTTATGGCTGGTACATGTATAATGATCCGCTTACTAATTGTTAAAAAATCGCCAATCATAAGGACTGCTAATAGAAGTGAAAACTTATAACTTATAATATTATGAAACCTCAAATTTTAATACAAAAACATAATAATTTCAAAATGACGTCATTATGTCTGATTAGCAAGTCAGTGACGCGAACCTATAAGATTATCTCAAACCAAAAAGTACTTAACGCGGTTAAAGAAGTTTTCACTTTAAAAATTAAGAGCAGAGCGTATCTCCCTTTTTCATAAATCTAGGAAATAAGGAAAAAGCTTTTAGATTTAGATGTCTGTCCAATGAAGCAAACCAGTTACAGTAATAACTAATAATCATTGGAATGCAACGGATTACTCAAATATTTATCAAAAATCCAATAAATATATTTTCATTATTGTTATTGATATTAAAGTAGCAGAGAATGAAGATTCACCCACTTGTATTAATAATTCTATTAATCTGATTTGCGAAGGGGTGGAAAGTAATTATTTCTACGTTTTAATTGAGAGCCCTAAAATATCTGAGCCCTCAAGCAGATCATTATTTATGTTTACGTGTATACATTTTCTACTAATCAGAATATTATTTTCGAATTACATCTATATTTCTCATGACTTTTTTAAAGTTTGTAGAAGGTAAAAAAAAGTGAAATATAATAATAACCTTTGACATTTGCTTATTTTATTTTTAACATTTTAATAATAAATGTGTTACTTTCTCTTAAATTAGTATCGTATATTTTCATATATGTTAATATATTTACCTGATTTTGAATGTATCTCTACATTTAATGGAAGGGACTGTGTATCTACATTTTGAACGGTTAGACACAGGCTGGTATAATTATATAAGCTCAAATAGTCCCGTAGACCCCCACATCCCGGCGTATCACTATCAATTGAAACCGAGGCCTAGAACGAAACGTATCAATCTAATTCTAGGACCTGTCAAATCTAATTTATCGTAGCGTCAATTTCGCTGCTTTTCCTATTCATCATCCCATTTACACTAATAGATGGCGCTGTTACAAATCCTACAAATATTATTAAAGCAAAGATTTTAAAAAAAGTGTGTATGTAAGCATGTATGTTTGTTACTCTTTCACACAAAAAACTACTGAATGGATTAAGATGAAACTTGACGGTAATATAGCTTACACATCAGAACAGCTTAGGCTATAACTTATCCCCGTACTCCCACAGGTATAGGAAGTACGCGGTTGTTACTGCGAGGTGTTGCTAGTAACAATATTGTACTACTTTGTGACTAACTATGATTAATATTATTTTACAGAACCTAAATGTGAAGACGGGTATGATAACATGTCTAGTAATAGAAAGATGCTACACATTAATTGTTTTTATGAATTGAATTCGAATCTACCGTATTATATGAACGAGCTATTCCTTGAAATTATCAGAAGCATAAAAATCCTTTTTGTATTTGGTACCGCAAAGACGATTACAAGTTTTTGCTATATTTTACACGATTTTTTTATAGTTTTGAGAAATGTAGAGAAAAATAAGTAGACCAATATTGTGAAGTACAATTCGTAATATCTGATCGAGTCTAAAGCTCGCATCAGAAGAATCGTCCCAAACGACAGTGGTCAATTTATTTCCTAGGCATTCGTTACGGTTTGGGCGGATACTTGCTTCGATGATAAATTATGCTCGGTCAGTCATCATTTTTGAGATATCATACAAGAGAAAAAAGTTTCGATCTTAAGGTCATTGGGATAGGATTTAATTTTGACTAAACCAAACACTAAGATGTATGAATTATAGGAATATGTATAGTGAACTCTAAGATTTTCTGTTAAATTTTATTTTAGTTTGAAGATGTTTTGTCAGAGAGCGCCGGTGTCCGAATGACATTGCTTATTGACAAATGAATAACAGACACAGTCCAACATTTAATTTGTATGTAAATATTGCATTTCTAATGAATTGATTGATATAGTATTTTAAATTGAATTTATTTTTGTTTAATTTTCTACAAGACTATTGTTCCACAGTTTTTAAAGCTTTCTTTTAATATATGAAAACACATGTTAGTTTTTAAATGAGTATGTATTAATTAAAATACATTTGAATCAAAGACAAGGGACAAAAATTCGCAGGAAAAAGCGATCAGGAGTGGGCTGATTATGGTGAGCAATAAAAAAAGTTAAAAAAATAATAAAATAAAATAAATATTTGATTTATAAAATAGCCTCATGTGTAAATAGTTATCATATGAAATTTTTAAAATTAAAACAGACATTTTACATATTATTAATTTTATCAACCGAATAGTACCTAGGTATTTGTTTACATAACATTTAGTAACACGTCTTTCAAAACAAATATTATGTACTTAAGTACATGATACCTACTTGCCTGTAACGTAACCTTATCTGATTAACAACTAACAAACTTTATTGTTAAAATCCAGCCAAACGCGTGATCAAAATTCGAACGTTATTAAGCTGTCTTGTTTTAGAAATTATTTTTACAATAAGGTGATTTTATTTGTATTTTATTAATTAAATAAAGCTTGTAAATTTACTATAAACTATAAAGCAGTTGTTTAATAAGTCTTTGTCGTTTTTACACCGATTCTATGGTTGTATTTGCTATAAATAAATCTTCCACTAGACTGTGATAAACAGAGAAATAGACGTAAAATACAGCAATACTGAACAAATGAATTTTGCATTTAAGGCTACGGAACTAATATCAAAAGAAAATATTTTTCAGTTTGTACGGGACGTCCGCGCCTCTTCGTCCGCTCGCAGTAGGCCTGTCAATCGAAGAAATTAGCTTTCGCTTTTTAAATATGTTTTCCAAGGGAATGGTGTTTAGAAAGCAGATTCATGGGAAGAACAATCTATGCAGTAATAACATGGCTAATAATAACAACTATTGAATAGGAGGGAAAATAAACGCTAAATTGCACTTATTTACTGGGTCGCGGCGATCAATCATGGCGGCCAAGTCATCAGCCGGTTCAAATGTCAAACGAACCTAGGGTGGCGATAAAAAAGAAAACTGAGTTGCCATTATTAAAAAAATGACTGTGACTTTATTTCCATTGTCGATTGCCGATTCAGGATTATTAACTGACTTGCATTATTTTTGTATTATAATATTGATAGATGGATTTTTTTCAAACACCTTTTGAATTCATTACGTTTGTTTATAAGCATACGTGGTCTGGAGTGCTTTAATTTAACTGTTGTCATGGAAAACTATATTAGGCGTAACAAAATTTAAAACAACTCTATTTTTTGTATTTTTGAAAGACGCAATATTTTGTTGCAAATCAAAATTTTGAGTTACATATTTGAAATGTTAACTGGATATATCATATAATCGATATATAAGACATTTTTTTGAAAACAGTCAATTACACCGGTTGATGAAATTAATCATGATTATGATTTAATAAACATATTCGGATTCAATCTAATCAAATTGATTTCCTTCAATTTTACGATTTCGTTTGCGTGTTCCAGGCCGGTAATAATCTAATAAATACGTCCATTGGGATAGGGCCGGACAATATCGTAATGACTCAATATTAAACGGTTAGTTATTTCGTATGCCCTTTTATTTAAAAGGTTCGAAATTTGAATGCACGCTTCATATACTTCCTTAGTTATAGAATATAATAGTTGGCCTTGGTTATGTTTAGGTCTCATACAATTTAGATTAATATTAATAATATTTTTATGTATTAAGAAAATATGATTAAATTTTGATTTTATATCAAACAAACGGAAACGATGAATCGCGACGATGATGAATCTGTTGATATTATGGTAGCTCAATTACAAAACGTACTGTATGTAAGCTTATACTTAAAATTACTTGAAAAAAGTATTTTGATAATTATTATAGTTACAATATTTTATGATTACTATATAAGTATGCGTTATTTTTATTCAGTTTATAGACAATCTTCAATTTGATTCGAATTTTATAAACAGTTTATATTTGTGTTATTTTGAAAGACACAATATAAAGTTGTTTTGTCCGTGCAAGTTCAATTATTATGAGATACGATCAATAAAACAATAAATCGAATTAAACGTAAAGGTTGCAATGCGCGGGGCGAACTCAAACATCGCACGTACAGGGATCGCGTGCAAGCGCACTATACGAACGGACCAGCCCGCTCCACGCTACCCCATATTTTAACAACTGTCCTAATACATCTTGCAATGTTGTTTTTAACTGTTTTTGCCACATTATTGATTATTCGTTTTCAAATGTTTACTTTTAATTTTTGTATTACGTTCCTGTTGTTTGCAACAATATTTTTGTATTCATTAATATAAGTCGATATCGATCCTCTATGTAACATTTATTTAGTGTAAATTTTATAAATGCATGTAAATTTATCTGTGTCGACCGGTATGAGTTGTACAAAAGTTTTCTTAAATTTAAATTTTTCAACGAATTGGATGGATTTTTTTCTTTATTTCAGGTGCCTGTCAATGAAAGCGCCCGACAGGTATGTTACTAACTAGCTCGCGCGTTCGGTATCGTTCGGCCGGGTTCGGTCGCGTTCGCGCTCGACCTCTCGGCTGGTCGCTAGCAAGGGGTAGCTTGGAAGACGACATACCCGCGACGCAGGATAATGCACAGTATTATTTTTGAAACAAAATTGCTTATCAATGTTTGTTATTTTCGATGTGTTATGGTTTTATTTTGCCAATGATTGCTAAATTTTGTGGATTACATCTAAGGGTCGAAATTTTGAATTGAGCTTGATTGGCCGGATACTAAAGTACCTGTGAATCATGAAAATTCTGGTGTGATCTGTATTTTACTGTTTTTAATGTTTTACAAACATTCATTGTGGGTGGTTGTTAGCTGTCGTTGTTTTGCTTCCAAGTTACACCCTTACTATAATTTCTTATAGACAAAATCCTAAAAATCACAGATAAATTTACAAATCGTAATTCGTAGTGTGTGTATTGAATGTATTTGTGTTTAATTTGTAAGCATGTGTGTGTACTTTTAGTTTATATGAAAAGAAAATACTTTTTTTTTGTTTAGTATATACTAAGGAAGAGAAGAAGTAGAGTATAGACTATATAGTACTTAACTATTGAGTATTTAAAAGCAAATTAAACTTAAATGTTACAAGACATAATATGAATATGGTTTTCCTAATAAAGTTAGGTATCAACATATTGCGATATTAGCATGTATCAGACAAAATATAGAAGCAGAAAATGTGAAAATAATATCAACAAATTACCATATAATCTAAAAAAAATAGATAGTTTCATTGCACTTCTTTTTAAAACGGTTCACATCATCACTCAAGAAAATCTTAGTATAAGTACAAAAGTTAATATTTTTTTCTAGTTTCTAGGAAAGGTAAGTAAATAATAATTCAACCAGACAAAAATTCTATGTACTTATGTATAGTAATATAGAGCTAAATGGTTTTCTATTAAAGTGCTGACCTACAAACTTTTGTCCTATTTAGCTTTTACGGAACCCTAAGACTTAGAATTGTCGTAAAGATAGTTCAACTCAACTTTTCGCGGCGGTATGTTTGCGTGCGCGCTTGTGAATACACAGTGTACTGCTGTAGCTTTAATTATGTGTCGAAGTGGACGATGACGGCCGCGTCACTGCCATGCAAATTAAAGCTGTATAATGACAAGAGCACGCACACAGCCGCGCGCGAAGTTGTGTTGAACTATCTATAATACGTTATTATAAATACATTTTTTAGTTGAGTAATGCAACATTTGCATTACTCATGCATGACGTGTAAGAGCCCAAATTGGTACGACAAATACCTGATGATCGTCATCAAATCGTAAAGGATTTAACGCCTCCGTTGGCACGCTCCTTTTGTTGGCGTCATAAAGCCGACTATTATCGTGTTTGATAAAACGCTGGCCGCATAAAAAGATATCTGTGCTACCGTCGACTCCCCGCTGAGCGTTCATTGAGAGCGATACCACGCTGGGGCCCATAGTGCGGACAAAGAAGTGCTTCCTGGCATTCGCTTGTTTTGGTTACTTAATATATAAACGTGACGTTTGATTTGCAATAGTTTTTGCAATAGACATTATCTCCTAAATACTGATATTATTATTGTTAATACAAAAAAAACTATTTTTTGAGCTTTTGCAAAAATTTTAAATTTTCTTTTCGGTTGCTCAACATAATTATTACAGTCCGAACATCAGTACACATTAAAAAGTAAGATATCTATCCTTGTAAGGCCCAAAGCTGTCCAATTTTGCCCAAAGCTGGGCAAAATTCAAAATTCTCGAAGTTATGCGAGAAGGGTGTTAGGCCACCGATGCATTGGCCCAATGCCTGTAAGTGAACTTTACACACCTTCAAAGACTTTTAAATAAATAGACATTTCCTTACGATATCGTCCTTCATCTTTCAGCAAGCGATGGTCTTTTGGTGCACTTAGAAAATTAGAAAAACTTATTTCAAGAGAACACACGGCTAAAGGATCGAACTCGGACTTCTCACTCAAGAAGCCGTAGTAAATACCCACTAGATTGTTGCTCGCCATCCTACTAATAATATAAACGCGAAAGTTTGTAAGTATGTATGTTTGTTACTCTTTCACGTAAAAACTACTGAATGGATTTTTATGAAACTTTACACTAATATAGCTTATACATCAGAATAACACATAGGCTATTATTTATCACCGTACTTCCACGAGAATGGGAAGTACGCAGGTGAAACCACGGGCCGCTGCTAGCTTAGAAATAAATATCAAATATGGTACAAAAATAAAACAGCATCCCTGTTCACACACAATCATGCTTAACACAATCTATGCGAAGGTTTCGTAAAACAAACGGAAATCACAACAAAGGATCAGTTTACATTCTAACGCCTTTTAAACAAACAAAGGACGATTTCAAATAACTAAATCGTTTACCCTTTGACCGTCCGCTGGTAATTTTCACTTCAGAAAACGGAATGGAAATGATTTTGTAAAGGGTTCACACCTCGACGTGTTGTAACAATGCTAATTCCGAATACAATACAAGGACAATTGCTTGTGCGATAACCTGCCGTAACTTATGTTCAATGAAGTGATTTATTTTCACTTTACATTCATTTTGGAGTAAGGATAATTGTTTTGTTGATAATTTAATTTTTCTAATGAATCTCTATTAAAATAAAAATAATCGTGTGGTTTTATGAAACCACGGTAAAAATATTTCTTTTTCACATTATAGAAATTTAACAAACAAAACAGCGTGGAGGCACAAATGAGTAATAGTCTATACACTACACGATCAGCTGATGCGAACTATAGGCGCCGCCATATTGACCTCCGACCGTCACGCGACATGCAACATACAGCCGAAAACGTCTGAGACGATATAACTAAAGTTTCACTTTAATAATAATTTGATCATGTAACGCCAGGATTAAAAAAGGTATAAAATCAGTAAAAAAAGGATGTATTGCTTGTCAACGCCCTTATTAAAGTCTCCAATATCGAAATTGTAATGGCTAATCTTTTGCGTTGACCGAATATACCATTCCATTCCGACATTGCGAAATCCATGTAAAAGCTAAAATTGAAGACAGAATCTTAGCGTGTAACGATTATCGAGTACCTATGTTACCTACGATCATGATTGTAAGTCCACCCCTAGTTTATAACAGTTATATATTCAATCTGTGAATAGACTTTATCCATCATCATCATCAGTTTTTATCCTTGCACTGTTGAACATAAGACATAATGAACGCCAACACGACCGATTCCTTGCCTCTATCATCCAACACAGAACGGCCACTGCACGGACGTCGTACCTAAAATAAATACATCTAATTGTTGATGATGATGATGAGTACCTACAGTCAGTCAGCACATAACTTACGTTTTTTCGAATTACGTCACGTCTGGCTAACATTGGTTGTCAGAGCTCACCTACTTGTGCGAGGAAGCGTAAGCAACGGAACTTTCCCTCTCATCCTGACATGTACAGTCCTGGTGTAGCCACACGTGACAATTGTTCGACTGCAGGGGTGGTCATTCAAGTAAACCGCTCGGACATGGAAAACATGTTCAATGTTGAGGATTATGTTCAAGAGAACAGATGAACTCAGATGGTTATTGCCATAATATTATTGTCATCGGCTTATTGATTACTAGAATATTTATCATCATATATTATATTTCTTTAAGGTGAAAAGACAAACATTAAAAACATTTCTATCGTATTAATTAAAATGAAATTTGAGTGAATATAATAGAAGAAAGAATAGATAATAAATATAGTTAAATAGATAATAAAGCTTAATAGTACTTAGCCAAGAATAGCCAAGATACAAAAAAATATTTTATGATCATTTATTTGTTGCTCACATCATTCACAAGTAAATGCTATCAACATGAGATAACTTTTTATATGTCAATAAAATAATTATTGTACAACGGCAATCTCTCGATGATGCGCCAATAAAAAGATACATTGTATAGGTACAGTCGGCAATACAAAGTCTCAAAGAAATGCAAAAGCATTACATACCGCGTAGCTGACTGTACACCGGCGGCGCAAGCTGGATTTATCGATGAGTGCAAGTGCATTACTCAAAACATCTAAGACAAATGAATCTATAAAATTAATTGGACAAGTAATCGAAAACTCAGAAAGAATTTCTTCATCTTTGCTGTAGGGGAGTGAAAACAAATGAGGGGCGGACATTGAATAATTCGATTTCCTTATTTGCACCAATCAATATCTTATAAAGGAATCTGATAGCGTGGTCTGTGGAATGGAACAGGATGATAACCTTCAACACTTGCGTTACCGTTGAATGTATTTCAAGGACAATATGAATGCGAATTACAAAATTAAAGAGTAGTAGAAGGGACCCACGATTTCACCCCCTGGGACTATGGGAATTAATTATAGCATATGTATCGTTGTGTGAGATATAATATTGAAACGATTCATCCAAATCCATTCGGTTTTGGATGAAAGAGTTATAAACATACATTCTTGCAAACTTTCACGTTTATAATATTTTTAGGAGAATGTGTGTGTGTTTTTTTTTAGTACTTATAATAATTACACTGGACAGTAGTCCATGTTGTATAAAGTAAGAAAATGTTCTTGAGCGCATTCATAAACTAATAATAAATTTTTAAAAATTCACAAATATCATATTATAGATATAATAAAATATAATATTATTATATATCATAAAGTTTATTGTTCTTGAGTGGCAACTTAGAAATAACCAGTTTCGTATATTAAAAAAAATATACAAATATCTTTAACGATCTCGTCAAAACAGTTAAAGCTTATGGAATAGATAGGCGATGCGACGCAAAGGTTGCAGACAGCATATTAGTTGATATAATTGCATTTGCTACCGACCTCACTGTCGTTTCCTGCAGCGAAGCTCAATCTTATAGACAATTAAATTACCAACGTAAACCACCCTTGGAAAGTTGCTACTGATGAGAATTTCTTGTCTGCCATCTTTAAATGTTTTAAAAGCGTATACAGCATGAATATTCTAATGCCTGGAAACTCATGAAAATGTGATTACGGCTCAACGTTATAAGTAAAGTACTGTATCTGATTAATTAAGGAAAGATATCTCGCTCAAATAAGCTCATATTAAATTTTGCTCGTAATTCGGTCGGCTACTTATTTAATTCCGGATATAAAATTTCTGTGATTGAGCCCTAGCGGGTGGAGTCGAGGGGCGTGAATTCCAACAAAATTAGCACCAGGGGTCGAAATAAAAAAGCTAAGGAAAAATTTAATGAACAGGAAAATGCTCCTTTTTGCAGCTATTCCATCTATTTATCTACATCGGGATGCCCATTACCTTGCTAAGAGAAAAGTTTACATTTTTAATTTAATGATTCCACTTTGTGGAAGTTGGGCGGGTTTCAGCGAGATCTTAATTTGGGGATTTCTGAGGCGTCTCGTTTTGTAAATATTATTCCTTTAATAAGACCTCATGTTGAGGGGTGCCCTCTGAAGTCCGATTACGACTCTCCTTGTCGACTTCATTTTGGACCTCGTCAGTTTGATTGGCGCTAATGAAATTTTTCTTACTCTATGCAGCATTTTGTTTATGACAGTGTAATTTTAAGAAAGCCCGGGATATTCGCAGCAATGTCATAAACACGCCCTCCCGGCAGTTATTGAAGTCGATTTATCAACAGCTGAGGCAATGTTTCTGTCATATTCATTTAAATTTTCACTTTTGCTAATGCAATTTCTTATTTTATCTCTCTTGTGAAGTGCGTGTCCCATCTGTAACAAAATTTTAGATTGTCGTGTCCCAGCTGTGTTAGTAGAGGCGATGACATTTCGCTTTTAGCGGAGGTTTTAAAATTGAATATTTGATGCTGCATTCCCTTATGACGAATCCGCGGCGAGCGGTTACAGCCAATTCAGTGGGAGATAATTTTTTAAATTGCTCTTTTAACGTTTATGACGATTACTAGAGAATGTTATCTGTCTGATTTATAATTTAAGGAGGTTTTACGCTTAGGAGTATACCTACATTATAAGTGATTGTTTTGAAAATATTGCCATCATTGTGTGCCTATTACTGTAACACATCTCTCTGAATATAATAAATAACACTAAGTATTGGTTATTATTTCATATTTTAGCAATTAAAAAACGAAACGTCGATATTGTTTTAGCAAGTCGATATTAATTTATATTCCTTATCACTATAGTTATATTAGTTTCTACGAATGATTATTGTTAAATGTGACACAATTTATATGATATCAGACATCTGTACAGTACTCCAAAGTTCCCATTATAAAAGTGACTGGTTACAGCTTAGTCCAATTCTAATTACACAGATAAGCGACTTCAATAACGTTCCTTTTATCACGTTCCTACGTTTGGAATCTAATTGGAATTTCGCATGTTGATATGTGGACTCTTTATTGGTCGATATTATGTTTGCTTTCTGATATTAATGTTTGTTATTCAAATGGAGGTAACTAGCAATAAGTCAAGTAGCGTTATCAATCGTTATAGGTAAATGTGTACGTCCACTGATAGATACAATTTTATTTCCATTATAATTTTTGCCGAACAAACATTTGATGAACGATTCAATTTCTTTTTTATATTAGAGTTCACAACAATCATAATAGTTTGAGCATTAATTGGAATAATATTAATTGCTATTTATAATGTATCGATTTATCAAAAGTGTATCTTCATTAATACATCAAGGTGTTACATCTGCGTTTTACACATAAAGTATCATTTAGGAATTAATTACACAATTTACGATTGAAAACTATTTTTTTTATGAAATTGGTCGGGTCGATGGGGTGGGGTTTTTTACGAAAACATCTGTTGTGTGCATCGTATGAGTTTTTGTTATTTTAAAAGGAGACATGATGGATCAGTTTCAACACGTAGAAGTCGGTCCCTTTGTTACATGCTTTATGGCTTTGTAATGTGTTTCTTTGTTTGTTCTACGAGCTACAGTTGCTACCAATTTTAAGTCCGCGAAAACATTATGATATTTGGAATTTAAAAAAATTATATAACGGAAACTAATACGTGTTTTTTTACAAAATATTTATTTTTGTGGCAAATGTAATCTATTTTTGAAAGTAAGATTCTGATAGGGTTAAAATCAAAAGTTTTTATAAACTTACGATAAATCTAGGAATACTTCTTTAAAGAGGCTGAGATCAATAGCCAGTAGACAATAATTTTATATTATTTTCGCAACTCTTTAACTATGTCGAAAAAATAAACCTATACCTAGTTATTTTCTCAACGTTGAAATTAAATTAAATTAAATAAGCTTTATTTATTCCTTACAAATAGTTTTCATTATTTATTCTAAACATTATTTATGGTGTTAGTATTATACTTATTTTAGTTTGTTAGTGTGTGTTATTAAACTGCGTTAACGCGTTTTGTTGTAAGGACCGCACTGGCGGTGAAAGCCTCCTCCATTTCCTTCCATTTTATTCTGTCTCTTGCCAGTCTGCTCCAGATATTTCCCACCGTGGCAACTATGTCATCACTCCATCTTTTGAATGGCCTTCCTATCCGTCTTTTCTTGTGAATAGGGTACCAATTTGTGACAATTTTGGACCATTTGTTCTCTGGTGATCTTTGGACATGCCCAGCCCATTTCCATTTTTGGGTCATTATGATTTTTGCTATGTCTCTTAGCTTTGTAATTTTCCTGATGTCTTCATTTCTCACTTTATCGCTTAGCTTAAGGCCCAGGAGACTCCTTTCCATGCTATTTTGGCACACTTTGACCTTATGAGTCTGTTTTGTTGTCAAAGGCCATGTTTGTGAAGCGTAGGTGAGACAGGGTACCAAGCATGACTGCATAGCTTTGGTTTTCAGTGTAACTGGTAGATTGCTCTTGAATACCTCCTTCAATGCCCAGTACTTGTTCCAAGTTATTTTGATTCTTCGTTCTACTTCTTTATCATTGCATGACTTAAAGGATAGTAAATGGCCCAAATAAATATAGTCTTCGGCGTATTCGATTTCTACAGAAATCAACGTTGAAATAAATTAGCATTTATAACAAACAAAAAAAAAACACTATTCAGAGAATAATCCGGATTACACGACAATGGCACGTAAAATTACACGCAAGGGCGCCATCGCATAAAAGTTTGCCAAAAAAGTGTGATTGATCAGGAAAAACTCAACAGCGTGGGAGTACTTAAAGTTTTAAGAGCATATTCAAAAACCACCAATGCGTGTTCTCCTAATAGGATTCTGTAGAGATTACCGGTCGATCTTATCTCTGAGGACGTCTGTTTGTCGTATTTCTTTCGAATGCTATTACAAAAACACATGCCACTAGAGGATTTGGTTTATGTCATTGAAATCTGTGACGAACAAAACGTGTGATAATCCTTTTTTACTCTCGCATGTAAACAAGAAATAATTTTTTTAGAGAATTATAACATTTAGGTAACATGGTACTAGATACTATACTATTAAATTAAATAAATATAACACGAATTGATAAGAGTATAGTAGGCAAAATAAATTAATAAATAAAAACATTTATGTCAAATAATTAGTGAAATATTTAATTTAAATCACACTTATTTTAATTAGGCATTATTTTGGCATTCACGCAACGTGTTTGATCAATTTCAATACTTTCTCCGATCACGCTTAAGACTTGATTAACTATCATGCCACTCAATCACATGCACAAACGCTGAGTCATCTTACACTTAAAGCAATTACGTAAATTAAATTTTAAAAAATACCATTTTCTATTTAACAGAGAATAAAATATTTATGTAATACTGTATTCCTGTGCATCATAATACTTTGAGTAATTTGGAGGCTACGATTATTCTGACGCTGAATGTACAGAAGAAATGTAGACTACAGAGAACACGACTACTCTTCTTTCTCTCAAATTTTCAATATACTATAGTTAATTATAATTATATTTAAAGTAATACGGGCACTAAGATCTCAAAAAGAGTTATTAATCTGTTGACGTAAAATGCATCTTAACATTCAAAATTCATTTTATAAATAAATATTTTTTTTTTACTTAAATAGCACGCAAAGGTCGTAACCCTTCCCTTCTGGAGAAGGCTTCCGTTCGGGTCTGTCTCATGGAAAGTCATATCTTTCTTCCTATAAGAACTTACAGCGATACCACACTTGCTTCTGAAGGTACAATATTATCTCTTACCACAATATTACTTACCTACACTAAACAGTCTTGGTACTTGGACATATAGCAAAACGTAACTGTCTTATTTCTTAAACTACTGACAGCAATAATTGCACTCTCAAACCAACTCGAGAAATTGACGACCAATCTACCGAATGTTGTGTGGGTATTAATTTCGATATGATAATTATAATTTTTATGAAATAATCAAGCAACGCCGTACACCATACCATTTACAAAAAATACAACAAGAAAGTCTTGCTGGTAATCAAATTGGAATTTCGTTTTTGTTATTAGGACATCGTGATTAAAGAACAAAATATTACCATTATAACACGCAGATAAATCATCCAAATGTAAATCCATCAAACTAATTTAATTCAAACTGTATCCATTTCTTTTTTGCAAACAAAATGATGAACACATTTATAGTGGTTACAGAGAGGCGAAAGTATTCGCAATGCAATGAAAAAAAAAAACTGAGCGCGAGTTTTGATTGATCACCAACTCGAAGCTGTTTTTTGTGTGAAATTAAAAAACGCAAACTCTGCGTTGGATTAAAAAGGAATTCCTGGTCGCCAATAAGTAGGGTATTCTCTGGAGCCGAAAACTGTTATGTATATTGTTTAAAAGTATTTGCGTAATTATCAAAAATCATACAATTATTTATACTTTTTTTACTTAAACGCGTATTAAATATTTGGGTACGAGCTTATCACATGAATAAATTAACATAAAAGTAAAGTATCAACCCTTATATGTCCCACTGCTGGGCACGGGTTACCTTCTTGAAATCAGGTGAGGAGGGTAATGGGCCGTTTCGGCCGGCCCGACAGTTCACCGATGTGCTGGCCCAGTGCGAGTTGGTTAACCTCACATGCCTTCAAAGACTTACAATCTCATCAGGCATGTAGGTTTCTCGATGTTTTCTTTACCGGTGAGCGAGTGATGGTTTCGTTAGGGAGCACTTAGAAAATTAAAAAAAGCTATTTCGTGGCACACGGGGGGTCAGGATCGAACCCGGAATTTCTAGCATAAGAGGTCGAGTCTATATGTAATGGACAATCATCTCTCACTAACGTAGTGTATCGTTAATAATATATTAATAAGTACTACAGTATAATATTTTGAATAAAACTATAATAACTAAAACAGAATTGATTAGAACTAACTCAAAAGGAGCTATTTATTTGTTAATCGGAAGAGAAACGAACCCGAACAGTCGAACCGCAGAGAGCACCGCAAACGGGGTAATTAAGGCTTCTATAATACATTAACATTGTGCATACTAAATTCATGGGAGACTTAGTTGAAATGTTAACAGAAATGGTGAGGGAGAGATGTGTATCACCCAATACCGCGAAGGTGAAGCGTAATAATAGTAGCTGTTTAGAGCTTTATGAACGATCAAAATTGCAGAAGCACGTGTATAAAATACACTTTGCAAAGTAGATTTAAATTTTAATATAAAGCTTTCAGACGAGAACTTGAGGGTTGTCGTAATGTCTTGGCGTGAGAAATGAATGGAAGTTGCCAGAGTCTTGAGTTATTTGTAAAAGCTTTCTTATTTCAAATTCCACATGTTCCCAGCGTAATATCTAGGTAATATAAAAAGCAGGCTTTTATAACAAGCTTCGTTACCCACTATTGTGATTATCAACAAATGACATTCCATAAATTAATATTTATAACATGACAGCCAAATAAAACAGAAGAGATGTTTTGTAAGAAGTACAATATACAATATTAAGATTACTTCTTAAATAAATGAAGCCGGTTCTAGGGATCACGAGCGGGTGAATCCTTGCAAGGATCCGTAGTCCGAGCTCAGGTGTCGACTGCGGCCGATTCCATAAGACAATGCTTAATAATTTCATTTCACAATTACGGCGGCCATCTTTGCGAGTCGCACAGTTTGAGGGCATCGACGCACCCCTCCACGGCAATTTGCATTGTAACTCGGACCACGTAGAAGGCCCTAACTGTTATACCACCACCTCCTTACTCTTGAATATATAATTTTGTTGCTTTTATTAACAGCAACTTTGCGTGGGAATTGACGATAGCCTTCTGCGGTGACTGTTTATTGTAGACGATAACTTTGCTAGATTTGTTTTATAGTTAAGCTAGACTTTGTCCTGGGAGGGTTGGTCCTTTTACAGACGCTTTTATACTACCAATAAAGAGGCGCAGTGCGTGCGGCCATTAAAATATTTGTTGGATTTATTTGACAGGCTTCTTTTTCTTATGTTTATTGAATCGTACGTTACATTGTTGGTGAAATTAAGCAGTAAAACGTCAACATAAACCATTTAGAAATTTGTTCCTTTTACGAGTATATTCCTGGCGCTATCAACGAAGATAATAATTAGTAGAATTAAAACAATGTATTATCTGTATTATTATTATAGGCAAGGTGTCGGTAGACTTGGCGTTTATTAAGGGAGTCCTATGTTTAACAGTGGGTGGATAGAAACTGATGATCATGATGATCCTTCTGTATACTTATTAAGTTATTGTTAAAACAAGTGTTCCCATGTTTGCTGACTGTACAGAAAACAACTGTAATGGGTACATTCGTAACCGTTTCCCCCTTTTGGTGTTAATGTAAAAGTTTGCGAGGCCAAGACGGTTACAAAGTTTGAAGTTTATTTTAGCTCCTTTTAATTAATGTGTTTGTATGTCCCCGTTTAAGATCATTTTACGTAGCCTTCTTGATTTTAAGGGTTTTGAATTTGGAATTATTGCTTATTGTTGGATAAAATAGTCGCTTTTTAAAATATGAGTTTGGAAATATAATATTATATTATTTTTTAAATGTATTATAGTTCTCCGAATTATTTATTTGGTATTATGTTTAATAGTTGTATTTATTTATAAAGCCACTTAAGAAATAAATATTTCAGCTGATGCTGATTACATAATGGCTAATTCTCAAACATACTGAAAATATATATTTCAATGAAGTATTTACGCAAGTATATTTTTAAATCAGTATACATTTGTTCGACTGTCGGTAAATATTGACCTTTAAGTCCCCATTTCACAGATAAACCGATACCGACCGATCCGTTTTTTTTAAAATAAATCGAATTGCTAAGCTCTCAAATAATATAAGTCTAGTTCTTCCTTTTTTTAATTTTTAGTAAAATGATTTTTATGAACCGTCATACGATGACTGCTCTTCAAATTATATCAAGCAAAACCATCCGTCATCCATCAGTAACTAAGTTTCTTTGCTAAATATTTTCATAAAGATTTACAATGAATTTCTTAGTCCTACTAATATTATAAACGCGAAAGTTTGTAAGTATGGATGTTTGTTACTATTTCACGTAAAAACTACTGAATGGATTTTTATGAAACTTTACATTGACATAGCTTATACATCAGAATAACACAAAGGCTATAATTTATCGCCGCACTCCCACGGGAATGGGATGTACGCGGGTGAAACCGCGGGGCGCTACTAGTTTAATATATTTTTTAAAATCTTTACTTAATTAAGAGACTATAACTGTCAATCTCACCGTACTTATCTATATATCATGATACAGTTAGTTTAATTTGGCCAACGAATGGCCAAGCATTGTAATTAAGTTTTTAACATTTTCAGATTGTTATTAGCTCCTGCGAATGCGTATAAGGGATGTGACTTGAACTGATACCGGAAAATACGACAATATTGATCCCCGGTGCGGAATAAATTGTCTCTCTAATACTAATGGCGATTTTAGGGGAATGCATAATTCCATTTCGTGTTTCCAACTCTTTAGGGGGTCGGAATATCGACATTAATAGAATCTAAAAGCTTTCTTACGATGTAAATTTCGAATGAGACATTTGTAAACTTAGCAGTTATGTCTTCCGTTTGTTTCCTTATACCGTAAATGATTTAATGTTATTTTATTAAATCTCCCTTTTATTCAGTTTGTTTTCAATGTTAAAAAACTTAAGTTGCAGTCTTTCGGTTCCATGAACTTTCCGACATTTACACTAAATTGCTCTTTGGAAAATATTGGCGAAAATAACGTTTTTAAGTTAATCTAGTTTTAGGCAGATGCTTTAAAGTTCTGAACGTATCTTTCTCACACGAATTTTAGCCAAATTAATGTGAAATACTGAGAGTATATTTTTTTTACATATTGTTTTATCTTTAGTATATCTATTATTCCCACAGAATTAGTAAAGTGCTATTGTTGTAGCGTTAATAAATGCATGCCTCCCGTGTATATAGGGGCATCTTATAAATCTCTCCATCAAGGATATTGACACTTCTGTCTGTCATGAGCTTTTGTTCTATCACGTGTTAGGTTACACATATACAATTGTACACGTGTGCTTACATCGAGCCCTTTCCTTTTATACATCTTCACATCTCTTTGTTTTGTTTTAAAGATATCCATCAATTATCATTATTCAATTATACTAGATAAATTATATTCCATATAAACTTTTGTTATTGTTATAAACCTTATACTATACATATTTTTAGGCATTAAGTAATTCATAACAAAAATATTTTCACTTATTTTAAATGAAATGTTGACTTTAAAAAACTTTTTATAGTATCATTATTGGTCCATAAACCATCACGACTGTTGGATTATTGGTATTTATCATATGTTTAGTACCTAATTAAAATTGAAATCTTGTATATCTTTTATTAAAAACGGAAACGACAACAAAGATAATCGCATCTCGCGTCGTTCGCGCGTTATAATTAGTACAAATCGTCGCGTTGCGTCAGATCAACTCGATAGACTTATAAACGTTTAGACAGGGAATAATATTAAAATTAAAGAATATTTGAAAATAAAAATACTGTCTGATTTGATTCTTCAACCTCTGAATGAGTTATTATTCATACAGTATTTAACAATTATTTCGAACCTGGAAACGACAGCAACTCCTCTGAAACATGTCGTCGTTGTTAGACATATTCCTATATGTCTATACGATAAGTTCTTGATAAAAATCAAAGACTTCCTTTTTAGGCACCACAGTTATTATCCAAAGTATATATTTGTGTCTATAATATACACATAAATATGTTTTACATAATATTCGAACGCTACGAAGTGTATAATTGAAAATTTTGCACGTGCTGTGTTTCGCGTCTAGTCATAGACAACGTCTGTAATTTGCGACAGATCCCGCAATCGCGCGACTTAATAGATTCGATAATTCACCGCGTCGCGATTTACATTCTATAAAGTCGGTAATAGATGGTACTTGTAACGAATCGGGCGTAACTCAAACATCCAATGTTCATCAAACAACTTTAAGGAACAATAACATGAAATACTATGGAAAATAATAATATATGAAAGAAACTAAGAATATAATAAAGACTTTATAGTTGTAGACACTAACTAGTAGGTACTAACTAGACAATTTTGTTATAAATATTTTTGATTATTTATTTTTGAAATGTTTATAACAATTTATTAATTACTTCATTTTATATAACTTATTGAAGGTGTTCCAAAAAGTTGCATAATTAGGACTATATTGATTTCTAATATCACTTTTATCTAAAATTTTGCTTTACATTGGTGTAAAAGTTTGTCATTCAATTTAACTATTACAAAAAATCTGTAACGACATTTTAATGAGGCGCAACGAAAGTTTTTCAATAATTTCTTATTACGAAAACTACAAATTTGTGGGGACCCCAACAAACTCACTTAATTATTATAGATAGTTGTTGCCATTGCCAGAACGAAATACTTAGGTCAAGCAAACCGTTACTAATTATGTCTCAAAAAAATATTGGAATTGAATCCAAACATTTGTCTCTTAACGAATCGTGGCGTGGCGGCCTGGACTCAAAGCGGCGTGATTCGGCAATTCTATTCCATTTCCAAATGCTCGCTGCCCATTCGTTCTCTCGGCTACGCCTACCCAATAAATTAGATGCCTAGCGTAGCATACCGCATAGTTACAAACTAATGAAATCTCGAAAAGTACTCAACCCATTTTCTTAACAACTTTTCCAAAAGAGCAGCCGCCTTCAAAGATTTTACCCTAAGAAATAATTCCGCTAATAACGCTCACCGCTCACACGGGTATGTTATGCAACCATAGGAATTTCATTAGATACACACGCGTCTGTTTGTTAAGGCGTTTTCCATTGCTAAAAGTTTCTTGAGGCGGGTATAATTCCTTTGTTTGTTGTTGGGGGGTGGCGCTCCCACCTCACCCACTACGTTTTCTAAGTCATCGGGTCCAATTATGCCCCTTTGTAGGTTTTGATATGTAAATTCGCGATTTTATTAAACAAACCATGATGCCATTCGGGGGCAGCGAGCTGGATTAATAGCATCTTCAGATTTGTGTAATCGCTTTCTCTTAAGATAACATCAAGTCGCAAGGGAGATATTTGCATTGTGTACCTGCCTGTAGGCAAACACTGTTTCGATTTCAATTGCTTATAAATCGTATGCACAATTAATAGTAGGTTATGTGATCAATGCTACGAAAAATTCTCGAATGGTAAACACACGGACACATAAAACGCCCACGTTTGAATAACGATGAAATCATTGGCTTGATTATCGTAATTCATTTGATTATTATTACGCAGATTTCGGGGACTGTTATCACCCTACAAATTAATCTACCCATAGAAACATAAAACGGACATTACTATCCAAACTACCCATTCGATTTAAGCTTAATTTTTACCCCAGCACTATTAATAATTTACACTGTATCCGGACAACGCTTGCGCCATATTACATCGCATAAATTAATAATGTCGTTCGCTTGTTTAACTGCGAATCAGATGAGTTTTATTGACAATTTGTTGGGAAAGAGCAATTTGCGGAATGGACACCAGTGTCACCAAGTGGTCACAATAGGGGAGGACGCTCTTGTGACACAAAACTATGAACTATTGGTGAATGGATATGATACAATTATAAAAGTAAAAAAAAAAGCCTTAATAAAATTATGATTCATATTTATATATATTGAAGTAAAAAAATATACATTGTCTTAAATGGCCCCTAAGGACAGGCTACGCCTAGTGTGGGGATCCGTCAAATGCTGTGTAAATGTATTTTTTGGAAATAAAGATATTTGTATTTCTATATCTGATATTAAGATATCTACAGGCAGATAGCCTTAAAACTTTAAAGGAACGCTTATATAGTTACTTACAACGATTGTCACTAAAGATTTTGTACTTATTTTAGACTATTTGACTAAATTACTATCAAGTACTAACTGAATAGTAATTTAGTCAAATAGTCTAAAGTGCTAAATAAGATTTGCTAGCGCAACATGTTAACGTTATGACCGTTGTCTAGCTCGGACTATCAGCAGGAGATGCAAATGTTTCCATCGCATTACTGTAACTCAATACTCGCACGAATGTACACAATTGCATTTAGGGTTGCATTGAAGAGCATCCACACCAACGCTATTATTGTGCAAACAGGGGCCTTTACCGGTCACATCATATATGTATCTTATATACTTGTTTACGTATCACTTAATATATCATTTGCTTTATAAGTTTATTTTTCGAAATACGAATATGTTACAGATATTTTGTGTTTGAAATCTTTTAGGATTTTTATTTTATGTTTTTTCATGATTACACATTGTATCCGAAATGGACATGTAAATATTAATGAACCGCGATAAAGCTCGTAAAAGTTTTTTCATTTTAAAGTATTAATTTAACTTATTTCGATATTTTTGAAGTGAAACTTCTTTAGAATCGTTGTGATTTCAAACCGGATGCAACGGAAAAAACGACAGGTAAGAGACACAAATACAAAAGAGCGAGAGAACAAATGTCGGTGTGTTATATTGCAGACTGCTTAATACTTGCTATTATATTGCTTGTATTTGAGCATTTAACATGTGTTTCACTTCTATCGTGTGTGAATCGCATACATACCTTTTTTATGTTTTCAAAACAATCGGCTTATTAACATAGTTTTAGTAGCAATTATTGTTATAATAATGCCGCTAAAGAGATTGCAACAAATGTATGTAGTAATTATATAGAATTACAAAAGGTTAAAGCATAATTGAATAATAACGGCTAATTATTGATCAATAATTTACGGCGCTTGGAGTAGTTTGTGTTGATGTCTCTTATCACAGTCAAGCAAAAAGCGTTGTCGCCTCGAATTAACACAAGCTTTTGTTATCGTTCAATTTGATTTCGCCGCTGGCTGCTTTATTATTTTAATGAGACTCAATTTTCAGGGATAATTGAATGGACGTCGCGCTGCTTCGATTATTACATTTGATAGTAACGCAGGTTGTGGTGCCTGCTGTGCTCGGATGACTTTGTTTCAATTGTACGAATTTCATATGTTTCATAGTTATTGATTTTCAATTATGGAATTGAATATTAAATATTGTTTTATTTTTTTAAAGTTTATAAAAAAAGTCCATCCATCCAGTGGGTACGGGCTCGGCTTATGCGAGAGGTTCCGGGTTCGATCCTGACACCCCTGTGGTGCCTTGAAATGGTTTTTCTAAATTTCTAAGTGCACCCTAAATACAAGACCATTGTCCGCTCATCGGTGAAGAAAAATATTGTGAGGGAACCTGTATGCCTGATGAGAGTAAAAGTCTTTGAAGGTGTGAGAAGTTCAATAGCCCGCATTGGGCCAGTGCGGTGATCTATGGCCCGATATCCTCCTCGCCTGATTTCGAGGCCAGCATTGGGACATACATGCGTCGTTACTTTACTTATTTCAAGTTTATAAAATGCAATCAAATTGCCATGTGATTACAAACGTAATAATATAAGTGAATTACTTTTCACTGAATGTCAAGACTTAAAAGATCACGATGACTGTTTTCTCATCAACTATTATTATTTACGAAGTGATTTGAGCAGCTGTGAATATGGCAGTAACTTAAGATGTATGACTTCTAAACAATCTTGTGAATTACTGTTTGTGACAAGCAATCTAAGCTAAGACAAGACAACAATATTCCTCGAATATGCGACAGTAGAAATGTATATCATTATATCTAGGAATTGGTCGATTAGTATAAAAATATAGTCATAGGAAGTATATTACTATACTTAGTGAAGTATAGTAATATATTATAGTAAAATGACCCCTACGTAGGCTGTAGTAACAAGTGCATTATACATAACTTTATTTCGTAGTTGATAGCTAACTAGTTTCAGCTACAGTTGACATAGTGCAAGCTTAATTAAAAGGGGACAATTTGATTTGTAGTTTGTAATATAACGAATAACGACCATCAGGATATTATGGAAAAATAAAAATACTATAACTTAATATAAGTACTACAACAATTATGTTGCTTTGGCTTTCTTTTTTATTCCATTAATTTATTCAAAACAACATTATGTCCATATCCTGTTAGTTATAAAATACTTAAAAGCTATGTTAGTAGTGCATTATTTATAATATTATAAATTCATTGTAGTAAATATTAAAAAAAATACGTTTGTCTTTTTGCCTTCGTCTTAACATAATATGAAGTCGGATGAATCTCTAGCACTGTGGTCTCTGGTGGTTCAGAAATCATCTTTAGGCTTAATAAATGAGAAAATGCCTCTGTAAATTAAATTTCAAAGTTTGTATTAGTACCATACATAAAAGTATACATGGCTTATATGTGTTAAGTAGACATAATTAGGAAAAGTTAGACCTCGACAACATTCTTAGATGCAAAATCTTCTAACAAATAACACACAATTTCACTAGGGTAGAGAAGTATGTTCTGATTCATCATCATCATCATCATCATCATCATGAGGCGTAATAAAAATCTTATAGTTTTATCAATAATAACCAAGACAACCGCTTAAGATTAGATTTTATAAGTATTAGCGATTAAAGAAATCAAATGTGATAATATATAGAGATAATGATAAAAGTGTATGTGAGCGAAGTGGTCGGTAATGAGACGTTTAGAGGTCGGTGGGCCCGCCGGCCGCAGACCGCAGCACGCGACGCTTGAGGTCTAGCGGCCTATTTTGTTACTAATGTTCTGTTTATTCATATATAGTACGTTTGGAAGGATGTAGGTCAGATTTGTGTTCATATTTAAACGAGTTTGTTTCGCCTGTTCTTCGGAGAGAGTTCGTTTTAGAATCGGTGGTAGATTCAAAAAGATATTTTGAGTAACAAATAAGAAATTTTAATTTTTTTTATTTAACGTTGGATATCCGATAAACACGGTCTTATAATTAATCTTATATACAAATTATTTACTTTGATCAAAAAATCGGATTTCATCTCATTTTTGAGTTCTTAAATTGTAGTAAATTAAAAAAGTAGCATTAGTGCCCAGTTTGTTTTATTAACTTTTATGTTATATAGATAATATCTAACTTAACATTTAAATGTGACTTATATCTCATAAGTAAAAACACGAGCTTGAAATAACGAGAAGTATTCAGTTCAAGCAATAGGAAAAACCTTCAAAGACAAAATCTTATCATATTATATCTTTGCAATATTTTCTCTTTATTAGTAAAGTGATAATTTACATATTGTTTTCTTATGTTTACGCGTATTTTTACGCGTTTATAATGAAACAAATTAGGACGTCTGACACCTCAGTCCTCCCGTGACCATGGTTGCTGTAAAGTATCCGAAACGTCGGGCTCATAAAAAACTTAATAAACCACGATAAAATCCGTTAATTTGTTTCATTATAGTGATAATTTACACATCAATAACTGGAGACTGTAGTGATCAATGTTAGACAGGGTTCTTCATTCCTGAAACACAGCTATACCCAGTTTATTGCGGTTGCATTAGGACCGTGATGGGGGAAGCATAAGTGGGAGAGCTTCAGTTTTGACAGGTCTCGCGTGACCACTCAAGGTAATACGTTTTTTAGCTTTTATTCGGCTCCCAGCTAATTGATTATGTCTATTAACTTGTTTCTTTATCAGACGATTATATTATAAATGGCGATTGCTTGAGACGTTTGATACAAATGAATATATGAAGTATTATGTTATAGCTGGATGTAAACAAGATGTGAGTAATTCCTAGGGTAAGTTATGAACCTAAATAAAATAAAAATAAAATTTCTTTAGATACCATTATTTTCAACATGTAATGCAAAATATGTTTGTGTTCTGTGTTTCTCAATATTGTAAAATTAACTAAGGGAATGAGCGAGACAGCCCCAACACAAGTTATCATTTACGAATGTGATGTAACTGTTGATTGAGAAATAAAGAATTTATTATTATTATACATATTAATAGAAAATACAGATATTTATCATTATGGCGTCTTCGTAAATTAATGCAATCTCAACTATCAGATTTAGATTCATTTTGTTAGTAAATAGTTTGTATATGTAATGGGCTAAGATCTCGCCTTCAATTCTTAGTTCCTCTTACGAACTATGGTATTTTTAAATTTTTATATAGTTTCGACGAATTATGATATACGACGATGGCAATATGAGGCTCAATATGAAACAGTCATCGTCTCTTTCCTCTTAATTATAAAATTTATAAATCATTTAAATGAAATCATCAAGATAACATAATTTAAAAGAAAGACACATTTAATCTTAACATTAGTTTGATTCTATATTTGCTTAAGATAAGCAGCGTTGAGAACGGAAGTTGGTAACTCTGTCATGTCAAGTGACTTGAACAAATAAGAGGCTCCTTTGAGACTTACAACATAATCTAATATTTCATTCGTATTTTTTTAGTTCAAATATTTTTATTAAAAAAAGTAACCTGGGAACCAGTTCTTTTTTGGATAATAATGTTACTGTTCCTGAATAAAGTAGAGCAGCCTAAATATGGCATTACTTAGTCGTATATGCACATTAGCACAATAGTACAAACATTTTTATAGCCGCAGATGGATAGACATCAAACGAAAGAGCCAAAATTATGCCTAAAAAGAGTTGAATCGAAGTATGAAATATTGTAAAATTATATCTAAAGAAGCAATAAGAACCCGGATGTAAAATACAATAGAATGATTCCCACATGCCTCCGATAAAACAAAACAAGGCTTAAACATATTCTAAACGCTAAAATAACAAACCGATTACTTCACAAACTGTGCTATATCTCGGTACAAGTTACAAGCGGGAAGAGATTTGGGATAGGTTTAATTCTGATTTAGTCATAACTATTTAATGCTCCAATTTACGTTCTATATATTATGTTAAGTTTTGTTGAGTTTAGAATAATAAATTAATTGAAAAATATAAGCAAAAGAATTAAAATAATCTTGTTGACAAGTGACAATTTGGTTCTTCTTAGGGTCTGTTCTGTTCTGTTCTCTTGGTAATCGGCAACATATTTGACAGATAGAGTATGGAGTATCTGTCAAATATGTTGCCGATAGCCTGTTCGGCACTTATCTGGAGATTGTGAAACAGGCCCTTAGAATACTACTCTACTCCACTCCTTTGTGATAAACATATTATTAATATGGACTAGTATAGTAATTGCGATTAAAATTGAAACAATTTTTAAATGAATTTTCAATAACTTTTTATATGTTTTCAATTATGACCATTTCTAGATAATCTGTTATTTCAATAATTTATTAACATTATATTTTGTGTTTTTATCATTTTTGTAAATCGTATAAAGCAAAATATAATAAGTTACTCGTTTGTCACTTGGACGTGGTATAACAAGAGTTCGGGTATTCTCACTCAGCGATCCAATATTTAATAGTTTTATGATGTATTATCAAAACAAATCTCAACTAGTTACTGTGAGTACGTTTCGGCTGCAACTAATACACATCTAAACAGTCTTGATACTCGCTCAAAAATTAACTAAACCGTCTCTCAAACTTGATAAAAAAATTAAATTAAAAATCTAATCTAGAAAGATAGCATAAAGAAAAAATTATCAATAAGTTTTACATTTAGTTTAAATAATAATAAAATATTATGTTAATTTCGGTCATTAACCAGGTGCGAAGACGATGTCTGTGCAGTGGCCAGTCCATTTGGGATGCTAGTGGCAGGGGATCGGTTGTCTTGACGGTCATTGAGAGAGGCCTATGTTCAGAAAATGACGGATAAAGACTTTGATAATGATAATGATGATGGTGTTAATTTTAAGTTACTAGCAAGTGTATCTTGATAAAGTTTAAAAATATTTTTTAGGTTACACCTATTATGCAAGCAATTATACAAATTTTATTAATATCTATTTTAAACAAGTTGAACCGAACGGTCACAAATTTAAAACTAATTTTACATTTTAATAATTTTATGTTCAACTTAATTTAACCTAATTATTTGATAAAGGTTACCGTGTGCGAATTTTATTAAATGTTTAATGCGGTGAATTAAAATATGTTGTGGTGGCGAATACTTTGTATTTCTTTATGCGGAATATATTAAATGTAATTAATGCTTCATCATGTTGCCCTCAGGGTGTGTTGCATATTTTTAACGATTCATTAAACATTCTACGTTAATTGGCAAAGATCAAATGATAAAACGATGCGTCAAGAACTCATAATTTATATGTACGAGTTATATATTTCTTCCGTAGCACATCTGCTCCACGTTTATGACACAAACATTTGGGATACGCATAATCATTTGTGATATATACAAATATTCTGGTGAATGTAACCATCCAACCATCAGAGTACTTCTAAAGTTATCCAACCTTTTTTTTTTCTTTAACGCCGGGAAATGCGCTTAGGCATCCCGCGGGGGAGTGGGTCTCCCCAGGCGGGTTCGTGGGACTCACTGCGCTCTAAAGCTGGTAAGTGGATGCAGCTCTACCCACTAAAACCCGGTGAGTGCCACCAATGCTGCCTTTGCTAAGGTTGCCCCGCACCACAGAACAACCCCTCCCACCGTCGGGACAGTACAATAAGGCCAGGTTCCCGTCCTCGCCCCTTACCTCCTGCTCTTTTGCCCCCTCTTCTTATAAGGGAGCCCCCTCGGCTCAATTAGCTTCGCCCAAGGTGTTGGGGTCATCCTGGGCTACTGAGCCAAAGTCATCCAACCTGGCTTACTCTAGAGGATAAGAATTTTGGCCACTTTACGCCTGTTTATGAGAAGACGGTCCATTTTCAACGTAGGACATGCCTACATGGGCACTTATGATTATCATAATCGTGTATTCATTAACATACATATTAATAAAGTAACGATAGAATATAATATACCTAAATAAATATATACCTACATACATTTTTTAAATCATAACTAGATACCAAACATCAAGACTATTCGAGTATAGTTTGATACCTACAAACAGAAGCGGTCGATACAAAAGGACTTAACGTGTTTTTTCTTCATATTTTATTATGAACTTCTGTTCAACATCCAGATGTTTGAGTCTGATCAAACAAAAGATTTTTCAGACGTACTTACACTGCGTCAGAATAACTATTAATATACGATTTATGAATAACTTCTGTTCAAAATCACACCACTATTTTCATACGCTTGTTATTTTTCAAATATCCATTTCATCTATAACAGAGTTACTTATAGGCCCGTATTAAATTATCACTGGAGCATAAATATAATCGTTCATTTGTGTATAATTATGTCCAAGCCAGCATGGAGCACTAGTATGAAATACGCTACGACGCTATATTATAGGTCGACATTATGTGGCTTAAGAATAATCTAGAAGTTTTATATTAGATATGTGCAGATATAAAATACACTTATTATTAGGTATATTATAATCAATACTTTAGTACATTATTATCATCTATTTAAATGTACCTACTACCTAGTAGGTACTAAGGTGTTTTGCGGCCGATCTGTGTCGACACGACCTGGTGGCGGAAGGGTAACTCTCGGGAGGAGACAGCTATGCTGTTGTTTCCTGTGTCTTTTTCGGGATAGGGAAAAGGAAGATAACGTATATTACTAAAGAAAATACAGAGACTAAGATTACGATCATGTAGCCGACGCATTTTGTTTATGTGTCCTGTAGAATCTACAGACTATATGATAACTATGGCTATCGCAAGGAATTGAAACTATCTGGAATCTTTTTAAAATTGCATACTTGTGCGAAGAAACATTGCTGCTCTATGGAGTGGTCACACTGATGTACGCAATACGAATGCTCGCTTTTTAAAATGACGTCATACTTACTAAAAACACGACAATAACTTGATCGCTGTAACATTACAACACTGTGCAAATATTTCAAATACAACAATCGTTTCGAAAGAATATGATAATAAAAACAAATAGTGATAAACTGACATGACATACAAATATGGCATGGTAAAATATTTTTGTGTTTTCTTAACAGTTATTTAATGTTGAATAAATACGCGTCGAAACATATCTACTTAAAATCTATATCTAACCTGCATGGACTGGTACATGGTTAGAAGTCAGCGGCACCCACAAACAAAATTTTTTGTACACCCAGTCCAGGCAATCCATTTTGTCTATCTTATGATGGTAAGTCTTGGTGCCAGTCCGGCTCTTCTTTCTGATACACAGCATAGCTCTTTCACGGAAGAATTAAGTGGGATAATTCAATCTGACTTCGCGGTCCAAGCTCATTTTCACCTTCAGTGAAAAGTTATTTAGGAAACAAAGAAGGATTACATAGTATAGTATATATATATATATTTATATATATACTGCAGACATAGATATAGGTAAAATAAAATAATACCTTAATTAATTAATGAAATCCTTGTTTTTATTCTCTATAACACGTATCTTTCAGTATCTACCGTTTCCTTCCTACTTTCAGCGACTGGTGTTATTCTAATAACCTGTTTAACAAATTATAACGTTTATTTTTGTTGAACACTAAACTATCACACGTCCGGGAGTCTATTCTGTTTCAAATCTTTATGTGTTTATTTTTATTAATTACTAGCTGTTACCCGCGGCTTCGCCCGCGTGAACTTAGATTTACGGATTTATCATGTCTGATGATAATCATTTTCTATTTTAATAATGACTAAGCTTTTGTATTAAAATGGGTATATATGTTATCTTGAACATAAAGACATTATACCAATTCGCTTTCTGTATTTCTGTATGCATATAATGTACTATTTAGGATACTATTATTACACTGCCCGTTCAAATCACGGCCACACGATTTATTTTCTTGCGTATAATTTTGGGTTAAGGTTCAAGAGTGGAGGCCGCGTTCAGGTAGACGAAGTGTTGGTCGGCCATTAACCAGATGGGAAGACGATCTCCGTGCAGAGGCAGGTCCGCGTTGGATGCGAGTAGCAAGGGATCGGTCGTCTTGGCGTTCATTGAGGGAGGCCTATGTTCAGCAGTGGACGGACAGAGACTGATGATGATGATGATGATGTATAATTTTGATTTTGCCATATCTCCTAAGGTATTTATTTAATTTACATGATGTAAAGAACAAAAACAATCTTCATAAAATGCTCAAGTCAATTAATTAATTTAAAATGATAAGGATTTATACCTTATTTGTGTAAATAGCCCTATAATTGCCCATTTTTTTAAACTATTAAATGAATATAGTATGATATCCCTAAGAGATAGACATATGCCATCGCGGACTTTTTTAGACCTATTTAAGATACACAATTCCACCATATATTATTTTGTTATATTATCTTAAAGGGTTTAGGCAGCGTTTTCGTTGAAAACTCCCAGGCGACCTATTTTTTTCCGACACGTCCAACAATTATTGTTATATCTTAGCCGATGTAGATGAAAACTTAATTAATTATATACGTAAACCTTCTTTATCTATTAAAAAAACCGCATCAAAATCCGTTGCGTAGTTTTAAAGATTTAAGCGTACAAAGGTATATAGGGACAGAAAAAGCGACTTTGTTTTATAATATGTAGTGATGATACATTTTAAAAATCTTAAATATTTTGGGTTATGTTTCATTGGTTAATGTTATTGAATTATTTTACCATTGTATGTTTTGTATCTATTATGGGAAATTCCCCGGAGCTACATTCCCATAGGACTGAGTAACAAAGTGTCAGAAATCAATAGATTCTGTATTTTACGACAGACATAGTCGTATGGCTTTTGGTCTTAGCTGGTTCCAACAGAAACAAATTAAAAAAAACGGAGGGAAAAATATGTCATCCAATAATGAAATCCGTAAAAAGTAGTCAATTGAGTTACATATAATAATTGGTTTTGTTTGGTGGCTTTTAATTATCAAACCAATATATTCTAGGGTTTGATAAATGGAAAATTTGATTCTCCAAAAAAAAAAACCACATAAATAACAAAATATAGACAAATGTAGATAATGCATTGTTAGACTTTGAATATGGCCACCCTCTTGTATTATCACGTGCACTTTGCGCGCTAAATTTTGACAGACGTTAGTTAGTTAGACGGTAGGTATAAAATAATCGCGTCGCGTTACGCGAACGTGAGAACGCGGCCTTAGGGGGTTCGCGCTGGAACGTCGGTGTATTTGATACATCGATGATATTTATCAAACCCTAGAATATATTGGTAAAATGTAAAGAAATAAAATTATTGTTTTTCTTCAAATAATTATTAGATAATACATCTTAAAAATTTCAAATATTTTAGGGTATGTTTCATTGGTATCAATGTTATTGAATTATTTTACCATTGTTTGTTTTGTATCTATTATGGGAAATTCCCCGGAGCTACATTCCCATAGGACTGAGTAACAAAGTGTCAGAAATCAATAGATTCTGTATTTTACGACAGACATAGTCGTATGGCTTCTGGTCTTAGCTGGTTCCAACAGGAACAAATTAAAAAAAACGGAGGGAAAAATATGTCATCCAATAATGAAATCCGTAAAAAGTAGTCAATTGAATTACAAATAATAATTGGTTTTGTTTGGTGGCTTTTATCAAACCCTAGAATATATTGGTAAAATGTAAAGAAATAAAATAATTGTTTTTCTTTACATGACATTTCTAGACGCTTCAAAAATATTAAATAATATTTCGCCATTGTCCTTTTCATACAAACTTTCATCCCCTATTTAAACCCCCCTAAGCTTTTTTTCGCAACAAAAAGTAGCCTATGTCCTTTCCCAAGCTCTAATCTATCTCTGTTCCAAGTTTCATCAAAATCGGTTCAGTGGTTTAGTCGTGAAAGCGTAACAGACAGACAGACAGACAGACAGACAGACAGAGTTACTTTCGCATTTATAATATTAGTAAGGATGTTTTCACTCGATATTGAAACAGTAAACGTATTGTTTAGTTTCATATTAATCTAAACATTGACTTGGGAAGGAAATCAAAGCAGTAATAATATTGGTATTAGTAGAAATGGACAAATTGTTATTTAATTAATTATTACTAATTAATATTGAAAAGCGTGAAAATGGCCACAAAATGTGTTTTGTAGACAAAATATATTATGTTGATTATCTTCTATTTAGTCTGTATCGTCGACTTTGTAATATGACTTTAGCATTAAATTTAACTTAAAGTCTTATACATATAATATTTCGAAATGATATGAGTAAAGAACTAAGAAACGAACACAGATGCGTTACTGAGTTGTAAATACTTCTTATTTATCTTACAAGTGTCTTTCTAATAGCTGTTGATGAGTGAGGTCCCTTTTTTAAATCATTTAAAAAGCGACTGTTAACAATATGACTCGACACTATTAGCAGGATTAAAAGAAATTAATTTCGAAATGAGAATAATGTGTTGCTCTCCAGGTAGTTGTTCGTTTTTTTAACCGATCGCTCTAAAATGAAGCGGCAGAACGGTAGCCAAAGATTTTATTGTTACTGATGAGCCGTATCTTTGTAAATGAAAACTATTTAAAAATAGAAAAGACAAAATAGTATTGCAATCTACCGGATGCTTCTAATAGAAAGAAGACCATTTAAGTTGTTTTTGATAAAAAAAACATGGCGCCAGCATCCGGCAGAATTTAACAATTTGCAGAGTGACTTGTGTTTTGTATGACGATTAACGTGATAGGAACCGATTCTAGGCGTGGAATTTATGAAGTAAATATCGATAATGATTACGAAAATAGTTGCACGAACGATATAAGAAATAAGAATTGTAGTAATAAACTAAAACAGCTATTTGTTTTTTTGGTACATTTATAATTATATGATAAAAATATTGTTTTGTGTTGCTTTTATATTTAATATTTTTTACAATAGCTCGATAATAATAGGTTTTGTAGAAAAACCTAAGAATATATCTTTAACTATAAAAGAATATTATAATATAATTCAGAGCAAAATATTAAAACTCTTACTATATGGAGCACACATTTGAATTACATTTTATTTGATTCAAGGGCCCGCGAGAGGGCGTGCGGTGGTCATTCGTTGAAATTGTATAATTTAGTGCAACAAAGCAGACCACCAGAGTAATATTTGAATAGCTGTGTCCGAACCAGGAACCGTCACACGAAACAAAACATGCCAAACGCATTCACAGGAAACGAAATGGAAATAAAATACCCATTTTACTTGGGCATTATGGTTTCAGTCTAATAATTGACCCCAATTACTAGATTGAAACCACCAAAAAAAAGTAAAAAATATTAAGAAAATAGATATTAAAAATAATTGGAAAGAAGATAAAAAATAAATTTTCTATTACTCTACTAGACAAGACTCATTTTAAAACATGTTTCTTTACCATCAAACTTTAGAAGATAAATTAAAAAAAATTAAAACACGAAAACTCTTGTATTAAACTTCTAATCTTACCCTTTATACTCGCGGAAGTAATTTCAAAAATTCATAAAAGCCCCAAATGAAATAAAACGACAATATGTCGAGAGCTATTCCCAGTCGGACAATAGAAACGCGACAAAGAGAAATTGTAAGAGGCTCTCCAATGAAAGAGATAAAGTTACATAGAAGACATTATAAAACCCTAAACGGCTTAATATATTTTGCATAAAGAACTTATTATATCAAGAGTATTGAAAAGTATTTCTTTATTGTACAATTTAAACGATACTGTATATATTTTCATCATCATCATCGTTGTTCAAGTTTTGGAAACATGCTCATATGTCGTATATGCTGTAGGTCCTATATAGAGTTTCCAGCACATGGCGTTTAGTGTCAAACAAAATATAGTCTGTAGTAACAGCAATATAAAAAAGTAAATAATTACTAAAACCAATATACTTAAGTGTTAATTTGTTTCCAGTTCAGAATGCAGTAACATAACCAATTACCTAATCAAACAATAATTAACTGCAGCAATTCGAAATAAAAGTATTCATTAAAAATTATTAACTTATTAACTAAATTACTTAATTAAAACGAATTCAGCGAAATTTACTAAGTCGAAACGAAGAAGCCAAATAGTATTTAATTTTAAGCGGTTGTAACAAAACAGAAGATTCTCGAATCTTTCTGACGATGACGTCTCCTTCTTTGTAGCAGTCGTCGAGTTTCCTTTGTAATTAAATATTGAAATTAAGAAATGAACAGCCGCTAATTACAAGAGCTTGTCCCTTGAGGGCTGATTATGTTGCCCTAGCATTGGTAGAAAGGGATGCGGGGACCGATCCTTTTACAGCATTATATTTGAAATTATTATGGTTCAAATTTAATCATTACTGCTATGTTTATACAAATATACCTATAAGAAAAATATTTGTGGGTTATTTATTTAAATGTTACTTAAAATTGTGTATGATAATTAATATTGGATTTATGACTTATTTAATACTAGTAGCGCCCCGCGGTTTCACCCACGAACTTCCCGTTCCCGTGGGAGTACAGGGATAAATTATAGCCAATGTGTTATTCTGATGTATAAGCTATATTATTTTAAAGTTTCATTAAAAAACATTCAGTAGTTTTAACGTGAAAGAGTAACAAACATGAATACTTACAAACTTGTATAAATATATTTTTTTAATTTATTCCCATTCCAAGGAGACACCCACCCGTAATAGATTCTTTAAAACAAACCACGGGGCAAGGTAACGTGGATTGTGCATTAATTGTGGAATAATGTTTACTTATTTACTATAATATTACAATTATAAAAAAAGGCTATAAAAAGGTTCTCATGTATTTTGATAGTGTAACAATTAAGCTCGAGTCTATGATATCCGAGTTGTAGATCAAGATAATTGCTTTTTCCGTGGCATCTTTCTTATTTTTCCTACTTAAAAAATATGAGATAGGCAATCTATGACCGCACTAATCATAGTATGAACATAAATTCCGTGTTTGGACATTTCAATTATCCGAACCGCGTGCCGTGCCGCCGGAGTTCGTGCCAACGCAACGGTGATAAAATTATATAAAAAACCACGAAAATGGAATTTCGAGATATGTGCAAAGATATAAATAGTACGAATTATTGATTTCGTTTCGTCATTATTTACAAAATATTTGATTTTGATGAAAATACTACTAAAGAAAAATATAGTAGGTATTGATATTTTTAAGAACAATAAAAACATATTTTCGTGATTACAACATAAATGTCATACCATTTTATTTATATTTTTTTTTACAAAATTTTCGTTTGATTTATATTTCTGTACACTGTATTTCGATACAACATCTTGGAATCTAACAAAAAAAAAAAAAACAATCTGAGTTGCCCACCGCGCCGAAAATGTATGCCAAATACATTCGGGCGACATCTTCAACAATACTACAAAAAATATCGTATCTTATCATAAAAAGTGTAATCATAATAAACGTAACGTAAACATAAAATATCAAAAATAGAACAAATAAATCAAAAACATCAACAACATTTGATCGAAGTGTATCAAAGACGTAGAACTTAAATACGATAGGAATGTCTTTATTAACTGTCAACGAATCGAGAGATGTAATACTCTATCTCGAGAAACATAATTACTTTTGTAAATAAAATACATTGTGGAATTGAAACGTTACTACCTGAGTCCAGTGACTTGCTTTACTTATTTGATTGTATGTGAGATGGTAATCATAAAATGGAAAACATTACAAGTCGTGTTTATGTAGTAGTGTTCTATTTTAGTAAAGTAAAGCCATCATTTTCCGATACAATTTTTCGTTTGGTTTTTAAATTCTCTATAAAAAATATTTATATAAATTATATATATATATAAATTCTCTTTTTTATAAATAATTAAAGTACTTCAATGAAAGAGACGTTTTTCAATTCGACCGTATATATATATATATATACGGTCGAATTGAAAAACGTATATATATATATATACGGTCGAATTGAAAAACGTCTCTTTCATTGAAGTACTTTAATTATTTATAAAAAAGAGAATTTAAAAACCAAAGAATAAAAACGTAACTAGTATTGACAAAAACACTAAGAAGCATTTTTGTTTTAATATAAATGAAGAAATAACATAAAAATCCGCCGAAATAATTAATTCTTAATGTTTTAAAATACAGATGTTACATTATCCTGTTGCTATCTTCACTTCACCCTACGCCCTAGGGACAGGTAACATTAAGAAGGCATCTGAACATGATATAATTGTGAAGCGAAATTACAGTCGCAAAAACTTTCCCACCCCAAGCATTTTTTATTTAATTTTTATTTTTATGGCACACTTAAACGTGGCTTTGCTTTCACTTTTTTATTGTTACTGCCAACGTACCCTCTAATTTTTGGCTAGGATTTCTGTAAATATTTTATTAAGACATTGGTTTTAACGGTCAGCAGACTTTAATTTTTTTAAATTATTCTTTTTATTTGATGAAACTTGAATGATAAAATCAATAATTCTGCCTTCTCTTCTTCTCCAGGTACTTCTCAAGGTGAATAGGTATTATAACCTAGTCAAGGAAAGATTCACGCTTCAACAGGAACTCGTTTAGAAAATAGAACAAGGCTTTTTTATAACCGAAATCATTTATCATGTTTGTACTGAACCCAAGACAAACTGCTACTGCGTTTGAGTTTACTATAGATAAGATTACGCGGGTTTGTTTTACGTTACCGTCTGATTCAGCCATTTTTGAGACAGAGCTTCATTGTTAACGTGATATCAGTATTTAATAGGTAATAGGGTATTAACACTATTTTAACACAAGTTAACAGACAGTACGATCCGCCTAAAATTACTTTATCTTTTATTCGTTCAATTTGACAAAAAAAACAATAATATTTTTAATTTAAAAAAACGTAACTATAAAAAAATGCATTTCGGAATAACGCATTCCATTAAGGGTATGAAAATTTAAAATATGGAGCACTGGCACAAATGAGTCCAATCCGCGGCCAACCGTCACGCGACATGCAACACACAGACGAAAAAGTTTGAAACGATTTATTAAAAATAAAGAATTTGATATTCTAGTTCATTTAAATGATCCAAATTTCGATTTCATATACATATTAATTTTTAATGTTTACGCCAATTTAACTCTATGTAAGTGAAAAATCGATCCGAATCTAACTTTAATTTTGAAACACGTTTATAGTAGTTAATAAATATTCCCAGATGATTCCTAAGTGTAAGGGTGCGGTTCCTCTGCAGAGGATGAAGAGTTTGGCTTTGCAAGAAAATTAATGTGATTGTTTCCACTGCAATCAACAGACACGCTACGCATTGATTGACATTTTCTTCATCATCATCATCATCATCAGCCTTTATCCGTCGTCTGCTGAACGCCAAGACGACCGATACCTTGCTACTCGCATCCAACGCGGACCTGCCACTGCACGGAGATCGTCTTCCCATCTGGTTAATGGCCCACCAACACTTCGTCTACCTAAACGCGGCTTTCACTCTTGAACCTTAATGGCCCATCGGCCATCTGTTCTTCTGAGTGCGTGACCAGCCCATTGCCACTTCAACGTGCTTATTCTTCGCGTGATATCGGTAACTTTAGTTCTCTGGCGAAGGCCTTCGTTTCGAATCCTATCTGCCAAAGAAACAACCAGCATAGCACGTTGAGCTGACATTTTCTTGCATAGCTGACATATTTACACACATGTATATGCTCTACTTGCGCCGCGGTGGAGCCGCGCCTTAAATTCAAGAATACATATGAATAAACAGTATATCACTATTAACTTTCAATGGCTTGTCAGCGAGTTGTATTTTTTAACCCGTTGCTAGGGAAGGATGTTTACGTGAGACGCCTGGGATGATTTAGTGCCCGTAATTGGTAGTGAGTGTGAACACGTCCACTAAACGACCAAAATAGTAACAAATATAATAACAAATGTTTTTCTATTTTTAAACCTATATCGTAGTTCGAACCAAGTTCAGCGTTTCGAACTATTGACTATATCACAACGATTGTTAGTAAACTTGACAATTAAAGCATAATGTAGCTTATTAGGAAGAATGGTGCAATTTATAAAATTCCTGAATTTAATAAAATATCTGAATTATATAAAATTTCTGTATTATAAATAAAATAACGACATCCAATTATTATTACTGCAATTTAGTATGAACATTTTAAAATACAAATATTGTAAGAAAATTAAATAATTTTGAGTCCCTGTGACGAAGTGGTTAACATAGCTACTATAGATCATGTATTCAAAACTCCGGTAGGGACTTAGGTTATATTAAAATGTCGAACCCTGTATGGGGAATGTTTTATTACGTAAATTAAAATAAATTAATCGTATATATTTCGTTTTAACTATATTGTTATACTAAACCTATTTACTTGATTATGTTTGCGAAACTATATATCTTGGCCCGTGGGTTGATCTGTCAGTAATATCTAGCCACTCTTTCGTGGATGCTATTTGATCAGTGACATGGGCTGAGTGATGAATATTGCAAAGCAAATATAACAAAAAGCAAAACTATCGGTGGTGTTAGTTTCACTAGGGTAGGGTTGATCGAAAAATGTTTTTCGAATGATTGGACTATTTTATGCGTTTGTATTGGTTTATGTTTACTTGTGTAATGTACCAACAATGATATCAGAAATCAAAACGGTGCATCGAAAGTGTAAAATAAATTATATATCGGTCTCTGTGAGCGCGCGTTGCTAAGTATGTTTGATAGTATTTTTTATTTTGCAAGACAAATAAATCGTTCCGAAATCGTTTTGTAATAAATCGAACGCGTTTTAATGGCAGTTTATCGGAGTGAGCTTTGGTGTTCAGATTACGGGTATGGCCTAAGTGGCGGCGGGGAGCGGCGCGTGTGCCCTTAGCCCTTATCTCCGTCCCTCGACACTTTCAATATTCGATTCCGTCGCGGCTGTTGCTTTTGTTTTTTAACGCTCCCGACTTTAGTCAATTTAGGGATACTATTTTTATCAACAAGATTTTTATTTATGTATTTTGGGTAGCGACTAGCACTAGACTAGTTTAGTTTGTAGATTTGATGAAAATTACGTCTAGACAATAACTTATGTATTTTACCATATCCTATTAATATTATAATTAGGGTTGCTTAGGTCAACATCGAAATGGGATTATATTTAAGAAATCCTTGCAAAAATAAATTAAAATGGGAATGGCTGGACGGACATCTATTATATGTAATTTCAGTGTCACGATGTGTGTCCGTGATGGACTTCGAAACTACTGAACCGTTTTTAATGTTTTTTCTTTTAAAATGTGCTTCTCTCCAACTTAAAAGATAGGATAGCTTATTTCCCGAATTTGAGATAAAATAGGAGGTATTATGAAATATAATGTCTTTAGTGTGTAGTGTTGTCAAAAATAAATATAAAAATCTGCGTGACATGAATAGTTTTTTTAGAAATAGTTTTTTTTTCAAAGCTACTTAGCTAGTTGCTTTGTTAGCATTTTATATTTTGTACGTGTATTGCTATTTTTATATTATTTGTCAAGGCCTTATTAGTATTGTAAACACTTTGCTCATTAAAAAGTGTGATGGACCGCGCTATTTTGATACAAGTAATTCATCCGAAAGGTCGCGATAAAAAAAAGTGGTCACAAACCACAAAATCGCGCCCCAACCGTAACCGAAAACGAGACTCACCGCAATCCAAGCTAATGGAGTGTCTCATAATGACGGTTGCTGACATAAAAATAAATAGGCGAGAGTCGGTTTCTGCGTAAGCCGATACTATGATAACAGCATCGCTCCCCCGATAATTGCCGAACTTGTCCGACCGCTGATGCTATGATGCCCAGTTGTAATGTGGGATTAGCGACTAGTGTAATTGATCGTTTCGCGACTCCAGCGTTTTTCTCTCATTATACGTGTAATAAAATAGTTGCCCACCATAACCGTTAGGTTATTAGGTACAAATGGTAAGGAAGTGTATACTTAGTTGTATCTACATAGTGTTGTTAGTCCTATGTTTTTAGTGTCTAAAATATAAAAATATACTTCATCCCTAATAATATCATAAATGTAAAAGTAACTCTGTCTGTCTGTCTGTTACACTTTCACGCCTAAGCCACTGCACATATACTTATGAAATTTTGTACACATATACTGGTACACATACTACGTACACATATACTGGTATCTGGTAGATCAGAGCTTGGGAAAGGGCATAAGCTACCTTTTATCGCGAAAAAAGGCTTGGAGAGGTTTGTTTGAATGCGCTAATCTCAGAAACTATTTTTCTAATTCTTTCAGTGTTAGATAACCTATTTATTAAGAAGGGTTATAAGGTATAATACCTTATACCTTATACCACCCCACTAAGTCACCCCACTAAGTTACCTTATTTAACGCAGGCGAACCTGCGGGCATCAGCTAGTGTTATATATAAAATACATATAATTATTGTTGCTATAGTCCCAACGCATTAAATTTGTTTATATTTTTATATTTGGAAATAAAATTTACAAAGTCCAATACTAAAATTTCCTATCTTATGTTCTTTCTACAACTTTCAGAAATTGCATTTTAATATTATTTTCCTTTTGTATTTACTTTATAATATTATGTAGATATCAAACTATTTACTTCTTATACTAACTGATTATACGCGTTCTAATCAGCAACAAGATTCCTCCAAAGTTACACACAAAAATAAAGTTGACGAAACGTTTAATTAGAGTTAGAAATATAGTATGTTCATGGCGTAATCTCGTAGGTACTATTTTAGACGAGTAATAGGCTTAAGGCTAAGATTTAGGTGACAAAGTTTATTGCGCCAAGAATATACTGTCCTACTATTATTTGAACATAAATCAAGGATGGGAAAACAATAAGCGTGAAATTGTGGAAACTGCGGACGATGTTTTGCGGTATTAAATCTTGGGGGAGTGAAATAAATAAAAATAAATCTGAGACAACCCTCACGCGCGAACTTGATTTATTGCATAAGGCCTACTGCATGGCGATAGATACTACGTTTTTAATCAATATTAATTAGGCTTACCCATTTTTGTATGAAAGTTGACTATGTGTTAGTTTTGATCATAGGATCTCTTGTCTCTTATCTCACAGTATGGAATTAAGGGTGGATATATCTTGCAGTTAATACTGGTGAAGGCGGAAATATGTATATTATAACTAACGAACATTTCTTTTTCCTATCGATTAAAGTTTATTAAAAAGAACATTATTGTAAAGAGTTTAAAAAAAAATTTGAATTAATGTCTTTCTGCTTTATGAATATAATATTCACTTTCACCCTTACTTCCATACCATAAATATATAAATACAAACAATAGATGTAGTTTTGCTTTTTTATGTTATTTGGATATTATGCAATTTTTTTTGGATATTTTTTTTATTCTGGCCTGTGTTCGGCAGTGGAGGGTCAGTCAGTTGATAGTCAAAATGATTATAATAATAACTACCTTCGTAAAGCTCTTCTTTATTGCATGTTAGTAATAATATAAATGTAGAGTCTTTAACGGCAGTAACGTGCTACCATGTCCGCAGCTCTAGACCGGGTCGACCACCGAAGCGGGCGTCCGGAGTGGGCCTGTCACTTGCCGCAACCCAGTTCCCGGGACATCCCTTCAAGAAGCACCGCCTTGAGAACGGGGACTACTCGCCTTACGAGAACGGACACATGAGTGGTAAGTGTACACACTTATATAGTTACTTTCATCATTTGTATGTACATAGCTCAAAATGAAGCGAAAGAGTTTTTTTTAATAGACCTATGGCGGTTTCCTGTTGGCCTTTAAGCTTCATCGGAAGAGTAGGTGAGCAGATAGCTCATCTAAGAATTTTTATGAGGGGTCTCCCCCGTGAGCCGTGAAGTCGAGAACGACCGTAGGCGTTCTGGCTTTGGATCGGAACTGGGGAAGGGTTCTATGTCGTACCACGTGTGCAACGACCAAGCTAGGTGGTATCTTACTTATTTCGTAAAAGCAAATTTGCCCCGAAGCATCAAATTCCGAGACAGATTGTTCATCTGAAGATGACACACTACTTACCTACTTACCTACCGGCTACCACGTACTATACGATAACCCGCCTATAAGCCAGTTTATTTATTCAAAATAGTGAAAGATGTGTTAAGACAGTTAATATTGTACACTGGTGTACGATATAAGCATGACATAAATCATAAAGAGATACGGTATCTGATAACTTCAAATCAACACACCGGATAGAGGCCGGATATGAAGCCCCAGCTACTCGGGAGGTATGCATCCTCATTTCATATACAAATTACACAAATACAAAATTATCCCAACACAAACGGAGAAAAGGGAATAAAGTGATTAAATAGAGCTCAGCGCAAGACGGCTGGCAATCAATCATTTTTGTCGCTTAGGCCTTTGTTTATTATTTAATCTTGTATCCTGCTCTATTTTGTATGTGGATCATTTTCCATCTCGCTTGTGCCTGAAGTGTCGTACCAGACAAGGGAGCAATTACATTCGTGATCTTGCATAAGCGACACTTGCTTATCTGACACTGCCGCATTGACTTTGAGTACACTGTTCGCTTTTTTTCCAAATTTGCAATTTCAAATGCCCTCGTAAATGAAAAGCCATTGTATGTTTGTACCTGGAAATGTTATGCCATTCTTTCTGTACTTCAAATGTGATAATTATTACTCATTTTTTTCGAGTACATACAAATTTACTTTAATATGTGTTTTTAGTGTAAAGATTATATATTGGCAATTGATGGCCTAGGTTTAGCTATGAGAGAAATCTTGCTGATGTTCACAGTTATGATAGTAATATAACTTACATTAATTTATTTTTGAACATTATTATTCATCTCCAATATGTAAGCACTGGGATGTATGTCGAATACTTGTTGTTCGACAACCTTAACGGGTGAAAAGTAATTTAAAACTAGTTTTAAATAAAAATTAGAACAATGCAATATCATCCTTAGTACTATCATTATTAGTATAATTTTGTTCTGCACACAGTAATTGTCGACTTTTTTTAACTCACTTTAGTTGCAAAATAAAACATTTTTTATAACAGTAAGCATTAATTAATACAGACCAAATACAATCAACGTACAAAAGAATAATGATAGATAGATCTACACAATCTACATCGATCTACAAGAGGAAAACCTTGTTTGTTTGTTTGGTTGTAATGAATAGGCTTAAAAAGTACTGGACCGATTTCAAAAATTCTTTCACCATTCGAAAGCTACATTATCCACGAGTAACATAGGCTACATTTTATCCTGAAAAAAATAGAGTTCCGTAAGATATTTGGGTTTTCCGGACACAAGGTGTAAAAAATCAACCAGAAAAGTTACTTATTTTGCGTACTAAGCTCCCGTTGTAAATCTTAGTTAACGCAGGCGAAGCTGCGGGCAACAGCTAGCATTATATAAACCAAATCTCAGTAATACGTAACATGTAATCATTCCTTATTCCCATAATATATCAGTACGGAACTAAGTAAAGCTAATAATATTTTGACGAGTCGTTGACAGTGGTTTACCGTCCCACACCTCCTTAACAACGCACACATGCAAAAATCATGTTAGTGTGTGAATAATTCATACGCAATGGGTATGTCAAAGTTTGAATGAGTGTGTGTGGTGGCGGGTGGCCCATTTTCACCCCGTGAAATAATAGGATACGAAAACATCGGAGAATATAATCCTCCTACGAAGGTTGAGCGGCATGGAAATAGGAATATGAAATTCGCGGAAGGGACGTGTTGCCCACGGTTTCCTAAGGGCTGTTGTTTGCCTTTTGATTATAATTGAAAATTGATGATTAATGATTATACGATGAAGCGGTACCCTTTCACATTCTGTATTTACATGTCAATTGAATATTAATCTGGTTCTGGTAAAAATGGTAAAAAAAAACTGCTTTTTACGTATTTTTTTTCGGATTTTATCGGAATTACGGAACAATTTAAGTTTTTTACACGTCCGACTTTTCGATACAACAACCATGGTCACAGAAGGATTGTCCCGTCCTACTACGGTTCTCCCGCGACCATGGTTGCTGTAAGGTATCCGAAACGTCAGACTTGTAAAAAACTTAATAAATCCGATTAAATCCGTAAAATGTTTCACATCAATGAGTGACATTCGCGTAAACATTAGAAATTAATATTTTCTCCCCTCTCTCTAAACTAAACTCTAATTAGAATGTAGCTTTTTGGACTCTTTAAGATACATAGTTGTCATTCTTGATTCAAGATGAAAATACTATTTTTACCTCTCATATTTACCAATAAACTAAAAATACCTTTCAATAGGTATGTTTGCTAAAATATCCATACATCTTACTTCAACCTATCGTAATTAAAATAAAAAAAAACTATTGCCTTAAATCCCTCTTCATCATCGGCTCAACTCCACCTTTCATCCACATCTTCATATTCTTACTATTCATGCGAGCAATCAATATCAGTCAATGTGTTTTTATGTCACTGCTTCTAGTTACTGAAAAAAATATAATCCTTCTACTATGATTGAACGACATGGAGGACTATGAAATAATATATATTTTTTTATAGAAAGGTAAATATTTTTGATTTTATGATCTTTTGATTTGACGCTTTTAAAAAATTACTTTCTTCATTGATATTTTTAATTGACAACCCTATTTCTGAAACGGGCATGAAAATGATGTGTTGATAATAATTAAAGGTTTGGTACGATGTCGCCGCGTTTCGGATGTTATAAGCGGGGGGATAATGTAAGGCATTATAACATTACAGGGGTATACAGCTTTACATTCTGATTGAATTCTGCGACTGAAATTAAGTAAGGATTTGCCTGTTTATGTTAAGGGTGAGGGATATGATGGATCAGTCAATTTGCAACTCGCTTGTCTTTTCACGCCTTTGTTATTTACATTTGAATCGCTTTATAAAAATATTTTAATGGGAAATCCAAAGAGATATAGACCTTTTCACGTGCAATCTCTCAGTTCACAATAAAAAATAATTTCACGTTTTCAAATGATATTTAGAAATAAAAATTTAAGTTAAAAATCTTTTTTCAAAAAGTAATTTTAGTTTTATTTAATTTATGATTTATACTATAATTTATCTTATAAATTATAACGTATAAAAAGAAATATATTGATATATCACCCAATTATTTACAGGTCAACTAATACAAGTTTAAAACAATTATAAACTTTGTTTAACTATGTTTAACTTGCAATTATACATTTCAATAATTAATACAAAAGTTAATTAGTATTAGCCGTTACCGTAAATACTTTTCTGCAATTCTTACGTGACGTCTTAATGCGATTGTTACAATGACTACTCCAATTAATAGAGCTAGCAATTGTTGTGGGAAATAACTCTTTAATAACAGGAATAGGCAGTACGTTTAATTTACTCAAGAACATACCTGACCTATAATTTTTTTACACGGGCAAAAAACAAAATATTTATTGTTAATCGATCCTCAGTCTTTTAGACACACTATCTGACCTATAATTTTTATGCATGGACAAAAATAATTAAAAATATTTTTTTTTGTCAATCGATACTGCCTTTTCGTCGATATTCCAAAAATATTATCTATGGATCTTTTGGATGTTTATCGTATACCAGGCATGTGAGAATGAACCTTAGTGTCTGCCCTTGAAGTACTGGCATTATGTTGCTCAGAATATCTAATTATCTTTTGCTATGGTATATTATAAGGTTATATTTAGGTTGACAAAGATAATCGATGGATTTGTCGTTACACAGTCGAGTTTAAACAATACAACGATCGAACCTTTAAAGCCGTATGTTAAAATTCTAAAACATAGATTTCATGTTAATTTTTCAGTAACGAAAAGATTTAGATACGATTTTAATTTAAGGACGAGTATAGACTTTAGCGTCTTCTCTGTACAGCTGCGTTTACAATAATGGTTAAAACATTATGTTGTAATTGCGAGCAATCAAATAAATTATCTGTACCGTATAGGGAAATAGTAACAATCAGCACATTGGCAATAATTAATCGCCTAACTGATGTGGAACGACAAAAGTGTTACGATCATAACTCTGGCCGGGGAAGCCTCTCATTTCCACGTTCTACTGTAGATACGAACAGCAACGGTACTAATTTGCTGTTTGTTACGTGCAACATAATTATTACTTACTTCTTTCATTATAATCACATTTCCGTGATGGAAATTATTTCCATATTTGTGATACATACAAATAAATTATGATAACCAAAATTATAGTTTAGAACTTTAGAGCGTTCGTCAGTAAAATAATGTTGAAATAGGGATACGGAATTATTAAAGACTAGCTGTTGTCGCGGCTTCGCCCGAGCTAACAAAAAAAATCCTTTTTTTTAAATATGCTATGTTACTTCTAGTAGGTCCTCGAGAGTATGTGTACAAAGTTTCATAATGATTAATTGAGATTTTTTTAAGTAAAGTCGTAACAAACATCCCTACGAAAATTAAGAGTCATAAATTTTATTTTATATGAAATATAGTTTAAGTTTTGATACGATTCTTTTTAGTTTTATTAAAACAATATACAATATTATTACAAGAATAATTTAGCAATTTATTTTGAAGTAAAAATTATATTAATACTAGCGGACCCCACAGACGTTGTCCTTTAGATACGAATCGATAGTGGCAGTACAGATCAATAACCTAGATACCGACTGCAGCGCCATCTGCCGGTCTGATTTGTGAATCTAAACCATCCTCGAATCTACTTGAACACACACAAAGAAAATCACTCAAATCGGTCCAGCCGTTTAGGAGGAGTTCAGTCACATACACACGCACACAAGAAATATATATATTAAGATATAAATAATCATTAACTTAATTAATAATAAATAAATTCCATTAACTACATAAAAAATCTTTGACATTTGTAGTTTTTTAAGAACTTTCATACTTCTCTAACATACCCTTTAACCTTAATTGGATTATGTAAGCATAACGACCGACAAAGTAAGCTTAAACTAAAGAACTCAGACTTACTGTCTGAGCACCCTACAATATCACATTAGTATGTTTCAACTTTTGACCTGTGCGTATTTACGTTATGAAACTTTAACCTATATTACTTACTTTTTGCGTAGTTTTTTGTTATGAATAAGCGATGAGCTCTATGAAGTGCTCCTGGTTGGATGCAGGTGCGGGAATCGACCGTCTTGGCATTTTTTGAAAGAGGCCTATGTACAGTGGTTAACAGATAAATGTTGAAAATGATGATAAAAATTGTAAATCGTCATGTACAATAGAAATAAATAAATAAACTTAAATTGTTTAAATTGCACACGAAAACATCTTCACTATACAATTACGAATTACGCATCAAAAACGTTGACAGCGCCGACATTCAAATACGCCGGTATAGCTAATTAAAAGAAATTCCATCGTTATGCTTTTACTCGGACAAAAAATAAAACGAATGCACCACGATGACTTCAAGGTGTAAGTAATGTCGTAAGTGGTTGGCAAAACTGCATTTTTATTATAAACCTCGTTCCACACGAGAGACGAAACGATGGGAATTAAACGGCTTATTGCAAGTGTTGGCATAGAAATAGCGCCACGATAAAACTAATGATGGACGAGAAACGTTTATGAGGCGGCACAATGAATAAAAAAATGGAACCTTTGTATTAAAAAGCAGGAAAGAGCCTCAAATATACATCAATATGTTTATTCAGAAGGAAAAGTATCGTATTACCAAATATATTTTTAAAACGCGAAACATTTTAGTAAAAGGACTTGCAAACGGGCAATACTTTTACTGAAATATGTGGCTACAATAGCCCGGCTATCACAAGCCGTCCGAAATTTTTGATTAAGGTGGTTCGTTTTTCATACAAAAATAAATCGGCATTCACACGCTAAATATTAGGAGATATGCCTCGATATTTGCGTAGGGAATTACTTTGGGATACTTATTTTCGCAAAATCAATAAAATTCCATATTTATAATCTCAGAGATATTATATCAGACGATGAAAAATCTTATAAATTACGCATGTGTGTGTAGTCTCTAATGTGTAACTATACACGAATTTGCGACGTTGCCGACTTGATCAAGAACTGCATGCAACGTTGCCGATCTTATGCTTGCGTATTCTCGCGATCAGAGACCTTATTTTTATACTTTGCAGTTTTGTCAAAAGTATTGCCAGATGAGGGTGTCTCCCTTAAAAATTGAGATTTTTCCAAAACTACTGAGTAAACTTTAGTAATATCGAAATCACATTATTTTTTCAATTATCATACATGATACTTTGGTAATCTGTAAAATAATTGTGTATCGAGTAAGAGTTTAATACGCTTTATAAATAATTTGATTTATATATATTTATATTTATATTAAATTTTATTTTTAACTTTGTAAAATAATATAAAACAACAGTAAAACAACTCTAATATTCATGGGTAATTATGAACGTGCTAAAAGATAATTCGATAATTTGTTTTCTTTATTCTTATACCTTGTTGACGGCCTATGCTTGGCTGTCTTATTTATTCTAGTTATATTTAAAACAGATAAGAGCGGCATTAAATCTGTCTTTACCAAAAGCATAATTATTGTTTGCTGAATATTGTATTGTAGAGCAGTGGCGAAATTAGTGAAAAATGTACCCAGTAAAGTGGTATCACTGACACCTATGATTATTGCTGGTGGCTATCAAACAAATGTCAATCTAATTTGTCGAATGTCATTCCCAGTTTTGTTTATTTACTTACATACGTAATTAATTGTGGTTTTGAAATTTAATATAAACAAAAACTTGTATTATTTGGGTTTTGACCTATTTTAGTTTCGAGTAGCTAGAGTTCGCGGAGAAAACTTATACAAAAGCTTGTGAAAATAGCGTGTACCAGCACCATGAATCCGACATCAATTGCGAATTACATAAAACATAAAGATTCAGGTCCAAGAAAAAGCAGAAAAAGAGATACCTACGGCTCAACTAAAGCGCCATCATAGTGTTTCAATAATTATTGCCTCCCTCTGAGGCTCTGACCGAATTTTGTTTGTATTACAAAAGTTGCATAATTTTCAGTCGTGAAGATGTATGGCGTAAAAAATCAAAGAAGAATGAAACATTTTAAAGTGATAATGCAAAAACTCCAAGGTTATAATATAATTTCCTTAGATATATATATAATTTTTTTTTTTTTTTGATGCTCCAGCGGAAATCATTTACGACCATACCAGGGCCTGGGTAGGCGCGCTGGCGTGTGTGGGGACTCGCATTTGGGTGCCCTACCCCACTAAAACCGCTACGTGAGCCTTCAGCCGCTATATTTGAGGGACCCGGATCTGTGCAGGCGACGGGATACCCTCAGCGACAGACTGATCCCGGCAAAGACCAGATTCTCCACAGTAGGGAACTGCCCGGCTACGACTTGGCAGTCCTCACGACGCCGTGTCTTAAGCTGGGCCCGGGTTTCCATCCCGAGCCCGACACGAGCACAGGGGCTTTATTGAAGGCGCATTAAATAGCGCCTCCAACGCACCCCTGTTCGTCGTCTACGGGTTCGTCCTCTCTCACCCGTTCGTCGGCCTCCTTCTGGGACATCACTGTCTCGCAGAAAGAGGCCATTGCCGTCCAGGACTCGTCAGAGCCAAGCATCACGGTGATGACGCTCGCCAAGACAAGTCCCCTCCGATGACAGACGTCACATCATGACGTAGCACCGCCCATCTCGGGAACACCTCGAGGGTGTGCTGGGCAGAGTTCACCGCCGCGCCACAATCATGACATTCAGTCGTCGGCTCCCTGTGGGCCGTCCGACACAAGAAATCAACGAAGCATCCGTGCCTGGTGAGAACCTGCGTCAGATGGAAGGTAAGGGGCTTGCGCTTACGGCGCATCCACCGCTCAAGGACCGGGCGTAGAGCAGCCGTTAGGCGTTGGCCATACGGCTGACTCACCAGGTCCTCCCCCCACCTCCCCAGCATTAAGGCTTCCTGCCCTAGCCGGCGGACCCGTAGGAATCCGTCTAGCGAAGGGGTCAAGCCCAAACACCTCTACCCGAGATGTAGGAGTATGTCTCGGCCAGAACCTCCTCCACGAGTTCCCACGGGGGATTTTCCTTAGATACCTACCTAAAATAATCGTTATTCCTTTTACGTAAATATTTTAATCTTCTTATTATTTTTAAAATACAGTGTCAAAACTTATGAGAGACAAGTACCAATTTACCATAAAGAAGCTACTTTTGATGATAGCGAGGTGATGGCTGCTGTAGAGGCATTTTGGGAGAGCTCTGATAAATATTTTTTTTAAAGGGTATTTTAGGTTTAGAGAAACGTTGGACTAAATGTATCGACTTGTTAGGAGACTACGTAGAAAAATAAATTAAATTTAAATTAGAATCGTTGTTTTATTATACTCATTATCATTACTTTTTGATCGCCCCTCGTACATATGTTTAAGATTTCCTTTTTTTTAAGGATCTGCGCCTGTCGGTGGTCTTGCTTGAAGCTCAAGAAGGGTGATAAAATTGAATACCTATGTATTTAGTGAAAAAAAATAAAAATAAAAGACATGTGTAAAAATATTGTTTTATTCAAAAATACCACATATTTTATAAAGATAGAGCGACGGTAGTCCAGTGGTGGACGGACTCGGCCTCTTACGCGAGGGGTTCCGGGTTCGATCCTGACCCGTCCGTGTGTGCCTTGAAATGGGTTTTTCTAAATTTCTAAGTGCACACGAGACCATCGTTCGCTCACCGGTGAAGGAAAACATCGTGAGGAAACCTGCATGCCTGATGAGATCGAAAGTCTTTGAAGGTATTTGAAGTTCACCAACCCGCACTGGGCCAGCGCGGTGAAGTATTGGCACATTACCCTGCTCGCCTGATTTCGAGGAAGGAGACCCGTGCCCAGCAGTGGGACATATAAGGGTTGATACTTTGCTTTACTTTTTTTATAAAGATAGTAAAATGAGATATAAGATAGTAAATAGCTATACAATTATAAATAATATAAAATAATAAAAAAAATTATTATAAATAAAAAAACAAAAAGATAAACTTATCTGGAGGAGATTTGAACCACGTACCTAGTGATTGCACGTTCGTGGCATTTACATGTTAGGCCATTACTTATGTTATTGTTTTGATGAAATTAGCGGTTAGAATAATCATAAGAATACAATATGTTAGTGTGAGTGTTTAGTTCAAAATATTATACACCAACTTTCAATCGACATTCTTGAATGATTTTCCTTTGATAAACTAAAATATTATATAAAATATATTAAGCCTAATTGATAAATAGTTCGCGAATATAAATTTTAAGCATCTAAATGCAAAGGTTTATTTGTAAAATAAATAAAACCCTTGTTTTGCATAAGTAGCGTCATCTAGCGAGAAAAGAGCGGTCGGTAACCGAGACGAACCACCTTAATTGTTTTGTCTTTTATAAATCAATATTATTATTATTAATATTTCGGTTAGTATGGCTATGAATCGCCTTTGAACGAATTAGCAAAGATATGAAATCATTTTGATATTTGTTGTAAGTTTATTAAGCCATAACTGGCATACGAATCTACATATCCTAAAATTAACACGAGTGGTACCTACTACGAGTCAACAGTTAGTTTGTACTCTATAGTCAACCGAACTTTTGGTTCCAAAAACAATTACAATCCGATTTAGCGACGAATTATTGGCATTTGCTAACTGTAAATTATTATATTAATTGAATATATTGATGTATGGCCACGCTAGTACCACCTGTTATTTACATAAACAAATGCTCCAAGTTTAGTCGAGCCGTTACAAAATTATAGGTTTCTTTTGTCAGTACCTTCGGCTCGATCGTCGAACTAATAACACCATATTAATTCATCCCAGCCCGAACCTGTCACTAACCTATCGACAAAGATTAATATGACAGATAGAAATAATGACTTCAAATCTCATTATATTTATAATTTTACAATGTAACAACATTGGAATTATTATATTATAATATAATAGTTGTGTTATTATGTTAAAATATTTGCTGTATATTTCAAATCGCAGTCCGTTCTCCGTCTACTTCCGAATCCACATGGTTAGGGATCATTACGTCACACTTGAAGGGGCAGGGATGGGGCTAGATTGTGTGACGTCATATCTCCACATCGAAATGTATAAGTTATTAAAGCAAGAAGCACATATTTTAATATAGAAAAAGAAATTAAAAATAATCTAGGGAGGGGGTCCTCACAAATTATGTGACAAGTGTGACAAGGGGGTAAGGGCCGAAATGTCATGTAATTTGAGTGACGTAATTTATGAATAGCCCTTCACAGCATATAGCAACAAGATGGTACCAACCTAGTAGCAATATGTGATCTCAATCCTGATCTACATCTCTGGTTTCTGTAGGTCTCACATCTTAATTTGTATGTGTCATTGTTGATTGTAGGTAAAAAAATATACTACGTTACTCGTTCTTTTATATGGGATAAAGCGACTCTTATTTAATACAGAATACATTATGAAATATCCCGCTGTATTATTCTGGAATCCTAAGTGCGATTTATTTTTAATTACGATTACAAAATTGTATGTATTAAAAAAATACATTATTCTCTCAATATGGTGAAGTCTACAACACTAGGTTTTGTTTAGGTTTTGCCTGTGGTGGGAAATAGATTTACACGTCAAATATCTAATCAAATTTTTATGTGATCAATCTGCTCACCTACTGTTCGGATTATTGCTTAAAAACCGTAGGCAAAAAGTCTATCCCCTTTGAAAAAAAAAAACTGTCCAGCTAGAGTCCCCATGTGAATCGGACCTCTATATCTCAGTTACCCTGTAACAAAAAGAGTCATCAATAACGCCATCAAACTAAAAAGTGTTGCATAATTTTTTTTAATTACGTAGTGTATGAGGCCTCAGTACATTATTTTATTTCCACCAAACTAAAATGTTTAAATTGGCTCCAACGGTAGCAGCTGCAACATAAAACCAGGATAGATAATCTCTTTTTTGTGTAACGATATTAATAAAAATATGCGTCGATATTTTTGTCTGTGATACTTATTTAACAATGGCGTCGGTTACATTGTAAGTTTATGGATGAGTTACTTTCAACAAATTCTACCAGATTCATATTTGATATTGTCGTTCTTCATATACTTTTATGTAAGCTTTTAATTGTATGGTTTATGTACTTATTCGTACTAATAAAGGATACTTGAAATCACATTTATATTATAATCAACATTAGATTTACTTATTACTTGCGGTAAATTTAAATAGATACAATATTTCTCCAACCAATATCAACCCTCCTGCATTCAATATTTGACTAATATCTCTTAACTGTAAGTCTCAACGATTGTTCAGTAATTTAAATAGAGAGTATCAACACCATCTTAGCTACCCAAGCAATAAGTATAGGACAGCGTTTTTGATTTCCAATTTCTCAGTTTAGAAATATTATAGTTTTTAGGAAAGATATACAAAAAAGAAATCTAGAAGAAAGGAAAGATATACAAGAGAAGAAGAATCTCAAAGAAAATTGTTATTTTTACATTTTAAAGGTTTTTTTCTTGTGTATATTTTTTTTGAATTCTGTTCCAAATATTATTATCTTAGCCACCTCTATCATCTCCTTTGAGAAGAAGTACTTTGTAGATCGTACTATGTCGATTGGTTATCTTTCATTTTTAAATATCTCTATGATAACAAAAATCGCTTAGAATTTTATGTTTATTACTCAATTTATTCAATATACGACCAACTACTAATATAATGTTCTAACATTAAAACGCACATAATAACGGGTATGACACATAGTAATCCTCACACATATATTTATCCCGGATAAAACTGTATCCCGGTCAATTTACGAGTAATTAACTCTGACCCTCTTTCGCACATCAGAGGGAGAACTTTTATTCGGCTCATAGAAATAGGCCGGCTTTCGCTTAGCATTCATTCGATAGCGAAACGATTACTAAATCGTTATTTAATGTCCTAAATTCTAGAATAAGAATTATTCATTTTTTTATATCGTCCTTTATCATTGTACTAACCAATATACAAAAACATAGCTTACGTAGTCTATAGCACCTTTAATTCAGGAAACAATGCTTTATGCATATTGTATTAGGCTACATTATAGAAGCGCGGCATTTTAATAGAAATTAAATAAAAGCAAACAAAGTAATAAAACTCTTTAATGAAATTGTTAACGCTTTGTGGTCTGTATCATTTGTTTTTTTTAGTAGTTTTTGTATGAATGATTGTCTGAAAGGCGAACATTCACATCATGTCGTAGAAAATTTAAGTCTCCATTGAAGGTGATTTTTTAAAATTTATTTATTATTATTGACATTAGAATTAAAAACGTGACCAGTCAATGTTATAATGGTAAAATTTTTACTCTTTAACCACGTCCATCGAGTCTGTCAACAAGTGGACAAGTCATCACTACACGGTGTACTGTGAGTTTACTAAGGGTACAATAGTACATAATGTACAATTCAATTTTATATACTATCGTTTCAAGTTAAAGCGCACTTAATAAAAGCTCGTTGCTAAGAAAATAAGTATTATTAACGTTTCCTTCCTTTGGTCTATAACTTCTCAAATTGCGTCCGTAAGTAAGGGACGCGGATTAGCGTGTGCTAGGGCAAATATTTTATTACAGTCCAAATCTCCAGCCCTCAACGTTTTATTGTTCATAAGGATCGTCCGAGCCAAATGAAAGAGTTTATGGCGAGCACATAAGTCTGCCAATGTTGCGACTTATCGGGAATTTACCCTATTTTAACGGAGATTTCATACTTATGATTTTGCACAAAAATAAATAACTATATGCAAAGTTAATTATAAAAAATGTAGTCTTTGTGAACTAAATTAGTAAAATTATTCTTTAACTCTTCGCTTTAATAACCGGCTGTATTCATTGACAGCTTAATCACAAGATCACATCGAGTGCCAAGTTCGTGTGACATGTAGGCGGATTGGTATTTTTACGTATGACAACACTCGGATCTGTTGACTCAAGTTATTGACCGTTCGCATTTTGTCGGCGATTGTGTATTACAGTTATTGATTGTAGTTCGCACGTGACTTGTGTTGACGATTATGGCTTGTCTCTATTATGAAAACGGCTTTGTAGCTTTGTGTGCCTTACACTCGCCTTGAGGTAGCTCGCCCAATCAGGCAGTTAGTGATTTGTTGGTGGAAATTCTTGCATGTATTACCTACGAAGAATATTTTTTTTAAGCGGATAGCTGTCAATGCATAATGAAATATAGAGTCAGAGACTAAGGCAACTAGGATATCTTAAATAACTTTATAATTTATAATCAAAACGAAGCTATGCCATAAAGTTTGAAAATATCCACAAGCTATATCAAACATTACAATGTTATTAGGCGTATTGTTTTATTCCATGTGTACATAATGTAACGGTAGTCATTTGCATGGTATTTATTGTATTATCGGCACATGCGAGCGACAAGCTGCGATTTATTCTCAAAATTGCACAGTCATTTTGGCCAAACGCATATGCCATTGGTATACCGTACAATTATGTGTTTATTGTAAACGCTACGATTGCGGACCGACTGTAATTGACTTTTAATTCGCCTCGTTTTGTATCATTTTCGCGTTTCTTCGTCTCGCTTTCGAGATGTTTGTTTGATTGCGTTATCACAGGCTAATTCGTGAAATATATTTTAGTGGATTTGTATTTAACTGGGACCGCAGTTATCATATTATGAGAAATTAACTGACATTTGGTAAAATATAAATTGAAATTAAATTTAAACACAATTAAATAAATCTACCCTAATATTATGAAGAGGAAAACTTTGTTTGTTTGTTTGGTTGTAACGAATAGGCTCAAAAAGTACTGAACCGATTTCAATAATTCTTTCACCATTCGAAAGCTACATTATCCACGAGTAACATAGGCAAAATTTTATTCTGGGAAAAAATATTTGGGATTTTGGGACACAAGATGTAAAAAATCAACCAGAAAAGTTACTTATTTTGCGTACTAAGATCCCGTTGTAAATCTTTGTTAACGCAGGCGAAGCTGCGGGGAACAGCTAGTATAAATTAAAATTAAATTAATCTATCAACTGCAGTTTTAAAATGTTTAATAATTTCAATTTCTCTGAAGTGATAATAAAAAATGTTGCAATTATGTAAGAAACGTTCATTATGAAAATATGTATTTCCAGATTAATTATAAAAGAAAATAAATCATTTTCTTTTATAATTGATATAAGTATACATATTATACAAAATAATATTTTTCTCGTATACATTGTCAGTGTTGGCGCTCATTCTTTTATTTTATGACCAATCATTTATACCTTACAAGCTTAGTCATTTTGTAATCTGTCCGTAATAAAGCGCGATGGTTATTATCTACCATAATTTACAGACGAATATTAAAATCAACGCATCGTTATAATCGTAAGCTTTGTTGATTTCGCTAAATGATTCCACAGATTCGATCAGCTCATTACAGTTTGCTTCCGATATCAAAATAAAAGTAAACAATGGTCAAAAACCGCAGTTTGTGTTTAAGATTACCTCTACCCCGTCCTCTTTTAAACACATAAGTGATATAATTGGGGTTCTGATTCTATCGACTCTAATTCTAAATAATGGGCGGTAATTTGATCCGATCATTCTGAGGACAGTCGATATTCGATCAATAAATCGGTAGAATGGACATAATAACGGTTCACAACAGCCGTTTCATTTCTTTAAATGATTCTGTTCATAATAATAGTAATAATGGTAATCGACAAGCATTAGAATCGTTTATCTGAAAAATATTTAAGTCAAAACTTTATATTGGTCTTTTATTTATTGTATATCTTTATACAATTATGAAATTTATGTTACGGGTAATTTACTTTTTTATAAGTGACTGTAGTGCTCTATTTTTTTTATATTTTCAATGAGTCTGGAATGGTATTAATCCATTTCAGTAATGCGTTATGGTTAGTCGATAAACAATTCTAATAATAATTTGTACATTTTGCTGTTGTAGCTGTCGCTGGTGTAATAGGAGAAATTGATCTTCTTGGCAATATAGAAAGAGGCCTGTATGAAGTAGTGTACGAATTGAATAAATGAATTACCATATCAGAATGTAATAGGACATGGTGAAAGGGTTGTTGGAACCGCAGGTTATTACAAGATTTAACGCATACTTAGATAATTAGTGAGTGCGGTTGACCGGTGCGGTTGTGGGGTTCTTTATACGTGTGGCATCCCTGCCAGGAATACGCTGATTACTTAGTGGCTCTGCTTATGATAATTTATTTATATTGTTATTTGTCTATTCGTCACAAATTAAACTAGTACAAAAAGAATATTGACTATCTTTTTCTTCTTAGCGTGTTTATGGCTACTTAAATTTTATCCGCCCAGAACTCAGCTACGAGTATTCCATTTTCAGTATCGTCTATTAAGTCCTGCAATGTGCAGGTGGTAGGGCACGCAGGACACGACATGAGATGGTCCATTGTTTGTGGGACGGCACCACACGTGCACTCTACATTGGCGGAGTCTGTGGATCCCCACTGAACTCAGTTATCCTTACTCCGGACGATCTGAATTCTAAGTCTATTCAAGCACTTTCAGGTTGGCTACGGCAGCTCGTGTCCAGGTGGGGGATTCTTGGACGGTGGGACAAATGACGTAGGGAGTGAAATACTATCTCGCCACAGTCGAATTTTAGCGTGGGATCGATTTTCTGAAAGAAGATAGACGCGACTGGCTGTTAAATATGTTTTTAACATTGTAGCACTGATCCATAAAATATGACATAGATACATAATTATTCGACGACCTCTGTGGCTCAATGGTTAGCGCGTTGGCGCTCAAGCCCGTAGGTAGCGGGTTCGAATCTTGCCAGGGAACAAAAAAAAAGTTTTCTGTGTTCTGTCATAGATGTGTATTAAATATGTGTATTATATATAAAATCTTAAATATATTGTATTTTCGTCGTCTGGTACCCGTAACACAAGTTCTTCGGAAACTTAGCACGGAACCAGATTGATGTGGTGTAAAAGAGTTTATAGATATTATTATTATTTACGTAAACTTTTTGTATTATCTTTAAAGAGAAGTAGAGCTATAATATTATACATACGTTTCTGTACTTAGTAATAATAGGAAAGGGATATTTACGTATAAAATTTCCACCAAACAACAAATATAAATGCCGTGTATGGCCCAGAAGATAACCGAGGCGGTTAACTAAGTAAATAGACCCAACCAATTAATTCAGGGTCCATTGGTCATAATGTTTGTTTGTCTGCAACTTTGAATAATCCTCCAGCGAAAGTAATGGCCGCCTCACTACACTTGTAAATAAAATATTTCATTTTCAAAACTGTTTTAAATTGATAGCCACAAGTGTAACATACATTTACTATGTACTGTGTACATAGTAAATGTATGTTACATATATTCAGTTTTAAAAATAACTTATACATGTTTACTATATGTTTGTAAAAAATATCTATATGGATGAAAATAATATATAAAGTATGAAGTAAAGTTAAGTTAAGTTAAGAAGTAAAATTTATAACAAGGAAAACATTTATAGAGAATGACTAAACATTAAATATAAGGAATTGGCTTGTTACCTATTCTGATAAGCAGTCTTATTAGAATAAATGTTATAATTTAAAAAGTTTTATCACTAATCATACCATCTATATAAATATTTAATAAAAATAAAAAAATAAGAATTTCGCCAATTATTCAACGACAAATGTTTCGAAAGACAAATATTTACTCTTGAATGTTTCTAAGACTAGAACAAACTAATTGAAATTTCTGTCAAACTTTAGATATTACCAATATTGATTGCCTATTTTGGATTTATTGATAAATTGTAACTGTAAAATAAAACTTAAAACAGACACAGTTCCTAATATTATATTCGGTACTTTACCGCGCAGTTAGGATTTATGATAATTAGTGAAACGGCTTTGAAACTCTCTGCGCACCTGTACTCTAATAGCATTACAAAGAGAAACACATATTTAATACCTACTCAGCAATCCCAAAATCCTTTGTAGGACGGACAATGGAAAAGGGTATTTTCCTTAACGGTCCAACCGTTAATTCGTGTTTAATTCGACACCTTGTTAATTGTTTCCTATACCCCAGTCCGTTTGGTGACCTTTGGGGGTGGTCGGACAGCCGAAGGTACGATCCACCTTAGGGGGTCATTTTAAGAATATTTGTGGAGCACCCCCTATGTTTACACAGGTTGTTTGTGGTACCCACAAAACAATAGTCTCGAAATTCATTGCTCATTTTATTATTGTTGATACGCCGTTTTACGGGCGATTCGATTAATTATTGGAACGAATAATTAAATGATAATACTGGGTATTAATTGGATTTTACCTCAGTACCTACAGATTAATTCGGAGTGCTGAGTATTTATTACAAGAAATGGAGTATTTCGAATTTAAATTAGAAAAGCTCTCAAATTATCTTTTATAAATAAGATTGTTTTGAATAAATAATTTAAATCGGTTTAATTAAATTTGTTTGAAAATTCGAGATATTTAAACCAGCGAAGTATGGTCCAAATATCTTGAATTTTTATATCTTGAAATTTCGAGAAAAATGTGAATGTGATCAGCAAATTGTGTATTATATTTTTTGCGTTATTTTATTAATCCAAATGAGTGCAACTTTATTAATTTTGTTCTATTGGCTCCTGTCTACATCAATAAATCTTAATCTAAAATCGAAATCATCATTATAAGTAAACGCTGATATTGCTAGCGTATACGTTGTAAATTTTATAACTAAAAATAGCGAAAACTTCTTATGAAGTCTCTTTATCTTTTTAAAATAATCTGATTTAAAAAAGAACAAAAAGATTACATTAGAAAATATCATTACTTTAGATTTTCAATTATATAACTATAACTTTTAAAATGTAAAGCTGATAAAAAATTGTGATTGTTACAGAAATGGCGCGAATGGAGAAGTCACCGTTACTGGCGAATGGGTACAACGCACCACCCACACACCTCGGCCCCATGGGCTTCATGCACCAGCATGCTCTCATGTCGCCCGGCATGCCCCACCCGGGAATGCCGCGGCCCGACGGATCAATTATAAAGGGACAGCCAATGCACAACATGGAAGCGCTTGCTAGGTACGTAAGGTAGACATTTTCCTAGCAAATCTATTGGCCGAACTGGGGGCCTAGCCAAAATGCCATTAAGAAAGCGTTAGCGAAGTTCGAAAATGATAAAATGTATGGGATTGACATAAGGCCGCGCTTAATCACGTGGTCCATCCTATACATTTTGTCATTTCGAACTTCGCTAACGCTTCCTTAATGACATTTTGGCTAGGCCCCCTAATCATTTTAATACATTTTTAATACATTTTATTTTAATTACAAAAAAGAGGATTTTTTGCTGTTCTGTCTTTCCCGTAAATTTATCCTTCGAAAATAATTTAAAAATTGCAGTTTTTACTGATAGATGAATATGACTACGACTATTTACAATTATTCTACATTTGAATTTTACTTTTGTTTTGCGCCAAACACATCAAACTTGCACTCGCTATAAGCTGTTTTTATCTATCCTAATGAATGGACGTAATAATATATAACAGGACTGAGAACTCGTAACAGAAAAACGAGCCGACAGAGATAGCCAGTGTTAAGGAGTGTGTCCCTTTCTTATAAGGTGACAATAAGATTTTGACAGGTGGGACAAATGTCTTTCAAAAATTCAAACTGTCAGGAAATGGGTATTGAAAATTTTTATTTAATTTAATTTTTTTTATTGGTTTTTTTTGTAAGGTTTATATCCTACTAGTACATACTTGATGTATGCAGTTTTAAGCGCTGCATGAGTTTACCACGTCTGCCATAATATTATAAATCTCGAGTTTTTAAGTTCTTCAAAAGGCGCGTTTAGCCCCGGCAGATATCGCAAGTTAGCTTGAATGCATTTAGGGTGCTTGAAAAATCTGACACAAGTATTATACTTACTTATAAACGAAAATACCAACATTAGCAATGGTTAAAATCTGAAGAATAGTAGATGGATTACGAAATACATAATACAAATACTTCCATACTACAGACTTGACAGGAATCCGTCATCAGGTGGTCGAGTTATCATTATCATCCCAAAATATTAACTGCAAATCTTAGGTTTACTCTCATTATAACGCATTCTTGAATTAAGATTACAAAACAATTAAAGATGCCATGGATTCAAACTGATTAAAATAATTAGGAACGTGGGAAGTTTAGTACGGAGTCACTCTGTCTCACGTTCTGACCATTGCTTTTCGCATTGCTATTATTCCCCTCCAAGCCTGCCGTAAGGAACTTCGTTTAAAAAAATCATGGTCACCATAGTAGTTTGATTGACTAATTATGTTATTTAAGTAACCATAGCAACCATTACAATACAAAATGTCAAGATGACACTTAACTGGGCTACCATAAGAAATAAAAGAAATAAGCAAAATAATAATTTATGTTTTCTTTTTGAATTGGAAATATATTTAAATAAATAAATTCAATTACAATTTCTAGACATACAATTGTCAAAATAATATTAAAAAGACATTTTTTTTCGATGAAATTTTTGATCAGCCCAAATTTTTAATAAAATACATTTTTAAGCTGGCAAGATAAAAGAACGAGACACACTTCTTACATATTGCTATCCCGCTCGGCTCGGATCAGCATCTGTGTAATGCCCATTAGAATATAATACTTAATGCGTTGAGTTAGTGTTCACTTTCGTAAATACATTTTTTCCGAGTAAGCCATCCTGTTATTATACTACATCCATGCCCTAATGACACTACTACCGCCATCTATCAAAGCTTCTTGTATTACAGCGCATAATTCAACATTGTATAATTTAATAATACATTTACTACTGAAGCGTTTAGAAATCAGAATTTAGTTATTATATTTTTTATTTATACGTAATTAAAAAAATATAAGACATCAATTTTCACCTATTCCTGAAAGGGCTTTTTTCCTGCAATTGTTGATATGTCTTTTTTCTCCAAACCCATCCCATATATAATTAGAATCCATTAAAAGGCAGCGGCTTTAGAGCGGATATTGGGCGTATAAAAGTTAATAAAACATTATTCAAAACTGTCTTGTGTTGTCCAATATGTTTGTTCCATGTAGGTAACTAGTTGTCATAAACTGTAAGCTGCGGGGCGGTGAAGCTATTTCAGTTTTATCGATTTAAAAGTAAACTTACATGACATTTATATTCTATTTTACTAGCGTGTAATGTGGATGTTTATTTTTATAATTATCGGTTTAAATTAATAATGGAATATACACGTTGAATATGTCGACGGCTTGTTAAATATGTTAGTTTGATATCTTTTGATTAGCGATGTCGGAGATATTGGTATATTTTGTTATTATATATTCTACGTTGTTTATTATCGATACACATACGCATGCATGCATTTTATGTATGAAAATATAACCTTAGAACTAAGGGCGTTACATTATAAAATATAATATGTAAAATACAAGCTTATCATATTATTAAAGTTCTCTATATCATTTAATCATTTAAATAATGTCATTTATAAACTTCTTAAAATAAAACAATATAATATCATAAAACATATCAAATAAATAAAACATATCTAAAAAAATTCAACTTTTTAATATCAATTATCACCTTAGATAAAAAAGCCATCTATCATCTAAGATAAAGTATGTGGTCAAGCTTATTTACGCACAAACACTAAGATACATTATGAACTTCGTCAAAAAAACACAAGTAACACCCGCATTGTATTATGTAACATAATGCATATACCTAAGTAAACGTAGGTTAATGAAAAGGAAGCCTGTAAGCGGGTCACAAGTGATACAGGTTAAATGACTGAGTTAATCCAATAAGAAAAGTACAAACAGTGAGTGCCCTTACTTCCGCTCCGAAGACCCACAAGCACGCTCACTTGACTTACCCCACTGTCTTACTGCCACTCATGTGATTCAACAACCAACCGTGACATAACCTACATACAAAACGTATTTAATGCTCATAAACGAATATACAGTTTTTATGATGTGTGAATGAGACTTTGAAGATAATAAGTAACAAAATCGCTTTTAACACAAATACATTTAATTCGAATTCCATTCAAATTGAAATGGAATATATTAAAATATGTTTTAAAAAAGGAATATAATTAATCAATATTAGCTATAATCTATATCATTCAGAGTTTGTCATAACGAGTCCAAAAATCATGTGTGATTGAAAGAGTTATTATTTAGTCCTCAATAGGATGATCTTTGGATAAGATACATTGGATTTTTTTATAGCATAGAAGGGCAAACGAACAGTCGAAGCCTTTTGGCGACTATAGACGCCCATAAACATCCACATAACCAGAGGTTGTGCAGATGCGTTGCCCTCCGTATTAACTATCCCCCAATGGGCCACCGGAAACTCACAAACCCCACGAAACGTGACAGCATAACTGCCACTTTCCGCCGGTATATGAGCGAGGGGTACCACCCCGGTCGTGCTGGCCCAATTCTCCTGCAAAGCAGCATGACACTACCTCTTTCTAAATACAATCTACAATCACATATTATGTCCAGTTCCAAATTATCTCCCTCACTATACGACTTTTATATATAGGAGGGATGCGCTGTTACGCGTTCTAGGTATACAACCTAGAACGCGTAACAGAACAAGTACCACCATCCTTATTGTCCGTTCCGATAAAACAGCTTTGCTGTGTTTCGGAGAGAAGGAGAAGACAGCCAGTGCAATTACTGTGACTGAGATTTAACATCTTATGTCTCAGGATAGGTACAGACAGACAGACGGACAGACACATATTAAATAAGTTCCCTGGCCTAGTTCCAGTGAAACTAAATTATGTTCATGAGTGACATCGACTACTTACTATAAGGTCAACCTAATGGTAAGTAGTAGACATGGTGACATAACATAAATAAATATCATTTGTGTTGTTTTGTTTCTATATATTATATACTTAGCGCATTGTACTGTTGTGCGATTGTAATTACACAAAGCGGCACCTCCGGTATTTGAAAGGAATTAACCCTCAACGAAACACTTAAGTATCGTAAGAAGTATTCCCTCATCCAAGAAAAGTTTAATGAAAACAAAGTGTCAGAGTAATTGAGAAACAATTCAACGATCACGCATGAGTTGGCGCAACACTAATATAAGCGATTGTTTTAAAAACATAATTAATTTCTTGGAACCCTCGTCCAACCTAACGGAACATTTAATATCGAGCACTCATAATTATTCCTTTTACATTCAAACCCTTTTTCATTGAACAACTTTTTATTTTTTAATACTCGAGAATACTTTGTTGCAAGTTTTGTCTCCCGAGCAGACTTATTAAATTGGGATTCAGAAAAGGCTTCTTTGTTATAAAAATTGTTCAATTTAAATTTTCGCGATGCGCGGTTGTCTTTGTTGTACTTATTTTCTAACCTTACTAAGGTTAAACGTTCTGAATTGTTTCGTCAGTTTTTTATTTTGTATTATTTTTGTCTGCAGATCTGGTATTTGGGAGAATTGTAGAGCAGCATATGAAGACATCGTCAAGCACCTTGAAAGGTAAAGAAAATACTTTTTTTTTGGTTTTTTTATTATTATTTTTTCGTTATTCTAATCTCGAAGATACTTACCCCTGATTATATATAAAAAGATCAAGAAAAAAAAACTAAATTTGAAGTACTTATATTTTTAGTGTTAGAATAGCAGAAGCCAATGTAGAGTTAAAATCGCCCTAAATTTAAATGGCATGCAGATATCACGGGGGAGTGTGAAATTAGAGAAGACAATTAGATCACTGGATCGGATGTATTTTTAACAAATGATCCGTCCGCCCAGCATGCGGGGCGCGGGGTGTTGTGCGCGGGCGGGGAGGAGGGGGGGGGGACAATTCATCAAACTCATTCAGGGCTAATCTCGATGCTAGGAAAATGCGGCTCTCATGTAAATTGGGCCGAATCGAGGGCCAATGGTGAGGGGAAAAACGCTTTTCTTTTCTTGTTTAATGGATGGTGATTGATCGGCGAGCTTGAACGATACTCGCGGTTTTGACTTCATTTTCGAGTGCTTATTGATTGTTTCAAATCGGTTTGATTATAAGTGTTTCATGGATATAAAATAATTTACTTTTTAATTTTTATATTAAATATTCTTTTATCGTAATTTTGCTAGTAATCACACTATCTGTTTTATATCATACCCTTCTATATCATAATTTGCTAAAATAATAATAAAAAAAAAAACGAAAAAAAATTTTTTTTAAATTCTTGATAAAGTAAAGCGGTCTATCTATCTGTGCAATGACACCTTTTGCACGCACATTTGCAATTTATGCCCATCTTTGCGTCTGTGAGAAGAGACTATTACCATCATCATCATCTTCATCCTTAAGCCGTCCACTGCTGAACATTGCCTCAATTGGCTCAATGAAAAAATCTCTTGTCACTCGTATCTAAAATGGACCGGCCACTGCACAGAGATCGTTTTACCACCTTGTTAACGGCCGACTAATACTTCGTCTAGTTAAACGCGGTCTTCACCTTGAACCTTATTGGCCCATTGGCTTATTATTTTCTTGATATCGGTAATTTTAATTCTCAGCCGAATGTCTTCAACGCGTCATAGCACTACGGATCTATTCTCTCACTTCATCACATTAACTAAATCTCTTTACACCAGTTTTAAATTTAGAAGCCCGATTAAGCCCCCTAGATCAACACGGGTAGAAAACATTGAATACTTACATATTTAAACTCCGCGGCATAGACAACGTGAGAATATGATTAAGCTTCCACGTTACATCCAACATCTAATAAGATATAATATAGATAAGGAATAGAGTTGTAGGGGGTGACGAACTGAGTGCTACTGTATATAAACTTTTATTAAATAGGTGGTGTTAATGAATAGTGTCTATTTAAATACACACGTCGGGACGAAGCTGAGGGCCGGCGGGTAGAATTACAGTGGACGGCGCGCCGTGTACCGATGTGTCACTGTCAGCCCACGATAGCCCCAACAGTATGGGATTAAGGCTTTTTTAAAGAAATTACTTTGTAATTTTTCGAATGAAACATTTTTTGGGTGATGCTAATGATGAATTGCATATTGATTTGTTTATCTTAAATATTATATTTCATGGATTTCATTGTTGTACAAAATTCTCGTATTCATTGCTTTCAGGGCGGGGGGATGTTTATGTCTTGAATTCCATTTTCAAGATATTATAGGTAAAGTTACATATAAAATAATAATATCGAACATTGCATATATACGTAAATAGAAATAAAAAGTTTTGATGCTACCGATTTATTTTTTATAATTTTTATTTACAAAAAAAAACTGTAAATATCAGTAAAAAGTTTTTACATCATATTCTAGTAAATAAAGTACGCAAACACTTATTAACAACGAAGCTCTCTTATAAGAACGTAAAGCAATAGTGTGTCCTTGATCTTACGTAGACCCCGAAGTCGGTTTCCTTGGATTGTATCTCTCGTCAGATTCGCGCATGCGTGAACCGGTTTTCAATTCTAACACCAATTAATTGACAGGATTATCTCTGATTTAATATAATTTGTAAAGACTCTTTGTTTTGCGATCTTCGCGGAGGACTCATTTTTATAATCTGCCAAAACACTGGTGTGTTTAAGCATCATGTACGGATGACTCGTAAACTTTATTTATTTATTAGTATATTAACTACGTATTGACATACTGATCGTATTTATAAATTTAGTTTAACACGTATGATCATAAAAAAGAACACTCTAAGATTATCTCTAAATGTACAAATGTAGGTGAATTAAGTAGGCTTTTATAATGTACTACTAGCGTCCCACGGTTTCACCCGCGTACTTCCCATTCCCTTGATATTACGGGGATTATAGCTTATGTGTTATTATGTTGTATAAGCTATATTATTGTAAAGTTTCATAAAAATCCATTCAGTAGTTTTTACGTGAAAAAGCAACAAACATCCATACTTACAAAGTTTCGCGTATATAATATTAGTAGGATAATAGGACATACCATTATAATAAAACATTTATGGATTTAATTTGATTTTCTTTACATGCGCTACGTGTCGGGTACTTCACAGCAACCATGGTCAGAGGAGGGAATCGGTTATCGATAATTCTACAAAACTAGGGGAGAAATTCGTGAAAAACCTTTCAAATCGCTATCAGATTTTTAGCTAGCATTTGGAGGTATCAATAAATCAAACGATTACTCAATTAACAGTCAACAAATCGTTGGGATCTATGCATTCGTCCGGTTTAATTCCGTTTCGGATCGAATTAGCTGCGATTAATAGCCGTGCGGCGGGTTAAGCCGCCTCGGAGGGTATACGCCAGGATCGGCACACATCGCTCTGACGTCGCTCGTTATTCATCCTACCCCTTGCTACGGAAAGATAGCTTTATTTGTTGACCCTTAATAGTATTAAACTTATTTAAAACAGTCCTCCCGTGACCATGGTTGCTGTAAAGCATCCGAAACGTCCGGCGTGTGAACTTAATAAGGTCCGATAAAATCCGTAATAGTTGTTTTATTATAATTGTTTAAAATTTTTTTTTAATCAAGTCTTTGTTCGAAAGAAAAGTTTTTGAAGGAGGCTTTGTGAGAAAGAAATAAAAAAGAACCTTTACCAGTAGTTGAATATGGGTTGCAAAAATAAGGGTCATTGTTCCTATTAATTATTATCTTTTCATACTTTTAAGTCCAGAAATAAGAAAAATTCATACAAACTTAACCCCTTAGAGACTGACCAGACTTAGAGGCTTAATTTATATGTAAATACCTTTCTTTGTACTCACTTGCATCATGATACAGAATGTTGAAAGCTGAATGAAATACATGTACAGAAAAAACAAATTTCGAGTTTCTTGGTACATTATCCAATCCAGTACAGTGTTTCTGAAGTTAGTGAAGTAATTGGTACATTTCGAATTAAAATAGTATTAATAAACGAGCTGTTTTACCTGAAATACTCAGTAACAGATTATAGTAAGTTAAATATTACCACCATATATTATATATACCTACCACTAACATAAAATTACCTGGATGTTCTCTTTATTTGAGTATGCTGCTACTTTATATAAAATTTATTGAATGTATCCAATCATTATGTAATATAAAACTTAGAGAATCGCTAACGTAACATTTGTGTGATTGAATCCTCAATCATTAATTTGAAAGAAGATCAAACGAAGACCGAGGGTGATATTTATCAAGGATATTGCGAATTATTTTAATCAAATCAAATTCCCTTCGTTGTAAACAAATGCTTTTGATTAATGAGACGCGCGACAGAGCTTCATCGTTGTGATAAAACACCCGAGGAAAAGGCGAAATTAATGGTCATAAAATGAACTCTTGTATTTGTGAGATAAAGTATGAATATCTCACAAAAGACGAAGGCTCTTTTTCTAATTTGAAAGATGATTATCATACGATTTGTCTATTTATCATAGTGATTGGAAAATGTAATCAGCTGCATGCTTTACTTGATTGGTGTTGATTTGAAATTAGCTAATGCTAAACAGTGGCAGTGGGTAGATCTCACACCAAGGAGAATGGATAGATATGGATAGCTGATGGAACAATGAAGTTCAGGAGTGGAGGCTTCATGTAGGTTGATGTAGTGTTGGTCGGCCAATAAACAGGTAGAAAGACGATCTCCGTGCAGTGGCCGGTCCGTGTTGGATGCCAGTGGCAAAGGGATCGGTCATCTTGGCGTTCATTGAAGGAGGCCTAGGATCAGCAGTGGACGCAGAAAGGCCACTGATGACGATGATGATAATGAATGCTAAACACTGTAGGTACGCATGAATACTACGATTTTCAACTTGATAGGGTTATTAGGAAATAATGCAAAAATTCCGCAATTTCCTATTTTCTTTTTATCGATTTTTTTTTACCAATGGCTACTAAAGGAAAGCTATCTAAGAAGATGTAGTTAAAATAAGATAAAGCTTCATCAAGCAAGATATAGATTAATAGTGGGTGCTAAGGTGATGTGATATATGTATATGTAATATATGATGTACCCACATCAATGAAGTTACACCGAGAGTTTACAGCATTGAATGCTCAGCTTTCGGTTGAGATATTCAGATTATCATGGCGCTAAGTCATTATTAGAAGCGACTTTTGATTTTCACTTGGCTAATATGCGTAGGGCGTTGTTTAAAGGGTGCCGAGTCATGAGTCGTCAGCCCTCGGAATACCTCCCGAGTTTGTCATCGGTGCGGTCGTCCTGGCATTTTATGTCGCTCTTTGTACCTTGCCCTTTTATAGTCGGAACTATTCGGATAGTTCCGACACTAAACCAAAATATTTATTACGTTTGCTTTGATACCTGTGCATTTGTAAAGTTCTAAATACAAGAGAATTTATGTAAGGTACATATTTATGAAAGATAACATAATAGTGTATGTCTTTATGTATGCAAAACACATACATGTTTTGTCGTAAAACTTTTAGTGAGTACTTAGTTCTTATAAATTAGAAAACATTAATATGACTTATTTTTTTTTTAGCAATATAGTTTATATTATGATTAATATAAACTATATTGCTAAGAGATATTATATATTTTCACATCGTAAAGCATTTTCTTGTTAATCGATTTGTTAGTGAGTTAAGTAAATTAAATTATATTTAAACAAACTCAAAATGAACGACGATGGTCCAGGGGCTCAGCCTCTTGACTGAGAGGGTCCAGGTTCGATTCTGACCCCCTGTGGTGCCTTAAAATGGGGTTTTCCTCCTCGCCTGATTTCGAGGAGAAGACCCGTGCCATACAGTTGGACATACATCTATGGGTTACTACTTTATTTTTTCTTACTTATTGAACTTACAATGTAAAAATCAACTATTAATATTTTGAGTAAACATTTTAGTTTAGCTTGAAAGTACCTATATAATCTTATGACATTTAAGAGATGATAAATAAAAACAGAATATCACACAAAATGAAGATCATTAGCAGAACAAAATGATAGCATGAACATTTTATAACCGAGGTGCGTCTAACAATGTTTAGCGTAAGTTGCAACGTCAGCTTATATTAATCTGGATCCGGTGCCTGACAGCACAAGTCAAATTTCTCATCAAAATAAGAATTAATGGCGAACAGCATTAATCATTAGCTGGCAAACGGCACGAGGTGTCTGTATCCCATTATTTTGCATTACTAATGATATGTACACAGCGATAAGGGACGCTTTATAAAAACCTCCGAGGTTTTATGTCTCATCGATTTACAATAATATGGTTATTAATGTTATGATCTCGGAGCGTGCTCAATTTGTGTAAAACTACGAAAGACTATCACTAAATTTATTTCACATACGCCATTTTAAAATGTCTTAATATACCTAGTTAGTGAATAAATATGCTGGTGCATATCTCAAAAACATTTTTCTTAAAATAATTGAACAAAATATTTCTAAAAACGTGCTAGGAACAAGGTGTGAAAATATGATCGAGCAAACAATCAATTAGCTGCCTTCACTCAGTAATTTTTAATAACTCCGATATACTAATCACTTCCTCCTTAGAGGGCGGGATGGTTCTATTTCTAGAAGTTGGCAACTCTGTCATTGACAGAAGATGTCACTTTTTCTTTAATTACGCGGCGGCCTCATTCCTTCGCGCCCTATTAGTACACATCAATCAATGTTGCCAATACCTATTTTTTACCCCGCTACTCGAATGTTTTTCCTTTCGTACGTTTTTGTTTACGGAGATTTTTTAAGTGGGGAATAATTTGATGAGGTCCGCCACCCGACTGTGTTGGATGCGAGCGGCGCTCATTTGTCATCGTCTTGTCATTTCTGCGTTTCTTTCGATCAGTTGTATAGGCAAAGTAATTATGTAAGTTTTTGGTTGACTTTTTCATTTAGTATTTAATAACGTCTATTGATATCAAAAAATGAGTTTAAAAATGACGTTTTTATAAAAACTTTATGCGCTGTCCGTATTTTTGGACGTTATATCTTAATTAACGCATTCGGAAACGGCTAAAAACTATGAATACGAAATTAACGTGTCATGTTAATGCCGACATTGATGGGGTAAATCAAATATGTGAATCCACAGATCAAAAGAATTCATTACAGTGTGTAAATCACAATTTGCATGTGGCGCGCGGCGCGCGGCGATCATGAATATGCATCTCGGACGCTTGCGCTTCACATTCTATGCTGCATTTAGATGTCCTGGCTAGGTTTTCGGGTAAATTTTGCCTATATGAATAAATTCCTTATGGCCTTACAACTATATCCTTGAAAATATTACTTAAAATGAATTAATATTAATTAAAATTACTTAATTGATTAAAACGAATATGAATAAATATTAATATGATTTTGAATCGATCAATTTATCGTTAAATCTTGTAATACCGACGATCACTTCATTAGAAAGTAAATCTGTGCTTATTTGTTTTTATTCTTTTTAATGTTAGTTGCATAGGCTAACTGGCAGACCTGCCTTGTACGTTGTCCATGAACATAAACTAGATTACCCGGAAACAGTCCTCTCATTTATGTATTGCTAAGTCTCGGTGCCAGTAATTCCTTAAGTACACTGTCTGTTTTGACTTTTTCTCCAAAACACAGCAAGATGGTTGTACCCATGCAGCCGAAAGCGAGGCCCAGCCCATCCTTCCCACCGGCCACAAAGAAATATAGCAAAATATCGCTACATATAGTAATTATGAAAATTGTAAAAATCTAATCATAATCATGAAATAAGAGTCAAGTCGAATATCGCGTTAAAACGGGCTCTTCGTCACCCGGAACCGCTGACTGAGCATCCACCGGACACTTGCCATTCCGTTCGCTTCCTGACCTTTTCCCGGTTTGTTATGCAAATCTCAGCTCCCGAGGGAATGGAATAACGAATAAAAAGTATCTGACTGTTTACATGCTGACTGCGCGGGTGTGAGTGTGAGTACGCATACGTCGGCTAATAATACCCTCGTACTTTATGACGTATGAAATACAGGAGACGAGAGGTGATTGGAAAATGTTTCTGGTCATCTTTGTCATTGCCCGCTTTTTTTCCACGTCGGTATATATTTTAAAGTATAGATACAAATATATAGGCAAATTTGCCTAAAAGGAGTCCCCGGCATTGTAGTTCTATGAAAATTGCCGATACAGATAATAAAGTTATTTTTCTTTTTTAATATACTAATTTGACGACCTCTGTGGGTTTATGGTTAGCACGTTGAAGCGCAAGCCCGGAGGTAGCGGATTCGAACAAAGTTCGCAAAGTTTATGTGTTCCTGGGTCATGGATGTTTATTAAATATGTGTATTATATATTAAAAATCTTAAATATAAGTATTAATATAAAAAGTATTAAATATATTATGTTAGTATTTCCGTTGTCTGGTACCCGTAACACAAATCTCTTCGAGAACATACCACGGGACCAGATTGACGTGGTGTAATAAGCGTCCATAGATATTATTATTATTAGTACTAATTCTTGTTTAAAGTAACCTACCACAAAACTTTTCAGTCGGCAAAAAACCTAGTGCTATTAAATAAAGTATTTTTTGTATTTTTTTATATTAATTTTAAAATTTCTTTTAAATACTTTGGAAATATGAGACTCGATAATCGAATCATGAAATTATGAAAATGAAGTTCCCGGTGAAATACGGTCCCAGTATTAATAATTGATTGAACATAAGTAAGGGTCATCAGACGTAGTGAACCATCGAATGGCTAAATAACCGCACTCAACCCTACGCGGGCCCACAAATCAAATGTTTTGATAGCGCCGCGGTATAACGAGACAATTTGATTGCGGACATATCCGCGGCAAATTGCTTCTAAATTATATTTTCTGTTTACTTTCTGCCAAACTCCCTGTACTGTATCACGCTTAGAACAGATGGCCATGTTTCTATTACCTCCATTGTTATCGGTCAAAACAAATATGTTAGGCTTTTAGGGTCATAATGAATGTTTGTCTTACTTATGATAGACCTGTATATAGGAATGCGTTGTATCCAAAGGTAGAAAATAAATTGAAAACTTGGATTTAAAAATATTTTGTAATATTGGGTGGTAGCTTTAAGAATAGTATATCTTCGGTATTTACTCTTGTAAAAAAGGATTTAAAAAAAAATGCTCACTTAAAATTATTAAAACTTAAAATATTAAATTTACTAATACAATAAAAGGAAATATTCAGCAAGTGCTAATTAGGTATTTCTCATTTAATACCAAGTATCTACTAAGTATCTTTAAAATAAACATTATAATCAACACTAATGCTATATGAAGTAGATCTTCATATAGCATTAGTGTTGAATAAGTAAATAATAAGAGTCGTACAAGCGGATTAATTAAATTTAGTTTATCTAAAGGACTGTGTTCATATTATCAAAATTCTGAACAATACCATGATCGATGCGCCCACATATCAAACGAGCTCTCTAAGATAAATCGTGACAGAAACGTATTCCTTTGTTAGATATCGTGTAACAAGTATTGGTCACATCTTTTGATTAGCTTTTTTGCTTTATACATCTTATCTTAGTTCAAATTTTAAATAAATAAAAATGTCTGTTACAGTTTAAAAACCATAGATAAGTGATAAAGCCGATCATTATTCATTTGACTGCTTCGTGTGCATTTAGCGGTTACATACAATACAGAAATTCAACCGATACATATGAGATGCAATTAGACGAGTTGAACTCAAGTTACTAAGAGATAGGGAAGCTTTGTCGCATCGCATTAAACGAGAAATAGGACTGTATGCGTGCCGATAGATGCCAATATTTTGCGGTTGTATGCGCGAAGCCACATTTGTGCATTCAGCGATAAATGGCCATCTAGAATTACGAACAGAAATAGAGAAGTTATAAACATGAGATAATAATGAAATGTTATAAACGTTCCCTAAAGGTATTACAATGAAATTTAACATTATCAAAAACATTCCCATTACGGATAACGGTAATGCCCCTAAAAAGTCGGGGACTACGATTCGTAGGAGCAATTTTGCATAATTATCTAACATTGTACCGGGAGACGGGCGTCGCACTGGCGCTTAAATCCTAATAACATCGCATGGACCCGATCAGAATCTCGTTACGCTACTGTAATCTTCCGTGAGCAAACAACAAATTTCGGTGCTTTCCTGCATCATTCGTAAATCTATATATTATATCCTATTCATTTAACAGACTGATTACTATATAGACTTTAAATTGATTGATTATAATAATACAATATAATAAAAAATTATAATTAAACAGGAAAATAATAATATATTTTTACTAATAATTTGCATTCTGTATTGCCTAAAGGCAACTTCGCCCTTTTTATAGCTAATTATTCATAATAATTGATGTACCCCAGGACGTGCGGTGAAGCACAAAATACAAATTTTAGCATCAGTGTATATACAATGTTGTATAATTATAACAATTTAAATGACAATACCATTAAAATATTTGAGCATCCCCAAAAATCGTCTATCTTCCAGATTTTGTAATGACAACTTAAATCTTCTCACGTACTTCTAATAACGTAATGAGCTCCAAAGCTCCGAAGACATATTTTATTTTCTTCCGACACATTTTATATTTCATTTCACGTTTCATAAGCGAAATTTGCTTGTCCCTCTTTGCATTTGGCAAGCGTAATGCCTCGGTCGCTTAGTGCACTTTTATTACGGTATTAAGTGACGTAATTTTTTCCATATTATATTATTCAAATTTAAATAACTGTCTCCGGTTTCCCTCACAAGGTCTACCGATTGCTGTTGTCGCCCCCTTGAATCTGCTTGTTTTTGCTAAGAGTTTTTTTACAATACAAAGTGCAGTGGAGTAGGCAGTTGAAGTTTGTGATTTATATTTATCATACACTTTGTAATGCTGAGAAACATGTTAAAAAACACATGTTTTTTGTAAGTTAAAGTAAAGTTTTGTAAAATTACTAATAATTCTGAAGGGTATAAGTTCTTATGGGCCTAACATATATTTAGTGATAACTATAGATTATAATCCTGGATATAGCATTATATTAAGTAACATGATTTTGAGAATTAAACACGTAAAAATTTAAAGTTTAAAAAAAATATGAATTTACTAAAAAAAATACTTTGTCTAGTGTAATAAATACCTATAAGTACAATAAAATTTTTAACAAAAAATATAAATATCATCTCTATGGTATACGATAAATATTTAAACAAAAAATATAAATATCGTCTCTATGGCTGTATTGTTTAAGAACTGAAGAAGTTTGAAGGCTGCAATTTTTACAAATGACATTGCGACGTTTACGCGAAGGGTGCGGCCGCCGACAAGTCATCATGTTACTACTTTCCTATTATTTTTGCATTTTGCCCTACTCCTCCCGCCCTAACTGTTATTCGTTTCGATCTACTGTCATAACTTTGTTTTATTTCCCTATGACCTTATTTTTGTACAAGTAAAACGTGTGATAAAACATCTTAAATTAAAATTTTATAAGATTCGAGTACTTTTATATTTTTAATAAACAAAAAGAATGTATTTTAAAAATATCTCATTATTACAACCACAGATTTATATATTTTTTTAATTATTTTATTTATCAATCTGTGATTATAACACATAAATATTAACGAAAAGCAGTATCACGTTAGAGCATAGCAGGATTACATTTTATACGGGAACAAATGCATATAATATTATGACTATCAACTAAAAAAGTTTTCTTTAAAAGTTTTAATAAAATTTCCACTTCGAAATTATAATATTTTATAACTTTCAAATATTTGAAATCATCAAGAATTATACATAATCATAGTAGATTAAAAATATTTATGAAGATACAAGAATGGTATACATAATCATTTATAAACGTAGCTCAAACCTTGTGCTCCTTTATTTTCTTCATAATTTATTCCATTTCTCCCCCATACATTGGCATCGGCCGCTGATATTTTTTATTCGATTAGTAAACCCCTAAGGTGTTTTTAGCCTTTTTTCGCTCGATTTTCTTCGAAGCTTTGTTGACTGTTACGGGAGGGTTGCAATGCTCATTTCTTGTGGATGAACTTGCTTATTTATCTTTTGTGATTTCTATCTACTACAATGAACCGTATTAAAATGCTACGGAAAAATTAGTTAAAGTAGCTAAATAATTTTTTCATATTATTTTTGAGAAATTTATATTTTTGTTAATAATTTATTATTTATATGCAAAACTTTTGGGACTTATTTCTGTGCGATAAAATTACAATATGTCCTTAAAGGACTGGCGAATACCAATTGGCTTGTGATTAATGATATCTACCAATGATTATCGAAAAAAAAGATTAATCTTCTTTTTCAAAAGTTACAAAGTTTTTAAAATAATTGGTAACAGTAAAAATATTTTTTTTATCAAGTGCATACAAATACAAATCCAGGCTCTTGTACTACCAGATAAAATGAATATCCCTTGATAGGACAGAATACCAAATGCTGACCTCCAAACTTTGGTATGAAGATGGCACCCCATGATGATGATACTAATACAACGTAAGAAAAACAACCCTTCAAACAAAACTTAAAACAATCGAGAGATATTCGAACGTTCACTTTTCCACCCTTTCTTACAAATATAACAAAACAGACAATAGTACAAAGTTAGCTAATTAATGAACGATTACCGCAAATTAGTTAGACGTCACCCGTTTGGGTGGATCAATTGTAAAGTCGTAAGCGGCGCACCATCTCAGACCGCACTACTTACACACTCGATTTGTGAGCAGAGGATGGGGAAACGAAACTTTTTGATGGATCGGACGGAGTTTGTTTTGCATGTGAGTGATATGTCTGAAATAATAAATGTTGAGGCGTTGACGCTTCCCCAATCTCCCCCGCGAGGGTGAGCTAAAACGATTTTTGATTTGGGTGTCAAGCAAATGTTTTACGCTATGACGCTCGTATTTGATTTTCTTAATCGATTCCCGTAATAATATCGTCCGCATAACTATAATGTATCGTTAGTTTTAGCGCGTTGTAAATTGACAACACTGTTACCGAGTGCTTTGTTTAATACTTACTCTAATCAGATTATGCATACAAGAATGGTTCGGACCGTTCGACGCTGCGGCATTAGGCTGTATGAACGGTTCAGAATTAACTAATCAGCGTACATTGGCTTCGTTGGTAGATTGCATCGCATTGTCCGAGCTCGTGGCCCCGGAATATCAGTTTAGGCCACTGGCCACCCTGTAATGGCAATGGTTAACGTTAACTTAGTTAACCTTCATAATTATGTTATTAAACATTTGCATATCCACTTGGTGTTATCGTGATACGCATGTGCGGACTAGATTTTCTATTTACAGACTTGGTATAGCTATGAGCAGTACTTACGATGTCCACTTTAATAATGTATTTACCGGTGATGGTAATTTGTAAATATAGATTTATAGTAATGGTTGTGACATGACTCTCAATTACTCGTCGCGAATCAGAATTTACAAAAAGATATAGTTTTTTTTTTAACATTACTTGTGAGTTGTGATATTACTTACCTTTTTCTCACGACACTGATTCTTCAGAAATTTGTAACACTTTTTTATCAGAATAAATATTAATAATAAGGATTTATATTTTTCTTATAAATCTTGTTTGCATCTAAAAGAACGCAAATATTATATTTAATTTTGGAATTGAAATCAATACTTAGAGATAGGAAATTGGAAATTATCGGCTAACTAATCACGCCAAAGTTTGTAAGTTTGTGAGATTGTAGAGGGTAATCTCCGGATCTACTGAACCCATTTTGAAAAAATATCTTACCAATAGAAGGCTTAGTTATTTGTGAGTAATAAAGGCTATTACTAATCGCAGGTGGAAAACATTGTGAAGAAACCTGCGTGCCTGATTAGATTGAAAGTCTCTAAGGGTGTGTGTCAAGTTGACCAACCCGTATTGAGCATCGGTTAACTAGGCCCAATATCTCCCCTATTTCAAGGAGAAGAGCTGCATAGCTGGGCATCCAGCTGAAGGACATAACATAAGAGTTGCTACTTTACCTTTTTTTTAGTCTATATCTTATCCCCAAACTCTGGAATGTAATGTGGAACCGCGGGGCGCTGCTAGTAATTGATGTAATTGCAACTGTATTTGCAACTGTTAAGCTGATGATGATGATGGATACAGCTGTCTTTTATTTTCGCTTGTTGATTAGGTGTTACTCTTATTAGGAATAACGATCTTAACGAGCTAAAAAAAAGTGAAAAAAACAATGTAGGAACGTTTTTAATTTGACCCGTCATCGATCACCCTAAGTGTTATAATGACAAAAGAAAAACGAAGGAAGTGGAAATAATTTATTACTTTATTGATACAGGCGCTATCTTTTGTCCGATCTAGCTGCGATGATTTGATCATTTCTTTTTAATTCGTTCAGGATATGAAACCACGATATTTGAACACATTCGATAAGAATACGAGACTTGAAAACCAATATCCGCATATTGATTGAATAATTAATCAGCTCATGAATTATTTAGCTCTTCCAAGTTATAATTATTTATTTCCGGACTGACAAAACATAAAGAGATTTAGAAAATAATAAATAGTGAATAAAAATTTAAAAAACCACGCTTTGAAAGCTGGAATAATGTTATCGAATTAGTGTATTGTTATCGATCCTTGATAGACCTACAAAGTTTTAACGAAATTTGGCAATTTAAAGTGGGTTAAAATAGCGATTAAAGGAGTCTGTTACAAGCATACAAACATGCAAAGAGGTGAAGTTGATTTGATTTGAAGAGGTAAAGCGTGTAAAAACGTACTCGTAAGCCTGGTGTCTGTCCTAACATCAGATTGACTACTCTACATGAAACTATACTATATTATATAAAATTATAGTCCGCGCCTGCACTTGCATTGTGTCTAGATATATATTATATTATATTACCGTCCTTAGTTAATTGGAAATTGTGTGTCATAAAACTACTTTTATGCCACTAGTGTCGTAATATAAATTAAGCATACACAATAGTAAAGCGAAGGGTGAGAAAGCATTGTTTCCGGTAACAGTACAAAGAGTAATTATCATATGGGAATATATTAGAAATATCTAGGTAATATTATTTATAATAACAGTTCTAGAAAAGTTTCGCATAAAATCCAGAGTAGAGCGTAAATAAAAAATACATAATAATACGAAAGAGTTCTATCAAAGTATGTAGATTTAAAATTCATAGAGTTCTCAGTTGAAAATGTTTACAAAAAGATATAAAGAATTATTTACATATTAATAAGAGTAGGAAATGAAAAATATATTAAATTCAAACGGAGTTCCGTGACTCGTCGGTGAAGTACCAAACGGCTCCATTGCGGGGGCTTAGCGTAGAGTACTTATTTGTAGAAACATTTATAGACGAAAAAACGTATTTCGTGATATAACATCCACAACTCATCATTTTATTTCCAAAAATTAATCGAGAATTTAATCAAACTTGTTTTACGTATTTTAAGAATTTTAAACATTACTTTATTTAAGGATTTTAAAATAAAGTAATTAAGTATTAAAAATTAAAGTAATAATTTAAAAAATAATTAAAACTCAGATATTATTTTTAACTAAATCTTTAAAAGTTGTTCTTATGATTATTTTTAATAGTAATTCACATGTTTCCAACCTTTAATTAATTATTACAGTAGTTTAAGGAAGCGTCTATTGTTTAAACTAAATATTTTCTTACACTAATCTCTTGAAACAAGATATTATATTTCGGTAACTAGCATCAAAGTTATACTGATAATCTCTGCACTTCATTGCTCTGTAATCCGCAAAAGGGTTCCACGAAAGCTTAAAACAGCCACTTATTATGTATGTTACATTTCACTTTCAGACGTCATTTATATTCAAATGCTCAAAAGGCATTACACGGCAAAAATTGGGCATTAACCCCTTTGAAATGAGTAAAATTGGTTAAAGAAAAGTAATTTTACAAGATTTGATTTAAATAACACTTTAGGCGTTGAGAGGGAGGACTTCATCGCCTACTTTAATATTGTCGGTTTCAATATTCGCTCAATACCGCAATTATAAGCCAGTATCCGTCATTTGAATATAGAACTCTTTTTTTTTTGAATTTATAGACATGACACGTATATTTCTAAGCTTAAATTCCATTAAAAGCGAAATTCCTAGCTCAATTATATTTTAGTATACTAGAATATAATATATAGTATACTGATATACTAAAATATATTCTACCAGTTCTTTAAACATACTTATTTCATTGCGGACTATAGTCGGCTGATGACAATGATCTAGTATAAGTTATATAATTTAAAATAGAAAAATTATACAGTAAATTGCTCACGGGAGTTTCTGCCTAAAAATAGTCGGCCGGAGTCATGAGAAACTTTTCTTTAATCAAATTAAAACGCAAATTAATTCTCTCCCCTGGGCTTCATTTCACTTTTGTACCGTGTTTATATAAACAGCTGTTTTGTAATATTTTGAAAACATCATGAATTATAAAATTTTTTAACAATATGACAAGTGTATTTATTAAATTACATGGCTACATACGTATTTCTTCGTCTTTTTCTATTGTCGACTGGTAGAGAATGCATTAGCATTAAGTCCGCCAATTTACAGATTTTAAATTTGGAACAATAAATTAGTATAAATAAATAAAATGTGTAACAGCTCTATCATCAAGATACATACTACTTTTCTATCGATTATTATTATTAATACACTCATTAGTAGAATGTTATAACTGCTTTGGAAATTTTAATTTCATTTTTATATTTTATGAAATAAAAAGATTAAAGTTAAAATGATTTTTTTTGAAGTTTAACTTTGAAAAATCATTTTAACAACAAATCCCAAAAACATATCCCATAGACAAATGAAAGTACAATATATTAATATTCAAAGATCAATAACTCACAATCAAAGCCTGCGGAATTAGGGTAGCGATACGGATCCGTACAAAATTACACATGCCGTCTTCATTCCACAAAGACTCAGCGGGATCTCATAATATTGTACCTTTTTCTTTTGTTGGTAGCCCTGCGTCTCAGTGGGAAGCACACTTTATGGTTTCAAATGATCAAACTGTTTGTCAGTGGCTTTGTACTGGTTTGTTCGGATTCGTTTTGCGTGGTAGCGTGTCCGATTGTCTGTATTTACGGCTGCTGATTGTATCTGTAACGAGTTGCTGACATATGCCTTGTTACCTATCGTTATTTATCTATTTTTAAAATCTATAATAATTTCATCGTTATTGGATATATTATGTTAAGAGTGTTATGATCTGTATTTTTTCTAATTTAAATTTAAATACGTGTTCGTCAATGTCTATAAGATTTATAGTGTATGGTAATAATAGAAATCGAGACAATTATTTTTGTATTGATGGTCGTGATGAATTACCTTTATAAGTTAAAGTTTATACTTTTGGCACATAAATACTTAGAAAATGCCTAGTTTCCTTATATTATAAATAAGGAAACTAGGCATTCAATTTCTTGTTAATCAAACTGAAACGCAGATAAAATCACTTTTTAAGATTATTTAGATTTACGGATCTTAAATCAACATTTAAAAATTACCTCTAAATGGACTTCTTGAATAACTTATATTTTTGATGTTTGAATAACGAGTTTTGTTTAGGAATTCATACAGTTATAATTAATTGGGCATTACATATCAGTAAACGCAATAATCATTAGATAGACGGGTTTATAAACGCTAATAACAGTACTAAGTTGCGTTACCTTGATTTCACCGTTTAGTTCACAACATGCACTGAACGTAAAATAAGTAAGCCTATTTTACCCGGATACGCGGTAAAGTAACTGATCTGCAGTCGTTAATTGTCAAATTACTTAATATAATAAAAATAAATTGTCACTGTTATTCAACTCAGCTAGGATTAAAAACCCAAATGCTAGACCGACTCTTACACTAATTCTAGTTTTATTTTATTTTAAAGAAGTTAACTCTTTCTATTTTTAGAAAACATTTCGATGCCAAAAAATAGGTACTTATTTACTTCACTAAGGGCCTGTTTCACAATCTCCAGTTAAATTCCTAATAGGCTATCGGCAACATATTTGACAGATAGAGTATGGAGTATCTGTCAAATATGTTGCCGATAGCCTATTGGGAACTTAACTGGAGATTGTGAAACAGGCCCTAAGTTTAGTAAAGTCTAGTTAGTCTAGTAAACACCTTCTTATTGTGTGTTATGTTGTGATTAAAATCATCCTATCTGACAAATGTGTTCAAATTGTACTCTGTGAAAAAATTCAATAAAATCGATTCAATAATTTAAGTGTCCAGGAGAAGCAAAACTAAACTTTTTATAAAGATATTTCGTGAGCATTACTTTTACACAGGGAGCTCAACATAACAGCCTTCCCGACATGATAAAATAATAGCACACGGAAGCGTGTCGCCTGCGGGTGTGTAAGTCTCGAGATGCGAAACCCCCAGACCTTCTGTCATAACTGATATGGCGTTGAAATCGTAGATACAAGTGCTCGATCCAAAAACATGATTATATAATATAAGATAGGAGTAAATTTTTGAAAGTTCATGGCTTACTTTTATTGATTTTAAATACATGGGAGTTTTTTTTTTTTGCAGTGTGGTTATAAGAAAGAGAAAACATTTTGTTACTTTATTGATGAAATTAGGGCGCAGATCCACCACGGTGCACGGAGATACCTAGTTTGTCAAGCTTCGCTTTTCAAGAAAATGTATGTGATTGTCTCCACTGCATTGCCACGCTATGCGTTAATTGTCATTTTTTAACATTTCAACAGAAGCGCGTAAGCTCGTCGTCGTGCGTGCGCCGCGGTTTTTGCAATGCAATCATATTTGCACACCTACAGGAAGACATGGAATGTGTATTGAAGTTTACTCCTTAAAAATCGATTTTCATAATATAAGGTCGGGGTATGAAAGTCTAAGGGAGTAAAAACAAACTACGATGTTACATTATATCACACGAAGCGTTTTGCATCAAATTATTGTTGTTTATGTTTTTATGGTTTTGTTATGTATTTTATCGAAATCATTGTACTATATATAATAAAAATGAATGTATTATAAAAATGCATTTATTTGCCTTTATTCACTTATCCATTTATTTTATACACACTTTTTTTTTCTTTTTTTAAACAACTTCAAGGAAGCCGTTTCTCAATTCGACCGTATATATGCTTCTTTTTTTTAAATAAAATGTATAATTGTTGCAGGTTGCGTGATGAAAGAGGTGACATAGAGCGGGTGATAGCCATGGACAAGGCCCGCGAGGGATCGCATAATGGTAATACATTTTCATATTATAATGTGGTGTCGAGGCAGGACCTCTGGTTACCGGTAAGAGTTTTGTGCTGTACCGCGCTCCCGACTGCATGGGTACCACGGGTGTTTCTCCGGTAAAAGTGCTTTGCTGTGTTTCGGGGAGAGGGGCAAGACATGTAGTTTATTACTGACACCGAGACTTAACTTCTTATGACACAGAATAAGCAACATATAAGTGACTCGCTTGGGCTAGTTACAAGTAAACTAGTTTATTCATGGGCGACGTCGACCCTTACCACACACGTCTGCCATTTTTCCTTTGCAACTAACAAAATAGACCTGTTTGGTGAATAAATGCAATATATGTTAGTGAAATAGTTTTTTTAACATCAATAACAATTAATAATAGGCAATGGGCTGGTCATACACTCAGGAGAACGGATGGCTGATGGGCCAATAAGGTTCAAGAGTGGAGGCCGCGTTTAGATAGACGAAGTGTTGGTGGGCCATTAACCAGGTGGAAAGACGATCTCCGTGCAGTAGCTGGTCCATGTTGGATGCAAGTGACAATGGATCGGTCGGATGACGTTTATTGAAGGATGTCTATCAGTAGTCGACAGATAAGGGCTAATGATGATGATGAGTAATAATAGAAATTTTAAGAGGGCCGGATTATTTTAACAAAACTTTAAGAAGTGTAATGTAGGTTCATCATCATCATCATCATCATCATCATCATCAGCCTTTATCCATATGTAGATTATGAAGTCTTTAATTAGGAAAGAGGTTAAAAAGAATTATTTGAAATCTCAAATTTTATTTACAAAATTACATAAATCTCAAATTAAATCTCCATATCGTTTTTAGGCTCCTCTCCAGGTCACAGTCCTGTGCTAAACCTGTCGAAGTCCGGCTCGGGCGAGCGCGAGCGGTCCGAGCGGGAGCGCGACCGCGAGCGGGGGGAGGGCTCCGTCAGCGGCCGGAGCTCAGCGGCCTCTCGCCGCACGCCGCAGCCGCCGCGCTTGCCGTCGAACACAGCGGTGTCCCCGCGCTCGCACTCCGACGACAGCGACGGCGCGCTCTCCGACCAAGACGAACACAACGTCAAAGACGAAGACGATGGTGAGTGGCCGGAACCTATGTTATACGAGATAGACATTGGTCAATGACCTAGTTTTGTTTATGTCAGTAATCCCATGTCATTTGATAGTCAGAGTATAAATATTACACCCTACTACGGGATCTCCTTTTAGAAATCGACAGTATAATATTACTTACTTGGACCTAACGTCAGTATGCGGTAAGGGTTGACGAACTTCAGACTCCTCCCAAAACTTATGAATCTGTGTGTTTCCTAATCATATTTTCCTTTTGCCGATCCGCCAACAAGCTAAGCAAGGTCAGATGCACGAGGAAAACAAAGACTAATATATAATATTCTCTATTTAAATATACACGTCATATTTGACCCCGACCCCTGTACTACTGAACGCATAGGGTCATTCAAAGTATTGATAGACAATACATAAATAAAATCAGCCACTATGCGTCTGTCAAATCCATTTAAAACCCGACTTTTGACGACAGAAGCGCATAAATAGAACCGTTCTTTGCATAGTATTGTTTCATTACTTAGCCGAATACGCTTCTTTATTGAGTATTAATAGACCATCTTTTGCAATTTTTTAATAACATTTATTTTACTGTGTCTATTAATTATTATATTAATAGACACAGTAAATGTCTATTTAAGCAACTTCAAACTATTCTCTTCGCTGATAATTATTATTGTACATAACAACTACACAAGTTATGGCGGTGTGGAGAGGCCGTGTACTAATAAAATGGTACAATTATATGAAACGTTTAATATGTGTCAGTAGTTAGCATGTTGTGCCCGGTGAAATTGCCCAGTAATAGACCTTACACATTTATAGTTCAGAAATCAAGTCTAATAAAACTTTGGTTTCTCAGAACATTACAAAGTAATACAATGTATCAAGCGAAGCGTATAAATGTTGTTTTACGAGGTTAATAATAAAAATAAAAGTAATTTGTATATTTTAGTATAAATGAAAGCGTTAATTAAAAAAAATGACTTTAGCTGAATGTACTGCTTAAAAAAAACGCATACAGATGCGCTTAGAACCGTAAAGCTACGGTGCCACAGCGTGTCACTGAAGGACGCTCTCGCATTTTAAACTCGCGCGTCACTACACAGCGTCTGTCGAGATATTCGCAATAAACTTAAAACTACTGCACCGATTGTCACGAAAACAGTTACACCAATAAATTGTGTGGTTCTCAAAGAAAATTATAAAGTATAATTTATTAAGTTTTATAAACATTTGCTTTAACAATATTTTCTGAAAATTCGGAAAAAAATAAGCTTTACCCTTTGAGATATAACAAAAGAATGTATGTTAGAAATATCTATCTTATGTAGGTCTACACGGAAAAGTTCGCGATGACTTTCTATACCGTGGGGATAACATATTATACTTCGCTGACGACTAAATAAGCAACTACTTCCTAGTTTTTATTTTATTTAGCTATTACAGTTTCCAATTTTTTATAGTTCTGATTAAGCGTATCTTCGTGAAAATTTCATATTACGCTGTAGAATTTTGTGTTAATCCGAAAATTAATATATTATCATTTCATTTGAAAACAAAATTGTCTACGCGGTCATTTTCGTGGCAAAATGTGATAGAGTCCTGAAAGGTGAAATTTATAACACCCGTCTTATTGCTTCGGGGGTTAAAATCTGTAAAATGAAATAAATTATTCCCACAATTTGCTGTTGATCTCCGTACACCTCACGTTCGCCTATAATGCTCGATATAATAAAATCCTATTAGGAGTATCCACTTTAATAGTCCTTAATAACAGATGAATTGCACTTAAGGGATGCTATTCAATTTAATACTATCATAATACTTTTGAACACATTTTGACCGCAGTTATAAGACCTGCTTGTGCGTTGTCCCGACCTCTGAATAGATGTGAGATCCACCGACACGCTGGCTGGTTCAATAAAATAGTATAATGATAATAACAACACTTATATGTCCCACTACTAGGCACGGGTCTCTTTTTCAAAATCAGACGAGAAGATTGCCATATTTCACCGACGCACTATCCCAATGGTGAACTTTACATCTCTTCGAAGACTTGTAATCTCATCAGGCATAATAATCTTCAACTAGAAACTTTTTGTCTAAATCACCACATGACCCATGTACTTCAAACCCGGACCTCTTACTTCTTGTGAGATCTGAGTGACCGAGTCCATACCCACTACACCATTATCGTTTAAGTGTCCGAACTAGCGATGAATCGGACGTCTTGGCGATAATTAGTAAGTCCCTATTCAGCAATATCAACGGATGATGACGAAAAATACGTTTATGCTTAAGATCTCCATGAAAAATAGCCTTGATTTGAATTCTGTAAGATCTACTACAATGAACATTTTTAGCACCCGTCTAATTCAATCAGTTTTTTGACACAAATTACTAACTAAAAAGTTGTTTCTCAAAATTGATTTTATTATTATACTCAAGTTGTAGCTAAATTATTATTAGCGAAATTCCAGCACACATTCGTAATAGCACGTCATGACAACACTGTTTATGATAAACAAAGTGATCTCAATTTTTTACTCAATAATGAAACTAAATAAATAATGTTTCACAACAATTTATTTAATAATTCAAATCAACGCAAGCTATAATAAAGCTTACACCTAATTTTACTTATAGCGGATACGTGAACGTTAGTATCATTAGAAAATAATTTTAAACGCATTTTCAAGAAAATCACATATGTTGGTAGTTTCCTAAGATTCCATCATCAGGTTAAGCATGCTATTAAAACCATTAAAAAGCAAGTGATGGATGGTATGACAATTTCTTTGGTGACATGCAAGCATTCGTTTATCTTCACTTTTTGCATTGCCTATTGGCATACTAAATATTTATTAATTTAGCTCCTATCATCTTGTGTATCATCAATCAATGGAAAACTCGTTATTAATATAACGTCATGCATTTACACGACTTATGTAACGAGTAAATTAAATACTTTTTGCGTTAGTAATCGATATCGAATTACAATTTCACTTTTATTGCATTATAGGGAAATACCTTTTACAATCAAAATCCTCGGCTCAAATTATAAACCTGTTTAAAATAATTCCACTTTTAAATATATTTTTAAAATCTTAGCGCCACATCATCATGACTATAAGATCGGTAATGTAAACTTAAAATATGTTATTAAATTATTTTTTCTTCTTCTTTGGCTAGTGGAATTGTCAGTGTCAATTAAATTATTTGAAAAATAAAACACACAAAAAATAATCATAGATTCGTATTCATCCACTGAAATATTTTGTAAGCCAAGACATCCTCCGCTACTCCGAACATGAGTAATTACTATTCGTTATGTAACGCTTAATGTTATAGAAACGTTTATTTAAAACAAAAATGGCAGGTGGTCTCCGTGTATACATGTTCAATCATAACATTAATCTACGATACAAATACTGGAGGCACACAATAGCTGAATTATCGAAACAGTAAGTCTAGTATCCGTGCTTGTAGAACATCCCATATTAAATACTGGAAAAGCGTGGGAACCATACATTGTACCAGTTGTTAAACTTTAGAAAAAAAAATCATAAAGGATGATGATGATGATGATGACGAAGCAGTTTGAAGAGTATGGGTAATCTACACTAATATTATAAAGAGGAAAACTTTGTTTGTTTGTTTGTTTGTTTGGTTGTAATGAATAGGCTCAAAAAGTACTGGACCGATTTCAAAAATTCTTTCACCATTCGAAAGCTACATTATCCACGGGTAACATAGGCTACATTTTATTCTGAAAAAAAAAAATAGGTTTCCGTAAGATATTTGGGTTTTTCGGACACAAGGTGTAAAAAATCAACCAGAAAAGTTACTTATTTTGCGTACTAAGCTCCCGTTGTAAATCTTAGTTAACGCAGGCGAAGCTGCGGGCAACAGCTAGTTAGTTATAAAAATTGACGAGTGTTCCTTATAGAAGTTTCCCCCGTCTACTACTATGCCAAAGAAGAAGACTATCCCACACTAAATAAACACTGATATACCACTTATTATTAATTAGCTTTTACGATGTCTGGATATAACTACAAGCTTTTGTCAAAACCTGTTTCATTCAACTTTGATCTTAAACTTTACAATCTTTCCTTTTTAAAATCGATCTCAGTCTTTATTTAATTTTATTTACATTGTAGTACGATGTTGTACTCGAGCGAACAATACTCGCATCTCAAAGAATGGATTAAAGTTCATTTTGTAATGATTAACGCATATAAAGTTTAGTTAATTGGTCTTATTAGGAAGATGTTGTTGTGACAACTCGAAAGTGCTATCGTGCGCATCGACAATGACGAAACGATGTTGTCTTCATTATGAGATGGTCAATCACTACGTTGTCAGTTAAATTAAATGTATCGATAGATTACTTCGGGCCGTGAGACTTGAATCACTTTCTTTTTTAAACGTCCATCATCACATTCGCTATAATTATACCCTATACTAATATAAGCAAGTGTTTAATGTCAATAATATTTTGTCTCTTGTACGTGCCTTACAAAAGGAATGGCTAGTATTATAACGCAATGCATTTATAAATCGGTTAGAGACAGCCCATTCGGTGTCGAATGGCGAACCGCGTCCTTATTCTGACTTACTGGATGTATAAACACAACTTCTTGTAAACTGAGTACCGCGTTTTGTATTGCTTGCTTTACATTGTAAAAAATTTCTCTCTTTACTCTAAAAAAATATTTTTTCTACATCTTTGCTATAAATCTCGATTGATTTCAGTCTCAGATCTATGAAAATGTACAAACAATGTGAACTTTATTTTTCAAAGCACATTTATTTACAAATATTAAATTAAATTTTCAGTTATCTATCTATGTTTATTTAAATAATTACATAAAGAAATAATAATTCGTGTGAAAAACAATAAGTTTGAAAACCTTGTTGAAAACCAAAATGTTTAATGCATTCCAATAAAATCTTTAGACTTTGTAGTTATAAGATTATAAATAAGTACAAGCAATCAAAGTTGGAATAGGCATTTACTGTAGTCGTCGGTACGTTTACATCTTAAGAGCACCACGCGATTTCCATGTTCCTCGCGGTAATAATTGTTGAGAATGATACACACGCGATATTAAATGTACGATAGCTTGTATTCTACTTAGCATGTGAAATATTTATTAATTAAATACAATACAATCATATATCGAGTTGAACAAATGAAAATGCATGAGTAAATCTAGGCTATACAGAGTTTATTGTCTTTGTGTGTGTGATTCTTGTGTACTTACTTTGTTTTTAAATTTATAATCTTGTTTTTGTATATTTGTGAGTATGCAATAAAGAATATTCATTCATTCATTCTTAACGATATACTTGTTGTACGTAATACAAGGAAAACGTAAAATTAGGCTATAATAACCTGTTGTAGGTATAATAATCGATGTGCGATTGTCCCCATAAGACCATTAAGAAACTCAGGCGCGAACCATAGTTCGTAGAATTTGAGGGATAATTATAATGTTGAATTCGTTAGTACTGTTATAGTACCGACAAAATAAGAAGTTCATCTCAGTATTTTTAAAATTGTTTATTGAATATTATAATTTGCGAAATTTTAAATATTTATACATATTATTGTTTTTAACATCAAGGCACGCCCTTTCTTCTCACGGGGCCCCGCAATGCAGACCATAATGCCCATGGCGTGTATATCCACCCCTAAACAAACTCGTGTTTTTAATGTTACTTACTTCAAGTCAACGTTTTATATTGAAACCTTCAATTGACTTTTAGTCAATCGTAAATTATGACGACATTTCATGATTTTGCACTGAAAGGAATAATTCTTTATCATTATTATTAAGTACAACAATAAACAATTTGGATTTGACTATGGACCTGTTGTTCAGGAGCAGATTTGAGCGATGGCGAACGTGACCTTCAGAGGAACTCATCACCTGCGCCGGTGAGCTACCCGGCTCCCAGCGGCTCCCCCACCTCCGTACCGGTGGATCCCACAGCTGATACTCTGGTCTCTTCCACCGAAACTCTTCTAAGAAATATCCAGGGACTTCTTAAAGTTGCCGCCGACAACGCCCGCCAACAAGAAAGACAGATCAGCTACGAAAAAGGTAAGAATGAATTATTGTTATAATTTAACAAATTCCCGCATTTGATTTTATGAGATTAAATTAAAATGTAATTAACTTCTCATTAAGAAAAAATGTTATGATTACCTCAGTCGGGCGGAACTGTGTGGTTTTATAATATCAAGCATAATAGATACATTTTGTACAATAAGCATTTAAAATAATTATTATTGTTACTTCTTAGTAAAAATATAATAGAAAGAAATTGCGGTGCTATAAAAATTTCATAATAATTTTATTCTTAGGGCCTGTTTCACAATCTCCAGTTAAGTTCCCAATAGGCTATCGGCAACATATTTGACAGATAGAGTATGGAGTATCTGTCAAATATCTGTCAAATATGTTGCCGATAGCCTATTGGGAACTTAACTGGAGATTGTGAAACAGGCCCTTATAGTATAATCTTAATTTTTAAAATTTAAATACGTAAGGTAACGTCACACAACGTCAGAAAGAAACATGTTTTGCTTGAACAGAAAAAAAATCATGCGTACGAGTATTAGGCATATTCAGTAAAAATTAAGGCAAGCAAGTCATGTGTGATGCTATCCAAAGTTATCTAGTAATTATAAAATCCTATGTTCTTAATGTGAAAATATTTACTTATAACATGTTATAATGGGTATAATTCTAATATGTACATTTGCCGTAGGAACAGCGCATGTCGTGCCTTTTGCAAATAGCCGTAGAACAGATGCGCTTGAGTTATAGCACAACCCACTATCATTACCCACGATTCCATTCGGACAGCATAATTGTTTAATTGATATTTCTGCTAGTTATTTATTCACATCATTCCATTTTCTCCATGAGAAATGTACTCGTGCTCTATGACTCTACTTTATTATCGTTATTTTGTACAACTATCTGCGAAGTGAGTGTTTTGCCAGAGTCGGCTTTAGTATGTTCTAAATAGTAGGAGAGACGTGGATAATAAGACGTGGAAATACATATTTTTTATTAAATATTTTGTAAACAAATATGCCTATAATTACTTGCCGTGTAAGTGCTCATGGCTATTTTTAATTAAACAACTTTACACACACATTCACACACTTTCACATTTGTTTATACATAATATTTGATAAAAAAATACGTCGCATCTTGTTATCAGATCGGTGAGGGAAAATCTTCCAAGGCTCTTAGACCAAAATGTCATAATATCGAAAATTTTAGACATATGAACGATTTTACAATTTAATTGTAATATTAATTAACTCGTTATCAGTTATTATAGCTCTGATTTTTTCTCATAAAAACATTTATGGTTATTTTGAAAATTATTGAAATGTATTCAATATTCGCCGTTGCCTAAACAAAAGCAACGCAACTTATAAAACCTATAAAAATACAGAGGAGAAAACTCGCGGTGCGAGTCATCATCGAACTTGAATATCAATATTGCGCCTCGAGCCAATTGTATTAATAAACAAAACAAAATGAAAAATAATAATGCTATAGGCCAACAAAAGGTTCCATTTCTCCCCCGATATGTCTGCCGGAGTTGGAGAAATAACTTCTTAAACGCGACCGATTAAGAGTGAAATTCATACGACTATTTGTAAAACCCGTAATTTTGTTATTACGATATTAAAATTATTGTTGATGAAACATTTTTTCGAATCGGTGTGTATGGTGAACCTTACCGGCTGATTTTTTTTAAATTACAGCAATCACCTGATGCTCGCCGAATGATAGGTGTTGTGAGGCGTTTATTCGCTTACATTTTGTATATTATATACCGCTTGTATATTATTTGGTTCTCAATTATGGTGCTTTTAATACCCTTCAATTGGAAAATGTTCGATACTATCAAATTTTGTTTACCACCTGTATATTCTGATTGTTTCTTTTAGAATTGCCAGTCAAGACTTACTAATGAAAATTATTATATTATTTTAATAGGACAAATATTACCAAAAATATCTATAAATAATCTTAACTTTTGAAGTGAAACTTCTTTAGAATCGTTGTGATTTCAAACCGGATGCAACGGAAAAAACGACAGGTAAGAGACACAAATACAAAAGAGCGAGAGAGCAAATGTCGGTGTTGCTTGTAGATCCGGGGCACCTCACCAAAGGCGGCATTGGTGGCACTCGCCGGGTTTTAGTGGGTAGAGCTGCGTCCACTTACCATCTTTCGGGCGCAGCGAGTCCCACATACCCGCCTGGGGAGACCCACTCCCCAGTGGGATGCGTCAGTGCATTTCCCGGCGTAAAAGAAAAAAAAAGCATTTAACATGTGTTTCACTTCTATCGTGTGTGAATCGCACACACACCTTTTTTTATCTGGAAAAACATTTAGTTAAAAAATAAAAGATATTTTAAAACTTAAAAAAACTTCACTCCGTGATTCTATTCGTCTCGTTTCGTCCCCAGCCCTCAAATGGCAGATCTCTATCTAGGTATATTTGCTGACAATTTTTACACTAGCCAGAGTGGGTGTCGCAGACAAATGTTCCGCATTCACAGCGTTATCAGATAGCACTAGAGGGGTCCCGTGAAAGGACTACACCGCGATAACGTTTTTTCGATTCGTTTCTGTCAATAGACAGGCAATGCATGGGAAATAGGTGTCAAATAGTGATTTTTCATGGCATCATTACTTTTGAAACCCCATGATACCTGTGCGATATTTTTTATAAAGAATCATTGTTGCATTATAGTGTTTATATTACATGTTTGTAACACATTCACGCGAAAAGTACTGAATAGATTTTTATGAAACTTTACAATAATATAGCTTACACATCAGAATAACACATAGGAAATAATTTATACCCGTACTTCCACGGGAATGAGAATTACGCGAGTAAGACCTAAAGGCGCTGCTAGTTCATTCATTTATGAACATCATAGGCAGATCAGGATAGTCTTGCACGTATACCGCACTTTGGATAATGCGTTCAAACCCTGTGACTTGTATCACCATTATTAAATGTTATTAGCAAACCCTTTATCGCAATAAGGACCTAGAGCAGTAATATTTTCTCATATCAACCCATGCGCCACCTTCGAAGGACGATAAGGTGGACTTCCACTAGATATTAGAATTTAATGTTACATTTGGGCCAACCCGAATCGATTTATTCACAATAAAACCGCCTTAACACGGAGAATCGTTCCGATCACAATCGTCGCGACATAAATCTGCTTCGGCTACTCTTTAATCCTTTATCCCTGTTAATTCTCACCGCTTAGTTTATTTCTGAACGAAATGGCCCGGTCTTGTTACAGCAGTTTTGTTCTCCTCTTTTGTTTTACAACTATCAGTTTTTGTTAAGCTAAGTGCTGTTCAACGGACAAATGGCACATGCGCAGGCAGATAGGACCAGTGTATTTTATGGGGTCCCGGTATAAAGGGAATTCCACTTCCATATCTAGAGATAACTAGTGTCGGGGACCATAGTAGTCAAGGTCTCGATATCCAATGTTGGCTTGTCTTAAATGTATGGATTTATGGAACTTATTGGTAAGGTCAGTTTTTAATCAATTCTGTCAATCACTTTCTGCCGCGTTTTTTTGTCCATGACTTACATTTTTTCATTACAAACAATAATTACCTACTTCTTTAATCTTATAAAATCCGTTTGTATCTACTGCTTCTTCACGTATCATCATTATCAGTCCACATAAATCCACAGGTAGTCTGGTCTCATAAATAACGCTAAGGCGACTCACGCCATATTCAAGTAGCACCAGCTCTCAGAGCATAATATGGATTTATATTTATTTGCGCTTATAAATTGTAATTATTTTCTACATAGACAATTGATTAGATGCCCGAGTTGTAAGTTATATGTGTCATGTTCATAGTAAACCTTTATCAAAATCCGCTTAGTGATAGAGTAAAAGTTACATTAAAAATACCTTATGTCATTAATTGTGCTTAAATCCTTAAAAAATATACTCGTATATAATAAAATTGACTACATTATAATAACAGTTTTCACAGTTTTGTGTATTAACGAAAATTAATCGTACTAATATTGTAAATATGAAAGTTTGTGCATTGTATGGATGTATGTTTTTAACTTTATCACGCCAAAACTACAGAATGGATTTGGATGTTACTTTACCCTTATATAGCTTACATATGAGAATAACACATAGGCTATAATTTATCCTCATACTCTCACAAAAATAAGAAGTAAGAACTATGCGGTCAAAACCGCGGGACACTATTAGTACCTAATCAATATTCTTGGTTCTGCTATAATAACATTCGAATTAGAATAAATGATGATATTAGATAAATGTATGCAAATCATATAGATACATCAAATTGATTGCGTGAACAAATATAAATAGCCTAAATGTTTGTCACAGTCTGTTTAAATTAGCTAATTAAAGTGGGATAAAAAGTGTCTCTATTCTCTGTTGTTATGACATAATTTGCAATGGTATTTCGCAATACGGCAGAGGGAAACGGGCCATCAATAACGTGGAAGTGACCGATCGAACAAACAAGAACTGGCCAATGATAAAAACTGATGAGCAAATAGACAGACAGGACTTGTGTACTCAGCTAATGGATTCAATTGATATAAAAGCTTTTACTGTACTGACGGTAACATTGTTATATCACGATGTCATCAAATTAGATATGTTTAATGTCTGCACATATTTTTGCTTTGCTAATAATTTGGCCGTATTTTTGACTCCTGAATTTGTCTATGACCAGCGGCAGAATGTAGTGCGAACTCATTGCCATGTCTTGTATATAAATAAATAGATATTAAAAAGGATTAATTATTCCGCTATTTGTGACTTTGTTCACATCTTTAAAATTTAAAAATTGAACGGTAATTTCATTTGCACTCTATACGCTAAAGTCGATGGACATAGCTGTTGTAAATTTACGTGCAAAGTAAGTAAACTGATCACAGAGTCCGAAGCTTGTACTGGCCAGCTTCCATCGCAGTACAAACAACCGCCCCCAGCGAACGAGCCACCGCGAGATGCGCTCGCGCAGATACACTCAACGATGTATTGTTGCTCGGGCGCGCCAGCTTTCGCACCATTGTATGAAAGGTGTGCCTCAAAAATCTTGTAAAGTAATCTTTGTTTGTTTACCTCAACTCGCTATGATGAATTATGAGGTCCTTTGTACTTTGCACAGATTTGGTTATTCCCTTCACCTCAAGCATTTTGATATTTAGTGTTGTAATACGATTATGGAAGAGCAAAATATTTGAACTGAGTTGTAGAAGATCCGTGCTTACTTGATTTTTGTTAATATTGCTTAAGTTATAAGAAAAGAAAACGTCTTTGATATCAGGAATTACTAATCCTGATATTGGTATCGCTCTCGTGTCTCCTAATTAATGATCATAAAATTAAAAACTTTAACTATAAAAGAAGTTAGATAATTTTCTTTTATAAAATAATATTCCGTAAATACTTATAAGTGTTTCAGAATAAAACACACTCAATTTCCGTATCGCTTGAGCATGGAATATGTAAACAATAACTGACATTAAGCGAAGGATATTAAAATGCCATTCCAGCAATGTACCGATATGTGAGAGACATCGGGCGGCCATATTGGATTACTTGCGCGTGTCGCTCCGGTTACGTTGCGCACGCGACTTGACCACACGCACGCCATCTAGCGGAGCTGAATGTGAATATTAGCCATTGTGGAGATTATTAACAAACCGCACGTCCATTTTAATTAAAATTATTTCATTATATGCCTTTGAAATATCGATGATAAATTATGGGCTTAATTTAATTAAATTAATATTGTTATAAATGTAAATAACTGTAGGTATAATAAATTAGGCAAACGACATGCGAGTTGCGACACATCAATAAATGGAAAAGCTCTTATTGTAGTAGTTGCATTGGTATTAATAAGTTTAAGTATTTTTTACAAAGCAGAAACCGTTTGACAAGAGTAGATATAAGAGTAGTTACAAAATATAATATCGTGAATATTATCTACTTACAAAATTGAAAACAAAGAATCTGAATACAAAATGCATATATATACCTACAACATGTTGCTAAAGTGTTGTCATCCTTTTGCTAATGCATTACATAATTAATATAATTACTATAAAAAATTAAATATCAAATATCAATTAATCATTATTACAACTCCATCTATAAAATATTCTTCCCTTCGCGTGAAGATAAACAATTATGTTCGTTTTCATAGGGGAATCAGAGTAGAATTAGATATTACATTACACAGCAAGTGAACAGAGCTAACGTGAATATATTACGCAAGTAAATTATGTATTTTTACAAAGTTTTTGCTTTGTAGAACATTTAAATATGTGTTTGAATATACAAATAATATCATAAACATGAAAGAATGTTAAAATATATGTACGTATGTATGTTACTTTTTTACAAAAAAAAAAAATACCGAATGGATTTTGATGACACTGTAGTTCACTGTACAGTAATATAGGTTACACATCATAAATAACACAAACTACAGTTTATGCCGCCACTCCCACGGGAATATAAAACATGTAAATATTAACTAACAATCACGCCACGTTAACCTAGCTCGATGGTAAATTCGTGACAACATGTGTTACTGTTACTATGCACAGAAATAAGTTTAAGAAATTTATATAAATACATATTATATTTTACACGTCCATGACCCGATGCAGACATTTTTTTCATCGTACAAATTATTCGGCTTGGCAGGATTCGAACCCACGACCGCTGCGTAAAGTGGTCAGTAGCCTGACCACTCAATCATCTTGACGAAAGGGAAAAACGAGGGCAAAACCGCGGAGCGCTGCTAGTGTCTTATATGCATTGAAATACATCGGACTTCGGAGGCTATAGAGCTATGTAGCGCCATCTATACTCAATAGTTTCTAACTTTTATATTTTCCCGCAAGACTTTTCCCGGATAAAACTAGCATATTATATTCTATACGTCATCTTTTTGCAAAAAATCATGACGTTGTGTTGCTTGGAGTGTCGTAAAAAAGACAATCTCATTTTCTCATTTATAATATAACTTAGCATTGATTGTAACTCCATTTGCTCGAAATGCGCTTATAAATTTATAGACAGTAGCATGAATCCTGTACCATAACAAGCCAAGAAACTCCCAAAGGATCTTAGGATCTAATACATTGCTTAGAAACAATTTACTTATGCATAACCAGATATTTCAATTTCACCCTTGTGACGAAAATAATAGGATATACAATTCATCATTCAGCGTTTGAAGTTATGACATTTCTATTTTCAAGTTTATTATAAAGGGGTAAAGTGAGACAATCGTAAAGTTTAATAATAATTACATTCTCAACTCTCCTCCCGGCTCGGCTTGTGCACAATAATTAACCGCTCGGAATTACTTAGTCGAAATAATTTAATGTGACGTACACCCAATTATTCGCCATGCGAGTTGCCTATATTAAAAACTTAAAAAGTAGGGTATCTTCATCTTTTTGTGAAAGATTTTAATAAAAACCATTGCATATTATTATTTTAGACAACTTGATTGGAGTTTTTGTAATGATGTCTATGAAATTGTTGTTATTACTTTTGTTACATCTAAATACTTTTAACATAAGTCTACATTTTGACTGAAAAAGAATCTCGAGAAAGTTGCTGCAATCAAAAACTGCCCTATTACCAACCTTTTACCAAATTATTTGCTAAACCATCCCAAATATATTTCTGTCTTTCTTTAACCCTTTTGTCCCGGGTAGAGTGATAGTCACGGCATAAGAACTATCAATTGTTATCAATTTCGCTGATTACACAGATCAGACTCGTTACGAACCTTAATCCGTATATGTTGTACTTGTCTAAAAAAATATGAAGATTCGTCGGATATTCTATACTTAAAATTATACATATTTCTGGCATTAAGATAATGTGATAACAATTTAAATTTTAAATCGGTTGTGAAGTACACTTTGCTATTTATACTATCTTAAAATATATAAATCTCGTGTCACAATGTTTGTCCTCAAAGGACTCCTAAACCACTTAACCGATTTTAATGTTTTTTCTTTTAAAATGTGTGTTTTTCTCCAACTTAAAAGATAGGATAGTTTATTTCTCAAATTTGAGATTGCAATTTTATTTCTTGCAAATTAATTGTTTTGACAGAACGAAGTCTGTCGAGTCCGCTAGTTTACTATAGATATTTAGATATATTAACATTTACTTTATAAATATAATGTAGTATTGATATCAATAATAACAGATACAAAGTTGCAAAAATCTAGTCTTATGACTTGTCCCATTAAAATAATATAGAATTGACAAAGAGAAGCTTCACCTAAGTTATCATTTAAAATATTATGTTAAACTATACAATATCTCAATTAAAAAATATAGTTCTTAAATTACAGCGGGGTAAAAGAATCAATTTATTAGTAGTAATTTGAACTCCATATATTCTTCTTCTCTTTATCTTTAATAAATATTTCTTCGTCTTTAAAAAATATTTATGTAAGTTCTATAAATTATTTTATTTTGGTTATCTCTATAAATTAATATATTTAGTAACAGGTAAATAGTTATAAAAATCACGTCGTCACTTATATAAATTCTCCCTGTACTTGTTGTAGTCATCATTTTGAATGTTAACGAATATTGCTTTTTTAAATATTTAAAACTGACGTAGACGAAGGTTTAATAGCAGTTCCTAGTGAGCTAATGTGCTTAGAGCTTTGTATGTACACACGTCTTGAATAATTCAAGATCAAGTATCCCTGGTTGCATGTCTCTATGGGGTGAAATGGAACCCTTATTCTAGTTGTAATTTACATACGGAATTACGGAATATAAGCCGGAGTTTTGCGGCGGTTGTGTTTATTATACTAGTGTTTATGATCAGTTAAATTTTAATGCAATGTTTAACGTATGTATTTACAGTACAAAAGATATTAATACATTAAATTATTATAAAAGCATTTTTTTCATAGAAAAGTCCTTATGATGTAATAATTATAATTTATTCACCTATTTTCATCTATAATGTCTATCACAGATACAATTTTCCCCTTCAATGCACACCTTAGCAACTTTTGCAGTTATTTTTCATTAAAGTTAATTTATCTTAATTTCAATTCCCTCAATACGAAGAGGGAATCGTAATAATATAAGTCGTAGCGTACAGCTGGAACTCTATGGGAGTATAAATATTCTTTATATGCAGTTAAATTTTTAACGGTGCGCCCTTAACATCAGGAAGTTTGCAGAAAAATGAAAAATTACCGGTCAGGGAGCCGCGACCGCAAAAAAAAACATCGCACAAGAAAGAACTAATGAAAGCTTAGAGCAATTCGCATAAATCTCCCTTACATTTTTAATACCAATATATCCATCGAGGGGAGCATCCGCCGGGGAAAGATATGAAGCCGAAAAACAAAACATTCGCGGACTCGCGCATTTATATCTTATTTAAATAACAGATGTTGTCTGCTTATAAATGTAGATATTTTTAATCGGTACCTTACCGGGGACATAATGGTATCGGCCAATCTGCCGTCAGCTGGTATGTAGATGTACGAGAGTTTATCGTGTTCGGTGGCTAATTTAAAAATCCCCTCCGCGGGACCGTTCGTAATGCAGCCTCTGTCATCCCGACGCGGTCGCGTGATATCTCTCTTGACCCGTATACTTCTTATTTGCTTCGTTACCTAAGTTTTTTCGTATCGTATCCCATCTCGAGGAGTCGTGTAGTCTCATTAAAATAATACAGAGCTACCGGATAATCTTATCCGGTGTGTTTCGATCGCAGATTGGGTGCGCGTGCGCCGATAACACCGCGAGTTATTCCGCCGGTGCTCGCTCGATACTCTACTATTTTTTAATTCATTTTGCGAAGACATCTTCATTATTTGTATCCCTATTACCAGTAATATATAAAATGCTGATAATAATTTCTTCGATATGAAGAAAGGGATAACAATCTCACACTGGTAGACAAGCCGCATCTACAATAAGAAGCTGAATAAATCTAGTTAAACAAAATTACAACAATGTAAATCTGAAATTGCATCGACATACATGCTACATGCGAAAAGATAACGTAACATCATGTATAATAAAGTACGGTAAAATATTTTTGTAAATTGTAATATAGCCACTGCATAAAATGCCTTGTTTTTACCCCAACAGAGATGAAAATCAGCAACGCAATAGCAGTGAAGATTTTATGTTCTAAATTTCACACATAATAAAGAGAACCAATTCTTATGATTATTAGCGTGGAGACTGCGGGAATAATCCTCCACAGTAACAACGCTGTGACATAAGCCGGAAAAATCTAATAACAATAAAATAAAATTGCGACGGTTTGTAAATTTAAAAAGCATAGGGAAGGAAATTCGTTTCTGCGCTTTGACAACCATTATCGTTACGTTGAATTTGCTTATAAGGGCATGAATAATCAATATAATCACCCGATACGGTAGACGCAAATTGTTTCTTTAAATTAGATTGTTGCTTAGGAGTTGGAACTTTATCAGAGCGACATTTTTTCTAGAATACACTTTGAGATCGAACATTCCAAAGATTACGAGTTATTTGAAACAAAAAAGTACTAGTTATTTTATACAAAAAAGAACAATAATTTCCACCGTTTATAAACATTTAGTTCTGTGGCCAAAACTATCTAGTAGTGTATACATACATATTTCATTTCATAATGTACTCAAATAGCTTAATTTAGAACTTTTATATCAATTAATATTATTGAAATGTTAATTTATTACTAACGTTACAAATGCTCAGCTTATTATTTTGCGCATTGCGAAACATTTTAATTAGCAATACTGCTCCGTAATATTTCCTTATTTTATTACTATTAAAATCCCACCTTAAACCGCTAAGACTTCCTTCCCTTTATTCATCTTTAAAACGACCGAAGCCAGTGTGGAGGGAGATCAGAATACTTACCTTTGTTTTGGTTTTGAAAGACCCATTTCGGTCGCATTCACCTTAACGCTCGTTTAAATTATTTTGCCAGTTTTGAGTCGTAAATTTTAGGCGGACTTTAATTGTTGTTTTAACTGCCAGCTCAACATAGTCTTTGTAGGGGTCGACGAAATATGTCTTAATTCGCCTACCCTATGACTTATGCGATTATATTGTGATTTTATACATGTATTGCTTGAATAAGTGGCTTGTCATAATTGAATTTAATATTTATGATTACATCAAAGATGGTCTTTTGATTAAATAGACAGTCCAAAAAAAATATTCAAATATTTATGTAAGTTGGCCATTTTATAAGTATATGTTTAGAAACTTAGAAAAGGACTTTTCTGTAATTTCTTACATATCTTTTTACCAAAATAGTAGATGTAAATAAGTACACCTACAAATATTCAATTGGTAAGAGATATAATAGAGATTTAGTTTTATAAAAAAAGTAATATTAAAAAAGAACGCAATTCATATTTGATTCTAATATGGTTTCAAACTGAGGGATCACATTCATAATTTAAATATTATTGTTAGTTTAACTGAGTGCATGAAATTGAAAAGAAATAAAATTTTCTCAACACCCTCCGGAAACTCCCATGTGGCAAAAAAGTAATGATACTTGAAAGTTGAAACGATTCGATTTAAAAATAAAAACACATACGATGAAAATATTTCAAAAATCGATTACAGTATCAGTTAATTACTTAAGGCCATTATTAAATTGCGTAACCGGAATCGATCCTTTTGTTTATGGGTTTCGATCCTTTCAATCATCTATCAGCCATTGAGCTTGGGCATAATAATAATTGACCATAATTACATATTCCCTTGAACGGCGCATCACTTTTATTTTTATTTTATTTATTAAATGGTAATTTTTAGTCGACCCAACACTATCAGTTTAAAGATTGATTCGATATAAATATCGATTTAGTTATAAACGAATTATATTTTTTATTTTATGAAATACGTATTGTAGTTCCTGTTTTTTGTGTGTGATAAAAAGCCTACACAGTATGCATTAGAAACATTTATACAATTAAGGTTTTTCTTCAATTTTGCTTTTAAATAAAAAGATTTTGAACAAGATATTAAAGTCGTCAACTACGAACGTATAATATTTTTGAAAAAAAAGTTGTCTAAATGTGTTGATAGTATAAAATTATATAAAAAAGTATAATCCATAATATAAGTCAAATAAAATACAAAGTTAGAAATTTCGATTTGATTTTTAAAATATAAGAAATTTAAATATTATGTTTATTTTTCAAATACACAAATTATAATACGTTAATTAAAGGAAATGATAATATATAAAAGACTGAACTCATTACTATATTTGTACGAGAAACAATACAAGATAGATCGCCACTTCGGACTCAAAGACCACCGGGAGCATCTTTTGTTAAGATGCCTCTACTCGCAAATCGCGAGATGCGAAGATACGGGGCATACCAACGCGCAGCATTAATAGCCGTACCGAAGTAATTTACGTATCGTGTGCAGAACTCTGTACTAAAAGCCCTTTAAATTACAAACACTTCGATTGATTTGAAATTATTTTTAGATTAAACATGAAAATCAAATAATATTAGTTAACCAATAGTCAAAATACTTTTATAATGACATTACGTTTCTTTCAAGGAAAATATTTACCTTAGATCATGTAGATCCAACTTGTAAATTATATTAAACATCGCTATGATTAATTGCATCGAATGATAAGTAGACATAAAAGTAGGTACCTATATAAATAAAATATCTTATACACTAGAGTCTAGACTCTTATAAACGTGTACTTGCGTATGTGTGGGTGTAAGAATCTCTACTCTTAAATGCAAGCCCACCTCTAGCAAGGCGACTGTTCTGCTAGGAACGTGCTATAATTAAAAACGTTGGAGCATCTATGAAACAAAACTTCAAACAAACAATGAACAAGAACAACGTTTCAGTTTACAAGATTGAAATTCAAGATAACCTACGTAACTCGCCTTTATTCTTAAGGCTTATTACGTAGCATACGAGAGCAAGTTAACTTGTCTTCGTGTTATCTTCGAGATTATTGTTAGCCGATATGGAACGGCGAGTTACTTTGCAAAATATCATACTTTATTATGTAGATATTTATCAGGCGTTCTTAAATGATATCATATATCTATAAAAGCAATTCAATCCCAAATTGCATTTCCAACTAGTAATTTGTTAATTAACGAAAACATGTATCTTGCGGAGTTAATAATATTCAACAACTTGTTACAGAAACGAATGACGTTAACATTGCAATCGTTGTTATAAATAATTAAATCTTATAGGTTACATTTCTCTATATTATTTCTAGTAATTTTAACAATAATTTCAAGTATTTAAATATTATTCATTTTTTTTATTTTCATCCAAATCAACATTTTCCTCTTTGTGCCTTTCAAAATGATCACCATGATGATCGTTCCGTCTATTAATTTCTTTTTAAAATTAGAACGATTCTTATAATTTGTTCTATGTTTATTATGACCACTTTTACCATTAACCTCGTATTATTTTAAGTTTTTTTTTAATTTCCTGTTTTCTAGTAGTCGATTAGAGAAAAATGTTTCACGAACAAATAATTTGTTAGTCCTTAGTTATGTTACTTTTCGCTCCTTCAAATAATACTATCCTTTTTTATTCTAATTTCTAAAGTGAGAAATAAAAGAAACAATCTTTCCTAATCACAATGTTATTAGTAATCATGGTTGTACAAGGTAACTTTAACTATCACTGCAATTTCCAGCAGAAATATGATATGAAGAATCTTAATATTGTATTAACAAATCTTTTAAAAAATTCACTTCCCCGTTGAAGGAAATTGCGAGAAAACCTGCATGCCTGATGAGATTAAAAAGTCACTAAATGTATGTAAAGTTCGCCATCCTAGCTACTCATCCTCCTCGCCAGATTTCGAGGAACAGACCCGTGGGAGATATAAGGGTTGGTATTATAATTATATTTCAAAGAAAGCTAATTATAAAAGGTCAATGAATAATGATGATTTAATCATTGAGCTTGGAAAAGAAATAAATGATTGTATATCCTGTAATCGTAGGTGCTAACATCACAAGTTAATCAGACAGATCCCCTACGACCTCCATTAAGTAGACGCGTCTTAAGCAAGTAATTGAATGAGGGACTAAATTAAACTGAACGGGCCTGACCTCTTTCTATTCAAATTTGAGTCGTAATGCGCTAACCTTCTTACTAGGGGAACATTATGCTGTACATCCAGGGTGGCTATCTTTAAATTAAATACATCGTACAGGCTACTATAAAAGGCTACTAAGTCGAGCTTATAAAGTAACTTAGCAGCATTTTGAAAAAGAAACATATATCAAAATTAGTAGTACAATAAACTTAACTAAAATAAAAAATGTCGCTTTTCTTTAATGAAAGTCTAAATTGTTTGGAGGATAAAAAAAAAAATTAAAACATGTCTAACCAATACATAAACATCTATCGACATACAAACATGTCGGTACTATTTCTCTTTTTATCCAATAATCGATAATCATACCCGACTAAACTATCGCCTAGTAACACCTGTATACTTATTATGCGTATAAAGCCCAAACTCAATCACTTCCGTCAGGTTGAATTTAATTGAAAGTTATGCAAATCTCTCAATTCGACTCCTTCACAATGGTTCCCGGATTCCGAATGAGTTAATCTGTGTTTATGTTCCTAATCGGCCCTTCTCTGGCGGCCTTGTCGGGTTTACATCACTGGTAATTTATACAATGCCTTTTGTGTACTTACTATTTTGTAATATGATTGATTTGATGAAAAAAAAATCACTGATTTAGCATACTAATGAAACCATTTTTTTAAATTTATTTGCCGTGTTTATTACTTTTGTTTCGCGAAGCTCGCTTTTCTGGCTGTTTTGTGAACATGAGATTCGTAGACAATGTCGAAATATCGAGCTCCGCGAAATAATGCTAAAAAACATGGTAAATGTCCCTTTTAAATAATTAATTTAAATAGTTTAAATAATTCATAGATCGTATCGAAATATTGAATAAATGAAAATGGTCAAGCCGAATTAAAATGTTATATCAATTATTATAACTTTTAATATGACAAATACATAAATATAACTTTATTTAGTAATAACAGACATAATACATCTAAAGTAAGTATTCTCAGGACTAAATTTTCTTTTTTGTTGCAGCCGAACTCAAAATGGACGTCTTAAGAGAACGGGAAGTCAAAGACAACTTAGAAAGACAACTGCTAGATGAACAGAAAATGAGAGGTAAGTCATAATTATAAGACGAGTAGCACAACAGTTAGACTCAATCTTCTAAGCTTTATATCTCCTGGAAATCAAATTAGGAAAGTAGCTCTATGAAATGACGGAGCTTAAAATATTTTTTCACACCACAGACATCAGATTCAACACATTTCATGTCGATTCCTAAGCCGTTACGTTCTCAAGTTATTAGTTGTTATTGTTAATCTCGACATCTCCTCACATTATCAGTGATTAATAGACAATATTATAACGTGACCATTGTCTTCATTCGCTACGCTGTTTGCGTCTAATAATAAAACAATTTTCTCATATTGTTGCTGTTCTTCCGTGCCACCGACTCATTGGCCTTCTCCTATAGTTGTTTATATTACATTGAATCATAGAAAATTATTATTAATAGCAGTCCTTTCGCCCATTACCACTTTTCTGCTACACTTTTACCCTGTATATAATATATAACATAATATTATATATGTATAACAATTAACATAATAGAGGGTCAAACTATTTTAATAAGTAAAATTCACGTTAACATAAGGAAACTATAAATCAAACAATTAGGTAATTTTATACGTAAATATAATTATTTTAAACAGAACATATCAAAGCTAATTAAGATCAAGTATAATTAAAAGATATTAGTCGTCAATAAGCACATTATTTTTTAATTAATAAAATAAAAAATATAAAACTTATATTTGCATTCAATATAACAAACCTTTGTATTAATGATAAGCAGCACGATGCTGATTCGTCCGCATGCATCCCATTCCCGTGGGAGTTCGGAAATAAATTTTACTATAGTCTATATGTTATTTTTATATATAAGCTTTATTATTCTTAGCTTACATTAAAATCTATTTAGTAGTTTTACCGGAAAGTCTAAGTAGCATCCATATATTTTTTTTCGTTTATAATATCAGTAGAATTCTAAGTTACAACATAATTATGTCTAATACACTCTTTAAGATTTAAATAATCGTTTAAGGGTAGTAACAAATGCATATTAAATGTAATATAAATGATTCCACGCCCTTTAGTACGTAAAGGTTAATTCAACAATACAATAACACCCTTTCTTGACTAATAAACGTAGTGTCAGCGAAGAAAACAGACGGAACCGAATAACCTTTACGGAAATGTCAAGTGCCATGACAGAGCACCGACGCCTTCAGAAGGGTTCATAATTACAACTATTTTAAATGATTCTACATTATCAATTATTCTAGTCGAACGCTTAGTTATAATATCAGACTTATAATAAATTAACGCGAATATTATTCGTCTTGGCGTTCATTACAGAAGACCAATGTACTAAGAGGGGAAAACAGAGCAGGGGGCAAGCGGTGAGAATGGATCTCATCGTACTGTCCCGACGTTGGGAGGGGTTGTTCTGTGAGTCTCCACAGAGTGGTTGCCCCGCACAACCACTCTGTGGAGGTGGCGTCGGTCCCCCAAGGGACTGACTAGCCGTCGAGGTGCCCTGGTGCTGGTAGATCCGGGGCACCTCACCAAAGGCGGCAGTGGTGGCACTCGCCGGGTTTTAGTGGGTAGAGCTGCGTCCACTTACCATCTTTGGGCGCAGCGAGTCCCACATACCCGCCTGGGGAGACCCACTCCCCAACGGGATGCGTCAGTACATTTCCCAGCGTAAAAGAAAAAAAATAAGAGACCAATGTACTAATAATATAATGGACTAAGAAAAATCAATGGTCTAAAAAAGTAGTGATGATGATTATGACGGGCAGTCTTAGAAAACGGTATAATTATTTTTTAGTCGAAGTATTATTTTTTGGTTAACTTTCTGGCTCTGACAAAAGTTTTATGGCGATCAAATTGTCAATCGACGCGTTTTTTAAGTAATTATAAGTTAGAAGCGTTTTCCATCTATAATTATTTCTATGTCGCGGTATGAACTGCTAATGGATTTCCTACGCTATTTGACAATATTGTGTCCGTATAAAAGCTTTTCGACAATTTCTCACGGTACCAATTAAAGCCTTGTCACTGATACTTTGCGATATTTTTTGTGGAAATAAGTTTTAAAAGATGAACCGACATTAAACGAGACAACGTTTTTCTTTGTTGTTTGCGAATTTCTTAAATTGTAATTATATGAGATGACAAAATACTTTTTTATTGCCATTGACATCAATTATGTAAATAAATTTAGATTTTCTTGACGCCGATTTGTAAAATATTCAAAGAAAAGTGACAATTAAGTTAACTATATACAGCGCTTGCTTTGATCGAACGCTATTATTATTTTCTTAAATAGATACATAAAAAAATTACTCTCAGCTCTGAAAGTATCGAATGCTATAGAGAACAATCTAGAACAGTTATCATTATTAACGTGTCATATGATATATAAACAAAAGAGATTTGCATACAGGAATAAGCCATTTACGCTATTTTGATCAACAAACTATTGTTTCTGTAGCGCGTCGATGATTACAGGGTAGAGATACAAAGAGGGAAACTCAGATTCCATACATATTTCACACGCTGAATGAACTCGAGTGCGACGTGTGCAATACTGTTAATTGCCAAAAACCAATCATCAGATAGCGTTCTATATGTCGACGCTATGATATACGCCTTTGCTTGCAAACACTCAATTTCGTTTATGCAGAAACAATACAGTTTTAATTTTACTTTATTAAAACGCGTACTCGTATTGCACTTTCCTAAATGTATGGAATTTGAGAGAAAAATTAGGGGTTAATGGATATTGAAGTTTATACTGTTTATAACACAGGCATGTCTACATTTGTATGTTGTATCAATTAAATTATAAAGATCAAAATAAAGTTTATGTCTTACCGCAGCTATCTTTAGAACATCATTAATCAATAATTATTATACTATGTGATGGGACAACTCACACTCGGCCCTCAGATCCAAAACCAGGCAGGCCTGTATTTCCGCAACCAGACAACACATACTTGTATATTTCTAAATACAAACATAATATTGATAAGGTACGCCCATTTGTTCCTTACAAATGATTATGCTCATCATATAGAGATTAGTCATTGGTGGGAATCGAACCCACGACATTCTGTTTTGGCAGTCAGGTTCACTAACCATTAGACCACCAGGCCAGTCAAACCATTTTAAATCATATACATAATATATGAACGCCTATCTATACTTGTGTCAGATTATATTTATTATAATCACAGATTTATAAACAAAGACAGATGGAGCATGTCGAACACGCGAGTGACGCCACCAAAGCGAATACAAATTCAAAAGCGAACATAATCTAATAGACGGTTAGAGTATGACATACGACGCTAGCACTTGAGAGCGCTTATGAATTTGTATTCGTTTTGAAGCGTCACTCGAGTATTCAGCATGCTCCATCTGTCTTTATTTATAAATCTGTGATTCGAATGATGTAATAAATTTATCAAAATCTGTTTATGTACTTGTTCATACCCAGTCATCAATCTATTGACTGTTTCGGTTGAATAATAGCAATCATAATCGAATCTAATTAACCAATAAGAAGTAAATCCACAAACTATTACGTGAAACTTTCGAAGCGAACATCAGTTGGAAGGCTCAATATCAATCAATCAGGGAGGTCCATCGCAGTCGCTATGAAAATTGAAATACAGCCCGACGCACCTAATCAACGTCCAATACGTTCATAATAGATATTGTATTGAATGAGCTTGCCTCATATCGAAATCTACTCGTTCACCGAGCCCAACTTGTCGAGTATACACAATTAACTATTCACATTGAATGGCGAACATAGAAAATAAAGAAAAAATCGTTCTAACGCAAATAACAAAAACAAGATATCTGTAATGATGTCGCATGCATTTCCTTTTTTCTAGAATACTCTGGACCTGCCAACGTTTCGTTTAGATTGACTAATGACTTCTGCTTGGCGCTACAAATAAAATATTAGTTTTCTTAATGCGATATTAACTTTGGTGAGCTTATAGGAAACTGATGACCACAATTGTATCACGAATAAAGGAAGAATATAAATTATTTTATATAAGGATTTAATGATTCTGATGATGATGAATCTTTATTAGCCTAGTCCAATCCCCAGTCAGGCTAGTATTTTAAATATCATTTTAAAACAACTACTGAAAGTGATCATCATCACCCGCTTCTTTCCACTGCGAAACACAGATCCAATGTCACTTGTCACTCATAAATTATATCATAAAATGAAACAATTAGCTTAAGATGGAATCCATATTTATAGAATATAATTTAAGGTTCCCTGTTTGATGTTTGATTGCGAGCGGAGTCTGGAGATGGTACAACTCATTGTATTCGAGAGTCAGTAATTAAATAACATGTAGGCCGTAACATTACGGGTGTCTTGAAAGGGTTCGCAATGGAAATGTTACGCCAATTATGTGAACATTATGTTCGGAATGGAGGGTTATTCATATACCTCTTGTGCTTCGAATATTCTATTTAATTCCATACATTTCTCCCACTCTTCGACTCGCACCAGTAGTCAAATTTTCCTCCTAATAAATTATTACATCTAAGTATTATATTTGCACGACAAAGTCTTAAAACTCAACTTGTCCATGCAAAAATTGAGCTGACTTGAATTGCACAGAGCGACATTAGTAACCAAAGTTGATTTGAAATGCTATCATAGTTTGGACAGCCGAGTGGTTGAAATGAATTGTTTTATGGAAACAATCATATCATACATCAGTAGTCAATGCAGTCTATTGTTAGGATACCTAACACCACCCCACGCTATTTGATTATTTGATATCGCTAGCTAAAACTAATTTTAGGGAAAATTAATTATAGATAGAACATTTTAACGATAAACGTTAATAGAAGAACATCAATAAAATTTTCTTAAAGAAGATAATATATAATAAACTCATATCGATGTTTCTTTGAATAGTAGAGATTATTAATAACTTTAAGCTTATTTACCTTTTTATCACCATTATCAACAGTATTAAGGCGAAAACTGTGTATACACAAAATGGCGAAAGAGCAAATAAGGATTTTTCATGAGATGCCATCTTCATATTGAAATTTGGATGTCATCTTTCGGTACTTCGTGTGATCATTAGAAATTCGATGATAAAAGTTGCATCTTGTTCATTAAAATTAAAGTTTCAAAGAAGACAAACGTGTGGTTACTTTGAAAAGTCCATATTGCAGTCTGCGCTGTCGAATAGTCAGCTGACCGCTACTATTGTGTCCGCCCTTCAAAAGCCTCCCATAATAGGGTGTCCCCACATCCATCAGGATGCTTTTGAATCCCAGTACTTATTCATCTTTAGAGCTCAACGTTCCATATAACGTATCCAATGTTTAGGGAAAGTACGTTACTTAAATATTCTACCAAAAGGAAAATCCAGGGCTAGGTATAATTAACAATAAAAATGTATAATATATTTCTCCTCTCGCGACATTGGAATGTGTTAATAACTCATTCCAATTGTTCTTACCACGAAGGGTTGGAAGGAAATAAAAATATTTCCGATACTTGTTTGAAATCCTAACCGCAGCGGAACGTGCGACGCCGTGCGTTGAATACATCCTCCTAAGAATTGTTAGGCATTTAGTAATTGAATAGCTTACCGATATAACGGCAATCTAGACACCATCTTTTAATATGATCAATTAATAGTATAGAAAAATATTTTATTTTTCCTATTTATTCGACTCCGAATGTAATCTGAATGAAGATAAGCTGCTCGTGCTTCTAAATAGCACTTCTGAAAGTTCTTAACGTCCTAAAAAAGTGCCGAATTCCCACTTATTTCTTACAACATATTATGTGTATGTTACTCTCGATCGACAATAATACATTATTAAGAAAAGATCAATACAAAGAGGGTTATATATAACGTACTATGCTTCTCTAATGTATCAAATTATGGGGTATAATTAGCACACGTAGTATTGAAGAGTCTTATTGTTTTGATATCATCCTAAGTTTGAAACTAATTATAAAGTTCCTGAAAGTTATCTTAACCTGACATATATTGATATGGGTGTGGTTACGCAACTTTCGAGAGTAAATATATAATACATCAGTTAAACAATACAATGGATAATTTTTGTAGTTTCAATATCAAAGCACCTATTTCCATTCGTTATATATTTTTTGCCTTGCCTTTTGTCTTTAAAATGACTGAACAAATTTTAGTGGAACATCTCTGTTTACCCGTCAATCGGTTTACTAGTTTTAAAGCTATTACAAACAAACATACAGTGGTCAAACTCAAATGTCTTTTTGAACCGCTCAATTACACAAATTTTTCATTGTGACTTTATCAAGTTATACTTGTGATTTTGAAAGGAACCCCACCAAATTAGAATTTTAAGGGAGCAACAAACACACAAATCGGATCAATGGATATTTTCGTCAAATGAAGCGCAGTATGAGCTTCGGCCGCGCATGACTAATGCAGATGATTAGATTTAGCCGACTGGTCAGGACTCATCTCTCTAATGTACAGACTGCAATATGTATATGTCTATATTGAGTTTTCAATATAAAAAATCAGTTTGGCTAAATTGATTTTTAAATTGGAATCTGTTTTGACTTTCATCCTAAATTAACTTATGGTTTATATGAAAAATGTCTTTAACATTTGCAATAAACATGAGTATTACGAAAAAATGGTCTTTATATAATTATAAATCATTAATCTTTTAAAGTAAATCACGGTAAGCTTGTCCGGGTAAAAGTTAAGACTTGTTAAGGATTAAAAGGCGGCTCGGAAGGATCCCAATGAAAGGTAGAGAGCATAACACATTTCACCGCTAAGTAGAATGCGCTGTACGCTTCTCTTAGAGAACACTAAGCGATTGCCATATAAGTGCGTCAATTTCTTTATACTTCAATCGAGTGGTTTTTTTTAAGACTTACTGTTACCGTAGTATCGCCTTATAGTAGTTTTGTGGTTGATTGATACTTAGATAAAATCAAAATTGCTCTTTACTAGCGCAATATTATTTGCTTTATAATTGTCACCTAATACAAGAAGGGAAAATGTATAATCACATTTATGATCATCGTCAGCCTTTAGCCATCCACTGAACAAAGACCTCCCTCAATGAACGCAAAGACAACCGATTCCTTGCCACTCATCCTTGCATCCATCATTGCAACGAAAATGGAAAAATTAGTGTCTTCTATTTAAATTAAAATAAATATTTTTTAAAAAGATTTAAGTACATCTTAGACAAAAAAAATAACACTAGCAGTCCCGTCAGATTTTTCCTGTGTTAAAAAAGTTAGTAGATGAAATTGTGATTCTAAGCTATTCTCAAATGTATATTAACATTCACAAAAAACATCGATATCGGTCCAGCCATTAGGGGTTCAGTGAAACACGCACGAAAAATTATATTCTTATGTAGAGATAACAATTGTCTATATTGGGAATATAATAATTAATATTAAGTTACAAAATATTAAGTGTTATAGATGATGTGCATACAGACAGGTTTAATGAAGAAAACACCGTGTGGGATTTTTAATTTAGCACCGTCGACATCCACGATAACATACGCAAGACGAAGGTTCCACAATGTACGGACTTATAATTACAACTTCTGTAATTACGAACTTCCAGAGTAACACACAGGATGCTAATCAAGAACCTATTCATACCTTACGAGAAAGGCAATAAATATAAAGCGTTAATAAAATCTCAGTAGCGGAAATAATAATAAAATATTACAAGACCCTAAGATTTCGTCTAATTAATTTTGAATATGTGGCTACGTCTTGGGAGTAACACAGAATGAGTGCGCCCGACTGTAGGTAACGCGATCCGCGAACTCGTTAAATTAGAATTTATGATTGTATGTAAAATGGGTGGAGGTTGTTTAACGTTATATTAATATATGTTGAGATGTTTTTCGAGCAGGCTGTTATAATTATATGATTTTCTTGCTCGACTTCTTGTGTGAGCGCCGACGTCAAATTACATTATATTTATGTGTAAAAAAACGTTTTATCAAATCATACTACGACATACACAAAACGATTATGACTATTGATCTTCAAGATCTTTAAGTCTCTGAGTCATTGAATTTAACATGTGGTTACTTTTTATAATCCTTATATTAATTTCTAACTTTTTCTGCCAGTCCTTAACATAGGCTTCTTAAAATGAACACCACAACAGCATCCAACCTATTACACAATGATCGTTGATTTAACATCATCTTACAATAATCCGAAATAAGTTAAAATAATCTAACTATATCTTGTGGTATATCCCATAATTAAGTGTCCAGCAGTGAGAATGCCATTAACTTATATTGATAAAACTCCTTACAAAAATGTAAATAATAATTTACTTTAACACATATTTATGTAGTGACAAGACTAGTGTTGAGTCATGGTCGTGTCGATTTTGCTACGATCGAATTGTCGATTTCGCTTCAATCGAGTGAGCGCGCCATGTGCCCACTGTATCGTATTGGTAATCTGATACAATACTTGTTGCGCTTGCGACAAGCATTTGCATAGAGAAGCACTATAATATTAGCAATCAAAAATATATAATAGTAATCGGAGATAGAATAAGTTATTAAACTATACGTTTTACTTTACCCGAAGTTTACAGAACTTACGTGAACTGGTGAACTTATAATGTTAGCTTTAGCGTTTAGTTTTTTTCACTTTGAATGAATAAATGACAACTTTTACAACAAGCCTATAATAACTGCCTGCGATTGCAATTTTTGTACCAAAAATTATCTTACCCAAAAAACTATTGGAAGATTCAAATGGAAGTAACATAAATTATCATCATCATCACCAGCCTTTGACCGTCCACCGCTGCTACTTTAACGACAAGGACTACGGTCAGGATTCCTAGAATTGCTGTAACTGTCCACCAACTTTTTAGTAAGTTAATTAGCAAATTCCTCCTGTATAATCAGAGATATTGAGCAACTGACATCAGAAGGAGATTGCAATGATAATTTACACACATAGTAAGTATAATATGACTTACACAATAACTTGCTGATATAATTTTTTTAAATAATTATTCCTTTTCATACTAACTAAAGAAGTTATGAACCGTCACCGAAATGAATAATGCATATATTAATTTATCGACAAACAAATTATGTTTTAAATATTCACAATAACGTTATGTTAAATGACGTATATCCCTAGTATTTGGTTCCCTCCCCCTCCCGCTCGACACCCCCGCCCCGGCTATAGGAAATTCAATAATAATTGAACTTGTGCCCGGTAGACCGCATCCGGTGTCTTGGGGAAATTGCTTATTGATCTCAAATTCTATTCCGTAGACAGGCGTTTGTAATTGTCAGTTTGTCTCAATTAATACACATACACGCATAACACAACTATCTCTGACTTTCAGGCTTCGTTCAGACACAATGACGATCGCGTGATTTTAGAACTCGAAATTCAATTTTCACATGTGATCGGCTCGTGTCAAAAAAAGCACTAAATAAATATCTACATCATTTATAAATAAGTCCAGCGCATATACCAAGCGATTCTCAATTGCACGATTCGCGCGGTATCGCCGTGTCTGTACAACCCCTTAAAGTAAATTAAACGATTATCATCAATATCTGCCTTTTACCGACCACTGTTGATCCTCTTACAATGAAGGCAAAAAATATATCAATTATTCATCATCATCATCAGAACATAGACCTCTCTCAATGAACATGTTATAAATAAATGTAAGAATTAAATTAAATCTCAACTTTTTTGTCATAACGTTTTCTACTCCCATCTCTACCAATTAATATATCAATACAATATAACACAGAACTTTGGTCGTATGTTAAAAATCCAATAAAAATTAAAAACACTCGTAACAACAGACTGAAACTGAAAGAGAAGACAAAGTATCAAATGTAATGAACAAAAGGCAGTACAATTGTTCAAGCGAATGTTAACCGATACATTGATGCCATGTCGATTGTGGTAATAAACTGTTTACTTTAGACTGAGTACGTTCATTAAGATGTTTGTTTACCGCGAGGGACGACCACACACGAGCAACAGACGTCCAACCAGTTGAAGCCATACTCATTTGATTGCAGGATATCATATTATTACTATCATATTTAGCACAAGTACAACGATGTAAAAGACGATCCGGTCATTATGAAAACGGTATCGAATACAATACTTTATTAATAATAGAGTTATTTTTATTAATATGTCCGCATACTGCACATACTTGTTATATGATGAGGTTACCTCTTTGTAAATAAGATGAGTGTTTGTAACTATTATTATCGAGCTTTAGTGTTTAAAGTATTAAATAAACTCTGCCTTGGCCGTATCACGGTCGATTTTAATAGTGGAATATTTAACTTTTTTTTTTAAAAACCACCTCATATATTTGTTAGTGTAGAAGGATCAACAACAAACAATATTTATGAAATGTATAATATATAGATAAATTGGCGTTTACTCTGTCCAGTGATGTCACACATTTGTAAATATAGCGCACTGAGTAGTGTTACAATATACTTGATACATGGATGTTTACAGACACTTGATGACACTTAAGATTATCCAATCAAAACCGTTGATGGTCATATAGTTCCAATCTCAGAACAATATAAATAAATGTTCCATTTTATTATGTTTTAATGCGAATTAGTTTTAAAACCAATGACTATCTATTATTTACGCGGACGACAGTAGAAATAGCCTATTCTGTCCTGTAATAATACTAATAATAATAGCCTGTCAAATAGCCTATTGGTAACCTAACTTTTTTCTACAATCCTAAATTAATTGGACAAAAAGGGGTAATAATAAAAATAGATCTAACAGTTAATAAAAAATAAGTGGTAATGATGATTATGGTAATGATTTTATCTAATAGCATCTAATAAAAGTTTCCAATAACTACGAGTACACTATCTTTTTAAACAAACAATGTTCAACAAATACAGTAAAACATTTGTGAGGTAATTTATGTTTCGATATGTACGTAGTCAATAAAATCAATCTTGTTTTCATCTGCTGAAACGTCCGGCGAGGCGAGAAAGACGATTCCATTTATACTCCCATTCGGAAGCACAGACGCTTTATGATTTAAGCTCCGCCAGTTTATCGACTTATTGGTTTTTATCGTGAATTCGTTTGCTTGTTTATCTTGTTCGAAACGTTATTACGAGCGTCTTATTACCGAACTGATGTATTTATTAAGAATTCTTTCGACATGTTTTTTCAACTTACTGTTGTATTTGATTGCCTCAGATGTTTTTAGACAAGTCCGATCACTTCAAATATTTTACGAGTTTAATTTTCTTTTCATCTTACTCATATAACATACCATTTAAGTGCTTATTTGTTAAATATTTCTAATTATTGTCCATATAGCATTGGCAAATTAAAAATATATAAATAATAACAATTCGTCTGCTTGGAAAATCTTTATTATACTATACAGCATCTGCATATACATGCATGTTTATGTACACAATAACATGCAGTAAAAATGAATTATTGTGAACCCTTTCCATCCGAATATAATCAAATGACGCAAGCGGAAATTGATTTACGAAAACCCTTTCCCGGCTTTTGTTCATTAGGTATCAAAATGCTGGACGTGTAGGCATATAAGGAACCTCTATATCGGTAAGTAATGTATTCGTTAAGAGGTAGGTAGTTAGTAGTAGGTAGGTAGGTAGTTAGGTACAAACCCGACGCCATGAACATGGCGGGGGGCAACCCCCCAAATTTTTAACGTCATAGGATGATCCAACCGGATCACCCCATTTCCGATGACGCATAACGGTCACTAGGACCATTAGCATAGATCCAACCGAAAAAAAAAAAAAAAAAAAAAAAAAAATCGTTAAGAGGTTCTATTATAGCATGCTGCTAATATATATTTATGTAGCAGACAAATCTCGTGGTTTTTGTCATAATAGGACGACGCGGCAACTATTATTTTAGGGGATCAGTCCTACGACTAACGAAAGGCATTCGATAAATTACCTCTATTGTCCAAATTTGACTGCAATTTTTTTATATTCTCTCTTCCTGTTTTAAGTGTATTTTAGTATCAATATTACGAAGCAATTAATGCAATTAATATGTGAGGGCGTCATGTAAAATTTTTAAAATTTATTATTTTTGTTGTGAAAGATTCAAAATGATAAAAGAATTTACAACAGAATGCTTTTTGAATAATTACTCTCAACTAAGTGATATTGCAGTCAAAGTCAAGTATAAATATATGCGTTGCCTTTGAGTGGAATAAAATTAATATATATTTTTCAATTCATGCAATTAAAAAAGGAGGTATAATTTGTATACATACAAAATTTATTAACATGAAATGTCGGGAAAACTAACTAAAACTATTAAAAATAAATGTGTGAAATTTGCAGAACATTACAAAACAATAAAATATATTGCATAGTGTCTTTGTTAGATTCTAAATCAATTCATACAGCATGCGCCATTTAAATTAATAATCTGTCGGCACCTGTTAGTGTTTACAAATGGTCCGGACATACGTTTCCCGCCTTGGTTTCCTGCGGGGGCGTCGATTCGCACCCCTATGATGAATTCACCTTTTATTTTGTCCCACTTGACTCGATTGAGAGTGATTTTTGAGCGTGAATGGGCAGCCAGTGTAATTTGCCACTGACAGCATGAAATGTACTTTGAAAGCTATAAAGGACCGGACCAAACTCAATCACTTGTTTATTTGTTTAGGAGTGAATCAACAAAGGTTTCTGTAAAAAGCAAAAAAATGTTTTATTGAAATTTGTTTCCGTTGGACTCAACATCACAAAATTAAAACCAAGACTATAACTTCATATATTTTGGACATAGTAACTAGATTGAATTTAAGGAAACATTCTCTCAGTAGTTTACATTTAAAACACTATTTTCCCAGCTACTCAAAAAAAAGTCTACACTTCGATACCACATCCTCTAAGAATGCAAGAAAAAAAATGTCACCAGTATACTAGCCCCTGAAAGGCATTCCATATTCAACACACATACATACTTTGAAATTAAACTACGATACATTTCAAAATCTTACAACTTCGAGGGCCCTTCTCGAATAGTTGTTACACAATAAATTATTTAATAACCCTCGGTCTTGAACCCAACCTGTGCACTTAATCAAGGAATATTCTACAGAATCACCTCTTTGGAAACAATTAATTTGGCCTTGATTAGGGCTGTTGCACTTAGAAGATGTCTTTGTGGTCCTAATAGAGGTTTGCTCTCGAGCAATAGAACACTTGTATAACTACGTAAACTTTGTCTCTGAAACTGAGGTAGTGTAGCTTTGGAACTACAATGTGTAAATTAAATCTAAAAATATATCGGTACAATAACAATTATTTGAGCTCATTGTCAAAATGAAGTACCAAGAAGTGAATAATGCCTGTGCTTTATCACATTTTCAAGACAAGTATACATACTATTATTGTACTACTGTAGTGAAATGTTTGTGCCAATTTTGTGTTACCAGTTTTTTAGTACACAGACCTATCGTAACACAAAATATTGTGATTATTTGATTGAATATAAAAGCATGTAACTGACCATTTTCAACTAAAACATTTAGTTTTTATTACTTTCAATGTATTTAAAATGTTTAATATTTTTCTTAAAAATATAGAGTGATAATAATTAAACGAAATAAATAAAGTGTAATGTGTCGCATTTTTCGTATTTTCTCATTAAGGATGGGAAGGGTACAATATGGAAATTTCATCCAAGTTTATTCGTTTAATTCCTCAAAGGTTTGGAGTTTCAAAGCATTGTACATCTATAATTATCCGTCCCAGGTGACCGATGGCGACCGGTATCAAGTTATTTAAGCACTTTGCAACTTAAATCGTATCCCATTACACACAATAACACACGAAAGGAGAACACGAGAGCTGTAAACTCACAAACACCCATCGTTAAAGAAGTTTTACGTAAAGACAATATGTAACTACTTTGGAACCCCTAAGCTGTGTTTTTTCATAGAGGGGGGGGGGGGGATTGGTTAGTTGCATTTTGTGAGCGACAATGAAATTACCGATAAAGTGACATTGTAAATATCTTTGACTTATCTAGCTAAATAAGTATATAATTTTATAAACAGGTAAGGCTTTAACTATTTACTATTTATTATAGGGATATAATTTTTTATACTAGCTGTTTTTCCCACGACTTCGCCCGCGTCAACTTAGATTTACGGATGTATTTTTTTTTCATCAAAAAGTATCCTATATTATTTTTAATACCTACAAGAATATGTGTACAACATTTGGTAATGATCTTTCTAGTTTTCTCGTAAAAGATTAGCAAACAAACTTAGAGCATAAACAAGTATAGGTTCTTTTTGCCAAAATCGCGTAAACCTATGAAATAATCATAGGTTTACGCGCAATAAGTTAACAAACTAAGAGAAATATTATAATTATCGGTACATTTGCGATATGAAATTATAAAAATACATCGACCATTAGAAACTGCATTGTAAAGAATCGTCTGTGGCCCACGTGCGATCGACATTTCTAAAGTTTTAATTTTCTCGTGAACAAAATGCGAGAAGGGGTGGCCCATTTGATGTCCAGGGTCGACGAAGTTCGAACGCTTTATTACTATGTCCGGCTTTAAGTGGGTGTAAAGTTTCAACACCCTTTGATTTACTTGCTGCGGAATTGGTATGCAACGATCGAACCAAATTCGTTTGAACTTTTCCTTTATCTTTATTGGCTTTTCTATCTCTCATAAAACAAGTGAAACAATCTGTAATTGCCCCAAATTATATTCATAATAATTCACGAGGAACTTTGGAGAATAGTAACCGCTTAATGGACCCCACAATTATTGCACTAATGCCCTAAAAGGACTACCTTAATCCCCTAATCGGAAGCCAAACTAACGCCGCCGTTCGCATAGAAATATCTTAAATTGGCAACACGGTCCAGCGGACCGACCATAAAACATCTTAATGAGTACAGCCAGCAGCTGTGGAGCCCCATATTGCCGCTCCTCTCATATCCATGCAAAGTACCCACCGACGATGTCTTAGCCTTACTTTCCTCCTTGTTGTTTACAAGTCGACAACTAATTTGTTGCAATATGTGCATAGGACAGCATTATGAACGATATCACTTTTGTGCGTGTCTTGCATACATTACCTCCTTCCTCACACCGACATATCACCGCGACCCTTAACAAAGTACAAACCCTCTCGTATTCAAATTCTCCCCGGACCGGCCATTTGGACACGGATTTGTTATAAGATTAAAGGAAGATTTCACTTGTGAAACAATATGGCAGTCGATTTACATATTTCGTTTCCTTATTAGTTTCGGGATATTTGTTTTAGGGCTAGCGAATTTACATTCACTGACCGATTAAATGGCCCTCAGGCATCTTTAATGGGGGCACCGCGTGGTCGTTGTTGGCCTTAACAAATGTGTGCTTATGCGTAATTGAATATTTTATGAGCTTAAGTTAATTTCATGCGGAAACTATAGATTTAAATAATTTAGACTTTAAGAAATATTGAAGTTTATCATAAATACTAAAAACATAGGGGCGTTCTGTCTTAACATTGAATCAACATGTCCATTCATTTCATCTATTCAGCTCTCGTGTGTTTATCGTTAGCATTTATCTGTTGACTGTTTTTATTTCGCGGTTGACATTTACCCTCTGTTTCAACAAGCTCATCGTATTCCCGACGAGTTTCTTTCATTCGCTCTACGAGTGCTCACGTTGCATTACCCCTATTCAAGTCGAGATAGCTTCACTTAGTTTCCTCTTTTTCAGTACGGTCGGGTTAATTTCTGCATCTTTATTATTCGAGTGGCCAGTATATGGGAGCAGTCTAGTCTCAGCGCAGATTGTGTGGCGGAAAGCAAACTTGAATTGTTGGGTCGCGTGGAGGTAATGAACGCACGGGTGGGACATGGTGTGCTGCTGGAGGGGTCTGGTCTGGGAGAGGTGCGCTCCGGGGTGGGAGCGGCCAGGGAGGCGCACCTGGGAGGGGCGGGGAGGGGAGGAGGATGCAACGCGTCCTGTATGCACAGCGCTGCTTCCGCATTCGTTAATGCAAAAGCGAGCACAGGCTTCAGGTGTACATTTTCAGCGCTCGTGTGCTTTATACTGGATGTTAAGGCGCGCGTCTTAGTGAAATGTTAGGCTTCAATTATTATTACATTTTATCTCGTGTGCTTTGAGATACATTCTTAGCTTAAGGATGTAAACTACTTGAATGTATTATGTTACGATCTCTTCGTTACAAACCAAAAACAAAATACAACTTTATGTAATAATTTCATCTATACTATAATATTATAAAGAGGAAAGATTTTATTGTTTGTTTGTATTAAATAGACTCCGAAACTACTTGACCGATTTAAAAAAATCTTGTACTGTTTGGAAGCTACACTATTCTCGGTGAACATAGGCTATATTAAATTTTCAAAAAGTTAGGAACCCATTATAAATCTTAGTTGACGCAGGCGAAGCTGCATGCAACAGCTATAAAAAATTAATTTAATACAATGAGCAATGATAATACTTTGCTTTGAAGGCCACGTCAAGGTAGACATGTGTTGGTCGGTCAGGTGGAAAGACGATCTTGCCGTGGCCGGTGGTGGTTGCGAGTGGCAACGGACTGGCTGTCTTGGCATTCATTAAGGGCCTATGTTAGTCAGCGGACGGACTGATAATTATGTTGGTAATGATGAACAATAATGAGATTAAAACAATAAAATTCTAAACTAAGCATAGTTTTGTGAATGATATTATTGTTTCGACATCCGATAAACTAGTTTATAATATTATTAAACACAAGCTGTTGCCCGCAGCTTTGCTCGCGTTAGCAAAAAAAATCCTTTTTAATAAAAACTATCTTTTGTTATTTCTAGTGCCTCCCAGAGTATGTGTACAAAGTTTCATGATGATTCGTCGAGTAGTTTTTGCGTAACAAACATCCACGCTTTAGAATCATAACATTATATAGTAAGGATTTTTTGTTTATTATGTTTTAACACGGAAGCTACGCGTCTGATTTAAGATAAACCACCACTAGAACGCTACGTTAACGATGTGTGACATGCGTTATAAAAACAATCATCTTCGATGCGGATACGGCTGTAAATCTTAGTTGACGCGGGCGAAGCTGCGGACAACAACTAGTATTAATATAAAAACTCATTTTATAAAGCAGACAAAAGATGCTAAGAACGCATAAGAAATATTCATGTTGACGTATAATATGTTTGATTGTTTTTTTTCTAAAAAAGCAAAGAACACACAAGAGCTTAGCAATTCATTACTGCATTCATTCATTTCGGGTTCATTAAAATCGCATTAGGATTAATTTTTCCCGTCCCCATTTTAATTCGCAGTTTGCCAAGGGGATCTCTGGCTGGACGGTTGTAATCATCCACTGTCAATATTTGCAGAATGTTACCTGCTTTTCATGATATTGCACGAAAACCTGAGGTGTATGTTTTTAATTCTTGTCAATTTTACGATCCTTTCTATTTTCACATAATGAGTTCTGCCTGCGCAGGTTGTATTGAAGTAATAAAAATGAAATACTGTATGTATTATATACAGATTTAAAAATATAAGGATGAAATATTATATTTGATTTTTTTTTACTTTATATAATCCTACTTAATAATATAAATGTGAAAGTAAGGACGTTACTTATGCTTTCACGCGAAAACATGAATCATGAAACTTTGTACAAATATTTTTGAAGGTACCTACTTATAAGTAACATAGGATACATTTAAAAATTGGATATTTTATTTACTAACGCGGGCTAGGCCGCGGTACACAGTTAGTATGATATATAATCAACACTTAAATTTCAAAGTGATTGTTCATATTTTGTTTTAATTCATTTATATTTCTTCATCATCAAAATCATTTATTTCCTCATGTTCATTATAACTCTACTTATTTAATACCCAGCTGTATTATCGCCATTAAATGAAATGCCCAATAAGTCATAAACAAGATTGAATATTTTTTTTTGTCACGGCCATAACCGTTAACGCCAGGACAGCCAATTTTAGTGTTATATGAGTGTCATCATGTTCCGACACTATGAAATATACTTTATAAATAATTGACTTTATATATTTTATTTTAGTACAATAATATCATGGTAACACAAACGGCTTTGCTTTATATAAAACATCCAATATAATATAAGTTACAATGATCCTTAAGCGGCTGAACCGATTCTAATACATTATATTAAGGAGCGACCAGTAATAAACCTGGTTAGAACAAATAAAACTCATCAAAATCGGTTTACACGTTTAATAGCTACGGTGCTACATACATACACACCAAATTACAACACCCCTCTTTTGACGTCAAAGGTTAAAAAACAAATAAAAACTTGTATTTCATATATTAGATCCTTGAATTTATATTTCAATGTAAAAACTCCAACCCAATCAAGATCAACTTTCATAGACCATATGGCATCGATAGAATGTATCGGATAAATCAAATGTAAATCGATATTTTTCTCAAAGCGATACTGAAGCCTCACGAGGCATGTTATCATTCGCACGCAATGCTTCTCCCTCACTAACAAATATCTACATTATTAATTCAGGCATATTAATAAAGGTTTCACGTTACGACCACACTCGTGTCGCAGGAAGCATGGACCGGTGAACCAATCCGAAAATAATATTCGATATTTGAATTATGTATACGAGGAATCGATTCGCTATTGTTTTTGAAACTATTAGAATACTAATAATTATTGTGGTCGGTATATAATTAACTCAATAAACATATTTATAGATTAAAATAATTTAATCAAAAAGAAAATAGAAACGAACAATAGTGAACTATGGCGGATATGTATATAATCACTACATAAAAAAAAAGAAATCTTTCTCAATTCTAGTCACAAATTTAGTTACACATTATTATGTATAGTAGATATGACATTTAAAGACGACATACGACAACTTGCATTTGTTATAATAAAATGTTACAATGTATCAATCACTTAAAATCCATTCTTCATCTTTAATAATATAATTTTTTGGTAGATTCCATTCTGCAAAAAAAAGGTTTTATACCCTAAACAAAGTGGTGTCTCTCACAATTACAGCAAGTTATCAGCATTAACTGACGGGCTTGCAACAAATCGAGTATGAAATAACTCCCAACTCCATGGAACCTTCGAACGTTCCCGAAGATTAAGTATAACCCAATTTTTATGAGTACTAAAAATGACATTTCCTTGGAAGTGTGGAAGTGATGTTCCTGATGACAAAGCAAAAAGTATGTGTACTATTATGACGAATAAAATCTGAAACACGAAGTGCTAAAAGCTAAGCACTATTGCGAAATTCATAGTCACAAATATTTTTAGTAGTATTTTACTTTTATTAGCAAATAAATTCTCAATAAGTATTAACCAGTCTCATTAACATATTTATGATTAAATTAAAAAAAAACCTGGACGGAGTTTCTATATTTGTAAAATAAATATATTGTTTCCTTAACAAAATAAAACATAACACCCCGTTGACACGAGAGCTTAATAAGCGTCGCGTTAAATCCTAACGATAGCGCGAATTGCGAGCTCCGCATGCTAAATTCGATTTAACGTTCAACGCTCAACGTCGGAATCCAACAGCGCTCGATAAAATAATGCCACGATTTAAAAACGCTTTTTAATCAATTTTTTAACGCTCGGTAAAAAAGCACACGTGCAAACAGGACCTTAATTTAAATTTTTGAAGTTTGAAAAAAAAAATGTTTAAGAAATTAGAAATGTCCAAAGATGTGCGTTGAGCCGGAGGCTGCAATATCTGGAACATTTCACGGTCCGCAGGTTCAGGCGTATCGATACGGACACAATAACCACTGGAATGGTAACTATAAAGAGAGATTGTATTTTTACTAACGTCGTAATAAGTCGGAATGTCCGGCCCTTTTGATCGGTTTGATAAAAATTGCAATTTCATACACATTTTTGGGTAGGCTGCAGATATGACAAATTCTTGAGCTGTTTTATTGTTTTTTGTGAAGCTTTTTCTTTTAAAGTCTATAATCAGTAATAACATAGATAAAATTCATCTTATATTATTTATTAAGCGTTTAATTCTTAATCGGTAATAGCAGTATCGGATACTATGATCTCTAGTAGTATCTATGTACTTTATATATTTATATTTCTTTATTGAATGATTCCTACTCTCATGAAGTCGAAGAAAACAATAAATAACAATCTGAGTCCAATAGGAAATAATACATCTAAGAGCGCACCTATGGTAAGATAATAATTTATTTATTTTGTTATTTCTTTCAAAACTCTTTGGGAGTTTTATTTAAAAAATATATGTTATTATTAAATCAAAAATATAATACCTTTTGAAATTATTTCTTTGAAAAATTGTTCTAACAAGTAATACTTATATTAATTATTAGTTAGGAAAATTATAACGTAAAATAATACATGACCTAAGATAGTAGGTCAGGTTAGGTAGTGAATGCACTGTATTGAATATGTAAATATTGAATGCAGTAGAATTCAAACTATATGTCACATGTTATAAACACACTTACAATCCTCAGCAATGCCCCTGCTCCCCGATGCTCTGCGCGACGATTGTTCCCCAACATACGCTATGATAACTGACACATCTTATCTAACAAACATTATTTCATACACATCTATCGGAAAGCCATTTCAACTGCGTCGGATTTTATTCTAGGCAATTTATTTTCAATAAAGAACTATAAAAAAGACTTATCTAAATGGCTCGGGTGCGACTGGGAGGGGAGGTGCTGTCATAAAAGTTGATTCTTATTTACGTCATATGACACAAGTGGGAAAACTATGGTATGATCAACGTGATTAAGGAACATAAAAAAGATAATTATAGCGATTATACTTTCTGATAACCAATGTTGCTATATTTTTTGTAATAAGTTTATCTATAAAAATAAATGATATAATAATTCATTATAAAAATCAATAAGATTTTGAAATTCTAGTCATGTAAAAAAAGAATAATAAAATTTTAAATATACAGACTAGCTGGATTAAGAATAATTCCAAGTTATGCAAGTAACATAAATAAATATAAGCGTATCTTTAAGTGACGTTTGCTGTGCAATGGCATAAATCTATAAAAGTTATTTTACTACAAATCAGCTCAAAACTCAATTAATATATTACCAACCAAAACCTGTATCAATTCTAGCTTTCTTTGTCAACATATTTTAAAGTAGGCTGTGTTAACGTCATGGAGCTAGGATGTCATATTGACGGAATGCCTGAGCCCTGAACACCAGGCGGTCCTGATGATGGCGGGTAGTCCGAAATTAACGAGGATACAAAGGGTCAGGACAATTATTGGCGATAAACACCAACACTACTAACCGCAAATTCTTGACAGATTGTCAGGGTAACATCGCTTTGATGTCCGAAGGGAATGCTTGGAATATACATTTACAGAAACAAACTTGTGCTCTCCTGTAGGTGACTGTGGCAATAGGGGTATCATCATCATCATCATCAACAGCCTTTATCCGTCTACTATTGATCATAGCCTTGTTTAATGAATAAATAACTTTATTTAACTTATATAACTAGACATTATTAAAAAAGAAATTCTGCTGTTTCTCAGACCTCAGAGATACGAATTTAAACACAGCTTAGTCATATTTTAACGTTCTATCTAAGTATGTGTATTTTTATATCATATAATAATATATGTTTTGAAAAAGAGCGACATAAAAGTTTTCATAATTATATTTATGCTATTTAAATGTATAATGGCTTGGTATAGGAACCTTGTAACTCAAAATAGGTAATAATGTAAACTAAACATAATGCCTTAGGCCTAAACTGTTTTTGGATTATATATATACTATAATTATTACATTAACAAAACACAAACATAGCAATTAGCATCGATATTATATCTATGAATTCAAATTTAATAGAAGCCGTCTTCCGTTATAGATTATCCAATTATGTTATTTTAAAGTAGTAATATAAATGCTAAGTCCTCTATGTATTATCTGGAATGTTATCACTGTGGTCCTATAATTGGTTAGTGAACATCAAATGGACGGTTCTGGGCCCAAACCTCTTATTAACTTTGATATTTATGGAATAAAAACAACATTGAAGATGTACATTATAATTTTTATTTTATGCGGAACGTATTAAGGGAGCAAAATATAAATTCGAGCATGCAAACCGACTCATTTACATGTTATTTGAGCAACAAACCCAAGGGGACCGTATCAGCCATTTATGAGTTGAAAGTATTAAAGAAAAGAAAACCGGATACACATAAAGAGATAGATATAATAATAAGAAAAGAGCGTGCAAGAAAACCGCTCGCGGCGAATAAGCCCCGTAGAAAGCGGTATTGTTCCGCGACTTTTAAAAACGGAACAAAATGAATGAGGGGAAGGAAATCGGATGAAAATATGAAAAGAATACACGTTATACAAGTAGGAGTGAAACGAAATGTCGGAGATCGGTCTCAACCACGGCGGTCCGCAAATATAATTTGCATAGTCAAGTAGCCGAACTTTTGTCTGCAACGGATGTTCGCAACCATATTCGTTCGTTGCTTTTTAACCACACTCTCATTCTGTATCGGCCGGTCTTTTTATTGCATTTTTCCCCTTTGAACGGATTCTTTCAATATTTTGGTGGTTCGTTTTTATTCAAACGCTCGGCCGTCGAATTGTTTCTGTTCATATCGCGCTTTGATCATATCATTTTTGCGATCAGAAAACAATTGAAATATCCAAATGCAACCATAACCAAAAGATAAGCAATCGAACAAATATGCTTTGTTGTGTGTTCAGAATAACACAATTCTAGGTATGCTTTAATTAAATTTTACTATGTGTTTTAGTACTAGTATAAAATTTTTATCACAAGTTTATTAATTGTATTAACATTAATAGATACATTAATTAACATGATAAGCAGTATTAAAGAATAAAATCGATCATTTAAGGCAAGTGCTATGTAGGAGTGATTTAGACAAGCGAGTACAATAGACAACAAAGGATTAGATTTCTTTATTGAAAGCACCCTCAAGCCGAAAGGAATAATCTACATGAAAGAATTATTACGATTCATCTTCGCCCATGTTCTTACTGGTGCGGTTATTATGAACCGGATCATTCTCAAAGCGGCACCGGCTCAAAAACAAATATTGACTTGTAAAAACAAAGGGCATATCGTTCTTTATTGTAGTCTTTGATTTCATGAAAAGAATGCGCAACTAGTCATAGCCTACGTAACATTAATTTCCAATAGTATTTAGAAGGTTAATAGCAAAATAATAAAAATATTGGAATTATATTAATATTAAATGACATTTTTGACGTGCTAACTACCAATTGTTCATAATGATGATAAACAATTATATCGCGGTCCAAGGTAATATCCTCTTGAACTACATTTTTAATGGTTTAAAATCCTCGCTTACAATAAAATCAAACATTTTAAAAAATTCATACAAACAATCTAATATATGAATATACATAATAAAGCGAAACAAAGGCTAATTGATGATCATCAACGCGTGGTTTACAAATGAGGTAAGATGAAAAGATCCGAAAATAAGCGTCAACTGAGTGAGAACGGTTTTTCAGAGGTGTTGGTCTGTGCCGGCGTTGGAACCGGCGGGCCGTTCAATTTTCCACTGGCTGGACGTTCAGGTGTGCACCTTTGTATTGACCTAACCTTTTCATCCTAAAATGAGGTTTATATTCGGGGACGATTTGTTTTTTCACAACATAATTTTTTGAATTTCTAGAAACATCGTTGTCGCGTCTTAGCAGTGTTAAGTTTCACAAATCGCGAAATTTACTTGAAGATCGTGACAGCAAATGTGTTCGTGAAATCTATTCGTGGTTTATGAAAGCGTAACAAACATCTATACAAACGTTTAAGTTCATAATAATATCAGTAGAAATTAGCAGTATTTTTATTAATCATTACTTCTAATATTAACATCTGTCGAGCGTTCCAAGAGTAAAACTTTTTCTCATATGTTTTATCATAAAATTACCATTAATATTTATTTTAATATTAAAACTTATGTACCGCTGAATGTTTTCAAAATATAAACATATTAAATTATTTTAATTAACTTTGCTAAGACTTCCAACTCTAATTAGATACTCGTTTCAAACAACTATTGGTGTACAATGTTCATGTCAGGTAAAACATATTGATAGCTTATACTAATTACCGCATAACTTAGAAAATACAGTGAGATTTGAAACGAGAAAAACCTTGTAAATTACAAGTGTCGGAGGTTGCGAGATAACAAATGATGCGTAGGGGTCCATCGCTGGTGAACTTCGACACGCACAACACTAATTACAGCGAATCTAATAGTACACAGGTTATTACGTAACGATTCCAACAACTATATTGTTCTCAGCAAAATCTAAGAGCAATGCAAAGAGAAATACATATTATATAAAAAAAGAACAAAAAAATATTGTTATATACTTTAAGTGTACGGACACATTTTTTCCACACTCGAAACAATAGTTTCTCCTATATTCTTTAGTTTGATGTTTGTTAATTGTCTGTACTGCTGGCAAACCAGGAAACCGATTTGGATGTTTATGAATATTTGAAATATTTTTTTTGATTCGATCAATCCGTTTCAACTATCAAAGTCGAAAGCTCTTTTGCTTTCGCGTTTGAATTTTATTTTAAGCATAATATTTCAGTTACAATCAAGCAAACCAGTTTTATTTGATATGGCAAGGGCCATATTAAAGATATCACTCATCTTACATCCAAGCCCCAGATTGCTATGCAAACGTAGGAGGACACTATTTAATGTTTGGCGATAAAGTCGCCTTTCTCTCTCATCAAAGGCGCGGCTCGATACATCAATAGGCTGTGCGAGTCCATCATTCGTCAATCCGACCGCAGAGGGAAAAAGATAGCAAGATTAATTCTTTGTACACCCGAGGGAGATGTTTTGATTCATATAAGTACGGTTGATTAAGGCTTTATTACAAAAACAAAATGGAATCTCGCCTTGAATTAACATTTTGCTTGAAAACGTCTTTATAAAATAACCTTATGTTTCATTCTGTTATTTCTATCTTAAGGAATTCCTATGTATATTAGCACAATGTGCTTATAGATAATATTTTATTGTTAGATAGTGATTATTTTATACAGCATACAAAGTAACTCATTACTCGTATTTCGTAATGCCAAGAAGTCATCTTTATCTATTGGCAATACACGTAAATTAATTTAGTCGAGTCGTTTGTCTGGAGCTTAAATAAGCTATGAAGTAAGAATTACTGGCATTATGATTAATCATATATATGATAAAATGGCAGCTAGTTAACAAGACGTATTTAATTTAAATATGTCGTACTGCAAGCCTTATGAACAACTCTACCTAGAGAGGGATAAATTTTTATTATGTGAATATTGTTGTAATTTATGTTAATTATTTTCAGTTGTATACCAAAAAAGACTAAAGAAGGAGAGGAAACAGCGACAACAGATCCAAGAGCAACTGGAATTGGAACTGAAGAGACGGCAGAAAATCGAGGAGGCACTAAAACAGTCCGGGGCGCCCGCTGAAATATTACGAATAGTAACAGGTGAGCTTTCTTTTAAACAATCTATCATATTTTTTTTTACAAATACAAAATACCACGAAGCTTGTAATTTCAATAACTAGACAGGATTTCTCATAATTATCATTTTTATCCAATAATAATAAGCTGCATGGTTTTAAGCCATTGATCAAGTGAAACCATCAGTCTACAAATTATTCATTTTCCACGACACATGCTTAAAAAAATATGTGAAATGCTTACAGAATAGGGAATTCATATGAAAATGTTATAAAACAAAATGACGAAACGAAATTTGTACATCTGTTTCGGTGGTTTGTTGGTCTAGTAAGTGAGCCAGACTACTAAACCAGAAGGTCGTAGGTTCGATTCCCACCCAGGACAAATGTTTGTGTGATGAGCATAATCATTTGTTCTGTGTCTGGGCGTAATTTATCTATAATATGTTCGTATGTATTTAGAAATAAAAAATGTATCGGTTGTCTGTTTGTCAAAATATGGCTAATTTGCATGAAATCGGCACATTTACATCAACAGATAAAAAAACTTACGATAGATACATTCAATACACACAGTACGGAAATACAATTTTAATATCAACGTCTAGAACACGAAGCCTGTCTAACAGCAACTATCAGACATAATACAATTCAACAAGTATCAAGTCTGTATCTGACATGTTAACTTGCCGACTGTCAAACTACGTATCAGTTGAGACATCCTCGCATTTCATCAAAGTCTTAAGTCCTGCACTTCCACACAAAGTTTTCAACTTTAAGCGACGTGTGTAAGAATCATTGTTTAATTACTGTTCACCCATGATTTGTGCTGGCGTCGATGTCGAGGTGATATGGAGTGCGTGACGTAAGAAGGGTGGTAAACGTTAGTGAAGGCTTGTGCTAATCTCCGTGTCAGGAAATCGTTTCGCAGGCCATTTGAAACGGGGGTTCGGGTGCTGAGCTAACACGCATTCGAGTTCAATTTCTTGTATAATAGTTGTTTGCTATTTGTCGACCTACTTACATGTACAACTTACAACAAAATACGTACAATACAAGATATCAGCCTTAAATAAAGAACCTTGATAATGATTTATGATTTTAAAAGTAAATGAAATAATATCATATTCATATATGTAGCTAATGTTTTAGTAGCATCAAAGTAATCATCATCATCAGCCCATATCCGTCCACTGCTAAACATAGGCCTTCCTTAGTGAACGCAAAGACTACCGATCCCTTGCCACTAGAATCCAACACGGATTGCATGGAGATTATCTTCCCACCTGGTTAAAGGCAGAACAACACTTCGTCTTCTTAAACGCAGCCTCTACTCTAAGACCTCATTGATCGCAAAAATAGGCTAAATAGGCTACATAAGCCATCTCCGATCGCATCTGCGCTGAATTCATAAGAAAAAATAATAAGTGTCGAATGTATCTACAGAAAATTTGACGCCGGTATCTCAAGAGAATCGTCCCGAACGCGAAAACGGAACGGAGAGCAAACCGCCCAGTGCGGAACCACCCACCAGCTCGCCTCCGTTCCAGAGGGACCCGCCGCGCACCCCCGACAAGCCGCAGTGGAACTACCCGCCACCACCAGTCGACATCATGACCAGCGGTGCCGCCTTCTGGCAGAACTACTCCGGTAAGGATATAACAGTTTTCATATTTATACAACAAACTATCTACCAAGCTAGCATCAATCAACGAAAAACTTCATCTTCTTCATTTCGTAGGGATTTAAAGATATTTAGTAATACATTTAACAAACTATCGAGTACTGAATAAGCTAGCTTCAATTAGCGTAATATTTCACAACAGACATTGCATTTCTAAACTTATATGTAGAACAGGAAAGCTATAAACTAATATTGTGTAGTAAACGTAATTATAAACATGATAAACATTTTTAGTTCAATAAAATTACAAACAGTACCTAGCAGTAGGCATTTTTACTTATCAATATTTAAATATCTTATCAAGCATATTTAAGTTTCCTCACGATTTTTTCCTTCACCGGTGAACAAGCGATGATCTCATGTTCAGGTGCATATAGAAATTTAGAAAAACCCATTTCTTGGCAACACAGGTCCCAGGATCAAACCTCAACTTCTCGGTCAAAAGGCCGGTTGTCAACTAGACCATCATGGCTCGATTCTTATCATACTTATCACAATGCACGAATGTAATACTACAAAAAGCTATTAATCTCATGTTCCGCTTGTAGTTACCTAGATCTTTCAAGTTTCTATCGTATATACGTATAACATATTATTTACAAGTTTTGAAATCCAATCGGAAAATATCATTTAACAAATAATAATGTATCCAAAAGAGGGTCTTTCAAAAGGAAGAAAAAATTCGACATGCGAAATTTATACTCATCATATTACATACCATTGCGGATTGGGAATGTCAAATATTTAAAAGCACAAAATGAGCGATACATGAACGTCCATTTTTGATATTTCATTGGGGTGAGGTTGCTTGGCATATCGTTTATTGAATTAAAAAGTTACGCGATATAAAATCTTATGATATATGATAAAAAGGTTTACGCTCTTCCGTTATACGCAAGGTAAGCGAAAGTTGAATTTATAAAAAAATCGATCGGATATGAATCGGGAGCTAGTTTTTTCATTCAACCTCTTTGTGGGAAGCCCAGAAATTTCATTAAAATGCACCGGCTTCCGAGTTTGAAATACTATTGTGTACAGAAACACCCTCGTACGGCAACTTTATCGAATGCGAACTTTACTCACTAGCGCTGGTTCTGGTAAATTCAGGCCATCTTTTTTATACCGTCAGTGACCTTTGTTTAACTAATCTTTTTAAATTTATTCAATAATAGTAATTAATTGAACATGAATTGTAAGGACCAAGGGTTTTTAAGGATATTCTGGCCTCTCGCCGGGGCCAGCCTGTCGCTAGGGTGCACGGGTTGACCCTCAATGCGCCTGCAGCCGCTGGAATTGGCTTTTTAGTTTTAGTATGTGTATACTTAGTGTAAGTGTAGCCTTAGTGTGAGTCCCACATAGAGTCAGGATGCAACCAGGTTAACAAAAAAAGAGGATTTAAAAAAAATTGTAACGTATATTAATAATATTAAAATTATCATCATAAAGTTATCTTTTGTAGTCCTTAGGTCATCTCTAACCAACCGAGGTGAATAACTATTGCATAAGACTAAATTAATATAGGGTAAAAACCCATCTACAATAATACTTTTCTCTATTTTCACAAGGCAACGCGTTAAAACATTGATACGTTGAAACTATTTCCTGCATTGTCGACGAGTGCCCCGTAATACGAAGCCCTCAACTAGAAATTGCAACTAATTTAAGTGTAACCCTTTCAAGTACCAAATGCACGCGAACACGCAAATACGGAATAATACTAATGGAATATTTCATTGCTAGATTGTTGCACGGCTATTCAAAAAAACACTTTTTATGAATTGCGAATGTCAGTACCGTGTAAAGAAAGAAAGAAAGAAAGAAAACACTTTATTGATTCACAAACATGAGACAACAACAAATTTTACATTAACTATACAGTTACACTATTAATTCACTCTTACAATTAAAGAAACCAAAACTTATTAAGGTACTTATTAGACTTCCGATTAAAATATAATAGAAGTATTTCTTTGTCATAAATATTACAAAACTATTCCAGTAAAAATACAGCAATTTTGCAGATTCAACTACTTATTCTTATATTTACATACTTTTGAATATGTATTATAAAAAACAAAAAACTATTATTGCTTTTTTAAGAATAACATATACGACAATTACATAATATTACATATATAATTACTATATATGTATTAAACAAATATTACGACAAAAAGTCATAAATTAACGAACCAACGCCCTACCAAACTTTTGTTGAGCTTTAAAAAATATATTTTTGTATCCGTAAATTAGAAAACTTTTGCTACATTCCCTTCTAAAAACGGGATGATTTAAAGAAAAAATATAACAAAGTGTGTTCGCTTCTAAGACAACATTTTTATGACCGAACTTATTATTTTCATTCAATTCGGTCACTTCCTTTTAGTTGACTTTAAAAATCTATATTTACATGAAAAATTATTGCAAATATTATAATAATATTAATATTATGATTGCAATTATAACAACAACAAAAAAACACTTTTTTTAAATCTGATAATTCTTGTATCAAGAACATAATGACATATTCTATCTTCTTTAAAAGCGTTATGAATATTGCTGTCACTTGGCGGAATTCGATCTCGCAACCAGTGATCCTGGCAACCTACCACCTGCCTACTTCGAATCAAAATATTTGATTCTGATCTTTGTTATTACTGCTTTACGAACATTTTCGAATAAAAATTTGAGTTTGAGATTGGTCTCTAATAGGTAATGCTTTCTATTATACGTTTATGTAATATTTAATACGATGATAACCTATTGGGATCCTATTAATTATATAATAAAATATTAAGTAGCTTTTTATGTACAATAAAAATTACCAATATAATTAAATTATTAAAAATGGCACAGTATTTTACACGGAAAAATATAAATGTTAAGTAATATAAAGTTGAAAAATTAATAAAGAGGAAAGTTCTACGGTTACTTTTTAGGTTCGCTTGTAAAATGAATGGAAATAAAATTGTACCGCACAGGTGCGCTCCCGCCCGTTGAAGATATTAATTTTTGTTTCTCTCAAACAATATTAGCTTACATAAATATCATCTCTCGACCTAGTATCATAAATTAACTGTTCCATTACGCGGAAACATATATGAAATTATGACCGGTAAAATTCATATAATCGATACATCTAACGTCTTTGAGATACTGCCTAAATTTGTATCGGACGATTTAACAAAGTAGCACTGTAACATATTGTGTTTATTTCCATAAACACAATATGTTACAGTGAGAATTTTTATAATAATAAATACTTAAGTTAAGTATTAATTGGGAGTACGACAAAACATTATGTTTGAAATAAATCATGATAAAATATACCGCCGGCGTAAAGTCTGAAAATATTTCCTTGCTAAAGTGAGATAAAAAACAAATAAGTAGTGCTTATCTCTACTTATATAAAATGCATAGTACATGGGCTAATATAACACATCGCTGTATACTTTCTTGAATGATATAAGATCAAAATCAAAATCAAAAATATCTTTATTACGTAGGTACAACTTGTACACTTGAAATAAGTCAAGAAAAAAGTAGTCAATAAGAAGTAATAGTAAAAAAAAACATGTTCGAGATGCAGGAGGCATTTTGTGCGTTTAATAATTTCATCATTGTTTTACATTTCAATTGACGTAGCTAAGAACTTTGAATTTTTAGGAATAAAATTTAGCTTATGTTCTAATCCAATGTACAAGCTATCCCTAACTTTCAACAAAATCGGTTCAGACGTTTTCCCCTTAAAGGGAAACAAATACGTACTTACAAACTGTCCCATTTATAATATTAGTAACATTTATATGTTATAAATAATTTATGATGAATACATAGTTCATTAATACGTTATGATACAAACTTAATCTTGTGACATTATTTAATAAAATTACGGAAACTTCCAATTTTCGTTACAAGCATAGCAGTTTCAAAGTGAAAAACACCCAGCGTAGATCGAAATGTGTTTAAGTAGGTATTCCCATTTTGAGTCTTTCACACTAACATTTAATTATGTCACGGAAACAGATATTTAAGATATAAAATAAAAATTCTTCTCAATAGAAAATCAATTCAATCAGTGATTGGACACGCTTCAAACGTCAGCAACTAAACCCTATCATCAACTCTGTGATACAGTTTAAAGCTTTTTTATTTTTTCAACCAAATCATATAGATATATTATACTTATACCTTTATTATAACAAACATGGTGACAACCCTTTGTCCACAAGCTTCTCAAATTTTTTTGGTAGTACATTAATTATTTTTTGCTTTAATTTAACGTTCTCGGTGATCAGAGGTGTCGGTTGCTTTAAAATTGATTAAAATTAAATCGAGTTTGAAGTATAGATTACAAAGTATTATTTTCAAAGAAAATTTGTTATTTTTATAAAAACAAAACAAAAAGTTTGGATCAATGACATTTATTAAAAAAATAAAAATCCAATCTTAGCCAGTGGAAGTTTTTGTACTCCCGAAGTAAGAGAAACAATTTGTCTTTAGAGCGATTGAATACAGAAAGCGTAATTTCTTGCTCGATCTTCTATTTAATTACAAAATCGATTCGTTTCTCTATAAATAACCGATGATCGGATCGATTAATCTGTTTTTCAGATTTGCTCTAAGGGCAATGTAACCTATGGAATGTTGAATCGAATGACACAATCGACTTTATGAAACTCAGTTTTTACTCAACGATATAGCCCATTTTTCCATTTAAAAGTAAGTGGGATCACGATAATTTAAGCTGCTTATCTCGAAGAAATGGACTCCGACATGAAAGGCTAACTTTTTATTTAACTCAAGCGCTCAAGCATAACAGTTATTTCAAAGAACAAATAGATTATTGCTCTCAAAGGAACCGGCAATTCTGTTTTAGGAGCGGCAAATGCAAAAATATTACGTATTCAAACAAACCTAATGGGACATTTAGGGGTGGCAGCGAAGTGAAACGGCAAAGGCCGAAGCTTTTAAGTGTATAATATTTAATTGTGACGCCCTAGGCGTATAATCTCGCCCAGGATAATAGGTTTCTGTTTCGGGACAACCCTCGATGAGCGACACTTGCGAGTGTGATGCCCCGGAGCCAGACCTCAGTCATACAAATCGGATTAGAAACGTTTTTACTGTCAAATGCTAAAACCAAAATTTATTTTACATTTCGACTTATAAAGTATTCTTATATTCCTTTTGAATCAAAAATGGCGAAACGTCGTTAGCAAGTTCTTTATGCGAATGTGTACAAAAATATAATATTATATGTAATATATTTCGCAAAAAATAATGTACATTGTACCCTAGTTTCGTTTTCGTTAAATATCGTCTCGTTGTTTTCATTGTTAAAAACGAACTGAAATTATAATATATATTATTATTATTTAATAATAATAATCCAAAATATATAATAATGAAAAATACTTTACATTTAATGCATTGAGAAATACATTATTACACTTAAAATATAAATTGTAAACGAATATCGTTTGCAAAAATTGGATTCCCTGTTGAGAAAATGTTCGTTGAGTGTAAGCAAAAAACTTGATTCCGTTTATATCTTTTATATCTCGTAAATTGCAGGAGGCGGCAAGCGTTGCATGAAATTGAATAAGCATATTTCGTAAAACGTAGACGTTTTCGGAGACAATTGCCTTACCTCACCTACTCTTGCCTCCTCACGAACTTTGTCAATTTTCCTAAAATCATATTAGAAGATATTTCAGTGCTTGAGACGTTTTCATTGGATTTTTATTTATTGCGTTTCACGTCACAAATTCTAAGGAGCAAGTTCAAATATTAAAAACGCAATTTACTGAAAAGAACAAAAATCATAAGGTCGATATGTACTATTCATTTCCTTGATCGATTAAATGCTCAGTCAAGGTTTCTTTGATCAGTGTATGAAACTATAGTGTATTTATACAATATATACTCTCTATTATGCTATTCAGTTATCTAAATAATTTAGTTAAAAAGTTAAAATTAATGATATGAAAATAAATATAATATCTTTTTTTGTCAACAGAATCCTTGGCACAAGAGTTAGAGATGGAGCGTAAGTCCCGCCAGCAAGCTATGGAACGAGACGTCAAAAGTCCCCTGTCCGACCGCGCCAGCTACTACAAGAATTCGGTGCTGTTTAGCTCGGCCACTTAGCTATCGAGCACCGGGGCTACGGATTTCCCCGATAACCAAGATTACGAAAAAGATAACGACGAAGCGAGAAAACCTATAATCAGCGTCAAACCTGAATTCCGAGAAAAATAAGACGCGAATAGGAATCTCAATTCTAATCACGATACGTTTGATTTCATTATCCCGTGTACATTTGCCAGCATGACTTCAGTTTCAGATCTCGATAAGTACTTTCTACGTAGAGATAAATTGTAAATACTGTTATTAAAAATTAAAAAAGAGATTTCGTCACGTTAAAGCGAAATCGTAAAATTTTCTTCCATAGCAAAATTTGTAAATAGTTCTTTATATTTTGTAGCTTTAAGTCGTAACGGTTTTCGACGATATACATTATTTATTCGTCAGTATTTAATCTTTTCAAAGCGTACCTTTATTCTTATTGTTAAATGCCATATTTATATAATAAGCATTATAATTTACTTATTTGTTTATATAAGCGGCAGTATAAGTTGTTTATATTGTTTGTATTATATCTTTAAAAGATCACAACATTGGAATTGATCTAAGACTGCTCTTTGATTTTCCAAAGACGTACACGTAGACATTAAACACTTTCAATGGCTAGTCGAACTCGATCAGTACTCATATATGAGTAAATATTTTCGATGATTTCTAATGAATAAATTATGTAACTATTATTGAGATCTCCGCTGAGTTTGTAACATTAAAGGTTTTTGATGACAAATGTGATCTTTAATATCATGTAATTTATTCAATTTTAGTGCAATGATTAGGTGTAACTATAATAGAATACTTTAAAACATAATACGATAGTTATTTTAAGTTAATATTTCGAAACGATTTTTCTGCATATTGACTGATACAGTTCACGTATAATATAATAAAGTTTTGGTATTTTAATTATTATCTATTGTAATATAATCTCAGTATATCCGTGATTCAGTCGATGTACGTGGGTAGTTTAATAAGTGCGATAGAATAAAGTAAAGTATAAAATAGCGTTATTTATATCGCTTAGTTTACGAAGGACTTTAAATGTCTAACATAGTTTGATTAAGATTTAGACATTGCATCGGGCGTGAGATTGGCGCTTGGCTATTTTAAAGGTTATGTGGTCTTAATAGTCAGGCACCGATATTGAACATAGCTTGACACGTTTCATACATGTTATCTGTAATGGGTAATGTAATGAATAAACTTAGTTGTTATCTTAAATGTTTAGCGAATGATCATGTGTGGATGTATAAAGGGCGTGAATGTGGCGATATCATTTATTTAACTTTAATTTTGAGGAATGGTACGAATGTTTCACAGTTCAAATTTCAATTGTAAATTATTTCTGAACACTTCAAGTAACGTAGAATAAGTTTTCCTTTGTCAATTAGATTACGAGGCTTATCATTCGACTTGTTTATTCGTGTACGATTCATAAAGCAAGTTATTATTTATTTCTCTTATGATAATTATTATTTTACTTAAAATTGTGTGTGTGCCTTGTATCGTAGATCAAAATATCAAGATTAAAAAAGGGAAAATTATCATGATTTTGTTTTATTACACCTCAAATACATAGAAATAAGATATTAGAGATCATTGAGAGAAAATATATCAAATAAAGTTATTCATCATGTCGCTGACAAAGTTCTGTCTATATATCATCTCATCAGGTATTTTTTTACATAATACCATATGCTGCAACGACATTCAACTCACATAGCGATACGATATACGCTATCGTAATTCACAGAATTTTAGAGGTTCTTGAGATTACGCTTGTTGGAAGCGGAGGAGAGAACTCGACTAAACGCAAACGAACTAAGCAATACATAAACAGCAATTGTAAAACAGCACAGAGACACAATACTACAACTCAACGTAAAAACTTGCTTAAAACGAGCAAAACTTTGATTCTTCGACAACACAACACAGTTTGCAGTATCAAAATTTCAGTGATTTTCCAGCAACAAAACAGCGGCCATTTACAATGCATTTGCCATTTTTGCTATATTAGCTACAAAATCCTACTTCCTACTAATAATAAAAACACGAAAGATTATATGTGTGGATTTTTGTTACTCTTTCACTCAAAAACTATTAAATGGATTTCAACTGCTACTAATGCTTCTTTATAGTCAACAATCCTACATTATAATCGATGCCTACAAAGCCTTTCCAATTTCTTCATTCCCAAGCATAACTTCAAACGCCCCAGCTGTACTAGTACGGTCGTTAATCCTCTCTTCCTTATTCTTGCTGATTCTTTAACGGTCCCGGAACTGACTAGGTCATGTGAGGTTTCATTCCTCCTAACACAGGCCGGACCCATGTGCCTAGGATAAAAAAAACAATAAACGCTAATCATTAAAGAACTCCTCACGCTGTCGCGTTTCGTGCGGTTTGTGAGTTTTTGGTTTCTGGTTATGTGGATGTTAATAGGCGCCGATAGTCTCAAGGCTTCGACTGTAAGTTTGCCCTCTTGTGCTCTAAAAGAAAATGTAACTAATGCACCTGATCATTATTATACTCTAAGGAATTATGAGTCGACCCAACTAAGACACTAATTGATGTTTGTGAGTTTTGGAGTACTTGAAACACTGAAAAATGAACATAGCCTGTGCTCAGTGAGTCTTCGACTAGATGGGACAGTGATGTCTAAAGTAGCCATAGTCAGACAACAACCTCCTATTAGTTCCATAAATTCTACTCTATTTTGTTACAAATTGAACGTAATTATACGTTAAAAAAACAAGTGAAAAAAGCTCATAAGAATCACCTACCTACTACATTTATTACCCCGAAATCAAAAAGTACGTGATATATTTGCGGGGATTTTAAATAAATGCGATTATTTTCATTACTAAAACTATTTAAAACGGGATATTTACCATGTGTTTTATCTATATGTCGCGGAGCTCGATATTTAACCATCGTCTACGTATGTCTTGTTCACGAGACTCTACATTTGCGTCCCGACACTTTATGAAGAACAATAGTGCTTCCTGAGCTTTTGAAAAAGACATTCGTAGATGTCAAAATGATATTTTGAGCTCTACGAAATAAAGATGAAAAATATGGTAAATCCCGTTTTAAACAGTTATAATATGAGATGAGAAGAGATGATGAGAAGTTATGAAATATGAATTTGTATCACGACTATAAAAGTTTCACTAGCTGATTGGATAATAAACACTTATATTACCAGATATATAATAAAAAGAGGCTCGTACTTCATGAACATGAAGATGATTAATGGGTGCATGGATGATGATACCACCATCCTGATGATTTGGAAGGTAAGGTATGGTAACTACCCTCTCTGTGTTATTGGCACCAAGATATCTTTAGACAGACAACTTCATTCACTTTGACAACTTCATCATCATTATCATCAGCCTTTATCCGTTTGCTGCTGAAAATAGGCCTCCTTTAAGAAACGGCAAGACGACCGATCCCTTGCCACTTGCAACTAAAACTATCCGTTCTCCTGAGTGTGTGACCAGCCCACTTCCACTTCATAGTGCTTATTCTTCGTATAATAACGTTTGTTGTGTGATGCTGTCTTTATTTCGAATGCTATCTGCATAAAAAAACATCCCTTATAGCACGCTCTATATCACTTGAGCTACGGTGAACCTTTGGCCCAGACATACATTTAGAGGCCACGTTTAGGCCCAATAGGTCATCTTCATATCTTAAAGGCAGCTTAGTATAATACTTTCAGTAATTCGTTGTATCGCCAATCAAACAGACGTCACTACAGAGCTTCTAGAACAGCCCAAGTTTCAACCGAGTCATAAGCTTTCTCACAGTCCACAAAGGCAGGATACGGTGGTTGGTGGTACTAATGGGTCTTCAGTGCATCTTGCCTTATGGGAGAATATGGTATAGAGCGTTAAATCCTAAAAACCGCTTCTGCGCTGATGACTGGAATCCATCGAGCTTTTTAGTGAGACGGTTTGTTATGACGTTCAAGAACAGGTTATATATATTTTAATTAATTATCTACTTAAAATAAATTTTATGATAGAGACGTAGAGCAAAATCGATTCTCATAATTAATGCTTAAACTTTTCAACATTAATTTAAAAAAACGAAAAGAAACTTAAATACCATAAACCAAAAAACCAATAGGAACTTTCGATTAAAGGAGTTCAACCATTTTAAATCCAGTTAAATCGGAAAACTTCATATTTATTGCTAATAGATTTTCGGCCGATGAGCACCGGGTTATTTGGGATGCAATTTTATTTTGTCCATATGAATGATTTTTATATCTGCCCCGGGCGGCCGGACCAATTGGTTCGTCGCTCTCCCTTCTATGTCGGACACTGCGTCGCTTATTAAACAATTTCACTTTTTATGGATTGCAAAATGCCATTTCGGTCTGCAAATATTCCTGTGGTAAAAGTTACCTGTATTCGTATATATGGAGAATGAAATTAATACATAGGTATATAAGGCTTTAGCACTGATATTGTTTTTTTTTATTTGTTTTTATTAACATGGTAATATTTAAACAGCCACTTATTGCATTTTGAGTTCCTAAACCTAAAAAAACAATAGTGTTGTGAAGAAGCGTCTTAGTTTATATATCTTAGGCTCAAGCATATGCTAATGGGAAACATAAATAGGAATGAGCACGTAAATGCCGTCGGAAGGGAGGCGCCGTGCCGTGCTCTAGGCTGCAGGGCACCACCATCTTGTTTGTGAGAACCTGTGAAACAGCTTTGCTGTATTCCAGACGGAAGGTTAATACAGGCAGTATAATTACTGGCATTGAGACTTAACATCTTGTCATAGGAAAAGCAACATATAAGGTTACTTGGCCTAAATCCAGGTTAACTAGTTTATGTTAAGAAGCCTTGCCATCACGTAGCGCGTCTGCCAATTTGCCTATCACAGTAAAATGAAAAAAAGAAAAAAAATAGTTTTTTTAGTATTAAGTTAGCATGAAGACTTGAAATCTTTAATGATTAATAAATAATAAATAATTTGAAGTTTCTTTTCGCATAAATCAATTGCGTAGAGTAACCAAAATTAGGACTAGTAGTAGGGACTAGGGAGTTCTGGACAAACTTGTTAATGGACACTACTTTCAAAACCAAGTTACAGAAAAAACATCTTCATAAATATCATAACAACATGCTGAACGACCGCCAAGCTGCATTACTATAAACAGAGTAACAGACAACATTAATTGATCATATTACACTATACTATACCATATTATATTATATTAAAAATCTAAACTAAATTTTATAAAAATTTTCATAAGAGATAAAACCTACATACATAATATAATGTTTCTTTACTTTAAGCCATACTATGCATCATCATCATCATATTTTCTCATCAGCACTTCCATCCACTTCTGAAAATAAGGCCTCCCTTAATGAACGTCAAGACTATGGATACTACATCAAAACTGTATGATGTATATCTTTTGATTATAAACTACGGTACGAAGAAAGAGTGGACATATACAGGCTAATGATTATAATAATGATGATCCAGCACAAAGCACAATCAATTCAATCTCATTGGCCTTTTTATCGACGACCTCTGTGTCTCAATGGTTAGCGCGTTGGCGTTCAAACAAGAAGCAACGGGTTCGAATCCCGCCAGGGAACAAAAAAGTTTCTGTGTTCCTGGGTCATAGATGTATATTAAATATGTGTGAATTATTTAATAAAAATCTTAAATAGAAGTATTAATATAAAAAGTATTAAATATATGTATGTAGGTTGTCTGGTACCCGTAACACAAGTCTCATCGAGAACTTACCACGGGACCAGATTGACGTGGTGTAGAAACGTTCACATTATTACATTATTATTATATCTCCAAACGGCCATTTAATAGCCGTTTCAAAGTCTACTTTGGCATACGCCTAAAGTTTGAATACACTTATTTGTAATATATTTTAATTTTAATATAAATACTCTCTCTCTCTCTCTCTATTTAAGAGATTTGCCCTTGTCGGTGGAGTATTCACCACACATTTCTCCTCTTCGCCAACACCTTCACCTTCTGATACAACATAACCTGTACCTTCTCCTTTATTTGTTGCATACAACTCCTTCTCGGTCTACCTCTTCCTCTTTTTCCATCAATCTTTCCCTCTATGATATTTTTTATAAACAAGTCATGTTGTATCAGGTGACCAATCAAATTTCCTCTTCGGTTCACAACAATATAAATACACAAGACCATAATATAGGTAAACTTAATTGCAGCAATATTGGTTAAACATAAAGTGATGTGTTTAAAGAAGTATATGTTTGTAACATAATTTAGTTAATAATAGTCAGCGGAGTTAATATTGCGGGCATAAATATTGTCGCACAAGACAGCTACTTGCGCTCTAAGTCTTCATTGAATGATAGCTGGATACTATACAGGCTGCTCATATGGCTTTAGGTAACAAAGTATCATTTATTTTGTTCTATTGAAACATATATGTATGATTTTTTTTTCGGTTGGATCTATGCTAATGGTCCTAGTGACCGTTATGCGTCATCGGAAATGGGGTGATCCGGTTGGATCATCCTATGACGTTATAATTTGGGGGGTTGCCCCCCGCCATGTTCATGGCGTCGGGTTTGTACCTAACTTGGTTAGCTACGGTCGACTGGTTTGGAACGGGTGACGTTAGAGACCTATCGTGAGGGCCGGCCCTCCCCTCCCCCGGTAGCGGGGGAGGCGGGTCAAGCGCGGGACCCGAGCAAGCTGCCGATAGCAGAGTGCTATCGGTGTTTACACGGTCTATATTGGTGTCGACTCGTAGCTGATCTGAGCCTATGCTGTCGCGGTTGATCCGGATCCTCTGGTCAACGGAGTGTAGGGTTCGACGTCGCATACGACCCCGGGGCCCATGCGGTGTGAATGTGTGCCTAACACCGGCTGTGTTATGTCTGAGTGTGTGTTGTAGCTTACGTCGCGCTTCAGCGTCGCGCTTTAACAGTTCTGTGATTTTATCAACAGGATCGGTTATGTATATATGTATGAACTTGAATGTATAAACTATATACATTACCAAAATACATCCCACGGTATGTCCCCAGTGCTGTCGTTGAAGAAATATTGCTACAATTGTTGTATGTAATTTTTGATCCCGGTCTAAATTTACAATGTGCAATATTAATGTGTTCATAATGTGGAAAACAGCTGATGACTGATGGTCCATGAAAGTCAAGATTGTGGGCTGAGGAGGAAAGACGGTCTCCGTGCCCGGTCCGTGTTGGACGCGAATCTCAAGGAATCGGTCGTATTGGTGAAAATTGTAGGAGGCGTTTGTTTAACAATGGACAAAATTAAAGCACAATTCGGCCATCATTGCCTCGAATTGAAATATGCTTACACTATATTCAAGTAGGAAGTTAGTTAGTTACTAGTTCACTATATCTGAAGGGTTTTATGATCAAATGATATCTAAGTTTATTGAAGCATAATTTGGCCATTACTGCCTCGTATTGAAATATGCTAACACTACTATATTCAAGTACTATTTACCTGAAGGGTTTTATGATCAAATGATTTTTAATTTTATTGAAGCATAATTTGGCTATCACTGCCTTGTATTGAAATATGCTAAAACTACGTTCAAGTACTATAAACCTAAAATGGTATATAAATAAAGGGGGTTTATGGTTTGATAATGAATAAAATGAAATGTTACAAAATGGAGCAGCCTGTATTCGAACGCACCTATGAATACACACGGCACCTGACGGGGCACGCAATTTCAGCACTCTGCGTCGTGGATTAGTTTTTCCTTAAGATAATTAAATAACTTTGAGCTATGTGCCCGTGTGATGTATGGCCTTGTTTATTGTCTTGTTGGCTGTGGGGTGATGAATATGGTGTTATTATCTCGTGTTTTATTGCTATACGACTTTGTTTAATGTAAATGTCTTATTAAATTAACTGTTGGTAACAAATATTAAATAATATAAAAAAATATATATTTTACCGAAATTATAGAGCGCGACAGTAAATGTTATCTTTAAATGAAAATACTTGCGAATTATTTTAGCTACAAAGCAACGGGAAAACTAAGCAATGTTACTGTAATGCAAAATCTTCAATTCAAGTTTTATTATATTTATCATTTAGCTATTGTTGTACAATATTTATACTACAAATACTAACATTAAACGATAACGTAATTACAATTTGATTTTATTGGTATAACATTAATACTCTTAGCTCCATTTACATTCGGACCGTTTATTCCTGAGTAATCTTTATTCATTTCAATTTGTCGTTCAATCTGCGTCGCTTATTAAACAATTTCACTTTTTATGGATTGCAAAATGCCATTTCGGTCTGCAAATATTCCTGTGGTAAAAGTTACCTGTATTCGTATATATGGAGAATGAAATTAATACATAGGTATATAAGGCTTTAGCACTGATATTGTTTTTTTTTATTTGTTTTTATTAACATGGTAATATTTAAACAGCCACTTATTGCATTTTGAGTTCCTAAACCTAAAAAAACAATAGTGTTGTGAAGAAGCGTCTTAGTTTATATATCTTAGGCTCAAGCATATGCTAATGGGAAACATAAATAGGAATGAGCACGTAAATGCCGTCGGAAGGGAGGCGCCGTGCCGTGCTCTAGGCTGCAGGGCACCACCATCTTGTTTGTGAGAACCTGTGAAACAGCTTTGCTGTATTCCAGACGGAAGGTTAATACAGGCAGTATAATTACTGGCATTGAGACTTAACATCTTGTCATAGGAAAAGCAACATATAAGGTTACTTGGCCTAAATCCAGGTTAACTAGTTTATGTTAAGAAGCCTTGCCATCACGTAGCGCGTCTGCCAATTTGCCTATCACAGTAAAATGAAAAAAAGAAAAAAAATAGTTTTTTTAGTATTAAGTTAGCATGAAGACTTGAAATCTTTAATGATTAATAAATAATAAATAATTTGAAGTTTCTTTTCGCATAAATCAATTGCGTAGAGTAACCAAAATTAGGACTAGTAGTAGGGACTAGGGAGTTCTGGACAAACTTGTTAATGGACACTACTTTCAAAACCAAGTTACAGAAAAAACATCTTCATAAATATCATAACAACATGCTGAACGACCGCCAAGCTGCATTACTATAAACAGAGTAACAGACAACATTAATTGATCATATTACACTATACTATACCATATTATATTATATTAAAAATCTAAACTAAATTTTATAAAAATTTTCATAAGAGATAAAACCTACATACATAATATAATGTTTCTTTACTTTAAGCCATACTATGCATCATCATCATCATATTTTCTCATCAGCACTTCCATCCACTTCTGAAAATAAGGCCTCCCTTAATGAACGTCAAGACTATGGATACTACATCAAAACTGTATGATGTATATCTTTTGATTATAAACTACGGTACGAAGAAAGAGTGGACATATACAGGCTAATGATTATAATAATGATGATCCAGCACAAAGCACAATCAATTCAATCTCATTGGCCTTTTTATCGACGACCTCTGTGTCTCAATGGTTAGCGCGTTGGCGTTCAAACAAGAAGCAACGGGTTCGAATCCCGCCAGGGAACAAAAAAGTTTCTGTGTTCCTGGGTCATAGATGTATATTAAATATGTGTGAATTATTTAATAAAAATCTTAAATAGAAGTATTAATATAAAAAGTATTAAATATATGTATGTAGGTTGTCTGGTACCCGTAACACAAGTCTCATCGAGAACTTACCACGGGACCAGATTGACGTGGTGTAGAAACGTTCACATTATTACATTATTATTATATCTCCAAACGGCCATTTAATAGCCGTTTCAAAGTCTACTTTGGCATACGCCTAAAGTTTGAATACACTTATTTGTAATATATTTTAATTTTAATATAAATACTCTCTCTCTCTCTCTCTATTTAAGAGATTTGCCCTTGTCGGTGGAGTATTCACCACACATTTCTCCTCTTCGCCAACACCTTCACCTTCTGATACAACATAACCTGTACCTTCTCCTTTATTTGTTGCATACAACTCCTTCTCGGTCTACCTCTTCCTCTTTTTCCATCAATCTTTCCCTCTATGATATTTTTTATAAACAAGTCATGTTGTATCAGGTGACCAATCAAATTTCCTCTTCGGTTCACAACAATATAAATACACAAGACCATAATATAGGTAAACTTAATTGCAGCAATATTGGTTAAACATAAAGTGATGTGTTTAAAGAAGTATATGTTTGTAACATAATTTAGTTAATAATAGTCAGCGGAGTTAATATTGCGGGCATAAATATTGTCGCACAAGACAGCTACTTGCGCTCTAAGTCTTCATTGAATGATAGCTGGATACTATACAGGCTGCTCATATGGCTTTAGGTAACAAAGTATCATTTATTTTGTTCTATTGAAACATATATGTATGATTTTTTTTTCGGTTGGATCTATGCTAATGGTCCTAGTGACCGTTATGCGTCATCGGAAATGGGGTGATCCGGTTGGATCATCCTATGACGTTATAATTTGGGGGGTTGCCCCCCGCCATGTTCATGGCGTCGGGTTTGTACCTAACTTGGTTAGCTACGGTCGACTGGTTTGGAACGGGTGACGTTAGAGACCTATCGTGAGGGCCGGCCCTCCCCTCCCCCGGTAGCGGGGGAGGCGGGTCAAGCGCGGGACCCGAGCAAGCTGCCGATAGCAGAGTGCTATCGGTGTTTACACGGTCTATATTGGTGTCGACTCGTAGCTGATCTGAGCCTATGCTGTCGCGGTTGATCCGGATCCTCTGGTCAACGGAGTGTAGGGTTCGACGTCGCATACGACCCCGGGGCCCATGCGGTGTGAATGTGTGCCTAACACCGGCTGTGTTATGTCTGAGTGTGTGTTGTAGCTTACGTCGCGCTTCAGCGTCGCGCTTTAACAGTTCTGTGATTTTATCAACAGGATCGGTTATGTATATATGTATGAACTTGAATGTATAAACTATATACATTACCAAAATACATCCCACGGTATGTCCCCAGTGCTGTCGTTGAAGAAATATTGCTACAATTGTTGTATGTAATTTTTGATCCCGGTCTAAATTTACAATGTGCAATATTAATGTGTTCATAATGTGGAAAACAGCTGATGACTGATGGTCCATGAAAGTCAAGATTGTGGGCTGAGGAGGAAAGACGGTCTCCGTGCCCGGTCCGTGTTGGACGCGAATCTCAAGGAATCGGTCGTATTGGTGAAAATTGTAGGAGGCGTTTGTTTAACAATGGACAAAATTAAAGCACAATTCGGCCATCATTGCCTCGAATTGAAATATGCTTACACTATATTCAAGTAGGAAGTTAGTTAGTTACTAGTTCACTATATCTGAAGGGTTTTATGATCAAATGATATCTAAGTTTATTGAAGCATAATTTGGCCATTACTGCCTCGTATTGAAATATGCTAACACTACTATATTCAAGTACTATTTACCTGAAGGGTTTTATGATCAAATGATTTTTAATTTTATTGAAGCATAATTTGGCTATCACTGCCTTGTATTGAAATATGCTAAAACTACGTTCAAGTACTATAAACCTAAAATGGTATATAAATAAAGGGGGTTTATGGTTTGATAATGAATAAAATGAAATGTTACAAAATGGAGCAGCCTGTATTCGAACGCACCTATGAATACACACGGCACCTGACGGGGCACGCAATTTCAGCACTCTGCGTCGTGGATTAGTTTTTCCTTAAGATAATTAAATAACTTTGAGCTATGTGCCCGTGTGATGTATGGCCTTGTTTATTGTCTTGTTGGCTGTGGGGTGATGAATATGGTGTTATTATCTCGTGTTTTATTGCTATACGACTTTGTTTAATGTAAATGTCTTATTAAATTAACTGTTGGTAACAAATATTAAATAATATAAAAAAATATATATTTTACCGAAATTATAGAGCGCGACAGTAAATGTTATCTTTAAATGAAAATACTTGCGAATTATTTTAGCTACAAAGCAACGGGAAAACTAAGCAATGTTACTGTAATGCAAAATCTTCAATTCAAGTTTTATTATATTTATCATTTAGCTATTGTTGTACAATATTTATACTACAAATACTAACATTAAACGATAACGTAATTACAATTTGATTTTATTGGTATAACATTAATACTCTTAGCTCCATTTACATTCGGACCGTTTATTCCTGAGTAATCTTTATTCATTTCAATTTGTCGAAGCGAAAAGACCAAAGACAACAATAAACTGTGCCCACCACACTCCGCTACGAAAACATCTTAACGCCTTTAGAGAGAGGGTTATTACGAATTTGCATAACATTGAATTTCTATTCTTTTGGAATAAAATATTTATTGTATAAAATAATTCACAAAAATGTAAAAAAAAAAAATAAAAGAAGTTCTGGATCTAAAACGATTTATAATGAAAAATCCACTATAAATCTGTGGAAAAATCATTACAAAAATGTCATCATGATATCCATACTCGAATACTATACTGCTTTTAAGTTTTTTTTTTTTTGTTTTTAATTTCAAGAACATCTATCATCGATCGATCTATCAATAGCTTATCACATCTTTGAAAAATGATTAAAACAGCATTAATTATTGCTTAGTGAGCTAATTCGGAACTTAAAAATTCTGCCAAAATTCAATCTATTTGATCGTAAAATCAAAATATTTCTCTTTTCTACTGTTTCTCCTAACATTTTATATTATTTTTATAAGTACAAGAATATATTTCTCGATTACCTAAATGACATTCCAAGAGAATGTGTAAATAAGCAAACTCTAAATAACTCATCAAGGTGTATCGCAAAAACTTATTTGATCATAATGTCATTATCATTATTAGGTTGCTCTCATCAATCGCCAAGACATAAGGAATGTCTGATTCGATGATCGCCCACCAATTGAATAACAAAATACACACATTAACGCCGTCCAGTGACAATTTAAATAAAGTTCTTGAACAAAAAATACTGGCGTGCTTAAAAATATTTTTTTAAATATCTATTTTATGGGCCTTCTACATAATATGATTCTAAATTTAAATTTGAAAATATAATTTAAAAACAGATTGTTTAAACAGCGTAATCGTAGAGGAGTTTGAAGGTTTCAATTTCCCTAATACTTTTTGGTATTTTTAAAGTGGTACAGTAAAATGATATTAAAAAATATTGATTAATTTAGAATTATACAACTGTTTGCATCATATAGTGGTGCGATTTAACGAAGACGCAATGCCAAGGTCATGCTCTAAGCTGGGGCTACTCATGGGAGTATTTCCAAGGATATTGAAATAAGACAAAACGTGATATTAAGACTGTGATCACGATATCGTGCCACTACTAAAATCGCCGAAATGCACTCAGGCGAGAAGCGATCTCAATCGATTTCTGCAAGTGGCTGCGTGATGACAACCAAATGCTACAGCCTTGTAATTGGTTGAAAGCTTCCATTCAGAACAAGAGTTTATGAAACAAGTGAGGAGTAGACTGCACGAGGCTAACCTTCATGCTTGCATACAGAGGAAATCGTAGACCAAGATTAGAGTGGGCACGAGAACATTTGCTGTGGGGAGATAACCAGTGGTCCGTAATGCTGTTTACCAATGAGCCCCGATACGGTTGTTGATAAGGATGAGTCCTGATTTACGAAGAGTAAGTATATGACGAGCTCCTAGTCCTAGTCATGAAAACCAGCTGAGACACCCTTCAGGAACTTTATTTATACAGTTGATATCCCCTGCTCTACTGCATATAGGCCAATTTTTTAAGCTCACAGGAATACGACATGTCGGTCTAAAGTTTGACTCGCGCAATCACCAAACCTAAACCCCATAGAGCAGGCGTAGGACAAGTTGAGGAATTTTACTCCAAATGTTGAGTCTGTAGAGCAACCTTTTTTGCATCTGAGTACCGATAACATGAGAGACCTGATAACTTGTTTCAAAGCATGGAAACCCGTAGTGCTGAACAGGCCATTATTTTTCGGTAATGTAAAATACTTGATAATTTAGCTTTACTTTTTCTTCTTCTTAATTATTATGAATTGTCTTACATAGTTCGATAAAAACATATTTATAGAAGAAAAATAATTGTGTTTCATTTCTAAGGATAGTGTGATAAATAATAGAGAGAGAGAGAGATTTTGCTAAATATAATTTTATAGGTATGTTAGTTATGTAAAATTTTGAGCAAGTTAAAAAAATCTGAATATCCCTAGACGGCGTTGATGTAAACACCTATCCATCACCCCACTTTATATTTGATACAAGAGGATTTAAATAAAGAGATTATCTTTTCATTCTTATCTAATGTTAACTATGAATTACACAAAAATACTATATTTCGAGGTATTGAGATAATTGTGCTGAAATTTCAGTTAAACTCAATCGATGATCAACTACTTTCCGAAAACCATCTGAGTTTGTGGCCTGCATAAGATAGACTAAGAATTCATCACAGATTCCATACCCTCAAATAACAGACATTTTTATGAACAACAATTATTAATTATTAACAATTATTAATTACAATAATTATTGCGACACGATAAATATGTTCATAGGTGGACTATGTAGGTGTAGATTTATCAATTGTTTTTTATTATTTATATTCGGTCTAGAATCAAACCAATGTGAGTCAAATAGTGTTAGATTAACGTGATGTCCGGCCAGTACTCACAAAATTACAAAGAAAGTGAGAGAGGCTGCTCACGAGTTCACTCACTTTCAGCTCACGTTCCCCCGTAAACGACGAATAGGGATGTGTAGGAGGCGCTACTCAATACGCTTCCAATGATGCTCCTGTACTCGCATCGGGTTTAGGATGAAAATCTGGGCAAAATATGGCATGACGTCACGGGCTCTACTTAGTGCCGGTCTAACAATGTCAGCGCGTCACTGAGATGATCCTTTTGCCTGCAGATCCCGAACCCTCAAAAAACAACTGAAGGCGATTGCAATGGTTGTGTCCGGCCATTTGCCTTGGCCACACGAGTGCTGACAGGCCTTTCAATAAGCAGCCGAAGGCTCTGGGGGTAGTGCATAGTGGTGAGAGTCTAATGTCCCATAATACTCGTTTTTTTTTTATACCATAGAAAGCAAACGAACAGTCGAAGCCTTGGGACTATCGACGCCCATTAACATCCACATAACCAGAGGTTATGTAGATGCGTTTGCCCTCCTTTTCCCTATCCCCCCTAATGGGCAATCGGAAACTCACGAACCGCACTTAGCTGTGACTTTAGGTCGATTTCATGTGAGCGAGAGGTTCCTTCTAGGTCGTGCTGGCAAACTTTGGCTGCAAAGCAGCATGGCACTACCTCTTACTTACTCGTATAGTGAAATCCCACCCAGATCGTTCCTAAAAGAAAAAATCACATTGAAAATTGTGAAACACAACAAAACATACCTTTTGAATTAAGTAAGATGCTAAACCGGCAACCATATTGAATGAAACAACAAACTAACGCAAAGATAATGAAATACGACAGCAGAACGGCCGTCACATCGCAGATTCGCATTAACTGAGACAACCAAATGAACTTAGCCGATCTTAAGTCAGACCTCTCGCTTTTAATGTAATTGGATTTAAATAGAGAGCGCTGTTTGTGTTACCAGTCCTAAAACTATCTCAAGTTTAAGAATTTTCGAGTTTCTAGAGAGATTTTTTAGGGAATAAATGAATTTGATATTTTATAAATAAAATATTATGTTAAGCGTAAGCGTTGCATTCAAGTTTCAACTATGGCTTAATGTAATAGTTATTAGCCTCTTGACCCTGTTGTAGTTTTAAATGTGTCGGATGGTCTCTCAATCAAAGAAATTAATAATTTACCTCGTATTACAATCCTTACCGTACCTTAATTTAATAAAAAGTCGACCACAACGACATAATACGATTTTTCGACTTTTCTGTGTCAGAATCGACGTCAGCCTTTAAATACCGTCCTAGAAAACTACTTACTTGGGCACATTCTCTTGCGAATAAAGTCTATTCTTTGATGCAGAAAGGAGTCCTTCATTCTACCAAAACTGAAAAATAAATGTAATACAACATGTTACTTTCGATACATCAATTACCTACACCCAACTCTAGGCCAGGCCATTGATCCACTGTAGAGAAGAAAGATTGGTAGCAAAGACTACTTGTCCTGTGCTTATCACTGAAAGACAGTAAAGCAAGCATAAGACATATTTCATAACTACTTCTAAATGTTTGCCGATGCATAAAAGTTATGATAAATATCCAATTGCTAGAAGACTCTATTGTCTCTGTTATAATTGAGAGGTGATTGAGAGATTCAAAGAAATACAGAATGAATGATCACGACGATAAGATGTAGATTCCACGTTAAGGTGGTAGACATTTTTATTTCCAGGGAAAAATCATGGAGTCGGTATTGGAAATAGAGTGAAATTATTCAACATAACTGTTCGATAAAATGGCGGACTCGATGAAGGCGGCACAGAGACACAATAATAAATTGTAATTACAATTTAAAATGAGCAGGCGTCGCCGAGGGTGTGGCCTCCAGCCCCCACACGGCACGCCACCTTACCTCTGCGTGTGTGCACTTTTTACATGCATGCAGGTAATTAAGCACTACATGTGTGAGTGTAAGGATCTAAAGAAAACATCTGTTGAAAGATATGTCGTATGAAATAAAACCATATCGCAAATTATTTCATCAAAGGCATTTTATATATTTAACCTTTCCATTACATCTTCGTTTTTGGAAAAATTTCAAAGATAGCCTGATAGTAACAAAAACAGCGTGCCTCATCATGTGGTGGTTTTTTATCATGAATACTCCAAAGTGTATATTGGTCGAAAAACAAGTTTATATGAAAGTTTTGATGGCAAACAAAGCATCTCATTATGTTTTTATGTGAGTTGGATAAGCACTTTGACAGACGAGCCTCGTGATGGTAATGATCATTGTAGTGTTTGAACTCAAACGAGTTCACCCATGACTATTAAAATTTCCAAATTCACTGTCCTGATCTTCTTTCCAAATCACCAGCTTAACCGATTCATTCAGAATAAACAAGACGGAGGTACCCATGTAGACAGGCACGCGGTATCCCTTCCGTCGATAGTGTAATTTTATATTGTCATACATATTCCTCTCATATTCGTATCGGAAAAAGGTAAATTAATATCAGTTCTGCAACTACAAAAATATAACTTTTCGTCAATACAAAAAAAACGAATAAAAATTAAAAAGTACATTTTCTTATGTGAATCGCTACACAAGTATATCTGTAGACAATGCGATCTAGATCTAGGTAAGTGTCTCTCTATTCAATAAGCTCGCTGGAGCGCCATGCAGCGAAATGTGTACGAAAAACATGGTCTATCTATCGCTATATCTACCAATGTTTTTATTTTTATTTAAAATGTAAACGCAAAGAGATTTAAATTTAGTTTATAGTACAATTTAATTTCCCAATGTATAAGCTATTGTCCATGGGTACAAAATTTCCAGTCTCGGAGTTAAATACGAATAATCATCTTGGAAGCTATATTCCAAGATAAGATCTTGAAGAACACGTGAACGATGACAACAAACTTAATAATAATTACTATAAAAGGTATCGCAAAGGTAAGACAAGTTATTTTTAAGGAGCTTTCTAGTTTTATAATCAAAGAACTGTAATAGCATACCACCTTATTATAAATAAAAAGTTGTTATTATAGTTTTTGAAGAATCCCTATACTCACTAGATAAGATGACAAAACCCGTATAACCTTATTTAGCAAAAACATATTATGTAAAGATATCCTTTATTTTGAGTACCTACAAATATCGTCAAAAATATTATTTTTAGCCTACCAATAAAACTCTACGAAGGCTAAATCTAAGTAGCCTTACCGAGAAAACCCATGAAATGAAATCATACGATATACTCGTCGAAACCATTTAATCAAATAAAATATATGTACATACAATATTCTCTTCGTTTATGCGTAACATGATCTAAAACATGCATAAAGCAGCATTTTTATAATTTTGTCTAAATAGTAAATACAGTAATGTCCTTAAACAAAACTAAAATCGAAAGAGCTCAGCCGTGATCAAACTCTGGACGTATATTTGGAAGACACCTGATGCCCCGGGCCTCGCCTTCAAGGGCGGAACCTTAATCTGAGAAATATTATATAATTTACCCTAACCTTATATTTTCCCATTCTTACATTTTTTTCTTTAAAATCTAAATGGCGGCTCGTGCGCCCGGCCGGAAACAAAACGTAGATTAGTTAACAATATAAGAAATATGATTATATTTCCTATCAGCCAGCCATAAGAAAGCATTTATTTTTTCGGAATGTTCTAGAAAATTGCTAGACTTTTGTACGTTGTATAATTAGATGATACATTTTATTAGTGTGAGAATTTATAAAACGTGATTAAGAGTTTAAATATAGGGTAAGTAAAAAGAAAATTTGAATGATTGTAAGAGCAACGATACACCTCAATCCACTGCATATGGAAGCAGGCATAGATGTTATAATGGTAGTATAGTCATGCTATAGCATCTATGGCTATGTGTTATCGTAGTTTCCATTACCATTACCTATAACAGTTTTCAACCTCCTCTCCATTGATGTAACATCATGTATATAGCACTATACAAACAGATCGAGTCGATAAACTTGTACGTTTTATGTTTGCGTCTCATATGATGTGTGAAGGTAAAAGGTCCAAACACTCTACATCAGTAAGACGTTTAATAACTAACCCTTGACCTTTGAACTGACCGTAGAATATCACAAGAAACAGAGTTCAATCATCATCAACCTTTATCCGTCCAATGCTGAACATATTATGTCCCCCTCAGCGAACTCTTGCCACTTGGATGTGTCCAACACGGATTGGCCACTGCTCGAAGATCATCTCCCCCACTGGTTATTGGCCGACCAACACTTCATCTACCTAAACGCGGCCTCCACTCTTGAACCTTAATGGCCCATCGGCCATCCGTTCTTCTGAGTGCGTGACCAGCCCATTACCAATATACACTATATTAGATTTATGTAATTACATAATCCCGTGCTGAAATTTTAAGCCAAAAATAATATGGCTTACATATGATACAAATCCACAGAGAAGGCTATCGAATTCAGACCTCTCACTCAAAAGTCTCCAGTGGGCTAGACCATCATCCTCCTGCATCCTCTGTGGTGCCTTGAAATGGATTTTTGTTAAATTTCTAATTGCATCTGAATACGGGAATGTCGCTAGTGACGGTTTCGTATTCTTTTCCCTCATTTCCCGATTCAATGAATTCCTTAAACGGTGAGCCGTTGAGGGAAAACATCGAGAGGAAACCTGATGTTTTTCTTTTTTATTCGAAAGATCTAGACTTTAGGCCTGATGGCCTTTAAGCTCAATCGGTAGGTAAGCAGCAGCAGCAGAAACAAACAGATGCTTGTTCGAATTTTTAAAGTAAAATAATCTTGAATACCTAAAAAAATATACCTATATTATCTAAGCTAAGTCTAGATCCAGACCAGGATCCCCAATAATTACAACATTGTAACTTGGCGACTATTTTAGTGGACACTTCTATTCAATATTCAGTATTCAATACAGATGGAAATGTAATACTATTTAATACATATTAAAATGATTGAAATAAAGCTAGTACACAAAAACTCATTCAACATTAAATATTCTTATATAATATGGGTAATAAGCGTGGTTGTTCATTCGCATTGGTCAAAAGTTTTTCGTTCCCAAAATGATTTGATTCGTATCAAATGGCCATTTAATAAAATTACACGTTACCAAACTACTTGTTTTGTTTTCGTTCCCCCATATTCCAATATGATTTTTATTATAAGACCGAATCAACTGATTCCGATAATCTGTGGGGAGCGGGTTCCGCATCATTTTTTTGTTATGACCTCTTGTGCTTAGTTCTAAGCAAAGTTTTTTTAATAAAAGATTATAAATAGTAAATCATGTAAACAGTCACACAAACAACGCTTTTGACTTTGACTTTGACTTTGAAAATGTTGAATTACTTTAGTTTTGAATATTTTTTCATTAATAATTTGTATGTGTGATTGACTTAACAAATTAATATAGGACAACTTTAGGATTCAATTAATCAATTGAATGGATTCTACTTCTTTTACTTTAATTAATTTTATTTATTCCTAAAAGGAATTTATATTTTTCTTTTATTTCCAATACAACGTTGCTAAAAATAAAACTCTTGCACATAATTTATATCATAATAAGTATAAAATTTTCTAACAAAATTAGAACTTATTTGAACCCTACGGAATCCTAAAAAATGAATAGAGATCGTAATCGAAGACGCCAGACTTTGAGGTCCAATAAAATGGGAATACATTTAATGATTATTATGGCCGTAAACGTTTTGCCCCAAACGCTGGTGCCTATACTCACTGGACCTAATCACTAATTTGACCACTTTTCACCTATTTTTAATTTATTTCAACTTAAATATAGATATTGTTACATCGAAAGACCTATAATTTGTCCGAAGATTACATTTAAGTTAAAATATAAATATATAGTTTAAACCTAGTATTTAATAATAATAATTAATTTGTTGATATAATTTGTAGGAATACTAACTCAAACAATAAAATATAAAATTAAATTCCCATACGAAAAATATCGCGGTTTACTAGGATTTACACATTTTGTGCCTCCTAGATTAATATATATTAGATAAAAAACTATTATTAACACTAATATTAAAAAGAGAAAGGATTTGATTATTTGCTTGTTTTCATTTAATAGGCTCCGAAAATGTTGGAAAAAATATTTCACATATAGAAAGCCACATTACCGGTGGTAATGTGGCTTTCTATATGTGGTAACATTTAGACTAAAAAATTAAAGTAAAAGTGATTAAAAATAAAGTATTGTACGTGTATTCTTACTCTTCAATAAAACTTCATAAAATTTAGAAATAAAAGAAATGTGGTGTCGTGGGACACCAGGTAGGAACGAAGTTCCTTCGGCTAAAAAGAAAGGTATTTATTATACACTACTCGCTTGTGTATGAGACTGTCGCGCCTGTGCACGTCTCATTTAACGCTTTTGTACCACGCACTTTTTCTTACGGTTTTACTATCACATTTTTTTCATTTCGGTCGCGCAGCAAAATCCCTATCCCCCCCAAGCCTGCCGTAAGGAACTTCGTTCCAAAAAATAAATGATCTTAACAATATACTCACAAGCAATGCAAGTTACAATTTATGATTATAGAATACATAATCTTTCTTTCCTCAAAAAAACATTTTAGTTACCCTCTAGTTAAATATAAAGAAGTTTTAAATCTATAATTATAAAATCCGCTGCATACGTTTACTAATATTATCTGCGATTGGAAAGAAAGGAAGACATTGCAATCATCTTTCACTGAACGAGAAGCGAGCTATCCACCGAATTCGTGAAACCCCGACGAGCATTGACGTTGTAATCTAGTTATCAATTTCCAAGCGGCCCGGTCAGCGTAGCAAATAGGACCAAATCTCTTTAATTGAATGCGGAGAAATATAATATCGACTTTTATTATAAGATTCGCAAGAAAGGGAACAGAATAGTCGAAAATTCATTTCAACAAAAGTACACGTTAAGAGATGAGGTTTTTATGATTCATGTATAAACATTGTGTAACAAATGTTCCACTTCTCAGATTTTACATTTCTAAATGTTACTCTTTATCATCGAGTTTTTTGTCTGATCATATTCACAATCGCGAACTTTTTCAAACTGGCAAATGACGCCATAAAAACGACCACTTAAAAACAATATGCGAACATAAAATTATAATAAACAGAGTGCAGTTGACACCCAAAATCTGCTCACTCTGAGCCTAAAAAATAAAGAAACGTTTTTTATGGAACCAATGAAAAAAGTGTACAACAACATTTAATCTAAAACCGAAAGATTGATGAAAATTGATGTACGCCCATCAAATTGTGTATGTAGTGGGGCAAACATTAAAATTTAAATTTTGATACCCAAAACTGCGCTTACTCGTTCACTTGGTGCACTTCATCAAAAGACCGTTACAGAACTAAACATAACAATGCTGTTTTCATTGGCCATGGTATTTTAGAAAAGGTTTTAGCGGGTTAAAATTTATTTATAGCCACGTGATGACAACAGACAATGATACAGACTTAAAAGCGATTGAATGTAGTATCTTAGAAAAGCTTATTCTTTAACAACTTGGCCTTTTTTAGCTTAGAACGAGGCTTTTTTAAATTTTATTACTTATTTTGAATTTTATTTTCACATATATTTTAAGTGTTATATACATAAGAGATCGATTGTGTTGGCGTTCATTGAGGGAAACGTATGTTCAGCAGTGGTCGGATAAAGGCTGGTAATGATGATGATGATGATGATGATGATGATACATAATATGTATAATTCATAATATATTAAGTAAATGAAAAAATCACAATAGCTAAACAAACATACGGTACGTGACAAAGTACCATCCAAGGGAATTTGTGAACCGATACGACTTGGTTACCTTCAAGATGGTGTAGCTGGTAACCATGGATGTTGCTGATCACTACCACCATGTGAACTGACTATCCCATTTCCTCTCCCTATTCAATAATATAAAAATATTTTATTCAATATAAAAGCAATGTTAAAAACATTTAAACCAACTAATTAAAACATCTGTAAAGATGTGCAAAATTATACCTAGTTTGATATTTAAAAAAAAATATGTATCGAGTATTATAAAAAAAAACGCGAGTAGTGAATATAAAAAGAATATCTATCGATTATTATAAGAACAACGCGAGTAGTGAATATAAAAAAAAATATCTATCGAGTATTATAAAAAAAAACACGTGGCATAAAACAATTCCTCTTATAACTTGTGGCAGCGACTATGCAGCGGCATCGAGAGCACTCTTCGAGCTGCACACAATGCGGGTTTGTTTGTCCCTTCTGTTTGTGCTTGTACCAGCGGCACAGCCACTGAAATAGAGGAAATATAACTAAAATTTGATTTTGCAGTGAAAGGTAACAAAATATAATATGCACATATTCAATATCTAGCCATTATTATTTTGTTGTTGCTTTTGTTGTAAAGATGACATGTGTGACAATTCTAATAATATCTAACATCATCAGCATAATATATATTTTGTTTTGTATTGTTTTCTTATGCTTCCGAGTCCTCCTGTGACCATGGTTGCTGTAAAGTATCTGAAACGTCGGAAAACCTCACAAACATATAAAGCTTAATAAGCCGCGATAAAATCCGTGAAGGTCGCTTCATTACAATGATATTATATATTTTTTCCAATTCTCATGTATATGGGCTTAATATTTTATATCTATACATAATATTATATTCCCTTGTTTCTATGTCGATCTTATTATTATTATGATTGGTCATTTGTGTCTTAATTTGTTTTTTCCATATAGAATCACAACTTTATCTTTCGCTAAGTACTAGATGATTCCGCAATAAAAGTCCAAATTCTGTCTTTCCGTCTGTCACCTTTTCAAGTCTATATAATAATATCGCTGGTCAGACTGTTTGTAGCTAGACATAATACAACACTTTGCTCCTCAATTTTACAAGGCGTATTAGTTTTACAGAACAGTTACCGGTTTATTTTTATATTTTTCTTTGTGGCGGTTGCTTTTTATTTGTGTTTTTTAGAAATGTCGCAGAAAAGGGCTAATGAAGTTGTATGTTAGTGAAACGTCGAAAATTGGTTTTTTATAATTATATATAATAAAAATCTGTTCTTGTTTTAATAAGTTTGTTTGGGACTTAGCACAGGAAAATGATGCAAATTGAATGTACACTCCTTAAAACGAGCTAATTCAATTAATTAACAGCATTATTATTAAATTACCTACCTTTACACTTATAACAATAATTAAGTTGATTCTAATATATGAAAATTATATAAAATTGTAGTGTTTTGAAATTCTAAAATTAAAAATTTAATCAACCACAAAGTAAATAATAACAAATGTGCGCTTCACATGCGAGGACAATTTACAAAATGGCATTATTAATTAATAGGACTTTTAATACACACAATAACACATCTATATACCTGTAAACATCATCATCATCATCATCATCATCATCATCATCATCGTCGTCATCATCATCATTATCATAGCTGAGCATAAGTCTCTAATGGAAAATGTTGGGCTCAAACACCATATCTTAAAGCTCTTGATTTTTATACATATATTATTACATTACACAATATTATAATAATAATATAATTTGCTGTTATTAATATCGAGCCAAATTATTTGCCCTTTTTTGCTCATGCACCACGTTTGGGAGCCGGGAGCCCCCAGGAGGGAAATATATTTATTTTATTTTGATTTTATTATTCTTTGTTGTAACGGTAATAGAATTATATCATTTGTAAAATTTCAAAAGTCTAACTATCGTAGTTCTTGATGTACAGCCTGGTGTTAGACAGACATACCTACAGCGAAGTCTAGGGGTAGGCTCCCCGCTTTACCGTATAGGTATTTTAAGGTGGATGCACTAACTGAGAAAAATTGTAAGATGCTGCTTGGCAGCCAAATTGGTTCGTTACGATTGACGAGGTACCTCTCGCTCTCGCAACCAGTGAACAAGTGACAGCCATGCTGTCGCATTTCGTGAATTTCCGGTGGCCCATTGAGTGGGATAGGGTAAAAGAGGGCATATCTGCATCTGCATAACGGCATAAGAGCGTATCTGCATTCACTTTGTGGATGACTATGGCCGTCGGTAGTCACCACTAGGCTTCTGCTCGGTGACCTCCTTATTACTTAAAAAAGAATTGATCTTATTATTTTTAAATTTAAAATAAAAAAAAGAATTGATCTTATTATTAGCATAACAACATAACACAAATAACATACTTTTATTTAGTAATGGTTTTAAAATAGATTCGAATTCATTAATCTGTAGGCGTACCTCGTACTTGCGTGCTTTCTTACATTAGACCGCCCACATAGGCTAAGTGCCAACTTTCCCCACAATAACCTTAATATATGTAAAAATACTAGGCTTTATTTAGTAACCAGCAGCCCCCCGCGGTTTCACCCGCGTACTTTCCGTTTCCGGGGATAAATTATAGCCTAGATGTTATTCGGATGTGCTTATTATTTTAAGGTTTCATCAAAATCTATTCAGTAGTTTTTGCATGAAACAAAAAAAAACTTACAAATTTTCAATAGGATTAATATAAAGGATATAAGAAGTGTTTTTAAGCCTCAGGACTTTTTACTCAATATAATATGCTTGAACACACCAAACAATTTAAACAAAAATATTTTTCTTTAGTTCTGTGGCTTCCTATTAGGATTTTTTAGTGTATCATAGCACAGGACAATCTAATCACCGCACACTAAAATCAGCATATATTTAGCATATTTTTTTGTGCGACAGGACCACGCACATATTAAGCTGTATAAGAAAACCCCTTGTTATAATTTAAAATCAGATCTCTAAATTTCCATTAGAAAAAATTTGTGATCATAAATATATTATAACAATAATATATCTTTATTATTTATTATCTTCAGACTATTAAAAATCAATAAGCAGATTATAATTTATATTAAAATACCTGAGGATTCACAACGCCTTTGCCATTAGTAAGTAGGGACGCGTAAGACATGGGATGCAAGGCAATAACTCGATTACTGGGGGGGCAAATGGGGTGAAGGCGCCGGAGGTGGGATTATAAGAACTTCGTTAGTCTCACGAAGGTGTCTAACTCAGGTCTGAGACGAGAGAGATTATCGCTTTTGCCTTCAGCGCCGTATTTTGTCATCGATAATGTTTATACTTGTATGTTAGACGCCCTTTAGGGAACCACATATTTGAATTATTTTTCATTGAATGAGATCTATATCCATTATATGAATATAATGATAAATGTTGAAGATGATGATAAAAGAGAATGTCAAGGCGTTTTGCCATCGAAGGAGAAGATGAAGCAATGAACATAAAGCCATAATGGACGTATTTTTTAACTGTTTATTGACATATATGAGAATCTCTTTTTGGTTCTTTTGGTTTTTGTAGTTTGGTTTAGTACCGGTGTCAACCTATTCCTGACTGCCTGACATCCATCTTGCATGTTTCCTCCGTCAAACAGCTTTGCTGTGTTTCGGAAAAAAACAGACAGCGAGACATCTTATGTCTTAGGATAGGCAACAGATAACGAGTTAGTTGGGCTAGTTACCGAGTTAGTTACCTAGACTATTTCCAGATAAACTAGTTTACGTTAATCACGGCGAAGTCAACTACTTACCTACCATCAGGTGGCACGTCTGCCAGTTTGTCTATTTAACAAACATAAAAAAATGCGATACAATCTTTAAAGCACTTTAAAAGCGTTATTAAGGCTTTTAAAGTGACACCAATTTACGAGTCAGTATTACCAAAGAATTCAGACGTACATAGAAGCACAAATCTTGAGGACTTTTTGTGCCGACTTTATTGGGGACTAGTCTCCAGTTCGCACTTACTCGCTTTCGTAGGCTCATATGCTGGGGACATCGCGAAGTCCCTCTCGTCACGCCGCCAAGCGGACGTTTACATCGCAGAGTTTGTCCTCAAAGCGGCCATAAGAACTGTCCTTCTATGTACGTCTGAATTCTTTTGAATTATTTCCTTACTATTTTTTAAGCTATCGTAATGGTGTTTGAGACGGGAGATGCACGACGCATTCCATTAAAATCAGGAGGATGTGATCGAAACGTCTGCAACCTGAATGGTATTCGATTTTAATTGTGATTGACTAAACAACAAAGCAGTTTTTGTTGCTTAAATAATAAAATAAATCCAAATTTTAATTTAAAAAGCTGCTAATGAATAAGCAAAACAATACAAAAAAATATTATTAAAATAAACTCAATTATAAACATCACATTACTTATAAGTTGTTACTGATATAATGTAATTATTTTTGACTTATTTTATAATATCTGTACTAGGACACAAATAATAACAATTTAATTCTAAGACAAGGCTAACAGCCTCAAAAATTACCATGTTATCAAAAAATCAAGATTTTTTTATGATAGCAGAATTGGCAAAAAGAATAAAGATAAATAGGCAAACATACTATAGAGATACATATACGATTTTGAACAAATTATGATATCATCGGCCACTTCTGTTGAGCCAAATTTGTACTTCATGTAAATACGTTATTAGCATCACGAAATTACAGCAATAATAATAATAATAATAAATCTTTATTGCAGAAAATGTCAATGCAATAATAATTATGATGTATATTTCCGAAGCACTTAATTTTAACAGACTTGTTTTAAAATATTTGTAAAATAAATCCATACATATTAATAAAATTGTAGTGTCTGTTTGTAATATAAAACCGTTTTTTACATATACCAAAATACAATTTTTTACAATTTTTGTCTGTTTGTTCCGGCTAATCTCTCAAATGGCTGGATTAATTTTGACGGGACTTTTTTTAAGTTGTTACAATAAAGAATAACTAAGGCTACTTTTATTTTAGGAAATTGTATTATTGTATTATATTTTAAATCTTATTTAACCCAGGCGTAGCTGCGGGTAACAGCTAGTACTAATAATCTTCTCTTTTATAGCAATTTAAATAAACGGATGGTTACCAAATAAATAAAATAAGATATAAATCAGGATGTAATGTAGTTTTATAAAAAAATGTATTATATAGCATCCATGAATATAAGCTCGCAATTTCATGGTACAAACCGGACGTCGTAGTTTTGCATACAAAATCCGTTTCATGGACATGAAACCAATCTAACTTTGAAGCAATAAATGCACAAGAGTATTTTACGCGTTTTCATCAGCTTATCTCTATATACCGCCATATTATGTGTGATAACTAGCATATATTTTTTTAGGCCTCTCTTCTTGTATTTAAATATGACTGTCCTTTTTGCTTATCTTTGTTTTTTAAAGTTCTATACTTAGGCATGTTGGGCTTTATAACTCAATCGGAACGGCAAGTAAGCGGATAGCCCACAGTAGGCTTTCATTCGGGGAGGCCTATGTTCACTAATGGACGGATGATGATGATGATGATGATGATGGTGATGATGGTGATGATAATTATAATAGCATTTACTTTAAAAGTTAGATTTTTTGTTATTAATGTTTCGAGATCCTTGATCCTGCGCCCAGCCACTTGTTTTGGCTGAATTTACTATGATTGTATAAAGTTATTTTTCTATAATGTGAAATAAATTAATCTATAAATTAAAATCGTTACAGCTCCCGCTTGGTTCGCGTGTGTACTTAAATAATTATAGTCTTTATATTACAATAATAACTATCATCAAACAGTTTCTAACATTGACTTTGAAAACTTGGAGTGAAGTAATTGTGTTCCTTTTCAATATATTTTCACGAATGATTTTTATACAAGTTTCCTATTAGTAGGTCTGTGGATTATTCTGCATTTATGATATTTTAATAGCGTTATGATCAGTTTATAAAATAAGGTAAAGATCAAAGAAAAAATTAATGCTAGTACCTTTTCGAAATATGAATCAATTTTTTTTAACAAAACTCGATATGCTATGTAAGTTGGTAGTAGGAAGCTGCTACATAAGTTGTATATTGTATAATATAATTTGATTTCATATAGGTTGAAGGGTCTTAATGAAATTGCAGTGAAAATTTCGAGCCTTCCTGGGTGATAGGCATCTTTAATAACGAACGAGTGCTTGAAACATTAAAATGAGAGCTGGACGGAGCGGCCGCGCCTCAAAGGGTTAACTCGGTAACCGATCGATTCAACAATATCTTTTGTAAAGTCATCTATTAATTCATTTATAATTTTGATATAATCAAAATTGATTTTATTTTTGATTCCAATTCCCATTTTCCCGTTTAGGGTAAGCAAATAAGTTCCTGGTAGTAGTTGAGAAATAAAGATATTCGAAAACTTATATTGTACATATTTGAAATTCTGTAGTGCTGGTCAGTCATTTCATGGTGTATTAAATGATGTGTTTGGTTTAGTAAGAAAAAAATCTTTATTTTTTTAACAAAAAATATTGAAATACTCAAATGGAAAACTCAAAAGAATACAAAGAAAAAAAAGGAAAAACCTTATTACTGATTAACAAATATTCATATCCTAGGTTTTAATGAGTGTCAATGTTTTTTTATAGCATAGGAGAGCAAACGAACAATCGAAGCATTTTGGCGATTACCAACGCCCATAAACATCCACACTATCAGAAATTATGTAGATGTGTTGCCCTCCTTTTCACTATCCCCCTAACAGGCCACAAGGAAACTCACAAGCCGCACGAGACGCGACAGCATTACTGTCACTTTACGCGTTTCATGTAAGCGAGAGGTACCAGCCCGGTCGTGCCGGCGCTATTTGGCTAAAATTCAGCATGACACACAACACACACACACAGCACAACCAGAGGTTTGGCCCTGAAGGAACTTTTTGTAACCTACATCATAATAATTTTAAATCTATATAATATATTATCTTTAATAAAATATTGAATCTTAAATCTATATATCCAAAATCAAATACATATTATAGAACGAGAAATTTAAATTTCATTAAATCCCTAATGTGGAGAACCGGAACTAGCATCCCTTGCTCTACCAGTGAAACTTAGAATTTATTAGTAACGTCAAATCTTAGTTAATAATTCTAGACACATCATTAAACAGGATGTGGTTTTACATCCAATAGGATCAAAATACTAACCATATTTACTTGGGTATCCCTGTGTAACTTGTAAACCTTATTGTTATTAACATATTTATGAAATTCGAATCAATATTATTGTCTATTTATGTGCATCGTTGAAATATTTATTTCTTTGGTGAGCATTAGCTTGCCTACTGTACCGGTGAAGTATAAAGGTTAACGCAGCATGAGCTCACAAAAAAAAGTTATTATAAAATCGAAGAAAGCTGTTTATATTAATATTCATGTTTCTAACATGAACGGCAAATCACCTTATGGAAAATGACCAACGCCAATAATCATCATCAAGTATACCGACCCAGTGTGACAGAAGTAAAGTTAAGGTAAGCGACCATATTATGTCTGCATCGTATGCATCGCACGCATCGCATCAAGTGGATTGGTATTCTTCATATAGAAAGTCAGACTGAGCTGCATCGTACGGATCCCACACATGTATCACAAAGAAACTACGACACATTTGACGCGTTGCGTACGTTACGTACGATGTGGACATGTGGACGCTTACCTTAACTTCACTTCTGTCACACGTGCTTGGCATACTTGATGCTTATAGGCAAGGTAAAGGTACACTTAATTCCCTACCATGGTTCAAGCCGTGGCGGTGGGGCTCAGTGGCCCAGGGTGACCACAACACCTTGGGCGAAGCAAATTGAGCCGACGCGAGGGGGCTCTTTGTACCCCTCTTATAAGAAGAGGAGGCAAGGGGTGAGGATAGGAACCTCACCTAATCGTACTGTCCAGATGTTGGGAGTGGTTGTTCTGTGGTGCGGGGCAACCTGGGGTCCCCTGAGGGACTGACTAGCCGTCGAGGTGCCCTGTTGCTTGTAGATCCGGGGCACCTCACCAAAGGCGGCAGTAGTGGCACTCGCCGGGTTTTAGTGGGTAGAGCTGCGTCCACTTGCCATTTTTCTGGCGCAGCGAGTCCCACATACCCGCCTGGGGAGACATTCAGAAGAAAAAAAAGGTTACACTTAATTCACCAACTCCTAATTTCTATCAGTTTGCAATTATAAGCTACCACAACTTACTAAAAGAATAAATTAAAATCTAAGGTAATACATGTTTATAATTAAAAGAGATTGCCTCAAAATTTCCGAAACTAGCGGAAGACCAAATATGGTCCAGTGTGACTCCAGCACTCAATCGCATCTGCCACCACCGAAGCAGTAAATTAAGAATTAACACGGGGGTGATTATTTTAAAACGTACGTGCTAACGAGAATAGGGTAAAAGGGCAACGTCTAATTTTAGTTACGTTGTATACAATATATTATGTAGGTAATAGGTTTTTTTCTTTTTACAATTTACTTATATGAAAATTGAAAATAATAATTTAAAATTTAAGCAGTGTTTATATAACATCGCTATTTATTTATCTTTGCTGCACTTGTACCTTCATATGATTTTAAATGTTCAAGTAACCATGTAACTTTAAAATATTCCCGTATTTAAAAAAATATGTTCGTTAGTGAAAATATTATGTTAAGTGGGAAAATCTAGCGATCATAATATTATTATGTCAAATACTTATCGTGCCTTATAACTCGGTTGTTGCACACAAACTTTTGTTAGACAAGATATAAAATATAACAAGACTACAGATACTATTTATAGATAAGTGATTCCTTACACTTTCTTTGCAATTATTAATATTGCTTTGAATTATAATATAATTATTATTTTTACCTTCACCATACGACGTAAACATAATTACTGTAAAGATCACAAAATGTCACGTGGTTCAATATCCTGTCGATAATATAGACGATAGGACATGCTTGAAAAACTTATTAAGTTTTTTACCATTAATTAGTTCTTATAGTAGGCGATGTGCCATTTTATATTCATATCCATCTTAAAATTTATAAATATCAACATTCCCTAGTATAATGGATATGTACGTTATCAATCAAAATATCTTTAATCCGTAGGTAGCAACTTGTACATTTAAAATACGTCAAAAAAGTAGACAGTAAAGAGTAAAAAAATCTGTTTTTGTTAGCTTTGTAATTAGTTGTGTGTCAGAGACTATTATTACTAGACTATTACTCTATCGTAATACTTTCTTAAGCGAGGCATCTTTTCGTAAAGAAGAGTCAAGTTAACTGTCACCGAGACATACCACCGGGTAGCTAATGTCCCAATCTTGGAATACTCATATAAAAAAACCATCCCATTTATTAAGTTTAAACATACCTTTAAAAACTTTTGTGAAATGTCAAAACTAATTCTAAATTTCACGCTTTAAGCGCTTCTCTTTCTCTCTCCCGAAAATTACGCGTTTTATGCAGAGATTTAGTGTTTTATTACTATTAAAAATAACAAAAATAGTTTCGATTGTTTTATCTTCATCATCGTCATCATCATCAGCCTTTACCGTCCACTGCTGAACATAGGCAATCAATGAACGCCAAGACGATCGATCTCCTTTACTGTTTAGCTCTATATTTAACATACAAATAACGTAAATAAGGAAAGCCTTAAAGAAAATCGTGTTGGCGAAATGGTATCGTGACAAAAATCCATGCCTCAACCGGCCACCAGTAAATCAACGCGCGAATGAAAACCAATTACGTCCACAAAATACAATACACCCATTCCCAACGTATTATTTGTGCTAGCTTCCATGAGCTTTTGAAGTAGCCATAGGAAAATATTTTTCATGATATTATAAGAAACTAGCTGTTGCCCGCAGCTTCGCCTGCGTTAATTTATATCGGTGACTTAGCGGGATAGTATAAAACCTTATATCCTTTCTCGATAAATAGGCTATCGAATACTAAAAGAATCATTCAAATCCGACCAATAGTTCCTGAGATTAGCTCATTCAAACAAACCCCTCCAAGCCTTTTTTCGCGATAAAAGGTAGCCCTTCCCAAGCTCTGGTATATATGTGTACTAAATTTCATAAAATCTGTGGTTTAGGCGTGAAAGCGTAACAGACAGATAGACACACAGAGCTACTTTCACAATTATTATATTAATAGGGATTATAAGACGCATTATTCGTAATTTTGACTGTAATTAATTATTTATAAATAACCGTGGTCCGTGTACAACATTGCATTGCAATTTGCAAGACGTAAGAATAATTGCGAGTGGTATTTATGTTTAAAATATTTAATTAGTGGAACTTATTATTGGAAATTAAATATTTTTCTAATAATAACGAAACGAATTCGTTTCTTATTTTAAATCATTGATAAGATATAATAAATTAAGTATTACTATTATTACATTGAGTTCTGGGCCTTACTCTTGACACTCGATTTCATTCTAAATTAAAGATTGGTTTCATTTGGTACTCTGGGAGGCAACTCTAGCGCAGGATTGCAATCGAATTGAGTGGCCATTTTCGGAACTAAATGAAATAGAGTAAATTCGAACATGCAATAAATTCGATACTCTTGACGGGATTGTGACGTTCAATATTGAGATTGAAATCGTGTTTGCGATCGATAATAAACAGTTACTAAAAACATACTTTTTCGCGATCGAGTTGTGATATACTTAGTGTAGTCTCCGCAACCCGGGAAGGTTGTGTGGATAGAAGAAGTAAAACATTCGTTCCCATGCCAACGATTACGGTTTGGAGGATATGGCTGGAGTGGAGGCATAAATAGTATATTGTACTTAAAAAATCTTTCTATGTAAATACATATTATATAAAGATCTTAAGTTTACTTATTAATTACCAAAAAAATTTTGGGTATATCAGTCACCTATAGATGTAAAAAGTACAAAAGTAAAGTATCAACCCTTATAATATGTCTCACTGCTGGACACGGGTCTCGAGGCGAGGAGAATAATGGGCCATAGCTGTTCACCGATGCGCTGGCCCAATGCGTGTTTTCGTTCACCGGTGAGCGAGCGATGGTCTCATGTTTTAGGGTATATTTAGAAATGTAGAAAACTCCATTTCAAGGCACACACGGGGGGTCAGGACCGAACCCGGAATCTCTCGCATAAGAGGCCGAGTCCATACCCAATGGACCATCGTCGCTATATACAAATAAATACAAATACATACAATACATCTCTATTTCCAAAAAATACATTATACAAATACATACTGATGTACTATAGATATACTGAATTAATTTATTCAACAATCGCAAGATCCCTTTAATCCACTATCTTTAAATAAACCTTTTTAAATCGCACAATGTTATACCAAAGATTATTCCATATATTCTGTAACATGAAGGATAAATAACAAAATTATTGAATTTCGCAATTTAATATCGGAGAGCGCTCACTGTTGTCCATAATTACCAATGCGGGCTCAATTCATCATTCTTTATTACAAGTATAAAATTCCATGTAAATTTCACGTGATGCCAAACAACGAATGGGTTCAGACGGATCAAGCGGATTTTGATTTTGGATTGTTTGGCATTGTTGCGTATATAACCTTATTTGCAAAAAAATAATAATGTTCTGTTACATACTCATTCCATATTTAATTTCTTGTGGTATTAGTATTTTGAAAGAAGAATGAAATAAATCTTTAAAATCATCAGTCTTTCTTAATCTAAGTGGATATTTATTTTAAAAGTAGATACGAATATCGATATATCGATAGAATTGTTATTAATAAAAATCGATAACGAAAAGTAGAATGATATAACAGGCAGGACAATTAATATTGTATATATAAACATTTTTCGATCATATATACATCGTTAATATCTTCGGATATGAAAATGACTTTCAAAATCATTGTCGCCAACAAGCAACAAAATCCCCCGCGTGCCAACTGAAAATGTCATTAATGCCTGAGTGAAATTTGGGGTCTAATCTCGTCACTGCAAAGCTTATTACATTTATACAACGGAGTAATCTTGGAATAAAGTTTCAATGGAAAGTGTCGAATCATTCGCTTGTGCGAACCCTTCCCCGCTGAAAGAACTCGGTCCAGGATGACGAACGGTTGATAAATACCGCCAAATAATTTATCTTAAACTTCGAGTGGTGAAATTCATCTGAGCTAGTGATGTTTCTTGACTAATGTGGGTGGCCAAAAAGCGAGTAATCTGCTGATTGATGTTCGTACCCTCTAAAAATAGAGAAACATTATGCTACTTATCTGAAATAAAGTCTTTGTCTTTTAATTTAAACCTTAAAAGTATTCCCTTGCATAAATTAATTATTATATATACCACTTTTATATTAATATTATAATTATAATGAATACATATTATATAATATGTATATAAATACATCACAAACAAATCGATCCAATAGATCTCGATGCTCTTTTATTATTTTTTATTATATTTTAAGACTGATTATAGTTAATTTAAATAAATGATACCAACAAAGTCTTTTTTGAACGTCAATTGAATCTACCACCGGTTTCAAGGCGAGTTCACTGAGAAGGACCGGCGAAACAGACTCAGTGGAACTATTATTTTTAAATATTCTCGATAAATGCCTTAAAACCAAAAGATTTTATGGAAGTTTTGAGAATACCTAAGTATCTTCCATTTCCATCTTCCATAAAATCTTTTATAGTTTCTTTTACTGAACAAGCCCTTTGAAATACCATTTTTTAGCAAAATAATATTTAGCAAATGAAAGAAATCAAAATTAAACTTTTCTTAAAAGAAAAACATTTTCGAGTACGTTTCAATGAAATTATGTTCTCTTTTGGAATTAAGTCACTTGAAATACAATCACAAGTACCTGAAGAGTAATATTTAAATAAATACCTACATAAGTAGATAATAATAATATATATTTTATATTTAAACCGTATATTTTTAAATAAATCTACTAAGAGTGTACCTACACGTCAGAAAGTATTTATTTCACACCAAATATATACCCCCGTTTGCTAAAATATATTGAAAGATATACGTTTCCTTTCAAAACATAGTAAGTGATTTTCCACTTATGATGGAAACCGTCATGTTGCCCGCGAAAACCGCGTAGTCACTGCGACGCAATAACCAATTGTGAGCGTATTACGCGTCCTATCACAAAGCCCCTAGGTTCACCGCCAAGTCTATAAAAGCTCTAGATGGAACCATTAGAACCATGCTTAGCCACGAATGGAGGACGTATGTATTTATAATTATATAAATTTCTTTTGTTTTTGTTCCTAGTACCCGTATTACACAATTTACGAATTTCCTAAATAAAAAAAGCATTAATATATTATATTTATTTGAATAAGGTGTTATTAAAACCAAAAGTTAAAAAGTCTTAATAATTTCATTAATATTTAGGAAAGAATTTATAAATGTATAAGTTAGTGAATTTACAGATTAAAATTTTAAATACAAAGGTAAGAAGTTAAAGACTATAAACTCAATATTTGATTGTTACCAAATCAATTCAATTTTATTTTCCATATTTTTATCCAGGTAATGTAGGATAATTTACAATCTTTTGTAAAAAAAATACGTTCGTTACAATCATATCTCAATTCAGCTTAAGTATTAACGTGTACACAGAAGGCGATAGTCTACACTAATATTATAAAGAGGAAAGATTTGTACCTACCTATTTTTGTATGTTTGTAATGAATAGGCTCAAAAAGTACTGGGCCGATTTAAAAAATTCTTTCACCATTCGACAGCTACATTATCCACGAGTAACATAGGCTACATTTTATTCTGAAAAAATTAGGGTTCCGTAAGATATTTGGGTTTTTCAGACACAAGGTGTAAAAAATCAACCAGAAAAGTTACTTATTTTGCGTACTAAGCTCCCGTTGTATATCTTAGTTAACGCAGGCGAAGCTGCGGGTAAAAGCTAGTAATATATAATTCTATTGCCGTTTCTAGCAAACGGTAATCCTTGTGTAGATTTTTTATCACTTTGACTGCGATGCGACAAAGTCGTTTTTGCGCAAACATATCGGCGACAATGGGAAACGCGGCTTTTGTATTTTTTAGTTTGATTGATGATTTTAATTTTCTATCCGGTTCATTGATTGCGAGATAAAGGTGCCTAAATTTATACAACTTATATTTCAATAATATTTTCCTGTTACGAGTCGTAGATGTTTGTAATTTTACAGGTTATAGTTAATACTTAATGTTTTAGATTATTTCATATAGCCAAATTTTATATATGAACATTTTCTAGCAAATCCCACATTTGTTTGTTGTTTAAATGTTTGTTTGTGTGTAATATTAAATACATACTTACTCTAATTTACAATTCGTAGTTCGATATTGCTTAAAACTTAGGACTAAAACTTATCTAGGACGAGAATATCTAGCTAATATTATTATGAATAGAGTCATATTAAAAATACTTAAGATCTTCTACGAAAACAGCTAAATTTGTTTTCTTAGACCATTCTTCATAGCTTAATTACAGGCTACACTAACTTTACAGCCAAAACACAGACAGGAAAAATATGCAAAATGCTATTTAAAATCAAATTTTAATTTTATCTTTTACAATTATTAGCGAGTGACGATGGTCCATTGCTGCATGCCTGATGAGATTAAAAATCTTTTAAGGTATGTTAAGTTCACCAATCCGCATTGGTAAACTATGAACTGTTGATAACTATCGCCTGATTTCGAGAAGGAGACCCGTACCCAGCTGTGGGGGTATAAGGGTTGATACTTTACATTTCTACTTAAATTACCATTATTACATGACTAATTACTATATGTATGTATATTGTTGACAAAACTGGCCAGTAAACAATTATAACTTGCTGTAAAAACTTAAAATCGCCCATAAGCAAAGCTTCACCTAATAACAACCCGCATTATTTCCCAAGCAGATACCTAGGTCTCAACATAATTAAATCCTCAACAAACCGAAATAAATATGCTAAAATATTAGTAAGGCAGTAGATGGTATTATAAAAGCCCACAAAAGCCAGCTATTCCACGCGGCGACTGTGACAGGCGATTTAAATACGGTGGCCGCGTCATCCCGCCACTGATGCTGTGGCCGTCCATTTATCACTCCCGTAAGCCTCCGCCGATATTATGATCAATGCCATCCGATCCTATGCCGATAGAAAATATACATATAATACATAATATTTGTTACATGTTTGACTTTTTAGAAGTTTCAAATATTTTTATATGCTTAGATAATCTTTTTGGGTATTATAATGACACAACTTTTACGGACTTTATAATGAGTGAAATCCGCTTAGACATAAGAAAACAATATTTAATCTTATTGAGGTTAAGTATTGTTAAATTGAAAATTTTAAGTTGACAAATTCTAACAGCTAGGCTTTTTTATCGATTGAAAAATAATCAAACTTTGTACAATAGTAATAAAGTTTATATCTATCATAATTATTTTATACAACCAACTAATTATCAAAATACTTACTAATTAATAGAAAACATGTTTTGATCCTCAAAAGAATATACATAATAAATTGCACTAAATACATTTTTGTTTTATTACTCAATCTTCGTAAGACAACCAATGAATTTCAAAAACAAAGTACATTATGGATTTTATATAGCCGTATCCAATCTCGCCACATTGTGACAAAGACCATCTTCGGAATCAAGTGTCGTAACTCAAAGTGCGCCTCACAAAAGATTGAGAACCGGAAAGATACGTGAGTGCTACTCAACTGCGGATCCCTAGTGGATTGCGATGAATGGACTCAATGAGGACCATCTCAGGAATCTGCGTGATCAATTGATATCGGCACGGACAAACCCTCGCTACTTCATTTCGAATTTATTAAAAAATGTCAACTATTAAGGACATGTAAAAATCGCAAACGCCTGTGTATTTTGAATAGCAATATCTATTAAGATTCAAATATTCAAAACTGACAATTATTTAAGTTAAGTATTATTTCATATTACAATAAATTGTTGTTTTTATAAAATAATAAAGTAAATATATAAAAAAAATAACCTTCTTGACCATCGCAATGAAAATAGTTTATAATTACGATGGAATTACTATTCAACAATGTAATATACATTATGCATTATAATAAAGTATTATTATATTGCAGTGTCCGGTCGGCGGTCCGGTTGGATGCGAGTGGCAACACATCGGTCATCCTGGCGTTCGTTAAGGGAAGTCTATGTTCAGCAGAGCGATTCGAACCTGCGACCGATGAGTAAAATGTCTCATAAACTTACCAGATGACTGTCAAGTATTGTACTGTTAAGTATTCATATATAGAAATTCTAAAATAGGTATACAACCAAAAATAAGGCAAATTAAAAAAAAAAATTTCTTTAATTACGAAATATATAGAATGATTTAAAATCGAAGATGTTAAAAACTCATAAAAGTTAATCGCGCTCAATTATTCATTGTCCCCTCGAAGCCACTTGAAAAAAATCCAATCAGCATAACTCGTCACTTTAATATCGATCCCCAATTCGCCAACACTTACCAAATGGTTTTATGCATAGATATAATATGAAGGCAAATGCTAACACTCGACGCCTTTAAGAGATTTTCACCCGTATTGCTCTGCGTTGACATTATATTTTATTTCACTGTCGTGTGGAAATCTACGAAGACGAGTGGTTTACTTGGACTTTAAAATATTCATAGCTTGTACTGGATCGTATTTAAATATTTACATAAGTGTCACGCAGCGTCGGTGACGTTTGCCGATAAATGTATTGAGTGGAAAGCCTGACTGGCGCTTTCCGAGGGGTGAATGAGAATTCTAAAGCCATTGCAGAAAAATTAAATTATGGAAATATAATTATTGTTACTGCTAAACATGTTGTTACTTCGTTTTACATATTATATTTATGCTTAAACCTTTTAAAATTCAATTTAAGAGTAATAGAAAATGCTAATATAGTTATATTATTTATATGAGTAAAAATTACTACATTAAGGGCCTATTTCACAATCTCCAGATAGAGTATGGAGTATCTGTCAATTATGTTGCTGATAGCCTATTCAGCACTTATCTGGAGATTGTGAAACAGGCCCTAAATGTATCTAGTTATTTTTTATTAAATAAGCAATGATACGATTAAAATTTTTAAAACCTAATTGGTTATATGATAAGAGAATCGATTTTATAATATGGTGTCGATATATCGAGAACGTTAATACGTGTTAGACGGGGGAGCAACATCCACTAAGCATCATGTATTTGAGTCATAAAAAATAATGGATCTACGAATCGTCGAGATATGCACGGAAATATGGAGAGAGGTGAGTGCTTGAGAAATCGTAATGGCATCGACAAAATGGGGATTAGAAAACGATCGAGTGGAAATCGATCCGGGGGTATGCAAATGACAGAGTTACGGAGGTAATTCTTACACATTGACAGTATTTAAGTGTTGTGCCGATTTACATTGAGGGACTCCCTTATATCAAGATTATGTTATATCGATGAAAAAATAATTGATACTTAATCTAATGTTTAATGTACTGTTTCATATTATGTACAAAAAATTAAAGTAATCAGAGATGTGAAAGAATTATAAGTGTATTTCGGTCATGTACCACTGTTAGTTTCTGTAATTTAGTTGTATTTTTATAGATCTAATTGCCAAATCAAATTAATCTATTTCTTAAGTTTATGTAATTTTTAGTATTTTACATAAAAGATTAAAATTATAGAGACAGCGCCGATGGTCTAGCGGGCCCCGCCACTTAAGCTAGAGGGTCCGGGTTCGATCACCCATTTTTCTAAATGTCTAAGTGCACCCTGAACACGAGACCATCGCTCACTCACTGGTGAAGGAAAACATCATGAGGAAACCTGCATGCCTAATGAAATTAAAAGTCTTTCTAGATCCGTGCCCAGCAGTGGGACATGTATGGGATGCTACTTTACTTTTAATAATTTATTTAATGATTAAACAGCTTTCACCACTTTTCTAAAAAAAACTAAAAATCATTCTCAATCTCTACCATCTATACTGATACTCTACATGTCCTCAATCAGCAATAAAAAATGTATAGATAAAATAAAAAAGATAATTTTATTTCATTAGGTTAGTAAACATGTAAAGTGTAGGTCGGGTAAATAGCATAACATAAAGCACTACCCTTATTTCAGGTAATCGTGTTTGTTCGCCGCGTGTAAACATATTCACTCTAAATGACGGTATTCCTTCGCGGGAAGTACTTGAAAATACATATGCAGGGAGTTTATGACGTACCTGCTAAATTTTAGAAGGATAATCATCTCTATGTATTACTGCGTGGCCGTGTTGGCGGGTCGAATGAACCCGAGAAAGGCATAGTAAACTTTTGCGCAAACTGTAATTAAAATAATAATTAAACGCATAAAATTATGTCGAATTTATATGTATGATTATATTTTTAATTGATAATTAATCTAAATCCTAACAAACTAACCACAAAATAACTAAATCACGTTTTAAGAGTTTATATTCCAACAACTAGAAACAAAAGTAATAATAACTGTTCAGAAACACCTTTAAATAATAAATTTAAAGGTGTTTCTGAACAGGCAATCATTTCTCTGAAATTTGTGGCTGCAACAGGATGGCCAGCAACATTGCCGGCAATGACAGCCAGACTACGCATTATACGACTTAAGTATTAGTATGGCTCTTCCATACAGCTACACTCGTCTTTCATGGTCTACTTGTTTCGGATGGTTTACTCCATTAAAATTTCCAACTGACCTCCGAACTACTATTCTCATATTTTCTTAACTATATTACAATGGGAAGTAATTAAATGAACGGCATTATAAATTTTGGAGGGGCAAAAAAAATCGGCATTTAAATAATTTGGTTGGCATACAAAGATTTTGTACGCAATAAAATAAAGCTGGTAGCAATTCTTGTTCCGCAAATAATTTTGATAATGGTCGAAAATTAAATCATAAATAAGCAGCTTACAATATTATGACCTCGCATAATAAACATTCATCGGGCAAAATAATTACTTGAGCGGCACATTTCTTTGCATTACATTTTATGTCCTGTGTTCACACCGATGTAGGTTTGCGCTATTTACCGCTAGATGGTGTTGTAAGTATGTTATTGAACAAAATTATAAAAATTGAAGAAGAAATTAATAAACTATATTATCATTCTTAGTAAAAGACTAGTGAATTAATTCAGGTCATGACGTCGTCAAATCCTGTGTTCAGCAGTGGTCCGTCCACTAAAGGCTGATAATATGATGATGAAATTTTTTTCTTCAAGATTTTATTTTGTTTCAGTTTCGTAGATTTATGTAGATAGTAGATAGATTATGCAGGTATTAAAAATTGTAGGTGGTGTGTAAAATAAACAAGCAGTTCAAAAACTTGCAATATTCAATTCAATCATTACCTACAAAAATCAAATCAAATTAAAACATTCAATACGCAAGAATGGATCCACAATTTTAAACTTATTTGTATCAAGACGTACAGCTCTACGGTTAACACTGTCCGCGCGCGCTCAGGCTGTACGCTTTCGTTCGTAAGTTCAAATCCTCTTCATACCATTATCTATGAATTTCTTCTTTTGTTTGTTTATACATTTTTAAATAATATTTTTTGATATTACAATAATTATAAATACGATTTACAAACTAAAATTTTGTATAAAAATTGAATAAGAAATTAATAAATTATATTGTCATTCTTAATAAAGGACCAGAGAATCAATTCAAATCATGACGTCATCAAATCCAGTGGACTGGGCTATAACGCAGAATTTAATGAAAAAGAAAGTTGCTTGAAGTTATATTCATGCTACTTATATAAGCAGCACAAAATTATTATTTTTTTTTGCTTACCCTCCGAGTGCTTACCAAAATTTTACTAAACAGGAGCAGCACATTGCCCCTCTTTTAATTAATATACCTTTCAAAAATAATTACAGCCATAAAAAATGACAAAAATTGCTGCTTAATTTTAAAATGTTTGCTGAACATAAGTTGCCGCTCAATTAGCTATTTCTGCTACCAGATTATATTTTTCTGCTCACAAAAATACGAATATTATGCTAGTCGTTTAAATAACACCCTATTACAATATTCTCAACTATTTCTAAATAACTAGTAAATTACTGTAAATCTATAAAACTATTAACTTATCAAATAATATTTTTTTCGGGCACAGGTACTCACCGAAGCAACCCAATGTGCACCTGTGTCAGTTGAAGGTTGCACTACGCATCCAACTTCCTTCTTTCTCACAAATTCCTAGCAAACAGTGTTCCGCTTTCTTTTTAGGTATCAGTATTTACTGACTGAGACTTTAAGCAGTGGCTTTTTTATATTTGATGATGTTTTTTGATTATAGTTTGATGATGATGAATGATAAAGGCCTTTGCTATATAAAGGACAAATGATTAATTATACGTATATACGAGAAATAGGGCAACTTCCTAAAATACGGTTAAGGGTAGAACTTGAACATCGCATATGAAGATATACGATACGATAATGAATCTGAAGGAACGAAGGTATGACGAAGGTACCTTCACAATGGCCAAGTAATTCATCTCAAGTTATTGGCAAGTAAACAAAGTTGCGACCGGCGGGGAGCGAACCCAATTATCTCTAATGAAGACAATGATATAAGCGCGGTTATTGATCTAGATTTAAATTTCAGGACGGGTCAGTCCCTGCGATGTGCGAGCCCTTAATGCTTCTTATCAACTTTGTGTACTGCGTGTGTGAGTCTTGATATTTGTACGGAGTTATAAATAATTATAAAAGTGTATCTAATATTTTAAAGATTTTTCACTATGTAATAATATGTAAAACGAAGGTTCGTAGCTAACGCTTTGTTCCTGTGTGTTTCGATTTCCGAAAGGCTAATAAACACAAAAATTTACAAATCTATGGTCAAGTCTCTTGTTAAGTGTCAAATCTGTTGCTAGAAGCATGGTTAAATTACTTAATTTAATAAGCCTGTCAGTTGACATAACAACTACAATGGAAAGCTATCAAATTTAACTCTAGAATCGTATGTTATCCGCCATTAACAGCCATGTTAGGTGACATACACTTTGACCAACGTTTCAGAAACCGGGCCTAAGTATTACTAGCAGCTAGTAAGATATAAGTAAGTATAAATTTCTGTGAACGGTAAACGTATGTGACTTGTAAAATATTTTTTTATTATTTAAAACTGTCTGACCCTACGCGCGAAGCTCCGCTACCAACTAAAATAAATTTGAAGAAATACCAACTCTGAAACCTTTGTAGGCTCATGCACAACTACTTTGCTAAAATTAGTCACATGATCAAATGCATAGTTTACGATTATATAAAGAACATACAAACTTATTTTTATAAAAAAATGTATAAGTTATATATAAAATTAAGTTATAGCTAAAATCAAAACAAACAACGTTCTGTGAAATTATAATGTATTATATAACACAAAAAATATACAAGGTAAATAACATGCAATGACGTTTAAAGGATCTGGATTAATCCGTCCAACTACATTCAAGTTTAATGTCCACTAACTAATTTCTTATCCCCAAAACATAATATTATGATCCAACACACGAACAAACGTCTGAAATTATGATTAACGAGCACACACACAGACAAACACACCCACACATAAACGGGAACCATTGTGTACATTTACACCTAATGGAATAGATCACTGTGCCATACGAAACATGTCGACACGTTTAGTACAATGTATAATATAATATTAATATCACGTGAGAAATATAATAAAAGAGGTTTCCAGTTTCTTAGTTCGTTTGAAGTCAGGGTTTAAGCCGGCGCAGCACATTTTTTTTGTTGTTTTTATGCAACAAGTAGAAGTTGTTTGTTGTTTAAAAAAAATCATGAATTAAAAGTTATAGCTGTTGGTAATAAGATCACCCAACTCCATCGATATGATGTTCACAGATGACGAAACACACTGAGAGAATAGTGGAAACTATGCGCGATATGTGACGAACACAAACGAGCGGATCATCAGCTGATAGATGGCAGATTTCAACGTGATGAACTCAAATAATTTGTCAGCTGATCGAGTGGTCAGGGAGCAGGTTATTGGACTAAGCAGCGATCGTGAGTTCGAATCCCACCAAGTCTAAATAATTGCATGATGAATGTACGCGCATGCTAATTATATAAATTTCATAAATTTATTTTTGTTCTTAGTACTCGTAACAAAAGTTTTCATAAACTGACCACGTGGCTACGTTAACGTAGTATGATTGTTGAATAATATTTATTTGTTATTTATATATTTATAATTACAGGTTTATAATTAACGGACTTTCCTTTTGAAATTACAGTTGTGACACTGCATGCCCGCGCTGCTCACTTGACACACCATATTCGATAACCACAGTCTCACATCCATTTTCAATGCTGATAATGTGGAAAGAGCTTAAGATATGACTAATGTGGGAAGAATAGCCAGAATAGGGAGTATATAAATTGGGGAAAACGTTTTGTGGAAACGTATCGGGCCCGCTGTGACCCCCGACCGAGCGCCGCTTTCTCAACCGATCCTATCTGTGCCACAATATCCGCGCCTCGCGATCATTTTTTCTTACGATGAATCACATTGTATACTGTTTTATGACGAAAAGTATTTTCCGAGCTTTGATATATCTTTTTAGCGGCTTCAAGAAAAGGAGGTTCTATAATGATTCACTGCATGTTTAGTTAGACTATATAAGTATGTATATCTACTTTTCTGCTTATCTCTACTATTTTACAAAAGTAGAGAATAAAAATACAAAGAGTTTTTTCTCTTCAATAAGTTGCCGGGACAAAAGTTCAGCTCAAAAGAAAGCTCACTAAGAATGAGTATTAGAAAATTGTTACTAATGAGCTAGTGAGATTGGTTACTTGGTTAGATATTATATTATTAATAAGGACGGGCAAACATTATTGTCATACGGGCCTGGCACCGACGTGAAGGGTATGCCGTGGAAGAGGCACCTTGCGACGTTCCTGATGATGGGTTCCTCATCACTGAGGTTGGCGCAGACTTATCGCTCCCTGCGTCGATGAGCAGTCACGGTCAGCGGTAACGAGAGCGCATTGTAAGTCTTCAGGCAAGTGTGACGTCGTAGCAGGTGAATTGAGGGAGCGCACTGGTGCCACTTTCCGCAGGAGTATTCAGGGCGCCTTAAGAAGAGTCCCTCAGAGAAGAGCGCCAGATGACATTTTTGTCTAGGCCCGTCCACAGCTCCCGCGCCGGGTGTCAGACGTAGAGTCAGACGACAAGGACAACACCGCTGGGGTTTAATGGGTAGAGTCTGCGTCCATCTCTCTTCTCTCTGTCATCTATCTTCTCAAACGCATAAAGACCCACATACCCCGGCCAGGTGGTTTACCTGAACGCTTTCCCCAGTAAAAACAAAAATATACGTATAAAGGTTGCTTAAGCTAAAACACCTACACATAACATTTTACATTATTCATATTATTAATTGTATAGGTATAACCTATATTTATAATAAATAGAACACTATTTTCAATCAGATATCAGTAAACACCATGACCAAAACATACGTGTAAGATCTAGCTAATGTGTATTTCCGATATTGTCTTCTATAATAAATATCGGTCCGAATTCCCCCGTGAACGACCGAAGGAAACAAAACAGGCTCAAGCTATTGCGATACACCCCCGGCGGAGGGGGGAAGGGGGGAGGGGGTGGCGCTCATCAATCTGCGGTCCTCCTGTCGATACATTACAAGTGGCCTACATACTGTTCGTCTGCACGCAGATGTGCGCTGGTCTACACACGTAATTGCTCTATGTTTTAAATTACGTATTAGGCTATTTTGCAACTTTAAAATAGCAATTATTGAAACAACTTTTTAAGCCCTTTATCGCGGTCGAAGGCGGGAAGACCGTCACGTGTAAAGTATCCGAGATGGCGAAATTGTAAAAATCCTATAAACTGTATTAAAATCTATAAAAAACATATTATAAATATATTTCGTGTAAACATAGGAAAAGACCAAATATAAGTGTTATTATGACTAAGACCTAAGGCATGCCCTTCGAGAATCTATCGACCCCAAATTATCTATCGCCATTTTCTTAGTGCGTAATTAATTAAAAACGCCAGGTAAATAATTAAAAAATGTTAAAAGTTAAATATATTCGGAGGGCTTATGTTTCAAGAGCTCATTATAATCAAAAATAACTTTTAATTAATTACTGTTATCAAAAAATAAATATTCCATAATTTATAAAGCTTCCTAATTGAAATCTTAACGAAGCGAATGAGTGAATAGGTTCAAAATATTTTATTTCTTCACCGCGCAATAATTAAACTCGAACAAGTTATCTCGGAGCGACACCTAGCGGCCACCGTTCTTTTGTGTAGCCATCTTTTCATCGTCAAAACTCATTTCAATTAATTTTCTTAAAAGTAAGTAAATGATGTGCCCTTTAAGAGCAAGATATCGTTAGAGGGGGGAGAGGTGGGGCTGATTTAAATATTGTTTTGTAGGCTTTTATTATTATCACATTAATTACATTTTGACACGAAAAGTAGAAGATATAAGATGCAGTGCATTCTCAAATGAAACTATTGCCGTGTAGGTGGTCGATCGATAGTAGGTTGCCTAGCCTGACTGGTAGGAATTGCTGAGAAACTACAACCGTTACGCCTATTTATAGTGATAATTATACTGGAGATAATAAGGTGTCGAAAACTTAATTGGGGAACAATTATTAGCATGCGAGAATCATGTCTTCAATCGCAGAACTAATCATGTACATACTATATCACTTAATCATACATTTACATTAGTTCTGCGATCGCTACTCCGCTTACTGAAAACGCTAAAATTAAAATCGTTTATTTCATATGAGTGTCAATATAAATACCAATATATGCTCATAATATCAACACTTCATCATCAAAATAGCCCTAGCTTAGCCCTAGCCTAGCGTCTAATGTTGAACATATGCTAACTACTACTTAAATCTCTAATAAATTTGTTTGTTACGGATAAAGTTTTTTAAGCTTATATTTCAATTAAAACATAGACAGAAAGGTACGATAACATTAAATAACTTGCTTTACTTTAATTTTAAATTATATTGTAGTAGGAAATAACACGACATTTATAAAATAAACAGATGTAATAAACAGATCAATAGTCGGACGACATAATGAAATATATTAAAGAACTAGGTACGAAGCACACAAATATTAATCAACTGAATATTTTCTCTGTTTCTATTCCAATGATAATAATGGTAAAAACAAAAATACGGCAATAGGACTCACCGCCCGCCACCCCGTCCCACGGGGGAATCATTAGGAAAAAATCGCGTTGATGGATTTAATTACAAAAAATTATTATTTGTAAGAAAGTTGCCTGAATAAACTCGGACGGAGCGGGTTCTTCGGTTCCCCCTTAATCGGATTAATTTACTTTTAAAAAGCGGGGGGGCTGGCTGTTGTAATTAATGGAATGATAACATTACCCACCTTGCGGTTGACGCCTTTGGAAATACAATAGCCTGAAAGGTACAGTATTAACAAAAATACATGGATCCGCGAGAGTAAATACGGTTACAGCATATTTATCAAAGTGTAGTATATTATTTTAGAATTCCTAAATCGACCACTCGATTTCATATAATTTTTCCTCAATGTGTAATATCTTTTTCCTATGAAAACCTATAGAACCTAGGAATACAGAGACTTTTATCTGTTTTCTGAAGTTTGGCAGACATAAAGTTTCATTTTGATGAAAAAATTTTAATGAACACAATATTAAGGTATTATATTGGCCAACTTAAAAATATTTGCGTTGTATTTGCAAGTACCCGGAAAAGAATGCATTTTCTTTAGAATTATAACTGTTATATATCTATTCAAGTTTATTTAAGCAACTTTATATTTTAGTATATTATCCAATACTTGACTAAATAACAATGAAATCAATTATTTAACTAGAATTGTTATAAAAAATTATACCAAGTAGCATTGTGAAATATGTTGCTTTTGTACGTTTTTCATATGTTCAATGTACTATACGGATATCTTTAGATACTTAATATACCTAGAAATACTCAAAATAGTATTTGTGATGGTCTGATGAGAAGTGTTTTTTCCACTCGGTTACCGTTCGATGATCTGTTCTGAACGCATCTTCACTGACGCAAATCATATTGCTCGGAAGGGTTCGAGTTTCAGAACGAAAGCGTAACCCAACCGAATATTTTTTTTCCAAACGAAGACACATTTTGGACAAATATCTCCCTTTCTGTTTGATTAAGTTGAAAAGAGAGGTCAGTTGGGATCCGATTTAGTATTCTGCGGCAGTTTCAAATCGACAAGTCATCGCCAATGATTTTTCTTTCTGTCGACCCTTTGACGAATACTTGTTTTCATGCATGCCATGACTATACGTATTTTTTAACTTAAACTCACTTGGCGATATGTTTTGTGTAAATTTCGACGATAGACCGAAAACTAAACATACTGAAAATCACTCAGAAGAAACCAAATTGAGAGTAAATTGGTAAATGAATTATAGCTTCCGAATTCAAACCGCCATATTTCATTTTCATTAATCGCGTTTGTTACTTGCAAAAAGAAATAAAATCACATTAGCCAATACAACCCTAAAATGTCAATGTTATTTACACAAAGAAAGAATGAACGTTATTTTCCCAAAGTGCAGCGTCACGTCACGACCATTCTTTACCGTTTCTATCTTTTTTCTTCATATGTGGTCTCACAAAGTTACCCCATCGACAAGTATATTTATTTTATTTAAAAAGATTCTTATATAAAAGATGCAATAGTATTTGGACTGCAGCAAAAAATGAAACAGTAAACAAATATATACCTATAATACTTTAAGGGCCTGTTTCACAATCTCCCTTTAAGTTCCCTATAGGCTATTGGCAACATATTTGACAGATGTTTGACAGATAGAGTATGGAGTATCTGTCAAATATGTTGCCAATAGCCTATAGGGAACTTAAAGGGAGGTTGTGAAACAGGCCCTAACAATGTAAAAACTTTGACGGTTTTAATTGCTTAAGATTTTCAGTTTCCCGACGCGCGACGTTTCAGATACTTTACAGAAACCATGATCGCTTTAACGTATATGCTCTATATGTATTTTTTTGGTAAATGCATACATCTACACTAATATTATAAAGAGGAAAACTTTGTTTGTTTTTTTGGTTGTAATAAATAGGCTCAAAAATTACTTGACCGATTTAAAAAATTATTTCACCATTCGAAAGCTACATTATCCACGAGTAACAGGCGAAATCTTATTCTGAAAAAAAAAATAGGGTTCCGTAAGATATTTGAGTTTTTCGGACACAAGGTATTAAAAAATCAACCAGAAAAGTTACTTATTTTGCGTACTAAGATCCCGTTGTAAATCTTAGTTAATGCAGGCGAAGCTGCGGGCAACAGCTAGTTCTATATATATTTTGAAAGAGGTAGTATCATGCTGCTTTGCAGCCGAATCGTGCCCGCGGCGCGACCGGGGTGATACCTCTCACTCACGTGATACTGGAATTTATGTTGTCGCGTTTCGTGCGGTTTGTCAGTTTCCGGTAGCCCAATGGGGGGATAGGGAAAAGGAGGGCAATGCATCTGCATAAACTCTGGTTGTGTGAATGTCTACAGGCCTTGGTAGTCACCTAAGAGCTATCACTGTCCGTTTGCCCTTCTATGCTATAAAAAACATATTTTTTGTAAACTACATACCTATAATGTTCTTAATAAAAACTATTGTAACAGCAGTAATTACGCAGAACTTGATTGATTTTAATTATGGAATGGTTATGTAACACCAAAACAAGAGAATATTGTTATTGTAAACGTCTAATGAAAATAGTTCATATTAGCAAATATGGCTGGTTTTGTGGTCACAACAACACACGCAGAGGTAGCGAGTTAAAATACGACCAGGTACATACAATTTATACGATGAAAACAGACTGTTCCATTCACTCAGTATGTATTCTATTATGTATCAATATAAACTTAAATCAATTTTCTTATATTCACGTGATATAATTTTTAACGAGTTTACATCGGTTGTACCTATGCATAGAAATATTAAGATCACTTATTTCAAATATCTGTGGTCGTATGTAAAATTAGTGTGATTGGTCATACAAAAATTGATTGATTATTTATATGATGACTTTAATTAATCACCCCCTTTTGATCTGTAACATATAATATATTCTTATATCTATAGCTCGATACACTTAACAACGTCCGGTTTCAAAGTATTTCTTCATATCATCAAATATCTTTTGTTGTAGCTTAAATTCAAGTAGTTGTACAATACGAATAACGGGCTTGGCTGTATTAGGTTTCTGTAACCATAACATTGTCATCGTTAACATTCGATATTATTAATAAAAGCTTCTAGAAGCTAACGTCGACAGTGCTTGTGCCATGTCAACAATATTGATTTTCAAATTGGCGATATTTATTACGTAGATAAAAATTAAAGCAGTTTGAATGGCTCATGGAGGGCTCTAGCCACGAAAGGCTAATATTGCTGGTGAGAGGCATTGCGCATTAGCCTCATACACTCAATGATCTCATACTCAGAGCTTGATGCATAATTTATTATGATGCATGGATGCGTGTAATACAACTCAGCAAAATTTGTTGTTTGCGCATGTATTTTATATTACACTTTTTTTACTTTAATTGTGTTAAATATTTTTTTAGAGCGCAGTCTTTTTTAAAAATTTGATAGAAATTTAATTTAATTGAATATACGTAAATACATATTATTATCTATACTTAGGTCGGAAGTTTTAACGCTGTATGACGTTCTTAATTTACAATTTAAATCGTAACACAAATGTCTCATTTCATGACTAATTTGATAAATAAATAATAAGTATAAAAATAACTTATTTTAGCTATAGATAATTGAGGGCTAAAAAGCAATCAAAGAGTCACAATAAACGTCAAGACGGCTGATATACAGTCAACGTTGAACAACCAATGTATGATTACAGTTTTAACGCTATAGAACATCAAATAGATAGCAGAAAAGTATTCAACCAAATCGTTAATTTTTTGATTGATTGAATTTGATTTTTTTAATTTGAATAATCATCCAGGTTTGTGTATACTAATAATAGATCTAACTTGACACTGTCTGGGTGCCTTTTTTTTAAGTAAATCTTATGTTATAAACTTTAGCACACTTACACAGTGACCCATTTGTCCTGCTTTGAATATAATAAGTAAAGGGTTAGTATTGAGGTACATTAGTTAGAATGTTAACTATATGGGGCTTCTTTAAAGCATTGTATTCGACCCATATCTACACTATACGTACATTTAATACTTGGAATCGAGATGAGAACTGTAAGCGCTAAGCTACGTACTAACTTACGTAGTTAATGTTTTTGGAAAACAAAGGCAGACTGGTCAACTTACAAACTCTCGATACCTGACGTTTTAATATATACAAAAAAATGAAATTGAAGAGTGTTAATTTCAAATTAAAAGTTTTTCATTAAATGCATTTACGGCACTTACATCATTTTTTTTTGTCAGTTCGTTCTAGCTAATCTATTAAGCGACTCTGCCGATTTTGATGTCACTAACACTGACAGATAGCTGATATAAGGAGTAACATATGTACTTAGATCATCATCATCAGCCTTTATCCGTCCACTGCTGAACATAGCCTCCCTCAATGAACGCCATGACGAGCGACTCGCTCGCATCCAACGCGGACCAGCCACTGTGGGGAGATCGTCGTATCCAGACTGATCATGATTATATTTCAACTTTTTTTTTATATCTCTAAAGAAAATAAGGCAGCGTTTTGAATGCGCCAATTCTTAAGCGGCTTAAAAAATTTCCGACTCCTAAAGTAATAATTTCATTCTGATATTATATTTTACCAATTGACACAAAATCTTGATAAATTATTATTATACTTAATTTATACACAACCTGCCTCAGGAATTACCCTCATATTGAAAATATGAAATCATGAAAGCATGAAAATCCATCTTGATGTTTTAGTTTATCACGTACATACAGTCAGGATATAGTCTGTTAGGTAGACATAATAATTATATACCATCGCGGACTTTTCGGTAGGCATATTCCAAAGCCTCCGGACTTAGACTTAGGCTTTTTCCGATAGCCTTTACAAGAACTGGATTTAGATACAACTTTGACCGTGTCGTAGTTTATAAAAATATTTTAAAGCAATTTACGTATTCATTTCAACAAATTGTTTCTATTTCAAAGCTGCCGAAATGATACGTCAATAAATGAAGCTTGAAAATCGCAATAAGTCATTCGAATTAATTATTCTATGCAGAAGATGTAAGTATGACTAATAAATGTGAATATAAAATTTATTTATAAATGCAATAAACAAGCATTTCTTAAAAACCTTTTTATTGTTTAAATATTTACATACGACTACTTATAATGTAAATTATCTTTTAGAGCATTATTTTTTTATTAAAATTATTACTTCAAAACATATAAAATTGATATATTGTTATTGCTAAGTTGTATTATGACTTTAAGAATTTTTCTTTTTTTTCATGTTTTATATTTTTGCAAAGAATACGTTGAACTATCACAGTCTTTTTACTTGCAATCGTTGCGATATAAAGTAAAAATGTACCAATGATTTTTTTGTTTGATAAAAAACCAATGACTTGACAATTTTCAAACTAATAAAATAAAAAAACCCTAATTATTAAATAATGTGACATTTTATGGTGCCAACATTTTGGATTTGAAATTAGTCATAGTGTACACATAGTATTCTATTAGTCAGTATATTCATTGGATGTGCATATTGAGGGAGATTCGGAAAAAAGGGCAAAACAGGACAGACTTACTGGTACAGAAATTTAACATCTTATATTTCAGGATACGCTCTTAAAAATGCCTTTGTTAGGTTTGAACGGCATTGAACCGGTATGATGATGATGAACTATGGCCCAACCATTATTATTCTTATAATAATTTTGAGAAAGAGACCAGCGCCCAGTTGTGGCTACGCTTAATTATAATTATAATATTGATGATTAATTAGATAAATAGTATTTTATTAAAAAATATTTATTGTTGACTTTCCGTTTGCCCTTTCTCTACAAAATGAGTTGTCCGTAACACCTAAATGTATGTCATTATTAAAATTCATACGCCCGGTTTCTGAAACGCTGGTCAATGTGTATGTCAACTAACTACGATTCTAATGTCAAATTTGACAACTTTTCATTGCAGTGGCTATGCCAACTGACAGGCTGATCAAATTAAGTAATTTAGCCATTATAGCTACTTATTAACACTTAACAAGAGATTTGACAGTTGATTTGTTAATTTTTGCGTTAATCAGCCTTTCGGTAACCGGGCAAAGTCGATCTTTATGACGTGCGATGCAATGACAGTCGATGCGATTTTACTGACTAGGCACGCCTAAAAATGTTGCACGTCAAAGGTATAAAATTGGAATCACCAAATGAATAAAATTGGAATCAAGCTTAATAAGTAATAACTAGACTTGTATGTACGTAACGTTTCTCTATAAATGGCTATAAACATAAGCGTATAATAAACCTTCAATGTGAGAGTTACGCTATTTCTATGACTAATCAATACGTATCGTAACGTAATAGGATCCAATGACGCTTTTGCACATTCTCCATGCACTCGTATGTTTTATTCAACGCGTAGTATTTCATATAACTAGTATTACGGTGCTTGTTCGACATTACAGATAAAAGGTTATGGGTAAGTGTTTTATTATATATTTTATTTTATCGGTCGTTTGTAATTCGCGTAATGAATCGCAGACCTTTTTTACCGTTTTTGTTGAGAGCATGGTGAAAATAATAGGGACCTTAGAAATAATAGGATGATATCCTTATTGATAATAATATTATTATTTTTTACTTCATATACCTGCATTATCTTTATTGAATACTGTATTTTAAACGCAATACTTTCTCGAAATACAATTAAAAATCTAAATATTTAATAACGTCAATCTTTGATCATAATTCAATGTTATGCTTTAAAAATTATGAACAACAATTTAAAAAAATATTTTCTTTTGTAAATTTATGTATTGAGTTATGATTGATATTATGAGATGATATATATGATGCAAAGGATAGATTCATATCCTTTGTGAAATAAAGAGATCCTTTTTCGATGACAGAGTCAATAAATAAATGAATCAGGGAAATGATTATTTAAACGATTTCTTTTATAGAATAGCCGGCAAAAGGTTTAACTGATGGTAAGTGATAGCAACATGCATAGATATCAACCGCACTAGAGGATTGTCAGGTGCGTTGCCGGCCTTTTAAATATGACAACATATGCTCTTTTCTCGAAGGTCCCTAAGACGTAAGTAGCAGTTTAGTATAAATTGGTGGTGCGGGGCAGACTTATTTGACCTTAAATGCACGGGGTCCTCATACAGCCATTTGAGGGTTATATAAAAACACTGTAACGATATCCTTGTCTTCTATAGTTTACACCGAAGCAGTCAACACGTTTTCCGCTGTAGTCCATCGGTAAAGCATACGCGCCTATACGTCGGACCGTTTGGTACCAGAGACGTCTAAGAAGGTATGTATAACGGCTGAGGTTGGCTCTCGGACAAATATAAAATGATTTATTGGGCTAGCGACGATGGTCCAGTGGTGGGTAGACTGGGCCTCTCGGGAGGTTCCGGGTTCGACTTTACCTCTTTTTTACTGGGCTAGCCTCCAATATCTTACCAAACCGTAATAGTATACACCTAACAAGCTTTACTTATGACCGTATTGTTTCGAATGCATCCATTTCGATAAAAAGTAATATAGGTACGTAAATTATAATATGATCAGCAAAGTAAGGGTAAGTTCTGATGATAATAAATAGAAATATTGTTGGCCATAAATTTTATACCTTAACTACTTACCTTGATTATCAGCCTCTTATAAAATAAAACAGAATAAAAAGTATAATGTAATAAACATATTAATTTAACATGATTCAAAATATTATTAAAAATTGCAATAATTCTTATATAAATAACATCATTATGCATTGAGCTATTTAAATAAAGTTCTATAAATAGAATTAACGTGAGAACTGGCTAATGATTACTTTAGTATAAAAAATTACATATTTTTTTACTGTATTATATCAAACAAGAGAACATCTGACAAGTACAAACACGGAATGAATAAAGGTACAAAACTGATCCATATCCTACATTCTACTAATATTATAAACGCAAAAGTTTGTAAGTATGGATGTTTGTTACTCTTTCCCGTAAAAACTTTACTGGAACTTTACGGAATGGGAATCACTCACGTGAAACTGCGGGGCGCTCCTAGTGTACATAATATATAAAAATCTCATGTCTGGTAATTTTTGTAGTCCTCCGAAATGGCTAGACCAATTTATATGACTTATTTAAATAAACATTTGGTATATAGAATAGTTTCAAAGGCATATTTCAAAGTTGATTAATAGAATTTTTTTATATTGTTTTCTTATGTTTACGCGAATTTCACTCATTATAATGAAACAACTTTTACGGATTTTATCGCGGTTTATTTAGTTTTTTTTAATTAAATTGACAATATTTTTTACTATGAATAATTTATAAGTATGGCGGAACAACTCAATAACTTACTCGGAACAATGTTAGCCATGTCAGCTAGTAACATAATATAACAATCATGGCGCCATTTTCGTCCGCCATTGGTATTTTTTTTCCCACCGAGAACATTTTAAGTCATCAAGACAGCATTACGCAATAATGCAAGTACTTGTATGTTTCAATTTTCATCTGAACAAGGTATTATTATTTATCAACTGCGCAGTTGCAGCGTAATAAATTGCTTGATGCGTAAATTAAAAACTACGGAAAGATAGATTTTTCCTTATTATTACGAGTATTTCCTTATCGCAGATCATGTTTATAGAAACATAACCTTTGTAACCACCAAAATATAGTTTCACTTCAATAAGTACTTTACTTAGTACAATAGAATGATGACTGTTTTTGAAAATAAGACACCACTTCCCAACATGTAAAATAATCTAAAAAGTTTTTATTTCACTTTAAAAAAATTTTTTTTCGTTAAAAAGTATAGAGGAATAAAGACTTTATATATTTGAACAAACAAAATTTTAATATTTGCAAATACAAAAGGCTAATAATGACGCAACAAGGATACGAAATTAAAGAAAAATTTTAATGTATATTTAGCCCAATTAGCTTTCAAATATTTACATTTGTTTTCATCTGCTATATAAATCAATTCAACTACTCGTATGTTCCAGAAGATATTATTGTCACTTCTTCAGACAATACGTTAGTATACTGTTCATCTCTAGGCTTTACATGCCTATATACTTCAGCAATTGGAACAAACCGTTGCGTACTACAACAGCGTTGTGTACTGACCAATAGTAATTCACCAATAACTTTCATAAATCTCTTTACGAATGCTACGAAAAATATTAGGATCTTGAATGAAAGCCAAAAGTAATAATCGCACTTTACTCACCAGCGAACTGAAGTGTACGCTAGATTATTATTATTTAATTTATTGATACAATAAAAATAACAATAATATCACAAAGACCAGAAACATCTTTATCATCTGATTTGGGGCTTTAAAACAGTCTTGATTTCTTTTCAGACGTCTCAAATACAGAGATAATATAATATTAAAAACTACATTTACCATTATACGCAATAACATACGCGTAAAAAGGGAACATAAAAATGGGCTAATAGCATTAAAAGCTAGTGTGCTGAAATTCAAAGATATATCAATAGATTTTCATATCACTTTTGCTGTCAAAGTTTCAAGAGAAAACAAAATACTTTATCTCGCAATAATTGTCTCTTATATATTTTTTAAGTGTGAAAATGCTCAATATTACGAGTATGTTCACAGTTACAAATGTGCACATTTATTTTTGTTTATAAAATTGTCGCTATTTAACAAATGTGTGTAAATTCTAATATAAATAAATTGATACAATGTAAAATACGTTTGAAATTTTACATGAACATAAAGTTGGTCCCAGCGTTAGCAGTAGCAAGTTACATAAAAGTATGAGCGAGCGTTTCTCATTCTCGGATTGTTACCGCTGGCGTGGGCGATACATAACTTTAACTTCCGAAGCACACGCTCTGAAATATTTATTCCTGAAACGTAAAGATCGGGCGAGGAGGTGGGAGGGTGGGAGGAGGTTTATCCCGCGGTTTCCTTCCCGCCGTGTTTTACTTCGAGAATGGGAAGTCGCCGCCGTCGGATCGATATCGGCAAAGATAAAAATTATAGAAATGGAATACGAAAATTATAGAAATGAAACAGACTTTTTAAATAGATAAGGCTTTTAGGTTGATTATGTTTCAGTTAAGAATAAAATCACTACTTTTATTTAATTCTAAAATTATAATTAGTTAATACTCTTTGGTTGAAAATTAGCGAACGATACCTTATTTAATAAAACCTTATAACGCGATTTTTTAAGTATCAATTTCTACTCATGTCTGATTTCAGTCTTTTAATTTGCAATCTATATATCCAATCATTAAATGTAGATAGGCATAATATATTAATTTTAAACCCCAAGCATATTTTAAGAATAATGTTCGTGTCGGCATTATTAAAACCAACACAATTATCGTCATTTGTTTTAACGGTTACTAAAATAACCTCCTTTATTTCAAAGAATTGAAATCTTACTGTTTTATAAGTTTTAATACAACACATGGTGGTAATTGCACATGTTTCATGCACAATTTATAACCAATACGAAAGCGCCAATATAAAACTTTAAGGAAATAGCAAGCGTATGTATTTACACTTCTGTAAAGTATCGACTAATCTATGTTGGTCCCGACCTCCAGTGGGGGGTTCCCCCCACCGTTCGATTGTCTGCGGAGGCTGCCCCGCCGGTGCCATCTGATGTGCCGAGAGCACTCCAGATCTGCATAGATCGTTGCCTTCGTTTTTTTCCGTATCGAAAAATCAATACCAACTCTTATGTATAAATGGACACATACTTTTTCTTAACATCTTTTGTAAAACTTAATTTCACTTATAACTAAATATGAATAAAACTGTAATTTCAATTACTATAAACACAGCCTTATTTGTGACCTATTTCAGCTTTGTCTCACTTAAATAGAAATGTTATTTTGGAGGCTCTACCGGAGTACATAATGTGAAACGTTTGCCAGAACCGTATCGAGGTTTCTGCCGCCGTCCTCAAGGGGAAAGAGGCCCAAACACCAAGCAATAAAGCCTTCGCATCCAGCAAAACAAATACGAGGTACATTCCAATGCTAGATATCATTCGCCACGCCCATACAGTCGGCATGACGACTGTAAGCGTTCCCATTGGTCGCGGCGAAGCCTTCTCCATTTGAATTGGTTATATTTTTTCTACGATTGAATTTGGAACTGTCCGTTTGTTCTGTGAGTGTGGTACGCATGCGTCGCTAGGAGGCGGCTACGTCACGTAGACGTATCTACGTTTGGGACGAATGTTTTATTGGACTCCTCTCTGTATTCCCATTCGTATTCCAATTCTGAATTTCGATTTGTGGTAGATGGCTTTAACTGCGCAGTCGTAGTTCTGTATTCTGAATTTACTTATTTAAAATACATTGAGAATTTTGTTATATTACATTTCAGTTTCGAGATTATGCTTAAACCTTTTAATATAATATGCCTGCTATCTTTTTATGCGGCTCATAAAATTGAGTAAGTTATGATAAAGTAATAGGTATGAAATATAATTTTCATAACTTTTCTACTTTGTTGAATTGTATTGTCTGTATTAGTAGCGCATTGACTGTTACCTGCTAAGTATAATATGCTTATAGTAATCATATCCTGCTAAAACCAGGAATCCAGTCACTAATAAAGGTCAACAGCCTGACTTTCCAACGTCTTTAATGCCAAACTAGTTTGTGGAGTCATATATATTTATCACTGTTGTCAATAGCTTCAGTATAAGTTTTTCGAGCTTACCACAGGACCAAACTAACAAAATTTGAAAAAATACAAGCTATTATTTTCGTAGCAAAAAAATATTTTACTATTGCCTTGTATAATTATATAAAAACACGGGATCAAGTTCTAATTTATTTATATGACTAATAGTCAAACGTTGTTTCAAATAGGTTGGAAGTGTCCAAAAAAAACATTTAGTCAAGGATGAATAGTTATTAACTCAATTATTGAAATAAAAAAAATGTGGTGTCGTTGGACACCAGGTAGGAACGAAGTTCCTTCGGCTTCCTTTATTCCACGCACTTTTTCTTACGGTTTATCACATTTTTTTCAGTTCGGTCGCTCAGCAAAATCCCTATCCCCTACAAGCCTGCCGTAAGGAACTTCGTTCCAAAAATTATATCCAAGAACCATATTGCGTCTGTGTTCCAAATTTCAAACCGATACGTTCAGTCTTATCTAAGCAATCTAAAAAAATCATCTTTCATTATAAAGGCTTATTTATTTACGTAGAGCCATAAGCTAAAACTAGCTAGCTAGTTTTATCATCAACATGAATTTGGCGAGAAATAAAATTAACAAAAAATGTAATAGTTTTAGTAGTGGTATTTGTCAATAGCCGAACATGACAACGTACGCATAACACAAAGGCATATGGTTCAAATATAACAACATCACATGTTTCAGACAACTGCAATAACACACAGGCATCCATAGCAGGCTCTGTCCGGAACAATTTCATTTGCGACTGGGCGAGGATAGCGTTGTAATTACAACAACAATCGATAGAGGCGCCACCGTCTGCCGCACGTTTAATCTCGCCAGAATCAAAGGACCGTCGCCTCACACCCACCCCCAATTCGAGCTACCCATCAAGCACTACTAACGTTCATTTTGTATTACATTGATACCAACGCGCGTCCCTCTATAACTTATTTAGCATTCCCGACCAAAACCAGCAATGTAATGCCGGATGCGAACATGAGTCGCTATTTCTCGTAGAGTGCTAAATACTTTGTCTCCGAGCCTATATCAGGAGCGGTATGTCTAGGTGTCCTCAGACCAGATAGTTGCATTTCCAGTTTGCTTATGTATAACTATTCGTGGACTTTTATTAAAGCTTAACATTGTTTGCCTCTTGTTACAGCTTTTATACAGTCGCCGTCAGTTGTGCCCATATTGTTTTGCAAATATTACCTTGGTAATTGAATTCCTGAATCAGTTGCTTATAATAATAAGGTCTTTGGCACACAAAGCGTTTGTTTAGAACCTTTTGGCGTTGTTTAGTATTTTGTTATAATGTTTTAATTAAAATAAATTCTATTACTTCTTTTGTTTGGTACCTTCTACAAGTAATACAGTTTATAAAATTGTATTATACTTTAGAATTTGTTGTGATTTTATATTGCTAAAGACAATTTTCTGCTGAAAACTTTCAAATTGTTATAATACCGACAAATTACACTACATTTAAGCAAATATTTAAATCTTTGTTTTTATGTATATTATGATAGAAACAAAACCGTGATGAACTACAGGCTTTTCACCGATTTTTATCCGTATCCTAAAGAAAAAAATCCCTAAGACCTGATTGGCCTTAAAACTCTATTCCGTCGATGAAATCGGATGTCTTGAGAAGACTCGAAACTTCAAGAGGAACGGAAGATATAGATGTACAATTTAATTACTTGTAAAATAGTGTTTAATAACCCATTGCCTTGCATTGTATGCTTCAATTAAAATTGCATCCGTGCATGTTATCGATTGTCAATAATTTGCGTTGCACTGGCGTTGTTAGATGATGCATAGTTTCACTAAATTATTACTACGCTATTTTCGCTTCCTAATCGTAGTACTTAAATCATACAAGATTTAAAGCATACATGCATTTTTAAACAAGCTAATGAAGTCCACTACGCTATATTAATCAAAATATTCAAAAGTTTATTTACTATATTATAACGGATTTCTCAATTCCACTTATTGTGTTTTGCACTTGAAAACGTCTGTCGATGTTGTGCTGTCTGTTGCACACGATAACACCCACACAACACTTGAACTAACCAAATTGTGAATTAAAACCATTTTCAAGTACAAACAAAAAAAAAATTTAGATCGTTCGAGCCATTTAGGAGGTGTTCAGTGACATACACACGTACAGCAAATAAAGATAATGACAATGTGTTATACAAACCATACTATATAAGTCTTTCTGTTTCAATGTCAATGTACTTAGAATGGCAATCAAAGTATCAACTAATAATAGGTCGAATAGCATCATATCGAACGCTACTAGGAAATTTATTTTAATAACATGTATGCTTAATGCTCAAATATAATGAAACAACTTTTAGGGATTTTGTTGTGGCTTATTACGTTTTTACATGCACGTTTCGGTTATAATATACATAGATGTTTTGGATTCATTAGCATGAGTGAAATTCGTGTAAACATTATAATTAGCAATATTTAATAAATATTTTATAATTAATTAACAATTATTGCTCAAAATTTAAAATTCCTACTTTTTACAACAAGCAAAATGATGTACTAAGAAGTGGAAAGAAGAATTCAAAGAATTTGTAATGAAGCTGAATAACAACAGAAAAGGAACACACAACTATCTAAGCATTTTTCTTCTTTTGTATTCTAAGAGCCCGGATAGATTTAGGTTTTGGCTAAAAGGAGAAGAAAAAGAGGAATAATTAATTATATTAACCATGTTATATCAATTACTCTTCTGTTTATATTAGTAAGAAACGTGTAAAGCTTAAAACATCAACTGCATACAAAGTCACTGCACATAAAAACTTACAGGCTTAATACGTGTACATGACTAAAATAATATAATCAAATTGTTAGTCATCTCATGTTATTTCTAATTAAAATTCATATTATACACGTAACCTACACCTAAACGTGCTATCTCTAAAACCTCAGCTTTGCCTTCTAAAGGCAACGTTCCTTATAGAATAGGAAGCAAGTGTAGGTAATGGCGCAAAATAGTGACGCAGTATTATTGCAGTGGGTGGGGGGGACTCCCATTCCCGAGACTTAAAGCCTCCTTTCTCCTACCCGAGAGCGACTGAAAAGTCCGCGAGAAAAATAAGATCCGTACTCCGTCCTGCTTATTCTAAGGAAAGCTTTTTTGTATATTTTTGTATACTTTTTCTTTTTGTGTGCCCGCGTCGCGTTTGTGAGTGTTAATACATAGTCTTCAAATATTGGAATTGCGAACTCTTGTTAATGGAACCTTTATTATTTATTTTATTCTTATATTTAGTAACAGACTTTATTTTTAACCTTACTTTTATAGTGCCTTTAGCTTCGTCCGTGTTAACTTATACTTTTCGTAGTAAAATTTCGCCAGTATATTACTTACTAGCTGTTGCCCGCAGCTTCGCCTGCGTTAACTAAGATTTACAACGGGATCTTAGTACGCGAAATAACATTTTTTACACCTTGTGTCCGAAAAACCAAAATATCTTACGGAACCCTATTTTTATCAGAATATAATTTAGCCTATGTTACTCGTGGATAATGTAGCTTCCGAATGGTGAAAGAATTTTTGAAATCGGTCCAGTACTTTTTGAGCCTATTCATTACAAACATACAAACATACAAAAATAGGTACAAATCTTTCCTCTTTATAATATTAGTATAGATATAGATATAGATGAAATCATCTCTTCTAAATATTGGTTCCAATAATTTATTTATATATAGGTTTGGAAATCCTTGACTTTAGTTCATTCCTTTGTTTAACTTAAACATTCTTTAAGATACTGTTATTATAATAGTTATCTAGTTTAATTATGGTAGATTTAACTTGACAAGTAATAACAAACTATAAGTAGATACTATGACTTAAACTCAATAAATAATAATAATAAATCCAGAAACAAAAGCTTCTTTTTTCAATCGAAAGTTTAAAACTGAACCTTTCGTTTTAACTTTATTGTTAGGTTATAAACGCCGCTCTCCTACGTGTTATCTCTTATTTTGATTTCAGAATGAAAAAACATGAAAGAAAACGTACACAAAGACAGTGTAAAACTTAGGAACAACTTAAAGTACCCACTTAAATTTACATAATATCGTATTTTCCCACTAATATTATAAATTCGAAAGTTTGTAAGTATGAATGTTTATTACTCTTTCACGTAAAAACTACTGAGTGGATTTTAATGAAACTTTACATTAATATAGCTTACACATCAGAATAACACATACGCTACAATTTATCCCCGTACGGGGATGGCAAATATGCGGGTAAAACCGCGGGACGCTGCTTGTATATTAATAATTGGAGCTGATATGTCATATGTAATTAATCACTGATTTATCATAAACAGTAAACGAAAAGAAGTAATATGTGATAAATATGAATGTGATAGTATAATAATGATGACATTTTATGACACTGCATATAATAATGATTTTAACATTCAACCTCTACACGCCCTACTATATTTTTTGTCCTCTAAATTCCAGACAATAATAGTCTGGAAGATATCGCTTGAAGCACTTCGTCTGCCTTTTGTGAGCACAGTTTAATGTATTAAATACATATCATTTTTTTTTTTTTTTTTCGGTTGGATCTATGCTAATGGTCCTAGTGACCGTTATGCGTCATCGGAAATGGGATGATCCGGTTGGATCATCCTATGACGTTATAATTTGGGGGGTTTCCCCCCGCCATATTCATGGCGTCGGGTTTGTAACCTAACTTGGTCAGCTACGGTCAGTGGCTTGTAACGGGTGACGTTAGAAACCTATCGTGAGGGCCGGCCCTCTCCTCCCCCGGTAGCGGGGGAGGCGGGTCAAGCGCGGGACCCGAGCAAGCTGCCGATAGCAGAGTGCTATCGGTGTTTACACGGTCTGTATTGGTGTCGACTCGTAGCTGATCTGAGCCTATGCTGTCGCGGTTGATCCGGATCAACTGGTCAACGGAGTGTAGGGTTCGACGTCGCATACGACCCCGGGGCCCATGCGGTGTGAATGTGTGCCTAACACCGGCTGTGTTTTGTCTGAGTGTGTGTTGTAGCTTACGTCGCGCTTCAGCGTCGCGCTTTAACATTTCTGTGATTTTATCAACAGGATCGGTTATGACATTCTTAGGTAACCTAGACTTATTAGGTGCTAAGCTATCGGGGGTGTTTGATTTGGTGGTTTATAGGTTTGTCTCCGCGATTTTCGGCATATCTCGATATAGTTTAATTTTTCGGCCAATAATATAATTATATATATATATATATATATATATATATATATATATATATATATATATATATATATATATATATATATATATATATATATATATATATATATATATATATATATATTAAGGGTCTAAATTTTATATTATTGTAATTTATTATCGATATACAGAAATAATAATGTAGATTTATAATAATTAAATCTATAAATTGTACCTGTATACATTTTTTACAAATCTACACTAATATTATAAAGAGGAAAACTTTGTTTGTTTGTTTGTTTGTTTGGTTGTAACGAATAGGCTCAAAAAGTACTGGACCGATTTCAAAAATTCTTTCACCATTCGAAAGCTACATTATCCACGAGTAACATAGGCTACATTTAATTCTGAAAAAAATTGGGTTCCGTAAGATATTTGGGTTTTTCGGACACAAGGTGTAAAAAATCAACCAGAAAAGTTACTTATTTTGCGTACGCTGCCGAAACTATAAAAGATAGAACCATAGAATGTTCTAATTAATTGTAGATCTTATAATTATCTACAAAAAAGTCCGCGACACGTTATACCTATCTATGTCGAATGAGGCACAATAACCATTTTTTTATTTACATATTTTTAATTTTTTTGGACTACATTTAAACGCGTTTATTATACTCATGCTTTGGATCCTTATCAAAATAAATTATTTCATCACTAAGTACAGTTTATGAAGATAATATTTCGACTTGAATGATTAAAATTGGACGATCGGTTTTGAAGTTATGGCGAAATCTATCTATACTATATATCTACACTAATATTATAAAGAAGAAAACTTTGTTTGTTTGGTTGTAATGATAGGCTCATAAAGTACTGGACCGATTTCAAAAATTGTTTCACCATTCGAAACCTACATTATCCAAGTAACATAGGCTAAATTTTATTCTGGAAAAAATCAGGGTTCCGTAAGAAATTTGGGTTTTTCGGACACGAGGTGTAAAAAATCAACCAGAAAAGTTATTTATTTTGCGTACGCTGCCTAAAAGGCGAAAGATTTATACGTTTTGAAGGGAAACCAGAGTTAATAATATTCTCACGTCTAATTCTCACGTCGTCTATATATTCTCACGTCGTCTATACCGCAGAGTTTGAAGACGAAAGTCTTCAACCAATGCGTTCTCCCCGTGATGACCTACGAGGCCGAAACGTGGCCTCTTAATTTACGACTGGTCCGCAAGTTTGCCGTAGCTCAACGTGCTATGGAGCGTGCTAAGCTGAGTGTTTCTTTGGCAGATAGGATTCGAAACGAAGACCTTCGCCAGAGAACTAAAGTTACCGATATCGCGCGAAGAATAAGCACGTTGAAGTGGCAATGGGCTGGTCACGCACTCAGAAGAACGGATGGCCGATGGGCCATTAAGGTTCAAGAGTGGAGGCCGCGTTTAGGTAGACGAAGTGTTAGTCGGCCATTAACCAGATGGGAAGACGATCTCCGTGCAGTGGCAGGTCCGCGTTGGATGCGAGTAGCAAGGGATCGGTCGTCTTGGCGTTCATTGAGGGAGGCCTATGTTCAGCAGTGGACGGATAGAGGCTGATGATGATGATGATGACGCTGCCTAAACTATAAAAGATAGAACCATAAAATTTTCAAATTAATTGTAGATCTTATAAATATCTACAAAAAAGTCCACGACACACTATACCTATCTATGTTGAGTGAGGCACAACAACCATATTTTATTCAGAAATTTTGATTTTTTTGGACTACATTTAAACGAGTTTATTTTACTCATGCTTTTAATCCTTAAGATATGAAGCTAAAGAGTTTGTTTATTTGAACGCGCTAATCTCAGGAACTATCGGTCGGATTTTAATGAAACATTTCAGTGTTCGATAGCCCATTTATCGGTAAAGATATATCATCCCGCTAAGATCCCGTTGTAAATCTTAGTTAACGCAGGCGAAGCTGCGGGCAACAGCTAGTTGTATTATATTCTGGTTAATTGGCATGATTGCCAACTCACATTAATTATTGTAAGAAAGTATTCGCAAAGCACTTAAAATCTTAGCGGTGGAGGATTGCGACATACCGCGCCATCATCTGTACCATCATCTGTGCACCACCATCCGATACCATTTTATTCCATGAAACAGCTTTGCTGTGCTTCGAAGACACAGGCAGGACAGCACAGGAAATGAAATTACTGACGAGACTTACCATCTTTTATCATCACTACGCCTCAGGATATATTAGGCATAAATAAGCTTCTTCGACTTATCTTAAACGTACTTATTTATGTCTACTTAGCATCAGGTGGCTACTTCGAATTTGCCTTTTCAACTGGTGTTAAAAAGCAAGTCCCTTACTAAGATATCGAATGAAGGTAGGGTACACATAAAACTGTTTTTATTAATTATTCTAAGGGCCTGTTTCACAATCTCCAGATAAGTTCCGAATAGTCTATCGGCAACATATTTGACAGATATTTGACAGATAGAGTATGGAGTATCTGTCAAATATGTTGTGAATAGCCTATTCGGAACTTATCTGGAGATTGTAAAAGAGGCCCTAAATAAATTATACTTTAACGTAAAAGCGCCATCTTGTGACAATCGACTGCACTATACAGTAAAAGCGCTTTCAAGTTGCATCAACTTTCCTCATTACATCGTCGCAGTATACGCACATAATGATATTCTTTTAATGCAATAGATGGTAGCACTATCGTGTTATCTAATTTTGAACAAATTTAAAATAAATAATTTCATTGCCAGGAAAAGTATGCTAATCTTATACAACACTATAAAAAATATGTATGACTTTCAATGTTGTAGGTGTAGACAAACTTATTACTATCCAGTTCCAAATCAGCAGTCTAAAAGAAACATTGATTAATAAATTTTAATTTTAAGTATGTCGTATTTATTTTTGAACTAGGTACATTAAAAATTGAAGCACTTTAAATATAGAATGGAATCAAACGCAATTAGTTATTCGATTAATTTTTTACCCATTTTACATTTAATAAGCGTCTTCACGTCCTATTATATTGTCTAATTTAGCTAGTAATTTGTGTGTATCTGAGGACCATCTGTCGATAGTCGATACTTAAATGGAGGTTGATTTATTTGACTAAAACAAAAACACGCGCTTGATTATATTTTGCTGGCTTGTATATTATGTATTTTCATTTTTTCCCATAAATGTAATCGGGTGTCTGCTGACATCTACCGATGGATACATGTTATAGTTTATAACTCACTGATAGGCTTTCCATGTTTGAAAGAATTTATCAAATCGGCCCAGTAGTTCCGGTGCCTATTAAATTCAAACACACTGTCTAACATACTTATTTTTTATAATGTTTAAATTAAATGATATCTGGATTCATGCTTGGCCTGTACCAAAAATGGGGTTTTTTAAATGGCATAGTGACCCTCATAGTGAAGCTTTGTCATCGTAAGATAAGTAGTATTTTTTTTCGACACCGAGGAAACATCATGGGGAAACCAGCATACCAGACTTAAGTGTTTGATGTATTCAGCGGTAATAAGCGCATTTACGAACTGTGCCTTATATATATTCTCCTGTAGGGCTATTCTCGAAAGCGAAATCCGCAGTAATATGACGAATTTGATGAATTTGAATTCTTTAAAACTCGATTATCTATATATTTTATAAAGTTCGCTTTCGAAGTGAGCGTATAGTGAGCTCTATCACTCAGGTGAAGCTCGATATCGAATTGGTTTTTACAGAATAGCCCTACTGATTACGAGGATCAAACCTACGCCCGACAGAATAAATGTATAATTAGTAAAAGGAACGTTGACACTAAGCTTATGTTACAACAAAATTAGAAAAACATGTTTGCGACACACGCTTGTAGGTACGATTGTTGCGTAAAAAACAAAAATACACTTATGATATAATAAACACATAATAAAAATAAAAAAACTGGATTACTATAATGATGTCTAGACTTGCGAGCTAAGAGTAGTCCAACTGAATCATCAAATAGGCCTTGACTTTGGAAAGTTGGCAGACAATCTATGTTTTTCAGAATCATAGTATCACAATCGTTTCTTTCCTAATAATTTTGGGAAGACAGCATTTTTTGGGAGATAATATTGTTTTCTTATGTTTACGCGAATTTCACTCGTTATAATGAAACAAATTCACGGATTTTATCGCGGTTTATTTAGTTTTTTACAAGCCCGACGGTTCGGATACTTTACAGCAACCATGGTCACGGGAGGACTGAGGAGGAAGTAAATTTATTTCATTATAAAGATAGAAGATATTGGGTAGAACATTGCTTCATGATGCAGATGGCTCCTGTAAAAGGCATGGCTTTCCATTCCACTACCGTTAGTCCACTATAAATTTAGTGATATTGTTATTTTTTGCTGAAAATACCAAATATCATTTGCCATGTAGTTTGATAAGTTTGGAACGTATATTCATTCGGCTAAGCGGTGATGATCATGAACTCAAGCGAGTTTGAATAAATTTCTTATTAGTAAAATAATTTCCCTACTAATGTGTAACTGATAAATAAGGCCTATGCAATTTCTAAGTCCATCTTCATATGACCTTATACATAACCTGCCTTAAGGTGTGAATCATTGGGACTTCAATAAGAGACCAATTTTCAACGACACACGGCGCCTGTGCAATTTATTTGTATGTCCGTCTCTGTCACTTGATACGGTGCATTGTGAGTACGACAGAGAAGGTGTATCAATTTAAATTTCGGCAGTAATATTCATGGGGCAATGCACTCAGTACGTAACTGGTTGGGAGAGGACGAAAGTACAATTTTTGAGTAGGTAATTCAAGTTAAGGTATAGAAATAATAAAGGTTTATTTATATAAGGAAAAAGTATTTTGATCTCATTTTGTATTCGCTTTGAACTGCATCATAAATTCGATTAAAAGAACTAATAAGTACATGTTATCTAATTCCTTATTACTAAGCGACGGATAAAGGCTGATGATAATGATGGTGATAATGATGATGGTGGTGATGATGTTACGAGTGTAACTTCTATTTGAGGACTTGCATATCAGTACCGGCTTTGGTAGAGTGAGTCTTTAAAGAACGATAGATAAAGTGGAAGAGCAACCTAATAAGTGCAAAACCACGCCGATCTCCTGAATGTAATGTCTGCACTACGATAAAATCAACATAATACCTACTAGATATCTAATATATTGTCTCTATAAGTAATAAAAAGGGAGGGCTATGGTACCCCATAACATTTCGTTGCACAAAACATGGAAAAACACCGAGTAGATTATATATTATCAATAAATATCTTCTCTGAGAGATAAAAATTTAAAGAGTTTAATGTCGCCATTTTTTAATTTTACTGCACAATATTCTTAATAAAATTGCCCAAATAAAACTCCCTTTCTCGTGATCTTGAGCGTTCGGCAGTTGAACTCGCACGGGGTGACATTGCGAACGGCAGTACCGAATAACTTACATAAACCGATTTTGATACTTACATTAAAGTTATTTTTATTATTTATACTTTTAGGTGGTTACATCTATTTTATGCAACCTAGCAAATTCTGGCCGTAAAATACGATAAAGCAAGTTTTAACTTAGGAAATTAAAGATGACTGAGAAACCGTTAACCTACCTCATAATATTGTAAAAGTTCAAATAAATTCTCCTTGGTATATTGCGCTATATTTATAAAGTGTGCATTAAAATATATATTAAAAGTATAAAGCAAAAACAAAAGAATATACTATTACGGTACATTTGTAAGTATACCTCAGCTGCAGACGTGTTAAACGTAGGATAGATGAATGGCGGTTTGATTTTGATAAGAAAAGCTTCATCTTTTTTTTCCTCTATCTTTCTAGCTTTCATCTATTAATTTTATAGTAGTACATAAATCTTAAAACATAATACATACATAACTTTTCAAAGTATTGTTTTTAAAAATGTATTCTAACCATAATCAGCTGTAAACTTTATCCTGTATTTAATTATAAATTTTGTCTGATTAATCTTTTTTCTATAATACTGTTTTCTTGTATTTACGAACTTTTGCGGATTTTAACGCTTATTAAGTTTTTTACAAGCCCGACGTTTCGGATACTTTACAGCAACCATAGTCATAGGACACGTGTGGTCGTAATATTATGAACCGCGATAAAATCTGTAAAAGTTATTGCTTTATCCAATCATCACAGAACAATTATTATTTAATAAAGTAAGAAGTAGTCCTACATAATAGTCTTATACCTACTCAAGAGTAGAAGCTTTCCATGTGTTCCAATTAGTTTTCAGTAATATGGCTATCTGCTTAGAATATTGTTTCATTTAACCAAGTCAAAATAACTATAGTATAGAATTTTTTTTAAAACAAATGAAAATTCACATTCTCTTGAAATGTCTGTCTACGCTCTACATGAGGATTTTCTACTACTACTAGGTACTATATCTCGCTTATTATTTAAATAGAAATACTGGACAGAAATAGTTGAATAGCAACTGACGTTAAAGCTATTTTCTTCAAAATTTCCGACCCATTATCTGAAATACTATATAAGGTAGAGCGCATATTTTAGCCAGTCATCATTAAATTACTAGTGCTATTTTTCCATCTTGACACAAAATAACAATAACAAAAATATGGAAGCCAAATTGAGAAATAGTATTAAAGTAAACTTTTCCCTATAGTATCCAAAAAACCAATAAAAACACCATAGGGTAAGAAAACCTTTGTCAGTGTCTATCGAAACACATTTATTTGAATATATACTTGTTTTGGTCATTTAAAGTTTTGTGTGGTTGTCACTAAAGACACCAAATTGAAGCAAAATGCAAAACAAACTACCTACATTAAACATATTTTTTATCGTTGAATACTATAAATATAATCTAGGTTAAGTATACTGGCAAATTTAAATTTAAAATTGTGGCCCAAAAGCCTACATAATCAGTAAATATATAAATAAAATATTGATTTCATTGCAAACTTTTGGATATAATCATGATTGAATGTATCTAAAACCTTTTATCTATTTGGTTTTATATTTGACGTGTCAGTTGCAAACTATACTACAACAAAACAACACAACCTACTTAAGGATATCGAATATTAAAAAGTCCAAATGATTTCGATATTCATATTACAACAAATTATTAAATGTTTCTTGTAATATTGAATGACTTTCCATATATTGCCGGCGAAACGTAAATGACGGTTACAGCTAAAGAATAAGTGTCACACTTCTTACTAGATAGCGACTGCATCTCGTAAAAGTTAGACAGGTCAAGTACCTGGGGGTCACCCTAGACAGGTCGATGTCGTTTAGACCACACATCGCCGCGATTTCTAAAAAAGCCCGTTTCGTCAGTAGTAGACTGTACTTCCTCATAAACAAAAAGAGCAAAATGCCCCTCAGGCACAAGCTCACCCTCTATAAAGCATGTATCCGCCCCATCATGTCATACTCCTGTGTGGCATTCGCGCATGTGCCTCAGCATAGACTCAGAGGCCTCCAAACGATCCAAAATAAATTCTTACGTGTGGCAACCGGTTGCCCGTGGTACGTAAGAAACATCGACCTACACCGTGACCTCAGACTAGATTCGATTAGGGGCCATTTCAAAGCGATGTCAGAACGTCACTTCGAAAAGGCACTTCTCCACCCGAACCCACTCGTCGTGAGTGCGGCAAACTACACCCCCGATAGCTTAGCACCTAATAAGTCTAGGTTACCTAAGAATGTCATAACCGATCCTGTTGATAAAATCACAGAACTGTTAAAGCGCGACGCTGAAGCGCGACGTAAGCTACAACACACACTCAGACATAACACAGCCGGTGTTAGGCACACATTCACACCGCATGGGCCCCGGGGTCGTATGCGACGTCGAACCCTACACTCCGTTGACCAGTTGATCCGGATCAACCGCGACAGCATAGGCTCAGATCAGCTACGAGTCGACACCAATATAGACCGTGTAAACACCGATAGCACTCTGCTATCGGCAGCTTGCTCGGGTCCCGCGCTTGACCCGCCTCCCCCGCTACCGGGGGAGGGGAGGGCCGGCCCTCACGATAGGTTTCTAACGTCACCCGTTCCAAACCAGTCGACCGTAGCTGACCAAGTTAGGTACAAACCCGACGCCATGAACATGGCGGGGGGCAACCCCCCAAATTATAACGTCATAGGATGATCCAACCGGATCACCCCATTTCCGATGACGCATAACGGTCACTAGGACCATTAGCATAGATCCAACCGAAAAAAAAAAAAAAAAAAAAAATCTCGTAAAAATAAACTAGCAAAAAAGAAAATTAAGAGTTAGAAGAAAAGAAGAGACTTCTTTTCAATGCAATTGAAGATGGAAATGCATTTGTATAGAACTAGAGTACAAGTAAAGGCACTGGTTATTCTACACATGCGAGAAAACTAAATATTTTAGTAATATAGAGACACATGTAGAGTAAGGACATGGATAGATCAGGCCTGGACTTTAGAAGCTCCTTTTATATAATATATTCTATACATAAAAAATAAACAAACAACTTTGGATCAAAACTATTCAGGACAATAAGATTTAAATATACAGTGCACTTGCTTGTGGCGCGGGCGTATGGATGCACAGACGTGAATTTTTTTCGCCGGTTTTTAACTTCGTCCTTGAATTTCAAGTTTAGATTACAGAGTGCACATTACCAAAACGTGTTGGATTCCCACTTCATTACGTTGAAGTACACATACACTACCAACATTATGTTATCGACTACTCGTACATTATTTAAAATATCAGAAAAAAATAATGTTACTCCTAAAATTTATTTTCTACTTAATTTTGATTTTTCACAGAAATAGAACAAAAATTAAATATCGGAATTATCTGCATTGATATGAACCAAGAAATACTTAAGTTCGATAAAGCTGACCATCATCATCATTATCATCATCAGCATCAATACCCTGTTGAACATAAAGCTCCGTCGCTAATACTCCACCCTAGCCCCCCATGAACGCCAAGACGGCTGACAGAGAGCTGACCTTATTATGTCTTATTTTAGTGAAGTTTTGTAACGGTACAGTAAAGCTTAAGTAACCAAAGTCACCTAACAAGTCCAACAGGAAGTGGCTTTTCTTGTGCCTTTTCCATGTGACTCGTTCATGCGTTGATTAATTTTTTCACCCGACGGTGGTGCGTCTCGGACCCACCACAGAAACAAACGTGATGCCAAGAATCTGTTAAGACCTTTGACTCCACGGCTGGAGGGAAGCAAACCCCCTTTACAAATCATTAGAAGAACCAACTGCCTCACCATAAAATCCGATGAAGCATTAGGGCCAATCGGACATTAGCATAGATCACTCCGAAAAAAATGATTTCGGTGCTGTTATTATACTCACACTTTACAACAACCTCATAAGTATTCCACATCGCTCCATCATCATCAGATTCACTTGGAAAACCTTCTTTATTCTTTATTATGGTCTTTGGATCTTATGTCTTGGTGCTTATTATTCTACATTTCGTGCCTTTCTTTCGCATACCACACCTTGTTCCCAAAAGAAATAAGCAGGTTTGTGTACAGCAAAGCACGGTAGTCATACCCCACCAGCAAGAACACCTGTACACCTACTGCTATATTGGGTATCGCCCACAGCTGTGTATTTCTATATCATCATCATCATCAGCTTTTATCCGTCCACTGCTGGACTTATTGGCTTCTTGGTGTTCATTGAAGGAGTCCTATGTTCAGCAATATTTCTATTTATGATACTTTTTTAGGTGTATTTAGTGTCCTGGCGGATATCTTCGTTTTGAATCTTTCGAACTTACGAACAAAACTTTCGAATCGAAAAAATATGAACGAAGTGTTGATTGGTTCAGAAGATCGGCCGTCTTGGCGTTAATTGAGGGAGGCCTATGTTCAGTAGTAGACGGTAGAGGCTAGTAGTATATTTATATTCTTTTCCAATCTGATATCTTTCAACCTTAAAATTAAAAATACGAAACTAAAGCTTTTTAGTTAAGCTTTGACGCCTATACCTCTATACCTCTGCCTGCTGAACATAGGCCTTTCTCAATGAATACTAAAACGGCCGATCTCTTACCACTTGTCTCCAACACGAATCGGGTACTGCTCAAAGGTCGTCTTCCCACCTGGTTAATAGGTGACCCTGGTCTATCTAAACACGACATTGAAATTTTTTGGCCCATCGGCAAAGAAGCATAATATATATATTTAGAATATCGAAATAATCTTAAGTCATCCAAGTATGACTGTAAAGTTAGTGTGGGAAAAGGTTACGGATAACAGCTAAGTAAATAAAACACATACCGTACCTTGTACTCACAATCTTTCCTTGCCTCATGAGACAAATATTCTAATAAGATAAACCTAATGATCCATCATTAGCTAATTATGTTTAACTATCAATAGATACCTTCGTATATTTTTAAAATTTTATTATTTAGGTAACTTATCTTGAGTGTATTTATTTAATTAATTCGTTTAATGTTGTCAATTATAATGCGGGCCAGTCTGGCATACTGGTAGATAAAATTCAAGTTAACTTCGTCATCAATAATAACAAAATACTAAGGACAAACCAGACTAGAATTTTGTACAAAATAAGTTTCATCGAACAATCGAGAACTTGTCATACAACTTCCGTTTCACTTTACTTAGATAAACAGTGCTCTGAACCAAATAGTGCAGTTGGGTTCATATCAGGAGACAAGACGACAAACCTTCTAGCATGGATAAATCACAAATAGCTCATGCATGCGATCTCTACTATAAGCAAACAAGTCTTTGAAACAGTCATCATACCGGGTGTCCTGCTTAAAGAAAAGAGAGCTTCCCATTGTTTTTATTCCTTTACCTGTAATAGCTCCAGGACGGAGCTATTTGTTTAGCGAACTAGACATAATGATAATAATTTTCTTTAAACGAGTAAGCCGATATTATGATGGTCGTGCCTATGGTAAAATAAATTCGTGCATATTAATGTTGACGGTTATAAGGCCTACCACAATATTTACTGTTTAGATTATATCCATTTAATAATTATCAACTTGTGCAACTTGCAAGCTGCGCTTATTGTATCAAAAATATACTACAAAATCATTTATGGTGTCTATATTATGTGAAAAACAAAAATGTTATATAAGATTGTTGTTACATTGCTTATAACGGTCCTGTAAAATAGCTTTATTCCGGTGCAATAACATCTAATGAAACCGGTACTATGCTGCAGTCTCATTCACATTAGGATAGGTCAAGACTCCTAACGTAGCTGAGTAGATATAATGGTTATAAAAAGCCGAGCGGCGCGGGCGCAGACACAGGGCAATGCACTTTTTCGTGAGCGATTTAAAGGTACGAGTGTGTCTCGTAACGAGTTTTGTGAACATTACATTTTTATCAGCATACGCCAGAACATTTTCAACCCGAACACATGTTATATTAAATTCAATGTCACTCGTCAAAAAATCATAACATACGTCTTTATGATAGTACGACTGAACCTCCAAAAATATTTCAAGACTATTATTCGAGTAAGCACCTTATTCACTTGTATTTGCTTCTATATTGAAATGATATAACTTTACAGAACCATTCATAGATATATGTAAAATAGCCTCTTATGCATCGTCATTAGGACTTAAAATTCAAATGACATGCGAGTGAATACATGCGTGCACGATGGAATGCATGCACGTCGGGGGTACATACAAATCGGCGTAACTAAGGTCAAGATGCAGCGTGGTCGCTGGCTATCTTATATCTGTAGATTGTTTTGGCTCTACTGAAAACATTATGTAACACCACCCAATGTTATATAATATTTTCTTTCATTCGAATTCAATGTAAAAATACTATTTAAGTTTAAGTCTTCGTAAAAGCTCCTCGCTCATAGCGAAGTAAAAACAGGTAATAACAGCTCGATCCATCAGGTTAATCTACGCTTGCCGGGGTTGGTCCTGGGATGGGTGACCATCTTTACATACTGAGACTCTACGTCATACGTGAATGTTCGAGAGTCGTTACGGATCGTCAGAAGCCAGAAATTCTAAGAACCTAAGGGCTACCGTATAACCTGGTTACTGGGTTGTAGAGGTCAGATAGGCAGGCGCTATACCTACCTCAAATAGGGTATAGTACAGTTGGGAAATAGGCCGAGCAAAAGAGAAGAAGAGTCTTCGTAATAAGGAAAAAAATATCTGAAAGATTATTTGCATTATAAAAGTATAGGGTAATTTTAATTACTGCTGATGTTTAAAAAATAAATCGTGTACTATCAATATGATTCAGAAATCTTATTATATTACAAATTGATTCGCACAAATACTTTACTGCATTTTAAAATATATTGTTTATGCAACTAAAACGCATTGTAGGTATATTTGTTTATATTATAACATGAATGATGAATGACTTGTAAAAAACTACAGTTCTCCAATCTGACTTCGATTAACCTAAAAATTCACTCAACTACAGTCAAACCTTACTAGTTGTTACCTAAGGGCCGAACCTTATATTAACATACGGTATAATTTTAACGAACGAGAAGATGTAGTGAAATAAAAAAAAATTGTATCATCTTTAATTCATATCTAAAACTTCCCGGATACGGGTATCGTCCTTATATCTGTCTTCTTTTTTATGTCACTTAGATAGGCAATCGGGTAGTAGAGTCTATGTGTTCCCCATTTTAACATAAACATGCGTCTAATGATATTGTCATTGCTAGAAATGTACTAACTTCTCATCCCCTTTCTACAAATATGCGATTAAATAAATGACCACTATGGTAGCATTTACCACAAGAATAAAAGTATTTGTTATACACAGAAAAAAAATATAATTATAATTTAAAAATATTAATTACACATACTTCTTTTGTACGTGCATTGACTGGAACTCCTCTTAAACCGCTGGATCAATTTGAGAGATTTTTTGTGTGTGTTCAAATGGATTTGAGGATCGTTAAAATTTATAAATCAGCCCGTTAGATGGCGCTGCAGTCTGTATCTAGGTTATTTATCTATACTGCAAATACACGGCCAGCCGTGCATTTGCAGATATCGAATTGTATCTCAAAAACAAAGTCTGTTGGGTCCTTCTAGTATAAATATAAAATACTAATAATAATAGTCGTTAGCTAAGATAAACTAATATTACATATACAATACTAAAATAAAAATTACCTGATGTAAAAAATGCATAATATTTATACAATGAGTACTTATAAAAATTCTGGTTCGGAACAATGAAAACCAGCAATACCTACGCAGATCTCGGAGCTCGCAGATCCTACATAATGATAATATCTGCTACGATAGAAAATAACATACGCGCAGTTAGAACACAATATGAATAAAAAATATTCCATTGAAGTCCACAGGTTCATTGTTAGAAGGAGTCAAGGATAGACTGAAATGAATGAGTTGAATTTTGAAAGATCGAATGATAAAAGGTTAGCAATGTGTCTTACGTGTGTGTTGTGGGGACTATATTATATACATTTGTTTTTGTGACAATTGCCAGATAACTAATCCCTGCTATTTTGGGTAGCTAGGTTACCACCTTGTATGACATCATAGGCCATACGATGCTCTCCAGTCGATGCATCAAATTCGTGTACGGTGGCGAATACTTGCACGCTAACGTCAAACAAACTCACGCTTTCGCATACTGACAAGTATATGGTGTACCTAATACCTATAACATTTTTTTTATTATTTTAGTCACGAATACTAGAACTACTACTAGGCTACGATTACTAAAGTTCAAAAGTATGAATTATTAACATGTAATCGACAAACATATACTGTTAGCAAAACTAGCTGAGCCAGTCATTTTTATCTTATACAATAGGTTAATCCTAAAAATATAGACTCTCAATCTAAGAGATAGGCTTATTTAACCCTATGATATCGTTAGTCAGAGACCTAATTATAATAAACATCCTTTGGTCTATAAAATTCGTAATTGTTTACAAGTTCCTTAAATGCATGCAGCAGATGATTATTAGTTGGACATGAACGAATTAACTATTTTACGATTATTGTGATTATTAATACGACTATATCTCATATTATACGTGTATTTATGCTATAGCCTAACGTTCTATCCCATTCTATAGCTTTTTTTTCGAAAGGCCTGATGGTCTTTAAGCTCAATCGGTAGTCATACTATAGTATAGTATACTACAGTATATTTGTTCGGTTCGGATGAAGCAATAAATTTTCAAAACATCATCAAAATAAATTTTCCACAGTGATTTAAAAAATAAATTTCTCTAGTAGAATGCTGCGTTGTCACTGAGTAATTTGAATATCATTGGCTACAACAATTATTTTCATCAGTCGCTAGTTAATAAAATATCTCGAATATATCAAGAAACCTAGGAGTTGCAAACAAGAACGGTTTATTTTATAATTATTATAGACTAAAACGGTAACAGTATATTTTTCACATAATATATTTTTCTATTTATAGGGACTTCTTCCTTATTGCAGCGCCAACGAAACATACCTAAATAGCATTAGATTTATTTTTAGACCCTTTAAATGACACTATTGTTAACATTCATAAAAATAGTACGTTTTTAAGATAACGATCGTTCCTTTGAAAGGTTACTTCATGTGTTAGATGGAACTCAGGATACAATAAACGTTTCCATTTGAAACTATTAATGGTACATAAAGCTAGGATGTAAAAATAAAAACATATCATCATCACCATTTCCGTCCTCTACTTTACTTCTTCTACTTTCTTCTTCAAAACAAGCAATGACGCCATTATATATTTGGGGCTATTAGAATCCAACCTATCCATCACGGAGATCGTCATCACAAATAAACAATACCAGCCGCCAAACGTTGTTTTGCCATATACATTATTTGGTAGTATAATATTTTAAAAAGTGTATCCGGACAATCGTCATCTTCACCATACAGATCATTTGAAATTATGACCAGTCATATTTTTAAGGATAAAGATTAATAAAGAAGAAATTATTTAAACAATTTAAAACGGGATATTTACCATGTTTTTTTAATAATATTTAAATAGTTTAAATAATGAAAATACCCATGTTTATTTAAAATCCTATATAGAAATAAGAAAGTCCCACAGAAAATAAGCAATAAGTAGAAAGCTACTTCCTCTTTCTTTGTCTTTGCATAGGCACATTATTTTAATTTGTAATCTCCTGATTACTAATAAAAATGATTAAAGGATTCCTTTTTATGATGTAACTGAGCACCAAGAAACGATTTTTAATAACCCAACCCCCTAAGATGTAAAATAGTAGGGTTGAAGTTTATATGGACTTTTCTCATTTCTGGACTTGGCAATATAAGAATTTCCATACAGGCTTTACCAGATTTTACCCCTTTCGGATTTTGGACCATGTCATCTACACAGATAGTTTTTAATTTTAATCAAGAACCTATATTTCATTCTTAGAAGTTCAGAAATAAGAAAAGTCCACATAAACTTTAGCCAACTATTTTACCCCTTAGGGGGTTGAATTTCTAAAAATACTTTCTTAGTACTCCCTAACATTATGAAACTTTCTTGAAATTTAGTTTTTCGGTACAGTAGTTGTAGTAGTACCTACGTTATATATTTTATAGAATATAGATGAAACATTTTTTTAGAATTTTTTTTTATTATTAGCCAATGTAATATTGGCTCATTTTTTCAAATATTATTACGGCATTGTGAAAATAGATTGAAAATTAGTGCATACAATTGAATTATACAGCGGAATAAACTAACGAATAAACTTTACCTATCATTAAGATTTATTTTAATTTATTTTAATAGTAAAGTTTAATATTTATAAAATCAGTTTGATAGTAAACTTATGTTTCTTTACAACTATCCACTTTAGTAACTATTATTTAGAGTTTAATTTTACATTACTAATAATGCATTTATCTTCTAGAATAGGTGCCGCAGTTACGAACAGCAGTTATAGTCAAACGATGTCGTGCGTCGAAACATATAAATACATACAGCCACGCTCCTGGCGATATTGTCCATCGAAACCGCGGTGAAAAGAACACGCGTATCCGGAAATTTAAAACATTACAACATACAAATAAATACAACATGAACAATGCCAAATTGTATCAACAGGGCAACTCGCTACAGACGAGAGATGCAATACTGTGTCTAGAAGAATATGCGACGAAAATTAAATGGAGAAAAGACAGAGACGTCGTTATAGACATAGGGTGTGGAGACGGCAGTGTTACGACAAAAATATTAAAAAATAAATTACCCGGCGAATGCCAGAAACTCATCGGATGCGATAAAAGTGACAAAATGGTTATGTTCGCTAACGAGCACTATGGGAGAGATAACACCTCGTTTATAATTCTGGATATTGAAAATGACTTGCCCACGGGACTTAAAGGAAGTTTCGATCACGCATTCTCGTTTTATACATTGCATTGGATAAAACACCAGAAGTAAGTTTGTTTTTATTAATGCGATTTAAAAATGAAAAGTTTTGAAATAAAATACATATCGATTTTTTAAAACTTTGTAAATATGTAGTCCTATTTTAAAATATATATTATATTCATGCTTTTTACTAAGTCAACTTTATATTTTTAATTAGAAGTTATCAATTGCACTTTAACCATTTTATATGCACATAAACTATCATAAGCTTGTCGATTCTTAGCGACCGAGAATAAAAACAAAATGTTATTACATTTTACTATTACTACATTAGTATTTTACTTTTTTATTTAATGTAGAGATCTGTGTCAATATTTTTCATCTTTTTTAATATTGGACAAAGCTGCTTTTAGCTTTATTTCATTAAACTTATTTATCGCTTCGGATAGAATATATTGATTATATAATAAACAAAACAAACCACTTTCGGGACTCTTCCGTGACTAAAATAACTGTAAAGTAAATATTTTAAAAATATCCTGCGTAGGGATTTTATTGTAGCAGTCCAAACATACTCCGAATAAATAAAAAAAGGGAACAAACCAGATGTATTTTTACTTAGAAATCAATGAGGCTACAGAATCGTTTCGGCTAAACGTACAACGTTATTTCACATGTGATAAGCTGATATAACTTATAAGTGTCAAGTAGCGTCCACATAAGCAATAACAGATACCACCAAATGAGCTATTGCCAGAGTAATCTCTAAAGCGTAAAATGACACATTAAGACAGTAACAAAATATTTTTATGCAACGTCTTCTGTAACTTCTTTTTCGGTATAGCCTTTTTCCAATTATATTTGGGCTTAGCTGAAATCCTGTTAGTTTGGAAACTAACAGGATTTCAGTTAAAAAAAATTCCAGTATTTCAAATAGATCGACTGCTTATCTGACCACCACAACCTAGAAACTGGGTAATATCGGTTGTCAGACTTTCAGGCTTCTGATGAACTTTGTCAGCCTTGTCAAAGGGCCACGAATGGCAGCCGGGCTTTACTTGCTCTCAGAGGCACAGAGGAGTCTCGGTATGTAGAGACGGGTGACCATCTCTACATACCTATATCTTAACGGCACGACTGTTATTATTTAACCATGAACTTGTAGTTTAACTATTTATGTTATTTTTAACCTGAACCTTAATTATTATTTGACTGGCCTGTTTGTCTAGTAGTTAGTAACCCTGACTGCTGAGCCAGAAGGTCGTGTGTTCGATTCCCACCCAGGACAAATGTTTGTGTGATGAGCATGATCATTATTGTTCTGTGTCTGGGCGTAATTTATCTATATAATATATAGAAATATTTAAAAACATATAAACAATATATCAGTTGTCTGGTTACCATAAGAACAGGCTTTGCCTAGTTTGAGCCGTATGTGAGTTGTCCCAACATATTATTATTATTTTTTTCAGGGCAGCATTCACCAATATTTACGATCTTCTGGTGGATGAAGGTGACTGTCTCCTCATGTTCTTGGGACATATGCCAGTTTATGACGTGTTTCGTACTCTAGCGCAATCTCAAAGATGGAACCACTGGTTGAAGGATGTCGATCGTTTCATTTCACCATACCATGATTGTCCCGTAAGTGAATAGTTATGGCAGTTTATATATAAATATATATGACATAATTTAAGTCCTGCATGTCAGATTTAAATTTTGAATTTTTGAATTGAATGGAAAATTTTGAAAAAATTCCTAATAATATTATTCTCTATTTTTATGCAATCAATCAGATTTTAACGTTTATATGAGAAGATTCAATTGAATATAAATTCATATAATATGAGATGTTTAATAAGATTAGTGGAAGATAAACAAAAATATACTGTCTTGTAAAGAAACTGGTCAAATTTTATTTTAAATTTCAATCATTTTAAAAATATATCTACATGATCTATTTCATATTACGCAGATGCCAGATCGCAACAAACTACTGGAGTAGTAAACATGCGTGAGCATATTTTTAACATGACTAGACCAGTCTAGACATTTGGCAAAGATATATTTTATTTAAATCAACATCATTTGTGCTACAAAAAACTATGTCGTATATTTTTTGCTAAATCATGAACTGTATTTTTATTATATGACTTACTTTTAAAGTATCACTAATCTGTTGATTGTATTGCATTTCGGCCTGTACCCAAAAGTAGAGAAATTATAATAAAATAGATATTTAAAGAGCAAAAGTAATAAAAGTGTGTTGCTATTATCATATTAAAGGTATTTATATATTAACAATACACGCTTAAGTCGTACTTAAACAATAGTTCAAACCCAATATATTTTGAATGTTATTTTAGTTATAAAACATTGAATCACTATATTGATAATGTATTTCAGGACCCGGAAAAGGAAATCAAACGTCTGATGACAGGTATCGGATTTAAAAACGTTGAAGTAAAGTGTTCCGAGAGATCTTTCACATATGAAAGTACACAAGCCATTAAGAGTAAGTTAATGATTAAATAAAACAATAATATGAGTTCTTATAAAAGTTATTTGAATAATGGCTGATTAATCATATTTATAAGTCATGTAGACTATGTATAAGTATGTAAATTCATGTAAAATTATAATTTGCAGAAGCAGTAGCAGCTGTAAATCCGTTTCAAATACCGAAAGAAAGCTGCGAAGACTTTTTAGAAGATTATGTTAAGGTGGTAAGAGAGAAGTATTGCCCAGACCAGATCAATAATAATGATGATTCAATCAACGTAACAACGGTTTATCAATTAATAATAGTATACGGGAAAAAATAATAAAATTGTACATCCCTTGATATTTCGGTAACGTATCTAAGATAAAGTCTGCATTTGAATACTATTTAGCCAATGAAAACTATACTGAAGGGAAACTATTCAAGTTAGTTTTGAGCGTAGATTTATACAAAAACGTGTTTTAATAATAATATCAATTATAATATATTAGTGTTACATGTTAGATAAAAAAAATATTAACTATAGTTATTATAAATTGAATCACGTCAATATATTTCATAAGAAATAATCTAATTATGCACCAATTGAAGTTTAGTCTTAGAATAATAATTATACTTTAGAAACCGCGCGCTCATTTTGAAGCACCTAAAATGAAGCCATAAATGGCTTCAAACGCCGAGGTACATCGTAGTATATGTATTTCTGTCCCTAAAAAGCAAGTCGAATGTGTTGCACGAATAAAAATTAATAATGGCTATTTGTGTAATTAAATTGTGTCACAAACACATCTAAAACAAAGGGTATGACGTGATAACATCACTCTGGATAAACCTTTTTTAAAGTTTCATTCATAATATTTTATAAGTAATTGAGTTAAAAAAAACTTTTATTTTTCAATGCTCAGTGTTGCCCGATTATGAAAATATTTCCACCGACTTCATTGTTCCCACCGATTAATATTAAAACATTTGCTAGCGATATTTACGTATTTATAAAAATAAACATCGCCTAATTTGGAAACTTTAAATAAACATATCCATGATTTACCATTTTACCACATATTATAGCTATTTATGTATTAATCATTGCTAAATACTAAATGGTTATGAACAGCCGAATCAAAACGACTAGCTGAATCGGTGCTTCATTTTTAACAGAGCGCTTGTATGGAGACTATCCCTTTACATTGTAATTATTCTAAGACTTAAGCTTTATGAAATTGGGTTTAGCTTTATTTTTTGGAAAACTTATCGTTGTAATTGTATTGCATTGTCTTATATAGTTTATTTACTAACAAAATCTAAATTTCAAGCTTAAAAGCTTAAAGATATATTACAGAAATCAAACTATAAGTATATCTTAATACCTTCGACGTGACTGACTTACAATCTTATACTAATATATAAATCTAGCTTTGTTTTGTACGCGCTAATCTCAGGAACTATTGGTCCGATTTGGAAGATTATTTTTATAGAGTATAGGCTATATATCATCCCGCTAAGATGCCGTGATAAATCTTAGTTAACGCAGGTGATGCTGCGGGCAACAACTAGTTTATTCAATAAAGGTACAAACTAGATTCATGGTAGAGATAAATTTATTTTTCTTATAAATTATGTGTTATATCAATTAACATTTGTATATAATTTAATTTTCTGAAATTTAGACAATTTTCGCGTATAAAATCACATTTAAATATCACAGACCAGTCAGACAAGACACTCGACGATCGTCATTCATAGGTTATACCTTACCTAGCCGTAGAGTGTCTTGTCGTTTACGGAAGGGATATAAGCGCTAGACTTTTAGATAAATAAAGCTTGACCAAATAAAGGTGTGTCTCCGCCGCGGCGTACGGTGAGGCTACGCACGTTTTTCAAGGTTTGGAGCAGTGTATTTAGTCCCAATAAACCATTGAGTAGCAAACAACGTTTAAATAAAATGTGTCACATACTGTGCTCTTACTACCTCTATGACTATTTGTTAAGTATAGCTATTTATTACCAGAAACAAATACAAATATAGCTGAATCTCTATTCTACACATTCCAATTTTAATCACACTTGTCACTTCTGCTTTAAGCCCGCGAAACGATAAAGGGAGGCAACTGAAGGAATTAAACGCCTATAATTTTTTTTATACATTTTGGCGCCGACTTAATTTCGATAAAAATTTATGTCATTTTTTGATGAAACTCTCTCCGACTAAGATTCATTTGCATATATTATACTATTAGGTATGATTGGGCCATTTTTAAACAAAAAAGTAATATGCGAAAATGACAATGTTTTTTTTTTATTATATGTACATGTTTGGTACATTCTTGATTTATCATTGTAAAATTTATAAAGAATATATTTTATTGTTATACCTTATTATCATAACAAGTATTAAAACATAATATAAGTAACTATATTATAATTGTATTACATAAATATTATATGGGATATTTTTTGATAGTACAAAGATGAAGTGGGAGTAGGTTAAGTATTTGTATAAAAGGATTTTTGTTATTTGTGACACAATATATTTTACTTTATAAATAATATAATAAGAAGTATACAGTTATTAAACGATATTAAAAATGATATGTCTCTTTGATTGTTTCCTCTTTTTCTTTAACGCCGGGAAATGCGCTTACGCATCTCGCGGGGGAGTGGGTCTACCCAGGCGGGTATTTGGGACTCGCTGGGCCCAAAAGCTGGTAAGAGAAGGCAGGTCTACCCACTAAAATCCGGCGAGTGCCACCAATGCCGCTTTTGGGAATGCAATATGTATTAAAAGTTCAGCGGAGTGTGACTGTCCGTTTATCATGTAAAACTGAATCGTAATGTATGTTTAATAGGCAAACATTAGTTTTGTGTGTATCATGTTACCCAATTATTATAAATATAACAATATAATATTATAATCATTATATTATGTACAAGTATGTATTATAATTACAACTATAATGAAAAAGTGAAACGTTTGAGAGTGGTCAATTTAATAAAATGATTTAATGACTATAATAAAAACCACAAAAACAGATATGATAAATGTTTTGGAGATTTTTAATAAATATGCAAAAATACCTATATGGAAAGATACAATATGCTAGCGAAAATAATGCATATTACATAATTCTAAATATTTTAAAATCAAGTCGTCAACGGACACTCAGTTTATATAGAAGTTGTCCAGGTAATAAGGGCTAATATTTCTGATCGTAATTAACCTTCTATAACTCCTTAGATATCAGACCAATTATAAGAAAAAAAAAGATTTTCTTATACTTTGTTAGCAATGCAGCCCCCTGATTCTGTAAGAGTCATTTTCTAGGCTGTGCGCCGCGACGAGCTCGTCTCGGCGCACAGCGTTGACGGCGCTAGGGTGTTTTATATGGTTTGACAAGCTTAGTGAATACCAAGCTGAATACACAGCGTGGCGACAGCGCTGCGTTTCTTACAGAATAGCACTGCTGTACCAAGCAAGATTAAATTTGTGTAAAATAAAAAAAGTGTATTATAATTTAAAAAATCTTAATAAATATAATAAATTTAATTCCGGTATAAATATTAATATAGAGATTTGTGAATGGATACATTACAATATATTAAGCAATAGATTAAGTAAGTATATGAACACCGCATTAACTTTTTTCTTAGTTCATTTTAGAAATCACCAATACGGTATAAACGCATAAAATATTTGCTTTTTTTGAAACAATAGTTGCTTTTATATAATAGTTGCCATAAAAGAATGTTGGACCTAGAAACATTTTTGTCACTTCGGCAATATTTAAGACAGCTAAATACTCACCCTGAAAAAAGAAAAAATATGTTTAAAAAAAACCAGAAAACTAATTTAGTTGTATATTGTATTCTTTTTTTAATGCATGTAGTGTGCGAGCACACTACATGCATTAAAAAAAGGAGATGAATAAATCTTAAAATGTTTATAATATAAACGTAAATATACCTTGTCTATAACACAATTGTGACTTTTCCAATACTTTTCAATGATGCTGGCGAATAAAAAATGTTTACACGGATTTTTAACATTATATGACCACAGAAGGCTCTTCGTCTTCTCTTTTATAGTATAAACTGCGATCTTCACCTGAAAACGTACAAAATGAAAATAGCTTTAAAGTATCAATTTGCTAGATTTATAACTAAGGGTAATATGAATTTACGATAGAAATATTTCTGAGAAAGGTTATTTTTTTATTATTTGGCGAGTGCATCCTCGTGTAGCTCTGTATTCTATATTTAAATGTTATTAACTACACAATATGTTAAGACAAAGTACTGTAGTGCCCTGACATATTACACGTAATTAGTATATAAGTTATATTGTATTCATTCAATAAAGGAGTATTATACCGGCACCCGAACCATACACACGCCAACATCCTCTCACGTCCTCATGAGAGGACATATTATTGTATTCTTTATTGAATGAATACAATATATCTTTAAATATACTTATTACATACAACATGTCAGGGCACTACAGTACGTATTTAAGGCACGTAATGTTGAAAAAGCTTAAAAAGCAAGTAATAAGACCAAATAAATGGAAAAAAATACGTGTATGTTTTATTAACAGAATTAATCATGAATTCTACCAAGATATTTATTGATTTCTGTGCTTTTATCCTTATAAGTTCAATCATAAATTTCTAATTCCAGTTATTCACAGACGACTTAATGCCAAATAACAGAACCTTAAAAATACCTCATTGATATAACTTTGACCAAGGAAAGTGAAATTAAAATGTGCATTATAGTCTTCTCCTTCCTTTCCGAATGTTACCGATGTTAAGGCTAGATCTTTCGCTTTCGATCCCTGACATGTATTAAATTCAGTCCACGAACAATTATATGAACCCTGAAATAAAATATTTTATACATACAGAATATGTGTATCTTTCAAATGGTGATAATACATTTTTACTACCTTAAATTAGATAATAATACATACATTAAAATTAAATATATAAAATTTAAGATAGTAACCGAGCTATAATATAAAATAAAATCTTATATCTAAATTACCGCTTGTGTATAGAAAAGGTATCTAAACATCAAAAATAATATTATATAATATTATCATAAGCTATTATTAATATCCTCAACAAAGGCTAAAAAGTAACAAAAGAAAATAAAACAGAAATAAAAACCAATTATGGGAATAAAATATAGAGGGAAAAAGGTAACTTGAAAATATCAAGCTTATATTAGTGTATTATTAGCCTTAAACAATGTGAAAATATTTCATGTTAGATAATAACATGAATGATAAAATATTTTCACATGTGCTAAGTCTGCGCCTACTTTTAATGTTAAAATTTTAACCAAAATATCTTAAAAACTTTTTTCAGTGTGGTTGAATCTTAAAATTAAAAATACATGTTTGGTGCCACATAGTGGAATAATATTAAAAAATAAAAAAAAATTGAGGACAAATAATAAACTTACAAAATTTTGAGAATCTTTTTGTATGACATTATCAGCATAAACATTGGAGAGTACTAACATAAATATATTCCCCAATATTAAAACAACCATATTGAAATTTGTTGCCCAAATACAAAATCGAATAGTAAGACCTACAGATCTTGCACTAAAATAAAGATAACTACATAAATCATTATTTAATTGGATCTAAACATAGCTCATTACCTAGTTGTTATGGTTGGATAGGCTGTTGTTAGGGTTCTGTAACGATAATGGCTTTTAACTCTTTCAGAAGAGATAAATAAATTAGCAAACGAGTCGTTAGTCATTAGCAAATCCAATGGGTAGTTCTTATTTTAACATATTATGAGATTTGATATACCCAGTACCTACACACATTTGTATAATAATTTTCAATATAATCCCCATATATACATACAACGGCAACGCCATAAGGAAGAAAAATAGGCATGTTTGGAATTAAGGTTTTTACAGAAAATATAACATTTTTTATTTTAGCACACAATATTATGTAGAGTAGATAGCACGACCTGGCCCTTGACTTTATTTAGTAAACTCAAAATTTAAACGGGCCCCATTAGTTGTTCGGATATTTGTTTACATTCCACCTGCAAGTTTAATTAATCTGTTACGAAAATAAATTATATAATACGTAAATATACATTTTTTTTTTTTTAATTTTAGGAAATCTTTTGCCTTTGTACTTTACTAGCGTATTTATTATCTATGTGTCGATTAGTGCACCTTTTTTATTACTTTGTCTTATTCCGATTAACATGTTCAGAAGATCTGCTTCTTTGATTATCTATTATAATCCACCTATAACTGAGGCCACATTAAGCTGTTACATTCATATATTATATTATGTAAAACTTAAAAAAAAAGTAAAGTTTATACTTACCCGTATATGTCTCACTGCTAGGCACAGGTCTCAACCGCGAAATCAGGCGAGGAGGGCTTTTGTCCAAAGTCACCGATACGCTAGTCTAATGTGATTTGGTGAATTTCACAGACTTTCAAAGACTTTTAAATCTTATCAGAGATGAGGGATGCAGTTTCCTTTCATTCAGAAAAACATGTTTCAGGCACCACTTCAGGATCAAGCCCGGACCCTCTCGCGAGGTCCAATACCCTCCTAAACCATCGTCGCTTATATATTATGTATATTACAAGTATATAGAATATTATGTTAGTGTGAATACTTGTTGGTGCATCTAATATAATATAAATAAATAATGTATGTAACCTGTCTGTCTGTCATTGGGTGCTTTTCGAAAAATTCGAAGTACCTACAGTAATTACATTTGTATTACAGTAAGATTTATAATACTTAATTAATCATTTTTAATAAAACAAATCTAAGAGCCATCGTTAGGAACACTTTTTTTTGTCTTTCTGCCGGGAAATGCGCTCAGGCATCCCGCGGAGGAGTGGGTCTCCCCAGGAGGGTATGTGGGACTCGCTGCGCCCGAAAGCTGGTTAGTGGACTCAGCTCTACCCACTAAAACCCGGCGAGTGCCACCAATGCCGCCTTTGGTGAAGTGCCTCGGATCTACGAACAACAGGGCATCTCGACGGCTAGTCAGTCCCACAGAGGGCCAACGCCATCTCAACAGAGGGGTTGCCCCGCACCAAGAACAACCCCTCCCTCCCTCGAGACAGTACAATGAGGCGAGGTTCCCGTTCTCGCCCCTAAAAAAACCGTATCTTAATTTGTTACTCAGTTTCAGAACTGCCTTGACACACACATACACACAGAGCTAAAAACACCTAATGGTCAAACTTTATAACACAAAACTTTTTGCGTTAAAAACCGAACATCGTCATAGACCAAAAATTCTCTATCTACACTAATATTATAAATAGGAAAACTTTGTTTGTTTGTTTCATCACCATCATCATCATCATCAGCCTTTATCCGTCCACTGCTGAACATAGGCCTCCCTCAATGAACGCCAAGACGACCGATCCCTTGTTTGTTTGTTTGGTTGTAATGAATAGGCTCAAAAAGTACTGGACCGATTTCAAAAATTCTTTCACCGTTCGAAAGCTACATTATCCACGAGTAACATAGGCTACATTTTATTCTGAAAAAAAAAATAGGGTTCCGTAAGATATTTGGGTTTTTCGGACACAAGGTGTAAAAAATCAACCAGAAAAGTTACTTATTTTGCGTACTAAGCTCCCGTTGTAAATCTTTGTTAACGCAGACGAAGCTGCGGGCAACAGCTAGTTCTATATAAAATTTTAAAGTCTTATATTGCATTTCAAGTCTTAAATTTAATTCTATATAACATAGTGATACTCTCATCAAGAGTACCGAATTTAATTATTTTATAATTACTTATAGGTACATAGAGTCAACTATTAACTATTTAGGTTTAGGGATATTTAATCTCGTTATCCGTAAGTCGGTGCCAAGCCCTAAACAAAATAAAACTTATTAATATTATTTACATTTGGCAGTTGGCTTGGCACAAACGTCAAACCTATCAATTGGTACCACATACAAACAATAGTATTTTATTAATATAAGAGATATTAAGGTTTGCTGAGGTGTATTAAATTAAATATTTATTAAGTTATTTTATGCTTTTTAGTTCTTGAAGTCGGTTTTTTAAACGTAGTTTTTTTTTTATTTTTCTTAAAAAAATAGACGAGAATTTCCTAAAGTTTAGGACTCCGTGTATCGAACCGGAGTAAAAAAATCAAAACTTATAATTTTGAAACAAAGAAAAATCTCACAAAATGTTTCTAATTCTTTTGCAAAAAATCATTCGCATATGCACATATGTTACATTTTTCTTCAATCATATTTTGTTTTACTCAGAAAGTTTCTTCCGTGGGTGAAAGTGGTAGTACATTTGAAGAGCAAAATTTAGCCACAAGTAATGCAATAGCCTGTGCAGAACAGGCTCTCAGATTGGACAGATGTTGTGGATACGCTTGGGCGATTCTAGCGAAATTAGTAAGACCTAGTGCAAGACGGCTGTATTGTCAAAAAATGACTAGCTTGGTAATTTTATTTTTATACAAAAAAAAATATAATTTTTTTAATTCTCTTTCGGCTGGACTGAGTCGGACACGAATAGAAACTTTCATCAAACATTTAGATACCTTTCAGTGGCGTAGCGGGCCTAGGCTTGGCCTCGTATAAAAATTTGTTTGGAACCCGTATGGTATGGTGGGTAAAGATTTCTCACATAAAAAAATGTTTGCATAAAATTAAAAGAAATATTTATTCATCATAATTATTTATCTGTAACTATTTCCAAATTTTTTACAAAAAATTCAAAATAAATTAAATATACACGCTCCTTGCCTTTTTTCGGCAAACTGATTTATTAAATCATTAATAACTCATGATGACTTTTCTGAAGAATCTTCCTCTTTGGATAATAGTGACAGGTCTGATAGGCGTTCATTTCCCATCGAAGTTCTTAGACAATATCGCCCCGCGTATAATTGATACGGCTGATATGACGGTAGCTACGCCCCTAATACCTATTTCAGCTTGATTTTTAGACTAGTACGTACTTTTACCTTATATTATTATTTAGGATGCCTTTTTCGTATATTTATATCACATTATTTTGTTTGTAATATAAAATGTTAACGAAATCGAACTTATTGCCAACTCTTCATCTCAATTATTTTAAAATGAGTTATTTATTGTTCATACATCATACCGATCGGCACCCCTAGACAAGTGGCATACGCGCCGATTCTATTTCTTTGCGTTTTCTAGCTAACTTATAGGGTTGCTGCAAAAAAAAATGAATATAGATTTAATGAAGAGGAAATTAAAAATAGTTCAAACTCTGAGCAGTCACTTTGTCATCGCTTAGATAGAACATTAAATGAATGTCGATGTGGTGTTCATGAAGAAAAACTGAACTAAACTCTTAATAATATATTGAAAAATCATAAAATTTCGTTTTAATTTAAACACTTCCCTATATGTTAATAAGTATCAAGTTTAAGTAAGTGGGGGGTTGCCCCCCACCAGCAGTGGAGTGAGACTTCCACGGCTTCCTGGCGTCAGGTTTGTTCCTGTGGCGACTCTCTGCCTCACCACCGAAATATGAAGTTTCTACGTTTACCAGAACTGACACCTGACATCAGCAACTCTCTTACTATTGTATAAATATAAGACTGTGCGCCAGAACCGCCAGACAAACTATGAAAACTATAAATTAAATATCAGAACTTATGACTGCCAGGGTCTTTGGCTCGCTGACAAACTTATATGATTGCCTAAATTAATAGACCTTAACCAATTGGCGCCAGCATTTTTCAATCAGCAGCAGTGAGCGGGTACATTAATTACTATTTTTCATTTTATGTAACTAGCTGTTTCCCGCGTTAGCAAAAAATCCTTTTTTTATGTATCCTATGCTAATAGTATGCTTATAGGTATATCCATTTTAAAACTTTAAAAAATCGAAATTATGAATTATATAGACACAATCACAATTCTAATGGTCTAAAAGTTACGTAATACATATTTTTTTTTTTCAAAAACAAAATCTATTGATTTTCATATCGTCGCTTGACGTGTCATAGTCTGATTAGTTGTCACTTGCTGTAGCCCATCACTTTGCATGCATTAAATTAGATTTACAACCGTATGTCTATTAATGATGACTATTTCTTTAGCCTGTGTCACTCAGTAGTAAAGTTGTATTTTAATAATCAATCAAAAGTTCATTCGTAACAAACAAAAAAAAATCAAACCTTTCCCCATTATTAGGAACAAAAGATTTAGTAGTACTCAGTACCTACTGCTAGGATGCTACAGCTAGGACGCTGGTGTCAAATTGGATGTAAATCATTAAAAATAAAACAAAAAGACTTATTTAAAAAAAAAAAACAATATGTATTAAAAGTTCAGCAAAGTGTGACTGTGCATTTATCATATAAAACTGAATCGTAATGTATGTTTAATAGGCAAACATTAGTTTTGTGTGTATCATGTTACCCAATTATTATAAATATAACAATATAATATTATAATCATTATATTATGTACAAGTATGTATTATAATTACAACTATAATGAAAAAGTGAAACGTTTGAGAGTGGTCAATTTAATAAAATGATTTAATGACTATAATAAAAACCACAAAAACAGATATGATAAATGTTTTGGAGATTTTTAATAAATATGCAAAAATACCTATTTGGAAAGATACAATATGCTAGCGAAAATAATGCATATTACATAATTCTAAATATTTTAAAATCAAGTCGTCAACGGACACTCAGTTTATATAGAAGTTGTCCAGGTAATAAGGGCTAATATTTCTGATCGTAATTAACCTTCTATAACTTCTTAGATATCAGACCAATTATAAGAAAATCACAAGAAAATAAATATTTTCTTATACTTTGTTAGCAGTTACACCAAGCAAGATTAAATTTGTGTAAAATAAAAACGGTGTATTATAATTTAAAAAATCTTAAGTATAATAAATTTAATTTTGGAATAAATATTAAAATAGAGATTTGTGATTAATTACAATATATTTAATTTTATTTTAATACATTACAATGTATTAAGCAATAGATTAAGTATATGAACATAGCGTTAACTTTTTTCTTAGTTCATTTTAGAAATCACCAATACCATATAAACGCATAAAATATTTCCTTTTTTTGAAACAACAGTTGCTTTTATATAATAGTTGCCGTAAAAGAATGATGGACCTAGAAACATTTTCGTCATTTCGGCGACATTTAAGACAGCTAAATACTCACCCTGAAAAAAGAAAAAATATGCTTTAAAAAAACCAGAAAACTAATTTAGTTACTCTCACACTACTAAACACTTTTTTTTTACTAAAGAAGGTATTTCTCTCCAGTTTACCCAATTAGAAAGATTATGTTTTGTTCAAAAACGAGTTATAATTTTTGTTAACTAACTATAGTATTTATTGTCAATTAAAAAAATCAACATATTTACAGAGGTTTTAATCGTTACTAAGAACACAAAACAACTGAAAGCATGAGAGTAAAGAATGTTATCGTTTAAGAAATATATTTGAGCTACATTGACATTCGCAAGCCTTGGAGTAACGGTTAATGGTTAAAAAAAAGAGCCACAAAATGCGTAGATATGAAAAAAAAAACCTCGCTGAACTAAAAACTCATAAATATTTACTATTATTAGCAAAACATCTAAGATTAAAAAGGGTAACGCTAAAGGTAAAAAGTAGTACAATTAAAACAGCATTAAGTAATTATTATAATGAAACAATTTTACGGATTTAATCGCGGTTTATTAAGGTTTTTACAAGCCCGACGTTTCGGATACTTTACAGCAGTCCGCAACCATGGTCACGGGAGGACTGAGGTATCAGACGTCCTACTGTTACAAAGTTATTCGAACTACCCTGAAATTCGCGTAAACATAAGAAAAGCATTAATTAATAATATGTATTTTAACTACTAAAACTATGTACCTATATAATAATATGTATTAACCGTATTTGGTGTCTACTAATACACGGTCTATTTTTTTAATCGGATTTGGCCCCCCCTCTCGTCCCAATCGCGGGACGCAGAATCGACAGCTTTACGCCCGAAATTAATAATCAATCCTAATCCAATTTTAGCTATCTAAGATAGATATTACAATCCAATTTTTGGATAAAGCGTGCCAATATCCAATCCGTAGATAGTATTTTCAATCTATAGAATCGTACTATCCGTGGGAGGGCAGATCAAAGATTAAAGATTGGCTTCTGTTCGAAAATGACAGATTCTGCTTGTCAATAACCTATCTGCGCGTTTTGACATATTGTTCGATCAGTCAAAACAATCGGAGATAGCAATCCAAGAGATTCCTAGGATTAGTAAAAATTTAGCGTCTACTTATAAGATTTGTTATAAGAAAATCGGCATTAACAATGTTTTCTAGTGATAGTGAAAGTGATTTGGAGGTTTCAGAACAGTTAATTATTTATTATTGCTAGCATTCGTGGTTTTGGTGGTAATAATTCTGCTGCCTTCAATTAACTCCAGCAAAAATTTAGTTTCCTCTTTTGTAAGAGGCCTTCCTTTTACCTAATAATGAAAAACATAAAACGTTTACCAACTAATTTAGGCGGGAATACGAACGTCACTTGAAATGCTCATGTACTTGAAATATCAAATATATATATATATATATTGTTTTTGAAGCTTTTAATATATTACACGAATAAAGTAATAAATGTGTAAGCCGATGTTCAAAAATGCAAACGGTCACCCAAGCACAGCTGAATTGATATTTGACACGCATGACGCACTTCAAAAAAAAAACACTGATGGACGTTCTATTTCATTTTATGGTTGATTGTATTTTGCTGAAATATGTTATTATAATCACAATTTCTGCACGTTTTTGGGAGTTTAATAAATTATTTTAATGCGAACATCATTTTAAAGTAGTTTTACGCATGATTTAACTTTTAAAACACAAAAAAGAAACTATTGTGCAAATTAAGATTTTACAAAAACCGGAACGATCAAGAGGGAAAGGATAGCCGGCAATCTGACGTCGAAAAAAGATTGTTGTTGCGGAGTTTAGTTATTGGCACGCGAATAGAAGATCGATCGAACGATAAGCAGTAATCTAAGATAGCATTGTATCTTCGATAGGAGATTATTAATTTCGGGCGCTAACCACCAAATGATCCTTTGATACGATCTCCAGGAGCCCGGGGGATACTTATATCTGGCTTGGAACCTACAACGAAATTATTAAAAAAATTCAGGAGGAGTAGGAAATATTTCCAGTTTTCCACCCGTCTCCCACTTTAACCGTAAAGTGGGAGACAGTAGTTAATTGCAGTGACTAATAAATATCATGAAAAAGATAGCAGCCAGGAGAAGCCCAGCTGCAATGCACCACGGAGAAATAAATTTAATGTCTACAAATATCGTCGTAGTACGATTAATTTACTTATGTATATTATGTCGCAGTCATCTGGTTGAATTAGTCATTTGATTGTATCACTAGCGCGTTAATCAAATGACGACATTTAATTGAATTACTAGGCCGAACGTTGATTGAACAAGCGTCGCTCAACGTCCAACTAGATAGCGGATAGTAACATAGCCCTTTGAACAGAGCAGATGTAAAATCAGTCGGGCGATTGTAATTTAGTTCATTTTTTTCCCACCGCGGTGTAAGTAGTTAGTAGGCACCAAAACAAATTTGGCGTAAAACAGCACGCGCAGATATCACTTACCTTGATATTTTTTTGACTAAATTTACTTTAAAGTGTCTCATTCGTAATAAAATAGTGTGACAGCATGGATTTACCTATTAATACGCCTATTTATACTAATAATTTATTAAATGTTAGCAAGTTGTTATACTTGTAATGTTTTTTTTTTTTTCAGTATTATAATATTACCTTAATAAATGAAACTGATCCTGTGATTTTTCGTTTTTTTACCTAAACTCTTACTTCACAAGGTAACAAAGACTTAGGTTAACAACTTTCTGAAGTCACAGAGACTTGTATATTTTAATACATTACTTTATGTGATATTATATTTTTCAAAAAATATGATATAGAAACCTAACCTATCTTATGACTTAAAATACAATATAAAATCATAATAAGGTGTGTCTTGTCATGTTAAGTAAGTTACCTTACCTCACTCTAAACAAACATTACAAAGTCGGCTATATCCAGTTCAACGACATTGCTAAATGACGTTCAGTCAAGATGTTGAACGTTACATTCAACAACTTGACGAGTTGTCCTTTAGTCATTTAATTAAATGTCATCTTTCTATGAACGCGCTAGACATATAATCAAATGACTGATTCAACCAAAAAACGACATATTACATATTAACTATGAGTTATAGAGTAACTTCGAAGTTACTAATATACCTTAATCAACCATACAAATACCTTCATCAAATCAACTAATATGATACCAAAATAAAACAGAGATCTTTTTTAATATTAAATTTAAATATGTACTAGGATTCGTGACAAATTAATTCGCCATTGTAGATCAAGAAGGGTCCAAATTCATTAATGTATAAGATCGGGAGACGGGAGCTTAGATACATGAATTTACTGAGATTTTTTTTACTCAAATACATTAAAATGCGTAAAAACATTAAGGGCGGGATGCATCGACCAATTTTACGAATACGTAATCGTCAAAGATGGCGTTACCGAACGTTAGTGACCGAAGAACGTTGTTTGTAAGAGACTATAAATTTAACGAAGTCTCTTACGTTAACAGATGATTTTAAACAACCGACCCTAAGATTATGAAAATTCAATGGAAGCTACAACAAAAAGTATAAAAAACTAGATGAACCAACAGACGTTGTCCTTTAGATAGATACAAAACGATCCAGCCTTTTAGCTGCAGCATAGATAAATAACATAGATACCGACTGCAGCGGCATCTGCCGGGCTAATAAGTAAATCTAAACCATTCTCAAATCCACCTGAAGGTACACAGAAAAGGAGTTCAGTGACAAGCACACGCACAGAGTAAATATATTATATACTAGCGGACCCCACAGACGTTGTCCTTTAGATACGAATCGATAGTGGCAGTACAGATCAATAACCTAGATACCGACTGCAGCGCCATCTGCCGGTCTGATTTGTGAATTTAAACCATCCTCGAATCTACTTGAACACACACAAAGAAAATCACTCAAATCGGTCCAGTCGTTTAGGAGGAGTTCAGTCACATACACACGCACACAAGAAATATATATATTAAGATAAAGGTAAAAAAGTACATAGTTATAATTATGACAGTAAAATCCTTACTATTTTCTCAATCTTCTCGTATTAGGTAATTAAGCTCCATAAATCCTTACTAATATTACAAATGGAAAAGTAACTGTGTGTGTCTGTATGTCTGTCGGTCTCTTCTTCACACTCGAACCACTGCACCGATGAAAAAAAGCGATAATTTGAAAACAAATACGGCATTAATCCTTATTATCATTACTATAACTATAAAACAAAGTCCTCAATCTCAACTCCTACATGGATTTTCGTGCTATTTTCAACATGAGATACAATAATTTCTAAGGCAGGTTCCCGTATATAATTTGCCAAGAATTTTTATGAAAATGTAATTATTGCATAAGTTTTATTGTAAAAGTTGGTAAAGTTTAAGCCGCTGAGGAGTCTACATTGAAAATGCTGAGTTATTTCCTTTAAAGATATAAAACAAAAAGTAGAAAAATGATAATCGTCAGTCCGAATACGACCGCAAATATAAGTTAACGGGGGCAAAGCTGCGGGTAACAGCTAGTATTTAATGACTAAATTACTTATAGTTGTTAATTTATACAAATAAGTAACGAAGATATAAAATAGCATTTCTACTATCTATTGTAAATTAGTGTGTCGTTTGATGCTCAATAAATTTCACTATTTATTCACATTTAAGTTTAGATATTTTCAGCAGAAATCCTATTCCGTTTCTTCGTTTTTTTCTTGTTGTTTGCAAGAATAAGGGACTTATAAATAGTAAAGAAGTAGTGCCACGCTGCTTCGCAGCCCAATTGGGCCGGCACGACCGGGGTGGTACCTCTCACTCACAATACCGGCGTCAAGTGACAGTTATGCTGTCGCGTTTCGTGTGGTTTGTGAGTGTCCGGTGGCCCATTGGGGGGAAAGGGAAAAGAAAGACGACGCATCTGCATAACCTCTGGTTGTGTGGATGTTTATGGGCGTCGAAAGTCGCCAAATGGCTTCGGCTGTTCGTTTGCCCTCCCATGCTATAAAAAAGGATGTAAATAAATCTTAAAAAGATATTTATACTTAATATAAACGTAAATATACCTTGTCTATTACACAATTGTGACTTTTCAAATACTTTTCAATGATGCTGGCGAATAAAAAATGTTTACACAGACTTTTAACATTATATGACCACAGAAGGCTCTTCGTCTTCTCTTTTAAAGTATAAACTGCGATCTTGACCTGAAAACATACAAAATTAAAATGTTCTAAAGTATCAATTTTACTAGATTTATAACTAATAGTAATAAGAATTTACGATAGAAATATTTCTGAGAAAGGTTCTTTTAATGGCGAGTGCAAACTCGTGTGGCTCTATATTCTATATTTAACTGTTATCAACTACACAATATGTTAAGACGAAGTACATATAAGGCACGTAATCTTAAAAAAGCTTAAAAAGCAAGTAATAAGACCAAATAAATGAAAAAATATACATAATACAAATAAGTATGTGTTTTATTAACAGAAATTAATCATGAATTCAATCAAGATCTTCATTGATTTCTGTGCTTTTATTATTATTCGTTCAATCATAAATTTCTAATTCTAATTATTTACAGACGACTTTATGACAGATAAAAGAACCTGAAAAATACCTTTATGAAAGATAAAAGAACCTTAAAAATACCTCATTCATATAACTTTGACCAAGAAAAGTTAAATTAAAATGTGCATTATAGTCTTCTCCTTCCTTTCTCAATGTTACCGATGTTAAAGCAATATCTTTCGATTTCGATCCCTGACATGTATTAAATTCAGTCCACGAACAATTATATGGACCCTGAAATAAAATATTTTATACATGCAGTATTTGTGTATCTTTGAAATGGTGATAATACATTTTTACTGCTTTAAATTAGATAATAATACATACATTAATTAAGGTAGTAACCAAGCTAAAATAAAATCTTATATTTAAATTACCGCTTGTCTATAGAAAAGGTATCTAAACATCAAAAATATTATTATATAATATTATCATAAGCTATTATTGATATCCTCAACAAAGGCTAAAAAAACAAAAATAAAGACCAAACAAGAGAATAAAATATATTAGTGTATTATTAGCCTTACAATGTGAAAAATATTTTATGCTAATTAATAACATGAATGATAAAATATTTTCACATGTGATAAGTCTGCGCCTACTTTTAATGTTAAAATTTTAACCAAAATATTTTAAAAACTTTTTGCAGTGTAGTGGAATCTCAAAATTAAAAATACATGTTTGGTGCCATATAGTGGAATAATATTTCAAAAAAAAATTGAATGCAAATAATAAACTTACAAAATTTTGAGAATGTTTTTGTATGACATTATCAGCATAAACATTGGAGAGTATTAACATAAATATATTCCCCAATACTAAAACAACCATATTGAAATTTGTAGCCCAAATACAAAATCGAATAGAAAGACCTACAGATCTTGCACTGAAATAAAGATAACTATATAAATCATTATTTAATTGAATCTAAACATAGCTCATTACCTAGTTGTTACGGTTGGACAGCTTGTTGTTAGGATTCTGTAACCACAAACATGGGTTTTAACTCTTTCAGAAGCTAATAAATTAGCAAACGAGTGGTTAGTCATTAGCAAATCCAATGGGTAGTTCTTAGAACTATAGATTACATAGATAGCTGGCATATTTTAACATATTATGAGATTTGATATACCCAGTACCTGCACACATTTGTATAATAATGTATCATCGTATATATATCGTATATGAGCAATGATTTGGCTATGGAAGAAAAATAGACATTTTTCGCATTAATGTTTTTACAAAAAATATTTTTATTTTTTATTTTAGCACACAATATTATGTAGAGTAGGTAGCTAGACCTGGCCCTTGACTTTATTTAGTAGACTCATAATTTAAACGAGCCCCATTAGTTGTTCGGATATTTGTTTACATTTCACCTGCAAGTTTAATTAATCTGTTACGAAAATAAATTAATACGTACATAATATACATTTTTTTTTAATTTAAAAAAATCGTTTCCCTTTGTACTCTACTAGCGTATTTATTATCTATGTGTCGGTTTGTGTAGCTTTTTTTTATTACTTTTTCTTACTCTGATTAACCTGTTCTGAAGATCGCTTCTCTGATTATCTATTATAATCCACCTATAACTGAGGCCACCTTAAGCTGTTACATTCATATATTATATTATGTTAAAGCACAGTAAAAGTAAAAAAAAGTAAAGTTTATACTTACCCGTATATGTCTCACTGTTAGGCACAGGTCACAACCGCGAAATCAGGCGAGGAGGGCTTTTGTCCAAAGTCACCGATACGCTAGCCTAATGCGATTTGGTGAATTTCACACACTTTCAAAGACTTTTAAATCTTATCAGAGATGAGGGATGCAGGTTTCCTTTCCTTCAGAAAAACCTATTTCAGGCACCGCTTCAGGATCCAGCCCGGACCCTCTCGCGAGGTCCAATACCCTCCTAAACCATCGTCGCTTATATATTATGTATATTACAAGTATATAGAATATTATGTTAATGTGAATACTTGTTGGTGCATCTAATATAATATAAATAAATAATGTATGTAACCTGTCTGTCTGTCATTGGATGCTTTTCGAAAAATTCAAAGTGCCTACAGTAATTACATTTGTATTACAGTAAGATTTATAGTATGTACTTTTTATACTAGCTGTACCCTGCGGGCGTTGCTACGTCACCAAAATAAATTTGAAGGGTAGATTACACAAATATTGAAATTCATTTGGAATGACAGTGGCGCCATCTGTCGAAAATTGGTCGTACCAACTCAAAAACCTTCATGGACTCTTGCCATAAAGCAACACGGTCGTTCCGGGGTCGGAGGCTCATGCACAACAGTTTTAAATAAAGATCATCACATGATCAAATGTATTTTATACGATTATATAAAAGACATACAGACAAGCATTGATTTTTATGTATATATATAGATTACCTGTAACATGAATCTGGTTGAAACTTTGATATATTTAGTAATGTTCTACTAATTACTATCTAATGTAGTCATAATTACTTAATTACCATGATTAACGTAACATACGTAAACGTCAAACTGGCATAAGTACGATTAGAGACTTTACGGCCTATTAGCCTTTAAGCTCAATCGGAACAGTAGATGAGCACATGGCTTACTTAAAAAGACAGCGTTTGTCCCTAATTAGTTGAAAATAGGAGAGGGAAAATATTAAAATTTAAAAATGATAAACTTTATTTTCAAAATGTAACTCCAATATTATAAAATAATCATTTTATTTGCATGATATACACTAAAATTACAATACGAAATCAATATAAATTACACAGACACATATTTCTATTGGTGACTTTTATTCTGTTCAGAAATAATCATATTTGTAGAAATACACACAATGTTACCCTTTCTTGATATAGCATATGCTTTTATAGTATATTCGCCGTAAAAGAAGGATGGTCCCATAATCGTCTTAGCCACGTTTGAAATGTTTAACATAGCTATATAATGCCCCTGAAAAAAATACATCATGATATATTAAAAAGTTATATTATGTACTTACTTAAAAAATAGCCCTAACCCAATAATAATCTAAAATGGCGAGGCGATTCTAATAAAACAAGTCTAAGAGCCATCGTTAGGAGCTCTTTTTTTTCTGCCGGGGATTGCGCTTAGATTCCGCGGAGGAGTGGGTCTCCCCAGGCGGGTATGTGGGACTCGCTGCGCCCGAAAGCTGGTAAGTTGATGGAGGACCAATGCCTCCTTTGGTGATGTGCCCCGGATCTACAAACAAAAGGGCACCTCGACGGCTAGTCAGTCCCACAGAGGACCGACGCAATCTCCACAGAGCGGTTGCCCCGCACCACAGAACAACCACTCCCAACGTCGGGACAGTACAATTAGGCGAGGTTCCCGTTCTCGCCCCTAAAAAAAACCGTATCTTAATTTGTTCCCCAGTTTCAGAACTGCGGTGACACACATACACACAGAGCTAAAAACACCTAATAGTCAAACTTTATAACACAAGACTATTTGCGTTTTAAAAAAACTGAGCATTGTCACAGACCAAAAATTATCTATCTACATCTACACTAATATTATAAAGAGGAAAACTTTGTTTGTTTGTTTGTTTGTTTGGTTGTAACGAATAGGCTCAAAAAGTACTGGACCGATTTCAAAAACTCTTTCATAATTCGAAAGCTACATTATCCACGAGTAACATAGGCTACATTTTATTCTGAAAAAAATAGGGTTCCGTAAGATATTTGGGTTTTTCGGACACAAGGTGTAAAAAATCAACCAGAAAAGTTACTTATTTTGCGTACGCTGCCTAAACTATAAAAGATAGAACCATAGAATGTTCTAATTAATTGTAGATCTTATAATTATCTACAAAAAAGTCCGCGACACGTTATACCTATCTATGTCGAGTGAGGCACAATAACCATTTCTTTATTTAGATATTTTGAATTTTTTTGGACTACATTTAAACGCGTTTTATTTTACTCATGCTTTGGATCCTTATCAAAATAAATTATTTCATCACTAAGTACAGTTTATGTAGATAATATTTCAACTTTGAATGATTAAAATTGGACGTTCGGTTTTGAAGTTATGGCGAAATCTATCTATACTATTATCTACACTAATAATATTATAAAGAGGAAAACTTTGTTTGTTTGGTTGTAATGAATAGGTCATAAAGTATTGGACCGATTTCAAAAGTTCTTTCACCATTCGAAACCTACACTATCCACGAGTAACATAGGCTAAATTTTATTCTGGAAAAAAACAGGGTTCCGTAAGATATTTGGGTTTTTCGGACACGAGGTGTAAAAAATCAACCAGAAAAGTTATTTATTTTGCGTACGCTGCCTAAACTATAAAAGATAGAACCATAAAATGTTCTAATTAATTGTAGATCTTATAATTATCTATAAAAAAGTCCGGAACACACTATACCTATCTAGGTCGAGTGAGTCACAATAACCATTTTTTTATTTAGAAATTTTGATTTTTTTGGACTACATTTAAACGAGTTTATTTTGCTCATGCTTTTAATCCTTAAGATATGAAGCTATAGAGTTTGTTTATTTGAACGCGCTAATCTCAGGAACTATCGGTTTAATGAAACATTTCAGTGTTCGATAGCCCATTTATCGGTAAAGATATATCATCCCGCTAAGATGCCGTTGTAAATCTTAGTTAACGCAGGCGAAGCTGCGGGCAACAGCTAGTTCTTTATAAAATTGTATAGTCTTATATTGCATTTCAAGTCTTAAATTTAATTCTATATAACATAGCGATACTCTCATCAAGAGTACCGAATTTAATTATTTTGTAATTACTTATACATAGAGTCAGTAAACGGCGAGAATTAAAACACCACTTTTTATTGGTAGTACGATATTTTTTGTAAGAAAAAGGTAGGTGAACTAAAACGTTCAAACGAATTTTGTTTTAAATCTAAAGAAATCTTAATGAATCTGTATTAATAATAGTTGCGTAATTTAAAACAAAATACCTTGTCTATAACACAATTGTGCGCATTTAGATCTCCCTTGATAAAGGCTGAAAACAAAAAATGCTGACACGGGTTTTTAATATTATAAGTCCAGAGAATATCCTTTACATTTCCTTTTAACGCGAAAACTTCTATCCTTACCTGAAAATAAAAGTCCAATAAAATAACAAAGTTTTAACCCTACAGGTATAAAAAATTACAACTGAAATGATCTTGACATTCAGACTGTAAAATAAGGGAGTCCTACCATTATTATTAAAACTAATGAATTAATTTTACAATAATATAGCTTACACATCAGAATAACACTGTGTATTTGTTCCCCTACTCCCACAGGAATGAGACGTACCTACGCGGGAAAAACCGCGGCGCTGCTAGTAATACACACGTTATTATACAGTTGTACTTAGCATTTATCAAGAGTTCCTATGACCAGTGGATAAAATTCGGGTAATGGTAAATGGTAATTAATGATGATAATATACCTCGTCAATCTTAACATGTGCTAGAAATGTAAAGTTAAAATATATAATAACGTCTTCTTTTTCGTTATCGAGTTGAACCGCTACTTCTGTTAAATTTTTCGTTTTTGGACCTTTGCACAACTTATGTTCACCCCACGTACAGGCATATGGACCCTGGAATAATTTGTTTGATATGGAGTATAATATCCCAGTAAAATCCCAGTTTAATATTGGTAACAACTAAGCAGTACGTAGAAGACTAGGCGCTGTTTATTTTAAATTTTTTCATATTTTAGAGTCTAAAATTTAGACAACAAACGAAGCAAATGCGACCAATTTTCAGCTCTTTGCATACGACCTTAAACTTCAATCCAGTATGTAACTTTTCGATCTAGCCACTTCTAGATTAAAGCTAATAGAGAGACAAGCCTACATAATTTTAATAGTATTTTTTTTTCTTAAACAAATAGACTAGAATTTTGTAAAATTTAGGACTCCGTACCAGACCAGAGTAAGAAAATCAAAACTTTAGACTTTATAATTTTGAAACAAAGGAAAAACTCACAAAATGTTTCGAATTCTTTTGCAAAAAATCATTCGCATAAATATCGGGTATGATTAGTATTAATACAGTCCTTAATAATAAGGCAACCATTTTAAAATTCGATAGCCTTTACAATATCATAAAATAACTATTTTACGTAAGTATCTATTTACATAAATCGTTTTTTAATTGAAGCTGAATGTCACTAATCGCCTAGTTATTGTAATCGTATTTTTTATTAGGGATCTGTAAGCAAAAAGTCATCGGAGAGATCTTACATCTGCCGAACGTCATCGCCGCGATGCTCAATGACAAAGAGTCCTGGATGGCGATGGTCTCTCTTCTACTATGCGACCCGGTAATGTGTCAGAAGAAGGCTGATGAGCGGGTGAGCGGGTGAGCGGGGAGGCCGCTGACGAAGACAAATATCTACCGCAAGGTCCTAGCTACATCCATAAAGGATCTCTCTTCATTATGAAAATAAAATTAATTTTAATTAAAAAACCGAAAACCGACTTCAAAGCCATACCTTAATTAACGTACAACTAAAAATCCTTACTAATATTATAAATGCGAAAGTAACTCTGTCTGTCTGTCTGTCTGTCTGTCTGTCTGTCTGTTACGCTTTCACGACTAAACCACTAAACCGATTTTGATGAAACTTGGAACAGAGATAGATTAGAGCTTGGGAAAGGACATAGGCTACTTTTTGTTGCGAAAAAAAGCTTAGGGGGGTTTAAATAGGGGATGAAAGTTTGTATGGAAAGGACAATGGCGAAATATTATTTAATATTTTTGAATTATATATTTAATATTTTTATTTTATTTCTTTACATTTTACCAATATATTCTAGGGTTTGATAAAAGCCACCAAACAAAACCAATTATTATTTGTAACTCAATTGACTACTTTTTACGGATTTCATTATTGGATGACATATTTTTCCCTCCGTTTTTTTTAATTTGTTCCTGTTGGAACCAGCTAAGACCAGAAGCCATACGACCACGTCTGTCGTAAAATACAGAATCTATTGATTTCTGACACTTTGTCACTCAGTCCTATGGGAATGTAGCTCCGGGGAATTTCCCATAATAGATACAAAACAAACAATGGTAAAATAATTCAATAACATTAATGCCAATGAAACATACCCTAAAATATTTGAGATTTTTAAGATGTATTAACTAATAATTATTTGAAGAAAAACAATTATTTTATTTCTTTACATTTTACCAATATATTCTAGGGTTTGATAAAAGCCACCAAACAAAACCAATTATTATTTGTGACTCAATTGACTACTTTTTACGGATTTCATTATTGGATGACACATAGATATATAAAAAGCTTAGATAGAGGATAATAAGTTGAACAAATTTCATAACTAATACGCTCTTTACTCTTACGTCAAACTACCTGTGTTGAAACGAGATAGCAATATGTCTTCAGCTCTATCTTCAGGCCATGCGCCCCACATTGCCTCGGCGGCCATATTAGTTGGTAGCCAGCTGGATACCAAACAAGCTTTTGTGTTTTGCTAATAATTTGTGGTTTTTTGTATTAAAAGTGAACTTTTAGTTATATTTACGTAATTAACAAGAAATGTGGCGTGTGTGGTACCAGGGTATTCTCACCAAATGGGTGTACTAAGTGAAAATGATTCAAATGTATCATTCCACCGGCAAGCTTAAAGACAAATATTGTTAATTTAATGTTTATTAAGGTATGAAATACCTGTAGATCTTATTGAATTTTGATCATTGTAAAAGTATGTATTATTTTATGCATTTATTTTTGCGTATATGCATCATCATTACATAATAATTCTAATTATAAATAACACAATCTGATATTTTGACACTTTACATACCAGATAGTGTTGTACGACTAGTAACATGAAATATCGATAACGTTCGATATTTAATTTAGAAAGGCTATGGTAGGATAAGCTTATAAGTGAATCTGCCTGCAGCGAGTTTGTCCTTGTAATTTTTATGGATCGTGTAGCTCTATGCTGGCTAGTTAATTACTTGCTGGTGCCAAATTCACTGGCTTTTACTGATATTTTTTATTATAAATAGGTTTTCGACTGACTCCTATTTCTATAAGAGAAGAATGGATCAAAAATATAAACAGAGGCGAGGAATGGAGTCCCACACAATACTCTGTCATCAATCAAGGATATGCTCTGCACATTTTGAAGAATCTTGCTTTCGTCAGAGATACACCCGAAAAACTCTCCATTTGCATGCAGTGCCAACAATATTTGTTAATCATCCCCTATCATATCAACTCGTAAGTGTACATGTTCAGATTATACAAGTCTAATGCACAAAAGTGCTAGTACTTCTAATACTTATTTGGCTAAGCTAGTGTGATTTAATCAAACAGATAATATGCAACATTGACGTATTATATTGTTTATTGAGTTCATGTCAGCTTTGATGAATCTATATTCTGAAGATAAATATACTGCTTTTCTGAAAAACAAAACAAGGAACTCTTGGAGATCCCTTTTTTATTGTTTTAAACAAGTTTTAACATGATAGCTGACAAAAGAAAAGGTATCAAACCCATAAATTTAAAAGAATGCCTTCATTTTCATTTCTGTGTTTAGTAGGTAGTTATGTTAGCCTCCACCAACCCTAGCATACAAATTAATGCTTAGGTAGTATTTTACGTATTATGCTTAGTAGTATTTTAGCTGTTCCCAGGTTATTATATTACGTGTGAACTGGGAACTGCCTGTGATTTACTTGTAAGATATATGTCAGTTCGACTTGAGCATCAACCTCTGCTCGGTCGTCTCATTAGTTTAGTATAGCATATTAACATCAAACTCTGTTATTTGCTTTAATTAAGTTTTAGTTTAAATAAAGTTTTATATTTTTTAAAAACTTATTTATCGCTCCCGGAAACTTGACTGGCGCAGCCGGTAGGATTGTTCCCGGTAGAGTGTCCGTGTTCCGTCGCGTTTTAGTCATCCAAATTTGATAATTTCGTGAACGAAAAGCGTACATAGGGAGCAATCCAGAACCAAAGAAATAAATAAGGCAAGCCGTGGAGAAGAAAAAATGAGTACAGCAGTCGGTTGGTGAGTACAACTTTTCACCTTCCTTACCTGCCCGTTATTTTAGGAATCGAACATTTTCCATTATAACGTTATCTGGCTTAATTTAGTTATAAGAGTGATATAAAGAAAAAATAAAAGGACAAGAATAAAATATAATATTGTATGGAAATCAAAGACAAATTAATATGTTAAAATACTAAAATAATATAATATGTTTTATTGATGATTATGAATAATGAAATATTAAAATTTTAAGTTATAAGTACATAAGTGAATTATTATAGGCAATAAAAAATATTGTATTGATAATTAAGAAGTGATTTGAGAAAAATATATATTTAACTTAAAATAATTATTTCATATAATATAAAATACATGAGAATTATTACTGTAAGTAAAATAGTTTTAATTTCATATAATTAAATAGACTTCTATTTTTAGATATAAGTACAGTATAGTAGTTCATTTTTAGTATACTTATATTTACTTTATAATTAAGCTTTTCCATTTAAAAAAAAAAAACTTTTAATTATAGTTGGTTCATGGTTGATCTTCGTTTAATTATTAATAAAAATAATTCATTTATATTTTTTAGTAAATGCGAATACATTTTGCTATACTTTAATAAATTAATATACATATAATATATCGATATATATATATATAATATCGATATTATATTAAATAAAAATATTATTTTATACTTATATTAAAAAATAATAATAATGGAACAAATAACATTAATACCTAGTGAATTTTTGAAATTGATACCACTTTTTGGTGGTGACAAAAGACATTTAAACTTATATTTAAGAAAGTGTGAATATATTATAGAAAAATTTAAAGGTAGCGACGCTCAAAATGTATACATTATGCACTGTGTTATGAGTCGCTTAACAGATAACGCAGCTGCATTGATAAGCGAACGAGAAGATGTTATTGCATGGTTGGACTTTAAGAATTTACTGATACAACATTTTGGGGATCCGCGTAACGAGGAGTGCATCGCTATTGAATTAGAGAGTTTAAAAATAAAAACTAATGAGAGTTATTTAGATTTTTGTAACAGAATCCAATCGATCCGTTCTAACTTAATATCTAAGGTTAATAGAATAGATAATCAGGAGATTAAACATAGTAAAATTATTATATATAACAATATGGCCCTCAACGTATTTTTATATAATTTACCAGAGCACATGGTTAGAATTGTAAGATTAAAAATGCCAGACTCTTTAGAAAAGGCCCTTAGTATAGTATTAGAGGAGGTCAATTTTAATGAACAATATCACGCAAAAAATAAATTTTCTACATCAAATAACACATATAAAAATTCACAATTAAATTCAAATTTTAAAAATAATAATTATAATTTACCTACACCATCCAATAATTTTAAATTTGGTGTACCGCATGTTCATCATGGACAGCAATCGCAGCGCTTTAATATAGCACCTAAGCCGCTGGGTTATAAACCTAGCTTTAATACAAACCCACAATTTGGTTATAGGCCTAATTTTATTCAACCAAGAATGGCACCTCAGCAGTTTGGACAATCGGGCCAACATTTCGGAAATAAGCCACTTAATCAATTCGGTTATAGACCACCCCAACAATTTGGTTATAGACCACCACAAAATTTCGGTTATAAGCCTAATTTACAACCGCAAAACACTGACGTGTCCATGAGGACCGCACCACGACCAAAAATCAACCAATTAAATCTAAACGAGGAACCCGATCAATATAATAGCTGTACGGAACCGTATGAAAATTATTATAATGAGGACGATTATTATTCATATTCGGAGAACAACGATTCCGATGAATATATTCCTCAAACCACTGTACTAGAAGAGGTTTCGGACTTTAATCATAAGCAGCCTCAATCCGTCGATAGGGACGCCAAAGTTGAAAATTTTCACATAGAGGCCTCGAGTCGCCTACTGACAAAAATAGAAATTAATTGTGACTCCAATTTAAAATTACCACACATATATATTCCAGAAATTGATTCTAAATTTATGATCGACACGGGAAGTACAAAATCTTTCATCAGACCCGATATAGCGTATAACTATTTTAAAACATATATACATCAGGAACCATTTAAAGTTATTAGCACACACGCATCTACTAAACATAATGAAGTTATACAAATACCGCCATTACAGATATTTAAATCGAACGAACATCAAAAGTTTTACTTATATAACGTTGACTCTAGATATGAAGGATTAATAGGCAGCGACCTACTAAAACAATTAGAAGCAGTTATAGATCTGAGAAATAAAATTCTTAAAATTAAAAACGCACAAATTCCTATAATCTATAATGACTTACAACATAAAAGTAATTTATCACCACAGTCAGAATTAAAAGTTTCCTTACCTAACACTGAATATACTGGTGATACTAATATTAATTATACCGAATATAATTGTAACGATGTACGTATGCCATGTGAAATAGTAAAGTGTGTGAAAGGCTATGCTAAAACAGTAACTCAAAATGTATGCAGTAAAGATAAAACTTTAACAATAAAATCTCCTTTTGAAACAACTGAGTATCAAAGCACCGAGTGTGAGGGTAACAAAATAAGTAACATACTCGAAAAGCTTAGACAAACATATGATTTCGAGGTAATATTATATAAAAATGGCAAGTATAGCAAAGCAGATGCATTGCCACGCATTAAATTAAACGTCTTAGGCTCAGATTTTTATGTTAGCGATGTTTCAATGAGGGTGAATGTGAGTGACAAAAGTTTAAAAGAACCAAAATTGCAAAACTATTTCCCTTGGTTCAAAAATAAATTACGTGTAAAGTTATATATTATAAATAAAATTACATGTAAGCGCAAAATATTAGAAATATTTTTACCATTAAATGATATTGGGTTAGTGGAAGAATTTTTTAAAGAATATATTCGTCCGAAAATTAAAATTAAATACTTTTGAATAGTATAGAATAGACACAAAAATATGCCCATATAGTATTATAGTTAGTTTGTTAGTTTAGTGTTTTTGTGTCAAATTTTGCTAATATCGTTACCACATTATATAAAAAGGATATTATGCTTTTAGTAAATTTGGTCCGGCAAATAGTATTAGAAACCGTTCAACCCCTGAGGTAGTGCGCATTTAATTACTATTTTTCATTTTATTACATACCGAAAAAAAAAAAAAAAAAAAAATGGCACAGTAAATAGGAACGTTGTACCAATTCAAGTAGGAGATATAAAAAGTAAAGTTCCCATTAAAAATATCAAACGCCCTTCACAGGTGGTGCGTGCTAATCGTGTTAGCAGTGAAGGACAGCCAGGCCCTTCAACTTCAAAAAATTGAAGGTAATCCAGGGTTATTACCCGTGAGAAAAGGCAACGCATTTAGGCAAGAAAATCAATGGATTATTATTAAGGTGTTAGATTTAGTAAAAGTTTTAGAGGATTTAGAGTATCACATAAATAGCTATAAGGATTTTGTTAAGATAATTATTAAAGATAGTAAGCCATACCCAAATGAGTTTAGCAATATAAAAGCCCAAGTAGAATATATAAAAGATTCTACTATAACTAAGTTTAAGCAGATTGTCCCCACTCAACGATTTAAACGAGGATTATTAAATCCTCTTGGATCTGTTATAAAATCAATATCTGGTAATCTCGACAATGACGATGCACTTCGATATGATAGACTTATACAAAATTTAAATGGCAAACAAAATTTATTACAAAATAAAATAACTTACCTAACCAAAATTATGGATTATCACATTAACAATACAGAAATACTTTATAATAATTCCTTAACTCAAAATGATAGATTGAAGCGCATAGAAGTAATGATAAAAGATATTAATATAAAAGAAAACAACTCCATTTACACTACTTATGTTCTAAGCATGTTCACTACATTTATTAATACCTTCCGTACAATTTATGTAACATTGAGCGAAGTGGAAACTGCCTTAGCGCTTAGTAAGGTCTCTGTGTTACACCAATGTATTATTAACTCAACAGAATTGTTCAACATTTTATCTTATGTAGAAAAGTCTAATAATTTAGTGTATCCTGTAACAGAAAGTAATTTAGTTAAGTTAGAAAGAATATTGTCCATAAAAGCTTACATAAAAGGAAGCCAGATCACGTTTATCCTAGAGGTCCCACTTATTGATAATAATACTTACCATTTTTATAAAATTTATTCCTTGCCTGTCTTTGATCAACTTAAAAATAAAACTTATATTATCATTCCTGAATACCCCTTCCTTATGGTGAAAGGTTCAATGTACTTACCAGTAGCGTCTCCGTGTCAAGAAATCTCCGATGATGACCATTACCTATGTACTGATATGGAACTCGTATCGTACTCAATGCCTACATGTATCGAACAGCTGATGGAGTATCAAGCCGATACCACACTTTGCATCCCTCGAGCTGTTCGTGTGGAAGATATTAAAGCTCAACGCATTTCGTCTTCTGACTGGATAATATACTCCCGACATAATATCATAATTACGAATAAATGTGGGAGGGAAATAAATAAAACGCCAATAAAAGGAACATACATATTAAAAATTGATCCTGGCTGTGAGATTACATTAGGAAATATGCATCTACGCTATTTACAAAATTTATTTGGAGAAATAACTTATAAAATTACACCCCGAATAAAGTTATTTAATTTGAAAATGGAAAATATGAATATAGTACCCATAGATATTAAAGGAGTTAACTTGGATGATATCAAGCACCTTTCAACAATCATGAAAATGCAAGAAATTAGTGCTAGTGACAGTGAAAAAGTGGAAATAATAAAAGTCAATAGTGTCAGTGTCGCGACGATAGTTTTATATACTATAACTTTCTGTATCTGTATAATTATAATTTTGTATAACTTTAGAAATAAAATAAGAGTAGCGTTTAAAAATCGTAACCCTCAGAATTTAACCATTTCTGATGGTTCCGAACTTAAGGGGGGAGGAGTTATGTTAGCCTCCACCAACCCTAGCATACAAATTAATGCTTAGGTAGTATTTTACGTATTATGCTTAGTAGTATTTTAGCTGTTCCCAGGTTATTATATTACGTGTGAACTGGGAACTGCCTGTGATTTACTTGTAAGATATATGTCAGTTCGACTTGAGCATCAACCTCTGCTCGGTCGTCTCATTAGTTTAGTATAGCATATTAACATCAAACTCTGTTATTTGCTTTAATTAAGTTTTAGTTTAAATAAAGTTTTATATTTTTTAAAAACTTATTTATCGCTCCCGGAAACTTGACTAGGTATATTCAGAACGGTTTTCTTGTTTTGCAGAAATTGAGAAAAAAAAGGAAACTTATTGCTAAGTATGATAATGATTCAACGGCAACAACTTCAAGTGCTACTAATTATGAACAACAGGTGAACCATTTATTGAATTCATTTTATTTTTGTCAAATTATTACAGTTGTTACCAACAACAATTTTTTTATGTTTTTATTTTATTTTTTATCTCTTCTTCTCAACTATTATAAAATCCTGACTGCGGCAGAATTCGGTCCAGCGTTCTCCGATAACAAAATTTTGTATAGAGACAGTGAAACCCCAAAGAGGTTATAGGATAGTTTTTAAATTACTTATTCTATGAAGACAAAGTTGCTACTAGTTATTTTATAAAATAAAAAAATGAAATTGATTCTTAGGTTCAATGGATTATTTTATATATATTATTTAAATAAATGAAATTATAAAATTGAATTAAACTAAAAATAATTTCAACGAATTATTTATTTTATTGGAAATTTTTATTTATTTTAATAAATATATTGTTTTTAGCTAGAACAGTATAATGCAGAGAAAAAAAATCCATGTGTTACCAGTGGTAACTACTGGGATTTTCTTACTTTCTATTACTATTTCTATTACTAGGATTAAATTTATTCCTCCTCTTCAACAGATCTTAGGCCATGATTATGTAGGTATTTTAAAAGTACAAGACTAATTTTGTTTTTATTTTTTATTTTCATTTGCAGATTCTATGTGCGGAAGAAATCGGAGAGAGCTTCCAATTTATACAAAGTTATACCAATATAACAAACTCGTATTGTTTAAAGTATTATAATATGTGCAAGTGTTCATTTAATAAATAAAAAAATATAGGTATCTTCATACGTGTTTTAATTTACTCGCTTTAACCCTATTATAGATGTAGCTAAGCTGTCATAAATATCAAATTAACTATATATCAATCAATCAAATCAAATCAAAAATATCTTTATTACGTAGGTACAACTTGTACACTTGAAATAAGTCAAAACATAAGTAGTCAATAAGTAGTAATAGTATATAAAAAACTATAATTGAAAAATAGTATATAATAAACTATAATTGACAAATTATAGCCTATGTGTTTTTCTGATGTATAAGCTATAGTATTGTAAAGTTTCATTAAAATTCTATATAGGATTTTAAATTAACATGAATTTTTTCATTATTTAAACTATTTAAAACGGGATATTTACCATGTTTTTTATCATTGTTTCGCGGAGCTCGATATTTCGACATTGTCTACGAATGTCATGTTCACGAGACATGGTAAATATCCCGTTTTAAATAGTTTAAATAATCATTAAAATTCATTCAGTAGTTTTTCCATGAAAGAGTAACAAACATTTCGCGTTTATAATATTAGTAGGATATTTTATCCACAAAAGCTTACGATGAAGGTTGCACAACACTAATCCTGGTGACATTTGTCAAAAATATAGTTCAAAGAAATGGCTCCATTGAACCATTTGAGACCAAGTAGAGTAGCCATATCTGTCTCTCTTTAACTTATGATGTACTTCTTAAGAAAATAAAGGACAGCATTAGCTACTCAGATCCTCCAAGATACACGCTATCTATGCTTTTTATATATCTATGGGATGACATATTTTTCCCTGCGTTTTTTTTATTTGTTCCTGTTGGAACCAGCTAAGACCAGAAGCAATACGACCATGTCTGTCGTAAAATACAGAATCTATTGATTTCTGATACTTTGTTACTCAGTCCTATGGGAATGTAGCTCCGGGGAATTTCCCATAATAGATACAAAACAAACAATGGTAAAATAATTCAATAACATTAATGCCAATGAAACATACCCTAAAATATTTGAGATTTTTAAGATGTATTATCTAATAATTATTTGAAGAAAAACAATTATTTTATTTCTTTACATTTTACCAATATATTCTAGGGTTTGATAAAAGCCACCAAACAAAACCAATTATTATTTGTAACTCAATTGACTACTTTTTACGGATTTCATTATTTTTTTTTTTTTTTTTTTTCTCTCTGGCTTTTCTCGTACAATTGTACATTTGCCATTATCAAACGGGAGAAATTTATTAATTTATTTATAGGAATAAGAAATATTAAATTTAGGAATCATTCAGGACAGGATTAAGTATTAGGATACTTAAAATATATAAACAATAACTATGAAATTATGGAACAAAATATATTCATTGTATGTTATACTATGAAAACTAAGACTAAATATAATGAATGCAATAAATAATTAAATTTGTATATTATTAGTAATTATATAATCAGAAATGATTTTATATATGGAATATTTTTTACAAAATAATAGGCAAGTAATTGAAGTTGGAAAAGGAATTTCATGTTCTAGTAAGGATTTCAGGAAATCGGAATGATCATATAAAGGACAAGAAAAGAAAAAATGATTTACATCACCAGTTTCAGAACCACACAAACAAGAAGAGTCGTTAATAATTTTAAACTTAGCAAGATGGGCAGGTGTACAAGTATGGCCAAGTCTCAATCTTGAGATGATACTAGAGCACCTCCTATTAAAATTCATTGAGAAGGATTTCATTATTGGATGACATATTTTTCCCTCCGTTTTTTTAATTTGTTCCTGTTGGAACCAGCTAAGACCAGAAGCCATATGACCACGTCTGTCGTAAAATACAGAATCTATTGATTTCTGACACTTTGTTACTCAGTCCTATGGGAATGTAGCTCCGGGGAATTTCCCATAATAGATACAAAACAAACAATGGTAAAATAATTCAATAACATTAATACCAATGAAACATACCTTAAAATATTTGAGATTTTTAAGATGTATTATCTAATTATTTGAAGAAAAACAATTATTTTATTTCTTTACATTTTACCAATATATTCTAGGGTTTGATAAAAGCCACCAAACAAAACCAATTATTATTTGTAACTCAATTGACTACTTTTTACGGATTTCATTATTGGATGACATATTTTTCCCTCCGTTTTTTTTAATTTGTTCCTGTTGGAACCAGCTAAGACCAGAAGCCATACGACCACGTCTGTCGTAAAATACAGAATCTATTGATTTCTGACACTTTGTCACTCAGTCCTATGGGAATGTAGCTCCGGGGAATTTCCCATAATAGATACAAAACAAACAATGGTAAAATAATTCAATAAAATTAATACCAATGAAACATACCCTAAAATATTTGAGATTTTTAAGATGTATTATCTAACGATTATTTGAAGAAAAACAATTATTTTATTTTTTTACATTTTACCAATATATTCTAGGGTTTGATAAAAGCCATAGATAAGATTTTTAAGATGTATCATCACTACATATTATAAAACAAAGTCGACTTTTCTGTCCCTATATCTCTTTGTACGCTTAAATCTTTAAAACTACGCAACGGATTTTGATGTGGTTTTTTTTAATAGATAGAACAATTCAAGAGGAAGGTATACGTATATAATTAATTAAGTTTTCATCTACATCGGCTAAGATATAACAATAATTGTTGGACGTGTCGGAAAAAAATAGGCTGCCTGGGAGTTTTCAACGAAAACGCTGCCTAAACCCTTTAAGATAATATAACAAAATAATATATGGTGGAATTGTCTATCTTAAATAGGTCTACAAAAAAGTCCGCGATGGCATATGTCTATCTCTTAGGGATATCATACTATATTCATTTAATACTTTTAAAAAATGGGCAATTATAGGGCTATTTACACAATCCTTATCATTTTAAATTATTTAATTGGCTTGAGCACTTTATGAAGATTATTTTTGTTCTTTACATCATGTGAATTAAATAAATACCTTAGGAGATATGGCAAAATCAAAATTATACATCATCATCATCATCATCAGCCTCTATCTGTTCACTGCTGAACATAGGGCTCCCTCAATGAACGCCAAGACGACCGATCCCTTGCTACTCGCATCCAACGCGGACCTGCCACTGCACGGAGATCGTCTTCCAATCTGGTTAATGGCCGACCAACACTTCGTCTTCCTGAACGCGGCCTCCACTCTTGAACCTTAACCCAAAATTATACGCAAGAAAATAAATCGTGTGGCCGTAATTTGAACGGGCAGTGTAATAATAGTATCCTAAATAGTAAATTATATGCATACAGAAATACAGAAAGCGAATGGGTATAATGTCGTACCTACCGATTGAGCTTAAAGGCCATCTGGCCTAAAAGTCTAGACCTTTCGAAAGAAAAAAAAAAAAAGAATGGGTACTTATAATGTCTTTATGTTCAAGATAACATATATATCCATTTTAATACAAAAACTTAGTCATTATTAAAATAGAAAATGATTATCATCAGACATGATAAATCCATAAATCTAAAATCACGCGGGCGAAGCCGCGGGTAACAGCTATAAATCCATAAATCTAAAATCACGCGGGCGAAGCCGCGGGTAACAGCTAGTTTTAAAATAATATTGAAATACTTCGAAGTGAAGTAGAAGACGTATACTATTTAAAATCGGGTATTTTTGGAGTCGGTGCCAGCCAAAGAGGATATTTTAATGATCAATCACATACACCAAGTATTGAGAATATGCCTGTGAAGGGCAGCCATGTTTTGGCTGGCACCGACTCCAAAAATACCCGATTTTAAATAGTATACGTCTTCTACTTCACTTCGAAGTATTTCAATATTATTTTAAAATTTTTAGTTGTACATTAATTAAGGTGTGGTTTTGAAGTCGGTTTTTGCTTTTTTATTTAAAATTAATTTTATTTTGTACTTTTTAGTTTTAAATTTATACATAAGTAATATAGTTTTTATTTTTTATTGCAAAATTTTTGGCGTTCCCGATCTGTGTTGGTTGCTAGTGGTAAGGGACCTATCGTCTTAGCGTTTATTGAGGGAACCTATGTTCAGCCGTGGACGGATGAAAGTTGATGATGATGACCTCACAATACTTTGATACTTTCCAAAGTATCCTATTCAGTGGTTTTTGTTCATATTATTCATATTACATCGACAAGTAATAAAATGAGAAAATCGTCTGGGTATACAAAACCAACCAATAAGCATTATTGAATATAACTTAAAAACCGCTGATCAGATGTCGATCAAATTAATATGGAACCAATTCGGAAACATAAGCTTACTAACAAAACAAGAATCACCAAAATCCATTCCTAAACAGCGGAGTAATCGAGTAACAAACATACAAAAAAAAACATACAGACGAATTGATAACCTCCTTTTTTTTTGAAGTCGGTTAACCTCTCGTCTGTTAGCTGTCAAAATGACAATTCTTCCCCATCTGTGGATCCCATCACAGGACTTTCAACAGACGGGATTTGAGCACAAATTTTTGACACCTAGGTTTATAAAAACTATTTATTTTTAAAATCTACTTGTAGTTTTGTAAAACTACAATTAATTTTATAATTAAGATATATTTCTTTAATTTCTTACATCACTTAAAGTTGATGTTGAATTGCATTGTAACTGTTCTAGGAGAAATAATATGCGTCTCCTAAAAGTTACCTTTTGTTCTCTCTTAAATATAAATAAATCGATTGATGGATGTAATATTATATTTTTTATATACAATGTTACACATATTATTAAATTGAAAAACAAATTGCATACGTTCCATACATTTTTTTTCATTGAACCTATTTTAAACTTTGGACCAAAAAAGCACTTTTTTTTATTGTATTTTTTTTATATTTATACAATTATTTTTTCACATATATTTCATTAGAGAGGGAGAAGCAGTTCATTCTAATACGATTTTAAATGTGGGCGAAGGAGTTAGAACTATATAGACGCCAAAATATGCTCAAAACTAAACAAGGTGATCGCAGCTGTGGCGAGTCCTGTGACAGGACGCTCCACAGACACGGCGAAATTACTAAAGTCCTGTCATGGGACGCTCCACAGATGAGAGGTTATAAATGGCCTATGTACATTAGTAGACGGATTAAGGCTGATGATGATTATGGAGCAAAAAAATAATGCATCGATTTTATTTAAGCTTCTTGCACTTATGATTTTAAATCCTAAGATGGGAAGGTCTAGGTGACCTGCTCATGCTAGTCTTGGAGGAAGTCGTTATATACAAAGATGAGTTCAGCATTTTAATGATTAGGTGACTCTTCAACTAGTTTGCCTATCTAACTAATATACAAATATATTTCGATATCCTAAGTTGAATAATATCAAAAATCCTAAGTATATTGATATATACATATTGAAAAAGTACAAGTAAACTTTATACTGAGACTCGCAGCAAACCAACTAGCGAGGTTAGATATAACTAATATGAAAAAAAAAGAAACTGTCAATTAGACTGGCCGTGTCGAAAATCAACGAAAATGAAGAAAAATAAGGTGATATAAAAACATCAATTATATTTAATTCCATTATAATAGTTTTTAAAGTACTTGGCCCGACAAGTTCAATATTACAACATTGAATAACCAACCTCAATGATTTTGTATATCAAAATTGAACAAACTTCATTGTTATAGCACAATAACAATAGCGTCAGTGTCATAATAATGCTGTACCTAATTTTGTGTGTTTAAATAATTTATTTATTGTTTACAACACAGATTTATAAATTAAGACGGATGGAGCATGCCGAACACGCGAGTGACGCTACCAAAGCGAATACAAATTCAAAAGCGCGCTCAAGTGCTTGACGTAGCGTTGTACTCTAAACGTCTAGATTGTGTTCGCTTTTGAATTTTTATTCGCTTTGGTGGCGTCACTCGCGTGATCGGCATACTCCATCTATCTTTATTTATAAATCTGTGGTTTACAACTAGAAAATTTCAGAAAACAGCATTTGAATGAATGTGGGTTATTTAATCACTATATTCGCTATTATTATATTCACAATAACTTCTACATTTCATCATTTACTATTGGTCTAGTTTAAGATAATACAAGTTTAATAAAACAAATGTTACTTCACCGGGATAAAGTCAGGTTTGTCGAATTTAGAGCATAAGCGTCAGGGATTTTTTTTTAGACAAATACTACTTAAAGATTATTTTCACTTTAGCTTCCTTCAGACAGGTCCCGTTAAATTGCACAGTCCGTACATATTTGAAATGTTAAAAACATTTTTTTAGCTTCGATCAGAAGTATCGCTGGTAGCCAAAACAGAGCTGGAAACAAATCAAGAAACAATACCTCAGGATGTTCTTCAAATTAAAATATTAAATCTAAATGTACCTGACGAGGATTCAAGGCATTATTATATAAAAGCTTCATTCTTTAATGAACTATTGATTTCTAATACAATAACAAGCACAAACAAGAAACTTAAACTTGTAGTGGAAAAGGAAATTCTGAAAGGAGAGTTAAATTATGATCCTTCAGATTACAAAAAAATGGGCTTATTTGTAGATTCTCCTCTTACTGGTAAATCAATAAAATTACAATATAATTTAATTAAGTTTGGTTATAAAAGACGGGCAAAACATTTATCAAGTACTGTTAGCCAGACCAATTTTCGATATTCACATATTCCGACACCAAAAATACAGAAATTGCAGCATATAAACCTAACTCTTTTAATAATTCAGGGGCAAAATATTTAATCTCTTCTTCATCGATTTGGGAAGTTGTGATATTATTCTTATATGATAAATAAAATGTTACGATTGAATCTATAAAGACAACTCTTAAAATCTACAGAAACGAAATACTTTCTTCGTTTATATAATTTTCTTGTACATTTGCGTTTAACACATTAAGTTCGAACAGATGAGCAATTCCCGATGAATGATCACCATATTCTTAAATTATCCACGTCCGATAGGGAGATGGGGGTGGGTCTTGCCTCCCTAAAAAAATCTTAAATTATCGTTACCTAATCGTAAAACTGATCGATTTTACAGTGTCGATTAAGCCCGTCAAAACTCGAAGTTTCGAGAAGAAAAACGTCGGTAACTTTCCTCATAACGATGAATCCTTTTGTTGCAACATCGACATTCAACCTGTTTTCACAAGTAAGGAAATGTCTTATAAATTTGGTTATCGTATATATTTGAAATTTTTAAATTTCGCAGCCACATTATTAGAAAGTAAATTAAAATATGAATTAAGGCAATTAAAGAGAGCATTTTTTTTTATAAAACGTTTTATTATATTGCAGTTTCATTCAAACTATAAACTATACTTTTAGATACAGATAATTTGAAGATTGAAAAGCGCATGCAACCAACAATACAGTCTGTTTTACACGCAAAAAGTTGGAAAAACTTACCCCTTATCACTATTGAGATAAAAGTGCTGAAGAACGAGGAAAATTGTCGGCCCCGTGAGATTTTAAGAGATGCTAATTTAATAAAATTGACGCTAGTGGGATGTTACAACATGAAGATGCCATTTGACGTGGCCTCTACTTACATTTGCGCAACTAAATTACCCATCTGTAATGAAAAGGTTTATAATCTATATTCTATACTGGCAGCGCCCCGCGGTTTCACCGAGTGCGGGTATAAATTAGCCCATGTCACTCAGAAAAAACGTAGCCTTCTATTTGTAAAAGAATTTTAAAAGTCTGTTCACTAGATCCAGAGACTATCCTCTACAACCTCACAGACTTTTCTCTTTATAATATTAGTAAGTACATAATAAAAATTAAGAGTTTGCTTGGACGCGCTGAAAATACCAGCTAAATATGAAATAATATGTTTTTTGTCTTCTGGTAAAAACGAAGAAGAATGTCTGAATCTTTTCTATGGCTTTATTAATTTTAAAGGTGGACAACACGCAACAGGGTGAATCATATTATAATATTATCTATGTTATATTTCATCATCATCATGTTATTTTTTTTTTTATCTTATTTATTTTATGAACCATATCATCATGTGTTTAATATGCCCAAATACCTTGTGACCCAGCGACATAGACTGAGAATCAGAAGTCCACAAAACATTGTTAGTATTTTTACCAACTATTGAACAGCTTAGTAGTTAGCTAATAGCTATTATTACCCTAAACTGAAACATATTTTATCGTTCTAATACGTAAAATTAACAATAATCGTATTTGATTTGCAAGGACAGCCGTATTTATGTGTTTAACAATGCTTCGAAAGTTTCTAAGAGATTTGATAATACTTCCTTTTACCCGCATTGGGAAAGTCTGCGCGCTGATGAAGGTAGTTTTGCCAAATGTGATGAAAAATTCAGCTGTAAATTAGAAGAAATGTATAATGAAGAAAACATCGATTTGGATTATTATATCAATAAATTACCAGATCGTAAGTATTAAAACATTAAAAAATTATGTCACAAAATTTAATAAAAGATTTGAGCTATATTAAATTAGATTAATAAAATGATAATAATGAAACGTCCATACCACTTCTATTTATTATAATAAAAGAAAAGGATTTATGTTAGCAAAGCTATTGAACATTATTGTGATTTCCTCAATATTTGGTTAAGACCCTACAAACTAATTGCCAGAAAAACGTGTCTAAAAGCTAACTTTCCAATGTATAACTTCTTTCTTTAGTAAATACAATGTCAAATTATTTTCCTAATTTAATTCTTACGGTTGAAAATTCTCGAACGTATCCGTTTTTTCGTGTGCTAATCATCATCAGCCTTTATCCGTCCGTCTACTGCTGAACATAACGGCATCATTAATATTTATTGTTATATTCAACTGGTACTAATGACTGAATTTTATGAAATTATGGCATAGACAGTTTAACTCAACTTTGCACCCAGCGCTGTGCAAGTCTCATAATGTGTAAAGTCTTCAAGTACGATAATTTCATCTTTAGATTCTGCTATATGGGCTTCTTTTCACCGAACACTTATAGTGAAAGACATGAGCGATTGGTTTTCTGATCAACTGCAACGGTACAAATGGCCTCTGGAAATACATGTGTATCGAGAAACGGATACTTTTAGCTTTATGGCTTGCCTTGACTTCTCAAAACTCCTTTATCCCGGAGGTACGTAAAAATTGTGTCTTCTACCATATAAGAGTATAATAATATAAAGGCGTTGGCCAAATGCGGGTTGGTGAACTTCACAAACCTTTAAAGACTTTTAATCTCTTCAGGCATGCAGGTTTCCTTACGATTTTTTTCTTCTCCGACTCTACCTATATGGTACAATGTAATCCTATAATTGTTAAATTTACATTGAATAGTGAAAATTGTTTTTTTTAAAACTGTGTTTTTTTAGAAAATGCTGTCCAGTTAGTAATTCCATTACAATGGATGAATGCAGAAATAATGATGGAAAAATGTGGTTGTGAATCTCTATTAGCGCCCAATGAAAAAGCTTCTGGCATCGGAACCGTTCAAAAATCGAGCAAGTACGACTATTTTCCTATTTTCAAATATTCAATGAGTGTGCAAAACAATCCTGGATTTTTATACTGGCCATAGCGTTCCGTGCTTGAATTAAAAAATAAATAACTCTTAAAGTCTATACCGTTTTCCATTAAACTTTCATTCCTAACAATTCATTCTTACGAGGGCACAGCTTAGCTCTTTACATACACTATAAATTGTTACATTTTAGAGCAACAACAGAATCGGTCCACACTAGCACTAACACAGCGGCGACGTTTGCAGCGCCGACCGGGAGAGACGACAACGAAGCCTTTGTCCTGGTGGAAGTGAAACTGACGAGGCCTCTAAAGAAACCTTGTATACCCCCTCATATATCAACGTAAAATATATTTTGATTAATATATTTTTTTATCAATTAAGCAGCCTGTAAAATTTTATTGTATTTTATCGGTAAAATATAATACTCTAATGTATGGGATATGTAAAAATCTACAAAAAAAACAATTTAATTCATCTAAAATAAGACCTGTTTCAATTTATCTTTTTCTATTTCAGATATAACATTGACATGAAAAGTCAGAATGAAACTTGATCCTATAATTATTAATACAAAAAGATTTTCTTTTGCAAGTTTTCATTAGTATTTATATATCATAAGTTGTAAAAAAAGTCATTATTTCTAGACGGGACTTAAAAGAAATGTTACTGAGAATGGAACTTCCGGAGCGTAAGCGTGATTGTCCTGGCCGAAGTCATAAGAATGAGCATTGGCAAGAAACTGTCCTTAACGCGGCTGCCTTATTACGTACACTTCCATATAATGGTGAGTGTTTTAATGTCTACAATATTGTAGCTACTCGCGAAGCTTTCAGAATGATATATTAATTCGTGACTACAAAAGATCTATTAAAAGCTTAAAAAATTGCCAGTGGCCTATCTTACTTTATAAGGAAACATTTAAAGATCAAACAGTAGGGAAATAAACTAGCAATTTTTAACCAATTATGTTACTTTTACCCAGGACTAACAGATATATGCGCCTTAACTCGGCAACTGAGTGTGACCAAAACTCGGGTAGAATTAGAAACGTCCTTTTGGCAAGAAGCTGCGCATTACGTGAATAACAACTTTGTAATAAAAGACTTCTTGAAATCTGATGAAATGTTTGAGGTTCGTACTAAAATAATTATTATATTTGTGAAGTTAATATATAATGGCTTATCTTAAATTAATGCTAGACTTTTTTTGCTTATGCTTTAAGGAATTGGTTATGATGACACACGCCTGTCTGATGCGATCAGCTACAGAAACCCTATTAGGTTCAGCGGATACTTACGATTCAAGAAGTAACACACTCCGTGCGGCAAGACAAGCAAGACAGTTACAAGATACACCGCATGCCATCCAGCTTTTTTTACAAGTATTTGACGCTTTCAAATGCAATATCATTTGATTATATATTCTTCTTGATGAATGAATGAATTGTACATAATTTTATTGATTCTAGGCGATATTGCTAAAGAAGCGTGACTCTGACACCTGGCGTGAATTGTCGAGCTGTTTTAAAGACGTGGACAAAGATTTGGCGAATGTGTGCATCAATAGGGCTATCAATCTAAACCCTCGTCATCCTTTGAGGTAAAACAACTTTATGATGACATGAATTTTGCACATGATATGATATGTAAAATCAAGTCATGTATGTATTATTCCTAGTGTATGTACAAGCATTAAACAAAAATTTTCTTTATATTTTTTTATTAATGCTTTTAAAGTGCACATACACTTCGGCTATGACACACCACAACTTAATATACTAATTGTAAATTATTGAACTATGATATTATATAATTGACCATCTCTACAACAACATATACAATTTCGGAAGACGAATAGAGGACGAAAAGTCCTAAGTTATCCAAGTAAAGTGCAACCTCATCTTGATTTTTTGCTTTTATTTTAGCCTCATATCAAAGGCATGTTTGGTGATGGACGATGATCCTGAGGACGCAGAACAATTTTTTATAGCATCACTCGCCTTGTACCCATTTTGGGTTCCACTTTGGGTTGCGGCCAGTGCGTATTACTTTCACAGGGAGTTATATGAAACTTCGAAACAAATAATGGACTACATTAAAGGGTAATAAGCATTGATTTGTACTTTTCGTGTAACAATTCAACTATTTCATTTAGACTATCAACTATACTATTTTAACACGGAAAGCAAAAGAAAGTTGCTGTATCTAAAAATTGCCATACTAATTTAGATTATATTTTACTGTTTGTATTTAACTTTATTACCAATACTTACGAAACATGTTTCGAAAATAAACGTCTTCATTTGTGAGCATAATTTTAAAATAATTGCTATTATAGTTCAAATAATCCCGCATTTAATCATATGACTTGTGTCACATATGTTATTATGGGTAATAGGGTGATGGCTGAAGGTATGTCAGAGCCGATGAAGTTTCCGAGAACGTGGAATTATGAACTGGGTGATTGGTGGGATCAGACTCCTCTTTTGCCTGGCACTAGTCTTTATTATGACGCAGCTGATCTCTTACTGAGAGTCCGCGGTATATCTGTAAGTTATCCTAATTCTATTTACGAATATTTAAGTAAAACCTAAATGTATTTATTCACTTTTTTACACATATCCATCAATCCTCGAGAACGTATTAATCGTATTTTATACAATTTTAGCTAGCTGAAGTGTGTTTAGCTAAATCTCTATCCAAGGTCGGAGAGACACCGATGTATTATCATCTGCTAGCGCTGTGCTGCCGTTTGAGAGGGGATGTCGAGGGCGCCTTATGTCACTTGCAGAAAGCAAACAAAACATTTCCGCAGGTTTGTATTCATAGCAAGATCAATTACTGTTACGCACCGACAGCATATTGCAACGTAATATACCAAGTTATAGTTTTGAGCTTATTGCAAATGCGATAGGAAATTCTGATGATATCTATTCTAAAACTCTCATGCTACTAGAAACAATAGAATGTATCAACAATGTAAAGTAATGTATCAACCCATGTCCCCCACAGCTATCTCCTCCTCGAAATCCGGTGAGAAGTGTATTATGCCATAATACACCGATGCGCTCGCCCAATGCGGGTTAGTGAAGTTCACACACCTTCAAAGTCTTTTAGTCTCAGGCATGCAGGTTTCCTCACGATGTTTTCCTTCACCGGTGAGCGAGCGATGGCCACTTTTAGCAGGACTTGAAGCAGGACCTCTTTTATTTAAGAGGCCGAGCTCATACCCACTGGACTATCGTCGCTTATTTTATTATAAGGTTTCATCAAAAATCATTTATTCCATCTATCTATTCAAATCTATTACAAACTTTCACGCTTATAATATTAGTAGGATATTAGTAGGCTTACTAGGCTAGTAGCAGAAAGCCGACAGGTTGGTAGGATTTTGAAAATATAGAGGTAATGTTTCTGTTCATGTCTCCATGAGTTCATGGAGTTCACACTCATTTAAAATCACGTCACAGAAATGTCTTATTTTTGCAGATTAATTATTTGAAAAGCTTAGAAGCAGAATGCCACTACAAAAAGGGTAACTGGTCGGATGCAAAAGAATGTTTTGAAAAAAGTGTTTATTGCAGTGGACCATACATGTATGTCATTTAGTTTTCCTTTATCTGCAGGTATTTTATAATGCAGACTTGCACATTTGACATTAAACATCAACATTAAACTGGCTCCCGGGGCTATCCCCAGGGAGCCAGTAACAGGTCTTCATGACCAAGTTCCTCTCAAGCGATACTTAGTGAAATGCATCAGTACATAGTATCATAAAGCCTCGTGAACGTCAGCTGGCGTGCGGTTGGGAGGATGAGCGGTGGGAGCCCCCCACGCATAAAGAAAAAAAATTTAGTCTTTCCTCTCATGTGCTCATCTGCTTACATAATAATATGCTTACATATTATATTAAGCTATCATCCAGATAAACCACTCCACTGAAAGTAAAAAAAAAAATCACGTTCGAGTCACCAGCTAACGTACAATGTACCATGTCATAACCAGCTGATTATTTTTTTTTCGTTGAGATATTGGGTTAACTACAATTTATCAAATATTTGAGCTGAGAGGAAGTGACTGAATTTTTTTTTCCTCATGCGTGGCGGGCTCCCACCGCTCATCTCCCCAGGCCCCAACCGAGAGCCAGCTGACGTTCACGAGGCTTTATGATACTGTTCTCTGATACGTCTTACGAATTACCTCTTGGGAGGAATTAACCAAATTTTCACCTGGCTCCCGGACCAATATATATTTTAAGATTTGTATTAACATTATTAAATTAAATGTTTTCTTTTACTCGCATAAAGTTCAAAGTTGAATGTTGCTGAATATGTTTGTCCCTTGATCGATGAATTTTGGCTCTTCACGTATTATAGATAGATGCGTTAAAAACAGCATTTTGCGGTGGACTGATTTGCTTTATATTAGGATTAAGTTGGATTGTATTGTCTGTATTATAGCTATAATACATTTAATTGTAATTATAATTTATATTGTAATAATTTTAATTTTCTTCAACCTAGGACCCTATTGTCTTTATCTCCGTCGCTGACCAAATACAATCATGAACGAACAAGTACCGTTCTCAAAGATTTACTTCGTCGTCAACCAAGTGCATATGCTTGGATGAGCTTTGCAGAATTCTGGCTAGGGGTAAGCTTTTCTAAAACTTCTAAAGCTCGTAAGCCTTTTTAGTGTTTCATGAATTTTCTTCAATACCTTGCTAATTTTTACATGAAATAATTTTTGTAACAAAATATGGTTCTCAACTGAAAACCAAATCATGAATTCTAGCCAAGTGATATATCCATGAAAACAATCATTACAAAACGTGTCAAACGACAATTTGTTATTTGCATCTATGTGACATTTTTCTCCAATCAAGTTTTGTTTTACTCAGAAAGTCTCTTCTGTGGGTGAAAGTGGCGACAGTGGTACATTAGAAGAGCAAAATTTAGCCACAAGTAATGCAATAGCCTGTGCAGAACAGGCTCTCAGATTTGACAGATGTTGTGGATACGCTTGGGCGATTCTAGCGAAATTAGTAAGGCCTAGTGCAAGACGGCTGTATTGTCAGAAAATGACTAGCTTGGTAATTTTATTTTTATACAAAAAAAAACAAATTAGATGTAATTTTTGTTAATTCTCTTTAGGCTGGACTGAGTCAGTCACAAATAGGAACTTTCATCAAACATTTAGATACCAATTTTAGTTTGATTGCATGTGATTTGTAGACTAGTACTTCTACCCTTAGATCAATATGTCTAGATAGTGTCGCGCGGAAAACACGTCCAAAAAAATAGCGTCCAACTGTTAGCCTCTAAATGCTTTATAGTCATAGAATACGCATGAATTTTTATGCATTATTGTTTTTATTTATAATGAAGGTTTATGTTGAAGTGTAACGAGATTAAAAAGGATGATTATGGGAGAACTGTAGTAGCTGGTATCACTATTCACGAACACATCTTTGAAAATGTTGGCCTGTTTTTTTATTTTGATTGAAGGGCGACACTCTATCTAGACATATTAATGATCTAAGCTTCTACCTTATATTATTATTTGGGATGCCATTTTCACATTTTTATATCACACTAGCTGTCCCAAAAGACTTCGTTCTGCCAATATTAAAATTGCAATTATAAAATAGGGGTTGATCATAGAAGGGTGAAAATTGAGGATTGTATGTATTATTGTATGTTGTATCATAAAAAAATAGAAATTAAAAATTTTGTCTAAAAAATAAAAAATAAAATTTAGGGGTGGGCTACCCCTAACATTTAGGGGGATGAAAAATAGATGTTGGCCGATTCTCATAGATACCGGATAAGCACAAAAAATTTCATCAAAATCGGTCAAGCCGTTTCGGAGGAGTATGGCAACGAAAATTGTGACACGAGAATTTTATATATTAGATTATTTTGTTTGTAATAAAATTTTAACGAAATCGAACTTATCGTCAACTATTCATCTTAATTATTTTAAAATGAGTTATTGTTCACACATCATACAAATTACTTTTTCACCTCAGCAGCTCAAACATACCGCTTTTGCTGCGAGTCAACCAAAGAGTATGTAAAACCACAAACTATATAGAGAATCAGACGGACCACTCACGTACTACCGGTCACGGACATAAGCCTGACAAGCAAAATTGAGTTTGAAGTTTAGTTTTTTTCTTCGTTTCTATTGGAAAAGACTAAGATCAAAAGCCGTGCAGCTTGTTTTTTTTTACCTTGCTCTTTTATATTAATTATATTTTTTATATTTACGCAAAAAAAAAAACAAATTTTTTAAAGAACTTGTTTACTTTTATTTAAAGAAAAATATTTTACATTTGTGTAACGTTGTTGTTTTTCTTTGTTCTTTATAGTTTCTTCGTCGTACATGCCTATTGATCTTTCTTTGTGGCTGCTAACCATCTGAAACAGAAATAAGAAATATTAAATCAATTTATAATCTACATGTAGAAATTACTGAAAGTTTATCATAAATATTGGATACCATATCAGAATATCATATTTGTATAAATAATATTCTAGTACTGTTAGTGGACTACACCATGTATTAGAACAATCTCATTTACTTATAAAGATTAAATTCAGTGAAATCTGAAACCTTTATAATGAAGCATTGACATAAGATAAAGTTAATTTTTAAATGAAAAACCAAAAACCGACTTCAAAATTATATCTTTAAATTATGTACAACCAAAAAACGACGCCGAAGACTCGATAAACATGTAAATATTGTCTTAATCATAAGTTTGATAGGAATGTAAATATTAACTCGATTATTTACTTAGAAACATAAGATTTACTTTTCATATATCAGTCATTCCTATAAGAATTATAACTTAATTTCATATTAGAATATATTAGATTCATATTAGATTTATGCATTTTACTTAGAATATAATATCGCCATATAAGAATCTTATAAAGTCAGTTAGAATCAAATAGATTCATATAAAAGCCTTTAAAACTAATAAGAAAGTCAAATTATGTAAGTTTTTACTAAAGGCCGAAAAGTAGTCTCGCCCCGATTCGGTTGTACGCCAACCGAGGTTACCACATAGCTTGTTGTCCCGCTCCTTTTTCATATATGTAAAAGAGATGCAATTAAGTATGGAAAACTTAAATATTTAATTTAACCATGTTAATGATTGTTTGTTTTGTTAATATTTGTTAATAATAATTAATATGTGTTATTTAGTTACTTCATTGTTTAAAGTTTCATATTTAATAGAAAGTTTATGATATTGTTAATTAATTCTATAAGAAAACTTGATGTAAATAAACTGTATTGTTAGATAAGATAGGCTATATTGTAAGAGCGAAAGGCAAATAGTTAGGTTCTTATTGGTAAATTGTATAACTATTCTGATTGGCTAACCAATAAGAATGTAGATTACTCTTACGCAGGATTAGTATAAATATTGGGTCGATTTTAGGGATCGACATTCAGTATTCGGCAAGTATAGTATAGAAGATCACTAAGAAGAAAATAAAGGACGAAATTCTGAAGGACTAATTCTTGTTTCAATTCATCACTCATCCTGTTTCAATTCTCCAATCCAGCAACAAGTGTGCCATAGCGCACAGTTATTTTGGGAGTCGATGCCAGCCAAGAAGGACAGTTTAATCACAATTCAGGGCATTTGAATACACAATATTATAACTCTCACATCTATACTAATAATATAATATTATAAAGAGGAAAGATTGTACAATTTATATAAATAGAAATACAAAGTAAAAGAAATAAAACCTTCCTCAGATTAATGATATCTTTGGGCGTTTCTGTGAACAAAAATCTCGAATAACAATAGAAGTAAATATAGCAGCAATTACTTCTTAGAAAATTGTCACCCCGGAAAAAGCCGAACGCAACCGAAGAAGCTTGTTGAAGATGATTTCGACTAATGCTATAACAAAATAATAAAGAAAAATGATTTATTTTACTAAAACCTGGTAAGGTTTTTATTTTGCTGCTATAATTATTTTCATCATCAGCCTTTACCCATCCACTAAGTACTGAACATAGGCCCTATAATTAATATAATTTTTATTTTGTACTAGCCTTAGTGGAAAATGATTACTCTAGAAACTGGCATCATTGAATTATGAGTTGGTATCGTTAAGTTTAGACTCTAGTTATGTCACAATAACTGTTTTTTCATTTTAAAAAATATATTCAAATGGCACAGCAATAATAGCTCCTTTATTTATACTTTGGTATTAATTCTTATCAAAATAAATTAACTTCATATTCAAGGTTCAATACTATTATTTTATAACTTTTTAAATTATTCAATAGGGATGTTGACACATGTTACAAATTCATGTAAAGTTATGTTTTACAGCGACGATGGTCCAGTGGTGGATGGACTCGGCCTCTAATGCGAGAGGTCCGGGTTCGATCCTGACCCCCCCGTGTGTGCCTTGAAATGGGTTTTTATAATTTCTAAGAGCACCCAAACACGAGACCATCGCTCGCTCACCGGTGAAGGAGAACATCGTGAGGAAACCTGCATGCCTGATGAGATTGAAAGTCTTTGAAGGTATGTGAAGTTCACCAACTCGCACTGGGCCAGCGCGGTGAACTATTGGCCCATTACCCTCCTCGCCTGATTTCGAGGAGGAGACCCGTGCCCAGCAGTGGGACATAAAGGGTTGATACTTACTTTTACTATGTTTTACATATTAAATACAGTATTTGAAAACCCAAAATAACATTTTAAAAGTCTACTTATTTCTCTTAAAATTTAGAAAATTAATTTAAAATGCGTTATTTATCTTGTATTATCACGTGACTGCAAACGCGTATAAGGCGATGACGTCACTGAACATTGAGTTAAGTACAAACTGTCATAACTCACCTAACATAGCGCGAGCTCTGAATGCGGTGTGTAACGTAATGACGCTTGGAGCGTTTTAACGGCAATTTTAAAAACTATTTTTCTTTATTTAATTTTTTTTTAAATTGGACATATTTCTTTACAAAAGTCTTTTTTTCGTGTTCGTCTATAGTATATCTATCAAATAAAATCAATTTAAAAAATTAGTCAACATCCCTATTCAGACATTCCGTTCGAAAGATATCACGAGTGTAAAATAAAATAAAAAATGTATTTTTTTTTTAAATGTCGCGTGGTCAGCTCTGCGCACAGCACTTACGGGGTACGGGAGGCGAGGTCAAGGGTTATAAAGGGTATTATTATGCTTTAAATTTGTTTAGCAAATTATTAAACTCAAAATAAGGAAGCCAAATAAAATTTTGTCCCATACAAATTGTAAATTTTTGTAACATTTTCATAAATTTTCTATCTCGTTTTCTGCTCCGTTTTCACTTTTTGTTCTTAAATATGATCGTCCCTAGTGGTTGCCACTGGTTTCGTCAAGAAACCTCACACAAAACTTGTTCATATATTTTTTCAATATACTAATCATTACATAGTATAAAACAAAGTTGCTTTCTCTGTATAGGATATCCCTTTGTATGAAATTTTTAAAACTACGCAACGGATTTTGATGCGGTTGTTTTGAAAAGATAAAGTGATTGAGTAGAAAGGTTAGGTTTTATAATATGGACTAAAGAAGTCTCCAAATAATTGGAATGACAGATTTAATAATTTTATGATCGAACAGGGTTTTGAAAGTAGTGAGGCAGATTATTGTCTTTATTATAAAAGAAATTTAAAGTTTGATTTATTATTTTTATGCATATCATATATAAATAAATTCAGAACAACATAGAAAACTTAAAACACATAAATTTAAGGTATCATTTTCTAAAAGATAAGGTGAAAAAAACAAATAGCAGTCTTACCAACAAACAGCTTGCAGATATGTTTACCAAGTGTTTGAATAGAGAAAAATTTAAGAAGATTTGTATTGATTTGAATTTTTTGATAGAATAAGGTTAAAATTAATAGGCAATTAAAGAATATTTTTATAGGTATTTTTAAATAGAAGTATCACTACATATTATAAAACAAAGTCGCTTTTTCTGTCCCTATATTCCCTATATCCCTTTGTACGCTTAAATCTTTAAAACTACGCAACTGATTTTGATGCGGTTTTTTTAAATAGATAGAACAATTCAGGAGGAAGGTTTATGTATATAATTTATTAGGTTTGTGTATATAATTTATTAGGTTTTTATACATTGGCTAAGATATAACAATAATTGTTAATTAGCTTAAGCACTTCATAAAGACTATTTTTCCCTTTTACATCATGCAAATTAAATGAATACTTTAGGAGATATGGCGAAATCAAAATAATAGGCAAGAAAATAAATCGGTTGTCTGGTGTCTAAGGCCGTAGTGTATCAACTCTGTATGGTGGAATATAATATAATAGTATCCTAAATATGCCTACAGAAATTCTGCGAAAGGATATGTCTTTATGTTCAAGATAACATACATATCCATTTTGATACAAAAACTAAGTAATTATTAAAATAGAAAATAATCATCATCAGACATGATAAATCCGTAAATCTTAGTTCACGCGGGCGAAGCTGCGGGTAACAGCTAGTTTATAATAGAGTAATTAAGTTGATGAGTACATTGCCTGTTTTTTTTGAGGAAGGGTGTTAGATATATAACAATAAAAACATTGTTTATCTCTGCCCATGCACTCTAACTTTTATTTGTAAATGGCATCATTCATCACATTTGAATAATTGTCATCTATGGCGACTTAAAATTGTCTATTTATTGTTGCATAGAGCATAATAATATCTGCTTTCAATAAAGTACTTATTAACCGACTTCAAAAAAAGAAGGAGGTTATCAATTCGTCTGTATTTTTTTTGTATGTTTGTTACACGATTACTCCGCTGTTTGAGAATGGATTTGTGATTCTTGTTTTGTTTGAAAGCTTATGTTTCCGAATTGGTCCCATATGAATGAAGGGCATCAATGTTTTGGCTGGCACCGACTCCAAAAATACCCAATTTTAAATAGTATACTTCTACTTCACTCACAAGTATTTCAATATTATTTTAATTTTTTTAGTTGTACATACATAAATTAAGGTATAGTTTTGAAGTCAGTTTTTAGGGTTTCTTAATTGTGCACACATTAATAAAATATAAGAAATGAATAACAGAAGCAATCCTACAGAGTTTCTTGCTAGATTCTTCTCTGAGGAAAACTGCTACTTTGCGAATCTAGCATTAGCTTATAAAATAAATATTGACATGTTTCAAGTGTAATTTGCCTATGAAATAAATATTATTTGATTGAGAACAAAATAAACATGCAAACACAAAGACGACTTTATCGCTGACAAGCGATTTCTTCCAAGTAACCTTACGGTAATGGAAATAATTCTATAAAATATATAAGGCAAGTGCAACCATACTTAGAGTAATAAATTAATATCACTTAACAAAAATATTATATGAATAATGAAAAATACATATGATATAATACATATTATAAGCATATACTGACATATGAAATATACTTATATCTACATACACAAACATACTTAAATAACAACAATAAATACCAAATATACATAGGTCTAAATATGAATCATAAAACATACATATGTTCTAGTACTAAAATACATATTTAATATAGAAGTTCCTAAAATAAACAGACAAATTAAGAGATATTTAAGTAATTTATATACGCAGATATTAAAGTAAATTTTGCTTTATTTAGTAATTTAGCTAATAATAATACCTTCAGGTTAATTTTTCTGTTAAATTTACATTGGGGGCCATATACTTACTATAACTACATATTTAAATTTATAAAATAGCATTTTGTACAGAGAAAATAAATTATTTTGATTCATTTAATATCCATTAATAACTTACCAATAGGAATGATGCACTCAATGGTTTTTTCTTTGAGCATCTTTAATGTATCTGTTGTAGCATTAGAGATTCTATATTTTAGGCAGGGCATCAGGACTCAGGTGGTTGTAACATTCAACAAAATCTTTCTCCATTGTGTTAGCAGCAATAGTAGTCACCACCTGTTACAACAAAGCTAGTTTCATACCTCGTTTCACCAACTAATAAATAAGCAATCAAATAGATTCAAATAGTTATATACAAATTTTTCTAAATTCTAACCTTAACTAAAATAAATTTTGCTATATAGATATTTTCATAAGCATTCTTCTAAATTAAAGAAAACAATGTTGTGTGAATATATAAAAGGCATAGTTAAAATAATTGTAACTAGTACCACTACAATAATTTATTATTTTACCTATAGGATCCAACAATTTGCAATAATTATGCTTATTATGTATACATTATCTTATATTCTCATTATACAGAATCTTTGCCACTGATGAGATGTCATGAGTGGCAAAGATTCTGTAACATGAAAATATATTTTTGGTTATATAAATAATATTATGTATTGAGGAGTTTATGGATTATCGGTATAAAGTTATAGGTTTGACAACGAAGGCAAATTCATATTCACTCACCAGAATCTGTTGGAATTCCGGTATTTGATTGCAGGAACACAGCGGCAAAACCAGAACTTATAATACGTGACTTTCCTATCCCGAAACGTGCCTCAAAGTTAAATTTTTATTACTCAGCACATCTGATAATTTCAGATTAGACATATTAATATGTAGTATAGCCATTTTCGAAATCTTTTTTCACAATTCAACAAACAATTCCCTCGCTTACTTAGACAACCTGGTATGCAGTATTTACTATATATACATCTCGAACAGCACAACTCGTTTTTTAGTTATTTTACTGATATGTGGAACGAAAGTGTTTGGAAATTACTTTCACATGTAGGCACTCCGTCAACACAAAAAATAATATTAAACTTAATGAATTCTCTTGGAAATATTTAACACAAATGTCAAATATGGCGGCTATTTTTATGATTTACTTTTTGAAATTTAGTTCCGTAAATGAAATGTATGGAATCTACAGATGGCGCTTCAATCTTGCAATTTTCTTTTTTTTTAGCGCTATGTCCAGTAATATTGTTAGGCAGTTTGTACCCCGTGTGTAAAACTAACGTTAAGAGACGGGACTGCCATACAAAAAAAACGATGTATGAACGTGCACTCTAAACCAATACCAACCTAACAGACAGAACCATGGCGCCTGGCGGTACATACTGCCAACATAATGTCATAACTAGTTAGTATTGGGCTAGGACTAGTGAAAATTTATCAATATCGACTTTTTAAAGACTCGTTATAGTGCGAATTTTATTTTAAAAACATAAACAAATGAAGGGTAAATGATACACAGATTGTTTTAATAAATCTTTAATTAACGAATTAACGGAAAAGAAACTTCAAATTCTCACAAAATCATTTATTTTCAAACACTATAATTTTTATTAAAAAAAAAATCTTAGAAATATTACTTCGCTTTTCTTTAGCAATATGTTTGTTTCTTAAATTTACGTATAAGTTTATAACAATTTTTACAAGTAAATATGCATTTTTGTCAATCAGGGTCCAGGTATTCTTTAAATTAACATATTTTGGGAATCTGAAATAAGATATCACTTTGACCCATTGTTTACACCTTTAAAGTGAATGATAAGTTGAATCTTAAAATTTAACTAAATGACTCAAACAGCATGTAATGCTTACGTTATAATATATTATAATAGAATAATTAGTCTGAGTTTATACATCGATGTCGATAAATTCTGATTGCTGGGTAAGCACTACAAGAATTTTAGAATTCACTAGAAGATATTTAAGTTGTTAAAATATATTAAACCTCTATATTTTCTACTAGAATTGACTTCCTTTATGGATTAAATAAGTAATTTAGCTTGCCGATCTTTATCTAATGGATATTTTACCATAAAAATACGTTTGTTACCAACCCGGCATGTTTTTATACCACAAATCTCACAAGCTACTTTTCTCATATTGTTTTACAGAAACACTATTTGAATCTCTGAGAATCACTCACAAAATGACTATAACTAATTAATATTACACTTTTATGTAATAAACACGTGAAAATGTAACTTTAAAAAACACAATATCTTTTATCTGCAATAACCGTCCATCTTATATCACTTTTTGACTTTTTCAATTTTACTGTCAAAAATCAAAATGGCGGTCGATATAATCCATCTATATGTAGAAGAGCCATCGGTAAATGTAGGTCCAAAGTTAATAATGTTCTTCTTAATTTTATCGGATTATAGCAGCCATTAAAAGGACGTCCGTTTCATACATCGTTTATTTTGTATAGGAGTTTCGCCAGCCTGCGAGTCAACAGTGAACAAAATGCGATTTTGATTCGAGCGTGAGACAAAGTAGCTTTTTAATTTTTCAATCTTCAGTGCCACGAATTGACATTGTTCAGCCATAAATTTGTAAAATTCGAGTTTTTACTGTGCTCTGTCTCATTCACCTCCATGCATGTGAAAGAGACAACACAAATAAAATAGCGAGTGAAAAACAAACCCCTTCGAAATTTGATTTTGGAATTCGACCTCAAAGAAAACACGTTCGGAAACGCGTAATACTAGGATATTATGAGTTTCCTTTTAGATTGAATGAAAAATAACTTTAAATATATTTATAATAAAGAAATTACGTTATTTTTTAATATTATTTTTTATGTTTAATTTATAATTGGATTTTAATAAAAAAGAGTCTGATTAATAGAATAAAATTGATATAAAACGAAAACATTTTTATTCAACAATGTTATAGTAGAAGAAGAAGAAAGAGAAATCTTAAAAATAAAGCTTTTATGTTATAAATTTATAAGTTATATTTGAAAAATAAACACCAGGGACGCGGTATTAAAATGCAATTTAAAAAATAGCGGGAATAAAAAAAAATAGCGTAATGTGTTAAACGTTATTTAAATCTATTGCTGTTCATTTCCATATCTCCTAAGTAATATGTGTTCTCACTGCTGAGGTGAAAAATTATGTGTGCAACATGAGAGCAAAGTTTTTTGCATCTCGTGCTGTTGAGTCCCTCACTACGCTAAGGTTCTAACTTTGATTCACGAGCGTAGCGAGTGAATCAATCATAGAATCCTTCGCTTGCTCGGGACTCAAAATCAGAACTCGAAACAAAAAATAACTTTGCTCTCTTGTTGCACAAATAACTATAACCCAACATTTAAAGTAGGTACACGACGGGCATGACTTTGTTTTTTTTTTCAGTGTGAATATAGATTTAATGAAGAAGAAATTGAAAATAGTTCAGACTCTGAGCAGTCACTTTGTCATCGCTTAGGTAGAACATTAAATGAATGTCGATGTGGTGTTCATGAAGAAAAACTGAACTAAACTCTTAATAATATATTGAAAATGTTATTTCATATTTTGTTTTAATATACATAATTTTTTCCCTATATATTGATAAGTATCTAATTTTTCACGTTTTTTTTTTCGGATGGAGCTATGCTAATGGCCCTAATGCTTCGTCGGTAGTGGGTTGGCTGTGATATAATGAGAATGGGGGGCTGCCCCCGCCAGCCGTGGAGTGTGACTTCCACGGCTTCATGGCGTCGGGTTTGTTCCTGTGGCGGCTCTCTGCCTCACCACCGTCGGATAAAGTTTTTACGTTTACCAGAACTGACACCTGACATCAGCAACTCCTTAACTACTGTATAAATATAAGACCGCGCCAGAACCGAAAGTCAAACTATGAAAAAAAAAAAATATCAGAACTTTTATGACTGTCTATGACTAAACGTAGTGAATAGGGTGTGTTCCGTTTTATACTGCGAGCACTGCCCAGTGCTCAGTACTGGAAGAAATTCGTTCCGTTTTATACTGACAGTATACTGTCACAGTGCTAGTGACGTCATGACTAGGGCGCCATTTTTCTACTGCAAGCACTGTCACCAATCACAACGAGAGAATTGTTCGGTAATGGCCGACAGTATTCAGTCGCAATATGACGTCACAATTTATGACGTCATAAAATCGACGCCATTTTTGTACTGTGAGCACTGTTTTTTCGAGGTAAGGTGCTCCAGTACTTTGTCTATGGAAGCACTTGCTTGCTTCAAGTACGACTTGTGAGGTCTGATAATGAATGAATGCGTACGATTGTTGAATGTTGTTTTCCCGATTTTTTATTTGTTATGTTGAGTTCGTTTTAAACATAAATGTGAATGGTATAATTGCTAAATACAAGGTTCAACAATATTAATATTACAATGAAACAGCTTTTAGGGATTTTATCGCGGTTTAATATTAACATTTTGTTAACATCTTTGATTTGTTTGTACTTATGTAGTTTCGATTATCGAAAAAAATGCGTATTTTTTTAGTAATAATTTGTTTGTGTATTTGGCGCGTATCGTATGTATGGTCAGTGAGTTTTGGAAAGTTAAAGTAGTTTATAGTAAAAGTTTATTAATAAGTATTCGATATTCAATATTATTCGATATTCATATTTCATGTTTACTTATTGTTATAACAACAATAAGTGGATATTTTTATAAGATAATTAAATGGATATCAGTGAGTGAACTCAGTACCTTTCTACCAGTAGAGGGGCTCGTTATATCATTCATTTCAATGTTTTAAATTTTAGAACATCAGCTCACCTTACCGTATAATATAAGAGCGACCCGCGACTTTGTTTGGGCAATATTTGGACAATTCACACAATATCTTTATAAATTATGAGAATGGTATACTTAATTGCTAAATACAAGGTTCAACAATATTAATATTTTGTTAACATCTTTGATTTGTTTGTATGTAGTGTCGAATATCGTAAAAATGCGTATTTTTTTTAGTAATAATCTGTTTGTGTATTTGGTGCGTATCGTATGTATGGTCAGTGAGTTTTGGAAAGTTAAAGTAGTTTATAGTAAAAGTTTATTAATAAGTATTCGATATTCAATATTATTCGATATTCATATTTCATGTTTACTTATTGTTGTTATTTAAATGGATATCAGTGAGTGAACTCATTGCTGGTGGAACTCAGTGGGGCTCGTTATATCATTCATTTCAATGTTTTAAATTTTAGAACATCAGCTTACCTTACCGTATAATATAAGAGCGACCCGCGACTTTGTTTGGGCAGTATTTGGACAATTCACACAATATCTTTATAAATTATAATTTACTCTGCCTATTTGTTATAAGGTGTTATTAAAATATACATAAGATATTGTAATGAAAAATTTCATTTACCAAATAACTTAATAAAATCAAAGTAGTTTTGTGTGAAAGAGTTACAAATTCCATACTTACGATCATAGAGTAGAATATATTATATACTTACGATCTTTCGCATGTTAACGTTAATAACGTTAGTAGGATTAAGGATATCTTCCATCTCATATCTCAGGTCATATTAGAAAATCGCATAGCAATAAGCATGCTGAGGCTTATGAATTCGCATACTAGTGAAATGAATGCGAAATAGCATTAATTCCCATTGTTACTAGGAATAAACCCACTTCATAGATTTTTTTCTAGTTTGTTTGTTGGTCGATGATTGATGAAAGAAAAATATTGTTGGTTACCTATCAACATTTATTTTCATTTTTTTTGTCTGAAGATTTTACTGAAACATGGCTCTAGTGGCACAATGGGGATTTCATTACATTGATATGTACATTTTTTTGCTTTCAAAATTTGAAAGCGTAACGAAACATTCTAAATCAATGCTGCAATGTATTGCTTTCGTGTTTACAATTTTAACTTGTTGGGTATTAATGTAAATGTAAAAGTTAAAGATGGTTGAATTCTTGAGGGACAAATCCTACGGTTTTCCGGCATTTTTCAAAATTAACTAAATATTGCTTACTTGGTAGCATGGTCTCTGGTCTTAGCCTGTTCCAATAGGAACGAAATTAAAAAGAGACGTCAGATGGCAGCTGTCACTCGTGCGTGTAGGATTCATCATCATCAGCCTTTATCAGTCCACTGTTGCACTTAGGCAAACCGCAATGAACACCAAGACGACCAATCCCTTGCTTCCGGGTTCGATCCGGACCTTCTTGTATCCTAAATACCCTAAACACAAGACTATCGCTCGCTTACTGATGAAGGAAAACATCTTGAGGAAACCTGCATGCCTGATGAGATTTAGTCTTTGAAGGTATGAAAAGTTCACCATTGGGCCAGTGCATCAGTGAACTATCAATGGCCCATTATCCTCCTCGCCTGATTTCGAAGATACCCGTGCCCAGTAGTGGGACTTGTAAGGGTTGATACTATACTTTTTTCACATATATCTTTATCACATAAGTACATAGAAATTACTGAAAATGTTGATGAGTTATATTTAAGAGTATTTTAGTCTAATTAATTATTTATTACATATTTTTATTTATAAATCATTTTTAATACACTTTTGTTATTTCTTTCTTTATTTACTACTCATTTCTAATATTGTCTTAAAAGTTAGGTGCAAAACAGGCAGTAAAAATTATTAAGGATATGTTGTTGTATTTTCTTTAAATAAAGTTTAATGTTTCTAGTATTTTATTATGTACGCCTTTTAAAATTATAGTATTCAAAACAAATCAAGGGTTTTTATATACTCATTTCTAGTCTTATAAGCTATATATTAGAGATTACACATTAACAGGTACTCAGTACCTAAACCTGATTACATACTGAAAATGTTTATTATTAACATTTAAGTTTTTTGCGAGGTCAGGGCTATATGGTAGATGATCCAGTAATTCCATGCCTAACACCAGCAAAAAGTTGATTTATTGTTAGCTTGACGATGATGTCGTGGTCAAGGGGGACACAATTGGAACATCGTTTCTTCTGATCTTTTTTAAGACAAGTAGCAAATAATTACATATTAGTGTACCACCCTGTAGTAACTGCCTTTAAATCATCTGAAATATTTTTTCCGTAATGCAATGTCCTTCCGAATAAAGAAGCCACCATCTTTTTTTCCCATGCTTTGACCTGTCTTCTCTTTTGTTGGCAATTTCTCACACAGCAGGAAGGAAACAGCCACTCAGGAGACTTAGTAACCTCCGTTAAATCTTTATACCACTTCACGGCACCAATAGACAGATAGATGAAATTTTTGAGCCTCTGCCAAATTATGAGGTATCCACCACAAAGCTTCCTCACCACTAAATGTTGATGGAGGGTTTTGTGCAATTACTCAAACCTATGCCTAAGTTTGTCAGAATCATGTAATAGGATACCCTTCTGTTAGTCTCTGTCATACACTCCATAACACTGATGTCATCTTCAGTCGTTGCTGTAGACGGTGTGCGTCACATAGATCATCAGTGAGGTTTGTGCTTTTCTTGTTGACTTAAATGACATAGAAAACTATGTCAATCATTTCAGAAACATTATCTGAAGTTATATACATGCTGATGCATGACACTTTATTTTAATTTACCATCACACCTAAAAAAAGAAATGACAAATGAATGAAATTTGATTTAAAATTCCTTTATAGTTGTGCCGGTCAAGTGATATAACACTTTTTTACTATAATGTTTACAAGTGGCCAGTCCTAAGAACTTTTAATGTCATCCTCTTATATTCCTATAAAATCTACAGTGAATTTTTATATAATCAAATTGTATGGTTCATCATCAGCCCTTATCCATTCACTGCTGAACATATAATATAGGTATATAACTATTCAAGTTGCTCATTTTAATTAAGAGTTGTTGATTAAGTTATGCATCATCATCCATCCACTGCTGAAAATAGGCCTCCATAACATAAATGTAATAATATAGACCTCCATAGCATAAATATGCATAATTTAGATTGACTAATGCTTTGAATTTGTCTTCAAACTTGTAAATTGTTAACATTTTTTTAAATATCCTCTTTTTTCCATCCCCACAAATTTCATGGCATTATTTCCATCAATGTTCACATCAAGTGCAAGAACATTATGATTCACGAGAATGGGGACTTCAATCATATCACTTCTGAAAATACAAATATTATGCAAATGCGACAGGCTAAAACATTTTATGGAATTAAGTCAGTGCTTTTGAATGGTAGTTTGTCCAATAAACTACAAAATCTACCTTTTAAAGAAGCATTAGCTTATTCTATAATTATATGCAAACTTGAATGTGCAATAATGTATTGTAAGCAATCTTGCCCCAAATTACTATTATTTTGGTAAGGTGTCATTCAATAAGGCTAGACACTGTAAGCTTTGTATTCTAATAAATGAGTGTAATCATGCATGGATAATTTTCAATTTGTGGCCACATACTAGAAATTACAAATTTTTTTGTGTAAATTTAATTTTTTTTACAAATTAACTACTTGTATCATTTTTTAAATACCTGAGTTTGAATGGAATGAAACCCATTACTATTATATAGCTGATATAGTGTTCTTTGAGTTGACTTAGTCTAATATGTTTTCCATCAACTGCTTCTAGAATACTGGAAACCCATACTTTCAATGTATATAATTTCATGTTCGGCTAGCTTCCTTGCACATAGGCCATTTTGTAGAGATACATGTAGATATTTATAAATTGATTTAACTACTTTTCACAGTTCTACATGCTGTTACTTTTACAACATCAAAGCAATCACATACTTATCTATAAACAAAATTGTCATACATTAAACTATGTCTATATTTCAATGATGTTTCAGGGTAGAGAGGTCAGTTGTGGCTATAGTCCAGATACTCATACGAAGCTATTTGTACAGTAATGTGCTATCTACCATATCAAACAGACTGCTTGTGTATGTTAGGTTCAAGTAAACTTATTAGGAATCGAAAAGTATCTAGCCACATACTATAGTCAATTAACAAATGGAAATGCAATGAACAATCCAGTTACGTCGACTTTTATTAAGAAAAATTAGATAAATAACTTAATGCCTTACGAATCTGACTTTTAAAGATATTTTTTTAATGACTGATATTCTAAAATTATTATATTTTGTTCAGCACGATTTCTAGTCTTCCTCATCATCATCGGAGTCCGAAAAATCTAATAAATATTGGACAGCACCAGTAATTGTTACGTTTTTCATTAGCTAAGGATATAAAAAATCAGTTATTTAGCTATTAAATCCGGTCTGTAAGTTATTATTATTTAGTACATTTAATTACTTGAAAACCAATATTTTCTTTTAAGATGAAGTATACCTATTTTTTATTAAGTAATTACTTCAACCGACAATAAATAAAAACAATACTTTCACAATTAAAACACAAACACGTGAAAACTGAAAATGTCAATGACGAATGTCATAAGTTCTTAGCTCATATGTGATGGTAGATGACAGTTTACAAATCCCAGTATACTGTACTGCGTTTCGATTTACAACACTAACCAGTATACATATTTATAAAGGAACGGCTTCGCTGACAGTTCGCAGTATACTGTAGTGACGTCACGGTTTACAGTGCTCCAGTGTAAAAAGGAACACGGCCTATATTCTCTTGGGTCTATGACTGTCAGGGTCTTTGGCACGTTGACAAACTAATATGATTGCTTAAATTAATAGACCTTAACTAATTGGCGCCAGCATTTTTCCATCAGTAACAGGGTACGTTAATTACTATTTTTCATATTTTTATGTAACCCTAACTTTTGCCCGCGGATTCACCCGGGTTGGAAAAAAATCCTTTTTTTATGTACCCTAAGTTATTGTACCTATAATAAGAACTACTGTACTTCTAGTACCTATAAGAATATGTGTACAAAGTTTCATGATGACCGGTTGAGTAGTTTTCGCGTAAAAGCGTAACAAACATCCCCAATTTCATATTAATGATAATATTAAGTAAGGATAAGTGAATATTTTAGATGCCAGGTGTTCCGTGGCGACTTAATAAATGTATTTAATTAAATATACTTACTATCAATAACAAAACATAGGAATCTCGTCATTTATTAAGAAAGGTGCATTTCTAACGGTGTACAGTGTCTATGCATTGATACGAAAACGAATAAAGAGGACGTAATTGCTAGTTTTCATCATAAAGTATTATCCTTGCATCTATCCATGCAATTTGGGCGGCGGTGGTGGAGGCATGTGTCGGTCGTAGGGCGGCGTAGGCACTGCATCCATGGGCGGAGGACTCGGTAACTCGGCGAGTTTCTGAGTTACCCAGAAAAGTATGTAAAGAAATATACCCATACCTGAAATCCTAAAAAATATAATATATTAAAAAAGATAAACTTTAAAAATAAATCGTAACTTTCATTTCCATATCAATAAACAAAATAGAAATATCTGTCTGTGATTAGAACACCCAGATTCAAATAAAATTCAATTAATATGATGTCTAATCATCATTGCCGTTGCTCGTGTGTCTGAAAGTCTGTCCCGAAATGATATCTTACCAACATTACTTCCAATAAACACCTGACAACTATTATTGTTAAAAAATTTAAATGGCACTGGTCTACATTAGTTTTGTTGTAGATATGAAAATGGTTTTGCGTCCATTTATGCCCACAATTCATGATACTATCAATGATTTTGTAAGATTTATAGCTCAGTTTTTTTTTAAATCCTTATTTTCATTTTACATTATAAAAATAAAAAAACGAGAAACGACATTACTATAGCAAATCATGAATATATGAGCACATTGAAAACTTTCGCGACTATATTCGTAATGTGGGCACTTGAAAACGTAAAAAATTGCGATGATATCCAGGGCAACAAAAAAAGGTTTCTTTTTGTATAGCTGTATAATTTTTAATTTAATTGTCATCAATCGGTTTTAATTAATGCATCCTCTTTTTAAAAATTGTACGTCCTCTTAAAAATAGATTGAATAAAGTTTATGGAGATACTTACATTCCCAACATAGTGTCCAATCAACCACTAACTACACCACCTCAAGACTTGTAATATCATTTTGCATGTTTATCGACATATCACAAACAAACAAACAATGTATAATCAAACATCAACATCCGTCATTCTTAATATCATATGAGGTACTGAAGGCTACAAAATGTAAGGTCTATATTTTAGGTTTATAGTTTCAGGCTTTAATGGCCCGAGTTACGAAATTCGAATACCAAACAGGGATTCAGCCATATATTTGTGAAAAATGTATTCAAACACGTTTACCATTCTTGAAAACGTAATATAGCTTAACAACACGTTCATTGACAACAATATTTTAGCTAAGAATGGTCCTTTCAGCAAGACTGTGTCAGGTCATAAAGCTCGATCCACCCAACCTTGGTTAGAAACCAACGTTCCGGACTCCATCAGAGCTGAGGACTGGCCGTCACTAGTCCCAATCTTAATCCTTCGGATTATGATTTATGGTCAGTTTTGGATAATATTGCTTACTCAAAATGCCATGATAATTTGGGATCCCTAAAACAAAAAATTTGACGTGAAGAATTATTCCATGGAATTAGTGCATGCTTCTATTAATAATAATTGGCTTCATTGTGTAAAGGGCTGTATTACAGCCTTATATAGCCAAACAACTTCGACTTATTCGTATATTATATTTTTAATGGTATTATTTATTCTGCAAAAGCGAGCTATTCGAGCTATTTATAAATTGTGTCTCAGGGAATCTCTTAGGGATTTTTTTTTAAATATTGATATATTAACATTAACATCACAATATATCTTCACAAATTTAATGTATACCAAAAACAACCTTCATCTATTTAAACAAAAAAGTGATATTCATAAGGTAAATACTAGAAATAGAAATAAGCTAGTGCCCCATAGAAGTCGACTTAACAAAGTAAGTAAGTCTTTTGTGGGTCAATATATACGCTTTTACAACAGGGTCCCCTTCTAATATACATACAGGAATTATGCCCCAAGAAATTGAAGATTGTCATCAAACAAAAACTAAGTAAACTGACTGACTGACTTGAACTGCTCTTCTATCAAGCTGTATTTATTTAGAATGTATATAAATAATTTTGAGCCTGCAGTATGATAAATTAAACTCGTATAAAGGTGAAACGTATGACATATCATGCTCGCTTATGCCATTGCAGTGGTGACTGGTGGCGTTGTGTGATGGGTCCTCCACTTCCCTCTAATATGTGGAACACACGCGTCCTGGCCTATGTGAAGGTGCCGCTGTGGTGGCTGGTCGTGTTACGCGGTTTCTACCTCGTTTGGTTTTTTGTTTTCTTTTTATTAACATCCTCTTGTTTCTTTTGATATTGCGGGGTCCAATTTTATTTACTTATCTATTTTAGGCAAATGTGAATTAATTTATGTAACTAACATGTTGTTATTATTTATATGCATATTAGTATGTTGTTATTTAGATATATTTACAAAAATTGTAAAACTATATTTTAAAAAGAGCAATCCTACAGTTTCTTGCTAGATTCTTCTCTGAGGAAAACCGCTACTTTGCGAATCTAGCATTAGCTTATAAAAAAAAATTGACATGTTTCGAGTGCTATGTAATTTGCCTACGAAATGAATATTATTTGATTTCATTTCATTTATAAATGTATTTAACTAAACACACTGTAATACTAATGTTACGTGCAATAGAAGAAAATATTTTTTTTGTAATAACGTGTGTATGTAACGAGTGACGACGGTGATACGTGTGACTAGTGGGTTTGGACTCGGGACTCTTGAGGGAGAGGTCCGGGTTCGATCCTGACCCCCTATGTACGCCTTAAATTACTTACTCACTACTCCGCTGGCTCAACGACCCGAAGTGGATCTTGGCCTGTGTACGAGATGGCGCCACCGCGCCGTCTTTAGCGATCTCCTACTAGTTTACAGCGCCCAGGGGGCCTAGCCAAAATGCCATTACGAAAACGACAGCGACGATCGTTCGCTCGTTTGAAGTTGTGATTGGCTAAATTACGTCGTCGATCGCTCGATCGTTCAATCGACGACGTGATTTAGCCAATCACAACTTCGAACGGACGAACGATCGTCGCTGTCGTTTTCGTAATGGCATTTTGGCTAGGCCCCCAGGGTACGTAGATATTTTAGCACTTGGTTTGGTCCTTCTAACGGTATTTGGGTCGGCCAACTGGTCGACGACCGCAGGGCTGTGTGACTGTTTATCAGACCGATTCTTATGCTGCGAATCGTGGACTCTTAGGCCCGTATTCTAAAACGTAACTTGAGCGCTGATCGGTGCTTGATACTAGATTTTGGTACCGCCAAAACTAGTATCAAGCACCGATCAGCGCTCAAGTCACGTTTTAGAATAAGGGCCTAATACTAAGAGAACAGTACAAGCTTCTCGTTGCCGAACGAAAAATATTTCGAAAAATTATAGGACTAGTGAAGAGGGAAGATAGTAGCTTGAAGATATGATATCTGAACCCAACATTATAAGTTACGTCCACTAGACTCCGCTGACTTGGCCATCTCGACAGAATGCCAGCAGATAGGGCGGTAAAGAATTGGTTTTTCAAAATTTCTAAGTGCACCCTGAAAACAAGACCATGGTTCGCTCACCGTTGAAGGAAAACATTGAGAAAAACTGCATCCCTGATCATATTAAAAGCCGTTGAAGATGTGTGAGCTTCACCTATCCGCATTCAATCAGCGCATCAGTGAACTAAGTCCCAACACTCATTCTCACACAAGCACACTCTCACACAAGGGCACAAGATCTCTTAGATTTTTTTCACAGGGGGTAGGTACATATTACGGTTAAGAAAATCAATGATATTTTATTAAACTTAATAGGTATCATCTGGTCATCGGATAGATAAAGATATATTTCCCACGAGTTCCGATTTTTAGAAGGATGTTTAATAATAAATTAGTAGCTGCCTCTACATTTGCTACGAGTACCATGTTCTTGCTTTGGAACCGGTGGTAGACTATATTGACCTTTAAAAAAATACTTTGATGGACTATATTGAATAAGATTTTTGACTTAGACTTGCTTATGGTCCGGGAGCCAGATGAAAATTTGGTCAATCATTTCCTCATGACTACATGATTGGGAGGCTCCCTCCCCTCATCCCCCCAACCGCACGCCAGCTCACGTCCACTAGGCTTTATAATACTATTCTCTGATACGTCTCACGAATTATCTCGCGGGAGGAAGTTGGTCATGAAGACCTGTTACTGGCTCCCGGGCTATTATATCAATGCTGAATCATTTCTACCATACTAGCTTATATGCCAAACTCTTGGTTTTTCCCCAAGAATAAAATATACGCCCATTAAAAATTGTTATAAATTAAAATATTGTCATCGAAGACAAGAGTGAAATACAATGAGTACAGTTTTTACAGGCGCAGAGAAATAAGTGCTTCAATGTGATGAAGGTGATATAATATATTAATGAAATAAAAAAAAACAAAGTTCGGTTATGTTGTTTTTTACTATCAATTTTGGATGTATGTGTACAAGTATGAATTCGAGGAAAATAAAGGAATATGTAATGTTTTTTTTATTATTTTATATATTCTACATCGCAGTATTCTTGAACAAACATTACTTATGTTACTTCCGATATAGTATATCTACTCATTCATATTTTTCGATTGCTCATCAATCTCATAAGTTAACGTGAGAGCAGTATTTTCAGTACGTGAGACAAAATAAAATACTATATATATAGGTCAAATCGATTTAAATAAACTATACCAACTAAACTAAATATTTCATTGCTTTTTGCAGACGATTACCATATACTGCATAAATCTAACTGTACAGACACGTAACATAAACTCGTCAAGTAAACATCGTCGATATCCTCATGATATTTATTATAAACCTCTCTTACTGCATAGAAACATACATATTCACTGCGTATCGTAAAATCGGTGAAAAAGTTGCAATAAAAACCTAAAATTCACATACTGAAAGTCTAAAAATATATTATAATAGATTTCACATGTCTATACATAGATGAGTTTTCACTACGCGCTTAAAGGGAGCATCGAGCGCGTCTCGACGGTACATCGTTACGTCGGCTGGCGCGGGCCGGACGCGACTCGCCACTGCGATTAAGATAAGAGTTCATGACGCAATTTAAATGACATATATTATTATACCGGGGCCGCGCGGGGCGAGAGAACCCCTCGGCGTCGATTACATCGCGCCAGAGATAAAAAACATCTTTCGGTACGTTTACGATTCAATATTCGTCGAACACGAAACGTCGCCATGGGAGAGCGTACTCACTATCCACTATTACGTCCGAATGTTCCGCGGAGTCCGGGTCGGATCGCGAGAATCGAAACATATATTTATCGTGGGAATAAAACGAATATTAAAAAAATGTTAAAACGTTTGTTTTCAACTCCGACAGTAGAGACGCGGCGCTGGATAGAGGGGCGGCGGCGCTCAGACGAACACCTTAGCGAGCCCGTCGGCGCCCGCACTGGCGATGTAAGGCCGCAGCGGGTGGAAGGCCACGTCGAGGATGCTCTCGTCGAACTTGCGACGGTGCGCCGTGATCTCCTGCACGCACGTGCGGTTGTCGAGGTTCCACAGGCGCACGGAGCAGTCGTGCGAGCCCGATAGAAGGAACAGCCCGTTGGGGTCGAGCGCCAGTCCCGTGACAGCGTCCAGGTGCGCCACCATGACGTGCGAGCAAACGCCCGACACAGCGTCCCAGAAGCGGATGTGCCGGTCCTCGTGCGCCGACACCAGTAGCGGCAGTGTAGGGTGCGCGCGCACGCGACTAGCCGGGCTCTCACACATCACACGCAGCACCACCTGCGATAACACATTCAACTTATCACTCGACTGACCGATTAAATGAAGAATATAACATTTTATTTTAAAAAATACATTCAAAGAAATATGTGTGTGAATAAAAAATTACTAATGTGAAAATATCACTACAGTAGTAGGCTACCTGTCCGGTTTCTAGATCATATAGCAGCAGCTTTCCGTCGCGGTAGACGACGGCGGCGCGCGCGGCCGCATCTGCAAAATCAGCGGCGGCAGGCGCGACCGGCGCGGCGCCGGCAGCGGGGGCGGGGCCGGCGTCGTCGCGTAGCGTCATGAGCAGCGGGCGCGGCGCGCGCGGCGACCACAGGCGCGCCGTGCCGTCCGCCGACGACGACAGCAGCCGCCCGCCGGCGCTCGCCAGCGACCACACCGCGTCCGTGTGGTCGCGCAACACCGGACCCTGCGCATACATTCAATACTCATATAGTAGTCCGTATAGAATCGCGATTCCCTTTTCCCGAGCACCTGTCGTTATGAAAACGACTTGAAGAAAACTTTATACTCCACAATTTACTAGCACTATAATTATACGCAAACTATAAGCCTGAATAAAATAAATCACTCCTAACTACTTATGCGTAAATCTTCTACATTTGCATATGTTCTGAAACTTTTTTTTAGCTAATGTATATGTCGCAGTCATCTGGTTGAATCAGTCATTTGATTGTATCACTAGCGCGTTAATGAAATGACGACATTTAATTGAATGACTAGGCCGAACGTTTATTGAACAAGCGTCGCTCATCGTCCAACTAGATAGCGGTTTGTAACATAGCCTTTTGAACAGAGCGGACATAAAATCAGTCAGGTGATTGTAATTTAGTTCATTTTTTTCCCACCGCGGCGTTAGTAGTCACTAAAACAAACTTGGCGTAGAACAGCTAGAAACTGATCCTATGATTATAAATTTATTGTTTTTTTTTACCTAAACTTTCATTTCACAAGGTGACAAAGACTTAAATTAAAAACTTTCTGGAGTCATAGAGACTTCCATATTTTAATACATTACTTTTAAAAAAATATCATATATTTTTAGCCTATGATAAGACTTAAAATACAATATAAAATCATAATGTTCATTGCTCATTTTTGTTATGTAAAGGAAGCTACCTTTTGAGTTGCGAACTTATGGTCACTCTTAAAACATTACAAAGTCGGCTATATCCCATTCAACGACAATGCTAAATGACGTTCAGTCAAGGCGTTAAACGTCACATTCAACAACTTGACGAGTTGTCCTTTAGTCATTCAATTAAATGTCGTCATTTGATTAACGCGTTAGTGATACAATCAAATGACTGATTCAACCAGATGACTGCGACATATATACACTTTCTTTCTTTGTTCATGGCTGGCTGACCTAAACACGTCAGTCACAATTTACCAATTCACAAATAGTAAGTTGTATTTTTTTTTTATACCAACCTGAACGGCGGGATCATACGGGTCGTACGGGTCGACCTGTGGTGGCGGCAGGTTCCACACGCGGATGGTGCCGTCCAGGCCCCCGGAGAAGCACTCTTCGGAGCGCGGCGCCCCCATGGCCAGACACAGCACGGGCGCAGTGTGCGCGCGGAACGTGTACAGCGGCTCCACGTCCAGTCCCGCTGACTTCTTGGCCTGCACCGTACGCTGCAGGTTCCACAACTTTAACGTGTGGTCTTCGGAAGCGGTTACTAGCGCTGCCTCAGTCGGGTGGAAAGCGAGCGCCCGTACCTGGAAAGGATTTTTTTTAATGGCAAATGTATCTCAAACTCACAGACATGCTTTACCTGGTGTAGGTACTAACTACATACTACTATTATTTTCAAAGCCACCAGTACACAGCACGATCAGTGATAGTGTAGCATAATATAATACTGATGGAAGTTTTTTTTTTATAAATCGGATGTTTTGTTATTTAGATTACTTGCAAACATACAAAAGTTAAGTATTTATTATACATATTAGTATAAATGTCGTCTCGGGTGATATTTAATTTACATTTCAAATATTATATAAAATCGTTCTTGAACAATGACTTTTATGATAACACAGTTACCATTTACCTCATTACACGAATACATAATATAATAATCAATACATACACCATCGAAATGTGAGCGTAGAGTATATTTGGCGTTCCAAGTCTTCCGGAAAGACTCTTTGTTGGCGTTGCCAACGTCGTACGCTTCCGGCTCGTTGCTGACCGTGAGCTGAGCCAGTTCCCCGAGAGCCAGTGGCTTCTCATCCGCCTCTCCACTTCCTACAGTTGCGGCATTTCCACTCGGAAATTTCACTGTAAAAGAACGTTACACGTGAATTTGTTTACTATTACACAGAACAAACTGTTTTCTTGAAATATTAGCGCTGTAATTATAAATTAAAATGAGTTTGTCAGCCATTTCCACTTCATTCATGTCACGCCACGATAATATGGCTTTACATTACAAACACTTCAACTTGCACATTGGTAGATTAACACGCAAAAAAACCTTGCTTAAAAATTTTGTAAACCAAATTTATGAAAATACAATATAAAAACTTATTATTTTATTATAATGAAACAACTTTTACGGATTTTATCGCGGTTTATTTAGTTTTTTACAATCCCGAAGTTTCAATCAGTCCTCCCGTGACCATGGTCGCTGTAAAGTGTCCGAAACGTCGGGATTGTAAAAAACTAAATAAACCGCGATAAAATCCGTAAAAGTTGTTTCATTATAATGAGTGAAATTCGCGTAAACATAAGAAAATAACTTATTATTTTATTAAAAAAAAAACCATTATTTATCCTTAGATAGGTTGATCCTAAAAAGACAATGTGTACTTTCAAATATGACATTGTATGACACATGTAGAATGAAGCTTACTGGCGTGGTGCAGAGAGGCGGGGGTGTGATGGTAATGATTACTCATAGTCCGTGTGTCAAGGGTCACTAGTATGATATAAAGTACACCTTTAACCTTCCAATGAGAGCGAGATTGTCATCTCATCTACATCAGTTTAAGTTTCAAATGTAACATAACACCTTAACTGTTTTTTTTTATTTACATAATCATTGTCAAAGCAACCCTGACTCTGGATCTGTATTAATAACTAGCTCTTGCCCGCAGCTTCGCCTGCGTTAACTAAGATTTACAACGGGATCTTAGTACGAAAATAAGTAACTTTTCTGGTTGATTTTTTACATCTAGTGTCCGAAAAACTCAAATATCTTAAGGAACCCTATTTTTTTTTCAGAATAAAATTTAGCCTATGTTACCCATTGATAATTTACTTTTCGAATGGTGAAAGAATTTTTGAAATCGGTCCAGTACTTTTTAAGCCTATTTATTACAACCAAACAAACAAACAAAGTTTTCCTCTTTATAATATTAGTGTAGAATTGTGGATAATGTTTAGAGGCACTAGAACTTACCACCTGAGTATTCATCGCCCTGACCACCTGCGTCAGCTTCACTCTCCGTAAGCATGTTTAGCTCATTTAACACTTCCTCAGCTTCGTGATCTACTTCCTCGCCTTAACACACAAAAATCATTACATGATTGACTTTTTAAGCAAAGGTGGTAAGACAATGGATTTGTATATTGTGCTTTATGAATGGACAACCAATGACATTTATGTATTTCTTAATTATTCATATTAGATTGCTAACAATCTAACTGGTCAACAATTTATTGAAGGGGAATAATTTATTCTCTATACCAAACAATAAATGAACAACAATTACATCAGGCTATATACTTATAACACTTCAATTAATATATAACATACAAGTTACTGTAGAACACCTACTAAACAATTTTGATTTTGGAATGATGTAAGATTTTATTACTTTTACAAGCATCTACATATTTGTATGTACATAGAATATTATTTATATACATCAGTTAAAAGGCGTGTTATCCATAAGCTAGATAGAAGTTGAACACATCTGCTAAGAAATTCCCTCCATTAAGAAACGCGCCATTTTCGCACTTACCACATTCTTTCATATAAAGAAGTCTGCAAATACAGTTAAAAAATATAATATTGAGATAAGATTACCTTGTTTACCAGAAGTGTGATGTAACTGTTTGGCTTCTAGATCGTCAAGTTCATCCATGTCCATTTCCTGGTTAGCAAGAAATTCAAAGTTAGCAAATACAGCTGCAGTTTCTTGTACAGAAAGTCCTTCTTCATTGTAACCACCACCAGTAGACATTCCACCTTTGCGTTGTTCCTTGCTCCCTAAAAATAACAATAAATTAATTTCTAAATTATTATGAAGTTGCATTCGTTTCTCAAAAAAATTATAGATTGTATTCACTTGTAAGTAGTATCCACGACAAAAGCTGCAGTTAATCTGAATAACTTGCTGTATTAAAAAAAGAGTTCAAAGTTTCCTAGAGTTAAAAACTTCCGCTGTTCAAAATAATAATGTTTAATTAAAAATAATTTCAAGTCAGTTTTTTACTTACCACTTTAGGCAAAAAAATATGTCATAATTAGTTGGTACTAGCAGTCATGGTTTTACTCCCTACATCCCTTTATCCTTACAAACTATTCATCATCATCATCAGCCTTTATCCGTCCACTGCTGAATGCAGGCCTCCCTCAATGAACGCACAATAATGAATATTGCATTTAAAATAATTATATTTGTAACTTGTACTAGTGTGTACGTCAAAGAATGGTATGAAGGTGGCTAGTAAACGCGCAAATAAACACAGTTGTGCCAATAATACGAGAATATTGGTTAGCACAGAGAGACAGACATTCCAATTGTCCCTCGTGATCTGTAAGTGCCAAGTGCTGTTTTAACTCGACTAACAACACTGTTTTAAAAGTCCTTCAAGGATGAAACTGGCTGGATGGATAGGTAGGATGTAATAATGATCATGATTTACAACTTACCATAATCATACATTTTGCGACTAAGAGCAGTATTCATAGAATAGTGTTGTTGTTTATCGCAGTTTCTGTAGCTTGTTTCATCTGCTTGTTCATCATTGTTCAATCCCAATAGAGTCCTGACCCGATTAGAGCGTACATCAAGAATAGTGTCTGTATAACCTATTTCCTGTAAAGTATTCATTAAGAATGTGTTAGCTTGATGCTACATGCAGATTCCTCGCATCTACTTAAGGTTAAAAATCACAAAATATTGACAAAGAACATAATATAATATATTACTTAGGAAAATCCTCAGACTTATAAATAATGACAGATGGAGCATGCCGAACTCGCGAGTGACACCACCAAAGCGAATACAAATTCAAAAGCGAATACAATCTAATAAACGTTTAGAGTACGACGCTATGTCAAGTACTTGAGAGCGCTTTTGAATTTGTATTCGCTTTGAAGCGTCATTGGGTGTTCAGCATGCTCTATCTGTCTTTATTTATAAATCTGTGGGAAAATCAATAAAGACAAGCTTTTTAAAAAATATGATATTTACACTAACCTGTAGATATTGTTTTATAAGTTGACGACCCTGTTTCCACTGAGCTCTCTCCGCTGGTTCCGGTTCTTGTGGTGGTTCTTCGGGTGGTAGGCGCATATCCCCTTGCTGTAGTTCGACTCCATATTTGAGCTTATGAAATTTTGCTCTTTCTTGTTTTAATGCATATTCCAGCATCTTTATCCGCCTCACAAGGTCATTCTTCAGATTTTCTTGACCTTTCCTTTCACCTTGTAGAAAAGCAATTCTTGCCTGAAATATGAATATTTATAAGATTAAAATTGTAAATAATGCATGCTTTCTAAGGTGACACATCATCCTAATCCAAAGCACTGTGACAAGTGCTGATAGATAAATAAATAATAATAAATGGTGATAATCAAAAATGTTATTAAAATGTTGCACTTGTTTCTAAGTTTTGCCAAAAAATTGTAAAGCTGTTGAGCTTTTTTAATGTTATGTATTTCATACATATTTAATTTATTTTTATTCAAAAATAAATTCAATAGTTCATTTACACTAAAGTAAACCTATGCTTAACACTAAGGACACCCAATTTTTAATAAAAGATACCTAAGCATAAAGACACAAGAAGGATTTGTGCACCATCAGCACAAACATAATATTATGTACAAATAATTTGTTTGTAGTTAAATTAAATAAATAAATTTTTTAAACTATTTTATTTATTCATTCTCTAAATGCAACTTTATAATAAATGGAATTGATGGTCATAAAATTTTAATTAGGTATATTATATCTAATATTATCTGCACATATTAAAAGATATAATGTTATATTCAAAGCAAATTTGAATATGCACAGTAGTCAGTAATATGTTTCTGTAACAACAGTGTTTAACAAAAAAATCTAGAGAGTTTTTTATCAGCCTCCCTAGAAAGTCTGTCTGTCTAGGGGTGCTGATAATCTTCTTTTACAAAATCTAACTGGGAAATCTCTACTAAAAAAAATTATAACAGGGGTAGATATTATTACTATTTCGGTTTTCTGTATTTCATTTAGTAATAATGCTCTATTTTTGTTAAGTATTATTTAGAAGGTACAGACAGTATTACAGTCCCATTATTTATTCAGTATCATTATGTTTAATTTTTCGATGAGACAATGAAAATCTATAAATTTGACACTCATAATATATGGTGTTCCTACAGAAACTTACCTATGAATTCATGGATGGTGATTGACTATGATAATAATAATATTAGAGATATGAACATGAATTAGATGAAGATCAAGTGGTGGAACAATTTATCATGTTATAAACATGGCATAATATACCAGGGGGCTTAGCCTACACCTATTTCTGAATTTTTAAAATTTGTACCAGAATTAGAATTTCCTGAATTAACAAAGGCGTGTGGAACTATTTCATTATTCAAAACAACATACTTATGTGAATCATTTTCACTTTAAAATAAAGTTATTTTATTTCAAACATCAATTGGTACTAACAAATCATCATCTAAAAGTATGATTGAGAATTAATGCTATCACCAATTATTCACAAAATTTCAATTTCTATAGAATTCATAAGCAGACAATGTGCTATTTTTACCCAGGCAGATCAAAGTATAAGAGTAACAGTTATTTATAGGACTAAATAATTTGTACTGGCTTTTTTATGTTAGATGATTACAATGCTTAGTGAGAACTATATATGTAATATGCATGGGTAAGTGGTCACTGAACAACAGTCTGTAGGTTTTCAACAGCATAGTTTGAAAAAAAAAAAGCTTAAACCATTGAAAAAATGTATAGGATTTTGAAAAAAATTACAAATCACATATATATTTTCAACATACCCTACCATAATATTTTCTCTATACATATATAAATATATAAAAATTATACTCAACCATCCTTCAGGAATCTTATACTTATTTCAAAATGTTCTTATTTGTGAAACATATTTTTACCTAAGTTTGATGAGTATCATAAGTAATAATGATATAATATTTATTCACTCACCACAATTACTATGGTTAAAAAATGAAATGTGACATTTGGTAGGTACATAATCAACGGCAGATCCACAGGGGGGGGGTCATGGGGGTCATGGGCTGGTTCCAGAACTAAGGTGGACCACTTATTGAACATATAGTCCAGTCAAAAGTCAAGACTTGACCACGACTATGTGACACCCCCCCCCCCCTGGTACCAAAGCTGGATCCGCCCTTGTACATAATAATAGCAAGCTGATGCCTAAGTTAGGCTCAAGGACTAGTTTCAGAACACCAGGTCTCCACCCCTTAATAATGTTTAGTTATCATCCAAACAGGCATTAACAATTTTCTAGTAAACAATATATTATGGAAAAGAAAAATTATAAATTAATTTCTGAGTATTATCCCCATTATCATCAGCCTTTATCAATCCACTGCTGAACATAGGCCTTCCTGAATGAATGCTTAGTATACTTTATGTTAATGATAATAAATACCATATGAATTAGTTGGTTTGGGTGTGTTGGTAATGAATTAGTGTAAGAGAGAAAAAATGTGTGTGGTACAAGTACTCTTAAGTCATGGCTTTGATAAAATTTTACTATTACTGTAACAAGTTTCATTTAAGCTAGAAGTTAAAAATAATACCTAAAGCTAGCCAAAGTGAATCGTTTTTTTTTTTCAAACAGATTTCAAATTAATATATCAAGGTTAATTTAACATTATAGATAAAAACAAAGAAGCAAAAACCTCTATTGAAATATAGAGGTTATGTAGAATTGTTATGTAGATTTTTTGTTTCAACAAACCATAAATACATATTGGCCTAAAGAATTTAAGAAAAAAATATTGCATTATTACAACAATTGTTATACATCATATAGTTTTTAACATTATAAATAGCACAACATTAGTTTCTCTTGGTAATAAATGGTAGTACTGAATTTTTTGCTCAATAAATCAATTTTGTCAAGAAAAATTAAAGAAAATGAATGTATGGTAAAAAAAAATCCTACATTATTTAATAAATTAATCAAACTACTTATATTTTCTTAATTTATTAGTATAAGACATTCTATAAAAAAATCCTTCAATATTATTATTAGTTAATCAATTAGCATTATAACATTTACTTTCATTAAAACTATTGTTTATTGTTAATAGGAAAAAATGATTTTATTTTATTGTACTGACTTAAAGAATAGTGTCAATTTATAGGGTAAAGATAGTTTTTTTTTTATGAAATAATATTCATAATTACACCTAAACTAGAATTTGTAAATCATAACATAAAATCTAGTACATATTTTCTAAACTTGGTTGTGTGTATATTTAACTTTCTATTTACTATTAGTATAAATTATAAGTAATTATAACAATGATTTTAAGGATCTAATATAACTTAAGAAGCATAATTAAAATAAAGTATAATCATAAATTTGTTTTGTAACGTAAAATTTTCTTACAAGACAAAAGGTATATTTTTTTTTATTTTGAAGTATAAATCATGCAATATGAAAGAAGTGTCAATGTTCTTAACTGCTAACATAAATCAAAGCTTTGTTCTTTACAATTAAATGGCATAACTATTGCTATATCAAAATAGATTGAACAAATAACAAAGTGGGAATATTTGACAGAAATAATAAAATACCTCATATTCCGCTCTGTCCACCTCCCATTGTGATCTTTCGAGTTCGAATCTCGCCCATTCGTGTTGAATAAAATGCAAAATGCCCGGTATGGAGTATTGGACACTTTGACTAGATTCTTCATTTTGTTTATTATTTACACTAACTCCTATCTGAGATCCTACTTGCCCTCCGTTGTGATGAGATACGGAGCTATCATCCATGGCTGTAGGGATTTTCATGACATGGCCACCATTACCGTACTTGTCACAGACCTATCAATAACTATGATCAAAATACGCAAATTAAAATGCTAATATATCATTTTTGTCTAGTATCTATTTATTTTTATAGCAACTACACCATTTATACCACTTTTAAACAACGAATTCATGTATGAAAAATTACTGCATGACGGAATACAAAAGTCGAAACGACGTCCGTTCGCTGAACATTTACCTTTTTATTTAATTTTTTCGTAAGGCTTTGGAAACAAGGGTATTGGTCTTTTAATAGTTTTTAAAATATTAAAAAAAATGTTGTTAAATGAAGATATTTATTTTATACAAGGATTTCAATAAAACATCGACATCAAAATAATATCAAGTGAATTATTTTAAATAATTTTAGATTATTCAAAATACAATAATTAGTGTTACTTCTCGTCCCTAGGCCAGACAGGTAGTGCAATTAAAAAAGTTTAGGATCCAGGTCTCAATAGAAGTCACAATGTCTGCGATACGCGGAGATAAATATTTATGGGAAGTAATTGAATGAACGGCAATTATAAAATTTGTTGGGCCAAAAAAAATCGGCACTTAAATAATTTGGTTGGCATACAAAGATTTTGTACGCAATAAAATAAATCTGGTAGCAATTCTTGTACCGCAAATAATTTTGATATTGGTCAAAAATTAAATCATATATCAGCAGCTTACAATATTATGAGCTCGCATAATAAACATTCATCGGGCAAAATAATTACTTGAGCACATTTCTTTGCATTACATTTTATGTCCTGTGTTCACACCGGTGTAGGTTTGCGCTATTTACCGCTAGATGGTGTTGTAAGTATGTTATCTCTGTTTCGCTATCGCTAATATCCCAAGCCGACAGTCAACTTAATACTTTAAAATTATACTCAATAGTCACAAGTTAAAAATATGTTTTTGCATTTTCACGCTTTTTTCAATTTAATAATAGGATTCAATCGCTCAACATAGACTCTAGCGGCGGTTTTCAATGTGCCGGTATTGTGCACAAGCCAAAGGGAACAAAAGAGAATTTGCCGCAAGCGCTTGCGTGGCGTCCACATGCCTGTGACTTCTGGAGGCTTGGAGCTTGCGGCAAATTCTCTTTGGTTCTCTTTGGCTTGTGCACAATACCGACACTTGTCGGGTCGGCCACAAACCCTTGCAAGGGTTTGTGGCCGACCTACGCAAGCCAAGACAAACTCTGTTATATCCACACGTTTGAATTTGTGAAGGCTTGCCAAACCTCGGCAAACGTGCGGTTCCGGCTTAATAAACCCAGATCTTAGTTCTTTTTTCTGACGCTGTTTGCGCTAGCATCGGTTGGCTACCGATGCTATTATAGCGGACCAATAAGCATCACAGTACTTCCCGCGAACGGACCAATCAGCGCCAAAATACTTCCGCGTAAAGATTTAACGAGTAATTATTAAGGAAAGGGTGCTCTACCGGCAAAACTTCTGTCATCTGAATTGCGACCATTCGTTCAACATTACGTTCGGACTCCTAATATCTATACCCCATAAATACAAGACACTTCTCAAACCAATAAAAGTATATTTTTATTATGGGTAAAATGGCATAAAACTAAAACTTGTTGAGTTTTGACAGTTGACACATCCGTAAAGCCACGGCCCGCGATTCGCGAAGCGTCGCAATCAATTTTCAACTTGCATTCCGCCATTTTGTTTAAAGGCGGCGTTGTAAGATTAATAGTGGAATTGATATTTAAGTTTAATTGTGTATATGTCTCTTTATTAGTGACTGCATTAAAAATTCAATTTAATTTCAAATAAATACGTAAACTGATGTTATAAATAAAGCAAATTTGATATATCTAGTAAGTATTGAAAGTTAACACTAATGCGCAATGTAATCTTATCCTGTACATACTTATTCTGCCTTTATTTATTTGTAGAAATGTCGCGGTATGGTGACTGTAAAGTGTATGTAGGTGACTTGGGAAATAATGCAAGTAAACCTGAACTTGAAGATGCCTTTTCGTATTACGGACCTTTAAGAAATGTCTGGGTTGCAAGAAATCCGCCGGGTTTTGCATTTGTTGAATTTGAAGATCCAAGGGATGCAGAAGATGCTGTAAGTGTACATATTTAACATGCTTTAACTGTTAAGTTTGTTTATTATAATTAAAACGAATTTTGTTAGGATTATTGACAATGTAACCTCATTGTTATCTATAATTCAAATTGTTTGACTAATAGATACGTGGACTAGATGGGAGAACCATATGTGGTCGCCGTGCAAGGGTGGAGATGTCCAATGGCGGTCGCGGCTATGGGGGTCGAGGTCCTCCTCCTCGTTCTCGATTACCACCACGTCCATACGATGACCGCTGCTATGACTGTGGTGATCGTGGTCATTACGCTAGAGATTGCACACGTCGTCGCCGTCGCAGGTAACCTTAGGGCTTAGGATTAGGTTTCATTACTATAAATGTGTATTTGTTTTTGGCATGGAATCTTTAACAAACATTACTGCACTTTATGGCAATATTGTGTATATACTATTAGTGATTAAATAATAAAGGTTCCATACCATTGCTTTTGATCCACATAAACCAATGATAACTATGTTATAGGTTATCATTGGCCTGTGCGCCGAGATTGAACTCTTCAGTGTCTGCACTTCTTATAGTCTGCGCTACGTAGCTTTTACTTCACGGCGTGTACAACGCTAATGTTGGCAGCATCTTACTACGCTCTCTGGCTACGTAACTACAGCCTACGTGCACACTTCACTAATCGAGAACAACTTTGAGCATAATGTTTGTTCTACTCATCGTGACACTCGTCTAATGTAATCACTGCGTGCACTCAGTGAGTTACACATTTTATCCCATATATCTGTTCAATGCAGAAGTTCAGCTGCTTACATTAACAGAAATATTACATAGTGTTGTTATAATATAACCACAGGTGATATTATACACTGAAGAGTGAGTGACAGACACTTAAACCATCTAATGAAATTGAGAATTTTATCTTATAACATTATGTTTAATAAACTTTCTACAAAATCTTAGGTTTAAGACAAGCTTCAGGACATGTAAGGTACATAATGAAATCATTGTCTATATTTTAGACCAATATTTCTATGTATTTCTAATAATTTATGACATTATTTCCATGTCAGTAGAAGTAAACAATGCCTTTCAAAAAATTACAGCCGCTCGAGGTCGCGCCGTCGCACACGCTCCAGGTCCCCAAGATCTGGTTCTCGATCAAGAAGTCGCTCACGTTCCCGTTCTCGTTCCAAGGGAAGATCGATGTCACGTTCAAGATCTCGGTCGGCATCGAAGGATTCAAAGAAGTCTAATTAATATATTACGATACATTAATTATATGTAGAATTGCATTTTCCATTTTTTTTAATAATAATCTTATTTTGGTGTATAACGTATTGATGTGTCATCACTTGAAGGATTTGTGTACATAATTTGCAAAAAGTAAATACATCAAAATTTGGTTTTGACTAATATATTGACTTAAGTGCAAAATATTGTTTCATTTTTACTATCTACAAAACATTGCAGTTTGGAAAATCTAAAGATGCAACCATAATCTTGTTTTCCACAGTTAAAAACTAATTGATTACTTGCAAAAGTCTGTCAGTTGCTTGATAATGAATAAACAGTATAATCTTGGAATAGTAACACTGTAGTTTAATAACTAAACGACAGTGGGCTGAGCACTTATTAATTGTAAATCGGCAGTGAGTTAAGGTCAGGTTAGGTAGAATTTAGATCAGGGTTTAACATAATATGCTTAAAGACCAGGCGACCCGAAAAAAAATCCACGCTCGCTCCCCCCTTTTCACATAGTTTTGATGAGATAGCTCTACTTTCGTGCGCAAACAAAAGAGTAAAGACTGAACACAAGTAATTAGGCGTATGCGGCGAAAGTATAAAAATATATACTTATCTTCATCATTATCAGCCTTTATCCGTCCACTGCAGAACTGGCCTCTCTTAATGAACTCCAAGACGACCGTTCCCCGTAGGTCATCACGGGGATACGCGTTTGTTGAAGACTTTCGTCTTCAAACTCTGCTGTATACAGACGACGCGCGACGTGATAATATGGGAAAGCTTCCTCAATGTTGCCCATCCTAATTGAATCCTCTTATCGGCTTCCCACTCAAAGTTATGTTGATCTAGCTGCAAAGTAAGCCCAAGGTAGACATACTCTTGCACGGCCTTCGAGAGTTTTGCCATCGAAGTTAACCGGCCTAGGAAGAATTTGCTCGTTGAATATGATTTTCGTCTTGTCCAAGTTCATCCTAAGAACCACACGTCGGGAAGATTCATTGAGACTGAAGCATCTCCTGCAAACCCTCCAGCGACTCTGCCAATATAACGATATCGTCAGCGAAACGAAGGTGTGAGAGATACTCGCCGTTAATGTTTATGCCACATTCTGCCCAGTTTAAAGTCTTGAAGACGTCCTCCAAAGCATTTGTGAACAGTTTCGGGGAAAGAACAGCCCCCTGTCGCACTCCTCGATGCAGTTGGATTGTTTTTGTTTGACCTCCCTAAATCAGAACGGACATAACGGCGTCTTCGTATAAGCCTCTCATCACTTCGACGTATCGCCAATCGACCTGACATCGCTGCAGAGCTTCCAGAACAGCCCACTGCCCAGGTTAAAATATACGTATATAATTTCAATATCGAATGAGTCTTTATATTATAAGCACGGATTCGCACAAGTTGTCAGTTAAATTACAGTTTTCCGAAAGCGGGAAATAATTCCGCCGCCGATAACAATTTATATAACCAATCATTTTTTAGTCTATACTTCTATATTAATATCATAAAGAGGAAAGATTAGATTGTTTGTTTGTATTAAATAAGCTCCGAAACTACTTGACCGATTTGAAAAATTCTTTCACTGTTGGGAAGCTACACTATTCCCGTTGAACATAGGCTATGTTAAATTTTAAAAACTTAGAGAACCGATTTAAATCTTAGTTGACGCAGGCGAAGCTGCGTGCAACAGCTAGTAATAAATAAATAGCTATGGGTGTTTATTTAAAGTTGTTATAATATTACGAAAATATACAGTTTTAAAACTAATCAGTGGGGACCACAGAAATCTAAGTTTGCTAAAGGCGCGTGACCTTGTCGCCACACTGGTGACGCGGATGGCACCAATGCGTCTACGTACGATTTTTCGCTAACAGAACTTAATCATAGCAAGTGAAGCTAAAATGTTGTTTTGCAGTATTTCCCAGTGTAAAAATCACAAGTAATCATTATGAAACCTATAATAACATAAGAGATATTATGTTCGTGGGAGGCATCAGGCAGGTATGCGCTGTGCCGCTTCGTCTCTTTGGCTTTGGGTATCACCATAATGCTCGCTTCTTTCTTAAAAAAAGTTTGGTTGTGTTCTAGAAAGATGGGCAGGACAGGCAGTGTAATCACTGGCAGTAGCACCGAAGCATACCATTTTACGTCTCAAAATAAAATAGGTACGTGAATAAATTGCTTGCCTGTTATAAACAATATGAGACTCGTCTGCTCATTTCGCTGAATACTAAAAAAAATAGCCATTACCACTTTTGGCTAGGCAAGTAATTATAGGCATACTTGTTTATATAAAATATTTGATAAAAATGTCTCATCTAGTTATCAGATCGGTGAAGGACCATCTTCCACGTCTCTCCTGCTAAATGTAATAGGGATGTTGACACATGTTACAAATTCATGTAAAGTTATGTTTTACATATTAAATACAGTATTTGAAAACCTAAAATAACATTTTAAAAGTCTACTTATATGTCTTAAAATTTAGAAAATTAATTTAAAATGCGTTATTTATCATGCATTATCACGTGACTGTAAACGCCAATAAGGCGATGACGTCACTGAACATTGAGTTAAGTACAAACTGTCATAACTCACCTAACATAGCGCGAGCTCTGAATGCGGTGTGTGACGTAATGACGCTTGGAGCGTTTTAACGGCAATTTTAAAAACTATTTTTCTTTATTTAATTTTTTGTTAAAATTGGACATATTTCTTTACAAAAGTCTTTTTTTCGTGTTTATCTATAGTATATCTATCAAATAAAATCAATTTAAAAAAAATTGTCAACATCCCTATTTTATAAGAAGATTATAATAATAAGTAAGTAAAATATAAATGGTCTTCTTAATGTAGAGGATCAAGAATGAAATTAACACTTTTAAAAACTTATATATTGTTGAATTAACACATTTGTTATATTACAAGTTTATAAAAAATGGCGACTGTTTTTTCAACTGATGTGCCTAATACATTATGTTGATTTTTATACGTAATAATTTTGTAAACTAATTTTTATTGAGATCATATTGATTATTTATAATCTACCTACATACACATGAAATTCAATACACATACAGATACTATAAAAATAAAGATAAGTGTAGAACATTGTTATTCACCACACATACAAATCTAATGACGTAAATATAAAAATAACTTCGATTTAATCTCATTTAAATAAACTAAGATAATATATTAATATAAATATTATAACACTAAAACTGTCAATCAAATTTTATTCAAAAATTATTGTATTTTTATGGGAATTCAAACCTAACAATTGGCAATATTACACTTTACTAATAGCACCTGCAACACGAAAATAAAGCTTCTAATTTTTTAAACTTCTGAATGCTAAAATAAAAATATTTAAAATTATCCATGTCTCACTGATAGTACATTATATAACATAAAACACTTAAATATTTTGTGGTTGCAGAAGAAATGAGTCCCTGAATCTTTACAACAAAGAAGTTAATGCCAGGAGTATTTTATGACTATGAAGCTAATTGACGAAAGTATTTTGTTTGAAGAAAGAAATATACTCTTATGAAGGAAAACTGGATAATACTATGTGATCATAAAATTTTAAGTAACATTGCAATACTCATAATTGATAGATATTTTTTTTAATGATTGATTATAGATGAACATCTTTAATGATCCTTAAACTGTATATCTTTACATAGAATAAAACAAAGTCACTTCCTTTGTACATGTACTATGTTTAAAAGTACAAAACGGATTTTTATATGCATAATACATGCACGATATATTATCACGCTCAGATCCCGTTCTAAATCCTATTAATTATATCAAATTTATTTTTTTAAGAATATTTTAGAAAAACCTAAATTGATAATTTTTGTTTTTAATTTTTTCGACTGGTATTTACCTGTTTCAATAAAGTTTTACAGTACAAAAGTAAGTATAAAAAAACTCACTAATGAATTTATAGTATCATTTTTAAAAGAGCCCTCCAACAAACAATAGTAGATACAGTTTCGAATGTGAGTGTTAAAAGGATAAAAAAATTAAGTTAACAAGATTTATGAAACAAAACCTAAGTCTCCAAACCAATATATAAAGACAATTTCAATTTCTAAAATCTAAATGTTTTTTTAAATTACATTATAAGTTTATAAATTAATATATATTCATTTTTTAAAGCATTAGCTTTTTAAAATTATAATCACACATTTAATCATTGTTGAAATTAACACCTCTCATACTGTATTGAAATAATATTTCTTTTCATATTTTATAAAGCCTATATTATGTATTATTATAAAATCTGTATAAAAAAAAGGTATCAGCTGTTTCCCATTTGAAAATTAATGTAATAACTATACAAAATAATTTATTTTATAATAACCGATAAAAATATTGTAGGTATAATACAATTATCAGGATATATAAATTAATTCTTTCTTTTCAACTTAATAACAACACTTTGTACATTAGGCCCAAAATTTTACAAATCTTAATATTACCATTCTAAAAATGCAAATCCTAATCTTAATATGATTTGTCATTACAGACTTACATATCTACGGTCAAAATAGGAGAAATCCTAATGAAGCATTTTTGACCATGTAAGAAATTATTTTGAGGAAGCAATCATATTTCAAAATATCACATAATACCTGGATCCTTAATAGTTGGATCACCTTCACATAGAAATTTCATCAACAAATCTTAGGTCTATGATACAATATATAAATTTATACCAATGGAAAGACCTTCGATTTAATAGACAACAGTTTGTCACCATGAATTATCACTAGTCTTCACAGACTAGGTCGATTAATATCGGATATATTATGGCAGTGGGTGTCGTTGTTTCCTTTGCCTTCGGTGCATTTGCTGTTGCGTATCTACTTGTGTTTCCTGATGCTGTCTCATATCTTGGTGATGGCTCTCATTGCTTTTTTTCTCAGGCTTATTTATTAAATGGGCATTAATTGGATATTTAAGTGCTGTTCCTAACTGTTCATTGTGTTCCTCCAGAGAATTTACTGCATAGTGTAATACTAGCTCATTGAGTGTTCTGAAATTAGATTTTAGAAATTTTAGAAATAATTAGTATCCAACAAAAAAAAATAACAATAATTTCACTTTGCCATTCATGCATGCATGCAGATAAACCTCATCAATGATTGACTCAAAGACTTTTAATCTTTAATCAGACATGAAAGTTTTATCATAATTTTTTCCTTTAAGAGTTAGCAAGAAATGTTGCACAAGGAAATATTGAAAAAATCCATGTTAGTCATATCAGTTGGTATTAAATCCATTCTGGATTCTCATCTTGAGGCTAAGAATATATATTTTTAACATTGTCTCTCAATGAATAGGCATTAGACATAAAATCAAATTAAAAATAAAATAGTGATAATTATTAAAAACAGGAAAGTAATTCCAATTGTAATGTTTTGTAATAGTAAAATAAGTTACATATCAGGTTAATTTATAATCAGGAATATAATAGTATTCTTTTTAGTATTATTGTTATAAATTTAAATTAAAACACCTTAAAAATGATACTTACTTGTAAATATTATATGGTTCAGCAAACCCATAACCTCTTTCAGTCTTAAAAATGATGCAATGGTATACTTTATTATTACAGCAAATAGACAATGCAAGTTGCCCAGTAGAATTAGGACGAATTAAAAATGTGCCTTGGGGTTTTCCTTCTAAAAGCTTTTCAGCCATTTCACGAGTACAGTTTTCAACCATCCATGTAATCATTTCACGATGAGCATACAATTCTTCTAATTTATGAATGTTGTCATCTTCTAAAGCTTGTAAATATTCTTCTGTTTTACCTCTCCTTTGTAACCATCTACAAAAAAAGAAACTTTGTTAAGTTTCAACCTTTACAACATATTGCACTAGATTATTATTGTGAAAGTGCAAGATATATTTTTAAAATCTAAAATATATCTTGCATTTCAAAATGATTATATTATAATATAAAGCAAAATTATATGTTATAAAAAAAATAGCCTTACACTTTGTGACGGTCCTTTATTTTATAAAGATTAATAATATCAGATTTGAGCTTGGTTATTTCTCTTTCTAGCAATAGATTGGATTCAACAGTGACTTTCAATATATTGTGCAATTGTGCTCTAGCTTGCTTCAAGCTGTTTACTCGTGAGATAAGTTGTCTGTTATTTTCTATCAGATCATTTTTTTCATGGGGCTGAGCTTGCATTTGCATTTTTTCTTGAGCCTTTAAATGATCCTCACAAACCTTGACAGTTTCTTTAAATGCATCTAGTGCTTGTCTCTTGAACTTAACTTCTTCCCTTAGTCTCATATATTTATCAGAACGTTCATCATAATCTCTAGTTTTTAAAACAAACTCCTTATGAATATCTTTGTATCGAGTTTCAAGTAATTCATCATTCATACTTTCTCCGCAATCATTATCCTGATGTCTTGACAAAGGATACATAAGTTTAATGTCAAGACTACTATTACAATGTGCAAGGGAATATTCAGTATAGAACCTAACAAGGTCAACAATGGAACTGAATTCGAAAGGTTCACAAAATCCATAGCGCCCATCTTGATTGTAAATTTTTATAAGCTTGTTGGTACCACCTTTTCGGACAGTCAATGTGTATCCAGTATCTTTGTTTGAGGCATTTCTGACTAGAAAAGTGCCATCACATGTGTCCCTTAACTTTTCATTGGCTTCATCCCTGTAAAATTAAAAATCTATAAATTATTTGTGATTTTGACAATTTCAATTTTTAGTATTTTTACCTATTAAAATTTTTAGTCTGGTTAAGTATAAATTTAGAAAGATATATAGTACACATATACTAAGAAAGACACAGCATATCTTTTTTAATCAATGTTTACTCATCATTATTAAGAAAATAATGAGTGTCTTAAACTAGACAGTTTTTAGAGTTCATATTAGTGTCTGGTGGATGTTGGATTAGATATTTGTTAATTATATCCTTCATTGTTGCACCCAGCTGTAAATTATAATACTTTCTTATTTTTGCAATGTACATTCTATCATTATTTGAGTGTCAAACTCTGCCTTTCTACTCTATTATCCTAACTTATGAAAATACTAAGGTATATGATTGACATGAAGAAGGGATCTTTGATTAAAGTTATTACAAAGAAAAAGAACAAGAAGTACATTTTATTGTATTAGTCTACTTTGACCTGCTTGTAATGTTTATTTGCTTTTATTAAATTAGGGTAAATTTTGTATTATTATAAGATTAAGAACATTCTTAGTTCATGGGTGAATTTCTGACTTGATATAATATATTGTGCAAATCTTTACAAATCTTTAAAAGCTTTAAATGAAGGCCATAGTGACATTTAAAAAATGAATTTACTTTAATTCATATATTTTATACACTCACACACACACAAAATATTTAATTTTGTTTGATTTTAATAGAAATATATAAAAATTTTAACTTCTATTTCTCTTTTGCAATTATTTCATGATGAATGTATAATAGTTTAATTAACACAAAAAGTCAGTATATATAATGTACATGTAACTGTTGTCATTTATTTAATAATATAAAATATAACCAGTGGTTGTTTTGATGATGAAATTTTTGATATGAATGATAAACAAATATTAGTTTTAATACTATCAGAAGTATAAGCGTACCATTTTTTTCATTTAATCGGTCTCATAGAGCAAGTATATAAAAAAAGAATTATGATATTGCCAAAATAAATGGGACCTACATATTGGAACATGTTTAAACTTTAAACATGAAACTTTGTAATGCCATATACCAAAGTGAAATAACATTCGAGAGACCGAATTTAATTGTTTTAATTAAATAAACAAACACTTATGAGAGTTATATTCTTTGTATAAAATAAAAAAAGTAAAAGAAGAGTACACTATCCATGAAAATCCATGTTTTATTATTTTTGTAGTTTTATATTACGAGTGGAAGGGGTATATCGGATCTAAATTACTTGGGGGAAAATATGAATGATGTAATGAGGAATAAAACCAAAATGTATTTATTGTTTTAGACTAAATATTATAATAATCAACATGATCAAAAATTTGATGCTGATTATTCAAGATTTATACTATATATTCTGTTTACTGATAAAATGTTAACACCCACCTTGTGATATCACCCCAATACCATTCAGCATTTTCCAAGCTATCTTCTGCCGGCTGCTGTGGAGCACCTATTTCTACCATTATAGAAGCATATAATTGAATACCTCTTCAAAAATAATAGTATCTTAAAAATTATGTATTAACTTCATGAGAAACACCGATCTTCTCTCAACAAATCGGTCATTTCCGCTTGATTGAGGTTACAACAGAAGCGAATTCATAACAATCAGTATAAAAGACGTTCTTCAGATTGCTTAGAACTACCATTTCCAACAAATCACTCAGTTTATTCAATTGTATATCACAAGAGTTCACAAATACATACTATGAAGTAGGTTTGGAGTTCACAAAGGAATAGGGCTAGATAGACGAAAGGTACTATGGCCTATGGCTGTCAAATGAAATAAGTTAGCAATCATAGTTATTAATTTTGAAATAAAGTATTGTATGGAAATTAAACGCTCGTTATTGTTTAATAAAAAAAATAAGAAATAATTCACTTTGCTAGAGGTAAATTTTCAGTCTCAAATTGCCAATTTGCCATAGACAGGCCGTCAATTACAATTATGTACCATTAACTACAAATTGCAAAATACAGATAATATAATTATAAGTTGACATAGATTACCACAAGCTTTTAAAGAAAGTATGCAGTGTAAGACCAGAAGTGCAATCTTTATTACTTACATTTTATACCGGATCCACACGTTCATGGCTTGCGGCAAACTCCAAGCCTCCACAAGACACAAGCATATGGACGCCTCGCAAGCGCTTGTGGCAAATTCTCTTTTGTGATTTGTCCCCTTTGGCTTGTGCACTATATCGATACTCGTCGGATCGGCCACAAACCCTTGCAAACCTACGCAAGCCAAGACAAATTACTCTGTATCCACACGTTTGAATTTGTGAAAGCTTGCCAAACTCGGCAAGCGTGTACCAGAGGATCGTTTAAAAATAAAGTGCGAAGTCAGTTGTACATCCATAATCATTACTCTGAGTAGAAATTACTCAGTAGAGAATAGTAATCCCTAGTTATTAAGCGGCATCCGCACACTTGGCAAGCCTCGGCAAACTTTCACAAATTCAAACTTGTGGATACAGAGTTTGTCTGAGCTTGCATAAGCAAGGGTTTGTGGCAGATCCGACGAGTGTCGGTTTTGTGCACAAATCAAAGGGAATTTACTACAAGGGCTTGAGACGCATCCAAATGTTTGTGCCTTGTAGAGGTTTGGAGTTTGCGCAAGCCGCAAACTTGTGGATGCGGTATTAGATCTCTATAGTCTATTCCAAAGAGACGATTTAATTTGATGTACGGATGATGTTTTTTTTACTTACATATTTAAAATATTGCGGGGCTACTTAATGAATTTGTGGAAATGTGGAATATATTTAATTATTAAATAACTTACAGACAATCTGTTATAATGGAGCAAAGATTAAAGTGTGATAAAATATAATAGAAATGATAGTTTCTGGTTCTATTATTTCGACGTCAAAATGTATTTTGTAAAATTTACTTTACTATTCTTTTCCTTATTTATTGTTGTTTCTGCTACTCGCATCAAAGGAGAATTCTCAACGCAAGAATTCTTTAAGTTCCTTGTTAAATTTGGATTTCAGAAAACTGATATCCATTTTCAAAAGGAAACATATGGTTATATCTTCGGAAATGCAACTACTACGGAAAGTTTCAAGTATCCTATAACATTTGCAGTTTTAGATAGAAAACATTTTCTGCATTATTACAAAAGTCGTGATATAGTTGATAAAGAAATGGCCTGTCAAACCATGTTTCAACAACTTAACGGCTCTGCATACCACCCTAAATGTAATGCATATGGTCAAGATTTATTTAGAAGAATACCTTGCCCGAAAGGTAAACTATGTATTGATGAGGATACGCCATGGAATGTTATTAAATATAATCAATTCACTTATGTTATTCAAAACACGGGTCAACCCAGGTATGTAAATATGGTTTATCTTATAATAAACTTATTACATTTATCCACAAACATTGATTCGGACAATCAAAGAAGTCCAGCAAATGGATGTTTGATTGGATAACTTATTTTTATACTAATAAAAGGTTTTTCAACAGGTTTTGGTATGTTTCTATGGTTTCTTGTTACTTGGATGAAGTAACTTGTACTTGGCACCATTATCAAGGTGCTCCATCACAGGATAATAAAACCCTCACTAATTACCCCCAAACTATACAATATGACTTTTGGTTGGTGAATGGCAGTCCAAACTTATCACTGTACAACACAATGTTATATCAATTCTCCTTTGATAGACAAAATACGTTGGAACTGTATTTAGTGTTTTGGCTCTGTTATATTATCCTTTTGCCAGTTCAAATTTATGCTGTTCGGTAAGTTCATATTGAATATGATTCTTTTAATTACTTTCAATTACTTACATATGTTATGAGATGTAGTTATAAGATAAGAAGGAAACTTAGATTAGGTATAGACTATTAAACTACTGTTAGACTATCTGAAGATTGCAGAATTTAGACCTATCACATTTTTAAATTTGTTCCATATTGAAGCTAGTATGTATGCTAGTATTTTAATTATTATAAAAAAAAATCTAATTTAATATGATGGATGAGTGTCTAAAAACATTTTTTTTTGGAGTTGTCAAAAAGCAAAACCTTCTTGTTATTGTGAATGAACGCAGACATCATGGTATACATTAAATTATTTCTTTTAGGAAAAAAAATAAATTTTAAATAAAACATGTATGGTGTAACGTTTCAGGATTCAGAGTCATCCTGTGACAAAGCTATTTACATCGAGCTTAGTGCTTGAGTTCATAGCATTATGTTTTAATGTGCTACACACAGTAAAGTTTGCAGCCGATGGTGTAGGATTTGCTGGTCTTGCTGTAGCCGGTGATATACTTGATATAATGAGTAGAGTAAGTTTAATTATAGTCTATTTTATTAAAAATAAATTTGGTACATAAAATTTTTAAAGCTTTATCCAGGAACACATATTATACTAAATAAACTTTGATAAGTGTCCATACACTATAATTAACACAAACTGTTTTGCTTTTCAGACGCTTTTCATGCTTCTACTTCTACTTTTAGCTAAAGGATGGGCTGTGACAAGATTGGAATTAACTTACAAACCATTAGTTTTTGGTGTGTGGATGGTCTATGGTATTGTTCACATTTTACTTTATGTTTGGAACACAGTGAGTACCTATTATTATGATTTATATATAAAACATTGTTGACTGGGACTCATGCTTTGTTGCCATTTTATTATTATTAATATAGCTGATTTTGTCACTACATAATCTGTGCATATACAAATATTTCAAATGATATCAAATCAAATCTTTGTATCAAATCATGCTCAATTTGTCTTTAAAAAATGTTTTCTGTCCATTTCCATACTTATGTATAAGGTATTAAGAAATTTGTTATGTTGGGATAATATTTCATTATAATACAGTTAAATTAATAAGGAAAGTAGTTGTTTTTAAATTGCAAATTCTACATGTGAATAGGGAAGAATGATTGTAAATAATTTTAATACTTCTGTTTGCTTATAGACTGAGGTAGATATAATAGAAGAAATAGATGAATATCAAACCTGGCCAGGTTGGCTAGTACTCACACTTCGAGTTGCTATCATGACATGGTTTGTGCTAGAGTTGCGAAATACCATGATATATGAGCATAATATGGCAAAGCTCAATTTCTTATTACACTTCGGAGCGTCAAGCCTTGTGTGGTTTGTGTACTTGCCAATAATTGCTTTGATAGCCCTACAAATAAGTCCATTATGGAGGTTTAAATTTATAATAGGTAAGAGAAGTATTTACATAATTTTGTAAGTTGGACTAAATTTATGTATGTGTTGCATCTCTTATATTGAGTAAACAAATTAATGATTGAATTCTTATTACTTTAAAATACATATTACTTTAAAATACAAATCATTATAAATATAATAATATTTATAATGATTTGTATTTTAAAGTAATATGTATTTGTATCTACCAGAAGGCAGAACAGTTAACTCTTCACTTATTCCTAACTGGCTTTTAAAAACCTATGGTAGAAAGTATATGTGTACAGTAGAGTAAAATTACTACAACATTTTTTATTATTTAGTAATATTGTTGCAAATTACTGTCATTGTTTTATCATTATCGGTATTATCAGCCTCTATCCATCTATTGCTGAACATGGCCTATGGTCTTTCTTTCGATTCTTTGTCATTCGCATCCAACAAGCATCTGCTACAGCATGGAGATTGTCTTTCCATCTGGTTAGTGGCTGGTCAACACTTCGTCTTCCTAAACCAATGAGCATATTACAAGATAAAGTAGTAATGTGTGTGATAAAATCTAGCCAGTAATTAGTCACTGAAGTTATGATAATTCAACCAGCCGGTGATTTGTGTACGACGTACGTCTCATCGGCCCATCATACTTTGATTGATGGCCATCAGCTGGCCAATCAGATGACTAAAACGCAGCTTTCGTTCTTAAAACCTTATTGCCCCACCGGCCATCAGTTCTCCTGAGTATGTGACTAGTCCACTGCCACTTCAAAGAGCTTAGTTATTCTTATCATGATATGTATATGATAGTTTTCCTTAATCCTATCTGCAAATCTATTTGAGCTACGCCAAAAATCTTCTTGAACGCTGCCCGTTCCAGTTTCATCCTCCTATCGCCCCCTCTTGTAGTTAAGTCGACCTACCTGCAAAGTATGACTAAGATTTTGTATATGATATTCTTGCCCAAATTCGATTCGATCGAACTAAACGCCGGCCGTGTTCGTTAAACATGACTTTTGATTTCTTTAAGTTCAACCTATGGCTTACGTCGGGAGGATTCATGTATATTTTTTAATATTGATAGGTAAACTGGCAGACATGACACCTGATGGTTACTGGAAGACGTTGCCCATGAACCTAGACTAGTTTACCTGGATCTAGGCCATGCAACTCATTTATGTGTTGCCTCTCCTGAGACATAGATGTCTCGATTTCAGTCATTACACTGCTTGTCTTGTCCTTCTCTCCAAAACATAGGAAAGCTGTTTTACAGGAGAAACAAGCAAGATGTGGTACCCATGCAGACGAAACGCGGCACAGCATCCCTCAACATTTAGATATTAGTTATTATAATTTTATTCTTATACTATGTGGTTTACTTTTCAGGTATAACATATTCTGCCGACTGTCTGGCATTCTGTGTAATGGCACATCTTTTATGGCCAACTCGTTCAGAGCAGTACTTACTACTAACACCATCAAATTATACTGGTATGTAAAAGTCTCATAGTATAATTCGCAACAAACATACCTATAAAAATGCATGGTACTTATTTATTTAAAAAAAATGTTCAAAAATGTAAACTCTAAATTATGTAGGAATTATTTGATCACATAGCTCTTTTGAAAAATTGCTTTTCTAAATTAAAAGTGACCATTAGTCATCTTTCACTTTTAGAGTTATTGAAACCGATCTAGCCATTTTGGAGTGGAGCTGAAACATATAAAAAAATGCTTTCTCATAATTATTCTAATACTTTATAATTAGATCTTTTTATTTATCTTTGATGACTTTAAGAAAAAAGTGTTTTTTTTTCCAGCTGGTATAGAAGAGCTGGACGAATTCGATGAATCGCCTCACGTGGTGCACAGCGATACAGTCGCATTGACCACGGAAGAAAGCATCAACGCTGATGACGAGGAAGTCATATTTACTAGACCACACAAAAATGGAACGGTCTTCTCATAGCGAACACAATGAGGAGATTGGTTTTCTATTGACATTGCTCATTGACAAGTTTGCTTATTAAGCTCTTTGCTGCTGACAATCATCCACGTGGAACCTTGAACTGATAGGATCTAGGTTGGAACCTTGAACTGATAGGATCTAGGTGGTAAAGAAATGTATAAGTTATGATGAGTTTAAGTGAATATTATTTTCAATATAATAAACAAACGCAAGGCTACAAACAAATGAACAAGTTAATATACATTTTATAGTAAATTCGTTTAATGTAAGTCGAAAGACGCTAGGCTTAATTTCCTACTACGACCAAAAATACAGTAAATACAATAATACACAAAAGCGCCACCTAGACTAGAGTCATCACAATCATTTTTTGTAAGCAACTTATGATAAAGTACTAACTACTAGAAATAGTTACTTATCTTAAAATAATTATTTTTGATGTTTTTAAAATTCATTTGATTTGTTAAATACGATTTTTTTATCTTTAATATTATGGTCCAAGTGTATAAATTATATGAATTTATTATTTTGTAAGTGTTAGTTTATTTTTGCTAGCAGTGTTTATGTTTAGATATGTGGTGCTTCGTCCGTTTTATTATTTATAATGTTTAGTATTATACGATCACAGGAGTTTTATTTTTCGCGATATTCTAATGACATCACAGTTTATTTGTATAGCAGTTTATTTCTAAACATTGCTCTAATGCTTATGTTATTTTATGTGTGCCATAAGTTAAACTCTGAAAACAATTTCTCCACTAGTAAAGTGATCTAATGAAAGCATTTTCTCGCTTGTTAAAATAATTGTTGCTTTAATATATATTATTATATTTATCATTTTAAGTACATGCCTACCTATCAACAAAGATTCGTGAGAGAACCCTGTTTAAATGGTATGGTTGTATTAAATATGTATGGGTTATAGGATATTTATGTCCAACTAAATCAATAATAATTGATACATATTTGTATATGGAACAAGACTGTCATTCTGCCTTCATTTTGACTTCATGAACTCTATAACATTGTCTTTTGTGAGTTTTCTTTTTCAGATTTCCACAAAAGACGGCGAACTCACTATCTTATAGGTAGGTAGGTTACCAAGACATACAAAAAATATTATCTTGTAGCTTGAATTTTTAAGCATAATATTCTGATATAAAAAATAAACTCTCTAATACTAGGTATGTTATGTTGAGTATTTACTGCAGTAAAAACGGTATTAATTTATAAAATTTCTATTTTTTTCTTATGAATTTTAAAAATGTCTGGTGAAATCGTAGTTTGTAGTATAGTACAATGTTGACAGTGCATATTTTTACTAAGGAATGCTTGAGAACATAGCTAGTGATTGTGTGAACAAAGTTTATTAAATAATTTTATTCTTACTCTTCATTGATACAGTATTACCAATATATTTTGTGCTAAATATTTTTTTGTTTCATATGCGGTATTTAATTTTTACTGCCATTTTTCATTATAAGTATCTCTAATGAATACTATTTGTTGAAAATGTTACGATAGCACCGTTAATTATTTGTGTAAATAATTTGTTTTATAGGTGTAAATGTAGATGTAAGAAATATTGAACTGATTTTTAAATTGTAAAAAAAAGTTAAAGTAAGACATTATTAAATTGGCTTTTTTGTTACTTATATGGTATACAATTTATAGATGTAAAATTAATCAATTATAATTAGGTAACTAAAGTGCCAATTTATTTTTTTGTTAAATCCGCTAGACTAGTTTTATTGCAATATTTTGAATGGAGTTTTAATGCTGCAAAAATAATATGTTTTTTCCCTAATGCGGTCATTGAGAAAAAGACTAGGTATGACTACCCACTTCGGCAAAGGCTCGTAAATTTTATAAAATCAGTACTTAGATGTTACATTGTCTTAGAATTTATGTCACATTTGTACAGATAATACAGCAAAAAATATATATTATAATGAACTGGCTGTTGTCCGCAGCTTCGCCCGCATGAACTTAGATTTACTGATTAATCATGTCTGATGATGATCCCTTCGCAGACTTTCTGTAGGCATATTTAGGATACTATTATTATGTATTCCACCACACGTTGGTGCACGCTGCTCGTTCGAATCACGGCAAAACGATTTATTTTCTATTTATTTATTTGCGTATTATTTTGATTTTGCCATATTTCCTAAGGTATTCATTTAATTTGCATGATGTAAAGGGGAAAAAAATGATGTTCATGAAGTGCTCAAGCCAATTAACTGATTTAAAATGATAAGGTTTCATACCGTATTTGTGTAAATAACTTTCAAATTATCACGTTAAAATTGCTCATTTTTTAAAGTATTAAATGGATATAGTATGATATCCCTAAAAGATAGACATATGCCATCGCGGACTTTTTTGTAGTCCTATTTAAGATACACAATTCAACCATACATTATTTTGTTATATCTCAAAGGGTTTTGGCAGCGTGATTAATGATTCAAATTGACTTCTTAATGTATATTAAATATAATATGCAATATGTAAACTCCATACAAAATATATTTAATAACGCAATTTTATAGTAAGTACATGGGTGTTGTGTAAGTGCAAACGCTGTGCAATATAAGCCATACCATTCACTGTTTCCTAATTATTCCGTGTTTATGTAACAGTATTTCGTATTTCTTTGAAAGAAATCCTAAAAGTCAGAGAAAATATGAAATCTCCCATAGACTAATCATATAAAGGAACCCAACCCAATAAACTATTACTTTTACTAGAGTGATAATTCTTAGACTTCTGCAGATCCGATTAGTAGAAGAAGAAGAATTATTATCCATATAAAGCTATTCCCAGCCATCCTATATTATATACCATAGTATTCTCAATTTGAGACTGATCAAACCCAAAATCTTATCCTAGACTATAGATAGAGATATTCGGTGGAGATGACTAATTAAGTCGCATCTTACAAAATAAAAAATCTATAATACCGATCATCAATTTCTTTTATCAATGCTTTAAAATATGATTCTTACACTTTACTAGCATCAAAAAAATATTCACTTACATCAATATTAAATAATATTTTCGCATTTATATTTACTTGAAATTTTTTAATTTTTTTGATATGAAGTGTCGTCAAAAACACTCGTTGCACAACATAAAATGGATAATTAAATAATTCAATTTTATTGTAAATCACACTTTTCGAACATTAAGCTAGTGTTAAGCTTGTACAATTTTAGAGTAAATTATTAGTATGTAGTTACTATAATAGAGGTCTAAAACGGTCTCATTTGAAATTAAAAAAAAATATTTATTGTTACATAATGCAAACGATTTATAGAACGTTTTACACTACACAGAATTATTAGGAAATGTTTGTAGATGTTATGATAACTAAGGTGATTTCCGAATTAGAATTAATAATTCCACGTTATTGTGAATGTATGTATTGTAATGTGTGCGTGCGTTAATTAAATTGAGCTAAGATATACATAAAGAAAGGATAGGTCCGAGTACCTATTCAGATTGTCAGTATGTATTTTGTAAGTCAAATTAATTAAAGTAAACGCGTGGCTCCACCGCAGCGCACGAAAAGGCTACGCACATTTAATTTTGTTAATCTTCGCTTTGCAAGAAAGATGTTCTTGTAATGATAATATGATGCTTATTACTACTGCAATCTAAGGACATGTTACGCATTAATTAACGTGCTCTTGCAAAGAGAAGCTTAGCACATGGAGCCGCGCCTTTAATTTGTTGCACACGAAAATGTAGAATTTGGATAGATGTACTTGATACTGTATGTGTTTTAATTCGAAAAGTTTTAAAGATTATGATCGCTTTACACTAGGTGTGTAATTTACACTTAAACTATAATTGTAATGAATGTTCCTTACACTTATGATGTAAATAGAGTACAACTAGGTTTTTGTTTATATGAGAATAAATTATTTACTCTTAATATAATAAACGTACTTATTACTGAGTTATCTACTTTTAAAATTTATTACATTTATTTTAAATTAACTTCTTGTTATTTCGAATATGTACAGTGAAAATTTATTAAAAGAATCAATTCATAAAAAATACGCAAGACTTGGTAGACGCTAGTTTTAAATCTTAGACCTATTCCCGTCGTAGGATACGATTTTTTCACCCAAAGTTCCATACTTCAAAAGTAAAAACCATTATTAGAATTTAGATCACTTTGCTGTCCGCCTGAATCCCTGTCTGTACTCTTCAAAGTAATAATTACTTAATTAGTCCGTTGATTTTAAACAAATTACATACTCTGACTCATAGCATTGGTGACCGTAAACTATATTTAAGTATAAAAACTAGTTGCTTAGCACATTTTCAGTATCCAACATTGTCGTAACCTACAAAATTCAATCCCCGATCCTTCTCTGAATATCGCCCCATTTCGGTTTTACCTTTCTTATCTTAAATTTTGGAACGCATGATTCAGGAGCAATTATCAACTTTTCTAAATCAAAATCACCTCCTCAATTTCTTTCAATCAGGTTTTCGCCCTGGTCATAGCACGACTACTGTCCATGTAAAGATCACGGACAACATTCGTTCGGGAATGGATAGCAAGAATCACACTATACTAACGCTACTAAGTTAGAGTAACGTATTTAACACCGTAGATCACGATGTTTTACTTTTAAGTCCATTAACATCTCGTATGAGGCTGTGAAATGCTTACGTAGTTTTTTCCTGGGTCGCCGGCAGCGTATTAAATTAGACAGTTCTTATGGTGCAACATTTCTGCCGGTGTTCCCAAGGCAGCGTGCTGTCACCTCTTCTTTTTTCTATTTTCCATCACAATTTATATTTTGATATATTTTATTAGATTTGACGACCTCTGTGGCTCAATGGTCAGCGCGTTGGCGCTTAAGCCGGAGGTAGTGGGTTCGAATCCCGCCAGGGAACAAAAAAAAGTTTGTGTTCCTGAGTTATGGATGTGTATTAAATACGTGTAATATAAAATAAAAATCTTAAATATATGTATTTCCGTTGTCTGGTACCCGTAACACAAGTCTCTTCGAGAACTTAAAACTTAGGTATTTATTTTAACTTTTTAATTATTCCTGGGTTAGCTTCTCAGTCTGTTCAGCTCATAAAATATACAGGCTCGGATTTCACCTCAGTCCTTAATATCGAGAGAGCGAGAACTCCAAAAACCCTAGTAGGTACAATAGAATTTCAGATGGATTGGAGACTGGAGTAACTGACTCTCGTTGATATGATCGTCAAGTTCTTTACTTTGATCTCTACTATACTAACATAAAGAGGAAAGGTTTTTATGTAAGCATGTTAGTAACGAATTGGTTTAAAAGTACTGGATCGTTTTAAGATTCTTACACCATTTGAATGATTACTGATTAATATAAAATATAGGCTGTTTAATTGATAAAAATATAATTGCAAGAAAAAAATTATGATCCCTACTGAAACTACCATAATGTTACCCAAGGTGTAAAAAATGCCTATAAAATATTCATTGCATGCGCTGCGAAAACTAATGATAATAGAACAAGAAAATGTTCTACAATATTAAATAACATATCAATATTATCTACAAAAAATGTCGCTATAGTGTATATCAAACTATTGTACTTAATTAAGTCACTATAACTACTTTTTAATATTTAAAATTTTAATAGAAATTCCGACTCGTTTCGACTGTCATTTAAGTTGTAGGGATTGAATTAAATAAATGAGTAAATTCTGAATCAACAACAATAATTTATTTATTCACATGTAGCTACATACACATAATATTTAAATATAAATAAATTAGCTGGCACAGCACATTTGAAGTAATAATTGATCAAAACAGTAATATTTTACATTCAAAAAGACTTAATAAATTTTTATATAACATTGAACAAGAAACTATTTTTACATAATAATATTATGTAAATTTATACACGTATAGTAAGTACCTCAATTTTGACCCATTATAATTTTATTACATAACAATATTATGGCGATAAAACTTTTAATTTTAACAATCAACGACAGGGTCGAATTTCATGAGGGTCAAACCGAATTAATTGTATTCGAGCTCAATCGGTGGCGATTTTACAGGTTCTTGAGAAACCTGCTTGGAGACTGGGGTCTGGAGTGTTAGAGCCCTGTAGTCCACCCTGAAATCCGACTCTGATTAACAAACATCAAAACCTCTGCATGGAGGTGAAGCAACTAAATCTAAAAAAAGTTTTCGGTGGTACATGTACTTCTCGCTACAAAACCTATTAGGAAAGGTCAAAATTGTGATTTAGTTGACGTACACATTTCAAACGAGTCTGACCTCGTCGATGAAGCCACATAATTATAAAAACAAGGTGAACATTTTCAAGAGAAGACGTTAAATAACTTTAAAGCGTAAATGTTAAGCGTGTTGTTTCCATAATATCTGTTTAATTTTTACTAAACGACGCGTTATAAGTACCCAATAACAAGTTACACCCGTATAAAATAATACAAAGACCAAAATATTATAATGCTGGTGATGTAGATCTTATGAGAGCTAAAGTCCATATAAACGTAATGTGGGTTGGTGTCTTAGAGGCATAGACTGCTGTATCATTCGAAACAATGGTACGTTGAGTCCCCGGCATACGGTGGCCCAACTTGTGTAAGTAAAAATCCTAAACTTATCCCGAATCCCATTACGAAATTTTGCCCAACATGTCGATACGCACACTAAGGGTGCGTAGGATAAGCTACGCCATTCCTTAAAGTTCTAGAATACAAGTCGGTTTTCTTGTAATGGGGTAGTAAATAAAACAACGCTGAAAAAACTAGACAGGAATTCATTACTCGCGCATACACCATATTTTATGAAACACTTACTACTTATATCTGCTAGGCTGAAGCCGTAAAGACAATTTCCTCTCTATAATAAATTGGATTCGCGTATGCTAAACGTTTGCCTACTTCGTCTTATCTTCGACTTCTATTTTACATGTCTGTTAGATACTATTTTTTATGCACATACATATTATTTAATCTTTCATGTTATATAAAATAGTAATCGGCGATATCTCTTTTAAATCACTACATATCTGTAACGATGATAAAATTAGGTCTACGGATTAATTTTCGAAGCTTGGTATAGACAAAGAATTCAGGGGGCCTAGCCAAAATGCCATTACGAAAACGACAGCGACGATCGTTCGTCCGTTCGAAGTTGTGATTGGCTAAATCACGTCGTCGATTGAACGATTGAGCGATCGACGACGTAATTTAGCCAATCACAACTTCAAACGAACGAACGATCGTCGCTGTCGTTTTCGTAATGGCATTTTGGCTAGGCCCCCTGTACATCTGAATTCTTTGGTATAGACGATGCTGAAATGTAGTGAAATGTTACACAGTGTAATTTTTCATACATTTTCCCACAACTTATGGTTAGTATAACCATTTCACAATTCTAAATCTTCATGTTAATTAATCCAATCAATGTATTTCCACCGCTAATCAAATAAACGCGACTTCAACGACTACTGTTCTATATATACGTTTGTATGAGGACAGAGGGACATTCCGTTCGAGTTGTCCAGTTGATTTAGTTTGAGCTCTACCAATAATGAATCTCAAATACGAAATACCAGTATCAGTGCAATTCATCTTGAGTATCTTTCTGGACACTACACATTTTGAACTAAAGCAATATTTATTTTTTAGCACACTGACATTAATTTACCAGTAGTATGTAGTACACATATACGATACATAGCACTATTAACAGTTGAAGTACTGAATCTACGTACGGTACTATGTATATAGCACTTTGTTAACAGGCGTCATTTTGGTGTCTGTGTCTATAATTTGAGTTAACGATGTGCAGTGCAGATGTCGATTTGATTAAATGCCAAAATGAAGGAGTAACGCTTGCCCATTCGAATGTAAGATCTGACTGACGATAGTTTATTGTAATTCTGTCGATTGTAAATCTACAAACTTGCATCTGCGCCAGTTCAATTATAATAAATGTGAAATAAGTGTTGTTTGGGATAAATAAAAATAGATTTACCTCGTTTAGAAATAACGCATAATACGTGATCAAATCGGTACATTGTTAAACGAAAATATAATGCGACAGTGCAGGTTATTTAATGAATACTGACATAGTTTTTCTTACATGCTATCTATATCTAATATCATTTACGTGTTCCTAATTCAAACTTGTAAATATTTCAAATTAACTTATTTAGAAATACTTAATAAAAAAAAACTATAAAAATAATACAACATGATCAAGTTCAATGTCTTATTGCAAAATATTCCAACACCATAAGCTTCCTTCACCAAAATATATAAGAACCAGATTTCGAAAACATAAACATGGTGTATAATAAACTAATTTAGTCCTCTCGCAAACTGGAGCGCCGAATATACGAGTAGTATAATATCGTCTATCGTACATGGTATACAAAATTATATTACTGTATCAGTAAAACTCGCACTCCTTTTACCCAACAGATCATATTATAAATAACTGGCAAAAATACTTTTTACACGATACAGATTGCTATAATATCTTCAGCAAACGTTTGAGAACTTAGCTAATGAATATGTACGAAAAGAGAAAGTAATAATCTTACATCATAACGTTTTTCAAATATAGAGTTTATCTATTAGTCTATTACTTATATCTTATCACTATTTTAATAGATTCATACCCTCTGCCAAATATTGAAATAAAAAAAATATTATATTTAAAAAAATAATTTATAATCCTACTTTGTGAATTGATAAACGATTTGTCATAAAAGTCGTCATGTAATAAGAATGTGCTTATAAAAATATTTTTCCTATTGGATAATAAATGTCACAATTTAACGTTTTAATTTACATATTAAACGCCTAAAGTGCGAGTCCCCATATAGGTTCGAGAAGTCTGAGGGGTCATGCGAAAGCATTAATGTGTGTAATAAAAAAAACGGTGACTTTTGTTTCCAGTACCTATATGTAATAGAGACTTAATATAAAAATTACAAGAATAATTTTAACGGCCGAAAATTTTTAAGCGTTTCTACATAATATTATATATCTTATAATAAATTAATTATAGTTTAATGTCTCCAATATCAAACAATGTATTTTATACACGTTGCATTTAAAACATGAAGAAACTAAAATATGCATTTACGTTCTATTAAATGTTGTATAAACGCCGAGATCGTGTACCTACATAACATTAAGGTATAGATTTTATCTCTAGAAGGCGTGAAACATCACATCACTCATAGACAAAGAAGTCTTTTTTATTACATTTGAACCGATTTGGAAATTATCATTTTCCTAATAACAATTATCCCGAAGCGTTTTGAGATGTTTACACAACTTGAAGATCTAAAACTTTATTCAGATTTAAGATCAATACATGTATTGAAATAATGGTTACATTTATTTAATTTTACAATCTCTACAAAATCATTAGCTAACGAGTAACGAGACGAGAGTAGGTACAGTACAGAGGCAGCAAATAGATTTAATAAATACGATCATAGGGAGGAAATTTATCTTCATCACACAATTTATCTCTGGCGGAATAAGAACCTGCTTTAGGTGACTTGTCTCTCAACAGTTTAAGCGGCCGTAACATTATGCTCAAATGATAATGCTTTTCTAGAGATAGGGTCTTCAAAAAAGAAAAATTACAAATATAGTTAAGAGAACCCCAAAGGTAAACTAGAAGTAGCAAAATTTTTCGTGTGAAATATTTATATAAGTACATATTTAATTTTTATTGAGTAATATCTCCACATAAAAAGAGAAACCTTGAGATAGGTACGCGATAGTGATTAGTAGGTTCTACGTATTTTCGAAATACCTACGCCATAGCTCATATAATAGCAAAAAAATCTTCGTTAATTATTATTAAAACAATAATTTCAATATCTCCTTATCACCAATCTGTGTCCCGAGTTGGATTTACGGGAAATTACGTTCGAACTTCCTAATTCCTTCACACAGTTTTTATTATGTAAGCGTTTAGAATATCCTACTAATATTATAAACGCAAAAGTTTGTGAGTATGCATGTATAGGTGGATGTTTGTTACTCTTTCACGTAAAAACTACTAAATCGATTTTATTGAAACTTTACAATAATGTAGCTTATACATCAGAATAATATCCACTCTCTCGGGAATAGGAAGTTCGCGGATGAAACCGCGGGGCGCTCCTTGTGTTTTATATACGTAAACACTTGACGTAAACACGTTTTACAATTATTTTTTGTTGTTGTAAGAGACACAATTGTATTGTAGGTTGCCAAAGTCTAGAAATATAATCATGAACATATATAAATCATAAGCGTGTGACCTAATGCACTTACATGAAATTATCAATTGACATTTGATATTATAATATTCACTAAACGAATCAATAAGTACATTACGAATTAATACAATATATCAGCGTTTATAATGATTTTAAAATCCCTCAAATTTTGAAATTTTGTAAGGTTAATTTACCATTAACCTACTGCTGTGGAGACGGATTTCCTATTAACCTAATGTAGCCCTTAAAGCTTTTAGGAATTTGACTTGGTGCGACTATTTGGGAAATTATAAATATTAGTCACCATTCGCCAATTGTTGAAAAGGATCATTAGGTGTCTTAATAAGTATTGGTAAAGGGGACGCCTGGAAAACAGCTTAGGGGCCAATGCTATTCTCCTATATTAGAAAATTATTAAATATGTACAGTAAAAGCTCTTACTGATGAAACATATACTTGTTTTTTTTATATAAAACAAATTAACGAGCCCAAGATATATCTCCTTTCCAGTCTTTAAAATTTTGCATTGTCAGTATGATTGGCATTCAGTCAGAAGCCGGTCCGTATCACCGATAAGCTAACGATGATTTTTATTTATTTACATAATAAATAAATTATAAAAAAACTTTTATGAATGGCGATATTCAGTTTGACTTATTAATTTAAAATAGTTGTAAGCTATCTTCGGAACGCCAATAATTATAATTAATATACGAAGACGCGGTATTTATCTTCCGGCTGTATATATATTTATTTGCCACGGATATTTATAAAGTATATATATATATTATAACCAATGTATCAAAGTATTGCTATCTTTATCTAAAAGTAAATTTATCTTAAATAGCAGTAATACTTTCATTTAGCGCAATGTAAGATTTCATATTATTATAAATATTTATAAAAGAAAGCTTTTAGGGTGCGTATTCCTAGTGTAAGTATTTTCAATTATACAAATCTATTAATATAATACCTATACATAAGGTTTGTGTTGTAAATAATAATTATCAATCTAACTCATAAAATACTAAAAGTCAGGTAGGTTTACTGTATTGTAAAAAAATATTTCTCTGTACTTAAAATTTTAAGGGTTTTATGCTTCTTAAAAAATGCCTTGGCATAATTTTTAGTCCCGCGGACATTTGTCATTCCCTTCTTAGTTTATAAATACATTCATCTCTTTTATATTTCTAGCCATCTTCTAATTAGAAACGTTTCCAAGCGTTAATTATAGATATTTAGCATATCTACTGTATTTCTAGACACAATGTTACAAGCTTATCTAACACAATGAGATCCTGACAGTAGTAATATAATATAATAATATGTTTGAAGACTTTATAATTATTGGTTTAATCTAAAATATAATAAGCTTTTGTATCTAAGAAAATACTGGTTTACCTAAAGTAGTATTTATAGTTTAACTCAACATTGCGCGCAGCGGTATGTGGGCATACGCTTGTATGTAATTACATACAGCTTTAATTATGTGTGGTAGTAGTGCACAAATTAAAGATGTGTAATACTGTACAATACATGCACAAGCACACAGCGCCGCGCGCAAAGTTGAGTTGATCTATCTATACACAATACACATTTTCTAATTGAAGATTACGACTTTTAATGCTATAGGGCTGGGCTGCCCAAGTTTATACTATCGTCCACAAATGACCTTCCTAATTACCATGAATTTTAGTTGCAAGCCATATATAATATGAATGACAGTTAGTAAGTTTTCCTGAAAAGTTATTAAATTATAATTGAGCATATTTGCAAGATATTTAGTGAAAAATATATAATATTCTAGAATGTAGTGAAGATATTTCTAGAATGACGACATAAGCCCACTCGCGTGTAGTTTGTACTTTGTAATTAGGAAAGGATCAATTGCGGACTAGTCCTCTTGTATACAAGTTACTAACGACTCGATCGCTAATCTCATATAAAATGGCATAAGATTTATAAAAGAATATTACAATTGGACAAGACATGTCAAATTCCATGTATATTAGTTTTAAATACATAAAATAATATAGTTATAATACAATATAGTCCTCGCCACTTTTAAAGTCCTGCGACTAATGCCTGAACTAAATTTGACAAGATTGACATCTTGACATCTGTCTGGAGTAAGAAGTTGTTATATTTTAAATTGTTTTACGTGAAATATGGAGCATATAATATAAACTATAAAGTAACATGTAAAAATTTAAGGCCGTATAATGATAGTTAAAGTGAAATAATTTTGTGAATTAGAAAGTAAAAATAAACAACAATTAACCCCGTTAAATAATATGTTTATAAATGTCACAGCCATGACAGGTAAATTTTAGAGATGCCAGAGTCACTCATTTTTGCCTAATTTATGGTTAAAATATTATCATTAACTCTACATTTATCTTATGATATTTTATAAGTAATAAATACAAGGTAAAAGAATTAAAACCTTGTTCAGATGAATGATATTTTCAGGTGTTTCTGTAAAAAAGGTCGAATAACAAAAGAAGTAACAATGGCAGCAATTACTTCTGAGAAAATCGTCACCCCTGGCAAAAGCCGAACACTACCGAAGAAGCTTGTTTTAGATGTATTCTACTAATCGGTTATACGTAAAAAATTAAACGAAGTATTAAAAAAAAATGTTTTATTTTACTAAAACCTGGCAGGAAGGTTTTTTTTTGTTGCTATAATTATTTTTGTCATTATTATCATCATCAGTCTTTATCAATCCACTACTGAACATAGGCCCTATAATTATTTAAAATTTTTATTGTACTAAACGTAGTGGAAAATCATTACACTAGAAATTGGCAACATTGAGTTATGAGACCGCAGCGCCGCGTCTATCGGACTTCTAAAGTGACGCGGACTATTATACAATAATTACTATAAAATAAATATATTATTTTGAAAACTACATAATATTTAGTCACTTTAATATTTTAATTAAGTATTTTTTCACTTATTTATTCTTTATATTTTTTTTTGTAAGAAACATATTTGCATGACAATGAACTATAAATAACTTAACTCAATCCTATATGTCGACTTTGACCATACAATAGGATTATTTGACGAAGAAATATAATAAGTATTATGTTTTGCATTATTTCTATTTTCATACTTTACATTCACTAGATCATTGATATCAATATTTTAAACAATTTTGTAAAGTATAAGACATTTTCAAAATCATTAAATGAATTAATCCTATATTTAAACATAGTAGGAATACTTTGATGCTTAATTTACTTGTAAAAGATACATAATATATTAATATCAGAACACGTTTCACTAAAACCCGACGATTAAAGACTAGAATGTTTACACGAATGATTTAGAGATTCCCAGCCTTAAAAGTTAATGGTTAATACTATATCAACCTTAAATATAACCGAGTAAGAATTAGATAACCAGTTATAGATAATAATTATATTATGTCAATTAGGTACTTGGTGACAATTAGATAATATTGTAATCCATCTAGGTTTTACTCACACTAAACATATACGTTAGCTAATGGAAAGAATATACATATTTTAAATAATATTTCGGTTAGGAACCAATAACCGATTTCTAAAAATGCATTGATACGAAAATAAATTGGATAAATTCAATATTGCAATCGATTATTTAGCGTCGATTTCGGGGCACTGAAGTTCCACTTACCGGTGCCAATAATCTTCGCGGTACGAGAAGTCGAGCGTTCCCACGAGCGGGTCTCACGGCGCCAGGTTGCTTTAAATCTGCGAGATGCGAAGCGTAACCGTCGTTTAGAGTTGTAGCCAAGTTGTTATACTTCTTACTTATACGGCCAATAGCGTATATTTGCTTCTGAGATAAGCCACAATTATTATACACGTTTATGTCTTTTCCCGATCCATACGCAGCACTCAGGATCACACCGTGGTCATTTATAAGGCTGTTCAAATGAGCCGCCTTATGCCCTAAGGGATCAGTTGAAAATCCATCGGAAAAAAATACTAGACCATGAGGAAAATTGTGCTCAGCCAGCCACGACACGACTTTCCTCTGTTGCATGTCTGGTCTACCAGTTATGTATAATATTAAGTATCCAAGATCTTGCCAAAATCTTACGACGTCTACAGCGCCAGCTCGTACTTTGGGATCGCGGCCAGTCACAGATACACTAGCGGTAAAAGATCCATCGATACTAAACACGACGCACTCAGTCTGTGGAGGCACTACTGCCAGATGGAAGTTACAACTGGTGTGATCTCCTCGAACTACTACTCTTACAGGATAAATACCACATCCAACACTTTGCTTATCTGTCAATGTGTATGTAATTCTTCCTGTTTTGTCTGTCATCACAGTAGAAAGGAGTGTCCATTCTCCAGCAGGCGGATCCTTTATCATGTGTATATCTACTTTTTCACCTGTTAGAGTGATCATATCAAGAGGTCCATACATGAATCGGGCAGAAAATGTCTGAGGACAGCCTTCTCTTACGATAACATCATTTGCTCTGTGATTTGCTGCAACATTTTTTAGTTTTACAGAAGTCCTCTTTCTCATCCATTTTTCTTTATCTTGTCCTGGTTTAAACATTAAACTCTCTTTGTCTTCAACTTGGTTATACAAGGCCAAGTCGAAATGACCGACTTGCCTAAGTATAAAAGCTATAACATCAGAACTCTCCCAGTAGCTAGCATGAAACAAATGAGGTAAAGCATTTGTAGGAAAATTTGCTAGCCCTTCAGGACAATAAAGGGCATAATCTAGCCGTTTCGTACCCCACCACTTGAGTTGAAGAGCATTCATAGTAATTAATGGAATATTATCAACCAGTCCACTTATTGTGCTTTGAACTGAAGCTTCCGAAAGTCGTCTAAGTACTGGTGTTGGGGGCATCTGCAAATGGTCTCCAAACAAAGCCGGATGACTTTGTATCAATTCCAACAAATGATATGGTTGGCCATTTCCTAAAGGATACTTCGCATACCGTGTAACGTTAATTGGCGGCAAATTTGTGAATCTCGCAGATAGTAGGGGTTCTAATCTTGCAGCAACCGGATCAGTGGGGTGAAATAAGTTATACACTTGTTGAGTCGGCGGTTTCAATATATCTTTTGTCTTGTCATCTGATATTTTTCTCGACGCTAATATTAGTGATAAAGGGCTTCCAAAAGTGAAAAAGTCACTTACTTCAAATTCTAATTTCGTTTGGTTGTCACTGGCAGTTGATGATCGCCTTCTGGGTGTCGGAGCTTGAAGATGTGACTTATTGATATAATTTTCTGTTGGTTCATTTGGAATTGTGATTTCAGTGTCAAGTATGCTATTTTCACTATCATGACGAGAATTATATTGCATGGACCGACATAAAGCATCATATGCTAGCACTGACCCCATACTGTCACCCACAATACACACTTGACCATTAAACCCCTTACCATCTTCGGATTTAACAAATTCATTGTAAACAATATTAGCAGAAGTTATTGTTTTAGTAACATAGTCATGATATTCCGGAGAAGATGTAGCAATAAGAGGAATAGCACCAATTGGAATCAGATCATTTGTAAGTGATGGTGTCTCAATAGTGGACGGTGAACAATCAAAACTGTATGGACTTAATGTGGATAGAATACCGAGTGCTTCGGTACAAATAGATGGACACGGAACCAACTTTATTGTTATATGACCAACAAGTGTAGGATAATGCTGTCTCATTACAGATTCAAATGCACCTTTAAATGTGGTCACATCTGACTTTTTAGCAGTCATATCAACATTTGCATCAAGCACACTACCAGCATGGAATACAAGGATGAGAACTGTAGTGGGACAGGAACTATGTACTGGTGTATCTGGGCAGCCATCCATACTTTGGTGACTTTGTAAAGTTGGCATTCTACGTGAACCTCTTTCAGATGTTACCCTCTTTAAAAATGTCGGGTTAAATATGCTATCTTCTTGATTGGCATCATTTTGAGTGGGAGATATATCTATATCAGCCTCATCTAAAGAACACATGGAAGACCATTTGTTGAATGAAGATTCACAATCATAAAATTCATCTTCTGACCCAGTTTCAGTTTCTGATTCCCTAACAAGTGTTTCCATTCGCCAATTGGCAACCTGGTTTTGTAAGTTTTTATTGAGAGAGCCTGAAGAAGATGATCTAGTATTTATTTTAGATGGGCTCTTCGATACTGAAGGAGGTGTGCCTTCAGGAGTTAGTTGGTTTTGACCCATTCTATCGGTATTATTTTTCTTAATTGATTGTGGACTTGATGTATCTTCGTTTTTTTCCAAGCTACTCATTGTAGCAGCAAGTGATTTAGAATTTTCTTCAGAAACATCAGCTTCATCTCCAGCTTCACCGGCCATTTTTTTCTGCAGAGCCAACTGTGTCTGCCTTTCAATTTCTCTAATGTCATCCATTGTTAGGCCATGCCATTCATCTTGCCAAGCCCAAGCTTGTCTATGAGCCCTTAGCATTGTTTTTCTTAATGCAACATCATGGATGAACTTTTCTAATTTGGTTTGCATACCCCAGTACCGGAATTCAACCCTACAAAGTTTATAAGCACACATGAGGGATTTTCCATTAGGTAGTGGCTGCGTCTTTCCTTGAACTTCTGACCAATAATCTTCAAGCCATGAATCTGATAGAGGTCCTCTATTACATTTTTGAGAAACAAATAATTTTGGATCCTCTTCTCTAACATAATCGGCTCCATAAAGCTGATCCTTTACAACATCTATAACATCTACTATTCTGTTCTTTAAATCGCTTCCTTTTAATTTAAATACATTTTCTTGATGTCCATTGTCAGAAAAGTAATATGTTTCAATTTCTAATGAGAATTTTTCCACAAATGGACATGTGTATCTTGTTTTAGTATATGGATAGGCATTCCATGCTTCTTCAGATACTGTCAAAGCTGATTTTGGTAGCAAGCTCTTAAACCATCCCGGTAAATGACTTCCAACATGGTATATTTTTTGAGTGTACTGACCACTCCCTCCAGGGCCATTGTCATAGGGTTCATTAACTATTATTTCTACACCACTTCCTTCGCCTGAACTTTCTTCTCTGCTTTTCTTTGCAATCATATATAGCTGAGCTATACGATATTCTTCTACTGTTAAAGGCAAAGGTATTCTATACTCTTTGATCAACATGTTTGCGTTTTTCTTTTCTTTTTAAAACAGAGTTGAAAATTTCTGAAAGAATAAAATTAAAACATATTTTACGTTTTTAATAGTAGTCTAAAAACTAAATTAATTTATAGCAAAAATTAATTATTGCATTATTATCATTATTGTAATGTTTTATTTAGTATTTCATAAATAAATAAATCATTATTTAAAGATTATTAGTATTATTATTATAATAATATGTCCTAAAAATATAAGTAAATCTCTGATACACAGTTAAGTGATACTTTAAAATGATATTTTTACTATTTCATTGTAAAATTATACTTTTACTGTTTATTAAAAAATGTTAATCCGTCCTGTATTAAGTTATTGTATGCGATCTTGTAAATGTAATACATATTTTAATTGTTTAATAGAATAATGATTTATTTTTGTTTTAATTAAAAAAATATAGTCATCAATATTAAATCACTATAGTATTTTTACGCAACAAATTAAATTATTTTTTTCAATCAATGCCGAACTAGAAATCTAATAACATTTTAGTATAAACTGACCTTCATACTCATCGTAACCACTTCGTAACTACACAAATTATAACATTCTTTTAAATCTCACAATTTTACACTAATTTGGAACAAACATTTTTCGCAAAAAATCAACACCACACACAAGCACTGAACTTTGACATTTAAGCAGTCGCAAACGCTTAACAGCCTAAGCGCCAATTTATAGTGAACTCAGCTAAAAAATCAATTTTATTGATTCTAGTAGACAATACTTGACGGTATAGGCTAAAGATTATTGCGCGAAGGCATAATAACGTAATACGGGAACTGTATTCTCAAGTTTTAAGAGTATTCATGAACTAGAAATACTTTTATTTTGAAGATAGATCTAGACACATACGTAAATTGGAACGTAAGCGTCCGTATTCATAGCCTATCAAGAGAATAATTTTAAAAAATACCCGTTCCGAGATGTATCCGAAATGAAGTTACTAATCATTATTTTTATAAACCCTAGGTTAATTATAAGTTAAAAGGACAAAAAAAAATTATATACATAATGCACTGCATCAAATGCCAACTCCTCCGAATGTTTCTTATAGATAAATATAGTACGACTGAATGTAGTATGTTTATGAATCCATCCTATAATTATAAAGCTTTTAAATTAGTAGTCCAGCCAGCTTCAAATTATAAGAATAATACCTAACGTACGGCGGTAATTGTTCAATTTATTATTAGATATTCTTAAATATTGATTATTCATGGGATAATACAATATGTAATTAACATCACAAATTCAAAATTAAAAACTTTTTTCTTTTTACTTTTAAGAAGTAATTATATAAATACATGGCATAAAGCTCCAATAATTTTTATATAAAATCAATTATTACCTTGATGATTATAGTTGTAAATAGCGTCCTTGAATATAAACACGAACCGATAACTAAGAGCACACTATGAATACGTCCCGTTAAAGGATGGCTAAGGAAAATCGATAACAGTCGTTGTAAAATAAAAATATAGTTACCTATGGGCTATGCATATTTTTTTATTATTCAGTGTTGCAGTACTGCCGTGTGTAGGTACTGTATTTACATAAAAAATATTATTAACTAGATAGAACATATCAAATTGAATTCGATTTTCGATTTTGTTTACTAATTATAATTCCAAAAGAACGTAAAAAAGGTAGGTACTGCAACACTTGCAATATATTATGATAATATCTATCGCCATAATCATCACTATCGGCTTCTGGGACATAGAAATAATTATTTTCATTAAAACATTAAGTAAGGTACCATGATCATCGTCATCATCAGCCTTTGTCGTCCACTGCTGAATATAGACCTCCCTTAATGAACGCCAAGACGACCGATCCCTTGCCACTCGCATCCACGACCGGATGAACCGGCCACGGCACGTAGACTTTACTATCTATTTAATGGCCAACCAACACTTCGTACCTAGCAAATAAATAAAGATTAATAAGCTGTAACGAATAAATAATAATAATCAATGCATATGCTTAGGACGAAGATGAAAGCTCGTATACTATCCAATATTTTAATATTGTATTTGTGAAATAAAAATACATCTTCATATTTTGTTAGTTAATATTGTTATACAAGTCTCAGCTATCAAAATTATATTAGGTAGGTACGGTGGCCTAGCGTGCCTTGGCGCGGCCCCGTATAAAAATTTGTTTAGGGGCCCTTATGAAGGGTAAAGATTTCTCACATAAAAAAATGTTTGCATAAAATTAAAAGAAATATTTATTTATCATAATTATTTATCTGTAACTTTTTTCAAAATTTTGACAAACAATTCAATTACTTAAATTAAATATAGGGACACTCTCCTTGCCTTTTTTCGGCAAACTGATTTATTAAATCATTTATAGCTGATGATAGTTTTTCTAAAGATGGAGATCTTTCTCTATGGAGTATGGACAACTGTGACAAGTCTGATAGGCGTTCATTTCCCATCGAAGTTCTTAGTCAATATCGTCGGGGGCCCCCGTGGCTCGGGGCCCCGTATAATTGGTACGGCTGATACGGCGGTAGCTACGCTTCTGATTAGGTATATTGGATCGGATGTTACCGAAATTGTAGTAAGGAAAGCGTTGTTGTTTGACTATTAGTCATGTCTAGTCATCTTTAATTTCAAGAATCGTCAATTTTAAAACTGACTAAGAACGGATGTAATTCATTCTTCCGTGTATACTAACTATAACACTTTTCAAATAATGGCTGCTGTAAAGTATCTGAAATATCGGGCAAGTGAGACACTTAAACGCGTTAAAATCCGTAAAGCTGTTTTATTAGCGTGAATTACGCGTACTTAGTCAATAGAAAACGACTCTTTTATCTTTTCACGCCTAAACCGCTAATCGAATTGCGATAAACTTCGACAAGAGGAGATATTATACCCATAAGATACTTAGATACTTTAGCCTAGGTCTATTGCAAAATCTAGCGGGTGATTAATTTAGTATCGTGCTTAAATCCATACCAATGTATTTAGTAAAATGTGGTTATTTTTATATTACAGGCAGACGACACAAATTTTATATATCTGTATAGATAATTATTTTCCTCGATATAGAGCTCCGATAAACGCTCGGATCGCTGCCAATCAAAGTGCCCGGTATAATATTATAATAGTGCTTTGTGCAAAGTGCTTTATAGTGCGGGCTGCGGCCTTCGATTCCAGCGCGCCATTTATCTATATTCATAGACTATAGCCATGCCGATATGCTGCTTGCCCGGTGTCCCTCAGTCTAATGGATTTTTATGATAAAACGATTAAAAGTGTGAAATTATGATAAATTGTAAAGTGAGAACCCTAAAAATCAGCTGTTGTGGTTTGTTTACAAACATTCTACATTGAGTTTGGCTGGAGTATAGATGATCTTTTTGCAACCTTACAAAGTTTTATATTACATAATTATATCAATAGCGGTTGTATGTGAAAGCAGAGCACATAAAAGAATGACTCATTTTTGCTTTCCTGTCGTGTTAGAGGAAGAGGGAATATTAAAAATATATAAATAATTATATCTTTATTACAAAAAATTATAATGATGTTCTATAAAAATACAAATAGTTTAACAAGTATAACAGTAATATAATACGATTAAAAAATAAAATGGACTAAAAGCAAGCTCATACGAAATGCGAGCTTTAAGGCCTTGAAATAGCCTTAAGTGGTAGTACCGTACCCAGTAAGTAACCTTTTCCTAATTTTAATTGTGCTACTTTTAAATACTTATTATATAAATATAGACATTAAAGTAAGCCCCTTTAATTTTATTAATAAATAGTTTAATACTAACTGTTACTGTAGCTTTTATATTTCGAAAAAAACAAATTTCTCATCGAGTATTGGGTACAAATAAAATGGTATGCATGCGTTTGTCATTATACAGCTTTAATTTGTTTGGTAGTAATGCGGTTGTCGTCGTCCACCGCCACATAAGATTAAAGCTGTGTAATGACAAACACGCACACATAGCGCGAGCGCTACGCGCAAAGTTGAATTAAGCTATCTATACCTAGATTATGAAACTCATTTTATAATCGAAGACTTTAGGACTGTAGGTACTGAATGAAATATGACGATATTATTTATGTCCTTTGACATTACAAATACCATATTGAAAAAGTGTAACAAAAAAAGGACAGACAAAACAACTTCATTTATATTCATTCTTCATAGATAAGCAGCAAATTAACGTAAATGGACAACTTTGAGTATCAAATGTTCATTTAGTATTCATTTTTGTTGAAGGATAAGTAACGTAGGACGAGTAACGAGTAAATAACTACAGTGTAAAGCATTTTATTTAAACTCCACAAACATCTCTTTAAAATTATTATGTTTGATTAAAATAACATTAAATGCAAGGCACACATAAGGTAAACTTATCCTTAGGCACTTCAACATTATTATTATTTAGTTTTGTACATATATGAAACGCGTGTTTTAATAGAGGAATTTAATTATATTTATTGCACATTGTGTTCGTGGTAATGTGATATTTCGGTTTATTTGCATACAGCTCATATGCATATATCGAGTTATAAAAAAGATAGACTAACAAGTTTCTGCAAGCGAATTGTAGTGTGCGTGTGAAAATAGCGTGGTTTGGACGGATTCTATCCGAAAAATCTGAAGATTTAAAACATTAGGTAAGTAAGTAATAAATTATATTGTCTTTTTTTCCACAAAATGTTTGTAAAATGTTAAATAATATTAGATATTACATATGCATGATGTGCATTTCTGAGAACTGGTAGTTTGTGCGCATTTTCTTTTTCTTTTTTTTTCAATTTCATACATAAATTATTAATAAGCTAATATTCCATTGTTCCCCTTTTCGTATAATGCATAGATACATTTTACTTACAACTATATAATAATGTGTAAATACGTTTTTTGTATATGTAATAGATTATTTGACACGTTAACCGGACAATATATTTTTAATATTATCAAATGATTTGTTTAAGGCTTCTACAAACTGAGTACTGCAGTTGTGGGCCTTGTAGCTGGTTACCGCCATACCTAACTTGTCGGGGAAGGGCGAATATCTGAAAAATACATACACTTTAAAAAAAGGTTTTATTAAGATTATTTAAAATTATTAACGATGTTTCTAATTATATTCCGTTACACGAGACTCTTGTGAAAAAGGCATTCGAAGACAATGCCGAATATCTTGCTCTGCGATATGATAGTGAAAGTATAGTAAATATCTCGTTTAAAATAGTTAAAACTTTAGAGTTTAGACGGGCATTAAGGAAGCACAGACAATAAATAACACTTACGCCCGAATACTCAAACGCAACTCAAATTTGATTTAAGCCGTGCTTAGTAGTTTGAGGGGCCCCCAAATATTTAAGTGGCGTTTGAGAATTTGGGCGTTAGTCTTGATTTTTTAACGAAATCGGTCGAGTTAAAAGAATGAGCTAAAATTATAAATTTAAAAAAATGTGAGCATGTAATCTTTAAACGCGTTTGGAATAAAAGTTAATAATAAATAATTTCAATTTATTCTTCTTAATAATCTTATTTATTATTATTAATCTTGATCGAAACGAGATGGTGTTCGGCAGGCCTGTAGCTAGAGTCTAATTTTGGGGGTAGGGCAGCATTTGTTACAGGTAGGGCGGATGATAAAGTCATATTCATCTCATTATAATTTATCTTAGTTTTTGGTATTTTTAAGGTAGGACATAGTGATTTCAAGGTGGGGCATTGCCCCACAATGCCCCCTCCCCTAGCTACGGCCCTGGGGCTCGGGCTAAAGCCCAGATTCAGGATTGCGGCACTAATTGGTGCGTCACATATCTTTGGTATGACCCCTAGTTGGCGTATAAGTCAAGTAGCGTGAAGTCTATAATAAAGGCATAAAATGGCCCAGTACACTTTTGCCAAGCGCGCTCGGTGAGTACGTCTGCGCGTTTTTTGCATATGTATTTATTAATGTATAAAAAAAATCTGTTGTCTGTTAAGTCGGTTCACTAACGATAGTTGAACGTGACGTCATAAGATAATACTGATGGGCCGAATGTGCCTTTGTCGCTCGTTCGGCTCTGTCATTTGCACTTCAAGCCTTAAATGGAACGTCTCAGAGCGAGGTAGCGCCACATGAGTCAAGTCTACGTGCGTGCAGCCGGCTACATCGAATTATAAGACGTTTTCACGTCAAAAACTTACCCGATTCCAAAACCTTCTTTGTGGACTGGACCAAATCCACCCGCCAAAAGCCCTGGACAAAACAGCGTACTGGTGCTTAATATGGATTTATTAAGATACTTGTATCCATATGAATCAAACAACTCCGGGCGTGGCATATTGTTCTCTTCGGCTATCTTCATGAGAGCAAACAAGTGTCGGTCAAATCCTTGACCCATGGCTGCTTCTTTCACTAGCTGTGAGTGGTATGTGGAACATTCCTGCATCAGTAGACGTAGCTCCTGCTTGGATTTCTTATGTAGCCCTTCACAGAATTGCTAAAAACATATAATCTTTTAGTTTTTTTTTTGCTGTTTAGCGTAGCAACTCAAAACTCAAATACTCTGAATTAAATATCCAAATAAAGTAGCTCTTGGGTGATTGGACAAACCTTTCAACTTTCACATTCAACATCATATAAGTAAAGAGAAGTACCCTTTTTAAATCCCGAATTGAGTAGTCTGATATTATTCACAGAAACTGGCTTCATGCATTTGATCATCATCAGCAGTTCACTGCTGAATAGAGGTCTCCTTCAATGAGCGTTAAGACAATTGATTCTTTGCTACTTACATCCAACATCGTCTTCCCTCCTGTAGGGCTATTCTGTAAGGTCGTTTTCGAATCTCAAAAGCGGAATCCGCGGTTATATGACGAATTTGTATTCTTTAAAAGTCGACTCTATCTATATGAATATAGTTTTCACTTTCGAAATGACGTAAAGTGAGCTCTATCACTCAGGTGAAGCTCGATATAGAAAATATGTTTTTTTACAGGTTTTTTTTTATTTAATACTGGTTAACGACCGACCACACTTTGTCTACCTAAACGCGGCCTCCACTCTTAAAAGTTGAACTTAGCTCATTTATCCATTCTTCTGGGTGTATGACCGGCCCACTGCTATTTCAACATGCTTATTCTTCGCGTGATATCGATAACTTTACTTTTCTGGCGGAGGACTTCGTTTCGAATCCTATCTGCCAGAAACATCCAGGACGCTCCATAGCAATTTTCGGACTCGTAAATTTAGAGCACAAGTTTCAGTCCCATAGATCATCATGGGGAGAATATATATATAATAATAATAATAATATCTATGGACGCTTTTTACACCACGTCAATCTGGTCTTGTGCTAAGTACTCGAAGAGACTTGTGTTACGGGTACCAGACAACGGAAATACATATATTTAATACGTTTTATATTAATACTTATATTTAAGATTTTTATTATATAATACACATATTTAATACATCCATGACCCAGGAACACAGAGACTTTTTTGTTCCCTGGCGGGATTCGAACCCGCGACCTCCGGCTTGAGCGTCAACACGCTAACCATTGAGCCACAGAGGTCGTCAATATATGACTTTTAAGAATATGGCTTAGCTTCCTGAATGCTGCGTTTCTCATCCCAATTGAGTCCTCCTATTGATTTCTCTCTAGAAGATATATGTACCCAGCCGCAAAGTCTGCCCAAGACCACTGATTAGATACTTTTGCACGATTTTACTGTAGATTATGGGACATTAGTATCTACTTAAGGATATTATATTATAAGGAAGTTATACCTTAGTTTTGTCAGTACATGGTCGCATAGTCTCCGTCCTGCCGTGCTTGTAGGCTGACGTGCTACACGACTCATACGTGCCAACATATTTATTGTGTAAAAGGTGATATGCTGCCTAAAACAAAATACCAAATAAAAGTAGTACTGTCCCATTTCTGTATACACTCTGTCATATCATGTGCCCACATGATATTATGTGTCAGTAATTGTGATGTTTACTTGGTTATCAACAAATGTACTGCTTAGAGTGCTTGCAGAGAAGCAATTACAGAATTATGTAGTCCATGTTTGTAACAAGTACATTTTTTGTTAAGGAATAGACTATAGAAGGCTAATAATAATAAGTTAGTATATAATATAATAGAAAACATACCTGAATCCCAAGCTGCATTACACAATCAGGGCTAACTTTAAATTTTTTGCAGAGTTCTTTATTGAGTCCATGATATAATATATAATCTATACTTAAAGAGTTGCACCATTCATTATATTCATTCTTGGCTTTTTGAATAAAATGCTTTGCCTTATCATCTAAGTTGAATTCTGTAATTTAAAAAAAAAAAATCATATGATAAGCTAGCTATTTCGCATAGTTTTATTAAAAAATGCAAATACATTGTTTCAAATTTAACGAGCTGATTGGTAAATTTAAGGCATTTAAACAAACAGTCTAAGCCTTGGTAGGAAAAGCAATAATTGCACACACAGAACACACAAAATATTAAACATACCGAGTTTCTTTACAGTTATGTTATTATTTGAAGGTTTACATTGTGGGGTGATGAAAGGTTTTTTTGTGGTTTCTGCATAGATATCTTCAAAGAACCTCAGAACGGCAACACCATCACCCCAAGAATGTTCAAAGTTCACCCCTGATACACCATCCTTTGCAACTATGAGACTGAAGGACTTATCAAACCACCTTAAAATGACATATTATCTAGTCACAAAAACAGTATTTTTCATAGTAATAACTAAAACCAATTAATCTATATTCTAAAGTCATGTCATGTCTTTAATATGATATTGTCATGTTTTCTATTTTATATTTATTATTTTATTATATGTATTGTATTTTTTTTAATTGAAACATAAATGATATTGGTACATAATATAGAAAAGTATAAAAATGGTACCTATTAGTTCCATCTCCGTGTAAGTATTTTTTTAAAAGTACATGATTATTGCCATCTATTGGATCTTCATCTAATACTAAATTATATATAGCTGAATCTATTAACTTTAAAGCTTCCAAATTGCCAGTCTCTTCTAAATGCAATCGCTGTTTGGCCCATTCATCTCTGTTCTGGCATGTTAATACACCCAACGGAAATTCGGCTTTAGGGGAATCATCATTCATTATTTTAGTCATATTGCCAAGAAGTTCCGTTGGTGAGAGTAGGTTACCTAAAATTATTGATATGGTAAAATTAAATATACTGTTGTAAGCTAATGTGATCATTGCTCATATTTTTTACATTTGATCACGAGGAGACATCTGTGATCAAGGTGACTAAAATACTGCTGAAATTTTAGTACCTCAATAAAAATGTAAATGCGATAAGCACCTGAACAAAGTTTTTATTAGTATAGATTTAATAATATATAGATATTTTATCTTTACAAGCACATCTGTACAAGCTATAGTATTAAACTAAAGTAGAAAATATGAATACAAATAAAGATAAAAAAATTGCAACATACCATCACTGTCTAAGACATCAAATACATAAAAATTGCCATTTTTTTGTATTAACATATGTTTTGATTTAGGATCCCGAAAGATAGAATCTTTATTTAGTGATGGTATTCTAGTGGCATTAAACAATCCAGTGAATTGGCTCATATCTAACGGGAATGCCTTAAATAAAACTGCACCATACCTGTAAATTTATAAGATCATTATTATTTTAATCTATAGGGCAAACCAAGAAAGCCATACTATTGTATCTTAGATTTGTATTTTTGGACATAACATCTATTGAAAGAAAAAATATACAATCACACCATATTGTCGAGTTATAGTAAACAAAAGCAATTTAATTTCCAAGATTGTCATATATATTGTACCCATATTGGTAACCCTTCATATTCATCACAATTATCTTGTAGAGCATGAACACTTTTTCATCTTCTGTTCAACCCAGAACTATTCGTCTCTAGTCATTTTGTGTTTCAGTATTATTATTATTATTACTGGTATTGTCACATAACTAACATGATATTGAGATATTCCTCTTGTTCTAGTTAATCTCAAAGTTTGTTACTTTTGTAAAGTTTTGTAGTGGGGTGTTTTTTTGGAACAAGTAACAATTTGTGTATAAAATCTGAACTAGTTCATTAAACTTACCATGATAAGCTCGAAGGTAAGAATCCTGTAATTGACCTAAATAGTTGTGTGTCACTTTTCTTTGGGTTTAGATGGTATACCTGTGGCTCCAGGATGCCAGCTCTTAAAGAAAGCATGAACCTGATTGACGTTACTAATAAATTCGTGGCTCTTATTAATTGATCATTATATTCGGGCCTAGCATCGTTTTCAAATACTATAATGGGATTGTAGTTAATAGGTAAAGGCACTCGATCTCGTAAATACAAATCGAACCAGTATTCGGAAATGTAACTTGTGTGTTTATTAACTTTATCTTTAATGGTTAATATTTCTTGTAACTGTTTACCCTCATTTTCTACAAAACTGTTTGTAATTTTCTTACTTTCAGCATAATGTTCAGAGTTCAATAGGGGACGTAATGCATTCAAAAAGCGCTCCTTACTCTTGTTTAGTTCCGGTATAGGTAAACGAGGTAATGATTTTTGAAAATGCATAGTAGGCACATTACTCCTTTGTAAATATTGATAATTTATATTCTTAACATTTTTTAAATTGCTCATATGTCGCTGAAACTTTGATTTCTTAGCAATTATACTATCACATTTTACTATGCGATTGATAGTGATCATTTTAAGTTTATTTTATTTTTATCTCTGTTTAATGCGAATGAATAAAAAATATTTGTTCTAAATTGTTTATACTAAATATAATATAATATAAAAAAACAACAAACAGCAACTATAGTCCGCGCCACTAATGATGTCCTGCGGCCAAAGCGGGAACTAAATTTGACAAATCTGATATGTCATCTGTCTGGACCATGGAGTATAGAAAGCACCTTTATTGTCTCTCTATTGTCTCTACCTTCAAATCTAATTCACACGTTTGTGGCTTGCCGCAAACTCCAAACCTCTACAAGTCACAAACATGTGGACGCATCGCAAGCGCTTGCGGCAAATTCCCTTTGATTTGTGAACAAAACCAACACTCGTCGTATCGACCAACAAAGCCTTGCAAACCTATACAAGCCAAGACAAACTCTGTATATTAAACACGTTTGAATATTTTGTGAGTGCTTGTCGAGGCTTGGCAAGCGTGCGGTTCCAGCTTAAAAAGTTCAATATTGACGAGAAAAATGGAAAATTAAAGAAATTTGGGGGGCTAACTAGTAGGCAGATATTTAAATATTTTTTATTAAATAACTATTGAGGAATAAACGACGATTTATAGGCTCGCATGAGAACAATCAAGAATAAACGAAGAATAAATAATATGTGATTCCTAACAAAATTTAAAAAACAGTCAAAAATTTTTATTTTGGGCTAACTTTAACGAGCCAACTGAGCCAACTCTATAAAATAAATATTTCAATTTGACATTTTTGGAAATTGGAAGTTGGAACGATCTCGTCATAGAGTATAATATATTATATTCTAAATTATATTGGATCTCGTTCTAAGAGGAAGACCTGTGGTGGTAGTCTGTGAGGAAGACTTACTCTTAGATCTCGTTAGTCGTAACCAGGCTGGCGAAACTCCTATACAAAATAAACGATGTATGAAACGGACGTCCTTTTAATGGCTGCTATAATCCGATAAAATTAAGAAGAACATTATTAACTTTGGACCTACATTTACCGATGGCTCTTCTACATATAGATGGATTATATCGACCGCCATTTTGATTTTTGACAGTAAAATTGAAAAAGTCAAAAAGTGATATAAGATGGACGGTTATTGCAGATAAAAGATATTGTGTTTTTTAAAGTTACATTTTCACGTGTTTATTACATAAAAGTGTAATATTAATTAGTTATAGTCATTTTGTGAGTGATTTTCAGAGATTCAAATAGTGTTTCTGTAAAACAATATGAGAAAAGTAGCTTGTGAGATTTGTGGTATAAAAACATGCCGGGTTGGTAACAAACGTATTTTTATGTTAAAATATCCATTAGATAAAGATCGGCAAGCTAAATTACTTATTTAATCCATAAAGGAAGTCAATTCTAGTAGAAAATATAGAGGTTTAATATATTTTAACAACTTAAATATATAAAATAAACTTGTTATAAAAACTTCGTGTAGTGCTTACCCAGCAATCAGAATTTATCGACATCGATGTATAAACTCAGACTAATTATTCTATTATAATATATTATAACGTAAGCATTACATGCTGTTTGAGTCATTTAGTTAAATTTTAAGATTCAACTTATCATTCACTTTAAGGGTGTAAACAATGGGTCAAAGTGATATCTTATTTCAGATTCCCAAAAGATGTTAATTTAAAGAATACCTGGACCCTGATTGACAAAAATGCATATTTACTTGTAAAAATTGTTATAAACTTATACGTAAATTTAAGAAACAAACATATTGCTAAAGAAAAGCGAAGTAATATTTCTAAGAATTTTTTTTAAATAAAAATTATAGTGTTTGAAAATAAATGATTTTGTGAGAATTTGAAGTTTCTTTTCCGTTAATTCGTTAATTATAGATTTATTAAAACAATCTGTGTATCATTTACCCTTCATTTGTTTGTTTTTAAAATAAAATTCGCACTATAACGAGTCTTTAAAAAGTCGATATCGATAAATTTTCACTAGTCCTAGCCCAGTACTAACTAGTTATGACATTATGTTGGCAGTATGTACCGCCAGGCGCCATGGTTCTGTCTGTTAGGTTGGTATTGGTTTAGAGTGCACGTTCATACATCGTTTTTTTTGTATTGCAGTCCCGTCTCTTAACGTTAGTTTTACATACTCTTTGGTCGTAACGAAATTGAGATCAAAGTATTATTATCATCGTAATGACATTTCTAAGGTTTTAAGAAGACCTGAAATCTGCGATTTAGCATTAAATAGAAATGAACGAAGTACCGGAAAATAGTATTAGTAGTGAAGTAGCAAGATTGGAAAATGAAGACTATCTTCGTGGAGTTAAATCATCCACTTGTCTTTTGCTGCCAACCACACCAAGTCCTTCGCCTATGGATTTTAAACATCCTTTATCAGAGGAAATGAATGACAGTCCTTTTATAAATTTATGTGATAATCCGAAAATTATAGATCTTCAAAACTCAGGTCAGTGCCAAATTCTCCAATGTTAATAATAATTAACACTTTAAGCACTGGTATTTGATACCTACTCTTCAAGTGGAAATGATACTTTATTTACTTCTAAAGGAGTTCTAAACCCTTATATTTTGGTCAATGTGAAATATTGTTTTCTATTTTTCTGATGTGGAAGAGATCAAATTCATCAATAAATTTCATTCGTGGTTACTTTTTATATTTGTTAAACATGGTATGTGTTTGTCCTTAGTATATGGGGTGGTGTGTGTGACTATTAATAATCGTTAAAAAAATTAACACTGATTTATCATTAACTAAACTGAAGAATGTCACTATGTCATAAAGCCTAGTATGCATTATTCTGGTATTTTATTTGAAGATCCTGAAAAGTACTATGATATTCTTAGAACTTTTGTATGGCATTTTTGCGGCAACTAATGAACTTGATTGATTTGACAGCTACATCAATTAATATCATTTTTCAGCTGATGGAAGCCAACATGGTGATTCAAGTTCTTCAGCTGATTCCAACTCAGTGGTACAAGACCCAATAAGTGCACAACTAATAAATAATATTAGTATGTTAGATTATCAAACACTTAGTAAAAATGGAGACATTATTGTGGGTCAGGTAAATTAATTTATGCCTTATCTTTTTGAAGTAAATTCTTAATGCAATTCAAATTCTTTGTGCAATGCATTACAAAGTGTGATTATATATGAGTTGCAAACAGGATAAAGGAGGGTCATGCTTATTTATAATGGTCATATCTATTAAGCAGGGCCATGCTCACAATCAAATCATATCAAATAATATTACGCATAAATAGAACCATGCTGTGGTGCTATTTATGCATTGCCTAACCTGAGATGTTAAGTCTTAGTGCCAGTAATTTACACCGCCTTCTGTTTATGGGAGAAACAAGCAATATTTACTACTTAGTTATTCTTTGATTTAAAAAAAAGTCCCTGAATTCATGAGAATGTCACTTCTTCCTCAGTAATAATATACAAAAACCATATGTAAGATTAAATTATACTATGAAAACTGAAATTGCACACTGTTGTTTATATTAAAAAAATAACCTTAAGGTTTAAATGTTGGAAATTGTAGAAAATATGTTATTATTTAATTTGTATGTAAATACTTTTTTAACTGAATTTTCCTTAATTTATTTCAGCCTGAAAGTTGTAAACTTAATGGAAGTCTTAGCGGTGGCAATAGAAAGTTGCCAAACTTCGTAAACTGGAACTGGCCACTGATAAGAAAAGTTCTTCTCTGGTTTGTTTTATCGGGTCTTGTTGCTTGCTTAGGAGCAATTATTGCCATGGTTATAACAATACCCAAGTCATGCAATCCAGATCTACCATGGTATCACGGAAAAGTTTTTTATGAAGTGTTTCCAGCCAGTTTTAAAGATTCAAATAATGATGGAATTGGTGACCTAAGGGGACTTGTCAAAAAGCTAGACTATATAAAAGATATTGGAGGCTCTGCCATAAGGTTGAATTACATATTTGAGGCTAATAATTATCCTGAGCAATATTATAATACAACATCACTGGTGAAAATTGATAGAAGTCTTGGTCTTCTGAAAGACTTTCAGGATTTAGTAGTTGCAGCACATGAAAGAGATTTGGCTGTTATTTTAGATATACCAGTTTTAAGTATGGTTAAATCTAATAACCTTGTATCCTTTACTTTGTCAAATGACATTGGAAATAGTGATTTAGATCAAACTTCGTCTGCCATTGCATTTTGGGCACAAACTCAAAATGTTGATGGGTTTTACTTAAAACATTTAGAGAACTTTGTCAATGATATTAATTTTACAAAGTCTCTTCAATATTGGAAACACATCATAGGTAGTGGAAAGATTTTTATAGCAAGTGAAGATGCTTTTAATACAGTTAATGATAACAATATGGAAGTATTTCTCAATCGCATAGACCTAGTTGATGTTCATTTGGATTTAGAAAAAGGAATAAAAGGTTTAAAGAATCATATAGATCATATAATTTCCGGAGTGTTATGGAATAAACCACATTACCCATGGGTACATTGGAACATTGGAAATATCAATAGTGAAAGAATTTCAACTAGACATAAAAACAATTCCTTGGCTTTAATGGTTATGGAACAAATACTTCCTGGTACTGTTAGCTTGTTTTATGGAGATGAAGTTGGCTTATCTGGTCTACCTGAAAAAGATGTAGAAGGTGATTTTCATGAACACCAACATGTACATAATTTGGTTCCAATGGCATTTGCTGAAAGTGAACTCTCTGACAATGTTGCTATTTTGCCATGGAATGCCAGATCAGTCTCAGTGCCACAATTTAACAATTTTAATGTCACTAAAACACTGGTTGAATTAAGGATAAACACACCAACTATATATTTGAGAGCTATATACAAGGATGGAAATGTTATGAAAAATATGGCAATAAGAGAAACTGAAGATAATTTAATAATTATTGAACGCTGGTACCCAAGAAGAAATACATGTGTATTTGTGGGAAATCTAGGCAATTTACCTATAACAACAGATCTGACTACCATGTTCTATCGTGGTACTGTTGTTGCAAGTACAAACATCTCTTTAATCAGTGAGGTTATCTATTTTGATAAAGTAACATTTTTGCCAAATTCTGCCATCATTTTTAAGTTAGAAAAATAAAAGGTTTTATGCTCTCTTTTTAATAACATTAGAATCTCAGCTTTTATAGATCAAGATTGTTTACCAAAGATTTTAAGCATGTAGAGAATATATGTTTTATATATTCTCTACATGTACATATAAATAGTATTATTGTTTTTGTCATAGACAAAAAAAGTATAGATTATTATGTACTTATAAATGCCTGTAGAGACTAGATAATTCTTTGTGCAATTATTTTACTATTATTTTACTACTTTAGATACTATATTTTGCACAGTGCATAGTTTAAAGCAAGTTGACATGCTCCCGTAATTTGATGTCTGAAAACTCTGTGCAAAATTATGTTGTTTTCGAAGGCTATATAGGTATATAGTTTAACCAGTATTGATTTGATAGATCTTTATTATACTAAGTTTTTTTTATTGAAGTTCCTATAACCATAATATTATTAACGTTTGTTTATTTTTTACTCCTGTTTATAGTTGTGTAATGGATAAGTAAAATTTTATTTATTAAAAGTATTTTGATGATTATCAGTTTTATTTGTCAATGGTGAAAACATGAAACACATCTGTAGCAGGGTAAAATTAGTATGGGTAGATATTTCAATTATAGTTAAAAGTGTTGGTCACTAATGGATTTTGACAAATCTTGCCAACCACCCAGATGTTACAGGTCATGGTGGCACTGGTAATAAAGTGCGCCAAATATTAATAATCATAATTTAAGTCCAGGATTTAAGAAAAACAACTAATACAATCAACTACATTACAAGATAATATTGTCACTTTTTCATATGAGTCTATTGTCTGCTTAAATTCAAGATGGATGAATATATTCGCTACGTCCACATTCGTACCCAATTTTCGTAACTGGTTACGAAAAAGGAATTTTTTTCACTGTTTCACTAATTGTTCTCATTTATTAGACAAGGAATATCTTATATAAAAAGATATAATCCTATATATCGGATAAATCCGGTGGATATCCATATGGTACAAATATTGGGAAGGTAGAACAATTCGCCCACAAGTCTGTTAATAGAAACTGTTATATTAAACGGATATTTGATAATATTTTGTTTATTAAAAGTTCTAGCTGTTGCTCGCAGCTTCGCCCATCCTAACTTAGACTTACGGACGTATACGGTTTGATGATGACTATTTTTATAGCCTAAGTTGCTCCTTATTATAATTTATAACAGCTACCTGCCAGTAATTGTTACGTCAAAATCGGTCCCGCCTTGTCAGAGATTAGCCGGATCAAACAGACAGATAGACTAAATTTAAAAAAATGTTATTTTAGTATAGTATATACCATTATATTATATTCTATTCTACGGCTATTTAAATATTACAAACATACACTCCGATTTTATTTGTGTAGGTACAATTAGTTGAAAAAATGAAACAAAAAACTGTTGTAAGATATTTTACTATACATTTGTACATGTTGGAATACATTCACCATTTGTAGTATGTACATATTTGCTGAACAAATAAATAGCTGTACCATTATATTTCTATAATTAACTAGCATTATCCAATGACTCGATCTATAATACATCAATAATTAATAGGTATGTATTAAAAAACATTCATAACAATATTTTTCCCTTTCTAAACTAGGTTTTATTATTTCTGTATTTAATTACGGTCGAAGCCTACTGTTACCTAAAATAAGATTTGTGACGTTTACATAACAGTTTGGAAATCTGAAAAAACTATGGCTACAATTTATCTTATTTTACATTATATTATTGCAGAGGCAATTATATTTCTAGTATCAGTCTTTTGTTACAATAATAAAGAAATGTAAGCTCATAGCACTGGAAGGATTCACAATATATGAGCTATGCTTATGAGAGTATTTAAGAGCTGGGTTGACTTTTCTTTGCTTTGGCAACATTCGGGTGCATTACATAAGTGTTTGACATAGCTCTTGGAGTATGCGGTTCAGAATTAGGGAGCGCAGGAAGTTTATCTGTAGGATTTCGTATCAATACTTTCTTTTGAGATCCCATTGCTGTTTTCTTGTTGCATGTTTGCGGTTTAATTTTAATATCTGGACTTTCGGTTGTGCTCTGATTAGACTTTGCACATTTTCTGTCCATATCACTGCTCGATTGTTTGTTCGACTTAGGGGCACCAAATGCTTTTGTTTGCTTCAGCAAAGATCGGTCATTACACAGCGCTGCTATTAGTGGCAAATCCAAGTTCTTACTTTTTTCTCTTAACGTTTTAATATCTAAATCACAATTAGTGTCACTTGCTTTACGATTGATTTCACTATGAAACATACTACTATGAGGAATGTTAAGCTCCCTCAAATGTGAGGGTATTTTCTTTTTATGCTCATAAGGAGGAGGCGGTGGAGGCGGCATTCGTCTCGTTTTTAAAGGCGGTGGGTTTACAATTTTAACGAAATTTTCATTAGATTTCGTTCTAGAGAACATGGGTATTTCTTGAATTCGGGATGGAGATCTTTCTAAATTTATAGAATGGCTACTAATTGATGTCTTACTTGCTAATGAGTACCAACTTGTTCGAGTTCCTGGTATTTGTATATAGGAATCTGAGAGGTTTTGTATAGATCCATATGTTGATGAGGCTGATAGAGAGGTAGATAAGAAAGGCGTGCTTCTGTATTGTAAGCTACCTTTGTGTAAATTAGATAGTCGAGACTCCGTTAGCTTATGATCTAAATAATTTTGTTGTGATATGGATGGATCTTGAAGAGGATAGTAAACGTAGTCGACGTCGCTATACAATTGCTGGTGAAATATTGAATTATGTGGTGGCGGTGGAGGGGGTAAGCGGGTAACGGGAGGAGGAGGAGGTAGCCTGGAGCGTCTTGGAGGCGGGGGTGGCGGCGGTAACTTCATCATCGCTACGAGCAAACTTGAATCTACGGTAGGTGGTAATTCCCTTGTAGCTGAAAGACTATTGCTGATACCTTGTGCTAACTTAGACCGCTCAGCTCTGCGACTTGATGCTTGATGACGTTTCGATTTTTGAAACCTGTGTTCTATGACCATAGGGCTCGCGAATGTTCTTTCACCAGAGGCGTTGACTTCGCCAGCTTCAGCTTTAAGAATTGTTATCATTGGCTTTGATGTCACCACCCTAGCGGCAACCTCCTCTTTTTCATTTGTCGGATTTAATCCCGAAGAAGATGTAATTCCAGGATAAGCAGGAGGTGGTTTTTTTGGAGTGGAAGGTTGAGAAGAAATCGTTTTATGATTGTACTCGTATGGGGGCGGTGGTTTCTTGGGAAACTTTGGTAATGAAGAAGCATCGTCTACATCCAAAATATTTGGAAGAGATAAATTCAGACTCTTACGACTATCAATCCGTGCAGGCGGAGTTGGAGGTCGATCAAAGAAGAAATTTTGTGAATAACTATCATCAGATGGTGCTGTATCTTCGTGACCTTTAAGGTAACTGTCACCAGAATATGGCAAAGGTAGTCTGACATAGTCTGATACTGAATCAAATGTATCACTCACTGACTGGTTTTTTGGGTAAATTCCTCTACCTACAATTAAATCACTTAATTCACTTGCGCTTAGTAAATTGTGTTTATTATCGGTAGGGTCACTACCATCACCATGAAATGATAAGGCACTAACATTTGAATTTGTTCTTTCTCGAAATAAATTTTCTTTATCGCTGTGAGCTCGACTGCTAAATTGTGATGTACCGTCAACACAGTCTATATTCGATAAGGTTGACTGTAGTCTACGTTCTTTAGTTTTAAAATTATCGCGTTTTGATTTATTATTTAATATTGACGAAACGCTATCAAAGTCAGCTAGATCATTATCTTTACCTGCTTTATACTCATCATAATGTGAGTCATGATAATCTGTTCTACTTTCATCAGAAGGCGAATACATTTTCGAACGACATGTCAGTTCCGAGCTCCCCATAGTGTAAACTCCGCTTGTTTCGCTCGACGCCGCAACTGTAACTGGTTGATTTAAGCCATCATACAGTGCTGAAGTTGTATCTTGAGTGAACTCTATATCCATACCGACTGTACTATTATCGCTTAGCATTGAGTTTTGAGCGGTATGACTATACCCCAATTCTAGGCTACTGCCATTTGATGCTCGACTTAGAGTGCTCAGAGCCGCACGAGTCATTATAACTGTACTACATGACGAAGAACATTGTGATCCTGTACATTTAATTTTGCTAGAAGTGGGGCTATCTGTGAGCGTCTCACTGACACTTTGGTCTGGTAAAGATATAGTTTCTTCGAATTGACTCGTCGAACCATGACCTAAATCAATTGGAACTTCTTCGTTAGTTACAATTTCAGAATCGTCCTTAATCTTCTTTGATTTAACTTTTGATTTTGGCAGCTGCAGTGAAGATGTTTTGTTTATAGGTTGAACGTCCTGTTGTCCATGTCGTAGAAGATATGAATTAGAACAATCTAACAAATGAGCAAATGCTAAACTCTCAGTAGAAGGAGCTGGCGGAGAATCTATCATGATTTCCAATTCATCTTCAGATTGGACTCTATCACTGACAATACCCGACGTTGTGTTTGAGCTCGTTGAAGATATAAGTGAAATTCTCTGTTCATTTTTATTTTGAGAGTAATTTGAATTAAATGATTTGGAATAAGTAAAGCAGTTCTTTCGTTCATCTTCCTCTTTCCTTAAAATATCGTTTAGTTTAGGTGATATTTTCATAGAAAATTGATGTGTTTCTTTACACAATGCGAATAAATATTTACACTTTTCTTCACTGGACGAATATAATGTAATCTTTCCTTCTTCTGTTCGTATTTCAAATTTCTTTCTATCGAAACTTAGTTTTCCAATGGAGCTCCAGATAAAATTTGATATACAGCCATTGTCCGGTAAAATTTTAATTCCTTTAGCGGTTACTAAGAGCCACACAGTTCCGGGCTCAAGTTCTGTTTTTGATTGCTTTAATCTGTATCTATGCGAATTGATGGTATCCGGAAGAAGGCATATTTCGCGGATAAATCTAATTTCAGCGTCATTTTTTGAGAGACCTCTATGTTCGCGATGGCAGGCTCGGATAGCGGAGGCAACCCAGTCACCAGTCAGGGAAGCTGGAGCAAAATCTTCTACTTTAAAATATTCTTGACCATTGTAAGCCTCTTCGTCACCATATTGTGCTTGTAATGCTAATCCAATTAAGAGCAACAGGATTTCAGCCGGCAAAGCATCTCGCGAACGCACATTATGCAGAAGTTGAAGAAAGTATAAGTGTCGACTAATTTCATCATGTAATAGTAGAGGACTTTCGACATGAAATTGTACTATGAGATATAATTCGAGCAGCGGTTTGCCATTTGCATCTAAGCCCTGGAAATAAAAATGATTTGTATAAGTTATAAGTTTTATAATTAACAAAACTATGCTCTGATTTAAGACTTACTATGCTATGACGATGTACTTACATGGGTATGAGATGATCTCCAGCTCTTTGGCGCATATTTAGAAAGTTTGCTTTCTAAGTCAAGAAACAGATACTCTCCGTCTGAAAAAGAAAAGACAAATTCGATATTTTTTAAACAATCTTTAATGTCTCTTGGTTAATTACGCTAAAGAATTGTAAGAATTGAATGAATTTTAGAAACATAAACTACTTCTTTTTTAAATCTATAGATAAGTTATGGATGTTCAGCTATAAACTAAACCTGTTTGACTTTGGCTAAGGCATACAGAAATATCACTCACAAATGCTAATTTAAAATATTATACCCAAGAGAATATAATCACTACGTTTATATTATACTACTGATAAATAGAATGATTTAACGTGTTGGAATGTCGCTTGACGTCATTTAAATATACATTACATTATGTATCTTCGTACTTAGCTGAGACTACAAATATGTGTAATTGTTCTAACAATACGCGAAAGGTTGCCAAGATAATCTTTGACTGAATGAACAGGCCAATTTTTTCCAATGAGTTTCTGGGCAAGTACACAGTCCCATGACAGACGGTGCTCCATTATTTTTGTCAAAATTTTAGTTGTATTGAGTAATATCTGATAGGATTTTTTAATTAACATAGTTGTTTTCATTATTTAAAGCTTAAACTGTTTAAAACTCGTGAACATGACATTCGTAGACAATGTCGACATATCGAGCGCCGCGAAATATTATTAAAAAAAAGGTAAGTAAATATGAAATACCATTTTAAATAGTTCAAGTAATAAAATTAATTTTAAATAAAAAACCAAAAACCGACTTCAAAACTATACCTTATGTACAACTAAAAAATTTAAAATAATATTGAAATACTTCGAAGTGAAGTAGAAGTAAAATATTTAAATTTGGGTATTTTTGGAGTCGGTGCCAGCCAAAGAGGATATTTTAATGATCAATCACATACCCCAAGTATTGAGAAGATGTCTGTAAAGGGCATCGATGTTTTGGCTGGTACCGACTCCAAAAATACCCAAATTTAAATATTTTACTTCTACTTCACTTCGAAGTATTTCAATATTATTTTAAATTTTTTAGTTGTACATAAGGTATAGTTTTGAAGTCGCTTTTTGGTTTTTTATTTAAAATTAATTTTATTTTGTACTTTTTAGTTTTAAGTTTATACATAAGTAATATAGTTTTGATTTTTTCTTGCAAAATATTTAGCGTTCCCGATCTGTGTTGAATGCTAGTGGTAAGGGACCTGTCATCTTAGCGTTCATTGAGGGAACCTATGTTCAACCATGGACGGATGAAAGTTGATGATGATGACCTCACAATACTTTAATACTTTTCAAAGTATCCTATTCAGTGGTTTTTGTTCATATTATTCATATTTCATCAACAAGTAATAAAATGAGAAAATCGTCTGGGTATACAAAACCAACCAAATAAGCACTATTGAAAATAATTTAAAAACCGCTGATTAGATGTCGATCAAATTAATATGGGACCAATTCGGAAACATAAGCTTTCAAACAAAACAACAATTACCAAAATCCATTCTCAAACAACGAAGTAATCGTGTAACAAACATACAAAAAAAAAATATACAGACGAATTGATAACCTCCTTCTTTTTTTGAAGTCGGTTAAAAATAGGGGCTCATTATTCTACTCCCCAGAACCCCCAAAATTCTGTAATTTGATGGAACAGTGAACGTTGACTATAATAACGGCAGGAAGGAAGTAGTTTTTTATCACATTAAAATTCCGCTTGGCGGAAGCATTAAAATGTTTGTGAAATATCTATCGTAAATATTCTCATGGATTAGATTAATTTTGATTTATCTATAGGTATGTCGTTCGCGACGATGGCCTAGACACTAGTGGTTTCTTGGGTATATTTAGACGGATTCGGGAAGGAAATCTACATTTTTAATGAGTCTTTGAAAGTGTGTATAATTCACCAACCCTCCTTGGGCTAGCGCAAGCGAGGAAGGTATTATAGGCCATAGTTCACTGAAGCAATATTATCTTGTTCAATGTTCATACGAAAATCCATTTCAAGGCACCACAGGGCCAGTATAAGCCTAGGATCTCTCACTAATTCTAACTGGACTATCGTCGCTAAGTAAATGGGTATATAACATTAATGTATTATAAATACCTATAGGTATAGAATATGAAACTAGGTACTTGAATTTATGACCACTTAGAAATAATCCATATGCCAGACCGGTTTTAAAGTTAATAATATTTTTTATTCTTAATTCAAAATGTTATTTCATCATTGCTTCTACTATCAATTCACCTGCTCAGAGTGGTATTTACGACAAATTATAATTAAGGTAAACTTGTATTTCGAAGACCAATCTTCTTCTATATATGTATACCTACGAGTACCTATAAGATCTTTAAGAAGATTCAACTCGTCTCCGATTACCCCTCGATTTCATAATTTTCAAAGAAAAGAGCGCGTAACTTGATAAAATACTAAAGGTGATTTGATATAATATACATCCTCAATATACTTATTTTTTATCTTTCATAAAAATATTAAAAATGATCAGTTTGATCTTCAGATTCAATCATAAACAAATATTAAAAACTCACTTTGCATTATAGCTAAACCGAAGAGTTCTGTGTCTGTCATGTTTTGCAGATGCGTGTGCGCGTATGCTAATGACTTCAGCTCTTTCACCCTGGCCTTGGCTTCCACCACGAAGTGGACTGGCTGGTGCTGTCCCGGGAGGCGGAGGGCCAGGAGGCGTGCGCCCGCACCTAGCGCGCGCGGCTCCCCGCCCAGCGCCCCTCGAACCGAACACAGAGCGCGCATGTCGCATCTCGAAACTCCTATTACAAGCTCTGAAACAATGACATAATATTATATATGTATTATTCACTTAAAAATATTCCTTCTTACAACTAAGCAATTAGTGTCTAATGTTAATTTGAATACACAATGATGATTTCGATTTCCGAATATGTGGCCGAGTTTCTTGATAAAAGAAAAGAAAACATACAGACGAATTGAGAACCTCCCATTTTTTGAAGTCAGTTAAAAATATGCGGAGATAATTATAAATGATAATGAAACTTTGAAACTGCGCTTTGTTTCAAAACTAGCTTGCCGATTGACACCAAAGTTGAAAAGAGTTCCTTCTTACCTTTTAGTTTTTTTCCCGTGAAACAACTTTGCTGTGTCAGAGAGAATGGCATGACAGGCAGTGTAAATACTGGCACGAACTTACAGAAACCACCTGGCAGTTGGCACTTGCCATCTTATGTCTCAGAATAGGTAAGCCACAAATGAGTTGCTTGGGGTAGTTTTAATTAAAATAAGTTATTTGGAAAACCTCGTTAATGTTCATGGGCCCAGCCGACCATTTACCACCATGTGGCACGTCTGTCAGTCTGTCTATGCAACTAACATGAAAAAATCCCATAACTATTTATTGTTGGGAATACTAGGTTAAGGCCAGTATATCCCAAAGCGCCTGTTTTTGTTTAAGTCGTAAACATAGTAATGTTGGTTTTTTTGATCCGTTAAAAATATATGTTGTAGTTTAGTATACATTCTTTTTTATTAACCTATTCAAAACACGATCATTGTAACTTGCCTCGATAAAAAAAAATCACAAACACAAGATGTTTTTGATTATTTTTCTAGTTGTAATTGAAGAATGTGAGATTTTAAGTTACAAAATTTATATGAAAAAATAGGTAATAACATTTAAAATTTTATTCTGATCTTACTTTTTAAAATAAATGTTTTTATTTTTCTTAAAATCAAATAATGTGAAAAACTTGTCTAGCCCCCAGCGCGGCCTCAATTTAGTTGCCTGCGAGGCGTTAACAAAGTAGGACCTATGTTTCGCTGCTGCCTGGCGGCTCTCCCCCGCTATAGATCGTAAAAACAACGTGTGGAATATATAAGCCTGATATGATAGTGTACATAGGAAATAAAAATAAAAATTTGAACAATATTTAGTTTTAATATTTTTTTCTCATTTTTGTCGTAATCAGGATCATCAGCGTGTTTTTTTCCTCATTTTTATTTTAATATCGATTTAATGTTACTAATTCATCATCATCATCATCAGCCTTTATCCATCAACTGCTGAACATAGGCCTCCCTCAATGAACGCCAAGACGGCCGATCCCTTGCTACTCGCATCTTTATTATAAAAATATTAATTTAAAGTTCTAAATGGTGGTAATGATGATGATCGCGGTGATTGTGGTGGTGGTGATGATGGTGGTGGTGGTGGTGTGGGAGGGGGGTGTAAATTGTAATAGTGATGATGATGAAGTTGATGATTACAATGATGGTGGTGATGACGCTGACGAGAATAATGATGGTGGTGGTGGTGGTGGTGTGGGAGGGGGGTGTAAATTGTAATAGTGATGATGATGAAGTTGATGATTACAATGATGGTGGTGATGACGCTGACGAGAATAATGATGGTGGTGGTGGTGATGAGGGAGGGGGGGTGTAAATTGTAATAGTGATGATGACGTTGATCATTATAATGATGGTGGTGATGACGCTGACGAGAATAATGATGGTGGTGGTGGTGGTGGTGGGGGAGGGGGGTGTAAATTGTAATAGTGATGATGACGTTGATCATTATAATGATGGTGGTGATGACGCTGACGAGAATAATGATGGTGGTGGTGGTGGTGGTGGGGGAGGGGGGTGTAAATTGTAATAGTGATGATGACGTTGATCATTATAATGATGGTGGTGATGACGCAGACGAGAATAATGATGGTGGTGGTGGTGGTGGTGGGGGAGGGGGGTGTAAATTGTAATAGTGATGATGACGTTGATCATTATAATGATGGTGGTGATGACGCTGACGAGAATAATGATGGTGGTGGTGGTGGTGGTGGGGGAGGGGGGTGTAAATTGTAATAGTGATGATGACGTTGATCATTATAATGATGGTGGTGATGACGCTGACGAGAATAATGATGGTGGTGGTGATGAATGGTGATTGAGGTGATAATTAACACTTATTTCGTTTACAATGATTTGTGTGTGTGATTTGTAATATGACCTCTGTGGCTCAATGGTTAGCGCGTTGGCGTTCAAGCCGGAGGTCGCGGGTTCGAATCCCGCCAGGGAACAAAAAAGTTTCTGTGTTCCTGGGTCATGGTTGTGTATTAAATATGTGTATTATATAATAAAAATCTTAAATATAAGTATTAATATAAAACGTATTAAATATATTGTATTTCGGTTGTCTGGTACCCATAACACAAGTCTCTTCGAGTACTTACCACGGGACTAGATTGACGTGGTGTAAAAAGCGTCCATAGATTTTATTATTATTATTAACAATGCACAGAAGAATATCCCGGGTACGCATGTTAGCTACTACTACTACTATAAAACAAAGTCGCTTTCTCCGTCCCTGTAACCGTTTGTACGCTTAAATCTTTAAAACTACGCAACGGATTTAGATGCGGTTTTTTAAAATAGATAGGACAATTTAGGAGGAAGGTTTTTGTGTATAATTTATTAAGTTTTTATATATATTGGCTAAGATATAACAATAATTGTTGGACGTGTCGGAAAAAAATAGGCCGCCTGGGAGTTTTCAACGAAAACGCTGCCTAAACCATTTGAGATACAACAAAAAATGTATGGTGGAATTGTGTAGCTTAAATAGGTCTACAAAAAAGTCCACGATGGCATATGTCTATCTCTTAGCAATATCATGCTATATCCATTTAAACATTTTACGAAACAAAGTCGCTTTCTCCGTCACTGTATCCGTTTGTACGCTTAAATCTTCAAAACTACGCAACGGATTTTGATGCGGTTTTTTTAATAGATAGAACAATTCAAGAGTAAGGTTTTTGTATATAATTTATTAAAATTTTATAAGCTTTGGCTAAAATATAACAATAATTGTTGGACGTGTCGGAAAAAAATAGGCCGCCTGGGAGTTTTCAACGAAAACGCTGCCTAAACCCTTTGAGATACAACAAAATAATGTATGGTGGAATTGTGTAGCTTAAATAGGTCTACAAAAAGTCCGCGATGGCATATGTCTATCTCTTAGCGATATCATGCTATATCCATTTAAACATATTATGAAACAAAGTCGCTTTCTCCGTGCCTGTATCCGTTTGTACGCTTAAATCTTCAAAACTACGCAACGGATTTTGATGCGGTTTTTTAATAGATAGGACAATTCAAGATGAAGGTTTTTGTATATAATTTATTAAAATTTTATAAGCCTTGGCTAAAATATAACAATAATTGTTGGACGTGTCGGAAAAAATAGGCCGCCTGGGAGTTTTCAACGAAAACGCTGCCTGAACCATTTGAGATACAACAAAAAAATGTATGGTGGAATGGTGTAGCTTAAATAGGTCTACAAAAAAGTCCACGATGGCATATGTCTATCTCTTAGCAATATCATGCTATATCCATTTAAACATATTATGAAACAAAGTCGCTTTCTCCGTCCCTGTACCCGTTTGTACGCTTAAATCTTCAAAACTACGCAACGGATTTTAATGAGGTTTTTTAATAGATAGGACAATTCAAGAGGATGGTTTTTGTATATAATTTATTAAAATTTTATAAGCCTTGGCTAAAATATAACAATAATTGTTGGACGAGTCGGAAAAAAATAGGCCGCCTGGGAGTTTTCAACGAAAACGCTGCCTAAACCCTTTGAGATACAGCAAAACAATGTATGGTGGAATTGTGTAGCTTAAATAGGTCTACAAAAAAGTCCACGATGGCATATGTCTATCTCTTAGCAATATCATGCTATATCCATTTAAACATATTACGAAACAAAGTCGCTTTCTCCGTCCCTGTATCCGTTTGTACGCTTAAATCTTCAAAACTACGCAACCGATTTTAATGCGGTTTTTTAATAGATAGGACAATTCAAGAGGAAGGTTTTTGTATATAATTTATTAAAATTTTATAAGCTTTGGCTAAAATATAACAATAATTGTTGGAAAAAAATAGGCCGTCTGGGAGTTTTCAACGAAAACGCTGCCTAACCCATTAAGATATAACAAAATAATGTATGGTGGAATTGTGTATCTTAAAAAGGTCTATAAAAAAGTCCGCGATGGCATATGTCTATCTCTTAGGGATATTATACTATATCAATTTAATACTTTAAAAATTGGCAATTATAATGCAATAATTTGAAAGTTATTGACACAAATACGGTATGAATATGAAAATGAAAATATGAAAGCAATAATAGTATCCTAAATATGCCTTCAGAAAGTCTGCGACGGGAAATATGTATTTATGTTCAAGATTAAATACTCACGTAACGTATCCATTTTAATACAAAAACTTAGTAATTATTAAAATAGAAAATGATCATGTGTGTTCAGGATCGATAACAAAACCATAAAACGCTCTTTATATAATGTAATTCTTATGAAATAAACTAAAGTAAAAAAAAAACCTAGTAAGTTGCCATACGTTTAAAATTATACTAGGACGGACAATAAGTTCACGCCGGGTTCAAGAAAGTTCATTTGTTGGCAGACTATTCGTAAGTCGCCGTGCGGGGAGGCCGACAGCGCTCAATGCATAAAACGCCCGAATATACTGGCCTTAAGGGTAAGAAGCATATCACGACATATGCTTATATAATAATCAAGATATTATTATGCAAGAAGATAGTTCCTAATCATAGCAATTATCGTCTATCAATATTACATTGGAATGCGAAGGTGACATCATGAGGCTATTAAAACACGTTTAGCAGGATTTATTTTAAAACAAAAAAAAACCAGACACGAAATGAAGTGTGTACCTCCGTTTTATAAAAATCATGGTCATATAATATATTTTTGTGTTAAGTTAATAAGGCATTTCGCCTCAGTCGCCAACCAGTCTGTAGTCAGTACTTCTGACAGTTATACGAAAATACCTATGATCCTATGATGTATACAATTAAAATTGTATAATAATAGGTCTTATTTGGGTGTATAATTTACGACAGATAAGTATAGAATTCGGAGTTTTGGATACAACATTTTTTTTTAAATTTTTGTGCTACGAGTATAGTTCTACTTCTTCACTCACTCTTCACTCTACAGGTTTCGATAAAAAAAATATATAGAGTATAATAATTAACTAAGCAGATGCATATTATATTATATTATTTTTAATGAGTAAGTACTTAATGAAAACCCGTAGTCACAAGAAAGGCTAGTATCAAGCAAAACATACGTAGCCCTTAGGGACCGTAAGAGCTACGCCAAATGGTAGGTGTTAATGACTCCTGTTTTTCGTATCGTGTTTCGGTAAGATTATTTTTAGGAGGAATAATCAGGAAGCAGTATGCCGGTAGTCACGTGTTCATGAAGAGTATCTCTTAATAGCGCATAGTGAATATATTTTACTTTCAAACTAAATATTATGTTACAAATTATTTTTTGTATAAATTATATTATTTTTTATTATAAAAAATAAATTATAGATTCGTGGATAATGTCAGAATATCGTGCTCCGTAAATAATAAAATAAATTCATAGTAAATAGCCGGTTTTAAATTTTAATTTTAGTTATGAAAATAGCCGTTTCAATTTAAATTTAATTAATTAATTCGTGATAATTTATAACATGCTGTGTTCTAATTCATAATAGGTGGGTACGTCTCCATTGTCAGACATGCTAGCAAGGTCACTACCAAGGAACTTCTCTATTATTAGATTTTAATGTAGGTTATACATAACCTACATTATACATAATATATAAATGACTTAGGTGCCTACATATATGAATGTAAGATACCTAGCTATTACTCATGTTCCAAAAGACGTTATCGATATGCACACAAAATTTTATGAAAATCGGTCCAGCCGTTTCAGAGGAATTTGGCAAACACCGCGACATGAGAATTTATATTATATAAGATTTTTTACAACGAAAATGGAAAATTTAGAGCAGATTTGAACGGGTTGAGACTTTGCGTTTTGAATGCAAAGAACCTCTGTAAAATCGTGTTGCCTTTATTTAATTTGCACTCAATCACACTCTATGCCGTTGAATTGTTATATGTACATAATTAAAGATTTTAATAATATCTGGCTAATCTTTGACTATTATTTATTGTAACACGCGCTGAAGGCTCAGAAAGAAGCTTTTTTTGGTTTAAAATTTTTTTGTACATATTTTATAGAACACGTCCTATAAGTCCATTCGAATGAAAACATAACCCTGAATTAGAATGGTATACATAATACATAAGTACTTAGCTAAGATTAAAATAATTCTTAAATTGTTTTTACTTCTAAATGTAGGTCACATAAAACATTATTTTATCTGTAGAGGCAGTAGAGGCATTATATTCACTAAGTTTAAGCACTTGCCAAAATGTTTACGTCTTTGTGTAGAGGGCCCACAACAATGTCCGGGTACGCCATCTGTGCATTCCACCATTTTTTGTACCATTTGTGCTTGATACCTGCTGCTTTTAATACCCACATGCCTTTGCGTTCTTTTAACCTTTTTTTATAAATCGCTGGAATGACGAAAAATATGCCAATTCATTTGTGCATATTTCTAAGAAGATATTATGTTTTTTATATAATAATGATGTATGAGGTTTTGTTTATGTTTTACTTTATTAATATTACTACATAATAAACTAAACTTAAAGTATTATTACAAAAGAATACCTTTTATTTTTACATACCGAAAAAACTAGAGATTTCAAGCCGCGAATCTAAGTAACATTTAAGAAATTCTATTAAGTACCAACAAAAAGTCAGACGCCAGTTAATTTTTTTAAAATGTTTTTATTAAAAAAAAATTACACCAGGCATAGTGACATACATAACTGCTTGTATAATACACATATTTGCGTCTTCGAAATAGTCTTGGTTGTAAAGATTTAGGATAGACACTCTATCTAACAATATATAAATTCTAGAACTAAACTTTCCTTCTAAAGAACGAAAGTAGATATAATATATTGTAAAAAACATCTTTATATTAGTTTGTGTATGTAACCTTAGTAGTTATTATGCAGGAGTAATGTAGCCTAATGAAATCTCGACATTATAAATAATATTTTACATACGGTATCTATAGATATAGAGCGTGTTAAATTATTCAGTGGCTTTCAAAGATTTAAATCGTTGGTGTGGTATTTTTCCAAATTTAAAATTTTAATTGGGTTTTTGCCGTGAAACCTTCAAATAAGTAAACGCTCTTTTATTTTTCCTCATATTTAAAATAAAAATAAAAATCGTGCTTATAAAAGTATAAAGGCAATACAATAATAATATAATTTATAACAAATATTTAGTCGGAAAAAGGCGATATTGTGTAAGAGAAACTTTAATTAGGTAATTTTTATAAAATATATTTGTTGTTTAATTTTTCTAAATTATAAATAGATAATTTAATTGACCATATTATGCATATAAAAGTAAAGTATCAACACTATCAACCCCTGATGTCTTCTCGAAATATGGCGAGGAGGGTATTAGGCCATAGTTCACCGATGCCCTGGCCCAATGTGGGTTGGTGAAATTCACATAATTTCAGAGAGTTGCAATCTGATTGGGCATGGAGGTTTCGAGCGAACGATGGTCTTATATTTAGGTCGTACTTAGAAGGTCGAACCTGAGGGCCTAGCCAAAATGCTATTAAGAAAGCGTTAGCGAAGTTCGAAAATGATAAAATGTATGGGATTGGCATAAGGCCGCGCTTAATCATGTGGTCCATTCTTTTTTATAATTTCGAATACATTTTATAATTTCGAACTTCGCTAACGCTTTCTTAATGGAATTTTGGCTAGGACCTGGTCCTCTCGCTGAAGAAGCCGAGCCCATTACAAACTGGACCATCGTTGCGTCGAAAATAGTAGTACCTGTTTGTAATATCTGTTCCGGCTCATCTCCGAAACCGCTGGATCGTAGGAGTAGCAAGGGAGTTAGGCTATAATACGGTTGTAAATTTAAATTAACATTATTACGTAGAAAACGTGATATGACAAAAGCTTCAGATAATGATTGTGGAACGGATCTGTAAATTTTTGTGAAATTTTTTCGGGGTAACTTGAAATAATCTTATTCTAAACTAGCGATGCGTCCCAGCTTTGCACTTGTGAATAATATAGCGTCACTTTTTAGTATTGTAGCTTTCTATAGATAAAGATTTTTTAAATCGGTCCAGTAGGGCTATTCTGTAAGGGCGTTTTCGAATCTCAAAAGCGGAATCCGCGGTGATATGACGAATTCGACTGATTTGTATTCTTTAAAACTCTGTACGTATATCAATAAAGATCATTTTCGAAGTGACGTAGTAATGTGAACTCTATCACTCAGGTGAAGCTCGATATTGAAATGGTTTCTTACAGAATAGCCCTACAGTAGTTTCGCATATTGTATGCATAGGTACAAACAAGCAATTAAATCCTTCCTCTTTACAACATTGGTACCTGAACCAGGCCTACATATTTTTGACATTGAATCCCATCCTGCTTTAAAATGACATTGATAATTTAATTAATCATGTGGTGTGTTTTGGTGGTTTTGATAACAAATAGTACAATCAAGATAACTTTTGAATGGCATTGTAAGCTCCATAAAATTAGTAAATGGTATAAATTCATTGTGTATGTGTTGTTCATAAATTCATATGTAAAATTTTAGATTCACCACACCTGGTGAACTTTTTTCATTTTCGTAAATATTGGTGCAAAAAATGTTGTACATTTTTTTGCTCTACATTTTGTAAATAATTAGCGTACGAGATATTTACTGGTTATTTTTTTGTATTTCTTCACACATCATTCAAAGCTTACATAGTACACACGGATCCCTTTACTTTAAAAAAGTATTGCCTTTTTTCATCGACGATAATGTAGGCTCGTAATGATAATTCAATTGTTTTGTCAAAAAAATAATTTTAAATGTAAAAAAAAAAAAAATCAATCAAACAGTCAAGTCTTCCTTCTTTATAATATCAATTTTAATATTTCAAACATACTCAATTATGAAACGAGTTTTGGGTTTAAATTTTTTAATGCCAGCAATATGCCGTAAAACGAGATCTTTTTCATTTAAAGAAATGTAGGTAATGGATAAAAAGTATGTCATCTAAATTTCCGATTCGAATAAAAAAAAGCCTAATTTTAGATTAAAGTATTTCCTTATTGTCTCTGTATAATAAACAAGCCACGCCCCGTGGTTTCACCCGCGTACTTCCCATTCCCGTGGGAGTACGGTGATAAATGATAACCTATGAGTTATTCTGATATACGAGGTAAGTATGTTATTGTAAAGTTTCATTAAAATCCATTCAGTAGTTTTTACGTGAAAGAGTAACAAACATCCATACTTACAAACTTTCGCGTTTATAGTTATAGTTTCTATTTTTATCTGTATTTCATTTCAAAATACGTACTTAGCAGCACCTAGTATTTATTGTTAATTTAAAGTTGATAATAATAATGAACGAATAAAAAAAATGGAGTAGTACGTTAGTATTACTGAGTACGTAGGAAGGTAAATAAGTTGTGAACATACCTATAACAGTTCCATAGCTGTAATATTTCTAAAAGTTATTGGTACGTTTACAAACCGGTAATTTGTAGCAAATAATGTTTGGTACCTTTCAAACCTACTTGGTATAGAATGTATCTTGGAATGTAGCACCACAAAATGGCCTCAAAAAAAACTAGACGCGAATAAATTTCATCGCATCCGGTACTTCTGCGTCTCTTTATCTTTAAGAACATATTTTTTTGTTTTAGTAAACGCGTGATAGTTTGAAATAGGGTTGATGTACCTACATCTCTGTTTCCGTGGAATAATATAAATTTTATTAAAGTGATCCAAACGTTGAAGATCTTTAATGTTTACGATTTAAAGGTAAGTATTTATAGTTAAATTAAAACGAATACGAAATAATATAGTTTATAGTCAAAAATAGAACAAGAATTCGACCACGTCTTTCAAGATTCTAATTTCAATTTAATTTTTACCTTTGATTATTCATACTGGTGTTAGGATTTAGGAGAAAGATTTTATATTCCAATCGCCAGCCCTAATGGTCACGACGGGGCGGGTCGCAGGAGCGGACCGGTCGCGGGCGAGTGCGGGCGCGGCGGGGTGCGGGGCGCTACGTAAGCGCGGTAGCAGCGGCGACGCAAGGAATGCGGACGACCTTCAGATGCCGAGCGCCCCTCCCGCAACGCCGCATCTTGCGTCCTCGCATACCGACGGTCCGTGCCTCCACTTTTCGACGACTTTTGACACTCGCGTATTGTTATGATGATAATGTATAGAATTTTATGAAGCCGCATACTTGACCACAAGTTTTTTCTTCACTTCGTTTTAGATAAAACCATATTTTGAAATGTTCTTAGATAGGAATTTTAGAATATGAAATATTTATCTATGTATAAGAAGCATTCGTTTTATACTGTAACATAAAACTTGTGTCCGTATTTCAAATTAATATTTTGGGTTAAATCTTAAAGGCATGTCTGTTGCAAACACTACACGGAAGATTAATATTCAGTATACTTACCAACTCTTCCTGCATATTAATATTATTAAGATTATCAGAATACCGTCTGATAAAATAGATTACAAAATTTGAGACTACGTCCATGCTAATCGCGAGAATATTTCGTACGTATTGTATTTCAACGCGCTTAAAGCTTACAAAATAACTTACATATTTGTTGTAAGCGGCAAGCGTACACGAATGGACCTGTTGCTCTTTTAGTAGAGTAAGATAATGGAGTATAATATTTCATACTAAACTAACTGTTTTTATAGTGTTGAACTTGTGATTTGAATTGATTTGAAATTATTATTTTGCTTTTTTGTTTTTTGTGTTTAGTTTTACATTTTCATCAATAATTTTATATAAGAACTTATTACTTATAGATTGGTATAGTAATCGCGTTTTTCCAAACAAATTTTCAAATAAGGTGAAATAATTAACTTAAATTGTTAAATTAAAAAATAACCTGGTTACTTTTATTTTAATTTTTTTTAAATTTTAAAGTTACTTGAAATAGTTTAAAATGCCAATATTATTAACATTTTTAATTCTGTATAATTATTTTTGTGTTTACATATCTTGGTATTGTTTGAATATGAATTCTAATATAAAAATTGATTTTAATTGAATTGTAGTAGAATTCATTATATTTTCATTCATTATAGAGATTAAATCTGAATTCACTTATTATTATTGGATGAGAATTTTAAAGCCCAAAAACCGATATATTTTTGTTACCAGATGTGCAGAATCTCAGAATAAATAAAAGCCACTAAGCGCAAATCGTGATTTGTGATAAATGTTGCGTAGCGGAAACGTAGGGATCGGATTGTTTTGACTGTTTAGTACAAGATAAAGCTTTCATTAACGTTTATATGTGCTTTATTTAATAAATAACGTTCCGTCTTGTTCACGGAACAAATAAAAAAGTCGAAAATTAAGGTAAATTTTGGTACAGTTACAAGTTTTCGCGAAAATCGATCTGTCTGATTGTCTCTTTTTACGCTTTAACTACTGAACCGTTTTTAATGAAATTTGGCGCAAAGATAATTTTAGACCCGAGAAAGGACATGTATTATGTTAGTTTTATTTCCCGGAAATCTTACGGAAATGGGAACTTATGGAGGCAAAAATTGTTTAGTGAAATTGTTGGAAAAAATAAGCCATCTAAAAGCTTTCAACGAAATCACTACTAGGTAATTGCTGTTTGTTTTTTTAACAGATATAATTTGCGAAGATTATGCATAAATTGATAATTAATATAAGGATAATAATTATTGTAATATGTAAGTGTCTTTTGAGTCTCTTAGCTAAAGAGCTTACAATGAAAACGCTACGCTCTAAAGCAGTGATTCCCAAAGTGGTCCATGTGGAGCCCCAGGGGTCCACGAAAGACTCGAAGGGGGTCCACGATGAGCGTGACAAAAAATGGGGGTCCACTATCGTAACCGGGGGTCCATGAAAATTAAGAAAATTAATTTGGAAAAAGGTCAGCAAGGGGTCACCTGATGCGGGAAAAGTTTGAAAAGGGTCTATGAAGCAAAAGAGTTTGGGAAACACTGCTCTAAAGGAATGACAAAAACATAAAACAGAAAAATGATCATCATCACTCCGCATATAGGCGAAACTGCGGGTAACAGTCAGTCTGCTATAAATTTCAACTTGCTAGGTCCATCCGTTCACACGGACTGACAGAATGATAAGAGTAATCTTATAAGTTCATTCGCAGTTTCACCCTCGTACTGCCTACTCTCGTGGGATAAATAATAGCATATTGTTATTTTGATGTGTAAGCTATAATATTGCAAAGTTTCAAAAACCCATTCAGTAGTTTTTGTGTGGAAAAGTAATTAACATACATTATACATACATACGTTTATATTATTAGTAGGATACATAGGATTCATTTTATTCATTAAATTCATGATTATAAGATAAATGAACAATAACACTATATTAACCTAGAGTCCTAGAGTAAGGTAAGGTTATAGTTATCGCGGTAAGAATAATTCGTGGTTCTTTATGATATCACGGGCGACAGCCTGACGTACTAGTCAAGACGTACTCCTATGTCACGGATCTGTGAGAACCTTATATAATATATTGGACGAGAATCGAGATTCTACGGGTTCGCCCGAATAGCGCAAGAGGCATTGAGAGCAGGCAGCCAGAGCGCATGAGGAGAGGGAATGACCCGGCGTCGACGGCCGTATGCCTAAAGTTAAAAGGCCAAAAGCCTATCGGCTGCTCTGCTTCCGGTCCTCAAGCGGTGGATGGCCCATCACTCGTTCCCACTGCTGTAACTTCTGTATAGCTAGGATCGACAGCGGTAACCATCAAATAACCCTTTCATACGGTCTCCAGGAACCCGGGGGATTCGTTAAATCTGGGGTCCCCTGTCGCAACGAAATTAATCAGAAAAATTCAGGGATAGAAATATTTTCAGTTTCCCGCCCCGGTTAAAGCGGAAGACAATGCAGGATTGCAGTGACTAATAAAAGTTGAGAAAATATAACATCCAGGAGAAGCTCATCTGCAGTGCACCACGAACTAAATCTACAAATGACTTAGAGAAATCCACTTCAAGGCACACTGAGGATCCAGATCGAACCTGAGTCCTGAACCCTCTCGATCAAGAGGCCGACCCCATACCCACTGGCCCATGTCGCTAAATATCTGCATAGTACCATTATTATTATTATTACATAATAACTTCGTGTTATATGTATTTAGTGGTTGTAATAATAAAAGTAAAAAAAAAATCAGCATATCGGACGGTGGATGTGCCGTAAGCGCAACCTCTTAGATACCATCTAACACATCGGCGGTGGACTCTGCCCGGCAAACCCTCGAGGTGTGCCCGAGATGGGCGGCGCTGCGTCATGATCTGACGTCTGTCATCGGAGGGGACTTGTCTCGGAGTAGACGAGTCCTGATGGTGCTTATGCAATTATTTAATATTGAGGAGTAGTAAATAATTTAGGATACAGTGAATTATTAGAGAAATGGATAAGATAGATTAATGGAGCGTTTGGTTTTATTTATTATATGTACCTACCTACATTCCAAAAATTTCAAATCATCATAGCTTCGTTTTCGCCTTATTCTACAGAGACAGAATGCACCTATGTATTGTGTATGTATTATATTTGAAGACGATATTCTTTTGTTGAAGTGTCGTACATACGTGTTATGTAAATTAATTAACATTTAACAAGCTAAAGTAGCAAACCTAAATATTATGACTTTTGTGGCCAGCCCAGGGAGGTTTATAGCCCTCCTTGGAGACAGTATAAAAAATTGTAAATTACGAAAATACCTACAGCAATAATGTTTGTGATACGCATATTGAAATTTAAATATATAAATAACTATACATATTTAATGGAAGTGCGTCTAGAACTCTAAGCTCTACATGTTAAATAATGTATCCATCTGTAAGATATGATATAAAATACATGTATTAAATAGTTCAAAGTACACATAATATAAATTTATTGCTAATGCTTTTAAAGTTTCATTAAAATCAATTCAGATTTTTTTTATGTAAAGAAGTAACAAACATACAAAACGTTTCCAGCTAGGGTTGCCAGGTCGCCAAACCTAATAGCCGGACATACCAGCCAGCTTGGCCGGATATTTAGGTAGAAAGACCGGACACTCAACATTATTGAGAATTTTGTCTCAGCGTATAAAGATTAAAGGTACGAGTTACAACACAGAAATTGTATGTAAAATCAAGCTTTTTTTATGAGTTCGTACAATTTGTTAAATTATAGTGAACTAATAGATAAAATCGAATGCCAAGACAGTCTTAGTCTAAGTCCTTGTGTGCGAAATGTAAAAAGTCTAACAAAAGCTGGACATCGTATAGTTTGGCCGGACGCCTGGCAACCCTATTTCCAGCCATCTTTACCGTTATGAAACTTCAGCGTATTTCTTTTATAAGCTTATTCTTAATTATTATCTACAATCTACATACATATCAATTCTACGCAAACCATCACCTAGCGTACATATTTTTACGAATACAATTAACCATTTCTAAAACGGGAATGTAATCTTAGAAACAACCGTTTCACGTATCTTAATTTTATGGTTTCATTGAGCGTAAAATGCGTAACGTTATGAGAAAATATTTGACACTAGGTATAAAGACCTACAAAATATATTAGTACGTTTATTATATCTGCCTCTAGGGTCCTCTGCATTCCTTAACGCCTTACATCAGACCACATTCCACAGAGAAACTAGTTGGAAAACCCATAACGAGTTCAAACTCGTTTCGATAGTTATTAGACACTGCTTGTATATAATAGCTGTCTGCGAAATTAACTTTTAGAGCCACCGTTTTTATTCGATTTCTTATTATACCTACTTAATTCTGGGGTTTTTGATATATAATTACGTTACATTAAGGTTGTTATTTCCCAGTAAATTGATTATCATTATTCGAGGCCCGCGATTTCTTGGTTCTTGTTACTATTCTATTTATAAAACTTTATTGTATCTATAGAATTAATATATTTTTATTAATCTGGTTATTTAAATTATGTATTAAAAAAACAGTAAATTAAATAAAGCTTTTTAAATGTTCAATGTTTTTTGTTGTTTTTGTTCAAGATTTGTGGAGAGTGTTTTTATATTTATTATAGAAGAAATTCACTTAGTAGGTCGCGGCATGGGAATTCGCTATGAAATAATTATTATTTGTACTTTTAGGCTGTTAGAACTGATGTAGAGCGGCTAACTAACAAATAACTTCTAAAACCGGACAAGAAGGTAATAATATTATATCATTGGTAATAAAATTAGAATTGATAATACAACTGGCAGATTGATCATTTTGTATCAGATTTTTTGAGAATTTAAGTGAAACTCTACAATTTTATAATTAAATTATTGTTGCTGTTAGCTTTTACATAGGTGAAACTAAGACTAAAATAAAATTTCCCAATTAAGGCCATCCATAAATTACGTCACACGAATTTCATAAAAATTCCACCCTTCTTGTGTTGGTCACATTTGTGAGACTTCGTCTTCCCTAGTGTGACGTCACATTTTTAACCATTTTCAAATATTAAAATTGCTTTAAATCATCGTTAATTTATTTTCTTAGTTAGATATAGTTCCTGATTTAATAGCTAATGCACTTCGCCGAGGACTTGTCACGTCACAAAATCTAGGACCTCCCCCCCTACTCCTTGTCACACAACGTCACACTTGGTCGACTCCTCGTGACATTATTTATGGATATTCCCTTATGTTATTTTTAAGTTGTTTTCCCTTTAAGTTGATTTTACCTAATCTAATATCATCTTTTTATGGCATGGAGCCTCTTCATGCTTTTTTTTTTTCGAAAGGACCTATGCTGTTTTAAAGCTACATCGGAAAAGTAGATGAGCAGATGGCTCTCATGCTATACCTATATAAGAAAACTATAGATATATTTATTGTTTTCTTTCTTGTCTTCTGTTCTTCTTTCACGCCAGCTTATACTGTTTGGCTGGATTTAGCTTAGTATGTTTGTTATTGTCTCTATGGATTTCCTTATTGTGAAATAGAAAAGTAAAAATGTACATTATACAATAATTTGATAAAATTGTGTTATTTAAGTGGCGTCTCACAATATACTTAATATTCGAAATAACCTTTAGTGTTTTTACGAAAAAGATCCTTAGCATCGTTTAGATTTAATAATATTTGAAACAATTATTTTATTCAACAAATTTTAAAATATTTTTGTTATTCTCTTATATTACGCTATTAAAATGTTGATAATGTTTCATAAATATTATAAATGAGGAATAAATACATTATGAATATTTGTTAACATTAAATTACTTATACAAAAACAGTTTCTAATGGACATTGAATACATTAAAATAAATTTGGCGGAACCGACAATAGCAATTAAAAACAAATGAAAATACAATAGGACAAAAAATACCCTTGGTACATTGTGTGCAATTAACAAAATACCTTATTTAGATAACCAAGTAATATAAGCAAATAATTTTGTTATACCTAAATTATAAATACATACCTATAATATTTATTATATGCTATTATAAATATATGTATACGTTTAATTGCGAATGAATTAATCATAATATTTGAGTAAATCATTGACAATCGAATGTTGTTTTTTATTTGTTATAATATTTTAATGTATATTATATTGTCTTAGTACAATTCTTCTGTCTCTCAAGTTATATAGTATTATCCTTTTTAAAATCTAAATGTTTCTTTTAGTATATTATCCATTATTAGATGAAACAAATATTTACAATTTTAAATATAGGTACGCCGAGTATGTAGAGACTTCAATTTGTTTATTGGTGGTAAGTAATGTTAAAACCAGAAGTAAAAAATGATTATAAATTAATTATTTAAAGATCGATACAATTGTCCGCCTTACGTCGCAAAGACGTAATTATGGATGCCTGAAAAGATTGTAGGTGTATTACGTGTGCCTTGTCGTTGTCGTTCGTTACTTTTATTTACTCTGTATGCTATCAGAGGAATGCGGTCGCAGCTATAGCCTGTTTATGAGCTAATGAATCATTTGTTTTATCAATCAGTGTAGTGATTACCCGTTGTTATAGTTTTATTTTAATTTTGTGGATGTTTAACCGAAGGCCAATTTGATAATACCTTTAGACAAAATTATTATTATGCAACAATAAGGTCATGATTATAAACAATGCTGAGAACCGTCACGGTTGACTAATTGTTTTTATTCTGATAAATAATTGAGACCATGTTAGCACTTGGTATTAATTCGGACTCTACATTTAGACATAAGTATTTACTCTAGTTAATTTTACGCAAATAGAAATGGTAGTTTTTCCTTTCCTAGAAAATTTTAAATTTGGTCTCATTGTCATGAAAGTACCTATATTATTCCACAAATTAAATTTGGGATACATATCACGTTTGCGAATTACAAACACAAGTTGTAGTAGAGTAGGTACAAGGTAGTAGGTACCTAAAACTTGTAGGCTATATTACTATATATAGCCTACGTCACTACTGTGACGAATCATGTTTCTATTGATACGCTGGTTAAAAAATATACAGGCGTTGTTACAACTTACAACACGTTGAAGAGTAGAGTATCTCATTCTTAGATTCCAATGAGCGACGTTATGCTATTCCATTATTTGAATTACTAGTTTTGGTAACATTGAATAAACCTATTTGTGACAAAAATATTCTGTACAAGGAATGATCATCGACTGTAATGTCCTCCGTGAAACTTGTGAGCCTAATCAGCGTGCGCTGCTTCGAGACGCTACTTAGGCTCATGCTGGCCAAGCAGTGGTGTGGTTTGAAGAGGAAAGGCGCGCGTACAGGGTCACCGGCCGCAGCGCGATGTCGGCGCTGGCGCGGAATTCGAGCTATGTGTATAAAATGAAAGTGGCTGCATCGTGAAAGCGCGCGCATTTGCTGCTGTTGGCGTCGACGATGTACACCTCACTCACCATTAATAAATAAATCCTATGAAGCAGATCACAGTGATACTATATTCCGTGGTAAACCGCATCCATTAGCACTTAACTTCACCGAGCGCGCGATTTTTAGAAACTCCGCAGCGCAACAGGGCGCATAATCTCTATAAGCGCGTAGAAACGACTGACTATTGAGTGAAGTGAAGAGGGCGCGTGGGTCGGCGGAGGCATGCAGGCACGCGCGGGGCGCACCGCGGCTTCGGTTCGGCAGAATGGAATGTTCAATGCGGTAAGATAGTGACGCACGGGTACTGGTCGAACCCGTTGCGCTGTAGTCTGGAATATAGAGCCACGATAGAGCCCATGTTGGTACGCTCTGCGCTTACGTGCCTTGGCTTGGGGCGTACGAACACCGATCTCAGAGCCGAATACTTTTTATATTTTTACACGATAATAATAATATGTTATAGAAATACTTAAACTATAAACCTATTTCGTGGAATTCGAAGAGTATGTTGTGCTCTACAACTTTCTTTCTTATTAAAAAAATCTATTACCAAAGTAGAGTTATTGTATATTTAGTTAGTTTTGTAGTATCTTAATGAGCTGGTGTCCGCTCTGCCCACGTGGAGTTCGAAATGAAACAGCAAAATAAGATATAAAAAACCAAACAAATAAGTAATTCTTATCCTTGCTAATGTTGTAATTACTCATTAGTCCTTTGATACTTTTGGGATAAAATGTGTAGCCTTTGTTTTATCCAAGGTATTGGACGTTGGTAATGTTAAATATAAATAATGGTGATGGTTATTTCAACTTTGAACGAAATCGGTTCAGCCCTTTTTAATAATAATAATAATATCTATAGACGTTTTTACACCAAGTCAATCTAGTCCCGAAGTTCTCGAAGAGACTTGTGTTACGGGTACCAGACAACAGAAATACACATATTTAATATTTTTGTTAATACTTATATTTTATAGGTAATACACAAATTTAATACACATCCATGACCCAGGAATTCGAACCCGCTACCTCCCGGCTTGAGCGCCTACGCCTTAACCATTGAGCCACAGAGGTCGACAAAGAACAACAAACATCCAATCTTACAAACTTTCACAATAATAATATCTATCAGTTTTATCATTTTTTTACGTGCACGGTGCACCTGAGCATGATAACATTACTTCCTTAACCGCGTAGGAAAACAATGAGATTAAAAGTTTTTGAAGTAAAGTTCACCAATTCGCATTGGGCCTGTGCTCAGTACATCGACGAACTTTGACCTAATGCTCTCTTCGTTTGATTTCCAGCAGTGTTACATATAAGGATTGGTACTTTTCAATATCTATTAGTAATATATTATAGTTAGATGTTTACTGGAATATGAATATGGTATAGCAGAAAATTTAAAAACATGTTTTTTATTTTCTGCGGACAAATGCTATCTAAACAAACTTATTTAGCTAAACCCGTACTCAATTATTATATTCAGTTTTTATGATAGCTGGATAAGCAAACTTGCCAGTTTGGCAAGCAAGTTATTTAATCGTCTGTTCAACCTGTATCTCTCTGCTGTCTCTCTGTGGACCTCATTGCTGAGGTTAGCTAGCTGAACTATTATTCCTTGCAGTCATATGAGCGATGACCATCAGTGCGAGTGTATGGGAGGTCGCAGAAGGAGGAGGTAGACCGGGAGAGGGAGCACGTATGCACCTCTTTCCACAGGAAAGCGCGGTGGCGACAGGTGGTCACGTCACCATAAGGGACTGCTAAGCGGTCGATCGATGGTCGAGGTCGGGGGATCGATGGGTAAAATTTAAGTAATAAGGCACCCTTATATGTACCATAAGCAAAGAAGGAGCAGGGAAAGCCACCTTCTTCCAGGCATTCGTCGAGGTTCATTGCGGACATTCCTTATACCTGCTGAGGGCCGACCATACGTCATCCTCGTCATTAGGCTGGCGTGTGCGGGCCGCTGGGGTTTTAATTAGGATAAGAGCCACCACACAGCATACCAGATAACCACCTCCTTGCTCCCCCTGCGAAAACAAAAAAGCTCAGGCAATTTATTTATGTGATATAATGTAGGTATAATTGATGCCTATTCTTAGACAAAAGTTATTAAGAAACACAGCAAAGCTGTTTCACAGCTAGGTAGGAGCCCCGCGCTCGTATAGATGCTCTGTGTCTTAGATGACGGGACGTGAGCCCCATAAGGCCCTTCAAACACACTAAAATTTACAAAGGCTTGAGCTTCGTGTTCTCACATATAAACAGATAACGTTATAGCAAACCTTGGTCTACTAGGTAGGATCGTTAAAAAAACATGTAACTTAGTGTAGCATAATAGTGTCACGCTATAGCTATAGCATTATAACTATCACAAATATTTTTTAAAAACAAAACATTGTTCCCATGATGATGCGAGTGCTTACGAATTAAATCACAAACAATAGTTTCAGAGATCACTCACAAAGATCGCAAAGAAAAGCTAGATCAGAGTGTAAGATCATTTCTTTTATACAAACCATGCCCTGACGATAACCTACATATCAAAAGAAGAATTATTATCTTACTTGGTGCAGTGGCTCTGCCATTCGTGTGAAATATAGATTTTTAAGAAAGTAAATTGCCTTAAAACACAAAAAATATTGCATACTATCACGAAAAAAACCCAAAAATATTTGTTAAACGTTGGCTAATCAAATGTGACGTCAAGACCACAATAACCCACAGAGCAAGTACAAAGTATCGCTATGAATTACGCTTTATTTACTGACGTGTGACGTCACTGCCTGACGCCATATTGCTGAAATAAGCCTTTTTACACCACAGATGATCAGTATATTTTGTAATGCTTTTTTAAAACAAAATACTTGTATGAACTAAAATAATAAACAGTGGCGTAACTATACCGTGCGGGGCCCATGGCCAATACATCGGATGCTTGGAAAGGCATATTTTTTTTTACTAAATAATGAATGAAATAATAAATGTTTGAAGTTGGAATTCTCCTCCGACCGGAGGCCCCTTTCAGCTGGGGGCCCGTGGCATTTTGCCGACTTGCCACCCTGTAGTTACGCCACTGTATAATAAAATATTCCTTGTATAATCCATATGCTTAGTTTAAAGAAACTAGTCAAATAGCCTTCAGCGGAATCCAATTCCTCATAAACGAGAAGAAGGAAAATGACAATTAAAATGACAGTGACATGCCATTTGATAAGAGATTTTAAAAACAAAGAAATACGTCAAATACTTTATCAAGATTTTTTGGATTTATTTCAAATAACTTTGTTAAATTATTTATTATATTATTGACAATGATAAATTATACAATATTAATAAGTGGTCGGAAAAAGACTTAATTGCGTTTATATATCTGTTTTATTAAGTGACGACAATGATTTTTTCAAAAATTGCTATTGTTTGCCTTTGTTTGCTTTTGTCTATACTTATGGCTAGTTTTTTTGATATGATAGCAATTAATCACAGTTACGAAAACATACATCTAGGAAACAATTTCACAAAACATTTAGAACAAAAATATGGAAAAATATCAGATTCAAGCCATAATCTTATGTGGTTTTTGCAGGTATAAATTAATAATTTATTATGCTGTTTATCTGGCTCATATAAAATTAATTTTATCATATATATGCTAAGGGTCTATATCTTTTTATAATTTTCAGATTTCTGATATACATATAAGTATATTCCGTGATCCGGGACGTATATCACAATTTCAACAGTTTTGTGATAACACAGTCAAAACTATTAAGCCTTCAATTGTTTTGGCTACAGGAGATCTCACTGATGCCAAAGCTAAAGACAATTTAGGTAGTTCTCAAGTGAAGAGAGAATGGATTTACTACTATAATATAATAAATGAATCAGGTGTTACTCAACACACAACTTGGTTAGATATAAGAGGAAACCATGGTAAGTAATAATATTAGGTACTAAAATTTGTCCAATTAGGGGGATAATATAGGATAAAGTATGGTCAGCAGCAGATCTGTTAGTGGGATGCCTATATGTTTTTTAGGAAAGTAATTCAAATTGTAGTCATTTCCTCCTGTTTGATATAACTTAGTACATATTTATATCTATCGATAAAGTAATGTCAGCGTATTATAAAGCGGTGGATAATAATATGATAAAATATGCTTTTTTAAGTGATTTTTTTCTGAATTAAAAATTCATCAGTTATTATACTATAGTGAATTGTATAAATATGTCAGCTAGTTTTATGTTCCGAGGTGTAAAGTTGAGTAGAAAGTACAATCATGAGTATATTGTATATTGAACTTATAAATTTTTGACATATAAAATATTTGATTAGTAGATGTAAGTAACATTTTTACTATGTAAGGGTCAAGAGTGGAGGCCACATTTAGGTAGACGAAACATTGGTCAGTGAGTTGCCAGTCCATGTTGGATGCGAGTGGCATGGGATTGGTTGTCTTGGCATTCATTGTAGGAGGCCTGTTTGGCAGTGGACGGATAAAGGATGATGATGATGAAATAAATGTGGATCAATTGTTCTAGGCCATTAAATACTGATTCTTTATTAGTATAAATGCTTCATAGAGTATCTACGCATCATTGAGCATTGTTCTATTTCTTTTAAGGTCCCATTGTCCTTGCTTACAGATGTCCAACCGATTTGGTAGTAGCTAGTAGATAAGACTTGTAGGTAAAATATAATCTGATTTAAATCAACATTTTTTCTTGAACACCACTACTCCACAGCAGCACATTTCACAAAAATGTTTTGAATATCAGTGATTCATATAAAAAAAATATTGATTGAATTCTTATTCTTAAGATTATCCAGTGACTGATTTGTTTCAAGAGCAGGAGTTACCATTTTCTCCAGCATTACATCTTTCATAAATAGACTAACAATTCAAAGGGCAATGTGACTTACTAAAACAAATTCATAACAGCTTTTTATTACTAGGTTTGGGATATGTCAATAATGTTTACCATGTTTGATATAAAACAGTATTTCTTTTAAATGTTTTTTCAGATAACTTTAATGTCAGAACAATCAACTCGGAAGAAAATTATTTTAGGAATTATTCAGTACAAGGTGTTTCTCATCCAAAGTCATACGCTTATTATTTGGACCAGAATGGTATTAAAGTTGGATTTTTGGGCATAGACGCATGCCCCGATCCAGGGTTGCGTCGACCATTTAATTTCATTGGAATTTTAGATAAGCAAGAACAAAATAATATTCAGAAATTAACTCACGAAATTGAGCATAAGGCTGATCATATTGTTTGGTTTGGTCACTATCCAACATCTTGCATACTCTCACTGGAATATGAATCGCAAAGACTGGATGTGCGGCAGCTAATTGGTAGTGCAAAAGGCTCACAAGTATACGTCTGTGGTCACTTACATTCCTTGGGAGGTCTCGTTAAAAACATGTACACGAAACATAAGAAGGGGTATTTAGAACTTGAATTGAGTGATTGGAAAGACAATAGAATGTTTCGTCTAGCTGCCATCGATCATGGACTGTTTTCATTTGTGGATGTTAAACATAACTCATGGCCTATACTACTAGTCACTAATCCAAAGCATGCACAGTATACCATGCCAGGACGAGAGCCATTAAGTTTAGTATTGAAATCTAATCATATAAGAATATTAGCTTTTAGTGATGTGAAAATGACAAGTGTAAAAGTATCTTTTGACCAGTCCAATTGGATGGAATGTAAAGTTGCAAAAGACCCTCTTTATGTGTGTAAATGGTCACCAAAATTGTTTGAATCTGGTTTGCACAAACTCTATGTGCTTGGAACGGATGAGTTAGATAGAGAAACAAAAATAGAACATCCCTTTGCTCTAGATGGCACTCCCATTGCATTTGATATTTCACCAAGATTGTTATTGATGGTTGATGCTGGTATTGTGGTAAGTCTTTTTTTATATTCCAAAATAACTGTTCATATTTAAATATACTTATATTAATTGTTCGGGTGCTTACCGAGTTTATAGTTCTATCGAGGCCCCCATATTTTGATAATCGTCATAGAGAGAGTCCCACATACCCGCCTGGGGAGACCCACTCCCCAGCGGGATGCGTCAGTGCATTTCCCGGCGTAAAAGAAAAAAAAAAGGCAACTCATTCACACATTGTCTATCTTTGTTACTATTTATAGTACCCAAGTGTTTGCCGATTGCTCCAACAATTTTATCAGTCTTGCCCTTCATTCTTTTGTTTTGATTTTTTTATCAGTATATTATTTTTTATCAGCTTAGAATTGTATCAATCATGTTCTTTTTCATACACTCTATTAGCCGCACCTGTATGTTTGTGTGTTTGTTTGTAACCCTTTGGACTTTATTTTGATCCACTTCAAACGGTTAGACTTAATTTAAACTTAGTACATTTATCCAGGACCGATGATATTTAAAATAATTCGATAAGATAATCCTTAATAGGATCGTCTGGATTTGATTATTTTTCGTGCATCAAATCATGACAAAAATAAAAAAGAGACACGCGTTTATGAATAACCAACTAAAAAGTGTTTTTTTTTTAAATAATTGAAATTAATGATAGAGTTGTAAATAAAAAAATTACGGAAGAAACGTGGGGTGGTTGATGTTAAAATTTCATTCATACAGTCACATGGCGCAAGTGTGGGTGGCCAGCCAGGCCTGTAGCTAAAGTCATATTTGGGGTAGGGCAACATTTGTTACAGGTAGGGCGCAAAATAAAAAAATATAATCACTTTATTATTTAGCATGTAAAAGTCATGAACCGCGATAAAATTCGTAAAACTTGTTTCATTATAATAATTTATCTTAGTTTTTGGTATTTAAGCCCTTTGCCCCCCATTGCCCCACATATATCTTATGATCTCTGACCATGGGTCAGAACTCCAGAAATCAAGGTAATGAATACCTGAACATCGGATGTGAAAAGTAATGTTACATTTTTTTTCTAGTTTCAGGCAATATTCGGTACTCTGCTAATGATGAATATACTACCTTTGGTAATATTTAGACTGCAGAAACATCCACCGAAGTATCGCAGGGGCCTTTGCCGGAATATCTTAAGAAGAGTATGGCTATTAAGCAAAGTAGATAGAATATTTTACCCCATGATATTGTACGCAGTCTACTTGCCCTTTGGCCCTTGGGCGATTGGAGAACTAATTAATGGTTACATTGGAACAATATTCGCTTGGGGTATATTAATAAAGGGTGTATTATTGCCAGAACCATTCACATACATGTATGGAAGTGTGCAACTGATGTTTGTCCAAGTACCACTCATTTTTGTTTTAGCTTATTGTTTAGAATTACGCTTATATGGACAGAATTTAAGGGGTGTCAAACGTTTGATAAAGAATTTACCTTTTATATTAATACTCTCTATACAGCTGCTATTTGCATACTTCTTCTGGTTAGAATACGGTACACTATCCTTTTTGTTTGGACCCCTCAGAACGTGGAGTGTTGCGCTAAATATATTGATGTGGTACAAAACATTAACACTACCTCCAGATTATTGCAGGTTAGTAAATTATTTTTATTACGAGTATATAGCAAATAACGATTATCAGTTGTAAAGAACAATAAATTCTAATAGTTCATTATAAGTTTCTGTTGGTTGCCAACATGCTATTTCTCAAGTATTCGTACTTTTACAGTTTAGTGTTGATGTACTATATATATGGGGTTTTTCTTTTGTATTATTTTTATTCAGTCAACTAAACTCAATGGTAGGTTTAAGTGGATCAAACAACACTGATGATGGTAGTCAATGATTACCTGTATCTATTTAGACAATCTTGTATTCAATGGCGTATAGCTTATTCTAGAGGGGCCCCGTACCGACATAGTTTTAAGACATTGGCTTGCCATGTATCCCGGGGCCCCCGTATAGGAATAGTTTAAAGACATTTTTTTACACCCTGTATCTCGGGGGCCCTGCATCGAAATAGTTTAAAGACATTTTCTTTCAGCCTGTATCCCGGGGGCCCCGTATCATTGATACGGCTAATACTGCTATGCCTCTGCTTGTATTATAACTAGTCTCATTAAATTTAACTTTTGAAAGTAAATTACTATTATGTACAAAAAAAATATATCTTTTCCAAAGCATGTATGTTAATAGTATTTTTTTTTATTTCAGGTATCTGATGAAGTTAAATGATACGCCAGCATAGAGCTTAAAATAATTTATCAAAAAGTTTGTACGTTGTATTAATGTCTATCTAGAGTAGGTAATAAAGTCATGTGTCCATAAAATACTTTGACGTGAACTCCGCACCAAAGATTGCTTTGTGTATTGTCTTTCCCTTTTGTGAAAATATTATTATTTAATATTTTGCAATATCGCTTCAACAATACCAGTCAATGTATTATTATAGCTTAGTGTATTATATTATTGAAGCTATCGCTATATGTTTAACCTGTACCTATTGTGATGTAACTTTGCAAACATATTATATTAGATTTATTCTTTGTGATATAGCTTTAGTCTATGTGTAAAGTTTGTGATTTTACGATGGAAACCAGCATTTATTTAAAATTCCTTTAATATAGATAAAATTAGATAATTGCATTATTTATTTTAATACGATGATAATGTCAAATTTATAAAATAAATTTGTAAAATATGTTGTTTTATTGTTTTCTTTTTTGTGTGTTTTTCTAACTTATTTAATATAGGGTATGTAATAGGTATCTACGGGAAATAATTTTTTGAATACATTGCGAACGTTTTCATATTAAATTAGCTCTATGTTAAGTTAACCAGATTCCAATTTATTTTTAGGTATATCATCCCTTCCAGAACCTAGCATAAATCTATTTTACCTTAGATCATTAATTTATGTCTAGATGGAGTGTCGCCCTACAATCAAAACAAAAAGAACAGGCCAACATTTCCAAAGATGTATTCGTGAATAGTGATACCAGCTACTACAGTTCTCCCATAATCATCCTTTTTAAACTCGTTACACTTCGACACAAACCTTCATTATAAATAAAAACAATAATACGTAAAATTTCTTGCGTATTCTATGACAGTGGAACGGATACTGAACACAGAGAGAGCATTTAGAGGCTAACAGTTAGCCGCTATTTTTTTGGACGTGTTTTCCGCGCGACACTCTATCTAGACATATTATTGATCTAAGTATTTTACCATAGTAATTGATTTATTAAATATCTTATATATTTATTAGGTTAAATAAAACTACCAACTTCACAAATAGTATTCTATTTTCAGGTATTTACTATTTAATTAACAATAAAAATACATTTGCACAAAATACAATCGATTTCAAACATTTTTAGATTGAACTAGTCGTATCACTATAATACGATAGTATTATTAGTTGAAGGCAATTTATTGTTTGTTCTTAAATTGAACTTGATAATAATTTTGTCAAAAAGACGAAGAATAATCTCACTGTCGGTTGACTCGAGTCTTTTCATTAAAATTTTATATTCGCTTGTGAATAAAAATGTGTAAAGAATGTTAAAGTGTACAGAAGAATCAATAACTCGAACAACACGATTTTGTTGCGTTTAAAAAGATACTCTTTAGATAGATACTCTTTGTTCACAGATTAGAAAATAGTCTTACAGCGTTTGTCTGTCGGTCTGTACGCGTAAAACTCAAAAACCAATAAATGGATTTACATGCTGTTTTCACTCATAGATGTACAGTGATTCCTGAGGCAGGAACGAAATTACTTATTCATAATTCTTACTAATATTATAAAGAGGAAAAATTTGTTTGTTTGTATTGTTTGCATTGAATAGGCTCTAAAACAACTGGACCGATTTGAAAAACTCTTTCACCAATAGAAATATATAGGCATTAGGCTATATTATAATTTAAAAAAATAAAGATATATGCAAATATCGCCGATAAAAGTATATATTTCGCATGCGCTGCGAAAACCAACGGCATAAAATGATTATTACTTACTTTTGTTTGATTGTTATGAATTAACACAAAAATACTTATCCTAGCGCTAGTACTATATAATCTTGTTTTTCATTACCTTTTTTTTTTTGTTTCGAAGGGGTCTATACATTTAGCCTGTTGACGTTTAAGCTAGATCAAGCCAACATTTTGGTTCTCCACTTTCAAAACCAAATTAATTTTCATGGACGAACATTTACTATTGTGGACCCCCAATTTTTGTCACGCTTATCGTGGAGTCCGTGGACCCCTGGGGGTCCACCTGGACCACTTTCTTATTCACTGCTCTATTGGGAGCGTCGGCCCTAACCTCGCTTTCTAGAAGGCGATTCGCACGTGTTACTATACCTATAGTACAATCATGCGAAAGTGGCGAGCTATCGATGATTATGTGATCAGGGGGCCTAGCTAAAATGCCATTAAGAAAGCGTTAGCGAAGTTCGAATATGAGAAAATGTATGCAATGGACCAAGTGATTAAGCACCACCTTTTGTCAATCCCATACATTTTATCATTTTCGAACCGCGATAACGCTTTCTTAATGGCATTTTGGCTAGGCCCCCTGTATTTGCACCAGACTCATAACGGATTCGAACCTATGCTTTGAATCTCGATTAGTTATTTTATATGTATTTTCGGCTAAACTACTTTATTTCACGTGATCATATTTGTTTTTCTAAAATTACTTTACAAAATGCAAAATAATTTACTTAACATTCTTCACACAAATTATTCATGCTTATATTTTTTTAGAAATTAAATACAAACAAAAAGTTAAGAGAGCATATTTATTATTTTACGTATGTTGGTAGGTAGTAGGTACACATTTACGGCGCACGTAGAGTTTGACAAGCTTCGCTTTGCAAGAAAATATATTTGTACTTATTATTTTTTATCTGATTTCTCCACTGAAACCCCCAGAAACTACGCATTAATTGTCATTTTATTCCAAAGCGAAGCTTAATCCACGTGCAGTCTCTATATGCGCCGAGGCGCCTTTATACAACATAAAAACTTATTTTAATACTAAATTAGTTATTGCACAGTCGTTCGTTGCTTCCTTTAAGCAATTAAGTTTCAAATTTAAGCATAATCTGTAACGTCGCGAAAGAAAGTTTCGGAATATTGACCCAAATATTTTCTATAACGTTTGTAAATATGTATATAAAAGTGTGTGTGTGTGTGTGTAATTAAATACCTATGTCTGTGTTCCGTTTCGAGTTTATAACTAAAAGGTCACGTCACGTAAGTATACTATATTAACGATATACATATTGAACTTAGCCAGGCTACCGACTTCTCTAAACAACGCACAGGGACAGTGGGCACAGAATAGGCACAGAAGAGTATTTTATTATTTCAACTTGTAACTGGTAACAATATAAGCAAAATTCACCATACCATATTAATCTACTTATCATAATATAATCTCTCAAAATTGTAAAAGTTGTTAATTCATACACCTTATTCTATAATATGATAATTAATAATATCAATAATATGCAAATATAAACATTAAACCCGGTACAAAAATACTGCCTTTCCTTATCACATACAAACCAGCACCAACCTTCTAATCTCTAATCCAGAAGCCATTTTTATATAAAATACGAATAAATTAACAAAATCAATACTTTTTGGCGGTCTAGATATTACATATTTGTACATGCCCGGTTTAAGATATTTTACAGAAAATTAAAAGATCACAATATTATGCAGAATTATTAGTTTAACTTTACCTAATTGTAGATATAAAAACGATAAATTAGGCCTTACTGTACATACGATAACATTACATATAATGAAAATGAACATCATGGCCTCTGGATTACTTTGAATTAATTTCTCTATTTGTCCAGGGCTGCCGGTAGAGCCAACTTATTTTATACCGCTCGGTCACTGAAATTATACCGAATTCTCATTATACAAAGCGACAAAGTTGTTAAAAATAATCAGTAAAAATAGGTACAAGTATTTTTTTTAGTTATTTTGACCTACCTAAAATGTAAAAAAAACTAAATAATTTACTTTCGTAGATTATTATGTCGCCATCAAACCCATTACAGTTTATGTTTTTAAGCAGTTTCTATCTTGAGTCTTTATTTTTTTTTTCAAATTTTTATTTTTGTATCCAATTATACGAGGCAATCCGATTATACAATCTGGCAGCCCTGTATTTGCCGGCCAGCTCCAATGTAATAAAAACACCTGAAAACTTAATATAACAGCCTTATATTATAATAAGCACCATTGGTAATAGTTGCTTAGACTTTAGAGATATTGACTATAGAGATATGTATTACCTTAATTAACATTTATAATTATTATTGTAATATAAATTCGTAAAGTGTCTTGGTAAATTGTTTATTATAATATTTTATATATTATGTTGTTTAGGGGCGGATCTACATACAGGCTTTTTCGGCTGCAGACCAAGGCCTCGCGAATAAAGTGCTGGCATAGCCGTGCTATTGAAAACATTTTCAATTATAACAAAATAAAAAATATTAAAAAAAAAAAGAAATGTGGTGTCGTGGGACACCAGGTAGGAACGAAGTTCCTTCGGCTAAAAATAAAGATATTATACACTACTCGCTTGTGTATGCGACTGTCGCGCCTGCGCACGTCTCATTTTAACGCTTTTTATTCCACGCACTTCTTCTTACGGTTTTACTATCACATTTTTTTCGGTTCGGTCGCGCAGCAAAATCCCTATCCCCTCCAAGCCTGCCGTAAGGAACTTCGTTCCAAAAATATACTCAATATTGCCAATCATATGATAAACGTCTTATTTTGTCGTTACTAAAGATATAAGCTAGAAATTCAAAATGCAAAGTTAATAAAGTTTGCCACAAGAAGCCCAGATCCTCTTAAAGTCACCGACCGCCCATGATAATGTTTTTATCTATAATAAAACCGGTCCACAAAACTATAACGAAATTATCTGCAAGATTTATACACTCTGAATTTCAATACACAGATAAGTAATACTTTTAACAAAACGATCCACACAACTAAAGCTATAATATCATTTGAGAAATCCGTTGAGAGTCCCAAGTGTTCAAGATATCTACTAGGCTTTCTGAATAAACAAAACACCTTCGTGCATGGTAAAGTCTGTCGTCCGAAACCGTATGCTATTTTCATGAAAGCGTCGAAAGAATATCGGAAGTATGATATCAGTGCGAAAGGTGTCAAGTAACTAGGCATTTCATCATATGGTATGAAGAATCCGGAGAACATGAGCATTGGGATATTAGCTGCTGGAACCACGAAGAGGCCAAGCTGAAAAAAAATGTACAAAAAATTGTAGACAAACGGTTATATAATTATTTTTTACATTACTTCATATTCGCCACGTGATAATTAGTTCCTGTAAGTTTTTAAATTACATTGTCAGCTTGATTAACACCCACATTCACAAATAATACTTTGAGGTGTCACAGTACTCCCGAACGCATAGGGTCATTTAAACCAATTCATAGACAATACTTAAACGATTAAACGAAATCCGCAACTGTGCGTGTGTCAAACCCATATAAAACCCGACTATTGACACTTGGGGGCCTAGCCAAAATGCCATTAAGAAAGCGGTAGCGAAGTTCGAAAATGATAAAATGTATAGGATGTGCAAGTGGTCTACCACGTGATTAAGCGCGGCCGTATGTCAATCCTATACATTTTATCATTTTCGGACTTCGCTAACGCCACAGACATACTAACCTAGGTAAGGTGGTCTGTGGCTAACGCTTTCTTCATGGCATTTTGGCTAGGCCTCCAGGAGCGCATAGACATAATCGTTCTTTGCATAGTATTATTTCATTACTTAGCCAAGAACGCTTCTTGAATACGGGTGTAACAACTAACACCCGTGGTTTGAAATTTGAATGACTCTATGCGTTCTGGAGTACTGTGACACCTCGAATTATTGTTTGTGAATACGGGTGTGAGTCTTTTACTCACTTTAACTCCGCAAGAAGCCCCAACGACCAGTCCAAAAGTTTGCGCCAGTATAGTAACCAGGGCACAGATTGCCCACGCCATTCCAAGGCGGAAAGGCTCCATCGGCTGTGACGTCAAATACCAAGCCGGTATTACGAATATAGTGGCACAAAGAAGCTGGAAATATAAAAAAAATATAATATATTAATTGCAAATGTTAGTTGAACAAAAAACTCTCAGAAGTAGTCGATTTTTTTGGTTAACTTTTTGTGTACTTATTAAGTAGGAACTTATGGTAAACTAAGTGAAGTTAATGAACAAAAGTTTTTGAGTTTAAGAGCTTTTTTTAAAACTTTTAAATACGAACAACGCGAACTGAGTGTTGTGCTGATGAAATATTAAATTTTAACAAAAAGCAGCAAAAAATTAAAACTTTGCATTATGAACGCATGAATTTAATATATCTGATAAAAACGAATATTAAAGAATATAATTATTGAACGATATTGGACAGATTTTGCAAATGGTCCCAAGTATTGTTGGTAGACACTATATTTTTTACTGTTGAACTTCGAGCAGTAAGGCCGTCCACACCTCGCAGTTTGTAGTTATGATAAATGACATCATTCACCTGAACCAGGTTTTACGATACGACTTATAGTCCACACAGTTTTTTGACCTTGTGGTTTTTAAGTTATAAAATATTTTATATTATAATAAGATTATATTTCTGATATAAATTATATTTTATTTTGAAGCAAATAATAATTTTGAATTTAATTTTAAATGAACATTGTTATTTTCATTATTAAAACTAGTGAAAACGGGATATTTGCTAAATTATTTTATTTCGCGCAGGTCGATATTTCGATATTGTCTGTGAATGTCTTGTTCACGAGACATTAGTAGACATTAGTAGATAATAAATGACATGGCAAATGTCCCATTTTAAATAATTTTAATATCTTTTTGTATGATTTTTAGATATCCATAAATTTTTAAATGTATGCACCCACGAATTCTATCCACACATTACTTCTTATATTTCTTGGTATTTTGCTGTATTTGTACTGACCTGTATAGGCAGATCGATAATAATCTTCGAAGCGCAATATGTGGACAAATAGTACCATTTATTCAAATGTTCTTGTAGTACCACCTTCGATTCTACAGGAACTGTAACGTAAGAAATTTGATGAATAAATGTGTACTTACGTGTGAATAAGTGATTCAAAGTACACATCATTATCATCATCATCATCATCAGCCTTTATCAGTCCACTGCTAAACATAGGCCTCCCTCAATTAATGCCATGACGAGCGATAACTTGTCTCTAACATCCGACACGGACCGGCCACTGCAAGGAAATCGCCATAAATAGGTAATACATATCTTTTATTTATTCTTTGGAAACATCTCTATCAGAATTACCAATTTTATAGTAAATTCCATCATACTTACACGTTTGGATAGTAGGCATGGCGTTGGAAAAGAAGAGGAATAGCAGGAAAAAGAATAGACATCCAGTGTTAGACATCATACGGTATGCCTCTTCTCCCGAGCCGTGGTATAATGCTCCTAACAGCAGAGCCACTATGAAGTGAGAAACGAATCGAACCTGGAAAAATAAAGTTAATTTGAGTTGAGTGAGAGGAACATCACTAGAGGCGCAAATTTGGGCATGAAATTGTTATTTTTGTTACCCTATGACGATTTACTGATGTTTAGAAATAACAACACTAAAAAATTTACGAATATATGAGTATATGAAATACTGCCCTTAGATATGAGTTAAAGTTTTGAATGTACAATCACTTTTTCCATAGACAAAGGTATGGTCTAACAAGCAATATGAAATATTCAGTAAAATAAAAGCTACATTAACGTAACTCCTTCTTGTCTATTCATTGCGGATATAGCTAGAGAATAGAGACGTGAGCTTACAAGCATCAGAGCCCAGAGGTATGTCCGACATAACACTTCTTACTTACCAGACCGGCACGCATGTCGTCTATTGTGGCGGGTGTCAATGGATATTTTATCTTTTCTTTTCTTCTTAAAGAAGCGTTAAATCAGATTTCACTTTATACTAATTAACCTCTTGAGTAACAGCTCCTTCGAAATTTAGCCTACAAGGCATTTATTAATATTTTCTTTCTTCGACAGGTCTTTTAAAATTTAAATCGTTTAATAAAAATGAACATAATATATTCATACCTGCGTCAAATACACGTCTCTTAGAGCACCGAGAAATCCTCTCCTTAAAAGGGCAACCATTTGTTGCCCAAAACTTGCTGAGTATTCGTTAACGTACTCTATATTAGATTTTAATAGCGCTTCGGCTTCTACTGAAGTCTCTGCAACGTAAACAGCAATTTGTAATAAAATAACGTCTAATTAGGTACAAATATTATGTTATATTAAAAAAAGCTGGCTCAGGACTTCGCCAGAATTAGATGTGAATCATCTGTGTTAATATTAAAATTTACCTAAATACGGTAGTTGATAATTTATGCAAAATAATAACTTATAATATTTCATACTAAAAAACCAGCGTTCTTTGTTATTTTTAATTTTTTTTTTACTTTTTGACATTTTCGCTTCAAAAAGTGGTTGTTTATTATGGCGTCGCGCGACGTCAAAAGGTGCACAACAAACATTGTTCGGTTGAGATAATTTTCTAAATTAATAGTTTTGTAAAAAACTATCAACGACGACGACGACGACAACGATGACTTCGCGAGCTCTGACTCCCGTTTATTGTCACTTGATCAATGGGTTCTATATTCGTAAATTTATTTCTCAAAAATATTAATTAATCTTATATATTTTGGTCACATAACTCGATATTTTGCAATCCCGTGTCTTAAATTACCATAATAAATTAAAATATTCCATTATTTTTGTTAATGTCAACTAACGTGTTACGATGACTTAATAGTTAAATAACGCAATCTACCAAACCGAGGTAATATTTAAAAAACTACTGGACCGGTTTAAATAACTCTTTCATCGGGGCAGCTAGTGCTATATATAATATCAAGATATTTATGATTACTAAGCTTATGATTACTAAGCAACATTTTAAAGTATAAAGTAACTTGCTTGCTTGCTATATATAGCATATTAAACGAGGACGGCTTATTTATTTATGTATCTAGGTTCGGTAGTTGGTATCGTGTCTAGCGGATAACTCTTAAGAAATTCATCTTTAAAGTCGATGTGTTTTACCTTTTCCGTTCCTTGTATTCGGCACATCAGAGCTTAGTGCTAGTTTATTCATTTCTATAGCATAAAGTTTAGCCTCCTTTTCAAGCAGATCTAAGTTTTTTGAATTCTCGTCGCAAGCGATTTCTATGACTGAAAAAACAAATAAATAATAGGTTAGTTTTTGATTTTGCGATATTTAACTGTACTTACTTAATTATAGTGATTGCATTGCAAAAGTACTTATAAGAATTATGATATATGTATTTTACTTCACTTACGGTAATCAGCCATGTTATAGTATTGTGGACAAACTAATCCGAATTTGGTTAATGTGTCAGGGACATCGGAAATGGCACCCGCGTACAAAGTTCTTCCACCAGATAGCAGGATGACGTCATCAGCGGAGTTGAACAATTGAGAAGATGGCTGATGAATGACGCAGGCGACCGTCTTCCCGCTGTGAGCGACTGCTTGTAGAGCGCTGGCTACTGACATTGAAGATACTGAGTCTAGCCCACTAGATAAAATAAATGGTTGTTTTACTAAATAATAATTGTAATACTGTAATTAATTATTACAGGAAGTGACTGGGTTTTGTAGTCAATGGGCCGGCACGACCGGAGTGGTACCTTTTGCTCTCATAATTCGAGTTTAGAGTTGGTAATTTTCAGATTAACATCTTATTTTGTACATAAAAATACAATTAATTAAATACGAGCTTGGCCCGCTACTCTTTCCCACCTTTGCAACACCTGTATAGCCAGGATCGACAGCGGTAAACACCCGAATGACCCTTTGATTCGATCTCCGGGATTCCGGGGGATACGTTCAAACTGCCTTAGGACCCGCAAGGAAATTAAACAAAATAATTGAGGGAGAAATTACAATTAGTTTATAAAATTTGCCCCTAGTAGCCTAGTGTCAAATTCCCCGTCCGCCCCTGCGTACGAGTATAATTAAAATCATCGAATACATATTTATTTACCTTAAATTAGAGTCAATGACTCCACTACGAAACTAGTGTCACTATCCAGGCAGAAAACAGTCTATTAAGTTTGTATCGATAAGGAGCCGGTATGCTTTCCTCTTAAAGTATAATAACATAGTACCCGGATGACCGAGTCTTGCTCGGTGAAGTTGATTATTGAAAACACGAATAAAACGACATTTTCTAAAAATGAATCCTAGCTAGATCAAGAGCCTAGCTAGATTTTATGAAAAGCGTTGGAGTCGTTTCCGAGATTCAGAATATACATTATATAAAAAATTGCTCGTTTAAAGATAATATACGATTTAGGCAGGCTGTAGAATATATTGTAGCTAAATTCGCGTTACAATACGATTAGCTGTAAATTGTAATTATCTACCGGAAGTCATGACATTTATGGACATCCGGTAACGATACGCAAGATCACTTCTGTATTATTTTAATGGGATATTATGACCCTTTGTGTACCCAATACACTACATGACCACTAAGAAAAACTTGTTAATCTTTACCGTTGTTAGGTGATAATTTTATCACCTATACAATATACATATAAATGTATTTTAAGACATAAATGTAAAATTTCTTTAAAATTTTTATAGTTTTTAAACACTAAAGCTTATAAAACTGGATATTCGAAACTTTTTTATCTTTGTTCTCGTGAATAAGACTGGTACAGGTATAATTTCATATGTCAGAGCGATGAGAAACAAAAGCGAAAAACCTATGTAAAACGTAAAGTAGCAACCCATATATGTCCCATTGCTGGACACGGGCCCCCTCCTCGAAATCAGTTCACTGAGGCGCTGGCCCAGTGCGGGTTGGCGAAAGTCACACACCTTCAAAGACTTAATCTCATCAGGCATGCAGGTTTCCTCACGATGTTTTCCTTCACCGATGAGCAAGCGATGGCCGGGTGTTCAGGGAGCCCTTAGAAATATAGAAAAACCCATTTTAAGGTATCACGAGGCTGGGGGGTCGGAGTTAGGAGCACCCTCTCGCTCAAGAGGCCGAGCTTATACCCACTGGACCCACTTATAATCCCAAATATGGGAAGGAAGGAAAGAGAGGGGCCTTTGCTCAGCAGTGGGACAGCATAGGATAATAAAAAAAAGCATAGATAGACTAACCTCGTGGGCTCATCAAGTAACATAATGTGAGGGTCTGTGAGCAGTTCGCAGGCTATTGTCAGTCTCTTTCTTTCTCCACCAGACAATTTCCCTGCTCTCGTGTTGTAGACTTCACTAATGCCCAATTGTTTTAAAACACGATCTATCTGAAAAAGATTAAATTGTAATAGAACGAAGTTGCTTATAGAGTTATTTTAATATTATTATATTAAAATATGAGCACTTTTGGCTAGGCAAGTAATTATAGGCATATTTGTTTATACAAAATATTTGATAAAAAATGTCTCATCTGGTTATCAGATCGGTGAAGGACGATCTTCCACGTCTCTCCTACTATATATAATATATGAATATATCGATATATTTCTACATCATTACGATTGGCTGGGTTAAGACCCGGACGCGGTTGTATCGAGTTCAAGTCTTACTAACTGCGAAATTGGAAATGAATAATCGAAAAAACATACAATAATATCTAGAGAATGTTAAAACACGTACAACAGAAGCAATCAATATGCGAATGTACACATAACACATTCTGACTGTGTTAGTAAGTCATACATGTGACTCTTATCGTGGCCTTTGGCATTTGGATATTTAGTTTTAAAAATGTGTTATTGTTATTAAATTAAATTATATATGCATTGAATGAGTGCTGTAGTTTTATTGGTATAGGTTGCAATATCAGCAGGTATTGTGCCATAAACTTTCTAGTCTCCTACACCTGATTATACCAATATCATTTGCATAGAAATCACTCGATAAAAATAAAAATAAAACTTGTGCATTTGGAAATCAGTGAGTTACCGGTTTCCCATTCCCATAGGGAAAAATGAATGAATGAATGAATGATTTATTTATTTAAGTAACAAAGACTCATTTTGTTAGTTAGATTTATGGAAAGGAGATATAAAAAAAATCTGTAAAATTTTGATAGTTTGCATTTTGGCCAGATTGCCCGAATGGATATTAGTTTATTCGTCTGACTTTAGTGGGAGACTTTAGTGTTCTCAGCAGCAGAATATATGACAAATATCAAATGTTCAGAAACGGTTTATGGTGTGTTTTTCAAATTAGATTTCAAACGATTTAACAGAGATCATTTAGTGATTCCGTAATGACAACGTATGGAACCGTTTTACATCATCATCATCATCACCATCAGCCTTTATCAGTCCACTGCTGAACATAGGCCTCCCTCAATGAACGCCAAGACGACCGATCCTCTGCCACTCGCATCCAACGAGGACCTGCCACTGCACGGAGATCGTTTTCCCATTTGGTTAATGGTCGACCAACACTTCGTCTACCTAAACGCGGCCTCCACTCTTGAACTTTATTGGCCCATCGGCCATCCGTTCTTCTGAGTGTGTGACCAGCCCATTGCCACTTCAACGTGCATATTCTTCATATTAATCCGTCTTACATACGAAATAATAATTTGCACCATCTTGCTTGCATTTTGATAATGTGGCGCATTAAGATAATATCTCTTTTGTTGTTTTAACTTGTATGCATAATATATTGATATCACGACACTGTTGTGTCCCCCTTTAAATATAAGTATTTAAACTTTTCAAAAAAAGATAAAATTGAAAATTTTTGTTTAAGGGATAGTAGTTATAATGAAATTCTAGTATTTGAAAGTAGAAGTAAAAGTTTTATTTTTTTCAACTGAGGTGAACTTACAGCTCGATAGCGCTCGCTACGTGTGGCTTTAGGTAGCTTTAGTGCACTCGCAAATTGTAGGGTTTCTTTGACAGTCAACGAATCTATTAACGTGGCATATTGTGGCACCAGTACCACGTTCCGCCCTGCTCCACGAAGACATCCTGAGACCCCGGTCTTCCTGCAACAAACGTCTTTAATATCATCATTATCCCGAGCCTTTCTGTCCATATAAATATAAATAAGATAGACGCTTCATTTAATGAACGCTAATTATAGTATAAGTAATATATTTAATTTAGGAACGGGTTCTAGCACCTTTTGTTTATCTTTTGACAGCTGCATTGTCGAACTCTTATCGTGCTTCAACCTATCTGTGGAGGTGTATATACTCGTATATATTGCAATATCTATAAACAAATCATAACCTTTAACGAATAATGCACAGTTAATATTTAATAAGCAATAATTGCATACGATTACCAGAAACAAAGAGTGCCGCAGGTTGGTTCTAAAGAAGTAGTCATCATCATCATCATCCTCAGCATCTATCTGTCCACTGTTAAACGTAGGCCTCCCTCAACACTAATCTCATTTTATTATTATACATCATTTTATTAAAACATCATTTTATTATATTATCAATAGATTTCACTGATAACGTGTAATATTTTATTAGGAAAAAGTAATAAAATATTTTCTGAAATTAAACAAGTAGTTTTGAAAATTAATTCTTACATCCAAACTTACAGATATAACCTCTTTATATTATTAGTACACACACATGTGTTTGGGAAAATTGGACTAAGGACTTTATAATAATATTATCTTTGGTTTTGTTTGCAAGTCTTTTTATTCATTCCTTATAGCTATTATTATTTTTTCAAGTTAACGTATTTTTCATTCACAAAATGTTAATTCGTAGCATTTATACAGTGTCACGACCTTTATTGTCTTTTGCGCGTTTATAACTTATGCATATTTTTAAGATTTTGTTAGAGTTAAGCAAAAATAATGATGCCTTGACTTTTTTTTGGGGTAACCGTATGTTCAGTGTGGGAAGAATAAACGCTGATAATGATGATGGCAAAGAAAAAAAAATTAAACCTATTTTTGTATATATTATTATTACCTATTATTTTTAAAATATATATATTTTTCAAAATACTTTAATATAAAATAGTCATATACCTACTTAAATATAAATTATTTAAGTATGTTCAACACGTTTGTTGATTTTTTTCTTTCAAAATTTATTTTCTAAATAATAGGAGAGACGACGAAGATCGTCCTTTACCGATATGATAACCAGATGAGACATATTTTTATCAAATATTTTGTATAATCAAATATGCCTGGCTATTTTTAGTTAAATTAAAATACTTTAAATACATTTTTTTGCAGGCAAGGCGGTTGGCGGCGGTCTGGTTATCAGATCGGTGAAGGATGATCTTCCACTGCTCTTACACCAAAACTTTTTTAGTTGGTTGAAGTTAGCACCTAAAGTGTCATAATATATAATTCTTGCAAACGTATAGTATTGTTAATCATAAAAAAGCAGAATCTACGTCTTACGAATTTAATTTAAAATAAAAACAATTTAAATACAAGTATATTGGTGATTTTTTTAAAGAAGTTCAGCAGTGTATACTTTTTTTTCATTTCATATAAAATTTGAATAAGGTAATTAAAACTCAATTTATCTTAAGTCTGTTCTGATGATACGTTATACAAATAATGACTTTATTTGCATAATACTGCTAAGTTTAAGCTATAAAAAATATTCTAATCTACAGTTCCCTCTTATTTCGTGCTTTAGTATAATAATTAATTATAAGTTATATATTTTTAGTCTTAGGAATTTAAAATTATCACCTACTCCGCTGTCCGTCCATCCGTTCGTTTGTCACCAGGCCATATATCAAGAACCGTGACAGTTAAGATGTTGAAAAATATATATTAAACCAAAAAATAGCTATAATCGAACTAAAAATCAAGTTTCACTTTTTTAGTGTTTTTTTCAGTTCACTAGATAGCGCTTTTATTAAAATATCAATAGCCGTATATTATATAACTTTATTCGTCGTGGCATACATTGACCCTTTCAATGCGTCAAATTTCAATATCTAAGGTGCTTACTTGAAGCGCTTACATAATTGGCTACATCGTTTATCTAACTATTAAGCCGGCTCTTCACGTCAGTCAACATAGTGTTGTGTTAGTCACATAGTATTGGCCATCATGTAGAGCGCTAGTTTGTGCTATCTTGGTTTGCATTGGAATGATGGCCGAAAATACCGACCGATACATATATATATATATATATATATATATATATATATATATATATATATATATATATATATATATTTCATAATATATATGTATAAACTACCAACAATGTTAAATGGGGGACATTATATACTGTACAGTTAAGAGTGAAGGATACAGCTTTTCCTATGCAATATTTGTTAATATGTATAAAAAGTAAAAACATACAATTCTAAAAAACATACTTATTTATATAAAATCTAAGAATATTTAATAAATTCGTCCGCACATTGGCCTAAATCAAAGCTAACTAAGTTCCAACGTATGGACACCATCACATTCTTGACTAAATTTTGTGTCACTAAATTCCCCAATGTCGGCTAGCGCAAAACGCCGAGTCTGCAGAATAATCAATGACATGTTCAATGTTTATTACCATAAAAGGCAAGAAAGATAAACAATAAAGCAATAATTACGTACGAAGTACTAAGGCACGCTTTATGTTTACCTTGTAAGTTACGTCTTGTGAGGAATGCATTGCGATGTATTCATTGCATTTTTTCGATACCTGGGAATCTAGAAGAATTTTTTCCCATGTATATAGCTATAAAAATATATAATATTGATGCGGTGACGATAGCCAATATAGATATAGAATTCCACGATGAAAAAAACCAGATGCTCCACTTTATGATAGCTGTAAGGTAGTTCATAGTCTAAGTTTTTTTTATAATTGCTAGGTATAAACCTATGTAATGATTGAATGAATCTTTTTTTGCTTTATGAAATAGTGAAAGGAGAAAAAAATGTGCTTAGTAAAGCATCTCTGTATACTTTGTTTTGTCAAGTTGTCAACGTAATAGAGACTTCAAATGAAATAATTACGATAGCTCGAGTTGGTTACGCACCAAAGTATTGAAAGAAAGAAATATATTTTTATTATTCACAACAAATATGAGGACCGTATAATCACAAAATAAAAACGATTCGTTTTTATTTTGTTGTATAATTAAAAGTAACTTAAGATAGGCATTCTAGTTATAGTTTACTTACAGTATTACTGTTTCAAGTATTGAGCTTAGATTATTAATATGTCAGATGGAGTGTCGCCCTACAATCAAAACAAAAAGAACAGGCCAACATTTTCAAAGATGTATTCGTGAATAGTGATACCAGCTACTACAGTTCTCCCATAATCATCCTTTTTAATCTCGTTACACTTCAACACAAACCTTCATTATAAATAAAAACAATAATGCGTAAAAATTCATGCGTATTCTATGACAGTGGGACGGATACTAAACACGGAGAAAGCATTTAGAGGCTAACAGTTGGACGCTATTTTTTTGGACGTGTTTTCCGCGCGACACTCTATCTAGACATATTATTGATCTAAGGTATTGAGCGTGTATATTCCTCTTTCATAATCTTCACGCTCGTTTTTGCACTGTATTCATACATCGATGTGTGAATCTTTAGATAAGTATGACATATTGGACGTGGACTTTGCTTTCTTGCTGATGAGGCTATTAATTTTATAATTTAAATAACATAACATATAATAATCAATATTCATAAACTTAATATGGTGTTCTATAATAATAATAATAATAATAATATCTATGGACGCTTTTTACACCACGTCAATCTGGTCCCGTGGTAATTACTCGAAGAGGCTTGTGTTACGAGTACCAGACAACGGAAATACATATATTTAATACGGTTTATATTAATACTTATATTTAAGATTTTTATTAAATAATACACATCCATGACCCAGGAACACAGAAACTTTTTTTGTTCCCTGGCGGGATTCGAACCCGCAACCTCCGGCTTGAACGCCAACGCGCTAACCATTGAGCCACAGATGTCGTCAAATGTTCTATATGATATTATATTCGCTATTAAATAAAAATACTAGTTTTAAAATTTATACTTCTAAAAAATCTTTCCGTTGTCTTTACATATCATATCACTACATATTATAAAACAAAGTCGCTTTTTCTGTCCCTATATCCCTTTGTACGCTTAAATCTTTAAAACTACGCAACGAATTTTGATGCGGTTTTCTTTTATGGATAGGAAAATTCAAGAGGAAGGTTTATGTATATAATTTATTAAGTTTTTATATACATTGGCAAAGATATAACAATAATTGTTGGAGGTGTCGGGAAAAAATTGGCCGTCTGGGAGTTTCCAACGAAAACTCTGCCTAAACCCTTTGAGATGTAACAAAATAATGTATGGTGGAATTGTGTATCTTAAATAGGTCTATAAAAAAGTCCGTGATGGCATATGTCTATCTCTTAGAGATATCATACTATATCCATTTAATACATTAAAAAATGGACAATTATAACGCGATAATTTGAAAGTTATTTACACAAATACGGTATGAATCCTTATCATTTTAAATCATTTAATTAGCTGGAGCACTTAATGAAGATTATTTTTCCCCTTTACATCATGCAAATTAAATGAATACTTTAGAAGATATGGCAATATCAAAATAATACGCAAGAAAATAAATCGTGTTGCCGTGATTTGAGAGGGCAGTGTAATATTATGTAATAGTATCCTAAATAGTAAATATGCATGCAGAAAGTCTGCGAAGGAATATACTTAATATCTTTATATTCAAGATACCATATTATATCCATTTTAATACAAAAACTTAGTCATTGTTGAATTGGAAAATGATCGTCATCAAACATGATACATCCGTAAACCTAAGTTCACGCGGGCGAAGCTGCGGGTAACAGCTAGTATGATATATAAAGTTTAAATAAGGGTATTTAATTAAGTCATAAAGTAACGTCTTATGGAATTATTAAGATAGAGGCATAAATATGTAAAGGCAAAATAATAACCTCAAGTTTGTATGTTAACGAATTTTTTTGCAAACCAAATAACAAGTTATTTTATGAATTAAATATTTACTTTTTCAGTGTTGGGAGTTCAGTTTAAGTATAAGTAATATTTTAAGCGACATGTTTCATTATATTTGCTACTGCTTATTTCGTACATCATTTTGCTTAAGCATTATGCTAAGCAAATGCTTAAGTATTTTGCTTAAGCATTTGCCTCCGTGGCGCAGTGGTTAGCGCGTTGGCGTACAAGCCGGAGGTAGCGGGTTCGAATCTCGCCAGGGAACAAAAAAAAGTTTATTTGTTCCTGGGGCATGGATGTGTATTAAATATGTGTATTATATAATAAAAAAAATCTTAAATATAAGTATTAATATAAAAAGTATTAAATATATGTATTTCCGTTGTCTGGTACCCGTAACACAAGTCTCTTCGAGTACTTACCACGGGACCAGATTGACGTGGTGTAAAAAACGTCCATAGATATTATTATTATTATTATTTTAATCCTTTAATCTATTAAATTAAAATACATTTGAATGTTTTCTATTCGCGGTACCTTAGGTAATGACACCCTATAAGAGAGCTCTTTTGACATTTAATAATCTCATGCGTTGACAAACACAATAATATATTGACAGAGTTGATAGTCGATGGCCGACATTCACGATGTCCATGAGCACACCTAGGTTCTAGACCTTATTGTCGAAGACCTTGAAAACTGATTCAGTCCCTTTCCAAGACGCAACTTGGTACGTTCTGTACTAATTACACCGGCTGACATTTACTTACTGAATGTAAATCAACTTGATGGAACTGGGTGGAAGAACGTTTAGTTTTATATTACTAACAGCGCCCCGCGTTTTCACCCACGTACTTTCTATTCCCGTGGGTGTACGGTGATAAATTATAGCCTATGTGTTATTCTGATGTGTAAGCTATATTATTGTAAAGTTTCATAAAAATCTATTCAGTAGTTTTTAGGTGAAAGAGTAACAAACATCTATCCATCCATCCATTCATACTTACAAACTTTCGCATTTATAATATTACTAGTGGGAAGTGGGAAGTGGGAAGTAGGATAATTCGAGGGCGATTCATGGGGGAAGTTCGCATACCTTGGCAAGTTATGCACCTTGACCCTCGCATAATAAGTTCGAGTCACATAAGACATAACTTGACAAGAACTTATTACCTACAGAATTTTCCGAAGATTGCACATGATTCGTTTTTGCTCTTTTTGAATATTTAAAGATGTTTCAAAGTCATCAAGGTTTTGACCTATTCTCCTTGGATATTCCCTAATGTACCTTTATATTATTTAATTTGATATGAAGGTCACATGAATAATTCGGTTCCAATATGCATGTAAATCATATTATGTTTTTGTTTCATTATTGTGTTGATGAGTCGATAAATATGTTTATGGATTTCCTTCGACGTAAGTTAGAGTTTAATATCAGTTAGGCCTATGCCTCATTCACATAGTGAAAAAACCCCTCACACACCTTCTAGCTCGACAGTTGCAGGACTGGCTTCTCAACTAATGGGAAACTAGATTATCATTATTATTACTTGAACAAATACAGTCAGTGCAGTGTACGCCACATTTATGAGTATTGTACGCTAAACACTTCTTATTTATTTATAAATAAATTACTAAGGTACTAAATAATACGTTTCGTCGGAGGAAATTCATTTCCTTTCGAGAATATTATAATTCATAGTGATATAACAGAAACTGCAAGACACTTTGTTGCAATTATTAGGAAAATGGAACTTATATCGATTGCAGATAAATCTGAACTGAAAATAAAATACATCCTACAGGTCGTTTTGTTAGTTGGTTACAGAAATATACCTACATTATAGATCTAAAATTTTGTCACGGAGTAACTAAGAAACATAATTGGCCATTTAACTGTTCATTGTTTATGTTTTTTTTATTTTTATATTTGTTGATTTCTACCACAAATCAATGTTTCTGAAATCTTTGGACCTATGGTTACATTATAAGCTTTATATAAAGGAGGTCACGGGTGCTATATAAAATCAACAAACCTTGTGATCCTCACACTTTACATTAACCTGGTAATTTAAAAAACTGTAATTTGTTTTTTTTTTTATAATTAATTCAACTTAGACCTGTACTGGGTTATTTAAAGAACGTTAACTAAGAAGGTTTAAATCCTTTCGGACGAAAACTGATAATAATAATATGCATTTTTTTATAATATTTAAGCTAAACTTTACTAGAATAGACTACAGTTTTAAAAAACAATTTCACTTTATTCTACATAAAAAATTTAAGCTAATGAACATTACCAGGTTATGTTTATTATTAGGACTATAACGATTAAAGGGGATATTCATCTACCATGCTTTTATTGTTTACTATTACTAAATAAGTTTCGCTTTTATTTTATTACTTTCACGTGTTGCTTATTTACTCTCGTAACTGGTCGTGACTGTTGCAAAGCAGTTGTAATTTTGAAAAAAGTTGAATCAAAAACATTAATTCATTCGTTCATAATATCGACCCCAATTCCAACGTTCTGTAATACCTTATTGTTGTCCTCATACTTACTTATTTCTTTTATCACAGTGTACTTAACATTAATTAGAGTAAAGGATTTAAATACCTATGTATTTCGTACACATGTTCTTGTTTACGATATTTTTAATATAGTCATGAGGATACAAATGACCCTTGTTTAAGGTTAAACGAATAAATTGTACTTTTGACTTGTTAATATGTTCAAGTATTAGTTGAACTTTACTTTTAACTTGATTAGGATCTTGAGCGGCAACTTTTGTAAGTAACTACAAATACAAACTTTGAAACGAATACTATGATAAACTGTGTTCGTAATAAGTTGGTATGTTTTAAGTTTTAACCTCTCCAAAATAAATATAAAATATTTTTGCCCCACGATGCCTACTTTCCTCAGGCCTTTATTGATGGCGCTTCAAGTTTCGTAAATAAGTAATTCAAATAAACTACAGTTTTATAAGTATGTATAATAAAAGAGTTTACTTGCGTCCCGCTAGTATGTTCAGCAGCGTGGACTTCCCCGCGCCCGACGGTCCCAGTATAAATGCGAGTCGCCCTGGTCGGATCGCCCCGCTGGCTCCTTTGAGGAGGTATTGAGGTCCATTTTTTGTTGGTCGGCCAAAAACGTTTTTCCCTGTAAAAAAAAAAGTTTTTTCCTGAAACTAATTTTCTGAACTCCTAAACGATTGGACCGATTTTAATGATTTTGTCTTGTATGTCAGTTTCATCAGTGTCAGGCTATTACAAAATGTTTTGTCCGCTAGTAATTAATCTATAAACATATATCGAATTCATCGTCATCATAAATTAAAAAACTCAATAAACCGCATTAAAATCTGTACATAAGAATATGTAGGTAATAGGTATATCGCAAATCGCAATGTTGAGTATCTTCGCTGGCTAGCTAGCCACACTATATAAGTATAAGATTAGTACGTATCGATATATATTAGTACGTACGACGTATAAGATTTTAAATTATAGCATTATTTTAAACTTATTTTTTTTTTTTTTTTTACGCCGGGAAATGCACTGACCCATACCGCTGGGGAGTGGGTCTCCCCAGGCGGGTATGTGGGACTCGCTGCGCCCGAAAGATGGTAAGTGGACGCAGCTCTACGCACTAAAACCGGGCGAGTGCCACCAATGCCGCCTTTGGTAAGGTGCCCCGGATCTACAAGCAACAGGGCATCTCGACGGCTAGTCAGTCCCTCAGGGGACTGACGCCACCTCCACAGAGCGGTTGCCCCGCACCACAGAACAACCACTCCCAACGTCTGGACAGTACAATGAGGTGAGGTTCCCATCCTCACCCCTTGCCCCCTGCTCTTTTGTTCTTCTCAATTCGCTTCACCCAAGGTGTTTGGGTCACCCTGGGCTACTGTGCCCAGTGTTGCCAATCTGTGGGGAATTCCCCAAACTGCGGGGATTTTCAATCCGATTGGGTAATTTGTGGGGAGAGCGTTTATGTGGGGAAAATGCGGGGAATTTAAGCATTTACACTAGAACTGAAATTAAATCTAATAAAACTAGTATAAGAAGTATAATTTATAAATTATTATATTTAATTTAACTTTTAGTCAACTTATCCGACTGCAAGATTTTAAAACTTTTAGTCCATCAAAATTTATAGTTTATCAAACGGGGAAGTAACTGAATTGCTATCGATAAAATATCATACAAAGGTGGGTCTCACACCTTATCCCTATGAATGACAACCATTTTTCAATTTAATATCTCGTACGTTTACAAATTCAGCGAAAATCATTTTTTTTTTAATTTTTTCATGTTGCTTCCATGTACAATAGTAGTCTTATTTGAAAGATTGTGATATTTGCTAGCATTTAAAACAAATAATGTTAAGAAGTAATGCAAAATAATCCATGAAATATTTTGTTTTAGCCGAAAAATTTGGTAAATTTGGCTTGTGGGGAATATGTGGGGAATTTCAGCTAGTAGGTAATCCAGACCAAGGGGTTGGCAGCACTGACTGTGCCCCACCGCCACGACAAGGCCTGAACCATGGTGGGGAGCATTATTTTAGACTCATTTGATACTGGTTAGGCACATTTCAAAACATGTCTAGTCAGAAGCTTTCGCTTCTGACAGTTTTCAACATTTACCGGTAGGGGTGTGTGTGTGTGATTGTGTGTGTGTGTGACGCGATGTTGTGTGGTGCCAACTTGTCTAAAAACTTTATTCCTTTGAACAGTTTTGCGTTCCATAACGAAATGCAAGATAAGATTTAATTAATGATTGCGAAATTTGCCATTCTGTGCTACAGTTATGTAAGGCGACACGATTTCACTACCAGCAAACATGACTAAATACTAAATAACATGGAGGTTGGAACGCCTATAAGCTGGCATAGGTAGGCTTATAGGCTTATACGCGACCTCTGCGTAAAGTGTCAGGGAGTCTGACGAATGAGTTTTTATTATGTATTAGTATTCATATTTTTATCCACTTTTATAAATTCCTGCTTGTAGTGTATTTTTTTTTTTTTTTTGCTACTCATAGCGAAACTATATGTATTACCAAGAAAAATCTCGAAAGATGCTATCGTACTACTACTTATCTGGCGTATTGAAAAATATATAATAAATAAAAATATATTATCTGTTTTATTTTATACTTTCAGGGTTTATTATTCGCCTTTATTCTGGGTAGGCTTATTATAGGGCTTATTAATCGTAGTCATTATTTTGTTTGCGCACGGAAATAAATTAAGCTCATTGAAACTATGTAAAATGGGCGCAGTGAAAGTGGGAACAATTTTTGGGACCTCGTCTTAACCAATATTATTAGTATGATGTGTAATATCTTAATCTTAATCCTTACTAATATTATTAACTAGCTGTTGCCCGCAGCTTCGCCTGCGTTAACTAAGATTTACAACGGGATCTTAGTACGCGAAATAACATTTTTTACACCTTGTGTCCGAAAACCAAAATATCTTACGGAACCCTATTTTTTATCAGAATAAAATGTAGCCTATGTTACTCGTGGATAATGTAGCTTTCGAATGGTGAAAGAATTTTTGAAATCGGTCCAGTACTTTTTGAGCCTATTCATTACAAACAAACAAACAAACAAAGTTTTCCTCTTTATAATATTAATATATTAGTGTAGATATTAGTGTAGATGTAAGTATAATAGGGATGTTTGTGCTTTCACGTGAAAACTACTCAACCGATTATTATGAAACTTTTGACACATTTCCTCGGAGATACAATAATTAACATATTATATAGGATACATTAAAAATAAGGAATATTTTTTACTAATGCGGCCAAAGCCTAGAACCCGCTTTAGGAAAAAATTTTTTTTATTCACTACAAACGATGTTAATGAATGGATTAAACTTTATTTTTTTGTAGTATTAATTGCGCCGAAAAAACAATTAATACCGCGCAAAGCAGGAAATATTACAAATATTTTGTATTTAGATTGAAAACTTTGAAACGGGTTCTAAATTGTTTGTAGTTTATTGTAGTGACAAAAAAATTACCTCACTTTGTTTAAAGACTACGGGATGAATTCTAAAATGACGGAACTATGAAACAGTTTTGGCACAGTCGAGTAAAAAAATTATAGACACAAAGAGGTATCATTTTTTTCAGAGGATTTTAGAAATATTGGCAAAACTTGTTTTCATGTAACATTACCTTACGAGGGTTACATTAAATATAGTGATGCACCGAATGTTCGTATTCGGTACATTTACATTCGGCACATTTTTTCATGTTCGTATTCGGCCGAATATTCGGTTGATTTGCCGAATAATTACCCAATAAATAAGTGCGGTTTATTTCGAAAGTTTTACGTGTTTTTCTTAGTAAAAGAAAATATTTTATTACAAATATAATACAAAATAAAAAACAATAATTTTAACAATTAATTACAATAAATTTTAAATCAATAAAACTTTTACTTTTTGTTAGGAATAATAAATTAAACTAAATTAGATCTCGATGAAATTTAAATTTTTAAAAACATATTTATTAATATTTGTCGTAAGCAAAATGTACAAATTTCAGGCAACTTTAAGAATTAATATTATTAGTTGCCTATCATTGAAGTTTTAAAGATTTTTTTTTACCAATGTCAATATTAGCAAAAGGAAATCTGATTTTCTGGATTACTATTAAGATCCTTCGATAATCATAATATCGTAAAAGTAACATAATATGTACATATATTATAATGATTTATTAACATATTAAAACAATACAATTAATAATTAAGAGTGGTAAATTATGACTGGTAGTAGTATAAATACTAAACTTTCAGCTTTAAAATTAAACCGAATGATTCGGCCGAACATTCGGTTCGGTACATTTTGGATCGAATATTCGGCCGAACATTCGTATTTAGTTAAACCTACATTCGGCGCATCTCTAATTAAATATATAAAACTTGATATGGTAAATCAAAGGATTTAGAATACACACTATTATCCTCTTAGTCTCTATAGTATTAAAATAGAGGCCTTTCTTAATGAACGCCAAGACGGCCGATCTCTTATTACTTATTGGCCCATTGCAACCGCCTTCCGTTCTCCTGAGTGTGTGACCAGCCCACTGCCTTTAGCGTGCTTTAATATATACATATATGATATGATACATATCTTAAAATCATAAATATATGTAGAAAGTTTACGTTTAAATGTAGATTTTGGTAAATTTTTGATATTTGAGCTTTACCTCTTCTTTTTAAAATTGTCATCTTAAAAACAGGATTAAAACTACTTATCTAGTCGACCTCTACGGCTCAATGGTTAGCGCGTTGGCACTGACGCCTGAAGGTAGCGGGTTTGAATCTCGCCAGGGAACAAAAAAGTTTCTGTCTTGAATGCGTATTATATAATTAAAATCTTAAACATATGTATTAATATAAAAAAGTATTAAATATATGTAAGTATTTCCCTCTGGTACCCGAAACACAAGTTCTTCGGAAACTTAGCACGGGACCAGATTGACGTGGTGTAAAAAGTCCATAGATATTATTATTATTATCATCTAGTCATTGATATCCCGCTTAGACGCCCTATCTCTTGACAGTTAATTGACTTAACTTAATAGTGTCATTATCTATGAACCATTTGACAAGTGATGCAATCTCCAAAGTGTTATCATACTGACATATTATGGAATATGGACACACGCGACACAGAGGAGCCAGGGGCTAGGGTAACATTCTCTCAACTGTACCATAACAGAGAACTGCATGCTGTGTGCGACTCATGCACCGTTAGCTTCACCACGCACTTTCACTAACATATATAAGTATTCAACACTAACTATAGTATAGTTTAAGTAACATAGTATAGTTTAAGAAAATACGTATATAATAATCAATAATAAAAAATAAGTTTCTAGGTTTCACTTAATTATTTTAAGTTTTAAAGCATTTGTTTAATGACCTAATAACCGCTATCGTAACGCGCGTTTAAAATCATATTAGCAAACAATGCAACAAAATGCATTAATAACACCTAATCATCTTTACCATCAAGTAATAATATTAATATAATAGTATTTACCAGGTATTTTTAATGCAAGGTCTATGAATACGGTGGCATCGCACTTATCCCCATTATTTTCACACTCTATTTGAATATTCATTTAGTTTGGTTTATTAAAAATAGTTCGTAATAATTTAACACTAAGTGACGCACGACTGTTATCTAAGTTAGCTAAATGGCGACTGACAAATATACATACATTATACTTCCAGTCTTCCAAGCGAATGCTAGTTTTTATCAAAAGCTACATTGCGTGAGCGCAACACATAAGTAAACTTTATAAATAATAATAATTGTGAATTGTAATTACGAGTTAGTTCTAATATTATGGCGAGTGTAATCAAAGTGGAAAGCAAATTTAAGCTCATATTTTATATACAGTGATTTGTGATGGTCGCAGCTTAGAAAAATAACGGCGTTATTCTAACGGTCACGATTAAGGATTAAGGAAGTATTTTCCAATCGATCCTTTTTTACTTGTCGTCATAATATCATGAAATCGACTTAAAAATTATGGGGCTTTATTTTATGTCTCCTATAAGACATTTTGCATTTCTCATTAATTTATTGAAGTTTGAATACTTTTCTGTAGAAAGGATTGTATTATTAGATTTCACATCAACTCAAAATTGTGATCGTCACTTTTGATGTTCTATGTATTTGATTACATCTTGTTTCAAATTTAGGTATTTATTATTATTATTATTATTTATTTCTATATTATTATTATGGCGATGAATTGGATTATATTATGACATGATTATATAATTATGTATGTACGCTCATTACTTCAGAACCACAGTACCAAATTAGATTCTTCTTTGTTGTGATTGTTATCATCAGAACTAGGTTTGCTAAAAAAATAACAAATGATGATGATGTTGGATTTGGGCAGAACAACGTTTGCCGGGTCTTATTAATATAATAAAAAAAAATTGCCTTGTTTCAAAAAAACTGACAAAATAATTCATATGGAATTGAGAGAATTTTTTATCAAATACAGGCAACGATCATTCTTGGAACTAGTTTTACACGTCGGAGACAATGACATCAGAAGCTACTTAGAAATCCGAGAGTGCGTGGACTAAGGAAAGAAGTTGGTGGCCACGGAACGCCCAGTATATGTGAAACAATTTTGAATGATTGTTATGATTTGTTCACGATTAATGGAAATATATAATGAAAGAAAGAAAAAAAAAGAAAGGTCATCGATATACCGTTTTCGGCCACGGTCACTAGTAAGGCGCACCAACAAATATAAGATCACGAGATAAGAATTACATAAGACGTATAGGATAGGTAGAGAAATGGCGACTGGGGTCTGCCATAAATATAAATCATAGTGACACGTGCCGATACACAGCACTCTATACTATATATAACTTTGAGTATATATAACTTTTAGTTTTAAGTGTGATCGTATAATTGAGGACGCTTGAACCCACCCAAATCGGTTGCGGGCTTAGAAGCGGTGTCCCTCAACAAATGTACATTATTTTGTCATTATATAATATGCTAATATACAGCGGGCGATGATGTCAGGGTTTAAAATGAGCGTGCTTTAACTCGGAAATATTTTGTTTGTTAAATTTTTTAACCGACTTCAATAAAGGTGTAGGGTTTCTCAATTCGACCGTATAGCCTTTTTGTAAATATACTATTAAGTGTGATAGGAACATGGATTTACAATAGCATTTTTTCTCTTTGTAGTTGTTGAGACTTCAAGCACCAAATGCTTACCAAGAAAATAAGAGATAGTAATATTTTATCCCACAGGAACCAGTTTTCGGGAAAAGAAAAATATGTCTTCCAGATTTTATTATATACTCATTCAGACGTTTCTAGTGTGTAACAAACAAAGTAAGTCACTATCAAATTTTTGTTATTAGGATAGGTTGAAATTGATAATAAGGCTATTCTGAACGGAATAGTAATGATAATGGACGACGGATATGAAAAACAAATGGGTGATAAGTTTGTTATAATAATATAATCGCACATTATATTCATATTTGCAACAGTAAATCGGCATAAGCGAGTCACATTGCCGAACCGCGGATTCCGTACAAAAGTAATTTGTAAATCATAACAAGCTCATTATTTTGAATATAATGGGACAACTCACACACCGCCATCAGAACCCAAATTAGGCAATACATTATAAACGATCCTAACATAATTATGTTATAAATATATATGTAATAAACCACGGGGCGCCACCAGTAGCAAATAGTTTTAATAATTTCGTTGTTGACAGTTCTTATATAGTAGGTTGCACAACAAATGTCACCTCAAATATTGCATTTAGTCTTTATACCTATAAACGAGCAATTTTATTCTTATATAATATAATATCTATAATAATAATATCTATGGACGCATTTTACACCACGTCAATCTGGTCCCGTGGTAAGTACTCAAAGAGACTTGTGTTACAGGTACCAGACAACGGAAATACATATATTTAATACGTTTTATATTAATACTTATATTTAAGATTTTTATATCTACACTAATATTATAAAGAGGAAAACTTTATTTGTTTGTTTGGTTGTAACGAATAGGCTCAAAAAGTACTGAACCGATTTCAAAAATTCTTTCACCATTCGAAAGCTACATTATCCACGAGTAACATAGGCTACATTTTATTCTGAAAAAAAAAAAAAATAGGGTTCTGTAAGATATTTGGGTTTTTCGGACACAAGGTGTAAAAAATCAACCAGAAAAGTTACTTATTTTGCGTACGCTGTCTAAACTATAAAAGATAGAACCATAAAATGTTCTAATTAATTGTAGATCTTATAAATATCTACAAAAAAGTCCGCGACACGTTATACCTATCTATGTCGAGTGAGGCACAACCACCATATTTTATTCAGAAAGTTTATTTTACTCATGCTTTTTTTTATAATTCTTTATTGAAAAAAGCTATACACCTATAAAAGGTTAAGCCAGCTTTTTACTCATGCTTTTAATCCTTAAGATATGAAGCTAAAGAGTTTGTTTATTTGAACGCGCTAATCTCAGGAACTATCGGACGGATTTTAATGAAACATTTCAGTGTGGGTAAAGATATATCATCCCGCTAAGATCCCGTTGTAAATCTTAGTTAACGCAGGCGAAGCTGCGGGCAACAGCTAGCATATATATATATAATCTGAATCTCTGTCATCCGGTCTCATATAGACTCGATTCCTATATTGTGCTATATAATAAACTTAAATATTCTATAATTATAGATAGTAAATCCCGTATCCCGTAATAAAAGTTTTGAAAAATAAATTTACTAATCTTTCTACATTTTTTACACAAACTAGGCCCATTGTTAAAAAGGTTTTTTATCAGAAACATAAGCCGGTTTTATCTTTAAAGAAATCAGTGTATGAAAATCTAATTTCACATCCGTCTGTAAATGAGCTAGATAGTTTTGTCACTTTATCATTTTTGACAGGTGGACTGTGCTCCCTGATATAATATAATATGCGATTACTTATGTATTTTTTATGATCATTGAATTATTCGCATCGCAAAAACGACTGACAATCAGAACAACTGTTTTGGGTTTCACTCAGAAATTGCAACTAAAAACCTCCATTTTTCGCATTTTTATTTTGAATCGGGAACATAGTAATGTTTTTGTAGGGTATGTAAGTGGTAAAATAGTTGACGCATTTTTACACTATATATTTAATACTAGCTGTTGCCCGCGGCTTCGCTCGCGTTAAATTCGATGTAGCGCAGTTCCGTACGTACATATTATTATAGTAAACACAGACACATTTTTTTGAACTACCCTACGAACTTTCATCTCCTATTTCATGCCCATATATATATGCCCATGCCCATATAAAAATCTTAAAAACGGTGGAACAATTAATGGTTATTTAATTCTTATCAAGTGCCTAAATGCAAAGTTTCATGGCCTCATCTTCTATGTATAATGACGAACTTCCATACAAACTTTCATCCCCTATTTAAAACCCCCTATGATTTTTTCGACAATAAGTAGCCTATGTCCTTTCCCAAGCTCTAATCTATCTCTGTTCCAAATTTCATCAAAATCCGTTCAGTGGTTTAGACGTGAAAGCGTCACAGACAGACAGACAGAGTTACTTTCGCATTTATAATATCAGTAAGTAAGTAATCCTTACTTCCTTACTAATATTCAGCTTTCTTCTTACTTATATCAGTATAAAAACTAATATAAATAAGTTATTTAAATATTGTAACGTTACGGCTCGTCCCACTTGAATTATTTACCCAATAAAGGAGTATAATTATGGGGGCTATAGTAGTGGCAACATTTCTTCTCCTTCTTTTAAGTTCTAGCATCCTCTAGGATTTGATAATATCAGTTTCTGTAATCTTAAATCTTATGGTTTATATTAAGCAGGTGTAAGGAAAAATATCTCTAGGGTATTAATGAATCTTATCTGACAAACTCTTTTAAAAAATAATGCTCGTTTGGAGGAAACTTATCTATTTAAGTCACGATAATTTACACAGACGACTTCCCTAAAATTTGATAAGCCTAAAATATTATTGCAGATTACAGTACGATAGCTGCTATAGCTTGTAAGGACATTCTTAAATACGGATTATCTTAATTTTCTTTAATTATTTTTTTCATTATTATAATTTAATTCCTAATTACGACATCTACAATGACATGGCAAAATGATAACAAAAACCTTCAGATTAATTTACATAAGATTAAAATTATGCACTATAGTTAACATTCGTTTCCATTAGTTCTGAGACTCTAGACATCTAGAAATTGTGTATTCAACAAAGTTTTTGGGAGTAATTGTTCATAGCAGACATAATTGGAAACCACATATTTTGATAAGAATTGTGTTAAAGAATTAGTAACTGTGCATTCGTTCTCTCTAAAGCCGGAACCGCACGCTTGCCAAGGCTTGGCAAGCCTTCACAAATTCAAACGTGTGGATACAGAGTTTGTCTTGGCTTGCGTAGGTTTGCAAGAGTTTGTGGCCGATCCGACGAGTGTCGGTATTGTGCACAAGCCAAAGGGAACAAAAGAGAAATTCCAACAAGCGCTTGCGAGGCGTCCACATGCTTGTGACTTGTGGAGACTTGGAGCTTGCGGCAAGCCACAAACGTGTGGATCCGGTATAAGATTTCTCCTATTTTATATACAGAAGCCATAATTGTTGTCATCAATCAATCAAAATCATGCTATGGTAGCTATACTTGCGCGGTATGGAATTATATTTTAGGGAAACTCGATTGACAGAGAACGCTTATTTAAAATTTAAAATCTTTGTATAATATTGTGTATATAATATATTAACTCTATGTATGTGTAGAATGCAGAGCAGAGATAGTTGTAGACCAGACTATTGTCACTTCCGTCTTTTTATATTCGTGCATGTGCTTTGGGGGCTCATCCTCGACTGAAGGACCGAAGGTCGTCAAAGCGACGAGTGCACTGGGCAGACTCTTCCCGAACCTCGGAGAACCCAGCGCCGCCTGGCAGACAGCTGTACTCTTCTGAATTTGTCGAATGTTGTTATACGTAACAGAAGGGATAATACAAAAGCTTATTTCAGAAATTATAAAACAACATTACCACCCAAAAGCATATTCACAGCATAGCACCTAACATATTTTATATTAAAAATATTATTTTTTTCAAAAATAAACATAAATCTCGGTCAATTCAGAACTGCTACTGCAGTATCTCTGAATTCTTTACTGACAATTTTTATATAATTTTAAATTAAAACTAAATTTATTACTAAAGATGACATTTATTTATATTTTTTTTTTGACATGATAATATGATGATTGTATTTTTTATAATATACTCGTACATAATCTAGAGAAAAACTATCGAATTGTGATTATTTATTATTGTATACTTGTAATATCCTCTGTATCTACTGAAATTTTTAGGATATAAAGATTATTATTACTATTATTATTAACAATAAAACGTAACCTCGTTTGTAGGTAAGCTACAGTCTACATATTGTGCACTTTATGTCTATTATCTTGGGTACTTCGCGACAGTAATATAACATATACATTATGTATAAATAATCGTCATCCATTTACCTGGTAGACATAATATATTATTATTAATAATAATAATAATAATAATAATAATAATAATATATTATGAAAGAGTAGACAACGGATGAAATGGACTAACCAAATAAACCAAGAGCTTCTCCGTTGCTACTACATCGTAACCCATTGTGAATCCAACCTCACTGCATATCGACCTATGCTATGACATTAGAATGAAATTCGGAATCGATAAATGTAAAATCAACAGTATCATTAAAGGCCAACATAAAAATACTACTCCGCATATTTTAGAATTACAGGAAGGCACCATTGACAGTCTAGAACATAAAGATACATATAAATATTTAGGATACTTACAAAGTACGTCAATAAACCACACAGACATAAAAACTACACTTAAATCTAAATACAAACATAGACTTAATAAAATACTGAATACCCAACTGTCCGCTAGAAATAAAACAAAAGCCGTCAACACCTATGCAATACCGATACTAACATACTCGTTCGGAGTCATTAAGTGGTCGGACACAGAACTAGAAGCTTTAAATACTCTGACAAGAATCTCTTGTTACAAACACAAAATTCACCATATTCATACGGCAGTTCAACGTTTCACCCTAAAGAGGAAATTTGGAGGGCGCGGTTTTATAGATATAAGAAACTTACATTATTCACAAATACATAATTTAAGATCATATTTTCTGAGCAAAGCAAACAACAGTAACATACATAAAGCAATAGTAAAAATATCTAATTCTGGATCACCACTACAATTAAATAATGATCAGTTTGATCCGCAACAGAAAATCCTAAAAGATGAACAAAAAATTGAAAACTGGAAGAAAAAAGCACTACATGGAAAATACCCTTTTGTACTACAACAAGAACATGTAGATAAGAATGCCTCCTGTACATGGCTCATGAAAGGCAACATATTTGGTGAAACTGAAGGATTCCTGATAGCTATTCAAGATCAAGTCATAAAAACTCGCAATTACGCTCGACATATACTTAAAGAACAAATAGGAACTGATAAATGCCGGTTATGTCACCAAAGCACCGAAACAATAGATCACATTACAGGAGGCTGCAGTGTACTTGCCAACAAAGAATACACTCACCGCCATGATAACGTCGCCAAGCACATACACCAGCAACTCGCCCTGAAACATAAACTCCTTGACACATACACTCCATACTACAAATATAAACCTAAGAACGTCTTAGAAAATAATACCACAAAATTATACTGGAACCGCGACATTATAACAGACCGCACCATCTTAAGTAATAGACCCGATATAACTTTAACACTCAAACACACCAAAATTACTTACCTTGTAGACATCGCCGTACCTAACACGCACAATCTGAAACAGAAACACACAGAAAAAATACAAAAGTACATACCTCTAGCTGACGAAATTAAGCAGATGTGGCATCAAGACACCGTCACCATAATCCCCATCATCATATCTTCCATCGGTGTAGTTCCTAAAACTTTAAATACCGCTTTAAAAACACTACAGCTACCTGCAACCACGTATATACCCCTACAGAAATCAATAGTGCTCGATACATGCTCAATAGTCCATCGTTTCCTAGACCCAACCATGCTTTCATTCAATGAGAACAGAGACATCACAAATGTCTCAACTCAACAACACACAGAACATTAACTACACACCACAAGTCATTACCATCTACACACAAAAATAAACAAGGATACTTGGCGTAAGCCCGTACCGAGTTTAAAAAAAACCGACCTCGAGTCGAGCTTAAAGAAAAGAAAACAATAATAATAATAATAATAATAATAATAAGCCCCTCATGAACCTAACACCACGTCCGGACCGACCATCTGAGTCCACGTGAGGGGCGGACACTGGAAGCATCGTGCTAAATACTTACCAGTGACAAACGGTGCTATAGTACAACCAAATGCGATGCGTTTAAGAAGCGGATATAAATTACCCCAGGCCGGTACCGGAGCTAACAGCGATGGAGAATCCGACCCGAAGTCCACGGACCGAGGCAGTCCCACGTATTCTGGGGGGGACACCGTATCGCACTCTGCCCAGTTAAATACTGTTGCAGATTACCAAGAAATATCTGGTAACATTACCATCATCACAAACCCATCATCACCAAATCCGTCTTCATCATGTCATAGCATTTTTCAATCACCAAGCTCATCACCTCACTCTTTCCAAAATGAAAGTTCATCACCATCAACGTCATCAACGTCTGAAGATGTTGTGCAGGAGGCAAATGCCACTGATCCTACACCCACTATAGACGTAAGCCGTACGCGAAAAAAGTGGACCAAAGAAATGAATATATTTATCTGGCGTACATACCTCATTACAAGCAAACTAGAGTCACTTAAACGTGGATACTTAGAACCCTTACATAAAGAATTTCATACTAAGTTTCCGTACATGAATGCATCTCGTCAAAGAATAGGAGATCAACGACGAGCCATAGTCAACAATAAATTACTATCTCAAGAAACATTAAACGAAATATGGTCTGAAGTTGAGCAACATATTAATGGTACTTCAACAACCCAAACATGCTCTTCTTTCTCACAAACACTTAGTAGAACAATATACAATACACAAAACACAGGAAATACATACACTCCAGCACCCTCAGGCCGAATGATATGGCCACCAGAAGTAAATGAGATGATCATACAACTTTACTTCGAAGTAACAGAAATGGAAACAAATATGACAGCATACAGGAAAAAATTACACGAAAAGGTTATTACTTACTTTCCACATTTATCACACTTGTCGGAACAGCATATAGCTGATCAACGCAGAGCAATTATTAATAATAAACTCCTTACTCCAGATACGATACAACGAATTAAAAACCAAACTAGATCCAATATTGAAAATTATAATAGCTATATAAACGAAAACCACGAAATACAATCCTTTGAACACATAAATACTCAACAAGCTCAGATAGTACACCAGGACGAAGAAATAATATCAGAACATAACCAATTATCACCAGATCATTCAAGAAGGATAAACGAACAACATATACCACCCATAGATTCTAATGTAAACATAGAAGAAATATTAACACAATTTAAGATAAATTTAGCTAAGTTCAAAAACACAGACCCTACTAACAGACCGCATATTCCCAAATTGAGAACATCACGTAAAATAACAACAATTGTAAATTACCTCAACGAAATCGTGATCCCTCAACACCTTACCCAAAATCAAAACTTTGAATCACTCCAAACAATCATTTATACCGCAGCATACACGACAGCTACTTTCATTGGAATAAAACTTTGTAGGCCAAAAGACCTTAATAGTAGACAGACATGTAACAAACCAAATTGGCAATTAAGATTAGAGACAAAGATAAAAAAGTACAGAGCAGATATAGGGCGCTTAACACAATATATCAGAGGCAATAGGAGCCGAAAAATTGTCACTGCGGTGGAAACTATAAAGAATAGCTATCAAAAACATTCTACGTTTGAAAATTTTAATACACAACCTGAAGAATACTTAGACACCCTAAAACAAAAATTAAACTCAGCATCTAGTAGACTTCGAAGATACGTAGCTTGTACTGTAAGAAAAATCCAAAACACACAATTTACAAAAAACGAAAGTGGGTTCTATAGAACAATTGTATCAAATGAAGCAGCACAGCATCATAATACACGCACCACACAATCACCTCCAATAAATTCATTAAGACAGTACTGGGCCGATATATGGGAGAGACCTGTCCAGCATAATCAAAATGGTGAATGGCTAATTAATAGTCCTAACACAGCTGCTGTCCCGTTAATGGAATTTGATAGCATACCACTTAACACATTTATACAGGTAATAAAACGCACACATAACTGGAAGTCACCGGGAACAGATAACATACATAACTTTTGGTATAAAAAACTCACATGCACACACCCAATACTATACAACCATCTCAATCAGTTCATACAATTACCAGAAACAATGCCATCCTACTTAACGCAAGGTCGAACATTTTTACTATCTAAAGACACTGACACTACAAATCCTGCCAAATACCGCCCTATTACTTGCTTACAAACTATTTATAAAATATTAACCGCATGTATCAGTGAAACTATTCACAAACATTTCACACAGTACAATTTATTTAAAGAACAACAAAAAGGATGCAGGAAAAAGAGCCAGGGATGCAAAGAACAGTTAATAATAGATAAGGTAGCGATGACACAAGCTTTAAGAAGAAAAAGAAATATCCACTCGATGTATATAGATTATAGAAAGGCGTTTGATTCGGTACCCCATAGCTGGCTGATACATTGTCTCACACATTACAAGGTTAGCCCAACAATAGTGACATTCTTACAAATAATTATGAATAATTGGCAAACAAAACTTAGTATAAGGCAAGAAGGAAATTTCATTGACAGTGAGCCGATCCATATACAGAGAGGCATTTTTCAGGGAGACGCTCTAAGCCCTCTTTGGTTTTGTATAGCTTTGAATCCCTTATCTGAGTTACTCGACCAAACTGCTGCTGGATTCAGACTTAAATATAATAACACCCAACACATACTTTCACACCTTATGTACGTCGATGATATTAAACTTTTCGCAGACAATATAACAGAATTATTCCAGTTAGCTGACATTACACAATCATTTTCCAAAGATATAGGTATGCAATTCGGAATAGATAAATGCAAAATCCATTCTATTCATAAAGGAAAAATTCAAGCCAATACTTACATTCTGGATAATGGAGAGCAAATAGAACCCATGACTGAAGAAGACACATACAAATATCTAGGATTTCATCAATCAAGAAAAATAGATGAAAAACAGACAAAACAAGAACTTATTCGTAAATTTAGACATAGACTAACCATTATCTTGAAATCTCATCTTAATTCACGTAATACCATAAAAGCCATTAATAGTTTTGCAATACCTATTCTGACATATTCATTTGGTGTAATAAATTGGTCTCAGACGGATCTGAAGAAACTGCAGCGTAATATTAACACAAACCTCACAAAGCACAGGAAACACCATCCCAAATCATGTATACAAAGACTTACACTACCACGACACGAGGGTGGCAGAGGCCTAATAGATATACAAAATCTACACAACAAACAAATAACCACTCTTAGACATTACTTTCATTCAAAATCAGAACACTCACTATTACACAAATATACTATTAATATCGACGACCGCTACACAATCCTTAATCTACACGACAAAAACATTCAACGTTGTGAGAAAATAACGAGCCTTCAAGAAAAAACTTGTGAGTGGGCCAAAAAATCTTTACACGGAAGGCATTATGCCGACCTTACAGAATCACACGCAGACAAGCTACTATCAAACTCTTTCTTAAAGAGAGGAGACCTATTCCCAGAAACTGAAGCTTTTGTGCTAGCTATACAAGACCAAGTCATAGCTACTCGAAACTATAGAAAGTATATAACCAAGGACCTAGACCAACAGACTGACGTATGTAGACATTGCAATAGCGCCCCAGAAACTATACAACACATTACTGGAGCTTGTAAAGCCATAGTACAGACCGATTATAAACACCGCCACGATCAGGTTGCATCTATTATTCATCAACATTTGGCATACACATTTAAATTTATAAGTAAAAAAGTCGCATATTACAAATACACCCCATCCACAGTACTAGAAAACAGACACCACAAAATATACTGGGATCGCACGATTATAACGGACAAAACGATACACTACAATAGACCAGACATCACAGTTTTTGATAAAACCAACAAAACTATTTATATCATTGATATTGCTATACCAAACACACATAACATACAAACAACTATCAACGAAAAACTTGCCAAATACCAAGATTTGTCTATTGAACTTAAGCGTCAATGGCAAGCAAATACAGTACATACAGTCCCCATAGTGATCTCTACAACCGGAGTGATCCCCAAAACTCTAAAAAAAAGCTTAGATATTCTACAAGTTCCATTTAAAATCATAAATATAATGCAGAAAGCCACAATTTTAAATACCTGCCGCATCACCCGAAAATTTTTGACATCTGCAACCATAACCGATAACAGTGCCCTCACAATATAATTCTATGTTTAATTAAATTCATTAAGTCTTTATTATGCTTGGCTATGGCCCGCATGATAAAGTAAAACCCTGTAAAAAGGAGGAAAAAAACAAATAAAAGATAATAATAATAATAATAATAATAATAATATTATTAGAGGAAATTAATGAAGGAATATATTAAAAGGAATATATTAGAGGAAATGTTCACTGTAACATTAAAAAAATTTAAAGACACAGATCCAACTCTACGTCCATACCTACCAAAACAAAAACCTTCCAAAAGACTTTCATCCATTATTAGACACCTTAACTGCGTTATACTCCCAGAGGCACTAAATTTTGAAGCTGAAACATTTAATACCCTACAGACCATAATATATAGTGCTGCCTACACTGCGTCAAAATTCAATGGTGCTAGAATATCGGAACAAAATGTAATGACTAAAAAACAGCAAGTATTACCTTGGTGGCAAAGACGTTTGGAAAGCCGCATAAGTGATCTCAGAGCAAGCATAGGGAGACTCACTGAATACTTCAGGGGAGTTCGATCTCGAGCTTTAGATAGACATATAGAGAAAATAAAAGAAAAATATAAGATCCACACGCAATATGAAGCTCAAAATACCGACACAGCACACTTTTTAGACACACTCAAACAGAAACTAAACACACTTACAAATAGATTAAGACGATACAGGGAAACTACTATCAGAAAAACTCAAAATAAAGAATTCTTCAACCACGAAAAAATATTCTACAGGAAACTATTAACACCACACCAAAATAGTTCACTAATTAATAACACAGCTCCACCATCATCAGAATCTTTGTTCGCATTTTGGTCAAATATTTGGTCTAACCCAATTGAACACAATAAAAATCAATGGATTGATGAAGATAAAGAAAGACTCAAAGATATTCCAGAAATGACTTTTGACCAAATTGATTTAGATCTTTTAAAAAAAGTGATTGCTAGAACACATAACTGGAAAGCATCAGGGTCCGATAATATACATAATTTATGGTACAAAAGGTTTACATGCACTCATTCACTTTTACACAAACATATCAATGCATTCCTCACCACACCTGACATAATACCACCCTACATTACTCAAGGGATAACTTACATGGTACCAAAAGATCAGTCAGATTTAGAGAACCCAGCTAAATATCGCCCAATCACTTGCCTTCAGAACATATATAAAATCATTACTACGTGCCTAAGTGAATCCATATACAAACACACTAATGATCAGAATATCCTAGCAGAAGAACAGAAGGGGTGCCGCAAAAATAGTCAGGGATGCAAGGAACAATTAACAATCGATGCAATTGTAACTAACCAAGCACTCAAACATAAACGAAACATCCACACTATGTACATAGACTACAAGAAAGCATTCGACTCTGTACCACATTCATGGCTCATATACATACTAAAACACTATAAAATCCATCCTACTATTATCAGGTTCTTAGAAACAATTATGCCAAACTGGAACACAAAATTAAAAATATGTTCCCCGATTAAAACTACTGAAACCGAATGCATCTATATTAAAAGAGGTATTTTTCAAGGCGATGCCCTGAGTCCCCTGTGGTTTTGTCTTGCTCTTAACCCACTCTCTTATTTGCTTAACAAAGATAATATGGGATTCAAACTTCAACACGACACACAACAGACATCTCTTACGCACCTCATGTATATGGACGATATTAAACTTTTTGCAAATTCTCTTGATGAAGTTCACACTCTAGCTGACATAACGCACACGTTTTCAAACGATATATGTATGGAGTTCGGAATTGATAAATGTAAAATTCAATCAATAACCAAAGGTAAGGCTGAAAATGTTTCTTACGAATTATTAAATCATGACGTCATACACTCCGTAGATCCAGATACAGGATATAAATATTTAGGATATTATCAGTCACAAGTAATTCATCACAAAGACATCAAAAATTTACTTCAACAGAACTTTAGGAGCAGATTACACAAACTACTTCATACTCACCTCAATGCAAAAAATCTAACAAAAGCTATTAATTCTTTTGCTATACCTCTACTGACTTACTCTTTTGGAGTGATATGTTGGACCCAAACTGAACTAAAAATACTTCAGAGAGCTATAAATACTACAATGACTACACACAGAAAACATCACCCAAGAGCCTGTATCCAAAGGATGACTTTGCCTAAAGACGAGGGTGGAAGAGGACTCATTGACATTGCCAACTTACACAGCCAACAGATCACACTCCTCCGAAAATTCTTTCAAGACCGCGCACTTCACTCAAAATTACATTATGCTGCATGCATGGCGGACACATTCACACCGCTCTCTCTAGCCGTCCACACTAAACAAATGAACATTTATACAATACAACACAAAATTGATACGTGGACACAAAAATCCCTCCATGGACGCCACCGCCTTGACTTAACCAACCCTATTGTTGACAAGACAGCGTCAAACGCATGGTTAAAGCAAGGTGAATTATTCCCTGAAACAGAAGGGTTTATGTTAGCTATCCAAGACCAGGTTATAGATACGAAAAACTATAGGAAATATATTATTAAAGACAGCAGCCTAGGCGGTGACCATTGCCGCCACTGTCATAAACACCCAGAAACCATTCAACATATCACAGGCGCATGCCCATCCATCACACAAACAGATTACAAACACAGGCACGATCAGGTAGCAGCAATCATACATCAGACACTCGCCTACAAACATAAACTCATCACCGAAAAAACATCATACTATAAATACACACCCGCAATTATATTAGACTCACCCGACTACAAACTCTACTGGGATAGAAGCATACTGACTGACAAGACCATACACCACAACCGACCTGATATCATGCTACACGACAAACAAAACAAGACGGTATACCTCATAGATAATACAAAATATAAAAACATATATAAAAGATATAGCAGAGTTCTAAAAAAATGTATATATAAATCACAAGAAATTGATAACACAAAATATATAAAAAAATCCGTAAACAAATGTAGAGCATCGTGGGAGATCATAAAGCAAAGTACAGAAGATAAAAATACATGTAGAGAAATCCCAGCCATTTTATACGAAAATAAACAATACACCAAACCACATGAAATTGTAAAGCTGTTTAACCAATTCTTTGTAAATCTAAATGATACAATAAATTATACCAACGTGTCAAAAATAACAGACACAATAGAAAACAACAGCCACTCAATTTTCCTACAACCTACGTTGCCCCAAGAAATCTACAAAATCATCTTATCGCTAAACAATTCAAACTCGACTGGATATGATGATATACATACCAAAATACTTAAAAAATGTGCTCTCTATTTAGCTCATCCCTTAAGTCATATTATCAATCAATCATTTACAGATGGACATTTTCCTTCCAGACTGAAAATTAGCATTGTAAAACCATTACATAAAAAAGGAAATAAAAATGACCTAAATAATTATAGACCAATAACATTAATTCCAATAATATCAAAAATATTTGAAAAAGCTATCCATAATCAAATTAATAACTTCATAAACAAGCATGAATTATTGGTCTCACAACAATATGGCTTTAGAAGAAATAGCTCCACAAGTTTAGCGTGTTTCACACTTATAAAGACCATAACTGAAAACCTCAACAAGGGAAACAGATCAGTGACAGTGTTCCTAGATATGTCCAAAGCTTTCGATAGGGTGTGTCATGAAAGGCTTATGGATAAATTATTAAGATATGGAATACGAGGTAACGCGTTATCTTGGATCAAAACATATCTAAGTGAACGAAAACAATCGGTTGAAATAACGAAAATAAACCCAAAGAATCACTTTATGACGGTATACAGATCACCATATCTAATAAATAAGTACGGAATACCTCAGGGCAGCATTCTCGGACCTTTACTGTTTCTATTATATATTAATGACTTACCAAAAATTTATAATAATAAACATGAAATTATACTATTCGCAGATGACATTACACTTATGATTAATGACAAACTAAATAATAAAAAAGTAGAATTATTCGAAAAAGAAATAAAGGAAACATTAATAGCGACAAATACATGGTTGGCAAAAAATAACTTGAACATTAACATTAATAAAACTAAAATAATAGAATTTCAAACATACAATAGACAATCATTAAATTTAAATATTGAATTGAAGAATAAGAAAATCGAGTTTGTTAAACATACAACATTTTTAGGCCTAACAGTAGACGAGCACTGTAATTGGAAAGCGCACATAGAGATTATATGTAAGAAATTAGATCGCTTTGTGTTTGTCCTAAATAGGTTGAGGTGGCTCAGTAACAAAGAGTCAGCCTTGATGGCATTCCATGGATACGTCCAGTCGACAATTAGATATGGCTTAATCCTATGGGGTCACTCTGCCCATGCACTTAAGGCATTTATAGTACAAAAAAAGTGTATCAGAGCAGTTTTCGGTGTACACTTTATGGATAGCTGCAAACCCTTATTCAAACAACACAATATCCTGCCTTTGCCATGTCTTTATATTTATGAAATATGTGTTTTTGTGCGCAATAATACGTATCTATTCGAAAAAAAATCGGAACACACGGATAGATCTACAAGACATGGCAACAAACTACGTATACCTATGCAAAAAAAAAATGTATACAAAAGAAATTCGTATTGTATGGCAATAGAAATATTTAACCACTTACCAGATAAGCTAAAAACCGAAAATATGAACATATACAAACGAAGTTTATTTAATCTACTATTGTCGAAATGTTACTATGGGGTTGATGAATATTTGAAAGACAATGCACTAATAATATTATAGGTAGTTTTTTTTGTTTCGTTAGTTTGTTTTTTTTTTCTTCTCATATACAATTGTATTTATTAAATTAGACATATAAATATTAAATTAGATTTATAAATATTAAAATAATTGATTTTTGAATAATTAAAAAAAATCAGACTACATTTAAATGACAAAACTTATGTTGCAAGACTATAATTAATTATTGTACACCATAGTGATGGTAAGATGTATGGACTATATTATTATATAACTGTAAAACCTATTGTAAACATACTACATCCAACAATAAAGAATTTGAATTTGAATTTGAATTTGAATTTGAATTTAGACATCGCTATACCCAATACACACAACCTCGATTCCACTCACACAAACAAACTCACAAAATATTCAGATTTGTCCATCGAACTTAAATCCCAATGGAGAGTTCACACAGTAAAGACGATCCCAATAGTAATATCCAGTACCGGAGTTATTCCAAAAACACTTCATACCAGTCTTAAAACCATTGATATACATCCCCTCACTTACATTCTCATGCAAAAAGCTGTAATTTTAAATACTTGTAGGATAGTCAGAAAATTCCTGTCAATAGAATAAAAAATAGTTTATAACATTAAGCAAACCAATGATGTCTTGGCCAAACGCCCGCATCTTTGGAGCTACCCCAGAAATGGGAGAATTCGAAACTGAAAAAAAAAACAATAATAATAATAATAATAATAAACATTTATTACATATTTATATTTATCATTCTAATGTCCTTGACACGATTCGAAGCCCGTGCCTGTGGAGACAATCAGCCGTCGAACTTTTGCAACATTTCTATCGTAATAAAGATGAAGAACTTTTCTTTGAACACTCTAATCTCTACAACTACTCTTCGAATTTTAAAAGGTCTTTTTCGATTTGGTAGTTCATTTATTGGGGACGGTTACTTTTACTGATGGTTTTTTGAACTGGTTTTAAATGTTCATGGGCGACTTTGGTGGCCTAGCCAAATGCCATTAAGAAAGCGTTAGCAAATTTCGAAAATGATAAAATGTATAGGATGGACCACGTGATTAAGCGCGGCCTTATGTCAATCCCATACATTTTATCATTTTCGAACTTCGCTAACGCTTTCTTAATGGCATTTTGGCTAGGCCCCCTGACCTCTTGCCATCAGTTGACAAGTATGCTTTGTACTTTTATGCCTTTGTATTTATATCTGAGTAAAATAAAATAAATGAAATTGTTTATTGTACATAATATTATGTAGTTCTGTGATTTAACTATATCTAAGTAATATCAGTAGACATATTTTTTTTATCAACAGATTACGAGGAATATAGGATACTGCTGTCTAAATTGAATTTGTGATACCTCATTTACAAACTTATTTAACATAAAAAGTAACTTTTTAAAGATTATCCGAACCAATCCAGAGCGATTGTGGTCTAAAAATAAAATGTTATGAATAATTATTGTAAGATAAGTAATTATTTTAATTATTATAAGTTTTAATAGAATTACTCATTTGGTGATAAAAGATAAAAAAGAAGTTATAATCTTTCGCACGTGAGTAAAGTATTACATATATAGATATATAAAAAGAAAGGCATAAGGCAGTGGGTCAAAATCGTCAAAGAAGATGGGCAAAATATGGTCGGAACATCACGGGTTGTCTTCTAACCGGATGGTTCGCTATATTATATCGCTCTAAGTTGCTTTTAAACTTTTGAGTGCGTTAGACGTGTTAACGCGATCACTGTTTATCGTAACTTGTTTTCGATCGACCGGCGAGCGCTAGCTGCCGCGCGCCGGTCATCAGCCCTAGACAAGTGGCAAACGCTCAATTCTTTTCTTTTGCGTTTACTCGCTAACTCCATAGGGTTGCTGCAATTTTTTTTAAGAACGTTTATTATGACACATAAAGTGTATGGTTTTGTTTGTAAAAACGTCTAAAAACGTATGTAATTCGTTCCCCCTAGAAGAGTGGCATAAACGCTAAACGAATATAATAGAAATGAATACTTATTGTATGGGAATTAACTAGCTTACGACATTAAAAAAAATCAAGAAATATTATAACAATAATATTCGTTTTAAACGAAGTACAGAGGTTGTTAAACATTTTAAAAAACTAAACCATATTAATTATGTATCTTAATAAACGTTCTTAAAAAATTTTGCAGCAACCCTATGGAGTTAGCGAGTAAACGCAAAAGAATAGAAGCGAGCGTTTGCCACTTGTCTAGAGGGGCTGTATACGTTAGTAGATACTATTGTAAAATGAGTGAGCAAGAGTTAATGTTGTTGGAAGACGAGAATGAGATGGAGAGTGGGAATGTGGAGCAGGTAGAATATAGTGGTGAAGAGTTAATACAAAATACAGATGAGAACTTACACAATATAAACTTAGAATTAGAGGAGGAGAATGATGATGCTAATTGGACATCAGTCGGAAGAGAAAAACGGAGAAAGGTGGAAAAAATAGATATATGCATATCAAGTATAGAGAAATTACCGAAACAATTTGCGCTGGCTATGTTACTTCACTGTGAGAATATATTGGGTATTAATCGTGTCAAGTATATAAACCCCTTTAAAGTTATAGTAAGTTTTAATGATATTTCAAGAGCCGAAAGACTATTATTATGTCAACACTTTAAGGAGAAAGGGTGGCGATTGCAGAAAACTTGGGAAGTAAATTCATCGTTCGGTATTATTAATAAAGTTAATTTTAAATGAAAAACCAAAACCGACTTCAAAACTATACCTTTAAATTATGTGCAACTAAAAATGTTTAAAATAATGTTTAAATACTTCGAGGTGAAGTTAGTTAACAAAAATAATTAATCAATGAATATAATGAAACTTATATATGTCTTACTTATACTTTTTTAAATTAGTTATTTTTGGAGTCGGTACCAGCTAAAGCAAAGATAACCTTAACAGTGATCTAATCAATACTGGGTGTACTCGTATGAGTACAAAATTAATCATTGCAAAGAAATTTATAATAGATGTGAGAGTATAATGTTATGTATTCAAATGCTGGTGTTTAAACTGTCCTTCTTGGCTGGCACCGACTCCCAAAATAACTAATTTAAAAAAGTATAAGTAAGACATATAAGTTTCATTATATTCATTGATTAATTATTTTTGTTAACTAACTTCACCTCGAAGTATTTAAACATTATTTTAAACATTTTTAGTTGCACATAATTTAAAGGTATAGTTTTGAAGTCGGTTTTGGTTTTTCATTTAAAATTAACTTTATTTTGTACTTTTTAGTTTTAAGTGGGACCAGTAAGGCTAGTAAACTTTCTCAGAGGGCTTACACAAATTTATCAAGGCTTAATGAAAAACGAACGAAGAAAGGATTTAAATTAACACACAGCCAAAAGCAATTTGGAATTGTGTAAGCAATACATAATTTTGTCATGTTCATAATCATCATTAGCCTTTCTCCATCCACTGCTGAACATAGGCCTTCCTCAATGATCGCCAAGACGGCCGATCCCTTGCCACTCGCATCCGTTCAACTCGTATTCAACACAGAACGGTCGTGACTGCTCGGATATCGTCTTTTCACCTGATTAATGGCCGACCAACACTTCAAGGCAAGGGATCGGCCGTCTTGACGTTTAATAAGGGAGTCCTATATTGAACAGTGGATGGTGAAAGGCTGATGATGATGATGATAATGATAATATATCGTATATGAGTGTATTGCATACACAATTTTACAGAGTGCATACACAAATTACAGACAGAATTTCTGCCACCTATCGCATGCTTACTGTAAGCCGTTGAAGAATTGATGATCATATTCGGCTACGACAGTTACTTGACCACTTGACCATAAAGCCGTTACGTTAGGCAAATATCCGGATGGCCTATAAAACATTCAGCCGAGTATCATTAATTTGCTCCTAAGAATTGAAGAGTTCCGTTACTTTGTTATGGATCCCATGATCAGAACCCAACCAAGTTTTCACCAAACTTCCCTTGAAGTAAATTCTTTCAAATAAACTAATAATCATCGAAATCGGTTGGCGTGATATTCAGTTATTCATCTATTTGTCGCGGACGTACCTAATGCAAATTTAAGACTTTTATGGTTTTCTCATGGATACCATCATCAGAACTGGACTAGATTAAAATGGGACCACATGGGGAGCGTCAGCTTTCTAATAAAAAAAGAATCATCGAAATCGATTCACCCAGTCAAAAGTTATGCGGTAACAATTATAAAAAAAAAAAAAAAAAAAAAAAAAAAACACAGTCGAATTGATAACCTCCTCCTTTTTTTGAAGTCGGTTAAAAATGTTGATATGGAATTATCCGATGAGGAGTTGTTAAAATGTTTACAAGAATGTAATGAATCATCGGGGATCCTAGGAGTTAAAAGATTGAGTCGTAGATGTTCCGAGTCGGGGTGGATTCAAAGTGAAACGGTACGCATATGTTTTAAAGGAAATAATTTGCCAGCTTTTATTAAAATTTTTAATTTACAAGTTGTCGTCGAGCCTTACGTGTTCCCCGTGACGCAGTGTTCCCGGTGTTGGAGGTTCGGCCATACTATTAAACTTTGTCCGTCTTTAAAAGTTATTTGTCCCAAGTGTGGTAATAATCATGACAATTGTGAAGCTGCGACTTATAAATGTGTGAATTGCAAGGGGCCACATATGTCTTTAGTAAAATCTTGCCCGGCGTATATTAAAGAAAAGAAGATTAGATCACTTATGGCCGAGTTTAATTGTACATACATACCGACGAGCATTAACCATGTATGTACCGCCATTTTCTCCGCAACACAACTAATCTGTTATAAATAAACAATATCAGCCTTCTAGTTCTATTTCATATGCGATGGCAGTTAAACAAAATGATTGTCATAATACTGCTCAGAATAAAAAAGATAATTCCATTGATGATCACAGACAAGAACGGAATAAACGTAAACAGCCTAATGTGATGGTACCGGGAGGAGAAGGCCGCTTGGATCGTAACTTATCCTTATCACTGGAGACTATTGCGTCGCATCACTCGTCGCACTCGCATACAATGCACATCGAAACCGCCACCGTTGCCGACGTACACGCAGTTAATACTGAACGGGGTGCGAGCGACCGGCACGACCGGCGCGACTGTCGGGAACACGTCTATACTACGCTACCTACATCTGATAATATACCTTCTATTAATGTAACATCGAATAACGATTGTGATAGCCGTAAACAATCAGATTCAAATGTGAACTCTGAGTGGACATTTAAGGATTTAATTAGTAAAATATTTAATATTATTTTTTCGAAACATATTAGTACTGCTGAGAAAACTCAAAAAATTGTATGTTCTATTTTAGAGTGGTTTATACCGAAAGTTTTGAATAACTTCTCAGATGCGTCAACATTAAACAAATTGTTCGATATTACATTTAGCTCGACTAATGGCTAATAACAATAATATTACTGACGTCGTCGTATTTAATATCTTGCAATGGAATGCTCAGAGCTTAAGGCCAAAATTGTCATTATTTATGGATCTTTTAAATTTAAATAAAATTCATATAGCTGTGGTGAGTGAAACCTGGTTGGATTCTAGTATCCATCTAAAGGTATGTAACTATAACATTTTTCGAAATGATAGACAAGATAACTATGGGGGCGTATGTATTTTGACACATAAATCTATAAAGGCGCAGTCATGCAATATAAACTATTCTAACGAGGACATTCAGGTTTTACATTTAAAAATTTTTAACTGTGCCCGGATTAATAATGTTGCAGTTTACTGCCCTCAGTGGGTTCGTACCCGTAAAACTGACTGGGATTCAATATTTAGTAAATTTAACAGGAAAAGCTTAATCTTAGGAGATTTTAACGGACATCATTTTACATGGTCCTATAAAACCGATACGCGAGGCTTGCAGATCTACGATTCCATCAGTGATTGTAATCTAATCTCTTTAAACGATTGCAGTCATACACGTATGAAATTAGTGTCAGGAAATATTCAACAGAGTTCACTAGATATTTCATTGTCAACAACAGATATTGCATGTTTCTTTAACTGGAAAGTCACAAATGAGTCCTTAGGAAGCGACCACATGATAATTAATATTTCTTCAGAAATTTCCTATCAAAATAATTATTTAAAAAAACGTAATTTTAAGTTAGCTGACTGGGACTCCTATAAAACTTCTCTTGAAACCACATTTACCAATTTAGATTTAAGAAGAGACCCCCAAATTGTGTACGACGATTTCGTTAGTAAAATTAATGAAGCAGCAGACTTTTATATTCCGTATTTTAAATTGAACCTCAATCCTACAAGAAAGTTTGTCCCTAAACCGTATTGGAGCCCCAGTCTATCCCACTCAGTTGCTAAACGTAGATTAGCTTTGTCTAATTTTCGTAAAAATCCCACCCCGTCCAATTTAATTATATTAAAATCATGTATTAGAGAATCACAAAAATTAATTCGAAAGGCATCATCTGAAAATTGGCATAAATTTTGTGATTCATCAAATGCTGCTTCATCACCAAGTGAAGTTTGGAAAAAAATGAAGTGGTTAAAAGGTAATAAAATCCAAACTTCTTACTTAGATAAAAATAAATGTGATTTATTATTAAATAGCTTGTGTCCGCCGTTTGTGACCCCTTTAAAACCCCTCTTTAATTCATTCAATTGTAAATTAGAATCCCCCATAACTTTACATGAATTGAAAAAATCTATAAAGACTAGTGATACCACCCCAGGTGCTGATAATATTTCATTTTCAATGATCAAATATTTACCAGAAAATGGATTAAATATTTTGTTGCATATACTTAATATTATATTATCATCAGATTTCATACCAAAACAGTGGCGTGATATATCCATAGTTCCAATCCCTAAGCCAGGTCGGGACCCTACTTTAGCCTCGTCTTTCCGTCCTATTAGTTTATTATCTTGCGTCTGTAAAATATTTCACACTGCTCTTTCTCGAAGACTCGAATGGTTTTGTGAACGCAATGATATTTTTTTCGAATAAAATGGTTGGTTTTAGAAAATCTAAGTCTTGTTATGATAGTTTGGCCAGGCTGGTTACAAGAATTTGGCCCCCATTTCCAACAACTGGGGCCGAAGGTCATAAGGGTGGCGTCAGCGCTGGGCCGACTCCTTCCTAACGTAGGAGGGCCCAGTGAAGCCTGCAGGCGCCTATACTCCGGAGTCTGCCGGAGTATAGCCATGTACGGAGCCCCAATTTGGGCGAATACCCTCACCACTAAGAACAAGGCTCTACTGCGGAGTATGCAGCGGGTCATAGCGGTGAGGGTAATCAGAGGCTACCGTACGGTCTCTTGGGTGGCAGCCACTGCCCTGGCTGGAGATCCACCGTGGGAGCTCGTGGCGTTGGTGCTCGCCGAGGTGCGCCTTTTCTGTTCACAAAGGAGGTCACTATTTGGCGAGTCACCGACTTGGGAGGAGGTCTCGCGTGTGCGGAAACTCGGGCAACAGTGGCTGTTGCGAGGGTGGGGGGAAGTCTTGGCGCAGTCGCCGTATGGCCAGCGTACGGCCGAGGCACTGCGCCCGGTTCTGGAGGCGTGGATGCGCCGCCGGAAGAAACCCCTTACCTTCCGCCTGACACAGGTGCTCACCGGACATGGTTGTTTCGGTGCATACCTGTGTCGGGTAGCCAGGAGAGAGCCGACGTCAGCCTGCCACGAGTGTGGCGCTGTAGAGGACTCGGCTCAGCACACCCTAGAGGTGTGCGACAGATGGGCCGCACAGCGACATGATCTCGTGGCAGTGCTTGGAGAGGACCTCTCGCTTTCGAGTATGGTGCGCTGCATGCTCGAGAGCGATGAGGCCTGGCAGGCGGCGGTCACCTTCTGCGAAACCGTTATTTCACAGAAGGAGGCCGCGGAGCGGGATAGAGAAGACGACGTCACATCCGTCCCGCTCCGTCGACGTAGGACGGGAGCACGAAGGAGGCGCTATGCGCACCTTCTACCTCCCGTCTAACGGAACTCGGGGTAAGGCTGGGAACCTGCTCCGGTAGAAAGGTTCCGGTGTCGGCGGGGGTGCTCCAGGTTGTCGGAGCTCCCCCATACTAGGAAGAAGCCCGGTTAGCCTTGAGCGAACCGGCCGGTCGCGGGGGGTGTCCTGTGTTAGACAGATCCGGGATACTCCCTATCAAGCGGCTGATGGCAACCCGCAGTGGTTTTAGTGCGGTATACCGGCGCTGGTCGGGAGGGCGCCGGGAGTCCCACATATCTCCGGGGACGACCCATCCCCGGGTGAATGCGCAAAGCATTTCCACTGTGTTAAAAAAAAAAAAAAAAAAAAAAAAAAAAAAAAAAAGGCTGGTTACAAGAATTCAATCAGGTTTCTCTAAAAATTTATTTACTGTAGCTTGTTTCCTAGACATAGATAATGCGTATAATAATATAGATATTACTGCGTTACTTTTAATATTAGATAGAGCTGGAATTGGAGCTCAAATATGTAATTATCTTTTCAACTTTTTACATTGGAGAATATTGCAGATTCGAGATGGCCAATACGGTGTTATGCGCTACACAGGCCTTGGATTAGCTCAGGGTGATCCTTTGGCACCACTACTGTTTAATATAGCGACTAAAAATATATGCAATGATATACACAATGTTCATTTATCGCAGTATGCTGACGATTTCGTTTTATATAAATTGGATAAAAATATTGAACACGCTTGTAATTCCACCCAAGATGCTTTAAATACTGTAGTTAATTTATTAGATAACATAGGATTAACTGTTTCCCCTGTTAAAAGTAAATTATGTATCTTTAGGAAAGGTACGGACAGAAATTACGATACAAGTTCTATTTTCATTGATAACGCACCGTTGCAAATAGTTACTGATGTAAAATATTTAGGTATGTGGCTGGACCACTCATTACGATGGAACAAGCACATTAATGAATTAAATTTGAAAACCCATAGTTTCCTTAATATTTTTAAAGTATTAGCGGGTTCTGGTTGGGGTGTGCATCCCAAAAACTTACGAAGACTTTATATTGCGCTAATTCGGAGTCGATTAGATTTTGCTAGTTTCTTATATGATAATAGTTGTCATAGTAATTTGATAAAACTTGATAAATTGCAGAATCAGGCTATGAGAGTGGTAGGGGGCTTCATTAAAAGCACGCCCATTCATGTGATGGAGTCTGAACTTTGTTTACAGCCTTTACATGTGCGACGATTATACTTAGCAGGTAAATCTTGGCTTAGATCCGTATCTACCGATAACAATGAGACAGTAGAGGCTGTAAATGAATTACAAGACCTTGTATCTCGCAGATACTGGAGACGTAGGCGAATCCCCTTGCTAGTACAAATGCATGAAAAATTTAGGGATATTGATCTGCATGTATCGGAGCGGCTCGATATGTATAATTTGGAGTATTGGACAAGTTGGTATGATTTAAATGAAGTAGTTAAATATAAAATTGAAGGAATAAATAAATCTAAAAAAATATACAATTCACTTTATCTAAATAATATTTGTTCATTATATATTAATAGTAAATTCTCATCTCATTATAAAATTTTTACGGATGGGTCAAAGGAACGGATTTATAATATACATCGTATGGGAGCTGCTTTTTATGACCCTCAAGCAGATAAATCTTTAAAATTTTTAATAACTGCCAACATGTCGATCATGTATCTTGAGCTCATTGCAATTTATGAGGCGTTATCTTACATAAAATCAATTAATTTTAAGAAATTTGTTATTCTGTCGGACTCAAAAAGTTCCCTACAACATTTGGCTCGGTGTACCTCTTGTGTGAGAGGAACTCCGATTGCCTACAATATAATCAAAACTATATTTGAGCTGAAGTCTGATTCCAAAGAAGTGACGCTTCAATGGATTCCTTCACATATTGGGGTAGTGGGGAATGAGATTGTAGATCAATTAGCAAAGTCTGCATCTTGCGACGGTGTACCTTCTAATGTTAAACCTATTTTTACTGATCACATTTACTTAGTTAAAGAACACTGTTTTAAGATATGGAAAGAGCATTTTGACATGAGATCAGTAGAAAAAGGTATCTGGTACAAGACAATGCAGGCCGAGCCTTAGAAAATTCCTTGGTTTGATAATTTTAATTTTAGTCGGAATATACTTGTTACTGCGTTTAGGCTTCGTTCCGGTCATATTCCACTCAATAAGTTTGCCTATATGATGAGAAGAGCTCCGACACCGCTTTGTACAGAATGTGGAGTAATCGAGGATGTAATTCATATTGTATTGGAGTGTGACCGGAACGAGGACTATAGATTTGATATAATGAGGAAAGTCTCTGATTTGAAATGTACTGGTAGATGTAACGCTATACTGTCTCATCCTATGTCTGAAAAATCTATAGCTCTTTACAATTTGGTTGAAGTTGGCATACGACGACGGGGATGTTCTCAGTAATGTTGTTGTTTATTTTTTAGATTTATTATTTATGAAAAGGATTATAATATTATTGTATAAATATTTTGTAAAACTTAGCGATAAGTCCTATGGAGCGACATTGTCAATTTTGATAAAGCTTCTCAATAAAGAAAAAAAAAAAATATCGCTCTATAGATATTGCTATCGCGCATCTTATTATTGATAGCCATCTATGTCTTGATGAAAGTTAAATATAATAGGTACTGAAACCTTTCTTTTTTTTTTCTTTAACGCTGGGAACTGCACTGACGCATCCCGTAGGGGCGTGGGTCTCCCCAGGCGGGTATGTGGGACTCGCTGCGCCCGAAAGCTGGCAAATGGACGCAGCTCAGTGAGTAGAACTGCGTCCACCACCAATGCCGCCTTGGGTGAGGCGCCCCGGATCTACTAGCACAGGGTACCTTGACGGCCAGTCAATCCCCTCAGGGGGCCAACGCCACCTCCACAGACGGGTTGCCCCACACCACAGAACAACCCCTCCCACCGTCAAGACAGTACAATGAGGCGAGGTTTCCATCCTCGCCCCTTGCCCCCTCTCTATTAATCAGTTAGCTTCGCCCAAGGTGTTGGGCTCCCTAGGCTACTGAGCCCCACCACCACGACAAGGCTTGAACCATGGAGGTACTGAAAAAATGGATTCCAACGAAACCACGGCACACCACACCACCCCCTCACATGACACGGGCGTAAAGTGCAGTGATTGTGAGTCTTGGTGGCCCATGGATGGATGAGGTGAAGGCAGACGCATCTGCTTAACATTGGTTGTGTGGATGTTTATGGGCATCGTTAGTCATTCAGTAAAAAATATGAACTCTAAATATTATAAAAATAAATTCATAAATTTTAAATAAGTTCATGGTTCATAGTCAACTTTATTGATAACACCAAAATACTTGGATAACAACTCTAAAAGTATATACATTATAATGGCTTGTTCGACTTGTTTTTGCCAATCGCAGTACAATTGTGTTTAGTCAATATTACTTAAAGTTTATAGCCTTAAGACTAAACAGTATATTAAAAAAATATATTACTGTAGCAATTGACAAGTTAATAAAATACAAGAAGTGGAATTATCAAATTGTACGTCATGGGCAGTATAGCAAATAAAGTTCTGAAACGGGCCGAGTTGTGTAAAACAATGTATTACAGTAAGATGTTTCATAATCTCTATTACTAGATTTTTTTAATAATCTCTATTAGGTACTACGGAATCTAGAATAGCTAAAAATAAACGGCCATGTGCGAGTCGGACTCTACGAAGGGTTCCGTAGCAGCAAGTAATAATATAAAAGTTCTTGTAATTCGTTGTAACTTTGATTTGTGTTTTATTAATAGTGTATTTTTTGGACATTTAAAAATAAATTACATATAATTTTCGGTGGAAGTTTGCATGATATATTTTTTAAGTTTTATCATTCTCATATTTTAGAATTTACAGGGGGACGACAACACACATTTTACCACTTCCAAAGTGTCTGTCGCACAAACTACACAGTTAAGAAAAAATAATATTAGAAACCTCAATATCATTTTTGAAAACCTATCCATAGATATCTCACGCGTCTGGGTTCGATGAAAAAAAAAACGTTTTGAGTAACACTTATATTAAGTATAAGGAAAATCTTGATGCGGTTCACAGAATATAATATCTACAATACGAAGTTTCAACGGTTATAGTTCTTATAGTTTCGGAAAAAAGTTGCTGTGATATACGGACAGTTTGTCCGTCCAGACATGACGAATAATAAAGTTGATCCATTTTTTGCCATTTGGCTACGGAACCCTAAAAAGCAAATTGTTGCAAAATAAAACACGAATTTGATGGTTGATAAAACGAAGTATTGCGAATACAGTCATTTAATGCTGTTTTATTTATGTTTATATACGTAACAAAATTAAGATAACAAGTTAATATTTAACTTTCAGTTATAAGTAAGTTATGATATCTTACGATTGTCATTTGTGGGACCTTCAGATAACCTAATAAGAATTTAATAGTATATAATAATTGTACTGCCCGTCATGTGGTTGCGATGGTTAGGATACCATTACCTACAGAACGACTCCTGGGTGATAAGGGGCGATATCTTAGAACAACAACCCTAAGAGTAGTTTAGAGTAACTTAAGAATAAAAGGGAGATAAAATAGACTTATCCCTAGTCAGCTCCCAGTCTAACTGAATGCAGTTGAATACCAGTATTTTACATGAAGCGACTGCCTGTCTGTAGTGAGACTGGTTTTTTCTTTCTTTCGTATAGAAAGATACAAAATAGACTTATATTATCAGCTGAAAAACAAAATAAGGACCTATTGTTTTCTAACGATACCGTGAATTTCACATTTAATAAAATACAGTCCTATATTGACCATGATTGCTGTATCCGATACATATAAAAAACTTAAAAAAATGAACTGTTAAAAAAATAATTGAAGATTTACATTTTTAGGTTAATCCAACAAATCTAACGACTATTTTAAATAACAATCTTTATAGAATATAATATACTATGGAGATTTTCTTTCGAATTCAGGTTTTATTATTAGTAAAAAACTTATCTAATACGTTTTGGTTTTTATACATTTTTTTATGTATTTCAAACAAATTTTTCAACACCAACTGAATGTGAAGAAAAAATATAAATTTTAGCCAATTTCTATCAGCTTTTGTTAAACAATACCTACACAGCCAGCTAGGTGGTTGTCTTGTTGATTTTCAGTATATTCTATCGAATTCTTTTTCTGAACTTTACTCGTAATAAAATGAAAGCAAGAAAATGGGTTAGCTTGTAATGCAATTTAATTCTATTGTCTAAAACGAATTATATTGAAATAGCCGAAAAAAAGGATAAAAATTACAGTCAGATTGAATATTTAGATAGAATGATGTAATAAATAAAAAATAACATACTTGAAGCGCATTTTACTTTACAATTGATATTCGTAAACACCAAAACACTAGTATCGTCGACACTCGCGTCGTCCCTCCCGATTTCTACATCCATCGGTAAAACTTTCACAAAAACTAATACTAAAGTCGGCACTGGATAACCCACGCGCGGAAATGAATACTTGTCTTATAAGTGATGCGAGTACTTTAGCCTGTTTACATCGTGGATCTTGATCGACTGAATTTTAAATTACAGTATCTCAGATACTATGTACACTATAATCAACGAATATTCGATAAAATAGTTATCAACAAATAATTATCGCGTTTAGAAATTGTATTAAGGTTTTCACTGCATATCTCTTAGATTAAAAATGATTATTCAGTTTTCTATATAGCCATAGCGACTGCTCTTCAATTCTTTTGCTTCCGCTAACTATTGATATTATTTGTCATTGTATGGGATATACTAATATTTTAGTGTTCAAAATTACTAACATAGTGCTAAAGTCTCATAGTTGAATGATCTTAAAGTACCTATTATATTTTTCAATGATTTTTTTTAACGATATAATTTAATAATTTAATTAATGTAGGGCAAATAGTGCGGAAATTCCGACGTTGATATATAGGTTAGGTAACTGATAGTGTAGTTGATATCACCGGCGATATTTGGTATCACTAGCCAACTGATCAGCAGCAAGAACAAGACCAAAACCAATACCTATTATGCACGGGCCTTGCATATAGGGTAAATACAAGATTGCAGAAAAAATATGCTCCATAAAATTAAAAAAAAAAATAACGTAATTTATGTAAAAAAAAAACAAGTAATAAATCCAATGAGTATAACTGACACCGAATAATAAATAACTTAGACTCAATAACCAAGACAAAGGCCACTATGAACAAGCAAAACAAAGATAAATACTAAGATTAAACTAGTTCAGGCTTTGCCCAACACAAATCATAGATACGAATTGCATATTATAACTCTATTCGGTGGTTTTCGTATTTTTCCTCTCATGTAATATAATTCTCCAACACGTTAAATTCTGCGATCTAGTGAGAATCTCTGAACTAAAAGTCTGTCAGAAATGCTGCTAAAATGCAACTTTGTAATGTTATGAGTAAATCAATAGAAAAGTTCGAGTGTAGGTAATAAATAAAAACAGATGGAAGCTAGACATTTTATAAATAAAGGTTTAAAAACCGTTAGGTTTATTGGTTATCATTTTATTGTGATTATTTCCGGGAGTCGAAATATGCAGGTCTGTGAAAGGAGGACAAGATAGCCAACGGGTTGTGTAATTATTGGTACTGCCAGATTTATTCTGTATGATTAGACTCAACCACAAAAGAATAATCACGACACTTAGAAGCAGTTAACAGTCTATCGTATACTTGTAGCATCTTACAGAAATACTTACCGTAGTTTGTAGGCAGTACAGATTGAAATGATGTCAAGGAATAGGCATTAAAGACCTAATCGTAATTAGATTTAATAAAAGTAAAGTACAAAATAAAATTATTTATTGTCATGATAAACTTAAAAATAAACTTCCAAAAAAGAGCAGATTTTCGATATGCATTTAATTGTGCCCAAGTAATTTTACTCTTTGGTTTGTGATATGTTGTTTTTTTATAAAATAAACAACCGAATACTTGTATTTTGTTCCACAAAGGATGTTAATAGTCCTCCTATATAGAACGTATAGAAAATTGTAAATCCTTACAACTGAATTAATAATAAAGAAAATATTATCTTAGATTTTTTAAGCTATTGCATAGCTTCTATCGCGGGCCTTGAGCGCGGGGACCGAGTCGAGAAATTCCGTAACGAAAAAAAAACCTAACGCTCCCCACTCCGACGGGCACGGAGGTGTGGCTTGAAGGCCATGCATCGTCTAACGTCGTTTCTTTTCGGCAGTCTTCGACACGGTGTTTGTGTGCTTGCAACTAGACGTATTGTACGACACTACGAAGCTCGCACGAATAACAATAAAATATAACACATGTATTGTAAAATAATAAAAATATTTTAAACAATATTAGTTAATATTGTTTAAAATATTTATATTTTTTTATTTATTTAATAAAGGAAAAAAAAATGTTTTCTTATCGGTCACCACGCTCAAAAAGTGTAACTTGAATTAATATCAAAGAAAAAGAAATACTGCATTAATAATTAAAATAAATAAATAATTATAATTGCATAAGTTGATACAAAATGCTATGCAATAGCATTACCGCGGCAGTCCCCGAGTGCCACACGTCTTTTATTTTTTTTAAATGTTCTTGTAGTTACTAAAAAAATAGTTTAATACAAATAATTTAAATTAGTTTTATATATACAAACATTTCAGTAATTATTATAATATTAAATGGTAATTACTGGCCTTACAGAAATATAAAAACTTGAGAAAAGACAAAATAGGTGTTTTTAATTATTATTTATTGACAATAATACAATTTATTATATCCTTTAAGACAGACCCATGACTAAGTAAATACTATCTTAAAAATAAAAATCTCAATAATCCCACATTTTTTAAATAATATTATATCGGTATTCAATCGCCTGCAATATAATGTACAGCTCCAATCTGTTCACACATCGTTTTTAAGAATCTAATTGATTCAATACCTTTTTACGAAAAACTGTCATATCAATTTGAACCCTAAAATGCTAAGGATGTAACCATTCCTAGTAATTATATAAACCCAGCTTATTTTATTTTAAGTTTATATTCAATATACAGTGTGTTTTTTTAAAGAACGGACATATTCAAGTAGCGCATAAAGCTAACGATCCTAATTCCAAAAATATATCACAAGGGGGTCTTAATTATTTTCAAAATTATCCTTCACACTTGAATTAAAGGAAACACAGTATTATGAAATAGATAAAATACGATGCATCAAATACGCCGACGTTATAGCGCGAGCCATACCTAAGGTCCGATTATTATTACCATACGCGATTATTTTATACCTATAATACTGTGATAATACAATAGGGTGACCATAGTCTAAGGCCAACAATGCATTATTTACTTTTGTCTATATTTTGATATTTATGTATTTTTTTGGTGAATATTATTTTCTATGATTGGTGAAACCAAGTTCCATCACGTCCCTGATTATGTTCGTTCTTCAAAAAATCATCCTGTATAGTGTTGTGTTGTTGTTATTGTAAGTATTACTTTACTCAATATTGTATTTTTCCCAATTTCACCACAATAATTACAAATAAATTGAATTAATTTTCACATAGAACACACCAGAACACACCGTACTAGTATTAGTACATAAACCATTTATTTTAAAATCTTTATGGCATTCATTTAGATTTGTTCTTTGGATGATGAAAAAGGATATTCTATTTATACACAAAAACAAAAAATATATACAATCAAACAATATCTGGGACGTATTTTTACGTATAATATATTTTTTCAACTATCGTGACTTTAAAATTTTATCGTAATACAAATTTTAGGGCTTTTTAACACCTTTGTCTAAGCTCCAATACATGAGCTAAAGATGAAGAAAATAGCATTTACACACAACAAGTATGAAATATGAAAATACTAAAAAATAAAGGTTATATTATTATTACCTATATCCATCACAGTTAACAGTGTTAATATTAGTATTTATATTTACTTAGAAAACTAAAACTGTTTTAAAAAACATTTGAGATCTATCTTAGGTAGAATGTAAGTAAAACAGTCATATAAAATGCTGAGTAACTACAGTGCAAAATATATCTTTTATTTGTTCTTTATCCAATCATTTCTTTTATATGCGTATTATTTAGCGCTCACAACTAGCACAAGATACACACTGTTATATATTATATTAATATTGAGCAAAATATTTTTCTAATGTATTTACACTGAACATCGCTTTTCGCTCTCTCAGTTATCAGTTGTTTTTATGATTTATCGCGGTTTATTAAGATTTTATACATTTCCGTCTGGATCACTGTATTTTAAGTGTTCATAAAATATCACATAACGTGTGAAGTTCGGGTTTACCTTACCAAACAATTAGACGGTAAAATTAAATAAAAAAGAAAAAAAAATGTCTTACAACATACTTAGGTTTGTTCTGTTATAAATTCTGTGATGTGTCAGAGTCCATCTTGAATACTATGTACAATTTATGTAAAATCTTATGTTCACATGTGTTATATTTATGTACATTAACCTACAATAAGTTTAACTAAAATACCTTATAAAAATACAATATGTATGTCATATATATTTTGTTTTGTGCATAGACACATTTTTGATAAACTGGTAATATAATATTTTGCAACACGAGTTGTTTGATAGTTATGTGAACTTCTTAATTTATTTTCAACTTATTTATTTGATCAATATGCTCTACTGCACCTAGAAATATCACATGCATATTTATATTATTATAGATAATTTATATTTTAAATATCTAGTTCGGCTTACGAAAGGGATGTGAGGTTGGCATAACCTTAACGATATAAAACATGATAACCACTGTGGGAAAGTCTAAAAGTGCCAATTCACAGCCATATTTTTACATTTAAATAAGTTTACATCACCATTTACATTTTAATCTTATCTTTAAGACTATATAGGCACACACAATGAACACAAACGCTGTAACAAATAGACCGAACACAACTATCGGGTATTCATCTGATTCCATATATATTTCCTTCAAAATTTGCGTTGGATTCCTGTACCAACAGAATTCGCTTGTACAAGTCAATTTTTTACGCTTCATGCCGAATATTGATATGACGACGCCCGACAGGCCGTGTTTTAGGAATGATAAGTTGAACAACCATTTAGTCCACCAGAGGGCATCTCCTACCCGCAGGAAGAATCCAGAGAATATCATGAAAGGCATGATGAATAATGGGCCAAATATGACCCCACTCTGAAAAATATACGTAAATCATTAGATTGAAGAATTACTTTTTAACCGACTTTAAAAAAAGAAGAAGGTTATCAATTCGTCTGTATGTTTTTTTTGTATGTTTGTCACACGACTACTCCGCTGTTTGAGAATGGATTTTGGTGGTTCTTGTGTTGTTTGAAAGCTTATGTTTCCGAATTGGTCCCATATTAATTTGATCGACATCTAATCAGCGGTTTTTAAGTTATTTTAAATAATGCTTATTTGGTTGGTTTTGTATACCCAGACGATTTTCTCATTTTATTACTTGTCGATGTAATATGAATAATATGAACAATAACCACTGAATGGGATACTTTGGAAAGTATCAAAGTATTGTGAGGTCATCATCATCAACTTTCATCCGTTCACGGCTGAACATATGAACGCTAAGACGACAGGTCCCTTACCACTAGCATCCAACACAGATCGGGAACGCCAAAAATTTTGCAAAAAAAATAAAAACTATATTACTTATGTATAAACTTAAAACTAAAAAGTACAAAATAAAATTAATTTTAAATAAAAAACCAAAAACCGAATTCAAAACTATACCTTAATTTAGGTACAACTAAAAAATTTAAAATAATATTGAAATACATCCAAGTGAAGTAGAAGTATACTAATTCAAATTGGGTATTTTTGGAGTCGGGACCAGCCAAAACATCGATGCCCTTCACAGACATCTACTCAATATTTGGTGTATGTATGCGATTGATCATTAAAATATGTATCCTTTTTGGCTGGCACCGACTCCAAAAATACCCAATTTGAATTAGTATACTTATTATTATACTTCTACTTCACTTCGAAGTATTTCAATATTATTTTAATTTTTTTTGCTGTACGTATATTAAGGTATAGTTTTGAAGTCGGTTTTTGGTTTTTTATTTAAAATTAATCTTTCTTTTTCTCGGCTCTACATCTCTATGTGGTACTTGCCACTTCGAAAATGGACTGTCATTCGCGACTATCCTTGTTTTTCCTTCACCAGTTGGTGAGCATTTAAATTTAGAATTTACATTTTTTTTCATAAAGTTCACAGTAGGTACAATCATTTTTTATGGCGAATAATTCTAATAATTATTTGATAATTTTCAAAACCAAATTTCAATACTTAATTTTCTGTAAATATTCTGCATAACCATTAGATAGTGGACTCACAAAAATAGTATATTTTTTAGCCAAGATTCAGGGTGTTTATAATGTAATTGGGCTTGAACGCACAATTTCTTTTTGACCAACAATTAATATATTATATCTTACATCTTGGCGTTCATTGAGGGTCTATGTTAAGCAGTGGACGGATAAGGACTGATGGTGATGATAGGTGTGATATCATAACAACAAAATGGATTACCTTAACACTAAAAATAGATCCATTGAACAATCCCATGACCAAGGCTACGTAAGACACCATCAGCAGGGTGTTGCAGAAGAGGAGGAACCTGATTAGCTCTCGCGGCTGTCCCGTCATGTAGTACGTAATGGAGGCGAATACTAGGGAACTAATTGTCTGTATCGGCAATGCGGCGACCAGCGTGGAGAAGTAATAGGAGCCCGCGTTATACCATCTGTTAAAATGCTCTCTTCTTATGACGGGAATTTGTTCTGGAACTGATAAAAATATTTTGAATTCCTTACGCAGAAAAAATATACACAAATAAATGGCGTAGGTATTGATGATATAATAATGATAATAATTGATGATATATGCACGAGTATATCAGAAGTTCATGTTTTAGCATTTATTAATTTTTCTATTACGACTTGCAAACCAAAGCATTGTGGAAAGGCTTTACTTAGACCAAATTTTATGGCCCAATTTAATGATAAATATAATGGAAAATTCTTCCAAGAGCCTAAGTAAAATAGGAAGAAGAGAATTAGATATATTAGATAATCATGAGCGAGGATTTTTATTAATTTTCATTTCATCATATTATATGAAATTTAGTCAAAGTAACATTTTGCAACTGATCTAAAGTGGAAATCTCAAAAGTGGTAATCTAGTCGCACCGCTCACCAGTCTCTTAACCTCATTTAGAACTGAGCTGAGCATCTGTAGCATGTTGATAATTGGAATTGAATAGATGGTTCTAACCTTCACATAATGAGTCGAAATAAGAAACAAAATACTTACAATCAACGGAAACGCTGCTAAATGATGTGAACATTAAAAACATCAGACAGAAGTATAAGATGTTGTAATTATTGTAAGCGTATTTAGCATTATCGCCGATGTTAAAACAGAGCGTACCAGCGAACAGAGCCATCACTATGTGGATCCCAATTATTGTGAAGGTACGACTTGGATTACGCCATGATAACTGAAACGAAACGAAATATTTCAATTTAAGCGAGGCCAAGAAAATGCTACATGGTACAAAAATGGAATATTATATATATACTCATTCCATTTTTTAAATTTCTACATAAATATATAAGGATCTGCTGTTTCAACCCTCATTTAAGACATTATATATTTTTGAATTATAATGGATCAGGTCGATATTGATCCTCACCATGGTTTAAGCCTTGTCGTGGCGGTAGGGCTCAGTAGCCTAGGGTGAGCCCAACACCTTGGGCGAAGCTAATTGAGCCAAGAGGGCTCTTTGTACCCCTCTTATAGGGGTACAAAGCGAGCAGGGGGCAAGGGGCGAGGATGGGAACCTCGCCTCATTGTACTGTCCTGACGGTGGGAGGGGTTGTTCAGCGAGTCCCACATACCCGCCTGGGGAGACCTACTCCCCTGCGGGATGCGTCAATGCATTTCCCGGCGTTAAAGAAAAAACAAGAAAAAAAAGGTCGATATTGATGAGCATTAATTAATTATTATCAATTATACCCGAAAAATAAAGTAATTTATGCCTAATTTAAAAATCCAAATGATTTAAATAGGAAATATTTAGTAATAAGTAGAATATATTTATTTATATACCTACTTATTTATTTTTCCCAGATTTGCCAAGTATATAATTGTTTTGTTTTTTCGCAAGTCTGGCTTGTGAAAAAAACTGCTAATAAAATTATTCAAGTCGGAATTTTACCAAGTTCTTCGTTTTTGTTTCGCAGATCGAAATAAAAATAAAAAAATACAGCAAATATCCCGTTTTTAATAATTTTAGTAATGAAAATAAATATGTTAGCTAAAAAATTTGCCAGAATAATTGTAGCCTTGCTTTGTAGAGCTAGGATACTATTCTCGTTTGTAATATTATGAACAAACAAAGGAAAAAATAAGTTACATATGACTCACTAATATTATTAATTACTTTGTTACTGCAAAAAATTAATATTGTATTTAAATACATCTGCTTAAGTTAATAATCCGAGTTAATATTATTTTATTTTGTCTCTTCGAATTAGACAAAAATGAATAACCTACATCAAGGTTAGTTATTTAAAACAAATATAAAACTTTTATTATGGTATCGTTTATATAAACATTATATTGTAATTTTAAGTACGTATTGTTTGAAAATACTATAGTCTCAATTATTAAGCAATCAAATGCTAATGATTTTTAAACAAGGATAAAAATTACCAGAACCTAATATTCTCAAAATGCGTAGTTGCAAACAATAACTGTAATTATGGGCAATAATGGGGATGTTTTTTATGATTGATATCACAATCTCAGTTAGCATTGAGTGTATGATCTTTATATCAGAATTATTATTATGTAATATGTAAAAAAGAATTTTTGGACTTCAGAGTTCAGACATATACTAGGTTCGACATTCATCTAGATGAAATGACTTGTAAGTAGAATGCGAACGGGAGTAAGAGACTTCTATCGGTAGTCTCGGCGTTTAAAGTAAAAAAAGTAAAGTAGCAACCATTATATGCCCTTCTACTGGGCAGGGGTCTCCTCCTCGAAATCAGACAAGGAGGGTATCGGTCCATAGTTCACCGTGGCGCTGGCCCGATGCAGTCTGGTCGTGCGACACCCGTTAAAAGGATTTTAACCTCATTAGGCATGCGGGTCTTCTCACTATGTTTTTCTTCTCTGATGAGCGAGCGATGGTCGTGTAGGACCATCTTCGCTCGCATTTCCTCATCATCATCATCATCATCAGCCTTTATCCGTCCACTGCTGAACATAAGCCTCAATGAACGCCAAGACGAACGATCCCCTGCCACTCGCATCCAACACGGACCTGACACTGCTCGCTCGCGTTTATTGAATGATAATGAGTGATGACAGCTTAGAGACAATAAAGGAGTCGCCATCTGCTTTTGCTTGTGGGTTTCTCTAAGCCTAAACGATTGCTAATATAAAGTTTTAATAAATCAAATAATTTTTATATCGACTAAGCATATTTGTTAATTCTTGACTTAATTGACAGGATTAAAGTGATTAAGAAGTAGTTTTATTTAAAATTATCAGTCTGTCCCAACTGCACACGAGTTTTCACTTTATAGCCTATGTTACAACGTGTCTTTATAGGCTATAAAAAGTGTAATGTATTATGTGCGAAGTTTGTGAAGCTTTGGTTTCTGAATTAAGACAATAACATTAAGACTGAGTTATCAGTCACTTTATCGAAATGTTCTGCGTGAGAATTGAGACCTCATTATTGTTCAAAATACGATTGGCACGTTTAAATAAATTATCAGAAAAAATATAATGACGAACAAACTCGTGTAGGTAAACTCGTTTTCAAGTCGAGTATTTCGAATTCTTTTTATAAAAGTATCCTTTTTTATTTTGTTACAAAAATATTTCCAGTTTTTATATGTCAAGTTTACTACATATATTTTGTAGAGTTTGGTGTGTAACGTAAAACATCTTACTCTATGTGTATGTATGTAAAGAGTAAGAGTGTGATTTGGCAAAAAAATTATACGAAAATGGATATAAACCTTTTTTGTGTTTTTTTTTAATTATTTTGAATTGGCTTTTTAAATTGGCTATGCGTAAAAATCAAAAATTTTCATCTAATTTTGTATGTACGCTTACAAGTAAATAACGGCTGGACCAGTTTTGATTAAAATGTGAATATAAGAACATGAATCATATATTCGAATGATAGGGCCATATCATGATTTATTATAATATCGGCGAACCTAATTATTTACATTTGAATTAATAAAAGTAAATATCTAGTTTGGTTTTATAAGCGCAATTTAGTATAATTTAATGCGATGTTTTTGAATACAATAATAAACGCAACAGAGGCTGTGGAGATCTAGGGCATTATTCGAAAACTAGTTTCATGTGGAAGTGGTTCGACATCGTTATATAAGTTTAATCTTAATATCAAACAAGTTCAGAAAACTTTAATTATTACAAAGCTTTCGATAGAATAGCTAAGAGCGTTGACTGTCGGATTATATAACGATTGTTGACTATAAGTATAGGTACGAACGTACGGTACATCTTGCTAGCATATTAAAATGTACGTCCTTGTATGATATTCTTCTTAAATTTCTGTGTACATAAAACACCAGATCATCGCTCGCTCAACGGTGAAGGAAAATATCAGGAAGGAAACCTGCATGCCTGATAAGAATAAAAGTCTTTGAAGGTGTGTGATGTTCACCAACACGTATTTAGCCAGCGCATCGGTGTACTATGGCTCATTACGTAGGGTATTGGTTACTTGAAAATTGAAATTGAAAATCCTTGGCCAGCAGTGGGACATATTATATGGATAACTTATATACTCACTAAGCATGCTCTTCGCGTCAGCACGGAGAATTGTTTCCACGATGAGGTTGGATACGTACTCTTCAATGCCAGTAAGAATTTGCTCGTCGGGTCTTCCTTTGGTGGAGGCAATGTCGTGAGACAAACCTTCTCACCGTTATCTTTTTTAAATATACTATCTGAAAACATTTTTTTTTAATTAATAAAATAAATTAATCGAGCAAACTGGTTGATGAGTCACACACACATCCATTCAGTAGATCTTATTTTTCGTCAATTCGTCCTCGAGTTCATCCTGACAAGCAGGATGGTCAGTCTTAGTTTTAAAACACAGTAAATATGTTAAGTATGAAATAATTGGCTGTACTGCTAATTATTATTTATTACTAACATAGTTATAAGAACATTAATAATTGTATAAAACTAATACACATATGGATCAATTGGTCTGATATAAAGTCTTATTATTATTATTATAATCACTTCCTTCTAATACTCCTAATTATAGATGGTGGTATGACCCTACGGTCATATATAGGCATAGTCACCATAGGGCTAGGTAAAGTTAGCGTCATTGTTTAAATATTTTAATACTCATTAGTTTATATGAATAAGTAAAAAGAATCACCATCAAGTCTAATCATCATCACCAGGGTCTTACGAGCCTCATTTATCAAAATCAGAGACCTCATTTATCAAAATCAGATAAGCGATAGTGCGATGAATATTCGTACAAACTTAATATCATAACTATTTGGGTTTTGCCGAGGACGAGTAGAAAACTACATATTTAGGAAAATGCCTTTTGCTTTGAGATTCCAATACGGAACCATCTAGAGTAAATAACACTCTTATATAATTAATACAAAATAATAAAAATATATTTAACTAGCTGTTGCACGCAGCTTTGCCTGCGTCAACCAAGGTTTCAAACGAGTGCCTAGTTTTTTGAAAATTTAATATACCTAGCCCATGTTTACCGGGAATACCGAGCTTCCCGACAGTGAAAGATTGTTCAAATCGGTCAAGTAGTTTCGGAGCCTATTCAATACAAACAAACAATCAAATCTGTCCTCTTTATAACATTAGTATATTTTTATTATAGAATGTTAGTAGAAAAAAAAGGTGTGAGTGCGATTCACACACGATAGAAGTGAAACGCGTAAAATGCTCAAATACAAGCAAATATTAAGCAGTGTGCAATATACATACACACCGACATTTGCTCTCTCGCTCTTTTGTATTTGTGTTTCTTACCTGTCGTCTTTTCAGTTGCATCCGGTTTGAAATCACAACTATTCTAAAGAAGTTTCACTTCAAAAAAACAAAAACAAACGACAACTTAGAGATTGTGGTTGTAATACATACCTATTACATAACTGTCGGCCTCTATGGGACCGTTCTCTATCCATTTATCGCTTTTCCCGTTTTCTAATATTTCTACTAATTGCAATGCAACTTGCGTTGATTCTCCGCTTTTCTCCATAACTGTAACGTAAAAAGTTTATAAGTAAAATATGTATAACTAAATAAAGGTATTGAGCACATATGTATAACTAAATAAAGGTTTTTTTGCTTATTATTTAGGATAGATAGTAATAATATCTTTCAACCAGCCATAACATCTTCTCTTATATCTCTCTGTATGTCGGTTTCTTGTTATACTTTCATGCTTAACACGTTAGATACCAATAAAAAAGGTAATGAGAAAGATAAAAGGCAAAAATGCAGCTTGAAAATAGTTATTATTAAGTACAAAGTACAATATTTTACGGGTGAGGTTAATAGAAAAAAATGATGATAATACGCTGATGGATTAAATAAAATCTCAAATGCCAGGAACTAGGGTAATAAAGATTTTGCGACTACATGGAGCTCTATTGAGGTGTAGGCGACACATTGTAAATAACTTCCTTATTAGTACCCGCTAGCTAATGCCCTTCTTTGTTCGTCCGTTTCAATGAAACTATATCCATAAATATGACGAATAAATTGTAAGCAGTCGGAAACCGCAAGTGCCTACACTTGTTGCTTTTTGTGGTTTTTGATCATCATTTCAAATCTGAATATAAGGATTGATGTCGTAACTTTAAGACCCAGTACACTTACACCAGTTACAAACTTTTCGTAAATAACTAAAAATATATATTTGACCGCTCCAATTGTGAGGTCTGAAATGTGTGTCTAAATAAACTTTATTGTATGCAACGCATAAATATTGTTTTGATGACACAAGCGTGTACACAAAATGTTGATCATAAGACTTTTTTAAATCAAGCTAGGAATAAGGTCAATGTTTATAATTGCGTTAGTGCACTGCAGCTTTATTTCACACCTCATACTTGTAATATCATATAAGTATTCGGCAGCCTAAGATTTTGTTTTAGCGGTGAGCGTAGAACGCACAAGCCAGACCTTATGAGATCCGAATAACTATTTAATCATTAAGTAAAAATTAAATTGAGTACTTACAATAATCTAAAGGATCGTGTGACAGAGGGCACACATAATTAAATTGTTCTAAAAAAGGGCGCAACAATCGCACGGACCCTTTATAGGTGCATTTGCCCCCCGCTAGCGCATACAATCGGTCGACCAGGGTCAGTAGTGTGACAGAGGGCTGGTGCAAACTTATCACTACGGTCCTCCCTTGTCTTGCCAACAGGTGCAGTAAAAACACTATCTGCTTGGCCATTGAGCTGTCCAACCCACTGCAATATAAAGTACATCATAAATTACAACAAAAGCTATTATATTTATATAATAAATACTATAGGTTAATAAATACTAGAAATATAGATTACAAACCCAGTTTTAATATGCTTTGTAACAATATATCGTTTATATTTATTTAACTTTTAATGTAAGATAAATATGGGGACACCATTTTTTAAAATTAAAATAGTATCTACTATTTTAATAAAAAAATACTTTTATTTTTTACTTATTACCCTTATAAAATGATGAATTGATTAATTATATTAAATCAAATAAGAACATATTTAACATAGTATATTTCTATCTACAATTATGTAGTATCGTATTCAAATTTTTTTACAGCAGGTACCAGATAAAAAGCTTTTATTATTTAATGGTTACGTTAATATACTATATATACCTGTCTTGTCTACATAACAATATAACACAAAGACACCTCTATTAATTAATACCTCTATGTCATTTGTAAACATTGAATAACATTATGACTAACAATAGGTGTCAAAGGGCAATCGACTTGGCTACTTTATTACGATTCTATTTATACATCAAGTTTTTACGGAATTAGATTTACGTACATGTACAAAATAGTTGATGTTATATGAAGGTATTTTTTTCCTAATTTTGGTACATAAAAGTGTAATAACTTTTGGCAATTTTGACCACTTCCCAAGTGGTCAAAATTGCCTATAAGTGTATTCGACGATATCACTAACCCATTTTAAGAAACAAAAAAGCGAGACGTCGTAGGTCTCATATCCACAGCTAGGCTAAAAATCTTAACCACGTGTACAAATTCACGGGTAACGTTTGTTCATAACAACGTAAAAGTAGGCCATGGCATACACGATATCGTTATCGCAGTACAAATGAACATTTAATGATGAGCGGAATAACGGAATAGTCAATATTCCGAAACGGCCCTTTTTACTACAAGCTGGCAAGCTAGTATTATTGTGTATTTTCATAGGAAAATTGAGTTATAAGATGATTTACGTTACATTAAAAGGTACTATCTGTTATAAGGTATACTATATATATTATAATATACTTTATATATATGTTAGTTTCAATAAAACTTAGGTTTACATACTAACAAGAATACAGATTTTCATAACATGAAATTGCATTCCCTTTTTTACTTCAATGGAAAATATTTCCTAATAACCTACGCAAACTAAAATTATAAGTTAAAATAGTATATAATATATATTATATATCTTAGTTACGGTTACGGATTCATTCATCTCAGAATATCTAAGTAATTCAAATTATATGCCTTTTAAAACAAGCTGTCTTTGTTATCGCAAGTGTAGAACAACCAGAACCTATGTAAAGAAATGATTCTTTGTTTCTTCTTTATGGTCCTACTTCCGTATCGATTACCCTGATCTACCCTGACATCTTTTCTCACTTAGAAAAGTTATTTATAACATAGAATTCATGTAGAGAACAGATATAGCATAGTCTCTCTTAATGGATTTTTATGAAACTTTACAATAATCTAAGCTTACATAATTGTCTAAAATTTAATTATGCGCAGATAAAGTCGCCAGCACCAGCTTGAAAAGTATACTTAAAAAAATGCAAAGGAGATAATAACTTGAAAAGGTTGAATCGATTTTGGTAAAACATGTCTAAGCGACGGCTAAACTTCTTTAAGAAAATCCCCTTCCTGATCGCCCATTTGAAAACTACGATGCAACTGGTCAGGCAGTCAGTCTTGTGATTTGGTGGTTGGGTGCTTGTGAGTTTGGTCTAAAAATTTACCTAATTTGATCGGATACCCTCGTGTCGTGGTCGATTCATTCGTGAAATAGGTTTGTTGTATTTAGGAGGGAAGGGCAGTGTAACCGAGACTTATCATTAACATCACGATACGAAATACGTGAGTAAATTGCTTAAAGAGGTAATTTCAGGTTTATTTGCATTATGTCCATAGGCGATGCTTACCACTTCCCTATCTCGCCAGCCCATTTGCCTATCTAATACTTAGAATCCAGCCTTACCTGGTCGGTTCATCCAGGAACATAATGGCTGGATCCGTCACCAGCTCTAGTCCGATTGCCAATCTCTTCTTCTGTCCTCCGGATAAATTAACTGCCCTCGTGTGACGATCATTTACAAGTCCTAAGGAAGTTATTATTTCTTTTATCTGAAGCAAAATATACATTTTAAATCATTTATTTGTAATATAAAAAATAATAAATACAAGACAAAAAATTATATCTATAATAAATAGAATCGAGTCTAATCTAAAATTAATGATTGTGCTTTACTGAAGACGGGAAATTAATTTAAATTATTAATACAAAATTAAATTATTAATACAAAAAATATATTCGTAAGAAATTGATAAAACCCTATAATGTTTAGATATGCCATAAAAAAATTCATTCTAATGCAGGACGTAGCATTAGTTTTCATAAACGCATTGGCTTTTAACTCTCTTCTTTACTTATGTTATAACGGTATTAGATTTAAATTTTATTGATTAATTCTAATTGATTTAAAGTTGATTATAAAAGATTGACATCCATGTAAGATGACATTTTACAAGTATGATTTTGTGTTGGTATAAACGAGTTGTTTTGATTTTTTAAACGGTTTTATTTTTAAAACAATTCTAGGAAATGATAAACATTTCATAAAGAACTGTTGGCACGATAAGGTGTTTTGTTAATGTTTACAATATAAACAAAAAAATCTAAGAATTAAATGATAAATATATCAAAATAATAAAGATAATATGTATATGTCGCAGTCATCTGGTTGAATCAGTCATTTGATTTTATCACTAACGCGTTAATCAAATGACGACATTTAATTGAATGACTAAAGGACAACTCGTCAAGTTGTTGAATGTGACGTTTAACGCCTTGACTCAACGTCATTTAGCATTGTCGTTGAATGGGATATAGTCGATCTTGTAATGTTTTTAGAGTGACCATAAGTTCGCAACTCAAAAGGTAGCTTCCTTTACATAACAAAAATGAGCAAAGAACATTATGATTTTATATTGTATTTTAAGTCTTATCATAGGCTAAAAATATATGATATTTTTTTAAAAGTAATGTATTAAAATATGGAAGTCTCTATGACTCTAGAAAGTTTTTAACTTAAGTCTTTGTCACCTTGTGAAATGAAAGTTTAGGTAAAAAAAAACAAAAAATTTATAATCATAGGATCAGTTTCTAGCTGTTTTACGCCAAGTTTGTTTTAGTGACTACTAACGCCGCGGTGGGAAAAAATTGAACTAAATTACAATCACCTGACTGATTTTACGTCCGCTCTGTTCAAAAGGCTATGTTACAATCCGCTATCTAGTTGGACGATGACCGACGCTTGTTCAATCAACGTTCGGCCTAGTCATTCAATTAAATGTCGTCATTTAATTAACGCGCTAGTGATACAATCAAATGGCTGATTCAACCAGATGACTGCGACATAATATACATAATATTATTTTAATGACAGTCTGACAAATCTGTTTTATATGTAAGTCATAAATATATTATTTACTTGTTGTACTGCCGTAGAAGTAGTTGTTATCAGGGTTTATGCTCATATACAGGATATTTAAGCTTTTGGGGAAGGGGGAGGGGGGGGGGGGGGAAATATAATATGTGCATAGACCTCCATATTGCTTGTTATCCATGTAAAACAGCTTTACCGTGTTTCGAAAAGAAGGGTAGAGCAGTGTAGTTACTGGCAACTGAGACTTAGACATCTGAGAATAGGCCAGAGGCTAGTTACTTGGGCTAGTTTCAGGGTAACTTCTACATGGGCGACGCTGACCATAATGTGGCTAGTCTCCTCGTTTGGCTACATAGCTATCATATTATATAACAATATCATTAACATGCTTTCTGTCTATGTAGATCATCGAGTAGTCTTTAAAAAAAATTTAAACTTTAATTTTTGTTTATGATGATAAAGATAAGGTCAGACTTAAATAGAACATATCTTAAATATCTTTGCACATAATTTTATTATCATTACCAGCCTATTTTCATTTATTGTTAATTACACGCATCATTATGGAGTCCAAGTGTCGCTAATTATCCAGCTTGGATAGGCTTTTGCACGCAAATCATTATATATCATAGAATTAGGTAGGAAGGTTTCATATATGTTTCTATTCTCGTGTGTGTCTATGTGAAATACATGACTAGGCAAGATTATTTACCCGCTCCCGTTTCTGCTCTCTGCTTACATGATTCCCTAACTTAAGCTCCGCTGCTATCGTGAGTGATTCCTCTATGGTGAGCGCGTCTTGTATCTTGTCTTCTTGTAGGATGTAGCACGACCGACGCCGAAACAGTTTCTCATCTCGTATTCTCCCGTTAAGCAGCAATCTGCCGCTCGTAGGTTTTCTGTAATACGGAACGGGAGTTTAAATTGAAGTCTCTGATAAGGTACTTACAACTTAACGTAAAGCATTGATAAAGTTGTAACTTGCGAAACTTAGATAATACTTTATCATGTCAAATTGTCTATAAGCTGTTTCATATGCCACTTGATTGAGATGTGTCAGCATAAAGATAATTAATCCTTGTGAAAGTAAATTTTAAAGTGTTTTAGTGAACATCACATTGTATGTCTCGATACAAAGGCTAGTTCTAAATATAAATATTATATTATTATGCTTAAAAGTTTTTATTTCTTTCCATCATTGCCCTAATATTAGAATTTCCTTAGCTAATTAAGTAAAAAAAAGTATAGTGGAATATAACGGACAGCCAATAAGGTTTGTGAGCAGAGGCCACTTTAAAGCAGATAAAGTGTTGGTCGCCCATTAGCCAGGTGGGAAGACTATCTCCGTGCAGTGGCAGATCCGTGTTCGATGCGAGAGGCTAGGGATCGGCCGAATCGGCGTCCATTGAAGGATGTTTAGGCTCAGCAGTAGAAGGACTCAGGAAGGGTCGACCATATAAGCTTATAAGAAAGTATTATATGAAATAGCATACTTTTATATGCCTAAACGCTTACAATGTTGATGAAATTATCAACCCTAACATGCCCCACTGCTGGGTACGGGTTTCCTCTAAATCAGACGAGGAGAGTGTTGAGCCATAGTTTATCGATGCCCTGGCCCAATGCCAGTTGGTAAACTTCATACGCCTTCAAATGAATTAATCACAATAGACATGCAGATTTTCTCACTGTTTTCCTTCACCGGTGAGAGAGCGATGGTCTCATTTTCAGATGCACTTACGAATTTAAAAAACCCATTTCAAGGCACGGCAGGGGTCAGGATCGAACCCGGACCCTCTCACTCAAGAGGCCGAACCCACTAAACCATGGTCGCCCACTAATTACGTACAAGCATAAAATTAATACTTCAGACAGAACCGGATAAACAACTTAAACGTAGGTACGAAAGGCAAAAATAATTTGTTCATTTTTATGGAACGTGATATTTTTTTTGTCTCTAAACCAGGCAAAGTTCTTGAGGTCGAGGATAAAATATTATATTAATATGGCTTGCGAAGTGGCTACAAGTTGGAACAACTAATTTGTTTTTAGCCTGTGTGTACTAATTTACTGATTATTATATTATTTCCACGCTCGTCTTCTATGTCTTTTGGTCTGAAGGTAAACAAAGGTAACAACATAGGTAATACAAGTTTAAAAGTAATTCTCATCAAGCTAAGAGATAGTGCACCGTCAAAAAACAATACGCTTATAGACAACAGAAGAAAAATCCTCGAGATTTTCTAACGGATTTTTTGTACAAAATTAATACGATTTAGATATATTATGTATTGTGAAATACGAGTACTTCATCCTAGGCCCATTTTGCCTCTATTTATATAATATTACTAAAAATCTTCCCCAGTATCTAAACTATTTACAACAGGCGCAGTTTGTTTGTTCCAAAAATGGTAAGAGACTTCACCACCGTTGTCTGAGATGACGATTGACTGAAAATAGTGTTTAGAAAACAGTTATGCAATGGTTATCATGTTTTACATTTACATTATTTTTAAAATTTACAGACAAAACTTTTTGTGCAGATTGTGGACATAATCTTCTTTTAATGAACTATGATTGCTAGTCTTATTTACCCCCTACCTCCTAAACTAACCACAAACTTTACCATATTTATTAGTTACCTTGTAATTTACCTCGAACAAATCAGGGTAAATTCTAAAGTTATTTACATTGTAATTGGAGATTACGAAATAAATGAAAGTCTCTTATCGCGTTGACGGATGAACTAATTGTTTTTGTCAAATTAAATGATATGAAATAAAAGACTATACAAATCGTATTTTGCAGCTCGAGGTAGTAAATGAAAAGTGTTGAGTAGTTATATAAATTATTAACATGTAAAGTATTATTAGTCCTTATGTCTACGTGAAAGGGAGAGTTTTGGTAATGAATTATGAAAGTGTTATAAGTTTATGAGATCGACGCCTTGAATGCCTTAAAATGTTTCTTCTAAATTTCTTAGTGCACCCTAAGCACGAGACCATCGCTCGCTCACCGGTGAAGGAAAACATCGTGAAGAAGCCTGTATGTGTGATATGATTGAAATTCTTTGAAGGTATGTCAAGTTCACCAACCTGTATTGGGCCTGAGCATCGGTGAACTATGGCCCTTTATCCTCGTCGCCTGATTTCGAAGAGGAGACCCGTGCCTAGCAGTGTTACAAATATGGAATGATCTATACTAATATTATAAATAGGAAAGATTTGATTGTTTGTTTGCATTGAATAGTCTCCGAAACTACTTGATCGATTTAAAAAATTCTTTCACTGTTGGGAAGTTATACTATTTCCGGTGAATATAGGCTATATTAAATTTAAAAAAGATAGGGACTCGTTTTAAATCTTAGTTGACGTAGGTGAAGCTGCGTGCAACGGCTAGTACTTTATAAGTAATGTCTTATATCTACAGCACGGCCATGAAACCTCTTTCTTTATTTAAAAAAGTTAGGATCAATTATTTATCTACGATGATTGTATGATGATATGAAGATAATTTGTATTTCCATAGATACAATACACCTTTTGTGATATGGAGCTTTTCATGGTTAGACTGATAGTATAGGTTATCCACGGCCTTGGCGACAGTAAAAGAAAAAAAAAAACATTTGTCATTCTGATATACACTAGGTACTCCGTACTTGTTTAAACACAGATTGTACTTGATTACAGGTTTTTTGTCACTCTATCCAAGTAGCCTTTTTTGAGTTCTTTCAGTTTGTCGGTGATTTCATGTTGGTCGTGATGAATGTTTTTTAATGATTTTTATGTTAATTTTGTGGTGGTGTTTGTTGTAATGAGGGGCACATTTTTTATTTGGACCTAAGCTATTAGATAGAGGGAGAGCATGTCCGGATTTGAGGTCAAGCTCGTTGTAAGGCCTTCGCCTCCAATACTATAATTATAAATTATATATTAATTATATACATAATAATATAATAATATAAAGAATAATAAAAAAGGCAAAACACTATGTGGACGGCCAGACGTTTTACTGTCACAAAAGCAAGTTTCATTTTACCATTTGCATCAATAGCCCAGCACACAAAAGTTTGACTAATACTAAGCGTTTGGAGAGTTTTAAAAATTGTATTTGGCTCCATGCCCATTTTGTATTGTATATTATAAATTATAATGTAATCACAGCGATTAGGTTCTTTTTATCATACCCTTATAATTTAATATGACAAAATATTTTACAATGTGTTGGCGCGAAAATGAAATACACAAATAACAAAATGAACAATCATATAAAAATGACAGATTCCACATTCAAATGTAATACCTATTTTGTTTATTTTTAATTGTAAAAGTATTTATGGCCAGACTATTTGTATAAGATGTTAAGTCTTTTACATTGTCGTTGAAGATAAAAATATTAATACTGTGATAATGATTTCTTGACAAAATGTAAGATAGCAATATATTCCGCAGACATTGAAATTGAACACCTGTATAATGATAAAATATGCGTAAGGTGACGAGATACGAAAATACGTATCGGTCATTGTCGTATGTTTGATAAATACTGCCTCGGGCTAATTGTAAAAACAAAATATATTAAAACTTCCTCTTATTCTTAGTGAAAACGCCAACCCAAAGAAAAAGAGTTGAAGTTTATCATAAGTTTTTCTGTAGCGGTTGTTTCATATTTATTATAACTTCTTTTTTTTTCTTATAGGAATAAATATTGTATGTACGGTGTACTGTTTTGTGAGCAAACCCACACTTGGTAGGATTGTCAATTATTATTATCATAATATTATAATAGAGTCTGACACCTTAGTCCTCCCATGATCCCCAGCGTGGTTTAAGCCTTGTCGTGGCGGTGGGGCTTAGAGCACAACACCTTGGGCGAAGCTAATTGAGCCAAGGGGGTTCATTGTACCCCTCTTATAAGAAGAGGGGGCAAAAGAGCAGTAAGAAGGGGCGAGGATGGGAACCTCGCTTCATTGTACTGTCCTGACGGTGAGAGGGGTTGTTCTGTGGTGCGGGGCAAACCGTCTGTGGAGGGGATTCCCCTTGAGGGGAATGACTGGCCGTCGAGGTGCACTGAGCTAGTAGATCCGGGGCTCCTTACCCAAGGCGGCATTGGTGGCACTCCCCGGGTTTTAGTTTGTAGAGCTGCGTCCATTTACCAGCTTTCGGGCGCAGCGAGTCCCACATACCCGTCTGGGGAGACCCACTCCCCGCGGGATGCGTCAGTGCATTTCCCGGCGATAAAGAAAAAAATAAAAGTCCTCCCATGATCATAATTTCTATAAAGTATGGGAAAGGTTAGGCATGCAAAAATCTTAATAAACCTCTATAAAATCCTTAAAAGTTGTTTTATTGTAATCTGCGAGAACCGGTTGGGGTTCATACAGTGGTGGCGAGTCGAATACGTTCAGTCACAGAGATCAATTATTCTGAGTCTGATCCCGTAAGACATTGGGTACGACTGAATTCCGCGAGGCCACCTCTTCTCCTGGATGGGTGTCATTTACTACATGAATGATATCCTTCTTGTCTTAGTCCACCTATCCTTATCCTAGCTTCGACCGGGCGTACACGTATCTAAGTACCTGCGGCTGGCCGCGGTTTAGAGTACTAAACTCTCAGGTTGTCCTTATAGATGTACATTACGTATTTGCGGGTTGCCAATATATGGCTAGAAAGATGCATAAATAAAGTCATGTACAATTCTTGACATTTTATATGTATACATATTATGCTTTACCAAATACTTCGCGATTAGACATGAAACAAATTTCAATTAAATCCACAAATCAAGGCCACACAGAAAAAATATTTTTTTACAATTTTTTTAATATCATGATTGCGAGTTGCGACACGTGTATTAAATTAATTTTATTCTAATAATAACATACATTATGTACCTCTTATCAGAGCAGAGTTCGCTTTAGCCGATTAAAGAGATACCACTCAGTTTCAAATATTACAAAGTATGTAATTTAATTTGTTATGTAAGTAACACAATAATTGTTAGTAATATACATAATTGATACATTTAATTTCCTAATTGAATAATTCTAATAAATACCTTATAAATAGTTCAGATATTATAAAATAAACATTTAATAAAATTATTATTTCAGACACATTTTTTATCCAATATAAATTGGTTTGACTTTTAATTAACTTGACCTTTTTAGCAAGTAGCGGAGTTTTCCTACGGAACAAACAAAGCTGGCAGAGCCAAGCCATACTGTAGCGAAGTATTTATCCGTCTGTAGTACCTAATATAAAAATGTATCTATAATAGATTTACGAAATAAAAATGCTCATAGTATTGTAAGACAATGTTCTTTTTATCACATACGAACGCGATTATTAAGTGTGTAAACACAGACGTGTGAATTAGTACTTCGACAACTTATTATATAGGTGGGTATCGATAATTAATGTAATAAAAGTGGTTAAAGTACAAAGTAAAAATAGCAGACATGAAGTTAAAAAAAAAAAAAAAAAAAACTATCGTCTGAGATGATGATGTACCTACCTTGAAACATTTAAAATCCAACTAATATGATAAACGCGAAAATATGTATGCTTTTTATTCTTTCACGCAAAACTGCCGAATGGATTTAAACGAAACTTTATATTAATATAGTTTATAATATTAGAATAGCACATAGGTAATACTTAATTTCCCTATTCCCACAGAACGGGAAAGTACGCGGGTTAAGCCGCGGGGTGCGGCTAGTTGTAGCATTTAGGGATAACATTTTAATTAACTTGTTTGTGCATAAACGTATTCATTGGGGACTAGCCCAGACAACTTTATTAGTTACTAGCTGTTGCCCGCAGCTTCGCCTGCGTTAACTAAGATTTACAACGGAATCTTAGTACGCAAAATAACATTTTTTACACCTTGTATACGAAAAACCAAAATATCTTACGGAATCCTATTTTTTATCAGAATAAAATTTAGCCTATGTTACTCGTGGATAATGTAGCTTTCGAATGGTAAAAGAATTTTTGAAATCGGTCCAGTACTTTTTGAGCCTATTCATTACAACCAAACAAACAAACAAACAAAGTTTTCCTCTTTATAATATTAGTGTAGAAGTGTAGATGTAGATGTAGACTAGCATTATGAATATTTCAATGACTTATGATACCTAGGTCTTATTGAACTGAATTTTATTTTTTGGTAACGCAGGAAATTGCATTTAATCTGCAAGCAACTTCAGCGGCTTTGGGGGGGTTCTTGGATCTGTAGGCAACAAGATCACCTTAGGCGAAAGGGCAGCCCCTGCGAAGACCACTCCTTGTAAAGGATTCGTATTATACCAGCATAGGGGTATTACTTCTCCTCAAGCGTGTAAGGTAGCGTCTCCTACGCTCCTACCTCCATTCTTCGCCTGTGCCTGTGTCTCGTTGGCGGCCTCATCTCTCACCCGCTCATCGGTCTCCATTTGGGATATTACTGGAGACCATCGCCGTTCAGGGCTAGTCATCCCCGAGCAATAGACTGACTACCTTATCTTTCCGAAACGAAGGAAGTGTTTCAATAAATAATATACACAAAATTAGCGCATCTGCGGAGATAAATCTAAGAATAAGCTACACTTTTCTGTTCACATGACCGAAGTCTATCGGGACAGATTGTGATTTGAAAATGATCTTATTTCTATGTCAGACGCAAGATCCGTGGAAACGTTGCTTATGAATGTTAATTATATAAATTGCGCGCGAGCAGGGCCTTTCCAACGGCATGCTTGTATAACCACTTCTGTCTAACTTTCCACGTGTAAATGTATTAGTATTTTATAGGTAAAATTATTAGTAGCAAAAGATTTTATTATACCGTAGTTACCGTTACCGTACTTAGAGACCTTGCAAAACTTACAAAATCGCGACTCTTTAATATATCTCTCAACCTAAGGTCGGCCTTACATTCGTAAGTTTTACTCACGTAAGAAACTTACTTACGATAAATTTGCGAATGCAACTGTCTTTGCTACTTAGCTTATTGTAATTTCCCATCGCTTTATCGTGATTTAATTAGGTATGTTTCCTATGTGAGTAAAACCTACAAGTGTTAATCTAGCCTAACATCTCAAACTTACTCTACCGCGACGATGTGTTTTTTAAATTGAATAAATCCCTGAACGAGGACCGTGACAGCGAGGTTTTCTTCATTTTCGACCATGGCGAGGCGCATGACAATCTTATTAATAAGTATGTAATCTGCACTTACGTATATCCAGCTAGAATGTCTATGAAGGAACTTTTTCCTGCTCCGGACTGTCCAATGATCACACTAAGTTCGCCAGAATTGAATTGCCCGTTCACTTGATCGAGAATTGTTTTTTTTTCTGTAACAATAAGTTTTTAATATTAATAATTAAACTTAGGAGAATTAAGATTAAAAGAAGACTTAGGGCGGGTTGCATCGACCGATTTTAATGAATATATATTTGTTAAAGATGGCGGTAACGAACGTTAGTGAACAAAGAGCGTTGTTTTCAAGTTTTAACAGACGTCTCAATTTAACGAAGTCTCTTAGGTTTATAGATGATTTCACATAGCCTTAATAACCTTCTCCTGCCCTCAACGAAACATATGTATACGGATTAGGTACAACATTAAGGTTAGATTATTGAGAGAATTCATCATCATCATCCAATTGTAGGCGATTACGAAGTATTAACCTATATTTTGTTATTTGAATGGATTCAATACATTTTATTGTATTACAAACGTCATAACCGTAAAATGTCAGAACTCAAAGGCATTCCGTTATCGTTTGGTATTACTAAAAACTGCAGAAAATGTTTTTGTACACAAAAACGAGGCTATTTTATTCAAAAATAAAAATTAATTGATTTTATTTATTTTTTATGAAACACCCCTACCCCCCACCATATCGACTGTTCATAGAGTTGGCCCAGGGTCCATACAAAGATGAAACATCTCCTTTGTTGATGACGTCACATAGGTATATTTACGAGTATATATTTTACGTATTACTACGTTTACTAACATATGTTATAATAAACATTATATCAATTTACTTATCAAATAAAATATCAACACTGACGCATTTTGCTCGCCTGAAAAACAAGTTAATAGACAACTTCTAATCGTTTGTAATATTGTTGTTTGTTGACCTAAATACAAATAACTACAACCCTACTAATATTTTAAACACGAAAGTTTGTAAGAATGTATGTTTGTTTCTCTTTCACACAAAAAGTACTGAATGCATTTTGATGAAACTTGTATAGCTGAAACATTAGAATAAGAAGAACGCGGGGGAAATCGCGAGGCGCTGCTAGTTACATACACGAAAAAGGTTTTTATAGTAATTGGTCCAGAAGATAAACTTTTATAAATTACGTAATTGGTGTTATTTACTACTTTACATATTTACAAAATTAAGGAAATACATATCATAAAAAACAATATCTTTGAAAGCGTGGGATAAATGTATTACTTTTATCTCAAACCGCACTCTTGTTTTTACACTACATAATATATGCGTCGTACTTGAGTGCTAATGTACCGGCGTCAGTGCAAGCGTACTCGAGAAACGTTTCGCTCGACGAGTCATCTAATTATTATAATAGTCATCGGCTACACATTTCTTGCAGCTGAGCGTCACCTGGTTTATGTTTTTTCTTTGTTTGCAGCCGGTAGCAGACTTATTTGCCAGTTCAATAAGATATCTAGTAGCTTTTTAGGACCTATTTGTGTTTACTTTGTTAGTCCTTCCGATCTTGTACCCTTTTTTCCTTTTGAGGGTTCACCCCCCTTAGACAAGTGGCAAACGCTAAACGAATAGAAATAGAATAGAATACTTATTGTATGGGAATGACACTAGTTTATGACATGTAATTTGACAGCTATTGTTATTCCCATGCAATAAGTATTCTACTCTATTTCTATTCGTTTAGTGTTTGCCACTTGTCTAGAGGGGCTAAATTTTTGCTTGGTGATTCTTTAGTGTAATAATTAAATTCGTTGCAATCATAAATTCCTTTAATTGGGCTCCCTAAGATAGTTTTAATTTATTTGTTTGTGGTTACCTCTGTCGATTATGTCTACACAGAAGTAACATTAGTTAGCGCATCAATTTGCATTGTGTGTGCCAGACCCGAGTGATTTCCCAAAACGTTATCTCGATACTAATAGTGATGTGATGTTTATGTATTAAATATAAATAATAATATTTCCAATAATTTACCGAGGAGGTTGCTTTAAAAATAATAATACATAATAATTATGACCTTCCTTTGAGAATATTTTTATTTTGATTGTTACTTTGCACTGTAATTACGGCTCCCTCGTAAAAAATATCGCAATAAAACATTTAAGTATATTTTTAATGTTTCAAATTTGATTCGTTCCGTTTTAATGCAAAAAAATTATTTATATGTAAGCCGCACAACTCAAATTACTAAGGAGTCTTAATAAGTTTAGAAACGCACACTTTAAAAATACGATAATAATTAACAAAAACCATTATCACCGAAGAATTTGTAATAATCGCTGTGAATAAAATCAAGAAATCTTTACATATTTATCAGACTGGTGATAATATTATTAAATAAGTACCGGTATCTAATTCCGATAATACCTATAATATTAAAATCAAATTTATCTTTTTATCACTAGCACATTGTACATTTACTGCGGGTCAATAATGTAGTGACCGTCAAATAAGAATGTATAAATACGTCAGAATATCCAAATAAAACTAAATGATCAGAATAATATTTTTTTTTATAGACCAACTATAGTTTATCTCAAATACTTTTATCATCATCATTACAATCATGCAGTAAAATGGTAATCATTATCTTTTTTTATCCGACGATGGCAAAACCGAAAGGCATAGAAATTGAATTTATGGTTTTAAAAGTCTATATTATATCTTCGTTTACGTATTTCAGCATTTTCAGCATACCGTCTAAACATATTTTCTAATTTTGATGAATAAAAAAAGGGATATATTTTTGTTTCTACATTATATACAAAGATAACGTATTAATGTATGACGTATACCCGATATTATACTATACTATACCTAATGTATACACGGTACTATACCTATGTCGAATTCAAAAAAACACTGAATAATTGAACGTGTAAAACAATATATAGGTACCATCATTATAAACACCATGAAAACAGGAAAACATGGAATAGTTGTTTCTTAAAAAACTTTCCTTAAATAAATTAACCTTTAATTATAATTAATCATTGTGTACAATAATTCAACCTTGGTTAGTCCGGGTCAGAATGGCGAAATATTGTGTGAAAGATTTTTTTTCAATTATACATTATAGACAAGACAGCAAAAGTGACAAGCTACAGTAAATGGTATTTTGCTTTTTTGTGGACACAACACAAAAAAGGAAAGTGCCATTATAATATGTCCCCATTCTGGACACAGTTCACCTCCTCGACAGGCGAGGAGGGTATTGGTCCACAGTTCACTGATGGGCTGTCGTAATACGGGTTGGTAAAATTTACACACATTCAAGGGCTTTTAGGGCTTTTCACCGGTGAGCGAGTGATGATGATCAGGTGCACTTAAACATTTAGAAAATCCATTTGAAGGCTCCATAAGGGGTCAGGATCGAACTTTGACCTCTAGCCAAAAAAGCCAAACCGATACCCACTTGGTCTATCTTTTTTTTCCGAAAGGTCTACGCTTTAGGCCTGATGGCCTTTAAGCTCAATACACTAGTCTATCGCATCTCAAATGTTTATATTTTAAGTACCTACCAAGTAACATCTTAAGCATGTCATATAAGTTATAATATCTAAGAACATTTGCTCTGACTAAATGTTGTTCAGGGCTAGGGACGAAGAAAATGATTAAGTATTAACCACCAGAAATATATGTACCATATACATATCTCACATAATTTGACAATGCTTACCACATTTTACAATAGGTTATATTTATACATGAATGCAAGTGATTTATTTTATTTGGTCACGTAATGAGCTGATATACAATATACCATTTAGTTTAATTAATTGCTTGTAATATACTCGCTGATTTATGACCTTACTAGCAGCGGCCCGCGGTTTTACCCGTGAAAGTAGACTTAATAGGCAGATAAATTTATTATTATTAGGGCCTGTTTCACCACTTCCTGATAAGTGCCGGATAGGCTATCCACAACATATTTGACAGATACTCGATACTCCATCTGTTGGATTCCTGGTGGATATTTCGATTGATGATAGCCTATTTGGCACTTATCACGAAGTGATGAAACAGGCCCTTATTATAGTCATTTCGGGAGTTGTGCGGCGGGTTAACGATCCTCTCACGTGAAAAAATATTGTTGTGAATACGATACGAAGAAATAACCGATCTCAAATTACTTAAGACCAATTGCAGTGCAAATTGGATATCCGGCACATTTGGAATGTTCGTAGCTTAAGGAGCAAGTGCTGTAAACCTACGTAATCTGGGCACTGTAAACTGGGAGGAGATCGCTAAAAACAGGGTGCTTGCCGTACCCAGATCTCATATCGGATGCCAAGATCCACTTCGGGTCTTAGAGCTAGCGGAGTATGGTAGTATAGTATAATATATGGCAGAGTTTTAAGAGGAAAGTCTTTAACCATTGCTTTCTTCCTGTGACAACTTAGAGTCAAAAACGTAGCCTCTTAAGTTACGACTGGTCCGGAAATTTGCCATAGCTCAACGTGCTATGGAGTAGTATGGCAGATAGGATTCAAATATATAATATTATCCCTTAATGTTAAAACCCCTTATGCTTGTCGACGTTGTCTACTGCCATACACAATAATTAAGGCTGGGTAACGTAACTAACTCTAACTAACTAGAGCGACGGTGGTCCAGTGGTGGACAGACTCGGCCTCTTACGCGAGGGGTTCCGGATTCGATCCTGACCCGTCTGTGTGTGCCTTGAAATGGGTTTTTCTAAATTTCTAAGTGCACACGAGACCATCGTTCGCTCACCGGTGAAGGAAAACATCGTGAGGAAACCTGCATGCCTGATGAGATTGAAAGTCTTTCAAGGTATGTGAAGTTCACCAATCCGCACTGGGCCAGCGCGGTGTACTATTGGCCCATTACCCTCCTCGCCTGATTTCGAGGAAGAAGACCCGTGCCTAGCAGTGGGACATATAAGGGTTGATACTTTACCTTTTTTTTACTCGTACTAACAAGCGCACGCACAAAGCGCCGCGGAAAGTTGAGTTGAACTATATGTATAGCATAATATATAAATATTTTCTTATCTGTGGGTTAGTATTACTGAAATCATACATAACATCGTCGTTACGATTCGTCGTAAGCAAATAGTAAATTTAATTAGTTTAGATAAGATAGGGCTTATTATACTGGGAACGTAACTCTGGCCATGTTGATCCTCTTTGTATATGTAATTATTCTATACCAAGAACTAAGAAGTGTATGTGACAGACGAATGGTTAAGCCGGTATTCATAGACTGGATATTTTTGTGATTGATAAGATTAATAAAAAAAATGACAACCAGGGGTCGCCTGGCATGTGAAACATTTATTTTAATGTTAGAATTCACAAATAATAAAAATCTTTAATAAAACATCGATACAACAATTGACTCTTAATCCGTGACTGAAAATTTCATGATCCTGTCTGCCTTCCCGTTATAATCCAGTCGATACACCAACCCGTATATTTCCCACTGCTGGGCACGGGTCTCCTCGAAATCAAGCGAGGAGGGTAATGGACCATAGTTCACCGATGAGCTGACCAATGCGGGTTGGTGAACTTCACACACCTTCAAAGACTATCAGTCTCATCAGGAATGAAGGTTTCCTCACGATGTTTTCCTTCACCGGTTATTAAAGCTATGGCGCGTCAAGTACAGACTTATGTTTTATTTCAAAAAGGCTGATGGTATGTAAGTAGTAGTAGATGTAAGCAATGTAAGTTTTTGGTTTCGCTACTTTTAATCACATTATGTAGTAGTAGTAGTAGTAGTTTTTTTTGTTAGTTTTTTTGACTATTTCTTTTGACTTATTTCAAGTTTACATTTTAATACGTACGAAATAAAGATATTTTGATTTGATTGAGTATTCCAACCAGCACTTGTCTAGGGGATTAGTAAATTTTTGCCTAACACTCTTTTAGCAATGTCCAAAACAAAAGACATGTAAGACGATAAAAGGTAAGGTTATGCTTATGGTGAGTACAATGATATTATCATGGGTTAAAGTTTAAATTGCAGAAGGAAAACAAAGTATTGCAAAAAAAAAAAACATTTTAATCGCAATGGAAGGCATGTTTAACGCAAGAATGGAAATGACATATATGTGGTAATAGTTTTACAAGTAAAGCATCATTCTATGTAATAAAATATACTTTGTTTTATATCATATGAAATGTTATGCATTGTTTTATATTATTAACTGCATTCATACACAATTAATTCTCATTACGTAAATACAAATGCACTTGAATGTCCCACGAGTAAATCTATCATCATCATGTTCTGTCCATTTCCGTCCAAATTTGGACATTCCTTGAAGAATGTCAAGATCACCGATTCCGCGCCACCGAACGGAGGGGGGGGGGGGGTGTCGAGGAACGGGAGTGGGAAGGATGCGGTACCTAAGGCGCCCTTAGTAACCCCCTGTAGTCGTGTTGGGTTTAGGGTAGGAACCAGGCCCACCTAGGTACATTATCATACAACAGGTAGGTTATACATATAAAGTACGATTACCTAAGGTAATTTAAATTCTAAACTATATGTTAAATGCATTTTATGAGTCATCAAAGCTACAATTTTCTATGTTTTTATTTTTTTAGCTATAATTCTTTATGTGGGGAACTATTGTTACCTTGATGTTAATTGTGTTTTTGTGAAAGTGTTTGAGCTGGTCTCTCCTCCTCAAAATTAAATAAATTAAATAAAATTTTACTATGAGAAAATAGGTGACATTATTAATTTTTCTAGGTGTTTAGGAGGTGAACCGTATCCAAACTATCATCGGAATAGCAGATGACATTCACGAGCTATTAAACAATCTATTGTTCAAGGAACTTGGGCACGAAAGTCTTTCCACTTGGTTGATCACAATCTTCTTAAAAATGTTTGTCTTGTTAAGTGGCGCCTACTGTCTAGTAATTGAAAGTAACTTGATAGCGTAGATTTAAACATGATGTCCATATCTTATTTAAATAAAGAATTCCTTGCGTGAGAGATAACAAAAAAACTATATGTAAATAGAAAACCTTTTTAATCTTTGTTTAGTTATATAGAATTTTGTAGTTAGAATAAAAATATACAGTGACATTAGATTTCCAAAATATTTTATTATGAGTTAAATGCAGTAGTATATTATATTGATTTAGTTATGTTAAAATAAAAGACCTGAAATAAAGGCTTTTAATGTAGATTCTATTATTTTCAGGTGTGTATTATATTATAGGTTTTCTTTTACAATTGTTATTATTTAGGTTTATATTTTTACGAATAAAACTCTAAAAATAAAACTATTATTTTCAGAAACACATTATACCTTTATTTCGTTTCTAAATAAATATTAAACATTATTATAAATCTACATTAAAAGCCTTTTTAAAGCCTACATTAAAGGTCTTTTATTTTAACAACACAACTAAATCAATTTACTTAATATACTTTACTTTTTTTTTATACAGTAAAATATTTATGATGATTTTACTTATAATAAGTGCGTGTGCGTGTGTGTGTAATCTTTACGAGCGATTGAAATAAAATTATATAAGAATCGGAGCTACCTAAAGTACTAGGCTCTCTTAAAGAAGTTCACTTATTTCACGTCGCAAACGAACGAACGAACGTCAAATATTTTGTAATTTATTTTTTAATTTGTTCGTCATATTTATTTATTCTATTAAAAATTTAAATAAATAATTCTAATTCATTATGATCTTTGAAACTAGTTAGCGTATAATGTATGTCACTAGTTTTGAATGTAGAGTTCTGAGTGTTACTTCCGTCAGTACTAGAATCTAGTAGCAGTAACTTAAATATTATAGGGTCATTAGGTTCGGACCCCCATCCCAATAAGGACCATTACTAATTTAATGATAAAATGAATAAGTAATAAATATTAATGATGTTCAAAAACATTTTGTTTACCTGCCATCTTATTTTAAGAGTTTATAATCCTTACTTAAACTTAAGCATAATTTAGCATATTATACCAATTGTTCATTCTGCAATTGTTGTATTATTTGCAATGAGTTACTTACACTACTGTTACACATTATCTATTTTGTGAGTCATGTTCAATATTGTGAAGGATATATAGTATAAGCGAGCTTGTTGAATCTCATTGTGCATGTGTGTTACTGACTGATAACATTATTAGTTTATTCCGGTGGACACCACGATCAGGGTCGTTCTGTGAACAGGGATATAAGGTTCAGTTCAATTTATATTCGATGCCGTAGTCGGTAACTCATATAGGTTATTATTCTGAAGCATTTTTGAACACTGTTATACTTTACTTTGATCAAATACTTTTATCTAATAAGAACAAATATAATTTCGAACAAAAGTGTGGCACGCATTTAAAATTGATGGATCGAATGGAGAGAAGATCCACGTGACAGTGGTTGTAAAATATAAAGTATTCGAAACATGGGACCAGAAAAAAATAATTTAGGGAAATTATTATAATGAAACAATACGCATTATAATATAATGAAAGAAATACCTTGGAAAATAGGTAATACGCTCGTCTGTCTAAATACTTTTTTATTATTTATCTTATTCTATTCTTTTTTTTTGAGAATAGATTGCATGAGTTTATACATACAAGATAATTACGAGTTAGTGAGTTAAAACGAAATTTGTAAACGAACAATAGTAGCTGTGACAAAGCGTTTGTTCGCGCCAACAAAACTTCATTGAGGTTATCAAAGTTATTAGACACTTCGGTGGCTCGATATGATAATAGGAACTTTGACCTTTAAGTTTATTTGTGGTTCCTAGTTATCACTGTTGCATATCCAGTATCCTTCAGTGGAGACGTAAAGATATTTTATGTTCTAGTTTACTTTAAATTGTTCTTATAAGATAATTATGACTTGCATACGAGAATATCTATCATTTCATTAAACTTGATGAAAATAGTGAGCCTTTCCTTATGTTAATACTAGCGGTTGCCCGCAGCTTCGCCTGCGTTAACTAAGATTTACAACGAGATCTTAGTACGCTAAATAAGTAACTTTTCTGGTTGATTTTTTACACGTTGTGTCCGAAAAACCCAAATATCTTACGGAATGCTCTTTTTTTTCAGAATAAAATTTAGCCCTTGGATAATGTAGCTTTCGAATGGTGAAAGAATTTTTGAAATCGGTCCAGTACTTTATGATCCAATTCTTTACAACCAAACAAACAAACAAAGTTTTCCTCTTTATTATATTAGCGTAGATGTCAATTGAGAATATTAATCAGAAAAAAATATAATAGTATATGTGATAGAAGTCTTTTCAGAGTAGTTTCCAGTAGAACCTCGGTACTTCCAACCAGACGTCATTGACATCAGAGTGACCAGCAGTCACCGAAGGAATATGTGTTGAATGCCGTTCCACGTTGGTAGCAGCCAATTGTCATGTTGTAACCACTACTTGTCTCTGCTCAAGGCCAAAAGAACCGTTTACTTATAAATGAAACCGCAATCAAGCGATGTTTTATAATACGGTTACAACTTAGAAGTTATAACCACACATACAAGAGGCGTTTATCTACTTTCCTTGTCCCTTAGTTGTGTCATGACATACTTATATACACTAGTATTTGAGGAAGTCACTTCTTGTTCAAATGACTTCGTTATGTATATGGATTATGGGCTAATCAAGGGCCAAATATTATTTTTTCATAATAATTTTATAGTAGACCTTTTGTTATTTTATATCTAATTACGGTTCATCACAATCCGGATTTTTTTATGTATGCCCTAACTAATTTTAATTATTTGAATATATGTGATGATTTTGACGTAGGTATATTATGTGCCAAATTTGATATGTTTATGTTTAATGGTTTTTAAGTTATGAGGGGTTAAAAAGTAGCGCCAAATGGTTCGTGTAATATTACACTATTGTGCTTGCTCGCCAGCTGAACTTGGCTTGACACGCTACCGCGTGTCTAGATATTGGTCTAGTGATTTCGGTCTCTTGACTGAGAGGAGTAGATTCTCGTCTCGTAGTTTCGCGCTGGTTGCCGCACAACCTCAAAACCTAGTCTGCTGATAATTGATATGGTGTCGTAACATGATCAATAAATTTAAAGGACTGTCCCGACGAGTTTACTTGATTTATCAATATGATCCTAAAACATAGCCTATCGCTGAGGTCATGTTGCTTGAAGATCGGGGACCCTCAAAAAGTCACTGCAGGCGCTTTCAGTAGTTTTACTTTGCGTATGCACTGCTCATATTATATGAGTTTCACATAGGGTCAGGAACCACCCATGTACCACACAAATATTTACTTTCGTCAAAAAAGGGGATACGTATCCCACGGGAGGGGACACGTAGGTATGTTATATTCGTATCTAGTAGTTATCTTTTATAATATTTTGAAATTATTTAATTTGTTGTTTTTGTTACGTTTTTCATAATAGGCCCGCTGTTCTTACATTACTTTAAATGTATTAAAATTCAAATAGATATCTTGTTTTATTGTTTGCGCATATTTTTAAATATTTTTGTATAAATTATCAGTAGTTTATTTTAGTAAATGAATTAATAAATACACTTGATGATAATCTAATTCCTTAAAGGTTTCCAGTTTAATTATAAGCTCGAGATAAGAAATTATAATAATTATTCAAATACTTAATTGTTACTGTGAGAACACCACACAGGACTATAATATGTGAGGTAATGATAATGTGTACAAGTCATCTCGGATTAATTTGGTAAAAACGGCATATGAACGAGTCTTAAATCTGAATAATAAATTAATATCGCTTAATATAATATATTAATCGGATAAATCAATATATTTATGATCCCTTAACGTTATGCAGACAAAAAAAAACTGACAGGACTTTCTTATCTTCTATACTGTTAATATCGATTCTTGCGAGTTGTAGAAAAACCCAACTTTTCTCTAGCTGTAAAGCACCCGCGTAATTCTAGCCTAGCTTATGAAAATACTCTAGGTAGTGGTAATTCAAATCAATTCTTGGGGAATTTTGGGGAATTAATTTTAACAAGACCATATTAGTATTGCTGCGCTCTCGTATGCCATGGGTACAACCCACAGAAATTCTGTGGTAGGTACCACCATTTCACATGTTTAATACATGCATTGAAATGTTTCGAAAAAAAAGGAACGGACAGTACCTAATTAGGTACTGTTACCGAGTCATACGTCTTATGTAGAGTTGCTCGGGATAATTATAATTTATATACTAAAAATTATCAATGAATAATGTCATCTAAAGATGTGATCAAAAATTGTTCTATGAATTTTGATAACTTATTTGAATTCGTATATGTATCTATCAATACACATTCATGCATTTGGTAAAAAGTGGTTGATTTAATATAAGAAACCGACACTAAAATTGTATTATTATGTATAGAATTTTAATTAAAAAAAATCAAAAGTTGAAAAAAGGTATTTTCCAACTTCACAATAAAATCTTAACAGATTAAAAATGAAACCCCTACTTTATAGTTTTACATTCATTGTCTACAAGTAAAGCCAATTTATTTTATTGGTTTAATTTTAATTTCGTTTACCGACGTAAGAGTTTAGAAAAAGATAAAAATCTATTTCTTAGCTCTTACGTCGCTTGGGCAAAATAATAAATATCATGAAGTCGCCTGGTCTAGTTCCAGCGGAACCAGTGTAAAGTTCATGACGACCTTGACCACCTACCATGAGGTGACACGTCTGCCAGTTTCCAACTAACATTAAAAAAAATACGTTACCACATGAATAAATTATCTGGGCAACACAACAAGTTGCCATTTGCCTACATGGCAACTTATTTATGGTAATGGCGATGTTAGTGGTGGATCGTCTTCCGTTATTGTTCCAAGAAATATAATAAGCGTGATTACTCCGCGACGGCCCTACATTATCGGGATGTCTAATGACATTATGTCCCACTGCTGGGCACGGATCTCCTCCTCGAAATCAGGCGAGGAGGGTATCGGGCTATAGATCACCGAGGCGCTGAGCCTATGCGGATTGGTAAACTTGACACATCCTCGATTTTTAATCTCATCAGGCATGCAGGTTAGCTTTTTTCGTAAATATTTGCTAACATAATTATATTATGTGTATTTATATCGTTAAAAAGTATAATTTTCTTTAAGTTAGCACGGATATTTTAAAAGAAAGAAAGAAAAATGAAGACCGTATAATATTGATTAAACGAACTTACCAAGTGAAGTTCGATCAATATTATAATATTTGCTTCATTCGAAGATATAAAAGTAACTTAATTTTGACATTATAATTTTTTTTTTCACTTGCATTACTAAAATTTCTTTATACGGGATATTCACCATGATTTTCATTTTAATTTTGCTGAAGTTTGATATTTCGACATTATGTAGGAATGTTCAGTTTACTAGTGTCATGAATCTTAATATTCCATAAAATATAGATAAATGGGTAGACCGCAGTTCACCTTGAGGTCCCGGTTACTGACTTCCACCAGCTACACGAGAGTAGAGAGTCTCCTGATTGATCGTTTACATTTTTTTTCTTGAATGATTTAGGAGATTGCGTTCTATTGGTCGAACTTATAAAATACGCGTAACTTACTTTGACCTAATTATTTTGACTAGAGTTTTAGGTCGGTATTTTGTATGAAATTAATTTCAGTCTGGTGAAGTAAAATAACGTATTCTGTATACAAAAAGGAGAATATTTATACGCACATAAGAAGTTCTCGTAATACCGGTGCACTCTTACTCTGATGTAATTGTCAAGATGCTGTCATTGACCTCTCTTACCTTCGGTGAGCGTGAGAGATGTAGTGGACCAAAATGAATTTTAATCATTAACTACTTGGACGCATAAAAACATCAAAATCAGTATTATTGTTACAGTATCATCATGATCAGTCAGAACAAAATCAGCGTAAAATCAATACTGTTTAGTGTAATATCAGCTAATAAAGGTCTATAAAAATAATAAGTAATGTGCTTACTATCAACGACCATAATCTTGAGAATTCTTTTAAATATTGTCACCACTCACCAGCCTAGATTTTACACGTAACAAGAGGTAATTGACAAGAGTTGTATCAAGTTTTTAATATCAGTCGGGAATGAAACCCACATTGCCAGAGGATTACGGATATGGTAAGTACTAAGTAGACGACTTACCATAGATTTATCAATGTATGTTAATAATCGTTGAAGTGGCAGTGGGCTGGTCACACACCCAGAAGAACGGATGTCCGATGGGCCAATAAGGTTCAAGAGTGGAGGCTGCGTAGTAGTAATTTTTGGTAGGCCATTAATTAGGTGGGAAAACGATCTCCGTGCAGTAGCCGGTACGTGTTGGATGCAAGTGGCAAGGGATCGGTCGTCTTGGCGTTTATTGTGGGTGGCCTATCTTTAGCAGTAAACGGATAAAGGCTGATAATGATGATGATGATGATGATGATGAAGTATGTTTAAATCTATAATAACAAAACTTTAAATTCCCAAGTTACACTGGCTTATATTAAGTGTACTTTGACCGAACATTTTAATCAAAATCTGATTTTTATTTTTTAAATAAATAAAATATTTTTATAATAAATTTAACTCTTTAATATATCTTTTGAAACCATATTCATGCAAATAAATGATTAATTGTTAATATCCTTAAACAGCATATACCTTATAAAATATACCTTTAATTTGATAAATTACTTGTTTAATGACAGAAACAATTTGGGTAACAGTAATTTAAATTTCCTTAAGGTCATTATAATGAAAAAACCTTTACGGATTTTATCGCGGTTTATTTAGTTTTTTATGAGCTCGACATTTTGGATACTTTACAGCAACCATGGTCACGGGAGGACCATACGGTATCCCTTAGTAGTTTGTGGGGAGGACTGAGGTGTCTGAGGTCCTACTGTTACAAAGTTATTCGAAACTACCCTATGATACAACAATATTTTATTTAGTCCTATGTCCTATCTACACAGAAAGTGCTGAGTCTGTGACATAATATTATGCTTGGATTAGGATTTTGTTACTTTTACTATGGTATCTCAAGCAGGTGGTAGTGGCCAGCCATCTTCTATATTGAAATTATTGTGTATTAGGATGTTTTTTAATTTCAATAGCCTCGCGAATCATCCTTGGTTGGAATCGGTGTTCTTTTGCGAGAACCTGTGGTTTATCAAATCTGATATAATGAATAGCATTATCAAGAGTCTAGACTATGTTCACAGATTGCTAACTTAGTATAGTGACGCTGTTTTAAGTCAGCTGTATGTTCTAAAGATTCTAATGAAAATTTGGCAAGGTAAGAACTCTTTATCTAAATCCTAACCAAATAGATTGTTTGATACACAATAAAAGTATAATTTCGTAAAATTCTTTTATTTTTTTACTAAACGGTTTAAAAATAGTAAAACGTATTTCAGATATTTTATGACGACATAACAATCTATACTGATATAATTAATCTAATGTTTTTTGATTGCGTGGGAGTTATACAATTGGATTTTTTTTGATGCAATTTCCTGTAAAATTAAAATTTTTAATTTTGAAGTGCATGATTTACTTGTGGAAGAGATGCGCTGTGCCGTGCTCCCAGCTTCATGAGTACCACCTTCTTGCTTGTTTCTTCCGTGAAAAAGCTTTGCTGTATGTGTTTATTGTGTTCTGTGCGGTGTGTTTCGGAGATAAAGCCAGATAGGTAGTGTATTTACTGGCTATGTTTCAGGATAGGCAATTAAAAAATCACTTGCCTAGGATAGTTCAATAATATAGTAGCAAATCAGATAAATAAACTACACAAGTAAATAACATGATTTTCCTCAATTCACTAGATAAGTAGCCTTACTATAGTTTCTGAAAAATTCTAAGTGTGAATACGTAGGTATAGTTCCGGAATATTAGCAAAAAAAAAAAGAAAAAAGGTACTTTTTCGGAATGAAAATCTATCGGGAAAAACTATATTAATTGTATTATCCTATCCCACTACGTTAGAAGGTATGATTAAAAAATTAAATAAGTACTTACTAATTTTTTTTCGCGTTGTTAACTTATTTCGCTTGCAATATCGAAAGTTACACTGCCAAAATTTCGAATGTTTCGTCTTGGCATTGAAATAGGTATAGGTAAACTTCATAAAACATTAAAATATGAGCGATAAAACAGTAATTCGTTTTTTATATGTTGGGACAACTCACATGCAGCCATTTGATCCCAAAATAGGCAGTGTCTGTATTTAATACAGATAATATAAACGATGATACAGAAATACAGTATATTATGGCCAACCAGACAACTGATACATACTTATATATTTCTAAATACATATAAGATAAATTAGGCCTAAACAGAAAACAAATAATCATGCTCATCTCACAAACATAGAATTTTATCATGGGGGGGAATCGAAGCCACGACCTTCTGGTTTAGCATTCAGGATCACCAACCACTAGGCTAGACTAGTCAAATTAGTCATGATTTTCTTAGCAATGAACATTCTTTGTGAATCTAAAATGGTTATCGTGTTCAGAAACAAGTTTATTTACATAAAGGCTAAATGTATATTCTCTACTTATAAAAGTGAAAGAATATCAGATGTTTGTGTACTAACACAATCGTTAGACATTATTTATTTATCGTTAAATTCGTGCCATTACTATTGTTCTACGTTACTAGATAAAGAGATTAGTGCATCATGGTCTACTTTTACATTTGTTAATTGCACTCAAATTATTTTAAATATGGAGATTAAGATGTATTGAAATTAATAATTTTCAAAATAGAGTTCACTCACCTCTTTTAAAGAAGTTCTTTCGCACTTTATATGTGATGTCTTCGAAGGATATATTAAAAGCATCCTCCACAAGAGAGGTAGAGTTGGTTTCTTGGGAATCCGACTGCGTATCTAGAATGGACGGGGAAGCGGCCATTGTAAAAACATAAACACTCGGTTACTTCACGAAAACAAAGAGTTTTGTTGCCATTGCGTGACCAGCGCGCACAAAGGGTCCGTGTTGGAACTAAACAAAGAATTAGAAGGGCACTAGCGACACGCCGAGCGGGCCGTGCGTCTAGCGGCTGACTGAAGAATAAAGAGCTAAGCCAACATACGCGCGCGGCCGTCCTAGAGACGTAATACACAATGTTGTTATCGACGATAATTTATCGACAGCTTATTTTTATCGTATTAAACTTGTCAATTATGGTATTGAACGTGAGAAACGATACTCTTAACTTATGTATTGTTCGAGGCACGTAACTTGGCAAGTCGGTACAAGGCGGTAAGTTCGCACACCGATTTTAATTCAAAATATGTATATTAGATGCAGGAACTTCCTTACCGAAACTTCCTAACCTTACCAACTTAGGTAAATCGAATTATACTTAACTTTCCTTGATTGATATTTCTTTTGTCAATTTGATATTATATGGTTCTTAAAAATATACAATTAATATTAGAATATATAATATGCAGCTTAGCACTTGCGCTTACATGCCTATAGTATCATCGTCATTCAGTTTATTTTTTATATGTGATCAATGACCTCAATAAGTACCTTGAATTAAGTAAGCGACACATGAATGAGATACCTAGCCATCGCGTAATAAGAGCCAACCTAGCTGAACCCATTGCGTTCTTCAATGAAGTTTAATACTAGATGAATTGTAGAGTAGTACTCTACAATTCATCTGCTCACCTATTTAAACATATAAAATATTTATATTATACGTATAATTTAATTAATATCGATATACAACATAAAATAAATGTCCCAACATTAGTGCGTTCCTAATATGTACAATTGTAATTACGGGTCGTTCCCCCTCCACCTATGAGCTGTCGAGTCCTGGTAACTGATTATTATAATCACATTAATCTACTAATGATAACATAATATGAAAGAACAGTTATATAAGTCATGTACTTACATTGCTACAGTGTAATTTTTAAATGACCTTTATAAGATGCTTATCAATTATCATGTAATTACCTATTATAATAATATCAATACTTATATTCTGTCCCACTGCTGGGCACGGGTCACCTCCTTGAAATCAGGCGACGAGGATAAAGGGCCATAGTTTACCGATGTGTTGGCCCAATACAGGTTGGTTGAACTTCACACACCTACAAAGATTTCTAATCTTATCAGGCAATCTAATAATCTTATCGTGTGCATATGGAATTAAGGTTCATTTTAAAAAGCCCTTTGTGTAATAAGATCATTCAATGGATTAAAATGAGATGTTTACATTCCTTTCCGTATAATATGTAGAGTTGCAATTTGTAACTGTAACTTAACACTAAATTGATTAAGTCATCGAACTTTAAGGTCATCATGTACTTTGCTAGACTTTCTTGTGCTTCGTTTTTAGGTCGAGAAAGAGAAGATCGATCCAGATAAATTTAAGTTCATATAAAATTTCATCTATATCATTGGTAATAATAAATTAAAAAAAAAAACTTACATAAAAACTCGTTTCAAATAAAATGTTTTGCTGAAATAATTATAAAACTACTTTCCAAGGTTATTATCGCGGGCTTTTTTATAAATCTACATTCAACTCCAAGGTTTCTGCTTCTTTACAGTAACTTGGTTCTACTTAATTAATTGGATATTTTTAAGTAAAACTAATTTTAATTAGCCAAAAACAAAACGACAATCCAACTATATGAAAGTGAAAGTCCATAGGTAGACGAACAGCTTACAAAAAAGTGGAAAAGATGGTGGTAATGATGAATGTGGGGAAAATGTTATCTTATCGCTTAGTAATAATAATAAATAAATAAATTAAGGTTTCACCACAATTCTACCACCTTAACCAGGCTTCATTGTAAACTCATGAGTTGTGTTACGGTTACTAGGAACAGAAATAAATTTAAGAAATTTTTATAAAAATGTAATATATATATCACATCAATAACGAGTGAGTGAGTGAGAGAGTGATGTGAGCGACGATGGTCCAGTATGGACTCGGTCTCTCATGTGAGTCTCTCAATCAGAAACCCTCCCTCGTATTAAGCCATAGTTCACCGATGCGCTGGCCCAATGCGGGTTGATGAATTTCACACATCTCCATAGACTTTCAATTTCATATGTGCAGTTTTCCTCACGAGTCACGATGTTTTCCTTTACTGTGAGCTAACGATGGCCTCGTGTTAAGAGGTGCACTTAAAAATTTGGAGAACCCCATTTCAAGACTCTGCAGGAGGTCAGGATCCCTCTCGATTCCTCTCGCTCAAGAGGCTGAGCCCATGCCCACTATCCTCGCTAGTAAGAGTAATCCAATTTGATTTATATTTCATGCTATGCTTAACACTTGCATAGATAACTGTACATACGTAAGTAGATATAATAGTGTACTAAAATGTAAGTTTTTTAACCTCATTCTTATTACTTACCATAATCTTATTCATTATAATTAAAACAGTTTTGGTTCAAATTGTAAATATTTAATATTTACCTATATTATTTATTATTTTTTAAGTTCAGTAAGTTGCAATACCTAGGTAATACTGAAAATGTTTACAAAATGAAAAAAAACAGCTTAAAGTAGAAAGTTGCCAATACTTTTATTTTTTCCCCGAAGTAATCTCCGTTCCTCTCCACACATCGTAGCATTCGATGCCACCACTGAAAAAAGCAGGCATTTTCGTACGCATTCTTCAGGGCTCGTAAAGGGAATACCTCGAATTTTATCTTTAGTTCTTGGGAATAAATGAAAGTCGCAGGGCGCCAGGTCAGGACTGTATGGTGGATGATGCATTATCTCGACACCTGCAATAGTCAAATATTCAACAGTCCGTTTTGCGGAGTGCGTTGAAGCGTTGTGGTTAAGGAGGATCCTGCTTCAAAAGCGCTGCTGTCGATTTTTTCCAAGACAACAGTCAAACAGTGATTGATATACCAGTATAGTAACTGTCCTTGCATCATCTAGTACAACTATCGCGAAATGATCTTTGGGACCAAAGAATGAGGCAATCATCTTTTTTCCTTGACTTTTTCCTTACCTTAGTTGGCCGATCCTCGAAAGGAAACACCCACTGAGCTGATTGTCTTTTGGTTTCGGGTTCGTAGTAATATATCCAACTTTCATCACCTGTGATGATGTCAAATACAGCATTTGAGTCCGTTGAACTTATCTGACATTTGGCGACACCAGTCCATGCGAAGGCGTTTCTGGTCGTCGGTTAAAGTATGGGGAATCCATCTGGTACAAAGCTTCCTGAAGACTCATACCAATGTCTGGGATTACTCATATCTGCTGATAGGTCACTCTCATATCTTCCTCTATCATATGTTGCACAGCACTGATGTTATCTTGAGTAGTCGTTGTTAAAGGACGTCCCTCACGCGGATCATCACTGAGATTGCTACCAGCTTCGTCCACGCTTAAACTCTTTAAACTAATTTTAAATAGTGGCACGAGATGAGGCTTCATTAAAGAATGCTAATCGCAGCCTATTATAGCTTTGTTGTTGAGTAAGCCCACAACGAAAGTCATAATAAATCATTGACCGATTTTTTTTTTGCGTCAGGTTTATTTTCAAGTATAACAAGAGTTAGATATGCCGCCAATTCACAAAAATAAGTTACAAGTAAATGCAATATTATACTACATTAAATAGGTTAGCAAAGAGTTCTAAAATTGAAATTCAAAAAAGTTTTCATTAGCGATGTCTCTAACTTGCCAGTTGTAACTATTTTCAGTGTTACCCACGTTTTGTAATTGCTGCTTACAATATTAAGGCGCAATGGTATTCATATCACCTAAATCTACATCTACACTAATATTATAAAGAGGAAAACTTTGTTTGTTTGGTTGTTGTCGGCGACAAGTAAGAAATATATGCCAATGTCCGAGCCATGTAAATACATAAATGTAAATATGTCTTATTAGGTCCTATTAGAATGTTAAGTCATATTAGAATACGTTAGAATGTAATAAGAATGGCTAGTTGAATTTAAATTAGAATATTAAGTCGATAAGAATAAGTAAATCAAATGTAAATATTATGTCGATTTAAAGTATAAGGAAACGTATAAGGAACATGAATAATTGAACGCCAGAACTAATGCGATCCCTATTCGGTTGTGAGACAACCGAGGTAATGACATAGCTTGCTGTCTCTTTCGTTTAGGATAGTTAAAAAAGAAATAGCGAGCGTCCTATAAGAAGGCTAATTAGAAAGATGTAAATTAGTTTGAATTTTGATAGATTTTATGATAATTTACGTGATAATTAGTATTTTCAAGTAAGATAATAATGTAAAGCATGATATGAAAGCATTAGATAAATGAATACTTTATAAAATTACGAGTAATTACACAAAAAACCTTTGATATAGAAAGTGTTAATTTTAGTATGTTTTCATGTGTTAAATGAATGTTAAGTCATATAATTCATTAGTTTCGAGCAAATATAGTAAGAATAACATAAGAAATGTATGATTTTATAGGTAGAATTAGCCATAAACGACCTTATTATTAGCTGAAACTATAACGTGTAATTTCTATCATTTTTTATAGTTCGATTGATTTGTGTCATACATCATTGGAAAGGTCTTTTTGAAAGGAATATGACACAAAAAGAACTATCTCGATATCGTTTATAGTTTAGGAAAAATCGACAAGAATTTACTTTGTGTTTTAGCATATAACTTTACGCGTTAATTTAATAATGTTGTTGTTAACCGATTGTTGTGTGTTATATATTATTTGAAAGGTCTTTTTATGTATAATATAATGCAAAAAGAATCATGTTAATAGCATTTATAGTTTAAAAGTTATTAGCGAGAATGTCATGAAAGTACGTAAGTTTCTATGAAAATTGTACTGTTTTTATGTAATAACTTTTTATTGTATTATGTTACATGTTTATAACTTATGTTAAAATATGAAGAATATTGTTAATTTTTATAGAAATATAAAAATATTGTAATTTGTCGAATGAAAAATAAATAAAGGGGGCTTTAAGGTTTCGGCTCTTCGCAAAATCTAATAGGAAAAGTCAAGCGTAAAGCGCACGACGCGTATATGGCATAGACCCGCGCATATAAATATCGGGCCGAAAACGGGCTCGTCAGTCAGTCGCAAGCAAGCCGTTGAAGAGGCAACATCGGGCAGAAGAGCCGAAATCCGCGAAGCCTTAGTGAAGAAAAGTAATAAGTGGTTTCATTTTCGTCTCCCTACACCCCGGTCTTGTTTCATTCGTAATTACGAACTCGTATCTGTTTCAATTCGAGAACGTCCTCCGAGGTCGGTGTGCCTAAAATCTACGCATTCAGGGGTGCGTGGTGGCGTACGTAACCAGCGCGAAGAAACGTACGTCAAACTTTTACGATTGGGAGATTGTCCCAGGCACGACAGCGCGGAATCTAGTTAGGCATCGTCCCCCCACCTGCCGCGTCCGAAACAGTTGGTCCTTCGAGCCGGATCCCTGCAAGAGTGAAGTTCGAGTGTGGAAGAAATCAAGATGCCAGTCACCAGGTCGCAGAAGGATGCTCCCTCGTCCCGTCCCTCGGAAAGGGTCGCGACAGAAGACAGGTCTGCTTCAGAAGGGGTCACGTCTGCGTCAGGGTCGTCGGGTACCACATACACTTCATCGGGCACAACGACTACAAGGGGCACCACCGTCACGGGATATACCACGGGTACGGAGCGTACTACGACGACGGCTACCACGGCGACTGCTCACACCACGGCGGCACCTGAGAAGAAAAATGAAGCCGCAAGAAAGGACACGACAGAGAAGACCCAAGAAGATGTCACGAGCAAGGGTGGTCACGGGTCTACCACTACCCTGAAGCAAAAGGCGGTCAGTCGTGTCGCCAGATCAACGAAGACCACGAGTTCCTCAGCGAGAAGACGCGAGCTAGCAGCCAAGGAAGAACTGGCCCGCCTGGAGTTGGAGCAAGCCCAGGCAGCAGCGAAGCTGGCCCGCATCCGGTTGGAGATGTCGCAGTATGAAGAAGAGGACTCCGTGGATGAAGACGAAGAAGACCGAACAGCACAGGTCCAGGACTGGCTCGAGACATCAGTGCTAGAGAAGAACAACACGAAGCAACCCGAGCAACGAGGTCAGCGCCCGCCAGAAGATCCTCGGGAGGTGAAACACGAAGAGATCTCCGCAACGAAGAAACCTACGAGTGAAATTCAAGAACTGGCGTCGGTGTTGAAGGAAGCCCTTACGTCAGGAAGAGGGGCAGAAGCGCAGCCGAAGTATATCCACGAGCTACCATACTTCGACGGCAACAGCAGCGAGTGGTTGGCCTTCAAGGTTGTATATGAAGATACTGCACCGATGTTCAGCGATGTGCAGAATATGGCTCGACTACGAAGAGCAATCAAGGGCAATGCAAGAGAAGCTATCAAGAGTCTGCTGTACTCCGAAGCATCTCCGATGGAAGTGATACAAGCCCTCAGAAGAAGATATGGAAGACCAGATGCGCTGGTACTGGCAGAATTGGACAAGATCAAGGCGCTGTCGAAGATAACGGAGAATCCAAGAGACATATGCATCTTCGCCAGCCAGATCAACAACAGTGTAGCTGCCATCAAAGGATTGAAGAAACCACAGTACCTGCATTCACCGGAGATAGTGAAGCAAATAATTGAGAAGATGCCTTCGATACTCAAGTTCCGGTGGTACGACTTCACTGCTGCGACAGAAGACGGCGAGTTCTCCGACCTGACAATGGTCTCCAAGTTCCTGAACATGGAAGCGGACAAGTGTGGAGCCTTCGCGACTTCAGAAGAAAGAATGGGCTTCAAGAGGACTCCTCGACAAGCAACGCACTCAACTATGGAGAGGAACTACAAGGAAAGGGACTTCAGGGAAAAGGAGTCAAGGCGGCCGATTGAGAAGACCGAGAAGACCTGTCCCATGTGTGAAGGTGGGCATTTCCTCGTCGACTGCCAGAAGTTCCAGAGGGCGTCAGTGCAAGATCGGTGGGCAACAGTGAAGAAGAGTCGCGTCTGCTTCAAGTGCCTTCAAGGGAGACATCGGAAGGAAACATGCAGGAAGCCATCGTGCAAGGAATGCCATAGGTGGCACCACCATATGCTGCACGTAGAAAAAAGGACCTCGGAGGACAATAGGGAGACGAATGAAACCACTAGCGTCATGGCATCAGTGAATGCAGTCAACAATACGAGAGCATACCTGAAGATCGTTCCGGTTGAAGTCTTCGGGAAGAAAGGATCAAAGAAGATACTGGCACTGATGGATGAAGGATCAACAGTGTCACTTATCGACCAAAAGGTGGCAGAAGAAGTCGGCGCTCAAGGCATCGAAGAGGAACTGGCGATTGAAACAGTGGGAGGCAGAACCATAAGGAAGAAGGACTCTCAGGTGCTGGACCTCGTCGTGAAGGGGGTTCATCAAGGAAGAAAGAAGACCTTGAAGAGGGTCCGGACCATCGACGAGTTGAAGCTTGCCCCGCAGTTCTTGGAGAAGAAAAGGATAGAAGAATGCCGCCACCTGAGGAAGATCGCCGACTCTCTGCACTACGAAGGCGAGTCACCGCGAATGCTCATCGGACAGGACAACTGGGAGCTGATAGTGACTCAAGAAATACGAAGAGGGAAACCAGGAGAGCCAGTTGCTTCAAGGACAGGATTGGGATGGGTACTACATGGGTCAGACGCCGGGACTACAAGAGTGGTGCAGTTCCTGAACGCGTGCTCACACATCGCCACACCAGAAGAGGAGATGCATCAAGTCATCAAGGATCACTTCGCGATAGAAGCGCTTGGTGTGCAGCCACGAAGACCCAGTACGGACTCGGAAGGAAGAGCACTCGCCATCCTCGAGAAGACCTGCAGAAGACTGGAAGATGGACGCTTCGAAGCTGGACTTCTGTGGAAGAACGAAGACGAACGGATGCCTGAAAGCTACGCGTCCGCAAGGAACCGGTTGTTCAACATCGAGAAGAAGATGGACAAGGACCCGCAGCTGAAGGCAGAATATATCAAGCAGATCCAGCATCTCATCGACAGTCATTATGCGGAAGAAGCACCTGCGCCTCCTGAAGACAATAAGAAGATATGGTACCTCCCTCATTTCTCCGTGGTGCATCCATTGAAAAAGAAAATAAGAATAGTCTTCGACGCCGCAGCCAAGTCAAAGGGACGAAGCCTCAACGGCATACTACTGCGCTTCAGGCAAGGACCATTGGCAGTAGCAGCCGACATCAAGGAAATGTTCCTGCAGGTTCGCATCCGACCAGAAGACCGGGACAGCCTGAGGTTCCTGTGGCGCGGGGAGAGAAGAGATGTGCCGCCGAAGGAGTACAGAATGACATCAGTGATCTTCGGCGCGACTTCATCTCCGAGCACAGCGATCTACGTCAAGAACCGGAACGCGGCGGACTACAAGGAACAGTATCCGGAAGCAGCAAGAGCGGTCGAGCTGAACCACTACATGGATGATTACCTGCACAGCTTCCACGCAGAAGAGGACCTGAGAAGAGTGACAGCTCAAGTCGACTGGATACACAAGAAGGCAGGCTTCGAACTCAGGGGATGGGCATCGAATCAACCTGAGTTGCTGCAGCACATCAAGACGGACACCACGGAGAAGACAGAAGTTGACCTTGGAGAGAAGGAAGAGAAGACATTAGGACTCCGCTGGTTCACGAAGAAGGACTCCATCGGCTTCAGGGCAAATCTCCGGAACACTCCAGAGGAGATAGCACAAGGACTACAGGTGCCTACGAAGCGAGAAGTGACCAGCGCAGTGATGTCGACCTTCGATCCACTAGGACTAGCGTCACCGGTTCTCATCCAGGGGAAGAAGCTGCTTCAAGCGATATGGAGAAGCGGCGTCGGCTGGGATGACCAAATCGAAGCTAAGGAGTACGACACATGGAAGAGCTACCTGGAGAATATGAAGCTACTTCAAGACCTGCAAGTCCCGAGATGTCTGGCGCCACACTGCACCGAGGGGGAGCTACACACATTCACAGATGCGAGCGAGTCAGCATATGCAGCGGCGGTGTACTGGAGGACTCAAGATGGCGAAGGAAGATACCACGTCAGCTTGGTCGCGGCGAAAGCAAGAGTCACTCCATTGAAGCCCGTATCCATCCCAAGGCTCGAACTGCAGGCGGCTCTCCTGGGAAGCAGACTGGCACACTCGGTTGAGGAAGAAATGGACCTCAAGGTAGTTAAGAAGACCTATTGGACGGACTCCAGCATCGTGCTCTCCTGGATAAAGACGGACCCGAGAACATTCAAGACCTTCGTGGCCCATCGCCTGGCGGAAATAGAGGACCTGACCAAGCCGCAAGAGTGGAGATGGGTGCCTACAGCACAGAATCCTGCCGATGATGCAACACGCGAAGTTCCCGAAGACTTCGACTGCGACCACCGATGGTATACCGGACCAAGCTTCCTGAAAAAAGAAGAAATGCACTGGCCAGAACCAAGGAGCTTCAAGAAAGAAACCACCGGCGAGGAAAAGACTACGGACATCGCGGCAGCAGCAAGCACCACTCTCCCAGCACCAGATCCGGCAAGATTCTCATCATGGAAAAGGCTTTGGCGATCCACAGCAAGGATACTGCAGTTTGTACAGCTGTGCAGAAGAAAAGAAAGGGTCAACGTCAGCAAAGAAGATCCCACCTGGAAAGTGACGCAACAGGGAAAAAAGAAGACTCCAGGGGCAATACGGAAGTCTCCCAAAGAAAAAGAGAAGAAATACCTGCCGCTGGACGCCGCGCTGCTCGAGCAAGCTGAAACTCTATTGCTGCAACGAAGCCAGGAAGAAAGCTTCAAGGAAGAAATTAGAAACATACGACAAGGGAAGCAACTAGAGGGCAGCAGCAAGCTGAAGAAGCTCGACGTGATCATGGAAGACGGTCTCCTGCGGCTTAAGGGAAGGATCGACGCGATACGGGGTGTGTCAAGAGAATACAAGCGACCCATCGTGCTCGACAGCAAGGACAAGACTACACGGCTCATCATAGAAGACTACCACTGCCGCTTCAATCACGGGAATCACGCTACGGTGATGAATGAAATACGACAGCGCTTCTGGATCTTAGGGCTGAGGTCAGCAATCAAGGCGGTCCAACATCAGTGTCAATGGTGCAAGGTCAGAAGATCAAGACCGCAAGAGCTGCCGACTGGAGACCTACCTGCTGAAAGGCTTATGCATGGAAGTCCGCCTTTCACGTGCACCGGCGTAGATTACTTCGGCCCCAGGACGATCACCGTGGGGAGGCGACACGAGAAGAGATGGGGCGCCCTGTTCACCTGCCTCACCACCAGGGCAGTACATATGGAGCTGACGCCTTCGCTCTCCGCGGACAGCATGATCATGGCGTTAAGAAGATTCGCCGCCAGAAGAGGAATGCCGAAGATAATCTACAGCGACAACGGGACCAACTTCGTCGGCGCCAACAAGGAACTTAAAGAAGCCATCGACACCATGCAAGAAGACCTCATCCCAGAAGCAGAGAAGATCGGCGTGCAGTGGAAGTTTATCCCCCCTGGTGCGCCAAATATGGGCGGCGCATGGGAGCGTCTGGTGCGTTCTATCAAAACCGCACTAGACGCCACACTCAACGAGCGGCATCCACGTGAGGAGGTGCTCCACACGCTCCTCCTAGAGGCCGAGCACATTGTGAACTCTCGGCCACTCACCCACATCTCCGAGCATCCAGAAGAAGAAGCCCTCACGCCCAACCACTTCCTTATTGGGCGATCCTGTGGCGCTGCGAGAGTCGGCAGTTTCGAAGACCGAGAGCTCGTGGGCAGGCACACCTGGAAGGCCACGCAGCGGCTTGCCGACCACTTCTGGCAACGCTGGCTGCGGGAATACCTGCCCACCCTGCTGCCGCGGAAGACACCGGGAAGAACCAGCGCTACGGATCTACGAGTCGGGGACATCGTGCTGATCGTCGACCACAGCCTGCCAAGATGCACCTGGCCACGCGGAAGAATCCTACGGGTGTATCCGGGACCAGACGGGCGGACCAGGATCGTCGACGTCGAGACGCGCGGAGGAGAGCTGCGGAGACCCAGTTCGAGAGTGGTGCTGTTGGTGCCGGGAGTGTCGCCGAGCCAGGAGGATGGTGCTGCGCACGAGGGGGAGAATGTCGGCGACAAGTAAGAAATATATGCCAATGTCCGAGCCATGTAAATACATAAATGTAAATATGTCTTATTAGGTCCTATTAGAATGTTAAGTCATATTAGAATACGTTAGAATGTAATAAGAATGGCTAGTTGAATTTAAATTAGAATATTAAGTCGATAAGAATAAGTAAATCAAATGTAAATATTATGTCGATTTAAAGTATAAGGAAACGTATAAGGAACATGAATAATTGAACGCCAGAACTAATGCGATCCCTATTCGGTTGTGAGACAACCGAGGTAATGACATAGCTTGCTGTCTCTTTCGTTTAGGATAGTTAAAAAAGAAATAGCGAGCGTCCTATAAGAAGGCTAATTAGAAAGATGTAAATTAGTTTGAATTTTGATAGATTTTATGATAATTTACGTGATAATTAGTATTTTCAAGTAAGATAATAATGTAAAGCATGATATGAAAGCATTAGATAAATGAATACTTTATAAAATTACGAGTAATTACACAAAAAACCTTTGATATAGAAAGTGTTAATTTTAGTATGTTTTCATGTGTTAAATGAATGTTAAGTCATATAATTCATTAGTTTCGAGCAAATATAGTAAGAATAACATAAGAAATGTATGATTTTATAGGTAGAATTAGCCATAAACGACCTTATTATTAGCTGAAACTATAACGTGTAATTTCTATCATTTTTTATAGTTCGATTGATTTGTGTCATACATCATTGGAAAGGTCTTTTTGAAAGGAATATGACACAAAAAGAACTATCTCGATATCGTTTATAGTTTAGGAAAAATCGACAAGAATTTACTTTGTGTTTTAGCATATAACTTTACGCGTTAATTTAATAATGTTGTTGTTAACCGATTGTTGTGTGTTATATATTATTTGAAAGGTCTTTTTATGTATAATATAATGCAAAAAGAATCATGTTAATAGCATTTATAGTTTAAAAGTTATTAGCGAGAATGTCATGAAAGTACGTAAGTTTCTATGAAAATTGTACTGTTTTTATGTAATAACTTTTTATTGTATTATGTTACATGTTTATAACTTATGTTAAAATATGAAGAATATTGTTAATTTTTATAGAAATATAAAAATATTGTAATTTGTCGAATGAAAAATAAATAAAGGGGGCTTTAAGGTTTCGGCTCTTCGCAAAATCTAATAGGAAAAGTCAAGCGTAAAGCGCACGACGCGTATATGGCATAGACCCGCGCATATAAATATCGGGCCGAAAACTAGGGATGGCGATTCTTTACGAATAAGATCGATTTTTAAATCGATTCGAATCGTAGTCTAATGAATCGATTCACGAAAAAATCGAGGCCTACAAAATCGATTCTTAAAAAATCGATCTTTTTTTCAAGTTTACGTTTACAATGTAAATTTGTATCAATTTTACTAAAAACAAGATTAATATTGCAATTAACGATATCTTATCAATAAAATCAGGGAATTCAAAAATAACAATTATTTTTATTACCGTATCAAACTATAAGACCAACTATAAAAAAAAAAATAAGTATTTATATACTGAATGTTTTTATTGATTGCAAAAAAGTAAAAAATAAGGTAAGAGTTAAAAGTTTAAATATTAAGCATTAAGCACAGGAACTATAGTTCCCAATGCTCAATATCTAAACTTTTTATAAACAACAGTCTGTCAAGCCTTTTGGGATCCAAGCGGTTACGCTCATCACTTGCGATGTTTCCAGCAATTGAAAACAGGGGCTCACAAGGAACGGATGATCCAACGATACTCATATACATCATGGCGATTGGGTGAACGTGATGATAAATGGAGCTCTTTTGTTCTTGCCAGTAAAGTACAGAAATCAATCATGAAAATACTTATATTACGCTAATAACAGTATTCATTAAACGACAACAACAAATGAATAATGCAATATCAATCGTCACAGATTATAGATACATAAAGTCAAAGACTACAAACGTAACTTTTTTATTAAAGAGAGGCGAGTAAAGGATACTAAACATACAGCCATCTCGCGAGTTTATGAGTAGTTAACTCTTTAACCGGCAGCACTCTTATAATTCAGGCACATTCAACTAAATGCAAATAATTGTATGGTTTATACCAAAACAGAAAAAATCGAATGTCGATTTTCAAGGGTGATATATCGATTCAGTGAATCGACACAGTACTTCATATCGATTTAAAAAATCGATATTTTCTGCTCGAAAAATCGATTCTTCGATTAATCGATCTCAGATCGCCATCCCTACCGAAAACGGGCTCGTCAGTCAGTCGCAAGCAAGCCGTTGAAGAGGCAACATCGGGCAGAAGAGCCGAAATCCGCGAAGCCTTAGTGAAGAAAAGTAATAAGTGGTTTCATTTTCGTCTCCCTACACCCCGGTCTTGTTTCATTCGTAATTACGAACTCGTATCTGTTTCAATTCGAGAACGTCCTCCGAGGTCGGTGTGCCTAAAATCTACGCATTCAGGGGTGCGTGGTGGCGTACGTAACCAGCGCGAAGAAACGTACGTCAAACTTTTACGTTTGGGAGATTGTCCCAGGCACGACAGCGCGGAATCTAGTTAGGCATCGTCCCCCCGCCTGCCGCGTCCGAAACAGTTGTAATGAATAGGCTCAAAAAGTACTGGACCGATTTCAAAAATTCTTTCACCATTCGAAACCTATATTATTCACGAGTAGCATAGGCTAAATGTTATTCTGGAAAAAAACAGGGTTCCGTAAGATATTTGGGTTTTTCGGACACGAGCTGTAAAAAATCAACCAGAAAAGTTACTTATTTTGCGTACGCTGCCTAAACTATAAAAGATAGAACCATAGAATGTTCTAATTAATTGTAGATCTTATAATTATCTACAAAAAAGTCCGCAACATTATGCCTATCTATGTCGAGTGAGGCACAATAACCATTTTTTATTTAGATATTTTGAATTTTTTGGACTACATTTAAACGCGTTTATTTTACTCTTGCTTTGGATCCTGATCAAAATAAATTATTTCATCACTAAGTACAGTTTATGTAGATAATATTTCGACTTTGAATGATTAAAATTGGACGATCGGTTTTGAAGTTATGGCGAAATCTATCTATACTATATATCTACACTAATATTATAAAGAGGAAAACTTTGTTTGTTTGGTTTTAACGAATAGGCTCAAAAAGTACTGGACCGATTTCAAAAATTCTTTCACCATTCGAAACCTACATTATCCACGAGTAACATAAGCTAAATTTTGTTCTGATAAAAAATAGGGTTCCGTAAGATATTTGGGGTTTTCGGACACGAGGTGTAAAAAATCAACCAGAAAAGTTACTTATTTTGCGTACGCTGTCTAAACTGTAAAAGACAGAACAATAAAATGTTCTAATTAATTGTAGATCTTATAATTGTCTACAAAAAAGTAACACACTATACCTATCTATGTCGAGTGAGGCACAATAACCATTTTTTTATTCAGAAATTTTGATTTTTTTGGGCTACATTTAAACGAGTTTATTTTACTCATGCCTTTAGTCATTAAAATATGAAGCTAAAGAGTTTGTTTATTTGAACGCGCTAATCTCAGGAACTATCGTTCGGATTTTAATGAAACATTTCAGTGTTCGATAGCCCATTTATCGGTAAAGATATATCATCCCGCTAAGATCCCATTGTAAATCTTAGTTAACGCAGGTGAAGCTGCGGGCAACAGCTAGTACATAATATAATAAACTACTTTTAATTTTATATTTTTAAAATGGTAGAGTTAAATATTAATATGGTTTGGTCAGGATCGGAACCAATCATAGTGTGCAAACCGTCCATGACATTTTTAATAATTATTATCGGTAAAGCTTCTGCAAATTATACAGCTAACATTGTGTTGTTTAGCCAATGTGTTGACGATCAGTTTTTAAAGAGAAGAACAGTATCTATCTGTTGCCTGACTTGTAATGAAACATATTATCCAGAAAACAGATATAAAAATTTAGGTAATCGACTTTACAGATGTAACTTTTATGGCGATATCGAAGTTCGACATGAAAATATACATATAAATTATTTACTATTAAAACAGACATGATCTTCACATAACTAAGAAGGCACTCTATTAAACTATCAATACTTATAGATTTAATTTCGCGGAGCCTCATTAAATCTACGGATTCTAGTCTCATAAACATTATTAATTAGGTAATTTAAAATCTTGAATCCAGAAATATTGTGACAAAACGCCATACAGAGTTGTACCTACTAATACGTTTGTTGGTCATAATATAAGAAAAATATAATTATAAATGAGTATCTTAAATATTACGGATATTGTTTTCTAATAATATTTACGCAAATTTCACTTTTGAATTTAAAATTCCAGTACCTGGATGACCGAGCTATGTTCGGTAATGTTGATTATTGAAAACACGAATAAAACGACATTTTCTAAAAATGAATCCTAGATAGACCGATTTATCACCCCCGAACTCCATGTATACCAAACTTCATTAAAATCATTAGAGCCGTTTCCAAGATTCAGATTATATAATATATATACAAGAATTGCTCGTTATAAGGTATACGATACGATACGATAAAGCCTGCCACTTTATAATAGCAATTGTTCTTTGATATAATTTTCAAACAATTGCTATTATAAAGTGGCAGGAATTATAGAGAACTATTGAGGCTCTGATAGAGCTCTTTGTTATCTTCATTTTGGAAGGATATGCTTGTGCCGTGCTACCACCTCCGTGGGTATAGTTATTATGCCTGGTCATTCCGTTAAATAGTTCCAGGGAGAACGGTCAGACAGGCAGTGCTATTACTGGCACAGAGACCTTTTTTACGCCGGGAAATGCTCTTACGCATCCCGCGGGGTAGGGGGAACTCCCCAGGTGGGTATATGGGACTCGCTGCGCCCTAAAGATGTTGGGTGGACGCAGCCTCTACCCACTAAAACCCGGCGGTATTCCATCTCTCCGTCGTACTGCTGAGCCGCGGAATGCCGTTGGCGTACTCTGCGACTGGCAAAGAGACCTAGCCTCTTAGTTCTTATATATAGTTTAAGGAAATATTGTTTATGTTATTGGGGCTTAATCAAAAGAGAGATTTGAGGCAAAATATTTTTTGAAATTACAAACTAACTACTAGCGCCCCACGGTTTCCCCCCGTGCGAGTATGGGAATAAATTATAGCCTATGTGTTATTCTGATATATATTATTATAAAGTTTCATCAAAATCCATTGCGTGAAAGAGTAACAAACATCCATCCATACTTAAAATTTTTGCATTTATAATATTAGTAGGAAGTAGGATAGGATTGGCAGATACAGCAGCGGTCAATATTATTTATGGACATAAATGAATTCATAATGGCTAGGAAAATTATGACTCCATCTACCCGCCCATGTGTTATCTAGAAACTTAGGCCTGTCTTAGAAACTGCACATCCTGATTTTGCTTCCTGTAGCTTGCTACTGTGTTTACTCGCAAAATCTATCAATCGGGTGTATTACACCAATCCAGCACAAAGTTTGTATAAAGATCGGATTTGTGGCAATTGTATAATAAAAAATTTATATGTATAAAATTTATAAACCACAATATACAATTTTTATTTATCTCTTGTTTAATCGCAAATAGAGAGAGAGGTATGTGAGGGCGAACATGAGGACCGTCGAGAAGACGAGGAGGGCGATGTTTGCGGGCACGTCGATCGGGATCACATCCATCTCTTTCAGAAACTGTTGTGGAGCCATAAAATGACAATACTCTGAAACATACAAAATAAACAAAAATAAAATTAGCTGTTGTTAGACTTTGTATTTTTAACCGACTTCCAAAAAAGCGGTGCCAGCCAAATACGATATTTTAATGATTAATCACATACACCAAGTATTGAGTAGATGTCTGTGTAGGTCATCTTTGTTTTGGCTGGTACCGACTCCAAAAATACCTAATTTTAAATAGTATGAGTAAGACATAATATAAGTTTCAATATTTTCGTTAATTATCTTTATCTCGAAGTATTTAAATATTAACTACACTAAACTTAGATTTCTCACGTATCTGGATAGATGATTATTATTGTTAACTTTGTGCTAGCGTTGCGTTCAAATAGTAAATAAATTTTGAAAACGTACCAGTAGTTTTTGAGTTAAGTCGTAAGAAAGAAGTAAAAACTTAAACCTTTGCTCTTTATAACAATGGTATAGAAAAAGTCATCTTTTGAAGCAGGTTTTTAAAAAAGATCTCGATATTATCTTACTTATATTAAGTATTTAAAGACTATAGAATATTATTTATAAACTGTTATTAGGATCTCACAAAACGATATTATGAAAAAAATATTTGTTTAATCTATCAGCGATGAGTCGCTCGCTGATAGATTAAACAAATATTTTTTTAGTCTTTAAAGTTTTGTGCATTATGGATGCAAAAAATTGTTATCGGCAGTATGTATGAATCAGGCATTCTATACAATACCTAGATAATGTATAAAATACCTAAAATGTGTAGGTAATGTATAAAATTCTGGTCGAGTAACATTTAGAAATATCATCATCATCATCATCATCAGCCTGCGGCAGTCCACTGCTGGACACAGGCCTCTCCCAAGGCACGCTACTTTTCTCTGTCTTGAGCTTTGAGTATCCAGTTGCTGCCAGCCACCTTGCGCAGATCGTCGCTCCATCTAGTAGGGGGGCGTCCAACACTACGTTTGCCCGTGCGCGGTCTCCACTGCAGAACTCGATTGCTCCATCGTTCATCAGTTCTGCGACAGATGTGACCAGCCCACTGCCACTTCAGCTTGCTTATCCGAGTAGCTATGTCGGTTACTTTGGTTCTCTGTCGAATTACTTCATTTCGGATTCTATCCCTTAGAGATACTCCAAGCATAGCTCTCTCCATAGCTCACTGAGCAACTTTTAGCTTGCGGACCAGTCCCACCGTCAGTGTCCACGTTTCGGCTCCGTATGTCACCACGGGTAAGACGCACTGGTCACTGGTCTGGTATTTAGGAATATAAATCTAATATTATATTTATTTATATTTATTTTACATATCGCCGGTGTACAGTAGGCAAGGGTACTCTTAACTCTATACCATCTTTAGGAAGTATTCCGAAGTTTGTAGGTGAAGTATGTGATATTTATAATATTTCATACATTGACTGGATGCCCTAGTTATTCATTGTCCAGATTTTGTATAAAATACCTGTATTATTCAGGTACGTACGCACACATTTATTACATAAAGCAAAGTCTAAGCTGTTTGCAGAACAGTGCTAATGAACATATTACGTACTTAATACTGCATAGTATCACTGACTTCCGCAAAATAACACCTAAATTTACTAATTTCTATAAAAAACAAGCGTTTGAAATCTTTAAAAGACATATCCATGAATGATAAGAAAGCCTTTTTTGTAAAAATTGCACTAAAAACCAGTCTAGTGAAAGTCAGGCTAGCACGCAAAATAGCTCTAACATTTAACACTACTTTTAGGATATATATGGATCGTATAATATGGAAGGATAGACGTTCAGAAATTATTTGTATGATTCCGATAGTTAATAATATAATAATATCATGGACGCTTTACACCACGTCAATCTGGTCCCGTGGTAAGTACTCGAAGAGACTTGTGTTACGGGTACCAGACAACGGAAATACTATATATTTCATACTTTTTATATTAATACTTATATTTAAGATTTTTATTATATAATGCACATATTTAATACACATGCATGACCCAGGAACACAGAAACTTTTTTGTTCCCTGGCGGGATTCGAACCCGCCACCTCCGACTTAAGCGCCAACGCGCTAACCATTGAGCCACAGAGGTCGTCAAAGTCGTCGTCGTATAGATCATATCAGATAGTAGTCTATAAGCAAGGAAGCTCTACCAGGATTAATAGATCAGTAACTTACCTTTGGAACATGGAAGCTTTTTAACGTTGCCGTAAATGGCGTTTATTGCTATGTGGCAACCGGCTCGGAAGTATGAGATGTGGTAGACCCATCGGAAGGGGTATGGGGTATCTCGCAGGGTTATACTGAAAGCGAACAGTGAGTAAACCGTAGTCACCATCGGACCTATGAATACGGCGATCTGTAATAGAAAAAAAGACATAAATGACATATAATAAATACCAAAAGAAAATAAATACACACGATTTTTTTATTACTAGCTATAATTGTCCTCAACGTTGGAGCAAACTAATGATGATTAAAGCCAAAAAAATGTCATTCAAATCTCAAATCATAATCACCAAAAAAAAAATCCTGACACAAACATAGTATCATTATGTTTGTGTAAGTTTTTTTTTATTGAGACTGGCAGTGTCAAAGATTATCACAAATTCACAATTATTATTTTTACTATTTTTTACAGCTTTGTAATAGTCTCAGCTAGGGTTTCCAGGCGTCCGGATAAAGCCGGACATAGGTATATAGGTAGCCGTAGCCCGGACATAGGTAGGCATGATTGCGTGTCCGGCCAAAATAAACGATGCCAAATTAGTCTTAGGCTAATACCATAGTCCAATGCCAAGTCATGGCATTCGATTTTATCTATCAGTTTACTAAATTTAACTAAATGTATGATACTCATAAAAAAAACTTGATTTTACATACAAATTGTAAGGTGGCAGGGTACACTCAGGAGAACGGGTGGCCGATGGGCCAATGAGGTCCAAGAGGAGAGACAGGAGGAGTGGAGGCCGCGTTTAGGTAGACAAAAATCCATAAACTAACCTGTGACACTTATGTCATAGCAGGTAATCCCTATAATAGTTCCTAGTTTTACCGCAAAGCTCAGGGGTCGCTACTGGTGCGGGACACGAACGGAGTCAGTTGTTTTCTTGACTTGAAACATCGACCACATAACCCATAGACTCCTAATAACAGGGGAACGGATTCTGGCAACACATCTGACTTATAGTTCCGATGTAAGCCGTAAACAATGTACAGCTCAAACTATCGCGTCGTCTCATTCTATCTCGTTGCGAAATATATCCATTTCTTTTTAACGTTCCGTGATTGGTATGACATTGAATTAGCTAATCACAGCATTGGAACCCCTTTCGTCTCACCTCAGCTAGTTGCCAGAATGTATTTAATACGAAAAATCAAACATTAGGAGTCTATAGGTAGTGTGGTCGATGACGATTGAGCTAAGAGTTAATTTTGTTTGTTACTTTTCTTCTTTATGTATAAATATTGTTAAGCCTAATAGTGCTCGTTTTTAATGCTCTACGATCCTCATAGCACTACACAGTACTAGGTATAAATATTCTTAGATGAGCCATCTGCGTATCTACTCTTCCGATGAAGCTTAAAGGGCATAAGTGCATTTGAAAAAAAAGTACTATGAATGACAATTGACAATAATAGCTACCATAACTGCCACAAAAACATTTAAATAGAAATAAAAACAACATCTATTTAACCCGTCCTCCCAATGACGTCACTATAGTTCAAGGTGAAACGAAACAAAATGTATGTAGATTTGTCGCGAATCGTAATTTTTTTCTATAGAATATAGATATTTTAACTCCTGTAATATTCATAACAGATAATACGAAAATATCTATAACATTGCTTTTATAAAATATGTTTTATAGTAAGAAATAATATTAATCATTGCTAGTGTTTGCTCATTTTTGACCATCATTAAGTATTCATTTAAATATTTTATTTATTTGAATGTATATTTTAATATTTGAAAATATATCTTCCACTGAATCAAATTTGAGAACTGAATAACTTCCACTAAATTTGTTTTATCGGTTCATCTCAGTGGGCTCGCTTTGGAACCGGGGTAGATTCAATTATCGTTCAAAAATATGCTTTGGCTAGTACTATTTTGAATATGTTTTTAATATTTCTAAAATAAGATGACAAACAGCCATCTCACTTCTTCACTCGCGGATATGCGACTTTAGTGTGAGTGGTATATATAATGAAATGCTTATGAACTCGTATTATTTATAGGTAACTTTGAATACATCTAGAACCTTTTTTACCATAGTCGGATAGACGAACTGGCAGCCGTGCCACCTGATGGTAAGTGGTCGCGTTGCCAATGAACATAACCTTTACCACGTTGCCAGTAATAACGCTGCTAGTTCCCTTATCTCTGAAACGGCAAATCTGTTCTACGGTAGTAACAAAGTAGATTATGTACAAATGCAGCCGGGAGCGCAGATCGCATCCATCTCACCTTTTTTTTGATGTCGCAGTGGAAATGCTTTCGCACCACATCAGGGACTTGGGTAGGCACACTGACGTATGTGGGGGTGCACTACTCCACTAAAACCACTGCGAGCGCCTTCAGCCGCTTTGTGAGGGTCCCTGATCCGCAGGCAACAGGATCAAAATGCATCTCACTTGTGAGTTTGTCTATATTAATAATTACCTTAATGGGCACTGTAGAACCAAGAAAGAAGCCCCATGACAGACTGCACAGTGACATTAACAGCATCGCAACAAGATAATATACCACTCGTTCATATTCCATGGGATTCCCCGTCAGCCAATAGCAAATATATCCGCACAGGCTCGTCATTATTACCTTAAATGTAAAAAAACAGAATGAAATCTATATTAAGTATTCTTTCCATTAGTGCTGAACATAGGCCTCCCTCAATGAACGCCAAGACGACGGCCCTTGCCACTCGCATCCAACGAAGTTGGTCGGTCGTTAATCAGGTTGGGAAGACGATCTCTGTGTAGTGGCAGGTCTATGTTGGATGTGAGCGGCAAGGGATCGGTCGTCTTGATATTCATTGAAAGAGGCTAATGTTTAACAGTGGACAGATGAAGGTGGTAATGCTGATATTTAGTTTTAAAACCCTGACGAGAAAAGGAGGATGTTATAAGTTTGATTGATGAGTGTATTTGTCTGTGGCGCCATAGCGCTCGAACGGGTTTATCGATGTGGATTAGATCTTTTTATTTGGATTTTTACTTTTCCTATTGGTAGTTCTTAGCCATAATATCATTTTATAATCAGTTTAGATAGTATTATTACAGTACATTATATTGTAATCAGTTTAGATTTAATAATCAGTTCAGCTGTTCAACATTTGATTTGGCCCGGTGCAGATACACCATTATTTATTATTTACCATACAATTATATTCACGTGGCGGGATTCGAACCAGTGACCGTCCAGTAGCCAGCCACTCGATCAGCCAGCAGTCGTGCCTTATCCTATGATTCATCAATAACATAAATCCGATCTATGCTAAAGATAAATAGTGTAACATATATATTATGTTACATAGATTTACTTACGAGTGTACTATTTATTCGTTTTTTAATTCTAAATTCATATTCCGCGCGCGAATTTCTTCATTCGCCTACTCGATTACTATTGGTCGTGTAATATTACGACGTCACGATATGTGAAGCGTCTTGGAATCGAGTCGTGCCGGTTACGGACCGGTCGATCGTTCTTTTTCTGCCGGAGAGTGCTGAGAAGCGCACACGCGCCGCGTTATATTTTAAGTGGGTGAGTCCTTGTAGGAACACACGTGTTATCTTAAGTAATCTCTTTGTTATAATTAGTGTGTAAGCCTTCTGCTTATAATTATTAATGTAAAACGCTAAAATTAATTTACAACCAAAATGCACTAGCTTACAATTTAATAGTGTTTTTTTGTAATATTTAATTATAGGGCTTAGTGCTTATCTTTATTGAGTTCTGTGCTTTTATGCTTTTAATGGCCATTTCCGTGTCAACCCTGGACATTCATGGGGGTTGGTTACGGAAAGGCTCACCCGTGTTGGCGTGACCTTTCAGGGTCCCAGGCGTTGCCGTCGTGGTCGGTGCGGTGCCATTCCTGGGCGTGGCCGAGTAGCTGTGGACGGGGTCCAGAAGGAAGCAGACGACGGGAACCAGAGCAGCTGGGATCCCACTACCCACTTATTCATTTACCCACGGACCCCACGGATCTCACTGATCCCATACTTCTCCTGACCTCTCTCTTCGGGGACCGCACACCACAGTGCTGGCTTCGGTCCTGCTCACCGCCACGCTGAGCAACGGGACGGCACGCTGGACGAAGCACGGACCACGTGGCACGAGACACGGACGCAGACTTGTTAAGTTCTCTCTTTGATTAGCTCCCAACTTAATATCAGGAATAACGAACCCACGCTCTCTTTTAATTTATAATTAGCTTATTTAATTATTAATTTAAAATCCCATTTGTAATATTCGGCCCTCAAACTGTTTTCCAAATTTAATTCTTAACTCTGTAATACCATTTTTAATTAGATAATATATTTAACAGTTTTACATCTTTTATTTACATTTATACTCATTTATACATTTTTTTTAACCGTAACAATGACGCCCAACCGGTTAATATTCCTGGTATTAAGTTTGTCTGGTGGTGTGGAAATGGTCCCGTTTTTTTAAATGTATGTGTTGTGAATTGTGTGATGATGTTAATAATTAATGTTCTCTCTAAACATATTATACATATTAACAAACCAAGTTACAAAGTGATAGTAAAATGTAGTAAAATTTTAAATATTAAATCATTAAAATATTAAATTAAGAAGTATTAAATCATAAAATGTTAAAATCTAGTGTAAATATTAATCAATATATAATAAAAGTGAATAGTGATAAAAATGAATAATGTAAGTATTGAATATAATAAAAGTTTCAATTATGAAATCATAAAATATTCAATCATAAGAATGAATGATAAGTGTTATATAACTCGTAATCTTTGTACTTGGCTTGTTTGTTCACTTTTTTTCCGAATACCCTCTGTATCGGATACTTTTGTGTTTACTTGTTGTTATCTATTGTGTATTATTTTGTATTATCTCTGGGGTTTGTTTCAATAAGGACTCACGATGACACGTTATATTAAATTTTTATCTTGCATAAAGTTGAATTAGTGTTTAACGTATTTCATTTTTTTTTTAACACTAAACGGCTAACGTTAGCGTATGACGTATTATTAGATTTGAATAGTAAATTGTTAGGTGTTATATTATGTTAGGCCTTTAGGCATATGCCAGATTTTAATTTATAGTTTCACTTTTTTTTAATATAATATTAAAGACTTAAATACTAGGTAGTTTTAGTAAACGGATATATTAAAAACAATATTATTTTTTTCAAAATTTATACTACGTATTCCAATTTTGAGACGGGTGATGATCTCTAAAGCGTGCATATACAGTGGGTACATGACATGGATTGTTGTGTTATGGTACATATCTTATGTACTGGTTATGTATTTAGGGTACAAGTCGTTCCACTGAGCAATGACTTTTGTGCCAAATATGTATTTTGGTAATATTTTGAGTTATTCCACTGAGCAATAACTCGAGTACATCTCTTAATTGTACTTCTATATTATTTTAAGCCTACGCCATAAGTTATTTACTCTAATATAGCTTATCTAATTCCGGGACGGGTGGCGATTCCACATATTTATATTATTATAGTATATGCACACATGCTAAAAGCCTTCATCGGGAATACTTTTTGGCATATTAAATTTAGTATAATTTTTCGGTTTATAGTAGCTGTTTGAGTGTGTGTCCATAGTAGACCATATCTCTTTGTGTCAGGGCGTTGTTTGTGTAGTACTGATAACGCACGCTGCTTGTGAGAATTTGGATGATGATGAATGTTAGTGACGTATGATTGGATACGCTGTCTACATCTCGTAGCGCAGCGTAGCAGTGAAGCTAAATTTTTTTTTTACGTAGCGTAGCACTTTTGTGATCGGCTACGGATGAGTTAACAATTTTGATATTGAGAAGTAGAATTATTAGCGTTGAATTTTTTCTCTTTCTCTCGAGCGCTGTGCCAGAGTTTCTTCTCGCGTTACCTTCTTCAGAATTTTGCCAGAGAAGCAAAATTCTTCTCTGACGGGGGGGGTATTGTAACATATATATTATGTTACATAGATTTACTTACGAGTGTACTATTTATTCGTTTTTTAATTCTAAATTCATATTCCGCGCGCGAATTTCTTCATTCGCCTACTCGATTACTATTGGTCGTGTAATATTACGACGTCACGATATGTGAAGCGTCTTGGAATCGAGTCGTGCCGGTTACGGACCGGTCGATCGTTCTTTTTCTGCCGGAGAGTGCTGAGAAGCGCACACGCGCCGCGTTATATTTTAAGTGGGTGAGTCCTTGTAGGAACACACGTGTTATCTTAAGTAATCTCTTTGTTATAATTAGTGTGTAAGCCTTCTGCTTATAATTATTAATGTAAAACGCTAAAATTAATTTACAACCAAAATGCACTAGCTTACAATTTAATAGTGTTTTTTTGTAATATTTAATTATAGGGCTTAGTGCTTATCTTTATTGAGTTCTGTGCTTTTATGCTTTTAATGGCCATTTCCGTGTCAACCCTGGACATTCATGGGGGTTGGTTACGGAAAGGCTCACCCGTGTTGGCGTGACCTTTCAGGGTCCCAGGCGTTGCCGTCGTGGTCGGTGCGGTGCCATTCCTGGGCGTGGCCGAGTAGCTGTGGACGGGGTCCAGAAGGAAGCAGACGACGGGAACCAGAGCAGCTGGGATCCCACTACCCACTTATTCATTTACCCACGGACCCCACGGATCTCACTGATCCCATACTTCTCCTGACCTCTCTCTTCGGGGACCGCACACCACAGTGCTGGCTTCGGTCCTGCTCACCGCCACGCTGAGCAACGGGACGGCACGCTGGACGAAGCACGGACCACGTGGCACGAGACACGGACGCAGACTTGTTAAGTTCTCTCTTTGATTAGCTCCCAACTTAATATCAGGAATAACGAACCCACGCTCTCTTTTAATTTATAATTAGCTTATTTAATTATTAATTTAAAATCCCATTTGTAATATTCGGCCCTCAACCTATTTTTTCCAAATTTTTATTCATAACTAATATGTAACACTTTTATTTCATAATATAACTATAACTAATTCTTATCTTTTATTGTCATTTATTCCCATTTATATCATTTTTTTATTAACGTAACAATAGTTTTTATGACGCAAATGTAAATGCTAAATGCCTTTAGTATGGTTATTAATATAGATAAAGTTTTCAATTAAATTTATTTCAACAATGTTGACTATTTATGACTATATTTACCTGGAATGGAAGTTCCACGGATAAAAATGATATCATGTATGGACCGAGTTTGTACCATTTGTTAAAGTGTTCGCCCTTAAGTATCTCGGTTTCTAAGTTCGCTGAAATATAAAACTATATTAGATTTCAAGATGTCTAAATCAAATTATAATTAAATATAAATATATAAATATAAATATAAATCACTTATCACAAAGATGTTTTTTTGGCAGCTAGATAATTAAAGAACCAATTCTAAAAGTCCCCAAAAAAAAAAAAAAAAACCATAGTCACAAAGACGTAGAAGCAAAAAAATACTACTTCCAAAGATTAAAAGCAAAAATAGTCTCTTAAATACTTAAACCCATTAAGGTTTAAGTATTGAAGTTATAATATTTAAGAGTTTACTACTCAAATAAAAATTTGATATACGTACATAATATACTCGTATGATACCTACACTAATTGCTGAATAATTTAAAGATTCTAATAAACATATTTATATTCTAATCACTCAATTAAGGTACCTTCTAGAGTGTTTTTGCTAAACTTTATAATAATATTTAACATATGGATGTTAAGTTATAAAAAAGGTTTTTTTGATACTCTGAATAGGAAATAAAATTTACACGAGTAATATATCATAAATCAAAATAAAAAAATAACTTTTGACTTGGCCTTAACATTTAATGTCACCTGTATAATATGTGCTATGTCATACCTACTTAAATCTAAAATAATAATGTAATAAAACATTTCCTATAATATTTTGTGCATAACCCAGTTAAATAATTTTAGCAGTTTTCTTTTCTCGGTCAAGAAAGTTATTAGCCCATGTGGAACGATAAGAATCCGACGTTATGAGCAATTTAACTGAAGTTAGCTAAGAGTGGTGTCGTAAAGTAATTTGGCACAATGTGCATAAATTATGCAAACCTAACTTCAATGTGGTCAAATTATGGCTCATATTTTTTTTCCGTAAATGCTGATTTCTGTACTGCTTGTACCTTTGCTATAATAATATATTTTAGGTACACACAACTGATTCAACACGGAAGCGACAAATGATCCATATACTATTATCATCATCATCAGCTTTTACCCGTTCACTGCTGAACATAGGCCTCGATCAATGAACGCCAAGACGACCGATCCCTTGCTACTCGCATCCAACGGTGTATATTCCATACCAGGTCATAAATCGCACTCTGTCTGTTGCACTATTTATAAATGCATTCATTCGCAACAGTGGTATGAATCGGCGAATATCTATTTTTGTACGGCGAATTCAAAATTGGTCATTCTAAGATTCATGCCATGGTATGATAGCAAAATACCCGGGGCTTTTTTATTTTATAAAAAAATTACTTACACGTAAGTGTGACATACATCAGTGCAGCGTATATAATGAATATTGAACAGGAATAAATGGACGACACATTGCCGACGACGGTGCTGGCGTCGCTACCAGCCATGGGGTATACTTTTCCTATTAGAAAACCCGTTAGTATATACGCAAACGTGCGTAAGACAAAGAATTTCTGAAAAAAATTACATTCAATATCAAAAGAAGTATGTGACAAAAAAGGTATAAAAATATAAGTGTTTTTTTATTTTGTATGCTTATGAAGTGAATAGAGGATTCATTAAGAAATTTATGCATCATTACCTAATAATGCTACATGTTTAGAACTAATTATTTATCCTTAATAGTCGGCTAAGTTAATATTAAACGTGATGTAGGAGCCAAATAGAGTATTTAAAAGAAAGAAAGTAATGTAAAAATGTAAAGTAATAACTTACATAATTTCTTACTGCTATCACGTAGGATCGATATATTAGGATCATTATTTGCCATATATAACTTGCCTCATTCTTTAGTTTGCATATTTTGTTAGTTTCATCTGTATGTTAAAAAAAAATTGTTAGCGTTTATTATTTTTTATTTTATACAAAATTATTTTTAGAAAGCGCATGATAATCACGACTGTATTTTTATTATTTCTCTTTGTGTCAGAATAATTACATACATTCGGATGTGGATATCAACGCGCTGTTGTTTTTGACGGCAGCACTAGAGTTGTACCGAAGGATTCCGGACGCGGCTTCCTCTATAGTCGTTTCTGATTCTGTAGACGCAATTTCAATTACTAAAAGAATCATCATAATATATATTAAATAAATTCAATTATTAGGCACACTGATTACGGTATATAATATAAATAAAGTTTGTAAATGCAGGTATTCAAAACAACCACAACCACAACCGAGTGTTCCACCTGCTCATTTCTACCGTTAAACAGCTTTGCTGTGTTTCCAAAATTATCGCTTCAAATTATGCCAAGACGTGCTCCAAACGGTAACAAACAAACACACAAAGTTACAGGTGAAGTTATTTTTTTCGAAAGAGCTAGACTTTTCGTCTAGGCCTTTAAGCTCAATCGGTTTAGTGAATAAGACCTAAGCCAATGGCTCTCTAAGCGGAGAGTAGGTAGTAGTAGTAGAGAGGGTAGCCTATTTACTATTATTATTATTAATTATTATTTATTTACTACTAGTCTTAGGATATGCCAAGCCTTAGAAACTCATTCACCCGTACATCATACCGATTCGGCATATCCGGAGCCTTGGCTATATCCAGGTGAATTGGGGGCCTAGCCAAAGTTCCATTAAGAAAGCGTTAGCGAAGTTCGTAATATATAGGATGGACCCGTGATTAAGCGCAGCCGTATTTCAATCACATACATTTTATCATTTTCGAACTTCGCTAACGCTTTCTTAATGGCATTTTGACTAGGCCCCCTGATGTATGTTTAATGACGACGTGGACTATATATAATATTCATTATGACTTGTCTTATGCTTTTTTTCGAATGGACCTTTACTGTTGGCCTGGTGGCCTGCTTCATCGGAAGAGTAGATGGGCAGATGACTCATCTAATTGGCTTGTCTTATATCTGTTAGTCGTCTCCAAATGGAGCACATCTTAGAATAAACATATTATCATTTCGATAATTATATTGATAACCGTTGAATTAAACTTTATATTTGGAGTTGATATTTTCATAAGATAAATTGTTTACTATATTTGTATTAATTAGATCACGTTGATAATACAACCTTGAACTAAATAAAGATGCCTCTCGATACAGGAAATACGATACACAGTATAAAGTTCAATGCTCGTATATATCCTGTCATCATAATCATCACATCTGGTCCCATACAAGTAATGTACACCAATGAGTGAATGAGCAATCTATGTTTGTAAGCTAATTGCGGTCTTATTGTGATGTGTATAAACTATATTATACTACTTAGTATGTTATCGAGTATAAAATTTACAAACATTAGAAAAAATATATTTTGTATGCAAGAAAAGATATATCATATTTTTATACATTTTATAAACGGAGTTTTAATATTAACAAGTATTAATTTTATTACTAGTAGCGCCACGCGTTTTCACCCGCGCACTTCCCATTCCCTTCGGAGTACGGGGATGAATTTTAGCCTGTGTTATCCTGATGTATAAGCTATATTATTTTAAAGTTTCATAAAAATACATTCAGTAGTTTTTACGTGGAAGAGTAACAAACATCCAAACTTACAAATTTTCGCGTTTATAATATTACTAGGATTTACAAAAGTACAATCATAGTTTTTCATAACTTGTTTAATTATTATCAAAGAATCTTTGGCGAATTGTTAACTATTGTTGCGACATTATTGAGAATGGTCTGTTTTTAAAAACACCTGCCGCTATTTGTGTAACCTAACAATATAGCCAAGCTATGAATGTTAAGGCTTTTTGTTTGATAGAAAAAACTGTAATGTTAATAATTAATATAAAATGTTATCTTTAAATATTTTTGGCTTTGCTGTTTTTTCCAATAACTGTTTTCCTTTTCAGAAAATAGACTGGTCACGTACGACATATGGAATGCTATAATAATAATCCTATCCTAGATACATTCTTTAAAAAAATATGAATGCCTTTGTAAGTACAATGAATAATTTAAATTAAAGTATTTTTTTGTTTGTTCCGTTAGCAATATATGTATTACTCACTTGCAAAAAACAACCGTTACAATTTCGTCGTGTATTCTTACAATATAGACTATAAGAAGCGCCCTGCGGTTTCACTCGCGTACTTCACATTCCGGTGGGAGTATAGGGATAATTTTACAATAATAATTACACATAGGGTATAATTAATTATACCCTATGTGTAATTATTATTGTAAAGTTTCATTAAAATCCATAAGTAGTTTTTACGTGAGCACGTAACAAACATCCATAGTTACAAACTTTGGCGTTTATAATATTAGTAAGATTATATTATATACTTACAAAAATCAGCAGGATTGTGATGGGGTGGACAATAGAGACCCGCATAATTTAATGCAGGGATAATATTCTCCCGAGGTGCATCATAAAATGTTCTCCCTTCAGCCAGACAATAAATTCTGTCAATCTTTTCCAGCAGCAACGCTGAAGGTTGCTGTATTGTTGCTATTATAGTTCTACCTCCTTTAGCCAATTTGCTTAGTAATTTTACGAGGGAACTTGAGGCAACAGAATCAAGACCTCTGAAAGAATAATTAAAACGTTTTATAATAATCACAATTGAGTCCTTTATCTATATCATCGACCACACAACCTATAGACTCCTGTTTGATTTTTCGTATTAAATGCATTCTGGCAACTAGCTGAGGTGAGACGAATGGGGTTGCAATGCTGTGATTAGCTAATTCAATGTCATACATTACCAATCACGGAACGTTAAAAAGAAATAGATATATTTCGCAACGGGAAAGAATGAGACGACACGATAGTTTGAGTACATTGCTTACGGCTTACATCGGAACTATAAGTCAGATGTGTCGTTAGAACCCGTTCCCCTGTTGTTAGGAGTCTATGGGTTATGTGGTCGATGATCTATATACACATTTTAAAAGTCTAAAGTTCAATAAATCTAATGAAATATACACAATTTAAATATTAATTGATTTATTCTTAATTATCTAGACTTTGAGCTTTGATAAGGAAACGAATAAAGGACACGATGAATAGCGACTTATCTACGCTGTTTTATTAAATATTGCATTAATTATATTATATATTCAGGTTCTTTGTTGAGTCTCCTTGATTTCTTCCTCCATTCTCTTTGGAAAAGCATGCTTAAGGAGCATGCTCTTTCAAAATAAATGAATGAAATGTGTATTGCAAGTATTTATAGTTTATCAAAAGTTAATGAGCACCTGTTAATGCTTTGTTCACAGATAGAAGAACCTATGTATGTAGCAACGGTATTTTAGGACCCTACTATTTAAAACACCACTCTACCATCACAAAGGTTTCTGCCTCGGTTGGTGTTTTTCTTTTTATTAACATCTTGTTTGTTTCGATATTGCGGGGTCTAAATTTGTTTACTTATTTATTTTAGGCAAATGTGAATGAATTTATGTAACTTGTATGTTGTTATGATTTAGATGTATATTAGTATGTTGTTATTTAGATGTATTTACAAAATTTGTAAAACTATATTTAAAAAAGAGCAACCCTACCGTTTCTTGCTAGATTCTTCTCTGGGGAAAACTGAGTACGTTGCGAATCTAGCATTAGCTTCTAAAAAAATATTGACATGTTTCAAGTGCTATGTAATTTGCCTACGAAATAAATATTATTTGATTTGATTTGAAAGGCATAAACACCTCATGTGATTTTGATTAACATTTATATACCTAAATATTTACCAACAACTATACCCATTATAATGAAACTAAATTTACGAATTCTATCGCGGTTGTTAAGATTTTTGACCTCCCATAAACATGGTATAAATTTAAAAATAGTTATAAATCATTGGTTAAAGTTCTTTAATTATAATGAGTTATTTTTGTTAGAATTATCCTCTAAAAAAACAACAATACTTACGTTGTGGGTTCATCGAAAAATATAAGTGACGGATCCGATAGAAGTTCAACAGAAACCGCAAGCCTTCGTTTCTCCCCACCAGACAAGTTACGATAAAGTGTCTTTTGAGATTCACTTATGTTTAAGTCTTTTAATATTTCGATAATCTTAAATAAAAAAAAAATATTTTAAAAAATACGTTAAGTTTTGCTCTTAACTATTTAGTTTTTAAAAAATACTAAATCTATTCACAGTTTTGATTGCATGCTGATAAAACCTGCCTGATATCGGGTAAAATATAAATATATTGTACTTTTTGAGACTCACGACTACGTTCAGTCTAGAAAGTTCGCTTATTTAATGGGAAAAATGCCGTCACCTAATTGCGCAATATGTGGTGTCCCGGAGGATCTATTGCATGTTTTGATGGAATGTGTTCGGAACGAAGAATTTCGGTTGTCACACTGTAACTTTATAAAATGTAACTTAGATTTAAATAGTATTTTTGGGTTGCCCCATTCGAAACAAATCGATCTTTCGGTGGTGAAGAAAAACATCGTGACGAAACCTGTGTGTCTGATGAGATTGAAAGTCTTTGAAAAGTATGTAAAGTTCTGATGAACTGCAAACACAGATGCGCTGGCCCATTAACCTCCTTGCCTGATTTTGAGGAGGAGACCCGTGCCCAAGACTGGGACATAATATAAGGGTTGATACTTTTTTTACTTTTACATACATAATTAAAACAATAATTTATTTTAAAAGCGCATTTGCTAAGTCATAATATTAAAAACTAAGTATACAGTGATCAGTCTTGAAAAAATGTTATTGTCATAATATTTAAGACAGCAAAAACAACTTTTAAGTGTAGAAACAAAAGTCAACAATGGAAAAACACGAAAGCATAAACATGCGAAATGTTACATTGTAATATATTATTGTGACGCATATACCAGATTTTTTTAGTTTTGCAGAAGCAATACTAAATAAGCAATAACTGCAAAAAATTTCGACTTCTCTCATTTGGAAACGCTTGAAGGTTTCTTGTAAATACCTATTGGTTGAGGATAAAATTTAATTCTGTTTGATATTATTCTTTTACAAACTTATAATAACTTGTTATTAATCTACCATATCATCATGTGGCTATTCACTAACGGCGGTTTTCAATATCATATCTATCTTTAAATGTTCTTATCCATCTTAACATTTTGAAAGATTTTGTAAGAAAATTTCACGATAAATAAGAAAATTTTAAGATAGATAGGACACTGAAAACCGCCGTGAATGTAGAACTACTAACTACGACGCTAAAATGTTAGTCTCTGAACAGCGCCGTAAACAGCCTTCTTTGCGCCTTGTGCGAGCTTCTATAACTGCGCCCTTAGTCAACCGAAATAAATGATAGTCCTGTATGCCCATGCTTGCGCCCCGAACAGTCTACGCCCTGTACCTGGGCACCGGTGGCATCACCCTATTTTACGGCTTTGCCTCTGAAGTACAACATTTTGAATTTTCGACGAAGACTCGGGGAGTATCACTATGGCATACATAACATACATATCCCAAATACCTCAAAAAAATAATGACCATGAAAGCTATAAAAAAAAAAGAAAAAAAGAAAAAAGCTTTACCTTTCTATGTCTCTCTTGTGATGTTAAATGTGCTAGTTTAAGAGCTGCTGCAAAATACATAGACTCGTAAAGAGTAAGGTGTGAGCGCGAGTCATCCTCCTGACGTATATATTTTGCCCCACCTCTGTTACTGGATTTCGAAGCTGACGCACTAACACCATTTATTTTTATTGTTCCCTTTGCACCGAATGTTCTGAAAATATACTAAAGTTTACTTTTTATAGATCTTTAAATATTTTGTACACAATATAAAGTCATTATAACTGGTAAAACATGACTGGACTTTAATTTCATATGACCAACCATTGCATAATACTCATGTTTACAAATAAAATATCTTTATCTTTATCTTTATTATCTTTACTTGGATTAATCAGAATTACCACTACTGATTAGTGTAACTTTTTGTAAGAATATAGTAAAAATAAACACTTTGACGACCTCCGTGGCGCAGTGGTTAGCGCGGTGGCGCACAAGCCGGAGGTAGCGGGTTCGAATCTCGCCAGGGAACAAAAAAAAAAGTTTATTTGTTCCTGGGTCATGGATGTGTATTAAATATGTGTATTATATAAAAAAAATCTTAAATATAAGTATTAATATTAAAGTATTAAATATAAGTATTTCCGTTGTCTGGTAGCCGTAACACAAGTCTCTTCGAGTACTTAGCACAGGACCAGATTGACGTGGTGTAAAAGCGTCATTTAAAAAAAAAAAAAAAAAACGTGTAATATAAAAATACGCCTATAAATGCCATGCTGTTTGCCCGTGATATTTTAATTTGATTATTTTTTGCCTATTTAAAATGTTATCCATTTAACAATGTTAAAAATATTTTTTACATGCGAATAAGAACGGGTAAATACGATCATACGTATCATTAATGATTACATTATTCTGTAGGTACTAGTGGTTCGCCACGCATAAACAATGTGGCTTTCCTTAGGTGAAAGAACTTTTCAATCGGTCCAGTAGTTTTTAAAAGATTTAAATCTTATATAAGATTTTATGGATACGTGTGGGAGTTTTAGCTTTTTAAGTATAGTCTAGTTATTTTAAAGCCATAATCACTTAATAATATTTTAGTAATTATAAAGTTTTTTTTTATACTCGTCTAATGTCTGTAAAGTCAGTCAGTGGTAATTATTTACATTCGAATTTATGCCACTTAAAGCGGACGGTATTACAGTAAACATTTAAATATAAATTATATGTATATAATAAAAAGAGTAAACATTTGTAATATTTAATTTTTATAACAAATTGAAAAAATATAATATAAAAACTGATGGACCGATTTGAAAAAATCATTCACCATTAGAAAGCTAAATTTTTTATAAGTAACGTAGGCATATAACCTATCTATCTATACATCTATCATATCTATAGATATAATCATCATCAGCCCGGTACTAGCTAGTCTTAAATAAATCTGAAAATATTTTGTAGACGATTAACAAAAAATATGAATATTTTCGTAGCTCTATTTATGATTTATAGTCTAGAATCTAGATCATATTTATATCATGACGAAATTTGTTAACGAGTTATAAACTAATTAGGTTTCATTATTTTTTATTATTATTGACGTATTACATTAACTTTGCATTATAATTTATTTATTACAACTCGCAATGTTTCGTGTTAGTTGCGATTAAGGTATCCTAACAAATGGAAACGGGTAGCCATTGACAATATGTTTGTTTCGAAGGCTTCCTTATATAGAATACCCTCTATATATCCTAATGGAGGTAATCAACCTTTTATCTCAAATAAAAAGACACAACACATTTAAAATTGGACGCAAGCGATTTAATTAATTTTTGAATAAAAATGTATAATTATTTATCTAAATAAAAAATGGCAATTGGCAGTCATAGATCCTGCCGAAAGAAGTAAACACTTATAACTTATAATTATTACATTATGACATTATGATGTCATATGTCATGTCGGTGAAAGGAACTTACAAGATTTTCCACTACCAAAAAGTGCATGACATGGGTAGAGAAGTTTCCTCTTTCAAAAAAAGAAAACACAAAAAACTGAGGCGGTTTGATGCGGAAGCCCCTTCGAAGATTCGAATGGCTTGAATTTTTTTTCTTCTATTATGAAAATGAGTTTTTACTATTTGCCAACTTAAAAATTGTGTCGCGAACACGTTTTTTGACATTGACAGTCGGCCGTGGATTACGTCATTTTTGATTAGATGTATGAATTTCAATCCGCTAATAATTATACAAAGCCGGAAGACGTCCACTTGGAAATTCGCAGACGTTTATCACATTGACGAAACGATTTCAGAAGACGGCCACTGCATTTGAATTTTTGGACGTATCGTAGATATGATGATAATGTTTTGTAATCATTTATCACATTACCACTTAAGTATTTGCGAAATACAGTAATAATAACAACTTGAAGCAACGGTTCTTTATATTATGAACTAGCTGTTGCACGCAGCTTCGCCTGCGTCAACTAAGATTTAAATTGAGTCCCTAACTTTTTGAAAATTTAATATAAGTAGCATATGTTCACCGGGGATAGTGTAGCTTCTCAACAGTGAAATATTTTTTTAATCTGTCAAGTAGTTTCGAAGTCTATTCAATACAAACAAACAATCAAATCTTTCCTCTTTATAATATTAGTATAGATTATGATATTAAAAATTCTATACATTCCTAGTTTGCCTTTGTAATATGAACCATGACCTTAAAATGATAAGAATGATAGTCTTCAAACAAGCGTTTTTTTTAATCGAAGAATAAATCGAATCACACAAGTTGCCAGCAGAGGTGCAATTTTCCCGAAAGCGCGAAATTATTCGGTCGCTTATAGATAGCAATTTAGTATTTAACAATAAAAAAATATTAGCCAAATGTGGCAAATTACGGGTATGTTTATTAAAAAGTTGTTGTATTACGATAAAGTTTATTTATTTTAATACGTAAATATCAGTAGCAACTGTTTTAAAATTAATAGGTGAGGACAATATAGTCGGTGAAATACTTTTACAATCGGGCAACACTGAGCATTATTTTATTTGAACAAAATGTTATCTTAAAGGACGATCCATTTCTAATCTAGTCTTGTACAGTATACTATAAATAAATAAAAATACATACATTTTATTAAAAATAAAATCAATTAGTTTATATTTGTACATAACTTATCGTGATAAGTTATGTACAAAAACTTTAAAAAATTATCAAGTTTTTCGAATATTACCTATTCTACACAAAGATGGCGGCTATTACTTAAACTTCATTATTGAAAAAAGCGTCACTCATGGAACTTTCGTAACTTTTTGTATCTATTTCAAGCTTTGTTATGGAGTTGTAAGCTCGTGAATGTGTGTCTTGCATTTTTGTGGATATTTTGACGACTTGGACTTTTTATTTGGACATAGATTTATAGCCATAAATGTCAAAGAAAATATTCGTACGCTATTGTTATATCATGTAGTATTGCATATCTTGGAAAAATTAAATTATACTTACGCTGAAATTGAAAATAATTTATGGATACGAACATAATATTAAAACTGTTTAAATATTTTTTTACCTTCATATCATTACGTGTACGAAAGACGACCAACGCCCCATACAATTTTGGACCATCTCCCTTAGAAAACAACCAGAATGTTTTAATTTTAATATAATTTATTACGAATTACTTTAAAATATTGAAAGCTTAAATGTGAAAATTCATGTTAGTACAGTTCTTTTGCTATTCAGATGTGTTGTGACAGAATACAACTCCACAAATCGTCATGAATAATTTTTATCGTAAAACACATTCGGCATGCATTGACATTTAATACTACGTAATGGTCCGCAGTTTGGAGCCATCTACCTTCAAATTAGGTGCCTGAAAATGAGAGCGCGGACTATCTATCTACTGTAATTATGGTTCTATAGGTTATTATTCTAAGGGCCTGTTTCACAATCTCCAGTTAAGTTCCCAATAGGCTATCGGCAACATATTTGACAGATAGAGTATGGAGTATCTGTCAAATATCTGTCAAATATGTTGCCGATAGCCTATTGGGAACTTAACTAGAGATTGTGAAACAGGCCCTAAGACGATAATATTATATACTAGCAATGCTCCGTAGTTTCAGACGCGTACTTCCTATTCCTGTGGGAGCACGGGGATAAATTATTATACCCTAGGCTGTCTAGGCTGTATTATTGTAAAGTTTCATCAAAATCCATTCAGTAGTTTTTGCGTGAGTGAGTAACAAACATACATTCTCACAACTTTTTGTAATGATGGTGTATGTTTTAGATGCCTAATGAAGGCATCTAAAATGCCTGCTTAGTAAATAAAGCTGAAAAAGTAAAGTTTTAAACTATTTTCATAAATCTTGCAAAAATTGAAAGATTCGTAAAAAAATCACGTTTATAATATTAGTATACAAAAAAAAAATAGGATAAAAAGGGGTACATTACAAGCACCTTTTATATATTTTTGATTAAAATGTAATTGTTAATTTTAATCAGGCTTTACTTTAGCGAATAATAAGAAACTAATCTTTGCTTGAAATTGCAAATCACGTTTGATTATTTCTATGTGATTTTTTGTTCCTTGTCCGTGCAGTTCAAATTGCATCCGTGGAGGTTACATTATGTTTTAATTACGCGCATACATTTTCTGCGAGAATAACTGATATAATATTAATGTTATGTAAGTACTAAAGGTTGCATTTAGAGCTTTTTTATGTAGACTTAGACTGACAGTCGTCTACAGCTGTGGATCTACGAGGCCTCGATGGTGTTTCGAATTCCTCGTGTGCAGAACCGAACTCTTACTTGATGTTGAACTGGATGGGTTTTTTGAGTCATTGTACCGCTTATAAACATTTTTTAGCTGCACACTAAAATGAATGTCCTACTTAGCCGACCTCCTTAACTCCTGGGCCGAATTTATTAATCTAAAGAATATTTTCTTCCGTTGCGAACGTTGCGTTGCGTAATAAGAATACGAAGTTTCTCATGACGAATAAAAGCATAAAACACAGGGTTTTTTTGAGCGACGACGGCCCAGAGGGGTATGGGGTCGGCTTTGAGCGAGAGGGTCCGAGTTCGATCCTGACTGGGGTCAGGATCAAACCCGGGGTGGGCCCTGGTGCTTTGAAATGGGTCTTTGGGGCCGCATTGGGCTAGCGCCCCGGTGAACTATGGCCTGATACAGAGGCAGCAGTGGGACATACATGGGTTGCTACTTTACTTTGCTTTTTTTTGTAATACAATTTATGTAGTTCGTAAGTGTATAATTATTAAATTTATACTTACATATAAAAAAAAAACGAATTTTCAATAAAAAAATATCAAAAAAGTAAATTACACATTTACTGTAACTAGCAGAGATTTCACCTGATGATAAGACATGTTTATCGCACATTTATCAGTTTAAAGTTCAGGAACCTCATTCATTGATTGTCAATTCTGCGAGGCCAGAGCCAGTAACTAGGCACAATCTCTGGCAGGCATAAACACTTATAACAATAAGCTGTTTCAAAGAAGAAAAGAACAAGATCGACGTTTCAAATAAGAAATGAAAAAGATTGACGTTTCAAAGAAGAGATTTTATGTCATAAGGAGGAAATCGTACAATCAGAGCCTTATGATGACTATCGACTATATACATCAGTACAACCAAAAGTTATGCCGATGCATTGCCCTCCTTTTCCCTATCCCCTCCAACGGGCCACCGGAAACTCACAAACAGCACGAAAAGCAAGGTCGTACCAGACCAATTTTGCTGCAAAGCATAGCACTACATCCAAATTGGACACTTTCCACTGATAAACCTAAATTAACTTTTAATGCATTTCTTAGGAAAATTTTCGTACATTAATGCCATTAGTGAATTATATCTTTGCCGTGTAATCAAATATACGTCATCACCATGTACCTACAGACCCAGATCCTAGAGCTGCCAGACTACGTCCATACGTGACGTCTGCTCTATGATCTCGCTCCTCTATTATCATCTTTATGTGCATTTATATTGGATAACTAAGGGTCTGTTTTACAATGTATCAGTAAAGTACCCGATAGCTATATAACGCATAAATTACTTGACAGATGAATTTTATAGTTAGTCTAGTTAGTCTCATAGTTAGTCTTGATTGCGTTTCATCATCATCTTACCTGTAAATTTATTAATATAATAAAATATGCCAAATAATATAAAATTAGGCAGATCACTGTTTGCCACTTACTAGTTAGTAGGCTTGGCAACCTCGCATTTCATAGTTCCATTTTACGATATTTAATTTTAGGAAAATATTTTGTGTTGTAAGTACACATGAAAATATGTTTTTATAATTGAAATGTATATATTACCATTTTTAATACCTTTTATTTACATACAGCTGGTATATAATATTATTCTTTAATTATTAATTGATAAAAACAGAATATACATTTTCCGTAGTATCACTTTACTCTATAACTATGTTTATTTCGTTATATAGTCATCGCCACTTTAGAAGTCCGATAGACGCGGCGCTGCGGTCTCATAACTCAATGTTGCCAATTTATAGTGTAATGATTTTCCACCAAGTCTAGTACAATAAAAAAATTAAATAATTATGAAAAAAATAATTATAGCAGCAAAATAAAAATCTCCCTGCCAGGTTTTAGTAAAATAAAACTTTTTTTTTTTTGTAAATATTTCATTCGTATTTTTTACGTATAACCGATTAGTAGAATTCATCTAAAACAAGCTTCTTCGGATGTGTTCAGCTTTTGCCAGGAGTGACGTTTTTTTAGAAGTAATTGCTGCCATTGTTACTTCTTTTGTTATTCGACCTTTTTTACAGAAACACCTGAAAATATAATTCATCTGAGCAAGGATTTAATTCTTTTACCTTGTATTTATATTCATATAAAATATCATAAGATAAATGTAGGTATAGAGTTAATGATAATATTTTAACCATAAATTAGGCAAAAATAAGTGACTCTGGCATCTCTAAAATTTACCTGTCATGGCAGTGACATTTATAAACATTTTATTCAACGGGGTTAATTGTTGTTTATTTTTACTTTCTAATTCACAAAATTATTTCACTTTAATGATCATTTTACGGCCTTCACTTTTTACACCTCACTTTATATTATATGCTCCATATTTCACGTAAAACAATTTAAAATAACACAACTTCTTACTCCAGACAGACGTCAAGATGTCAATGTTGTCAAATTTAGTTCGGCCATTAGTCGCAGGACTTTAAAAGTGGCGACGACTATATTACTGTTACATGAACTTTATGTCGTCAAGGTGTCAACTAATTTATCTTTGAGATAAATTTGCTAATGGCCAGTTGATCCGTCATATAGTTTGCTGGGAACTTTTTATGCCAAAGAGTGCTAGTTGTCAATTGTGAAACGGAAACGTTGTCGTTATGTGGTAAATATGTTGCATATAGCTTATTTGGAACTTTCGGACATTGTGAAATAGGTCCTTATAAATTAAAGATTTTTAATGTTATTTGCATACGTTAACGGACTCATTAAATTATGGTAAGTGACCAGCGTCACCCATAAACGACAAGTTAACGTCGAAATTTTGCAGCGTCAAATCAGTGGCGCTAGGAGGACAGGATTTCTCGCTTTCGAGAGCTTCAAACTGCTGGAAAGTGACAGGGCCTGGACGGCAATGGTATTCTGTGAGACAGTAATATCATAGAAGGCCGCGAAACGGATAGAGAGAACGCAGCGTATACCGTCCTACTTCGGAAAAGACGGATGGATGTTCGGCAGAGGCGATATCTACGACTCTCATCACCTACATGATTGTACCTGACACCATTGCATAATCCTTGCGGTGTTGAATGTCTGGGTGTTACCTACAGAGTGAAGTAGTATGTGGTGGGTATGATTGCTGCTGATAGATCTAGGGCACTTCATCATGTGCGGCTGAAAGCACGGAGTTGTCTGTGAGTTCCACATAACTGGCATGTCCCACCGAGTACTGGCGGTATGCTTTTTAAAATTGTTACTCATTCATGCGTTGACAGTTCTCATTAAAAAAAATGTTAATTCCTTGTACCTGTCCTGCTCTTTTCTCCGAAACACAGCAAAGCTGTTACACCAATTTATTAGTTTTTGACATTCTTTATAAAATAAATACTTGGACTTGTTTTAAAAACTAAGGTATGGAATTCATTTTATTTTTTCCTGTGATGTTTATTTGACTGGTCATAAAAAGCTACTAGTGTGATTGTGTCCAATTTTTAGAGGTCAATTCTCTAAAGTATGAATAAAAATAACTTTTACCGATAAATCGTTTGTTCATCTGTCTGTTCGTCTGTTATTTTGTTAATATTAAGTTGAAACCATTTTATAAGTTGAAGTTTTATTAATTTATTTAAAGGAACACAGACGTTATATATTTGAAACTTCCGAGTTATTGTAATCACAAAGCGGAAAAAACTTTTAAACTTAAAGAAAAGGGACCTCTCAATATCAATACAGGTACCTATAGATTTAAATGCTACTCCATTCGAAATTGAGAACTTTTCCAAGAGAATTGAGCGTGTTGTTTAATACATCTATAGAGTCTCCACAACAAAGTTGAGTTTATACTTGTTAGTTGAGTTTATACTAGTTAGCTAGATTAGTAGTAGTGTCTTGTACTAGTTAGTTCAAATACTAGCTTCTGTTCAGAACACTCAACGTGCGAGTAAGACTAGCACTTGACCAGTTTAAAGATGTCGTTTTACTATCAGTACGAGATAAACGTGTTATCACAACCTGTTTCTCATCCTGAAAATTTTTGACCTATGCTAATACCAGAATTAGACACATTAGCCAACAACGCCAACATCTTAATGAATAATTTTATATTAATTCATACGTACGAATAGCCCGAAAGTATGTTTAACAGAGTTGTTTTTCCGGCACCCGAAGGACCTAATATTGCCGTAAATTCACCAGGCTTGAAGCACCCACTGACACCTTTTAATACTTCCTTCTTTTCTGTAACAAAAAGTCAGTTTAGTGATGCGAATGTCACAATTAATTAATTATCGTAAAAAGTAACAAGTATATATTATATAGTATAGCGAGTGTTTTATATGTTAATTGAAAAAGATACACCGGATGGCGATTCGGTTTCTTATCAGAACTGGGTGATAAAAAGTCTGCGACGTAATATAATTAAAAGTACATTATTATTAATTATAAAAATAAAATATAAATAAACGAGTTCACAGGGTTAGCTTTTATTGTGTTATGCGTTGTTTAACCCGGGATACTAGTTATTCTTGTTTCAGTAACAACACTACTTCCCCTGCACGTGGAACATCACGTCAGCATAGGGGTATTCAAACAAGCAGGGAAATAAAGCTGTTATACATAGCTCTTTAGCTCAGAACGGACGAGGGCCTACTCGACTGGCCTTGACATCTTCGTCCTACATTAACATGATAACGATGCTTATACCTAGACTCGAATGTAACAATATTTTTTATCGAATAATGACACATTATAGTCTCATAGTATTTTACACTAAATAGAGTAATTACATGAGTGTATAATATACTATACACATCTAACAAAACACTTTAATGCACGAAGTGTTGGTCGGCCCTTATCCAGGTGGAAAGACGATCCCCGTGCAGTAGCCGGTCCGTGCTGGATGCGAGTAGCAAGGGATCGGTCGTCTTGGCGTTCATTCAGGCCTATGTTCATCTGTGGATGGATAAAGGCTGATGATGATGATGATAATGATGACGACGAATGCGACGACGAAGACTATTCGGTGGGCTTGGGATTCGAACCCTTGATTTAGACGAGTCACAGAAGCACTAGATTATATAGTTTTGTCTTGATTTAAGAGCAAAGCTTTTAAAGTAAATAATGAACTTAGACCAAAGGTATTAGAGATAGGAATTTATGTATATGCTATATAAAGGTTTGTACCCATAATTGGATATTCCATGGAAGCGGAAAATCCATACAAAGTCACCAAGGAAATAAAATACCAATTTCAATGAAATTTTAACGTTACCAAGCAACGAGAATTGATATTTTAGATACTGATTAGATATTATATGAATTAAGGAGGATTCGATGACAGTGATTAATGAATTATCATTCGTAATTGATAGCCTAAGAAGACGGACAGACAAAAAGGCTGTCATTAATAATATGTATAGATATGTACTCACCAAAACCTAGTTTGTTGAAGATGAATCTATAAAGAATGCAGGTTATGTTTTCAAATTCCAAAAACACTTTATACTTTTCATCGATCTGGACTATTTCGTTTGAGTCGTGATGGTTTTTCGTTACACTTTCCATGTTTCGTGCCTATAAAATTACATCGAAGTTAATACAAGTTCAGGCGAGGAGGTTCAGGCCATAGTTCACCGATGCGCTGGCCCAATGAGGGTTGGTGAACTTCACATACTTTTAAAAACTTTCAATCTCATCAGGTATGCAGGTTTTATCACGATGTTTTCCTTCACCGGTAAGCGAACGATGGTCTCGTGTTTAGGGTGCACTTAGAAATTTAGAAAAACCCATTTCTAGGCACCACAGGGGGTCAGGATCGAACCCGAGACCTCTCGCATAAGAGGCAGAGTTCATACCCACTGGACCATCCTCACATTACCTTCCTTGCCTGATTTCGAGGAGACCCGTAAAGCAGTGGGGCATTTAAGGGTTGATACTTTACTTTTTTTTTTACTTTTAACACAAGTTATTTGTAAATATTCCTGATGTTTATTAATGATTATTCCATTTATGTAAAAGAGACATTAATATTTATAATTTGCTGTAAACTAGTTCACCTTTAAATATTGTTTTATTAAAATAAGATGATCGTTCCTACACGACAGATCTCACAAAAAGATAAGAAATTCTTGTATGGCTACAAAGTTACAGTTGGTCACAAAATATTTCACCATCTTCTGTTATCCACTATTCCACAATGATATGTTTTTCACTAAAATTGTATTCCATCGTATTTGTTTTTATTACATCACTAGCATCGCAGTTTTACCCGCGGGAGTACGGGAATAAATTATAGTCTATGTCGCTTACAAATACGTAAGCCTACTGATTAAGAATTTTCAAAATCTGTTCGGTAGATTCAGAAATTACTCACATACAACCGCACAAACTCACAAACTTTTACAAAGTGTTTTATTAGTATAGATACAAAATTACGACATACGAAAAACAAAAGTCATCGCTCATTAACTGAGTAAAAAAATTTGGAAATGTTTTTGCGAGCCACGGCGATTATATTATTTTGTTGATCAATCGTACTCGCATACTTATAAAAGCTATCTAGCATCAGCCAGTCAGGCTTACTTCCGCTAACTCTAATCAATAAATTTAAATAATTTGATTATATATCACCCAAATTACTTCTATTACTTCATTCATTCAATTCTTATATAATTAACAAGAATATGATTTTGTTGCATAATGTGTAATTTTTTTTGTTATTCTGAAAATATGATTGAGCGACAGTGAACAAGCTCAATAAATAAAGATTAAAAAAAAAAGTCATTAGTTATTAGTTCGCACTACATTCTTTATAATCTAACACTTTAAAATGGTTAAACCTCACTTGTATTTTAATTTTAATGTATACGAAACTATAAATAAATAGCAGTTTGTAAAATGCAATACTTGTTACTCGTTACGTTAAATTACTGTGAAAGTTAGATTCATTCCTACCCTTATATGAAAATATTTCTGCTGTTGTAACCACAAGAGTTTCTTTTTGCAACATATATATTTTTTAATTTAACATTTTATTATATTATATATAAAAAAGTATAACTTACCAAGATATATTGTAAAAAAAAAATGTATTTCCCGTACCAAAAACTATATTATTCTTTTAATATCACAAAAACTGTTTCTTTCGAAAACCACTTTACTTTTCATAATTTATCACAACTTTAAGAGTAGATCGTTTTATACATTGAAATAAAGCAGACAGACGTCCGTTTGTTCCGCGCACCGACTGTTGAATATGCATTAGCAGAAGTGAGAAACACGCATTGAATTTTATGAACAAGTCCGAAATTCTCAAATAATATTTAGATGTTACATTACCCGACACGACCTTGGTAAAGAATAATTTAATATCGATATCTCAATTGATGAATAAAACAGATATTGATAATATTCTATATTATCATGTTACTTTACATCAAACATTAAATCGTATTTATGATCAATGTTTTTCCATCCTTATCGTATGCAATATTTATGGCAAACATTAGTAAGAAATTTCAAGGCAAATAAAAGTCGAATACGGTAAAAAGTAAGCGATAAGCTTAACTTGGACGATCTCGCGCTACATTTACGATCAAATTTTTGTTTTTTTCAGATGGGTCACTAACTAAGCAATAAATTACAAAATGCTGACACATCTGGATGTGTCAGCATTTTGTAATTTCTTGCTTAGTCGTAGCTCTTGCTGAGTTTCGTATGGGTGGTGTAACTTCCAGGTGGCGCTTGGAGCTTCACCCAGGCGAAGCTCCAAGTGGCAAAAATTATTGAGACCCTTATTGCAGAGGATATTATATTTTATATTTACTGTAGGGTATTTTGTAAAAGTTTGTGTTTATGCTGTGCTGCAAGCACATATTTTAATAAAACTGTTTTGTTATATCGGCTTATAAATCTTAAAATATTGGATTATTTTTAAACCCCATATTCGTTCTAAAATGTTCGTGTTCGATTGCAGTATAGATTCTAACTTTTTACCAACTTTAATTACTATTAAAATTAGAATAAATTACAACATCATCATCATCTTCATAGGCAATGATTTATTCAGTTATTTATTTATTCAGTGATACAAGGATCACTATTAAAAGCTATTATACCTAATAACTATTCCAGTTTATGGAAATGAGAAATATAGTAATAGTAATTTTATCATATTATTTTAAGGTGACTCTGGCTATCCAAGAAGAAGGAAGACTAGGCCCTTATTATCTTTATCGTCATTATCATCATCAGCCTTTATCCGACCATTGCTGAACATAAGCCATCTAAGAATAAGACCACTGATCCTTTGCTACTTGCCTCCAACACGGAGATAAAAAGATAAAAATTAGAAATTAACAGTCGTTAAGTATTTATAGTACACTATTGGAATTCGCAGGAAAGTGGACCTAGAGATGTCAATTCAAACACATTCGCTAATTTGCGACGTCCACTGTCCACAATCTCACTGCCCACTTTCCTGCGAATTTTAATAATGGACGCAACTGCAAATTATAAGTAATAATAATAATAATAATAATAATACTAATAAATTCTTTATTTCTCAATCAGCAATTACATCACATTCGTGAGGCATCCCAAAATATTAGTATTAGTAAAGTATTTATAGTTTTGAGAACTTAATGTATTAAATTTTTTTATTTGAGTTGGATAGGGTAACTAACCACTGCTACTGCTACTGCTACTTATTTAAACGTATGTAAGATGTCGACGACACACAATCTAGTGTACCTGGAACTAGCCTAATTTACGTGATGCCTGAAATCTAATGTTAGGTCTTAGTGCCAGTAATTACACTACCCGTCCTATCATTCACAAAACAAACACAGCAAAGCACACACGGAGGACACAAGCAAGATGGTGGTACCTCCTAGCAGCGGGGCACAGCGTATCCCTCCCACCAGTAAAATTCGATCTTAAGTTAATGTTTCATGGGCTGCTTATTATATATATACAGGACATAAATTGAATTGCCAGAAAGGATAAAATTTACATGAAGATGTATTTAAAATTTATATAATCATATGAGTTTGATATGCGCTACAAAGACACATTCCCTATATAATAAAACTATTAAATAGTGTAGAATGTTAAAGGTCATATCCTAGAAATCATTAAGTAATATTATTCTATTCGTGGAATCTTTTTCATCGACAATGTAATATGGTTTTAATTAAAGCGTATGTTTGTTGTATGGCAATTAGTTACTATGTAGCGTAATATTATAATTTTAACTTGGACTTGATTTTATCTTTTCCGAAAGATGCGATGAAATGATGTCTTCTCAATAATTGTCCCTTAAGAAAAATAAGCGCTAATATAAAATTACATTTAAGTAAAATATTCGTATGCAATTATTACACTGCAAATCCAAGCATATTTGCATTTATTTCAACTAGCAGTCGCCCGCATATGCGTTAACTAAGATTCACAACGGTATCTTAGCGGGATGATATATCACCTTTTTTATAAGCTTTCCTCGATAAATGGGCTATCTAAAACTGAAAGAACCAATCAAATCCGACCAGTAGTTCCTGAGATTAGCACGTTCAAACAAACGAACTATTCAGCTTCATATATTAGTATATAAAAGATTTCTCAGTAGGTATCGTATAATTTTTTTCAACCATTAAGTACCTGCAAAAACTATAAATAATAATCAGGAAGAAACACACATTTCGACTAAATAACAAAAAAGAAGTTTTACACGTTTCGTTGAACCAGCGTCATGCAAATAGTCGTATAATTTCTTATATACCTTAATATATAAAACTGAAAAGTTTGTTCGTTTGCTTGAAGGTATTCATCTCGGGAACTACTGGTCAAATTTAAAAATCCCTCCAATATTATATAGCCTATTTATTGAAGAAGGCTATTGGCTATATATCATCCCGCGAAAATTAATAGAAGTGGAAAAAACCGGAGAATAATATTTCTTTTGAGACCTTTTGTTGCGTGCGCTGCGTAAGCGGTCACAGACTGCAGTTACGTAATAACTATCGATGACGGAATTGTACCCGTTTAAAATTTCTAAAAAAAGTCCGAGACAGACAGAGACAACGTCTATCTCATAAAGGTTCCCTTTAACATCATATGCTGACATACAATGTCCATTTTAAAACTTTAAAAAATATGTAATTACTAGCTGTTGCCCGCAGCTTCGCCTGCGTTAACTAAGATTTACAAAGGCATCTTAGCGGGGGCCTCAAGCTTTCCTCAATAAATGGGTTGTCTAACACTGAAAGAATCATTCAAACCTGACCATTAGTTTTCAAGATTAGCACGTTCAAACAAACAAACTCTTCTGCTTTATATCCTATAGTAATTGTAATATATAAAGCTGAAGAATTTGTAGTTTGAGTAGAACCCATCTGCTGCACAGCGGCCCAGCAGCGACTTATTTTTCTCCTTTTTTAAATTGTCTTCGCTCTTTGAAATCAGGTGAAATCAGGAGAATCAGAAATATTGGTCATAGTTCACCGAGGCTGTTCCAATGCGGGTTGGCGAACTTTACATACCTTTAAAGACTTTCAATCTCATCAGGCGTACAGGTTTTCTACCGATTGAGTTTAAGGGCTATCAGGTCTAAAATTCTAGAACTTTCGAATAAAAAGAAAACAATGTTTTCCTTCTCTGGTGAGCGAAAGATGATCCGTGTTTAGAGTGCACTTATAATTTTTTAAAAAACCCATTTCAGGCCCCACAGCTGGGAGTAAGATCGAACTCAGACCCTCTCACTTAAGAAGCCAAGCCCATACTCACTGCACCATCGTCGTTTCTAGACCGGATGCAATGCGCTACTGAAATCCTAATGTCCCAAATACCTGCATAGGAAAATTAATATAGACGGGTAAAATAGGTAACTTTCACTGCAACTTTCTTATTTAAGCAATTGTCTGCCTTTTTGTAAAATTGTTGTAACATTTATAGCCATAGTGGACTAGTTCAGGTTTAAGTACTCTTTTATTTGTGGCGCTGACCATTTATTATCATATGTTCGTCTGTTCGTTTGCCTATCCAACTAATATAAAAAATAATAATATTAAGAGTTGGTATTTAATAAACAAATTAAGTTATTATTAATCAGAAAACGGTAACTTGAAATATAAATATTATATTATAGTATGTCTATAGGTTCTGACCTCTTTTCAATAGATAGGATGCACTCAGTTTCAGACTCTGCCTTGAAAGTATTCTTCTTATTGCGAATATAGAGTTACATCATGCTGTATAGTGGTTCTAGCACAAAAAAGACCCATTATTTCTTAACATTCATCGTCTGTGTCCACCAGTTAGCATCAAGTGGCTTTTCTGTTAGCTTAACCAAGCTATATGATATATCTACCTAGTAAAATCTTACTGACGCTGTTGAGCCTCATAGTGTGATGATTAGATGATAGGTATGATTATTGCGGAGTACTTAAGTCGGTCATGGTGACAATGTCATACAAAGTTCATTGGCAATTTAACAAAAGGGCTGTAATAAACAATTACAATATCATTATAATAATGTGTCATACTCAGGAAACTGTTTTTATTGTTCAAGTAAATTTGAATATGTAACAAAAGGCGAATGAGTATAATTTATTTAATTGTGTATATTAATTAATATACCTTTTAATTGTCCGTAATCGTATTATGTGAAAATTAGTAGATCTGAAATATTTATAAACTTTAATGGTTTACTTATTTACTGACTCAGAGCAGTCGGTCAGTTGAATAGAAAAATAACGATGTCTTGATGAAGATGATAGAGAGGTCAAACCGCAGCCACAAAAACCATTAAATTGGTCTTAAAATATCTTCGTATGTATTAAAATATCATCAGAAACAAATTTTACGGATTTTATCAAGGTTTATTATAATTTTTACATGCCCGACGTAACGTGATTCGTGACACTTAAAATAACTTTTCTTCACATTGACTACCCAGAAGGCAGCTTCATATATTGGCAATATTATCCATTTGGTATTGCAAACCATACAATGAACAAAATGCGTAAAATTATCCGTAGGTATGTCGGCTTTTCGACAGCGTGTGTCGCGTGGGTTATTATTGATTGTGTTAACTAACACTTTTTTTTAGAAAAGGAAAAACACTGTCGGTTTACTTGTTACTGGGTGATCATGGACATCAATAAATACTATACAGTATTGCAAGTGTGTTGCTGGTCTTTTAAAAGTTCTTAAAGTATATATGTCTATATTAGCAAAGTTGGAACACTGGTAAAGTCTGAGAAAGATCCAAGAGCTCTCCAATAATCGCAGGGGATAAATTTTTTATTAGGGATTTTTCCTGAGTGACGATGGTGGTACTTGCAGATGCAAATGTGCAAAATTATATAAGTAACATACTCCTAGCTTTTTAGATGAGCCATCCGCTCATCTACTACACTGATTAAGCGTAAAAGTCTTTAGACCAATAGCAAAGGCCGTTTCGAAAAAAAACATACCTGTGTTTTACCTGCGAGAACTAATGTATTTTATTATTAGTTCATCAGCATTTTCATAATATTAATGTAGATAGCGATGTCCACATACAATATCTGATTGGTGATTAATGCTTATGTGGTCCACTACGACGGCGACGACGACAGCCACAGCGTCTTAACCACCATTTAAGACAAGGCATTCGATTTTTTGGTAATTTACATTTCGCTATCTATTCGCACTGTTACTTACATATCCATGTCGAAAAAGTGTCACATGCTACGCCATTGCTACGTTGCAAGTCAAAAAATAAAAGTCAAATGCTTTTTCCTTTATTTACGTCCTTATTTATTTACAATAACGTTCTATTTTCAATAACGAGGTTTCGCGCTTATGGAATTACAGAATGCGCGCATCGCGTAAGTCCATAAAAAAATATTACCAGAGACCATACCCACAATTGTGCTTAGTTTTAAGCACAAATGGATCGAAACACTTTTTAGCGTTCGCGCGGTATCATGGGTATATTTGACCGATGCTATATATATTATATGGACGCGCCTTATACGTGTGCCGGTTGCAGCCACTCGCTATAGCAGTGTTGTGTTGTGCGTAACAGACTCCAGCTGCTGTTAATGTGATTAGAACGATTTAGGAATCAGCTGAAATATATATAAACTCGATGCATAAACTAAAACAGAAAAACAACATAACATCCGCTCAAAATATATTTAATCTTCTGGCATACATTACCTATGTGAAAAATAAATAAAAAAATCCTCTCAATGTGTAAGTACGTGTTATCAAAGTTAATCATGATTGCAAGAGGAACAACAATCGATATTTTAATTATCACATATCTTAAAAATATAATACCGACTAATGATACAGGCAACTTTGTTGAGTCTCTATCTTGTTTTCCTTATATAATCAATATTTACTGGATATAAAAATTTTTGTCTAATCATAAAATTCCGTGATGAATTAAAATTATTAATGAAACATGTAGGTGAAAAAAAAATGGTATTTCATGCATTGTCACAAATGTGTTTCAACTTGTGTCACCTGTCAATGTCCAAGTTTAAAACTAGGTTTATAAAAAAAATGTCTCTAAGGCCCCGTTCGCACTAGCGCTTAATAAGCGTCGCGTTGAATTCCTATGTTAACGCGAGTTGCGAGCTCTGCATGCTAAATTCAATTTAATGTTCACACTTAACGTCGAAAATCCAACAGATAAAAAAGCACCGCGCTTAGCTTATCAACGCATAATTCAAACGATTTTTTAACGCTCGGTCAAAAAGCGCTCATGCTAACGGAGCCTAATACAATCAAATTATTTGTAACTTTATGACGATCAACAAAATATACATAGAGTGCACAATGACAATTCATAATATATCATTTATTATACATAATTGAGTCAAACATTAAAACTTCGTTTGGTTACCATTTCTAATAATGCAACAACATATTATTCACTATTACGGCAAAAAGGGACACTGCGAAGGAAAATAATTTACACGGATATATCTGTAAAGACGAGATAGAGAAATTAATGTCATATGGTTTTTAAACGTATCGCCTTAGGCCTTGGTCGCACTGCGAATTTTTACCGAATGGATTTTTTCTCGAAATTCTGTAACATTTTGACGGACAACAGTTAGTAGAAAGTGACGACATTAAAATAGAACAATTAATTACAGACATTGATGTAGACTATTCACAGTATTTTCTTAGCTCTTTATGTTTTAAGTAGAAAAATCCTTTCATACGAGTAGCTCTCAAGGCCGTAAGTGTATGAAACTAGTATTCATGACATCATTTTAAACGTCTGCCAGTTGGTGCCGGTACTCGTTGTGCATACAAGGCTTAAAAACGAGCACGAAATATAATTCACGAGAATAAATATCCCACGGTGAAAATTCTTAGTGCGGACAGGGCTTTATCGTGTATCGCAATTGTGTAGATCGGCGCGTTTGCCACTTGTCTAGGGGGGCTGATTTCAGAAACACATTAACTGATATAATGATTTTAGTGTTTACACACAAATGTTTGTGTACTGCCTTATTAGTCAGTGGTTAATGTTGGATAATGTGTTGTTACATTATAGTGCATTATAAAAAACAGTTTGTCATTTAAAATTATTTATTATTTGCTCAGCTAAATGTTATTAAAGTTATGGAATTATTAAACACTGAGTTGGTTTCGCCGATTCTTTTGAGAGGGTTCGCCATCACTTAACCGGTGGTAGATTCAATTCACGTTCAAAATATAATTTGTTAATACTATTTTCAATTTAAAAAATATAAGAAACAAAAAAAATGGTATTTAAATATTTCCATTCGATAGACCAGAAAGTTTTTATGCTAAAAGAAAAGAGGTAATAGTGTTTAATACAGACAAGGCTATTGTTATATCTAAGAAATAGACCAGACTATATAGTGAAATCTTGCGGCTGTACATTATCAGTCGAGAGCTCTCGCTTTGTCTCGCCCAAGACCTCTCGGTCCGCCTAAAGCGTATTAATAAAAAAGGCAGGCCGAGGCGCAGGAGAGCTACCATTTACACTCTCGAGCTCCCCTGTCTCGGACTGTCTCGAGGAAAGAATGCAGCCGCCATAACAGTAATTGGTACAATTTATTTGTTTCTAATGTGCAAGGCGAAAATATGGAATTACGCAAAACCAAATACAAGTTGCATAATATAATATGATTAAGTTTGAAAGGACTTAAAGATTGTCATTTATATAAGGTGGCCTAAGTAAATACGAATTGTCCTATTCCCTAATATTACATCATATGTTATCTTAAAGGTTATAATTAATTTGCCTAATACCTTGCAATACTCATACACCAATCAACACCTTGGCTTTTCCCATCCAAATTAACACATAGCCTTTGAAATGTAACATTCAAAAGTCATTGCTTAGTTTTTAATATCAAATAATTGCTTAAAACTATTTGCACTGATGTCTATTTTCCAAAAACATTACTTAAAACATGGCAATACTAACGGTAACATTCCTAGTTGCGAATAAGTTCTTAATTTAATTAATTTAAGTACTAGTATTCCCTTTGGCATGAAGATTTAGTGGTAATTTGGGTGGCAAGTCTGTGTCATATACTGAAAATTAGATATACGTCAACCGTTTCGATTGAGAATATCAGTCATCTAATACAAATCTAATAAATTAAAGCTTCATCTCTTGTTGAGTCGGTACCAGAGGATGATACATGTCAGGATGTGCATCAGCAAGGTCGTAGTGAGTACTATCGCCATATTTTCGCCCACGTCGATTTCAGCCATGTCCATTTCGATAAGGAATTTGCTGGGTGTTATGTAATGGCAATATTCTGTAACAACAACTGGTATTAGAAAAGTCGCTACAGAGTCAATTTGTCGCAAAACATTTATGGTAACAAAAAAAAAATATTATAATCATATATTATTATTTTTTAGATTAGATATTGAAAATGAACACGCCTTTTTAAGTCTGTCAAGTAAAGAGCGCAGGGGTTGATTATAATAAGGATGATGAAAGCTTGTATAAAAAAAAAGAGTAATTCGAAATCTAAAAAAAAAAAATAACGTTCACAAATTTTATTTTACGCACGGCAAGCCGTCAAAATTGTCGGCTGTTCGCGTAGCCGCAGGAGCCAATCTAAAGTATTGTGTACATGTTTAAGAAGATTTTACTTTATTTCCAATCTAAAAACTCAGTATCTTTTTTTTGCAATGTTCAACGCTAGGGCCAAAAGGCCTTTGAGCGAAATCGGAGCTGTGGGTTGGCAGGTGGCTCACCCAAGCAATACTCAGTATCTGTAGCGCGACGGCGATTCCCGATTTACCGCACGGTAGTCGGTAAAAATAGTTTAATGACGTAGTTTGCTTATTACCTTTTGAACAGTGCATCTTTGTCCTATTGAATCCATATACAGAGTGCACGGCGACATGGAAACCAGCTCTGAAGTATGAAATGTGATGTAACCATTTGAACTCAAATGGCGTATCACGTAAAGATAAACAGAAGCCAAATATAGAGAACAGGCACGCTAATACTGGTCCTAAGAATACTGCAATCTGAAATTTCAAATTTATACAGTTGATATATCGTCATCATCATCATCATCCTTTTGTCTTCATCCTAGTAATTCTGAACATAGGCTTTCCTCAATGAACACAAAGACGACCAATCCAAGCCGGCCACTGCACGGAGATCGTCTTCGCATCTGGTTCTTGGCCGACCAACACTTCGTTTAGTTAGACAATTAATAAACAAGAAATTATTTAAAACTCAAGATCGCATACCTAAGTAGTTAAATAAATAAAGAATTTGAATTTGCATAAGATAAAAATCAGACAGGTAGGTATGGTAATTTCTTACAATTTTTTATTTAATAATACTTAAGATCACTGAAGCAAAAATTACAAAAATATTTTAAGCATCTTTGGACCACTTAAAATATTATCTGCTGCATAAGTTCACAACGTCTAATTAATTATTTTCCTTGTTCAAATACTTTTTATTTTTATTTAATTTATACTTTTTGCTTAATTACATGTGTATAATGAATGCATATTTACGGCGGTTTTCAATATCCTATCTATCTTAAAATGTTCTTATCTATCGTTACATTTTGACACATTTTCTTACAAAATCTGTCAAAATTGTAAGATGGATAAGAAAATTTTAAGATAGATAGGATATTGAAAACCGCCGTTAGACTTTATTTCTAACTAAAGTTATGCGTGAAATCCAAGTAATATGAAAATAAATAGCAGAGTTTTCCGTTGAAATAGAACACTCTCGCCTTTACCTTCGTGGGTGTGGTGGCCCCAATAAAGTACCCCCAAGCTTGGCCGCAGAGGGACGTGGCAACAATTGTGGCAAGAAACAGCGTGGCTCGCGTCGGCTCCAGTGGATTGTCAGTCAGCCAGTAAGACAGCACCACGTATGACACACATGATAATATCTGAAACAAAAGATAACGTAATTATTTACTTCTTATTTTATTTAAATAAGGAACAAATGGTTCTCGTGGCTGTGCACGTGTAGACTTTTAGTCTTGTACTGGCTCATTACGATTACTCAAGGAGCCAATTTCCTTTAAATTATTTCTTGAGATAATCTATCTTAAGAAGATTAAAAAATATATTCGATAGAGCGGTTTCTGTTGGTGTAGGTCTCCCGTTCCCATTTGGTGGGTCGTCTCCCCGACACAGGGTTGCGAAAAAAACACCGGGTCGCATCATTGCCTCCTTGTTTTAAACAAGGATTAGGAGAATTTTTCTGACAATACAAAAGAGTCACAAATAAGCAGTTTTATACTTAATGATTACAGCTTCATACGTAATACATACAGGCATAGGTAAGTGTACTAGTATTTGCAATAAATGTGTTTTATTTTACCACCACGGGTCACGAAGGGTATTTTACGATATTTACAGGGAAATAGGAGAATAAAATTTGAAATACTGGTGGAAGTGATTACTTGCCGCCAGAAAAGGGTCTGTTTAAAAAATTGGTATGTATTTTTTCTTTCTTTCATGCATCTTAATTAAATGATGCAATACAAATGCAATTCTTTGTGTCTTGAATATCGATAGGAATATTATAGAGGGGAAAGATTTGATTGTTTGTTTGTTTGCATTGAATAGGTTCCGTCATTACTGGGCCGATATGAAAAATTATTACATGTTTATAAAGCCACATTGACAGCGAGTAATATAGGCCGAACCCTCGCGAAGGAACGAATCGCTAGCCCAAAATAAATTTTAAAGAAGACTTTTCCTCAAACTTTTTGTTAAGCGAAAACTCTTTATTTAACTGTGTACTATTTAGCTTTACTTTATTTAGCTGTGTACTATTATAGACATTACTCCTCAAAACTTATACCATTACATAAGAGTACCTTTACATTCTAATTAATTATTATTTTTAGGGAAAACTACTTTATTTTAATTTTTATACCCTCAAATAGCTTTTAATTTCAACCTCTAAAGTCTTAATGATTTATTCTATATAGGATTTTAAATTAACATGGTTGTTTTCATGATTTATTGGTAAATATCCCGTTTTAAATAGTTTAAGGGTCTGTTTCACAAAGTACCAGTAAAGTACCCTATAACTATATGACACATAAATTAATTGACAGATGAATCTTCTAGTTAGTCTTGATTGGGTTTCACCTAAGAGTAAATACCTACAGAGGTCGTCCTATTTTAAACGTCACGAGTTAGAGTGAGACTACAAGTTATAATTTTAGTGTAAGAAACAGAGACAGAAGATTTTTCTTTTGTCCCTGTCACCGTGACTAAATATTTTGTTTGGCAAACTGTGTATTCTTGCCAAACAAATACGTACGTATTTGTTTTTCGGAGATTTTAATAGTTTTACACAACTTGAAACAGTGATTTATTGCGATTTATTTGAATTGAGTTAATGCGCAGTGGTGAGTTGCAAAAGTTTAGGGTGTAAAAGCCGCAGTGAACAAAAATTGATGGATTAACATTGCACTCGTAAGTTGTTTAAAGATGTGAAAATATATTATGAATGTAGTAATAAATTGATTATAATGTCGTGTTTCAATTCAAATTCAACTTGTTGTAACTCATTAAATATCGATTACATGTAGAATTTCAACAATTAATTAAAACATAACCTTTAATTGTTCGAGGTGTAGTGTTGCCATGATGTGATTTTTTTTTACCTTACGGTTACGGATTTTCTTTTGTCCTTGTTAAAAAAACAGGTTGTTCAGTTGTGAGATGGAGAAAAAAAAAAAAATATTTATAATGCTAACAATATCTTGGTATGTCAATACACATAATTTAATTTATATCTCCTTACGTCTTAAATTTCCTTTACTTATTTACAGTAACAGAAATTGCCACTTTTATTCTTTTTTAAGTTTAATTCAATGTATTGACTTACTTGATACTAGTAAAATGTTATAAAATACATTAAATAAAACATTTCATACCTAAAAAATAGAAGCAGTAAAGTAAATAAAATAGCAATAAAGTGTGAGGAATGTCTATCCGCGATTGCCGATTGTTTCTCATAAATTAGAATAAATTATAGAAGTTTTATTCAAAAAAGATATTTTGGTGGATTGCATTATCCATCTCAAGATGTAATAATAATAATATCTATGGACGCTTTTTACACCACGTCAATCTGGTCCCGTGGTAAGTACTCGAAGAGACTTGTGTTATGGGTACCAGACAACGGAAAATACATATTATATTTAATATTTTTTGTATTAATACTTAAATTTAAGATTTTTTTATATACACATATTTAATACACATCCATGACCCAGGAACACAGAAAACATTTTGTTCCCTGGCGGGATTCGAACCTGCAACCTCCGGCTTGAGCGCCAACGCGCTAACCATTGAGCCACAGAGGTCATCAAAGTAAAAAGTAATAAAAGTTTGCCTACTGCATGTAGGTAAGGTAGGAATTCTAGAAAAACCTCTGAGACATATTTTAATCACTCGTGGTAATGCTTATTTTAATAATAAAAATGTCCTGCCAAAGTTGATTGACAACGTTTTTAAAAAATTAGTTGATTCTAATGTATTTGCGAAATTAAGGAATCACGTATTGGAACAAAGTGCACTCGACAATCATCTGTCGTTGGTAATTAAGGCAAGTGTTCTTAGATATCTTGAGGCGAGAATTCATTTCATTATGAAAAAAACATCTCAAAGCGAAGAGAGAATTAAGAGCATGCATACCAAATTAGTTTTATTTAAAGGCCAGTATATCATACAAATTATTTTAAAAAATGTATTTTATTTTTATTGCAAATAAATTATACTATAATGTGCACACGGTTACAGATCAGGATATACATTTACAGTTTAACCTGACCTTACTCACTTACATGTAAAACCTACTTGTACTGAGAAAAACCCTCTCTATTACCGAAAAAGAACCGTCTAGCATAGTATAAACATTTCAGATAAAAAGTAAGAGTGTCCGAATTTATAAATAGTATTATTAATATCGCAAGTCGCAAGTATTCATTTCCCTAGTCTAGTGACATAGCATACCACCAGGTGATCTGACTGGTCGTTTGCCTAATATGTAATAAAAACATACAGACAAATAAAACTTACCATACCTATGTAGAGGTTGCAACAAGTATTGGAGTAAAATTATTGAAACTATATAATATGATACCTAATAAATATTAAAAATTAAATTTATATTTAATAGTAAAAAGTCCAAAGTGGTCAACTCGGGCTGTTGTCGTACGTACATTTACATAAACTCCCCTAATTGCCCACCATATAGGGAAAATTTCCCTATATGGTCACACTGAAAAAAAATATTGCTGTTTCTTGTGCGGTCACACTGTGACGAACTCTATAGGTACTTACTCTTAGGGTTTCACCATCATCTTCCCTATAAATTTATTTGGCAGATCCCTACTTGGCACTTACTGGTTAGTAGGCTTGGCAACCTCGCATTTCATAGTTCCATTTTACGATAAATATGTTTTAGAAAAACATTCCATGTTGTAAATATACATGAAAATATGTTTTTATAATTTTAATGTATGTATCATACCATCTTTATACCTTTTATTTACATAGACCTTGTATATAATGATATCCCTTAATTATTAAACGATCAAAACACAATTTAAATTATTTTGTATATTACTGTTACCGGAACGTCAAATTGTCAAATGCCGTGAAGCTGTCAACCGCGTATATATCTGTCAACTAATTTATCTGACAGATGAATTTGCTAATGGCCAGTTGATCCGACCTATAGTTTACAGGGAACTTTATTAGCCAAATATTGCTATTTGTCAATTGTGAAACAAAAACGTTGTAGTTATGTGGTAAATATGTTGCAAATAGCTTAATTGGAACTTTATTAGGACATTGTGAAACAGACCCTAAGCGATTTATTCTATATTTTTTGTTATTACTTCACAACTGAGACGTTATAATAATCCAAAAACCACTTTATTTAATTTCTATTATAATATTGCGTATTTTTTATAAACAACAACGAAACTAAAAGGAAAACCTTTAAGCGGATGATTAGATTATGCATGAGTAATTTATGTCTAAATCAACCCTGGAATGTTAATTAGACGAATTACAATGTATAGCATTACACTAATTAAACGGAATCACGCCTGTGAAAAAAATAAAATGAAATTTAATTACGGACATTTGCTATTTTATACGCAAGATCATATTGCGTCAAGCAATCATTATTTGCTACAATTATTCACTTTGGTTTTCAGTAAGAGATAGTAAGTTAAGGGCATTTTAGGGGCCTGAAAACCCGAAATGGCCAAAATGAAGTGTTAGATTTCCACTATCTCTCTAGTTATGCTTGTGGATGCTTTGTGGAGAGTAGTTCTGATGGCATAGGAACAAAGAGATCCACTCAGGTTATATCCAGTATATTGAGTATAATATAATGGCCTATTTAGATCTTTTTTAAATTTTTTTATATAGCATAGGAGGGCAAACGAACAGTCGAAGTCTTGACTATCGACGCCCACTAACATTCACATAACCAGGGGTTATGCAGATGCGTTGCCCTCCTTTTCCCAATGGCCCACCGGAAACTCACAAACCGCACGAAACGCGACAGCTTAGCTGTCACTTTACGCCGATTTTATGTCAGCGAGAGGTTTTTTCCCGGTCGTGCCGGCCCAATTTGGCTGCAAAACAGCATGACACTCCCTTTTACTAGATAAGATAGGTAAGATAAGATATGAGATTTTTTTTTCATTCTAAGTATATTTTGTTGTATAATTACCTGGAACGGTAGTTCAACGGCAAGAATGGAGACGATGTATGGGCCCAAGTTGTACCAACGATTGTAGTATTCACCTTTCAGTATATCCATCTCCAGTGGAACTGTAACGTTAAGATTATTCAAATGAGAATATGTTTGAGGTAGGGTAAATAAACATTATTTTGTGCATCAAAAATTTCAAGAACACCCATTTTGTAAAATTATTTAGCTAAGCAGGTATAAAAATTCAAGCAATTGAAATTATTGGTCATTTTGTTATTTTAAGGGCCTGTTTCACAACCTCCAGATAAGTTCCGGATAGGCTATCGGCAACATATTTGACAGATACTCCATACTCTATCTGTCAAATATGTTGCCGATAGCCTATCCGGAACATATCTGGAGATTGTGAAACAGGCCCTAAGCATTGGATTACTGTAGTAAGAATCATATAATTTGGCTAGATTATTTATAATATAGGGATAATCTCTTCCCTTAAAGTAATTTGTATTAAATAAAAGTGATCTATACTATCAATATTTTGTGCATTGTTCATCAGGGACATTATGAATGAAAATACTGAAAATGGTGACGTCAGCGGTGCTGATGTTACCCTTATTAAAAACGCGGTTGGGAAAAGTTCTCCGATATCCTTACTAATATTATAAATGTGAAAGCGTGGATGTTTGTTACGCTTTCACGCAAAAACTACTCGACGAATCATCATGAAACTCTGTACACATAATATTCTGGGAGACTACTAAAAGTAACATAGGATACTTTTTATTTAAAAAAAAATGCATTTTTTTTGCTAACGCGGACGAAGCCGCGGGCAACAGTTAGGATATAATAATATTACGTAATTATGAAATTTAAAAAAAACCATAAATATGAGTGAATTTCACCAATTCATATTGGACGAACACATAGTAGTTTTTCGTCTTCTTAGTCTGATTTCAAAGAGGAGACCCGTGTCTAGCAGTAGGACATAGAAGGATTGATGATGATGATGATGACGACGATGAATGTATTATATGTGTATTGTGTATTATTATTTACCAGTCAATCATCCAGGACTTTCTACCCAGTTCAAGTACAATCCCGTCTCTCACGACCTCGGTATAAATAAAGATATCGGAGGGCAACATTTGATTTCAAGTACAACTGATTGGACGAGCAACAGATAAGAGAGATAACCGCCGGTCGCTTCCCGACGCGTCATTTGAGTACAGGATATCGGATACGATAAAGAACTTGCCAGAAGCCCAGATAATTCTGTCAGATAACGGGAATATTACAGCTGATAAATCCTTATAACAACAATGATAATGCGTGTCCATTTATATACTTAATTACAATATAATAATTACGGTCAGATTTGAATTGAATTGACCGTAATATAACATTTGAACTACTGATTGTTATTCATTTAATTAGCCACTAATATATTATTTAAATATATAGGGGCCACTATTTTACATATGAGGTCGGCTGGTCCTAATAAGACATTTTTAGATGAATAAGAGTTTGCTTATGTTTTCAATTTAAGGCTTGAAGTGACGAAGCGGCTTTCACTTGCGTCCGCTGTGGCGGTGGAACCGTGGTTTTATTTCTAAAATCCGAAACCGGCCCGATTTCCTCAGCCGTCGCGGTTAATACTTGCAGGATGATTGTATCGTCCTCGAATGTGGCGGGTGATGATCGCAAGATGGCCTGTTGCTATATGCATGTTACAGGTGGTTATAATATTTAGTCAAACGATCAGTATTGCGGTCTGCGGTCGCTCACACCGCGGGAATGAAATGAAGACCGCTTTGTGAGTTCTTAGCCTAAATAAAACGGTGACCAATAATTCTTAAATGTCTGTTTATTTTTCTGATCTGATAGCGATCACATAATAAAGATAGCTAGTCCAATCTTTAGTGGGGCTACTTGTAGATTATTAATACTGATAAAATCTTAGAGTTTGTTTGATTATTAATTGATCGCAATATCTCAGGGACAGTCTGTTGTTAGGGTTACCTGATCCGCGAGTAAGTTTTTCTGGAAAAATCCCTGTTTTCATTACAAATTTCCTGACATTTTATGTTACTGATAACTGATGGCGAATAGGTAATTTTATCATCTTACGGGTAGGGTATATTGTGGTGAGATGGGGGAAGAATAATTTCATCGAAAAATATAGGCAAACTTTTAAACGTTCTTAAAAATATACAATTTTCCACATTTCCCTGACAGATAGCGAAAATTCCGGACATGTCAGGAAAACTTAAAAAATCTATTCGTTTTTATTAAATTTCTATTCGTTTTAGGATATATTTTGTGGAAATTTAGAGGAACAGCCAGTAATACATAAAACAGAATACTCACACGGGGGAAAGAAAGGCAAAGGACTTGTATCCAGCTCTTAATAAGTAATAATAAAAAAAAAAAATACTCACACGACACTGTAACAGACATTTTTCCGGTGTACACAACGAGTAGCATGGATCCATACAGATATACGTAATTTCCCAAAACGCTGCTCGCTTCGCTCCCTACTCCCAGGTACAAGTAGCCAAAGATTAGGGCGATGATAAGGTGCGCTAACAGCCGATAAAGAAACAGAGACTGAAATAAAATAGAAACTTTGTTACGTTTTGATCTTGTTTAGATTAGTGTAAATGTATAATGACCAAATTAACTAATGATCAATTAAATTCAAAAATACTGCTACGCTCCAACGGGTGTGTAAAAATATTTTATATTGAATAAATAAGTTATTTTTAAAAATATAATATTATCAATAAAATAATTTTATCAATATATTACATAAGACATATTTAGGACTAGAGCTTAGAAAGAACACGTTGAAGGAAAAATCCATGGAAGTATAAATACATACTACATACAACTTGTAAGTACGTTTATTGTACGTGCTACTTATTATTGCCAGAGAACATTCTATCGAATATTATGCCTAATGCGATTTGAGGCATGTCTAACAGGGAATAGATTCTAACAGCGCTTGCTATGAAGCACCAAACACAACCGTACTAAAAAGTTACTTGTTTAATTAAATTTACAATAATATTTCTTAGTTGAGCGCTTTGTATGTGCATAATAAAAAATGCATAATGAATAAAAATACCAAGATGTGCAAGGATTTCACATGGTGTTCTTTAATATACTTTCACCGCATTATAGAAGGTCACTTGTGAACGTTTCCTGGAGAGATTTGTACGTCATTATAAGAGGAATTTAAATTGATCCTCCTCTATAAGTGCAGGTGAATTATTAACCATATCATATATCATTAATAAGGTATTATACGATACACAAAGGCGTATTAAAATATCACGTTAGCTATTTCCCACTAGGGTCGAACAGGGGCCAGAATTAATTATGTAAATTGAAAAAGTTCTTGAAAGAACAATTATTTTGATTAAATGAAGTCATAAATCAATATTTTTTTTATATTAAACAGTACATTGTAAGCGCCAAGAGGCCAAACAATATATTAATCTTAGATTTTTATAATGTACTTTTTATATTTTTGACATTTGTTTCTTCCGGGCTAGAAGAGTTCTTGTGCTGTCTTGTGTTTGTTTTTTGAAATTGAACTTGAAAAAAAATGAACGTCGACAAACAATAAAAACAACATAAATTTATCGCACGACTAATAAATTTTATCATCAACATTATTTGGGTTCTTTCTGAGTATATATACGAGTTATTTCAAACAGCAGAATTTTCATCACACCAAGACCCAATACATTGTAACCTTTTGTCTCAATATATATTATGTAACAGTTACTGACGCATGAGATATTTGTTATTAAGTTAAATTACGTGGAATTAGAGAAGAAAAAACCATTTCTGCTTTACGTTGAACTGATTTGCATAATAATATACCATTGAGTGCAAACATACTTTAGTCTTCAAATGTTCTTACAATATGGTTTTTTATCATAGTATTTATATATAATATTGTCGTGGAGGCAAGGAATCTGTAGGGAAATTCTGTAAAAATCATTTCGATATCGAGCTTCACTTGAGTGATAGAGTTTACTTTACACTCACTTCGAAAGTGAACTTTTTTGATATAGATAGATAGTCGAGTTTTAAAGAATACAAATTCGTCAAATTCTTCATCCCACCGCGGATTCCGCTTTCGAAATTCGAAAACGACCTTACCGAATAGCCCTACAGTCATCTTAACGTTCATTGAGGGATTTGAAGGTCAGCATTGAACAAGTAAAGAATGATGATAATAATGATGATGATATATAAATTATAAACTATAATATATACCAAATTTTGAACATTTTAGATACTTACGTAATTTCTTGTAGTAATCAAATAATTCCTATACAGTAAAATATAAATTTGTTTGAGGACTCCAGCGGGTCTGTAAATGTGTTTTGCTATTTTCTGTTTTTTACTATTTTTCACGTCTGTGGTGTTCATTTTCAAATCTTAAAAAGACAAAGCATACATTTTAGGATGAGGTCATTTGGATAATTTTAACCAAATAATTTAATAATTTACTGCTAGGTTGCAATTATATTTTTATGGTAACCGAAGATAGTCTCCGTGCGGTTCATTAAGGTTAATGGTGATGATAATGATGATGATGAAAAACCCGTTATTTTGTACTGAATAACTAGGTTATGGTTTTATGTAAGCACAGTAAACAAAGAGGATTATTACTAAAAACACCATTACGCAAACCACTAATGATTTCGACATAAAAGCATGTCGTAACACAGCGGTTTACTGAGCTACGTATAAATAAGCAAACAAAATATTTCGATGCCCGATTCTCCTCTACTTCTGGAACTTCTTAGCCCAGGCTACTCACTCCTGTATCCTATCTATTATTATTATATTCTATCCTGAGGCATAAAGCGTTATGCACTTACTTCCTGCCTTTCTTTCTGAAATACAGCAAAGCTGTTTCATGGGATACACAAATAGGTTGGTGGTACCCAAGCAGACCAGAGCGAGGCACAGGGCTTCCCACCTCTCGGTAAAAAATAGTACTTATAAAAAGTTAATATAATACAAAAAAATATAGAATCCAACTCACTTAACGGACTTGAAAAGGTAGAAATAATGGCCACGTTCTCTTCCCAAGAGTTGGACGTCGATTCGGGATTACACTGGAGCATGATTTCTGCTGTTCTGTTCAAGTCTACTTTATATTCACCCGAAGCAACTTCCATCACTACAAAAGAAAGAAATTATCTGTTAATATTATAATATTTTTTAATTTTTTAAGGAGGATTTTGTCTTTATACACGTCACTCTCATAATGAAACTCAATAATTACACTGATAACAAAATAAACATTAATTTTAACGTATATTTAAACCTAAAATACTTACCAATTTATACAGTTCTTTAGCATCATCTGAACACGGAGATGCCAAAATGCTGTTACAGTTTCTACGTTAGCCGATTGAAAAGATTTAAGAAGATTCTACGACTGCGATTGCGTTTGCATTCGATAACAATGTGATATATACACCCTCCACAGAAGGCAGGAATTTTTGGAGTCAACTTTGCCCATCAAATATGCGAAACTATTCAATGGTAACTAACGCAGTAACTATAGATAGCAGTATCTATTAAAATATACCTAGTAAATTAAAGTATGTTTCTAAAATTACCAGACAACAAGAACGAGGCATTCGTTAGATAATGTCGAATCTCGCGGAGTATCGAACTCAAAAATAAAAAACATGTTAAATATCAAGTTATAAATAGTTTTCGTAATAAAATAACCATGTTAATTTAAAATCTTATAACGTTTCTTTGTTAGCGCCGAATTCTAGAATCACCAGTCGAATTTGAGAAAATAATCTAAGCACGGGAATAGTAAACAAAACTTATAATCAACAGTGATCAAGTATTAATATTATATACTCACAAAAATCTGCTGGGTTGTGATAAGGCGGACATTGTAGGTTCGCTCTTCCTAAGGCCGGCAAGAGATTAGTCCGTGACCCCGAGTAGAGAGTTCTACCCGCGGCCAAACAGTAGACTGTGTCAATTTTTTCGAATATCAACGCGGATGGTTGGTGAATAGTTGCTACCAGTGTTCTACCACCCTTAGCCAAGGCACTTAGTAACGATATCAGAGAAGTCGAAGCCGATGAATCTAAGCCACTAGAAAAAATAAAAACTTATATCAAAATATTCTTTACAAGAGTTCTAAATATTGAGATAAACTTTTGAAACTATCAATGTTTCATTACTGATAATTGGAGACTGTAGCATATTTAATATATATTTATTTGGTAAAGGTAGTGCCATTGCTACATTGTAACTGAGCATCTGCATAACCTTTGCTTGTCCACATTTCTATGTGCGACGGTAGCCCCCATAATGCTCCGACTTATGGCATATAATATAACCAAAGAAATAAAAACTATTTCGATAAAAGCCAAGACGATTTTTTTATAGCATAGAAGAACAAACGAACAGTTGAAGCCTTGCGACGCATTAACATCCACATAACTAGAGGTTATGCAGATGCGTTGCCCTCCTTTTCCTATACCCACAATGGGCCACCGGAAACTCACAAATCGCACGAAACGCGACAGCTTAGCTGAAACTTCTCGTCGATTTCATGTGAGCGATAGGTTGCTCCTCGGTCGTGCCGGCCCAATTTGGCTACAATGCAGCACGGCACTACCTCTTACGCAGACAGACAGCGCCTCTCGTATCAAGATTGACAAGATTTATCTTTTTACCTTTTGTCCGTCAGATCGTCCATCCAATATAATAGATATGTTATATACATAATATATAGGTATAATCACAGATAAAAAACAAACAACTTCCCGTGTACATTTAATTGGATAAATATATCATGAAAGTATAAATTATATTATTATTAGACGACCTAAGTCAAGATATTAATCTGACGTAGGTCATAATCATTAAAACATGCACCAATAAAATAAAATAAAAGCACACAAATCGGTGTATTCGTAATTAAAAACGAGTATAGTTGGTATATAAAAATTAATAGTTACGTCGCGATTCGCGAACCTGCTACGAGTAGATGTTTTTTTCTAAATTTGTTCTTTATTACGTTTTTTCTAGAAGTCGATAAATTAAGAAAATTATTTAGTTTTTGTAGTTGATAGTTTTGATGATAACTATATCTATATAAAGAATATAATTTGAAGCGATAGATATCCGACTTCTTTATAAAAGTATAACAATCTCATCTAAAATTTATAGCGATAGATTGACAACCCTTCCGTTTTGGCGTTTATTGTAAGAGATAATTATTAAAAAAAAATGTATGTCATCAATCATGAATTGTTTTTACAAAGGGCAACCTCTAAATTTGGTTTTTGTTAAGAGCGAACGAGCGAGAAAAAAATGTGAAATCTTTATTATTGATTGTAATCGTTTGTCACGTGCGAATTAAATATAATGTGAGTACAATAAAAATATTATAATATTTGCAATTTAATAAATTATCACTTTTTTTTCTCGAATGAACCTATGCCGTTGGCCTTAAGGCCTTTAAGCTTCATCGAAAAGTAGATGAGCAGATGGCTTATCTAAGAATTGAAATAATCACTTACGTTGTAGGCTCGTCGAGGAAAAGCAACGAAGGGTCGGATAAGAGTTCTAGCGCCACAGCAAGACGTCTCTTTTGTCCGCCGGAGAGGTCTCTACATAGAGTCTGCGACGTTCCACTTAGACCTAGAAGAGCTAGTGTTTCGTATACCTGCAAAAAAAATCCACTGTTAAAATGTGTGAGCTGTCAGGTAATGGCATGATTTCAGCGTAAAAGGTCTGGATTTGCGAGGTGCATGGACCATAATGAGTTGCCATCCACCTTATCCATCGATTGCTCACCAGTGTGGGCAAGATAGCTTGATAAAGTTAAGTCTTTGATGTTGTACAAAATCTGCCAACTGGCATTGGGCAGTAAAAATGTGTAGTATGCTCTAATACCCTCCTGTTTTAGACAAAAATACCCGTGCCCAATTATAGTGGTCAATTATCTCAAAAAGCATAAAATTGCTAGCAATATTTAACTTACCTTTTCTTTGCGTTCTTTAAAATTCAGATCAGCCAGTTTAAGTGCGGCAGCTAGAGCCATAGACTCGTTGACAGTCAGGTATATCCGAAGGTCATCATTCTGGCGGATGTACCGGGCGCTGCCTCGGCCACTACACAACGATGCGCATGCGCTGACCCCGTTAACTGCGACCAGACCCGTTGCGCCTTTTGTACTAGGTAAAAAATATATTATTAGAGCCAAAGAAATACATAATTAGGTTTGACCTAATAATAACTAGGTATGCTGATCAAGCGGTCAGGCTAATGTTTTCTCTGTGTATTGAATAAATGTTTTTTTTTTCTTTCTTTCTATTTATCTAATAAATACTAAAAATATGTATTCTCCCAAGTGAATATTGCCCACCTTGGTATGTAAGTACATATTATGTAAAGTCTTAATAACTTACTATAATATCACCGAGACGTAAAAACCCAGAAGCTTTAGTAACAATAAATGATAAAATAATTTATTACCTAATTTATGGATATATTTTATTAGCCGTATTATATAAGGATTTAGTTTTATACCATTTAATAATACCGATCAGGTTTTCTGACGATACCTTATATTAAATTTGTTATAAGTAAACTAATAATCTAATATATGTCTATGTTCGTTCCCATACTCCTCCGAAACGGCTCGACCGATTCTTATTAAATTTTGTGTGCATATCGGGTAGGTCTGAGAATTGGCCAACATCTATTTTTTATTGAGGGGGTTAAAATATTTTTACTTTATTTTATTGACATTTTTTTTGCTTTTTGTATGATACAGCATACAAAATTACATACAACCCTAATTTTTAATGTCTCTACGATCAACTCCTATTTATTGGAACGAAGTTCCTTACGGCAGGCTTGGAGGGGATAGGGATTTTGCTGCGCGACCGAACTAAAAAAAATGTGATAGTAAAACCGTAAGAAAAAATCCGTGGAAAAAAGTGCCTGGAATAAAAACGTTAAATGAGACGTGCGCAGGCGCGACAGTCGCATACACAAGCGGATAGTGTATAATACCTTTCTCTTTCTCCCTCTTTCTTTTCGTTCTCTCATCCCTTCTCTTTCTATTACCACTCCACCCCGCCAATGCATAGTATATACTCATGAATTCATGGACAAGTAGGTGGCGAATACTAACATTATAGATACCTACATTTTACTCGTGAGTAAAATTTCGATTTTTTTTGCAATTTGTGTCGATTCTACATTAGCCGAAAGAACTTTATTCCTACCTGGTGTCCCACGACACCACATCATTTTTTTTTAAATTATTATAACTCCTATTTATTTAATTATTATAGCAATTATTTGAATGGCAGAACGAAGTCTTTCAAGGCAGCTAGTAATATGTATATTATTTGACGTAGGCGGAGGACTGACAAGGTAGAAGATATGTTGTAATAGTATATTTCGTTACAAGTGCGGAAAGCTTGTCATTGCAACGAGTTACGACAAATGTCAACCCGAGCCGAGGCGCAGCCGAAGGCGAGGGTTGACAGTCGGAACAAGTTGCAAGGACGGTTCCGCACGTGTAATGAACGACTATTTTTAATACAGTTGCGAAAAAATGAAGCAATTTAATAAAATAATAAAAACACAAAATGGCGCCGAACGTAAAAGAATATAAGCAGATATTTTTTTTCTTCACCCATTCTGGGTAGGCAAAGGGAACTATGCCCATACAGCCAAGTTTTCAGTGGAATTGTTTTATTGATAAGAAAAAAATTAAATTTAATACGATAAAATAAAATGAAACCTAGACGAACACATTGAATTAAATCATTTAATCTGATATTGAATCAAATTAGTAGCTTCTTTTTAAAAATATTTGCATAAATCATAAAAACATCAATGAATTCCTTTTAGATGTTCGACTGTCAACCCTCACTTTCGGCTGCGCCTCGGCTCGGGTCGACATTTGTCGGAACTCGTTGCAATGACAGGCTTTCCGCACTTGTAACGAAATATACTATTTCATATACATCATAAAAAGGCGTCAGAGTAATCGCAACTTTCTGGTGACTAATCGAATGATCCATCCCCCTTACCCCGTTTTGATATTGATTCCTATAGGTATATATTTTGTCAATAATTTTTAGCCTTGTTTTGATTCAATGTCGTAATGTCCTGCGAATCCGGTAGACGTAGACGATAACGACGTAGTCTTAATGGCTATGTCCTATTTAAAGATCGCTACTATAAATTAAGGTTTTCCTTAATTTATACTTTTAATTGATAATTTATTTACAAGTGCACCTTGAGAATATAAAAATTAATATAAATTGTTATAATACACGAAATCACAAATCAAATTAATCTCAAGTATATTTTTACAAAATTTTAAATGAATATTACTTTTACTTTAAAAACAGTACTATTTTTTTAAATAATTTATATATAATTAAAATATTTTTAAGTCACTCAGAGATCGACCTTTTCCAACAATTTCTTCAAGTTAGTCAACTTTCATATAAACATAACACCCAAATAGTATGCGCATTTTTTCCTCAAGATTCTTAGCAGATAACTGAGCGATGAACTCATGTCTATTAAGATAAGGACTCCATTCTATTTCAATCAGGCGGGTCCTAATTGTTAGCGATTAGCCTGTCTGACCAATAGGTACATCGATGTATGTAACCTAAAAAAACCTGCAACGAAAGTTCTAGGATGGAGGTAGCAATTTATAAGTATTTAAAATCTTAATCCTAAACCAGTAGTTTCATAATATGCTGTAAAGTAAATACTGATAAACCTCAAGGTAACTGCTAGTTGTCGATATGTACTTCAACAAACTAAATCAATTTGGCTAAAAAAGATTTGCGTATAACTTCAGCGAGCCCTTATAATAGGGTCTCAAGACTGTAAGATTTAAAACTGAAAGTAACTTACGAGTAGCCTGCTAAGATATTGAGTAGTGTTGTCTTTCCAGCGCCCGATGGTCCCATAATCGCAGTGAGTTCTCCAGGCTTAAAGCATCCTTCCACATTGTTGAGAATTTGTCGGCTTTCTGAAAAGAACATTATTAATGAAATAAAAGCATAATCATCTCTTTTAATAGATTACAGCTACATAGATAAGTTACGAGTGTGTAAATAAAAAAATAATTAAAAAATATATTTCAAATATTTATTATTTGAATGTTTTTATTTTTTATTTTACACTCCTTAAAATATGAAATAAAATAATTTAAACTAGTAAATTCAAAAATATTGCACATTTAACCATATTAATATACCTATATAAATATAAACCCAAAATAAAATCGTAAACATTCATTTAATGTTCAACCATTAGAATAATATGGAATACTTGAGTTATTTAAATTTATCAAAAAAAAAAAATATTATACACTTGGTGTACATGTTTTTGTTTTTTGCTATAAAATCAATATATAATAAATATATAAAATATTTAATATTAGCAGATTTTAAACATAATAAAATTCAGTATATTATATAACTATAATATTATGAACCTTATTACAGATACGGTCGTCCTATATTAGATGAAATTCGACTTTTATTTGACGTCATTTTGTGTATTTCACAATTAACAAAAAAGGCGTTTATGGTAGTTAACACACATTTATAAATATAAACAGATGGAGCATGCTCAACACGCGAGTGTCCGGACTAAAGATAATACAAATTCTAAGGAGGATACAATTTTGACGCAGTGCTTGATTAAACATCTCGACTAATTTATTGTTTCGTAACAAAAAAATCTCATCTTGTGTTGTTAAATGTTGTAAAAGTTGTTCCCAAAGACAAAAGAAGAGGATGGAATATCATTCCACAAGTAAATATAAGTTATTTAATTGATTTTAATACTGTATTTATTTAATAATTTTACGGTTGTCAAGATAAACAAAGCCTTGGAGATAACGCGACTGCGTTGCCAGTTTCCGATGAAATGTTTTCCCTTCAATTGGGGAAACCACTTGTAAGTCGAGGCGCGAGTGTTAAATTATGTAATATCATGCCCAAAAAGTTAGTGGAAGGTATATTTTACGAATACAACTTACTGTAATTGGTGCGGCATTTTATTATTTTATGATTTTTGCAGATTCCCAACAGATGTAATTTTACGCGAGGAAATGAGTATCTGTTATTCGTCAAAGCAGGCAAGACAACAATTATTGGCAGCCTTCAAAATTTTACAAAAAATAAAAGTTTTTACCAAAATAATTAATTGTGATTTTAATAAATATTTTTGAATTTGGTTTATTTTTTAAAATATTAGTATGTTACTACTGAAAAAAATAAGTAATATTATCAAGTATTAAAAAAACTTATAATTTAATCTAATCAATGATCCTTTTGATTGCGCTCTATGCAATTTACAATAAGCATAGTATTTAATAAGCAAGCTAATTAAATAGTAGATAAAGTTTAATCCTTACTAACTTAACAAACCAAAATTAGTATTATTTAGTTACAAATTCATCTATCCAAATATAACTTTAGAACCTTTCATCGTAAAGACATTTAAAAAATACGGGGAATTTTTATATTTCTGGTATCATTACACGTACAAAAATGCACGTGTATGTCGGCGTGGCTTCTCGGTGCGGGAGTTCGGGATCCATAATAATACACAGATCTTTTAAAATACTGTATTACGATGTATTTACAATAGATGTTTGTACTTCGGCGAATTAGAAATGAGTGTGCTACAATTAGTATTACAACATCTTATAAATGACTGAGGGGAATGGCTGCGGGAGGTGGGTCCAGGGGAATGCGACGGTCACACGCAGGGAAGAATGTCGATGGCTGTGCTCACTTATGTTGCCGGATGCTGAAGCTCGTAGAAACTCTATGGTGTGATCGATTTACGGCCATCGAGCCACTCACCATACCAATAGGACCCACTCGTGAAATTCCCGCGCCACAATATTATATTAAATACAGTACAATGCGTCCCTACATTCGCCTGTTTATATTAAATCAAGTACTTCCATAAACAATTAAAATTGTAACCAATATTTAACAAGACATTCTTTTCATTATAAATGTTTTACACATAATAATGATATTTATTCTAATACATAATATTAACATTAACGTTTACACAGTCAAATATGATTACAAATAACTTTTTGAATCTTATACATTTCAAATACGTATTTCCATAATAATATATTGAGTTTATCTCTAAATAAAACAAATATAACAATAGTTGCCAATAGAGTCATCGCCACTTTAGAAGTCCGATAGACGCAGCGCTGCGGTCTCATAACTCAATGTTGCCAATTTATAGTGTAATGATTTTCCACCAAGTCTAGTACAATAAAAAATTTAAATAATTATAGGGCCTATGGTCAGAAGTGGATTGATAAAGACTGAGTATGATAATAATGACAAAAATAATTATAGCAGCAAAATAAAAATCTCCCTGCCAGGTTTTAGTAAAATAAAACATTTTTTTTTTGTAAATATTTCATTCGTATTTTTTACGTATAACCGATTAGTAGAATTCATCTAAAACAAGCTTCTTCGGATGTGTTCGGCTTTTGGCAGGAGTGACGATTTTCTCAGAAGTAATTGCTGCCATTGTTACTTCTTTTGTTATTCTCATTATCATTATTCATCTGAGCAAGGATTTAATTCTTTTACCTTGTATTTATATTCATATAAAATATCATAAGATAAATGTAGGTATAGAGTTAATGATAATATTTTAACCATAAATTAGGCAAAAATAAGTGACTCTGGCATCTCTAAAATTTACCTGTCATGGCAGTGACATTTATAAACATTTTATTCAACGGGGTTAATTGTTGTTTATTTTTACTTTCTAATTCACAAAATTATTTCACTTTAATGATCATTTTACGGCCTTCACTTTTTACACCTCACTTTATATTATATGCTCCATATTTCACGTAAAACAATTTAAAATATCACAACTTCTTACTCCAGACAGACGTCAAGATGTCAATGTTGTCAAATTTAGTTCGGCCATTAGTCGCAGGACTTTAAAAGTGGCGACGACTATATATGGCGATTTGCGCCCATATGTATCTACTAGTTGTCATATGGTTGTCACGCACACTTGAATAAAAAGTGCCGTCAGACAGTTCGTTGAGAACACTCCATCTGTTTATATTTATAAATCTGTGGTGGTTAATTATATCTTAAACGTTTTCAACATATTATATAAATGTAAGTTCGAAAATTATAAATTAACACTTGGAAAATGTAAGTCAATTGTTCATCGAGCGACGATGGTTCAGTGGTGGGTGGATTCGGCCTTTTATGTGAGACGTCCCGGGTTCGATCAGGACCACCCCGTGCGTACCTTAAAATGGGTTTTTTTTAATTTCTAAGTGCACCCCAAACACGTGACAGGAAAACATCGTGAGGAAACCTGCATGCCTAATGAGATTGAAAGTCTTTGAAGGTATGGTATGGGATTACACTACTCAGTACTGGTTGATACATTGCTTTTTTAGTTTTAAGTATATTAATCAAAATAGAATCGTAAATCTATTTACGATAGAAAAAAAATACAGCATGTATATTATGAAACAGTAGAAAGTAACAGTAAAGAGAACTTTTTCATGCGTCTCCTATCTTAAGATGTAAAATGGAAAGTCTCTGTGCCAGCTAACTCTCTCACTGCCCTTTATCCATAATTTACAAAACTTAGGGCCTGTTTCACAATCTCCAGATAAGTTCCGAATAGGCTATCGGCAACATATTTGACAGATAGAGTATGGAGTATCTGTCAAGTATCTGTCAAATATGTTGCCGATAGCCTATTCGGAACTTATCTAGAGATTGTGAAAATAGTCCTTAGCGTTTTAATTCAATAGGCACGTGTGTACCATACCCATGACAGACGCAATAAACAAGCGAATCCTTCCCACCAGAAAAAAATATATCAAAAGAATAGAATGATTAATGTCAGTCAAATGCCTTAAAAATTACTATAAATATAATGAGAATATCAAGATATAACAAAAGAATTACTCTTTGAATTAAAGTTTATTAGAGGTAATAATTTAAGTGTTGTTAGTTGAAATGCTCGAGTAGTGAAGATTACTTCATAATTTTATAATACTTATTATTATCTTTGGCATTAGAATTTTATTAAAAGGTGGTCTATACATTATATGCAGATGATTACGCCTCGGCGTATTTTCACATTTTCGTTGCGTTTATTATCAACTAGCAAGAGCGTTCCGCGGTTTCACTCGCGTACTTGCAATTCTCTTAGGAGTAAAATTTATTAAAAATTCCGCTTTTCAGTAGTTTTTGCGTGAGAGAGTAATAAACATACATCCATATATTCCTACAAACTGGCATTCATAATACATATAAGTAGGAAGGATTTGAAATCACATGAAATAGACAAATGCTCAAAACTTAAAAATTGATCGTTAGCGGTGCTTATTCGCAATCTCTGAATTCGATATTTGTTTGTCGCATTATACAATCACGCAAATTTTCGTTTCTTACTTTTTTAGATAGATGAAGATAAAATTATAACTATTTTATTTGTTTATTGAGCTATTTAGGATGGTCTAGTTGGTATGGATTCGATGAATTGAGTGAAATGCCTGGTTTCGATCCTGAAATGAGTTTTTCTAGATGTTTAATTGTACCTGACCGCGAGACCATCGCTCATTAGTAAAGCGAAACAGACGATGTTCCCCTCCAATAGTGAGCAAAACTTGCATGCCTTATTTGAAGATGTGTAAGTCGCATTGTGTGAAGTATGATACAACACCCTCTTCGCCTGATTTCGAGGGAACATATTATTATAAATAAATTTTTCCAACATATGCTATCATAATCGTCTTTTATGCCAAAACGATTGTAAAAATGTAAAAGTCATTTAATTATTTATACAATATTTTTTATAAAAAATGAATATATTGTCATTCTACATCTAATAAAAAGAAAAAGCATGCTCAGGTCAATGCCGAGGTCATTCAATGGTTATACCCTTGAAATAATTGACGAGTGTTTAAGCCTTGGCTTTATTGGCCTATGTCTGTTGCTTTTGACGGAAAACGTATCGGAAAATTTGTAACTGGTTTACTCAGTGGAGATATGGTGTAGTGGTTTAACTGGGGAGTTGGATTCCGATATTAAGATTTTTGAATTGCATGAAAAATTTATAAAAAATGTAATGGGGCGGATATTATAGTCTTTATTTATAAACTATAATGTATTTCCCTTATTTTTTCCATAGATTCTTGGGACATCTTTTTATGTACCTATTATGTGGAATAACTGAATTATCTTATTGTAGTAATAAATATTATTAGTCGCGCCAGCGTGATACTTTTTCGAAGCCTACAAGGTCGTTACTCATCAGATGGTCGATATAAATGTTAAGTTAGCAATAGTTGCCAAAAGTACATATTAGTTAAATCGTTAGGGACATCAAGTAGCAAATATCGAGTATAAAATGTTAGGTTACAAAATAAATACTAACCACCCGTAAAATAATTATTATATGCAGTAATGTGAAGACCCAAAAAAATCTTTCTTTTTCCTGGCTAAGAATATTGATCGATTCTTTTGGCTAAGTTCAAAGTGTTGAGGTGTATTGACGTCATAGTTATGTAAGTAACTAATAGGATTCGCACGATATAGTCTATGGATATCCTAGGTCGTTAAAATAAATTATTTAAAACACACGCGAATACGTACCGTGATTAACAAGTAGGCCCACAATGATATTACTTATTAATATGCAATAACAAACACGTCAATGCTAAAATTTGTTGTACGCGCGATATGAATAATAATTATGATTTAGTTAACGATTTTCCGGCAATATTTTCGTGATATATATTCTATTGTAATAATAAAATTTAAAAGTTTAGCGGGTCAAAAATGTATCGCCATAGTTGATGATTAAAATACGTGAATTTCAATTGCATAAAAAATAATGCAGTTTTGTACACGATAAAAAAATACGAGCCACTTGGTGTGTTTTTATTTGAATATAAATTTCTGAAACTAACTGAGTTTTAATATAAATACAAAATATGCTATTATGGTCAAAAATAAGTTAAGCTATGATATTTTAATCAAAAAGTTGAATTCGTAAAGAATTATCTACAATAGTATAATAAAAATGAAAATCGTTCTAAAAAAATACTTTATATTATTTACTTTGCTTATTTACTTTCAATGGCAAATTTAGATAAAGTAAAAAAAAAACAGAAACGACAAACTTAATAAGAGTTACCTTTCATAATTTCGCGATAACAACTATAACTATGTAACGATAATTACTGTATTGTACTCAGATATTGAACCTCAATTACTCTCCCACACACCGTAGATTAATAATAATTATTTTTCAGTATTCTTGTACATAATACTTTCACAATCTGCTGATATCGAGACATAAAAAAGTTGTGTCTTCAAACACAACAGGACTGTCAATGTCAAAATAACAAGTGTCGTGGTCCGTGCCATCTTGAACTCTCTTTTTGGACGAAACTGCCACCTGCACACCATGCTTGTGACCCCACCATGGTTCAGGCCTTGTCGTGGCGGTGGGGCACAGTAGCCCAGGGTGACCCAAACACCTTGGGTGAAGCGAATTGAGCCAAGGGGGCTCTTTGTACCCCTCTTATAAGAAGAGGGGACAAAAGAGCAGGGGGCAAGGGGTGAGGATGGAAACCTCACCTCATTGTACTGTCCAGACGTTGGGAGTGGTTGTTCTGTGGTGCGGGGCAACCGCTCTGTGGAGGTGGCGTCAGTCCCCTGACTGACTAGCCGTCGAGGTGCCCTGTTGCTTGTAGATCCGGGGCACCTCACCAAAGGCGGCATTGGTGGCACTCGCCGGGTTTTAGTGGGTAGAGCTGCGTCCACTGCTGCTACCATCTTTCGGGCGCAGCGAGTCCCACATACCCGCCTGGGGAGACCCACTCCCCAGCGGTATGCGTCAGTGCATTTCCCGGCGTAAAAGAAAAAAAAAACCATGCTTGTGACATATCGCTCAAAATCTTAGCTATAACATACTTTATAATTTAATTAAGTTGATTCCGTATAGTGGTACTTAATCACTTATTACATAATTACATCGGATTCCTGTAATTATTTATTAAAATACGTTGATTGCGATCTGAACTCCGTGCTGATTCTTCATATATTTTATCGTCGTTACTTAATTCACAATTTTGACCTTTCAGGTGCTCAAACAATAGTATTGGGAAGTCCTTTGCCGCTGTGTTGTTGTAAAACAATATATCATATTAGAATACATCTCATACTGTTAGAACTATTAAAAATAAAATTAATTTTAAATAAAAAACCAAAAACCGACTTCAAAACTATACCTCAATTTATCAACTAAAAAATTTAAAATAATATTGAAATATTTCGAAGTGAAGTAGAAGTATACTATTTAAAATTGGGTATTTTTGGAGTCGGTTCCAGCCAAAGAGGATATTTTAATGATCAATCACATACACCAAGTATTAAGTCTGTGAAGTGCATCGATGTTTTGGCTGGTACCGACTTCAAAAGTACCCAATTTTAAATAGTATACTTCTACTTCACTTCGAAGTATTTCAATATTATTTTAAATTCTTTAGTTGTACATAAATTGAGGTATAGTTTTGAAGTCGGTTTTTGGTTTTTTATTTAAAATTAATTTTATTTTGTACTTTTTAGTTTTAGAGGGAACCTATGTTCAGCCTTGGACGGATGAAAGTTGATGATGATGATGATGATGTCCTCACAATACTTTGATACTTTCCAAAGTATCCTATTCAGTGGTTTTTGTTCATATTATTCAGATTACATCGACAAGTACTAAAAAAGAGTAAATCGTCTGTGTATACAAAACCAACCAAATAAGCTTTATTGAAAATAACTTAAAAACCGCTGATTAGATGTCGATCAAATTAATATGGGACCAATTCGGAAACATAAGCTTTCAAACAAAATAAGAATCACTAAATCCATCCTCAAACAGAGGAGTAATCGTGTAACAAACATACAAAAAAAAAACATACAGACGAATTGATAACCTCCTTCTTTTTTTGAAGTCGGTTAAAAAATAAAAAATATTACTAATTAGAGCGTTAACTTGGATGACAAAAGCAACAGATAATGACAAGCTTTTGACCCATCAATTAAAATGGTTTGGAACTATGATTAATTTAATCATGAGTCACGATTGAATCGATCACACTAATTAACTGGTTGCATAGTTCTTTATTATCTACCCGCGCATGCGTAAACTCCGAGAAATAAAGATAAAAACATAGTAAATTAACCGATTGAAATAATTTCAGTTATTAAAAAAATCGTTAGTTGAATCCTATATAGAAAACGTTTAAGTTAGAGAGTTTAGTCACATCGACGATAAAAATAATCAGTTTGTATATGAACAGCTGTAACTATAACTTGAAGTGAGCAGATCCGTATGCATCAGCTAGGCATTTCACAACTATATTTTATTCGGCTTCGCCCACGTTAGCAAAATAAAGTTTCTTTTTAATGTATCGTATGTTACTTCTATCACCTCCGAGAGTGTGTATACAGTTTCATGATGATCGGTTAAGTAGTTTCCGCGTGAAAGCGTAACAAACATTCCTTCTTTCAAATTTATAATAATAGTAAAGTGAGGATAATAGTAGGTACATACATTGATCCAATAATATGTTCATTATACAAATAAATGATAGTTTAAAAAACACTCTCAGTGTGCAAAGTTTCAATTTAATCTGAGGTCCTAAAGTGGGTAAATATATTGTTCAAAGTTTCCGTTGCATAGGCACAACGTATGACGCTAATAAAAGCGTGCCAATAATGATTCATTACTGTAAATATGAACAACAAATTGTACCGATAAGCTCATTCGTCATAGATCATAATACGCAATATAATTTTGTGTGAATTTCCTATAGAAAAATAAGTTTTATCAATGCCAGGCATTGAGCCGATATTTATATTATCGGTACGCCTAGTGTCTCATAACTTAGCAATAGATATTCAAAAGTAAGTAATAAATTCGCGGATAAATCCTCTGATAGTTTCGTAGATTTAAGGAAACAATTTAATTATGTATTTGAACGAACGAACAAAGAATTGAAAAAAAAAATGTGTTGATAACAGTTTAAACATTGACATAGTTTCGAGCACACAAACCATTTCTTGGATTAGTTATTGTTGTGACAGGGTATAACGTCAGATGGCAGATAGCTGATGTTATACTGCGCAGAAGGCTCCATCATCTTCAATCTGGATACGGTTTTAAATATAAGTTAACGCGGGAAAAGCTGCGGGCAACAACTAGGTTCTTATATTTGTAGGTTCACGGGCTATGCTTGTAATTATTGACGGTTGAACTGCTAATATTTTTTGTATATTTCAGTTCAGTACCATATTCACAAAAAATACTATAAGGTGTTACAGTACTCCGGAACGCATAGGGTCATTCAAACCAATTCATAGATTTAATCTTAAAACTACCGGGTCTACTGAGATGATATTTATCCTATCATTCATACAAATATGTTAATTACTATATACTTTTACCCAGATTAATAAAGCCATTTTTTAGGTTATTAGAAAACATACAGCTGATATAGAAATTAAAAAAAACGTTATATATACGTTTTTTACAGAATTAAATGAATAGAATCGAAGTGCCTAGTAGTATATTAGATATAGACATAGATATTATGTAAATATGTAGGTAACAATACGTAGACTGATTTACATAAGCAATAAAATTACTTCATAGTTCTCCACAATGGTGACTTGGCATTAATTCCAGGGCAAGTTTTATTGGAATTCTGATGACACAGTTTATTTCACAATATTTGTATTTTGCTACTTGTGTTAAAAAAATATAATTAGCAGCATCATCACTCTGGCGCAGATTAACAAAGTGAGCGTCCTTTTACTATCGCCATTTTTAATAATGAACTTATTCACAATCATTTTAAGATATATAGGGCAAGATTTAATAAGAGTTTTTTTAACAATTAGCGTATTAATAAAAAATAAAAAAACATTAATCGTAATATAAGTTCAAATAAAACCTTATATTTAAAATCTCGACTGATGATGATGATGATGATTAATGTGATATTAAGTACAACATCGTCTTAATTTTTTCTTCGTTCTCTCTGTTATCTACTTTAAAAAGTTTTCTCCAATCTGAAAATACGGAACCTTTATTACACCTAGTCCTTTTACACTTTGTTCTTCTAATATTTTCACTGGACAGCGTAGCATTAATTCTTAAGTAATGAAGAATGTCTATCTTTATTTTATCGACTTTTATATCTATTCTAGTCATACAAGCGTAAGGTATTCGCTATTCATAAAGAGCCGTCCCCATCTCGACGTTCATTGGAATAGACCTACAGGTTGATAATGATGATCATTAAGATTATGGGCAAGTTATGTCACGACAGCTAACCGGCCGCGAGTAAACTTGTTCGTCGAACATAACTTTCATCTTGTCGAGTTCAAACTTAGCCTTAAGTGTGTCAGTAAAAAGTGAGACTTACCGAACATTACGTAATCTTAATAATGAAACAATTTTTAGCGGATTTTATAGCGGTTTATTATTATTTCGCATTAGAAAACTATATCTAATAATGTAGTCCTCAAATAGTATACACAATAATATTATATATTTGTAAATTGCTAAATATTAAAATATAAATAATATGGTATACTTATAATATAAACAAAGGTTATCCTTTTTATCGTCAGAGGATCAAATGTTTGTTAAAAAGGCCTATAGTTTTAATTTTTTCTCTTTATCCTTTTTTCAGTGACTATGTCTTGCAGTATTTTTTTCATTATTTCCTTCAAGCCCCAATATTTTCTCCGGGCCAAGGCAGACTTTATTTTAATTTATATTTTTACTAGGGATGATTACAGACTTATAATGATGATGACAATAAAAGGCAGCGAAACCGGGAACTGTTTCTCGTATCGGGTACCACCTGCTAGTTTTTCCCGTGAAACATGTTTGCTGTGTTTCAGAGAGACAGACAGGACAGACAGGACAGTTCGAACATATACGGAACCCTATAAGATCCGGTCAATTAGATTTAATACAACTGAAGACGGTCAGATGTAAATGCTACCAGCCTCCTGTTATTACTGACGTCATAATATGTTACATAATACATTGTTGAAATCATCTCTACCTTTCGATAAAACATAACGGTTTATTCAAAACACTATAATATAGAACATGCAAATGTCTGTTAAAGACTTTGATTGAGACATCTGATAAAGCGAGGACTAGATTAATTGTTTAAAACCCCAGAACTTTTTTAAATGAAAAATCTTTTGAAAAAATGCTTAAAACAAACGACCTACAAAGACGTCCTGAGAAATAATTTGCTAAATGGGATTGTATGAAAATACCGGGCCATGTCAGAACCATAGATATTTGAAATAAGTTATTAATATTTCTATGGTCAGAACAAAGTTACGGAAACGCTGGTCTAATAATTGGTCTAAGACCAATTAACAGCCGTAAAGCATGACGCAAGTCGGAGTGATAATGATGGTTTAGCCTCATGGCTGGTCACACTTTTATGATAGATATCTTCGAAGAACTGGGCACAATGAGCGTGATACACGTGTAGCCTTAAGTTAACGTGCTTTGTATTTTAAAATTGGAAACTTTGTCGCACTAATTAAAAGGCTATGGTCAAACGGAAGTCGTTTAAGGTGAGATCAAAGGTCCATCGGCTCTATCCATGCGTAACCTCGACGTATAGTTTCGGTTTAGTGTGAGTCTGCCTTTTTTTTCCTTTAATGCCGAGAAATACATTGAAGCATCTCGCTTACTCCTCGTAAGTCTCCTCAGGCGGGTATGACTCGCTGCACCCAAAAAATGGTAAGTGGGCGCAGCTCTACCCACTAAACCCTTGTGGTGCCCCGGATCTGTTAGCAAATCGAGACAGTACAATGAGGTGAGGTTCCCGTCCTTACCACTTTCCCCCTGCTCGTTTCTCCCCTCTTCTTAAAAGAGGGATTCAACGAGCCCCTCGACTCAATTCGTTTCGCCCATAGTGCTAGGCTCACCCTACGGTACTGAGCCCCACTGCCACGACAAAGCCTGAACCATGGTGGGTGGGTCTGTCTGTCTGCTTTATGCTGCCACGCTGTGAAACTGTGAGACCAAGTTTAGGGAATAACTACTTTTAACATATTGGTCTACATTTATGCTTAAAACAAATAGTCTCCAAGAAGGAGAAGAAACAGGGTTGATTACACCTGAAAGTCTAGCATAAAATGGTCTTTTATAATAGTTACTCCAAACATTTCAATTGTTATGTTCTAACATTTAAAGTTTTCACACATTTTATTAAAGCATGAATCTAAATTAATTCAAGGAGAGAAAAAAATGCGGTCAGTTATCACAGTGTCTCCAATTTTCATCATTCTGTTTTAAGTATGTACGATTGAAACGGAAAGGCATGTCCTAAATTAAAACGGGCCCACTGATTCTACTTAAAGAAAAAAAACCGGTCGTATCGTAAGATTGTAGGCCATCGTAGGCCGGCGAAGGTTCTAGCGGGTACTAGAAATTCACCTCATATGTAGTTACTATGTTGTAATGAAAACATGCATTATTTTCCGCGAGTTTAATCGCTTAAATTTGAAGATACGAGTATTGCAAATGCGCATCACAATTTATTGTAATGCATTCTTTTGCTTCAATAGTGAAACACTTTTTTACTAAGCTAAATATGGCATCTGAATTTAGCTATATAAATTACTATACAATTTATTTCGTACTAGCTGTTGCCCGCGGCTTCGCACGCGTTAAATTCGGAGTAGCGCAGTTCCGTACGTACGTATAGTAAACACAGACAGATTTTTTTTAAATACTCTGCGAACTTTCATCTCCTATTTCATGCCCATATAGGTAAAAAAAAAATTAAAACGGTGAAACAATTATTAATGGTTATTTAATTCTTATTAAGTATCTAAATGCAAAGTTTCATGGCGTCATCTTCTATATATAATGACGAACTTCCATACAAACTTTCATTCCCAATTTAAACCCCCCCCAGCTTTTTTTCGCGACAATAAGTAGCCAATGTCCTTTCCCAAGCCCTAATCTATCTCTGTTCCAAATTTCATCAAAATCGGTTTAGTAGTTTAGGCGTGAAAACGTAACAGACAGACAGATAGACAAACAGACATACAGAGTTACTTTCGCATTTATAATATTAGTAAGGATTTGAAAAATCATTAACATGATCTACATAATCACACGATGTCAACGTGAAAATTGTGCAACAAAATCCTTATCTAATTGTATACTATAATATACTTAGAAGGGATTTCACAGTCCGTTACAAGCTATGTACCTTGGAATTTCACAACAGTGCCACTTTATTGATTGCTTTAATAACAGGACTTAGTTTCAGTAAGTACCCGATGTCGAAATGTTTGTTTGTTCGTATTAGTAATGCGAGGATGTTGTTCATAATATTGCAATTATACATACGTTTATGGAAATAATTATGAATTAACACGAGTGATGAAATTGCTAATTAGTTTGTTATTAACCGGGATCAGAGGTTTAATAAGTTATAATTCGAAATGTTCTATGTATTGCTTCGAATAAATATTATTTAATTAATTAATTAAACATTATATAATATAAATTATAAGAGTTTATTTTTGTTAATGTATTATAATATTTGCGTAGTTTGCGCATACTTCGACTTTCATCTTCTCGTGACCATTCACGTTGCAAGTACCTTTACTATTAGTTAGGTCTACAGAAAGTACTTTTATACCAATGAATAAATTGCCACTGCCACATGTCGATTCCGTAACACGAAGAAATAAAATTTAATACGTTTTGGCTAGTATTAAAAAAATGAGTTTAATGTTTTTGGATCTGAGTAAGGAATTATTTTTTATTTATGTGAGTTGCTGACGTGAATGTCATCATGTGAAATATTTACTGAAACCCAAAATAGTACAAAAGAAGTTAGATTAATAATTATATCTACATAACTTTTCACACGAGTAGAAAATTTAATCGTATTGTTTGTTATTTTAACACACCCACAATTTACTTAAGAGCTGATAACCTTGAAATGACTATACAGATTTCAATAAAACGTGTGTAAGAAAAGTAAAAAAAAAAAAAACTAAATAAGTCTAAGAATACACTTAGCGTCCAAACTTATTACACCTTTGTGGTGTGGGTTATTGAAAAAATGTACATATTTTACATGTTTATAAAAATGTAAATGAATTAATATTCAATTTCTATTTCTCATATTTGTTCTGTTGTGATAAAAATAAATATTCTTTTTTTACAGTATAAGTATTGTGAAACGCAAATACTGCCGAATTAATTAATCTTTTACAAATACGTGCCAAATTTTCAGTGCAGTTCAAAGAAAACTCAGTACCGAACATTACCGAGCAATGAAAATGAAAAATAAATTTATTACACTTTACGAAAAGAAATTAACAATTTAATAGCTGAAATCATACTTTTACGTCAAAAATATAATTATAATTTCGAATACTAATTTATTTTTATAACTATAAATATTAATGTAAAATGTCATATTTGTAAAAATAATAAAAGATTTGTAGAAACATGTCAAAAGATTATACAAATAGCGTGCTAGATTATAGTGTGCTATTTGTATAATCTTTTAATAGGAAAAAACATGCGCTAAATAATCACAGTACAATGGACTTGATAAAGAGATAATAATTTAAAAAAATGTCTGAAGACACATAGTACTATATTATTTCTTATGTAACTGGGAATATTCATGATTTACTGCTAAAAATAAAATTGAGTTACAGAAAAAAAGGTGTGTGTGCGATTCACACACGATAGAAGTGAAACACACGTTGAATGCTCAAATACAAGCAAGTATTAAACAGTGTGCAATATACATACACACCGACATTTGCTCTCTCGCTCTTTTGTGTTTGTGTCTCTTACCTGTCGTTTTTTCCGTTGCATCCGGTTTGAAATCACAACGATTCTAAAGAAGTTTCACTTCAATAATCAATGGTCACATTATCCTTAGCCCTTGTAAAAAGAAAACGTTACGGGTAATTGACTATGGGTGTTATTTAAACGACTAGCATAATATTCGTATATTTGTGAGCAGAAAAATATAATCCGGTAGCAGAAATAGCTAATTGAGCGGCAACTTATGTCCAGCAAACATTTTAAAATCAAGAAGCAATTTTTGTCATTTTTTATGGCTGTAATTATTTTTGAAAGGCAAATTAATTAAAAGAGGGGCAATGTGCTGCTCCTGTTTAATAAAATTTTGGTAAGCACGCGGAGGGTAAGCAAAAAATAATAATTTTGTGCTGCTTATATAAGTAGCATGAATATAACTTCAAGCAACTTTCTTTTTCATTAAATTCTGCGTTATAGCCCAGTCCACAGGATTTGATGACATCATGATTTGAATTAATTCTCTGGTCCTTTATTAAGAATGATAATATAATTTATTAATTTCTTATTCAATTTTTATACAAAATTTTAGCTTGTAAATCGTATTTATAATTATTGTAATATCAAAAAATATTATTTAAAAATGTATAAACAAACAAAAGAAGAAATTCATAGATAATGGGTATGAAGAGGATTTGAACTCACGAACGACAGCGTACAGCCTGAGCGCGCGCGAACGGTGGTAACCGTAGAGCTTATTACAAATAAGTTTAAAATTGTGGATCCATTCCTGCGTATTGAAAGTTTTAATTTGATTTGATTTTTGTAGGTAATGATTGAATTGAATATTGCAAGTTTTTGAACTGCTTGTTTATTTTACACACCACATACAATTTTTAATACCTGCATAATCTATCTACTATCTACATAAATCTACGAAACTGAAACAAAATAAAATCTTGAAGAAAAAAATTTCATCATCATATTATCAGCCTTTAGTGGACGGACCACTGCTGAACACAGGATTTGACGACGTCATGACCTGAATTAATTCACTAGTCTTTTATTAAGAATGATAATATAGTTTATTAATTTCTTCTTCAATTTTTATAATTTTGTTCAATAACATACTTACAACACTATCTAGCGGTAAATAGGGCAAACCTACACCGGTGTGAACACAGGACATAAAATGTAATGCAAAGAAATGTGCCGCTCAAATAATTATTTTGCCCGATGAATGTTTATTATGCGAGGTCATAATATTGTAAGCTGCTTATTTATGATTTAATTTTCGACCATTATCAAAATTATTTGCAGAACAAGAATTGCTACCAGCTTTATTTTATTGCGTACAAAATCTTTGTATGCCAACCAAATTATTTAAATGCCGATTTTTTTTTGCCCCTCCAAAATTTATAATGCCGTTCATTTAATTACTTCCCATTGACTATTGTCCCTCTGCACTGAAATGTATGTAACGGAATCTGATACTCTTAATTTCATCAATCAGATATCTGCTGATAGTGTCATATTTTTTAAATATTATGCTAGTTATACATTTAGAATGGTAATTAAGAAGTATTAATTAGATGGATAGTAAAATATTTTACGTTTAAATACGTAGCATCGGCTAATTTCACGAGAGATTAAAAGATAAAAAATTATACACCTTATCTTAAATTGACTAATTTATCATATTATAATGTTGTAGTAAAAAATATTATTAGATAACGCTATTAATAATATAAAATGACAATTACAAGAAAAAAACCTTCATAATTGTGGCCTACACATTGAACTGTTTCTATATTTATACGAATAGCATTTCAATGTCGACAACCTCTGAACTCTGGATATCATATGCGTATTTTGCACTTCATGACAATTTTATACTTTTCTAAACTAGGCATGTGCTGACAACCAGGCGGCTTAGTCAAAACGCCATTACGAAAACGACAGCGAAGTTCGTTCGTTCGTTCGAAGTTGTGATTGGCTAAATTACGTCGACGATCGCTCGATCATTCAATCGACGACGTGATTTAGCCAATCAAAACTTCGAACGAACAAACGACCTTCGCTGTCGTTTTCGTAATGGTGTTTTGACTAAGCCCCCTGGAAACGTTCGATTTCTGTGCAGTGCCAAAGTTACACTAATTTCAGCCGGTACACAGTTGAGTGAGTATTGACAGACTTCCACTGCTGGGCACGGGTCTCTTCCTCGAAATCAGGCGAGGAGGGTACCCGACCCGAGTCAATCGAGGCGCTGCCCCAACGCAGTTTGGTGAACTTCACACATTGAGGTGTGAACTTATATCTCATCAGGCATGCAGGTTTTCTCACGATTTCCTTCACCGGTGAGCAAGCGATGGTCTCGTGTTCAGGGAGCCCTTAGAAATGTAGAAAAACCCATTTCAAAGAACCACGATGTCGGGGTCGAACCCGGACCCTGTCGCACAAGAGGTCGAGCCCATACTCACTGGACCATCGTCGTTCACTTACGAGTGTATTCCGTTTTAATGTTTGTGGACAATTTTTTTTCTCTATAGTCAGGAAACGCTGGATGTTAGATTTCTTTGGCAGTCATAGTAACACTACTTAATGCCAGTTACAGTGCCCAATAGGAAAAGTAAGTAAATGTTCAGTGACCTATTGACAGACTTGCCCGTGTATTCAATTTTTATGTTGGTGGACAATCTTAATTATTTTTCTATAGTCTTTTTCCCCTACTCAGGGGATAGTTGCCTGGATGATCGAGTTCCTACCTACCTGGTGGTACTCTGTCAGGGTCACCTATAAGCAAGTGCACTCGAAACTGGACATTACTATGCCAAGTCCGCGCAACTCGTCTACAACCTGTTCAGCTGAATGGTGATGCACATGTAGGTTATAATGCGCAAGATTATTTTCGCGATACTGCCATATTTTGTGGCGCAGGCCGAGTGTTTTCATTTACAAGTGGAATGTGTGCCACGCCGTGTATGGGTTCCACCATCCTGCATATTTCGAACGTAAAACTACGTTAATCTTAGAATATATAGGTACTCAGATAAGGAACCAGTAAACAAGTATAAACGCTCTAAAGGCATACACAAATTTGGATGGATCAGGATTGGTGTGCACCGTTTTGAGTCCAACCTAGGTTAGGTTGGGCTTTCTGTTTTTCGAGCACAGACAACCTAACCTCGGTTGGGATGTCTGTGGTTTCGTGCGTTCGTAGTTTCCATACTACCACTGGGTATGCAACCCATACAATATACTGTACTATATTTTGAATAACTTCTTAGCTCCGAGATTTACCAACTTTCATCCCTGGAAAGTCAACTCATTCATGTGTTAAGGCTAGTGCCAGGTGATTTTATGTTCTTGGGTAACTGGCACGTCTGCCAGTTGCCCGTCACTAATATGAAATTTGCCAACTAGGGTGATTTTGAGAATAGCCAGGTTTTATTGTTTTAGAAGAGTATACGTTGTTAAATTATTATTTTTTAAGGATAAATTATTATCGTACTTTAATATAACACGTGACATAACACATTACGTATTCATAGTGATATATCTATCAGAAAAGGCGCCACTGGAATCAAATGGATATCTGTTTAATAAAATTTTATCAGTAATTTGAATCATAGTGACATAAACCGACTTATTATTAATAATACGGATTTTATAAATATTATAGGTCGGTTAAAAAGGTACTTATACAAAATTTTGTTTCTTGTCTTCTAATTCACCGCAAACTGATATTTTATTTACTTTAAATAATTTCAAGATATTCAATCTTGAATTCAAAATTTAATATTTCGGTACGTATGTTTTCGGCACAAAAGTGAATAAATTATAAGTACCGAAATGGCTTACTCATATATAAGGAACATTACAAACATACGTAAATTTCAAAGTATTTGTAAATATAATAATGACGCACATAAATATTACTTAAATATCAGGCGAACAATTTTTATCAAGCTTAGTAAAATATTCTGACCAGACATACATAGGTTATATTATATAAACTTCTAAAATTATAGCCTTTTGCACTTAATTTTTTCAAATCATTGATAAATTCGCTTGGCGTTGGATAATTGAAGTCAAGTGAATCTAATCGAGAGTAAACATTGATTACTTTCAATCATAAACAATAAAGATGATCAGTAAACGAGGTCCATGGCATCAGATATTTAAGTGAGAAGTTGTAGCTCTACATTCAAATAATTATATATTTTTAATTGTCTGAATATATTATGAAAAATTAAATTAAAATTATCGTGACTAGTACAATTTGGTAGTAGTAGTAAGTGACTACCTAGTTATTATTTTTATTTTATATTTTATTCATAATTGTATAAAATTCCTTCTTTCTTGTCAAAGTGTTAAATGAACATATTCATAATCATCCGTTGATCAAAAAATTTTTAAGTGTAAAATATTATTCCAGAATTTTATACAATGGAGAGTTTTGATGATGCTCTTTGATTATTAACCTAAAGTGATACATAAATACTAGCTAAGACGAGCTACTGTCGAACGATGAGAGTAATATGCAAGCTGCTGTCGGGCGAATAGCGAGTTCTAAAGTAGCTCGAATGCGAGCTACTGTCTAACTCGTACTTTACTTGTAAGTTACGTCCAAACAGTGTAGTGCAGTCACTCTGCATACTGACCGTACGCTAGTAACAATTGTTATATTACGTGATAACAATAATTATATAACGTAACTTATTTCATACATAAATTCAGGAAATAGATCAGAAATTGTGTGCGAAATTATACAATAAAATTTTATGAGTCCATGAAATAGATATTTAAAAACAGATTTTGGCATACATCTCAAAGTTTCCATTTCTTTTTATCGGATTATATTATGTTATTGTATGTGATTGTGTTAATCTTTGTAAACTTACTCAAGGAATTACACTTAAAAAAAATATAAATTACTTTACAGTAGTTCGTAGGACAGACATCTATGATCCGCTGGGAAATCTAGCAACTTGCTTTTTAGTAGCCAACGTCATGACAAATTACATTATATTAAACGTTCAGGGTCATTTCTAGGTAATATATTGAGTAGGCCCGGGAGGCTGAATGGCTATTTTGAGTAAAAAAGAGAAAAAAAAAAAACACTCACCAAGTCGTAGTCTATTGATGTTAAACGTTTTGATGGTGCACGATATATTCTTGAACTCCAAACATACGGTGCTCCTCGGTAAAAGTGGTACCACGTTGTTGTTACTCAACGCAATGCTCTCGTCAATAACACCGGGCGTCATTTTATTTTTCTATTATGTATACATCAAATGAACAAACGATATTACACCACAGAGTCACTTTCACGTCCGATTTTACACTAGATTTGTTTCTACCTTCTCATTCTTGTGAACGTCCGCTTGATTTTTATTGGGTACCTGTAAAATAGAATAATAATGTCAATATTTGTGAAACAAGAACTGGTTAATATGCAGTATCAGTAAAAAAAGGGATGCAAATTTAGGAAATAATTGGATTTTTATAGCTGTAGCAAACGGACAGTCGGTTGAGATTCGGATGGTAAGTGATAGCAACATCTTTAAACACCACACTTGAGGATTAGCCGGTGCGTGGCCAATCTTTCAAATATGAGTATGTTTTATCAAAGATCCCTACGTGGTATTTGTGCAGGATACTTATGGAACTTAAACCTGCAACTCAGAATACTTAATTCAAACTGTGCAGTGACAGTCGATCACATACACCCAGGAACCGATAGTCAAATGGGCACGTTCAGGAAAGCAGGGCTTGGCCGACCTACAAATTAATGGGACAACAATCACGTCTTGGCATTCATTGGAAGAGGCTTATCCAGAAGTGTGCAGAAAAATATTGATAGTGATGATGATGATGATAAATGCATATATAAAGTTACGCGTAAACTCGCAGCGACACATTCAATAAATTAAAGAAGTATATTTAAAATGAACGTTTAGCCAAGGATGCGGATGAAATATTTTATTCCACATTCAGTTATGATCAATAAATATTTTTGTAACAACGTGTTAGACGAGGCAAACCGCTGTTAAATAAACATAAGACAACTGTTTATCCAACAAGGTTTTCTCAATGTCTTAGGGCCTATTCCTCTCTATTCAGGGTAATGTGGTAGCTAGAATGTCAGGGCCACAGTAATGCCAATCAACTAACGATATTCGTCAAATACACATTAGTCTTGTATCCGAAATTTTCAAGCCGATTAATATGAATCAGATCAATCAAAATGTGATTTAGGATCGTTAATTTTATATTTATATAGTCATAGTTAAGAAGAATAATGGGTTCTTGGTTCTACGGAGGCATTTTTAAATGAACCAGAGTTAGGTCATAGGAGGCAGAAAAGCCTGAAAAAAATCGGTTAAATCAGTTTAGTACTTGTCTTACAGTACTTACCCGTAGCAATATAGTATGTTATATTTTGTTTAAAGTTAGTTTAATGCGTTATTTTAAATATTTTCTATCAGATACCTTCGCCTTATTTATATGCTCATTAAAATATTAAAGAAGTGAAAAGGGATTTGAAGAAATTACTGAATATGGCATCCTATGTTTTTTCCTAATAAAAATATAAATAAATATATAATTATGAATTTTGCTCGTGTTGTGTGCAACTTTCAGATGATATCCTAGGGATCTAGAAATATCCAAGTAATAAGTAGCATAGTATGTAAAAGTATCTAGACGGACGTTATCCAGTATCAATCATTTTGTTTTGCGTCCAATTGCAGAATCCACAAGAATAATAATAATACTCACTTGGCAAAAGCCCGTGAATGTAGAAAAAACCAGCTATAAGCTAAGAGTTTTCATAAATAATAACTATAATAAACAAACAAAAAAAATTAAAATCGGCCAATTGATTTAAGAGGAGCTAAAATACGCACAGAAGAATTCTATATTTTCCTTAATAGTAGCAATTATCCTGTTATAATCAAACACGAGCCCGCTATAAAGTTGTTGTTAATGTTTATTTAATTGTTTTATGAATTAATCCGCTGGGTCGACGGTCACACGGCGACGCGGGACGTGACTGATCATCATCACGTACACCAATCAACAAAAAACCCCCGATGAGAATATTATACATTAGTGCCACATCACAAATCAATAACTTTATACTATAAATAAGATTTGATTTTTGGTTGTTCTTTGCAATCTAACTATAAAATAAATTAACTAAAAAAAATCGATATTAGAATGCTAAGATATTCATCATCAATTAAACGGAATGGACAATACTTGACTTGTACGCCAATTAGTGGCAAAAAATAAAACTTAAAAAAATTATAAAAACTTAGGTTTTTTTTAAGTTTTAAGTTCAATCGCGCTAAAAGTCAGTTATGCTTGGATTTTGACGTGGCTTGTGATAACATGTCACAGACTAAAGACTTAGCACCTTCTGCATAGATAGGACTAACTTTAATATTGTTGTATCATAGGGTAGTTTCAAATAACTTTGTAACAGTAGGACGTCTGACACCTCTGTCCTCCCGTGACCATGGTTGCTGTAAAGTTTCCTAAACGTCGGGCTTGTAAAAAACTAAATAAACCGCGATAAAATCTGTAAAAGTTGTTTCATTATAATGAGTGAAATTCGCGTAAACATAAGAAAACAATATCTAGAATATTATTAAAAATAAAAGATAAAAATACTTATTATAAATATAAAAAATGTATGTGTGTCAGCTCCGACACACGACTGGAGTTTACTCCTCAAGTACGAGTATCTAACCATACGCAAAAATAACTTCACAATTACAATGTTAATTATTGATATTTATAACAAAAAAAAAATAGCAATATAAATACATCGACACTAATAGAAACAAACAAGCCCAATAATATATAGTATATAGGTATAGTCGCCTATACAGCATACCCTATGTACGTCTCAATACACTCACAGCTAAATTAGAAAGTTGCGCACTAAAGGTGCGCACCAAAAACGTGACACTTTTTCGTTAGTTCAGTTGGTTTTACCCCTCGGATTTTTCTCATACCGGGCGCCTTATATATGAAAATCGATTCTTAAGGAGGAAACTCCAAAAACTCCAATAAAGCTATCTTAAATAATCAAAAAGTGCACGCATGGTTGCGTGTACTTTTTACTCTATCAGAAAAAACCAAGCATGATGCTTAGCGCAAAAAAATTTCTTGCCGTCCCCAAACCACAACCACTTTCTTCTCCCTTTCTTTGATGTGGCCATAATAAGAGATAGTGTAAAATATCAAATTCTTTTATATATTTTTTATATGTTCTTGGCAGTAGTCTTAAAATTTAGTGCCAAATACGTAAATAACAATTCTTATGTAAGAAATGTTACGGTAATTTTAGTTAGTTTTCTTTGCATGGTTGGATTTCATTTTATGCGCCTTAATCGCATAGCATTTATTATTTTCTAGTAATTGTCGAGTATTCAAGACTATAAAATACATGTAAGTATTATAATATTATGTAAGTATATGTAAGCGTACATCGCAAAAGATTCTATAAAATTGTCATAATTTGTATTTTTAGAAACGTAATTAATTAATAAAAATTTATATAAGTATTTTCATGATATTTGCATAAAATTCCATGATGCAAGAATAAAACATAGTAAGTATTTTAAATAAAAAATGCATCGTTTGGAAAATATGTATTAAAATTCAAACAACTTTTCATATAAATATTATGTTATTAATTCTTCTAATAAGCATTATTTATACCTACATTACTTTTGCGAAATTTTTATTTTTTTACAGGCTAAAATTAACGTAAGTAATTTTAAATATAGAATATTTTAAGCTGTATATCTATCTATAGAATATATCTAATAGAATATTATCTATTTTAAATTGAGGGAGGCCTATGTTCAGACGTGGATGGATGGATGGTGATGGTGATGATGACGATGATGATGATGAATTTAAAAAATATGTGCGTGTAATTTGGAAAATATCGATTCGTACGTCGAACCAATGGTTTTGTGAACCAATGATTCATAGCTTTTGTTTCTTGAGTTAACTTCCTTAACCAGGCACAAGTACAATAATTAAACATCTTCGCTTTGACGTTAAAGTAAAGACGTCACTTCCTTGTTATTTATATGGATTTAGCAAAAAATATGTCTCTTCGTAATCATGGTATAATTATTAATTATATAAATATTTCACACTTAAACGCTGAAGTAAGATAATAAACGAAATGCTTTTTTCAGTCAAAACTATATTTCTTCATATATTCTTAAGTACCCAGTGTTTGAACCCTATTCATAGTAAAGGTGTTAATAGGTTGATTCAACAATTTCATACGACCATATTTCATTGGCAAACATAATTGACCTCGAATTGCTAACATGATAATACATTGTGATAACAGTTTAATTGTTGATAACTGTGACCACACAGTTATCGTTTTAAGTTCTGCCTTAATTATTAGGGCCTAAAATACGGCCATTCCTTTTATTTTTTTTACAGTGCAAACTATAATCTTTCTTAAGTCTTTTATTTTACTTAAATAGGTGATGAGTCGATGATCTATGATAGAGGTCAGTGGCACCCATGAACATGGCATTCGATACGCGCTTCTGTTAATATATTAAGGGCGGGTTGCATCAAACGATTTTAACGAATATGTAATCGTTAACGATGGCGGTAACAAACGTTAGTGAAAGAGCGTTGTTTTTAACAGACGTTAAAATTCTAGCGAAGTCTCTTACGTTGACAGATGATTCGAAACAACCGACCCTAAGTTTTGTAAAGTATACAAAAAATTGGTTTTTACTTGGATTGAGTATGAGTCGTCGGTTCTTGTTATTAGACTAGTCCTGGAACCAGTTGTATGGCTGTTAGACGTTTAATAAGATACTCATAATAACAATATTGATTATAAACTTTTTTCTTAACCTTTATTTATTAAGAACCGGCGCAATATGACATATTTTTGCCATTCAAACCGAAATAGTTGCAGCAGAGTACTCTAGTCTGTTACTTTAAAGTTTTTTTATCAATCTAACAAATTTTATTCATTTAAGGGGCTCACCCGTCTCAATGACCTTGCGCGTTTTGTTTTCTTCAGCTCCCGACCACCCGCGAACCCCTCATATATATTACGTACAGTTCAATAACCTAAACATCGCCGTCTAGCGGCTAATAGCTTGTACTACTAGAACATGTACACGGACAAAAAGTAATGTTACCATTCCGTAAAATAAAGATAAAAATATTAACTTTAATATTTATAATAAGTTTATTTACTTTATAAACACAAAATACACATGAATATTATACAATATAAAAAACAATTAAAAAAAGACCGAATAATAAACTTTTCGATAATTGCTACACTGAATGATCTTCAAGTAAATATTGAACCAATATTTAATATTATAATTTCACTATCCCAGGCCTGAATCGCGCTATCGAAATTTTTTCTTGCTGCTAGTATATATACAAACTGTTCTTACGAAATACTTAATAAATTAGATACCCTCAGACTGCTAGCTAATGTTATACAATCATAGATGAACAGTTCTTTATAAATACAAAATGCATATGAATGTTTTAAAACATAAAAAAACAATTTACAAAAAGACTGTGTTTTATAAACTTTTAGATAATTATTGATACACTGAACAATCTTCAAGTAGCATGAACAAATTTTATAGTTAGTAATAATATAGTTTCATCATCGAAGTTCTGAATTGCGCTATCGAAATTTTTCTTGCTACTAGTATATAGCAACTGTTCCCATAAAATATTAATAGGTCGGCTGTCTTCCAAATTCCAGATATTGATTGAGAAATGTTATCGAAGAGTAGTTTTTTGTTATTATATTGAGAAAATGAGTGAGAGACGAGTATATCAACAAAAGTACCTCTAACATAAATAATATAATTTATGTGCAGTATTGCGGGATGAGAAGAAATATAAATGATTTTATCTATTTTTTTTTGGTTATTACAAACGTTTTTAGATATAAAAAAACTTATTGCGGAAATGTATAATTTTCGAAAAAATGCAAAATAAGTTTACAATTTGGTTAGACTATCGTTGGAAGTTGGAACATGTATTGTAAACCTATTTATTGACCTACTATCTATCTCTGTTCCAAGTTTTATCAAAATCGGTTCAGTGTTTTAGGCGTGGAAGCGTAACAGACAGACAGACAGACAGAGTTACTTTCGCATTTATAATATTAGTAAGGATTATTGTTATTGAAGAAATAACTACAGTATTCAGTTTGATCCAACTTGAAAGATAAAATAGTTTATATTATCTCAATATGTTTTTATTGCAAATTATTTGTCACTAGACGTGGTGTCCCGCGGTTTCAGCCGCGTACTTGACATACCCTAGGGAGTACGAGGATAAATTATTATAAGCTATGTGTGGTTCTATTATATGTATAAGGTAGCTAGTTAAACGTTATAATGTTATTATAAAGTTTCGTCAAAATCTATTCAGTAGTTTTAGAAACAAACAAACATCCATACGTATAATATGAACATCATAATTTATTACATCCATATTATTATGTTACGGATATTTATTACTTATTTGATTGTAATGATGTACGGTGTGCTATACTAATTATTTCTATCAATTTTTAAATGTAAATAGTTTCTATTCTGACATAGCGTTTTTTGTAGTCATTGATACATGCTATCACAGATTTATAAATAAAGACAGACGGAGGAGACGCTTCAAAGCGAATACAAAAGCGCTCTCAAGTGCTTGACATAGCGTCGTACTCTAAACGTCTATTAGATTGTGTTCGCTTTTAAATTTGTGTACGCTTTGAAAGAATTTTTTGATAGCAGACACAGTAGTTTTCGAGTTTTTTTTTCATTAGAAACATTTATAAACAACACACACACACACACACACAAATACAAAATACAAATCTGTTCTCTTTATATTTTATAATAATATTAGTGTAAATAAATATAATGATCAAAAGCTTCTATCTATTATCTGATAGATGGCAGTATATGACGTGTCAGAAAACTATTGCTAGATGGCGCTGTTTTTGTTAAAACCTTTCTGTTCTCATATTTATAATATTTAATAATATTTTCAATATAAAAACCCTACAGTTATCATACTCCAAAAATTCCACATTCGTCTTTCATATTTAACTTTACATTTATTAAGGTTTTATTTGTATCACGAGTGAACTGCACTGTCTTTCATTACACACCCTATTGGTTTTTAAACAAAAACAACATAATTTAAAATACTCCCATTTGATATATTATAATGAATAATGATCACTAAAAATGTAATAATGAATAAAAGCAGTAAATAAATTAGCGATTTAGAGCAACAACGGACATGACTTCCTCGTTCGGAGGCCTCTGGCCGTCTGTCGGCCGTCACCCGTGCACGAATTCAAAGCAAAAATTAGATTTTTACGATTTTCTGATTAAAAACTGCACATTTAAAAAAACGACTTTTCAAATATTGTTAAGTATATAATTCCTCACTAACAAAAAAATATTTCACTACTGTGAGTTGTATAATTAGAAATCCTATTCGATTTTTGTATGCGAAAAGAGGTTCAGGTAAATAATTATTACTCTTTATTTTGAAAGTTTTATGAAATTATCTAATAGTAACATTAATAAACTAAAACCAAGTTACAACATATATTTATTTGGTATTTTTAACGTAACATTAATGTATACTTTAAAGAATATGAAAATGATCGAATTTGTCTGGGAGCCCCTTAATATTATTGTATATTAGAAGAACTTATAGTTGGTATGATGATGACGGTGAGGATATGTTAATAGAGCAAAACTGACTCTGCTCGATTTATAAACTGAGTAAGCAATATGCAGTAGTGTATGCTGTCATCAGTCATCTATAAGCAACAAAAAAAGTAAATTTACTTCTCATAGGACCTTTCTCGTTAGAAAAAAATTGTGCAATATATTAATTAATGAAACCAAAATAAAATGAATATTTGTTACTCTTTCACGCCAAAATTACTGAATAGATTTGAAGAAACTTTACAATAATATAGCTTCAGAATATGGGCAATAATATAGTCCTGTACGTTCGCGGGAAACCGCGGAGCGCTGCTAGTATGTTAATATTCATAAATTCTCATATTGGCGAAATTTGAAACTACTATAAATATTCAGAGTAAGTACCTCTAAGTGTTATTGCACAATTATTATACTCACATACGGTATAATATATTTTGCTTTTGTAACCGTTGACTTATAACTAAGTTTCACATACAATTTACGAAACCTGAATTTCGGAAAAAACATGAAAATATATTCGTTTACTGTCTGTTCCACAAAATCAATAGGAACAAGAAGAATATCGCTGTTCACAGACTATTAATAATGATTAGTAAATAAATAAGTAGAGTTCATTTAGATTCTTCGCTATCTGAAATAACATTATCATACAAAGACGATGCAAATATGTATATTGTATATTTGTTACTTTCATTCTTTACATCGGTAGCTTTTTAAAGGTTCTTAGAGCTTAACAATAGATCAGGTAGACGTAGTTTGATTGTTCGTTTATAGTCAATAAATATTTGTTTTAATGCGTATACAAACTTTTTTTATAAATGTCCTCAAAATTTATTTAAAGCACAAATATTTAAATCTGTATGTTTCGATGATAAGCGTTTTTCTTTAGATAAAAATTAACAATACATAGGTTATAAGGTTAACATTTGTTTCTAATTAAATATTATACGTTCGCAATAGTTAAAAAAAGTTACAATTTTGTTATAATATTGTTTTAACTGTTTTATACTAAAACCTTGTTGTTTTCCCATCAAGGTTTTTTAGATGAGAGATTTCCATTTTTATTTTAATGAGTAAGCACAATAGTCCATTAATAAATATGAACAAGATTAACATATTTTTATGCTCTCAAATGTATACATTTCACTCAAACTGTTTTATTAATCCTATTATAGTTAAGGACAGTGTCCTAAATAACTGCTTTCGCCTTGGTCTTCCTGGAGGCTTTCTACCCGGTTTCTTGCTTTCGTTGATTATCCGTAGTGATTCGAAGACGTACGAGGTCTCTGTCAAAAAAGGCTACTTTTCATTTGACAATGATCGGAATTGCTCTTGTTTGCTCGCTGCAGTACTTTTAGGTTCGTGGTAAAACTTTGTTTAATGAAGCATTATGTTTATTTATTTTGAGACGCTTACATAAAAAGTTTGTAAAATTTACTTTTTCATAATTTTTTAAAAATGTTTAAGACAATTTTTAAAAATATTGATTTAATAATAATTTATACTCGTAATTTATTCTATTAGATTGTTACACATCTACTAAAATGAAATCGGAATCAATTTTTTTTTAATTTTGTATTATACTACTGTATTTTTGTTTGGTTTAAAAGTTTTATCACAACAATGCTCTATTGCACCAGCTGCGACCCAAATACATATTTATAAATGACGTTATGGTTTCCTGCCGAAAGTTTTTTTTTCGAACCGTACTAAAGCGATTTTTTGTGCTTCTGCATTTGATACTGTCGTCCGCTTTACCTGCTGTTTTACATTCTTGGATCGCATATTTGTTTACATATTTTTCGTTTATTATTTTTTGTCAAAATCAAAAATCCTTCAATTAAAAAATCTAGTTAGTACGACTACTAGTAGTTAGTAGTCGTACTAACTAGAACACCCCTAAATTTTTTACTAATTACTGACAACAACTTGTTTTTTTTAATTGAACGATTCTCACGATACACGTGTTTTTGTTTTATCTAACATGTACTTATGTAAACACAGACTATGCCACGATGATATGATCACAAACTAATTAATGATAACCGAATTGTGTGTTTATAGACTCATTATCACTTTTCTATTTTTCATATTATTTCAATTTTATTGATTGATTAAAAAAAAACCTAAAATGAATTTTTAGTCATATTGTGTAAGACCAATGATTGGCTTACTAATTTTTCTTAGCACTTTTTGCAGAACAAAAATTTCCTGAGTTAAATATTTTAATGCTAGTTTAATAAAAAAAACTTAACTATAGAAAAAACTTATCCTCAATAATGTAGATTAGATTGGAAAATAAGTGTTTTATCATTACGATACTCAGATTACGAGTTCATAATAAAGGTATACAACAAAGTAGGTACTCGATTAAAATAATTACTAATGTATGGGCAAATTATTGATTTACAAATAGTCATCTGAGCATTATGTTAATGTACATAGGTATTACTTAAAACTTGAAGACAAAACTCTTGTACTCCTTTTAAGCGCGCTTTTTAACTTTTGTAGATATATACTTAAATGTGTTCCAAATATTTAATTATTTCGTTTTTTACATTTTAAACATAAACAGCGGCATTAATTAAGATTTTGTAATCGGTAAAGGAAGCCAGGAAAGAGTTTTTATTTAATTGTACTAATTCAGATATTCGATTTTTAACGTAAATAAATCTGTTATTATTTTTACTATTATTAATATAATATAGAAGTTTTTACAAAAATAATTTAAAAAATTCTCTGTAATGCCATTATATACAAAAAGCTTTTAATTAAACCTTTTATTTTAAATCTAATATGGCATATTTCAACGAATTAAAAAATTGTGTTCTTGTTAAAAATTAAATATTTAACAAAATTTTTTAAGCCAATAAACTTTATGAAAAAAAAATAGAACGGAAAAGTGCCACAAAATTTTCTTACCCATATAATATATTATAAGATTATCTTCAATACCTATTAATATTATTGGGATCTGAATATAATATTTCTAAATAATTATTATAAAAGAGATTCCCAATTTTTTGTGGTGCATTTGAACTTAGTTAATATTTTGCAATAGTTCTAGCAATAAAATAATAAATGAATCCGCAATTTTCTAATTTTAATTGTAGCTTAAAACGAACTAAAAATATTGTTAATATTTTTAGGCTACGAAGCAACGCGAGTTAACCATGGCACAGTTAGAAAGAAAGCGTTGGTAAAATTCACCCTGTATAAATTTGTTGCGGTCCTTAACAGTTAAGACTAATCGCAATAATATTCACCTTTACTTTCCCCACTTAGTACATCCGGGTTTAGCAATATACTTTCACAATCTGGAAAGTGCTAAGTAAAATAAACACGCGTTGCGACACATATAATGGTAACGAGACGCGCTTATCACACGCGGGACGGAACGCGACTGCCGCTGCCTGCTCAGCTCAGTAGTAAGTACTGGAGATAGGTAATTGCCCATACAATGACACAGCTTACTCCAGATTTCATAAGCTGTTGACGATATTCTAAATTCTAATGTGCTAGGTATATCCAATTTTGCTTAATAGTGTTATCTTATTCAATGTATAATTATTTAGAAAACAAAACGTTGCAAGTATAAATGCATGATGACTTTGGAAATATATAAAATAGAACATTATTCGGCTTGGACGGTTAATATTCGGAAAAGAAAATGGAAAGTTGACCTTTTTGCAGTCGTTGGACACGGCTGGGAATATCGTCACCTTGGCTTGAACATAAGTGGGGGGGGGGAGGGAGGGGAGGGGGTTGTGAACTCTACTTAAGCCAGCCACCCACCCCAAAATGTTGAATAATATTATTTTATTAAATAGGATCGATTCTTACTTAAGGCGTATTTGTATTAAGCATTTGTGACTAATTAATTTACGTTATCAGTTACAGTTAGTTAGTTAACTATTTTAATCTTATCAGGTTATTAATTGATGAAGCTGTGCTTGCTAGTGTGTGCGTGTGTGTGGGCGTAGGTTTCCTTTTTACATCCAGGTTTGATAACAGACACAATATTGTTTTGACAATGACCTTCCCACAATCACAAATTAATTTCATAACAATGTATTCATTGTTATGAAATTAATTTTATTCTATTGAATCTACTATTAAAATAAAAATTATTAACACATCCTACTGATGAACTAAAATATGTATACGACAGCTGACTATTTGGCTTCGTCAACGAACGATATCGAAACCGGGCAGACTGCCAAGGTATCGATTTATAAATCTCATCTATACGATTTTCAGTGTCATAATACTGCGACGATGGTGCTGTGGGTATGGGCTTGGCCAGCGACCTCTTAAGCGAGAGGGACCGGGTTCGATCCTGACCCTCTGTGCTGCCTTGAAATGGGTTTTTCTAAATTTGCAGAAAGCATGAGATCATCGCTTCTCAAACCTGCATGCCTGTAAAGTCTTTGAATGTATGTGAAGTTGGAAGTAAGAAGCCCAACTCGCATTGGGCCAGTGCATCAGTAACCATGGCCCAACACCCTCCTCGCTTAATTTAGAGGAGGAGAGCGGTGCTCAGCAGGACATATTATATGTGTTGATACTTAAATTTTTTTTAATAACTGAAATTTTCATAAACATCTGGAGATATTTTGTCTATGCCATTTCTATAAGCCACAGTTTTTTTTTTCGTTTTGATTTTTGATTGATTATATAGTTATGTATATGTATTATGTAGTTATGATAGTTTTTAACGAAAAAATACCCTATTTCCTACTAACTTATATTATTCTTAAATTTTTCTCGTACCGAAATTAAAACCAAATTATGTTCATATATTTTCGAAAGTTTAAAGAATTAGAGAAACTACACTTTTTGAGAATAAAACTTTAACATTAATTGCACTAATTTTATTCCCTTACTACGATTTTATCGACCAGACGGAAATTATACATACAAACAGGAAAATCGTTCGCGATCATCAAAATGTAAATCCCTATATTAGTCATTATCATGGTTTGACTCATCAATTTTAGCCTCCCGATGTCCAAAGAACCTGGGAGCTCGAATCTATACAAATAAATAATTCTATTATAGTGTCTGTTTGTTATTTCAAAATAACAGATTTTCAATAAAATGCAAAGAAATTATAAACGGTAATCATTAATTAAAAAAAAAAAAAAACCACTAAAAGTTTTTGCCTGTTTTTCCGGCTAATCCCTGAAACAGTTAGTCTGATTTTAACGGGTCTTTCTCTAGCAAATAGCTGTTGTTATAGTAGTAAAAAAAAAAAAACAATCAATCTATGAATTCAGTTATGAATTTAAGTAAGTATATTAAATTCGCATAAGTAACTTCGAAACATGTACAGACACTGCATTAGGGAAAGGTAACTGCAACCCGTTGCTCAATATTATACCTACGTATTTGGCAAGCTAAATTTTGATGTGGTTTAGGAACCTGCTTGTCCACTTTAAAAGTTGCTCAAAAACATTATTTTGGTAGTATAAATTCCAATTAAAAGGTATAATCGATTTTAACCAACAAGGTAAATTTCACATTAATTGTAGGTAAGAAATTAGAAATTGGGTTTAAAATGGCTTCGTAATACTACTAAATACATCAAATAAGTAAGCACTTCATGATAAATAATCTCAATTTATCTTTGCCAATAGTTGGTGAATAAGTCAAGAAGAGTGGAGTATACTTGAAGATACTGAGCATTACTTCCGTCAGAAGTTATCCTTTAGTCGCGACTAAAGAAGTTTTACTTCAAAAATGTCATATCTTATATAATTACATTGTCACGATGTTTGTCCGGGATGAACTCCGAAACCACTGAACCGATTTTAATGTTTTTTCTTTTAAAATGTGTGCTTTTCACCAACTTAAAAGATAGGATAGTTTATTCCTCGAATTTGACATAAAATAGGTAGGAACAAAAAACTGCTACAAACCAAATCTTTTTGACAGAACAAAGTCTCAAAGACAGTCAACGTCAAAGTCAAAGTAGTAGTAGTATAACATATAATTGCCCACAATCGATGATGATCATAGTGAATGTGTTATCGATTAATATTTCTAACATAATATGACATTAATTATCAACTAACTCGTGATCCTAATAGCATACATGTAACAAAGTTGTGACACATGGACGGGCGTACATATTAAACGATAACAGAAATTACCACAGACGTTCCAAATACAATAAATGTTGCTCAAACTTAATATTATGTTAATTTACGCTATACGGGACACACTACCTATTTTTACAATGAAAAAAATCATTTTCGATTGTTTTATAGTGTTTTAATTTAATTTAATATTAAAGACAATAAAAATATATAAAACTTATTCAAAGTGGTTTCCATTGACTGCAACACAGTCCTTTAAACGTTGAGACCAGTTATCAATAGAGACACGCATACTTTCTATTATAAAATGTTTCACTGCCAATGGTAAGGATCATTTTAGGGACTTCAAATTATCATTACATTAAGAGCAAGCCCTAATCTCTAAAAATAACCAAACATCATAATGTAGCGGATTCAGATAGGGACTTCCCCGGAGATGAAGTCAGGTCGTCAGTCTTCAGCTCTGATGAAGTCCAAAACATTGCTTTATGATTATTTATGAGACCTTTATAACTCGGCGCCGAGTCTTGCCGAAAAGATCATTCTCTATTATAGAACATGGTGTTGTAAAGGGCTTTAAATCTCAAGAATGGTATCTTGATACACTTTAACATCGGCAAAATTTTGATAACTTTTTTACAAAAATATAGCTCAGTCACTCCTTCACGCTAGCACCCCACTAAAACGTCACTGTTGGATAATTCCTGTTGTGGTCTGTTGACTAAGTGGAAAGTTTGTTTAGAGCTTTGAGCATAAATACGGTCATTTGGTTTGTTAAAATATTGCTCAATTGCGAAAAAATCTCTTACGTAAACGAAATTTTCCGCGACCTCCCTTTGCGAAACCGGTTTATTTGTGGTTTTAATTAGGCTTTAGGATAGGATTAGTCTTCAAGTCCTAAGTAATCTTTTAAATTACACGTCCTGGTGTTATCTTCATCTTCATATTATCTTCTTACATTCGCGTTTATGTTATTAGTAGGATGGACCTAAGAATAGTGAAATACAAAGTCTAGGCTGAGGTCTGATAGTCTCTTTCTTTTTGATGACGCAGCGAAAATCCTTTTCGGACCTGGGCCATGGTTAGGCGCGCTGGCGTGTGTGGAGACTCGCATTGGGTGCACTACCTCACTAAAACCGTTGCGTGGGCTTCAGCCGCTATCTGAGGGACCCGGATCTGCAGGCGACGGGAAACCCTCAGCGACAGACTGGTCCCGGCAAGACCAAATTCTCCACAATAGGGCGATTACCCGGCTACCACTTGGCAGTTCCCACGACGTCGTGTCTTTAGCGGGGCCCGGGTTTCTATCCCGAGCCCTAGCAAAGGTCTGCTAGTCTACTTTAACTTTGTCTATAGCAGAGGCAGCCCGTATCAATGTTAACGTGTAAGCAACAAATAAACAATCGTATATCTATTTCAACGTTTCTGGATATTTCGATAGATTACGCTTGAACTTTTAGTTTGCTCGATCAACTAGTGACCCAGATTATCAATCAAGAAATAAATAAAATACTTATATGAATAAACATAAACAGATACGGATAGCGGAAATTTTATCGATAGTGAAATTAAATCTTTTTATTCACTTTTATGCAAATTTCACACAGTGTGAAAATTAAGTTAACGTAATTGATTATAGCACACACACATATATACATATATTATATATGGATTATAATACACATATCGATGCCAGCGATGGTATATCTGATAAAGGCATATGAAAAAGGGATATCTTTACCAGAGGTACTTTTACCAAATGGTTTTTCAGAATTTCCCTATGTACCTGACCATCAATTGGTCACGGGTAAAGTAGAACTTCGTTAATTTATAATAAACTCTTATATACTCGATGAGATAAAAATAATTAAAGGTATCTGTAGTCTGCCACTACGGCATGTATTATATCTATAGTGAGCCATCTGCCCACCCACTGCTTTGACTTCGCTCAAAGGCCCTCGGCCGCAGCATATGAAATTAAAAAAAAAAATCTATAGCCCTACAGTTTCACTAGCGTACTGTCCATTCCCGTGGGAGTACGGAGATAAATATATCTTTTGTGTTATTCTGATGCGTAAGCCGTATAGTATTGTAAAGTTACATCAAAATCCATTCATAATTTTTTGCGTGAAAGAGTTGCAAACATACAATATATTCTTTTTAATAATTGCATTTATAATATTAGTATTATATAATACGATGGGTATTGCATGCAATTGAATATAAATATTATAATATGTATAAATATTATCCTTTATTATGATAAACCGAAAACAGAGGTTTGTTGGAATATGTTATGAAAATTCTAGCGCAAGTCTGCTTGCCTTGCTGTGACAGTTTTGATGAAATAAGACGTACGACGTGGTTAGAAAAAAAATCGATTGAGAACACAATATTTACGGGAGAGATGAACTCCTTTGGACAAACAAGCTTCAAACCAAAGAAAAGCAAATGACATATAACTTTTACATACAATTAAATATTAATGATCCCTGAAATATTTTCCCGTAAAATATATATTTTTAGCTTATTAGTAGTAGATCGGTATCTATTTTAAAATATTGCATTGTTCGTGTCATTTTTACCAGTGGCAAGCAATTACTGTTTTTATATTCATTTGTTCTTATTATAATTATTTTAATTGTCTCAGTTCGGTGGTATAAAATTTGTGATTTAGAATTTTAGCAGAACTCTTGGTAAAGAAGTCTTTCTCTCTAGTGTTCTTATTGGAACGTTAACGAACGTACATCGGACGGGTAGAAACAGCAGGCCTTATAGGCTAATCCTTACTACTACACTCTCACACTTTGCTTGAGGTCTAGACAACTTGTCTATATGACTACCAGAGGAGCAAGATTAAAGATCTCATTACCAGTATTTCTAAAGCAATGCAGACTAAGTAAGAACTTCCTTTTTATGAAATCGGTTAAAAAGGCAAAATACCCGTGGAAAGGGAATCACAATCTAAAGTGCGATGTTTCCACTGTTTAATATTATTTAATAAATTCTTACCGGTGTTTACGTAACCATTATATTGGTTATAAACATTGGAATCCATAATGTGTGTCAAACGGACCGGTTGCGTGTCAGACATACGATTTGGTCCATTACGTTACTTAACATAATTTCTCTTTTTGATGCAAAGCATAGTCCAAAATTGGTAATTTCCTTTTGGGAACATAACTTATGATGTATGATTTGTGATCATAAAATACTTTTACTTAGATGACCTTTTACTTTTATAAGGTATTAGCTGTTGCCCGCGGTTCCACCCGCGTATTTCCCATTCCCGTAGGAGTACGGCGATAAATTATAGCCTATGTGTTATTCTGATATTTAAACTGTATTATTGTAAAGTTTCATTAAAATCCATTCAGTAGTTTTTACGTGAAAGCAACAAACATCCATGCTCACAAACTTTCACGTTTATAATATTAGTAAGAAGTAAGGATAGTAAGGACTGTCTGACTCGATAGACATCGCTCTGTTAAAATTACTACGAGTAATATCGCTGTTAAAAAACAGGGGTTGATCGTAGAAGGGTAAAAATTTAGGGTTGTGTGTATTTTTTAATGCCACCATAACATTTACGGATGAACAATAGATGTTATCCGATTTTCAGCCCTACTCGATAGGCACATAAGATTCTATTAAAATCGGTCGAGCCGTTTCGGAGGAGTATGGGACCGAACATTGTGACACGAAAACTTTATGTATATTAAAAGTAAGGATATACATACATAAAGGATATTCTCGAGATTGTTAATGTAGGAAACGTTTAATAATAATGTTAACTCATTGTTATTAATATAAATTAAATAAATTTAGATACATATATATGAAACCAATTAAATACACTACTTTGTATCGTCAGATAAAATCTTTAGAATTAAACTTATTCCTGTAATTAGCGTGTTTAACGTCCATTAGTTAGTTCTATTACTAATTAAAACAAATAACATAAAAATATACGTACTAAGTAACTAAGAAATTAAATACAAAGTAAGGAATTCCTTTGCTAGGTTCATCTTATTACTTGTATGTTATAGCTTATATTATACAAGATGGATGTAATAGCGCTGGTTTTTATTAATATTATATTCTATGTGTCCTTTTATAGATGGAGCTGTACAATAATAGAACACCATGTGTAAAGAGAAAACGTGACGTTTGGAAAGTAATAAACCAATGGCCAATGGCAGTGACACTCTTTCAACTCGAAATTAATCATAATATGACCAAATGATGTTTCTTTGAGTTTTCTTCATGTCAAGTCGAAAAAAAGAAGAAGAATACATTTTATTGCATATGGGACCGCCTGCTACTTTGTAAACTAACCACATAATGCGGGTTCATAAAAATACAAGCATGCTTCTGTTTGACTGCGCAGGCACATCTGCACAAATAGGCCTGCACAGGTAGACATTCAGAGGTAGACCTGCACAAATATACTTGCTCAATAAGTCGCACAAGATCGACCTACACAATCACCTTAGCACAGGTAAACCAGCACGGTCATGGTAAGATATTGTATCTCTACTGGCCAGCATTTGATTGGGACACCATATGACATTGTAATAACAAAACAAGCACATTATCATCATCATCATCATCAGCCTTTTCCGTCCACTGCTGAACATAGGCCTCCCTCAATGAACGCCAAGACGACCGATACAAGCACATATTATAATATATTATCTATCTAAATATATAATATTTCCACGGTCCTTGACCAGAATCAATGTTAGCTATTTGATTAATGCTTTAGCCCTCTACGTTCTACAGAGCGATTAGTTTATACATATTTTTTATATATCTACACGAATATTATAAAGTGGAAAACTTTGTTTGTTTGTTTGGTTGTAACGAATAGGCTCAAAAAGTACTGGACCGATTTCAAAAATTCTTTCACCATTCGAAAGTTACTTATTTTGCGTACTAAGCTCCTGTTGTAAATCTTAGTTAACGCAGGCGAAGCTGCGGGCAACAGCTAGTAATATTATAAAATTATGAAATGTGACTGGAATTCTTCTAAGCAGCTGAGATGATTTTGGTTAAATTGTGAGGTTTCGATTGAGTTCTAGAATGATTTAGATTTAAAATTCAGTTCTCTACAAATAGTTTTGTAATGGGCAGCCTCTGTCGGCTCTGTTCGTAAAATATGAATTGTAGTATGACGATGACGGCCGCATGATAGATAATATACAGGAAAACGATGACCACTATCGCAATTGGCGATTGGCATTGCGAGAGGTCGCGAGTTCGAAGCCCGTACTTAGCGATTAATATAAATCTTCCGGGGTTATTTATATATAAAGCATCGCCGACTTATTAATCTTAACGACTTGACACACGAATCTAAGACGCTTGTTTTTATTGGGCTTAGGTAGTTTCACATTTTATTATGAGTGTCACAAAATCTCTATAATGGTGCTTTCTTCGTCCCATTGAGGGGATAAAACTTAGCTCCCATCAGTATAAGGCATAAGAAATATGTTACAGGATCTTGCGGACATGTATAATTAATATATTCTTGATCCGATGTTTCATTGTACATACAATAATTGGTTACAATGTATAAAACGTTTACATTGTATTAATATATGGTAAGTAACTTGATATATTTATAAGTACATAATTTAGAATACTTACACAACCGGTTATTTAAATTTGACACTACTGTCTGTATGTACTTATATTAAAGTGACTCCATAAGCTGATAAGGTTAGAGAAATCAACAATTATTGCGCCACAGAATAGCGATCAAAATATATGTATTTGTCGGCCGCAACTCCACTTGAGTGGAAAAGTACACGATTGAGACAAACTTTCGTAGATGCATATCTACAAATTGTATATTTATCAACAGGATTAATGAGTAAGAATATATTTCATGAAATTAAGAAACAATGAAAGATAAACCAGATCCACATTCCAATGTGCGCCTAAAGATGACTCCTTGATCATTGATGACTGATATATCTACCAGTAGATCTCTCTTTATTATTATTTTCTGCGATTCCAAAATTTGACAACTGATTTTATGTGTCTGAAATATGAGTAAAATTTTTAAATGAGACCCTTATTAAAATTAAAATTCAGTTCCATACAAATTGGAAACATCATCACATTTATACCTATTTGCATTATACAAATATGTAGAATTAAACTATCCTAAAGCACAATTTCATACCATACCGTTTATTAGGTATACACTAGTTTTATTTTAGATATAGATTTTAGATGTATAGCTGAAAATAGAAAGTTGAATTTTTTCTTCCATATTCTAGTACTCCTTACCATTACGAACTCGGAGCTCCAAGTGGTTTCAAAACCAATAACTCTGATGTTCAGTCATATTATCTAGTATTATATAATAGCATTAGTGAGTTAAAGAGTGTTTTAATAGTTTAAACAGTGTATTTTATATTAATTTATATTATTTGCATACAAAAGGATAGTTATTACTAATAATGCCACTTACGCTAATATTTTTTTCGTATTTTAAAATATTTCTTTGAAATGAAGGGCAAATATATTTATTAACATAACAATATGAAAGATAATAATAATAAAGAAATAACAAATTACTCAATTAAAGCTGTTCTGTAAATAAATATATTATACAGAATTTATTTTAATACGATTTAAAAATGTAGAATAAACTGGACTGGTTATGATAGGTATTTCGATAGATTAATATCAACAATTGTTAGGAAATTTCACTACATAGATTGGCCTGACGGTCTAGTAGTTAGTGACCCTGATTGCAAAACCGGAAGGTCGTGGCTTCGATTCCCACCCAGATCAAATCTTTATGTAATGAGCATGATAATATTTTGTTGTGTATCTGGTTGTAAGTTATGTAAGTATAATAATTATAATATAATAATAACGATATAAATATCCTTTAAGAAAAGAGCGTACTTCTGAAAAGCTGGTAACGCACTTCCTATAATCGTCGCTATCACTTACCATCACTGAACTGACTGTTTGCTTCTATATAAAAAAATGTAATATATCTGCTAAGAAAATTTAATAGTATGTATCAGTTGTCTGTCTAATAAAATACAGGCACCGCCTAGTTTGGGATAAAATGGCCGTTTATGAGTGATCCCAACATATATTTTTTTTATTTTTTGTCCGTTATTATTTATTGATATTATTATTTATTTAATGATTATTTATTGACTACCTAATACTAGTGGACTCCCATTTGCATGGATATTAATGTTTTATTTCACTTGATTAGGTGAGCCATCTGCTCACCTACCTACCGATTAAGCTCAAAATCCATCAGGCGTAAAATTCTAGACCAAAAAAAAATATCACGAAATTTTCCCCCCTCTTAGAAAGCGGCTGAAAGCGCTCACAATGGTTTTAGCAGAGTAGTGCACCGCAATGCGAGTCCCAACACACGCCAGTATGATTACCAGAGGTCCGATTAGGTCCGAAAGGGATTCCCAATGCAACATCAACCGCAGTGATAGGATGGCCCCGACGAAGGAAAGACTCCTAGTAAGAAGAACTGCCCTGCTGTCACGTTGTGCTTAACTGACCCATGTTCCTATTTTTACCAGACACGAGCTAGGCTGTGTTACTGAAGGCGCTTGCTGTAAAATATATATAAAAAAAGATTATTAATGCCTTTCCTCAACATTCTTGAATCCTTTAACCAGTAGTACCTAAATCATTTGTAGAAATGACTTTATAATACAACAAAAAATATAAAAATCATTATAATACAACTACTTTTTATGGCTTTTTTTGTAGCCAACTTCGAAGACTACTAATTCGTTGCTTTCTTGATTGATCGATTGATGATTTAAATTTTTACACTTGGTATTTCGTAGCGTTCGAATTAATTTAAAAACATTAATAAATCTTTATTATATTTGGCACACCATTATCATAATTAGATTATTATTTATTAAGATTTAATAAGTCTATCATCCTAGTCTATTTTTATATTTATATTGTAAGTAATCTAAGTGAGATGAGAGTTAATTTCATAAAAATATATTAATATTTCCTTAAAATTATGGATTACCATCTACGTTGAAAATTTAATTACTCAAACATACGCCTACTGTTTGGAATTGTGTGTGTACTGTGTAGTGGAAAATTTGTTTCATTACCACACGTTAATTATTTCATTTAGAGTATTATTTTTATCAATGTCTACTTGATTTTATTTCAAAATATGTACGCGTGATGTCGCGATTTAATAAAAATTGCCAGTGGATATGCTTAAATTATTAAAATAAATTACCTACTTTATTTATTAGCTTTTGCCCACAGCTTCCACTGAGATTATCTGGCACCACTAGCTCGTGCTGCAGAGATCATAAAAACTTTATTGGCAATTAGTGAAGTGAAGCGAGATTTTATTTATTGATTTATTTAATGATAATTATTCTATGTCTAATACAGACTTCTCAGACTTCTATATGTATAGGTATATACATATGTACATTGTTTATTTCAATAAATCTATTAGTTTGACTAAAAGTAGCTTCGTTAGCGTTAAGGTCACCAGACTTGAACTATCCAGTCGATCTAAGTATTCAATTGTACGTGGGATTCCTAAATTGTGCAGCAACAAGTCTTCCGCTGTCCCTTTAAAGACAGAAGATCTGGCCTGTAGCTAGAATCCAATTTGGGGTAGGGCAGCATTTGTTACAGGTAGGGCGGAAGATAAAGTCGTATTCGTTTCATTATAATAATTTATCTTATTTTTTGTATTAGGCTACTAGACGCAGGCATCGATAGGTTTTCCCCGCTATCGGCGCCTTTTTAGATAAAGAAAAGATCTATTAGAAATATGTAAAAATCGTAAGTATTTAAAACGTCATAATATAAGCTTAAAGTTTAACCAATGGAATTCCATCAGTGCTAAATATGTTTAAAAAAATCGAACGCGTCTTTAATACACAACCTTCTTCGGAGCTTATCATTAGGTCAAGTTAACCATTATAAAAGCGAAAGCGTGTAATAATGTATGGATGTATGTTTATTATTATCACGTAAAAATGATATTATTTTCACGTAAAAATGACTGAATGGATTTCAATTAACTTTACAACAGTATGGCTTACATATTAGAATAACATATAGGCTACACTTTTCTCCGTACTCCCACGCGAGTGAAGCCGTGGGGCGCCGCTAGTAAAATAAATAGTAGCGTTACCTCTCTTTCTCTCTCTTCATGTGTCCTACATGGTGGTGGGGTCAGCCTTCCTTATCAAACTTCTTCACTTCGCTCTATGTTTGACGTCGTCTTTGGAAACATTGCATTTACTCGTATTCATGTCAGCTCGTTAAATTTGTCTATGTGGTTTTAGGTCTCCCTGTTGGTCTTTTTTCCGGGGACGAAAAAAAAAAAGAGTTTCGTTATCTATATATATATATATATATATATATATATATATATATATATATATATATATATATATATATATATATATATATATATATATATATATATATATATATATATAAACTGAACTTGCAATCGCACGTCAACTGGAATGCACGTCCATGATTAGGATATGACACTGTTTGGTTACAATTAGTATTAATATGACCTTTATAATATGTAGTAATTCTCTTGTAAGCCTCTCAGTTGTTGACTATTTACGCCATTTGCTAGTTCTGCCCTGTTTATGAAAACTGAAAATTAAAAATATATTGTTCCGTTTAGTAACGCATAATGATACTACTTCTTTACATTACATTTATTTGCAGTTTGAACAAAGCAGGTAAGATTTTCACTTTATAAAAAATAATTTGATAAATTTTAATATTTTCTTAAATTCAATCCACTACTACTGTGAGTTGTATATGAACTTTATAAGCTATTAAACAAAATCTATTAATTAATAATTTTCGAAAATAGTTTAGTCGTAGACGTTAGGCATTCATCTATATATTTTATGGTATGGTAATATGAACTATAAAGGCACATTTTATCTTTTGACTGTAATAGATAGGAGCCATAGCCTTAGGTCCGATTTGTCCGTCATGTCTGTCATCAAGATAAAAAAGGATATATTTTTTGTGTTGTTTTAGTACTAGCGGTACGATAGCTAAAGAATTATAACGGAAAAAACATTTAGTGAGAGGGGACTTTAATTCAGAGAAGACTATTTCATCATTCATTCATATGACAATGGTCTTATGATTGAAAAAACTGATGAATGAGTTTATGAAAGCGATACATTGTTTTCATACATTTCTCACAGTTTATCATGCATAATCATGCTATGTAAATATTTAATTGGTCATACGATTAAAAATAAGTACGTCCAAGAAGAATAAATAACATTCCTGGTCCTCCCGTGACCATTAAGTTGTTATAAAGTATTCGAAACGTCGGGCATATAAAAAACTCAATAAACCGCGAAAAAATCCGTAAAAATGATTTCATTTTATTAAACAACATTTCTTAAGATCATAATATTATTTTTTGTTGTAAAGTTTTCGTGGCTGTTTTTTTTGTAAAAAGTATATATTATATACCTCCTATTTATGAGTTTTGAACAAATAAAAAAATATTATTTTCTTTCTTAAAGAGGACAACAAAGTATATCATAATATATTAAAATTTCTTTATAACATTTGTTTTATGGAAATATAATATAATATATTTTTTTATAATCTGACCGCGATAAAATTTATATAATATATCACATACATCACGATAAAACGCTTGTAAGTAGATTAAGATATTTGGAGTAGATAATAGTGCTTTTACTGATTTGAATATCTATTATATTATACTGGATTGATAAAAATTAAGCCGGGTATTATGAATGAGATCTCCTGGAAATACTTATTGATTTTAATTGTTTTTTAGATGTTATCAGTGTTTTTTTGTTTTGGTAAAATGCGTATCGTAACAAGCGATGGGTTTGAAAGTGAGATTAGTGATGTAACCGTCGTGCTACTTTTTCACTAAATCGTCTTATATAATAGCATTACGGAGAGATTATGGAAAAATATTCTTCATAATTGCATCAGAATGGTCAAATCACACGAGTATGATTATTTTTGTCAAAGTCAAATTTTATTATTGCGATGAGTAATGGATTGTCCTTGTTATTTATTTCTCGAGTTTTTTTAAATTCTTTTTGAGTTCTAACAAACAAAACGTTCGTAGGCAATTCTAAAATATACAGTAGAAAATACGGAATAAGGGAGAATAATCGGGCAAAAAGACATTTATAAAATCGTCATCATCATCAGCCTTTATTCGTCCGCTGCAGAACATAATGAACGCCAAGACGACCCCCGTGCTGTGGCCGGTCCGTATCGAATGCAAGTGGCAAGGAATTCACGTAAAAACTCATGAATGGATTTTAATGAAACTTTACAATGACATAGCTTGAAATACATCAGAATAACACATAGGCTATAATTTATTCCCGTACTCCCAAGGGAATGAGAAGTACGCGGATGAAACTGCGGGCGCTGCTAGTACTTAATTATTTTGTAACTTTAATCATAATAATTATCAGTGTCTGACTGTCTAATTCGACGAAGTGTTTGTCGGCCATTAACCAGGTGGGAAGACGTTCTCCGCGCAGTGGCCGGTCGGTGGTGGAAGCGAGTACCAAGGGATCGGTCGTATTCATTAAGGGAGGCCTATCTTCAGCAGTGGACGAATATAGGCTGATGACGGAGATTATGAACCGTCGAATGCTGGATATATACTAAATAAGCATCTAATACATAATTATACACTCAACACTATTCAGACTTTATTTGATAAGTTATTTTCTTCATTCGTATATTTTACTATCACCTACATTTTATTGATGTGTACAGTCAGTAGAGAAAGTATACTAAATATTTCAAAACAATGTTAAAGATAAAACAGAATATATAAATAATTATGTTATCTTATAGTTACAGCTGATTCTACGAAAGGCCAGGAATTGACGATTGAGCCCATCGACTATGGCTCAGAAAAAACTTACTATACAGCCGGTGTGCGAAAATCTATAATTTGTAAGGGAATCAGTAAAAATCAAAAGGTAAGTATAATTGTAAAACGTTATCTTAGGTTCTCAGCAACCAAAATAAAGTACTAAACAGATTTAAAAAATCTATTACCAATTTTATCACAGACAAAAAAATGTAGACTGTTCACTGTACTTGTTCATATCGTGAACTTGTTAAAATATTCGGTAATAATAGAATTTTTTTGTTATATTTTTTTGTTTATTGTTATTATTTAAATATTATTTTAATATTTTCTTATTATTTAAATTCATAAAATTTATAATTATTATCTTTTTTTAATATCTCTGTATCTTCAACGAGTTTGTACATTTTTATAATTTTTATCTTTATTTTTATTTAATATATTATTCAACATTAACAATGAGACAGCTGTACAATATTTACGAAACTTTTACATTATCCATACTATGAATCATTGTCACTGTAAGCAAGGATTTACCCAACCTTTGACACATTACGGTGCTAGCGGTACTAGTATATTTTATGGACATTCTACCCTAATTTATAAACACGAAAAATCCATTTCAATTCAAAATTTTACATACAACATTAATTTATTTATCCAAAAATAAGCGTTTGTAATAAATAACCTATAATCATTTTATTTCTAAAATATTAATATTAAAATAATATAAAAATAAAAATTTATAAACTCACAAGCGTGTTTCATTTAAACATTTGAATACAAGGAGCAATGGACGCATTAAGGAATAAGGATATTATAATATTATGATCCATTCATATTTTTCTACGCTATGACACAATATACTTTGTTCTACGACACAATTTAGTGGTCATCTTTAATAATTATTCAATTATTTAATGAATATCAACTTTCCTACAAACAGCGCAGTAAAAAAACAAAGAACAATGGCGCATTGTTTAGGTACATGCAATTGTCACATGGATATTCAAATATCCTGTACAGTTGACAAAAAAGGCAACATTCACAAAGCTATTTTGTATTTCTAGAATAGATTTCAAAGTTCAAAGCTGATTGACGGTAACAGCTATGACTTGTCGGCACTTAGGGTTTTATCGTTTTTATATATTATATGAGCCAGAAAATAGTTATATAACATGTATGTCTACGTAGTTAATTTAAACTCAAAACCTTTTTTATACACGATTTTTTATAGCAAATTCATGATACCTTTTGTTTTTTAATTGTTTTTTTATCTAATTTATTTATATGTTACGTACTACATGTTAGTTTCCGTAACCTGTCGCCATTTTATTTATCCCTAAATTCTGACAACATTAGGATGTCAGACTGACTTTTCCTAAACGTGTTTCCTAAAAAAATGTTAAGGTTTAAACTCGGGGCTTCAGTATAATAATTTATTTTTTGAAATCTCCTTTTGAAATAAGTATAGAATTTATTTTGTGTATATTAAAAAAATGAAAAAAATTATATAGAACTCTCGCGTCGCGTTTATTTCCAAACTCGTCTAAAATGGCGTGATCAATTTTCATCGATTAAGTCCCGATATTTAACAACGACTACTACGTACTAAACGTTCGGCCAAACAAAGTCTGTTGGAGCAGCTAGTACATGAACGCCCACTTCACATATTTTATGTACTGTAATGCTTATACGACATACCGAACCCTGTGCTTGTTACGACGAACACGTGATATTTTTTATTTAAATTCCAAAAAAACCTTCTTGTCTATTGTGTGTATGGTCATGACTGAATATTTGACCTTAATTCTTGAACATTTTTTATTTGTTTTTTGTTGTGCACAAAAAATATACTGTATTTAAATATTTTACTGTTTGTTTTGTAGATTATGTAAATGCTTAAATCTTTTAAAATTGTGGGTGTGGTTTTAGGATATGAGACACAGAAGAAAATTAAATGATCGCGTGGATTGATGTTTGTAATAATATGGATGATGTTAAAGATGTCTACTGTAATTTAAAATATATTTTCCAGGTTGAATGGATAGATCCTTCTGGAAAGCCTGTACCTAGACAGCTTTTGAAGAGAGTGTTTACGCAAGAACACTTCATACCTTCTCCGAAGACACGGATTCCAGCCGTGGTCCTGGTATTCACTCGGGTTCTGGTGGAAGATACTGGTGTTTGGACGTGTCGCTCTGGGGATGTTCACCGCGAAGTTCCTATATGTGTCATTGGTATGTTTCTACTTAGGTTTTCTTTCTTCATTTATGACAATGAGTTTTTACTATTTGCCAGTGTCAAGTTTTATACTTATATTTTTGCTATAAACTTCTTTTATTATAAAAGAGGGGCCAACATGAGTCGGTTCATCTGATGCTAGGTGGTAGCTAAATCCTTAGACACCGGAGGATTAGTTTTCAAATTCGACTTCGCATTAGGTCTGATATGAGAACCACATGAAATAACCACGAAGGGTCTCTGTGCACTTATTGACAATAGAGGCGGTTCCACTAACGCTTCTTTAAAATTGTTAGTCAATATATTAAGTACAGTTATATTCCTTCCCCTACTGCCACATAACCTCAAATTTAATTTGTTTATTTCTTAGCGGGGAGGTCCCACGCCCCCTCAAACTTCCTGTAGAAATTTTAAATATATATTTTGGTTTTGGATAATATTATGTATAGTTTCTTAGTTATTTCTGTCTTTCCATTTCCTTAACTACTAAGTCCATGATGCTTGTAAACGGGTAATATTTTTACTTCAATATAATATATTCTGGTTACAATAGTGGTTACAATGACCCAGCTAACATTAAAACATTTGAATACATCAAGAAACAAATCGACCATGCAAAACATGTCTAAAACGCTATATGGAAGAATCATTCCAACATTTTTGTCGTATATTGCGTAGTCTCACTGTCGTTTCAGTGATATTATTGCTCGCTAAAATGCATGAAACGTTTATTTATATTTATATAGTAAAGTATTATGGTAAACTTAGTATTAACAACAAAATATTTTAGAAAAATATGTTCATTGCTGCTAAGTGCTAAGACTCTTGCTCACGTCTATAAAATATCAGAGGCAACTTCAGTCCTTTCTTTCATACTTTGTATTATCTAATTTTAACTTTGAGATTTTTTTGAACTCTGTCTTAATCAAACAGTAAAGTTAAATAATAAATTATTTGTACAATGGTTTAGATTATGTTCGTAAGAAACCTTGTACTTCGAAACCGAAAACAAAACTTTTTTCTAATATATATTTTGAAATGCTTCATCGTCAACTTTGTCCTATTATTTAAAATCGATACAGTGTGTTGCCCTGTTCCAAATTTGTCAACTTTCGTCATTTCTTGCGTTACTCTCTTTTCATTCGTAAAATCTTTCCAAACGTCCATATTATAATACTTTATTTTTCTTCACTTCCTGAAATCTTTTGTCTCTTTGTAATGTTACATGTAATTATTAACAATCAATATAGCTTTTTAGTGACATGTTTTTTTTACTGGGCTTGAAATATTTATACGAAACTAGCTGCCCCGACAGACTTCGTTCTACTAAAATTATAATTGCAATTAAAAAATAGGGGTCGATCGTAGAGGGGTGAAAATTTAAGGTTGTATGTATTTGTGCATGATATATCATAAAAAAATAAAAACCAAAAATTTTGTTTAAAAAAATAATTAGATAATTTAGGGGTGGACCAACATTAGGGGGGTGAAAAATAGATGTTGTCCGATTCTCAGACCTACCTGATAAGCACACAAAACTTTATCAAAATCGGTTCAGCCGTTTCGGAGGAGTTTAATAACACCGTGACCCGAAAATTTTACATATAAGATGATGAGGCGTATGTTCAGCAGGGGACGGCTCTTTAGTCTGAATCAGCTGATGATGATGAAGACGATTATGACTAATAGCCTGCTTTGAATCTTATATCCATCTTCATTCATGTAATTGCACACATTCGTGCTCTCTAATTAAAATTAACAAGAAAAACACAAAGAGTGAGCTGTCAGATTCTAGTGACGTCATCACAATTTTACTGGACTATTAAGACTGGCAGACATTTATTAATACAAGAGTCTAAAGTTTATTTAGCTATACATAAAATTGATTTTTTTCACTGCAAGCAATAATGTTTTAATTATTTAAAATATTTTTATTCACTTGAAGTATTTTAAGTCTCAAATTTTATTGCTACATCTGAAATAAGTGTATAATATGTTATTATTTTTTATTATTTAATATGTTATTATTATATACGATTACTAAGAAACAGAGATCACCGGGTACATAAAATATTTTGATGGTTTACAAATTTGAATATATCCTTACCAAAGGGTTTAATAATATATTATATTTGATATTATAATTTAAGAAAATTTAAATATTATTATAAAATAAATTAAAATATTTATACTTAGGTCAATAACATTCGAAAACTCAACATTAAGTTGTATTATAAACATTTATTTAGGTATAGAAAATCTAAAATAAACCATTTGTAATTAAGACACATTAAGAAGATGCATCCGAAAATAATTTCCACGTTCACTCCGCCTCTTTTACATAGTTTCGATGATTCGAGTTCTTCTTTAATTTCATGCGACAAAATAAAAGAAAGACAGTGGTGCCACTGATGAACACAAAGGCTTATGCGGCATAAGCGCCGAAAGTATAAAATAAATCAGATAAAATAAGCTATGCAAGAAAGTAACATGATTATACCTTTTTTTTCTTCTTTAACGCCGGGCAATGCAATGACGCATCCCGTAGGGGAGTGGGTCTTTCCAGGCGGGTATGTGGGACCAGTGCCGCCTTTGGTGAGGCGCCCCGGATCTACTAGCATAGGGCACCTCGACGGCCAGTCAGTCCAATCAGGGGGCCAACGGCACCTCCAAGACGGGTTGCCCGGCACCCTAGAGCAACCTCCCACCGTCGGGACAGTACAATGAGGCGAGGTTCCCATCCTCGCCCCTTGCCCCCTGGTCTTTTGCCTCCTCTTCTTATAAGAGGAGTACAAAGAGCCCCCTTGGTTCAATTAGCTTCGCCCAAGGTTTTGGTTTCACCCTAGGCTACTGAGCCCTACCGCCATGACAAGGCTTGAACCATGGTGGGAACATAATTATACCTTGATATATAGATGTGAATAGAGATAATTCGTGAGATAGGTTGCATTATTATCATTTCTGAAAAATTTGAAGTATAAACATAGTTCAGGATTAATTAACAAAAAAAAGGAAAAAAATAGTCACTTTTTTGGATTAAAATCTATCCTATTAATTGTGTTTTCCTATCCCAGTTCGTTATGATATATGATGACAAATAGCATACAAAAATTTTATTCACGTTGTTCTAACTTTGCCTACAATATTAAAATGACACTGAAACACTAAAAAAAAATCCAATGCCTCGTTTTAAAAAAATTCCAAACATTTGAAAAAAGTTAATACTTTGCAAGTCCTTTTGCCTGCAGCTTTCCTCCCGATAATATGTTCTGAACCAACCACTAACCTAACTTGTATCCCGGACACAGAGTGTTCCCGGATCTTTATATACGCTTCCACAGCAAATGTAGAAAAATTGAAATATTCTGATAGTTTTTGAGTTTATTTATAACAAACATAAAAAAGTCTTCTCTGTTTTTAATATTAGTGCTATTTTATATTTGTTTTATAAATATAATATAATGATTTATAATAATAGAAAATTAACTTACCTCGCTTGGTATGCTTATTATTAGGTTAGCAAGGATCGCTAATGTTTTATTTTCTTTCTCGGTAACACATATTGTATTTAAAAAATCTTCGATCAATTATACCCAAAAATACACATTCATATCTCCTTTTCTCTGCTCTTAACGGAACTCAAATCAGCATAGACTTTTTATGTAAGTTGGTTAAAAGGACGAGCCATATTGTGGTTGGTGGTTAACTTCGACAAGTTAACATCAAGTCAACCAGAAACTCACCCTGTCAACTAGCGTATTGCCTATCCTGCGACGTATAATGTTACGTCTCGGTGCCAGTAACAACATTTCCTGTCCTTCCCTGCTTTCCGAAACACAGAAAAGCTGTTCCACGGAAGAGACAAGCAGGATGGTAGTACTCATTCAGACCAGAGCGCGGCACAAGTGCATTCTTCATCCCAGTAATGATTCAACTGCCTACTAGGTCAGTGATTACTTTAATGCAATTTAATGTAACTTTACATGTCCAGATCCCGCAGAATTCGTGAAGACGCCCACTGAGGTGACCGTTGACCACGGCCGCTCCATCACATTGTCGTGTCAGGCCAAGGGAGAACCGGAGCCGAGAATAATGTGGTACAGAAACGGCCAACTCATAACTGGTAAAAAATGTTTTTTTTGGAGTATAATAAGACATAAGTCGTAAGACAATAGCAGACAGCTGTACTACCGATTCAGTTCTTTAAATCTATCCGTAACTTATCAAATGGTTTCAGTGGAAGATATCCTCTCTATCCTACTAATATTGTAAACATGAAAGTTTGTAAGTATGGATGTTTGTTACTCTTTCACGTGAAAACTACTTAATGAAACTTTACAATAATATAGCTTATACATCAGAATAACACATAGGCTATAATTCATCCTCGTACTCCCACGGGAACGGGAATTACGCAGGTGAAACCGCGGGACGCTCCTAGACGTACATATTATGACTATACTTTTTTTTAAAGAAAATCTATGAATTGAATACAATGAATTTTATAAGATATATCCGACAAGTATAATTGAGAGGATAAATGGAACTTGAAAATTCAGGCTTGGTGTCTACACCCAAGTCCCGACGCACTTACCACCAACCCACCATATAAATAATCTGTACGTAGATTATAGCGCAAAATAAAACATACAAACACTTTCTCCATTCTGACAGATATAATAAACTGAATATTTACTGCAGGTCTTTGATATCACCTCCTCTATTGTATTTTATGCAGGCGTTAGATGTCAGCCAATTAATCTGCATATTCAGAAATGTACTGATGTATTGAGGTAGATAAGGCACATTAAACTCAGGCCCATGTTTCCGTTATTTTTTGAGTCAAAAAAATTATCACACATCTGCAACATGTCACAACGGTACGCTAAGACGCAATAACTTGCTCAATGTAAATTTGCGCGTGTACCTTTTTTAGGAGGGACCTGAAATAATAATGGTATCCATAGACTAATAAAAATTGTTGATAGAATCTCTTTACTAGCAGCCAAGAACATAAAATACATAAACTGTTTTATCTATTTTGATAAACGCTTACATGATACACGTGCATTATAATAATTACTTGTATACTGATGTTGATCCGACATCATCATCATCATCAGCCTTTATCCGTCCCCTGCTGGACGTATACCTCCTATAATGAGCGCCAAGACGACCAATCCCTTGCCACTCGCATTCAAAACGAATCGGCCACTGCACGGATATTGGCTTCCCACCAAGTTGATGGCCGACCAATACTTCGTTTACCTGCTGTTATAATGTTAATGATTTGATCATTTTTTTAGATGAATCTAATCCTATGAAGTACAAAGTAATGAGGAAGTTTAATAATGAAGGATTTGAAGGGCTCCTTACAATTATCGCATTAAAAGGGATAGACAGCGGCTTATACGTTTGCAACGCCCTGCAAGAGGGTTCATGCATTGAGGAGTGCATCACTAACAAACAAACAAATATTACTTTACATGTTAATTGTAAGTGATTATTTGATTAACTGTGAGTGATTGAATAGATTAACAAATACATTGTACCTTTTAAATATGAGATTCCTCAGTGACGGAGTATTACTGGTTATGCTCTAAAGCTCTTCAATAGAGATAAAAGAAAAGAAAATGTTAAACGATATGAACGATAAACATGGAACTGACATAAATTTCTATACTGATAATAAAATTAAAGTGTCTGTTTATAATATTAAAATAGACTCTTGTTACCAAATGAATTAAAATTTTTGTCTTTCTGTTTGTTTTGGCTAATCTCTGAAACGGCTTGACGGGACTTTCTATCGCAGATAACTGAAGTAACAAGCAGTAATTTAGGCTATATAATAATAATTCATCAATTCAGATACGTCCGTTAATCTAAGTTAATGCGTTCGAAGCCGCGGGCAACAGCTATTTGTCAGTATAAAATGCATTGATGTTGGGTAAATTGTCCATACATAGACGACAGAGATAATGGAATAGAAATTAAAGGAATAAAACTGTCATGAGGAAGTAAAGTTTGATTTTTACGAAAAGTAAACCTTAAAAAGTAAAGTACGATTTTACTTGGTAAAATCTCACATTTATCTTTGTTTTTACTAGGCACATAATGATTTGAGAATAAAACGATCTTTATGACACATATTTTAAGTTTATTGTCAAATTTTTGACTTGAAAATTCAAAATGGATTCTATTATAGTAAATATTGTATTTGGTTTCCAGTATTTAACATGTCCGATTAAAAGTGATGTTATAAAGACTGTTGGTATTTAAATATTTGTTCTAGATATTCAAATTCTTATTTTTATTATTTTATTTTACATAGAATACCCGTAATATATATAACAAGCATATTCATTGTCATGTTACATAAAATAATGTAAAAAATTCTTTAGCCAATATATTATTATAATTCCCCATTTTATTATTGTACACTAACAATAATGATCATATAAAATTTTGTATAAAACTTTAAATAAAGTTCTTCTATTTTATATATTCAAACAATATATCGTAGCTTAAAATTAATAAAAATAAATTATTAAAAAATATATATATTTATTCTATTGTATTAGGTCAGCTGGATGAAATTTCAGTGTGAAATAAGTTGTACCTTTTTCTTATAGTTTCAGTTTCGGGTGTACATAAATAATTAAATAAACGAATAATTAAATATTTTTGGGACATCAATGACTTTTATGTCGTTAGGGTTTTTGGATAAAGCACAAAGAATTCAGAATGGTAACCATCAAAACCATCATAGGTATCAAAATTTTGTTATGTGTAAGGTAGTCGACAAGAGTCGGCAATGGCATGGAGTCTTAGTGATTTCCTTTTTTTTAAGAATATGTTATTATGTTTTCCTATTCAATATAATTTATTATGCGTGTAGTTTTCCTGTAATATTATTGTTATAAAATTTACCATACAGATCCGCCTATTTTTGAAGACGGCAATGACACATCTCTGGTTCCTGGACGAGAAAACGAAATGTAAGTGTAAATATTATTGTTATTGTAAATTAAAAAAAGGCAAATGAAATCATAATAGATAGGTAGTTATTTATGTGTTGCCTATGCTGAGACATAAGGCGTTAAGTCTGTTTACTCCATTTTATAGTAGGTAATAAGAAAGAAAGTTAAGTATCAACCCATGTATTACGTCCCATTGCTGAGCACGGCTCTCCCGGGAATCAGAGGGGTAATAGGCCATAGTTCATTGATGCGCTGGCCCAATGCGGACTGGTGAACTTTACACACCTTCAAAGACTTTCAATCTCATCAGGCATTCAGGTTTCGTCACAATGTTTTACTTCACCAGTGAGGGAACGATAGTCTGGTGTTTAGGTTGTATTTAGAAATTTAGAAACACCCATCTCCAGGGATCACAGGGGTCAGGATCGAACCCAGATCCTCTCGCACAAGATGCCAAGCCCATACACGCCTGGGGAGACCCACTCCCCAGCGGTATGCGTCAGTGCATTTCCCGGCGTAAAAGAAAAAAAAAAAGATGCCAAGCCCATACACACTAGACTAATTGTCACTCTAAATAAATACACTAATAATAAATATGTACATATTTTAGCGTTGATTTAGTTTGTGAAGCAAATGGCTACCCAATGCCAAAGTACAGATGGTTTAAGGATGTCGGTGACATACTTTCTGAATACTCGAAAGATGAATTTAAAATACCAAACTTCGGAGAAAAATCTGTGCTGACTGTTCTAGCGAACGAATCTAGTTTTGGTCAGAGATTTATTTGTCGGGCTACGAACCAGTATGGAGCAGTAGAAAAAGTATTTAGGATTTTTAAAATGGAAAGTCCAGAAAAACCCAATGAGGTCAGTTATTAATATAATAAAGTTATTATTAGTTGCTCCGTTTAATTTAAATTAATATTCATTGTAAAAACAAGAATTAATGTATAATAAGCGACACTCGTGTCCGTGTTAGGCCTTTGACTTCAACAACCAAATAACCAGATAGACCAAAACTCGTAGATAGCATTGTGACTTTTATTTATTTCATTATAAATAAGTGTAGAAAAATTCAAATTTCATAATCGAAATGAGAATTATATGTAAATTTTGAATTTTCAGGTAAATGTGATAAATGCAACTTCTACTGAAATATTAATAGCCGTCAAGTGGGCTGGTCTCATTGTTTACCCTATTAATGGTAACTTATATATTTCATGGTACTCATAAGAAACTAACAAAATTATGTGACTCGAAGACTTTCCATGTAGGCACTTCCATGCTTTAAATCCTTTCATTCACTTGCGTTTCATTCATTTGGTTAGTACTAGCACTGACTGTTTTAACATTAACAGAAAACATTGTATAAAATAAATAAAAGTTAATTTTTGCTTGCATTTTATGTTCGTGAAGTATTTTAATTTTTTTTTCAGAATTACACTTACAGTATATGGAAACTTACCACATAAATAACTTGAAAAATTTAAGTGATACAGATTGGGAACAATCGAAAAATATCATAATAAAAAAAATTGTTTTGAATAGAAAGGAGAACTCCCACTCGGGTATGTTGAAATTCCTACAATGTTAAATCAAATCAAATCAAAATATCTTTCTCTCGTAGGTCCTGTAGCAACTTGTACACGTGAAATACGTCAAAAAAATGGGCAATAAAAAGTAAAAAGAAAACTCGTTTGAGATTCAAAATGTACCCAAAGAAATACGTGAAAAAACTTAGGGGTTGATCTTTTGTCACCAAATAAAAACTCGACTCTCTATCTATATCAATGAAGTTTGCTTTCGAAGTGAGCTTAAAGTGAGCTCTATTACTCAGGTGAAGCTCGATATCGAAAAGGTTTTTACAGAATAGCCCTACTGTCGTGCCTGCCCAATTTGGGTGCCAAGCAGCATGCCATTTTTTCATCATTAAATCATCTCTTAAAATTATCGAAAGAAGTTAAAGTATTTTTTAGTTTGTTTTGGTGCGTACAAATCGCATGTTTAGTAATATATCGTTACTCTAACGCCCGATTTTCGCAAGGCTGATCAACACAAAAATTAACACATCAGCTGTCAAATCTCTAATGAGTTGCTATTAATTTACTTAATTTGATCGGCCAGTCAGTTGATATAGCCACTATAAGAAAGAAGCTCTCAAATTTGAGAGCTTCAGAGCAAAGTATATGTCAACCAATATGGCTGTTAATGGCAGGTAAAGTGTATGTCAACTAACAGCCATGTAAGTTGACATACACTTTGACCAACGTTTCAGAAACCGGGCGTAAGTATGCAAGTGGATAGAGATCGGTCGTCTTCAAGGCTTATGTCCAACACTGGACGGATAAGGGCTAATGATGATAATAATATAAGTATATTCATTAAAACCCTTATCTGATTCGTTAAGATCAATAGATCTAGGATGTAGTTATTTACGTTACTATTCTAAGAACTAAAACAGTAGGTACGTTTTATAATTAATGTTTATTGAATGCAGATTTTATCTCCCACTATATACATGTTATAGCTCTGAATTTGCGTGTCCTGCATCATCGTAACACGTGCCAGTCAGTAGGGCTATTCTGTAAGGTCGTTTTCGAATATCGAAAGCGGAATCCGTGGTGATATGACGAATTTGTATTCTTTAAAACTCGACTCTCTATCTGTATCAATAAAGTTCGCTTTTGAAGTGAGCGTACAGTGAGCTCTATCACTCAGGTGAAGCTCGATATTGAAATGGTTTTTACAGAATAGCACTACAGTACTCAGTTGGTATTTAGCATGAGACTGAGAAAGTCAACACTATATTGTACATATGAAATGATTCACCTTCGGGTTATTTTGTGTTTGTTTCAAACACATATTATTATGCCTTTAAATCATTATTGTGAATACCATTAAAATCCTACTAATAAAGTAAACGCGAAAGTTTGTATGAACGTTTGTTGCTATTCCACTCAAAAAGCACTGATTAGTTTTTATTGAAACTTTACTACAATATTACTTTTATGTCAGAACAACGCAAATGCTTTATCTCATCCCTGTACTGCCACCGTATGAAGTCAGACAAAAATAAACAAGCGTGTTCTTACTATTTGTACAGACACAACGTGTTAGGGATATTATATACATATTTTAACTTATGTTAATTTGAATTATGTGATATGTTACCAGTTTCCGTCATATTTTAGGCAATATTTCACAAATGTGATTTCTTTATTGTGAAGGCATTTTTATGAATCTGACTCGCTTTATTAAATATTAGCAATAGTTTCTAGATTAATTTTGCGTTTTTCAGATGTTTTAGTCATTCTAAAAGAATTGAAGGCAGAAACTGAATATTGTATACGTGTTAGTGCATCGAACGATGTTGGGTTGTCCCCTTGGTCAGACGCAATCGTCGCTTCCACGACTATTCTAGAAGTAGAGAAAAGCCCGCAAGAGAACATAACCGAAGCTATGATCGACTTACAGGCAAACACCACTTTTTACGGTATATTTTTCGCTTGTAGCATATGTCTAGTAGCAATTGCTTATATGTTTGCTATCCGATTTGTGTAACTGTTTATAATTTAAGTAAAACCGTATGAGCTTAAATAACTTGTATCTAAGTATGTCTCTCTATGTATGAGAATAACTTACTGTGAAGAAAATAAAATTTATTCTTTACACTGACTGTGATTTAATTTTAAAACTATTTAAATTTCCAGAACTATTCATAAATCTTTTAAATTTCATAAATTAATAAAAAAAAATAAAGGTGACTGAAATAAGTGAATTTATATCACAATAACAGTTCTTCGGGCTGGTCTATTATACCAATCGATCGCAGCATTAGTCTTGGCTCGGTTCTACTTGGATTGGACTTTGCGTTATTACTTATTGCAGACAGAAACCCACCAATAACTACTCAGCGGTTAAAAAACCTATCAACGACTTGCAACAGGCCACAAATGCACTAAGCTGTTAATGATGATCATATAATATAATAAACACCAAGTTCATAGAGTACAAGAAATAGATAACACTGCCATCTATTACAATATTCAGCAACTAAAACAGTTTAAATTAAAGGAACGATTATTAACTATGCCATCTAGATGTCGCTGGTCCTTCATAAGAATTACAATTTATAGGGTCAAATATTTTGAACTATTACATTATTGCTTGTTAGTTGTCTCTAATTTAATATATTAGACCTAGCTATGGTTAATTGCTTCAACTTTTACTCATTCGCTTGATAGTAGCCATGTTAAAAAAGGTAGCAGGTTCGAAGGTACAAAAAATGTTATACAAAAATAGTTTTTGGACGAAAGATACAGACAACAGTACACTCAGACTAAATTCTATCTTTGTGGTTGAACCAAATAACACAATAAGCTAAATTGAATTAAAATCGGCTGAGAAAAGTTATTTTTAATGCCTAAGGAGGCTAACGAGCAGTCGAAGTCGAACTCTAGGTGAGCCATCTGCTCACCTACCTACCGATTGAGCCATCAGGCCTAAAACCCTCCGATTAACTACATATAGTTACCGAACTATATATAGTTACTACTACTACCGATGCCCGTAGACATCCGCATTCCGCACTATCAGTGGTTATAATATGCAGATGGATTGCTCTCATTTCTCATATTTCCCTATACAGCATAGCTGTTACAATATGCTGGTAAATAAGTGAATACTTAGGTATAATTATTAGATTTTGAATTAAACTACGATAGAATTTATAAATCGCATTTATTATGGTATAATCGGTATGCATCTGCGACATACATTGTAACATACAATGTCGTAACTAAAATAACTACAAAAACGTTGCTAACATAAATATTTACAAAATGAATCATTTACTTACAACTATTTTTGGAAACTCCTTCATGTTCTATCGTTCTCTTCTTCTTGTAAACAGTTTTTGGTTGAGTAAAGATAAATAATATATAGAGGCAATAGAAGTATTTTCATAACAGGTACTTACCTCAAATCACCTAGAATGCAACACAGTAGTTACACTTTATGTAGTTACACTTTATTTGGCATATAAGAATCATTAACTAGCAACAAATTCGTTATTTCTTTTGTTAACTCAAATACGATTTTTTTTATTTTTGATATTGTACAAATAAATAATACAAAAAATAATGTTTATCATTAAAAATTAGATAAGATAGATACAAAGATATTTATTATTTAGTGTTGACTACACTAAATTGTAAATGAAGGTGTGAACCATAACATAATTTTAAAGTTAGTATCTGTTGTTGAAATTGTACTCTTAGTCAATATTTAAAACAGACAACATAAAGGTTCAGTCTTACTCCATCTATCTCTAAATAGTTTACTGTAAAAATGTGTTATGAAGAAGTTTCTGTACCAGCCAGCATTTTACAGGTATACGTATTTTAAATTTTAGATTATAAAATAAGCCTCCTTATCCAATTTCGAGAAGGAGACCCGTGCCCAGCAATTAAATTTAATATTATAGCAATAAAATAAAATTGCATATTGCACCATCTTTTATTATTGTAAACGAAATATTTTACAAATCGTTAATTAATCAATCAATAATCATTCAAAAAAATTAAAATTTAAACTAATTTTTAATGATAACATGACATAGGGCTTAGTCAAAACGCCATTACGAAAACGACAGCGAAGTTCGTTCGTTCGTTCGAAGTTGTGATTGGCTAAATCAAGTCGTCGATTGAACGATCGAGCGATCGTCGACGTAATTTAGCCAATCACAACTTCGAACGAATGAACGAACTTCACTGTCGTTTTCGTAATGGCGTTTTGACTAAGCCCCCATGTGACTTAAAATCAAATAATGGATGGCCAGGGGCTGATGACACGAAAATTCTTCATAAAGACAACTATGGTAAAATGGGCAAAATATAAGATTTTATAAAATTGACGGTAGGTTACGTTAAATCTTCACAGTTTCCCAGTCACGTTTATAACATAATCTAGTGCTAGTGAAAAGTGCAAAACGTCGAAAATACTAAGCGTGGTGATTACATTCTCTTGAACATCCACTTCTGATTCATAAAAATATACACAAAAGAGTATTGTCATACATTTAGTTACAATTACATTTATACTTAAATTATAACATTTTTTATGTAAGTATTTAAAATAATATATTGGACAATTTAGAAAATTTTAGTACCGTCTAACTAGAATTCAATAAGCATATTATTATCTTGAATGTTTATTTCGAATTTTGAATAATTAAAAGTTAAAATTTATTAATAAGTAATTCGCCATAAAGTTTTATTCTCTTTTAACATAATATGTTAATAAGATGTTTAGTTTTTATTTGGTATTTTTAATAACTTATTATGCCTATTTTTTTTTACTTACAATTCAAACATAAAAAGCTTTTTGAAGCTATATATTGTAGATATAATTTAAGTGCAATAACATTTATATATTAAAATAAACCTAAATAACATTAATATTAATCTAATCTAACAAACTTGATAATCCATCTGTTATATACGAGTAATATATACTTAGTATGTCGGTTATATTATGTATTAATTTATTATCAAATAAAATCGTTTGGAATGCTATTGTTTAACAATTAATGATAATCTTTGGAACTAATTAATGATTTAAATATAATGTGACTTTAAGCTTATTGTCTAATTTCCTTAAATTAAATAGATGTCTTTTCAATTGTTAAAACGTAGATACACAGATATAATCTAATTTCTAAGCAAACTTTTATAAAATTGCCAAAAGAAAATATATATAAGTATAATTTTTCGTATGAAATCTAATTTTTTTTTAGCAATATATAATATTGAAAAAGCTTTTGGCAGTTCTTACTTGAAGGCCGTTTTTTTATTAATCATTACGAAACATTGGAAGAGAAATATAACGACATTTTTTTCTATCTAATACTAACATTTAAATATATTACATTTACAGCATCGCATATTGCAAGAAAAATAATTTAATACCAATACACAAAAAATAACATGACTAAACTAAGTAAGAGAATAATCTTTATAATTTAAGTAATTATAATGGACTGAATTATCGGAATTATCAATGATACCAGCGATAATGCATTAAAATATTTTATACATATCCTTAAAGCATATCCTTAAATATACGGAGATACTAAATTAAATGAAAGCGGGAACTAACTAATGAAGATAATTTAATAGAAAATATATACATAGAACTGTCAACAAAAAAAGAATTACTTAAATACATTTAATGATATATTACAACAAAAATTTCAGTAATGAAAAGTGACAAAATATGTTATGATCATTAAAAATATGGAAGCAGCTATCTTGATGCCGTCAGCGGTGGTTGGATCTGGAGAAATGTCTACCCATTCGGAGAAACCAGCGGCGTTCCGGGTACGAACTCGTGCGTGATATGTAGTGGAGTTGGCCAAGGGTCCCACGGTGAATAACGTATCTGAATAAAAATGTAACACCAGCCTTCATTAGTATTAACCACTGAGCATGTAACCCGAAAAGGGCGGTGTGCGTGTGGTATGTGTTGTACGAAAACAAATTCCGCCAAATTTCTGCTGCGACCCGACGGAGCGAGACGCTGATTCTTCGCCCTGATTGGCCGACTGATGGCCATTATTGGATGATTAGCCGATAAGACGTACACACAGATTACTGATTGGTAAATTGCTATGACGTACCTAGTTAAGACAACTGACAGATCACTGACCAGGTTTTTTATGGCCAACATTATAACTACATACGGTTACATACTCGATGTTATCAACACTTTTCCATCCTCTGCTGGACTTCGGTAATCGGTAATGCTAGCCGATCATCAGTTATCATCCAAATATGTATTTGTTTATATTTTTAATACAAAAGTTGAAAAATAAGGTACTTTTAAGGTAAAGTAATAAAATCAAGCAGAAAATGTTGCTACAAAGGATCTCAGTAAGTGCTTAAGGTGCTCAGTGTTTTAATGAATAAACTTGTAACCTAAGTAGGATGAAATTCATTTGTGAATAGCTAAGTAGATTATTGCCTTCACACTGCTTGTAGCTAATATTATTATTCTAATATTACATTATCTTGTAACAAAGTCTTATAGGTAGGTTATCTAACAAACAATGGTAAGTAAGCCAATACTAAAAAAAGAAAAAAAAAATAGCAATATAAATACATCGACACTAATAGAAACAAACAAGCCCAATAACATATAGTATATAGGTATAGTCGCCTATACAGCATACCCTATGTACGTCTCAATACACTCACAGCTAAATTAGAAAGTTGCGCACTAATGGTGCGCACCAAAAACGTGACACTTTTTCGTTAGTTCAGTTGGTTTTACCCCTCGGATTTTTCTCATACCGGGCGCCTTATATATGGAGTAAACTCCAATAATGATAGAATACTGCCAGGAACAGGATACTGTTAGATTTATAAAAAAGTATTGTATATTTTATGAATAACACACCATTGTAGCTTCTGATGTCAACAAGGAACTCAACCGCTTCGTCCCAATCTGCCTCATAACCTTTTTTTACCGGAACAAGCTCGAAGGAAAACCCTGTAAAGAATAAAAATTAATAAGATGCCTTCTCAAAATCGTTATAAAAAAAAATTGGAAGAATTTTAATGCAAATGGCCTATTGCGCGCATCCACAGCAAAAGGTACTCTAAAGTCGTTATGGAAAATCACAATGACGCTAACATGTCACGATTCATCCACAACGCCACCATTATCGACTCCTTTGTGTTTCAACGAACACACAGACCGAACTATTTTTCTATAACTTTATTACATCTTAATTTTTTTTGTTCATTGCTCTCCGAAACACTGTTTACTAAGATGTTACGTCATTAGTACTGATTGGTGTCTATGTCAAGATGGCCGACTGCAGTACTTTTATTTTAATTAAAAACCTTTGTAATCCCAATGTTTTTAACAACATATTGTCGTTAAGCATCACATTAGTCTGATGTCTGGAGTCATAAATAAATAAATAGAAAAAAGATTATAAAATCTTTCTTCTATTTATTTATTTATGACTATGATAAACAATGTTTTTTATTCCTTATTTTAAATAATACCTTGTTACTTTTGTTTATTATTGTGTTATAGTACGTTGTTTTGTATTTGATGATACATATTATATAGATTTCAATCAACATTTGTTTTTGTTGTAGGCTTAGGCGCTATTTTATTCATACTCTTAGTTCGTTTGATCCGAAACAAGGAATGTAAAATAAGCCCTATTGTGTTATCTTATCGTTCCCCGATGCCTCAACTTGTCTATTAACAAATACAAAGCCGTGGAGCGTTGTTCGCATATGTAAAATACGTTTTTGAGTATTTCATTAATAATTAAGTAAAAGCTTCGCTGTTCACATAGACAGACATCCTATTGCAAATATTGAATATTGTTTTTAATTTAACAATTATCTAAAAAATGTGAACTATGAGAAGCAAAGGTTTGAAAATATCGAATTCGTGCTAGAAAGTGAATCTTTGCAAAATACTCGAGTGAAAGCTTTGTAAACTGGGAACATAGACGATATGTTGCGAAAATTGAGTCTCTTTTCTAATCATTGAAATATCTGGAAGGTGTGAATTATACGAAACAAAGGTTTGTGATGAAAACAAAATGTTCAAAATGTTACGATCACAGAAATATTAAGAAATCAAATATCTGTGGTTACGATTAAGAGGTTTTATATTTAATATTAATATTAAGAGCTTATGTTTGTGAGTTTGGAATTTGGGTGTAATATAAGAGATTATAATAATTTTCTAACTTCGCTGGTTAATATTTACTACTACATATCCGATGTTACCTATAATCAAACAACTTTTACGGATCTAAGAGCTTTTAAAGATTTTTACATGTTGCTTGCAGGCATGTTTCATTATAATTAGAGACTGCCAAAACAATTTATCAATACTTATACAAGTTAAGTGCTTATGTGCTTCCTATCAGTATAAGTTATTTTATCATTGAATGACATAATATGGCTGTAAAATTTATGAAGGATAGCTGCGCGAAAAAGCTAGCTAGTAATACATGTTAAATAGTATTTCTTTTGCTATATAAACATCTAGCAGCGCCCCGCGGTTTCACCCGTGTATTTCCTATTCCTGTGGGAGTACACGGATAAATTGTAGCCTATGTGCTATTCTGATATATAAGCTATATTATTGTAATGTTTCAGCAAAATCAATTCAGTAGTTTTACGTGAAAGAGTAACAAACATCCATACTCACAAACTTTCGCCTTTATAATATTAGTAGGATTAGTTATATGAAAGAAACGTTATTTCTTCCTAAAACTATGATATTATTAGATTAGATGTAATTGTAAATAGATTCTGTTGAATTTCTTAATCAGTATAATTAATATCATGTTGTCGGGGTGTACGTCTAGTTGGAAACAGACATCGCCATTATGCAAATGTTCTGATGCAGTAATTTACTTTGACAACGTAAATTAGTCCCGGTGGGAAATGCAGAAGGAAGTCGAAGTATTTATAGTAAACTTAAAACTATTTACGGAATACTAATTCAACTCTTAAAATATATGTAAGTTTCTCAGCAAAGAATTTTATTATTGGTAGAAATAAGCTGCAATTTTTTTACTCAATATGATGAAAAAACCGCGAAAAAAGATTTATTTTTTAACGAAGGTTTATTCTTACTATCTGTCAAGTCACATGTACTCTTACAAGATGCAGGAGTAGTTATAGGAACTTGATTGAGCTTAAAGGTCATCAGGCCTAAAGGCCAGAAAAAAAGGAGCTTGATTGTGACTGTAGAGAGTAGTCTCTCGTACTATATTGACCAAACTAAAAGAACAAAATCAAAGCTTCAAAATCATAACATAGCTACCTAACATAAAACACCGTTGCAACGTTAGTTTGCAATCCGTATATTATAGTCTAGACAAAGTTCGTCATTATATTAGATTTGATAAACCACAGTTCCTCGCAAAGGAACATCAATTCTTAGCAAATATTATCCGCGAGGCTATTAAAATTAAAAATAAACCATACCAATTTCAATAGGTGGCTCACTATCACCTATAAAGTATTAGGAACGTAGGGAACACAAAGAATTAAGTCGGGAATTGTTAACGCTTCTAAGGAATTTTAATAAATTACTTTTGTTTTGTAATCGTTTTGCAATAAATACAAAGAGTAAGAAAACATTCATACCAAGAACTGTAAGGTTCTGTGGGTCCTGCGAGTGGTCTTCTTCCTCCACAGCCATGTTGCACGTGGAACAGGTAACGTTGAATGTGAGCTCCGATGCCGATGCAGAAACCAAGTTTACCTGCAATAAACATAGTACGATGATAGTATTTGTCGTTTTATTAATTAGGCTAAATACATCTAGCCGGAATAGAGCGGCAATGTTTTGTAGTATGAAAACAAATTGCCGCCAAATTAGTTCTGCGACGCTGCGCCGGTTCTGTGCTCTGATTGGCCGATTGTTTTGGGCCTTTGCTATGTATAATAATTATTATAGTGACTAACGTCAGTCTAATCTTCGAAATCGAAACTTATCTTATGCTTAAAGCATATATGCGTGAAGTTTGTTCGTCTTGTAAAAAAAAATACTATTAGTAGTAAACGTTTCCGTTCACTGCTGAACATAGGCCTCCCTAAAAGAACACTAAGACAATCAATCCCGAAAAAAAAGTCATCCCAGAGAGAAAAGAGTCCACATTTGCTACCAATAGATCATAATATGTAACGCGTAGACATCAAAATATACCTTCATAAATTCTTGGCATCCAAGTTTGATACGAAAAATATAGGGATAGCTAAAAAGGTTTTAGCCACTACAACGAAAACTTATTTTTATACAAATTAAACGACCGGTTTCGACAACCTGATGATGACTTTGTGGAAACCAGTCGTTTAATTTATAAGTTCTGTAAAAATATATAAAATTAATAGTGGAAAAAGTGGAAAAATAAGTTTTCATTGTAGTGGCTAAAACATGAATTTCCATCAAGGACCGACGGTACATTCAATCAATTATAAAAAGGATTTATTATTAAATTTTTATAGTTTAAATAATTATAAAAAGGTTTTGGTACATAAACTATCAATAATAAGAAAACATTCCGAATACTAAAACACAGCGCTGCAAAAACTCAGAAAGCGCTTCTCGCATGGTATTCAAGATATGCATCTAAAGGGGTACATTTCAATATTTTAATGATAGAAAGGCACTTACGGAATCCGGTGGACTCGGCTTGTTTCCGAGAGAAACGTGAAATACAATGGACACGTGGCCTTTTGTGTTATTCGCTGAGCATTTGTATTCTCCGAGATAACTCGTATTGTACATCCTCAAAACCAACACCGAACTGCTGCCATCTCCCGAGTGAAGGACCTAGATAAGAAAACCTATGTAAAAAGTCCACTTAGCGCTTACATAAAAATCAACCTAGCACTGGCAAGATCCGTACTGAAAATTTACGGTTTTTTTTAATCTTTCTTAATATTTTGTTATGTTTATCCAACTTTATATTATAGCGTATATTACAAAGAAAATGGGGTATCGAAATTAGTTCGAATAGATCGTTATAATGATTATAAAAATATTATGTACTAAATTATTTTTATTTTAAAGAAATAAAGTTAACAATAAGTTTTCAGTGAAAGCCTATGCAAATAAATCACAACTTATGGATTAATAATTAGAATTTTTATGTAAAATCGTACTTAGACTACAGCCACAGCCTAGATGTCATTTGGCATTATTAGATTTTCTTTATAAAAATACCATTGACTGCAAATGGGCTTGACTAATATTCTCAGAGAGTCGGATTTGATGAAATAAAAGAACGATTGTCCTTGGACAAGAACAGAATAAAAGTAACCGACAAACATCAATCGATATAAATAACAATAATCAGTTATTACCAACAATATAAATAATCTAGTTCTTACCGTGTCTTCGTCTTCAATAATGACATCATCAAATCCATTTTCCCGCCTGTACCAGTGGTATGTTGGTGGAGGATAAGCCATAGCGCTGCATGTGATGTTCTTTCTGTATCAAATAATGGAAAGCGAATTATGTATACATATAAACAAAATTGGAGTGTCCGTTTGTAAAATTAAAATAACCGATTTTTACTACATGCATGTGGATATAATATATACGATAGCAAAATAATATTTTTTTACAGTTTTTGTCTGTTTGCAGTCTGTTTGTGCCGGCTAATCTCTGAAATGGCTAGACCTTTTGAGGTTGTTATAATAAGGAGTAACTTAGGCTATCAAAATAATCATCATCAAAACGAATACGTCCGTAAGTTAGCAAAGTCTCGGACAACAGCTAGTTAGAAAATTCTTAGATCAAAACAATTAGGCGCATCACAGGAGTTACGACGCCCGAACCCCGCCTTCGTCCCGCTCCTTCCCTAATTAGAGGACGTGCGGGACAAAGGTGGGCGTCTCCAATCCAGCCTCGGGGAAAGACAGCGAATAGTCCAAGGAGGGTTTTCCTGTCTCTCCAAGGGCAAATGGGTTGGAAAACATTCAGTTACGCACGGATGTTAATGGTTATCGATAGTCGCCAAAAGGTTTCACTGTGTATCCGTTTGCTATCCGTTCTATTCGTCCGTATTAACCCACATATGTCCCACTGCTGGGCACGAGTCTCCTGCTCGAAATCAGATGAGGAGGGTTATTGGCCCATAGTTCACAGATGCGCCGGTCCAATGCAGGCTTGTAATCGTCACACACTTTAGAGACTTTCCATCTGATCAGGCATTCAGTTTACCTCACGAAGTCTTCCTTCCTATAAAAAACCTCATAAATTTTACTGAAATAAAGTACCTAATACAAATATGCTATTCCAATTTACATTTCATTAATTCTTCGGTTTGTTTTATCTTAGCTTAAAATTAATTATTATATTAATTAAAAACGACTTACAACAATTTCTCTCACAACGCTCAAAATTGCTATACTGTGCACATTTTATTATCTATATCTATACATATAATAAATTTGTAGAGGAGCCGTTTCTGTACATTGAAAATATTTAAAAAAAGAATAGCCTGGGTGTTAAAGGATTACTGACAGAATCCATTTCCAGCATTTTTGGAATTTTTGTCTGTTTGTCTGTTTGTCTGTATGTCTGTTTGTCTGTTTGTCTGTTTGTCTGTTTAGTTGTGCACGCATCACGTGAAAACTACAAAGCCAGTGTAAATAAATTTTATCCATAAAAATTTAGCGTAACATAGAGTAACATTTAGTTTTTGTTTCATCGCAATCGCTTCACTCTATCAAAAGATATATGTATTTGAAATGTAGCTAAATAAGATACTTAACAAATAGGATCAGATCAACGCCATCTATTGACAATTTACGGCGGCTTTCAATATCCTATCTATCATAAAATTTTCTTATCTATCTTGAAATGTTGACAAATTTTCTTAGAAAATCTGTCAAAATTTTAAGATACATAAGAAAATTTTAAGATAGGATATTGAAAGCCGCCGTTATAGTACCGACTTATTGACGGCTTACCGACTTATAAGTAGGTATGTAGGTCGTCAACAGATGGCGTTGCATGTATCTGATTCTATTTGTTAAGTTTAACGAATTGGTTATTATATTTTGTTAAAACATTAAAACTTTGGAAAGGAATAGTAATCCTTACTAATATTATAAATGCGAAAGTAACTCTGTCTGTCTGTCTGGCTGTTACGCTTTCACGCCTAAACCACTTAACCGATTTTGATGAAATTTGGTACAGAGATAAATTAGAGCTTGGGAAAGGACATAGGTTATTTTTTATCGCGAAAAAAGCTTAGGGGGGTTTAAATAGGGGATGAAAGTTTGCATGGAAGTTCGTCATTATACATAAAAGATGGCGCCTTAAAACTTTGTATTTAGGCACTTAATAAGAATTAAATAACCATGATTAATTAATTGTTCCACCGTTTTTAAGGTTTTCGCCTATATGGGCATTACATAGGAGATGAAAGTTTCCAGGGTAGTTCAAAAAAAATCTGCGTTGGCGCAGTGCGACGTAGTGGGGGAAATGTCGCTCTATTGCTACCCGAACAGGCAGACACGTGAGGGCATTTTTCTGCTGTAACAATTTCGATTTGTTCATAGAATTTTGTTTTCGTTAATGTTCTTAATATATTCGGCGAAATACAATGTTTCATGTATTGTTATTTGTATTTAATTATATGTTGTTGAATGGAAAAAAGGGGACTGCAACATGTGTACGTTCTAATAAAGCTTAAATAAGAAGATGCGGCCCATCCAAATAGATGGGCTATTTAGCGCCGGGATTCCTGATCCTGTGCAAGATAAAGAATTGTATGACACTATTATCCAAAACATGGTACACGGTCCATGTGGTGTTAGAAATTCAGCCTCGCAATACATGAACATTGGAAAATGCCCAAGGATTTTCTCTAATCAATTGATAAAAGAAACTGTGCCAAATGACAATGGGTACCCGTTGTACAGGCGCACAGCGCCCAAAGACGATGGCCGAACAGTTACAATTAAGACTCGATTTGGAGCGAACGAAACCTTAGACAACAGTTGCATCGTCCCGTATTTGCCTATTTTATATAAAATTTTCAATGCTCATATCAGAAGCCTGTAGCTCTGTCCGCGCAATCAAATATACAAATATATAAACAAAGGAATTGACAGGCTATATTTAATCTCAGGAATGAAGGTGGAGCACTTCTTCTGAATGAAGTGCAAACCTTTCAAGCAGGACGTTACGTCAGCAGTAATAAGGTAGCGTGGCGGCTCCTAATCTTCCTCTTGCCTGAAAGACATCCAACAGGAACCTATCTTGCTGTACACTTAGAAAATGGAGAGCGCATATATTTTACCGAGAACAATTTCCAAGAAAAAGTATCTACACCGCCCAAAAACAACATTAACAGCCTTTTTCCATCTTTGTTAGGGCGATTCTTTTGCCAAAACGTGATTCTGTCCTAAAATCCCCCGTTATTATACCTGAAACATATCTACAAAGGACTGCGAACGCCGTTTTGAATGTCTGTTGAAAATTGGCCCGGAGTGAAATCATCTGATGCCCTTGGTCATGTGTACACCGTCCACGATATTAATTTTGAATGTTTTTTTTTTACGTTTGCTACTACACCAAATTCAGGGTCCTATAGGCTATAGTGATCTTAAATTTAAATTGTCAACGGCCAGGAATTCGGAACATATAGAGTTTCACATCTCAGTGATTATCATTCTCTAACAGTTAGAGAATGATAATCACTGAGACAAAACTATAAAGGAAGCTGTCCAGTGCAAATCACCAGCCAAAATCAGAGACCTTTATGCAACCCTCATAATATTATCATCTTGCGGGCTATCTTATCCTAATGAATTATGGAACAAATATAAAGAGTACATGGCGGAAGATATTTTGCGTAGGCTACATTAGACACACACGGACATGATATACAATGAACACATTTATCATGATCAGCATAACGAAGCCCCTGGAAAAATTTAAGACAAAGTAATGGCTATAGTGGATAAGCGTTTGAATGAATTTGGAATGATTAGCCCTCGGAGAACGAACGAAAATGAACTATCAGATGAGATTGTACGAGAAACAAACTATGACACAGCTTTGCAGCAGCAAGTAGCTGAATTGATACCCAAATCACTACCAGAACAACAAGTATTTGACGAAGTGTTGCAGCTAACAGAACTTGGGAATGGCGCGCTACTCTTTGATCTCGCCCAGGAAGATTCACCTATCTGTATTTCTATATGTGAAAGAACAATTTTAGCACCTAAAAATGATATTATCAACTAAGTAAATCCTGACATATAGAGTAAAGTACCAGGACAGGTACAACAGAGTATTTATCAATAGACACAGTTATGGTACAGAAAAGAGAATATCATATCCCGTAGAGTTTCTAAATTCGCTTGAGCTGTCAGATGTACCCTCACAAAAACTTCAATTAAAACTAGGTGTCCCAGTCATGCTCATGCGAAATTTGGATGCCCAGAGACTATGTAATGACAATTTTTCTAATTGACAATTGTATGTAGCATTCTAAATCAGGAAAGGGGAACTGCGCTACTCCAAATTTAACGCGAGCGAAGCCGCGGGCAACAGCTAGTTTTATTATAAAATACAATTGCAAGCTTACTTACGTTTCATTTAAGATCGCGTATACTTCTTCAGTCTTGTATTTTGTGTAATATACCTCGTTTGTTACGTCGTTAACGAGCAGGGGCTTGTCTGTAATACAATATTATTTGTTTTAAAGATATAATACATTTTTAATAAGCCATCGGAAGATGGAACACAATAGATCGGCTGGAGACCCGTCTCAGTTACATAGGAGACATGCTTAGGTATAGGGGTAGGCTTAATGAGAAACTATCAAAATTAAATACATACTAAATTCTTCCAGCAGATACACCGATCGAAATTTAAAATAAGTGATTTTAAGCGTCCAAGTAGTCGTTGAGACTAAACGATTCGACTTTATAATATTGATACTGAAGTCACTGAGTAAGGAGTAGTCAACGATATAATATGTTCTAGTACTTTTATTTCATACTAGCAGTGCCCCACGGTTTTACCCGCGTAGTTCCCATTCCCGTGGGAGTACGGTAATAAATTATAGCCTATGTGTTATTCTGATGTATAATCTATGTCATTGTAAAGTTTCATAAAAATCCATTTAGTATATTTTACGTGAAAGAGTAACAAACATCCTTCTATCCATCCATCCGTCAACACATACAATTTTTTATAATATCAGTAGGAAGTAGTATATTATTCATAATATTCGAAAATAGTAATTTCAAGTAACACTTTCAAGCTATATACCAAATGGGAATAGAAAGTTGTGTCATTAAAGTCGCCAGACATTTTAATAGATTAAAGTGCACTTCATATCCCTAGTGTCAATCAATTACTTACGCTGTACAGAGAGCTGCACCCGCTTGTAAGTGTAGTAAGACAGCGCCTTCTGAGTCACTTTACACATGTAGTCGCCAGTGTCCTGATGTGTGAGGTTCCTTATTTCCAACTGATGATTGTCCTCTTTTTTCCTTACAATGTATTTTTTGTGATCATCTAAAAATATTTCAATTTTCATATCAATATAAATTAACGGAACATACAATATTACGTATATTAGCATAATATGTTTTATATAACTTTTTTGGATATTATAATATATATTAGTTAGGAGAAGGTACAGGTTATGTCGTAAGAATAGGAGGTGAAAGTATTGTCGGAGAGGAGAAATGAGTGGCGAATACTCCACCGACAAGAACAAAGCTTATAAATAGAGGAAGAGAAAGAGAGAGAGAGAAAGAGATATTTGTTATTTGCTATATTTTTAGTATACAGTAACTTTGTAAAATAATTATAAGCGTTATATAATAAACATCCTATTGATGAGCTCTCTCCAAAATAAGCGGAAATAGACTTATAATGCGCCAATTCTGGGTTGCGAATTTCATATATTTTGTAAGCCTTTAGTTATTTCAAGTAGTGCCATTATTATATACTAATATAATACTTCTCGCTCATATAATACCGGCCTCTAGTGAATAGCCGTCACTAGAGGTCAGTATTATGATATGGTTGTCACGTTTCGTATAATACCGGATGGTTTGCCGGCAACTCACATAGCTGCCGGTAATCCATCTGATGGATTAGGAAAAATGGGAGCAATGCATCTACATAACCTCTGCTTGTACGGGCGATATCTATGGGCGTTAGTAGTCACCTAGCTCGTTTATTTCCATGTGCAATAAAAAACCTTTAGAAGTGTAGTTTCACCCACGATATCCTCTTTACGAGAGCAAACGATATTGGGAAAAGTTTAAAAATATGTTTTTGTGATGCTCACTTTGCGTGTGAGCCATTATATTTTTTAATTTCGTTTATATATTCAAACATAAAACTTCAGTTGTATTAGTAACAGTACCTGAGCGAATCCATTCAAAAGCCCCTTAGCGTTTAAATTATGCAAGAATTCTACACCGACTTTAAGTGCAATAAAAAGATAAGGGAACATGAGATACTCTAGATGTATTGATTAACATTAAGAATCAACAAGTATTTTGATCTTACGTAGTTATTACTATTTATGTTAACTATTTACTAAAAGAGGTTTTAATCGTTAAGTGCAAACGTCTGCAGGAATGAGAGATATACATAAAAATGTACTAAATATTTTAAAGTTAATTTAATATTAATTCAAATTTTACGCAAATCCTTATATTAGTAAGTCTAATACTTCAATTTCCATTGCAGAACGGTGCTTAAAACTCTTTTTGTGCATGTTAAAATTTAACATAATGAATATGCAAGCTGGTGAACATTTTAACAAGAGCTTTATTAATCTTATTAAAAGTAAAATTGTTTTAATCAAATATTGTTATTACAAATTATTTTTGACTGTCGATCCGTTTTATTTTATTCAGTCGATTTAGTTTAAGTTGGTCGTGGATACAGAAAAGAATAAGGACCCTAGAAAAAACATGTACAGTGGAAATAAGACTTGAAATTATAATAAAATGAACCCATATATTGATGGTACGGATCACCTTCTCGAAATCAGCTTTTAGCAGGTATGGATTTTATCCGTGGGAGGGATGCACACAATATGCACCTTCTTTTTTTTTCTATTAATTTATGATTCTATTAATTTAGTAGTCTAGTCTATTATTCTATTAGTTTAGTAGGTATGAACATAATTACTCTAACACTTATGAACTAAAGTGTTACAAATAGGTAACCTTATTTGTAGTAGCCATTTGCCGCAGCTCGTCTGACCGAGGCAGTGTGGATCATATCCATAGACATGAATAAAAACATTCCACTTACCAACAATGAGCACGCTATCCTTGTACCACTGGACCACTGGGAGTGGGTTTCCTTTGGCGACACAGTCTAGCCGTATAGACTTTCCTTCCTCACCTTCGGACGTCTCTTGTGTTACACCTAAATTAACCTTTTCTGAAATAGAATATAGATATTGAAATGAAACGCCATTATAGTAGCAGTTTGTCTCCTGACCAAATGCCTGAAATATACATTTGCATTATGAATGTATCATCACCATCATCATCGTCGTCATCATCACCATCATTATTATAATCATCATTATCATCATCATCATCATCATAACTGTCATCATTAGGCTTTATCAGTCCATTGCTGAACCTATTATACCCACCTCTCTTAATGAACGACAAGGCGACCGATCTCTTTATCTAATCTAGAATGGATAAAGAAATAATATGATATGAAAAAATTTCTATTTTTATAAACGTCTTCCATTGTATTCTCAATAAAGGATTTTACGAAACTACGTCGTGAAAAGTGATGAGAGTAGTTAAATATAGATTACAAAGCTATTTTACCTCCAACAAGAATCTCGATGGTCTCACTAAGTGATCCGGCTTTGCAGGTCCAATTACCGCTATCTTTGATTTTCGTGCTATGAATGATTAGAAGGAGTAGAGTATTAGCTAAGGTCTCATTTTTTGATCTCTCCACATATACCCTGGTGTTTTTACTGGATCGTGATTCCACAATTTCATCTGAGGGATTGTACCATTCGATTCTCTGAAAAAAAAAGAAACAAATATTATTTGGGCTTAATCATTTAGCAGATCTTTTAACTGCCTATCTGTTGGTCAAACCAAAACCCATGGATTACTTTTAAACTAGAAAAGAACCTAGGTCTCACAGACCAAATTAAATAAAAAGATCCGAAAACCGTCAATTTGTTATCATCTATAGGTACATATTTTAAAATGCCTACCTTCATAATGCATTTTATTTGTAAAAAAACAAACAAAATCATTAATAATTAATATTATAAGATAGTTTTTATCTTTTGTAGTATATTGTATGTATAAAAATTTGTTCTTATCTTTTTGTAAATAATAATAACTGAGTTTGTGTGCTAGGGGGTAACCTGGGGATCTTTTAAACTGACTTTGAAGATTATTTTACCAATAGAAGGCTCACTCACAAATAACGTATTATTTGTGAGTGATATAAGCTATAATTGATTTCTATAATCTCATGGCGATGTGAAGTACGTGTTTGTTACCGCGGGACGCCGCATATCTAAAATAAAATTATACTTGAATCCATAAAATCATTTAATATGTTTAGCGTAATTGTTTAGTATATTCAGCTTTATTATCACGTTAAATTAATTATGGCTGAAAACAGACATAACTCTTCCAAAAAAACAAAAAAACTCTCCCAACGGAGGGACAAAAGAAATGTGTAAATTAGAGTTTCATCGCTTCAATTTCTTAGCTGATATAGTTTAAAGAACAAAATAATGAAAACCACAAAAGGCCATACTTATTGAGTTAAAAGGAAAGTTAATTAACTTTTAATATAACATTGATTTTCTTAATTATGAAAATAAATGTCAAATTCATTATAAGAAATCTTATTCAACATTTCATGAAGCTGTAAAAATGTAAAAGTATTTATGAAGCAACTTCTTCAGCACTTTTCGGTACAAAGTTCCGATAAACTATGTGAAGAAATATTTCATAGCTGAATAATGAAATTTCAATAAGCTGTTGCCGAAAATTAAATTCGATGGCCATAATCACGATATTTCATTAACTAAATTTGATGTAGTTATTTACTGGAAATAATTCACTGATTTAATTATTATCTGATGAATATTTTCATTTCATTTGTAATACCTAATTCATTCCTTATTTAAATTGTTCTATTTTGTTATAAATAAAACACCGGTTTCAATTAAAAACAAAATGGAAACGAGATTATAAACATCGAATATAATAAAATAGTATTTATTTAAAGTGTTTATAATATCATTATAATGAAACAACTTTTACGGATCTTACCCCGTTTCGTTAAGTTTTTTACATGCCATACTTTAGAAAGATAGAAAAAAAGAAAAAAAGAAAGGCACATTAATTATAGTCACGGAAAGATGGTAGCTGTAAAGTATTTAAAACTCCGGGTAAAAACTTAATAAACCGCGATATAATCCGTAAAAGTTATTTCATTATAATGAGTGAAATTCGCGTAAACATAAGAAAACAATATAATATTCAATACCATGTTAAAATTATTCGCCTATGTTTAGGATTTAAACTATGATTACACAGCCCTATTTAACACTAGCACCCGTATTCACAAACAATACTATGCGGTGTCACAGTATTTCAGAACGCATAGGGTTTCATAGATGGGAATTAATTCACAATACTTGAGTTAAATCCACCATTGTGCGTCTTTTAAGCCCGACTATTGACTAGAGGAGCGCATAGATAGTGCGTTCTTTGCATAGTTGTGTTTCATTAGTTAGCCAAGTAAGTTGATTAAATGCGGGTGTAAGTCATGTCTCACAAGTACAGCAACTTCGAAAATACTATATATTTATTAGATTTTCCTTTATATGCCATCCATGATATATTTATTATTGAGAAAGAAACAACATAGAAATTTAGAAAAACCCACTTTAAGGCTAGTGCCTTGGGCCAGGATAAAATCCAGAACCTCTCACCCAGCCCTCCGACTAATAGTTCTCAACTTCATGCGCTCATGATTCGTCGACCGTATTGGATTTGACTAGCAAAACACCTACTCTCCAGAGTAGCGCGCGCGATATACCGAGCCCCCGGCGAGGTGCGGAGGGGAGGGCCCCCCTTCAGAATTTTACTAGGTGAGCCATCTGCTCACCTACCTACCGATTGAGCTTAAAAGCCGTCAGGCCTAAAAGTCTAGACCTTTCGAAAAAAACCTCTCACACAAGAGACAAAGCCTATGCTCCCTGGAAAATCGTCGCTATTCGCAACTCTTACTGTGTTAGAACATAATCTATTAGGTCTGCTTTGACCAACTCAGACGAGCACAATGTATTTCAAACAAAGAGCTAATTTCCGACAAATGAAACGTATAAATAAGCCGTAGAACTGCTAAAACTCTGGGGTTCCATAAGATGGGTATTTTGTTTTCGTGTTGGTTTAGTACGACCTATCAAGGCGATATTAGACTTCTGTGGCGAATGGTTATTATTATTATACACAAAAGACTAATATAAAATATAAAAAAATATAATATTGTAAATATTTCATTTTTTCAAAACTTACATCGACTAAATTAAGTCCCTTGCAGTAAATAGCTTTCTTCTCTCCCACGTTGTACACTGAAGATTTTGTTATGACGTGCAGGTACGGGGCTGCGTCGTCGGCTTCCGCTGAGGCAACTGAAAAGATTTTAAATTTTCATTATTGTGTTAAATAACTAGTTCATTCTTTATTGTGAAACAATAAAGAACATAAAAATAGCAAAAATTTAGCGGGAATCGAACCCGCTTTCTACCCGTAGTACCTACCCCGGTAACTGATCAATAAGGACATCACATTAGCTGAGCGTGTACTTATGGACGCTTGTCCATTTAATTGATGTTTAAAAGAGTTTTCTTTTAAACATCAATTTAATATATCAAGTACATTTTGGCGAAGATATTTTTGGATGTAATTATCAATAATCGAGTAAAAACGGCCTAGTAATGATTAGTATAAATAAAACTGATACTAAATAATATATAAACACAATATAATAATAGATACTATATATCAAAATAACCTTCTACACCTAACACCTATCAATAAAACAACAACAAGAATATAATTTCTATGTAATTATGTAAAATTTTTAAAACTTAACAGATACAGCATAAATTTATAAAGACTTTAAACTTAGTAGGCAGTGCTTATTTATTGTTAAAACATTAAGAGCACGAAGCGGGTCGCGCGGTCACAAGTTCGAATACAAGTTAATGTCAACTTTTGAGGAGCGTCCATTAGCTGAGTAAAGTTTCGGCTTATGCCTCAGTGCTAACTAACTTGGTTATTATTTGCGACTGGCTTTATATAAGTATACAATGTTCGAATTTTGACACATAGTACGAATAGCAAAAATAGTGATCGGCCAATCGTTTTTTATGATGAAGATTCCTAGAAAAGTTTTTAAAGATAATGTAAATATATATAATACAAGCTGAACTGAAAGAATTGTCTACTTTGGTACAGTCATTCGGGATTTATACGCGTATATAATATACACATTTCGGAGTTTGTGTGTGTGTTTTTCTTTTTTTTTCCTTCTTAACCTCCTCTTCCCCCACGGAACCGCCGCAAGGCATTACTTCGTGGAGGGAGGCTCTAGCTACAGCTCTTCCATCGTGCTAATGTTACGTGATTCGGCTTCCCGCCCGCTGTCTTTCCAACCGACGGAGTTCCTGAAGCACTCCCGTCGCGTAAACGCTTGTCGCCTGCCATGCTGCCTCCGATGAAAGCATAGCTTCTATTAGAGACTCTGACGGAATTATCGTCATAAGAGCTTCTGCCCAGGTACTGCGTAAGTTGTCGAAACGAGGACACGTAAAGAGAGAAGACGTGCTCTGCATCATGTCTGCCCCCGGACAGCCCCCAGATAAGCAGTCAGATAAGTGGCAAACTCTACGAATCTATTCAGTTGCAATAAACGCTAACGCCTTAGCCTAAATCTACTATAGTTATTTGTATGAGAGTTTTGTATACTTAAAAACTAAAAATAAGTTGTGTCCTCTTTTGGATGAATCTTACAAGACATAACGCTGAAGAAACATTGCAGTATAATAGCTCACGTAGCTGAACAATATTCAGACTGTCAGGATATCAATTTAAAGGATTAAAAATGTATGCAGGATCCATATTTTATAGTTTCAGGCATAGCTTCAGACAGCTGAGTTGTCTTTCTTATGTAGTTCCACTTACTACTAAATTATAATTCAGCTTTTCATATTTATTTTTATATAATATATGAAAAGCACAATATATAAATATAATATAATTATATTAATGTACTACAATCATTCATTTATACATAGGACAAAAGAATATTGACAACAAGTTCAGTTTTTTTTAGTTTGCACTTAAATTATGAAGTAATTTCATAACTTTAAAGGTATTTTAAAATTACGTTTAGCATGAACATTAAACACGTTACAACACTTTTATCGTAATTAATATCATATTTTAATTAAAAAAAACTTTGCAAACACGTTTCGAATACTAAGAACATTTTATATTATATAAATTATTGCAAAAAGCGTGGGCTGGCTATTTTTAGTATTAGTTTAGTTTAGTATGTTTTTTAGTTTAGTATGTTATGTATTGTTTATTTAGTTTACTATGTTTTTGTAGGTACAAAAACAACTCGCGTGAGTAATTTCATTTCTATGTCATAAAATATGTGAATACATAATCCGAAAAGTAAATAATATTGAATATATTCCATTAGAGCTTCAGCCCTTAATTAGAATTGTGAACCTTATTAGAACCAGAACGTATTTACAGTGGAAATTGGCTCGTTACGTACCATCCTGCGGGAATTAACTTTGGTAAACCATTATTAAAGGTATACTTTATGGTATCGATGACAATACGGTTAATTATTGTACGTATCGTTTGGGAATTAATAATTATCGTTTCCACTATTCTGTACAATTTAACGAAGCATCATTATTGTTCAGACCGTACCCGGTGAATACAGGCACGATATGAGTACTATAATTTCTGCTAGAAGTTATAATAACCACTAGCAATTGCCCGCAGCTTCGACCGTCTTAACGTAGATTTACAGACCTATCCGGTTTGATGCAGATTACTTTTATAGCTTAGGTTACTCCTTATCATAACAGCTACCTTCTAGTAAAAGTCTCCTCAAAATTGGTCCAGCCATTTCAGAGATTATGACGGAACAAACAGACAGAGAAAAATTGTAAAAAAATGTTATTTTGGTATGTATTATATAATATATTCATATGCATGTACTAAAAGAAAGCGGTTATACAAACTGTTTGTAATTTAATATTACAAATAGAAACTCCAATTTTATTTATGTAGGTAGGTACAGTATAGATAACATGATGACACAACTTTTACGGATTTTATCACGTCTCATTAATTTTTCTGTATTTCCGAAGATTCGTATGAACATGTCAAGGGATTTTCTTTCTTTAAAATTAGTTACTTAGAAAAAAAAAGTTATTATATTAAAAAAATCCGACTTAGATATTGTTTAATTTTCATCAGAACATGACCAATAAGAACGGGTATTAAGATGACTTAATGCTATGATGTGTTTCCAAAGCTTTATAAACAGTATTTATTTTCTATCTACAAGTAAATAAGCGCATTATCGTGATTAATAAAGTTAACCTAGTAAGTATTGAGATTAGGACCAATTTAGGAACACCAGTTTCCAAACAAAAAAAAACCGACATCCATTCACAATCGACGGGATTAACAAAAAAAAAAACAGACGTGAGAAAAAATTACAAACTCCTCTTTTTTGATGTCGGTTAAAAAGTACGAATTCATATCAATGTTTAGAATGTAATTAATTCAATTAAATATTTTAACCGTATTTGTCTTTATTTTTTTTTACTATACGAGTACCTACGGTGTACACCTATTTTCACTAAGTGCATATTTTACTACTTAGACAAGAAAAATATTGACTGTAAGCCTGTCTGTCTGTTTGATTCGAAAAATCTCTGAAACGGTTGGGCCGATTTTCTTGTACTGGCAGATAGCTAATGTTATGAAAAGCTTAGGCAGTAAAATTAATCATCATCAATCCGAATACGGCTGTAAATCATGCGGGCGAAGATGCGGACAACAGCTAGTTTACATCCGTATTCACTAACAATACTATAAGGTGGTACAGTACTCCCGAACGCATAGCCTAAGTGATTACCCTAATTACACCTAGCTAATTCATAGACAATACTTAAGTGAAATCCGTTACTGTGCGCCTGCCAAACCCGACTATTGACACGAGGAGCGCGTAGTTTCGTTACTTAGCCAAGTACGCTTCTTGAATACGGGTATTATTCTATAAGATAAGGTTAGTTCAAAGTTCACGTCACTTTATATCCGACCCATGTCAAAACTCCTCGGGTATCTCAAAGTATTGTAACATTGATCACACATGTATATGAAGTCATGATCACTTTATCAGGAATTTAAATTTGCTCGTGAATCATCAACGGGGGTCTTAATTGTTTAATTGCGTTTAACGTCAGCTAATAAAGGAGCTAGTGTAGTGGAAATACTGTTTAAAGTCTTATGTAAGAGTAAAGTATAAATTATTATATTTTATTCATGAGTAAGTACAGTGAGCGACGATGGACTCGGTCTCTTATGCGAGAGGTTCCGGGTTCTATCCTGACCCCTAAAAACAGGAGACCATTTTTCACTCACCAGTGAAAAATGGTGAACACATCGTGCGGAAACCTGCATGCCTGATGAGATTAAAGTGAAGGCAAGTAAAGTTCACCAACACGCATTGGGCTAGCGCATCGGTGAACTATATCCCACTGGGTTCCTTGCCTGATTTCGGTGAGGAGACCCGTGTCCAGCAGTAGGACATAATAATATAGGGGTTGATACCTACTTTACTTTTTACTTTACAAGGGTTAGTAAGGTTTACCTTTTTAGCATATTTAGATGTTACGTGCATTTAAATACAGAATTATCACAATTTCTAATGATACCCTTATATATTTTTCTGTGTAGTGTAAGAAATAGAATAAACGTGTGTTCCGGATTTATTGTAAATTGAAATAGACAATGGAAGACACCCAGATAACTTATTCATCTTCCTGAGGGAATGAGATGTTTCTCGGAATAAAAAGCAACTTGAGAAACTGGAAAGCAGCAAGTTTCAGAAAAAACTACTAGACTTATGTGTGTATTATTTATGGTTTGTGTCAGCTTGTACTTACGATTTTCAATAATACTTTTACTTTTGACTATGGATAGGTACATTTTGACAAACCTAACAGTAACAGTTTATTTGTATTTCTAATAAAACATGCCTAGGAAACAATTCTAGGAAACCTGGTTATAAATAAATAAAACTACATCAAAACGTATTCATCCTTTTGTAAACCGGGTGACACAGAAGGACAAAGTGGCCAATTCGTGACACCAATTGTAAATTAGAATTTGAATGTAATATAAAAATAATGCATTTAGAGCCTGCATTAATGCATGCTCCTAGTAATATATTTATATTTTACTGAGATTTTGTATTTATTTGCTGAACCAATTTTATTTAAATGTTCAAAATACTTCATCGTAATCATCGTCTGATTCTATCAATCAACTGCTGAATACAGGCCTCTATCAACGAACGCCAAGACAGCCGATCACACGGACAGGCCCATCGACCATGTTAAAATACTTAAGAATGACAGGGTATGCCACAATAGAACATAAAAGTACCAAAAAAATATTGCTGTTATCATGAACGATATATTAGGAGTGAGAGTATTAAATACTCCGAAAAGCTTTTATGAAGCTTCTAATGTCCGCTTGAGGATAGTGAAAACTTACAAAGCTATTTTGCAAAGTTATAAAGTTGGGTGCACAGCACATATGTTGACGTTTGCTAGTAATAATATTTGATTCATTTATTATATTATTTGATTCTATAAGATTGGATGTGAGTTGTAAGGGATCGTCTTGGCGTTCATTAACGGAGGCCTATGTCGATTGAAGTATAAAAATAACGTAATTGTCAAACACACAAAAATATGTACTGGCCTAACACGTACACTTACTATGCTTTTTATAATATTAATAAGGAACACTACTTTCTTTTTTAACTTATTTTAGTAATGTTTATATATGTCCTTATGTCCTTTTTAAAAGTCTACGCACTAGAAGCTGCAAGCACCAGCTATTATTAAATTTACAGTCAAATGTTTTGATGACTACAATCAAACTATATCGCTTAATTACTCAAATTGGCATCTATAAGGTATTTAAATATTTTTAATTAAATTTGCCGAATGAAATTAAAATGATGAAGGCTTAATAATAAAGCCGTAAACGTAGCAAATTAGTGAATTATTGTTTTTTTAATTACCGTCCAAATTCCTGCAAATTTAAATAAAAATATTTATATAACTGATCAAGTCATAATTAACAATTAATATCCACTTCATTTATGTGTAACTAAACTTTTTACAAAAATAAATTTTTTACTCATAACAGAAGAAAAAAATAAAAGTGTGCGTGCATGGAAATTCTGTTTTCCGGAATTTGTAAAAAACTATTGTTTACTCGACATCGACTAAAACTTTTTCAATTTCGTGTTGGTACCTTTGTGCCAAGACCGTGAGTAGTTATGACGGTTCATGCATGTTTCGGTAACTACGTGAGTTAGATCGACGCGTATTTCAGACTAGTTGAGTCCTGTACACGACCCTGAATTGTTCAATGGAATGAGAATTAGCAGAGTGTCTTGCTATTAACCAAACTATTGACCACATTTCTGCAATGACTTTAAGTAACTTAACGGCGTAATTCCTTTTTTATACTATTACTCTATTATTTACTCTTTTTTTCTCATTTTAATTCTTTTAAAACCGTGTTAGCGAACTAGACAATATAACGCGTGGTGACTGGTGAGACTTAAGAGGCGACAGCGGTGATTTCTTTCTATATCTTTACTTTTTCTTATCTTTATGCAGCGCCTTGTAGTTTCACTTCAACTCTGTGATCCTGGTCTTTATCATCTTTTTTTCTTCTTTGACTAGGTTTTCTTTCCATTCCAAAAATATTTTTATGCCATCTTTAAAAGTCCCGGTTAAAATATACAGGTATGTTCAAGAAAAGTACGCCTTTGATTTGTGAGAATGTAGACGAAACAGTCATTGTGAGCAAGTTTTAAGTCTAGTGTATTTAGGAGTCAAAGTTGTCAAAGTCAAAGCTGAGCTTTAATATCACTTAGGAATTAGAACAAAATATTATTTAATAAAAACAAAAGTAGAAAAAATGTTTGCCTCATTATCACATACCCCACACAGAGTGTGAAACAATGTCGATATGGTTCCGTAATACTGACTTCTTGGGATTACGTAGTCGTAAGAATAATCCTTGTCAATAAGGTTGATCCTATTGTTTTCAAGTAGCCATTGCGACAAGCTTCGTATTAATTGGGTCTTAGTGAGCTGCCGAGTGCTAGAACCTAGATAATGTTGACCGATTAAGACTAATAAATATGGACCTCTATTGTTTTTCTTGTATTAAAATTGTTGACTGAGACATAGACTCAAAGATGATGCATAATCTAAGTATCAAGTAACTTAGCATTAAGCATTCCTTTTTTTGTAACCAAAATTTACTTTTCTTCAAAAAGCAGATAGATTGAAGCTGTTAAAGTATATGAATAAGTACAAAGAGGTGAAAATTACAAAAGGTTGCTATAATACTTTCATTACTAAGCCCAAACTCAACAATATTATGTTTACTCGGTGCAAATTGGTAACATAAAGAATGTTAAGCTCGCCGGATGCGAAGGACCAAATTTGTTTTAGACTGTTAGGAACAGCACGAACACATATTTGTGGTGTTTTAGCAAGAAATTTAGAAAACCTTCAATGGTTTACAGGGTCTAATACATAGATGAGAAATAACTTTGAGACAATGTGATGCAAATATTTTACAAAATAATGTATAGAATTTCTAACACATTCTTAATATACATGTTCATTATTTTGATTTCCATAGTTTAGTTTTTAATTCAGTATTGTAATATTTCAGTCTGATTCTATTTTGAGATTTATGTTTTTATAAATGTAATATAAAGATGAAATCTATTCATAGGATAATTAATTAAAGTCATATTCATAATGACCCTTTAATATCGTAAAAACAAATATTATACTAACCTCTTTATAAAATGTCATATTATACGAAGTCACAAGAGTAAAAAAATACGAAAGTAAAAATAAAAATATAAGTTAAAATACGCATGGGAGAAATGAAAAAATTATGTCGATCATGTCATACACTTAATATAGTAGTACCTACCAAGATATTATATACCACATATTTTTTATGTTTTACATTATTGGTTATAAATTCCGGGACTTAGAATTGCGAGTTTAGCTTAATGAAAGTAAACAGGTTGTAATTTCCCATTTCCTAAATTTTGCAATTTATTTCATTTCATTTCATTTCAAAGCTTCCAAGAATCACAGATATCATTTACTCAGAATTAAAGATTGTTGGTAAAATTCGTTTTGATTACGACGATATTTAAAGGGAAATTACTGGCTCGATAATGTTATCAGAATTCATTTAATTGACTTCCGTATAAAAAGCTACGAAAGAAAAATTAAATACGAACTTAATAACTGAATAAATTATTATTTACTAACTGGTGCCCGCCGTTTATAATTATACGGTACTTTATTTAACAGACAGACAAATTAAAAGAATGATAGGAACCCAGCAGAGTTTCTTGTGGGTATCTTCTCTGACATAGGCGCGTTGCGAACCCTCATTATAAACTTAGCCGTTAAGACGATCATAAGTGATCATTATCAAGATCCTACATGTGAAATTAAACAACAAACAATATAAAATGCAAGTGTTTGTTAGTGTGAAATTAATTTAATCTATATCCTATATTGAAACACTCGTTACGTTTGCCAGTACATAATATACATTGTTTGTTATAATGAAACAACTTTTACGGACTTTATTCTGTTTATTTAGTTTTTTACCGTAGTAGCCCGACGTTTCGGAAACTTTACAGCAACCATGGTCTTGGGAGGACTGAGGTGTCAGACGTCCTACTGTTACAAAGTTATTCGAACGAAACGAATTACGAAACGTCGGGCTTGTAAAAAACTAAATAAACCGCGATAAAATCCGTAAAAGTTGTTTCTTATAATGAGTGAAATTCGCGTAAACATAAGAAAACAATATACATTGTTTGTTTGAGAATTACGTCGTTTAGGATATTTCAACAGACGTAATTTTTAAGTTACCAACCAACTACTAATAGGGCAAATAAACTTCCAATAGGAACTTTGAATTTTTTGAGATAAAATTTTATATTATAATATAATATTATATTTTATTTTATATTGTATAATATAATATTGTTTTTCAAAAAAGTTGAAGCCTACGCCCACTGATTGTTTAAGCGATAAGATTCATCTATAACAATTGACTTTTGAAAAATATAAATATAAAAAAATTAAGCAACATATTATATAAGATCTTATTGCCAGGAAGATTATCTAAAAATAATTGCACCCGGTAGAGAAAACAGTCAAAGTGAATCATTTCAATCATAATATACATATTTATTTATTTGAAATGATCTAACAACAATCACAAACGCTATATGTGCAACTAAGAAAAAGAAATAGATGTAAGCTTTGTCAAAGAGTGAATTTAATTTTATGTTCATCTGTTAACAATGATAATGTTAATGTTGATGAAATATATCTAATACTAAGTTTCTAGTTATATTAGGCTATATCCATTTTAGTTGTTCTCAATAAATTTAACTTTGCTAAGTATACACAGTGGGTTAATATTGGTTTAATTTGTCTGACACGCCCGATCGCACTGACATTGGGTTCCGTTGCCGAACTCCGAACTACGCCGCAAACTTCCAAACATCCTGATGGTGGAATCGCTACTCGCTTCTGTTTGACTTGGATTTGAAGGTGTTACTAACTCGATGGATAATTAACTAGGTATTTCTAAATATATATCCATTCGAGGTTCAAAGAAGATCAATAACATAAATAGATATTTGTGGTATATGGTCTTTTATTTAATACTAGCTGTTACCCGCAGCTTCGCCCGCGTGAACTTAGATTTACAGATTTATCATGTCCGATGATGATCATTTTCTGTTTTAATAATTACTAAGTTTTTGTATTAAAATGGATATATGTATGTAATATTGAACATAAAGACATGTTATATCCCTTCGCAAACTTTCTGTAGGCATATTTAGGATACTATTATTATATATTCCACCATACGTTGATCATACGACTACCAGAGTTAATACACTACGGCCTTAGACACCAGACAACCGTCCCATCGATTCACGGCAACACGATTTATTTTCTTGTGCATTATTTTGATTTTGCCATATCTCCTAAAGTATACATTTAATTTGCATGATGCAAAGGGCAAAAATAATCTTCATGAACTGCTCAAGCCAATTAAATGATTTAAAATAATAAGGATTCATATCGTATTTGTGTAAATAACTTTCAAACTATCGCGTTATAATTGCCAATTTTTTAAAAGTATTAAATGGATATAGTATGATATCCCTAAGAGATAGACATATGCCATCGCGGACTTTTTTGTAGACCTATTTAAGATACACAATTCCACCATACACTATTTTGTTATATCTCAAAGGGTTTAGGCAGCGTTTTCATTGAAAACTTCCAGACGGCCTATTTTTTTCCGACACCTCCAACAATTATTTTTATATCTTAGCCAGTGTATATAAAAACTTAATAAATTATGCACATAAACCTTCCTCTTGAATTGTCCTATCCATTAAAGAAAACCGCATCAAAATCCGTTGCGTAGTTTTAAAGATTGAAGCGTGCAAAGGGATATAGGGACAGAAAAAGCGACTTTGTTTTATAATATGTAGTGATGTATTCAGCCTTTGATGCCTCAATAAATACTTTTATATTTCAATATACATATAAAATGATCGTATTCTCAAGTTAGCGATCCAATTATACGTAAGCTATTTAAATATCTCTAAAACGCTAATTCAATAAAAAGGATTTTTAACGAAGGTAATATTAAAGCAAACTAAGGGGTTAGACGAAGTAACATCGCTTCGTTGAGAAAACACACCGAAATTCGTCAACGTCTCTGACTTATCGATCACAATTTCCTAGCCAATCAGATATACTTAGACAATAACGACTGATAACCAATTAATATAGGTTTTTAAGGTTTTGTTACGAATATTGACATTATCTACCAAATCGTATATCACGTGATATCCCATACATTTTATTCTTTTCTAATTTCGCTATCGTTTTCTTAATGTTACTTTGTCCAAGCTATCTGATGCTTATTCTAAATAGAAGTTTTTTTGTAACCATATTGTCCAATATCTAATATTCAATAGGTTGATGATCCGAGCTTTTCCTGCGTTTTCATATGCAGATTTTATTTTAGATGTTACCGCACGATGCACCCGATGGTCGAATAAACTGTCTAGAAAATTTGTTGACTTCCATATAATATGTTTGCGTATCTTATTACCTTAAACGAGAAACTCTTAAATAAATATGTATAAGATTTTCTCATTTATAATTTCGTAAAGGGACCGTTTTTTTCTTTTACGATGGTAAAATGCGCTGAGGCATCCCGAGGGTAGGAGGCGCAGCGAGTCCCACATACCCGCCTAGGAAGACTCACTCCGTCTTCCTAGGCGGGTATGTGGGACTCGCTGCGCCCGAAACATGGCAAGGGGCCCGGTGAGTGCCACCAATGCCGCCTTTGGTGAAGTGCCCCGGATCTGTTAGCAACAGGGCACCTCGACGGTTAGTTAGTCCCTCAGGGGACCGACGCTACCTCCACAGAGGGTCTATCCCGCGTTGCCGTCCTCACCCCATTCCCCTGCTTTTTGCCCACTCTTCTTATAAGAGGGGTACGTAGAGCCCCATCGGCTCAATTCGCTTCGCCCGAGGTGTAGGACTCACCCTGGATTACCGAGGCCCACCGCCACGACAAGGCTTGAATCATGGTGGGGTTCGTAAAGGAAGCGTGGGTGATGACGATTGAGGTCAGAAGGGTCTGGGTTCGAGCTTGACTAGGAATCTCCTAAACTGGGTTTTCTTATCTTCTCTTTATAAAAATCACCGAGGAGTAAGTAAAAATTAGTAAGAAAGTGATATTAACAATTTAAATAAAAAAAGGCTTTAAGTAATAATAATTTAAATATTTTAATATGTGTGCTATATTCCTACAAACATGTCTACGATGGTTTGCCGTGCAGATACCCCAGTGACTAATAACATGGTCTCACCGCAGCCATTACTACTATGGAGATACTAAGCCAATATAACATGTTTATAGGTCAAGACCCAGTAGTATAAGGAATACTTTCCCATTAAATTAAGGCATAACCATAAAATAGCAATACCCTTAATTTATTTTCCATGACTACGAACTTTTATGTGTGGTTAAGATTTTCTTAGAATAACTAATACTTAAGCATAAAATTAAAATATCACCATCATAATCATTGTCATCAGCTTTTAACCATCCGCTATATTATGCCTTTAAAAAAATATATTGAAAATAAATATTTTTGAAAGTGTATACTTGTTAAACTACTAAAAACTTTATAAACCAATAAAATCCGTAAAAGTTGTTTCATTATGATACCTACAATTTATCAGACGAATAAGGGGTATGCTTTTCTGCCTTCTAATTAGAATATATTCCATAAAATGTTTAATTAAGCTAAGAAAAGTGAAGAACCAACTAATTATGTTCTTTGAACAAGTTTGCTGGAAAATAATATACATTATTGCACAGCTGTATTGTATTTGTAGCTTAATGTATTCAATCTGATGTATATTTTTTCTACTTGTTTGGAATAAATAAAGTGTCTATAATTGACCCTTATTCCTAAAAAAAAACACATAATGTTCCACATATTATATCATAGTTTTGTAGTTTTATTCTCACATAAGATTATTATCTAATAAAACATGGTCGAAGAATTTACAGAGATGACATTTAATAGACTTGAATTTCCAGGTGACAAAACTTCACGTTGAAAGGATCGGACCTATTTGATTACTATTCTATTTTTGGATTGCTTACATTGTATGCTTGTGATCCGTATAAACTACGGAAAATGGATAATTTTCTAACAAAATCTACAAGACAACCAACACAGGCTAAACAATAGACAAAAGTGATTTAGCGTTCTGCGTGTTTTGTATGCTTTACTATCACGCTATGGTACGCGGCACATCATGTCTCGTCACAAAGTATTTAATTATTTTTTAAGCATTTCTGTTTCACATTTAATTATTCCTAATTATATTATACTAATACCACAGTGTAGATAAATTGATACAGTGGTCCAACGAACACGTCTAGACAGAGAGGCACAATAGCGAGCCCAAGCTGCCATACACTCGCTTTAGACACGTGTATGGCAGCTTGGGCTCGCTATCGTGCCTCTCGGTCTAGACGTGTTCGTTGGACCACTGTATCAATTTATCTACACTGTGCTAATACGTTGTATTATTATAATATTCATATTATCTATAAACTACTGTGAAAACGTGCACCGAAAACATAATTATAAAAAATAAAATCACTTACATTATTTATCTGGAAAATCTTTATCACTGAAGGAGAATATAAACTATAATTATCATAAGCGCGATAGTTTAGATATAATATAGTATGGATGGTTTCTACTCTTTCCCGCGAATACTAACGAATGGATTTTAATGAAACTAAGAATGAAAATAAATTATTTTTATAGTTTACTGCCACGGGAATGGTGCGCGGGTGAAACCACGAGACTCTGCTAGTATGATTATTTTATTCATCTCTGATTTAGTATTATCATCATCATCATCATCAGCCTTAATCCAATATATTTAGCTGATTTAGTATACCTGAATAAAAATGTGAACTATTATTCCTATAGAAAAGCCCGAATTATAATAATAAAATTGAATTCGAAATACCAACTGGGTTATTTCGTTATTTTGCCTCATTTAATATCCCACCAACAACAACAATAACAATTATCGTCCAAATTATTTTATTTGTAGATCAACTACACAACTTAATAACTTTTTACGCTCACACTATTAGAAGATTGGTATGGAATATTTCTCTTGCGATAAGCTTGTTAGTTTAATTATTTAGCTAAGTTCTCAAACCATCCTTAGTTATTTTTGTTTTTTTAGTCTCAAACAATTTCATTTACTCACTTTCTAGTAGTTAATTGAAAAACTTTTAAATGGATTTTTGTTTTACAGTTGTATTTTTTAAATTTGTTTAATTTTAATGCCTTTAAGTTTTTCTGAATAAATAAAAATAATAAATAAATAAAATATGTTATAATTAACAAAAGGCTAAGAATGCATGATTTTTTTTTCTATTCTTTTCTATTTCAGCGTAAGGCACAATATTATGTATTCAAAGCCTTATATTAAATTCCATGCAAACGTCACTCAGATATATAAAGGACAAGGAAACTAAACAGTTGCAGCATACCACAAAACGTACTTATTTCAAATGGAATTCGATTACGAACAAGAGAGGAGGACAAAAGAGGAAAAATTGTTCGCTTAGTTCGATTGAAAAGAGAATAAAAATCGTGTCTAACTACGCCATTGGGTAGGTTCGACTTGTGACAAGAAAGCTGATCGATATTGGCAACTTTTAGGCTAGAATTTTAAACCTAATTCCGTTGATCAAGTCGAAGTATGAACGAATAGAATATATTAACATTATTTTAATATGCTAAAACAGGAGAATGATAATAGGTCATATTAATAGAACACTTTTTGGGGAGTTAAATAATTGGTAATTAGACTTATTATAAAGACTAGGCACAGAAAGGTAACACTTAAGGAATGTGTAAAACACATAGAAATAATCTGTGGTAAAACAACACTTATAAAAGAGTTTACTATTTGTCATTTGCATAAAAAATTTACATTCGTAAAATACATATTTTATATACTGTATAAGACCTTGTGTAATTGATAAAAGTAAATATGGAGGTAACAAAAATTGTCTTCATACAAATTTTAAATTAACTACTTATTTTTTTTTTAATACGGCTAAATATTTGCATGTAGTCTCCAACAGAAATCTATCTACAACCTTATAAAGGTTGTATGTATGTATATGTCTATATTCGTCTTTGGCAAACGGATATTCTGTTCACTAGATGTTCTAAAAAAAGAGCCTGCCAGAAACTGAGATTGCTTTATACTAATGGAGGTCCTGGGAGTAATTTTCTCATAATTGCCAATCTTGATAGTTACGCGAGCAATAAAATTGTGGCGTTGATTGACTGCTGATAATATAGAATGATGTAGGATATCAAGTGGAAAGGGTAGCAAATTGGCCACAAATAGATATAAATATAACACACAAAATAAAACACATTTTGCACATACATGGCCGGGTATAGAAATCATAACACATTTTAGACTGCATTAAAATCCAAGAACTCTCTCTTTTTTACTCTTATCTTATATGTTTTGTAGAGCCTGTCAAAGACGAATACATATTTAAAAAATGAGAGACAAAACGAATTTGCATGAAAGAGTTGTCATGTTTTAAGGTGACTCGGACGGAAAATAAATTAATTAGGCAAATCTAATTATTTTTTAAGAATTTATTATTTTTTAAATATCATTAACATACCACCGAAAAGATATAGCTTGTGTCCTATGTAACAGCTTTGCTGTGGTTCGGAAAATACGGGCAGGATAGGCAGTATAATAATAACATCCTGTGTCTAAGCTCAGGCAACACGTGAACGAGTCGCATGAGCTATTATAGTTTCAGGTTTACTTGTTTGTGTATGGGCGACGCTGTCTACATGCCATGATATGGTTCAGCGCCCGTTTTCCTTCCCAACTAAAAGAAACAAAGGCAACTAAAAAAAATAGTGTTGAACACTAACAATTTTTTTATAAATTCGAACACTATTAAATACTTGTAAACGTCGATAGACCCTGCAAACAAATTTATAGTGAAAATTGTGGATGACAGCAAAAGCGCAGTGTAAAATAAAACTTTAAATTTACGGTGAAACTGGGGCCTCTGGCTAAAATGCATATTTCGTGACTTACTTTGAGATTTTTTCAAAATATTGGGCCAAAACACAATAACGAATACCTAGTAAAATTAACAATACAAAAAATGCTAGCATGTTCATTTGCAAAAAAGTATTTTTATTTTTAGACATTTTATGGAAATGTGACGTGTTCTAAGTGTGACAATAGTGAGTTAAGGGACTAAATTGACAAACATTGTTTAGTATCCTTTGATATCCTGGCTAGCGGTGATATTCCGTTATTATAGATACTTTTAGTTTTATTATTACTGATGTTTAAAACATAGAATAAGGTTATCTATGTGGAATGTCCATAAATAAATAAATGATTTTATAATTTAATAACCTGATGCGTTCAGAAGTTGTGCTCATCTCGGAAAAACAACTTGACATAATGCCCACAGATTATTAATTTAGATGTACTGTTTTTGTAATATATGATTAAAAAATCCATTGTTTCAATATCATAAACGTTAGGAATCTAAATTGAAACCAAAAATATTCAGTCATCGAATCACATGAAATAAACGTACAACAAAGTTACTGAAACGGAAATTAATTGAAAATCAAACAAATGCCCCAAAAATAGTTACCATGTAATGAACTATTGAAACGAATCAACAAGGCATTTTTGATGCACAATATAAAATAACACAAATTATTTTACACATGTGCTTAGGTACTTGAAAAAAAAAAAAACTAAAATGGTGGTATAAAATTTCTTCGCTGGTGGAAGGATGTGCTTATACCGCACGCTACTTTATCCGTGTGGGTTAAAATCCATGAGACACATATTTATTTTTCCCGTAAAACAGATTTTCCGTATTTCGGAAGAAATCCCTTAATGACTGCCAGCAACCATACAGGTTAGCCGGGCAGAATCCCGGATAAGCTGTATAGTTACTGGCACTGAGACCAACATGGATAAGAAGCACGCTAATGAGTTGCATGGGATAATTTGTATAAAATAACGGGTGACGGCGCCTTCATGAGCTACCATGAGCTGGCTCGTCAGCCCAAAGGGGTATACTAAAGAATATAGGACATACACTGTCGTATATATTTTACTTGATTTGATCACGAGACTATTATCCCTCTAGCAATTGTGAACACTTTAGTTAATAGCTTTGCTGTATTTAGGAAAGAGGGGCAGGGCAGGCAGTGAAGTGTTAATTACTGGCACAGACTTAAAAGCTTATGTCTCAGGATGGGCAACACACGAATGGCAACAAACAGACGAAAACAGAAATAAAAATAAACATTGATTAATTTTACATTTGTAATAAGTTTTGTACATTGCATTCTTCTACTGTATCATTAGTATAAAATTTGTGTATATTAGAATACATTATTCACTAAATTTCCAGATTAGTAGAATCTGCAATAAAATAGAGAAATATACCATTATAATAATATCGTTTGCCGTCACGTCATTCGAATCAATTTTATTGCCAAGCGCCTATGGATATTTTACAAGTAACATTGAAATATTACTTTCTTTTAAAGCCAGAAGCATATTTATAAAAGGCGAAAAATTTGTTTTGGGCCAGTACAGACTACAGGTGTGGCAGTAATTTATTGGCCCAAGTGTCAGTTCATTATTAATGGGTGGCATCGTATTCATTCCTATTATTCATCAGGGATTGGACTCGGAAAATGCAGAGTTTAAATCTCTAAAGATTTATTTACCCTTAATAAACTAAGTACGACAATTCCTTTTATGAAAATGCTCACCTGAGCTTCCTTATACAGATAAGAAATAAGGCTATTCATAAAATAAGACTCTTAACCAACTAGATTAAATAATTTCAAATCTGGAGCCGATTGATCTATAGCTAAATAATAAAGACACAAGACCCTGTAGGACTAAACCTTGAAACTACTCATACGGATAAATAATCTATTATCACTGTAATCCTTCTATTTCACTGAGTACACTGAGTACATAATTATCATCAATCTATGTATGACTATCAAACTAGTTGATGTAATTAAGTGATGCGTTTTAATTTTAACAATTTAATAATATTATAATCTTAGCGATAAGTTTATTAAATATTAATTAAGATGAAAAAATACCATTCCATATTTAGAGAATGTAGACGCTAGACGGTAGCAAGCAACATAATATTCTCATATTAGAAAGAAATATTAATTGGAACGAAGTTCCTTACGGCAGGCTTGGAGGGGATAGGGATTTTGCTGCGCGACCGAACTGAAAAAAATGTGATAGTAAAACCGTAAGAAAAAGTGCGTTAAATGAGACGTGCGCAGGCGCGACAGTCGCATACACAAGCGAGTAGTGTATAATACCTTTCTTTTTAGCCGAAGGAACTTCGTTCCTACCTGGTGTCCCACGACACAACATTTCTTTTTATTTATATTTGTAATAAAATTACCTACGTCTTTAAAAATGTGTAATATATTATTACGTAAAATATTTAAGAGCTCTAAGTCATAATTGATTGTAGGTAATGTGTCAAATCTGAGATTTGTAACATCTGGACTATAATTAGAGCTATCTACAATTTCTAGAGCACTCTCTTGGTTCCGCCCGAGGCCAGTCGGTCGCGGTATATACCTACAAATTGTTATATTGGTCGAGGCGGCCGAGCGCTAACATCTACACTCTCGTGCTCGTCCTGCCTCGGAATGTATTGGGAGAGTGTCCAGCCACCATAATGTGGATATTCTAGAATTCACTACATAGACTCGGATTGAGCTATCGGGTTGTAAAAGAAAAACTATTACCAGCAATTTCAGCATTTTTACCGAAGCGGGGCAAACGGATACCTTATCAGTAGTATTATTATTACCAGCCTGAGCGATAATTATGATAATTAACGCTTAGGCTGGTAATAGTGGCATATACCATATATTTTATTATTTATACCACCATACATATATGATAAAACTAGATATGATTTAGCTAATATTCCTAATACACTATTTAGTAATTAGGTTAATAAATTAAATTCGCGAATGTAACAGCTGCGTTGCCGTATAGCGAACATTACAGTGGCCGGTAAATTAGATACAATATAAGCGATTATTCATTATTGGAAGCTTTGTTTATTGAAAATAGTGGCTTCGCGTGGCTTTATTTATTTAATCAGTATATATTAGTATATACAATCATAAAACATTGGTATATATACATGAATGCTATATATTATAATTCCTTTTAATTCTTTATAAAAGTAACGATTACGTATTTAAAAACATCTATAAAAACCTAGAATTCTATCGGATGTTCTTAATAACTTTTAGTAAGAGGAGCCGAATTGGGCCGGTACGACTAGGCTGGTACCTCTCGCTCACATAATACCGGGGTAAAGTGGCTGTCGCGTTTCTTGCGGTTTATAAGTTTCGAAAAAAGGGGGGCAACGCATCTGCATAACCTCTGGTTATGTTATAGTCGCAAAAGGCTTCGACTGTTCGTTTCCCCTCCTATGCTATAAAAAAAATTAAAGATTTACACAGTTCATACACATACATTAAGCCCATGAAATGTACCAAAAGAATACAGATTCATATAATATGACGCTAAGGAAACTCAATCGCATCAAATTGTGTGACAACCAGAAATAGTACTGGCATTTAAGTTTCAAGGGCCTATAAGAATAGTGCTATTAATATCAGCCCGACATTACTTCAACTAGTCAAGACTATCGAAGGACTCCACCTCCATTATCAAACTGTTGGCTGAGTGCCTCTAGTGGCAGCTATGAAAGGTTTTTATTTTAATCAGCCACATTCCCCTTACAATTACAATAGTAAAATCCTACTAATATTATAAATGCGAAATTTTGTAAGTATGGATAAATGGATGTTTGTTACTCTTTCACGTAAAAACTACAGAATGGATTTTAATGAAACTTTAGAATAATATAGCTTATACATTAGAATGAAGAAAGAAAACAAAGGCCCCGTTTTTAAAGGGAAAGGGTTTTTAAAAAGGGAAAATTTATTCCCGTACTCCCACAGGACGGGACTTACGCGGGTAAAACCGCGGAGCGCTGCTAGTACTGTATAATTTGCACTTATAAAAATGCACCAGAATTTTCACCCTTTTGAGAACCACAGTCTCGGTGTAACACAAACAAACTACAAACACACAATGGTCAAGCTTCACCATCATCATCGTCAGCCTATAACCGTCCTCTGTTGAACATAGGTCTTCCTTAATGGACGCTAAGACGGCCAATACTTCGATACTCGAACCTAAACGGAATTTAGGAGTTCAACTTATCAGTGGTTTTTGTGCCAGTTTTTTAAAATGCATCACTTTCTCAAGATTTTTTTGCGATCACAGTCTTGATTAATTGATTTTATAATTCACTTCCAAAATAACATAACATTCAAAATAGCATATTATTTTAGCTAATTTTAGTATACATCTCACATATGTTTTTTTATAACTAGACGTTTCAAGACTATTAATATATTTGATCTCATGAATCAAATTGCGCCGAAGTCAAGGTTCTCACGTGTATGACAGATAATTGTGTAGAATCCTTATAATGTTCCTATTGAAATATATTCATTGTGTACCGAACACGACTCCAAGAATTTACATTGCTGCTTTCATCAAAGAATCTCTATATGAGGATTTTCAAGAAAGTGGAAAATTTATGTTTTTGAAATGAGAGTTTTGTTATATTTACATTATTATATAGGGCTATTTTTATATTAATTAGTTTTTGTCCTGTTTGATGGTTTCGCAAAGTTACTGAAGGATCCACAGGATGTCTTACTTGATGGTCTCAAAGGAGTGATCTAGCATGATTGAACGCCCGCCGGGACTAACGGCTTAACATACTGCTCGGGGCACGGAGGACTCGGTATGTAAAGATGGACCATTCACAGACCAACCCCGGCAAGCGTAGCTCAACCTGATGGTTTGACCAGCGCGGCTTGTAATAACTTAGCTACCAGATTCTCAATTGTCCCTTAGATAAGGTAGATCCTGTATGTATAGGTATTATGTAGAGTTATATTGTTATGCATTGACAACTTGTGTGACGATTTTTTTAATTCAGTTCAGAAACCATAAAATCGCAATCATTCAGTTGAAACATTTTAGTGTAATAATAATCCTGAAAATTGTATGAGCTTAAGCTATTAAAAAGCTTTCTGCTATGCTAAAGAAGCAGTTATTTCATGGTAAAAATGACATTCTCTTTTTGTGCATAGCTTAAAAAATTACAACGTTGTCACGCATACTTTGGCTTTTAACTACGCTGGGCCCGCGTAGCCACGTTGCATCCACCTTGACAACGGACCACACAGAGATACAGCTTAATCAAAAACTTTGAATTCATATCTGATAACAGACGAAGTAGTCTTGTTAAGGACGGATCGTCCATATGATCCCACGCGTTCAAATAGTGAAAGCAAAGTTGATGGCTCGTTAGCACTGAATATTGGATTCGAATTGAAGACTGTTATTGAGTCGTTGTGCTCTATATAATATATACATTAGTCTACATAGGTATGGAATTTGATATCTATTTCATCACTTTTATGTCATGTTTTGAAACAACATACATAAAAAAAATTTTGGAAATACAATCAGTTCGGTTTCTATGTTTGTGTCAATCAAATAAATGTTGTGTTCATCAATGATTTTGCTAAGTGAAATTAAATTTTTTAAAGGTACAAATATACATTTTCAGCTAAGAATTTTGTTTCAAAAATCTCTTAGATGTACAAATTTCAACTCGTGTGGTTAAAGCAACAATGTTGATAAGGCTAAGCTTAAAGAACTAAAGTTTTTTTTTATTCTTTTTTTTTTGGGACTTTTATACCTACTACATGTAAAAGAACTAAAGTTATTGGCAACTATAAAAGTCTATAAATGATTTCAGTGCAAAAACTGATATAATATTGCGTCATCGAGGAACGGTCGTTTTGAGACTTATTGAGTGAACCGAATACTGGGTAAAGATGAATAGATCTTTACCCAATATTGGCTTCACTCAAATATATAGATAGAGAACTTCGTGCGTCCCATCGATTTGTTTCGATTGACTAAGGGCGCACGGTAAACTTAGTACCAACTTAGCTTTAACCTTAAATACCTATTACGTATTTTATAACGATTTATTTAGATTTTTACATTCACACATACTTAATACCAAATATGCAACTTTAGAATTCTAGCAAAAAGTTAATCTATACATATAATAAATTTGTAGAGGAGTCGTTTCTGTACATTGAAAATATTTAAAAAAAGAATAGCCTGGGTGTTAAAGGATTACTAACAGAATCCATTTCCAGCATTTTTGAAATTTTTGTCTGTTTGTCTGTATGTCTGTTTGTCTGTCTGTCTGTTTGTCTGTTTGTCTGTTTAGTTGTGCACGCATCACGTGAAAACTACAAAACCAGTGTAAATAAATTTTATCCATAAAAAATTAACATAACTTAGAGTAACATTTAGTTTTTGTTTCATCGCAATTGCTTCACTCTATCAAAAGATATATGTATTTGAAATGTAGCTAAATAAGATACTTAACAAATAGGATCAGATCAACGCCATCTATTGACCATTTACGGCGGCTTTCAATATCCTATCTATCATAAAATTTTCTTATCTATCTTGAAATTTTGACACATTTTCTTAGGAAACCTGTCAAAATTTTAAGATATATAAGAAAATGTTAAGATAGGATATTGAAAGCCGCCGTTATAGTACCGATTTATTGACGATTTACAGTACCGACTTATAAGTAGGTATGTAGGTTGTCAACAGATGGCGTTGCATGTATCTGATCCTATTTGTTAAGTTTAACGAATTTGTTATTATATTTTGTTAAAACCTTAAAACGTTGGAAAGGAATAGTAATATTATAAATGCGAAAGTAACTCTGTCTGTCTGGCTGTTACGCTTTCACGCCTAAACCACTTAACCGATTTTGATGAAATTTGGTACAGAGATAAACTAGAGCTTGGAAAAGGACATAGTCTATTTTTTATCGCGAAAAAAAGCTTAGGGGGGTTTAAAAGGGGATGAAAGTTTGTATGGAAGTTTGTCATTATACATAGAAGATGACACCTTAAAACTTTGTATTTAGGCACTTAATAAGAATTAAATAACCATGATTAAATAATTGTTCCACCGTTTTTAAGGTTTTCGCCTATATGAGCATTACATAGGAGATGAAAGTTTTTAGGGTAGTTAAAAAAAAATGTGGGTTGCGTTGGCGCAGTGCGACGTAGTGGGGGAAATGTCGCTATATTGCTACCCGAACAGGCAGACACGTGAGGGCATTTTTCCGCTGTAACAATTTCGATTTGTTCATAGAATTTTGCTTTCGTTAATGTTCTTAATATATTCGGCGAAATACAATGTTTCATGTATTGTTATTTGTATTTAATTATTTAATTATATGTTATTGAATGGAAAAAAAGTGGGCTGCTATATGTGTACGTTCTAATAAAGCTTAAAAAAGAAGATGCGGCCCATCCAAATAGATAAAGAATTGTATGACACTATTATCCAAAACATGGTACACGGTCCCTGTGGTGTTAGAAATTCAGCCTCGCAATTCATGAACATTGGAAAATGCACAAGGATTTTCACTAATCAGTTGATAAAAGAAACTGTGCAAAATGACAATGGCTACCCGTTGTACAGGCGCACAGCGCCCGAAGACGATGGCCGAACAGTTACAATTAAGACTCGATCTGGAGCGAACGAAACCTTAGACGTCCCATATTTGCCTATTTTATATAAAATTTTCAATGCTCATATTAATGTAGAAGCCTGTAGCTCTGTCCGCGCAATCAAATATACAAATATATAAACAAAGGAATTGACAGACTATAATATTAATTAATCTCAGGAAGGAAGGTGGAGCACATCTTCTGAATGAAGTGCAAACATTTCAAGCAGGACGTTACGTCAGCAGTAATGAAGTAGCGTGGCGGCTCCTTAGCTTCCTCTTGCCTGAAAGACATCCAACAGTAACCTATCTTGCTGTACACTTAGAAAATGAAGAGTGCATATATTTTACCGAGAACAATTTCCAAGAAAAAGTATCTACACCGCCCAAAACAACATTAACAGCCTTTTTCCATCTCTGTCAGGGCGATTCCTTTGCCAAAACGTGTTTCTGTGCTAAAATCTCCCGTTGTTATACCTGAAACACATCTACAAAGGACTGCGAACGCCGTTTCAATGTCTGTTGAAAATTGGCCCAGAATGAAATCATCTGATGCCCTTGGTCATGTGTACACCGTCCACTATACTAATTTTGAATGTTTCTGTTTACGTTTGCTGCTACACCAAATTCAGGGTCATATAAGCTATAATGATCTTAAAATTGTCAACGGCCAGAAATTCGGAACATATAGAGAAGCATGTGAAACTCTGGGTCTGTTAGAGAATGATAATCACTGAGACGAAACTATAAAGGAAGCTGCATAAAGAACCTTTATGCAACCCCTTATAATATTATCATCTTGCGGGCTATCTTATCCCAATGAATTATGGAACAAATATAAAGAGTACATGGCGGAAAACATTTTGCGTAGGCTACATTAGACACACACGGACATGATATACAATGAACACATTTATCATCATCAGCATAACGAAGCCCCTGGAAAAATTTAAGACAAAGTAATGGCTATAGTGGGTAAGCGTTTGAATGAATTTGGAATGATTAGCCCTCGGAGAACGAACGAAAATTAACTATCAGATGAAATTATACGAGAAATAAACTATGACATACCAGCTTTGCAGCAGCAAGTAGCTGAATTGATACCCAAATTACTACCAGAACAAAAACGAGTATTTGACGAAGTGTTGCAGCTAACAGAACATGGGAATGGTGCGCTACTCTTTGATCTCACCCAGGAAGATTCACCTATCTGTAATTTTAGTAAAAATAGCGCATTACATGCTATTGCACGTCAGTGCAAAATCTTGGTGTGGGATGAAAGTACTATGGCGCACAAAAAAGGGTAGAAACACTAAATTGAACGCTTCGGGATTTGCGCAACAGTAGCTGTTATTTTAATTTTAATTTTAATTTATGGGAGAGATGGTGGTTTTATTGGCTGGTGATTTCCGCCAAACGTTAGCAGTCATTCAGAAGGGGACACTTGCAGACGAAATTAAAGCATGTCTCAAGTCGTTCACTATATGGGCCACCGTAATGAAGTTCAGTTTGACTACAAATATGATGACACAAATGCTGGCAACCATGCCGAAACACTATTTAAAATAGGAGATGGATTGGGTGGGCTGATTCAATTAGCACACAGTGGTTTAGAATTAGTTGCAAGTGTTTACCCAGACTTATAAAACAATATACAAGAAAATCAATATTAATGTGAAAAAGCAATTTTAGCACCTAAAAATGATATTATCAACTAAGTAAATCCTGACATATAAGTAAGAGTAAAGTACCAGGACAGGTACAACAGAGTATTTATCAATAGACACAGTTATGGTACAGAAAAGAGCATATCATATCCCGTAGAGTTTCTAAATTCGCTTGAGCTGTCAGATGTACCCTCACAAAAGCTTAAATTAAAACTAGGTGTCCCAGTCATGCTCATGTGAAATTTGGATGCCCAGAGACTATGTAATGACAATTTTTCTAATTGACAATTGTATGTAGCATGTTCGCGTGTGTCCAATGCCCAGAATGTCTACATTCTATCCCCAAATGGAAAGACAATATATAATATTGTTTACAATAGTTTATTAAAATAATATTCTGTTCCGAGTTGTCTTCTTTGTTCTAAATCAGGAAAGGGGAACTGCGCTACTCCAAATTTTACGCGAGCGAAGCCGCGGGCAACAGCTAGTTTACTAAATAAATAAAAAAATGCAGTTAAATAATAATAACCGATCCGAAATTAGCTTTAAAATGTTAAAAATTATTATCAATTATGGTTTCAATAGTCGGCTAAATTAACTTCCGCTTCGGTGAGTTTTATTACAAGTGTTCGACAAAAGGATTCTAAAGGAATGCTTCCACGTCTTACCTGACTCCATTTTATCAAATAATATTTTATTCCATTATTTATTATTGCAGTATATGCACACAAAAAGAATAAATCATTACTCATTTACTGATTCTGTACTCTTGATTAAGCGCTAAGCCATGATGTAAATTTGAGATGGTTAAACCATCTCAAATTTACATCTAACTGGAATACATGAATCGTGATCACAAAACACAGACAATCAACATTTATCTAAAGCTATTCTGTAAATCGTCGACAAAAGAAGAAAAAAACTTTTAATTTTATAAAGGCGAAAGTTTGCAAGGATGAATAAATGTTTGTTACTTAATCACGTAAGCGTACTGAAAGGAAGCTTATGAACTCATTTTTAATCACGTCGCCCTAACTTTAATCATCATCAGCCTATACATGCCGTGTGACTGATACTTAAGTACATAGGTCGGTCAACAGCCATCATTTAATCAAATAAAAAAGCTCTAGTCAATGCACCTGTAGAATTTCACAGACCAAAGAATGAATGAAAGAAAGATAAGAAAATGTCGTTTAAATCGTAAGTTAAAAATAGACCTCATTTTCTTCGGGTGCAAAATGTTACACACTCGAATAGAGTATATATAAGTACACTATTTACTACTTTCATCCGTTTTCGCTATGCGTATGAAATGAAATAGAAATATCTTGTGAGGGTACTCTTAAGGAGGTATAAAAATAAAATAAGCAGCGGGTAATTACGTCGGAATTGAGGAAAATGTTTACATAAAAATGAGGTTGTTTTGTGACTATGAGTGGGATCTAATCTTCAAAACCACTCGTCAGATTCTTTAAATGCCATCGTCTGTATATTTAGGCAAGTATATATTAGGCTAGAAAAAATCATTACGACAATAAACCTTAAACAGGGACAAGGTTAATATTGTAATAAAATTGCTTTCGAATACTTTTTATCATCCATCATGATACGACTGAGCGTCAGACGTCCTAATGTCACTAAGTTATTCCAAGTACGACTCATCAATAATTTGAATCAGTCGGATCTTCGCAGTAAGTTCTTAGTGCCTTGAATCTCCGCTTGATATGTCTTTATACAGGATTTTTTCATTTTAATATTTTTCGATCCCAAATATTTAAATTCGAGATTATTTAAAGTACGTTGGCGAATGTCCTTAAAACTTTAGATTTCCGGCGATGCTTTCCTATACCGGTGAGGAAGTGATAGCGATAATGCGTATATTTTTTTTATAGAAACATATCCTAATGTGGACAATTTTGATTCTATTTCAGATCTCTCATATTAGTCACCTTCCAGCTGGAATTGACTGATTGACCTTGGATTTTCCCAAAGATCTTTTATCTCGATCATACCTGTACTGTATGCATTTAATGACTTTATGGCTCTCATTAAATCGTCAGTCCTTACGGAGGGCTTTCGTGATTTTCGTGCCAAAGTTGTCGTGCGTTCACTACACTAGCGAATGTAGCGATCTTCAAACATTCGCGTGAAATTAAAGGCATTATTAAATTCATATTGTGTTTATTAATTTATGTACGCAATTTTTGAATGTAGAACTATCTTTACCACAAATGACGAACATAAGGAATAGATAGCTGAAATAGTCTATATATTGTGTATTTCTATTGCTGAATTTAGCTCAGTGCCAAACTGTGCTCATCAAATGAATTCATGTTAGCAAATTGTAAATCAGTATGTGTCAGTACGGTGCATGGACAATGAAATCTATTCTATATTCAACGCTGGACAGACCGACGCTTTGATACACAATATTATTGTCTAGTTTGTTCTCCTTAACTAATATTGTTTGAGACTTGCCCCATAATAATTACATTTTAAAATCAATTTTTATATTTTAACAGGTTTATATCATAAAATCTAAAAAAAAAGATGTAAAATCAATAAAAAATATATGAAAAGAACTAATGTTATTTACTTCTGAAGAAGTTATATTTACCTTATCCAAGGTTATGTGAAAACACAAAAACAGCAAGATTTCCATAAAATTTCTACATAAGTATATATTATACTGGATACAAAAACACCAATATATAAAAATGTTTTTCTATTAACTAGGCTCAAATGATCTTATACAACTTCAAGTAAATTTCGTAATACCTTGCTCAGCTAAAAATATTTTATACTTTTTACAAGCAAAAATTGAAAATTAATATAACGAACGATAACGAAGAATTTTAAGTATATCCGCCAAACCTCCCTAATTAACAGAGTCGGCTACTTTCTAGTGGTATTTTAATTAATTTATTTTCGAGAGACTCTCCAAAACTAATAACTTTACCCCCAAGTAAATTATTTCAGTATACGATACGCATAATATGCTAGTATCTAATATACTCCTCTCTCGATCAACTTGATCAATATCCCCTTTGAGAGTCTTAATTAACAATATTATATAATTTTATTTCTAAACAAAGATCATAAAATATACTAGCGGACCCGACAGAGTTTGTTCTGTTAAAAAGATTTAGCATGTAGCAGTTTTTTATTGAGAAATAAACTATGTCTATCTTTTAAGTTGGAGAAAAGCACACATTATAAAATAAAAACATTAAAAATCGTTTCAGTTGTTTCGGAGTTCATCGCGGACAAACACCGTGACACTGGAATTATATATAATAGATAAATAGCTTTTATATTCACTGAAAATTAATGAAAATTAAAATCATCCTTTATCGTCGTTATCAATCTTTAAATGATTTTTATTATCTGTACAATTATATAGTTGTTACTGGTGGATACCTCGATTGATTCTAGTTAATCACTTTTCATTAAACGTGATAAGTAAGACTATAAAAAAGATATAACACGATAAAATTTAAAGATTATCGTCTTGTCATGGTATGTGACTTTATTAAATATGTATTTACCTCTATTTGTACAATGTAATTAGAACACGAAGCTGTCGACATGCGCGTTAATCTTGTAACTAATTAAATTAATAATGGTTCTCATAACTTCAGACTAAGAGAGAGCTGAACATGTTTTAGTCTCTGTTCTAAAGATCAAGGCTACGGGGTAATATAGATTTATTGGTTCAGTTCCATCCCAGGTTTTCATTATGTAACTAGTTTCTAGCAGATTTTTCTGGCGAGACGCTACGTCGCCTCGGTGACCTAGAAATCTGGCAAGTGAAGTGCTTTTTAGTTACGAGTTTACAGACATGAATATCGAAGAGAATAATGCCAAATTTTTAGCATAAGATAAATATCGCAATGAGGAATCATATTATTCAGAATGAATTAATTCAGAAATACTTAGAGGATATCATCTCGAGGGATACTTACCGATTGATAATTCGGATAGGCCATTTTCTTGTAATATGAAAATAGAAAACAATTACATAAACTAATTAACAAAAAATTAATAGAGGTAGTGCCATGCTGCTCTGCAGCCGAATCGGGCCGACACGACTAAGGTGGTGCCTCCTGCTCACATAATAAATCGGCTGCAAAACAGCCTGTTTCTACATCTTAAAAAAAATAAGTTAGTATATTATGTACTATCTTAATTTTTTTAAGAGGTGTATAAGATAGAGATATAAGTAGATAGTTGGATAGAATTTTATCTTCTTAACATTATGAAGATAAATGTATGGTCTTCCTGCATTCTATAAATCACTACATCGGGAATACTATGCTATGGTTAAAAAGACAATTTACTTCCTACGATTCTATATGATCATTAGTGCTTCGCTTAGAGCTTATAATATACAGTTTTATCTTCGATGGCAGCTACAATAATAAGGTCTTTGAAATATACGAAAAAATAACAATGGACCTACCATTACTGAAAAATAAAAAGAATAATCAATACTGCATGGCAGGTACTTTGTTACATAGTATTCCCACACACATACAAATGTCGGCGATTTGAGTGATAAGACTACTGGATATTACACGTGTGGTAGAATCCTTCCAAGTGTTGATAATATTTATATACTTAATAGATTTAATTATGTCTGCATTGGATCATGAATGTGTGGACATGTATCTATTGACAATATGAACCCGGAAAGCGTTGTACTAACCTTGACTAGTCATATTTTTTTTTATAAAAACTTTGTCCTGACGATGTTAAATTTTAATAAATTATAAATATTAAACAACTATGTGGTTCTGAAGTTCTTTGCGTACGATAATTTAAGCGATTCATTTTTATTTATATAGATTTTCGTTACCAATCTCCTTAAAACATTTACGAAATCAACACACAGATAGGTGATAATACAAGGATAGAATTATGGATCTAAAATTCTGAAATAAACAAATTGATTCTATGTGATAAGTTACCGTTGTATTTGTGTGTTGCTAATGATGTATACTAGCTGTTGCCCGCAGCTTTGCCTGTGTTAACTAAGATTTACATCGGGATCTTAGTACGCAAAATAAGTAACTTTTCTGGTTGATTTTTTACACCTTGTGTCCAAAAAACCCGAAAAGTCCGAAGTTTATATTATATTACTCGTGTATAATGTAGCTTTCGAATGGTGAAAGAACTTTTGAAATCGGTAGTACTGTTTGAGCCTATTCATTACAACCAAACAAACAAAGTTTTCCTCTTTATAATATTGGTGTAGATTTATAGACATTTCGAATTTTGGAAATTCACGCCAAAACTAATTGATAATCTTATATGTACTATGAAGCTAGATTAGATTAGGAGATGCACTACCAAAATTGTCAACACATATTCGTGCAAATCTGAAGTTAGCGCCGGCGATACAATTTACATAATCTTCGTTAGGAACAAGCAGATATTGATTAAGCAGTTCTATGACATCAGTTGGGGATATTTTAATTGGATAAGCCAGGGTGCAATGACTCCTATGAGCACATAAAAACGATCGTTTAACGAATGTAATAATAGAATGCTCAAATGTTTTCAACGGTTAAATTCATTACTTTTACTATTTTAAAACATACGTTTTGCGGTAATAAAACTACAGTTAATTTGATGTCCAACATTTTTTGTTAATGTAATGGTGCTGCGACACTGCTGTTATTTAATGTTAACTTAGGTTTGTTAATTTTTTGGCGCATAGTGAAATGGTTGTTAGAAATGCAAAAAAAAATATAAGCACTTCGTAACAGCAAAGTGTTTTTTAAAAACTAACAAGATAAATGTTGCCTGTTTTGTGTTATTATATTAAGGGGGGCCTATGCTAAGCAGTGGACAGAGAGAACGATGATGATGATTATGATGATGATGAACTTATAAATTATTCAATTTATAAAAAGAAACTTTGAAACTTTTGTTTTTGTGTTGTATAATTTTAAATAATTTGTACATTCAACTAGAATGATATAAAAAGCACTAGAATAAATCGTTTGATAACTCATAGCTTTTACGTTCAATCCATTTCACTTCGACGTATTTTTTATGACTGAAAATACAATGTCTAAGTCCTCGCGTGATTAATATTAAGAATATCTTGCTTGTCTTTGTATTTCTATATAATAATATCTGTTTTCAAATGTAACGTGTCTAATACATTAAACGTGTATCAGTGTATTCGTTATTATTTTCTATACAATAATACCAATTTAGAAAAACTTGATAAAAATATGAATAAAATAATAATAAGCCTTTATTACTGTTAACTCCTAATATAAAACATTTTTTACCTACATTCTCAAACATTATGAAGAAAAATATGAATAACTAGCTGTTGCCCGCGGCTTCGCTCGCGTAAAATTTGGAGTAGCGCAGTTCCCCTTTCCTGATTTAGAACAAAGAAGACAACTCGGAACAGAATATTATTTTAATAAACTATTGTAAACAATATTATATATTGTCTTTCCATTTGGGGATAGAATGTAGACATTCTGGGCATTGGACACACGCGAACATGCTACATACAATTGTCAATTAGAAAAATTGTCATTACATAGTCTCTGGGCATCCAAATTTCACATGAGCATGACTGGGACACCTAGTTTTAATTTAAGCTTTTGTGAGGGTACATCTGACAGCTCAAGCGAATTTAGAAACTCTACGGGATATGATATGCTCTTTTCTGTACCATAACTGTGTCTATTGATAAATACTCTGTTGTACCTGTCCTGGTACTTTACTCTTACTTATATGTCAGGATTTACTTAGTTGATAATATCATTTTTAGGTGCTAAAATTGCTTTTTCACATTAATATTGATTTTCTTGTATATTGTTTTATAAGTCTGGGTAAACACTTGCAACTAATTCTAAACCACTGTGTGCTAATTGAATCAGCCCACCCAATCCATCTCCTATTTTAAATAGTGTTTCGGCATGGTTGCCAGCATTTGTGTCATCATATTTGTAGTCAAACTGAACTTCATTACGGTGGCCCATATAGTGAACGACTTGAGACATGCTTTAATTTCGTCTGCAAGTGTCCCCTTCTGAATGACTGCTAACGTTTGGCGGAAATCACCAGCCAATAAAACCACCATCTCTCCCATAAATTAAAATTAAAATTAAAATAACAGCTACTGTTGCGCAAATCCCGAAGCGTTCAATTTAGTGTTTCTACCCTTTTTTGTGCGCCATAGTACTTTCATCCCACACCAAGATTTTGCACTGACGTGCAATAGCATGTAATGCGCTATTTTTACTAAAATTACAGATAGGTGAATCTTCCTGGGTGAGATCAAAGAGTAGCGCACCATTCCCATGTTCTGTTAGCTGCAACACTTCGTCAAATACTCGTTTTTGTTCTGGTAGTAATTTGGGTATCAATTCAGCTACTTGCTGCTGCAAAGCTGGTATGTCATAGTTTATTTCTCGTATAATTTCATCTGATAGTTAATTTTCGTTCGTTCTCCGAGGGCTAATCATTCCAAATTCATTCAAACGCTTACCCACTATAGCCATTACTTTGTCTTAAATTTTTCCAGGGGCTTCGTTATGCTGATGATGATAAATGTGTTCATTGTATATCATGTCCGTGTGTGTCTAATGTAGCCTACGCAAAATGTTTTCCGCCATGTACTCTTTATATTTGTTCCATAATTCATTGGGATAAGATAGCCCGCAAGATGATAATATTATAAGGGGTTGCATAAAGGTTCTTTATGCAGCTTCCTTTATAGTTTCGTCTCAGTGATTATCATTCTCTAACAGACCCAGAGTTTCACATGCTTCTCTATATGTTCCGAATTTCTGGCCGTTGACAATTTTAAGATCATTATAGCTTATATGACCCTGAATTTGGTGTAGCAGCAAACGTAAACAGAAACATTCAAAATTAGTATAGTGGACGGTGTACACATGACCAAGGGCATCAGATGATTTCATTCTGGGCCAATTTTCAACAGACATTGAAACGGCGTTCGCAGTCCTTTGTAGATGTGTTTCAGGTATAACAACGGGAGATTTTAGCACAGAAACACGTTTTGGCAAAGGAATCGCCCTGACAGAGATGGAAAAAGGCTGTTAATGTTGTTTTGGGCGGTGTAGATACTTTTTCTTGGAAATTGTTCTCGGTAAAATATATGCACTCTTCATTTTCTAAGTGTACAGCAAGATAGGTTACTGTTGGATGTCTTTCAGGCAAGAGGAAGCTAAGGAGCCGCCACGCTACTTCATTACTGCTGACGTAACGTCCTGCTTGAAATGTTTGCACTTCATTCAGAAGATGTGCTCCACCTTCCTTCCTGAGATTAATTAATATTATAGTCTGTCAATTCCTTTGTTTATATATTTGTATATTTGATTGCGCGGACAGAGCTACAGGCTTCTACATTAATATGAGCATTGAAAATTTTATATAAAATAGGCAAATATGGGACGTCTAAGGTTTCGTTCGCTCCAGATCGAGTCTTAATTGTAACTGTTCGGCCATCGTCTTCGGGCGCTGTGCGCCTGTACAACGGGTAGCCATTGTCATTTTGCACAGTTTCTTTTATCAACTGATTAGTGAAAATCCTTGTGCATTTTCCAATGTTCATGAATTGCGAGGCTGAATTTCTAACACCACAGGGACCGTGTACCATGTTTTGGATAATAGTGTCATACAATTCTTTATCTATTTGGATGGGCCGCATCTTCTTTTTTAAGCTTTATTAGAACGTACACATATAGCAGCCCACTTTTTTTCCATTCAATAACATATAATTAAATAATTAAATACAAATAACAATACATGAAACATTGTATTTCGCCGAATATATTAAGAACATTAACGAAAGCAAAATTCTATGAACAAATCGAAATTGTTACAGCGGAAAAATGCCCTCACGTGTCTGCCTGTTCGGGTAGCAATATAGCGACATTTCCCCCACTACGTCGCACTGCGCCAACGCAACCCACATTTTTTTTTAACTACCCTAAAAACTTTCATCTCCTATGTAATGCTCATATAGGCGAAAACCTTAAAAACGGTGGAACAATTATTTAATCATGGTTATTTAATTCTTATTAAGTGCCTAAATACAAAGTTTTAAGGTGTCATCTTCTATGTATAATGACAAACTTCCATACAAACTTTCATCCCCTTTTAAACCCCCCTAAGCTTTTTTTCGCGATAAAAAATAGACTATGTCCTTTTCCAAGCTCTAGTTTATCTCTGTACCAAATTTCATCAAAATCGGTTAAGTGGTTTAGGCGTGAAAGCGTAACAGCCAGACAGACAGAGTTACTTTCGCATTTATAATATTACTATTCCTTTCCAACGTTTTAAGGTTTTAACAAAATATAATAACAAATTCGTTAAACTTAACAAATAGGATCAGATACATGCAACGCCATCTGTTGACAACCTACATACCTACTTATAAGTCGGTACTGTAAATCGTCAATAAATCGGTACTATAACGGCGGCTTTCAATATCCTATCTTAACATTTTCTTATATATCTTAAAATTTTGACAGGTTTCCTAAGAAAATGTGTCAAAATTTCAAGATAGATAAGAAAATTTTATGATAGATAGGATATTGAAAGCCGCCGTAAATGGTCAATAGATGGCGTTGATCTGATCCTATTTGTTAAGTATCTTATTTAGCTACATTTCAAATACATATATCTTTTGATAGAGTGAAGCAATTGCGATGAAACAAAAACTAAATGTTACTCTAAGTTATGTTAATTTTTTATGGATAAAATTTATTTACACTGGTTTTGTAGTTTTCACGTGATGCGTGCACAACTAAACAGACAAACAGACAAACAGACAGACAGACAAACAGACATACAGACAAACAGACAAAAATTTCAAAAATGCTGGAAATGGATTCTGTTAGTAATCCTTTAACACCCAGGCTATTCTTTTTTTAAATATTTTCAATGTACAGAAACGACTCCTCTACAAATTTATTATATGTATAGAATAGATACAATTTAAATATTGTAAATTGTAATGTAATAAATTGAAAAGTATTGTTGTACAAAATTGATTATTGTATCATCTACAATCTTAAATGTATATATAATTCACGGTATAACTTCTCCACCGCTACATCTATTGAATATGCTGTTGTTGATCCAACAACAATCACAATATATCTTGAAAAAACGACCCTAGGTCTTAAACAGCCTGATAAAAATGTTAAACTAACTAGTTAACAACCGTGGTTAAGAAGAAACAAGAAGGCACTTTTCCTAGAAGTGGAAATCAATGAAATCCATAAAAGATTCATAAATAGTTGAATAATCCTAATAAATGAATTGCAGTCAAATTTCCATGATAAATAACGCTGCTAATCTTGCTTCGTACCAGCTAACCCGATTAGCATGTATTAGGCAGGCGCTAAGTCTAGCAACACATTGCTCTAAGTACCTGGTTAGTATTGGAATACGCTTAACTATGTTAACACACCCTTATCTTAATTGCATAAAATACCCAAGTCTCACGTTCGAATGTAATTAATAAAACTACAAGTAAAGTATCAACCCTTATATGTCCCACTTCTGGGCACGGGTCTCCTCCTCGAAATCAGGCGAGGAGGGTAATGCGCCATAGTTCACCGATGCGATCGCGTTTTGTGCGGTCTGTGAATTTGAACTTTTCTAAAAAAATGGCCACCATCTGGTTGGGTGGGGTAGGGAAAAGGAGGGCAACGCACCCACATTTGGATGGATGTGCAGCATGTGGATGCTAATGGCTGTCGAGAATCGCAAGGGTTCGACTGTCCGTTTGCCCCCACTAGCATATAAAAAATCGGTTGTCTCTAAAGTCGGTTTACTGACGATAGTTGAACGTGACTACGTCATAAGAAAATACTGATAGGCCGATTGTGCTTCTCTGTCACTCGTTCCACGCTTTACTTGCACTTCAAGCCTTAAATGGAACGCCTCAGTGCGAGGTTACGCCGCATGTATCATGCTTTTCGTGCGTGCAGCCGACTCCATCGAATTATAAGACGTTGTCACGTCAAAAATCTTGTACTATGTAACTGTAATTCATTAAGCTACTTTTTATAAACTTTCAGCTATTATGTTCTTGAAGCAAAAGGAGCACTAATCTCTAACCTAGTCAATTAAGCCCGTAGTTTATCATCGATAAAGCTGGCAAAGGATCTAATCCCAGTGCGATCTATATGAGCGTCTACGTGTTGTTCAGAACTTAGTCTCAAATGGGGGTTTCGAATGAAATAAATTCAAAAATGTTCTCTTGGAAGGGGGTATAAAATATCTTGTCCTATATTTTGTAATATATAAAACTACAGGATACATATTATGTTTTTCTCTTTTGTTTTGGGAAGCCTGATATTTTGATTGTGTAAGTCTAGTAAGATAGGATAATTAAAAAAAAAGAATTTTTCATTTTGCTGGCGAAGCCGCGGCTAACTACTAGTAGTCCTAAAAATTGCAATATATGATGCGTAAAGTTCAAGCTGAAAACCCAATTCCTGTCATTTGTACAGGAATATTTTTTGAGTTTATAAAATAAAAAATAAATATTGAAGATGGGTTTGTTTGTTATTTAAAGCGTTTGAAATCACCTATTTTATATACCATTAATATCTTGCCCTATAGAAGTCACACCATTATTCTCAAAAATTATTTCAATTAAATTTGCTAACCCGCAACTAAGTGTGAAATAAATAAAATAAATTGTATCAACGAGAAGACTTTTCGAAAAACCATTTGCAAATGATAGCTCTATATCAAACAAACACTTTGAAAAGATTTAAGGGGGAATTGCCAAACGTGTGTTCAAAGAAGAAATTATTTTTACATTCAAAAAAGTCCTCATTATAATTGTTATCATTATAAGATTTCCTTGATATATAAACATATATTTTTTTAATTATTTATTTAAAAAAGCTATACATATATAAGGTTGAGCCAGCTTAATTATTGTCGAGATATGTGAAAGTATCACAAGTCCATTGACTCTTAGAATAAAGAAGCCAGTTTTTGTTAGGCGATCTAATAACAAATTCCATATAAAAATATTTGCCATCATGAGATTCGCGACAGATAAGACACATATAATAATATTAACCTCATAGGTATATAATTATTCTTATATAGGTACAACTGTGAACTGACCGTGTGTTATTAAGGATGTAGAGTTGAGCCCGTATCGGAAAGGGAAGGTTGGTCAACCGAATAGATTGGATAACGAACTTCATACAAGTGGTTCAAGTGGATGCGGTCGGACATCTTATCGCTCAATTACCTCCAGAAATGAACAGAGGTGAGCTGATAATGATATATTTAAAAAAAATATTTTTATATTTTTCAAATTCCCTTGGGTGATCAAAATCATCGTATTTAGCCTTTTATAGACATTGATTGATGGTCAACGCAATGAATGATTTTTTATCAAAAAATTACAAATATTATGTAAATAATATAAGCAGCTTTACCATACTAATCTATAGAACAGATTATTGAGTTTTTTTTTAAATTAAAATCATATCAAAAAATTAAAAGATTCTTCGAAAATAAAGTAATATCAATTAAGGCTGCTTAAAAATTATAATTGTTACCGAAAACCTTTTTAGAAGTTCTTTTCAAATCTTGGCCTCGAACAAAATATTTAACAGATTTAAATTAAATCGATTTGACCGTCATTACAACCTTTAATAGTCCACCATTAATCATCTCCGGCACTTAACTAGCCTTTGTTCGAAAATTAAGTCTTCGAAAATCTAACCTGAAATTTAAAGAATTTTCCGCTTATTACTTGAATGTCCATAATATTGTAATGTCCTATAAGTTCTAGTATATTTGGCGTGTAAATTTATTTTTAGTTTTGAATTTAGAAAATTACATTTGATTAAGTATTATATGCCTTATATTTTGTTTCCAGCTCGAGGATTTTTAGGTTCGAATCCAAGGGATTCTTTTGTTTAAATTAAAAAAGACGTTATATCACTTAATTATTATTAAATTTACTAAAATGTGGAATAATTGTTTGTTCTTTATCTGTGTTTCACGGAGGTTAAATCGACTTTTAGCTAGATAGGACGATCAAAGTACTTGGATGCCAAGGATCTGCACTATGACCGGTCTTACACCGCCCACATGGATGTGGGCGGTGTAAGAGTGTAAAGTGCAATGTTGCTAAGGCAGGACGACCTTTTTCAGGTCCTGGAAAAGGTCGTCCTGCCTTACAAACTTTGCACTTTCCAGCAAATAAAAAACTGAAAATCGATGCTGATTATGAATGATACCTCATAATGATATTGATATTAGAGTATGAAGCTAAATAATCCTTTTTGTGTCTTGTAAGAGCATGCAAAAGCAATGTGAGAATAAATCTACTAGAGCTGGTCTGTAAATGCCTCGTAGACACGTATCAGAAACTGAATAATCTTACCTCCAATATGAAACTCAATCTTTTCATCTCAGTATAAGCTAAAGCTGGACTAAATAATATGAATGTAAATAGATGGGGTAGACCTGCTATCAGTTACATTATTATTAATAAAAATGATATTTTAAACAATTATTGTACCAGTATAATTATGAGACAAAATGAGAAACATCTTATTACCGCGTGTAAATCACAAAGCAAAAACTTACAAAGCTTGTACGCGTATATAATATATAATGTACTTAATTATGTTACTTGTACCATAATACAAGTTCTTATGAAGGTCTCATAGGACTAATTACCATCTATCTGAAGATGTGATGGTTGATATTTTTTTATTTTAAGTACCATTAATAGAGTTTACTCTAGGCTTTTTTGACGACCACTAAGATGATCGACCCTTTACAAGAAGGCATAGTATAGTTTACAGTGGCCAGGTTCATCTAAGTAAAATTTACTCTAAGTTATACAATGGTGAGCACAAAGCATAAAATTTGTATTTTCTGAAGATGGAAATCTCGTTTTAACTATAAGACCCTTTTATGCTAGAAGATTACTATATGAAAAGATTATTTTATACCTTATTACTGATATTTATTTAATTATAAACTTCTGATAACTTACTTATTTAATTATTATTTTTTATCGAAGATTTATTTTTTTACGTTTTATCTGTTTGCTCCTTAGCAGTAGGCATGCAGCTTGTTAAACGCCTCATGTCGCTTAATATGTAAATATTTTTTATTTAATAGCTGGAAGCTAGCCAAGATAAGTAAGATAAAAATAAAGGAGCTTTTAACGCTGATGTTTTCAACGTAATAAAAAGTTTTATTACCATTTTATATATTTTGTATAGGTAGGTACTACTAATTTTACCAGGGTGATCACAACATTTTAATTATCGAAATTTTTGGCTTAAGGTCTTGTTAATTAAATTTGCTTCATAATATTATATTAACGAAAGGGACTGGCAACTGAAGAATTAAATAGATGATGTTAGTAACCGGAAAACATCTCCGCTAAATTAAAGTGTGAAGTGGTTGCGGCAAATAAACAAGATGGAGGGGAGGAGTGAAATAAAACACACGAAACTACTTTAAAACTACATTTCTGTTCCGCAAGTAGGTGCTCGCAACTTATATTTTAAGATTTTCAGTGACGAGTAAATTACTAATATATGACGTCATCTTTCATATATGAAAGATGACGTCATATATTAGTAATTTACTCGTCACTGAAAATCTTAAAATATAAGTTGTAGGGACAACAAACATTATATTTGTAGCAATTTGTTTAGGATGTATTTTTTGAATATTAATGTTGTTATCTCTCTCATCATCATTATCATCATCAACGTTTATTCGTTCGCAAATGAACATAGACCTCCCTCAATGAACATCAAGATGAGAGATCTAATGCCACTCACATTAAAGCCTAGTCTACCAACTAGTTAATGGCCGACCAACACTTTGTCTTCAGGTAGACGAAGTTTTGGTCATCTACGCATTCTATGACTAAACAAATAACTAAAAACAAAATATATTTATTTATTTAGCAGTTTATGTACACTAAAAATGTTACAATAAAAAATGACACATAATACTTATGATATACTTAGTCTTTAGTGTTAAATAAATAATAAAAAGGGTGGAATTAGGACTATTGTTTTTACAACCTTTCTTGATTTGTATTTTTTTATTTGTTGCAAACAAAGATTTTCTATTCTATTCTAAAATCATCTAACTTTAAAGTGGACGCCATTTCAAATATTCCATTTTAAAGCCATATCGGTCGAACTGCTTCTGAACGGCTTCCTCGAATCAAATTGTTATTTCGTAGTAATATTGGCAATTTGTAATATTTCAGATAAGTCACACCGTACCAATAGAACTTTACTATTTCTATTATATCATCTTATGCCAATAATAATCGATAGTTGTAAGCTTTTTGAAGCATTATATAAAACAAGATGTTACACGCAGCTTCGCCTGCGTCAACTAATATTTATAACTTTTTGAAAATTTAATATAGGCTATGTTCACCGGGGATAGTGTAACTTCCCAGCACTGCAAGAATTTTTCAAATCGGTCAAGTAGTTTAGGATCCTATTCAATACAGACAAACAATCAAATCTTTCCACTTTATAATATTAGTATAGAAGTATAGATTAGGGAAATATGTTAAATGAAGTATCTACCGACAAGTTATTATCATAAAACCTATATAAACACCTCAAATGAATGACACATACTTTGTGTGACCAAATAAAAAGTTCGGGTCGTTTTCAAGATGAATGGCAGCACAAACAAACAAGTTGTCACCCCTAGTCCAATAGTTCTAGGGTTTATCTGCGAAAAAATTCCTAGTGAGCTGAAATTTTGTATACCTACGCCTTTATTACGGTGTTGTAACGAAGATGTGAGAAATCGACATCGATATCGTTGAAAAAATTTATAAAGGTCAAAAGGTCACGAAAATCAGTTTTTCTCAAATATTTCGCGACCAATTGTTCGGAGGTCAATAGCGGTAATTAAAAAAATGTTTCCAGTAAAGCTATCTACAAAAAAAAATATCTTGCATTTTTCTGTAAAATAAACCATTTTCGAGGTAGAGCGTTGAGAAAGCGACTATATTATGAAAATGCACTCACACTCATTGTGGTTTAAAATGCCTTAAATTACTGGACTACCCATATACACATAGCCTTAACGTCATGTGTACATAGGGTGTAAAGTACTAAAAATACTTGTCATACTATATATAGAATGCATATGTTCTAAGCAATAAAATATATCGTTTACCAGCCACAATTTTGCTGCACTTGTTTCAACATAACTCAAACGTTTTATTGCTACAAATTTGAAATTCCAATAGAAGATTTATACATTTTAAACGGAATGCAAAAGCGAGTACTGGAGATAGTTGGGTCAATTTTCGAATTGCTTGCGCAAATAAATTCTGAAATAACCAACTCGACGTATTTTGTTTACTCGTATGGTTAGTTGGGGGATTTTCAAAAGGTATATACGTGTTTGTCATTACTGGTCCGAACTAATTTTATGCAAATTACAGTTCGTTTGTTACGCTTTTGTGTTTAAATTACTAAACCGAATTTAAAACCGACCGACATATTATGTGTGAATCGTGAGTACATTTTTTTATATTTAATCGATTTAATTAAGACACGATGATTTTGATTACATCCTTTTTTTTTTTCTTTTACGCCGGGAAATGCGCTGCGGCATCCCGCAAGGGACTAGGTCTCCTCAGGCGGGTATATGGGACTCGTTGCGCTTGAAAGATGGTAAGTTGACTTAGCTCTACCCTCTAAAGAGCGGCGAGTGCCCCCAATGCCGCCTTTGGTGAGGTGCTCCGTATCTGCTAGCAACAGGAACCTCGACGGCAGTCCCTCAGGGGATCAAGGCCAGCATGGAAGGGTTGCCCGCACTACAGAACAGCACCTCCCAACGTTGCCCCCTCTTCTTATAAGAGGGGTACAAAGAGTCCCCTCGACTCAATTAACTTCACCCAAGGCGTTGGGTCCACCGTCACGACAAGGCCTGAACCATGGTGGGGATTTTGATTAAATCCTGATGAAGCTTATCAAGAAGGTTATGGGGTCGCAGTTACAATGCCCGTTTTAGTATTTAATACAATAAAGATTGTTAAACTTACTAAGCAATTAGGATTAAACATTATTTTCTATCAATAGGCTAGCAATGCAGGTAGGATTATGTATGACACTTTTTAGTCCTCATTTAATATATTGTAAGGGTACACACCTCCGACGAAAAAGAGTACCACTTTTTTCGACAAGTTTTTGACTGCTATAATATGTTTGTCTACTATCATGGTAATGGTAGTACATGCACATGGTTTGTATTTTGTGGTAAATTTTATCACAATACATTCAGACGTTTTGTTATCCTATCAGCTGTTTTGTTAATGCGTTGGTTTATTAAATTATATAAAATATAGCTATTAGCTGCGGCCTCGTAAGCTGTATCCGGACCGATAGTAATTATTTTTATAGCCCATGTCCCTCCGTGATAACGCAGCGTATTTCTTGTCAACTAATTTCTAAGATTATCTCATACCAAAACTTATGATCATAACCTAATTGTGACATTAGTATAGATATAAAAAAATAAAACATTTTTTTTGTTTTTTTTTTGTTTTCTTTTGAATTGGTTTACCACTTAATATATAATGTACTACCACAAACCACGCAATCACATGTTTTATCATATTATATACTCAAAATTATCAAGATTATACAAGCCTCTTAAGGGATAAAAATAGACCGGTTAGTACAAATAGAAAAAAACGAAAAAAATAGTAGTGTGAAATAGTACAATACAAAGTTATTATGTATGATACAATGAGATAAAATAAAATGTATAGACAGAACCAATATAATAAAATAGATGTATAAATATCTCATCTGGATCCTGGATGATGAAGTATATAAAGTTTTTAACCGCTTCTTTAGTTTAAGATGATATTCTAAATGAATTACAGATTTTGTTAGATGAAAATTTTTATGTACAAAAATAATTGCGCTATTTGTGCGGATATACAGTGAAAGACATAAATCCAGATGTAGTCCAATGCCGGCCGACCAGAGAGCGTAACATTAAACATCGCTGTGACACAGCAATGAATGTTGCGCATAAATTACAAAGCCTAGTGATATGTGGCCGACAAAGTGTACTGACCGTTTTAATTGCGTTATTATCGAGTTAATTTAGCTTAATTACTACGGAAACCACTGCAAAAAGCATTAAGTAAAACAAGCTAAGACAGAAAACTTTAAGCAAAAGAAACTCCAGAGGAACCACGCGGACTTGTGTGTGACTCTATAAAAGTTACTTTTTTATTTATACTATCCACTCCTTAAAGCATTACTCGGGTGTTCTCAGGGTGGAACTACCAAGTTCCACACACATGTTTACTCGTTCTTGAGTGACTATTCTGGAAAGATTGATAATATTATATTTTATGACGCGGTGAAAAGACAACTTTAATTTGTATTTGATGGGGTGAAGCAACTGAAGTGCGAAATGATTGGATTTTGGAAGTCACTATCACTGTCACTTTACGTAGAAATGAAAGAGAAGCGAAAAAAAGTCGTGATGGTTCGATGCACGAGATAAATAAACCAGTTCATTGTTTCGTTCAAATCATTCGAGTACAAAATATATCTTACTTTAATCGATAAATAAACACATTAATTCTCCTTCTTATCACCTAATACATCACTGTTATTATTTTAATCAAGATTTATTTATACACAATACAGCTACAATTGCCAGAATGTAAATAATAATGAGGTGAAGGAAAACATCGTGAGGAAACCTGCATGCCTGATAAAATTTTAAATCTTAGAAGGTATGTGAAATTCACCTACCCGAATCGGACCAGCGCATCAGTGAACTATGGCCCATTAGCTTCCTCGCCTGATTTCGAGGAGAAAACCCGTGCCCAGCAGTGGAACATATAAGGGTTCATCCAAATAATAATGGTTATGTTATAACTTTTTTCAATAGGTTTTTTTTCGGAAATATGATTACAACACATTAGTCCACCTATGACCAAGATTATCATATATCTTTTTGATGCTCTCAAATGTATACAATCCCCTAAACAACTATTTGATTAAAAATATTTTGACTATGTACAGCGTTTAAATTATATTATACTATATCAATCAAAATCAAAAATATCTTTATTACGTAGGTACAACTTGTACACTTGAAATAAGTCAAAACATAAGTAGTCAATAAGTAGTAATAGTAAGTATATAAAAAAAAAAAAAAAAAAAAAAAAACTCGTTTGAGATGCAGGATCCCCTAAGAAAAACAGGTAGTATAGTCATAGTCAAAAAGATTTCAAAATCAGAGTTTACGCAGGATAGAGACCGATAGAAGTCTCTCGTTTCGAAGGTCCAGTCCCACTTTGGGTAAAGTGGGTCCGCAAAAGTAAGTAAGTAAGTAAAAAATTAAAAAAATAAGTTTACTGTCAACAATTACCAAAGATCACTTTATTGGTAGATATTTTTTTAGTCAGATTTATTAATATCTGTAACTCAATATGGTGGGTGAGGCCGAATTCAAACTAATCAGTCGATATCAATCAATTAGCAAGAAAGGCTTTTATGAGCAGTTTTAATAGAAAAAACACTACTTTCATTCCCAGCTCTTCCGTTACAGCCTTGTTTCAAAGAATTCATGCAATTAAACCAACATGACACATGTAGGACAAGAGGCTTAGTGGAGCTTAGGAAATATGAAAGAAGTAGGTTGCCGCCTCACACTTTAAAAATGGAATTATATGAGGTTATACTCGGATAAAATGTATCGTAAGCCTATTAAAAGCATTTCCAAATGTGAGAAGACTTAATTAATTTGTCATTAGAAAACCTCAAAAAGAATTAGCTATATTCAAACATTTTCTGAATTAATAAGTTTCCAAAGCACCACCTAGTATGATAATCAAAGTGCATTTATTGATACAAACTGATATAAAGTTTTGATTACATCCTCTCTATTCAAGATACTTTTCTTTACTGATGACAATTTAATGATTTTTTTTTTATTCGATATAACTAATTGTTACTACCGGAGTTACTCGCTTATAAATTAAAATATCCGTAACATTAGGCTATCAAATTAAAAAAATATTTGTTAAAAAACCCAATTCAATTATAATCCAGAATATGTATATAGCATATATTATGCTATAATATAAACACGAAGAATAATGCTACAAACCAAATCACATATTTTACCTGTAACAAATTTGACCAATTCTGGCATATTTAGAAAATGTAACTTCGTAAATGTATGAACATGTCAAAAGATAAAACCTCCACAATAGTCACACCGCTTCTGATCGGGATAAGGTACGCTACGAATCCCAAACCGCAAATCCTTCCGCATTAAAAATGTATATTCTCACAAAACTCGCAAAACACGTCGGGACTAAAGCTACGTATGTTCCAATTAGCTGTGCCGTAAGCTGTATAAATTGCTTTATGTGTGAAACCGAGAATGTTGAAGGTATTATGATTTATTGCATGACTTAGTTAGAATATTTCAAATAATCATTATTATTATTCCTCAGACGATTAATGTATAGTTGAGTGTTTTTTATAGTTTTTGGGTAAAATTTGCAGGTTGGATAGTTGATTGTGAGTGGTTACGGCGCCCATAATTGTTTTTTGACGCGGGCAAATCTTTATGTATATGTCGTAGTATGATTTGATAAAACGTTTTTTTGCGAAAATACTAGGGTTTTTGCGAAAACACGGATAATTAGACATTGGCATTACATTTCTCAATCTTACTGAAAAAAGGTAGGGTTTTTGCAAAAACACCAGTCGCCTTAGCAAGATTGAAAATCCTTAACTCTGATTGGCTTGATTTTGGTTGACAGGCAAACTCTTAATAATAATAATAATAATAATAATATCTTTATTTGCTGGAATATGGTTGATAATAAGATGTGAACATATATCGTGTTAGTCTCATATTCTGCCTATAGCGTGCAAATCTTATTATTTAGTTTTGAATTACATATTTTCATTTACAATAATCATAAATTAATGGAGTTACAATCAGATCAATGATACTGTCATTAGCTACTCGACTAGGATATAATACAATTATTGTAGTTCGATAGTTGTCAACAATTTGAATTATTAATTAAATCTGCAATTATTAGTTATTCATTAAATCACAATATTATTAAACTTATATGTCATTAAAATTAATTCGTTAACATATTAAATTATAACTGAATTGAAGGCCACCAATAATCAATATTATAGAGAGAGACTCGAAAGCATTATCTACAATCTATATAATAATATAATGTTTATGTTTTATCCTCCATATAATCTTTAATACTATAATACATTTTTGTAAGAAGCCATTCCCTGAGTACATTTTTGAATTTGTCCCCTGTTAATTCAGCAATGTGTCTTGGGAGTTTATTAAAGATTGATATAGCCATGCAATATGCATTGTTACTACAGATCTTTAGTCTTTGAGAGGGGACACGTAGTTTGTGGGGATGTCTACAACTTTTGCTGGCTATATTTATTTTCCTGTCAAAAAACATATCTAAATTTCTGTAAACAAAAACACACATCTCAAAAATATAAAGGCTTGGAAATGGAAGTATTTTGTTATTTTTAAAGAGTGGTTTGCAGCTTTGTGAATAAGTGGCTCCAAATATTGCTCTAATACATTTTTTTTGTGTACGAAAGACCAGTATTGAATCGGTTGAATTACCCCATATTATTATTCCATATCTTAGTATGGAGGCAACATAACCGTGATATGCTAATAGAGATGTCTTCACACTTACACAATCTTTTAATTTTCTTAGGACATAAACAAACTTTTCCATTTTGAGACAAACAGTATTGACATGTTCTTTCCACGTACAAGAGCAGTCAACAGTTATTCCTAAAAACTTTGTTGATGATACTTCTTCTATGTAATTACTGCTATATGAGATATTTAATGTGTCACGTATACTGCCTTGCGCCCTGAATTGAACAATTTTGGTTTTGTTTGTGTTCACATTCAAGTTCCTCCATTCCAGCCAGCGATTAATGCGATTGGTTTATATTTTGCCTTGTAGGTTCGAGTATACAATAGGATCCTGATATCTTAAAATATTTTATTGTATCCAATTAGTCGTTCGACATTATTATAAATTCCTTAGTCTCCATTTTAAAATATAATCCTCACATCGGTTCATAATAGCATTATTAAAAATGGGAAACGTCTAGAAATATCAACTCCAAAGCAAACGAGTTCAAGAGATGCTACATAATCTGATTTATATGTTAATTTTGAGGGCAAATTGGATACCTCCCACTCTTGTCACATCTCAATATTTTTTTTGATGTTCTAATGCTGTAGGCATACTTCGGTGTACTTTTAAATATACGTGTTGGTTAATATTTGTTAATGAGAAATTTACAGCGTGTTGAAAATGTATATTAATTATCAGAATATAGTAATTTTAGGAAATATGGAATACTAGTAGCACCCCGCGGTTTCAGCCTCGTCTTTCACATTCCCGTGGGAGTACGAGGATAACTATAACTTATGTGTTAGTCAGACGCTTAAGCTATATTATTGTAAAGTTTTCTAAAAAACCATTTAATAGTTTTTTGCGTGAAAGCGTAACAAACATACATTCATACCATACAGTCTTACAAACTTTCGCGTTTATTAGTAGGATGGATGGATTGGATAGAACACCAGATGATTGTAATATGTGAGTTGTGACGCCGCTTTCATTCCACTACCCTGTTGCTTGTTTCTACCATTGAACCGCTTTGCTGCTGTTTGGAGAGAATAGTACGCGTAATTACTGGCGCCTAGACTTAACATATTATGTATCAAGATGGGTAAAACATAAATAAGTTGCCTGGGCTGGTTCCAGGTAAAAGCTTATGTTCACGCGACGTTAAACACCATCAAATAGCACTGCCAGTTTATCTATCAAACATAAAAAAAGCAAATGTGTGTACCTACGTATAAACATTCGATGATATACTTTGTCCAAACCAAAAAGTTTATTGATACCTACATGAGTTATTATTCAAACATAATTGTAATCAAAATCAAGAGGAAATCACCGCTCGTCAAAAGTTACATAACGGCTCAGCAGTGCTATTCTGTAAGAAACGCAGCGCTGTGACAACACTGTGACCGCTGTGGATTCAACTTGGTATTCACTAAGCTTGTCAAACCATATCAAGCACCCTAGCAACGTCAACGCTATGCGCCGAGACGAGCTCGTCGCGGCGCACAGCCTAGAAAATGACTCTTACAGAATCAGGGGGCTGTTCTCGACTCTCGAACGTCATAGGATTTGACTAGCAAAACTCCTATTACAATGTACCATCAGTTTCCTACTTCTGGACCCCTGTTAGAGCACACACGTTTACGGAGAGTTTAAGCGACATGGTGAGAGCTCAACCACAAAGTAAATTCGTATTAATCTCAAAGACACAAATGCAAAGCTAAGCTTGGACGCAGCGATGTCAATGAAAGCTGTAAATTCATGAGATTAACGAAATGCTTGCTAAGCGTATCAAGTTAATACCTTTCATATATGCTATATCATCATAGGATTTGACTAGCAAAACTTTTGACTAGCAAGACGTTCAACATATCTTTTGTTTGACTATCAAATGTGTTTGTCTAAATAGACTATCAAATGTGTGTATGAACACCCTTTGTTCCCAACATGGTTCAGGTCTTGTCGTGGCGGTAGGGTTCAGTAGCCTCGGGTAAGCCAGCACCTTGGGCGAAGCGAATTGTGCCGAGGGGGCTTTTTGTTACCCCTTTTATAAGAAGAGGGGACAAAAGTGAAAGGGGTGATGACTGAGGGACTAGCCGTCGAGGAGCCCTCTTGGTAGCAAATCCAGGGCACCTCACCAGAGGCGGTATTGGTGGCACTCGCCGGGTTTTAGTGGGTAGAGCTGTGTCCACATCTTTCGTGCGCAACGAGTCCCACATACCTTTCTAGAGAGACACTATATCCCACATACCTGTCCTACTCCCCAGCGGGATGCCTCAGTGGATTTCCCGAACTTTTCTATGTAGCCCAATAAGCGATATCGTTCAGAGTAGCCCAGACAAAAAGACTAGGAACTTCATGAGTATGCTCAGAAAGGCTACCAAAAATAGGAAGTCGATTTTAATCGGTATGCCAATAATACAAAACCAGTATTATTAATACACAATTTATAAACTACCTCGTGAAGTTTACCGAACGGATCCATAATAACATTCAATAAATTATAACAACATGCTAAAGTTATTGAATCAATTATCGAAAATGGCTTTTAAGTAATATTATTACTCATATAACATGTATTTTATTATATATTAAAATAACCCTCACATTAAATCAGAATAATATGTAAACGACTAATAAAACATCACTTTAATTAATTTTTATTAAAAATTCAATTCTTGAAAAATAATGACGGATTTGTATTTTTTGGGTTGTTATTTTGTATTTTATAATTCTTATTGAGTCTTAGCTGCTACTTCGAATCTTCGAATACATTGACTGATATACATAATTATTGAAGTGATGGGCTCTTATCATACCATCATCTGAGGAGAACTTCGAGTCAGGAAATATAAAGAACATAATATTCCATACCAGTAGAGTCGGTTTTGTTCGCATCGATTCAAAAATCTTCCACCCCCACCATATTTACCCCCCTACCCCCCACATAGTTTGCCAAAATGAGTGGCTTATCAAATTATTTTACTTTTTTCAAATCTTACTAGTTGTATTATAGATACAAATGCACTACAAGATACAAATTTTTCAGTGTTATTTCATCAGTACTAATTTGATACTAGATATTTAAATTTAGCAGGAATTAACCCTATATAAAGGGTCCACACAACGTGTTGTAATTATTATAAGTATTATTCTCTATTAAAAGGAGTCCCTTTAGGCAAAGTTCCGAAGATACTGGCAGCGTTCGACCTTTGAAAAGCTAGACTAATTCTTTGTCCGAGATAGCTGCCAGCTCTTCGGTCTCCTGTGATGTCGACTAATCTTTTCGCTATTTCCTTAAAGAGCCTTACAGCGCTAGGACTCCACGGGCCAAGGGTCTCGACACCGAATGGGACAAAATCATTTTCAATATTATCTATTTAAATAATATATTTCTGTACTATCATCATTAGTATCATCAGCATCATTAGCATCATAAGTAATGTATACTTTTCCGTTCACGGCCAGCCGTGAGAGACCTTTCTCCAGACACAGGTCTCTCATTGAACGCCGGCCACTTGCTTCAAACCAAATTAATCTGTACACATATAGAAATAGAATATATTATATTTATACGTATGCCCCTCTCCCTATTCAAGGCGTGTATAATATAAGATCTAATGGATATTTAATTTAATGCCTCCAGATAGCGAGGTTTGCGGAAACAATTCCAAGTGATGTATGAGCGCCAGTTGAATATCTAACAAATGGTTACATTATTTAATGACAGACACACACTTGATCATCGATCGCGGTTCTTACTAATTATTTATTTTAGGGATACTCCGGAATTATGAAAATATCAGCAGTTTAGAAGTTTTATTAAATTTATTTAGTTACATATTATAATATAATTTTTAATTGCTCAACATTATATTGTAAGGTAAATTTGAGTATAGATTTAATTATCTTTAAATATGCATGTTCGCATGCATTAGAATATGTATAATATATATCTCATTTCTGTCTTAGTTTATTCTTCCATAATAATTATATACGAATTTTTTCCTGCCTGCATAGTAACTTGATCACTTGATACCTGGAAAATTACCCTTTGACCAGGCTAGCAGGTAGGCGTACGATGTTAGTACATACTAATCCTAGTCAATTCTCCACATTTCATCCGTCAGAAAACACGTGCCGTCTGGCAGGCCTAGGATCTCGCTCTACAACATTAGACGTTTTCAACATATCCGAGTATAGAACTAAAATTTGATATTTAGACTCGTTAGTGTTCACTATTACAGGATAGCTTAATTTTATATGAACTCCTAGACTGGTATCGAAATAACACAGATCAAACCAAAACAACAAATCTAATAATATAAACTCGAAGATTTGCAAGAGTGTATGTACATAATATGGATATATGTGTATCTCTTTCACGTAAAACTAGTAATGGAATTTGATTAAACTGTACTAAAATAAAGCTTAATCACAAGTATTGCCCGATTCTAAGCACCTTTAGATTTTACAATTTAAAACAGATTCATGTGAAACAAATATGCCCTTAAAAGAATCTATTATAAAAGGAAATTCTTTCAAGCTGTTCATTGTAAATTCTTAACATTTTTCGAGAAATATTCTTAGTATCTGCGTAATGAAGTAATTTTTAAATTAGGCCTTCTTTGTGTTATTAATTTGACTAATTGTCATCAAGTGAAGACTGTTCTTGGTGATTTATTAAGAATAAACTTAATTGTATGAATTACTTATGATTTTAATAAGAATATACGAAGGACTTCTATTTATACCACCTTACATCATTATTATCATCTTTGCCTACGCAAATTTTATCTTTCAATCATTTATAAAATTTATATTTTTTTAAACTATTGTACGCGTTTACAGGGAAAATAGTTTTAAAAATTCAATAACAACCCTGACTAAAAGCTTCGTGTGCTATTAAAAGCCTTCCAATGGATTCAACAAATGCTTACATTTCAATGGCGTTATTTTATCTGTATTTCAGTCCGTAAAAAATGTAAGAATACATGACACTATATACAAGCACCCCGCGGTTTTGCCTGCTTACTTACCATTTTTGTGGGAGTGTGGAGATAAATTAAAGCCTATGTATAATCCTGATATGCAATGTATATTAGTGTGAAGTTTCATTATAATCTATTCAGTAGTTTTTGCGTAAAAGAGCAACAAACATACATTCTTAAAAAAAATCGCGTTTACAGTATTAATTAGATATTAGTAGGATTTGAGATTTTTTGCCATACCTTCAGGTGTGTGTATAATCAAAATTCACTCATGTGTATACAAACGAAATGAATTGACTTGGAATTCCCCTCATATTGTCTGATGTGGATCACTGAGATGACGAGTAAGGATCAGGTCAGCGGACTTCACGAGCCGCTTTAGCTAAATTTAGAAAATTTAGATACTCAGGTCCTTAAAAGTTTTCAAGAGCATATCAAATTTTGAATTGGAATATTCTAATTGCTTAGCATATTAAGATTTATTTTTATTTTATTTTGGATACTTCAGTCATGCGAGGACTACTTTATCCGAATTCTACCAATTTTCAGGTATGTATTGAAATACAAAGAGATTTTTTTAATACTGTCATAAAGAGTTTATGGCTTCACAATTTTAAGCGCAGAGACTATTTGCGATAACTCGAGGAAAATACAGCTCTGGCGGATGCTGCAATACATCTTGCTTTTATTGACATATCCTGTTTAGTGGCTTTCGCTTACTAAAACGCTGCATTTTCGAAGTGTTTTTAATTTAATATAAGAGGCTGCCGTTGAAGAGTTTTAGGTATTTTAGTTTGTATTATCTACTTAGAAATATCTTGTGACGTTATGGTATGAAGTAACGAAAAGTTTTTATGAATTTTTAAATGCTTTGTAGACCTTACTTAAGATGACGGTTTTTCATCATCAACCTCATCATCATCAGCTTGTTTCAGTCCACTGTCCACAAAAAAGGCTTTTTTTAACACCGGGAAATGCGCTGCGGCATCCCCCGGGGGTGTGGGTCTCCCCAGGCGGGTATGTGGGACTCGCTGCGCCCTAAAGCTAGTAAGTGGACGCAGCTCTACCCACTAAAACCTGGCGGGCTGGACCTTAACAGCTAGTCTGACCCTTAGGAGACCGACGCCACCTCCACAGAGGGGTTGCATCACAGAACGACCCCTCTCAACGTCGGGACAGTACAATAAGGCGAGGTTTCCGTCCTCGCCCCTATTATACGAAGGGTACAAAGAGCCCCCTCGGCTAAATTCGTTTTGCTTCGTGCTGGGTTCACCCTAGGCTCACCGCCAGGACAAGGCTTGAACCATGGTGAGGACAACAACAAAAGGCTCCCGCAATGAACGCCGATCCCTTGCCCCTCGCAACATGGACTGGCCACAGCACGGAGATCGCAGCGTTCGTTCTTTATACCTATGTCAGGTCAAGTTGGTGGTAGCAATCCGTAGCCCGGGGATTCTTAGCACCCTTAATAATGGTGAGTTTTCATTAATGGGTAGCATTTGTTTTTTGTTACCTGCAGGGGTGACCGATAACGCTCGTAGCCGGTTTTGATCAGTTAGTATGGGAATACGAGTCTCACATAGGTTTACAAATCTAGAACCAATATACGAAATACATTCTAAATGAATTACGCTTTATTAAGAAAAAAACATTTGTTTTATAATTCGGAATGCAGCCAATGCTACCTAACATTTTTCTCAGTCTGTGACAGTGTGAAGTCTGTGACAGATATCTGAAAATTAGGAGATTGAATTGTAATCAGATTCAGATTTAAAATGAACTTAATTATAAGAAATATGCATAGGTGCTGTTTCTTATATATACAAAAAATATTTAAACATTATTTTGAGTAAATACTTTAAAGGCTATGAATAAATGAATTTTTATTTTTTATGAGAATAAGTATCCGTTGAGATTAATTTAAGACCCATTCTGAATAATTGTCCGATCCCCTTTTATATTTGCCTCGCCCTAATACCCTGATTAATTCCGCTTCATCAAGAATTTAATAATTCTTAATGCAATGGAGGATTTATCATAAGACTGAAAGAAAAACGTACATGATTTTTACAACTAAAAACTTATGATTCCATAAGCCTTTACGAATATTCTGATATTCGCAAAGGATTATTGTGGATATTAATAAGTAATAAACTATAAAAAGCTAATCAAAAGCTTTAAAAACAAGAGTTTCCATTTCAAACGGATAAACAAAAATCAAATCAAAACGACTGTTCAAAATAAAGTAACATATCAACAACAAATATTTCATAACACATAAAGAAATGTTGACAAAGTCATGATACATCATGACTTTCAGTCAACTAAAAAGAAAAAATTGAATATTATAAACTTCATCTAAAATTATGTGTGGTTCGCCTGTTACCTTTGAGACGACTATGAAAAATTTAAAACTTTGTTATTTATTCAAACAAGGGAGCGATTTGTGTCACCTTGAATTACATAAAACATTGAGTTTCTTGCAAAAATATCTCCTGTTATTACTTTATACTTTAAAACCTTGCCTTTTTAATGTAGAAACCCAAGCTTATAAAGATTATTTTGATAGGATTTAAAAAAAGAGGACGTTCTATGTTCGTTTCTTTTTTTTTGTACATTCAACGATTCTTCTTCTTTTTTGTCGAGAATTTCATCCTTTTTTTTTAGGTCATAAACCTACTATTGTCCATTGGAGTACGACACACGAGTATTTTTCTTGAGTTTTTTACTAGATTTTGTTAAGTAATATATGCGTCACTGATTCCATATCAGTACTTTGTCATATGACTAGATTTTGTCAGCAGAAAGACGTCAGAAGTAAGATTATTCAACAAATATTACAGGGCTTAGACAAAGTAACATCTTTTCGTAGCGAAAAGATAGCGAAGTTCTTCATCGTTTCTGAGTTTCCTTAACAAATTCTTAAACAATGAGATATAAATAAGAATGAACGATAGCCGAATATTGATATCGTCTATCAACTCACAATAACGATAACGATTGACCACATGATTTAGAGCGACTTATGTCAATCCCATTTTATTCTTTTTAACCGACTTCAAAAAGGAGTCGGTACCAGCCAAAACAAAGATGGCCTACACAGACATCTACTCAATACTTGGTGTAAATAATTAATCATTAAAATATCCTCTTTGGCTGGCACCGACTCCAAAAATACCTAATTTTAAATACTATAAATCTTTATTAAGTTATTTTTTACTTTTTAGTTTTTGAAGTCGGTTTTTTTAAACGTAGTTTTTTTAATTTTTATCTATGTTGGTTTTCATTTTTTTTAATTCTGCTTTATCTAAGCCCCCAGGATTTCATGGTATTTTTAGGTATTTCGTAAAACGTCTGTGTCATAAATACCTTATACACTGTGATTAAATAATATAAAAATGTAATATTATAGCTAACATTAAGTGCACTTATTGAATAGCTGCGTCCCGCAGTTTCACTCGCGTATTTTCTATTCCCATGGGACTACGGGTATAAATTATAGCCTATGTGTTAATTTGATCTTTAAGCCATATTATACTAAAGTTTAATAATAATCCATTCAGTAGTTTTTCGTGAAAGAGTAACAAACATCCATACTTACAAACTTTCGCATTTATAATATTAGTAGGATAAATTACATAAAATATTTATATATCAAAAGCAAATAACGCATATTACAAACAAGTACGCTTACTTTAGACCAGTCGAAATACAATACTCATGCAATCTCCCGTCTCCACAATAGTACTTACAGATTCTATTTTATTGGATAGGGGTATTTGAAATTCCTTTTCCATGAATGTCGATACGAAACTTAGGAAAAATACAGATAAAGGCTGCTAAGGGATTTAAAGTTTAAAACAAAGTAAATTTCAGTTTAAGTAAAAATGTGTATCAGTTTTGTAATGTTAAAAATATCCGGAGCACTTTTGTTAAGAGACTGCTACTTGTATCTTTATATTTTTTCTAGGTCAAAGTTCTAAGACGCACAAAGCTTGTTATATCTCCAAGATGCCACTCCCTAAAGAATACACACCTTACCTAACAAGACGTGGGAGCCGAATTTAAAAACGTTCTACATTTGTGTTTCCAATTTCAAAGAAATTTTTCATATTCCGAGCAATTTATTTTAACGTTACCTTATTAATTGCTTACCTGCTTCAATTATTTTTATTTTCAAATAAAGTAATTATAATAAGTTAGCTATGAATTTATCTTGATATACAGTGCAATTTTACTGCATTCATCATCACATTCCTGCTCATAAGCCTTCATCCGTCCACTGGTGAACATATGCCTTTTTTATGTCGCAGTTGAAATCCCTTGGAATCAAATTGGGGTGCACTACAGATTCTCCAATTTTCTTCGTCTCATGTCTCCGCTAGTTTTTAAGACATGCTAAAGGTTGATGAAAGAACATTTATAATTTGTTGCTTCATTTTTATTATATTTAAAAAAAAAAGATGAACATAGCTCTGAAACATTCTAGTAAACTCTTTTAGAGAAGTTTTAAAAGTCTCCAACTTTATCAATAAAAATATTCAAGCGCAGGAACTCCAAGATGAATTTGAAGAGGAAAATGAGTCACCTTCATACTTTATGAAGGTCATGGTCCAATGGTGACCGGATAAATATAATTATTGTTGGCTATTCTGATATCAATATGTGCAGCCGGAAAAGAGCTTATCAATATAATATATTGTATTATGCTTAAAGTGCAAACAATTGATAATTATGCATTTAAAACTAATGTAAATACATTTAACTAGTTAATTTTCACTATCCACTTTAATAGAGTTTATTTGTTGCAAAGTGAATTATTTGCATCTTCATCACTTTAATAGAGTTTATTTGTTGCAAGTGATTAATTGATCAGATTCTCAGATACGTTAATTAACATTTGACTAATGAGCGGAACAACGTATAGAGCCCTAATACTCGTAAGTCAAGCTTTGCTGAAATTAAAGTAATTTCAAACATCCATTTATTTATCTTCGCCTGAATGTTGATAGCTTCGTAATCTATTTCAGTATTGCTTATTCACGTGATATTAATAATTTTTAAGATTACGAGTGAGTGATCTTTTATACGTCAAGTGTTGCCTTTTTTAAGAATATTCGATGAAAAATACGCAGCTTACTCTACTTCGAAGTAAAACGCCAAAACGCGTGTTAGAACACACTTTGCGGTGTCATACGTTGAAACAATTGAATTTATGGAAAAAAATAGAACTATGTAAATTGAAGGCTAAAGTTTCTAGTTTCATTTTTTTATAGAGACATTAATAAAAAAATGTGGCAACGTATAAATTCAGACAACACGTCAAATTGTATAAAATTACCAATTTTCAAAACACCCTGAATACTTCCCAAGAAGAACTACCAAATAACTAATACCCATTAATCACTATCAAAAGTTCCTATCCCTTGAGCATTTTGGAATATTAAACAAAGTTTCTACATATACTTAGGCTATATGAAAACATAACATGAAATGTTTCATTTATTTAAATTGAAAACTTTCTCTTCAATGCTGTCATGTTAAAGTATTAAAATAAAAAAGAAATGTGGTGGCGTGGGACACCAGGTAGGAACGAAGTTCCTTCATCTAAAAAGGAAGGTAGTATACACTACTCGCTTGTCTATGCGACTGTCGCGCCTGCGCACGTCTTATTTAACGCTTTTATTCCACGCACTTTTTCTTACGGTTTTACTATCAAATTTTTTTCAGTTCGAACGCGCAGCAAAATTCCTATCCCCTCCAAGCCTGCCGTAAGGAACTTCGTTCCAAAAGTTTAAGTACTATGTTAAAACATTTTAAATCGTAAATTTACACTAAACGAATAATTTAGAGTTTAACTAAATCCTTTTAGTTTTTCGAAGGATACACAATATATACAAATGGGACTTATTACACTTATAAAAAAAATAGGAATAAGTAATCCTATTTTTATAAGTGTAATAAAGTTATGTTTAAATGAAACAGATATATAGGTGCAGGTAGAGTTAAGACATTTTTTATATAGAAACTTTTTATTGATTTTACTATTGTCATGAACATAAATGACATCTCGTGAGAGTACGTTACGAAAACACAAAAAACATATTATAATAATTGGTAACAGATTCGAAAATCGTGAACAAAAATACCGAATAAAAATCTCATGTCTCATCCATAAGGATGCGCTAAAAAGCAGGCATAGAGTCACCTTTGACGTTAGACTTTGTACCTTTTTCCACCAGAAAGTATAATTAGGGAAAAATTAATAAATCACTTCTGCCATTTTAAAGAATTCTAAAAATTTTATTATTTCCAATAATCCTAGACAGCATTCAGTAATTTTTTATAAATTAATATTATGACTGCTTCGTGTTTTGTTTGGTGGCAGGCATTTATATAATATCAAAGTACTTTTTCACGTATAGATATAATATATAGTTTCTATATTTTTTATTTATACGATCGGATTGTATGATATTGAAGCAGAGCAGCACCCCGAAATTCCATCCATCCATTTTCCCATCCTTCCTATAGGTGAAATGAATTTTTAAGTTTCTTTAGAAGTTTATGTATGCAAGCATAACACATAAACAAACTCATATTCGTTTTTATAACGTGAATGAGAATTAAATTTTATTCACGACAGGCCTGTTGGCCTAGTAGTTAATTAGCCTAACTGCTAAAACGGTAGGAGGTTGCTAAAATACAAATTCTACTTAGTTTGGGATCAGGTGACAATATGCAAGATGTCCCCACTATTTTATTATATTATCTTTAATTATTTAAAAATACTGGAAGTTCTTTTGGCTTTATCTCCAAAAATATATTTATGGGGAGACTCATCGTTCAGGGGCCAGTAGAAGGAAAGATATCTCGTGGCCGGACGCCAACATGATGAAGTGACCGACAGCTCCATCCATGGGGCCCGCAATGTCTCTTACCGAGAGAAGTGGCGTCGCTTGGCCAGAGAAGTGATAATAGGTAGAGAAAACGAATACGAAGACCCTCCTTGTACTTTGCTGAGACCATCAATACGACCATCACCGCTCAGACAAGAGTGTGACTCCAGGAAAAATCGTTAATTATTTATCATAAGTAGCGTCTGCACTACAAATTAATAAAGCTTATTACAAGTTAATCTGATTAAAGCATAATATGATTATGGAGTTATTATTCATATTGACACGGAAATAATCCATTATTATAATGAAACGAGTCCAGTCCAAACAGCTTTCCCGTGAACATGGTTGCTGTAAAGTATCCGAAAGGTCGGGATGTACAAAAGTTTATTATACTATTTCCATTTCTTTATTTTCTCGATGACAGTTCTAATTTGATAGTTGTAGTGTTGGGACCAAATAAGTAATGATATCACCATCATCGTCATCATCATCAGCTTTTATCTGTCCACTGCTGAACATAGGCCTCCCTCAATGAACTCCAAGACGACCGATCCCTAATGATATCGATAGCATAAATTTATTATATTTTGAATAAAAATATATACAACAAAAGCATTGAAATATATTTTTTCGTTTCGTTTATTTTGTTTTATTGTCGAATGTCGACACTCAAGAGTTACAGTTTTACAAGAACTTCGAAAATTTAAAATAAATTGGCATTATCAATCAAGAATTAATACCGGTGAAGGAATACATCGTGAGGAAACCTGCATGCCTGATGAGATTGAAAGTCTTTGAAGGTACGTGAAGTTCACAAACCCGCATTAGGCCAGCACATCGGTGAACTACGTACCATTATGCTCCTCGCCTGATTTCAAGGAGAAGACCCGTGCCCAGCAGTAAGACATAATATGAGGGTTATTACTATACTATACTATATATAAGAAAACAACAATCAATTAGTTGAATAAAAATAATTTGTGTCAGACTACTAGTATGATTACATTATTAATACAATACAACAACAATTTTATTTTAGTCAAGCATCATACTTATTTTAACTTCTAGGTATATTAGGACAATTTCCAACTGCTTAACACTAGCGCACCTCATAAAATTTTATTTTTCAAATAATATTATAGGAAGAGAAATAGGAAGGATTCTTATTTCTCCTATTTTATTTTAAAGCTGAGACCGATTACGACATTTTTCGATGCAATATTCGAAGCGTATAATTTCTTTGGGAGTCAGTTAAGCTTAATATTAGACAGCGGGAGTATTGTTTGCGGTCTTTCAATATTTAAATGAATAGTTATTTAGTAGCACATTTGAAAACTAAGATAATTTGATAAATTTACGTTTCTCTCGTTGTTTTTAAGGCAGTAAGTTTTCTATAAATTTAGATTCGTTTTTATGGCCGAATTATTTGAAATAAATTTTCCTAATCAAATGTTTTACTTGACTTACCCCAAACTAAGATCGAGGAATTTTCTGGTACAGACATGGTCATGTACCTTTATAATTAACAGCATGAACAAATATTTTAAAATAGCAGTATTAAAATAACACTAATAATTAATATGAAATTATGACTGTTTGCTTATTTTTTATTACATACATTCTTCTAGCTCACCTTACTTTAGTTAAGATTTTTTTAAGATTGAAGCATCGAAGTGAATAGAAATAAACTTAGATAAATTCATGCCAGCAAATCTGCGAGCTTCATTTAAGATACATATTTAACATCTAGTGAAATGTCAGCTCAATTTTCATTCACGTCGGTAAATAACAGTTTATTTAAGCGTGAAAAAATGTAACGCCTTTAGTATTATCTAAAACAGGGAAGATATGTTTATAAAACGTACCGTCCCGTGGTTGAGTCCTGTAAAGTACATATATGAATCATGAAGAAATCTTGAAAAACCTTTTATATTCGTAAAATTTGTTTCAGTAAATGAAATTCGCGTTACATTAAAAAACTTTGTGAGAACAAACGCTTTACGCCTTACGGAATATTCATATTCTTAAGTGAGAATAAACCGTTTTATCTCAATTCCATCCGGGGCGTATCACGTTTCCTATTAGCGTCCTCCGGTACACGGCCATATCTGCATTAATGCGTCTCCGTGTTCTATCACCGTAATATGTATTAAGCACTACGCTGACCTAGTGTCGTGGTAAATTTGTAAATTATTATAATCTCGTTAAATGCTCTCATGTGGATATCTATTCAAACGATCTGTTACATAGTCAGACATGTTTTTACTCTATAAAAGTGTTAGTTTTCAGAATTCAAGCCTGTATTCAAAACTAGCTGTTGCCCGCAGCTTCGCCTGCGTTAACTAAGATTTACAACGGGATTATAGTACGCAAAATAAGTAATTTTTTTGGTTCATTTTTTACACCTTGTGTCCGAAAACCCCAAATATCTTACGGAACCCTATTTTTTTCCAGAATAAAATTTAGCTTTCGAATGGTTAAATAATTTTTGAAATCGGTCCAGTACTTTTTGAGCCTATTCATTACAAACAAACAAACAAAGTTTTCCTCTTTATAATATTAGTGTAGATATTTGAATCCCTGAAGAAGATGTACGATAACATAATAATATCAATAATAATATCATTGCTTACGATAGCAACGCCAGATAAAAACATTATTTTAACTTCTTTCAAGCACTTTTATTTTACTACACAATCTAGTTATAAAAAAATGTAGTTTTACTTAAATTACAATTTACATTCATTATCATTACGTTAATACATACATAAAAAAAATACAAGTTTTATCGCGGTTTTTTAGGTGGTTTACATGCTCGATCCTCCCGTGACCATGGTTGTTCTAAAGTATCTGAAACGTCGGGCTTGATGCTAAAAAACTTAATAAATCATGAAATTTGCGTAAACATAAGAAAATAATTCATTATAATCTCATCAATTTTTTCTGCTAAATAGACTCTGTCTATTTAATTGAACTAATTTTGTTACATGAAATCTTAGTATTTAAAGTATTTCTAAAACTCGGACAAGATTTTAGCGATACGTCTAACTTTCGAAATCTGAATGCATAAAACCTGTTGTCGCAAATGCTTCAACAAAGGTCGCATACAACTCCCCTAACTAGACGGTATAGTGGTATATTTGTGGTGCGGTGTAAGGCGTGACTTTTAAAGTGACGTGGTTATTTTCATCATTAAAACTATTTTAAACAGAACATTTACCAAATTTTTCATATTTTTTTCTTCGTGGTTTTGTAGATTTGACCTGTACACAATTAACATAAACGTATTCGTAGAAGATGTCAAAATATCAAATTTCGCGACATTATAAGATTTGAGATTCAGTAAGATGAGCTTTAAGACTGAAAACTCATCTGACTACTAAGACATGTAAATCTCTTTTATATATCAGACATTAAAAGTATGGTATTTTATTTTAGAAAACGTAGACTTAAACATAAACACAAATTCCGATCCCAACAGTATCGAAGCTGCCTTATCAGTTCCCAGCTCTGGTTAAAAAATATCCAAGACAAGTTTATTTTATTTTAGAAAACGTATACTTGAACATAAACACAAATTCCAATCCTAACAGTGTCGTAGCTGCCTTATTAGTTCCCAGCTCTGGTTAAAAAAATATCCAAGACAAGTAAGCTATTAAATACCTATCAACCTTTTGTTTACACGGTGGGTTAGAAATAAAAATGTTAATATAAGTTGAGGCGAGTAAAAAGCTCAGAACAGTAAGTTTTATATATTTAAATACTGGGTATTAACTAGAATTCATATAATTTGCAACATCAACGAATACGTTCGAAAAGAAAAATCATATCATCCTTAACATGATATACATAATAGCTTCGACCATGGGACGCCCACCGTGTAATAAATAACATGAATTAATAAAAGCTACACAGGTCAGAGGTTCATCGCAGACATCACGCGATCCCAAATTCTTCATTACTTAACGACCAATTCAACATTTGCACAGGAATGACTGCTGATAAAATGTTAACAAGACACTCGTACCAGCACGTACAAAACTTTTCCACTAAATCATACAACTATTTCAATATTTTAGAAGTGTATTCTCGGTAAATGAAAATGGCCGTATATTTAAGATATTTTATATCAAATAATGGAGACATTTTCATGTGTATGGTGACTTATGAGCATAGGTATCAGACTTCATAACTTTCTTCGAGAACTATGTTACTATTGGCTGAAAAATTACGATGACGATGGTGAAGATGATGATGATGATGATGGTAATGATGATGATGATGATGGTGGTGATGATGACGATAATGATGATGACAATTATTCGTCACCGGCTAGTATGTCATAGGGTAGCAAACCATTATATTGTGTGTTGTTGTGTTAGGCCCCAGAGAATTTGCATGGTTATCAAACTAGATAGTGGTCTCGGTACCAATTACCAGTTGTTAACACTGCCTACTCTGCCCAATATAGCAAATTTTTAAATGACGTAGGAACAGATTATTAAATATGACGTAGGTATATTTATGGCTAACCTACTAATATTATTAATGCGAAAGTTTGTAAATGTACATTTTGTATAATAATATTAATAAATTTTAACAATAATAATAATAATATCTATGGACGCTTTTACACCACGCCAATCTGGTCCCGTGCTAAGTACTCGAAGAGTAGTGTTACGGGTACCAAACAACGGAAATACATATATTTAATACTTTTTATATTAATACTTATATTTAAGATTTTTATTATATAATACACATAATATTTAATACACATCCATGACCCAGGAACAAATAAACTTTTTTGTTCCCTGGCGAGATTCGAACCCGCTACCTCCGGCTTGTGCGCCAACGCGCTAACCACTGCTCCACGGAGGTCGTCAACAATACTTCACAGTATATAGATAACACATCAGAATTACACATAAGCTATAATTTATTCTCCTACTCTCATGGAAATGGGTTATAGATGCCGTTCGGCACTTCTGGCACAATATACTTGATTATTTTTAGCGAATGCATACCACCGTTCGGCAACATTTTCTCAAATACCACCAACTCCAATACAGGAGTTGGTGGTATTTGAGAATAACTGGCACTTTGGACACTAAACTTATAGAATGGCATCTGCCGCTGTAATTGAGGTGCCCTGGATCTGTCAGCAACAGTGCACTAGACACTTGATGCCTAAGATAGTACGCTTAAATTAACCACAAGTGTAGACTATGCATTAAAATGTATACATGTATGTATGGTATCATCGTACATGGTATCACCATACATACATCTAAGTCATTGCTGTGTGTCTACACTATACACTAATATTATTAAGAGGAAAGATTTAATTGTTTGTTTGTACCGAATAGGTTCCGAACTACTTGAGCGATTTGAAAAATTTTTTCACTGTTTGGAAGCTACACTATCCCCGCTGAACATAGGCTAATATAATATTATATTAAATTTTTTTTAAAGTTAAGGACCCGTATTAAAACTTAACTAAAGCAGCGTGCAACAGCCAGTTTTTAGATACAAATGTTATAAGTTTATAAATGTGAATGTAAATTGTAAAATAAGCAATATAGTAACTTAATAGTCCCAATACAAGCTTCTGTCCGGAGTAGAGTAAAGTTATTTCCTGGATAATAAGGTGAAAAATATTTCAACTGTCGTAAAAACTAAAGGCTAAGCTATTATGTAAGTCTGTCTCATATAACAAGACGTTCCGTCTTATAGAGACCGTTAATAATTTGAGATAATCTACTCTAAAAAATATTATAATCGCGATATCGTCATACAAATAATAATTAACGATCTAATTTAATTCATTATTGAATCACTAACCCCGGGGATGTAGACTGGACAATTTTAGCAGAATTTCTCTTTGAAACGTTATATTACAAATGCATTATAGAAAATGCGTTATAGAAATAGTTAATAATACACTAAACTAATAAATCTTCTCTCGTTTCGTATATGATAATTAGTATAAATAATACTAATTATCATACACGAAACGAGACAAGATTTATTTGTCCAATTTAAAAGAGTTTTTAATATCAAGTATGAAATAAACATGTCTTGTAAGATTGCACGTTCTCTGCCCTATTTATGAAATATGATACAAGAAAATAAAACAGTACATAGTCGGACATGATACAGCTGTGTACAACATTTCCACGATCTCACATTTGATGCAGCCTTTTGCACTTACCCACAGGCGAGGCGTGGTGCAGCCGTATTTCATAATTGCCTTTCAGTGAGCTAACAACATATTAATCTAAGATAAAATTTATTAAAATTCTAGAAAAAATATCAAATGTGAAATGAAAACTACATTTTTCTGCTTATATTTTTAAGAAAGAGTTAATAAGCTTAGAGCTACATTTTAGCCAGCATGCTTAGAAAAATGTTGTATTAAATAAATTAAGTTTATATTTTCAGTAGCTTATAATTTCATATTTGTTTATTTTTTTCCTTATTTTTTTCTATATCTTGGCGTTAATTGAGTGAGACAGTGGACGAATACAAACTCATGATGATGATGATATATATTCTAAAATAGAACATGATGATTATTTTAGGATTATACAGTAAATTCTTTATTGATGGAAGACCAAATACAAAAATCGTGCCTTCTAATACTTTATTTTAAATATTCACGAACACTTTTAATATCTTTGTGACACCTGCTCTATTCCAGATTTAATAAAAGCGATGTAAAAAATTTCCTCCACTAAAATAGTATTTCTACACAGCGGTAAACCCTTCGGAGAGGTAAAAATTACAAATTACTGACTTAAACTTTTCATCCAAGATTTAAAAATTAGGTGCAATTTTTATTTACATCATAATTATTTTATTTATTTAAGGGCCTGTTTCACAATCTCCAGTTAAGTTCCCAATAGGCTATCGGCAACATATTTGGCAGATATTTGCCGATAGCCTATTGGGAACTTAGCTGGAGATTGTGAAACAGGCCCTAAGAATATAAAACAGAAGTTTCTAGTTGTAAATTATTATATATATTTTTAATATAAGTATTTTATGCTTTATGCATGCTTATTATGTATTTTAGGAATTTAATTGAAATTTTTTTATTGATTTTAATTGAAAATTTCAAAATTTAAATAGCGTAAATTTTGAAACTTTTGAGTACATAACATTAATCACGAATAATAAATACTCTAATTTATTATCCATTTCTGAGTTTATAGAGAGAGAGTATTTTAATTAAATTTCAATTCTATTATTTTTAGAAGTTTTTGTAAATGATTAAATTTGAAAAATTAAATTTTTTACATTAACTACAGGTACGATCGATCGATGACAATAGTATTATGGGTAATGAAAGAACACTATGCAAAGAACGCACTATCTATGCGCTCCTCGTGTTAATAGTTTGGTTTTGACAGATGCACAGTGGCAGATTACACTTAAGTACTGTCTATGAATTGGTTTGAATAATCCTATGCCTTCGGGAGTACTGTGACAACTCATAGTATTGTTTGTGAAGTTTCTGAGCAGTGAAGAAGTTTGGGAGTAATACTAACGTATTACTTATAAATTATTTACAGCTATAGTACTCATCAGTGGCAGGTCCGTGTTGGATGCGAGTAGCAAGGGATCGGTCGTCTTGGCGTTCATTGAGGGAGGCCTATGTTCAGCAGTGGACGGATAAGGGCTGATGATGATGATGATGATAGTACTCATTACCTCAATTTCTTTTCATGGAATAAATTTTATACACAAGTCCCACTCGTGCAAGCGTAAATTATAATCCTCCTATTTGTGTGGTCTATATTCGTTTGCACTATTTTACAAAGATAAAAGAAAATAGAAATTCCGTTTCCCGTATTCATATTTCTCTCCCTTGAGCCTGTATGATGTGGTTTCATTCGCCGAAAACCCATTGCCCAATTTACGTTTGTGTTTAATTGACACGAGTTTTGCTTGACTCTATCCAAGTTTGAATTTGCCAGTGTTCCTCAAAACGTGAGGTTTTCTTGAGTTGCTTTATAAACTTCACCACGTGCATTTTATCTGGGCCTATTTTCGTATAGTTGCAATTCTTTTGTAAGAAGGATCTATTTTTTTATAATGAAGTTAAAAGTGGTGATTGATAATCTTATACCTTTAAACGAGCAATTCTTGTATATATATATAGAATCTGAATCTCGGAAACGGCTCCAACGATTTTCATGAAATTTTGTATACATGGGCTATAAACGGCGATAATTCGATCTAGCTAGGATAGATTTTTAGAAAACATTTTTTTACCGTGTTTTGGGCAACAATAAAATATGATTAGAATCCGAACGTAAATTTCGCTGTCGATTTGTTTGTCATGATAGCTTAGTGGGAAAATTAGGCAGATAAAACCGAACGAGCCTGGTTCGAATCTCGTTCCGAATTTTTTTTTTCCTTTATTTAAGATTTTTTTTGGAAGAAAAATTTTATCGTATCTAATCACTAAGGGTACCGAGCAAATGCTCGGTCAACCAAGTACTATAGTCTAATCAGTAAAGGTTATACCTTACGTAATTTTATAACGTAATTAAATAAATTATATAAAAAGAATAAATCTGCAGCGCAAGAGCTTAATTTTGGCATTTTTTTTAATTTATAAAGCAAATAAATGACTTATTATTAATGTATTTTGTGTAATTTTTAGCTTTGGCAGTTGGCAGGAAGCAGGTTGGATAGAATAAAATTAAATTTAACAAAATTGCTAGAAAATATTATAGAGGTGTTTTGCTAACGTTTATTTTAAGTTTGATTTCATAAAGTAAAAAAAACCTATATCAGAAAACATAAATATACAGTATTTGGAATACAGGTAGAGATTTACATAGTATTAAAAATGCATGAAAACTCAAAAAGAGTATTTTTTGTAATGTTGGAAAAAGTGATATTTTTTTGATTGATTTGAAATTGTAACATGTTAGTTATTACTTTTTAATTTTAATTATGATTTTATTCAAACATGATTTTATACAGCTAATATACTGGCATAAATTTTCAATGTTTCTTTTAAAGTTGCGTTTCATATATTTCGTAAACTATTTCACGAAAAAGTAGACGCGACTTGAATAGAATAGTTGAAAATGAAAAAAGGAACATTAAGCAGCAGTCGGCACGAAACGCCATCTGCTTAAGTCGTTACGAGGGTTATTACTTCTGGGTGAGTGAGAATCTAACAAAGATTCCATCTCCATAACGTAATATGGACATTAAATTTAAAATATTACGAGAATTATTATTTAGCTATATTCAGTTTATAAATAAATAATTACGTAAGTTCGTGTAAAAAAAATATGACAATAATCTGAATATTTTTTTAATTGAAAAAAAAGCTTGAGTATAAAAACGGACGACGATCCGTAGGTACAAGGTGGACCGACGATCTGATAAAGGTCGCGAAAAGCCGCTGGATCCGGACAGCGCAGGACCGATCGTTGTGGAGATCCTTGGGGGAGGCCTATACGCAGCAGTGGGCTTCGATTAGCTGACACGATGATGATGATGATGATAAAAACTGTATGGTTCACTTTAAATATAGATAATGAATTTGACTTCGGCCCAGCGCACCCTCGAGGTGTGCCGGGGATGGGCGGCCCTGCGTCGCGGTCTGTCATCAATCATCGTAGTGGACTTGTCACTGTCGAGCATCTTTACCATGATGCTTAGGACGATAAATCCTAGACGGCAATGGTCTCCTTTTGCGAGGTAGTAATGTCCTAGAAGGAGGCCGCTTACGCAAGGCGCTACTTACAAAATCTCCCCCGCAGATGCAAAGCGTTACTTAATGAGCCTCCAGTAACTCTCCAGTACACTTCAGTAACACGAACACAGGGGGTGTTCGTGTCTGGTTCAGGATGAGAACCTAGGCCCGAATCGCACGAAGTCGCGGGAATAGCTTAGAGGCATAGTGGCAGCCGGCATGCAGTACGAAGCCTCACGAGGAGTAGTCTAGCCTTACGCCGGGGCCAGACTGTCGATTTTGTCTGCAGCTCCGATACTCATAAAGTGGCTGAGGGCACTTGCACTAGTTTTAGTTTGCGTATGCTTTGCCATACCTAGTGTGAATCCTATATGGGTTTCCTTAATAGCCCAGGTACATGATTAATTTAATAATTTTCTCTGCGTTAGTAAAATAATAATAATAAGTTTCATTCTATTAATATAATTTAAAATTAATAAAAATACCAGTAACATAAAACAGTCATAACATGTATAGTCTGGCCAGAAATAATATAGTATAAGGGCCTGTTTCACAATCTCCAGTTAAGTTCCCAATAGGCTATCGGCAACATATTTGACAGATAGAGTATGGAGTGTCTGTCAAATATCTGTCAAATATATTGCCGATAGCCTATTGGGCACTTAAGAATGGAGATTGTGAAACAGGCCCTTATTAATCTCGTAAAGAATAATGTATTCGCCATATGGCAGATTTCGGAACTAATAGTAGACTGTAGTAGACTAAGATACGCTATATAAGACGACCTTCACCGAGATGCTTATTTGATGAAACTTGTTTTATATTCAATTTGATATGTCAATAAACTTGTTGCATATGGGTTGCCTAAAAAAATTAAATCCAGGATATTACATTTACAATTATATGATATTATTGTACAATACATTTTAATATAAATATATCTTGATGTTTATCGCAACCATTCAAATTTGTAGCGCTCTGCTAAGCTGCATATTTTGTTTTTTGTTTGCCCATAAGCATCGTATAGTACGTGCGCCAAAAATGTTTAAGCTCCTTGACTTAACTACTGCTAAAACTTAACTTGCTCTGCGATTGTGAGCAAATTCCTCTCACCACAAGAGCTTCGCATTCAGTCGAGACATGGATTTGGGGGCTGTGGCATGGCAAATAATAAATATTTGACAACAATCATCAACATCATTGAGCACATGTATTAATACAACATCAATAGTCCACAATTTTCTTAGTAAAATTATGTATGCTTCGTTGCTTAAATACTTATTTAATACTGTTACTTTTTATTAGTACTTACAATTTTTTGTAGTATTATAAATAATTCCATTTTTCATATACCTACGTATATTATATGGATAATATTATGTTTATGATATTATGATAAAAGTATATATAACTATTAAAAGGCTTTATTTTAATTTAGTTGCTTTTATAACTTTTTCAATTATCATTAAATAATAAAAACTTAATTTATTTTAGCATAATTAATAAATGTATCATATGAAACTATTATGCTATTTTCAAAACCATATTTCAGTAATTATCTGTAAGCAAATAGTTCCTGACGTTGTAACTTTTAATTTATTTTAAATTTTTATTTAATAACAAAATTTATACGAAGCTCGTCGGCTTAATAAAAGCAATATTGCATTGAGGCGCTTGCGGTGCGAAGATTTAAACTCGAATTTAAATATATAAATAATTCTTATGAAAACCCGGATTTTAAAATTATTTATAAAAAAATATTTCTTGTCGAACATATTTTTTACAGAATCAAAGTATGTAATACAATCAAAGAATAAATTAGGCGGGTTGGGAATTCGTACCACCTCAAGCGTGGCTCTGCCGGCTTTCTTAGCTTCTACTCACAGTTCGATTACTCTCATCAGCAATATTTTAAACATACAACAAGCTGATGTTCAAGTAACGGGCTTGGGTGAGGCTTTGGATGTTTGGAGGGCTATGTTTCCGATGGAAAATCTCCCAACTGACAAAACAAAACAAAAAATTTGGGACATGCCTGGACAAAAATTGACGTTTGCTTGTCTCCTTGACCAAGAAATGGACAATGCAGAGAGAGCGAGACTATTAGCAGTCACCAGCGAACACTCCAGTGAATGGTTGTACGTGCTTCCCTCACATAATCTTGGTACAGTTTTAGATCCTGCAACCTTGAGAATTTCTATTAGTCTCCGGCTTGGTGCCAAAGTATGTGAAGCTCATTTGTGTTCCTGTGGGCAGTTTGTGAATCAGTTGGGTCGACATGGCTTGTCCTGCTCCAGAAGTGCTGGTCGCTTATATCGCCACGGTACGGTTAATGATTTGGTACGTAGAGCTCTTGCCACGGTTTCTATACCAACAACATTAGAACCATGTGGTCTAGTTAGAGATGATGGCAAGAGACCTGACGGTGCTACGCTTGTACCGTGGAGACTGGGCCGCACTTTGGTGTGGGATGTAACCTGCGTAGACACGCTGGCCCCATCTTATGTACATGAAACTTGTACTAAAGTTGGGGCCGCAGCCGATCGTGCTCAGTTTCTCAAGCGTCGCAAATACTCTTCTATAACTGAAGACTATGAGTTTGCCGCGTTAGCTTTCGAAACGTTAGGGCCGTGGTCGTCTGACATGAAGCGGTTTATGAAGGATATGTCGAATCGACTGATTCTCTCATCGGGTGATCAGAAGGCTGGCAGCTATTTCGCGCAGAGAATAAGTTTAGCTATTCAGCGAGGTAATGCTGCCAGTGTTCTGGGTACCATGCCCCAAATTGAAATTTTGGATGACATATTCTTTTTGTGAATATTTATATGAATATTTTAGAGTTAATTTTTAATTATAAGTTTTTAGTTTGATATTGTTGTTTATTGTTAATATTGTTACGTAGATATAATATAAGAATAACTTGCTTTTGTCCCCGGTAAATTCAAATTGTATGAGTAGAGATTTCCAAAAGATGGATAGAGTCAAAAAATAAAATTTGAGTAGAAAATAAACATCCCTTTAATTAAGGCTTGATCCATAAAAATAAAAAAGAATAGGAAGATCTACCAATTTAACTTTCCGAGGTTTTTCTCATAAAGCTTCTAGCAATAAGACAGTTTAAAAGTATTACTTTTCTTTGTGAACTGTACGTTTATACGACACGTTATGTAAAATAAAGTACGCAAAATGCATTAGATACAAGTGCACGAGTGACGTCACTATAATCGGATGAAACACTAGAAATGCTTAAAGCTATTAGCAGCGGGCCGTCTGCACGGAAATTCCAAGAAAAACTTCACTTGTAAGAGCAACAATTCATTTCGAATACCTAACCTTTCAGATGTTTTAAGTAATTTCTATTTCCGGACCCACTATACATAAAATATAGAACAACATTAGAATATTTTTGGGTTACATAGGCAATACTAATACGAATTATGTTCCACTTAATTCTACTGGTCACCTAGAAATTAAAGTCTTTGCCATAGCATTCATAAGCCCAAATCTATTGGGGGCTGCAGAATTTCACACTGCACACGTTATCTTATAAAATGTATATTCTCCTTACGATGTTATTTTTGCCAGTGAGCAAGCAATGGAGCTGTAAAGATCTTGTTCATAGATTTTTCACTTAGATTCCATAACAATTACAGTACTGTCGACTATCCAAGACGTCAAACCGATTACTAATCGTAGAGTCTACATCCCGAGGATGCCTCGGTGTCTGGGCAAAACGTGCGTAGATTTTATGGCTCCTATATAATATATGCATGCATATGCGTGCACTCACACATTTTCTGTAAAAGACTGCATGGTTCGCGGGATATTGCTAATTAATATTATATAGTTATATCTTTTTTTTAAATAGTTACAGAAGGCAGTAACTTAGTCACGAACTAAGTGACACTGAATAGTACATACCTTGGAGTAAAATACTTGAAAGCAAATGTACATGTTTGTTTGTGAAAATGACACGGCATTTTCTCGAAATAAAACAAAGACTCGTCTCTGGAATAATTGAAGGACGTATACCTTTTCATCCTGCGCAAGAAAATGAAAAGGAATTACTATTTACTCACACGGCTATGTATTCTTTGGAACATCTTAAGTTGCATATATGTATATTATTATTACACTTATTAAAAATTATTTTCAATTTTAGAATAAGGACTCTTCCAAATAACAAATGAATAGGCCAATCTCATAACTTGCCTATAGCATGAACGGACTGTACACATGTCTTCAATATAAAAAATTAAATTTATGCCATATCTAAATCTTTTATTTTCTAGTAGCCACCCTTAATTTAGTCACTTACAAAAACTAGTTAAAAGATACAAATAGATCACTTAATCAGTAATTAGACAAACTACTGAAAATTTAAATAAAATAGTTTTAAAGTTTTTAAATAATTCCAAAATTGCCTAACGAATACTTCAAATATATGGTTAAGTTTCCAAAAGGAGGTTTTAATTAAACGTCCTTTGTCAAGTTGTTCCGGTAGACCGGTGACAGGTGTTGGAGGAAATTACCTGGGCTTGATGCAAGGCAGGTCGCGGACTCTAGACATTTGACAAATGTCTCTCGTGCGTTATTAAAAACTGGTATTAAAACTGGTTCTTCTAATATTAAATGAATTACTTACATTTACCATAACAATTACAAATCGAAATAACATTATGTACTTAAAACAAGTGACATTTAAAAAGTCGATCTGTGTTGAATGCGAGTGACAAGGGATCGGTCGTCTTGGCGTTCATTAGGAGGCCTATATTTACCTGGTGATAATGATGACTATAATAGCACTTTTTGCATGATCTATCTCTGTTTCTAACCTTAACTAACAGAAGTCGCAGTTGATCATAAAGCAAATTTAATGAAAATTAAAATGTTACATAAAAAATATAGTTTCGATTTAATTTCACGAAAGTCCAATTCTCAGCAATGCCTACAAATTTCTTGTTCATAATAATATAAAATCAATATTGGAATTTTAAAATGTTACATTTAAATTTGAATTAAATTATAATATCTGGGGTAGCTCATTAGCTATCCAAAAAAAAACCAAATAAGTTCATTTACTTATTTAGTTTTGACTATGTCCCTCTTTTTCACTACAAAACCGAAGGGATATAGGTTAAGGTCGCTCACGTCATTTAAATTAACGACTGCCTTTACGTTCGTGTGCCATATGTGTCATAAAACAGACAATCTGTATTTTATGTTTGCAATTAAGTAACAAAAGCACACTCTAACTTAATGTATATTCGACGTCTTGATATGCTTAGACAGCAGTCATCTCCATACTGCAACACTATTATTTTCTTCAGCTTATTAAATAATTATAACGAAAAAAAAATATCGCGATTTCTTGAGGCGTGAAATGACATGAACATGTTTATGGAAGGTTCTCGAAATGTTGGGCATAAAGAAATCATAAAATGGCGGTTAATGAAGTTTTTTGTTTTTAAATCCATTAAAATTGCTTAATTATAATCTGCAAGACTAGTGTAAATTCATCGATGTCGCAGTGAATGTAGATTAAAATTGCAGCACAGAGTAAGTAAGCCAATGGAAGGAATTCATTTGATTCAGAAGCATTAGTTAATTTAATGTAATGGAGGTCCCGTTCGGAAAGCTGTAATCGAATAGATCATCTTCAAATAACTTTTAACGATCTCCGTCTAGTATACGTAGCCTTTGCTTACTCTATGGACTAGAGTTGGAGAATTCTGAATGTTTTCATCCGGGTACAGATTTATCACCGATTCGTGTTGGTCGTTTTCTGCACGATCGCCTCCAAACTGCTTACTTCTTTGGCCAAACAGTTGCTGTTATGAATAGATAGGAAGGGCAAGCTAAAATCTTATGTGTTATTAGTAACCTATAACAAGCCAGGCAACATTTAAGACATAGTTTCCGATGAACTAATTACCAATTAATAGGCTAACACTCACTAGGTTGCTTATTTCTACGTTACCATATTACCTAATATAAAGGTTAATGATCTATATGCAAGTAAAAGTAAAAGTAATATCCGTTGACATACTGGTATCGACATACTACGAAAGGATCCATATCAAAGGGGCGCATGTTGGATGGACAGATATTTAATAGCTTGTTGGTTGTTAGTTCTAAAAAGTAAAAATGTGTTTATACGAATATGTTTGTCAAAGCAAGAAATTTAATAACTTTGTAAGTACTTTGTTACATAAATAATTAAAAATCCGAATGTAAACCCGACCTTTGACTAGGCGTCGTGTTTTGTGCTTTAATATATTGAAAAAGGTATTTTTTTATAGTATGTCTGTAAAAATAACACACGGAAAATAATTTAATTTTACTAATTATATTTTTTTTCATGTCACAAAGAGGCAACAGACCAATCGGAACGTTATGGTTTTTACCGATAACCATAGACATCAGCACAACCGAATGGTATGCACATGCGCTGTCCTTCTTTTTCTGTCCTCCTAATAATAATGTGCCATTAGAAACTCACAAGCCGTACAAAACGCGGCAGCATAGCTGACACTTTACGCCGATATAATTCAAACGAGTGGTCCCACCACGGGTATGCCCAATTCAGCTGCATAGCTGCATGGCAATATCTCTTGCAAGATACTTTACGTATATTGGGTATTATGACTATCGATTCATGCATCGTGCATGCATGCATACATAAAATATGATGGTATTATTAGTAACGGTTATCTTAAAGATCTTGTTTCTCAAATTAAATCGAGTGGTTTCATCGACATTATCATATTTTTACTGTATATTTTTTTTTACTTACACTCGATTCTCTCAGTGTAGGTGTAATATGCAACACTATACTGAAATGTGAATGGTTGTGCGAACCACTAACTAGTTACAATTAACGTTGTTTTCACATCGATGATATATTCATGTCGGACATGAACAGGGCTTTGGTTGTGTAGCGTGTATTGATGAAACGACAGGTTCAGACTCACAGGTCTTTGTGTTTCTGTGGACAAAGCGTACATTTGCAAAACAAAACACTACGTTTTCTGTTGAATTTGATAATGAGAAACCATGTAGTATAAATTATACGTAGCGTTAGTGGATACATTTACGTAACTAAATTGGCGTGCCTTGGCAGTGAAATCAACTCAAATGCCATGACTACGTAAAGAGCATGACGCTGTCACTGCTTCATTATATTTAAAATTTGGATTTTAAGTAAATTACAAATTTTAATTAATACATACGATTCATGAATATCGGCCGGGCTTCTCGTAAAAGCCAACAACATCTTTTGTCCTTACGTGTAACAGGTTTTGGGTGTAACACTTTAGATTTATGTTGTGTTAGCGATGTGCTCTATAGCTTTTAGGCAAATTGTCTGTTTTTGCTTTCTTTGCGTTGATTACGAACGGAAGTTATTGGCCATAATTCACTGATACGTAAACCGATTTTGGTCATAATATTAATGAATCATTCATCATTTTTTGACGATTCTCATCAGACTAGTTAACTTTAAAATATTTACATTTTCTCAAAACTATTGATTGTAAAATAGGCTACGTATGACGTATGTAATACACGAGTATTTACATACGAATGTATCTTTGGAAAACGCAAAAGCATGTAAGAATGTGTGAATGTTTGATACTCTAACACGCGAAAACTGCTGAATGGATTTTAATGAAACTTTACAAAAATATCTACATCACTCACGAGAATGAGATGTACGCATGTGAAACCGTGTGTCACTGCTAGTGTAACATATAATAACTTCATTATTCTAGCAACTAATTTCTAGTCATTTAAAGAGGACTATTGAAATCTTCAATAAAACGGAAAACGCAATACTGATAAGCTTCCCATTAGGCAGCGCAGAGCGGTCGTTGTGGAGATCCTTGGGGGCAGGTCTACGATCAGCAGTGGACATGTATTGGCTGAACGAAAAAAAAGGACAAAAATTTGAGCTTCTATATATTTTATGTTTATGCTGTTGACCCAAACGTTTACTTTTGCAGTTTTGATAAGTAATTAAAATGTGTTTTTTTTATTACGTGACACACTTTTTAGCTACGCTCTTTCTATTAGAAATCTAAATGAGAGTTCTATACTAACTTAAGATCCTAAAACTGTTTACTTATAGTTCAGGAAGAGACTTTCAACATCTCCTGGACATATACTTCTCTTATCATATTTGGACTGTACACAATCTTTCTGACAATTACTGTTTTAGGTTATTGTCGAATTATTCTATTTTATTCTAGTACAGATTACTATTATAGATAAGATTTAAAACTTTATCGTGTATGGTAGATATTTTTCTTTCGCCAAGACGATTTTCGTGCTCCTAAATTTAAAATTGATGTCAGTAAAAGCTTATACGGTCCCACAGCTCCTAAACTCAGAGCTGATGAGGCCATTCTCGATTGGCCTTGATATCTCCGTTCTATATTAACATGATAACGATTCTTATACCAACACTTTTACAATATTTTTTTTATCGAATAATGACACATTAGCTTAATCCCATGGTCTTTCTAACAAAGTAATTATATGCGTGTACACTATACACTTCTAATAAAACAATGTAATGCACGTAGTTGGCCATTAACCAGGTGGGAAGACGATCTCCGTGCAGTGGCCGGTATGTGCTGGATGTTAGTGGAAAGGGTTTGTCGTCTTGGCGTTCATAGAAGTAGGCCAATGTTCAGCAGGGGACGGATAAACGTTGATGATGATGATAATTATTGTTGAATGATTATCATATTTTATTACTGTGTTAATTTTTTATATGCGTTATTAGTTGTCCGTTATCATAGATTTTCTACATTGTACCTTTTCATCCTATATGAAGTGCAAGTTATATATTTATTCGGGGTTTGATAAATTCGCGAGTATCGAAGCATACAGAAATGGTGCCGTATCTTTTAATTACGTTGACTTTGAAGCTTACATTTCCTATTTTGTATGAAATTCAACTTGATATCGATACCATTTGGCGTTTATGAGAAAAGGGGTATTTAAGGAAATGGAAGAGAAATAAAGCTTTTGCTTTATATTTCCGAGAATGTAAATGCTAAAATTATATAGTAAAGTAGCAAACCAGGGCGCAAAGAGAGTAATCACTACGTTTAGTGAACAAAACAGCAAAAAGTATCATTGTTCTGAAGCGTAACACCTATTGTTACGGAACAATTTACGGGAGGCATCTCTTACACAGGCAAGCTAAAATAATCATCTTACCTGTTTAAATATAATATAGGTAGCATTTTTATATGAAAGAGTAAAAAGGTAAAGGTTTTCCCATCGTAATCTTAGCCTATATGAAAGCAATATATTTATTTACACAAAAATGTTTGTAACTAGTGCGTTTTAATTAATAGGATTCAATAAAGTTATTAAGATAGAATTATATATAAAGTTATTAAGATTGAATTAATTATTATAGTTATATTTGTGATTATTTTTAAAAGTCGTAGTTATTAGTTGACTCCTGACTGATTTCTGTTATTAGTTTTGTTAGTTCCAAACTGTAGAGTGCTACGATAATTGTTTGTTTCCTAGATATAAATAAATAAATAAGTGTGGAACCCTCGATTCGACGTTCTTAGCTATAAAAACTATTTTATCATGTTTAAAAATTTTATTGACTTTGTGTGGTAACAAAAAAACCTTCATCGAAATCAAACAAAATGTTGCACATTTCACACTATTATTATGAAATGGTGAACTAGTTCGAATATATCTAGATCAGCGCCAAAATCTATGTCACTGGATTCCAAAATTGATGATTAATAGTGTGTTTGCGAAGCACGTTTCAATAAGGGCTAGCAGCTTCGCTCGTAAATAACGAGAGCGTTTCGAGTTTAGCATAAGCGAATGCATGCATCAGCACGTACTGACAGTAATGCTGTCGAATATCGTCAGCATAACTGCCATGATGGCACGCCTATACCGGCATCTGCGCCACAGCGACGCCATTACCCATTCGCGAAAATATGCTGCACATTTCCAGCAATAACGACACATAAAAATTTGCATGATGTATTCTAGCGCAGTTATTCTAATGTAATAACTTATTGAATTATTGAATACACACATTAATAAGAAGTATTACAAAATACAAAAAATCTTTAAAAAAACCACTTACGTCTGATAAACTATAAAATTTCACAATCAAGTTTCTTTTATTAACATTATTTTACATTCAAAAGTCAACAAATAATAAAGGGTGGTTTTGAAATATGATTTAAGATGTTTGAAATTGTTTTATTTTACGCGTATATTAATTCCCCATTATAAGAAAAATGTAGAATCAAACCTCATGTGATTAAAACTGTTCATATCTTATTTAGGCATTCATCGCGAACTGGTGATGATGAAAGCTTATTTATAAAGCTTTTTCTTTTATTACGTTAAGCTCGATATTTCATTGACAACGAATATTAGTGCTACGAGGGCAATATAGTTAAGTATCTTCGGGCCCACGAAGTCCATCAAGTAAATGAAGAATGTTACACATACCGTTTTAATTAGTCTTAATATTAAAAGCACCAAGTCAATTTAAAAGTTCGTGTAAGTTGATTAAACAGATAAATTATAAAATCGTGGTTTTCACCATTATCAAGGGAACGTATCATCTGATTGTGCGACCGCTGGCGCTGGTCACATTTGCATTTAGCCGTGAACTGTGTTCATATGTGCTTTGACAGCAACCACAGACTACAGATGTAGCATAGATGAATTAACGTTATTATTATCGTACATCAATTGTACAATTATTATGGTAATATTAATAAAGATCGCTTTTTTATGATGCATTTTTATTAAACCACGACCATAATTATTCGTTGTAGTTTAAAGTTAAACTTAGTTTTAGTTTAAACTTATATTAATCAATAGAAAAGTGGCTATCATAATCATCATCTTCTAGCCTTTTCCTACCTATATTTTGGGGTCGTCTTCCAGTATAACAGGATTCAGCTCAATACTAGTATTTTAAATGGAGCGACTGTTTATCTGAGCTCCACAGCCCAGTGACTGGGTGATACGGTACCCCGTGGTACTGGTGAACTGGTAGTCAGACTTTCAGGCTTCTGACGACCTGTAACGACTGTCAAAGATCCACGAATAACAAACAGCCGGGATTAACGGCTTAACGTGCTTCCGAGGACATGTCTCGGTATGTAAAGATCACCTATCCACGGATCAACCTCGGCAAGCGTTGGTTAACCTGGTGAATCGGTATCGGAAAGGTGAATATTACCACTGATCTCCTCTACTAAATAAAAATTATACTAGCTAATAATTTTATTAAAAAATACACATAGAAGCTTACATAAAATATAAATTCTACTTATATTTTATTAAGGGCTATGAAAACAATCAAATAACCAAGTATTTTCGATGTTGAAATAAGCCTAGCTTAAAATACCGCGCCCAGGTATTGAAATATAGTTCGAGAAACAGGAACCTAGATGTTTGATTTTTACAATACCCTTTTACGAAAATGGAATTTTCGTTCCAACGGACATGCAAATTTCATTTTGGAATCAGCATTTGCAATACACTTTGTTTTCATATACTATGTAAGAGTTGATTATGCGAAAATTTATGTTATAAATAATGACTCTCTTTATATTGGTAGTCAGTAAGCAGAAAGGGCACATTACGTTTTTTAAAATAATTGACAAATATAGTATAATCTATATAAAAAATAAAATGACAAATAAGTATATCTTCATATACTTACTGTTATATTTGTCAATTATTTTGATAATTATTCAAACCTTCAAAACCTGCTTGGTAAAGTAAGCTTATCATTAATTAAGCTCATTTAGAATTAAAACTTTATGGCACTGGCGAATAGTAAAAGTTCATTGCCATAAAAAACATCTAGACATATAAATAAAATAGGGGTGTCCGTTTGAACATTAAAGTGAAACGTATACACCATGTATACCATACACCAACATAACATGTTTTACACATTTTGTCTGTCTTTCTGTTTGTTAGACTACGTTTCTTTTGACGGGACTTACATTAGCAGATGGCTGATGTAACAAGGAATACATATTTATATATATATATTTGCATAATAATGTAGTGTAGACTCGACTCTACATACCTCATGGAAAATGAATTAAAAATTGTCTGGTGTTATTGGCAGTGATCTAGTTACTGTATCTTGTAAGATTTAAAAAGATGTAAGCAATAATTATAATTTTCGGATTATTTACTGAAAAATAATAATTCCTTACCAGTTTGAAATGTATTCTGTAGTAATTCATTACAAAATATCCTATCATCTTTTGTGAGATCAAAAGACGGCTTATCCTAAACCACAGATCTTATAGGATCAGATTTAAACTAACATATAACTTAGGGTACTCACGACAGTCATTTAGTAAATAAAAATAAGTTCTCTGGTCTTTTTACGACCATCCAAGATATTTATGCGAAACATGCATTATTCTTATATTGCTTTTATTAAAAATCCGATATTTTTATTAAAATACAGGCGATGAAAACATTTAATTTTGAACTAAAACACCAAAAATACACTTGAATAATACAGCTAAATCGGCATAAGCTCTATCTCCTAACGAAAGTATGTTTGCAGTTTCGCCACTCGTGCCTGAGGTATCAAAAAGGTTCTCATCAAAGAATACGTCAATAAATATGCTAGAATATTTACGTTGGTCAGTCATAAATATTATTTAAAGATGTTATTAATATGCATATCGCATATAGCTCGAACAAATCAAATATATGAATGTAAAAAAAAACACGCTGTACTTTATATTGATTATATTATATTTTCTTTACAATTTTTTGTTCTTTGTACGATAATAAAAGATAATTAGGTAAACCACATAATAGCTTTTACTCTACTGCTGGTAATAAAGGAGCACCCTGTTTTAGTATTACCGTTTACATTTCAACATCTACCCTCGTTAGTATAATTGAGATAAACACAGTTTTATCAAGTTTTTGTACTTGTGTAAAGTGGATTAAAGCCAAAACGATGACTATCGTAGTACTCATGAAATATGTTTCATACGACGAACCCATTAGTACAAACCGCTCGTATTAAATTTGCATAATATGCGTTGTGGTAAGCCACCTTCATTTTAATGTAATTGTGATTTATCATATACAAACTTTCGCAAGTTTGTATCCTCTATTTCTTGTTACGACAGTAGACGTCAGGTGACTGATATTAACGTGGTAATGATGATCTCATTAACTGATATCATACGATCTGTGACTGTTTTATATCTCGGGTAATGCTTCAATATCTCCTTTCAACGCAACTCTTCTACATCAATTGAATTTATATTAAGACTATAATGATTTTTCTTTCGAATTTAAATATTTACAAATAATTCTGGAAAAGCGAATATTTTGAACGCGCATATTTTAACTTATTATTACGGCATACAATGGACTTAAGTTTGTGGTCATATTAAAAATATATTTACTTGAGAAGAAAAAATTAACATAATTTATAAAAAAATAAAATGGCTGACTTATATCCTAAAGCTGTATATAATATTATATACACTATAAAATACACCTTCAAAGGTACATAAATGTATCACTTTGAAACGTATCGCCCGGAGTTCTACGGACATTGACTCAACTAGTAGTTACCGTATACAAGATGTATGCCGAACTGGTCTTCCAATATATAGAGCAAGGTAGAATAAGTTAACTAACTACAAATTTACTGCCCGTTGCCCAGTATACATCGCCACTCAAAGGAACACTACACACTACACGAAGTCTCGCTAATGTTATTGTAAGTTCCATCTTTTGATGGGACCACACATTAAGATCATAAGCATTTTCATTATTAAATACTTTATAATATATTAAATTTATAAATTGATAGGTATTTTTTTCTGTCTTTACGCAGAATAATTGTTTAACTTGATAATTTTAAATGTATTTCATAACAATTATTTCAGTTTTGTACTGAAGTGACGGCATACTTATTTTTATTTTTGAGCACGTAAGTACAAAAAGCGCTTAGATTAGTCTAAGCCAGTGGTTCCTTACCTTTTCAATGTCACTACCCCTATGAACAAGTATGGGAATTGAGTTTACCCCTAGCTAATTTAAAATAATTAAAACCACACAAATTTGAACTACATACTATTTCGTGCCATCCCGTGTTACCCCTCTAGAATCTCCGTCTTACCCCTGCTGGGGTTATTACCCCCAGGTTAGAAACCACTGGTCTAAGCGTTGCCAAAAAGCTCTGAGTGTAGTCTAAGCGCTTTTTGTAAAATCTAAATTTTTCAATTTGTTTCTGGATAGTGTTTATTTTATAGGTATTGTAGCATCTTGTCTTATTTTCTAGGATACTCTATTATTAATTATTCGCAGGTGCCCGAACTCCCGCTTGTCATAACTTTGATTTACAGCAGTATTAGGATTTATGATGACAATTTTTATAGTCTCAGCACTCAGTGTTAACTAAAGGTGTAAGAACTTTCAATATCAGTGGAGTAGTTTTGTGTCAAATTTAGTCTTCCCGTGAAAACGGTTGCTGAAATTAACCGAAATGTCATGTATGTAAAAAACTTAATAAGCCGTTATAAAATCCGCAAAAGTGATTTTCCGCAAAAATAAGTGAAATTCGCGTAAACATTAGAAAAGAAAACAAATCTTTCGTCTTTTCATTACTACAGATTACAGGCATGGATCTACAGTGGGTGGGTTTATATTGAAGAATTTTGCGGGAAAACCACTTTCCGTACTACCACACCAGCTGCCAGCCGTCAAAGCTGATTCATAATAAAAATATTAAACACAAGCTGGTGCGCGCGACTTGCTCTGCATGGGACTATATGTTGGACAATATATTCTTTATACACATTATAAGCCCATGTACCTATTATTCTGATATTGCATATACTACCTTTAGCAGTTTTATGTGAAAATGTAACAAGCGTACATACATATAAACTTTTTCATTTGTAATATTAATAATAGGTCTATAAAAAGATTGCTTTGATTTTGAGGAGGGATGCGCTACGACGCGCTACGAGCTGTAAGGGTACAAGCATCTAAGTTGTTTCACCGTGAAACAGGTGGAGTAAGCTTTGCTGTGTTTCAGAGAAGACTTAACACCGTATGTCTCAGCAACATATAAATGAGTTGCCAGGACTCGTTCCAGGTGGGTAAGCTAATTTATGTTCATAGGTAACGTTGGCCGCTTACAATCAGGTTGAACGTGCCATTTCTTCTATCCAAGTAACATTAAAAAATGCCGCAAGATTAAATCAAAACCCCATTTGACTCTTAATGGGTGTTCACTCTCGAGACGTTACTCTAAGTGCTCGCTCGGGTGTTGGGGAATAGCCGTTATGACGTTCACTGTAAGAGACCTCCATCCAGCCGTGGACGGAGCATGGCTATCATGATAATAGTTACTAGATATTTAAAGATGTCAAACTTAGGTTTTACCTTATCTACTTAGATACAACTTTCCTTTTCCTTGCATTTATACCTTTGTAATGTGTAAAAGATAAAATAACCTTGTACCTTAGTACCCGTAATGGCAAATGTTTGCCGCACACCGCTGTGTAAATAAAATAATGTATAAAATGTTATGTATTGATATGTCACATTAGTAAACCCGAAGTAGTATGGCATTATTTGAATGGCATAATATTATAATATCGTATAAGATCATTTTATAGTTATTACTTATAAATTACAGATATCACATTATAATTATTAGGTAAAGATTACTTACATTTTACGGTTCATAAATAAGAAATAATTTTAAAATTAGATAAAAACACGAGAAAGATAACATTAAATGAGCCAATATTTTTAAGTGAAGGTATAATATATATGTCGTAGTATGATTTGATAAAACGTTTTTTTGCGAAAATACTAGGGATTTTGGGAAAACACGGATAACTAGACATTGGCATTACATTTCTCAATCGTACTGAAAAAAAGTAGGGTTTTTGCAAAAATACCAGTCGCCTTAGCAAGATTGAAAATCCTTAACTCTGATTGGCTTGATTTTGGTTGACAGGCAAACTCTTAATGCGATTGGTTCATATTTTGCCTTGCAGGTTCGAGTATACAATAGGATCCCAGACAACGTTCAAAATCCTTCCATCAATAAATTTAAAAAAGTTATTAAAGAAAGTTTGTGTTTACCACACAAATAGAATATAACAAAATAAGTCTTAATGGAAGATACCACGCGATGGGAATAGGGCGTTCCTCCCAGGAATATCAGGATAGCATGTAAAGTTGTAATAGAATATTTGAAAAGATTAGTTCCACTGATTTTGCTTCGCCGGTTCTTCATGGTACTATTTTGAATTAAAAAAATCAATTTTTTTTAAGGATTTTCAATCTTGCTAAGGCGACTAATATTTTTGCAAAAACGCTACCTTTTTTCAGTAAGATTGAGAAATGTAATGCCAATGTCGAATTATCCGTGTTTTCGCAAAATCATATAAGACAAGTATATATATATATATATATATATATAGGCTAAAGGGCCAAAGGGTCGTTCAAAGTTGATTCAACACCGGTTTATTTGATTTAGAAGGTGTCGAAAATTTCGACTTGTGGATTGGAACACGGTACGTGGTAGTACTACAGATTTATATATTTTTTATATTATGTGCTCATTCATCCGAGTTTATTAGAGGAAGTAAAATTTTGCGAAGTTTTTATTTCTGTATCTTATAAATATTCTAATCTAATATATTTAGGGCCTGTTTCACAATTTCCAGATAAGTTCCTATCAAGTTAATAGCTATACGTTATTTTTGTTGCTCTTTGAACAAAAAAATGATATATGATTAAATCACTTCAATTAATGGCAACCATTTTTTTTCGAATAGTCAATGATCATTAAACAATTCATAAAAACGAGTAGACTGTGAAAATAATGACTCAGTTCTTTACGTGTACAAAATATTTGATTTTGTACACGTGAATATCACTTTCGCTTTACGCTACAATGTGACTAGCAAATTATTTTTTTTTTATTTTAGTTTTCTTATAAAATGATAACTAAATCGACTACCTACTGATCAAAGCTAAAATTATTTTTCTAATATGTTTAGAGACGGTTTATAATAAACTAGCTGTCCCGACAGACTTCGTTCTGCCAATATTAAAATTGCAATTACAAAATAGGGGTTGATCGTAGAAGGGTGAAAATTTAGGGTTGTATGTATTTTTGTATGCTGTATCATAAAAAAATAAAAACAAAAAATTTCGTCCAAAAATTAACAAAAAAATTTTAAGGGTGAACAACCCCTATCACTTAGGGGTATGAAAAATAGATGTTGGCCGATTCTCAGACCTATTGAATATGCATATAAAATTTCATAAAGATCGGTCAAGCCGTTTCGGAGGAGTACGGTAACTAACATTGTGACAGGGAAATTTTATATATTAGATGATACAAATAATACTGTTTAAGTGTTACATCAGGGTTGTGAAAATTTTAAGAGATAGGGGTGCAGTAAAAGTTGGCGACTACTAGACGCGACTAAACGGCGTCCAATGACGTCACGAAGTTTGTGGGTCACTGGAATACGAACATTCGGTGCTGAAGTTTCAAGGACGCAGATATGTCATCCCAGCAAATACTGACTTTGTAATTTAACGAGGGTAACGGAAGTATAACAAATGAGGGCAAAACATAAAAACATACATAAAAACCCAAGACGAGAAAGAAAGAAAGAAACAGCTGATAACAATGTATGTCTTAAACCACTAGATTTCTTTTTTCTTTTTCAATCAAAAAAATCTCATTTCATCCATTGAACAGCTACAGTGCCACAAACAAACACACAGTCGAACTAATAATACTACTTTCATCGGGCACTAAAAATAGGTCTAACAGAGGAGAGCAAAATCACAAAATATGGAAAAGGTAAATCTAAATGGAAATCGAACAGCGTATAAGGCTTCAAATAGTAGAGTAGTTGTTTGAAAAGAATCGTTCAAATCTGTAAAGGCGGAATTTTTCATTTCCAATTTCGCTTTTTCGCGTTAGGGCTGTTAAGTTATCGTGGATTTTTTTTTAGATTTATGAGGGTGACGTAAAGTAAAAAGTAAAATTAAAGTAAAAAACGTATATTTTTGAGAAATCACCATGCTGACCGATGCACTGCTATTCACAGCCAACGATAACCTACCATTGCATGAAAACCATTATCACCAATAGTTGGAAGTCATTGCCTCCTTTTGAGGAAAGAATAGGGCAAAAAGATCTTAATATTTTACAGGCCATATTATTAACATAGTCTAAATAAGGCATTATGTTCAATTCACGGGCACTTCTCGATAAGGACAGCCTAATGACCAAGCGATTTGAAATATACGTTTTTAACTTATGCTGTACAAAATCCGCTTTCTCGTTTTTTACTCAGCTAATACTAATGTATCTTAAATATTATATTATTCTTCTTAATATTTAAAATAAAAAAATGCACCTCAACATTGAGAAAATTATATTCTATATAAATATTTATTTATGATCATACAAGCATCTATTTCCAAGTCAGGAAGATTATTAGTAAGTCACTTTATGATATTATATCACACATTGGGAATAAGATAACAATGCTTTCAGTGAGATTGAAATTAATATAATATTAAGCATATTTTTAGATCGAGAAAACAGTAGAGTTTGTTTCTTTTTATTTTAAGATCTTATCTATTTATGGCAGTAACTGATATCGATTTTTCGAGTGATAACCGAAGCTATGGATATATCCTAAATATTATTATAACATGATTCATATGAACAGAATTTATGTGAAAAGTTTATTTTTCAAAAAACAGCATCAATCCTCGTTTCGTTGCCAAAATATTTCGAAATTGGTATCACAATACGTAATATAAACTAGGTGAATGTGCAACGATGCTGCTAGATTTGATATAAAAACTATGGACCGCGCCAAATCGTATCGCCATAAAGAGGATTCGGGATCGAGGTCAAACTGTTCATCCCTGAGGGTGCGTTGGCGACGTCTAGGCGCGTCATACTGGAGCCTCGCGTCACAGGAATAATCGATACTATCATATGATGCTGACAGGCTGATTTCATTTTCTTTACAAAGACTTTATGATGTAAGATGCCCTTAGTGCATGGTAGAATGCTCCCTTTTACCAAGCCTTGCTGGGCTCGAAAAGGTATGGGAAAGGTATTATAGACCCCTCCTGAATGTAAGATTTCGGTGCTGATCGACCAGCCAGTCGTCAAGGTGCCTTATCTGATAGATCCAGGGCACCTCAATATATACCGGTGAAGGCAGTCACGGTGGTCTTTACACGCTTTTTATTAGCTTCACCTGTGTGTATGCTTGTAACAGACTCATTTGGGTGTGATTTTGACCCACTTCCAGACTTCGTCAAACTTCCTAGATCTATCGAGGACCAATGACAATATACTAATTCGATCGAAACGATTTCCATTTTCCAATTTGCAAAAGCAAACACGTATTTTTTTTTTATTAGTTTGTTGTGGCTCATTTCGAGTTCCTCGTAATCGCCAGATCCCAGGACTGACGTATGACTGACATGATTGGTATGAGTAAATAGTATTATATTGCGTCTTCGGGAGCCTTTCGACGTTGCTTTAGCTACAGAAATAGGTGGTAGCGGAAAACCTTTATTTTCATTAGTTGTTATGGCAACTTTAACTGTACGCTGTTGTAATGGTTAGGTTTCGCAGAGGTCACAGATTCAAACTTCAGGAAATAAATTATGAATGTGTTTATATCTATACTAATCTATATTTATATTATAAAGAGGTAAAGTTTATAGATTTATAATATTCAGAAAATTTGAGATATTGAAAAAAAGTAAAAAAATATAGCAAAATTTCTCCTATAAAAGTAATTATTTCGCAAGCGCTACGGTGAGATGGCAGTGACTCTACAAAGTATAATAATTCACACTAAATAACATAGGCTATAATATAAAAATACATAAGAATAAATCTTAGCTAGGGCAGGCAAAGATGCAATAGTTAGTATGTATATACAGTACATACAATTTGTAATAGAAGTTGATTAATGATGATAGCTTCAGAGATAGTTCAGTTCAGCAGGGGAAGGGTGATAATGATGGTTGCATATATAGAGGTTTCGGTTTATTGGTCGTCCAACGTTTGGTCTTCCGAAAACACTTTGAGAATAGTGCCATAGGTTTACGCAACTGTTGTAATTGCAATTTCATCGACATTACTCCGTGCGGGAATGCGATCCGACGATTCAATTAGGTCGGCCAGCATTCGGGAACATTCGGGAACTTTGGCCACATTCTCTTATCGCCAATACCGCATGAGAAGTCAAAATTATTCAGTACACTTCTATGGTAATGACTTTTGAAAATGGCTGAAACATTGCTTTCAAGGCTGTAGCTACTGATATGTAAATGATTATGAGAATTTCACTCATTATAATAAAACAACTTTTAAGGATTTTTTTACATGCTCAATGAGTTTATTTTCAGGTTTGTGTGGTGTACCATATCTTCATCATATCGTATTTATACTTATTATTTGTTAAATATATAATTTTATTTAACATTAAACATTTTAGTTATTTAAAGTCAGGCAGAAGGGCTTCACTAGCAGGAATTGTCTTTTGTATTATGTTATAAAAAAAAAAAAAAAGAAACTTTTATCTATGCTCACTCGCTTACTTGGAAGCTTATTAAAAACGTGATTGTAATAAAGAAAATCTCAATTTCATTTATTTAAATACATTATCCTATTTAAACTGAAAAATTAATAGGTTATGGGCCCAGGGCAAATTGAAGATCAGTGGATAACAATCAAGTATTTGGTAAAGAAAATTAACTAAAGATAAGTAACCTCAAAATGGACACGCGGTCAATGTGTGTGGAGAAGTTTGAAGGTAACAATTTTCGTCAGTGGAAATTTCAAATAAAATGCGCTTTAAAAGCCAAAGGTATCGATATATCCGAGCCAAAACCAGAAATAAATAGTTCCACATGGCTAAAAAACGATGGCATGGCAATGTTCATGATAACGTCAAATATGGACTTGAAACAAATAACCCTAATAGAAAACTGTGAAACCGCCAGCGAAATAATGTCAAAACTCGAGTCAATATATGAACAAAAAAGTGAATTAAACAAAATGATGCTACATGAAAGGTTTTATCAGTATAGGATGTCACCTAATGACACAATTGCTCAGCACATTTCTAAAATAGAAAATCTATCTAAGCAATTGAAAGAAAGTGGGGAAAACTTGAGTGAAACAGCCATTATGACCAAAATTCTTGGTACTCTGCCCGCAAAGTATAGAACACTTCGTCAAGCGTGGTTGTCGTTAGATCCTTCAATGCAAAATATCATTAATCTGACTGCCCGCTTACTTGATGAGGAAGCAAATTTATCTTGCGAGGAAGAGCAAGAAACAGCCTTGTTAGTCACTAATTCTAAAGGAAAAAGTCAAATAAAAAGAAATGAAAACAGCAGTAATAATGCAAAACAATATAAACAAACCAAGCATCGCTTTGAGTGCTACAATTGTGGTAAGCGAGGACATTTTTCTAAGGAATGCCGTGCCCCAAGAAAATTCATAAGAAAGCCTGGAAATATGCTGGCATTTAATGTTGAAGATAAGATTGAATTAAATGATGAAAACATTTGGATCTTGGACAGTGGTGCTTCAGCTCATATAACCTACAAAAAAGAAATATTTTCACACTTAGAAGAATGCAGTCAAAAATCATTGACTCTGGGAAATGAACATTCGGTTGAAATATACGGAATTGGAAGTATAATGATAGAAAGGTTTGTCAATGGACAATGGCATTCAGGAGTATTAAATGATGTACTATATGTTCCAAGTTTAAGGAGAAATTTGTTTTCTGAGGGTGTAATAATGCGTCAAGGCTATTCACTTATCAAAAAGGGAAATAGTGCATTAATTTATTTGAACAAAGAAGTAGTGATGACCGCACAAATCAAAACAAATAATCTATATGAGTTGAATATTAAAACTGTAAGCCCTGCAAAATGTAATTTAGCACAAGAAAGTATTGACATCAGAAAGTGGCATGAAAGACTAGGTCACATAAACTTGAAAGATATTAAAAACATGAATGCAAGAAATGTGGTTGAAGGTTTTAAAATAAAAGATAGTACAGTAGAGAACTACACCTGTGAAGCATGTGCTTATGGCAAACAACATCGTCTACCTTTTAATAAATCTTCAAGAAGTGAAATACAGCCAGGTGATCTGGTGTACAGCGATGTGTGTGGCCCACTAAGTCACACATCAGTGCAAGGTATGCGGTATTTTGTATTGTTTAAAGATGCCAGGACAAGCTACAGGCATGTGTATTTTATGAGAAATAAAAGTGATGTATTATATTATTTTAAAATCTATAATGCCATGATTAAGAACAAATACATGCATAGTGTTAAAATTTTACACACTGATAATGGAAAAGAATATGTCAATACTGCATTTAAAGAGTATATTGAAAAAGAGGGCATAATACATGAGTTTACAGCACCCTACACTCCAGAACAAAATGGACGTGCAGAGAGGGAGTTTCGAACCATAGTTGAGAGTGCTCGCTCTATGTTATATGCTCGAGATGTGCCACTATACTTATGGGCTGAAGCGGTTAATACCGCTGTGTATTTACTCAACAGAACTTTGTCGAGTCAATCCCCCATTAAAACGCCTTTTGAATCATGGACTGGAGTCAAACCTCAGATAAGTCACGTGAGGGTGTTTGGAAGTGAGGGATATGTACATATCCCAGATCAACTAAGAAAAAAATTAGACAAAAAAAGTGAGAAAATGATATTAGTAGGATATGACAACAACAATTATAGAATGTTCAATATAAAGAACAAACAAATAAAAATATCCAGAAATGTAATTTTTGATGAGGATAAAGCCCCAAAATTAAAAGAAAATATATCAAAAATTCTGATAGATGAAGAAGAGGGGACGTACACTGAGGGTAATGATAATGTTGTAGATATACCAGATGATAATGAAAATATCAATGACACTTTGTCAACAGAAAGTTCAGCTGAAAGTCTGCATAGCTGTCATGATAATGATGATCCTAGTTATGAACCATCTCAAGAGATAGGAGATTTTGAAGAGAGACAAATAAATTTAAGACCTAGATATAACAGAAATTATGAAGCAAACTTTGTGGAATTTACAGTGCCATCTACATATGAGGAAGCCATGCAGGATCCTCAAAAGGATAAGTGGTCTAAAGCTGTGAATGAAGAACTTGAAGCACATAAAGATAATAAGACCTGGACAGAGGTCAAAAGGACAAATCAAAGAACTATGACCACTAAATGGGTGTTTGCCATCAAGAGGGATGAAAAAGGCGACATCACAAGATATAAAGCTCGCTTATGTGCACAAGGATTCAGGCAAATAAAAGGCATTGATTATGAAGAGATATTTTCGCCGACTATAAGATATGATTCCATTAGAATTATTCTTTCTCTCGCAGCTAAATACAATTATACAATCAAACAATTTGATGTTAAAACAGCATTTCTAAATGGTGATCTGAATGAAGATATATATCTGGAGGTCCCAGAGGGAGTGTCAGTGAGTAAAGGTTATATTTTAAAATTAAATAAAGCTCTTTATGGCTTAAAACAAGCGTCCAGATGTTGGAATAAAAAATTTACAAATTTTCTAAAACAGTATGGTTTTATACAGTCTCAGGCCGACAATTGTATTTATATAGGAGAATTTAATGGCATAAAAATTTTCTTGTTAATTTTTGTAGATGATTGTCTTGTAGTATCTCCAAATGAAGCCTTAATTAAACAAATTATAATGTTTTTAAAACAAGCTTTTAAAATTAAAGAATTGAATTTAACTTACTTTGTAGGTATGCAAATAGTTAAAGAAAGTAATTACATTCTCATTCACCAAAGAAATTATATTGAACAAATCATAAAAAGATTTAATATGAATGATGCCAATCCTGTAAAAACACCATCTGATGTTAATGTAATAATCTCAAAGAATTTTGATGAAGAAATTGTAAACTTTCCTTATAGAGAACTAATAGGTTCACTCTTGTTCTTATGTTCTGTTTCACGTCCAGATATTAGTTTTATAGTAAACCTATTGAGCAGATATGTCAACTGTCCTAAAAAACAACATGTACATGCCGCTAAACGCATTGTAAAATATTTGATTGATACTAGGGATTTATGTATTTATTATGGAGAGAGCAGCAGTCTTTCAGGATATTCTGATTCAGATTTTGCAAGTGATGTAGATACTAGAAAGTCTACCACTGGATACATATTCTTGTTAAATGGAGGACCAGTCACATGGTCTAGTCAAAAGCAGAAAACTATTGCTCTCTCTACAACAGAAGCAGAATTTGTGGCTGCTAGTGAGTCTGCAAAAGAAATTATATGGATAAAGCAATTACTGTCTGATCTAGGTGAAATAAATGATTGTGTTACTCTACATGTAGATAACCAAAGTGCAATTAAGTTGATAAATAATCCAATATATCACAAAAGGACTAAACACATAGATGTTAAATATAATTTTATAAGAGAGAAAGTAGAAGAAGGTATAATAAAAATTAAATATATTTCCAGTTCCAATCAACTGGCCGACATTTTAACAAAGTCTTTATCAGCTCAGGTATTTATATTCTTAAGAAATCATTTACTATATAATATAAACAGTTTTTCCAATAGTGGTATGTGAGAATAAAATTATAGAGAGGGTGTTAAATATATAATTTTATTTAACATTAAACATTTTAGTTATTTAAAGTCAGGCAGAAGGGCTTCACTAGCAGGAATTGTCTTTTGTATTATGTTATAAAAAAAAAAAAAAAGAAACTTTTATCTATGCTCACTCGCTTACTTGGAAGCTTATTAAAAACGTGATTGTAATAAAGAAAATCTCAATTTCATTTATTTAAATACATTATCCTATTTAAACTGAAAAATTAATATTATTGTATTTTCATGTAACTTATCTTATTTACAAATATAAAAAATATTCATGTTATCAATTAAAAAAAGTCATTATCATGAACAATAACAATAAATTACATGTATTCTAATCTAATCTGATGTAATAAATATAAACATCCTGAAAAAACTTGCAGGGGCTTAAAAAACTATATCTTAGGCTCCTTAGTTAGTCATGCCACAAAAACTTTTGATTCTTAGGCAAAGTCATTAATTACAAAAACTAAGTTATTTTGTAGTACATTTCTGTTTCTCAAGGTAGAGTTTATTCATAGAGGAAACTGGTTTAAGTAAAACATTAAGTTGGTCGGCCATTTCTGGTGATTAATGAGATTTTTGTTATTCCGTAGTACCTACAGCTAATATTCCAGGCTATAATTTTTGTTTCGAGGTAGCTAAGATGCGAGTGGCGGTGGTTCAGCTGTCTTAGAGTTCATTAAACGAGCTCTGTCTAGTCTACTTTATTCACGATACAAACTATCTGGATCTGGCGGAATTCGAACCCGCTACGTAAAGTGTTCAGATGCCTCGACCGAGTCGGCCATCTAAAGAAATATTAATTTTTACTTAATAATATTAGTAAAAAAAAAATTATGGCTAATGCTTATAATAAACTTAAACAGATGCAAATCAATCATAAAAATATATTATTATTAGTATAAATTATTCATAGATGATTCCAGAGTCAAATGACAAAATATAATTTCCATTTATAATGGGACAACTTTTTACGGAATTTGTTACGGTTTCTTGAGATACCCATCGTTTCCTATACTTTATAGTAACCATGATCACAATGCGTAAACACTAGAAAATAACAATGTTTGTTTTATTATAATAATTAATTAAGCAGTAAATATAAAACACTTATGATAATATAGTCCTGTTATTTAGTACTCTTAGAGTAATTTCCATTCCAGGATTTGGCCATTCATTAAGACCTGATGGTTTACGTACTCTATTTGTTCCTCGTTTACTTTTATTGGATCAGCTGTTGATGAATTAGTCATTATTTTAGTTTTACTAGTATTCATTGACAGCCCTGCTTTAGCACTTTTATCGGATAGTTGTTGTAACATTAGCTCTAGGGACCGAGGCGATTCTGAAAATAGTATTAAATCGTCTGCGAAGCGTAGATGGGTCAGTTTTTCACCATTTATATTGAGTCCGTTTTTCGTCCAGTCTAGTTTTCTAATTATCATCTCTAAAACAGCTGAAAATAATTTGGGTGAAATAGGATCCCCTTGCCGTACCCCTCTACGAATTGGAAATTCTTCACCATTAGATTCTAATTTTATTTGTGCGGTACTTTTCGTGTAAAACAAATAGAGTACGTAAATGAATATATATATCTAGGGCAACTCATATCTACAGAAGATTGCATGCAAAAAGAAATAGAAAGAAGAATAACAAACACGTGGAAACGTTATTGGTCTCTGAGCGAAGTAATGGAAAACGTAGACATGCCTATGAAAGAAAAAAGGAAAGTATTCAACATGTGCATCTTGCCATGCTTAACATACGGATGCCAGACATGGGCATTGACAGAACAGTTGTTTAGTAAAATAAAAACATGTCAAAATGGGATTGAGAGAAGCGCAATAGGAGTAAAGAGAAGAGATAGAATAAAAATAGAAAAAATAAAAAAGGCTACAAAATTTAAAAATGCACAAAGAGTAACCAGACAACTAAAATGGAGATGGACGGGGCATATCCTAAGAGATGGGAAAGATAAATGGACCAAGATCATAACTGAATGGTATCCAAGGGATAGCAAAAGAAACAGAGGTAGACAAATTAAAAGATGGGAGGACGAAATAAAAAAGGTCGCTGGTCCACTATGGACCCGAGTAGCAAGAGACAGGAGGAGATGGAAATCTTTAGAGGAGGCCTTTGTCACAAGACAAGCTGTTACAGAGTCACCGTTTGCCGATAACGTATAATTATAACTTAGGATAGATCTTTAATATAGTAATAATAATAGGCATTTATAAATTGTAGAGGAATTATTTTTTTTTGTGAGAAAACAGCAATAAAGGCTATTTTATTTATTTTATTATTTATTAAGACCTGATGGTTATAATAATATATTTAACTAAGAATAAAAAGTATTAAAATTTTATATTTAGATTTTTATTTTTTCTTTAATAAACTATTCACAGTTTACAAGCCCGCGTACATTAGCTAATAATATACACGATCAAAACTTGCCCTACCACGCGAGTTCTTTTAATAAATATTAATATAATGAAACCATCTAAGTAAAAGGAGAACGCTGTTGCTAAACTAGACTTATTAGATAAGTTTAAACCTTTGTACGAGAGTACGTTAAACTGTAATATAAACTTTTGACGTAAGAGCGATCCCGCAAGTGAAAACTTTGAGATGGAAATAATGCTAATAATTATTATTAAACCATGCTCAGCGTTTATTGCGACTAATAGACAAAATATTTCAAATGAATTGTTAATTGAACGAAGAAAACAAAATCTATTCCTGCTTAAAACTATTTTATAATACCTTTTTTTCAATTAGACAAACCTAATATTTGTATCGTTTTATATAATATTTTTATTTTTTAATACAATACACTACACTACTATTTATAATAATTTTTAAAATTAATATATTTTTGAATATTACTATTACACTTAGGAGTATGAAAAACAATTTATAGTTCGTATAACCAGTTTCAACGGCTTAATGAAAAAGTATTAAGCAACCAATTCAATCATAATATATAAAAGCTTTCTCACCGACGATTATAGAAATAATAAACAGAGTTTTAATCTTACTTGGCTGTATAATTTTAATGCTTTTGCCAAATAAAATGTGTGACTAAGAAATATTGTTATTTATTTGCATCAAAAGTAAATGTAATTACAGTTTAAAAAGGTTTTCATTTAACTCAAAGATAAGTATGGGATTTCTCTTTAAATTTAGATACAGCTAAATATAATTTGGATCCTAAGCTGGATTTGTACTAATTCTTAAAAGAACTTAAATGTAGTTAGAGTCTGGGTTTGTAATTAAAATTTGTACAATATTTTTAATTTCTATCGCAGAAAACAACTGAAAATATGTTTTTAATTCAACTATATTTTAAAACATTTTACAAAACTAAGTTCAATTGAGAATATTATGATTTATATCTTATCCAACCATTTTTTAACATTTATAGTCTTGCATTATTTTCCTTTAATGCATTAATACACATACACAAAATAGAATTTGATTTAAAATAAGTTTACAAATCTTTCACGTTTTATATACCTACACATCCAATGATACGCTACACTATAAACAACTATACCTACAACTCATTTAAATCCGAATAACAAAAACAATGATGAATATAGTTTAATACATAAAGTACTCGTATATTTAAAATTTGCATCTATTTTTTAAAATTAAATTTTAAATAAAATATAATAATTATGATCTAAGTTTTAATAAGCCTCTATTAAATCTGTTGATTCTATTATAATGTAAAATCAATAATAAAACATCAATAGTACTTTCATAAAAAATTACACGGCGCTCCTTGGGGAGTGAAGTCTATTTTTGCTGACAGCACTTTGCATAAAGTATGATTATTTCAGCTTTGCACGATATTTTACGGCGTTTTCATGGTAAGTGCTAAAGCATTTTCATCACGGACATGTAACGTTAACTTATTTAACCAACGGATGTTGTAAGTCGCCACGAAGGTGTTGTCTATCCTGAGACATAAGATGTTAAGTCAAAGAATTCAGACGTACATAGAAGGACAGTTCTTAAGGACTGTGCCGACTTTATTGGGGAAATGTCCCCAGTTCGCAATCGCTCGCTCTCGTAGGCTCATATGCTGGGGACATCGTGGTGTACCTCTCGTCACGCCGCCAAGCGGACGTTTACATCGCAGAGTTTGTCCTCAGAGCGCTCATAAGAACTGTCCTTCTATGTACGTCTGAATTCTTTGGATAAGTCTTGATGCAGGTAATTACACTTCCTGTCTTAGTTCCTTCTAGTTCTCACAAACTTACCACTGAAAAGGTGAATGTGCGGTGAAAAAAAAAAATGGTCTCTGGTATATTATTATTGACCAATATATCATAAAAATTAATATCCATTGGATTTTCACTGGCATAAATTTCATGACTCCATAACACTTAGATTACAGCAGTATGTCCCTTTTCAATAACACCATACAAAGGCATTATAAAAAGTGTCATGAAAAACAACAATCGATTTTTTTAGAATACTTCATACAATTCCATTTGTATTTTATCTATACTAATATTATAAATGTGAAAGTAGGGATGTTTGTTACGCTTTATGCGAAAACTGCTCAACCGATCATCATGAAACTTTGTACACTGTATATTTTCGGAGGTAGGTACTAAAAGTAACATATGATACATTATTACTATTTTTTTTTTGCTAACGTGTGTGAAGCCGCGGGCAACTGCTGGAATGACAAGATTTTTGACTCTTACTCCTACTATTAAAGGATTACACAAGACACTACATTAGGCTTTCCGCTATCGTCTTTTATTATAATAATATGCAATAGTGAGTACCGGTTAATCTAAAGACAGAACAGAAATCTAACGAAGTAGGCTATTTAAGAAATCGCAATTGCTAGTCTGAAACAAAAGAAGAAAATAGCTATTTAAGGCACTACTTAATCAAATAAGCGTAGATTCATCTACAAGAGTATTGTCTAGCGCATTTTATAAATAGGGTTTATTTCTACTCCTTAAAACACAATAGTTTCAAATAAAACCATAATTTAAAAAAAAAATGGTTTTCACCACCCACACCATGCATTCACCTGGCAAATGAACATAAAAAAAATATTTGTAGTCATCAGTTTATAATTATATTCATATAAAAATTTACAATTAATAAAATATTTAACGAAAAATGGAATGAAATCAATAATTAATGACATAGACATGCCTTAAGGCCCCGTTCACCGCGAGCGCTTTTAAGCGACGCGTTAAATACCGACGTTGGCGCGAGTTGCGAACTCCGCAGGCTAAATTCTTATATAGTTGATAAATCCTTCATAAGGTCAGTGGAAATATGTAAGATGCGAGAAGAAGAAGAATAATGTGTAAGATGCGCTAAGTCTAAATGAAAGCACTTATCATCTATATGTAAATAAGGAAATTCAATTGGGACTCTGCTACTTTGTTAACCGACTGTTTTTAAATGAAAACTTATTTAGCCGCGTTAAGTGCTTTTTAATATGAATAAATCTTATTAGCAGTTTCGTGTTACTGATATCATACTAATGTATGTCACATTGTCACACAATGACGTCACCATCAATATATCAATTTCAAATTTCAATGTCATAATGTCCTATTTCAGCACTTCTATCGGCCATACTTTTTGCCAAACTGCCAATTTAATTTTTATTTTTAATTCATTTTTAATTCGCCGCATTGAACACTTTTTGGTAGAGTCGAGCTTTTTGGCATGTTACCGACATGTTAATGCGACAGTAAGACGACAAAATTCAAATTTTAATACAATTTTTTTTAAATTTCGTATATATATTTCGTATATTCGTAAGGCGGCAGGCCCTACAACTGTTTGAGCAGGGGACAAGGCGTGAAGATGGGAACTTCATCTCATCATCAAGACGTTGGGAGTGGTTCTTCTGTGGTGCGGGGCAACCGCTCTGTGGAGGTGGTGTCAGTCCCCTGAGGGACTGACTAGCCGTCGAGGTGTCCTGTTGCTTGTAGATCCGGGGCACCTTACCAAAGGCGGCAGTGGTGGCACTCGCCGGGTTTTAGTGAGTAGAACTGCGTCAACTTACCATCTTTCGGACACAGCGAGTCCCACATACCCGCCTGGGGAGATCCTCCGCGGGATGCGTCAGTGCATTTCCCGGCGTAAAAGAAAAAAAAGGCGCTATAACTGTTTAGTAGCAATTGAAAATGTTAAGTGCTATAAAAAAAAACTATTTTTGTCGTATTAAACTTATGTTACATAAACTAAATTTCAACCTCCATAATATTACTATAACAATTGAAATATTTGTGTGTTCAGTCCAGTATTTCGCCCGGGATTATTGCTAATTTATGATGATTAGGTACACAATACTACGTTTCTTTCCAATTAAATCACAAAAACTTCACTTCATAAAAACGACTTTTATAGTGTGTGCTAAAAGTAGTAATGTAGGCAGGGCGTGACACCAGTGGGCCTCCTTTAGAGATAGTTTTTTTTTTTTCAGTACGTGTACCTATCTGTATGTTTGTCCTAACTTTTTTGTGTTATACGTATATAAAACAGATTAAACAAACATTATTGGGCTAGACTGCATAAACGCGCATTTAAACATGCATGGAACGGATTACGCATGTGAACCGAATTTAAAATTAATGATTGTTATATTAGAATCCAAGTATTCATTTTAAGATAATATTGTATCCGTGTTGGATTCGTTTGGGCGTTCGTTAAAAGATTCTTATGATCAGCAGTGGACGGATAAAGGCCGACGACATTGATGAAGTAAAAACCATAATTATCATTCTTGTTACTTAATTAGAATTAGATTTTAAAATATAACAAATAGCTGTGGTAAGTGTGTATTATATAACGTACACTTCACAACAGTTTGACCACAAACCCCTAAAATCAAGACTAATTTAGATTTTCAATTTCCTATGATCAAAACCTAAAAATAACGTTTAGGTATACACGATATTAACACATACATAGACTTAGAACTTAGAAGTTTAGCAGCCTTATATTACATAGGTAACTTCGAAGGAAAACTTATTAATTCATATTACGTAATACGCTTGATGGCGTTCCATATAAAAATATATTACAAATTGTTTTGTTTATCCAGGTCAAAGGTCCGCAAAGACTTGACCTTCAAAATTATGCCACGACTATGAACTCTCCTTATAACGCGGGAGTAAAAATTATTTATGTTTAATGTTTATTTGGGAAGTTCGTTTTAAGAATCCTTAAAATAAGGGTCTTATAAGTATATTGTGTGAGGCATTTATTGATTTCTAGTACCTACTTAAAAAAAAAAAATCTTTCAGAGCAATAAAATTATTTGTCAATTGGTGTAGTTTTTGACCCGTATAACCGGTAGGTGTGGAAACAGCTTAATAATTTTCTGTAATTCAGTAACCGTCGGCCATCCGAATATCGTGCATAGACCAGTATCCATCAATATGAACTACTTAATTACGGACCCATTGAAAATTTAACTCATTTAGCGAATAGCTAAACTGATAGTCAATAATATGCTCTTATTAACTACATTGTTTATGACAGTTGACTTATTTCAAACGTTACCATTAGGAGGTAAGTCAGAACAACTTCGTCTTTCTTCTTCTTTCTTTCTTTCTCTTTTTTTCTTCTTTGAACAGACACTGGATAATCTATGGACTAATTATCCAACAAGAGTCCTCGACTTACCGTCGCCGATTATTATTGCTATTGATAGACCGCGCTTTTATTCCAAATATTTAATGATTTCAATAAAATCCAACCGAATTCATATTTATGTTGGAATAATAAGCATCTTAATGATCACTTATTTTTGGATATACCAAATAGGGTATTAAGTAATGATTTTGTGGTGGAATTGTATGAATTGTGTTTAACGGTAATTTAGTATCGTAGAACGAAGCATAATTATTATCATTAAATTTGTTAAATAATGTCTATTTTACTGTTCTAAATTAATATTGTGCTAAAACATGAAAGGTCGATATAGTAGCATAATATGCTTTTTTGTGTGTTACCATTTAGATTATTTAATATAATTTAGTTTGTATAATTTTATTAACTTTATTTTTATTAAGTATTTGATAATTCGATAAGATAAAGAAAGACATTGATAATTTTATTATTTCAATTATGTTAAAATTGCGTTTTAGTTGCTTAAATTACAAGCTCAAAGGCTTTTCGAGCGGCTGTCGAAACGTCTAATTGTTATAGGTAGATTGCTAGAAGTTTCAGCTAATTTATTTTTATTGTTATTTGGATCGGCAACAGGCTGATGTAATATAAATAGTAATAACCCTAGTAAATGTCCTAATAAACCTAATAAATAGTAATAAGACTGTATGTCCTGTCCTTACTTCTAAAATATGAAGAAATTAGCAGCGTTTTAAATCTTCCTGGGTACAACACCCAGGACGATTTAAAACGCGAGGTCCAAAACCCGTCCTATCCACTAGTAATGTAAAAATATAGACAACCGTGACATTATTGCATGTGTTGCATTTTAATTGTGTAAAAACAATTGAACATGAAAAGGAATAGAAGAAACCTGATTAATCTATCGTTTATGTCTCAGAAGTAAATGTAGTATCTACCCCATTATTCTAACCTAACCTAACATCTTTGTATTATTATTTAATTTTAAGCTATCTCCGTTTTTGAGAACTAAAAGTTTCGTGAATGGACGTATTATAGCAGATGAATTGCCAAGGTAAATAATTAGCTGCCCCACTTAATAGCCAGCGAAATTAAATGAATCACGGCTTCTCAATTATTTATTTTTACATAATAGCCAGAATAAGCTATGTAAATCCACGAAGAAAGAATATAGAATACAGAATATAAATATAAATGGAATACAAGTCTTTTATATAACCATATTCCATTTCATAAAGAGTGTAAAGATAATTTACTTACATCAAATAAAACACAATATCCTTAACAAAGTATTACTCGTACGTTTTAATGGGACATAAATTATTCCGGAGACAAAACTTACTTCAACTTAATAAATGAGTAACGAGGAACAAATAGAAACTAATATCAGACAGATGGCGTTGTGTTCGCTGTCATAACTAACTATACATTGGAGCAAGTGCCGGGCCCGTCAACTCCGACACTCTTCCAACTTTTATGTTTTATATGAGATGTTATGAGATGAGACGTGTTTTCTTATGAGACTATTTATTATATGAGCCAAGACACGTCTGCGATAATAGAAGCTTACACCACAGGTATTTTGTATTGTAAAAAAATGATTCATAGCAATCTAATTATATCTACTTTTTTTTCTATTTTTCTTTCTGCTTTTTTTCCTGATCTGCTGCTGCGTTATTTTCATATTAAACTGTCAGACGCGTCACCTCTCAGTAAGGAGTCAACGTTGTCGTGAACAAAAATACTTACTACATAAAGTATAGATGGAGTCCGAACGGTATGAGGCTTTTCTGCCACAGAATTTAAGACATACCAATGCTATTGTAGCGGATTAATCAGCACTATGATATTTCCCGGGTAAGGATTTAAACGAGTAATTCTCGAGAAATGACGCACTCTACCGGCGAAAATTCCGTCCCCTAAATAAGGACCATTTTTAAAGTTTAAAATTACGTTCGGAGTCCTTGTATCAATACTTCGTGATATACTATCACACTTTTAAAAAAGGGTACACATAAATGTTGTCTAACCATTTATTTAAGGCGCAACTCTATCGCAGCGCACAGAGAGGCTATCCACCACCTTTATAAATCATACCTAATACCTAACGGTATATTTTCTCGGAGTCTGCTCATAATTGCTGAACATTATTTGTATATTATCTCCAATTCCCTTGCTACATTAGTAATACACTGTATAGCAACATCATTGATTAACCAACAATATGCAATGACGTAAATTGTCCAATCAATTACCGCTCCTCAATTAAAACTGGAAGCAATGACGTGTACACTAATCGCCGTAATACGAGACAAGATGACTTAAGCCGAGGGCAGTTGTGAAGCTTCTAATGAACAATCGATCAATGGGTGTTTAAAACATTATAAATTTGCGTTAACATGAATGACGTGCATTTGCACTTGATAAAGCGAACGGCATAGAAAAAGGTCCATCAAAAATGAGATAGAACGTATAGTAAAATACTAGTTCTAGCTAAAGAGCTAGAACTAGTATTTTACTATCATTCAACCTAATGACAGGATGAAATTGTATTTGTTTATTTATCCTTTTTTACATTGTAGGTATTGGTTTTTTTTTTATTTATAAACTTAAACGAAGTTAGAAGTATTACATTTATGAAAATGACAAAATATGATTAGGTACTTCATATTATAATAATTAAAAAGTCAGTAGCTTCCTAAGTTAATATATTTCGTTGCAACCGTTCGCAAAAAACCAACATCCAAACTAACAAGGACTACTTCTTTAATGTAGCTATAAAATATTGTAAGGGTTCCTGATATCTCTATATCTCAATCTATTTTTGTTGTGAAAAGCCGCAAGGGTCACTGGTAAATTGTATTAATTAATAATAATAGAAACCCTCAAAACATTCATAATTAATATTATGCATAATATGTATAAATGGAATACCAAAATCAATCAGAAGCGAAGTTAATTAAATGTTGTCGTCTCAATAAGCATTTATAACTCTCGAATCATTTGAATAGGTAAGGGATTAATAGAATACCAGATACCAATACGATTGTTTTTAAAACTTTAGACTACACAACTTCTTATAACCTCTCGTCTGTTAGCTGTCAAAATGACAATTTTTCCCTATCTGTGGATCCCATCACAGGACTTTCAACAGACGGGATTTGAGCACAAATTTTTGACACCTAGGTTTAGAAAAACTATTTATTTTTAAAATCTACTTGTAGTTTTGTAAAACTACAATTAATTTTATAATTAAGATATACTTCTTTAATTTCTTACATCACTTAAAGTTGACATTGAATTGCATTGTAACTGTTTTAGGAGAAATAATATACGTCTCCTAAAAGTTACCTTTTATTCTCTCTTAAATATAAATAAAACGATTGCTGGATGTAATATTATATTTTTTATATACAATGTTACACATATTATTAAATTGAAAAACAAATTGCATACGTTCCATACATTTTTTTTTCATTGAACCTATTTTAAACTTTGGACCAAAAAAGCACTTTTTTTTATTGTATTTTTTTTATATTTATACAATTATTTTTTCACGCATATTTCATTAGAGAGGGAGAAGCAGTTCATTCTAATACGATTTTAAATGTGGGCGAAAGAGTTAGAACAATATAGACGCCAAAATATGCTCAAAACTAAACAAGGTGATCGCAGCTGTGGCGAGTCCTGTGACAGGACGCTCCACAGACACGGCGAAATTACTGAAGTCCTGTCATGGGACGCTCCACAGACGAGAGGTTATTTAAATATCACTTTAAAATATATCTTACATAAAAATTTTCGTTATTGTTTAATTTTATTCATTCGTATTTTTAATAATATTGTCAATACTAACAAATAAAATGTAACAGAAATGAATTAAAATAACATCAGAGAACTTTGCCAATTTTTATTATACAATAATTTATGTCAGAAAAGAAAAGGTCACCTTATAACTTTATCTAGACATAAAAAAACTCTTGATTTTCCTGGAGTGACTTTTAACAAGTCATTTACTCTTGACATCTCCAGGTTTCTACATTATCTTCTTCATACCTACTACCTATTAATTACCGTTTACAATTAAAACGTAATGATATTAGACCGTAGGTTATAGGTGCAAGGGTTATTTTTATTATTATAAACATTATGAGATGATTTTTCATTGGGAATTTATGTAATGTAATATTGATGTCATATAAAGGTCACGTTATTGTCAACGCAGGGGAACGGTATTAAAGTGGCTTGTATGTTTCATAACATGAAAAGTGTAATTGATCACTCTCGAACCTGTGTATAAGCAAAACCAATATCGCTTTAAGCTACTTATATGGTAAAGAACACATGACAAGGCATATTTAGTATGTACTTAAATGAAAAAAAGTATATTGAAATGATATATTATATACGGTAAAATATATTATATAATATGGTAAAAGAAATGGAACATTCGAGAGCCTTGAAGACTTGTATAACAATTACAACGCTATGTTTACTATGATTTTACTCTATTTCGCGGAGCTGCGTTTCTTGGCATTGTCTATGAACGTCTGACAAACCATAAGATTCGTGTAAAATAAAAATCAAAACAGCATATTAATTTAAGCAGTTTTATATATGAAAATAATCACGTTGTAATATAGCTATATCTGACATACCGGCTGCGAGTTCATTCGGTCTAGCCCTGTCTGCCATTGCTAAGACGTAAACTACTTCCTATTATAGGTCTTGGTGACATTACATCCAAAACACATTGTACCTTGGAAGAACATGAGGCGAACCAGGCTGGCGAACAGCACAAGGCAGATGGCCTCCCACTAGTAAACGAGGGACGTTTTTATTAATTCCTTATACTTGTCATTGTGGTAGAAGTGATTCATGGTATGCATATTAAAAATATGACGTGTAACATTCACAGTTATGAATTTCCACCGGGTGGAACATATTAGTCGCTGATAATGTAGCTTTTTTATATTTTAAATAAATTTTCGAATCAATCCTGTAGTTTTGGAACTATTTCAATGCAAACAAACAATCAAATCTTTCCTCTTAGTCTATTCTATACTATTAGTTTTTAAGCGTGGATATCTCGGAGGTGACAATGTCGAACCTAAAATTGAAATTGACGGGAATATCAGGCTAAAATGAAATGCACACAATATCGACGATATTGGTTTCACGATAATTTCTGGTGGAGTCTGGCTCACGCCTCGCAAATTGAATTCATTTCGATGGCGACGAAGCTAATTGGTGACGGTTGAACACTTTGTGCTATTGTCTTCTATTTTTTGCGCTTAGTATATCCCCTTTTTCCTGCTCAATTTATGTGACATCTTTTTTCAGGATCACAACTGTATCCTACTGTAAAATTTGGCGTTTATTGAATGATACCGATTTTAAGCAATGGACGGATAAAATTAGATGATGATAACGATGATTATTATGATGATGATTGTAAAATTTTAATTATCAGTGAATTCTATAAACTTATTTAACTTCGATTAAAATATATCATATGTTGTTGTCAAAATAAAATCACTTGAGCTCTTTTAACTATTATTGACCACAAAAGTAAGACCAGAGTACTATTAATTATTAACAATCTCGGGAAATATTAATTATTATTTAATATTATGTCTTCACCGGAGTGATGAATTTGTCACTGCATACTAATTATAAAGTGAATAGCAAATGCGAAAATAATGGCGACATCTAATCTTGTTACGCCTAAACCGCTGATTAGAAATCAATAAATTTCGTCAAGGAAATAGATTATAATATTATCCTCAGAAAGGACATAGTTATAAAGATAATAATTTTCTACACTCATACTTTTAATTTTGTTTAAGTATGTTATAATTTAGCGACGTACTTAGGTCGTTATAATCAAATATACTTCATTGAGTTAAATTGATGGCTAAGTGTCCAAAAAAGGGACAAGTGAATTTATTTATAAGACTGATGTTCTATCGACAAATTGACTCATATCATTAAAGACAAACTAAATTTATGCCAGAAAAGGTAATGCTAATGCTATTAGAACAACAAAAAAGCATTTAACAATTAGGTTTAATGCCACCATAACATTTCCTGTTTGCAGAATTATTACGAGTCCGGTAACTTGGGAGTGGTGGCCGAACCCTAAAAGGCCCATTTAAGGCAAGGACATTGTTGAAATGAAGGTGTTTTAGCGAATATAAATATTCTATACGGCTTAAGATATTTCATGTTCACTTTAATAATATTAAATAATAGACTACTTAGGTTAAATGATGAGTGTTTAAAATGGATTGTGTATTGCCATGTCATTTATCAGGGCAAGTCATTACTTTGAATCATTTTGTTCTGCGTAAAAATAATAAACTCCATTACAATATCAATAAATAATTTATCAAATATAAGCTGGCCATAAAAACAAGACAAGGACAAAAACATTTACAATATTAAACTCTTTTATCTTATAAATTCTCTTTAACTTCTTATTGCTAGACAATAAATTATTTTAATATAATGAATGTAAACATGAACTTGTTTGTACAGTCCTTACTTATTTATATGTAATTCTTGTGCCATAGGTAGGTACTACTACTACTTATTCTAGGATTACTTTCGTATATTTTAGTAAAAACACGCAAATATCCGTTTTATGCCACCGCCTTTTTGCATTTTTTTTACACCTTTGTTATATTAAAAAAAAAACAAAGAATATGGACAAAGTGAGTTGTCACACTCATTTGAAGGCTCTCAAACTTGTCTCTATAAGTGAAACTAACATTCAAAAGCAATGCCTTTGGGGTTTATCTGGTTCTACGCTTTTGTAACGCATATGGAAATTTGAAGTGCCCGTATGCATTCTACATTCGCTTATACGCTTTAAAACGAGCCATTCGAATTTGAGCAGTGTACCTTTTGCTATTGTAAGCGAAGTTAGTTATGTACGTGAATTATATTTATATTTATTATTTTTCGTCAAAATATATTAATCTAACTGGGATAGAAAAACAGGAACGTTAAAAATTTCAGCGCTAGATTTTAATTCTAAAGAAGTGTCATTTTTATTTTCTTTTTGCTGCTCATTCCGGAACTAAATGTATTTATACTTAGAATTTTCAAAGACGATAATAATTTTATTTAGTTAACTGGGAAAAATCTTATTATATATCTTACTTGTGTATATTATTTTATATGATTCATTTTATACTTTCGATGATTTATTTTATACTTTATGCGATCCGCATACGCGTTTATGGTAATGAGTCTTTCATTTCTTTTGATTGTATGAAAGTAATCTATCTTCTCATCGTCACTATGTGGAACTGGCGTAACGAGGGTGGAAATAATATTCCAGTGCGTTAATGTGTAAATTTTCATACGCATTGATGACATTTTCTTTATCTACACAGCGAACCAGATTTGAGAAGCAATTCGCAAGTAATCAAAATGCTGTTGTTACATTTTCTCTCATGGAATAAAATGCTTTTCTGACTCACGTGTTTTTTTTTTATTAAATCTGTTTTTTTTATATATTATAACTCTGCATTGAAAGCTTATCTGAGCGTTGATATATAGCTATTTAAAAACTATAGAAAAATAGGTAAATCTCTACTGCATAATTTATTCTAGAACAATTATCAAAAAACCTGGAATATACCATAATAGTATGGTCTACATGAATAAGTTTTAGATAAATGTGTTGTGATCGCGTTATTTAAAAAATGTGCGAAAAGTAATTTGTCCATTTCTCTTCCGGGTCAGAAAATTTTAATTTGTGCAGTCGAAAAGCGGAAATGCTTTTGTTATGTAATTCACACTCACTCATCATTTTCTTATTAAGGTAATACCATAAAAACACTCTCTTAAACAAACTTATTATATTTTAATTGCTACAAAACAAAATGCTAATTTTAATAAACTCAATCAATCTTTTATTTAACATTAAATTAGGCGAAGGTTTCTCTTATCTCAATTTGCATAGACATGGCTGAAACTTTTGCGAAACGTCATCGGAATTTAATAGGTTATTTAAATAACCGAGTGTAATGGGTAGAAATATTACCTCTTTTAAGCTTCTTATATGCATGGAGGAGTGACAGATTTGGAGGAAATATTCGATTAAATATATACTATAGAATAATATTAGTTTGATTTGTTTTACAAACAGAATATCACACAGATAAAAAATCTTTTCTTTTGGCTTCTGTACCCAAAGGCTGCCAAACATCACCCCCAGTCACCCCTTGGGTATATTTGTAGGTATAACTAAGTCTCCGCTCTCCGTCCGTCCGTCACCAGGCTGTATCTCATGAACCGGGCTAATATTATAGAACAGCTAGACAGTTGAATCTATCTTACATAATGTATTTATTTAAGGGGGCTATACATAAGCGTGCTTTTTGCCGTTTTTTATTCGATATTAATAATAGCAACAAATTAAAAAAATCGGTTGTCTGTAAAGTCGGTTTACTGACAATATTAATTGAACGTGACAACGTCATAAGAAAATACTAATGGGCCAAATGGAACGCGTCAGAGCAAGGTAACGCCGCATGAATCTTTTATTTTCGTGCGTGCTGCCGGCTCCATCGAATCATAAGACGTTGTCACTTCAAAAACAAACTCGATCGTACTGTTCGTACCCTAGACACGACTACTGTACCAACCGCAAATAATAAGTTACGTACGTTACGTCACCCACAGTGTAGTACACTAGCGTGACCATATAATTGTATGGCCGAAGGTTAAACTTAGCGTGAACCGTTCGTATCACACGCCGTGATATCCGATATATTTCAGCGTCGATATCGGTAATCCTGCTGCCTCTCTTTGTTGACGGTATCAGCCATTCCCGTCTATGAGGTATGTCATAAGCTAATCGCGACCAAATCCGGGAGTGTATCCTAACAAATATTATAATTGTGAAAGTAGGATGTTTGTTACGCTTTCACGCGAAAACTACTCAACTGATCATAATGAATACACGTACTTCCGAGGTACTAGAAGTAACAGGATATATAAAAAAACAACTTTTTTGCTAACGCGGGCGAAGCCATGGACAACCGCTTGTATGCTATAAAAATGAAGTTGTAAGTAACTTACTATGAAGTTAGTCGAATAAAATTGATCAATTTTATGAAAAGTTGTTAGCCCTTTATTTAAGACTCAGTTTTTAACATTCTATAATTTTAATACAGAGCGACGCTTCACCCAAAAAATAATCATTATTAAGTTATTTCATCCACGCTAACGAAGTCGTGGACATAGCCAGTATTAAAATAAAATAAAAGTATTTACCGAGACGAGTTAGAGTAAATTACAAAATTATCTTCGTGACAAATATTTTGAACCCTCTGAGACCTCTAATTTTTAATTGACGTTTCACGAAGTATGTCACACCACAGGGGACCGTTAACCCCTTAAAATATGTCTTATTTAATAAATAAGTAATCAGTTACTTACTTATAAACAAAACCATGTTAAATATTATTTTATTACTCTGTATGAAATTAGAAAATATCTGTAATTGACAACGTAGTAGTTATTAAGGTCCCGTGCCAGATGACCTAATACTGACCCTACGGTCCGTCCGGTCATCCTGCTATTAAATTGGAACCGAAAACAAATGAATTTTGAACCATGAGATGTAAAATTTTAAATTTACATGGTTTTTTGAACCATATTTTTTACTAATTAGATTATTATCACTTGTATACGTATTATTGAAAAGAGAAAAATTCTATGACATTTTCTTATTTATCATTGTATTGGAATCTAGAAATCCAATACAAACTAGAATATAGATATTATACCTACTGATACAATTATAAATAAAATCCTACTAATATTCTAAATGCGAAAGTCTGTGAAGATGTTTGTTACTCTTTCACGCAAAAAAATTACTGAATGGATTTTGATAAAACTTCATAATAATATAGCTTATAGATCAGATTAATACATAGGCTATAATTCATCCCCGCACATGTGCTCATGGAAATGCAGGGCGCTGCTTTACTATTGTATAAATGCCGTTGTAAATCTAAGTTAACGCAGGCGAAGCTGCGGGCAACAGCTAGTACTATATAATATCATCTTTGCCCGCAGGGATATTAAGAGGATTCGTAATAAAATTAAAAGCCTTTAAATCTACGTAGCGTCATTAGAATCTGCAATTGTACACTTTTTATTTTCCCCAAGGAAGAAGATACTTTTTATTTAAACGTAAAAAGAACCTTATATTACTTCCTAGCTATCGCCTCTGTCCAAAAATAAAATTAATCCTGTACTTCCTTCTAACCCATAAGATATCCCTACAAATAAGAAATTAAAACAGAAACTATTTAGAATAAAAAAATAACTACTTTCCTATACTCAGAAGATTTGCATATTGGCTAAAATAAGACAATGAAAATTATAAAATTACAAGCAGAGCCCTGCGTTTTCACCCGCGTACTTCCCATACGAGTACGGTGATAAATTATAGCCTATGTGTTATTCTAATGTATAAGCTATATTATTGTAAAGTTTCATCAAAATCCATTCATTCGTTTTTACGTGAAAGAGTAACAAACATCTATCCATTCATCCATACTTACTAACTTTCGCGTTTATAATATTAGTAGGATATTCTTGAATTAATGTCAACTATAATTTACATATCATGGATTCTCACCACGTCAAATTCACGAAAATAAAACTTTTCATATACATGATTTATAGAGAGAAGCCGAGAGACATGAGGTTTCTATTATGGATGCGGTCAAGACACGAGCATACAGAGGTGTTACAGAATTTCAGACGAGCTCGTTCTAAGCCGTGTGAAGCGCTTAGCGATAATTCCAAGGGAATATCTCACTGCAAGTTAAGCTGTGTAGACGAACGGTAATCTTAAAATCGTTGTTGAAGGCAAGCGTGGCTATGCTTCACGGAGGTAAACACATACAACATTTTTCATGTTTAAGTTGTAAAAAATTGTGGATTTCGTGTCACTAATTTGCTAATCAATTTTCAATAAAATTTTGCAAAAATATAAAGACAACACCAATCATAATTTTAAATCTAAAAATTGTTACTTAGAGTAAGACTTTAAATATAAGGACAAATCAGAGTTATAAGTCCAATAAAAATTAGCAAAACTCGCGTCGATGTCGATTTACAAAGTCGTAAATATCATGCTATTATCCAAACTTAATGCTTGTAACACTATCTGCTAGTCAAAGGTGCATCAAAATCATTATTAATTAAGGCCTATCAGCTTTTCAGCTTTCATTAGAAATTATTGAAAAGCTGTTATTTTGATATTACAAACAGACACTTCAATTTTATTTTCATTTTTAAATTTGATGCAAACATATCGTAATTTTCTGGTTCAAATATAAATATTTGCATGCTATAACCAACAGAAGCCGTCATTCAAATTAATAAACTTTAATAATGCACTTCCTCAAAATCCTGCTGCCTTATTAACACTTAAACAATGACTTGGGCAGATGATTTCAATATTACAACAGCGTTCATATTATTGGTGCGTAACCTCATTAGTTGAATGAACTATAATTGACATACCGACTGACCTGCCAATTACACACGCCATCAAACACACATTTTTTATGATTCCCGACAATTATATCAACACCTAAGTTTTGATGTCATTCTGACCTAATCTTGATTATGTTATCAATATAATAAAGCCGAAATGTTTATTTTAAATGCTAGTCTCCGAAATTAAAAGTCTGTTATTTATTTGATAACTGAATCATTATTTCGTTTTTTTTTTCTATTTTAGGACGATTTAATGTTGCGAACAGATAATGAAAAAGCATGCTATAATCACAGCTCTAACAAACAAGATAATTATTATGTCTTCCTGTTCTAACAAACATATTGTGTGAGTAAAGCACAAAATATTTCTATGGAGTAAAGTATTTTGTGTATTATGTAAAAATATTTCTTTATCTACACATTAAATTAATAGACGACTCCTATTATAATACTTTTTTTTGCCACGAAGTCCTTCTCTAAAAAGTGTATAAAATAATATTTTTACTACACACTTCGAAGAAATGCGCTAGTTTTTTTAAACTTACTCCAAGATCGTTGAGCAAGTGATATTGATACAGTCAAATGTGTATAAAAATATGTAGAACTTTTTCTATCTCAGTTCGAGAAAACGTGTCCCCGCTCTTATGTATTTTCGATTATTTAAATAATATATTTATTACAATTTTGATTGGCAATTCGAAATAAATTCTAACGACTCCAAAATGCTTATTATGTAGCACTGCTCTTTATTATGTACAAAGTGCAAATGTGTAGAAAAATACAAATAATATTGTTTCTTAGTAAATTAGCTAATGATGATATAAAAATTTGACGGCTAATTTAAATTTGTTATTTAAATAATAGACAAAAAAGAAGTGGAAAAATAAAATTATTCTTGAAAAATACCCTTTTCTTATGTTTTAATTTATGTTAGGCTCATGAATTACGCATAACACAAATTATATTTAAACGTTTAGTATAAAATAGTTAGATAACAAAATACTTCGTAATAATTTAGGTAGATTACAAAAAACTCATTGAGATAGTGTCTTCAAATAGTGAAAGGATATTCTAAGCTTTTCTTTTACTTTGATCAAAACGTGACTGTAATGCTTAATGATATTCAAGAGTACAAAACTTTATTTTAAACAGATTTAAAAAATAGAGACTATTTTACCTACTCTAATTATATATCATAAACAATATTTCACGATCTTTCTAACTCTAAAATTATTTAAAAAAAAAGGAATAAAACTTTTTACGTAAGTAAGAGCATAGATTTAATAAAATACTTACCTAAGTAAAAAATGTTGATAAACAAAACAATTGACGTGCTCCACCGCATTTTGTCACGAAGTTACACTGGGGACTTTAGCACACTTCGTATTCACAATATTAAAGTTTCACGGGTCACGGTTTCAGTGCGACAATCGAGCCCGAATGCGTTCATAGAACTACCGTTGGCACTTGGCATTCAACGGGGATCCAACCTTTGACACGCATGCGCGTTAATGACCTTAGTGGCTTTTTAAATTGACGAGAATGTTACAAATTATACGATTATCCTTACTAATGTTATACATGCGAGAGCTCTGGCATATTACATAACCTCTTCGAGTACACATAAGCAAACTTGCTTATGTATACTCTAACCGTAAACCACTAAAACGAATTTGATAATATTTTTCAATGAGGCATTTTATGACTGGATCTAATTAATCTTAATTAATCCAGTTAGAGTATATGACAGTTAAGTAAGTGTAAGTATATGTTATAGTAAGCAAGTAGAAGGAAACAAACAGACAAAAAAACAGTAATATAAGCATGTAAATTATTACACCGGATTTTGCGGAAATGAATATGACATTTTTTAAATCTTAATGTTAATGAAATAAATAAATATATATTATGTAAGTTACAAGCAATAAAACATAGTAAATGTTCATTGTCATTTTTTTTCGTATTTTTTTTGTTGTTAAAAATGTACAAATTAAAGTGACACAGAATAATAGTCTCTTTCATTTAAGAATACAGAACCCTCATTCTTGTTATAATTTGCACATGAAACACTAAAAATTACAATTACAATTTCGACGCTGAAATTGTTGGAGGCCATTTTTCTCTGCCTTAAATTAAATTTAAATACATAGACACCGAATTTTCGCCAGTGAGAAAATGCGTTATAATCATATTTTAGATGAGTACCTAAAGTCAATGATAGTGAAGTATTTACATAAAACTTAATCGAAAAATTTGCGATATAAAATATAATATACTTAGATGAATATACATCCACGTAAATGGTGAACCTATATGGTGGCCTTCACATTATGTATTATATGTAACATTATATGCTTGTGTCTCAGACGATGTCCTTTGCCAAGTAATTTTAGGTCAGTAAGTGAGTAGTTCTCATAAGTTACAAGACTTGGACGAGTTATAGCGATATTCTGCCAAATTTCTTGCTGTATAGACCACCTAATAAACTACTGACCTACTATGAGTATATTGGATGTCTCATTTGCATTTTATAAAATCATCATCATGATTGACTATGTGACTATCTTCTTCTTCTTCTTCAATATAAGCTTCCTCAAGGATGTGCCAATGTCAGAGCTGGTGGAATATTGTTCAGTAACATAAATTAGTCATTAAAAATTGACTATCTCACCAATACAAAAAAACAGTCGACACTCAACCGTATATCAAAGAATTTTGAATTTTGGTAATGCCTGAATTCAATGTCAGTCACAAATAACGTAGCCTTCTATTAATGTGTTTTTAAAACCAGTCCAGAGATAGCCCCCTACAAGCTCACAAACCATAAACTCACAAACTTTACCTCTAATATTAAGTATAGATAACATATAAAATAAACAAATTTAATGATTATTTTATTCATTTTAAATGTGTAGATTATTCAAAATTTAGATGCATTACGGAAGCTGCTTGATTCTACAGGTCAGCCTCTGTAGCCACCACTGAAAGTGTCAACTAGTACCTATAAAATCGTCTGGTGAAGATGTAAAGGGCTCATGATGATTAGATTCTTTATATGAATGAAATGATTCTGAACTCTTATGGAATTCTTCATTCAATAATTTCGGTAATGACGTGAAAACAGTAAATTATAATACCTTATGCGTGTAAAAAGTTTTTGCTATGAAAGCTTTTTATAAGTTTGACATCAAAACCTTTATATTATAACATAAAAGCTATGAAAACTCGTTATTCCGAGAGTGATATTTATTTTTCATTTTCTTTGACCATTGGTAAGCAAATATCAGATCGAAGTCGTTATCGGGTAAAACACAAACAAGCATATTCCATCCAATACTATTGACACGTTGAAAATGTTAAAAAGTAAATATCATTTCCATGCGTCGAAGATTTTAGGTGCAAAAAACATTTTATTTTATCTTCATAATACATTTTTAAGCAGCTTTTAGTACTTATCTAAGTTCCTAAGAAGACTGTCCATTATTTTGCCCGGGCCCGAGGTTTTGGCTTTGGACTCTTTTTAGGGTTCCGTACCCAAAGGGTAAAAACGGTCCGTCCATACGTCTGTCACCAGGCTGTATCTCAAGAACCGTAATAGCAAGGAGGCTAAAATTTTCACAGATGTTTATTTTTATTACCACAATAATAACAAACACTAAAAATAATATAAAAATAATATTTAATTTATTTCCATGCGACAAAAGTATTATTTGCCGTTTTTTTTTGGGTACGGAAACTTTCGTGCGCGAGTCCGACTCGCACTTGCCCGGTTTTTTTGTTAGTGAATACGCAATTTGTCAGACGTATCACCTGATGGTACGTGGTCGACGTCACCTATAAACATAAAATAGTTTACCTGGAACAGCCCTGGCAACTTATTTATCCTGTGATATAAGGTGCTGAGTATCGGTGCCAGTAATTAATTTGTCTGTCGCCATTATTTCCGCAACATAACAGCTTTTCCGCTAGAGAGAAAGAAGCAAGATGATCCTTCCTGGGCGGCAATGGCCTCTTTCTGCGAGACAGTAATGTCCCAGAAGGAGGCCGATGAACGGGTGAGAGAGGAAGCCGCTGATGTGGCCTCCCCCCGTAGACGACGAACGGGGGTGCGTCGGAGGCGCTACTTAATGCGCTTCCAGTGACACTCCTGTGCCCGTGTCGGGCTCGGGATGGGAACCCGGGCCCAGCTTAAGACACGACGTCGTGGGGACTGCCAAATCGTAGCCGGGCAGTCCCCCTATTGTGGAGAATCTGGTCTTGCCGGGACCAGTCTGTCGCTGAGGGTATCCCGTCGCCTGCACAGATCCGGGTCCCTCAAATATAGCGGCTGAAGGCTCACGTAGCGGTTTTAGTGGGGTAGGGCACCCAAATGCGAGTCCCCACACACGCCAGCGCGCCTACCCAGGCCCTGGTAAGGTCGTAAAGGATTTCCGCTGCCTCATCAAAAAAAAAAAAAAAAGATGATCCTACCAATGCAACCAGCACAGGGAGCGCAGCACAGCGCATGTCTTCCACCGGTATAATTTATCTTCGCATCCTTATCAGGTAGTACTGAATAATATTATGTCGTCAATACTTAATATTATAAAGAGGAAAGATTTGATTGTTTATTTGTATTGAATAGGCTCCCAAACTACTTGACCAATTTGAAAAAATATTTCACTGATGGGAAGCTACATTATTCCCGGTGAACATAGACTTTGCTAAATTTTCGAAAAGTTAGAGACTCGTTTTAAATCTTAGTTGACGCAGGCGAAGCTGCGTGCAACTGCTAGTAATTAATATATCAAAATTATGCTCGAAATGGCCATAGTGAAATTCCCATGGCCATGTCAATCAAGTGCCAAATGTTCTTAGACTTCCAATTCCTCTGAAAATAGCTCACTTTTCCATATAAATTTCTACTCGTGTGGTTAAATATGACATCTTTTGATAAACATCTACGATAATTCGCTATAATTGACAAACGAATGTCAAAAGTAACATATAAAAGTACTTTGACTGATAATGATCTGATTGCGAGCAATATCAAGATTTCGTCATCATGCGTTGCTTATTTCAAAATTCATATGTCTATCTAACAGTTCAAGGACCCCTAATTGGGACGTATTAACAAAATAATGATTTCTAGAAATTTTTCCTCAAGGCACAGTTTTAATAATAATTCAGTTTGTCTGTCCAAATGTCTGTCATAACTAGCATAATCAACTTTTTCCCCACCTCTGCTATCTTCTATATTTTTCTATGGAATAGAAGAGTATATGGTTCTCCAGATGATTATGTTCGATCAAGCATAGACATCTGCTACACCCAAGGAGGTGGTGGTGGTGAAGGCCTTAGATGAGTGTGCTCTTTTCTTGAAGATCTCAAGTCGTATCGGTTCGGTAATACCTGAGGTGGGAGCTAATTCCATAATATAATGATCATGCGAGGCATAAAAAATCTCCAATAACTTATACTCTATTTATATCCCTCATAATGAACCTCGAGCCACAAACGAAAACAGATAAACGTATATACATAATATGAAGCGCCTTCTGTCTTTACTCTTCCTTTTACCTTTGTCGAATAAATCTGCCAGTACCTACTTATGATTACATAAAGAAGAACGTACAAAGAAAACTTTTTGCCACATACAGAATTAAAATTATCATTATACGATACCAAATAAAAATTTTCAGTTGGATAATTAATATATTATTATGATGATTAAGGGCCTGTTTCACGATCTCCAGTTAAGTGCCCAATAGGCTATCGGCAGATACAGATCGGACAGATATTTGACAGATACTCCATACTCTATCTGTCAAATATGTTGCCGATAGCCTATTGGGAACTTAACTGGAGATTGTGAAACAGGCCCTTAATGTCAATTTTTAAATAAAAATCTATTTTACGCAGAACCTTTAATGCGCGAGTACAACTCACGCTTTATGAACAATTGTAATGAATAATTTACTATTTATGTTGCATTTTCTGCAAAACGTTGGCAGTGCCATCAATAATGTTAAATGTTAGTCATCGTTGTTTATTAGGGCATGGATCCGGTAGCCCTATCCTTCGCAGCAGCCGTGCAATTCTATTTTATACCTAAAATCCTAATCGGTAATGAGTCTAACATTGCTGTTCTCTTGATAATCCGCTATACTAAGATTCAGATAAAATAAAAACAGATTTAAAAAAGATAGAGTAATCCATGTTATTATAGATTTGAAAACTTAGATTTCCAAGTTGTTATATATACTAGTAGCAGGAGTACATTATCATTTCGTAAATCGTTTTTCGTAAATATTTTTACGGAGATAGATTTTTTTTTTTAATTAAATGGACTGATGAATATAATTGTACTTTTATGGATGTGTAGTTGTGTATTTATGACAGATGTATTAAATATATAGCGCTTGGTAAAAAATTAAATAAAGTTAATAAATAATAGTAATTATTATTTACTATTAGGGCCTGTTTCACAACCTCCAGGTAAGTGCCGGATAGGCTATCCAGAACATATTTGACGGATAGAGTATAGAATATCTGTCAAATATGTTGTAGATAGCCTATCCGGAACTTATCTGGAGGTTGTGAAACAGGCCCTTATAGTAATTAATTAATTGTTAAAATTATTATTATGGTAATAATAGTAATCAGTAATTAAACTAAATAACTTCATTACTACACGTGTTCGTATAAAATATATGAAATAGTGTGCTAAGTCACTGTCTGCGCTGGTCTAGTCGCTGTCTATAATGAAAGCTAACAATTAGTATAATGTTACTTCCACAGAAATGAAATAGAATACTTCGATTAATATACTAAACTTGCTACAAGAAAAACCTTCGAAATAAGCGGAAATAGGAATTTTTCATTCCCTGACTAATATTTCTCTAACGTTACTTGGAATTTATTCAATAACCGATACCTCGGTATGATACATGAAAGGCAAATAGAAGCTTGTGAGTTCCGTGAAATATACCGTTATGTATTTATTAGGTTTAAAAGGTCGTGATGTTATTGAGAATACTAATTATACAAAAGTAATAAAACTGAAATATAAGTTATATATAACATCTTTAAGCATTAACGAATTTCCCCAGAAATAATTTTAAAAGTGCGATCGCTATGCAACGCTTTGCGATGTCTTTTTTTATTCATAAAATATGTAGATGTTTGAACCAGTAATTACGCAGCTTTTATAAAAACTCATTGCCACCAATAATAATAGATACCCACCTACACAAAAAGGAAATACAGCACACACACAGAGATATATTCGCAATCGTTTATTTAGTTATTGTTTATATATTATAATGGAATATGCTGATTGAATACGTAGTGTTTGTAATAAAACTATTTTGTATGGGAAGACCTTTAACTTAGATTGCCAATATTTTATCTCACAATTAGCCACGACACTTGGCGATAAGATTTAATATAATTGGATTTCCATAAGTCGCTTATTAGTTTTAGCCGTATTTGTCGGTTTTATTTTCAAAATAAGTTAATAAAGTCAAAATAAGTCAAAATAAGTTTCAAAATAATTTATAAAAAATAAAACCGACAAATCGGTTTTATTTTTTATAAATTATTTTGAATCGCGAAATCCCCTAAAGTGAAAAGGTACATCGCCTTGTACTTCAGTACACAGCAGTCATTTTTTCAGAAACAAAATCTTTTCAGAGCGACGTTGGGCCTGTGGGTGTGGGCTTGGCCTCTTAAGCGATAAGGTCCTGGTTCGATCTTGATGGCCCACGAGCCCTCGAGGAGACTACATTATATCTTTTCAGAATAATTACTAATTAGGATGTTGAAAATTACATACAACATATTATTTGACAATTGCTCCATTATTTTATTTGTGAGATAAAAATACTTTAAAAAATACTTATCATATTGTATCATCATCTTACTGGTTTCTTATTCTCTAGCATTTTTTTGTCCTTCAGTTTTATAGAAAATAATTTTAAACAAGGTACTTTATCTTTACGAGTAACATCTTTATTCTGCGATTATTTCTTAAAATAATATTAAGCGCCATTTTGTCATTCATGTCATCAGGTATATTGTGTTCTCGTAAAACTTGTGGTCTTTTTAATTAGATTTAATTTTTTTGTGTCGGAATTCCGTATTCAAATTAATATTTGCCTCTGTGTCATGTATTTAAGGGACCTTAAAATCCTCCAAATGTACCAAGATCTTTAATCTATTATCTTGTAATTTCAGGTAGGCAATTTACAGTTCAGTGAGTGGGTCAACTAGATTTGAATTGTCGAAGTAGTCAGGTGACGTTGACAAATGGCTGGTTGTCGATTCGATATCTACTTGTCGTTTAATTTGCAATATGCAAATCTACCCAGTAAGTCTAAATCGTGGTTATATCAATCACCATTTGCTTTGTATTACAAAAACGAATTTATATTGTTATATTACAATTAAACTTCTCATGCGTAAATTTAATTTCAGACGCATATACCTTAGTATTTAGTACTTAGACAAGCTCACGAAAAACACTAAATCATAAAAATGATTCATAGTTTTGACATAATGGCAATTCACAATTTTTATCTACTATCGAGATTTTAATAACAAAACTAATCTATTAGTTTGGGCAATCAAAATCATTGATTTAATCGGCGTTTTCTTTGAAGTTGTATTTTAATCTATTATAAATATGTTTCTTATCACTCGCTGTCTAATATATAGGCCCAACGATAGGCGATTTACGTACATAAGGATAGACACGATGAATCAACAAATCATACTTGTCATTTTCGCTGTTTTAGCAGGTACGTGAGTAGATTTAATTGTTGTTTAACGTCAAATTAAACTTAGTCTTGTCCTAGGGATCCTCCTAACCCCACCGGCTGGATCCAAGCCTTGACGCGGCGGTGGGGCTTAGGCTCGGGGTGCGAACCCCGGGTGAACTAATTGGATTCACACAGGGCGGCAGTGGGCCAGTCTGGCTGCTGCCGGCCGAGCCGCTCCCCGGTACATAGTGCCGGGGGTGGTGGTCGCCGTCCCACGTCGGGGCGGGGACCGCGAGGAAGACAACCTCATCAAAAATTACCCCAATCCCAAGATAAGCTTCGGTGCGCGGCGAGGGGATGAATGGCTGGAGGGTCTCCAGTCACTAGCGCACCATTGTTTTGTGGTGACTACGGGTTCCGCTCGACCCTAATGAGCAGGATTTAAAAATGGACTCAAACAGATTGAAAATTGGTCCCCGGGCGGGTCCCCGAAAGGGGGAATCCCGCACCACGCTGGAAACAGCGTCGGTTAGCCCCACGTACTACGGGGGGGGCACAACCTGTTTCAGGGGCGAGCACACTGCTCGTTCCAGATCAAACGACAACGGCAAGATTATGGACACTGAGAATGCAAGCGAATCGGAGAAGGTACAACGATCGGACATTGAGGAGAAGGGTCCGGGTGGAAGAGTTCGCCCGAAAAGAGGTGGTAGAGCGAAAGTGGAGGTTCTGGAGGATATCTCAATCACCTCGCTATCCGAGTCGGAGTTGGGGCAGAAACGCCTCTTCACTGAAGTGTCGGGGGGCTCTGACACCGAGACGGGAGGCGACGTGACTAGAAGGAGGATGCCAGCCGCAAAAAGAGGCAAGGCGCTCACTCGCGCTAGAGCGGCCCTAAGGGAGAGGGTGGAGCGCGACGAGGAGGACGAATTTGAGCTTGCCTTGCAAAGACGGGCTTTTCAGAAGCCTAAGGAGGCGGCCAAGGAGGTCCAACTCACGCCCCGCGATATAGACGTGGAGAAAGTCGGGGCCGAGGAAATGATGGCGGCCGCTGAAGAACATCTTGGGGTCATCCTCGGCCTGACGGGCAAATCCGTCAATCTGCGGGGCGGATATGCGGCCAAAATCCGAAAATCCGCTGGAGCGCTCAGGGAGATAGTTGAAGCCTTTGTGGTTCGGACTGATACGGAAGAGACCCGTAAGTTGCGGGCTAATAACAACCGTCTCCAACGCGAGTTGGATCTCATCCGGGAGGAGGTTCGCGCATACAGGCGCGAATTCGAGGAGAGCCGGAAGAAGGTATTGGAAACGAAAGGTGGTGTCGACACGGCCGAACTAATGCAGGAAGTTGCCAAAATGGTCGGTAACATGCTCGACGGCCGTCTGGCAGCTCTTCAGCTCCCGGCTGCTCCTCCCTGTCGTCCTCCACTGGCGGGGGACAGGACTGAGGTGGCTAAGGCCACAAGAGCCGCGATCGCTGCAGCCAGAGGAAAGACGGCGGCGGCGGCGGAGGCCGTCGCAACAGAAACAGTGGTTCGACCAGATCTGGCCGAATTCCCTGCCCTGACAGCCTCTAAAGGCAAGGGGAAAGGGAAAGGGAAGGGTAAGGTTCAGGAATGGACCGCATTCGGTCCCACCAATACAAAGGAGGCGGCCCCTAAGGAGAGGGCAGAACAGATGCCTCAGGCCGCACAACAGCAGGCGGAGATCTGGACGGAGGTCGTACGCAGGAAGCCTGCAAACAAGAAACCGGCGAACCCAACGCCACCAGTGACGAAACCGGCAACTGCTGCGTTGCCGGTAATGAAAGGAAAGGGGGCATCTAAGCCAAAGCTGTCGCTCCCCCGTTCTTCGGCCGTAATAGTCAAATTGCGGCCGGAAGCGGAAGCCAAAGGAGAAACCTACGGCTCGGTCTTTAGGAAGGCCGAGGAAATGATAAAATTGGAGGAGCTGGGTTTAGGTCCGTTCCGGATTCGCAAATCAGCGACCGGGGCGCGCCTAATTGAGGTGCCCGGCTCATCGAGCGGCGAGAAGGCGGATGCCCTCGCCGCTCGCCTCAAGGAGGCACTGGCGGAGGAGGTTGAAGTGCTCAGGCCCGAAAAAAAGGCCGAAATAAGGGTGTCGGGTCTGAGCGACGCGGTGGACGCAGAAAGACTCGCTACTGCGATGGCGAAAGAGGGGGGCTGCAATCCCGGGCAAGTCCTCGTACGCAATATACGTATGGGGCATATGGGCTCGGGGATAGCTCACGTAGAGATCCCGGTTGCGGTAGCAAAAAAGCTGCTGCATGCCGGGACCATTGCGGTAGGTTGGAGCCGCGCACGCCTCCACCTCCTTCAGGCGAGACCCAGGCATTGCTTCAGATGCCTGGGAATGGGGCACGTGGCTGGGGCGTGTCTGTGCGAGGTGGACCGCAGCAACCTTTGTTACCGCTGCGGTCAACCTGGCCACAAGGCTGCCGGGTGTATGGCCGACGCACGATGTGCCGTATGCGCGGCGGCAGGCAGGCCAGCAGGCCATGTAATGGGGGGAATGGCGTGCAAGCCTCCCTCTACACGCGGAAAATTTTCCCCCCGTAAATCAGGGGGAAACCAAGTGGTGTCGGCAGACGCTGAGATGGCCGAGTAATGCCAAAACATCTCAGTGTCCTCCAGGCGAACGTCAACCACTGCGCTGCGGCTCAGGATCTTTTCCTGCAGTCCATGGCGGAGTGGAGCGTTGACGTTGCGATCGTTGCCGAGCCGTACGCTGTGCCTCCCAGCCCACACTGGGCGGGAGACAGCGACGGTTTGGTAGCGATCGTGGTGAGGCCTGGAGCCGGCCCACCCCTCGCAGTCAAAGCGAGGGGCCGCGGGTACGTGGCGGCGGTTCGGGGAGAATTGGCTTTTGTTGGAGTCTACTTCTCTCCGAATCGCGATTTGGCGGCCCTGGAACGGTTTCTCGACGTCTTGGGGCCGCTGGTGGGGCAGCTAGCTCCCCTACAGGTATTCGTGGCTGGGGACCTCAACGCCAAGTCCACGGCTTGGGGCAATCCGGTCACGAACCCGAAAGGGAGGGAAGTGGAGGAGTGGGCGCTAGCTTCCGGGCTGTCCCTGCTCAACAGAGGGGCAGTCCAGACGTGCGTGCGTTGGTCGGGAGGTTCCGTGGTGGATGTTACTTTCGCCACGCCGGGCATCGCACGCAGAGTGGAGGGGTGGAGGGTGGAGACGGGGGTGGAGACTCTCTCGGACCATCGTTACATAAGGTTCGAGGTGTCTCCAGCCCCCTTCCGTCCGGCGTCATCGTCGTCGTCGTCGTCGTCGGGTGGGAGGCGAAGCCAGTTTCCGCGTTGGGCGCTCACAAAGCTCGACCGGGAACTGGCTGAGGAGGCCGCCATAGTCGGCCGATGGAGCCTCCCGCCGCTGGCGGAGCTAGGGGTGGACGAGGCGGCTGACCGACTCTGCGACGCGTTCACAGCGGTTTGTAGAGCGGCCATGCCGCGTTGTAGACGTCCGCCCCAGAGGAGGGCGCTGTATTGGTGGTCGGCAGAGATAGCCGACCTCCGGGTCGCCTGTAACGGGGCGAGGAGACAGTATACCTGGAGCAGGCGGCGGCGCCCTCAAGACGTCGACAGGGACGACAGGCTGCACAGGGCCTACGTTGAAAAGGTTAAGGCCCTGAAGCAGGCCATTTGCCGAGCCAAAGAGGAGGCCTGGCAGGAGCTAGTTGAGGGTCTCGATCGGGACCCCTGGGGCCGACCGTACAAGTGGGCGCGAAACAAGCTCCGCGCCCAGTCGGCCCCTATCAACGAGACGCTCCTGCCAGGTCAACTGAGAAGGATTGTCGGGGAACTTTTCCCCGACACACCTGGGGGGTTCTGCCCCCCCAGAATGGCTCGGCAGGCGCAGACGCCGGACGAGGAGGGTGTTCCGCCACCCGTCACGGAGGCTGAAATGGAGGCGGTTCTAGCTCGCCTCCAGAGTAAGAAGAGGGCGCCGGGTCCGGACGGGGTGCACGGGAAGGTACTTGCTATCTCACTCGCGTACCTCGGCGATAGCCTTCGGGAGCTGTTTGACCGCTGCCTGCGGTCTGGTCAGTTCCCGAGGGCGTGGAAGGAGGGCCGGCTCTGCCTAATACCGAAGGCGGGGCGGCCCACGGACTCGGCTTCGTCGGTACGACCGGTGGTGTTGCTGAACGAGGCAGGGAAGGCTCTAGAAAGAGTTGTGGCTTCCCGGCTTGTTCAGCACCTCGAGGAGGGCCCAGGACCTGGACTCTCAGAGTCCCAATTCGGGTTCCGGGCACGCCGGTCTACGATCGACGCCCTCAAACGCCTGCGGGCGGTGACGGGTGAGGCGGAACACAGCGGGGAGGTGGTGGTCGCGGTGTCGCTGGACATCGCGAACGCCTTCAACAGTCTCCCGCACAGTGTAATACGGGAGGCACTGGCCTACTTCGTAGTGCCTCCCTATCTCAGGAGACTGTTGGACGCGTACCTCTCCGAAAGGAGGGTAGCCTGCGAGAACCGGTTGGGGTCCGTAGAGTGGTGGCGAGTCGGCTGCGGTGTCCCACAAGGATCAGTGCTAGGTCCGATCCTGTGGGACATCGGGTACGACTGGGTCCTGCGAGGCCGTCTCCTACCCGGGACGGGTGTCATATGTTACGCCGATGACACCCTCATGTATGCCCGGGGACGAACATACAGGGAGGCGGCGCGGCTGGCCGAGGTCACACTAGACCTCGTGATCGGTCGCATAGAGAGTCTAGGGCTTCAGGTCAGACCATCCAAGACCGAAGCCCTTCTCTTCCGTGGGACTGGGCGGAAAGGACCCCCACCGGGGGCTGCCCTCCAGGTTGGAGGGGTGAGAGTCAGGATGAGCCCCCATATCAAGTACCTGGGGCTCATCCTCGACGGAGGATGGACCTTCGGCCCACACTTCAAAACGTTGGGACCGAGGGTCGTGAAGGCGGCGAGTGCGCTGGGCAGACTCCTCCCGAACCTCGGAGGACCCAGCGCCGCCAGCAGGCAGCTGTACTCCGGAGTCTGCCGGAGTATGGCAACGTACGGTGCCCCGATTTGGGCGGATCACCTCACGGCGAGCGTTAAGGCCGCGTTGCGCTCGGCGCAGCGGGTCATCGCGGTGAGGGTGATTCGGGGGTACCGTACGATTTCGTGGGCTGCAGCATCCGCTCTGGCCGGCGACCCCCCGTGGGAACTTGTGGCGGAGGTTCTGGCTGAGACACACTCCTACGTCTCGGATAGGAGATCTCTGGGCTTGAGCCTTTCGCTTGACGGGGTCCTACGGGTCCGCCGACTAGGGATGGAGGCACTAATGCGGAGGTGGGGGGAGGACCTGGCGCGTCAGCCGTATGGCAAACGCCTAACGGCTGCTCTGCGCCCAGTTCTTGAGCGGTGGATGCGCCGTAAGCGCAAACCCCTCACCTTCCGTCTGACGCAGGTTCTCACCGGGCACGGATGCTTTGGTGATTACTTGTGTCGGACGGCCCAAAGGGAGCCGACGACTGAATGTCACGATTGTGGTGCGGCGGTGGACTCTGCCCAGCACACCCTCGAGGTGTGCCCGAGATGGGCGGCGCTGCGTCAGGATCTGACGTCTGTCATCGGAGGGGACTTGTCTTTGTCGAGCGTCATCACCGCGATGCTCGGCTGTGACGAGTCCTGGGCGGCAATGGCCTCTTTCTGCGAGACAGTAATGTCCCAGAAGGAGGCCGATGAACGGGTGAGAGAGGAAGCCGCTGATGTGGCCTCCCCCCGTAGACGACGAACGGGGGTGCGTCGGAGGCGCTACTTAATGCGCTTCCAGTGACACCCCTGTGCCCGTGTCGGGCTCGGGATGGGAACCCGGGCCCAGCTTAAGACACGACGTCGTGGGGACTGCCAAGTCGTAGCCGGGCAGTCCCCCTATTGTGGAGAATCTGGTCTTGCCGGGACCAGTCTGTCGCTGAGGGTATCCCGTCGCCTGCACAGATCCGGGTCCCTCAAATATAGCGGCTGAAGGCTCACGTAGCGGTTTTAGTGGGGTAGGGCACCCAAATGCGAGTCCCCACACACGCCAGCGCGCCTACCCAGGCCCTGGTAAGGTCGTAAAGGATTTCCGCTGCGTCATCAAAAAAAAAAAAAAAAAAAAAGGGATCCTCCTAATAAGGAGATCAGAATTTGAATAATTTTAGAACATAAATTATTTACACGTTAAAAATACGTTATTAGTACGGTATATAGTATATTATTAGTATTTATACTATAATATATAAGAAAAAAGCATATTATATAGTTATTTAAATTTATTATTACTTTCAATAGGTAAAGTATATTATATCTACTATTTAGAAAACAGTTCGATAAAGATAGATTAAAATTATGCATACTAAATACGTATAATATAATCGTGATGGTGATAATGAAAATTATTAAATGTAAAGGAAATATAAGTACTAGAAAGTTTTTCTTTTCTAGTTTAGCTGAAGCATGTTTACACTTTTATTTAAATTGTTACTACACCAGAAATAATGGAAATATAAGAAAATCTAACCAAGTTTATTGTAACTGGATGGAAGCTTGATTGCACAGCTGGTAACATTGATTCGACTATTCTCAGATTCTATTGAGTCTAAGCAATCACTTCACCATCAGTCTTATTTTATAGCTCCTGAATGGATGTAAAAAAGAACGAACCTTTCAAATCGAGTATTGGTTCTTATTATGATCATTCATCTGGTATTTGGAATTTTTCATTACTTACATAAAATGAAAAGTTGTATTAGAATTATTTCGATCCAACGCTGCATAGGGTAAAATTAATCACCCTCAAAGCAACTTTTCTCTATTGATTTGTTTAGTTTTTTATTGTTTTTATTATAATTAATTGCACATTTATCAAACACTACCAGCGCCCTGCTGTTTCACCCGCGTACTTTCCATTCGTATCGTAATAATATCAAGTTAACCCAGACGTCCACCTAAATGAATATATAAATTTGTATCATTCTCATAGTAGTCATGTTTAAGCTATATTCGAAGTTCATCACCATGGTTCAGGCCTTGTCGTGGAGGTGGGATTCAGTGGCTTTCAGCACAGGCTAGGTTTTCAGCACCTTGGGCGAAGAGAATTGAACCGAGGTGCTCTTTGTACCCCTCTTATAAGAAGAGGGGGCAAAAGAGCAGGCGGCGAGAGATGAGAAGGGAACCTCACCTCATTGTACTGTCCCGACGTTGGATGGGGTTGTTTTGTGGTGCGAGACAACCCCTCTGTGGAGGTGACGTCGATCTGCTGGCGCTGGCTGTCAAGCTCTGTTGCTAGTAGATCCGGAGCAGCCCACCAAAGGCAACATTGGTGGCACTCGCCGAGTTTTAGTGGGTAGAGCTGTGTCCACTTACCATCTTTCGCGCGCAGCGAGTCCCACATACCCACCTGGGGAGACCCATTCCCCCGCGGGATGCTTAAGTGCATTTCCCCGCGTTGAAGAAAAAAAAAGTTCACGGCTTCATACCGCACTAGAGATGGAGATTTATGCGATGAATCATAATCTATGGCTGTGCCAAAATTATGGCTGTTGTATAACCACTTATAAAAGCTTCTGAATCTTATTTCTGTTCGTAACCAGTTAACAATCTTTACGACATGACAAAGAAAATAGTTTTTTTTTATAAATATAAGATTAAGGTTTTTATTTGTTTTTACTTGAAGCATCGTTGTAATTTTTAATCATCTGTTTTTTTTTCAGCATGCAACGCAAGCGTAATAACAAGTAAACAAGGAAGTTTTAACACTTACCACTTATATACTCGGTAAGTGTTTAGCCTTATTTAATTACCTAATAACAAAGCGGTTAGATAATGTCAATACGATGTTATCATTATCCGTAATTAGAGCACAATATTGTTGCATATCACCGTCACCTTTGCCCACATCTTATTATGATTCTCTAAAGCATTTTCATATCTTAATTTCTATTAAAAAAATATTACAAGAAAAATAGCTAAGGGCTATTTTTCATCCCCCTAAATGATAAGGGTGACCCTATTTTTTTTAATGAAAACATTTTTTGGTTTTTTTATACAACATACAAAAATACATACATCTCTAAATTTTCACCCCTCTACGATGATATATTTATTAATAGCAATATTAGTACTTTTGGCAGAACAAAGTCTGTGGGACAGCTAGTATCGTAGAAAATATATTGTGAACGTGAACATTTACAGAACAAACGCAAGAAATCCGACAGCTATAGAAGCAACTGAAGCAGGAATAAGGGCATCAGACATCTCCGCCAGCTTGAAGACAGTTATAGTCGTTCACGGACACCACGGATCTCTGTCATCCTCCCTGAATCCTGTGGTAAAAGATGGTAAGAATTTCTGCAAGATTCAATAGAGACCTAATTAAAATTAGTAAGTAAATAAAAAGTAATGAAACAATACTATGCCAGGAACGCCTCTATCTATGCGCTCGTGCACATTTCATTTAAATATTTGTCTATGAATTGGTTGGAATGACCCTATGCGTACGGGAGTACTGTGAATCCTCAAAGTATTATTTGTGAATACAGGTATAAGTCTCGACGTACTTGTATAGATTGTATCTAATGTATTGATAAGTATATCACAGGACTAGAGTAAATGCAACGAAGTTGTTGTTATGTTATCATATTGGTCAGCTTGTCACTTCATTTTTATATTGTTACTTGATAATAATATATTCACTTCTTATAATGTCTTAACCATATACATCTGCAATCGCCAAGCTTGTACAAAGTAATATCAGTTAAAAATGCAGTTCTTGCGTACACTAAACTTTTCTAATTTACTGGACTTTCATACTGCTAATTATGAAAATTGGTATTTATAGTCCTAATTACAAATAAAAATAAAATGCTTATATATAAGTTACTAAAATATATGCTCTTAAATTACTAACTAAAGTCTAAAATAAAAGAGGTACATATCTCTGCTGTTAAATGACCGCTAGGTTGCATTTTAATTTTTAAACTACTTTTAATGATAATAATAATAATATCTATAGACGCTTTTACACTACGTAAACCTGGTCCCGTGCTAAGTTCTCGAAGAGACTTGTGTTACGGGTACCAGACTACGGAAATACATATATTTAATACATTTTTATTAATACTTATTTTTAAGATTTTTATTATATAATACATAATATATTTAAAATATATCCATGACCCAGGAACACAGAAACTATTTTGGGTTTCCTGGCGAGATTTGAACCCGCTTGTGCGCCAACGCGCTAACCACTGAGCCACAGAGGTCGTCAAAATAATGTTGTTTATTATATACCGAATAATAATTTTAACCACATATTTACAGCTTTACTGACAGGAGAGGATGTAAATGTCATCGTTGTTGATTGGTCAGTGTACGCATCTCAAAGCTACAATAATGCCGCGACATCTGTACCCAGTGTTGGAGCCTTTTTGGCTGCTTTTATCTCGGAAGCAGTAGCCGCTGAGAAAGTTACACTGGAGACGCTGCACTTAGTAGGATTCGATCTCGGAGCGCACGTCGTCGGTTTTGCTGGAAGGGCATTGGATGGAAACGTTGCAAGGATTACAGGTAATTGATTGTACTTATAGATGCTAAAATAAGCTACACTCCAAAAATCATAATCGATGAAGACGCAATTTTTATAACCACGGATCGCGAAGTGATAAGACCGTGTTGGAAGATGAACACATAAAAGTACTAATAAAAAATCGAAATAAAAATATAAAATGTAGGTACATTTTCTTGTCTGCTGCTGCACTTATATCACTAGTTTGACTGTGAAGGAAAACATCCTGAGGAAATCTGTACATCTATTAAGATTTTGCCAATATTCCAACTCGTAGACTAATGGTGAAAAATATTTTTTTAAATTATTAATTAATCATATCCTGGGTTGATTTTTTTAGGAAACCCATATGCAACATGTTTATTGACATATTAAATTAAATATAAAATACGTTTCATCAAATAAGCATCTCGGTGAAGGTCGTTTTATATGAGAACATAGGCCGCGTTGGATAAAAGTTTGCTGGCGTATGCTTTACAAATCTTGATTTTCACATTGACATTAAAAAATTGAAAAAAAATGTCTTAAGAATTCTACTAAAATTTTATTTCGTCATTTTAACAATTTATATTTTCCACAGGTCTAAATCCAACTGGCAGCCAATGGGGAAGCAACTCTCAAAGATTGAGATCAACAGACGCTCTGTATGTTGAAGTGATACATACAGACGGAGGACTGTTGCTGTCCAATGGTATCGGTGATGCTATTGGTCACGTGGACTTCTTCGCCAACGGCGGCAACAACCAGCCAGGATGCTTAATGAACAACTGGTGCAGTCACAACCGTTCATGGGAGCTGTTCGCGGCCTCACTCACTAATGATCATTTGATTGGCAATCTCTGTGGAAGCACGCTGCAAATTTCCCTAAACACATGCAGAGGATTCACATTGCCACTAGGAAATAATGAATTAAACAAAATCGGGTGAGTAAATCAATTTTATTGGTATTTCAGAAACTTGAGGTTCTTAAGGATCCTACTTCTATTATGTGTGTCTAAAAATAGGTTTGGACCTTCAGAATGTTCTTACGTCGTATATAATTAAGTAAATTTGTATTCATTATACAATGGTCTGAAAAACATATATTTATTTTCATTCCAGGCCAATGTCCGCTTCACATGCGCTTAGTTAGATCTGTATCTGAATTGATGATTTTTTTGATTAATTTTATATTAGATTTATTTTATGTAAAATATTTTATGAAGTAAAGATAATTTAAAAAGATAAAAGTTTTTAGCCAAAAGCTGGTCGTATCCATAAGTGTCTCATGCGTGTAGACAGCTCTACAAAGTTCCTCTACATTGGCCTATCGCAGCTTTCTTGTTCGGATTGACCCTAGGCAATGCGGTTGCTACCATCCGCGCGATGCAGATGGTAGCAAACTCTACTTGTTTTTGCCTACGCATACATTGGCTAGTGCTAGCACGACGAATTTTGCTTAAATTTAAATTCCGAATGCTTTACTTTTAGTATTAGTTCATACATTACAGCTACTTACCCGTTGTAATTCTAATAATATAGTATAGATATAAATAGTAATGTAATTGTTAATATCTTGCCACAGCAAAATTTAATTTCTAAATTTTGTAGAGAACATAGAGTCGACGTTATAATGTCATATGTTCAGAACAACTGATTAGCTAAAAATTAAGTTAGTAGATATTTGAGCAAGTGTTTATTAAAGTGTTAATGATTAATCACTGTACGTGCTTAAGATCTACAATGCCGACTGTCACGGGAAGATGAGTAGAATAGAAAAAAGACAGCGTATACAGCGACATAATATTATGGCGCTACCGAATCCGAGCTGATTTACTGCCAAGATGCGCCAATCTATACTTCACATAAAATATTACGCGTCATTGAGATCTTTAGGTTGATGACATTATATCTTAAATGCAATTAATATGAAGAAAAGCAATATCAAAGTTATGTGCATAAGTTTAATATGTACATAATATATATTAAAAAATATTAAAGAAAATCATCAAATTAATAAATAAAAACCATGACGGTGTAATGACGTCTGACGTCACGGCATTTAAAACAATTTCAGTACTAAGGCGTGCCAATAAATATTTAGCATCATAAACTTTTTTTATTGTAAATATGAATAAATAGAGCTATGTAGACTCTTACTGTTATAGACATATTATATTTTGGAATATCCCATTACTTCTACATAATATATATATCACAAGTGAAATTAAAATTTTACTAGTGCAAGGCTAAATGAATAGAGACAATTAATTCCTAGCTCATTCACTTTTATTTTCAGGTCGGGCATGTACCGCATCAACACCGGTCGGTCGTATCCATTCTAACAGAAGAATTTATAAGGAATGTATTTTATGTGAGGTTTTGGAACAATAAATATATTTTTATTTTATTTTAATCTTAGTCTTAAAAATAAATAAGGACTTAATTAAATGTAAGATTTCGTAACAATAAATTATTATTATTTTTATATTTGTGCCTTTATTTTGTTATTGTTTTTTTGGGTGTTTTAGAAAACATAGGTAAGAAAAATATAAACCAACGTTGACTAATACTTGCTACATTTTTTTCACAGGCGCCTAATGAAATAAATTATATTTGTAACGCTCATATATTTTGACAACTCAACATACAATGTGTGACTTAATTTCTGAACTAAATATTTTATCACTTTTGAAAAAGAAAAGGATAAAAAACTGTTGATCTTCGTGGTGATGTTAGTTCATTAAATATACAAAACTTAATATGTATGGCATGTCTACCAGTTTTCTTTTACAATAAACGTGATTATCTATAAGTATAGATTTATACACAAAACACATAAGTCAATTTAGTAGACAGTAATATATATTATACGTTATGAACATTTAATCGATAAATACTAGATAATGCTGCACCAAGCTTTTTAATAAATCAAAAAACCATTTACAGAGCGCAAACATGGTTGCTTCATTATTTATATGGGTATTATGCTCAAAAGTCGATGCGAAGTACTCAGCATACTCACTTCCTATTTGGCTAATTGTATCGTACAGATATCTACAACGCTTAGTTAGATATATGTACTTACATACATCCCGTGAGACAAGCCTCGAGCATTCAAACCCTCGTAGCGTTACTATGTAGTATCGTTTGAAACTATAATATACTAGTTGTTGCCCGCAGCTTCGCCTGCGTTAACTATGATTTATAACGGCGACTTGGGCGCAAAATTTGTTTTTGTGACTACTAACGCCACGGTGGGAAAAAAATGAACTAAATTACAATCACCTGACTAATTTTGGGTCCGCTCTGTTCAAAGGACTATGTTACAATCCGCTATCTAGTTGGACGTTGAGCGACGCTTGTTCAATCAACGTTCGGCCTAGTGATTCAATTAAATGTCGTCATTTAATTAACGCGCTAGTCATACAATCAAATGACTGATTCAACCAGATGACTGCGACATATACACTTATAGCCTTTCTCGATAAATAGGCTATCTAGCACTGAAAGAATCATTCAAATCTGACCCTACGTTCCTGAGATTAGCGCGTTCAAACAAGCCCCTCCAAGCCTATTTTCGCGATAAAAGATAGGCTATGTCCTTTCCCAAGCTCTGGTCTAAAATATGTGTACTAAATTTCATAAAAATCGGTGCAGTGGTTTAGGCGTGAAAGCGTAACAGACAGACAGACAGACAGACAGAGTTACTTTCGCATTTATAATACTAGTAGGGATTATGTGCACTAGATAACTCGATAACAGATAAGTAATATAATAAGCAACAATGTTTATTTTACGACTTTTGATAACATATATTATTTTCCTAAAAGTATAATAATTTAAGTTTCCGTTTGAATATTATGAGCTCTTCGCATATCACAAGAATTAGGAAAATAACATGCGCGAATGGGCTTGGGGGTAAGGCAGCGCTAACATAAAACATAGACCTACAAATGTTATGTATAATAAAATACAGTATAATAAAACTTGAAATGTCATTTTTATTTATACTTTATAATATTACTAGCTGTCCCGACAGACTTCGTTCTGCCAATATTAAAATTGCAATTACAAAATAGGGGTTGATCGTAGAGGAGTCAAAATTTAGGGTTGTATGTATTTTTGTATGTATACCACATAAAAAAATAAAAAATAAAAATTATGTCTAAAAAATAAAAAATAAAAGTTTAGGGGTGGACTACCCCTAACATTTAGGGGATGAAAAATAGATGTTGGCCGATTCTCAGACCTACTGAATATGCATATAAAATTTCATAAAGATCGGTCAAGCCGTTTCGGAGGAGTACGGTAACTAACATTGTGACAGAGAAATTTTATATATTAGATGTCCTTGTGGATTTCGAGTGGCTTGTATATCCTTGCTAGAATGAGATACAATAAAAACATTATAAAATACAAACGTGTATCACTTAGTGAAACACATCTCTATATGGTATAATATATATACCACAGATTTATAAATAAAGAGTATATATACTATATTAAAATACTTGTTGCATTCGTCGTCGTCGTCGTCAATCTTTCGTCAGTACATAAGGAATTTTACGCGTTTGAAAATTTAGTCATTTGTGATATTTAAATTGACGTCATTATAAATTACCACTAATATTAAGGCAAATATAAGCCCCTTAGGAATTATCTCTTAGGACAAGTCTAGGAACAAAATAAGTGCAAATGTCAAATGCATAAAATACAATTGTGCCAGTTTATAAAAACGCGGACTGCACTTTTATAGTTCACTGTATTCCGAAAAGATAGACAAGATATTATGTTAATAAAATATAAGTATTGATGTCATTTGTATTGATTATACATTGATCACTACCCTGCCAGATGGATATTATAAATAATTTGATAGACTTTATAAATTAGCAACAATGTAATAAATTAGCAAATATAAGTTTATAAGTCTATATAATCCCCAATAAATGATTATAACATTGTATGATGATTATAATAAGACATAATTAGGCCAAAAAGTATAATATTATTAGGCTCTCTAAATAATCAGTAAACTAAGGACATTAAAGTACATTAGGACGCTTCATTATACTCTGATTCTCTATTTACTTTCACCTAGTTGTCCACTGGTACCGCAGTTTATTATTACTAGAGTGTCATACTGAAGAAAGATGAAAGATTTTTTTTAATTAAATGAGATTTTATTATAATTGAGTAGTATTTTTTAAAGTTTACCTTTACAGATCTAAAAAAATCCTTTTTATAATATTAATATACTTAGATAATGTAGCTATTTAGATAACATTATTCCTGGTTATTATTATAAATTCATTAGTTATTACACTGCCTATATTTCCGTTTTCTCCAAAATACTCTTTTACGGAAGAAACAAGCATATGTATAGCATGTGCAACCAAACATACTTAAAGACTCCCCATAAAACTAGAATAAATCAGATACGTATATTTCATATTCGCAGCGTATCCTACCTATTATATATTTTAAAATACATAGGCTGACTACGTTATGAAAGTGTTAACGTTCAGAGTACGTTAGCTGGCATACGTAGCAATGAAGTAGCAGGAAGCAACTAGTATATCGGTAGTACGTCATCAGCTCAAATTGGTGTACATCAAGACTACATTCGTCTTGAGTCGGGACTAGACGACAGTATCGAATCGCGACGCGGACACAATGAATCGATGTGCGTTATGTTTATTCAAAAAAAGCGATAGATTGTTAAAAATAAGAATCACTACTTATATCAGTATGTTCACTTTCTTAGCGATAACTGCCTTAGTATTGTTGAATCTAGACTTTGAGAGATACGACGATCGAGAAATACAAATGTACGCCAGAGGTAAATGGAAGCTAATAACGACTTGGTTTAATGTAAGTACTATCCTATAATATCCTTTGTAATAGATAAATGTAATACATATTGTTTTCTTGTGTTTACGCGAATTACATTCATTATAATGAAATACAATTTGTGAAAAAATACAGTTTGGTTTTATCAGTGTTTCAGACGTAAAAAATCTGAATTCATAAAAAATATAGAAAAGGGATCGGTCGTTTTGGCGTTCATTAAGGAGACCCCATCCCCATTAGTAGACTAATATAGGTGGATAATAATGATGATAGAAATTATGATGGTATTTTAGTCGTTAGCTTACCTTGTGTTCTGATGAGTTAAAATTTTACCTACAGGTAATAAAACCGAAATAATACGTATTAAAACATTTATTAACGCTCATCGTATAAGTATACGTCTTCATACACCTCGAATTCATGGCCCATCTATATAAACAAAGAAGACTCGCTATGCCAGACGTCGAAATATAAATAAACTAAATATGTATAAAAACTTTGGATTAAAATTTTCCGTTTCTACTTTTATCAATTTTGTCTGTTTTAATTTTAATCGAACTATACTATAACTAATTTTAAACTTATTTGTTCATCTATTGGTGTATCTCATAGGTTATCAAAACATCATGATAAACATAATTATTTTTAAACAAAATTTATCATAGAATTGTAGGGTAGGGGTTCACAACCTGTGATCCATGGTTAGAGCTAAAGAAAAGTGCGCGAAATTCTCCGGTTCGACAAAATATAATAAAAGAGATGCAAACTCAAAAGTGTTATTGAGATAATGTTAGCTAAAGCACTTTTAACTAACTAAATGTTTTAATTAAACCAGAGTGGTCCGCAATCAAGAAAAGGTTGGAAATCACTGATATGGAGAAAGTACTTAATTACGAACTGATATTAAAATTAAATAGTATAACAAAAATAGAAATGATAACTTTAAAATATTAACGCGATAGTTAGTAAGAATGTATGGACGATAAAGATAAAACTTTACAATAATAGAGCTTATATAGATAATTTATAATTTATGAACGCTCTCCCACAGGAATAGAGAGTACACGAGTGAACCGCAGGGCACTGCTAGTATATTAATAACGCAAAATGAAGTACATAAAATAAATACTATACATATAAATTACAATCTTCTATTAAATTATTTTTTCAACAGTTGGTGATACTGGCGTATTTGCCACTTTCAGCCTATTGCGACTGGCGGGAATTACAGAAGAAAACATCAAAGCACGTTGAACAATTTAACATAATAAGAACACAATTATTCACAAATATCATATTTCCTACGACAGCGGTGAGTATTTTTTTTTTAATCTGACATTTATCTTTTCTATCTTTATCTAATTTTCTTCTGTTAGTCTACAGATAACAAAACGACAATAATCGTATCGTACATCATCATCATCAGCGTTTATTCGTTTTGGTATTCATCAAAGTGAAAGCTTCATATATTTTGATAAGTTCAAAGGTATAGCAGATGATTCTTCCTAATATAATTTGCTCATATAAAATATATTAATATACCAAAGTTATTCCGATATAGTTTCGTTTAGAATCTTGCTGTCTCCATGATACATAGCCGACCCAAACAAATTATTTTTTTTTACTACTAAGGATCTGTTTCACAATATACTAGTAAAGTACCCTATAGCTATATGACATAAATTAACTGACACATAAATCTTCTAGTTAGTCTTGATTGGGTTTCACCATCATCTTCCCTGTAAATTTATTTGGCAGATCCCTATTTGGCACTTACTGGTTAGTAGGCTTGGCAACCTCGCATTTTATAGTTCCATTTTACGATATATATGTTTTAGAAAAACATTCCATGTTGTAAATATACATGAAAATATGTTTTTATAATTTAAATGTATGTATCATACCATCTTTATACCTTTTATTTACATAGAGATTGTATATAATGTTATCCCTTAATTATTAAACGTTCAAAACACAATTTAAATTATTTTGTATATTACTGTTACCGGAACGTCAAATTGTCAAATGTCGTGAAGCTGTCAACCGCGTATATATATCTGTAAACTAATTTATCTGACAGATGAATTTGCTAATGGCCAGTTGATCCGACCTATAGTTTACAGGGAACTTTATTAGCCAAATATTGCTATTTGTCAATTGTGAAACAAAAACGTTGTAGTTATGTGGTAAATATGTTGCAAATAGCTTAATTGGAACTTTATTAGGACATTGTGAAACACACCCTTAGTCTTTTCAATGCCAAACTCGTTATGCTGGCGGTATTATTCATTTTTTGCTTAAACTTATTAACGTACTATACAAAGTAATATATAATGATAGTGCAAGTATAATATTTATTCAAGATACGTTAATAGGTCAATCCGGAGATCGATATTATGTCAACAAAGCAATTATTGATCTTATCATTTGAATTGTTGTGTTAAATTAAAACCGTGACAATGTTGCAAATATTATCTCGGTTTCGTATCGAGTATCGAGTAATCGCACACTATATATTTCTATTAATATACTAGCTGCCCGGACAGACTTCATCCTGTCAAACGTAAATAATAAAAAAATAATGAATGTATGGTCGTCCAATATCTGCAGTCGTTCGGCGACCAAATAGCGGATGCCATCGTTCCTGGTAATAATAGTTTCTGCTATTAATTCCCGTAAATATCGTTTGAACATTTACCATTTCTTTTACTAACATTTACCATCTTTGTTTTTTATTTATAAAAACCTTCCTTAATAAATTTACTTATTACTTAATTGAGGCCTAAGCACATTATTTTTTTATTGTCATATTAATAATGAATGAAGCCAAACTGTTATAGGAAGCACATTTTGTATATTTATGGATATCAGTTATATCTAAGTTGGTAAGCAAGAATTAAGAGCGTTAACGTAGATTTTGGCTGCTTAGACCAAATAAGCGTACTTTTAAAACACTTTGATCTTCTCACAAATAAAAATTCCCTCAGTAAAAATATTCTCAGTCAACTTTTAAGATACATATTATATTTCCTACAATAATTAGTAATTCACACTTAAGGTACATACGATTTGTAAGGAGATAACAGTGTTTTAAAAGTACGCTTTTTGATCCAAGCAGCCAAAATCGGTGTTAACGCTCTTAAGCATACGTTATTTAGATAGTCAGATATTAAACTGATTATTTGATTTCTTATCTGCTGCTTATCTGAATGCAATGTCAAATCAAGGTTAGGGTAAGGGATTACATTTCAGTGCGAATTCCAGTTTTTATGAAAAAATTAAGAAATATATTATATTTATAAAAACATACACCACTTTATGTTGTCCTTATTGAGCTCGAGTATTTACGGGCGCTGAGATTTTACATCTGCATTTCTAGTACAGATTGTCCCCTGTTCACGTTGTCTCTTTGAGTTGTCCAATCAAATTGGGGATCGGTATGTATTCAATTGACTAGTAAACTCGCCAATAGTTAGTCTCATACTGACATTTAAAAATAGAATCAAATAATGTCCTAACAAAAATTGTTTCTAATATAAAGTTGCCGAATATTTGCAACGTTGGAACTGAACTTCGCATACCATAAGGCCGTATGTTTTCCATGCTGGTAAAGAAAGGCTGGTTGACAATTTTTGTCATAATATAATAATATCAATAATAAGAAGAATAACAATAATAATAATATTTTGGGACGACTCACACAAAGTAAACCGATACATACTTATATTTTTATAAGTACTCATATTATAGATGAACTGCGCCCAGACACAACAAATGATACTCAACATATTATAAACATTTGTCCTGGGTGGGAATCGAACCTACGGCCTTCTGATTTAGAAGTCAAAGTCACTAACCACTAACGACACTAACACGACATACGTACTACATTAGGTATTAATATTTGATAAAATTCAGAAATAGTAAGCCTTGTAGTCGGGAAATAAATTTTCATACTTACCATACATATTTTCATTTTGACAAAATTAGAACCTGTTCTTTTTTTCGTCTTAAATTTAGTATAATAGTATGAGTGCGCTAGTCCTGTAAATATTTTGTCGGTAACTTCCCCTCGAACGATAACTTTTCAAATTCTTAGATGGTTCAAGTAGCGATAGCCGCACACACGCAGAAAATAAATTTAGTTACCTTGTAATCTCTCCAACTGTCCAATAGTAAATGAAATAGTAACAATGTCTGTTAATATTAAACAACGAAACATATTATAGTACATTAGAATTTAAGCATTGATTTGTAAATGTAAACCATTAAGGGCTCATCCTGAAAGATGGTAAGCTTATCTCCGAAGCGTGATAGGAACATTTATCGCTATCAATGTCCTGAGATAAAACACAGCATTTAGCTGTGTTTTATCTTAGGATGTTGATAGCTGACTTTTTATTACTTAAAAACCTTTGTTAATGATTCCATTATAAATAAAAGAAATCTACCTTAATGTTATAAAGAGGAAAACTTTGTTTGTTTGTTTGGTTGTAATGAATAGGCTCAAAAAGTACTGGACCGATTTCAATATTTCTTTCACCATTCGAAAGCTACATTATGCACGAGTAACATAGGCTATATTTTATTCTGAAAAAAAATATTCGGGTTTTTCGGACACAAGGTGTAAAAAATCACCCAGAAAAGTTACTTATTTTGCGTACTAAGTTCCCGTTGTAAATCTTAGTTAACGCAGGCGAAGCTGCGAGCAACAGCTAGTATTAAATAAAGTAATTGATTTATTTCAACATGGATATTTCCAATTGCAGTTCTCGGATACGCTGTTCTGGGGGCTGTGGAATTACAACAAAAGTCACATGATGCCTCTGAAGGCGGAGGATGTGGTCTCAATATGGTCGCAACACGCGATGCACACGATGTCGCTGATTTTCGTCATCTTCGACTTGATAGTCGTGCCAAGAGAACGACCGAAGAACATGACGTATGGAATCATCACGATGTTCGGATTCATCAGCCTCTACATGGCAACGTGAGTAAATATTGAAAGTTGCCAATTTCAACACTTTCGTAATGTGTTTATGTAATTATTAGGAACGTAATTAAAATTATCATAGATCAATTCTGAAAAAAGGTAACATTCAATAAAAATACATTTAGTGATATTGCGATATTTCATAAAAATGTACGTATCGTAATCAATTACCCCAAAACTATGCATCATGCGCTCAATTGACAGCTGTATTGAAAATATTTTGATGATATAAAAATTGAGAGCAATTGATTTTCCATACGATATTTTTAATTTGGTATCGACCATCTTTCCCTAAAAAGGATCTTATATTTAAAACATTAACACCATCACCATCATTAGCGTTTTTTTGTCCAAAACTGGAAATGAGGTTCTTTTTTTTCAATCACTCTGCAGTGCTCTACTATTATAAAGCGTTAATTGAAAGAGTACTTAATGATTCCAGATATCCAGGATCCTGCATGTAGAATAATAGAGTAGTACCTTAGTAAAATTATAATACTATAATTTAATTTCAGATGTGTCCAAGGCATTTGGAAAGAAGAATACATGTATCCATGCTTCAAGACCTTCTCTACGCTTAAGTTGTATATACTTAGCTTATATGTATATACTTGTCATTTATTTTTCTATCTAGTACAATGGATAGTAGTTGATACTGTATGGCCACCGCAATCGAAAATAGTTAGTACTTTATAATAATAGTACCTGGTTGACCGAGCATTTGCTCGGTACCCTTAGTGATTACATACGATAAAAATTTTCTTCCAAAAAATAAGATCTTAAAAAAAGGAAAAAAAAATCCGTACTGGAGATTCGAACCAGGTCCGTTCTGATTTATCTGCCCAATTTTCCCACTAAGCTATCATGATATATACAAATCGATAGCGAAATTTACGTTCGCATTCTAATCATATTTTATTGTTGCCCAAAATACGGATAAAAAAATGTTTTCTAAAAATATATCCTAGCTAGATCGATTTATCGCCGTTTTTAGCCCATGTATACAAAATTTCATGAGAATCGTTGGAGCCGTTTCCGAGATTCAGATTCTATATATATACAAGAATTGCTCGTTTAAAGGTATAAGATAAGATAAGATATGAGATGAGATTCGAACTTGTTACGTTCCGTAACTCAATTAGCTGTTACATTAACTCATAGTCTTATTAGTAACGTTAGTAATATAACCACAGAATTCTAAATAAATAATCTAGAATACTGTGAATTTATCAATGTGAAAACTATACGTTTTTATTTTTCATTCATAACATTTTCAGAAAGATAGTTGTTCTCGAAGCTATCTCCACTTATGGATAAGTTGTTTTTGAGAAACTTTTCTTACGTTATTAAGTATGTAGTTATTTAGTTGTATCGGTATAACTAGGTACCAGAAATATATGTTCGTTTAGTCAAATAAATATTTATAAGACAAATAGGAATAAAACAATATTTAACTACCAATTTCTCAGTTGATTTAAGTGTATAGTTATAAAATATTTGCTTTGACGAGAACTATGACAATAAACTTTACCAATATGGTAAATGATGTTAACAGTTAATGTAGGTATTTAAATATACTCGTATAAGAAAAACGCATTTCTTTTTTTATTATTAAAATAATAATATTATAATTTATTATATTACAAAAGATCTCGCCAGTCGTTGGTCAGTCATAGAGAACAGTACCTACTTTTTACTACTATTTACTATACTGCAATATTTTTTCTATATTAAAAAATCTTTTTTTACAAACTACGCATAAGCTGTTCCAGCGATTGCTATCCGATCTGAGTTATTATTATATTTTAGTATTAAATTGTTGTATAAAATATGTCCATCATAAAGTTTTATTAAGTAATTAAAATTTAATGTAGGTCTAGTATTCATTCCATATTAATATCATATCAGTCCATGTTCTTTCTTTAATAAACATCGGCCTCTTTCAATCTTATCTTCAAATATCGAAATCTTTTAATACAAGTGAAGCGAACTATGTGGGCATTTTTAATTCTAAAATCATAATGTTATGAAGTTTATTTTAAAAAATGTCTTCAATTTTGTGTATTGTTTTCTTATGTTAATAAAAATTAAATTCTTATGTAAATAATGTGAAAAAATGTTTACGGATTTTATCGCGTTTTTTGCATGCCTGAAGTTTCGAATACTTAACAGCAACCATCATCGCATGAGGACTATACGAGTTTTCTGAGAATGCAAGTCCTCTCTATGACAAATAAACATATTCATGTAAAAAATATAAACAAATATAATATGATCGTTAAATAATATAATGACCATAAATTTTAGTAGGGAAAATATTGATTTAAATACGATAACTTTGTAATGTATGACGTCTGACACCATAGTGGTCCTATGATTATGGTTGCTGTAAAGTGTCCAAAAAAGTATCCGAAACATCAAGCCATAAAATCTATAAAAGTTATTTTAATGTAATTAAAATTGGTCTGTTTTTTTATTTTTTATAATTATTTTCTATATGTAATATTATATGTTATCATTATTTTTTTATTATAATTGTGAGTATCATTTTATACAACTCCAAAAAAAAATCAATACACTATTAATAGTTCTTCATCGTTTTAGTTTATTGTTATATTGCATAAGATTTAATTACTTGTTAATGAAGCAAGATGCACTACGTTAACCTAGCTCGTGGTTGGGTTAGATGTTGTGTTACTATAAGTTGTTATACTATTATGTTATATTTAAATAAGAATATATACATAATAATAATAATATCACGATATATGATATAATCTAAATAAATTAAATTCTGTGATAATAAATATAATAATGTTTTCTGTAACTGGCTTTCACTGCTCTTAACTTGTTTTTAATAAAACCGATTGTCTAGCGGTAGTTCTTTAATTTGTTAAGTAGGTAGTTCCTTATTTGGTCTAATATTTGGTCAACCAACTGGTGGGTTCATGTTTAGCAACTGATGGACAAACTGGTTGAGCAACTTATCAAAAAATTTTTGACCAGTTCTGTTAATGGGTCAGGTCAGTTCTGTTCGTTGGTCAGGTCTGATCAGATATTTCAGTGGGTCAATAAACTAGACAAGCAACTGAACGACAAACAGTTCAGTCACCTAGTCGGACAGCTAGTCGGGTCACTGTAGGCCATCGGTTGACGACATCCAGTCAAACGGTGGGTCGGCAAACTGTTGCCGACCCACCGTTAGCCTTAACTATTAGGGCAACTACTCGACTAACTTGTAGGGTAAATTGTCTCCCAACTGATCGGGAAACTGGTCGGCCAACTGGTCATCCATTTGGGCTATCTTAAAATAATTATGCATACTATTTTCAGTAAAGTTATATTTTGAAGTTTGTTTTTTTTTAATGCCATGCATATGAAGGAGGGGCAGGAGCAAGAATTGCAGAATTTTCGGATCTCAAAATACTATCTCTATATGAGAAAAATAAAAGTCTAGAAATAAAAGTATAATTTCTATAACTTTATATGTTCCCATATACTTTAATTGAAATAAAAAAAGAATATCATTGGTTTTCATCTTTTGGTGTAATTAATATATCTTAGATGACAAGAAAATCTATTGAAAATTATGGTGTGCCCTTTAAAGGGGATCCTAAATATTCTATTGTTAACTATCAAGGTGTCGAAGAAAGTATAAATTATATTTTTCCTAGGCTAATTTATATAAAAATCTTCTTTTATAAAATGCAATTTAATAATATTGAATAGGCTTATCCCGAAATATAAATTAATTACATTTTGAAGAAATTGACATTTACCTGTTTACGGTAAACATTTTTTGTTTACGGTACTGAATGGCGGTATCGAAAATTTCAAGAAAACCTCTAAAATAGGCTCTAAAAAATGTATTATACATTGATTAATCTTCAAACTAATTAATAAGCGAACGCTGTGTTGCCTTAAATGCTACCGCATTGTACACATGCCCTTTAAAAGTTTGACATTTGATTGTCGATGACGCAATTACAATAGGTGATAAATAATTAGTGTTGATTAAAGCCACAACAAAGGTGATTGAGTCAAATGAAATTAGTAACATAATAACAATATGAAACTACTTTATTGTCATTAGCAAAGTTTTTTCGTTCACTATAGACGTAAGCCTATTTTAATGCAGTAGAAATGATTTCATCATGAATTGATTGATGGTCCCCGGGGAATTTGGGAGTCTCGGCGCCGGTATACCGCACTATAGCCACTGCGAGTTACCTTCAGGCGCTTGAAGGGGAGTGTTCTGGATCTCACTGACACAGGAATAATATCACGATACCCCCGCACCCGGCCGGTTCCAAAAAAGTGCTAACAAGGCTTCTTCCTAGTTGGGAGAACTCCGACAACTTGAAGCAGCCCTTTTTTCGAAAGGGCTAGACTTTTCAGCCTATTGGTCTCTAAGCTCGATCGGAGCAGCGGGTGAGTATTATCTAATACCCGGGCAGGTACCCAACCTTCCCGGAATCGCTTATGCAGGAGATTGGAGGTGCGTGTGAGGCCTCCTCAGTAGGGCTATTCTGTAAGGTTGTTTTCGAATCTCGAAAGCGGAATCCGCGGTAATATGACGAATTTGACGGATTTGTATTCTTTAAAACTCGACTCTCAGCCTGTATCAATAAAGATCATTATCAAAGTGACGTAATGTGAGCTCTATCACTCAGGTGGAGCTCGATATTGAAATAGTTTCTTACAGAATAGCCCTACAGTACTCCAGTCCTACGTCGATGGAGTGGGGCGTAGCGTCATCCTCTCTCATCTATCCCGCTATTATAAGTTGCATATTATAATATGGGTAAACCTATAGTTCATAGAATAGTATATTCTAGCGTAAGTACGATTATGTATTTTTTTAATGTAAAGTGCGTATAAATTGAATTTTATTATGTGTTTTAATTTTACTGTTTTTTTTCGAAAGGTCTAGACTCTTAGGCCTGATGGCCTTTAAGCTCAATCGGTAGGTAAAGCCGATCCGTGTTGGATGCGCGTGGCAAGGGGTCGGTCGTCTTGGCGTTCATTGATTGAGGCGTATGTTCAGCAGTGGATGGAAACAGGCTGGTGATGATGAAAATTATAAAACTTAAATAACAAATAGTTTCATGTGTTAATTTATTTTTCAATTTATTATCATCCGGGCATTGTTGAATGTTTAAAAAATATCATGTAAACAGGAAGATTGGAAAAACCATGTCAATATGTACTCTTCTATACAAATACAAGTCTCGATATTCTCCGCATACAAATTGTGTTTACAAACATGTAAAAACTAATATTTAAAATGCGAAAGGTTGAACTTATATTTTAATCATGTCGTATTTTAACAAACATTAAAATTTTCTGGTTTATTGCCAGTAGCAGATGGCCATGTTCTATTGACTGCTTCAGCGACTAATGTGCTTTAAACCTAATTATATAAAAACAATATTTTATTCTCATCGGGGGACATATTATTCTATAATGCAATTGCTATAATGGAGCTTCCAAATCCTGCTAGTAATGAAATAGCACCTAATTCCCATCCATTCCATAGTCTATCCTCCACCTAGTGTTATTTTTAACATTTATCTATTTGTCATAGTACAAAGTTCTATATATAACAATTTCAAGTTAAAAACCTGTGGCGGACATACCAGTGGTCGAAGCTTACGGCGGTTTTCAATATCCTATCAGCTATCTTAAAATTTTCTTATCGGTCTTAAAATTTTGACAGATTATGTAAGAAAATGTGTCAAAATTTCAAGATAGATAAGAAATTTTTAAGATAGATAGGATATTGAAAACCGCCGTTAGTCTCTATAAAATATCATAGTTATTTTCACTATCAAAAATAAATACTTTTATTACACGAGACTCTGTATAAATACATTCGTAAACAATGCTGAAATATCCTAGATCCACGAAATAAATGTGGATAAAATGGCAAATATAATAACAATCGGTATCGATTTAATACTGACTTTCTTTCACCTTCATGGAAATGCCCCTTGACTATAAAACCTTAAAAATACACTTGCAACTTCTAAAGTCGCTGCTCTCACAATAACAAGACACGCCTCTGGCCCAAACAATGAGCTGACAAATGACAATCAAGTATATACTAATATATATATATATATATATATATATATATATATATATATATATATATATATATATATTTTTCCTTATACTTCCTCAATAACGACATTACTTTCCGCTCCCTATAATACAACTTGTTTTATGCACTCTGTCTTTATTTCGGAAACTATGATCTATAAGCTCTGGAGAGGTTGCAGTTCTCGGACTTCAGTGATGGGTTTATCAGAAGGCTCAGTAGGCTTTTTGGGGTGGCAAATTTAGGGAACAATATTTTTTCTTTCTGATATAAATGATAAGTTTTCTGCATGACAGTTTTCTAATGCCTTGGGAAGCAGATTTTTGGGGTGGCAAATGTAGGGATCTAATTTTTTCTTTCTCATACAAATAAGATAAGATTTCCACATGACAGTTTTTAATATCCTACATGTAGAACTCTGCAACAAATATTGCCGACCGACTGAAGCAAACTTTAAAGGTCGGCTTAAACTTTAGACTACGTTTCGGTTGGTATACATGGCAAGGAAGGAGGGAGGTTGACTATTTTGGGCATATAAGAATCATAATAAATCGTGATAGAATTTGTAAAAAATGTTCCATTATAATAAGTAGCTACTTACTTGTTTAATTTAATTTTATGATTGCAACTATATTTATTTCAGCATTCTTCTCTCAATACAATAAGTGTAAATAACTTTAAAATACGATTAATAATAATTATCATAGTATAGGTTGGAGTAATAAGCGCCATCTATTGTAATACAACGAAAGTTTTGTGGTTATAAGCATCAAAGTAATGAGTGTTAAGAGCTTTATTTTGATGCCAAATATATAAACTAGATGTCACTAAACGATACTATATTGTAATATCTGAATGCTTTTTTTCTTTATTGTTTCTATATTATGACTATATTGCTTTGAAACTGTACGAAACTCTCATATTATATTTTTCAATAGCCCATAGGCTGCTGTGAACCTTGAACAAACATTGCGTTCAAATCCGCTACGCTTTGTAGAGACCTTCGCTCTATCATGATATTGTAAAACACTTTTATCGGGGAGGTTTTCCTTACTTCACTTTCTCGATTTTCTTTGAAAGCAATAAACATATTTCATAATATTGAGAGAATATATTCTATAGAATATATAATAGAATAATATGTTATTAAAAAGTATATATTATATTAACGGATTTTAAAGCCTTATGCCCAAAAAAAATTATTGAAAATATGTACTATTTTACTAATGCTTTTTTTTTTTTTTTTTTTTCGGTTGGATCTATGCTAATGGTCCTAGTGACCGTTATGCGTCATCGGAAATGGGGTGATCCGGTTGGATCATCCTATGACGTTAAAAATTTGGGGGGTTGCCCCCCGCCATGTTCATGGCGTCGGGTTTGTACCTAACTTGGTCAGCTACGGTCGACTGGTTTGGAACGGGTGACGTTAGAAACCTATCGTGAGGGCCGACCCTCCCCTCCCCCGGTAGCGGGGGAGGCGGGTCAAGCGCGGGACCCGAGCAAGCTGCCGATAGCAGAGTGCTATCGTTGATTACACGGTCTATATTGGTGTCGACTCGTAGCTTTTTACTAATGCATATTTAATATGTGTGTAAGTACGCAACGCACTCTCTCCTTTAAGAAAATGAAATTTAAGCATAACTGTGGTAGTAGCAGTACATAGTACTAGTAGATGCTGCCCGCAGCTACTATGTACTGCTACTACCACATTTAGTTTTACGCTTACATTAGCTTAGATTCAAAACCGTGTCCTGATTGATAATGATTATTTATTTCTCTCTCTATATCTATCTTCATAGCCTATGTCTAATCACTTTAAGTGTAATGACATAAATTATTAATTGTAGAGTAAAAGAACTTTAATTTGAGAATATTTACATACATCACTACTGTTTCAACCGCGTAGTTCCCTGTCCCGTAGGATTTTATCAGTATAAAACTATACTATCACCATTTCTGGGTCTCAAATTGTATCCATACCTTAATTCACTACTAGAAGTAGAACAGTTTGTTCTTGACCTTTTTTTTAAAGCCCGTCATAAAATCTAAACGAAAAATCGGTCCGATTAATTTAAAGAGGAATTTGCACATAATTAATTCTGGATACAGAAGAACTAAGGTATAAGTGTTCTTTGATTTTGTATTCATATCCTTGATATGGATTGTTCTAAGTTCATGAGACCATCGCTCGCTTATCGTGGAAGGAAAACATCATGGGGAAACCTGAATGCCTGGTAAGATTAAGAATTTTAGAATGTATGTTCCCCAAACCACATTGGGTCAGGGCATCGGGAAACTATGGCCCAATACCCTCCTTGCCTGATTTCAGGGAGGAAATCCATGCCCAGCCATAAGACATAATTTATAAGGTTGATATATTTTTTTAAATCAACTACAATTTCAAAACTAGAAGATTTTTAATTTGACTAGACTAGAATCAATATCATTTCTATGTTTTCTTATGTAATGAGAAAAATATAATTATGACTCTGTACCTATTATTATAAATTAAAAATAGCGTAATATTATATAGAAAGCTTATAATTGTCCTTAAAAACATGTGCCTATAACATACCTAACTCATTCTATTTCCAAGGCTAGGTACGTAATCAAAATATAGAACGAGTCCGTTGTGTATTCTGCCCCACTAGACAAGTGGTACAAAAGCTAAACGAATAGAATAGAATACTTACTGTACGGGTACTTACTCACATTAGCTGTCAAAATACATGTCGTAAGCTAGTATCATTCCCATACAATAAGTATTATATGCTATTCTATTCGTTTAGCGTTTAAGCCACTTGCCAAGGGTTGCTAAGTACATACCTATTACCTACCGGCTACAATCATTAAGAGGAATAAACAAGTAATATTATGTATTTTAGAAAATATTCAAATGAAAGTGTGTAATTAGAATTTGAAACATGAAAAAGTTATGCTAACTCAATTTGGTGCAGTAATTGCAGTGCATTCTTTCACTATTTTCACTATTTTAGTTTATGTAATGTTATTGTAATGTGTAATAGTCAAAAATAACAGTCGTAATGCACTAATAAGTACATTATGTAATATCTTAAATTATCTGATTCTTTTTTTACACCCATTTCTACATAATGTATTCATGATTAAATTTTTTCACGTAGAGCTATGTAAAAAATCGTAATTTTTTTTTACATAGCTTTGCGCTTGGACCAATTTTATAAATAGCTAACAGGTTTAAGAATTTTTTTAAGGTAGAAGAGGGGGAAAAGGGCAGTAGCTTGCCTGGTAATCTAATATATATAAATCTCGTGTCACAATGTTTGTCCTCAATGGACTCCTAAACCACTTAACCGATTTTAATGTTTTTTCTTTTAAAATGTGTGCTTTTTTCCAACTTAAAAGATAGGATAGTTTATTTCTCAAATTTGAGATTGCAATTTTATTTATTGTATTTATTGCAAATTAATTGTTTTGACAGAACGAAGTCTGTCGAGTCCACTAGTATATAATATAATATTAAAAAAAAGAAATGTGGTGTCGTGGGACACCAGTTAGGAACGAAGTTCCTTCGGCTAAATAGAAGGGTATTATACACTACTCGCTTGTGTATGCGACTGTCGCGCCTGCGCACGTCTCATTTAACGCTTTTATTCCACGCACTTTTTCTTACGGTTTTACTATCACATTTTTTTCAGTTCGGTCGCGCAGCAAATTCCCTATCCGCTCCAAGCCTGCCGTAAGGAACTTCGTTCCAATAAGTGATATTCATAGACATATCCAACGTCGAGATGGGAGCAAAAAGACAGCTTAGGAGATCAGCTATTCGCGGTGTGGGCGTCGTCGTCTCTCATGTGCAGTGCTACTAAAGGTGACTTACGAAAATTCCCAAAGACAACTAGAATGGACGAGTTCCTGAAACTATTCGAAGTAATCTCTATTCTCTCTCCAGTTCTGCTTACGTCACAGACCTCCTTTTTAGTTAAACTTTTAAGTTAGACTCAAAAAAATTGTTTTGACAGAAAACTAGCCAATTTCATAACTTTTTTATATTATACTTCACTTTATTACTATTAATGGATATAATACTTAGGGCCTGTTTCACAATCTCCCGTTAAGTTCCCTATAGGCTATAGGCAACATATTTGACAGATGTTTGACAGATACTCCATACTCTATCTGTCAAATATGTTCCCTATAGCCTATAGGGAACTTAACGGGAGATTGTGAAACAGGCCCTTAGTTTTTGTTTACAAAAGAGGCGGATATAGATTGGACAACTGTCTATATAAACTTTATGAACAATATTTCGTGAATTTGTCATAATATCCACCTGTCAAAATGTTATTTACTTAAATAAATATCATAGAGTAAAGTGATACTACGGAAAATAAATATTTTCGTGAAAATTAGGTAATGTTAAACTTGTTTTTAATATTATTTTAAGGATGTAAATGATCCCTCTATAGCGCCTGTCTAGTTTCTCCAATGCTTGGTATGTTCTCTGGCGCGGTTGTTTTTTTTTTCGATTTGGCTCTTATCTGTAATCCCATGGCCTTTATCAACTTTATCATATAATTTTGAATTAAGAAATATTGTAGTAAATTAACAAATCTTACTGAAATGTAAAAGAGAATATTATATTAGCATTGATAAGCAGCGGACTTATAACTAATTCGTTGTTGATAGGATTAGTCCTGACTTTACTTTCTTGATTGCCCTGTTTTAAAAACCAGTTTATAATAACTATTAATTAATACACCATAAACCATATGGATTTAGTGTGCTTATTTATTCGTTCGTACGTTCGCGTATTAATATATACTATTTTAATTATTATACAGTCGGAAGTAACATTTGATGCGGTAATAGAAATAGTTATAGATGTTATATTATTGTTATGCTATATTATGTGGAATGATTAGGTGTAGGTATGTATATTATCTAACTAGCAGCGCCCCGTGGTTTTACCCGCGTACTTCCCATTCCCGTGGGAGTACAGGAATAAATAATAGCCTATGTGCTATTCTGATGTATAAGCTATATTCTTAGATCAATGATATGTCTAGATAGAGTGTCGCGCGGAAAACAAGTCTAAAAAAAAATAGCGTCCAACTGTTGGCCTCTAAATGATTTCTCCGTGTTTAGTATCCGTCCCGCTGTCATAGAATACGCATGAATTGTTACGCATTATTGTTTTTATTTATAATGAATTTATTTATAATGAAGGTTTGTGTTGAAGTGTAACGAGATTAAAAAGGATGATTATGGGAGAACTGTAGTAGCTGGTAACACTATTCACGAACACATCTTTGAAAATGTTGGCCAGTTTTTTTTGTTTTGATTGTAGGGCGACACTCCATCTGACATATTAATGATCTAAGGCTATATTATTGTAAAGCTCCAATAATCAGTAGTAATTAATTAATCCAACCAGTAGTTTTTACGCGAAAGAGTAACAAACATCCATACTGTAAGTATGTACGATAGCTTTAAGGCCTTAAGGCCAACAGCATAGATCCATTCGAAAAAAAAAATCATGTTTATAATATTAGTAGAATTCTTTTTATATCCGTCGATAATGCATTCAGATTCCTTCATTTAACATGGCTACATTTTTATAAAAAAAATATATTTAGCAATTTCTATGGCTTCACCCGCTTTAAAATTTCAATAAGTTTTACAGTTACCTATTATTATAATTATCTAGTTAGCCAGTGTCCTTTAACAATGTTGTATGTGTGTGTTCGTGTAAGAGCGACGATGGTCCAGTGGGTAATGGGCTCGGCCTCTCAAGCGAGAGGGTCCGGATTCAATCCTGAAATAGATTTTTCTAAATTTCTAAGTGCACCTACGAGAGCACGAGACTATCGCTCGCTCACCGGTGAAGGAAAACATCGTGAGGAAATCTGCACGCTTGATGCTATTGACGTTCTTTGAAGGTGTGTGAAGTTCACCAACCCGCATTGGGGAAGCGCATCGGTGAACTATTGCCCAATAACCCCTCCTTGCCTGATTTAGAGGAGAGGAGACACGTGCCCAGCAGTGGGACATAATAGGTTGATACTTTTTTGGGTAAGTATATGTGTCACATTTATAGACTTTGTTCATCTATTAGGGCCTGTTTCACAATCTCCCTTTAAGTTCCCTATAGGCTATTGGCAACATATTTGACAGATGTTTGACAGATATGACAGATAGAGTATGGAGTATCTGTCAAACATCTGTCAAATATGTTGCCAATAGCCTATAGGGAACTTAAAGGGAGATTGTGAAACAGGCCCTTAGTGTTGTAAATATATATTTATAAATCTGTGGTTGTAAACCAGAAGATTACATTTCTATGTTCATAGACAAAGAGTTCGTTTGTAGCATTTGTGTATTTTTTTTTCCAAAGAGGTATTGCATGACGAGATTAGTATTTCGCAGATCTGTCATTTGGACCTGTTGGATTTCCATTTGCCCCGGTGACAGGCGATATGAAATCCACCTCTCTTCAATATTAAGAGCACTCTCGTTGCTAATGAGATATTAATTCAATTACGACACAGGTCCCTTTGTCGGTGCCAAAGTGGCTTTATATATCTACCCCCAAAATATTGCATCAAAATGTATGGTTCTGTTAATTAATATAAATATTTAGTGAAAACAATTTCTATGGATTTTCCTATGGTTTACAAGGCTGACGTTTTGGATAATACACAGCGTCCATGATCAGTTATCTCTATTATATTCCTTTTATTCTTAGATCAATAATATGTTTAGATAGAGTGTCGCGCGGAAAACACGTCCTAATAAATAGCGTCCAACTGTTAGCCTCTAACAGCGCTGTCATATAATACGCATGAATTGTTAGGCATTATTGTTTTTATTTATAATGAAGGTTTGTGTTGAAGTGTAACGAGATTAAAAATGATGATTATGGAAGAACTGTAGTAGCTGGTATCACTATTCACGAACACATCTTTGAAAATGTTGGCCAGTTTTTTTTTTTTTTTTTTTTTTTTTATTGTAGGGCGACACTCCATCTAGACATATTAATGATCTAAGCTTTTATTATTGTAAATAAAATAATTCATGTTGACTTTAGAAAGTGTTTTAGGTATTCCTTAATTATTTTAGGATCATTTACTATATGAATTTGGTACTTTACAATGACCTTAGGGTCAGTTGTTTCAAATCATCTGTTAACGTAAGAGACTTCGTTAAACTTTAACGTCTGTTAACAAAACGTTCTTTGGTCTCTGACGTTCGTTACCGCCATCTTTAACGATTACATATTCGTTAAAATCAGACCCACATCTCTGCGGGATGCGTCATTGCATTTCCCGGCGTTAAAGAAAAAAAAAGTGCATATGATACTTGACCATTCAAATCTATTCTGTATAGGTAAATTAGAACTGCACCTTCCGAATTTTGAAAGTTAATCATCCGCTATTTTACTATTATTGAACAACAAACTACAAAACTATAAACAATATAGCGATATGGGCCTTCCAGAAAAGAAGGCACTTAATTGTCCTGCTGAGCAAGTGAGGTCAGAGCATGGCCTAAGCTAGAAAAATAGCAAGCTGTAATATTATGTTACCGTAAGACTGACTTTGGCCATGATAATAAAAATAAGCAAGATTAAACTTTTTTAAATTCTAAAAAAATATAAACACTCATAATAATAAACATAACAAAATTATACACTTTCATTATAATGATATCGAAATAATTTAAATACAAGAAAAAACTAATTTCGGTTCCACGCGAATTAATTCACTTTCCATTCGCGTAATTATTAAAAGATTATACGGCTTAGCAGTAAGAGCACTTTCATTCAAATTCAAAATAGATTAAACAAAAAAATAGCGAAGAATCAAGACTAGTAATAAGACTTACTTATTAGATTAGGAAATGAGAGCCGGTAGTACACTGCTACACTCTCAGAATTCAGACGTTCAGTAATCTCAAACAAATCTGTTTCACAGTTTCAGTTGGCCGCGGAGCGCGGCTCATGTCAGACGTGGTGTGACACAATGTTTCGCTCAGTGTGTGTCAGTTGGAAGCGGTATTGGTGGGGAACAGGTATGGAATAGTATCCATCAGTATTCTAACATAAATTACTTAAAAAAAGCACATTCATATCATATTTATTTCACCCAAACAGTAAAAACCTCAGTGCAAGTTTTAACCATTTTAGCGCGAAAATTTACATCGTTCCGCTCTATAAAACTTTGTTTTTCCTTGTCAGTTTGAATTAACGAGTTTTTTAATTGGTCCGTTATAGGTATGGAATCGTGTCATAGACTAGTAATTTAATAATATTATTTATAAATGTAGTTTACTTTTAGTTTAGTATTTGGCAATTAAGTCGCATAGCAAACGCTTCGATTATTGTTTAGCGGAATGACCTCAACTCAAATAGCGTTCGTCTCGTTTAGTGATCGGATATGTTCGGATTTCTTCGGAGCACGTGGTTGATTTGACAGATCATACATACCTGAGATAAGCTAAAATGAGAGGATAATAGCAAAATAACACTAGCTTTTTTTAATGTAAGTATGTAGATACCATATGATATTTTGTAAGTCAATAAAACAATTTAAATGATATTGTTTTAGATAGGTTGAGAAGTAGTAAATATTATTTACTGATTTTTGTTTAAAATAACTTATTGAATTTATATTATTACACTTAACTTTGACAAGCATAATTAAGTTCCTTTGCTATATTTACAAATTAGCTACTACTACTAAATTAGATCGACAAATATTAGATATTAGTGACTTTGAAAAAAAAAGTATAATATTATCCTCTGCTGTCCGCAGCTACACCCGAGTTAACTTAGATTTACAGTTTACAGCCCTATCCAAAGCGATGATGCGTACTTATTAGCTTAAGTTACTCCTTACAATATGTCTGCTAATGAAAGTCCGGTCCAAATCGGTCCAGCCGTTACAGAGATTAGAGATATACAGAGACGGACAAACAAAAATTTAAAAATTGATTTTACATGAAAACACCCTGAGTACGCTATTAAGCTTATAATTTGAAAATTTTAAAGCTTACAAACAGACGCATCAATTTTATTTTGTATGGTTTTATTTATAGTTAAATCATCACAAAAGTGAAAAAAATACAGCTACATACCTATTTGAGAATACAATTAATAAGAAGTTTAAATATCTTGTGGAGGTTAAGATTTAAAAAATCTATAAAATAGCCTAATATCAAGGGCGTATGTAAAATACATTTCTGCAGTCATGAAACAAAATAAACAATTGTCGATAGCGCAAGTTGTAAGATCAATGTCATAGATAACATTGAATGGAAATGCAGGAAGTATATTTATCTTATCACATACACGACTTGTAAGCGAATTTATCAGATTAGATTTTGAAAATTTCCCACTATGCTAAAATCCTATGGCGATACCAAATAACTACTACTAACCTTTTTTTCGGGTGATATTTCGGAAACTATGTACTCAGGGCACAGAGAAACATTTGAAGTAAAAAAATTTGAAAAAAAATTGTGTTACCATTATTGTAGAATATAAAATTAGTGTGACCATTATTGTAGAGTATAAAATTTCACATCCTTTATTTAAGGGATTCTCCTTTAAACTTTTTTGTAAGACGTTTACGGATTATGGTGATCCAGAACCGGCTTTTTTATCTGGCTGATAAGTGTTAACTCTTACAATCTTGGATTAATTAATAAAATGCATCTGAAATTTGATTATGCATTTTATCTTTAGTCTAAAAGTCATTTGAATCTGTCGGAATTTTGTGATTTTATGTTCAATAAGTGACCTAAGCCTTATAAAAAATGAAAGAAATTTAGTGTGAGGGTGTTCAAGTTAATCTATTTCTGCTGTTACTACGTTATAAGAAATCGCTTTTTTTACTTATATCCTTTATTCATTTTGGCATATCTAAGCATAATTATCGTAATGGACAGCCTTAAATATTAACATACTTTTCTTTCTACTAATATTAGAAACACAATTTGTTCGCAATGTGAGAGACTCGAAAACATCCATTGTCTAAGACTTTTTCACACAAAAACTACTGAATAGGTTTTAATGAAACTTTACAATAATATAGAATAACAAATAAATTATAATTTATAAGGATTTTCTGTGAATTGCTAGTTGTAGGTAAATATTTTCGCGTTATATTTCAACCCGACAAAAAAGACTAATGCTAGTTTGATTACTACTTGATTATACTGTACTCAAATGGGTGAAACGAGATTTGATGCTTTTTTTTTATTTTAAGAGCACGTTTTGTAGCGGTTGTTCTAATTCGCGTTTTACTATTAGCCATTTTAACAATTTCTGGTCATCATTATGGCGTTGTTTTTTTTTTTTTAATATACTTTACTTTTTAATAATTTTCATTATTTATACAAGTATGCTTATTAAGTCTGTTGTTGAATAATACATAAAAAAATATTATACAGTAATATAATCTAATACATCCTATAATAAAAATGTTTTTACGAATTTTTGCGCGGATTATATTTCGTAATGCATATATTTTTACAACCATGGACTAAAATTCCAACTATAAAATACATTATATTTTTCTGAAAAAAAAAATGAATATTTTTACAATTTTTTTTTATTACATGACTGATTGTAATAATAAACGCGCAATAAAAAAATAATACAGTTAGGTCAGCCTAATTTAGAGACTTGTTCTTAGGTTTACATTTATTTACCAAAAAGTAAAAACTAGAAGTCATCTGCGTAATAAAACAGACGATAAACGGACAACGGAGTGATCTTATTAAAGGGTCCCGTGGTGTCATTTGGAGAAACGGAACCCTAGAAACGCTAGAATCAGAGTAACTAATGTTATCTAGTAATAGTAATAGTATGGGTACAGATGTAATATGGACAAGAAAGGGACTAGTCATAATAACAATAATAGCGTATCTAATCTGATATCTAAACCGCAACACATAAAAATTATATCAAAACTTGTTTAGTGGCATTTTGCGTGATTGGACAACACACTTTCACATTTATAACATTCGTTTTTATTTCATAATTTATAATTATAGCGTTATATTTCCATCCGAATATGTGTTTGGTTTTTCTGTGTATTAGAAGCTCAAGTTTTTGCGGTTTGAATAATTAAAAACATATTTTTATATAACTTAAACTAGCCAACAAACATAAATTTAGAGAGTATAAAGTAAAAGTTCGTCGCACATCTATTATATCACATGTTTTACTTTAACTAAATGATATAGGTATGCATAACAAATTACTATTTTGCATAACTCGAAACAAACAAATGCAAACGTACACACAACATACAACACACATACACACACACACACACACACACACGCGCACACACACACACACACACACACACACACACACACACACACACACACACACACGCACACACACTTGCTGATAAATAGTTAATAGTCAAAATAACTCTAACCCTGAAATATAATTGCTAACGAAAACTCGTTTGTAGAATTGCCAATTAAAATAAAATATTATAAATCTGAGATTAGTTTTTGTAAACGTATAATAATTTAGGTTTATCGTTATTGTAAAAAATTATTAATTAATTATTTTTTATTGCATTCCATTTTAATATGAAATGTATTTAAAGGGGTCTATACATTTCAATAAACAGTATTCTTATGTCTTTCCTATGCTTCTACCACTATGGATATTATACGTTTTGAGGACTTATGATTGTAAATATTATTAATTGATATAACTTCGAAAGACGCTTCGAAAAGAGTGACTGGGAGAGATGAACGAAAATTGAAAGATAGGTAGTGAAGAGAGAGAAGAGAAGTTAGTGAAGATAGAAAGAGAGGAAGTTAAGTTTCGTGTGGTTATGAAATTCTTACCCGATAGATAAAAGCAAAGTATTCCATACAGCCTAGTCTGTATTTGTTTGGTAAGGCCGACGCAGTCTAAGAAATGGAAAAACGGCGGGAAATCGCAAATGCGCGCCCCGTAGTTTCCCGCTTCTTCTTTCATACTTATACTCCACGCCTCTTAACTTATCTTTGATATCGATCTTAATAAATTAAGATTATTTGTTTTAAAGTATTAGTTCAATCACGCGTTAAAATTACACGCACACTTTTTATATTGAATTTCATCCAGGGCGGTATGGGTCAGCCAGGCGTGTAACGTATTAACCCCACTGTTGTCTATTCTGAGACGAAAGATGGTAGCTCCAGTTACATTACCGCCTAATCTGCTCTCCTGCCGAAATACTGCTAAGCTATGGAAAATTAACGTCTAAGTCCCCTTTAGACGAAGTAACATAAAAAAAACGTTAACGAAGTTCGAAAAAGCACAAACTGTCTATTGGTTATCGATCGTTATTGTCCATATCTTATTGGCTAGGTAATTGGCAGACAGCCGTCAGCAGAGCACAGTCGCGGAGTACGCCAACGCCATCCCGTGGCTCAGTAGTATGACGGAGAGAAGGAGTACCGCCGGGTTTTAGTTGGTAGAGGCTGCATCCATTTACCATCTTTCGGGCGCAGCGAGTCCCACATATTTTCATTGATAACTCTTTTGAAGAATTTCGGTATCTTTCCGCTATAAAACGATGTTACTTTGTCTAATCCCTCGAATAGTTACCAATTTGGATTTCAACTAGAAAAGTCACAGTAGCATATTAGATTTCGAGTTAAAAAAAACGACAAAAAATAGTTTATATACATGGGACGTTACAATATTTTTAGTTTTGACGGACCATTACTATCGTGAACTATGCTTAAGGGTAATCGTACACAGCTGGCAGACGGACAACGCCTCATATGGAATACATATTGCGAATTAATTTGAATACCCAAGAAGAATACCAATGTTAAATTGCGACAAGATCGCTCCAATGTGGTTAGCATTTACATGCAATGCCCCATTTCGACAGTACCTACTCCATGATAATATTTTGATGAGAAATTTATATTGAGGTATTGGTCGTAAGTGCCGTTACGCTGTCATGTCGTGATGCTACCACTCCGCTACCTAAAATACTTTGAATATCGCATACACACAACGTATTATTAGTGAAATAAATAAATAGATAAATTAACACTCATATTATGTCATCATCATCATCATCATCAGCCTTTATCTGTCCACTGCTGAACATAGGCCTCCCTCAATGAATGCCAAGACCACCGATCCCCTGCCACTCGCATTCACCCTGCCACTGCCCGGAGATCGTCTTCCCACCTGGTTAATGGCCGACCAGCACTTCGTCTACCTAAACCCTCATATTATGTACTCAATCCTTAAGCTATAAATAATTATGAATTCCAATATTAATAACTAGATGTCTCACATCTTCGGTGCCTATGGACGTATGAAAAATAAGCTGTAACACAGCCACTCAATCTTATTTTAACTCTTGTATAAAATGTATGTAATTTTTATACTAAGCCACCGAAAAGAATCTTACTATGTTAATAATAATGCAAATGCGAAAGTTTGTAAGTTTAGATGTTTATTGTTCTTTAGCAAAACGGCTCAATCGATTTAGCTGAAAGTTAAAATGGTGATGGCATGGATTATGATGGATTATGAATGATATTCCATAGGCTATATTTAACTCCAAAAAATTAAAGTTCCTACGAGAATTACAATTGTTAAAAATAAAATACCTCATTAATTAATAGCCATTCATAATAACGTCAATTGAAAAATCAAAAATCAAAAACCGCGGGCACCAGTACATATTACAATAAAATGGAAATATTAAAACGATCCACTTATTTAAAAAAAAACACAATCTTATTTGACATTGTGGCAAACAAATCTGGTCATCAGGGCACAGAACAGGTTAGGTAGTAGTTTATTTAATTCAATACTCGCAATTTTAGTAGTCGATTTTATATCACTACATATTATAAAACAAAGTCGCTTTTTCTGTCCCTATATCCCTTTGTACGCTTAAATCTTTAAAACTACGAAGCGGATTTTGATGCGGTTTTCTTTAGTGGATAGGACAATTCAAGAGGAAGGTTTATGTATATAATTTATTAAGTTTTCACATACATTGGCTAAGATATAACAATAATTGTTGGAGGTGTCGGAAAAAAATTGGCCGTCTGGAAGTTTCCAACGAAAACGCTGCCTAAACCCTTTGAGATATAACAAAATAATGTATGGTGGAATTGTGTATCTTAAATAGGTCTATAAAAAAGTCCGCGATGGCATATCTCTATCTCTTAAGGATATCATACTATATCCATTTAATACTTTAAAAAATGGGAAATTATAACGCGATAATTTGAAATTTACTTACACAAATACGGTACGAGTCCTTATCATTTTAAATCAGTTAATTAGCTTGAGCACTTCATGAAGAATATTTTTCCGTTTTACATCATGCAAATTAAATGAATACTTTAGAATATATGGCAATATCAAAATAATACGCAAGAAAATATATCGTGTTGCCGTGATTCCAAAACCCAACAGGGGATTTAAGTTTACGCGGGCGAAGCTGCGGGTAACAGCTAGTTTAAATATAAAATACATTAATACATTATAAGACTTATAAATTAAACGCACAGACTTATAGCCTTTCAATGACCGCAAGAGAATGATTCATTCCGATTCACCGGAGCTGCATAATCGTAATGATATTGATGTGTTAGTCACGATAGTCGACACCGTATCACAAATACCGCAGAAGCAACTTCTACGTCATTGATGTGCACGTGCTAAAGTCAATGTAGAGTTTAAGGCGCAGCTCCACCGCAGCGCACGAACAGGCTATGCACGTTTGTCAAGCTTCGCTTTGGAGAAAATGTACGTGATTGTCTCCACTGCAACCCACGGAAAGAACGCATTAATTCCGAGCCGTGCCTATAGTCAAAAATAAAAACAGTCTATTACATTATTAAACACTACCTGGTTGTCCGAGCATTTGCTCGGTTTTTTTTTTGTTTTGTTTTGAATACTCATAGAGATAATATTATAAAGGTTTTCTTCCAAAAAAACAAAAGACAACAAAGTAATCGGACTGGAGATACAAACCAGGGGGCCTACTCAAAATGGCATTAAGAAAGTAGTAGCGAAGTTTGAAAATGATAAAATGTATAGGATGGACCACGTGATGAAGCGTGGCCTTATGTCAATCCAATACATTTTTTCATTTTCAAACTTTGCTACCGCTTTCTTAATGGCATTTTGGCTAGGCCCCCAGGCTCTTTTCGAATCATAACTGCCTAATTTCACAACATAGCTATCATGATATATTACTTGACAGCGAAATTTACGTCCGTATTCTAATGATATTTATCATTGCCTCAAAACACGGATAAAACTAAATTTTCTAAAAATATATCCTAGTTAGATCGATTTATCGCCGTTTTTAATCCATGTATATACATATATATGAGAACTGCTCGTTTAAAGGCATAAGATATTATGGAGGAAAGAAAATAACAGAGTCGATTTTTTACTGTTATTTTATGATAAAACTGTTCCGGTAAATTTACACGATTAAGAATATAAAAAAATAGAACCTGTACTGAACTGTGTACGTACCTGGATTTGTCCCTTTCACACTTCAATTATAATATCTGTAAGTTCTCCTTGCTGGCTGTAGATAGCTTTCCTAAATTTAATTGGGCTATTAAAAGTAGAAATATTTATTTAGGTCTAACTGCTAGTTCAGGAGATTAGCGCTATGAAACCTCTTTTAAAACTCTTACGCGTTTTTATATTAGCATAGTCAACACGTATAATGTAAGTTGAAAAAAGGATTCATAAAGCATACCTAATTATACATAGTTTACTTTTGTCCGTCCATTGGTTTGATATGCTCACAATTGCCACGCTGAGCAGGGGCACCAAATACAAGTAATGAATCGTAATGGCGGTTCTACTGACTGTCGTCGATCGCTAAGTCAATTGGACTTAGCCATCCGTTCATCATAAATAGGCCAGCCATTCGTTTCGAACCAGGTTAAATGCAGTTCTCCGTGCAGTGTTAATTCCTAGTTTAAGATGCGAGTGACGATGAATGGGCCATCCTAGTGTTTATTGAGAGAGACTTAGGTCCAACGGGGGACGAGGAAACGTTGATGATGATAAAATACGTTTATCGACGCACGGCCTAGTTCATTTACGGAGTAGGCGCTTCTGGAATCGACAGCAGCGATTTTTATTTCATGTGACAGATTGCTTGTGACAGCTCTCATATCCAGTTTCCAGGGCTCAAAGGGTGTCAGTATATTGCTGTGGTTACGTATCCTATCAGACTATGTATTGTTTCTTTTGTACCGAGCCATAATACAGATAGAGATTATATTATACTCGGTTTTATTCTGTGTGATTGTAACTATGTGCAAGAAATATCATAGACTGCCTTGTTTTTTTTTTCCTATTAAAAATGTGGGAACAAATAATTTTAAATCACGAAACAATAATTAAGTGTGAGGCTATAAGGTAAGGCTTGGGTGTAAGGTTTATTTAATAGAGGCTACCCTAGACACGACGTCGTGGGGACTGTTTAAAAGCGGCTGGGCAGTCCCCCTATATCTGAAAAATCTGGCCTTGCTGGGGCTAGTCTGTCGCTGAGGCGAACCTGTTGGCTGCGGGTCCGGCACCCTCATAAAGCGGCTGAAGGCGCTCGCAGTGGGGTAGTACACCCTAACACACGCCAGTGTGCCTACCCGAGGCCCTGGTATGGTGCGAAAGCATTTCCAAAGGTTTATTTAATAGAAGAGTCGTAAATAGACAGTATGTTAACCTGGTGGTAGAATTAGCTACATTCTTAGACACCCCCTACATTAAAGGATTAGGGATTAGTAGGTGGGTTGCCGGCCTTTCAAATATGAGTAACTGAAGATAAGTGATAGCGTCATTTATAGATACTCGCTTCACTTTCAAATACGACTATGTTCTATCCTTGAAGGTCCCTAAGTCGTATCGGTTCGGAAACATCGTAGATGGCAGATGTAAACAAAAACAAGTAAAACCTGCTTCTTATTTTTTGCTCTAAAACTCGCATATTGATTACAGCTTTATTATGTATTTTTTGTCTATTGCTCGCCCAAATTTCGGAATCCGTATTTTTATATTAACATTTTGGTTACAAAAAATTTTTCATCGACAGCTAAATCATCAGAAGAGTCCTTCTTCTGATGATTTGTTGATGATTGTTTCTTTGGCTTAAGCTTGCAAAATTTCATAATTCTGTTTAAAAGTTTTTGGTTTGTCAGAACGGAATCAGATGGACAGCATTGCGATTATACAAGGGTTAAACCCTTTCCATAATATATTTAATAGGTAAAAACTTATCAATAAAATCAAGTAGCTGTTGCTAACTTCGCTCGCGTGGAGTTGAACGTTGGACTAGAAAGAGATTCTTTAAGCCAGCTAAGTGTGTTTTTTTTAAGTGTGTAGTGCAAATAACACATCTCTTTAAATACTTTATTGAAAGGCTGGGTTACATCATCATCAGGTGCCGTTTTTAATTAAGGTAATAAGAATTACTATCTACTAATAATAAGGCAAATGTAGTTCCCGTAAGAATTTTGATTCTTTTAAGCTCCCTGCCAAGTTTCATTGAAATATGTGCAATAGTTTTATTATAATTTAAGAAGAAACGTCCATACTTTCGCATTAAAAATATTAGTAAACAATACAACTTGTGTTAAATTAATATACATATGTACCTTTATGCATTCTGTATACATTTTACCCATAAAGCTTTACCCTCGCTGCAAATTTGTAGTCCCTCGGGTAGGCTTCGATTTCGCTCGAGGGTTCACTTGTCAATCGTGACAAGGACTTACCAAAAACATTCCAGTATTGATGTAAGACCTGTTCGTTATAATAGCATTATTACTTTACGGTTAATACAAAAAGTTATATTTTTAACTAGCAGCGGCCCACGGTTTCAGCCACATTTTTCCTATTCTATTGGGAGTGCGGGCATAAATTATAGCCTATGTGTTATTCTAATGTGTAAGGTATATCATTGTAAAGTTTCATCAAAATCCATTCGGTAGTTTTTGACATACATTTGACACACAGACATACATCTTATATATTCTCATAAACTTTCTGCTTAACATATTAGTAGGTAGCAGGTTATTTTTACTTTATTTATTCTACTTTATTTACATTATTCTACTTTTCACAAGCAACGATGGTCTAATACAACTAGTCGTTATAGGCTCATACTGAATCAGGACATAAGAGGCTCGGACTCATTCAGGACGTAAGGTTGCAAACGCACCCGAGAACCTGACTCTGTTAACAACGCACATCGAAGAAAGAACACATTAGGAAAACTGCATCTGGATATCTTCAGGCGCGTCAAGATTACCTGTCGTAAGGTCATCGGCACATGAGTGAATTATAGTTTACCACGCAACATATTAAACCACAATTCGGCGTAATTTCGACAATCTAATTTATAGGAATGGCTATCATTTTAAGGTCAATATTTGGTCACAACGGACAGTAAAGCAGCCGATGTATGTAAATGTAATATTACATACATCGGCTTCAGAAAAGCTGTTTTATGGTAGGTATATAACATTATTTATGTCTTTCATAACAGAAATCAAAGAGCTTACGTATAAAATATTGCCTGAAACTGGCCTCGTTTACTGACAAATTCAGATCACAATTTTACAATATGTATAAGTTGTACAAATAACAAACTTATGTCAATATTTGTACAACTATAGCACTTATGAGGTTTATTAATACGTTATTAATGAAAGCATTAGTGTAAATACATTTTGTAGCAACTAACAACTATTTGAGTCATAAGCCAGAACTTTGAAATTTGTCGATATCGATTGAAGGAAGCCATAGTTTACAGCTTACACGATGATTGGGTATTTTGTTTTTTAGTTTCCATTAGGTACAATCACAAATACAGTACTGTGAATGTTCTCTCCGTTGTACTGTAAGCTGTGAGTAAATAAATATTAACTCAAATAAAGCCAATTAACGTTGCTACGATATAGGTCAATCGATAATCTCGATAAGTGTATCGATAATTTTACGTTTCGATGTTTTATTAATAGTCGAAATTGCTTACAAAAAAACAAATGTATTTTAAAACTTATTTGGAATAATTTATAATTTGTTTTGTAATGTTTACGTGAGTTTCACTAATAGGTGTTTCTTTACATAAAAAATTATACTATTATTTTTCACAAAAAATTATCAAGTTCTGATTTGTATTTTTTTCGAAATTATCGATTACAGACGCAACGTGCACGACTACATATTGTATAGCCACACTCTGATACGTAATATAGGTATTCTATAATTATACTACAAGATATTTTAAATATTACCAAAGATGCATTAATAGAGATACTTAAAACGATAACTACCTTGTCTTTTATCGTTGATTCGCTGAGTTTGATATTTTGACTTTGTCATAAGTTGTCGAGCAGAAACAATTCAAAATATCGAACTCCTCAAAACAAATGTAAATATCCTGTTTTAAATGTGAAAATAACATAAACTCTGATTTCAAATTTGTAACATTTTCTTCGACACAAAGTACAATTTCGGTTTATTTTACATGCCTCGTTTATATTAAGATCAATAGTGATGGAATTGCATCGTAAAGTATGCGATGATCGAAGTTCACGTACCAAACGATACGCATCGATAATAAGGCAGATGTTAATGTACATACCTATAAACATATATGACAACCGACATACGCGTGACTGCTATAATGAGGTATATTGGCATTCCATGTGTACAGTCAGCAAAGAAGCATCACTGTTTAATGTAAAGCTTTGAAAATTTAAAAAACAAGGATTTTTTGATAAGGGTCGGTTGTTTCAAATCATCTGTTAACGTAAGAGACGTCGTTTAAATTAATGTTTATTAAAAACAACGCTCTTTGGTCGCTGACGTTCGTTACCGCCATCTTTAACGATTACTTATTCATTAAAATCGGTCGATGCAACTTTCTTCGAGATTTTGGACTTTTTGTGTGCGTTAGACATTGTGTCTCACTTTGACGTCCCACGAGTAAAACAACAAATGATAAGGATTGATATTATCATTATCTATGAAATCACTGTGACCTAAATTATCTTAGGAGGACAGAACCTTTGAAACCTTGAACTTTTAAGCCTGTTTGAAATTCAAGTATATTTTTATGACTAATACCTATACAGAGTTGAATAGAAGTTCTTAACAATCTTAATTGAAACAGATAATAAACGTATAAAATATAACTTTTCTAAATTTAAAATTATAATAATTATTAATTTACTATAATTATTATAATGAAACAACTTTCATATATATATATATATATATATATATCTAATAGCTAAGTTGTGGGTTTGCTTGACCAGTTATTACCTTTTTTTCTGATGACGCAGCGGAAATCCTTTTCGGACCATACCAGCTTGGGTAGGCGCGCTGGCGTGTGTGGGGACTCGCATTGGCGGCACTACCCCACTAAAACCGCTGCGTGAGCGTTAGGCCGCTATATTTGAGGGACCCGGATCTGCAGGTGACGGGAAACCTTCAGAGACAGACTGGTCCCGGCAAGACCAGATTCTGCACAATAGGAGGACTGCCCGGCTACGACTTGGCAGTCTCCACGACGTCGTGTCTAGCGGGGCCCGGGTACCCATCCCAGTTATTACCTATTCCAATTAGTTTGATCAACAATAGTGGGATTTGAAATAAATAGCATGAGGAAGTAAACAAAAAAAAGGGTCTCGGTACCAGTAATTACAACGCCTGTCTTTTCCTTCTCTCCGAAAGGGCAAGCTGTTTCGACGAAAAAGTAAGAAAATCTCTTCCTCCAGTTTTAATACTCTGTAGCAAGTTTGTGAAATGAATATAGGTTTTTATAATATCATATTATACAATTATTTCACACTAGCAGAGTTTCCAATTTGCTTATTAATAATTATTATTAATTGCCATAATCAAATCGCCATAAAGTAAATTACCGCTCAAGGTTCTATAATATAATGGAATACGTATTTAATTATTCTTAGAACCTAGTCATCTCTATGTTAAAATGTTACAAATTTAAATTATGGTTATTTATTTACCGATTGAATCTCTCTTAAGGTCAAATCTTTTTTCGTAGCAAAGTAGGTAATATTATAGCAATCTACTATACATAATGGTGCTTTGTCAAAAATCTACATTAATAATAAATCGCAGACTTCAGAAAGTAAACTTTTCGAAGAACACGAACAAAGAACAAATTTATCCATAAACTATCCTATACCAATTGCTTAGACGTAATAAAATATGCATTATATCATGTACTAGCTGTTACCCGCAGCTTCGTCTGCTTTAACTATGATTTACAGCGGGATCAGCAGTGCTATTCTGTAAGAAACGCAGCGCTGTCACAACACTGTGACAGCGCTGTGAATTCAACTTGGTATTCACTAAGCTTGTCAAACCATATCAAACACCCTAGCAACGTCAACGCTGTGCGCCGAGACGAGCTCGTCGCGGCGCACAGCCTAGAAAATGACTCTTACAGAATCAGGGGCTGAGCGGGGTAAAATATAGCCTATAGCCTTCATTGATAAATGGGCTATCTAAAACTAAAAGAATCATTCAAATTCGATCAATAGTTTCTGAGATTAGTGCATTCAAACAAACAAACTCATCAGCTTGATATATTAGTATAAGATTACCACAGTAGTTAAATCTCTCCTTATTATTTTATCGTGTACACAATCAATCACCATGATATATGACTTAACAAGTTTCAAACAGTTAAGTTTAAGATAACACAATTCCGGGTTGATAATTATTTGTGGATACATGCAGGGACCGCTTCATAGTGATATTATTGAGATAAAAAAATTTTACTCGTAGAAGTTTTTGTTTTCTGATCATTCGATCGCTACTGCATCCTTCTCACCCTCCTCGCCTGATTTCGAGGACATGTGCCCAGCAGAGGGACATAATTATATGAGTCAATAATAAATTATAATGATAATGATGACGAAGAAATTATTTTATGAAGACGAATAGGTACTTTTTAAATCTCGTACAGTAATGCGACTGAGCTCTCCACAGAAGGCCAGACTGCTAAGAGGTCGGCCATCCTGTTTTTTAATGACTCATTAAGGATGTAAAGAATGCGCTAGTTTGTTAGGCTAGCGCTACATTTGAAGCTTTTGATTATTATTTATACTTATACCTTTAAACGAGCAATTCTTGTATAATCATATGTAAGTTATTAGTATGTCATGATAGCTTAGTTGAGAAATTAGGCAGTTATGAATCGAAAACAGCCTGGGGGTCTAGCCGAAATGCCATTAAGAAAGCGTTAGCGAAGTTTGAAAATGATAAAATGTATGGGATCCACATAAGGCCGCGCTTAATCACGTGGTCCATCCTATACATTTTATCATTTTCGAACTTCGCTAACGCTTTCTTAATGGCATTTTGGCTAGGCCCCCTGGTTCGTATCCTCAGTCCGATTACTTTTTGTTTTTTTTTTCAAGTTAATTTTTTTGAAAAAGAAACTTTATCATATTATTACTAAGGGTATATACAACAAAACAAAAAAAAACGAGCAAATGCTGGGTTAACCAGGTATTAGGAATTTATCTGCTAAATATTAAGATATAAGTACATTTTATATTATATATGTATAAGTTACCTGTAAAGACGGCTAAGTGGAATTTTATATCGACATACTAAAATAGATATCGATAGTTGCCTGTCAGCTGTCTGGCTGAACTATAATATCATTCAAGTTAAAGCTAAGGTATACGTTTATAATTCAAAGAGAACGGAGTACATAACATTTCAAAATGGACAAGAAGAATGAATAGCTTAGTAGATTCCGATTTCGACGAAACAGCGACGAATCCAATTTCGACGAATACGAAATTTCACCCGTCTATCAACTTGTTAGTAGTGACTTCAATAGTAGACATCCTAGTATACCTTAACAATAGTAAGCGAAAACGATCGTCAATATCGAATAATCTCTTCAAACATTTCTTTAAATAAAGTCTAAAAATTACAATTTAAAAGCTAAATATTTAAATAAAATTCTGAACATAAATTCTAATAGCAAACTTAAACTTTAAAAGGGTAAATGAAATTATTCCTTTGCGCGCCAAGTAGACCGGTACTCGAGGCTCGTTTAAAAATAACTAGGACAAAAATATACAAACACGAGAAAAATGCAAGTAAACTTATCTGTATTTTATTTAAAAATGCAAAATATGACGTCTTTGGCTACTACTGTGATATTAGGTAAATACGAGTAGATGAAACGCATTGTTACAATTTACATAAGAAGTAAAGTTTTTTTTTTTTTTAAATATTTATATGGCTCTCATTTCAGGTTCATATGTTACATCTTTATCTATTTTTCATCCCCCTACATGTTAAGGGTGACCCACCACAAAATATTTCTTTTTATTTTAATGACTATTCTTTTTTTGTTTTAATTTTTTTATGATACAGCAAACAAAGATACACTTATATTTTCACCCCTCTAAGATCAACCCCTATTTTTTATTGCAATTTTAATTTTTCAGAACGTAGTCTGTCGGGGCAGGTGGTATATTATATATTTCTCCTGTGCGTGTGTTTGCCACTGAACTCCTTAACGGCTGGGCCGATTTGAGTGAATATTTTTGTATGCGTTTGAGTCTCGCCTTGGATGGTTTTGATTCATAAATCAGCCCGGCAGATGGTGCGGTAGTCGGTATCTAGATTATCTATACTGATAGATTATCTAAACGGTTTTGTATGTAAGGGACGTCTGTAGGGTTCACTAGACGTATTATATAAAATGTTGAAACTTGATATATTCTGACGCTATTTCTATCTGCAGTATATAATAGCTAAGGTAGCTTAGCAAATAAATATAATAGCTAGCTTACTCAACCTAGCATTTTTTAATGTATTTGCCTTCATAAGATATCCTGACCGTAATTGTGGTAACCGCTTGGTCACACATCCGTATCAACGTCCCTATCATTACACACGTGTATGTTATTTACCCCTACGTTACAAATTGTAGAAACTAGATGTTCCGCCTGACTACCTTCGCATTGAATTATATTATTTTATAAAAGAAACTTAGTTGTTCCTAATAAAACATTACAGATTGTGTGAATACATAAAATCCTTCGACAAGTGGCGAACGCTTCGAATCTATTCAGTTGCGATTAACGCTAACGCCATAAAGTTGTTGCAAAAACTTTGAAGAACGTTTAATCAGACATATGTATTATAGGGTTTTATTTATAAAAATATTTTATTTATAAAAAAATGTCACACGTATACAGGACTTCGTCCCCACTAGACAAGTGGCACAAACACTAAACGAATAGAATAGAAAATAATACTTATTGTATGGAAATGACACTAGATTACTATGTAATTTGACTCAAGAAATATTGTAATAATAATATTTTGTTTAAACAAAGTATTACCACTTGTCTTGGGAGGTAGATGTGTTCGGCGATGAAAAGAGGAAGAACTCATTATTCCCCTTTTAAATCCCAATACATATTCATAATGAATGAATGACTTTATATTAAAACTAGCTGTTGCCCGCAGCTTCGCCTGCATTAACTAAGATTTACAACGGGATCTTAGTACGCGAAATAACATTTTTTACACCTTGTGTCCGAAAAACCAAAATATCTTACGGAACCCTATTTTTATCAGAATAAAATTTAGCCTATGTTACTCATGGATAATGTAGCTTCCGAAAAGTGAAAGAATTTTTGAAATCGGTCCAGTACTTTTTGAGCCTATTCATTACAAACATACAAACATACAAAAATAGGTACAAATCTTTCCTTTTTATAATATTAGTATAGATACTCCTTCTCTTAGATTATGGTACAATTTTCACAAATGCATAAATGATTTCAAGCTGTTTAAAAAGACACACATAACTCCATTACTGGGAAATGACTTTTCACGAGCGCTGAAATATCGACAAATATGTTCCCTTCCAAACGAGGAACATCATTTCCTGTTTCATCAAGTGACGTACGTTGTCTAGACTTTAGCGATTGAATTTTTAAACTAGAAATCTAGGCCATCTACAGCACCGTTGCCTGTCAGCCTCGTTAGTGGGCGTCAAATTAGATTGTTCTTTCATTTCTAAGAAGAAATATACAAAACAGGTTGCACTAAAAATAAATATATTTATGATGCAGTCTGAGCTTGAGAAAGTCATTATTTAACAGACAGCTAATATGAATCTCATTATATGGATGATTTCGTCTCGACAAGTATTAATTATAGCTATGCACAAAGAACCTGTCTAGTCTCTATACCTACGTCATTTCAATTAAAATGAGCAAAAAACTTACATTTATGTACTTACTATACTCTGTTATATATACATCTAGACGGGTCTCACACATAATCCTTCATGTTGTCCGTGGTTTCCTCAGGGTTAGCAAGGACTTTTATTGTATCCTATGTTACTTCTAGTACCTTCGCGAATGTGTGTAGAAAGTTTCAGTTAAGTAATTTTCACTTTATTATCATTTACAATCGATTCCTGTGTAGATCAGGTTTCAGAAAAGAAATTGAAATTAAAATACTGCATCAGTATGAGTTACTAAATTTTAAAATTTAAGGTATTATTATTTTAGGTGCAGTATATTTTTGCCTTTTTATCTTTATTGAAATAAAGGGGTTTTTATCCACAAGGATACGCCAACCCCATCGTACCTTGTACATAAATATCCTTATTACTTATTTAACTTAACTAGTTATAATTTAAACTAAAAAGAAAAAAAAAACAAGAAATACTCGTCAAGAGAATCACTGATTAGGTATATTATTGTGTATCAAACTACCCATCTTTTTCGCTATTTCAGATTTTGGTTGAGACAAGATACTTTGTATTAAACCTACATCGAACGTATTCAAACGAAATTCTTTAATCAGTGATTCTCTTTTGTTGACGGTGGGATTTCCCAGAAGTACTTACTATCCAGGGTATGTTCCTGGACCCTATGTAGGACCTGCACTTAGGATTGCCCTACCTGAACTCAACCTGCGAAAGCCTCCAGGAACACCTCAGTGACGGGCTAGCCCCGGCGAAGGCCAGTCTACTTCTTGTAAGGAAGGCTTTTCTCGGTCATCACTAAATTCCCGCGATGAGTGACCAAGGCGTTACTGAAGGTGCATTATGTAGTCTCCTACGCACCCCCATTCACCACCCAGGATATTTGCCTCGTTTCGTTTTCGTACTTTAAACTAATTTTTGTAATAGGAAACTACGAATTTAACTATATGTAAAGCATTGTAAGGAAACAGCCTTTTTAAGTATTTTATTGCGTTTATATTATGTTTATTTATTTTTTGTTAGATACAATTTTTTTATTCATCAGGTTTAGTTCGAGTAAGTTTACGCTTAAACATAACATACAATAATAGATTGGTTTTGGTATTGATTGATTAAATTTTAGAAATTGATTTATTTGATTTTTATTAACAAAAATTACACGAGTTGACCTAGTCCCCGTGGCTGCTCGTGAGAACGGGTGTGGCCAGACAGTGAAACTAAATTGAAAGAAATTTATTCATATTTAAATACACTTATTTTGACTATGTGAGCGGCGACGGTCTAGTTTTATGAACATGGCCTCGAAGCTAGATTTGTCGAAATTGCACTTTCAAATTCTCCTACGAAATGTGAGATTTAATCTTGATTAATTTCATTGTTTATAAATCTAAGTCGTAGTACTTATTTTGTTTGTATTTGAATTATAAATAAATCATCATCATCACCAGCCTTTCTTCAACCACTACTGAGCATAGGCCCACCTCAAAAAACGCCAACTGGCCAATCCCTTCTCTTGAGTTAATAAAGGTCAAAAAAAATATATTTCAATAAGTAGATAATATAATTTTAGTACTGAAATTAGTTTATATTGATTGATAATATGATGATTGGTGACTGAATAAAAAACATTTTAATTCGTGAATGGCACGAAAATGCATCAAAATTAGAAAACAACAGTCGAAGAACAAAGTTCTTTTCAGTTTCCAATAATTATTCTCTTCGGATGCTTGCTATGAGAAATTTTAACTACTTAATAAGACTATGCTAGGTCTTTTGTGTGTCACCCAAACGGTCCTATGTGAATTTTTTTATCATGACTTCTTGAAAGCTTTCTCGATAAGTACTGAGAGACACTAGAATTATCAAATCATTAGAAACATTTGTAATGGACACAATACAAATTGATCTGTCCACTGCACGCATAACAGGCAATGACGGTAACACGCGAACAAAACATGGATGTTGCATAATCTCACGATATATCCTAGTAATATTAAAAAACAGTTAAAAAGCTTAACGTTGGAAAAGCAAACAAGTGCCAACTCTATATGTTTTGTGTTCATGCTAATGCGGATTGCAGCAATGGAATGCTACAAGCCTTTTTATTTGTTCCGTAGAGGGTGAAATGTATTTGCGCATACCACCAGCTGCCACACAGTATTATGTGATACATTAGCTGTGTTTTTAATCATGAACAACTCTAGAAGAATAACGCTTAGGTATAAGTCTGAAAGACTGAATCAATTTTTAAATTAATGAAAACACTCGTAAAGTTTTAAATTAACAGATATAAATGCTATCCAACGAATCTTAACTTGACAGAACTTTCCGATAGCATGACAGTAACTTCATTATTACTCACACTTATACCTGCCCCCTAGATATATGGCACAAACGCTGAATGAATAGAATAGAATAGAATAGAATAGAATACTTATTATATGGGAATGACACATGTATGTGTCATACCCACACAATAAATATTCTATTCTATTCGTTTAGCGTTTACACCACTTGTCTAGGTGGGCGGCTCGTGATATTGATTTTAACAGAATTCCTGAATCAATGACGGATATTGATTGATTGGTAACCATGTGCCATGGGCCATCTAATAATAACGACTATTTATTTTATCGCCTAGAAACCCAGTGAAAACAAATCATACGGACATGTACCTAGGTAGGTATCTGTGGGGAATTAATGCCTTATTTTATGTAGGTATGACAAATTTTTGAAATTATGTTTTATAAATTTGTTTGTTCAAAATTTTAGTTTCTTAAAAAAATCCTATATGTAATACCTACCTCAAAATGATTCTTCAAATTAAATTAAAATTAAATTGAAAATTAAAAATAATTCTTCAAATTTTATATTTATAAATTTAAGTAAATATTATAATCGAATAAAAAAATATGTTTAGACATTTCTGAACATTTTTTATTTTGGCATTTTCGCTCGCAAAGTAGTAATTGTTGTCATTGTGGAGCAATGCCCTACCTTAAAATATCAAAAACTAAGATAAATAATTATAATGCAACGAATAAGACTTTATCTTCCGCCCTACCCGTAACAAATGCTGCCCTACTCCAAATTAGACTCTAGCTACAAGCCTGAGGTACCCTGGTAATTCATTGTTTTAAGCAAAAGCAAGTTTTATTGTTATTCAAATTGTTCTGCATAAATTACATATTATGTAAAATAAGAATAATGATCCAAATTTGTAAATGTGTGGTTCAGTGAGTATTATACTGCAAATAATCTACCGGCTTAGAGTTCAGTCTAATATTTTATACTAGCCAGTGCCGCAGCATCACCTGTGTAAACTTTATTTTATACTAGTTGTTGCCCGCAGATTCGCCTGGGTTAACTATAATTTACATCGGATTCATAACGGGAATATATTACATAGCCTTCCTCGATAAATAGCCTATCTAACACTGAAAGGATCTTTAAAATTCGATGAATAGTTCCTGAGATTAACGCGTTCAAACAAACATACTCTTCACCCTTATATATTAGTATACGATTTTACAATGGGGGTGCGTAGGAGGTGCTACTTAATGCGGCTCCAGTAACACAGGGTTCGTGTGGGAATCTGGGCACTATTGCTATAACGTCGCGCAAACTTCTTAGTAGCGACGGAGAAGCCCCCAGGAAAAAGGAGGGCAACATATCGGCTAATAAGCTCTATTTATGTGTATGTTAATTGACGTCGATTTGCCCTCCTATGCTATAAAAAAAGGTTTAATCACTGAGATAAAACATAAATAAGTAGTCTAGGCTAGTTCCAGGTAAACCAGGTAATGTTCGTAGGCAACGTCGATCACTTACCATTACGTGACACGTGTACCAGGTGATAAGACTACAAAAAAATATCTTTCTACTATACGTATACACAGAAGACTTTTTAAATATAAAAATAAATGTCGTGTCGTGGGACATTAGGTAGGAACGAAGTTCCTTCGGCTAAAAAGAAAGGTATTATACACTACTCGCTTGTGTATGCGACTGTCGCGCCTGCGCACGTCTCATTTAACGATTTTTATTCCACGCACTTTTTCTTACGGTTTTACTATCACATTTTTTTCAGTTCGGTCGCGCAGCAAAATCCCTATCCCCTCCAAGCCTGCCGTAAGGAACTTCGTTTCAATCAACATATTAAATTAAATTTTAAAACAGACTTAATAAGTTTACATTCATCTACTGAATAAATAATATATTGCTGAGCTTAACAGCTACCAAAACTATTTAAATTCAGATGGAACCGTCGGCAAAAAAGGATACATTGTAAAAAAAAACCTCATATTATTACGATTATTTTACATCGAGTTTATACGATCTTCCGTAATGACGGTCATTTTTTTGATTGTTGGATAAGTAGGTATAAAATTTATATAAATGTTCGTACTCAATTATATCATTTCAGTCTGATTCAGTACTTGCAATACAATATGCGTTGCATCCTTATTCTTTGTGTTTTATACTCACTTGCAACTAAAATAGTTGGAGAGCACCTTAATGGCCATGAAGGTATATGTCACACATTTTTAAAATATAGAGAAAAATCATATAAATAAGTAAAATTTCGTTTGGATAAGTGAACCAGCTAATTATCACTTTTGTGTATTAATATACCTACTTGCCGGAGACTATTCCATCACACAGAGGGTATGAAAAACAAAATCTACCCAATTTGTTATTTGTTAAGCCCGAGCTACTAAAAAACAAAAAAAGCAAATAAAAAAACACCCCTTATACAAAAACTACGAGTATAAAATACATTAGATTTCTTACGTTTCTACTTTATATATTGTACTCTTCTCATTAGAAACAGATGTGACAACTTTTCTCTTTCTATTTACAGGGGTTCTGCCTGATAGAACAAACCGCGTTGAAGACATATATCTACGATTTTACAATGGGTAAGTCGATCTATTTATATATTCCAAATAAAAAGGACTTATGCTTACGTAAATGATAATCTCTAAAACTACATAAACGACATTTAATAATTATTGTTTCGCCAAAGAGAAGCCAACAAGAATATTTTTGTTTGGCATAGTAGGTATTTATGAAAAAAAATTAATAAATCTTTATCCAAATTAATGCATCTTAATTTAATGCAATCATAATTCAATTCAGACGTCCAACAACAATGTAATGAAAATAATAAAGGCATAACTTCTCTACTAAAAGCTTAGAAATTATCCAATACAAAGTTTTGATAACAGTAATTTCTTATACTAAATGGTATTCCCCGCTGGATTCCAATGCTCGACTAAAGTAAAACTACTGACAACTTGTCTGTCAGGAACTTAGTTTTTTTTTTTTTGCTGAGATTCTATGCTAAGAGCTAAAAAGAAAACAGTTATACTTAGAAGTATTTTCCACTTGGTATTACATTATGATCAACCTTTTTTACGTTTACACTTGGACATATTTCTTTTTTGATGAACGCTAAGATGGCCGATCGTCGCGTGCACCGACCTTCTCAAAGTGGCCTTCAATAAATCTCCAATGTATATAAAAAAGATTTAAAAAACTATAAATAATCCTATTTGAAGTGTTTTAATTAGAATAGTATAGATAATTTGATCTCTTAATGAATGGTCGTCCAATCAGAATGAAATTCCGTCCAATGCTTTTAATATGCGTATATAGGGCACCGGAATACGCCTGACAATACTACGACCCAATGAAATGCCATTGTAATACTTGTTCATTGATTTAAATGGTAACACTATCTGTTGCCCCCAGATTTTCTCGAGTGAGCTTAAAACTTTGTACACCTTAAAAATGTATAGTTCGTACATGAAATAATCTTATTAAATGATGTCTCTACATTTGTATGTTCGTGAGAAATGTAAGTACATTTCGGCTATTCATTTTTCACTTAAAACGTGGGATAGATACCGAGCTAATTTTGCAAAGCTTTTCACCAAAACGCTGTCAACTGCACGTCCTAATAATTTATCTTCGACATAAGCCCATTCACAATCTGTTTTAATGGCTGCTGTTATTGCTTCAATGTTAAAGTTAATAAGCTGGTTCTACAGCTAAAGTTATGAACCTATCGAGTGTAGATCTGTAGTAAGAATTGATTTCTAGTTTATAAGTTATTAAAACCTTACAACAGGACTAAACTAACATGGTTTGATTGTGTATATTTTTTTAAATCATACAACGCTAAGATTGCAATTAATTGAACTAGTTTCGTCGTCGTTTTAAATATTTTTTCAACTCATATTAAATGTTATTTAAGATATTATCTCGTGATGCACCGTAGATCGCTATCTCATGCTTTATCGGTCTGTTATCACATTTGGGTCTTACTCGGCTGGTTGATGCGCGATATCAGTTCCGCTCTAGTACAAACTACATAGTATATTGAGCGTCATTTGAAGGACACGCTACAAATTACAATGATCATAACTATGAGATACACATATCTTGTCAGTATATTGTAATAGTGTCTAATTACAATATATTCTAAGACAATAATACTTATTTTCGTCCTTTTTAATAGTTCACCGATCGGTTTGTTTTGTGCCGCGTTCCCGTCTACTTGGGTACGACTATTACGCTCATTTCTCTCCTGAAGCAGCTTTGTTTTGTAAAATAGGGCAGGACAAGCAGAGTAATTTCAGGCACAAAGACTAAACTTCAGACTAACAATACATGAATGAGTTGCCTAGGCTAATTCCAGATACACTAGTTTATATTCATGGGCCGAGGGGGCTCTTTGAAGAGCAGAGGCGTGGATGGGAACCTCGCCTCATCGTACTGTGCCGACGTTGGGAGGCGTTGTTCTATGGTGCGGGGCAAGCCGCAAGCAAGTGGGTTCGGTCCCCTCAGTGACTAACCGTCGAGGTGCCCTGTTGCTCGTAGATCCGGGGCACCTCACCAAAGACGGCAGTGGTGGCACTCGCCGGGCTTTAGTGGGTAGAGCTGCATCCACTTACCAGCTTTTAGGTCCAGCGAGCCCACATACCCGCCTGGGGAGACCCACTCCCCGCAGGATTCTTAACCGCATTTCCCGGCGTTAAAGAAAAAAAAAAGGTTATGTTCATAGACGACGCTGCTCATTGACCCTTAGGTAGCATAGTCTGCCAGTAATAAAAAAAATACAAACTTATAAAGCGAAAATAATAAGTAATACGTTTGCAATAACAAAAACGCTTTTCTCATTCCAGAAATTCAATTGAAGAATATGTAGACATACCGCTTAATCAGGCAGGCCGCATCTTCGATATAAAAGGCTTCGACAAAACCAATCCCACCGTTTTGTACATACATGGCTTCGTGGAAACAGCGCAGCAAGAAAGTGTACAAGTAAGTATACGAATGAAATAAATAATATTTTTTAAGTTGTAGGTGAGATTTCTTTGATTGATAAACTACATGTTATAGAGATCGTACATACAAAAAAAATACAGTAATAAGCCCATAAAAAAGAAAGTTACATTACTTCCTTTTGAAATCTCACCTGTTTTGGAAAAACAATGGCATAACTAATAACTCGTTGATAGCAGGAAAATCATTTATGTACATAATATTATATAATATATATAATATTATATAAAAAATAAATATTATCCAATGGGCCAATAAGATTCTCGAAAGAAAGCTGCGTTCAGATCGAGGGAAGCTGGATCAAATTTAATATATAAAGTGATGATCTTTGTTCAGTCTCCTCGCCTGATTTCGAGGAGGAGACCCGTGACAAGCAGTGGGACACATATGGGTGCTACTTTACTTTAAACAAACTCCAAACAAACTTTGAGTAATCATATTTTATATGATTGGCTGTAAGCCAATATGCACATTGTTTTGTAATGCATAAATAGGTACCTGGAAGATCTCACTGTCGAGGGTATTTTTTTTATTCCGGGTATCAGATTTCCTTTGAGGCTATCTGCGCTCATAGCAATGAACGATATTAAACTAGATTTCTTTTCTTTGTGGAGGATTAATTATAACAAAATAAATTAATTTGCGTTGTTTAACCTACGTATAGGTATTATGCAATATTATTATTATCTTGTATTAACTTAGAGACACCGTAAGGAGGAAGAAGGTCCGCATTGCTCTAACGCCCGTTTTCAATAACGTAACCACAGTTAAGGATAGAACTCTATCGGCGATTAACAGTAACATCTTATTTATCCCTAGTTTGCATTTCACAGTGTATTAAACTGACATCGCAATTGATATCTTGGAAATTTTCTATTTATTCAAAGCCTATTTTAACTTTCTAGTTTTGCAATATTTACATTCATAATATTTTAATACTATAATTATAAAATATGGCTGAAGACTTTTTTTGTACTAATAGTAAAGCGCCTTCCTCGGTTGAAGTACATGTCTAAACATTAAATTACTCTGCCTCACAATCTCTTATTAAATCCATTAATAAAACAAATAAAATGGTTGACAATAAATTTAGACACGTATCAAATAAGTTAAATAAATTAAGTATTACAAAAGTAGCCTTTTTAGTAGACCCGCAACATTCCACTATATTAAAAAGTCATAAAAATTCTTAAGTAATCATAATATTATGTATTATAGGTGTTTTGTCATTAAAAAGGAATGGACGTAAAATCATAATAATACTAAATGATCGTAAACACTATAGTGTAAAAATAATTACAGCTAATATAGCCGTAAACGAAACAGGTTTTACTCGATATAATTGTCTTCATTTCCATTAATGTTATTATTATATAGTCTCTTCGCGTGTTTCCAGGTCATGGTGAACGCGTACCTAGAGGCTAGACCTGACACAAACGTTCTTCTCCTTGACTGGTCTAACATGGCCCATGGCTCATATTTTGTAAATGCTGCGAGGAATACGAAAAAGGTATTTATGATTTTAATAGTATTTTTATTAATTTATGTACTTCCGCTAGTACCCCCGACGGACGTTGTACTGCTCTTGCTGTAAAATCACATTATATTATTACTTTACTATATAATATAGTAGTGTTAACAGTATACTTACTACTGTAGCAACAGTATACTTCTTTTTTTTTTTTTAACGCCGGGAAATGCACTGACGCATCCCGCAGGGGAGTGGGCCTCCCCAGGCAGGAATGTGGGACTCGCCGCGCCCGAAAGATGGTAAGTGGCAGCTCTACCCACTAAAACCCAGCGAATGGCACCACTGCCGCCTTTGGTGAGGTGCCCCGGATCTACAGCAACAGGGCACCTCGACAGCTAGTCAGTCCCTCAGGAGACCGACGCCACCTCCACAGAGCGGTTGTTACGCAACACAGAACAACCACTCCCAACCTCGGGACAGTACGATGAGGTGAGGTTCCCATCCTCACCCCTTGCCCCCTGCTCTTTTGTCCCCTCTTCTTATAAGAGGGATACAAAGAGCCTCCTCGGCTCAATTCGCTTCGCCCAAGGTGTTGAGGTCACCCTGGGCTACTAAGCCCCATCGCCACGACAAGGCCTGAGCCATGGTGGGGAACAGTATACTTCTGTAGTAGTCTACAGCAACAATAGTATATGTAGAGTTAGTTATTAAGGCATAGGCGTACATGTGTGTGTATGAATATGTGTGTGTGCACGCGTAGGCGTGTCTGCTTTTTGCGAGCAACTGTTTACCTAGGTGTACCATCATTCTGTAAGAGACTTTAATACAAACGATTTTTTGTGATCTAAGACGACCTTTGTGGCTCAATGGTTAGCGCGTTGGCGCTCAAGCCCGGAGGTAGCGGGTTCGAATCTAGCCAGGAAACAAAAAACAAAAAGTTTCAGTGTTCCTGGTTCTTCTTGGATGTGTATTAAATATGTGTATTATATAATACCAAAATTTTTTAATATAATATTATGTATTTTCGTTGTCTGGTACCCGTAACACAAGTTCTTCGAAACTTACCACGAGACCAGATTGACGTGGTGTAAAAACGTCCATATATATTATTATACTGTGTGGATCCATTGCCTTTGCTGGGTAGGAGCAATATGATCATCATACGGCTTATTTATGACGAGGTGAAGATCCTTTCAAGAACCAGACAAGACTTAATAATATGCGAACATATTTTTTTGACGCTGATCCGGTAAATCTCATGATTTATACATAAATAACTACTTATTAATTTTGAAACAAGTTTTCTGCAATATTGCTGACGTACCTATGTCGTGACCTCTAGCTGATCTTAAACTCATAAGACAAACAAATTATTATAATTACTATTTTCCTACTAGAATAATATTCCTTACTATAAAATTGTAAGTTTCACAATTGACAACATTTCAAAATTGACATGACCTTAAAATAAAAATACCATTTCTTTATTTATGTATTTTGAGTTCAAATATATATTTTTTATATTTTTTTAATTCTTCATTTTTGAGAAAAAAAAATAAAAACCTGAAAACATGTGATTACGTCATATATATAGTAGAATGAGGTAGTTTACCTTTGCCTTAGCATTCCAATAGATGAAAACATTAATGTCAAACAAGACATGTCTATTGTCAAAGTCTTGTTTATTTTCGACAAATTTTTGCTATCCGCAACTAGAAATACTTTTGAAAATTTAATAGTTACTTAATAAATACAGAATGAGATTAATAACACTGGAAAATAAGAAAATTCATGAATTTAATTGAAAACAAACAAGTTTGACAAGCTGACAAATAATGACAACTCGAGATTTATGGCAGTTTTTTGATGGGTCACAGGAAATCAATAGCATTATTGCAATCCTACCATAAGTGTGACGTCATTTAGCGCTTACGTCTTTTTATAATACATCGAATTTCAAAGTTAAAATTATGAATGAAAAGTTCATAATTTCTAAAAACGGAAAAATATGTGTACCCTAGTTTTGTATTTACTTTCATATAACGTTAAAATATATGCAGCTGAAAAATATGAAATGTTGTCAAGATTACTTTTATTAATACATCATTAATAATAATAATAATAATTTATTTCAGAAACTTACATAAGTACCATAAAATATACAATAACAATGTTACATAATATAATGTTTTCGTATTTACAATATGTGAACAGACTGCCTGAACTAGGAAATCCTGTGTTTCAGGCTAAAAGGGCTAGTGTACTAGTTTCATTAATCATATTTTATCATTTATATTAAACTACATAATATAATTTATATCTATACAAAATTAAGATTACGTAAAATTTTGTCTAATCTAATTAACAGAATCTCTGTATCTTCGTACGACATATTTTATAGCGACAACTGAAGTTTTCTTTTACATTTATGGTATGTTAACTGATAAATGTCGAACAATGCATTTAATCTATTGTTAAATTTAGTTACAAAGGTATGTTTGATGGTAATTTTTTGGGAGCAAACTATATCTTTCCTTCTTTTGTTAGTAAGTTCAGTGCTGTAGGCAAGAGCGGCGTGTTGTTTTAGTGCTATGTTTAGTATGAAAAGCTGTCGGACTGATATGACTTTACATGTTTTATAAAGAAGGTTAGTAGGGAATAGGAAAGGGCGAAATGTAGCCACCTTGAGAATTGCTCTCTGTGCTCTCTCTACGGATAATAGTAGCGTTTTGGCTGCACCACCCCATGAGCAGATACAGTAAGTTATTATTGATTGACATAGATGTGATTTATGAACATGCATGCAAATATTATTGATCGATGAACATGCATGTCGCAACGTATTTCGACGCTGTATCAATAATTACTATCTATAACTCATATTGTATATGCTATAATGAAATACATTTAATATATAGTGTTGGGCATTGTTACTGATAATTTTATCGATAAGATGTGGGATGTTGAGCGATGGTGGTCCAGTGGTGGACGGACTCGGCCTCTTATGCGAGGGGTTCCGGGTTCGATCCTGACCCGAGGAAGGAGACCCGTGCCCAGCAGTGGGACATAATAAATAAGGGTTGATACTTTACTTTACTTTTTTTTAAGTGCTGTATGTGGGACTGCTTAATCTCTAAACAGATTATTTTGATCCGAAAAAACAACACTTATACGCCTCCCTTCAATTTGATTTATTCTCAGATGAATGGATATTTCTCTATTAAGGACAACTGTATTAAAGTAATCACTATCATTCTATGCACGGCTAGGGAATAACTCATCATAACTCAATATAATCTCCCCAAATTTATCCAAACAAAGAAGTTTTTATTGTCTGTATTTATGGAATTCCTTAACAAAGTTATATTCGTATTCAGGTTGGAGCGGCGGCCGCGGAACAGATACATAAATTAATGGACGCTGGACTGCCGTTGGAGAAGTTGCATTTAATCGGCCATTCCCTCGGGAGTCATGTGGCGGGGTACCTAGCCCGAGAGCTGAAGAACAAATACAATAAATGCGTTAAAAGGTGAGTTTTAAGTGTATCTAATGGGAAAGGGCTCGGTTTCAATGTCAGATTTGATTTCGATTAAGACTGGTTCTAATAAAGGGTTTCTTAAACCTTTGCGTGCATCTGACCGATAAGGACATGACTTGCTCACTGGCGAAGAAATATACATGCTTAATGAAATCAAACCTTTATGAAGGTGTGTAAAGTCCAGTACCGCATAATGGATGGATGATGGAGATGGGTCGTAGTTCACCTGAACTACGAACTAATACCACGATTTTAAGGAGACAGCAGCATATAGGAGTAGACGATGATGATACTGCGACACGCTTGTAATGACTATGGCGCGGCCTTAATCATCGGGTAAAGGTCAATATCATTATGTGTGGGATTTCATCATAGTTTCAAGGCTCCAGTTTTATTCCACATACATATTTGACAATTACCATTCGTTGTTAAATTTACAATCATTGTTATGGGAAACTTTGTTTTGTCTACTAGCTTTGCTGTTGGATATGTAGGTACCTTATGTAGATACATAAATAATAGAGCAATGTGTTTAGCATAAAAACAAACATTATGTATAGGAACCATAATTTTTACAATTTTTTGTAAAGCGTGAAATATTTTCTCGAACTCGTTTTTTAAATCATATCACGTTGATAGGGATGTATCTACCGCTGTATCGACAGTAGCAATGATACGGGCCCCCGCGATATAGGGCCCCAAAAACTGTCTAACCTATTCACGATCCAATTTAAAATTTATGCTCGAAATTTTGTTACGGGGCCCCGCTTGTCCTAGCTACACTGCTGGAAGAATTATATAAGATAGAGATAGTGATAATAAGAAACCTAAATATAAGGATAAAATCGAAATTCGAATATCAATGCCAAAACAGTAAGAATTCGCAGAAATCATAGGCATCCTTCACTTCTTGGAAGTATTTTTCTTACACATTTTACACATCGCCCACAACATTTATGTTAATTAAATATATTTGTATTCTAACCTTGGCGGTATTGAACGTTACGTTATCATAACGTTTAAACGGTCGGCAGGACGCGATGGCGCCGCGTGCCCCGTTTGTACCTACGAATGCCACAATGCTGCCTTTACCATCTGTGAAACAGACTTTCTGTGTTCTAGAAAGAAATAAATTCAGTGTAATCACTGGCGCCGAGACTTACCATATTATAGGATAGGAAAAGGATAAATCAGTTGCATGGATGATCCGTTTTTATGAGTGCCACCAGACTCTATATATTTTCTTCTAATTAATAATTAAAGTAATTACTAGCTCCGATAGTATCCATATATGATCCTTTTTTAGGGGTCAAACGGACAGAAGGTTCACTTGGTTGTAAATGATAGCGACATCCATAGACTACACCAAAGGTTAGCAAGTTAGAAGGCGCACAAAATCATTGACGGGCTAGCCTCTGTGAAACAACCATCGGCTCGTTGGCCTATCAAACTAGCATTACAAGAAAAGCTACTTGAATAAAAAAATATTTATCATTATCATCGAGGCCTACTTACATTTCAGTATAAGTGTCGCTTGTATGTGTAAGCTCATTTTTATTCACAGGCGTTGACCATTAGAGCGGGCTCACTTTACCAATCCAACAGGCATAAAAATGAGTGATTTCGTTCATTTTCACCGATAGGCAATGGTGCCCACTTTATGCCCAACTGGCAAAAGTGCTCACTTGACGGTACGTGGTCGAAGTCAGCCGTGCTAATAAACTAGTTTACCTAAAACTGGTCTAGGCAACTTATTAATGTGTAGCTTATCCCATTAATGGCACTACAATAATTCATGTATCACGGGAGACACAAGCAGAATAGTGGCATCCAAGCTGACGGAAGCGCGGCAAAATAATATGAATAATTAATATACTCCTAACATAACTTTTTTTTTATAGCATAGCAGAACAAACGAACAGCCGAACAGCCTTGCAACTATCGACGCCCATTAACATGCACACAACCAAAGGTTATGCAGATGCGTTGCCCTCTTTTTCTATATAAATGGGCCACCGGAAACTCGCAAACCGCCCGAAATGCGACAGCATAACTGTCACTTTACGCCGGTATTATGTGAGCGGGACGATGATACCACCTCGGTCGTGCCGGCCCAATTTGACTGCAAAGCAGCATGGCACTACATCTTTACAAACACATAAATATGATAATTTCAGGTTGTCTGCCCTAGACCCCGCGTTCCCAGCGTTCTATCCGGACGGAGTGGTAATGGAGCACGTATCGGAGAAGGACGCGGAGTTCGTGGACATCATCCACACGGATGCGGGCGGTTACGGCGCGCCGGTGAGGACTGGCACCGCCGACTTCTGGCCCAACGGAGGCAAGAGCGTACAGCCGGGGTGTCCCAGATTCGCACCAGTACCGCTTTCAGATGACAGTAAGTTTTTGATTTCTAGCTCTGGATGACTTTAAAATGTATAGTATAGAAGGTGTACCATATATCATTATATGATATATTATACTAGGTGTTTTACCCGCGGATAGATCTTAGATTTACAGACGTAATTTTTTTTTATATAAAATATCCTATGTTACTTCTAATACCTTTATGACCACGAGTACAAAGTTTCATGATAATTGCTTGGCTTTCGCGTGACGGCGTAACAAACTAACATACATTCATATTTATAATATTAATAGGGGATAGGTGATAGTACATTTAAGGCATAATTTATACTTATTGGTTATTTCCGCCAGTCGTTAGTGGATTTGATTAAATTAACATATATGCCACCTACTTACCTACCTACCTTTATTTCTGTTATGTCCGTTCATAACATTCGTTCTCACTATCTTATCGCGAGGCTAGGTTACCAACATGAAAAATAGAGAGAAGATTAAGACAGGCAGTGTTATTAATAGCAGAGTCATAAGTTTCCTGTCCTCACCCCGTGCCCCCTGCTTATTTGTCTGCTCTTCTTATAAGAGAGATACAAAGAGCCCCCTCGGGTCAATTCGCTTCGCCCAAGGTGCTGGGCTAACCATAAGCTACTGAGCCCCACCGCGACGACAAGGCCTTAGCCATGATGATAACATGCAACTTTCACTTATTGAAACGTTTTTAACACAAGCTAGAATAAACGTTGTGTTAATAATAAATAAGGAAAATATGTTTTGTATTTTCAGACTTATGTAGTCATTGGAGATCTTGGAGATTTTATGCGGAATCTGTACGGAACCCTCAAGCGTTCCCTGCGTCACCGGCGGACTCCTACAATAAGTTTAGAGAAAACCCCACTCCTGAAGTAGGCATGGTTTACATGGGCGCTGACTGCGATCCTAAGTAAGTACACTTTAATTCCCTTCAACGAAATGTTTCTTGAGGTCTGCCATTTTCCACCTGCGAGCATAAGTGGGACGGCATATCAAAAGCTACCCTCATATGTCCCACAATATATAGGCGCACTGGCGTGTGTTCAGACTCACATTGGGGTGCACTAACTACCCCATTACAATCACTGCGAGCGCCTTCATCCACTTTCTGAGGGCCTCGGATCCACAGGCATCAGGAACCCTCAGCGACAGATTGACCCCATCTAGGCCAGCAGCCGGACAGTCCCCCATTTGTTGGAAAAACCTTGTTAACCTGGAACTACCCAGGCTACTTATTTACGTGTTTCCTATCCTGAGAAATAAGATGTCATAATGACTTGGTCCGATGCACAGGAAAAGCCTGTTTTGAGCAGGGTAGATAAGATCAAATAACGTAGTCAGTTCTAATCCAGACTCCACTTTCGTAGCCGAGCCAAAAGGCTTGGTAAAAACCTATTTGACCATCCTGATTCAAGATCCAATATAAAACTTATGTATGTTATTGATTTCAGGGCCCGTGGTTCTTATTATTTAAGAACGAACCCACAATCACCATACGGAAAAGGTATTGAAGGCATATATCCTAAAAACAAAACGAAATCACACGAAAAGGACTAAAGCGAAAAAGAGAATGAAAGGAAATATGAAAACTCCATGAGACTACCATATGATGAACAAGAATAAAATGCTAATACAAATTTACTCAAGTTATCAGAGAACATTTAAAACGTTTACTAATTTAATCAAGAACTAATAGACTTTCTTTTTTCATATTCTTGACCCAGGTTGTATATGATATACAGTTATATATGAGCAGAGCCGTAAATAGGGCTTCCACCGGTGCCCAGGCACATGGCGTAGACTCTGGGGGGCGCAAGAATGGCCAGACCAGGCAGGAATATTATTTTTTTCAGTTTGCTAAGGGCGCAGTTATAGAAGCTCGCACAGGGCGCAAAAAAGGCTATTTACGGCTCTGTATAATATAATATATAACGTGTTTGTTCATATACATAATAATATCCTTATACTATGTATATTTCGAAAAGGTTATATGCCTACTTATCTTCTTTTAAATGCTATTAAAGAAATTTGCATCAGATATATTATCATAAGTACACTTTTGCACAACTACAATGCACTTTTCACGTATTGTGTTTCATACGTACTTATATTTATTTTTTGGACTTAGCTGACGTTTTGGGTAATAAAAGAAAGCAGCCGAAGAAGAATAACTTGCCTATTTCAGACTCTACATAATATAGACTGTAATAAGAATCACAATATTTTTATTTAATTAGTTTTGGTTAGGTTTTCCTTTTATAATCACACCCAATTATACATTCTTAATTTTATGTATTGACTTTTAGCGCCCAAGTTGTACCTTGGAAATATTTGCTTGTTTATTAATAAGTTAACTTAAACAGAACATACTCAGATTAGCCTAATATTTGTAGGATTTCTTAGCTTGCTTTATATTTAATAAATTACTTGTACAAACTGTGACTTAAAATGTAGTATAGTATGTCTCTAATAATAGATTTTAATATAGTAGGAGGGTACTTAATATTTGACATATCTATATTTATTATAAGATTAGATTAGCGGGTAAAGTTATACTTGTATTAGCAATTAGTTAGTACTTGTATTAGTAAAAGCAAAAAGCTTGGCCTTATTAGGCTAAATACGATTATAGCTAAAATACCATCGCGTTTGTTTCCTAGTAAATAAATTAGTAAAAGTAGCTGTGAAATTTAATATTTGGTCCTTCGAGCCGGATATAACATATAAGAAGTACATATTGATTTTTATATCGTAATATAGTGCGACAAGTCACAAGAGCCATCCCTCGCTTGAGCTGGTCCTACACGACTGCTAGCGATAGCTGCTTCCTACATGAAAATACTTAAGCTGTTAACCCTTACTGTGATTGGGCAAAAAAGAAACGAATCTGCCATTTTATACTATTGGGCCGTTACAGTGAAAATCATGTACCTACATAACAACAGCTGTGTAAGGGAAATTAGTAATTACCATAGATATTAAAGGATATTTTGAGCAGAAAAACGGTCCAGCGGGCCTGCAATACCATTCGCAAAAATCAAAAAGCGCCTCCACTCAATCGTAGTTTGATTCTTGTCGCACTTATTGTTTTCGAATATTTTAACAAAACTGATTGTACTTGATCTGACTTTATTGACTATTGTTTGTAAATTTGAATGTTTCAAAATCTATTTCGTAAATTCTTTTTCCCATTTAAATGCTTCGTGATCATTGGCGTAGGCTTTATAATAAACGTCATCAGTCCGCGTGCGGTTGCAACACCCAAGTTGACGCGAGTGTAGCTGCGGCAACCGGCTATACATAAAAGCAACTATAACGGAATTCTCAATATAATTACTATTGTTAAAACATTTAGGTTTTACGCTTGACGTTTGCTTGCTATGCTTGACGCAAGGCATTCCTCTCTTGGCCATGGTTGCTGTAAAGTGTCCGAAACGTCGGGCTTGTAAAAAACTTAATAAACCGCGATAAAATTCGTCAAAGTTGTTACATTATAATAAGTATAATATTGTAAGTTTTATAATTTGTAGTTGCGTCCATTGTATATATTATAAACTATTGAAATTCGCAGGGTCCATTACTGCCCACTTTCCTGCGAATTTTAATAGTTTATTCTAGGTTTTATTATTAGACGCTTAATCATGACAACGAAATTTTACATACGTAGGAAAATATTTTCTAGTATTTAAATAAAGAGTTTATTAGAAAACCATATAAAATTATAAAAAATCTGTTTGGTCTTCATTTGCGACATTATATTTGAAAAAAAAAACAAATACCAAGACCGTAAAGGAAGCGAAAAAAATATCCTTGAATCTGTCAATAATTTGTTAGGAAAATTAATAAAATATGTAGTTCTTTTCTGTAGTTTTATGATGTTATATTACTCTTAATGTTACACAGCTTTCGAATTTCCGATTTCCACTTTAATATTCTTATACCAAGTACATAGTTTACGCTGCCACAGGCTAAAGCTGCTACTGCCAAATATATAAATAAATATACTAGCTCACGAATTTATATAGTATTATTAAATCTATAAACAGTAAAAGTAGCTTAATGTAATCAGTACATTTTTAACATCTGTCTTATTAATACAATTATTCTGTAGGTTTATTTCCTGCCTCTGTCGAATTTATAATGAATCATTGTCTTACTTCTTCTTCTTCTTCTTTTACTTAAATTTTATTAATCCTATTGATAGTAAGAATCTGCTGTATTAGACTAAAAAAACCAACAATGTTTAACTTTTACGTACTACTTAGGCTGTAAATAGATGCTTGATGTTTGTTATAGCGTTCATTTATACAGAAAAAATTATAAAGTAATATGTAGCTTAAAACAATTGCAAAACTGGGTTTTAAATTAACATGGCTATTTTCATTATTTAAATTATTTAAAACGAAATATTTACCATGTTTTTTGGTATTATTTCGCGGAGGTCTCGTGAACATGACATTCGACAATGTCAAAATATCGAGCTCCGCGAAATAATATCAAAAAATGGTAAATGTTGAAAATTGTTTGTCTAATAAGTAACAATTGTAAAAACTTAATAAGAGCAAAGCATATTATAGCAACGCGGTCCTCCTTCCTCGAAGCTCGCTTTACGGAGCAAGAGGAATATAAACATTTTTAAATGTAAATATTCAGTTTCAAAGTTGTTTAAATAGTATGGCCCTTAGCTATTTTATTATCTACGACATCATCACTACATATTATAAAACAAAGTCGCTTTTTCTGTCCCTATATCCCTTTGTACGTTTAAATCTTTAAAACTACACAACGGATTTTGATGCGGCTGTCTTTAATGGATAGGACAATTCAAAAGGAAGGTTTATGTACATAATTTATTAAGTTTCTATATACATTGGCTAAGATATAACAATAATTGTTGGAGGTGTCGGAAAAAAATTGGCCGTCTGGGAGTTTTCAACGAAAACGCTGCCTAAACCCTTTGAGATATATCAAAATAATGTATGGTGGAATTGTGTGTCTTAAATAGGTCTACAAAAAAGTCCGCGATGGCATATATCTATCTCTTAGGAATATCATACTATATCCATTTAATACTTTAAAAAATGGACAATTATAACGCGATAATTTGAAAGTTATTTACAAAAATACGGTATGAATCGTTATCATTTTAAATTAAATAAATACTTTAGAAGATATGGCAATATCAAAATAATACGCAAGAAAATAAATCGTGTTGCCGTGATTTGAGAGGGCAGTGTAATATGTAATAGTATTCTAAATAGTAAATATGCATGCAGAAAGTCTGCATAGGAATATAATATGTCTTTATGTTCAAGATAACATATATCCATTTTAATACAAAAACTTAGTCATTATTGAAATGGAAAATGATCGTCATCAAACATGATAAATTCGTAAACCTAAGTTCACGCGGGCGAAGCTGCGGGTAATAGCTAGTTACAATATATAGTGTAGAAATACTTAAAAATACTATTATTTACAAATACATCACACATAATATCACTGATTTTACCAATATTTACCTCACTTAAACACCAAAGGGAAAATTGCTAAATCTTATAATATAAGTATATAACGATAACTTATTAGATATTTTGTGACATTTAGTTTTTATTTATTACCTACAGAACTATTATAACATTTTCTAAGAAAACAAGAACTGCATATCAATAGTATATTGGGCCAAAATTGTACTGACCAATGTTTTTTTAACAAAATATTTGTTCTCATGCCATGCCTGTGCGCATTAGACCACAGAAATATGTACGCGATGCTCATTCGATTCTATATGGTAACATATTATAAGTATTCGAATTATTTACAGGATTGACTATAGAATAGAATAGAATAGAAAATCTTTATTTCAGACACAAATATGACCATATTATAGTTGGTTTGTTAGTTACAATATTAGCTTATAATCAATCCTTAAACATTTAGACCAATATATGAATAAAGTTACCGTTTTATGAATAAATTCAACTGTATTTTAAAATGAAATAATTCATTTACTATACGTATACTAAGAAAAATTATAGGGATGCCAGATGTGCTATATATTATATATGTATGTATATGCCAGACTTACAAAAGTAGCATTTCTGTGTTACGAAAACGATGTAACATTCACATCATCGAGCGTATTATAGCCGGATAAAATGAGAAATCACTTACCAATGACTGACTAACGTAATAGCAATTCAACCAACCAGTGATTTGTGTGTTCATCACAGCATAAATTTGGCGGAATTTATTTCAATTTTCATACAAAACACTTTAAATTTATATCAGTTATAATACGCTCGATAATCCACACACAGTATCTCCGATCACACTAATAAGATTGTATGTATTAGAGTAAGCAGACACTTAAATCACAATAAGATTGATAAATAAATTGTTGAAATATTAGGTATTTTTTCTTTTCACACTAGCTGTCAAATTAGCTGTTATTTTTTCATCATCTTATATTCATTACCTTTTATACCGAGCTATATATTTATTACCCTCCTGCCCTCTTAAATCTGGAGAGTTTCTGGCAGTTCTCGTACATTGTCTCTATCAACATGACAATTTCACAGGGACCAAATAAAAAAGCAAGTAATCGGGATACGAAAAATGGATTTAAATATTCATTTCGACGTGGTAATGAAGTCCCGTTTTTTTAACATCCATGATACTCCTAATTAGCATTTAAAATATTATACAATAACCTATTTGCCAGTTTATGAAGAATTAAAAAAGTCGCCAAAAAAACTTAATGTAAAGAGGTCATGAAACGAAAGCTAGTTTAATACATTTGTTTTTATGTTTTGTAAATATTAGAAAGTAATGTTCTTAAACCAAAAGCAAAGAAATAGGTTCTTAAAAAATCATTCTTCCGTTTTTTTTTTGTAAACTGCTCGTTTGAGTCTAATAATAAATGGTCATATTATTATTATTATTGTTATCGATAAGACCTGAAGTTTCGAGATGTTATGTTCATCCCGATATGAGGGAAATATGAAACAAATACAATCGTATCCTAATCATTTAATTATTCTAAAATATTACATATTTTTTATCTTATTTTATCACATAGCTTTAAATTTGTGCGGTGGTGTCATTAAACCAACTCGTCTTCACATCCTCAGGTTCCCCGAAGCCATCATCAGAAAATTTACTCAATTTGATTCGTATTTGTTGTGTTAATAAATAAAATCCAAACATAAGCACACCGGTAAGAAGAAACCTAAAAACATAAAAGAAATATAATAATTATAAAAAGGAAAATAATGTGTCATAAAAGGGAAATGGATTTTGCATTTTTTTTTACACAACAACAGCTTATCTTTCGCAGTTGTTTTATCGTAAAATGTTAAAAATATAATCTAGTAAAGATTCAACTCGTTTTGTTGACCACTTACCAACTGGTGCTTTATCTGGCGATGGAAACTACAACTAATATATCTTAGAATGAAAACGAACCTACCTCGCATTAGAACTACTCAATATATTCTATAAATCCACCCAAAATATCACTTTCGTTATATGATGAATTTAAGTTGGACGTTACATTGTTACTTTTTGAATAAACTTCTGTTATGAATTTTGTTGACCAAAATATTGAAAACGCGAGAGCTCCCAAAATAAGAACCCTGAAATTTTAAGATCGCTATGACATGGCTTGTGATGGTTATAAATAAATTAATAATTAAAGCAATAATTGTAGATATAAAGTCTTGACTATAAACGCAGTATAGACAAGGATATAACACACTATAGACATATTGATAACGTAACGTAAATGACACGGAACTAATACTAGAAAGATCAATGTTCTTAAGGCGCAAAGCTACCACCGGTTGATGATTTTTCAAATAAAATGAATAATGAGAGGTAGATCTTATCCCAAAAATACACTAGTTTAAAAATAAGTAGATAGATAACAGTACTTAATAAGGAAAATTATGGTATTTTTTATTTATTTAATGCAAATAAAAATAATAGAAATCTAGTTTTTGCCCGCAAATTACTTTAGTGGACTTAAAAAAAATATAGTCACAATATGTTAACTTTGGTCAAAAAATCAATTATCATGTCAATCCAATCCTACTAATATGTATTATAAATGCGAAAGTTTGTGAAGATGTTTGTTACTCTTTCGCGCAAAAACTACTGAATGGATTTTGATGAAACTTCATAATAATATAGTTTATACACCAGATTAACTCTGTATTCCCACGGGAACACGGGGCGCTGCTATACTATATATAAATGCCGTTGTATATCTTAGTTAACGCAGGCGAAGCTGCGGGCAACAGCTAGTATAGAATATAGTAGAACTAAAGACGTGGCTCCACCGAGCCACTGTTTTGCAAAACGAAGCTTTAACACACTCGTAGCCTCACCGTGCACCACTGTGAAGCCGCGGCTTTAGCCTTTAATATCAGCTACAGGCTATATATACATTTACATAGTAGATAAAGATATACTAAACTTACAGCCCCGCAGACATGTTTTATTTATCTCCTTCCTTTTCCAGTATAACATCCAGGCTTATAAATTATATTCCTTACGGTATCACGATTAATCCATAAATCGAAAATTCAACACGATCTTTTGATATATTTGTTGTCTGTCCAATATCGCATTTAGGCTATAAGTGAAGATTATTTTCAGTTATATTCATAATCAGCCATTGTTCTCTCACATTACGTGAATTTAAATAATGAGCCGGTATCAAAACAAATGAGGAAAATGTTGAAACAATCATAAACGTTCTTAAAAATATATAACATCATATGACAGAAGGGTTCTGTAGAAACATAATTTTTAATTCATATTTTATTGAAGAGAAAAGAGATTATAAGAGGTCAACATCCTACTAATGTTACAAAAGCGAAGGAATTTAAGAACGTATGGATGCTGCTAGTCGTCCAAAAATTCCTCATTGACTTAGAACTAGCCCGAGTAGAACATGTTATATCTATCTTGAGACCTGGTAAGTTTCAGTGTAAATAATAACACTGTCTTTCCTAACTTCTCACAGCTGTAGCGTATTGGTAACACTCAAGCAGATGGACGCATGGCACAAGCATACAACTCAACCCTGTAAAATGAATAAAGAAAAACTGTTTTTTTCATAAAATAAAACGTTAAAATATACAGTTTTATATGAACATATATTTTTAATTTTTATCCAAATAAAATGTTAATGGAATACATCAAACGCTTTCTGCATTCCCTGAAAGCCTGTCCAATTTGTTATCGGTACATCATTGACTTGGCGATCCATGTTCAGAAGGTACTTAAGCCCCAAATATACGGAAACCATTAGCGCGCCGGTCATCAGGAATCTAAAAAAGATATAATATATTTTTTAGCAGTTGCCAGCGGCTTTGCCAGCGTCAGCAAAAAAATATATCCTATGCTAATTCTAGTACCTTCGAGAATATATCTAAAAGTTTCATGATGATCGGTTGAGTAGTTTTCGTGTAAAGGCATAATATCCCTATTTTCACATTTATAATATTAGTAAGGATGTTGAATATCCTATAACTGTAGATATATTATATAGGAGATAATATATATACAGTTATAGGATGATTAAAACGGCCGGCAGTTTGTATGCCGACAACCATCTCTACTTTCCATTAAAAGATTTAATATTTGCCGTCTAATTACTGACAAATCTTGCACCTTTAAGGAAACAAAATCCTGGACCTGACACTCAAAGGAGTTTATGCCTCGAGTGAACTGAGAGTGGCCTAGCATGATGGACAGGGCCCAACGGGCATCTAGCTCAAGGGAACCGCTAGCTGCATTAATTTATTATACATTCTATAGTGCATCCTGTATTAAATATGTTTTATGGAAAACATAGAAAATTTATAAATACATACAAGCATTTTTACAAAAAATCTATTTTAGATTTGAATAGGTCAAAATCTTAATATAATTTCAGAATAAGTAGAAAAAAAGTTTAAAAAAATGGGCACCAATTCTATCCTATTAAAATCTATCAGGGAAAAATTATTATTTGTGTCGTAAGAATATAATATGACGAAAAATAACGCACTAATATTTTATTCATACAGTTACATTTCATTCATACATTGCTTATAATAACGAAATAAACATACACTACTAAAAATTCAAATGCCTCATCTTAACTAGCGTATTTATTGTAGGCTACCGACTAATATATAAATATATATTTATTTCCTCTACTTACACTCCCGCTACGGCCATTTTTTTTATGAGTACCTATGCTAATTTCTTATTACTGTTTCAACTGTTAAAACAATTGTTAGCATTGAATTCCCATTTATTTACAAACAATTTTACAAACAATTATGTAAATAAAATATTAAACTATTTATCAACAATATAAAAATGGTTTATAAACAACTAGAGCGCTGTCCCGACAGACTTCGTTTTGCCAAAAGTACTAAAATTGCTATTAAAAATAGGTTGATCGTAGAAGGGTGAAAGTTTAGGGTTGTATGTATTTTTGTATGCAATATAATAAAAAATAAAAACAAAAAAAAATGACCAAAAAATAATTTTAAAAATTAGGGGGGTGGTCAACCCTTATTAAGGGGGATGAATAATAAATGTTGCCCGATTCTGAGACCTGCCCAATATGCATACAAAATTTTATTATAGTCGGACGAGCTATTTCGGAGGAGCATGAGATTCGTTCTCATCTACATTCTATTGTGACACGAGAATTTTATACTTATATTAAATTTTATTTCAACAAATACCAAAGTATTCTTTACAGGGTTTTCATTTATTACGTTCACAGGGTGTCCCGGCAAGTAAGGATCAAATGAAACAGGATGTTGTGCTAGGCCATTCCAAAACTTTTTCTCTCAGGAACCTCCTGAAAATCTCGTAAAAAAAATATTTTTTTAATTTATTTAAGTATTTTTCTTTTTCTCATTACGTTACAATTAGATGTGAAATTGCTAACATAGTGTTGGTATGTCTCTAAACTTTTTACCAAAAATAAAAAATAAAAATGGTTTTGGAAAGATTTTTTTATGAACATTTCCAAAAATTATTAAAATGGCCATTTTTTTTCTTTACGTGATAGAGGGGAGGTTTCTAGGAGAAAAAGATTTGGAATGGCCTAGCATGGCAACCTGTTTTGTTTGATCCTTCCATTCCAGGACATTTGTATAGGCATACAAACTTAGTGTTCTGGCATACAGCGTATTTAAAGTTCTGGTGTATAAGTATGTGGTATACTTATAGCAGGTAATATGTGGTTGCCACGATGATGATGATGATGGTAGTGACCATGATAATGATGATGGTGATGCTTTATTTACTCGTTGATTACATCTTATTATGACTATTTCCATGATATAATGACACTCATAGATATAAGCATACCTATTTATCCGAAACTTTTTGCTGTAGCCGAAATCAGCTTGAAAAAAATGAAATGTTGCGGGTTCGAATCCCGCCAAGAACAGATAATTAATTATATATATAGATGTTTGCACTGGGCGTTTATATATGTATTTACATTTATTTCTTAAATTTATTTCCGTTTCTAGAACCCATTACACAAGCTCTTAAGAACTTACCACAGGGCTAGGTTAACATGGTGTGATTGTTGGGAAATATTTATTTATTTATTATTTTAATAATATAGTGATCCACAAAACTGGTTTAGCTTGTTGGCTGTGGATAGGTAATTGTTTGATAAACATATATTTTTAATTAGGCTTTTTACCTTTTAAAGCATTAACGCCTTTATTCATAAGCTATCAGTTAACATATTGACCAGCCTTATCATAAAACATACTTACATCAAATTCAGCAATGAAAATATGTTTAATAATTAGTTATTGCCCCTTAATTGAGCGCCTTAAAAAATTGAAAGCAATAAAAATGTGTATGTATGCTAAAACTATTTTTCTTTACATATTTTTTTGTTAAAGTTGGTCATATTTCTTAACAAGTCTTTTTTTTTCGTGTTTACCTATGTAATATTTATCAAATAAAATCAATTAAAAATAATGTCAATATCCCTATTATACCACGCTACTACCACTGTAACGAAAAAAAAACGTGCCTATGACACTGACTTCCAGTGAAAGGGATGTGTAGTGCCGTGCTACCATCTGCTTCGATACCATTATCTTGCTTGTTTCACCAGTAGAACTGCTTTAGTATATTTCGTAGACAAGGGTATTTCTTTTCGAAAGGTCTAAACTTTTAGGCCTGATGGCCTTTAAGCTCAATCGGTAGGTGATTTAGACAAGGATAGAGCAGGCAGTGTAATTACTGACATTGGGATTTACCATCTTACGTGGCAGGATAGTCATCTTCTAGTGGCAGGATAGTTAACTTTTTAGTTTAAGCTCAATCAGTAGGTAATTTAGACAAGGGTAGAGCAGGCAGTGTAATCACTGACATTGGGATTTACCATCTTACGTGGCAGGATAGTCAACTTTTAGTGGCAGGATAGTTTACTTTTTAGTTTAAGCTCAATCAGTAGTATTTAGACAAGGGTAGAGCAGGCAGTGTGATCACTGACATTGGGATTTACCATCTTACGTAGCAGGATAGTCAACTTTTAGTGGCAGGATAGTTAACTTTTTAGTTTAAGCTCAATCAGTAGGTAATTTAGACAAGGGTAGAGCAGGCAATGTAATTACTGACATTGGGATTTACCACCTTACGTGGCAGGATAGTCAACGCATAAAATATGAATTGCCTAGGCTAATCCCAGATAAATTCGTAGTTGTTCGTGGGCGAGACTGACTTGCTATTCGATAAATAGTCTGCCGGATTGTATATCCAGTTTTTTGTATATTCATATTTTATAAATTCAATAAAATCAAAAAATAAAATGATTATATAATATTTAATAAATACAAACCACTTCTAGAAAATGTGAGTCTAATTATTTATTATATTCAAGAAAGTATTAAAACAATATAATTTTTAAATTACATAATTGTAAAATAGTGTATACTTCATTCAACATTGAGCCTATTTTGCCAGTCAAAAAAAACTATTTCTTAAAAATCACAAATCTGTAAGACAACTGACTGCATCGGTACCACCATCTTGCTTGTTTCTCCCGTAAAACAGCTTTGCTGTCAAAACAACTTTCGAAAGAAAGTAAGGTCAGACAGGCAGTGTCTGTGACACCGAGACTTAACATCTTATGTCCCAGGATAAGCAACATAATATAAATGAGTTGCCTGGACGAGTTCCAGGTAAACTAGTTTATGTCAAAGAATTCAGACGTATATAGAAGATCAGTTCTTAAGAATTTTTTGTGCCGACGTTTTTGGGGACATGTCCCCAGCGGGCTTAGTTCGCACTCGCTCGCTCTCGTAGGCTCATATGCTGGGGACATCGCAGTGTCCTCGTCACGCCGCCAAGCGGACGTTCGCGTCACAGAAAGTTTGTCCTGGAAGCGCTCATACGAACTGTTCTTCTATATACCTCTGAATTCTTTGGTTATGTTCATGGGTGACATTGGCCACTTACTATCAAGTGGCATGTCTGTCGGCTTGTCTATCCAACTAACATAAAAAGTATACTTAAAAATGCAAGCAACCATTTAGACCACATAATTTTTTTCACAACTATTGATACTTGGGCTACATTTGGAAATTTCTTATTCATAAGTATCAAAATATTTTACCAAAGTATTTCTATTTTTTATGTTTCATATTTTACATTATATTATTATAAAAAAAATATGAATTGAATTTATATTTTTATCCAGTGCCTCCGTTCTTGAGGTGGTTCAAGAGAAAAATCTATTGGTTGTACGGTTTCTGCTGGTTCCTGGGTCGGTGGAGGTGGAGATGGGCGTGGAGGTGGACCTGGTCTTAATGTTTCCATATCTGTTGTAAGCCAGAAGTCATCTTCATCGGTGCTCTGTTTTTCTGTAGTCGTTGTTGTTGTTGTTATAGTTGTTGCTGGTTTACCAGGTTCTGGTTTCATCACGTACTTTGTCACCCAATATCCCCCGAAAACAAGAAGAAATCCCACTAAGAACCTGAAATATGAAAAATGTAAATTGGTTGCAACTTTCATAAGTATATTTAATTATCTTGTAATATTCATAAATGTATTTTTACGCCTTATTAGATATTATCGTCAAGCATTGGCAACAAATTAATCTAAACTAAAAAAGTGTATTTTATAAAAAGAACGAACGAAGAATTTTACAAAACTAACTCTCTATCTGAAACTTATTATGGTTTCTTAGCGCCATTCATAACAAACTCATTATAATAATGACTTACAAAAAAACTTACAAGCCAAAAGCCATTTGTAGATATATATTTTTTTACAATTTGACAGCTTGATTCCAAAGTGAAAATTGACAAGTTAATGACACTGACTACGTACTCAGATTATACAGAGGGAAATAATCTGATACTTATTTCCTTTGTTATAAGGGCATATTCATACGTTAGGGGCATCGAGTTATAGTAAACTGAGCCATAAAATCTGAAATGATCAACAATCGGACATAGTTATAGTAAAGTGGGCCATAAAATCCGAAATGATCAGTGATGTGTCTGTGATCATGTAATTGCAAATTAACCAGCCAGTGATCGGTGTGTTCGTTTAATCGGCCAATCATTCACCAATGCCCATTAGCCGACCAATCAGAGTGCAGAACCAGCGCAGCACACCACAAATTTGGCGAATTTCGTTCTCATATAAAACACAACATTACCCCACTATTCTAGTCACGTATATGCCCGATGGTTAGAAGTAACAGAAGAAATTTAATGTAATTTGTGTGAATAAAGTAAAACGCAAGTCAATGCAATGAAAAAAATGTAAGAAAATAACCTGCACGTACATTGAGACAGGCTCTTTATTATAATAATAACGATAACAAAAGTAAAACTTCTATGAGAACGTCATATCTATTTCACAATACGATAGCGATAATTTTCATTTGTATTGCAATAATTCAAGTGATCATGCATTGATGTGACTCTAGAACAGTCTTTCCCAAAGTGGGCGATAACGCCCCCTTGTGGGCGCTTCAGGTCTCAAGGGGGGCGGTAAGAGACCCAGAAAGAAAATGGGGGCGGGAGGGGGGGGGGGTGTTTGTAATTTTATTTAGCTAGTAGGCCTCTTAAACAACCTCTTAACTGCAAGAGCTCTCGACTCTCAACAACAACTTGTGAACATCAACTAATATGAATTAAAAGATAGCTCAAACTCGATTCTATATTCTCGATGAGTCCACTTTACCAACTAATGAAGCATTGTTGTTGTCTTACGTGAGGTTTATTAAAGATGAGAAAATATGTGAAGAACTATTATTTGCTAGAAATTTAGAGAACGATACAAAAGGTGAAACCATATTCAATACATTGGAAAAGTTTTGCGATGAGAAAGAGATTCCTTTAAAAAATATTATTTCAGTTGCTACGGATGGCGCTCCGGCTATGACAGGCTGCCACAAAGGCTTCATAGCGTACTTAAAAAATAAAATTCCAGATGTCCTTGGTGTACATTGCGTTATTCATAGACAACATTTAGTTGCTAGAAACTTAAGCGAAAAACTATTTCAATCACTGCAATATGTCATCAAAGCAGTCAATAAAACCCGCAACAGCTCTTTGAATGATAGATTATTTCATCAGCTTTGTGTTACTAATGACGAGGATTTCAACCGTTTGTTGTATCATACTGAAGTTCGTTGGCTATCAAGAGGCAATTGTCTGACTCGATTTTACAACCTGTTTGACTCTGTTATAGAGTTCTTGGAAACTAAAGATACAGAATTGCACGACAAGCTCGTAGCATCAAAAAATGATATAGCTTACATGACAGACCTGTATAAATTGTTCAACGACATGAATCTCCAACTGCAAGGCGATAAACTAAATTTAATTAAAACAAAAAAACGTCGTTGCTGCTTTCGCAGCCAAACTGCTTCTACACAAAAAGAATCTGGGCAGACGTGAGTTTCACAATTTTCCAAATTTATCAGTATCATGCAGTAACGACGAATTGTTTGCCTACTGCCAACATTTGGAAAACCTCCACATTGACTTCACCGAACGATACCAGGACATTTTGAACTTGGAAATACCAGACTGGGTGTTGGATCCGTTTTCTAATGTCAACACAGCAATGTCACCTCAGCTGGAAGAAGAACTTATAGAATTGACAACAAACGAGGAAATAAAAATCAAGTTCAAAAATGGTTACCAAGAATTTTGGCTACAAAAACCGATCCCGCAATTGTACCCTGGATTGTGGTCAATCGTTCAACGATTCTTGATAGCATTCCCATCGTCATATTTGTGTGAACGTGGATTTAGTGCTGTGACAACACTGCTTACTAAAAAGCGAAATCGTTTGCTTGTTACCGAACGTGGCGACTTGCGACTGTTCTTGAGTAAATTGGAACCTGATATCAACAAATTTATTAAACAGCATCAGATTCATCCTTCACATTAGTTTATATATAAGGATTGATTATTTTAGTTATATTTTTAATAAAAGATACTCTGTTTTAATACTATAAAGTTGCGTTTCAATAATCATTCTTATTGGCAGGTGGAGCCCGTAAGAGTTAACTTGAGACCTTAAGCGCCGTTGTATGTTACCTACTGCGCTCAGGTTTCAAGTTGCGGGTTATAGTAAAAGTTTCGTTTAGAATTCTCCGTTAATATACATAATATGTAGGTCACAATAATTAATTAATTCAATTTGAAGTTATAGTGGTTTTTAAATCGGTGAAAAAATGGGGGCGCTAAAAAAATATTTATTCTCAAAGTGGGCAGTAGACAAAATAAGTTTGGGAACCACTGCTCTAGAATGTGTTTTTATCTGTGTATTTTGAATATCGCTAGGCCCTTCGATGAAAGAAAATATCCTGACAAAACTTTTACGCTTATTAATTATTGTCTTTTTAGCCGTATCATGTCATTCATGTCAGCCTATAAGCGAATTATCGCCTAAAATCCTCGTCAGCGTTCGAAGTGAATTTTAGTCGATAATATTAAACCCGTATCAATAAGGGACATATAGAGGTCGCATATCCTATACATGCATAAACATAATATGTTTCTTTGTAATTAAATAGTATAAATTTCCAAATACACTCATGCTTGTCTACAACTAGCTTTATGTCAGTGTTGAAAAACAGTGAACTTTTATGCAGAAACGTAGTGTCATTTTTCATTTACATTTCCCACGGATCTCCAACTGATGCTATACCTCCAAGAGAACCCAAATACAATAAAATTCTTATAATACTGTGGAGTGTTCAATTGCCAGTGAGGTAAAATAGTCTATACCGTGAATTAAAATATACTGTTTAGTAATATGTTTTTTTTTTTCAACTTTAATATAGCAACTGTTTTTTTTTAATGTGTATTTTCAAAACTTTGTTTAATATAGCAACTGTTTTTTTAATACTTTCAAAACTTTCTTATTAATAAAGAGATTTTTTTTATTCGTCCATTCGTGAAAGGTTATTGAATATAACAAAAATGCTTCTTGATTAGCGGTGATGGAAAACTTTACGATTCCAAAAAAATCCTTGCGGAAAAAATTATAAAAGAATAAAAAAATATCGTTAAATAATAAGTAGTAATGTTATGGGGTAAATGTCGTCCCTTCAAAATTTACAGTACTTACATGCAATCTCAGTTCGAATCACTAATAAGGAAGGGAAGTAGCAGTCGTGTCTGTAGAGTTTATCATCGCTGACTCGGGATTGTTCATGATATATTTCGTAGTCCAGTAAGCACCAAACGCCAATAATCCAGTAATGATAATGCTAAAAATATTATTAGCTTACAATTCTTATGGCCTGTTTCACAATCTCCAGACAAGTTCCCAATAGGCTATCGGGAACATATTTGACAGATAGAGTATGGAGTATCTGTCAAATATCTGTAAAATATGTTGCCGATAGCCTATTGGGCACTTAATTGGAGATTGTGAAACAGGCCCTTACCTTTGATTTTTAAAGATTATTTTTCAAGTCCTTACAATTACTCTATGTTCCGCCTCACATTTCGTATAGGTAGAGACAACATACAGTTATGAGGCAATATCAACTAGAACATGGTAAGATAAAATTTACCAACCTTACAAGATCTGTTTAATTTAATAAAATAGAGCAAAAAAAATAAATTAATTAGGTATTTAATCCCTAAATTAATATAGCATTTTTTTTAAATAATTAATATTGATTAAATGTTTACTTACAATCCTAAAACCATGTTAAGCGATCGCGCAATTCAGTGAACATTCACCAAGAAATGATAGACATTACAAAGAATAAAATATTTAAGAAGAAACTGGTATATGCAATATTATTTAAAGTGTTCCAATGTTTTAAAATATACGAGGTGGTATGTTTAAACATCACTTTTATCAACATTCGTTACAGTTTCGGGGTTCGCAGAGTATTGTTGAAGATTCTTACATTCCACATAAATATGGACACCGGAAAATTGCTATTTGATAAGATCGGAAAGTCACTCAGTATTGCCATAGAAAACTTTCTAAGCTATTTAAACAGCATTGATTAATTATCCTACGGATTTACGTTGTGTGCACTCTTTGACTAAGTAAATTACTATTTTTTCAAGACCGTCTCTCCTTTCAAAGAATATTTTAGATAGTAGTCTAGACAATAGCAAAGAATACAGACGTACATAGAAGGACAGTTCTTATGAGCGCTCTCAGGCGCTTTGAGGACAAACTCCGTCCGCTTGGCGGCGTGACGAGAGGGACACCGCGATGTCCCCAGCATATGAGCCTACGAGAGCGAGCGAGTGCGAACTGGGGACTAGTCCCCGAAAAAGTCGGCACAAAAATCATTAAGAACTGTCCTTCTATGTACGTCTGTATTCTTTGCCAATAGCTCTGTCGATCTCAGGAACTAATTTATCATTCATTGTGGACTATGCAATTGAATTAAACGCAATTCCATGTGGTTTAAAATTAAGGTACGCACGTTGTTTTCTTCCTTCCTCTCTCTCTCTCTCTCTCTCTCTCTCTTCCTCTTTTTCTTTGTTTATTATAAAGAAGATACTACAAGGCTTAGTTATAAATTTATTAATAAAAGATGTACTACAATTGATTGTGTTAGTAGTTTATTTTCTATCTGACCATTTAATTACTAGAATAAAGTCGGCGAAAGTGGATATCGAAGCAATGAACATTAACACTCCGATTGTGAAATACAGCTTGTCCCATTTGAATTTCTGACGCGCTGTGGACGTCTGCCCTGCATTCGATCTCCACGTCCTGTATATCGGTATACCCTCGTGAATAATCTGCAAACAATGTCCTATCATTTTTTCCTTCATCATCATCATCACTTTTATCTAACTGCACATATTTTAACTCTCATGGTCAACCATGGTCAGAGTAGGACTGAAGTGACCATGCCCCACCACGGTTCAGGCCTTGTCGTGGCGGCGGGGCTCAGTAGCCCAAAGTGACCTTGGGCGAAGCGATTTGAGCCGAGGGGACTCTTTGTACCCCTCTTATAAGAATAGGGAGCAAAGGAGCAGGAGGCAAGGGGCGAGGACGGGAACGTCGCCTCATCGTACTGTCCCGATGTTGGGAGGGGTTATTCTGTAGTGCGGTGTAACCCCTCTGTAAAGGTGGCTTCGGTCCCCTGAGAGACTAACTAGAGGTGGCCTGTTGCTTGTAGATCCGGGGCACCTCACCAAAGGCGGCAGTGCTGGCACTCGCCGGGTTTTAGTGGGTAGAGCTGCGTCCACTTACCAGCATTCAGGGGCAGCGAGTCCCACATACCCGCGGGATGCCTAAGCGCATTTCCCGGCGAGTAAGAAAAAAAAGGACAGAAGAGACCATGGTTGCTAAAAAGTATCATAAACGTCAAGCTCATAAATAACTAAATAAACCGCGATAAAATCCGTAAAAGTTGGTTCATTATAATGAGTGAAATTCACGTAAGCATAAGAAAACAATATGATCGGATAATAATAAAAGCTTTACCAGTGAGAGAGATGCATTGTGTCGCGCTCTTGGCTGTATGGCTACCATCATCTTACTTGGTTCTCCCGTGAAACAGCTTTGCTGTGTTTCAGTGAGAAGGGCTAGACAGGCAGTGTAATTACTGTCTATCTTTGGTCTCACGATAGGCAACTCATTTATGTATAAGAGTTGCCTGAGCTGGTTCCAGGTTGACTTCTTACTGTTTATGGACGACGTCGATCCTTTACCATCAAGTGGCACGTGTGTCAGTTTGTCTATCTAACTAACATAAAAAAAATTCAAGTTTGAAAAATATTTTTTCCGATGATAAATAAGTACGATACTTAGGGCCTGTTTCACAATCTCCAGTTAAGTGCGTTTGAAATGTGTGTTAGATTAAGTAAGTTTAACGGTGTATTATGTTCCTAAATAAATGTTTATTATTTATTATTATTAATAGGTTATCGGCAACATATTTGACAGATAGAGTATGGAGTATCTGTCAAATATGTTGCCGATAGCCTATTGGGAACTTAACTGGAGATTATGAAACAGGCCCTTAGAAAAGTATCGTACTATAATTACAACTTAAAAGGCACAGCGTCGGTGAAGTTCTAACTGTGCGTAAGTCATTTTTTGACTTTTTCGAGAGTTGTAATTGCATTGGATAAAGGATAAAGGCGCGCATCGTATCGACCAATCAAAACACCAGGACTAACCAACAGAAGTCCATTACTTAAATAATAGTAACGGTGCGTAACAATTCAGTAATAAATTAAACATTTTTATGAGGTTTTTTTACCCTCTTGTAAAGAAGCCATTTTTACTTACGCACTGTTCGTACTTCCCCAACGACAGGCATAAGTAAGACGTGAAAAATAAAATAATAACTAAATGTCTTACCTACCAAAATAAGAGATGTAGTAATTAACAATACAGTTCCAGCAAATAGGAAGTAAGCATGCACGAAGCCATATAAATCCTCTTTAGCTATTAATGATAATATAAGACCTATTGGTATAACAATTTGACTCCATATAGCACCTCCAATCAAAGTTTGTTGCTCTTTACACTTAGGCTTTGTGTCAACACCAGCGGAAGTCCAAAGACCTCCAGATCCAATCACAAAACCCAAGCTAAAGAATTTGAGAAATATGCTCACTATTTTCAAATGCATCGAAACATTTTAAAATATTAATAACAAAAGTAGATAATAAAATAAAAATATTCTGAAAATGAATAAAATGTGATCTTACATATTTGTCATCTTGACATCCCTTCTTCCCCTTTTCTATTAGACATGTCAATGCTATTTTTATAAAAAATCAAGAAGACTGACATTGCCTAATTGTTATTCTGTATTTATTTGATAAATGAAGTCCAAATATTTTGACCCGACATTTCGTAGAAGAATATAATTAAAAGATAGAGTACAGATGAACATCGAAATTTCCATGCGAAATAAATAAATAAATAGATCATGCAAGATTTGAACCATTTCCCTTTATTGAAAACTGACCATTCGTTTATGACTCACCTAGTTATAGTAATTACATTTAATCATGTTCAAATAAAAATACACCGGAACACAACATTTTATTTTCAAGCGTTAAATTTGTTTGTTATCTATATTACTATCTAGACTGTACATCAGGCGAAGATAGATTTTAAAAAATTCAGATCTAAACGACCAAGGACTTACGACAATATTAAAGACTAGTTCCACTGAGTTTGTTTCGCCGGTTCTTCTCAGTGGACTTACTTTGGAACCGGTGGTAGACTCAATTGACCTTCAAAAAGATACTTGGATAGTACTATTTTGAATAAAATTTTTGACTTTGACTTTGACTTTGACTTTAAGGAAGTCGCTGATATTCAGTCAACCAAGCTTGCACTATCGATAAACTAGCTATCAGATTGCACTATCGATAAACTTGAAACCGTATAACATTGTAGCTAATTTTAAAGGTGTTGCCAATTTACTTGTTTAAAAGAGCTTTCTTTTCTATTCAAAGAAAGAAATAGTTGTTTATTTAGTAATGGAAGAAAACTTGACTTCAATGAGCAAGCTTACTTATTCTTCTACTGAAACAAGGGTAATATTGAGAGTTTATAATAGAGGATAGTGTCAAAGGGTGTCGCTACCGTCGCCACCATGGTTCAGACCTTGTCGTGGCGGTGGGGCTCAGTAGCCCAGGGTGAGTCCAACACCTTGGGCGAAGCGGATTGAGCCTAAGGGGCTCTTTGTATCCCTCTTATAAGAAGAGAGGTCGAGTTGCCCTGTTGCTTGTAGATCCGGGGCACCTCACCAAGGGCGGCATTGGTGGCACTCGCCGTGTTTTAGTGGGTAGAGCTGCGTTCACTTACCAGCTTTCGGGCGCAACGAATCGCACATACCCGCCTGGGGAGACCCACTTCCCTGCGGGATGCCTAAGCGCATTTCCAGGCGTTAAAGATAAAAAAAGGGTGTAGCTACCGTAATCTCGTTCAAATTAATAGATCCCGGGCTATACGGGCATTTTATTGAAGCAGTCCCTGATGACGAATGCATTTTTTCTGGCTTAGGTTTATACCAACAACGCTTATGCGTTACTGCGTCATAATATTATGTCCAAACTCGCAACTGTGAAACAATGTTGCTTACATTATACATAAAAACCTATTTTTTATCGACTTAATATTAAAACTTTTAGCCAATATGTACGTGTAGGCAGCCCTACACGATTTAAATTTTATGCTACAAATAAGTAGTTGTATTTACGTGTAATTTGTGTATTATTTTAATCAGAATTCTATATTCAGCATGTTAGTGTAACTTTGTAACCTTCTGATACGCTTAGTAATATGTTAAAGCATATTTTTAGTTTGGTTTGTGTATTGTACATGATAGATGTAATTATCACTAATTCTCCCAAGGAATATGTAAGACCATTTCAGTTATTTACTTTTGTATTTATTTTATCAAAGATTTCATCAATTTTTTTAAATAAAAAATTCAAGTACCTACATATTGCAATACTAAAGCCTGCTGCCACGTCAAAATGCATTCGTAAACTTATAAAAAATGACACAAAAGCGTCAACATGACCTTGAGGTCTCTTTGGTTAACGCAAAATTTATAAGGGGCTGAAATATTTTTTTTTTTTCAAAAATATTCAAATAAAACAAAAATAAATAATGACCTCATACAAGACGGATATTAAGTAATATTACTTTGTTTAGATACATAACACCTCTCAGGCTTATTTTTGTTGTATTTGAACCTACGCGTGTACCATAATATTATGTAGTTTTTACTTTCTTCTATTTTATGTGCTTGACTTCTAACTTCTTAGCGCTTTTTCACCGCCGTTAAAATACCTTTGAATAAGACAAATGGATACCCATGTACCTGTTCATACGGAAGCGTTTTTAAAACGCAACGCCTTTGTATCGAAAACTGTTGAATTTTCGACGTTAAGTCTTTGGTAAAGTGATACTGCCAAACTCGCAACTCGAAACAACGTCAGGTTTTACCGGGACGTTTTTTAGCGCTCGTGTGATCAGGGGCTTTTACTTTTGTTTTTCGTTCGCATTCCCGCTGCAATGAAATATGTAAATTTCAACTGTCTAACATAGAATTATTCGAATAAAACAGCCAGCTATATTTCAAACTAAAAAATTCATTACAGGGAAAATTTAAGCTAAGTATACTCAAACTGAACACTTGCAAGGGACCAAAACGATTAGACTGCTGCATTATATCAGCTAAAGTGGAAAATAAAACGCACATTAAATACAACATAGCAATAAAGAAGAACACAATACCAAACAGGGTAACATGTTTCACGTTATATTTTAGTAGTAACATCAAATAATTAATTGTACATAATATTATTATTAAATAAATGAGTAAGTGCACACCTCTTCAACCTTAACTGGTATCACGTATGCAAAATCAATACTTATTTGTTGCATAGATTCACTGAGTTTATTTCGCCGGTTCTTCTTAGTGGACTGACTAACATTCAAACATACAAACTTTCACATTAATAATATTAGTAAGATACGTAAATCTTTGTAACTAATATAATGTATGCGAAAGAAAAACTTGGAAAAATCAATTTATATTGAATTTTTAAATGACTTTATAAATTATTATTTTTATTTCTTTAAACTATGAAAATCTATTTATATTATTTCAAAAAACCAGCTGGGTTTATTAAATATGGAGATTTTTCAGGATAGGAATAGTGGCGCTGACAGGCGTGTGGAACGTCGCAACCTTCGTTAAATCCTACTAATCTAATATATAAAATTTCCCTGTCACAATGTTAGTTACCGTACTCCTCCGAAACGGCTTGACCGATCTTTATGAAATTTTATATGCATATTCAGTAGGTCTGAGAATCGGCCAACATCTATTTTTCATCCCCCTAAATGTTAGGGGTAGTCCACCCCTAAAGTTTTTTTTTTAATTTTTGGACGAAATTTTTTGTTTTTATTTTTTTATGATACAGCATACAAAAATACATACAACCCTAAATTTTCACCCTACTACGATCAACCCCTATTTTGTAATTGCAATTTTAATATTGGCAGAACGAAGTCTGTCGGGACAGCTAGTATTATTATAAATGCGAAAGTTTGTGAAGATGTTTGTTACTATTCCACGCAAAAAGTACTAAATGGATTTTGATGAAACTTCACAATAATATAGCTTATATATCAGAATAACACATAGGCTATAATTTATCCCCGTACTCCCACACGAATGGGAATTACGCGGGTGAAACCGCGGGGCGCTCCTAGTAAATAAATAAAGTAAATTAATTACAGGGTAAAGTAACAGCATCAATGAATAATCAGCCTCTTATACGGCTGCAAATGAGAAAACCCTGTGATCATCTGTATATGAAGCCATTATTTCAAACATTACTAAATGTGACGCAAAATTGTGAGTTCCAGAAAGTAAGTATTTCATGTACTTTACAAATAAATGTACAGGTTTTGAAGGAAGCACAATGTTAGATTATAGTATTCAAGAACCAATATAGCAAATTCATAGCAGATGTGCTTGTGCATGACAAAGTAGTTCTTAGTCGCATTAGGTAATAATAAATACATAAATAGATATTTACATCGGTTATGGAGGATGCGCTATCTGTATCACCACATGCAACACACAGACGAAGAAGTTTCAGACGATGTAATAAAAGTTTCACTTTTAAAACTTTTTGTATGTATAATTTTTTTCTCAATAGCTGCATTCTGCTGCTATTCTATATGTTAATAAAAATATTCTCATTCCAGGGAAATTATACATTGGATATTGATATCGATGAAGTGGCACAGACGTACTACGGTGGCATGTTCTTTTACGGCACTATGGAGTTTAAGTCTATGTTTTACAATGATGAGTGTAACTTCTCTTGCACTGACATACAAGTTAATTTTGCTGCACGTGATTTTCGATAAATAAATAAAAAACAAATGTTGGTAATTATTAAATAAATTCATGACTGGTTTGTTGGTTTGTGATAATTTTAATGTTTTTAATGCTTACACAAAATTCACTGATTGTTTTGAAACAACAGCTTATCGCGTTAAAATACATAGAAAGTTGTTTCTAGGGGCGTATCCACCGGTGTATCGGTCATAGCAACAATACGAGGTCCCCTCCAGAGGCTTTACAATCCCTCTGTAAGCAATAAATGTCGTATCAAAAATTTGCACAAGTTTCTACGGGGCCCGCTAGTACAAGCTACTCTACCTGGTTATTTTGTATGTAGGCTCGGTTCTCGGATTTAGAAGTTCAGCTCATACAGCTTAACAATATTAATAGTAGTTTGTTTATAAACCTCATATTAAAGCCTAATCTCATCATGAGGTGTCACAGTAGGCTTACTCTCGATCCCCACCATGGTTCAGGCCTTGTCGTGGCGGTGGGCACCCAGGGTGACCCAAACACCTTGGGCGAAGCGAATTGAGCCGAGGGGGCTCTTTGTACCCCTCTTATAAGAAGAGGGGACCAAAGAGCAGAGGGCAAGGGGTGAGGATGGGAACCTCACCTCATCGTACTGTCCAGACGTTGGGAGTGGTTGTTCTGTGGTGCGGGGCAACCGCTCTGTAGAGGTGGCGTCAGTCCCCTGAGGGACTGACTAGCCGTCGAGGTGCCCTGTTGCTTGTAGATCCGGGGCACCTCATCAAAGGCGGCATTGGTGGCACTCGCCGGGTTTTAGTGGGTAGAGCTGCGTCCACTTACCATCTTTCGGGCGCAGCGAGTCCCACATACCCGCCTGGGGAGACCCACGCCCCAGCGGGATACGTAAGTGCATTTCCCGCGTAAAAAAAAAAAAAAAAAAAAAAAATAGTTTCAAATACTTTGTACTAGCTGTTGCCCACGGCTTCGACCATGTTAGCAAAGAAAATCTTTTTTTATGTATCCTATGTTACTTCCAGAACCTCCGAGTATATGTGAACAAAGTTTCATGATGATCGGTTGAGTAGTAACGCGTAACAAACATCCCTGCTTTCGCATTTATAATATTGGTAAGGATCCACTGCATGTTGCCGGAGACGTAATTACTGGCACTCACTAAAACTGAGACTCAATTTTGTGTCAGAATTGGCAACACATGAGCGAGTTGCCTGCGCTAGTTCCAGGTAATGTCGTGTTCATGGGCCACACCAACCTCTGACCATCAGTTTGCTAGTTTATATAACTATACTACTACTACTGTTACGCTACTAACATAAAATGGAACATATAATATGTACACATCTTTCTATGTGGTTTATTTACCTACTGGTTGCATTATCTTATTATCGTGCTATTTTTATGTGATGATTGTATCTAAAAAAGTTAACATGCTTTATAGGCTTGTTCTCATAAGCATAAAAAACAGTGGATTACTATTATTTTGGATTGGATACTTAAATATAAGTATATGTAGTTTTTAATTTAATGATATTTATAATATGTATATCATATATATACATTCTCTAATAGAGAAGAACTTTGATTTTCATATGACACAGAATCTATTTTCAATAAAAGATATAAAAACCAGTGCACAAATTGCGAATTTTTATTAAAGATTTTCCTATGTTCTTATAAATATTTTAACAAAGAAATAAATTATTAATCAACAAAAGAAAAATTTACAATAAATTATTTTCTAACTTTTTCTAAATCAATCGAAGGGACAATTTTCTTCGTGGCTCAAATCGACACAGTACATGCCTCTTGATCTGGAAAATAAATGAAAACATATTATAACTGTAGCCCACACACAAGTACCATAATAAATAAAAAAGTAGGTATTTTTACCGCTGTAATATGCGCTGTACGCTCTTACCAGTAGGGCTATTCTGTAAGGTCGTTTTCGAATCTCGAAAGCGGAATCCGCGGTGATATGACGAATTTGACGAATTTGTATTCCTTAAAACCCGACTATCTGTCTAACAATAAAGTTCGTTTTCGAAGTGAGCGTAAAGTGAGCTCTATCACTTAGCTAAAGTTCGATATCATGGTCACGGGCGGACCGTGGTTGCTGTCAAGAATCCGAGTATAGGAGCCTTGCTGTGTTTCGAATTTCATAGACAGTGTAATTACTGTCAAAGAGACTAAAATATCTTATGTCTCAGGTTAATTTATGTTCTCGGGCGATGATAGTGAATAAGGATCTAAATACTGACAATGCACTTTTTATTATGACGTTCTAATTAAAATTATTATTTATAAGTTTATTATTTGTAAAGATATTTATCTAAGAAGATTAGATAGTTTTCTATCTTCATTATAATTGGAAGATAAGACTTCAAAATATCATGTATTATAATGATTCACGCATAAATTATATCACATCAAAATTCTACAAAAAATCTATAACTGTTTATCTATATATTAAAAAAATCCACATTATGTAAAAGAGTGATTTTTTCTTGTGACTTGCAGAAATAAAAAGAAGCCGTATCATCATAATTTTATCATAAGTGTGAGATATTATTATTGTTTGAGGCATCCATCACTTATCAAACACTTTGTAAAAGTAAAATACAATTATTATAAATGACAACGATGAACAATATTATTATATTTATTATAAGATATTTCTTATAATCAAAATTAAAAAAACGTAAGGTTTGAAAGTAAGAATGAAAGATCTTCGAAACTACTCATTCGGTTTCAAAATCGTTAGAAATAGTACTACATTATTGGAGAGTAACATAAAATAATAACCGTCAGTTTTGATCATAGCCGCGGTCAATAGCTAGTCTTATATAAGATAGTAAAAGATTTTGACTTATCCTTCTGTGAACTAAAGAAGAAGCAGTAGATACTAAAATGTTACTTACGAATCTGGCATATCGCTGCCCAGCAACAACGGTCGTTGATCCGATCGAAGTCCCCGCCGACCTTGTTTGGGGCAAGTGGAGTCACAAGGGATTCCTACTATATGCAGCCGCCGACGCACACTCGCGGCGAAATAACACGAGCTCATGAAATGGCTGCAGCGAGATCTTCCTGTAACATACATGTATCATACAAAGACATAACAAATGCAGTTTTAACGTTCATAAGCCATCCATCATATTATGCAAAAAAGTTCGCGTTAAAGTTTAATTGAATTTACTTTTTCTCGAGTTTTATATTTTATATTGTATAGTGTTGTGATTGTATAAATAAGAAATTATTAGGCATAAATCTTTGCAAGCGTTTCATATTTTTATGAAATATTAAGAAATATCTTGAGTGTTTTTTTTTTCGAAAAATACATTTTCCGTCAGACAACATATTTCGTAAATAAATCTTAATAAACCATCTTGAATATTGTTAGATTCACATCTTTTTTCTGATCTAGATAATAAGATTAAAATTTTATCGGATCAAATTATACTATCTACAATAATTATAATATTCATAAGCATATAATGTACAGGAGCAGTAATTGTATTTTTATAGTTTTATATTACTGATAATAGTGTCTTCGTATTGACATTGATTAGCTTATAACTTTAATTTAAATAATAACTATTTTATATTACAACTTATGTTCAAAAAATTATGCTATAAGGATTTTATATCTATTTATAGGTAGGGCAGAAGTTAAAAGTTAAAATTGTCATCTGTATACATTAACACGGATATCTCTACAATAAATATTATTATCACAAAGAGGAAAAATTTAATGTTTGTTTGTTATATATAAGTAAATATTTCACCTATAGAAAGCTGATTATGTTCAGCGTAACATAAGCTATAAATTCTTAGCCCGTGCGAAATCGGGGCTCGCCGCTAGACCACATGATATAAGCTTTTTCTTACTCATGAGATGTCCTTTGCACCCCGGCTGCATGCGACCGCCGTTGAAGCAGAAGTCAGCGTGCCCTATCAGACCGGTCTCTCCGAGGAAGCCGGCGTTTGTATGTAGTACCTGGACTACGTACGCATCATCTCTTCCCAGACGAAATAAATTAGAGCCGTAGTCGGACACTAAGGGACGAGCTGGGTCTAGACCTGAAAAAGAAAATTTTGTGGAATAAGAACCTTTTTTTCTGTGACGTAATGGAATCTCACTTCTTTCTATTTAAGTCGGTTAAAATATAGCCGAGCGATGATGTTCTAGTGGGTATAGGATTTACCTCTTGAGTAAGCGATCTGGGTTCGATCCTGAGCGCCTGTGGTGCATTGAAATGGGAATATTTTATTTTTTTACGTGACAAGAAACATCGCTTGCTCACCGAGAAAAGAAAATTGTGAGGAAACTTTTATGCCTGGTGAGATTAAAAGTATTTAAAAGTGTTTGTAGTTCATCAACCCGCATTGGGCTAGCGTATCGACGCACTATGGCTTGGCCAAACCCTCCTAGCCTGATTTCGAAGAGAGCCGTACCCAGCAGTGGGACTTATAAAGGTTGATTCTTCTTTAAAATATTGCATATGTCACTCGGACCAAAATAGCTCGGATTATCTGATCTCCCAATATCAGATCAGACACATCTAATTTACATACTTGAGCTTAAGAGCGTTCGAGAAAGCTCGAAGTACACGGCTATGACACAGATTTGAGTCGCCTACGTTTCAAAGAAGAAATCATTTGGTTTATCTTAGCATTACAATGTAAAATTAAGTCTCATATTCCAAGTTTTTTTAAATGATTGGACCTCCTATTTCGAGATACACAAATCCAAAGATAACATTTTGATTTACTGCAAAGTGCAAACATGGGGGAAATGCTTTTGTTTGGCTCTATGTCTGTATAGTTATGGTCGTTTCTGCTGTCAAAATCTATGTTCCGGGTAAAAAAGATAGGCCATCTAATCTACCGACTTGCATTTCCAAGATTAGATGGTCGAACGTCGAACGTGACGATTAACGTCACGTTCGACGCATTTGCAAGTCGCCCGATGTGAAGAATAATTTAATATTTTTGACTTAGCAACAGATAGCTCGTGTGTAAATAATTAAAAACTAATTCGGTCATATGTGTAGTCACCATTGTTTCCCAATCCCATGTATATGAAGAACATTTTTCTTTTAAAGCGACTACAATGTTAGTCAGAGGGGCTAACCGTAATAAAGAATCGATTTATTTCTTTTACTGCTTTAGTTTATGGTGCTCTGTTGTCCGGTACAAAACAAGCATACGATCCTGTCAAGACGATAATATATAAAACCTATTATAGAATATGATTATAACTAGGATACTTTGTCTTAGATTCAAACAACATACAGGCACGCCATTAAATTGTAATGCAAACGTGACAGTGAGTTTCGTCTTTGTTATTTATACACTGATAACCACAAGTACCTGTTATCGTTCTATAATTATCAGTAATTGGATAGGTCTAGAAGATAGAAATAAATTCTGGAAATGAAAACAGCTATAAATTATATCATAAATTCTGGAATAAATAAATGAAATCAAATCGACTAAAATATATTCCTTTAACTATTTTTATTTTAAATAAACAGAAATTTAGACGGTTATTAAAAAACACCAATACACTTTGCTACGTTTCGTCGTTTATTAAAAATAGTTACATAAAATTTAAGTAAAGCATTATACTTGAAATAGTATCTTTAAATGCGATGCACATTGTGTTAAAACTTGCTTGAAAAAAAATCACTGTGTAAAAATGGTGTAAAACAAATATATTTATTTAATAAACAAGTGTTCATAGCATATTAATTCAACATTAAATTCTTATAATAATTACAACCTTTAAACAGCAAATCAGCTCCCCAAAACAAGTGGCAAACGTTCCCAAACTATTCACAGGTGCTAAAAACGCTAACGCCATAGGATTTTTATAAAAATTTTGAATAACGTTTGTTTATTCACACATATTATAAAGCATATTTTTGTTTGTAAAAACGTTTAAAAACGTATGTACCTCGTTTAAAACAAATATTAGTATTATAATATTCCTTGAGTCGAATTAAATGTCGTAAGCTAGTGTCATTCCCTAACAACAAGTATTCGATTCTATTCGTTTAGTATTTGTGCCGCTTGTCTGGGGGGACGAATCTTCGCTTCCTTCAGGTGTTCCTGGACGACGTTGTTTTTATATACTTATAGTACGCACGACTTCACTTGGCCGACTGTAAGTTCTTCTGAAGCGATATCTAAACATTTTCTTCAAAACTCTTTAAAACTAGCTTCAAATCAATAAACTTAAATTACACAAACGTCTACTGTACCTACTTTTTTATATTAATCGAGGCAGGCAAACTACAAGATCACGTATTGGAAGGCAGCCAAAGTTACACATGAAACAAGCTCCACCAGGATCTGTTCTTATTATGCCAGTTTAAATATGTATGTGTTTAATGTTTATTTTAAGAACCTAATGGTCTCAGAATAAGCTTTTATATTGTCTGTTTTTGTCTTTTATTTAAGATCACAGTAATCTGCGAAAAAAAAATAAACATAATAAATATCTATCCAGGCGGGCGCGCGATTCAAAGCGCCATTCATACCATTCTCGCATTTCAGCGGAAAAATCGATAATTAGAACATCTACTTCGATTAATGTTCCACGTATAGTCTTTCACCTGTATGATTATACCCACTGATTTGAGGTGATAGATATATATGGCGAATGATACTCTTTTGCGGGAATTCTACCGGCGTCCGGTTCTTTCAAATGTATATTGTCACAGCTATGAAAAGTTCCAAATAGATTCCAAAACGCAGTTAGTAAACGGCGCTGTGTGTATATGGCTTTGGAGACTGGCTTGTAAGTAAATCGATTTTCTACCTTAAGGTTATTAATATAAGCGCGAAAGTCTTGTAAGTTTTGTTCGAGTCATGTTATCTATTTCTGATAACAATACCGGCATATTCAGCGTATTGAAATTTGAACGAGTTGATCTGCGAGCGTGGACTTCGGAGGACGTGTTACAAAAATATACAATCATGGTCAAGGTTGATGTTAAATATACGAAGGTATGTTTTTGTGATTCATATACTTCCAAATTTTCCTCTTCCAGTTTTTCTAAATAGACAATTATAGATTTAAAATCGTATTTCAATATTCCTTAGTAGGTTTTGTAAGTTGATTTTTAAAGTGAAACTTTTATCACATCTTTTCAAAGTTTTTCGTCTGTGTGTTGCATGTCGCGTGACGGTCGGCCGAGGAGTGTTTTACTCATATGTGCCAGTGCTTCATATTTTAGATTTTTATACCCTTATTGGGTAAAAAAAAAAATAAAAAAAAAATAATGTGAAAAAAAAATCACTTTTACCGTAGTTTTATAAAGCCAAAGTCAGTCCTTTCTATTATTTATATTGAAATGTACGCAGCTTTATTTTGTCAGTAAAAAATCGAAATTTACGAATCTGACCTATAAGGTCAAATAAATTTATTTTAAACACAAACTAGCAGCGACCCGCGGTTTCACTAGCGTACCTAAGTAGAGGATATAAATAGAAGATATTTATTCTGATGTGTAAGCTATATTATTGTAAAGATTCATCAAAATCCATTCAGTAGTTTTTGCGCAAAATGCGAACATACCTACGCGTCTATAATATTAGTAGGATTTGTTAAAAAATGTTGATCTGTGACAACAAACAAAACAAATAAAACTGTACCCAACATGTGTCCCCATATGAATCAAGGTGTGAAGGTCAATAATACGCTTGCTCAATGAAAGTTAAAACGCGTGAGATCATTTTAGTCTATGCTTTAAATGCATCATCATCATCATCGTTGTTATCCGTACCAAATTGTTATCCAAAAGGACGCAGGAACAGTAACGGAAAAGATATTTATTCTAAGAAAGATGAATTAAATTTTGACGTAAATTTTAAGCATAATAGTCCAAGAAAATGGGTCTTTAAATCGAAATTTCGAGCTTGAATATTTTATAATTTTTAAAAATTTAAATTTAAATTCGTATTTAAAGTCAAATTTGTATTTTAAATTCTTAAGAGTAACTTATATAAAAAAATCAAGCTTTAACTCGAAATTTCGATTTAAAGATCTATTTTCTTGGACTATAACAGTATTTTTAAATAAGATTTATCACCCGCATAGTTTGCTTAGTTATTATTCCAGTTGATTGTAACGAAACTATAACTTTGTGAGTTTTATATCATTGATAAATTTTCGTGTATGTTTATCTGCTGCGTTTAACAAATAAATGATTTCTTTCCCATTAGCATTACATGAACATCAACATGTTTATATCAAAGGATATCTTATAACGTATATTATGAAAGTTTTTTAATTGTGTAAAAATGTGGAATATTTTTTTTTAATTAAAAAAATAACAAGTCCACTTAATACTTTATAGACCTTATTTTCTTCAATATATAATTACATTATAGGAAATAGAATATTGCTTGTATTATGATAATTTTATCTGTAACTTTGAAGACAGATTAATAAGATATTTATAAAATTCACTTCAGTGATAAGACTTTAATCTTTATAATTAAACAATGTGTAAAATTACTTTCGAAATTATAAATTTTGTACAAAATATTCCCGTAAAGGCCTAGAATATAAAAAACAAGTGTCTTCCATAGTTAATTATTAATTAATTAATTATTATTAGTAATAGGTAAATTGACAAGAGATGTACCTATAATACTTGGGTATATTATGGATCAAGGTGGTGATTTTATTGGGAACTATTATTATTGTAAATTGAAAGTCATGTTTTACATACCCAGAAAATATGTGACTTAAATTTTTCTCTAATTCCATTGACAAAAAATGAAAATAATGGAATATAATATTTCTTTTATGTACATAATAAAATAAATAATTATGAGTAGTAAAGAATAATAAAAAAATACATAAAATAATAATTTAAGGGTAGTTAATGAAGATGCGGTTCGTAAGGAAAAATTATATTATTATTGTCATTATTAAAAATCATTCACTATCAGCAATCCGCATCTCACATGTTTTGATGAGGTGATATTGATTTTAGTAATCAATTTGGGTTTATATAATCTATCAAATAAATTATCGTGATCAATAAACCTCGCTTTGATTATGAGATATTAATCATCTGTTGTTCGTAAATGATTAAAAAATACAAAAATTACGTACACCCAATGCAAATAGATTTTAGTATTTCACCTCAATATCGATATCACATCTGATTTCAGGCGGACCGACTCACGGTTCAGTTACGTACATGTAATAATTTCTTTGTGACTTTTCTTTGTGGTCTCCTCCATTATTTTTAAACATTGAAGAGAATAGAAACCTTACATTCATAAAATTGTCAGTTATTAAACATAATCTCGATCAATAACGACGGTAGTTTTTTTTTTTTTTTTGAAATCATTTTTACAGCCAACAAAATTAAATTCATACAAGACTGGTTTTGTAATTCGTATGACGCAGATAACTATGCATGTTTGGGTTTATTACAATCGTACAGAATAGACAATGTCTCGCGAAACTTTTGATAAATGGTGCATAATACATGAAGAGCTTTATAGCACAAAACGAAAAAAGATGAAAAACTAACAAATTACCATAAACCGAAATTAAAGCTGACGTTAGAAAGCGTTCTTACAAATAAAATCTGCATCCAAATCGCTTCATCTATTTAAGTGTCGCAGACATACTCGTACATAGCTGTTATCTTACTGTTATAAGTTGACCACTAATTTACGTATTACGTCACAGGCATATAAGATGATTTTGTCCATACATAAGCAAATATTCTTAAATTAGTTACCTGTCAACATAATAAATGAGAGGAATTTAACACTGCAAAATATTATTGAACAGCGCAAATTTCCATCAAATTGTCCATTGTGTTCTTGAAATAACAGTCACCACTTCACATAGATTTATTATGTGAATAATATAAACTACATATAAGGAATAAGTAAGATTGATTAATGATATTTAATGATTGCAGTTGTTCATCAACAATGAATGGGTTGACTCTGTCAGCAAGAAGACCTTCGCCACCATCAACCCTCATGATGAGTCCGTAATCACCCAAGTAGCTGAAGGAGACAAGGTAAAGATTTTGTTTTTAATTTTGAAGCATCTTGGTGGAATCGGTGACTTCGGACATTAGAGGCTATATGTAACTTATATACTAATATTATAAAGAGGAAAGATTTGATTGTTTGTTTGTATTGTAATAGTCTCCGAAACTATTTAAAAACATTTGAAAAATTATTTCACTGTTGGGAAGCTACGCTATCCCCGGTGAACCTAGACTATATTAAATTTGCAAAAAGTTAGGGACCGTTGTAAATCTTAGCTGACGCAGGCGAAGTTGCGTGCAACAGCTAGTATTTAATAATTATAATGATATTAATTGTTAGCATTCATTTATTTCTACATTATTATTTTTTTTTAATTTTGAGTTTCAAGTGAAACGCCATGAAGTAATTGAAATATTCTTTAAAATATAAGCTCGTTTGTTTCGTCTAACTCTACGATTGTACTTTAACATTGCGTTTGCATTTTATTTATTGTAGGCGCTTTTAAACGACTTAAAGAAAGGAGACGTTTCTCAATTCGACCGTATTATTTCATTCCGCTTTTTCATTAATTGAGTTTTACACTACGAAAAATATTTATGCACACTTAAGGTAAATTTAAATGGAAAAATACGATATTATTTAGTTTTGCAAGGTATGAAATCATTTTGCAATTGCTGTGTAAATCTTCATGAGAGCTCAATTACCATAATATGTGCTGAAACATTATTAATAGGTATATTTAGTGTAATAATAACCCATTATAATTTCCTCATTACATACTCATTTAAATAAAAACAAGTATGACTTAAATATTTATTTTTTGCTTGAAAAGATGATCAAGCAGTATTGGTTGTTAGCTTCGTCATCAGAGCTTTTTTATAATAATTAATTATAATAAATAATCATTACTCAGCGTAAGGCTCCGGATTTTAAATAAATATTTATAAAATAAACACGTTAACCTAGTCCCGTACTCATAATAACTTGTGTAACCGGTATGAGCTAACGGAATCGGAGAAGAATAATATGATACATAGATAGATACATATTATCTCTATAATCCAGGTACGGGCGGCATATATATTTATGTATACATGAGTTGATATTTTTTTATTGTAGCATAGGAGGGCAAACGAATAGACAAAGCCTTTTGTCGACTATCAACGCCCACTAACATCCACATAACCAGATTTTCCCTATCCCCCAATGGGCCACCGGAAACTCACAAACCGCACGAAACGCCACAGCATAACTGCCACTTTACGCCGGTATTATATGAGATGAATCGAAACCTCCTGACACTGACTTCTGAGGACCTGTGGTGCTTCAGTTTTAAAATTTCATTCATTCAAAATAACAAAAAACTCTTATAAGTTAATTCTGTTGTCTATCAACATATCTGAAGAATTGAGCCATCTACAATAAATGATTAAAAAGCATAAAGGAATAAGTCCGAAAATAGTTGCTTTTTTGTTTCATACACTAAACACGTTTTGTTTTTTCCGAACCCTTTTTGTCCTGTGTAGGTGACTAATGAATATAATATTTTTTACATAGGCTGACATAGACTTGGCGGTAAATGCTGCGGTAAAAGCCTTCCACCGCTACTCAGAATGGCGCACCATGGACGCATCCCAAAGGGGAGTGCTGCTCAACAAACTGGCTGACCTCATGGAGAGGGACAGCCAATACTTGGGTGAATTGGAAACTCTGGATTGTGGAAAGCCTGTGAAAATTGCTACAGTAGAGGCTTTATGGTCCGCTCAAATATTGAGGTATTACGCTGGCAAAGCTGACAAAATCGTCGGAAATACCATTCCAGCTGGCAAGTACATTGATCATTTTGACACCACATAATACAGAAATTTATTAATACAGTATTTTAGTTTATTTAATTCAAGGATTTTCTTGTAGTTTATTAAGCCCCAGTAAACAGTACACCAGGTTATCGTATTACCGATAATAGTAACTCTACCTATAGAAATAAGGCAAAGTTTACTAGGACTATTAAAATCCGCCTCAAATTCATTAAAAAGTAATTCGATTACTAAAAGAGTTTTAGGTACAGTTGAAACTAAAATTATATTCTTAATTTAAAAAAAATTATCTGAAAATGGAATTAGTGAAAAATGGAATTATAATACTTAGAAAATGCGAAATTAAACATTATTTTTTTAAAATTTAAGATGGACCAGTCATATCCATGACCATGAAGGAGCCAGTGGGGGTGTGCGGTCAAATCATTCCATGGAACTACCCGATCCCCATGTTCGTGTGGAAAATCGCCCCCGCCTTATGTGCAGGTAAGTCAAGCATAGATCTTTACTAGTTCATTGCGATGGAACTCATTTGACTTCCTTACCATGCGAAATTTACGATAATTCACCAAGTAGGTTTGCTTTAATTATAATAAACCCGCGTTACCTCAGCTTTACAGTGGGACTGGACAGATAATTTAAAAAGCGGTTGAGGTGCGAATAATTAATAACAGACACAGGCAGGATAACTTTCGCATTTATGATATAACACAATCGAAAATAATAAGCATGTCGATTTGTTTTGCGCAAAACACCGAAATAATTCAAACATTCAGACATAACACTTTTTTGATAACACAAAAACATTCTGATGACTGAATATAAATTGTATCTGACAAAGTATGGCATCATTCGATTAGCATCACAACGCAAATATGGCGCCCATTACATAACTTTCCGACTTATTTTACTATTCTTTTCATCCCAAACGTATGTCCTTTACTAAATACTAGGGCTTATCTTTGTTTGTTATCCGGTCATATTAGCATGAAAGATACAAAGGTGTCTCGATACCTGACCGTGTTGTGTTCTGAATATAAAGAGTCGTAAACGATTACCCGTTTACATATGTACGTGAACGCAATGTCAATATCGATTTTTTTGTTTGAAAACAAATTGCGCAAGTTGTGCTGTAACGCCTCGCAAAATGTGCGCTGTGATTGGCCGCCTGATGACCATCAATAGATGATTGGTCGACGGGACGTACACATAAATCAATGGTTCGTTAAATTTCTACTACTTCACTGAGAAATCACTGACCAGTTCGGATTTTGATGGTTCACATTACAACTGTCCGATTAAATGCGCAGTAAATATTACGACTTGTACATCCATACTAAGACTTATCTTATATTTTATAATATTATATTCATATATTATAATATTATATTTTATAATATTATATTCATATTAATATTATATTCTTCAAACTCTTACAGAAATTCATAATCTCTTGATAGGTTACGATGTCTGTATGTAAGTAACTGCATCATTTATCATCTCTCTAGGATGTACGGTCGTGGTCAAGCCGGCAGAACAAACCCCACTCACCGCCCTGGCTATGGCAGCTTTAGTCAAGGAGGCAGGTTTTCCCCCCGGAGTCGTGAACGTTGTGCCCGGCTACGGACCGACAGCTGGTGCTGCCTTGACAAGCCACCCAAAAGTTGACAAAGTTGCATTCACAGGATCCACCGAGGTAAGATGTAACAGGACTACAGATATTGTTAATATTTTTATGAATCTTCATGATATCTAAAATTTCCATTCACGGCGTGTTAGATTATCAAATATTTATAAAAAATCATAAAAAAGAAAAGAAAGGTTTGTCAAATAAGTTCCATAACCTTTACTTCCTAGGGCAAAAAACGCCTTTTTTTATTACGTTTTATTTTTTCTTGCAAAATTTTTGGCGTTCCCGATCTGTGTTGGATGCTAGTGGTAAGGGACCTGTCCTCTTAGCGTTTATTGAGGGAACCTATGTTCAGCCGTGGACGGATGAAAGTTGATGATGATGACCTCACAATACTTTGATACTTTCCAAAGTATCCTATTCAGTGGTTTTTCCGCTGATCAGATGTCGATTAAATTAATATGGGACCAATTCGGAAACATAAGCTTACTAACAAAACAAGAATCACCTAAATCCATTCCCAAACAGCGGAGTAATCGAGTAACAAACATAAAAAAAAAACATACAGACGAATTGATAACCTCCTTCTTTTTTTGAAGTCGGTTAAAAATAGTACCAGGTCTATTCTATACGAAATAAATAGGAAGAACTTATCACGGTAATAGATATCTTCAGGATAGTTAAAATATTATAATCTGTATCTATTTGTGATTATATGACTCATAATAAAAATTGAGTCAAGAAAATCACCAAAGAAAACCAAAACCACACACCAGAATTGGGGGAAATTAAATATTTAATAAATGTATCTAAAACAAACTAAATTATCACGATTGATAAAGCGAATTGAACTCCTGACCTTTAGAAACGTTTATGAGGCAAAAACATCAAATAAATTATGATATCATATAAAATATCGTATTATTTTGACCTTGGCATTGATAATCATTGTTGTATATTATGTATTTAAAGTCAATTTTCGTTTAATTTTTTTGTCAATCTAATTCATTCACAATTATTTCACAACTATCATTTTCAGGATAACTAGTCTCGGAACAATCATCACCAAAGCCACAGCAAGCGAATTTCATTGCTGCAATGCTGAAATAATCGAATACTTTTACTACTACTTTTAGATTAAATTTAATAAATTTATATTGCGAGAACAATAAACTTATCTCATAATTAAAAAAACAAATAAAAATATGTTTATCAGCATGTGTTAAGTATGAAATATATGTAAAGTACACATAAACACTTGTGTATGTAAATTCTTAATATAAATGAAGTAAAGTCAAGAGCCAGATAAAGGAAAATAAAATTAAAGGTCACAATACCCGTTCAAGCTGAAAATAGTGTCTTATAGACCAGTGAAAGTAATTAAAATACACGATTACAGATAGTATCATAAATAATTATTGTATATATAAAGTCCTCAAAGCGGTGACAAATTTCGGCTAGGTGACTTTACAAATTCAACTCTTAATGATATATTACCGTTTAAAATAGTCATGTTCCATAACAAAAAGCATAACTAGAGAAGTTAAATAAGCATACAAATTTTAAAAAACATTTTCAATAATTCATTAGTTGACGACCTCTGTGGCTCAGTGGTTAGCGCGTTGGCGCTCAAGCCGGAGGTAGCGGGTTCGAATCTCGCCAGGGAAGAAAAGTTTTCTGTGTTCCTGGGTCATGGATGTGTATTAAATTTGTGTATTATATAATAAAAATCTTAAATATATGTATTAATATAAAAAGTATTAAATATATGTATTTCCATTGTCTGGTACCCGTAACACAAGTCTCTTCGAGAACTTAGCACGAGAGATTGACGTGGTGTAAAAAGTGTCCATAAGATATTATTATTATTATTATTATTATTAGTCAGAAATCGAATCGAAATGCCATCTCAGTCGAGTTCGTAACCACCGCTTATATTATTTATGATTTGTTTGTATGTAAATTTATTTCATTACTCATTATGTATGTTTATTGAGTATTAATCATTATTAAAATGTATGAATATAACTCATTAACACCGTTAATAATATACAGTGAGATGCTAGGGATGTGCTCTTGCAATGCCAAGTGTGTGAAATAACAAAAAAATATTACATGTACACTCTACAGAGTCAACAATCTTATTATATCGACGGGTTATTAGAGTATAATATGTATTAGATAGTAAGGTAGCTTGGGCATGACTAGGAAGGGCAATAGTACTACATAATATATAAATTATTCAATATATAAATAATATTTGTAGTACCGATTAAGTATCTTAAAAAGCTACTAAGTACCTATTGAATTGAATGACAATTTAACTTTCCAAAGCGAGCCAATCACGAAAAACAGATAAAAGACTCGGTAGTAAAATGAAATTAATTACACTAATCCTATTTCGGTGTAGCATGGTGCGGGTGACAGTTCTAGTTACGTTACGTTTTACTCTTGCAAGCCGTCGCAATTAAAAAAATATAATTAAGTATTTTATTAATACATCATTCGTAAAATAGTAGATCGCCAAATACTGTGATAAATTAAATAAAACTTAACCAGAATGTGATAGTCTCCAAATAAAGTCAAATGGAAAGAAAAATTAAGCAAAGTCCTATGCGTATAACGTAAAACCACAGACGTGCTTAGTGATGGGATGTACTATACTAGAATGGAAAGTCGACGTTCTTTATAATAAAAAATGCATATTGGGCGTAGTTCAATTATTATTGTAAAAATTCTATCATTATATTAATGAAATAACAGAATCTATCATTATCGTTAAAAAAGTTGTCACGAAAAAAATATAAACCTGATTTTGATTATTTAAAGTATTTAAAACGGGATATTTACCATGTTTTTTAATATTGTTTTGCGGAGCTCGATATTTCTGATATTTCTGAGTCTCGTGAACATGACATTCGTAGACAATGTCGAAATATCGAGCTCCGCAAAACAATATTAAAAAACATGGTAAATATCCCGTTTTAAATACTTTAAATAATGAAAATAACCATGTTAATTTAAAATCCTGATTTTGATTATTTAATATAAGTTCAAAGCTACTATTATGTAGCCCCTAAATATATACATTGAAAAGTTTATACACCTAGATACACTGCACAACAGAATAAACACACTAACACACACTACTATTAATAAGAACTATACTTACGCTGCGAATATCGTTAGCGATAAAAATAAATTGCATAACGTCACATCCCTAACCATGTATGTCAACGTCATATTGGCATGTGTCAGCCGCACCAAGCTACACCGCATGGAGTATAGTCTACGAAGTAAAATCCTTTTCTTTAACTATTACCACTTACTCTACAATCCTATATACCTTTACTTTCCCTAGGAAATTTGATAATCCAATAAACTACATGGATTCTTGTTTTCAGGTTGGACGTATCATCATGCACGCCGCAGGTTCAGTCAACCTGAAACGCGTGACCTTAGAGCTCGGAGGAAAGAGTCCTTTGGTTGTCTTCAACGACGCAGACAGTAATTATTATGATTCTATACTTTCCTATTTTTTACATACTTAATGTCATTATGGTCATAGAAAGTACCATTTTTAAATTAATTTTGTCGTAAGTGAGCTTAATCAGGACTAACTTTAGCTACAGCATTGATTAATTATATTGTTACAGGACATGCAAAAAGAGTCAATGCTAGTAATTACTGTCTAACCTATCGTTTTTTCGTACACAGCAAACTTGTCTCGTGCGACATACGCGGACTTCATCAGCTAGTATTCGTAACCGCATTCCATTTTTCCAGATACCTGATTTGGAAAAATGGAATGCGGTTTTGCGCTCTGGGTGCTCAACCGATTAGGGACTTTGTTGACGGAGATCATAACGAAACCAAGAATTTGCAGTCTGTTGACGAGCCTGCAAATTCTTCATTGTAGCAGTGTTTAAGGATTTCGGAGATCACTTACATCAAGGTGAACTGACTCCATCCCTCCATAGAAACGAAATTAATAGTTATTTCTCTTTACAGTCGAAAAGGCAGCTGAAATCGCCCACGAGGCGGCCTTCGCTAACGGCGGACAGTGCTGTGTCGCCGCGACCAGGACCTACGTCCAGTCGGGTATTTACGACAAGTTCGTCGCGAAGGCAGCCGAAGTTGCCAAGAAGAGGGCCGTGGGTAACCCATTCGATGATGTGAACCAGGGACCACAGGTTCGGTTTAATTTTGTAAAAATATCAACTCCTATACCTGTCCCACAATTCCATATTCATTAGGTCTCCACCTCGAAAAAGAGCTAGGAGTATGTTGGGTCATTATTTACCACCGCGCTTACCCAATGCGGGTCAAACATGTCACACCTTCAAAAACTTTTTACAATCTCATCTCTTCTTTTTCCGCTAAGTAATCACCCGAAAACTGTCGTGTTCGGACCAAAATAGAGAATTTTAGAAAATCCCATTTCATGGCAATCATTTTTCACGTTACGTGTACGTTAATATTTTTAAAGCATCTCTTTTCTTTTATTTCAGATCGACGGAGAAATGTTCGGTAAAGTAATGGGTTACATCAAGGTGGGCAAAACCGAGGGTGCCCGTTGTATTGCGGGAGGTGACAGGCATGGTAAATCGGGCTTCTACATCCAACCCACCGTCTTCGCTGATGTTAAAGACGACATGAAGATCGCAAGAGAGGAAGTAAGTGAAAGTGTACCAAGATATTTATGAGATAGTAGGTTTATGAGATAGGTTCGCCCTCTTGCTTATTTCCGTGAAATTGCTTGGCTGTGTTTTGAAAAGGAGGACGGAACAGGTAGTGCTAAATTTTGAACGCTTTGAAAGATTAAAGCCTGGTAATGTAATATTTAAATACTTACTATATAATGCATATAACCATTTATCTCAAAAAGGCTTTTTAAGCAAATTTTAGCACTTATGTATTTTGCATGCCCGCGATGTATGCATACATGCTATGAACTCACGCTGACCGCGAGTCTCGCGGGAGTTCGTACACCTCGCGCGACTGCGGCTGTGCGTCACTTGTTACATTTCTTTGTTATTCAAAAAACGATTGTTTTAAAGCACTTTCATCAAATTTCTGTATCTTCATGTTTACCAAACCGCATTATACACAAAAAAGTTAAAAAAGAAAACCAAAAAGAAAAAAAAAACGCGTTTTTTCACTTCTATCGCCACGCCTACACTATCATACCTCGTCGTTTTTAAAGCGTTCAAAATACAACCTAGGTATATGTTATTTGTTATACGAGTTAAATTATGCGTGCTTCACTATCGAATTGAGTACGTGTAATATAAATATAAATAATATATAGATAATAGATAGTTGTAAGCAGTGATTCAAATAAATAAATAAATAATCTTAAGATTGTGTTACCTACACGTGAACGAGCTGCTTGGAAGCGTTCCGGGTGTACTTGGGCGATGATAGCTGGAGGTTCCTCTACCTATCCAATAAACATAAAAAATGAAGCGAAGCAGATGTGAAAAAAGATTTGAGAAAAAGCGTTTAATAGCGCCTTAGTTTCTTTGTATACTGCAAAGTTAAATTGCTCTTTTAATACCAAAGTGTTTACGCCGACTTTACTATATAATTACTTATTTTTATTTTTAGATTTTCGGCCCAGTCCAGAGCATCCTCAAGTTTGAGACCTTCGAGGAGGTTCTAGACCGTGCCAACGATTCTAACTACGGTCTGGGGGCCGGCGTGGTGACCAACGACATCACCACAGCCATGAACTTCGTAAAACATGCCCGCGCTGGTTCCGTATGGTAAATATTATACTCTCATCTTTTATTATCTACTGTATTAAAAAAATTAAATATTAATTTATAACAAAAATTAATATGAACATTCTTCAGTTAATTATTTTTTCTTCAAGTTAATTAAATCTTCAAAGAAAGATGGATAAAGTAATGATAGAGTTACGTCGTTTGCCGTCAAGGCATTCAAGTCAATTTTACTTCCAAGTCGTTCCAATGATTCACATCAAAAAGGTACTTTCACGTGTACCGGAAAACCTTGGGCGCAATTTTTCCTATTAGTTAATATCGTACAGAAACGAAATATATATGCACTTTCCTTCTTTAAAGATTATTTGGATGCTTAGAATATTCAAAAGAATAACCTTTCGATTATTCTAAGTATAGGTCAGATAACGCCATATGAGTTATGACCAATAACATTATAACAACTAATTTGTATTATAACATTATAACAATAAATCTTTTTGCTCGGCAGTCATAATCTAATATATAATTTAAGTATATAATAAATCGTTTCCTACTTTTGCTGATTCTTTTTTAAAAAGTATTTAATCATTTTTATTGATACAGGGTCAACATGTACAATTACGTCACACCCCAAACACCATTTGGAGGCTTCAGAGATTCCGGTATCGGCCGAGAATTGTAAGTACTAAACATAAAGTCGGAAACGGATTTTACTAAAACCAAAACAAACTATTGCAAAATACTAAAAATACTCGGAAATGTCGTAGCATATAATATGCTAATATATTAATTAAAAGACTGGCAATCTCCAACTAAAGAAAGCCAATTGCTATTATCTTTACCACCGTAGGGATGGATGCGATGTGCTGCGCTCACAGTTGCAAGAGTACCTACTAACATCTTGCTTATTACTGTCGTGAAACAGCTTCGCTGTGTTTGAGAGGCGAGGGCAAGACAAGCAGTGTAATTACTAGCCTCGAGACATAACATATGTCAAGCAATAAGCAATAAGCACTCAAATAAATTCCTGCATTTGTGTCAACGTTTGCCTACTTAACCAGACATAAATCGTTTTAAATTAAAACGTGTTGTTATTATGTAAGTTTGAATCTATTATTATAATCATGCTTTAATTATAAAAGGAGCGGCAGCAAACCAATTTTATTATACGCTTAAAATGCGTTCTTTTTTTCACGTTTATTTTTTATTTCCAGAGGAGAGGAAGGAATCCAACAATATTTGGAGACCAAGACTGTCACAATAAGCCTGCCAAAGACTCCCCTCATGTAAAGAAGTTATTGAAATACCTTCACCGAGACGTCTTGCTTTGACCTTTGATTTGAAAATATATATTTTGTGATACGCTTTCTTTTTATTTATTACCTTTCTGTCGACTCATTAACTGAGCATATTGACTTATTTGAACACTGAAAAATTTAAAACGAGTAACTGAAAATTGCAACAAAGGTTTATTAATACCAATTTATAAATATATAAAACACCCTATTTGCTTTACCAATTATGGAACTTAATCTTGCTATGCATATAAAGTTAACTGATTGAATGTACCATTTTGTGCACTGTCATTGTAGTGGAGCAAGGATTAATTATAATAACAATAATAATTATACCTTCATAATATGCGAAACAAGATACAGTAGGTATACATAAAAATTACAACATTTACTAAAATCATCTGTCTAAGAACGAAAGTATTGCATCATGGGTAAGATGGTTAAGGTAACAGTGAATAGGCAATATAGTAATTTAGATGGAAATCTAACTGCTGACGGGTGGGTCTATCAACTGAAGAATTTACCAAACTCCACTACATTCGTCGTTATAGTCCAATATACAGCAGAGGATGGATATGAAATGATAATAGTACACATATTACCAAACTGAATTTTTTTTGCTAGTGATTGTACCCCGATCTAGTTACTCAAGCGATCATGTTTCCCTTGTCACCTCACCACATACTACCGGTTTTATTTTACATACAACCAACGCTGGCGGTTAAAAAGTAAAAAAGCTATTATGGTAAGACAAAATCGGAAAAGTATTGTTTGATATTTATTAACATTATTTTGAACTTCAGCAAATACTACAACCGTTATTTATTAGTTTTTCGATACGAAGCAGTCAACGTACTTGAATAAAAAGCCCACTTGGGATCAAAACACAAGTATGTGTTGTCAAGGCTAACGTAACATGGTAAGTTTCGGTTCGTTAACACTGCCTAACTTAACCTAATTTCACAAAAACAGTGAAACCCTGGTCTGTCATTATACCGAAACACAGAAACGCTGTTTCCAAGGAGGAATAAATTTTAGTACATGCAGACTTATTCGTCGTATTTCTTTCCAAAAAAAACTTTCATAGTTCGGAGCAACGCTCGAGATTATATGTTAGCCATTCATAAAGCTTCGTTTTTATTTCTTGCAAAAAGTCCTAAAAAAGTATATTTTTTTTTCTCCTGGAATTTAAAGTACTTATGTAAGTGACAGCTTTTTATAATTTAAAGTATTTATAAAAATATCGTAGCTAAATCGGCAAGAACCCTACTGCAAATGTAGGCCTCCTACATGCCATTTCTTCTTGAGCTGTTGAGTTGTGTGTGTCATACATACGATCATCCGGATGTTCGATTATCCGAATGCCTAACGACAACAGTTAGTCCGGTTAATCGAGTTTCTACTGTATTTCAAAAACATTGCAAGGGCCACCAAGGTACTCAACATTTTACATTTACCACACGTGCACACGTGCACACTGCTGTATTTCTAAAACATTACTACTGTAATACAAAACAAACAGTACTTCTGTACCGACGACGACCTCCATGGCGCAGTGGTTAGCACGTTGGCGCACGAGCCGGAGGTAGCGGGTTCGAATCTCGCCAGGGAACAAAAGAAAGTTTCTGTGTTCCTGGGTCATGGGTGTGTATTAAATATGTGTATTATATAATAAAAATCTTAAATATAGGTATTAATATAAAAAGTATTAAATATATGTATTTCCGTTGTCTGGTACCCGTAACACAAGTCTCTTCGAGTACTTAGCACGGGACCAGATTGACGTAGTGCAAAAGCGTCCATAGATATTATTATATTTCAAAAACATTGCAAGGGCCACCAAGGTACTCCGCGAGATCTGTTTATGAACATTTTACATTTACCACACGTGCACACTGCACACTGCATGTGTCACATTATTAAGCCCCCACGACGGTGACATAAATAGTCCTCATGCACAGGCCCGTTTTTCTGATTGGGCATTCTGGGCAGGTGCCCAGGGCCCCGCGATCCATGGGGCATCATTATTTTAACATAATAATTGCATGAAAATTTTGACAAAAAGCATTATTGCCTTGAAAATCAGAATCATAATACATATTATATTAACTAGCCAAACTTGTTTCTTTTCGTCAGGGCCCCATTATCTTTATTTATATGTAATGTAATAGGCTAGAGAAGGCATGAGACTACTCTCTATGAAGAGATATACTATAATATATGTTTGAGAATACTTGATAGTGATGCTATCAACAACACTGAGTTTAAACCTCAAGTACCCATTATGGTTGACCTTGATTAGAATACGATATTACTGAGTACTACTTTTTTTTTAAAGTAACAATATGATTATTATATTATTATATTTAATATTTTGCGTTTGTTTTTGCATGCATTTTTCATCCAAGCCCCGATGTGATCTCGAGATCAAATATTAATTGATAGTTTTGCAATATTAGACGGAATAAAAAAAATATTATTTATTAGTTGATTATTTATTGGATCCTAATGTCGTGCCTCATATTCCTAATCGCTTCGTAGTGTCTTAAGTAACGAACCCGGTTTTAATGATATGATGTTTATCATGAACTGAGTCAACCAGACTACATCCACAAGTGATGCGTCAAATGTTCCATTAAAAAATAATCCAAGGATTATTAAAAGTTCCATCTGTGTGGAATATACACTATACAGTTCCGCTTAAATAATACTTAAATTGTTGTTCCAACTTATAATATACCTATGAAAATGAGATTGTTTGTGCTTTTATTTTTTGTGTTTGAAGACCTCTGTGGTTCAATGGTTAGGGCGTTGGCGCTCAAGCCCGGAGATAGCGGGTTCGAGTCTTGCCAGGGAACAAAAAAGTTTCTGTGTACCTGGGTCTTGGATTTGTATTAAATATGTGTATTATATAATAAAAATCTTAAATATATGTATTAATATAAAACGTATTAAATATAATATGTATTTCCGTTGTCTGGTAACACCCGTTCTTCCGAAACTTAGCACGGGACCAGATTGACGTGGTGTAAAAGCGTCCATAGATATTATTATTACCTATTATTATTTTATCACGCTGCAACCTAACAATGCACCACCATTAAATAACAAAATGAGCAGGGCTGATGATGAGGGCTTCAGGGGGCCAAAGTATGTAAGAACTATCCAAAATCCTATTTGATCAATACGCCCCACGCGACGTGTATATCCGGGGCCCTGTTACCACAAGCTACGCCAGTATATATAATGCATACATGTTAAAAAGGATGCTCAAGTAAAATGTAACAAATAAATTATATATCGTGACAAAATTATTGGCATTAAAATTATGTATAGTCAAGGCCTTGACGTTTTTTCTATGCTGTAAGTGTATGCTCATCCTTTTAATTCATAATCTTCTAAAGTACATAATCATTTGTTCAAGCATAGCTACAAATAACAGTTGGCGTTACTAAAATAAGAAAATCGTTGTGTTGTACAATATTATGCAATTTAGATGGTTTCAATATAAATGGCATTACTGACAATATTCCATACGTTAGATATTTACTATCTCTGTGTTTATGTATTAAAGCCATACACGCTGTGAACGTACACTTCGCGGGAGCATCTGACACGGGGCACCTGTTTCTATCGGAAAATGGCCAATATTGAGATCAAATATACTAAGGTGAGTTAAAACACTAAAATTGAAAATAACATTCTATCTTAGTCTATGGTATTGATTTTCGGTAAATGTAAAATGTAAATTAAAAAAATATGTGTATGCATGATGTCAATTAAAAATCTCGATCGACTAAAACCTTTAAGATGGGAATTTCGTCCTATATTGTACAAAAAAAATATCTAAAAACTCCAATGAAAATAGGGAGTAAAAAAACATTATTACTATTATGATGTATTTATTAAAATAATATGCAACGCGCTTTATAAGCTTAACAGTAATTATTGTCTCCTTGTTTTTAGAACTTACAAAATTTAAATTTGTCTATGATTTTTTTTATATAATATAATAATATATAACGTTAATTAATATTTGATAGATTCGTAATTTTAAGAGCAAATTCATGTGTGCAAATTTTATTTTTATATACAAGCCTAGTTAGCCTAAACTTATTAATAATAGAAAAAAGCATTCAAAAGACCTGCAAATTAATTTCAAACTGTTTTGCTCATAGTGAGTGAGTATGCTCTAAGGAATTGTAAACATTTATGAGATAGAGAGCATACGAGTAGCACCAAAAACGACTGGGAAAGGTTCAATGACGCGGTATCCTATTTCCCACTAATACATATTATAAACGCACAAGTTAGTAATAATGCGTGGATGTAAGATTTTACACTTCACGCAAAAAACTACCAAACGGATTTGGATGGAACTTTACGATATTAATATAGCATACACATCAGAATGACACATAGGCTATATTTAATCCGTTTCTCCCACGGGGATAGGGAAAACGCGTTTGAAAGCGCTGCTAGTTAATCTTAAATAAAAAACTAAAAAATAAAAAAACACGCTTTACAAGTCTCTCCGAGTCTCTCCGAGTTCGCGCACTAGCTCTATCTCTCTTTCTCGCATACAAGGGATACAGAAAGGAATTAATTAATCCTGGCGAATCTAATTGGGATAATCGGATTTTGTAATCGAATTATTGCATTGTCATCGGTCTTTGACAGGTGTGCAAAGTTTTAAATCTGATCGTTCAAAGTAGGACAAAATCGAGCTTAAAGGAGTCGGTTACAAACATACATACAAACATACAGGTGAAGCTAATAAAAGCGTGTCAAAAATATGTGATATCGATTCCTGTTCTGATGGACGATTGAAAATCAGTAATCCTTTTGTTGTAAAACCTCATATTTTTCCCCTTACTTTATAAGTCCCCAAGATCCGAAGATGGGCGACGCGCAGACTACAACCGTGGGCGTCTGTAGGCGGCGGAAATCAATTAACATCTTGTGACCCACTGCTCATTAGCAACGTTACGTTGTATGAAACAAAATATACAGCATATTGGTAAACACATACACATATACACACATAAAACACCTAGGTCCTAGACACAAGATGAAGAACGATTTCTTCTTAATACGTTCTTACATTTTATTATCAACTTTAATATCAAAAATACGGAACTCCAAATATGCACTACAACTCGCACTGTTGAGGTTATCAAAATGTTTTGATAAATCAAAGACTGCAAGCAATGTAGACATCGCTACCTATTAGATTTCAGTAGCAACAAAATTTGACATAATGATAAGCAAACGATTAAATTCCAATCGATAGAGTATAATAAACGCCCACCGGAATTTAAAGGTTCAATGAACTATGCTATCAATGTATGTTTTCTAAATAGTCTTATCGATAGGTTGAAACAGAAATACTGCTCGATAAAATTCGTGCTCATTCCATCTGGAATAGTGGCTAGAAGAAATTCAAAAGCGTTTATCAGGATGCAAAAATTGCAAAATGTATTAATAATTAATTAAGTATTAAGTATTTTGTTTTTTGTTAATAACTCTACAAAACTAATAAAATTTGAGCAATTAAAAAAACATTGTACAAAAGAGGAAGTTCTATTTCCATTATTAATCATTTTAATTTGAAGCTGAAAATAGTCTGTCGGGACTCGGGTCCAATCTTTTGTTGTTAGAAATTGTATTGTTGAATGAATTATGGTTTACAAATAAAGCATTTTAGTGGGTATTATTTCCTTAGTACATTACTTTCTAATGTTTTGGACCCTTTACTTATTGCAGTAAAATTTATAGGTTTTACCTTCACTATAGAAATATAATAATAATAATAATAACTAATAACTTTTAATATGATTCGTTTGATATATTATCATCTATACTTATATTAAACTGCACTCAACATATCATGCGGCGAAAACCATCAGAATGCAAACCCTCTTGCACTTGTATAATTTTTATTCCATCACTAAAACATGGTGCTGACAAATTTACACACAAAATAAATATGAACACGAGCTAAATACGCCAAGTCATTTTCGAGATAAGAGGATTGTTAACAAATCTCAAGAACCCTTCAAAGATTCACACATTAAAATGTTTACACATAAAACACTTTACACAATAAGTAAGATATAACGAGATAAGATAAACTCCTAGTTGTTACCCAGGATATTATTTTCTTCACCATTAAGGCGGTTAGTTATGTGACAATAGTTTTAAAATATCATTAGAAGCGCCCCGCGGTTTTACCCGCTTACTTCCCATTGCCGTGGGAGTACAGGATAAATTATATCCTATGTGTTATTCTGACGTATAAGCTATATAAAATTTCATTAAAATGCATTAAGTAGTTTTTACGTGGAAGAGTAACAAACATCTATACTTACAAAATTTCACGTTTATAGTATTACTAGCAGCGCCCCGCGGTTTCACCCGCGTACTTCCCGTTCCCGTGGGAGTATGGGGTTAAATTATAGCCTATGTGTTGTTCTCATGTATAAGCTATATTATTGTAAAGTTTCATTAAAATCCATTCAGTAGTTTTTACGTGAAAGAGTAACAAACATCAATAGTCAATACGTATACATAAGATTTTGATGACCAAAACTGCAAAATATTAAATACATTGTGCTTTTTTTTCAGCTGTTCATCAACAATGAATGGGTAGACGCCGTTAGCAAGAAGACATTCCCCACTATCAATGCCCAGGATGAGTCAGTTATCGTTCAAGTGGCAGAGGGCGACAAGGTATTTAAAAATATTTTGATATCAGATGACAACGATAAGTAAAATCGACTCAAATGTTGTGACGGCGAACTACATGACTTTATTGAAATCTTATCATAGCATATAGATTTTGATTATAATTTTACTTTTTTATGTATTAAAAAAATGTTTCACGTCTGACTTGACTCGAACTGCTTAAAGGGACTCATGTTAATAATATTATAATTTGTATATGCTATCGTCTATATTCATACTTGTTAAATATCAATAAAAGTACTAGCAACCAAATCATAAAATACATGCAAGACATAAAAATGATAAAATAAGACGTTTATAACACAATGTGTAACTCACACAAAAGGCTCAATTGATACTCTGAATCCAGAGTATCTATCTGTTTAGAAAAGGTAAGGTTCGATAACCGATGAAAGAATATCACTATTAGTGTCATGTAAATTGAATCGACCCTGCTATTGTTCACTCGTATGGCCAATTGGTTCATGTTGATTCTATTAAGTTCCAGAAATAGCGATTCCGTTTCGTTCCACGTAATCTACGACTTATGTCTCTACAAACTATGCTAAACAAGTGTTATGTTGCGCTTATTGTATTTCACAGAAATCATCAAATTATTGGTTCTAATACAAACAGACTGCCAAAATGTATCTATTTTTCTAAATATTTAAGCGCATATTCATCATCATCATCATCATAAAACGATTCCGTGTTTTTAATAAAATGGAAGAGAATGAAGCGGAACGAGACTGATGGCGATTAATCACATTTCTACTATGTATCTACATATAATATTATACTATTCCTTATCTACCAACGCTCAGGCGGCCATTACGTTTTATTACCTATGATTACGTTTACAACCTAGATAGGAAGTGTAAGAGACTTATGAGAGAGACGATATTTCTCTTTCATACTACATCACATTTTCGCACACTCGTAGTTGGCCTTAATTTACAACTACTGGACACGGTCCTACTTCTTAAACTGAAGCGACGACGTCTTAATTTGCTATGGTCAATATTATCAACGTTCACACACAATTATAATATTATGTTTTCACTTAAGAATTGTAAGAACGAACGATGAAAATTAAAAAAAGACTATTTTGAAAGAAAAAATTGGGCTCGAACCTAATGTGTCATTCCGAGCTCACTCACTCACTCTTACATCTTATCTCGATTCAAGATAAATTCATAAATCACCTTCATAAAAATATACAGGAAGACGTGGATCTAGCAGTGAAAGCCGCTGTAAAGGCATTCCATCGATACTCCGAATGGCGCAAGATGGACGCATCACAAAGAGGAAGGCTGCTCCTCAAGTTAGCCGACCTGATGGACAGAGACCATGAGTACCTGGGGGCATTGGAGACATTGGACTGTGGAAAACCGGTCGCACAAGCGACTGGCGAAGTTGTCTGGTCAGCACAAATTTTACGCTACTATGCTGGGAAAGCAGACAAAATATTGGGAAACACAATACCCGCCGGTAAATTTTAAATTTAAATTTCATTGCCATCGTAGGTCTCTTTATCCCGGGCACATTTCTTCTCGAATTCAGGCGACAAGGAGGTTGTGCCCTAGTGCACCATGGTAGGCAACTTTATACACATTCAAATATTAATCTCAAGCAAGTTTCTTCACGATGCTATCCATCATGTTATGAAGTGCTCATGTTCGGGTACACGAAGAAATTTAGTTAAATTTAGTTCAGGATTGAACTCAGTCCTTTCACTCCTACTCGTCACCCACTACAACTACATCAACATGAAATGTTCCTATTAAAACCATTTCACATTACCTAACTAATTTTTTTTTAATCCTTTCAACGCAAGACTGTCAAAAATGCTTAAATAACTAAGGCCCCGAACCCACGAGCGCTTAAAAAGCGTAGCGTCAAAACCCGACGTTGGCTTAAATTGCGAGTTTGGCATGCTCGATTTAACGTCTAGCGCTCAACGTCGAAAATGCAATAGCACTTGACAAAAAGCGACGGTGGTCCAGTGGTGGACAGACTCGGCCTCTTGTGCGAGGGTTCCGGGTTCGATCCTGACCCCCCCCCCCCCCCCCGTGTGTGCCTTGAAATGGGTTTTTCTAAATTTCTAAGTACACACGAGACCATCGTTCGCTCACCGGTGAAGGAAAACATCGTGAGGAAACCTGCATGCCTGATGAGATTGAAAGTCTTTGAAGTTATGTGAAGTTCACCAACCCGCACTGGGCCAGCGTGGTGGACTATTGGCCCATTACCCTCCTCGCCTGATTTCGAGGAAGAAGACCCGTGCCCAGCAGTGGGACATATAAGGGTTGATATTTTACTTTTTTTTTACTTGACAAAAAGCGTCGCACTTTAAAAACGCGTTCGTGTGAAGAGATACATGCGTCGAATTCAAAAGCTTATTTAACGCTCGGTGAAAAATCGATCGCTGAGAACAGGGCCTTAGTGTTTTGAAAAAATAATAACGACTAAGTCCATTTCACTTTCCAAATTACTAATAAATTGGATATTTATATAAGTATGGATGACATTCGCAACCCGTTAGACCTGTAGGACAACTTTTACTTTACCTGATTAGAAAAGGAATAGCTGTATTACAAGTTCTATGAATAAATATGACTTAATAATAAATCACTATTCATATTTTTAAACAATTAAAATTTCTTCCAATTCAGATGGAGAAGTAATAACCATGACTTTGAAGGAACCTGTTGGTGTTTGTGGTCAAATCCTTCCATGGAATTATCCTATCCCGATGTTTGTGTGGAAAATTGGACCCGCACTAGCGGCTGGTACGTATTCTTTATTTACTCTTTGCATTATATTCGCGACTTGAAAAAAACGTAAAGCCTTCACAAAACATTTCTTTATGAGTTCAGGAGACAGGAGCAGTAAATATTGTCAATCACTGTGGTATAAGGCAATTAGTACATAGGGTTATGTCTAAATCGGAACTCAATAAAATATTTTTTTACAAAAATAATAAATATAGAAACTATTTTATACTTCTGTTTTTTCATGGTCATATCAAGTACTACGCGTAAGAGAAAGAAGCGGATATTTATCGGAGACGACGTTATAACAATATATAGATAGATAAGATTCATCCACAATTTACACATGAATGATGAAAATACATGACATGCAGTAGAGATACAGGAGGTTCTATGCTAAAATCTAGAATTTATTATTAATATTCCTTTTTTTAGTAAGTTAATGTTTACTAAAACGCATATTTTTGAGCATTAATATTCCGATTACTTTTTGTAACTAAGGATCAATATATAAAAAGATGTGTCTCTTTCAGGTTGTACTTTAGTTATTAAGCCGGCAGAGCAGACGCCTCTCACTGCTCTTGCTATGGCAGCGTTAATCAAAGAGGCTGGGTTTCCACCGGGCGTTGTTAACGTTATTCCTGGATACGGACCAACAGCTGGTGCCGCTTTGACCAATCACCCACAAGTGGACAAAATAGCTTTCACTGGATCTACTGAGGTATTTTACAGAGCAATTCAATTTTTTATATTTAGTACAGTCAATAAAGGCAAAAAATAAGCGTCAAAAATTGCGTCCTCCAATTTTGTTGAACCTCCATAGATTTGGATAATATTCTATTTGAAGTTAAGTAAATAAAGACCTTTCATATGTGTAGTTACATATAAATGAAAGAGGATGATTATATAGACGTGCATCATTGTCAGTACCGATCTGTTTATTGATAAATACTAGGGGCCGGTTGTTTCAAACCATCTACTAACGTAAGAGACGTCGTTAAATTTCAACGTCTGCTAAAAACAACGCTCTTTAGTCACTAACGTTCGTTACCTCCATCTTTAACGATTACAATTCGTTAAAATCGGACGATGCAACCCACCCTAAGACTAAGGATATAATTAATAATATCCTTATTTCAAAGAACACAGAGACGATTATTGATACTTAATTTGATATTTTGCAATTTTATATATATTCATATAAATAATCTGGTTTGCAATATAAAATATTTATGATAATGTTATAAATAATTGTTTTCAAATGTGCAATATGCAATGCATAAAGGTAGAATATAATCTCAAAATAAACAATCACTAGAGAGTAGAGACAGAATAGGTACGTGGTACTAAATCGTTCGAGTCATTATAAAAGATTACCCATACATTACAATTATTGAAAATGACATATGTGACTATGCATGGAAACTTCCTATTCTGTATACACGTTGAAGGTAATTGTCTCTTTGTTGTTAAATCACAGGTCGGTCGTATTATCATGAAAGGCGCGGCTGCAGTCAACCTGAAAAGAGTCACCTTGGAGCTCGGAGGAAAGAGTCCCTTAGTTATATTTAACGATGCCGATGGTAAGTTTAAAATTAGAAACCACACAAGTGTGAGTCTAGCAGTGGTACCAATAACTGTCTCTTAAGTAATTTATCAATTTTACGTTATTATTATTATTTATTTATTATTAATTTATTATTTACGTATAGTAGGACCTAGCTTCGTACAAAATTTGATGATTTTATGTCAGTAGGAAGTACTCTGTTTCGATGTAAAATTGACTGATACATAGACGACAATAGAATGATTTTATAACGTTCCAGTTATGTTGAATGAAAAATTAAAAAATAATGATAAAAGACCGAAAACAAAAATTGAAAATATGATATAATACGATTTATTTATCGCACTGACCGAATTTCAATACTCGGAAAATATGTTGATTGTGTTACACATGAGAATACAGGCGAAGTTGTGGGCGACAGCTAGTATTAATGTAAAAACAAACACACTTAGTTCTTGACAATCATAAGCAACAAAGCTTTGTTGCTTATGATTGTTTGTACTTCTACTTCGTTCTAAAAAAAATACAGTCAAATACATTTAAAAACTAATGCAAGATGTCATCAACTACCCACATGATTATGCATGATAGGAGTCACGATCCTCAATATTAAGGAACTGATTGAAGAAGGAAAAGATAGTAAAGATAGGACATCATCATCATCATCATCAGCCTTTATTACTTTTTATTTTTTAAGAGAGGACAACTGAAACAAATTCTTAGTACACGCATTATATAATAGTATTACTGATACCGAGCGCTGTCAATTTATTTGTGTTTGTATTTGTAAGTAATATTTTAAGGTTGTATACTTTATTGCTTATTTCAGTTGAAAAGGCGGCGACCATCGCTCATAGGGCAGCGTTTTCAAACGCCGGCCAATGTTGCGCTGCGGGTACACGGACGTACGTACAATCCGGTATTTACGACAAATTCGTCCAAAAATCAGCCGAGCTCGCCAAGAATAGAACGGTTGGCAACCCTTACGAGGATGTTACACAAGGGCCACAGGTAGGCTTTTATAATAATAATAATAAATTATAATAATAATAGTCTATATCCTACGACAAAATAATCTTTGTATATTGCCAATTTAGATTCATGTTTTTTTGGTGGCGAATGGATATGTATATAATATGTACGTAGAAAAAGTTACCAGGCATCATTCCAATCTATTATTATATTTTACTGTATATTTTTTTTAAAAATGGAGCATTCGCTTAGACCACGACGGAAACGTAGCGTTTTCAGACGTTTCAGAATCGAATTACAGAATTGTATTAATATCATACTATTAATAATATCAAACATGTCATTTATAAAACCTTATTCAATATTGTTTCAGATCGACTCTGATATGTTTACTAAAGTAATGGGTTACATCGATGCTGGCAAGAAGGCCGGTGCTCGTTGTGTGGCTGGCGGAGAAAGACAAGGGAAAGTCGGGTTCTTCGTCAAACCCACCGTATTCGCTGATGTCACAGATAACATGAAAATCGCTAGGGAAGAGGTACATTTATTTAACACTAGCTCTATAGCATATAAGCGCCCCATTTCCGAAAGGCTGATCTATGCAAAAATGAATAAATCGACTCTCAAATCTCTTGTTAAGTAAAGAGGTAGTACCATACTGCTTTGCAGTCGAATTGGACCGGCACGACCGGGGTGGTATCTCTCGTTCACATAATACCGGCGTAAAGTGACAGTTATGCTGTCGTGTTTCGTGCGGTTTGTGAGTTTCCAGTGGTCCATTTGGAGGATAGGGAAAAGGAAGGCAACGCATCTACATAACCTTTGGTTGTGTGGATATATTAACATCCACACAACCAAAGGTTATGCAGGGCGTCGACAGACGTAAGGCTTCGGCTGTTCGTTTGCCCTCCTATACTTATAAAAAAAAGTATCAAATGAGTTGCTAAAAGCATGGTTAAATCATGGAATAGAGTTGTATAGAATGGATGAAATATATAGAGTTATACTTATTAAGTTTTTCCTGTTTTGTAATGTATTTAATGAAACAATTTTTTTGGACATATAAGTAAGAATTTTACATGCCTGACGTTTTGAATACTTTACATCGTATGTAAATGATCGTTAAAAAATGATGTCGTTTTTCGCTTATGTTTTTCTTTGCTTCAATGATGTTACATTACAACGAGATGTGTTTGTTAATAAATATTGACTAATTGTTTATAGAGTAGTCTGAGTTCCTTTGTATGTTTCGATGATTAGTATCAAGCAATATATAACATATATTATGTAGGAAGCTAATGTTATCCTATTATCAGCATCAACCTCTATCGGTCACACTGGAAAACTACTGATGGTTACAGAAATAAATAGAGCCCAGAATGATTGACTGCCCCCAACCCTTTCATTTATATCAATAACCACATCATATTCTACATTAGATAAATAAATATGTATAAATAATGCACTCTACCACCTTAAGGGGTAAATTGATTTGAATGTGGCTTTTTTTTTATTTGTTAGTAGGTATGTTAGCAGTAGTTATTTGACATGTTTTATCAATATCTCCTATATCCAAAATAAAAAATATCATCCATGTCTCCTTTAGTCAAAAAGACAAATGAAGACGATCTCCGTACAGTGTCCGGATCATGTTAAATGCAAGTGGTAAGGGGTCAGCCGTCTTGGCGTGTATTGAGTGGGGCCTATGCTTAGCAGTGGCTCGTTAAAGGCTGATGATGATGATGATGATGATGATGATGATACAACTCTTCAATTGGTTTTTTTAAGTATGAACTGTTTATTAGTTATAAATATTGTATTGGTCATTTGCAGATATTTGGACCGGTCCAAAGCATACTCAAATTCGATACGTTCGAAGAGGTCATCGACCGGGCCAATGATACCAACTATGGTCTAGCTGCGGGAGTCATCACCAACGATGTCAACATTGCCATGGCCTTCGTGAAATACATCCGAGCAGGATCCGTATGGTGAGCTAATCAATAATTGCATACTAATTCAGTACTGCTACCTGTGATGATGATGATGATGATGATGATGATGATGATGATGATGATGATGATGATGATGATGATGATGATGATGATGATGATGATGATGATAATGATGATGAGGATGATGATATGTCTAAAGTGTTTGTTACTTCTTTAAATACGCTAATCGCTAGAATTTCGGGTGTCTACATTTTTTTGATAACAGGTATTGACGTTCTTCTAAAACTTTCTCATAAACTAAGGCAAATAAAAGTGCGGCGAACACACCTAGTAAATGAATGTATCGGGGCTGTATTTATCTTATATTAATGTTAATGATGAGATAATTAATTATAATAAACAAAGGATGTGTTTATGGTTCGCTCATCTACACAGCTTTCTTTTCAGCTCATCGAGTAGCTCCTAGGGTGGTACCCTAATCGTCCCTTGACTATTTTACTACATTTTAAATAAAATAAATAATCGTTGCTATAAATTAAAAATATGAATTATATTCTCCTTATTGGGTTTTATTTTCATCACCAGCAGTGTTTATCCGTCCAATGCTGTAGGGCTATTCCGTAAAAACCATTTCGATATCGAGCTTCACCTGAGTGATAGAGCTATACTTTACACTCACTTCGAAAGCCAACTTTATTGATATAGATAGATAGTCGAGTTTTAAAGAATACAAATTCGTCATATCACCGCGGATTTCGCTTTCGAGATTCGAAAACGACCTTACAGAATAGCTCTACTGAACCTAGGTCTTCCTAACTGGTCAATGGCCAACCAACCTCTTACAGTATACGCCAGAACAAAATATCCCCCGCTACCCACATCCAACTAGGCCCGGGCCCTGTAGGATGATGGTCATCCCATCAAGATAGAGGTCTACCTCTCCTATCCTAGTTAATAATATTTTCACATTATCTCTATATATGTAAAATTCTCGTGTCACAGTGTCAGTTACCATACTCCGAAACGACCGATTTTCATGAAATTTTGTGTGCATATCGGATAGATCTGAGAATCGGCCAACATTTATTTTTCACCACCCTAGGCCTAAATGATAAGGGTGTCCCACCCCAAAATTTTATTTTTTAGACATTCTTTTATACAAAAATACATACAATCCTAAGTTTTCACCCCTCTACGATCAACCCCTAATTTTTCTGTCGAGAAGTCTGTCGGGGCAGCTAGTAATAATATAATACATTATTATTTTACATTTCAGGGTGAACACCTACGAGCATGTCACTCCGCAGACTCCGTTCGGAGGCTTCAAGGAGTCTGGTATTGGTCGCGAAATGTAAGTACCATATTTTTACTTAATATTAGACATATACCAACAAACTTCAAGGCCACCCCCTCCCCACATCAACTAGCATCGGCCACTGCGCGATAATCGTCAGCAGACGGTTTGCGCCTAATAGGGTGCTATAACTCTACCAGCTTCATATAGTCATAAAGCTGTCGCCTCAGACGTGGCCACCCTCATAGCCTTAAATACTAAACCTAGCATGTATGTTTAGGGAATAGCATACTGATAGTCTAAGCCTGGTATATTATAATATGTAAGTGTGTAGGAAATTATCGGTCCTATTTCACAAAAAACATAATCTTTATTTTATTTTCAGGGGAGAAGATGGCATCCAACAATACTTAGAAAATAAGACAGTTTCGTTTAGTGTGCCTAAAAAAGAATTGGTATAAATAATTATTTCAATTTAAAAAAAATGTAACCCCGACGACACCAAAATATGTTCCTTTAAAATTATGTGTACCAATAAGTTATTTACATTACACGTTTTTATATTAAACTATAACCACAATTTTTCTCACATGGTTTTATTTAAAATTCTTCGTTATCAATAATCATCATTAACTTTTATGTTTCCACTGCTGGGCATAGGCCTCCCTCAATGAACGTCAAAACAATCCCTTCTTATTGATAAAGTAACATTAAAAAAATCTCTGGCAAAATAATAAATAAGAGACTTTAAAATAAACAACTACTAATTTAAAAATATATAGGAGAAAGGTAAATTAAAATGCCTATGAAACCGCAGGCTACGGGTATACGCAATCTAAAAGAAGAACGCGAAACACAACGAAATCTTCGTATGTCTTTATGTTTGGTAGGATGCCTAGGGACCTACCCGGCTTAGTCCATCTGGTTTCATTCATGCATTCTTCGTATCATCAAATTATTCGACATTATGTTAAAGGACATTTTAAGTCAGCCGCAAAAATGCAAAAGCCGGTGAACTTTCAACTTCGACTTGAACTACTAGCCAAATATAGCCAGCAAGGCCTCGGACTAGTGTGTGCGCTCAAGCGAGAGTATTCAGCAGCCGTAAGAATTTATATGTTTACTGTCAATAAACTCAAAGAAGAAGACATGTCTTATGTTATGTTATAAAAGTTAATAAAGAACATACCAACAATTTTGTACTGCTTTTCGCTGAGATGCTGAGACATCATCCCACACACATGTGCCCCCAGCGAGTGACCCACGCAGGTTATCATCTTGGCCCGAGCCCCAGCTTGGGTGATGGTGGAGTATAACTGGGCCGTGCACTGTGCGGCTAATCTATAAAAATATAGGTACACAATCTACATCTACATCTACATCTACACTTCTACACAAATATATAAAGAGGAAAACTTTGTTTGTTTGTTTGGTTGTAATGAATAGGCTCAAAAAGTACTGGACCGATTTCAAAAATTCTTTCACCGTTCGAAAGCTACATTATCCACGAGTAACATAGGCTAAATTTTATTCTAGAAAAAAATATTTGGGTTTTTCGGACACAAGGTGTAAAAATCAACCAGAAAAGTTACTTATTTTGCGTACTAAGATCCCGTTGTAAATCTTAGTTAACGCAGGCGAAGCTGCGGGCAACAGCTAGTTATTATTAAAGTAAGCTACTGCCGTCCACTAGCATAAAGCATGAGTATCGGAATCGGAATCTAATATGTGTGTATCTTCCAACATTGTCACCCTTGAAGATAAGCAATAGTGTTTTCATAGGAAAAGTTTGATTGATTAAATGAACAATCTTTACGAGATTTTAAACTTTACTAAACTATTTTATAAAGCTCGTTTTCCTAGGAAGAGTCGTTTTTTCAACCGCTCGTGCTATTAATTCATTTGATAAACGCCAATATAAATACCAAAATAACTCGTCGTTTTATATAATATACAATATATTATGCCGTTTAAGTTATAATTTTCTACGAATAGTTATGTACGTACCTCATATTAGAGAGTGCAGACAAATAGCATGGGAACCGCGTGAGAGGCGACCAGTCTATCATGAACACGTTGTAATCCTTCCGCGATAAATAAGCTGAAATAACAAAGGAAATGTAAAGTCAACAAAAAAATCTCTTACAATGAACTTTTTCCCATATTTTGAAGAGATAACTTCTTATGGGAAGATAAACTGCCCCTCTAGACAAGTGGCAAACGCTCGCTTCTATTCTTTTGCGTTTACTCGCTAACTCCATAGGGTTGCTGCAAATTTTTTTAAGAACGTTTATTAAGATACATAATGAATATGGTTTAGTTTGTTAAAACGTTTAACAACCTCTGTACTTCGCTTAAAACGAATATTATTGTTATAATATTTCTTGAATTTTTTTTAATGTCGTAAGCTAGTTAATTCCCATACAATAAGTATTCTTTTCTATTATAATCGTTTAGCGTTTATGTCACTCTTCTAGGGGGAACAAATTACATACGTTTTTAGACGTTTTTACAAACAAAACCATACACTTTATGTGTCTTAATAAACGTTCTTAAAAAATTTTGCAGCAACCCTATTATATGGAGTTAGCGAGTAAACGCAAAAGAATAGAATTGAGCGTTTGCCACTTGTCTAGGGGTGCTGATTCGTTAGTTTACGCGTTACGAGGCCAGTGTATGTTGCTTCTTTTTCTTTCACGCATACGACAACGGTAGACAGGCTACTTCTCCCTCACTCTATTTTTATAAGTATTACTATTACTATTGATATTATTTTTTACCTTTTCTTACATAATTATATTAATACATTAAAAAATTAAGTAACTTAGTAATAACTTAAGTTTATGTCAAGTTATTACTTAATTGCAATTATATTTTTCTTTCTCTTTTGCCATTATCAAAGTTTGACATCCTCTAACCCTTGCAGGTGCTTTAAGTTTAAAACAATTAAAACAACAGAATGGCAAGAGCTTTCTTAAACCTAAGTTAGACTGTGGTTTTTGCATACGTAATACGCAAGCGATGGAGAGTAAAATATGTTCATATAATATAGTGGAAATAGCAATCGTTGATGAGTAACATTGCTTATTATGTTAAATATAAAAACTGACTTACCATCACGAAGGAAGGTCATAGGAGATTTTGAGTACGTGCCATTGAAGCCGTGGATTATAAACACGTTTTTCCTAGATAATTTCCACCCCTGGTTTGGTAACTTCTTAGCTTTGCGGACATCTATCCACTGGTTGACAGGATACTCTCTGAAATTATTATTTTTTTGGTATCAAATCCCATTGGCTGAGACAAGTGGTTATGTAAATCCATACATACATCCATACATAAAAGCGTTGTGTTTGCGTAAAACGGTTCTTGTTCTTGAAGTTGAACTTTTTAATTTATGCATTTACGTTCCTTACGCTACCTTACAAAAATGTCAATCTTTTGTAGTAATATCTATTTAAATGTATTTAATAACTGGCCTGTAGCTGTACGAAGATAAATTATAGCCTAGGACCTAGGTGCTATTCTGATGTTTAAGCCATATTTTTGTAAAGTTTCATGTAACAAACACACTTCCATATATCCTTACATCCTTACAAATTTTAGAGCTCATAATATTAGTAGTATTTATTTTATTTACACAAGATTACCCTCCTCGCCTGATTTCGAGGAGCAGACCCGTGCCTAGCAGTGGGGCATAAATAGTCGATACTTTACTTTACTTTATACAAAATTACAACGAAAACTGTGAATACCTATTATAAATGATCATAACAGAATTTGTGAGTTATTCTTGTTAAGCCGGGTAATTTTTAAAATGCATATTATAATATACATTAGAGAAATTGTTTAAAAGTGAAAATGTATTACGATGCAGGTACTTCTATTGTATTAGTTTCATGAGAACGTACATACTTAAAAATGTTAACTTGTGTTATTTATTTATAAAAGTTATAAAAATAAACAATAAGTTCAACAAAAATACAAATATACATTTTTTTTTATATGAGAATATTTTAAAAGTACAAGCGCTTTAAAAAAATATTTCGTTACTTTTACGCAAAAAAATTAAACAGCTTCTCAAGCTTTTTTTTTTTTTGGAATATGTACCTTAAAAAACGTGACTATTAAAAAGGATAACAATGTAAAACATTAAATTTCCTTTAAAACCTTTTATATTACATACACCTCCCCCACGTAAAATCACAACTTAATTCTGTATGTAATGTTATTTTGTGTAAAAATTAAATAATCTACATTTGTAGAGATAAAGTATATTCATTGCCAATTATGATCGAGGTGCTTATGCTGATAATTTACTATACATTAGGATTTTGAAGGATATATAATATTTTAAATACTTATATACTTACGGGGTGTACATGTAAAAATTAATTTCACTGCTGGGGCATTCCAAATCCCGCTTCATGACACATCGCCAGTAACGGAAGTCAACAAATGGCATTAAGCCATCGGCTTCATAACCTGTAAACAAATATATATGTCTAGCTTAATTGCATTTTCAGTTTCACCGCCAGCCATGATTCCTTCGTGGCCTGGCGTGGCGTGGCCGCGTGGTCGAAACGTTAGGAACATATTTTTTTTTCTTATGTTCACGCGAATTCAGTCATTATAAAGAGACAACTTTCATAAATTTTATCGCGGTTTGTTAAATTAAAAACATCACGGAAAGATTATGACAGCTGTAAAGTATCCGAAACGTCGGGCATGAGAAAACTTAATAAGCCGCGATAAAATCCGTAAAAGTTATTTCATTATTCAAGAGCATATTTTCTTACGTTACAGGGATGCCTCCCTGTAACGTAAGTCCCTCAAGCAGTCGGATCCTTATGGTAGCTACCGAATACCATAGACATCCGCACAACCAAAGTTATGCAGATTTGCCCTCCTTTTTCCTATCCCCCCAATGTGCCACCGAAAGCTCACAAACCGTAAGAAATGCGGCAGCATAACTGTCGCTTTACGCTGGTATTATAACGTGTATGTATGCTGATATGTAATTCAACTGCAACGCTGCATGGCACTACTAAAATAATATAATAATTGAACTTGGATAAAATCCGCTAAAATTCATTTTGACGTATAGTTTAATACTGTAGCTTTTTGCACTGGTTTAGCGTCTTAAAGTGTCGGTCCACCAATCACTAGGTGAACCAACTTCGTTAGCCCCCTCTTTAAAAAAAATGTATGGCGTAACATAGAGCCATACTAGACTAAGTATAAGCGCCAGTGAGAATACCAATCAGCAAACACTGAAGCAAATAATAAAGTCAAGATAGATGTATTCAATCAGTAATCGCCGACGATAACTCTGAAAGCCGGGTCGTAAAATCATAAAAATGTGTGAGCTAGAAACAAAAACTCCAGCAACAGCATTCTGAAAGCTATCGAGGCTAGATTTGACTGCCCTATCCAAGAACATTGGGTCACTGGACATGTGTAATATAAATGCCAATCTATAATGTATTCCTGACAAATACTATACTATAACATAACTTATAAGCTAATATTGTAACTAACAAACTGACTATAATATATGGTCATACTTTTTGTCTGAAAAAAGATTTTCTTTTCTATTTTATTTTATTCTAAAACTTAAAAAATTATATACCCGTATTAGCAGCGGCCTGCGGTTTCACCCGCTTACTTCCGCGTATTCCTGTGGAAGTACTAGAATTAAAAATAGCCTATATTATGTAATTGAAAGTGTGTGAAGTTCGCCCGCATTGGGCCAGTGCAGCGCCTCGGTGAACTTTGCCCCGATACCCTCCTCGCTTGATTTCGAGGAGGAGACCCGTGCCCAGCAGTGGGACACGTATGAGTTGCTTCGTTTAAATCAGACGATGTTTTTCCTTTATTTTTAATATGTAAGCTATTGCAAAGTTTCATCTATATCCATTCAGTAGTTTTAGGGTGAAAATGTGCAAATATATCCATTCTTATAAACTTTCGCGTTAAACTATAGTAGTATAATTGTACAGGAATGTGCACTTGTTATTACCTAATACATAGTATGTTCTTACTCCTTAGCGGGGTTGGAGGTTGGAGCTCGTAATCTTCGAAGGCGATGGAGTAGAATTGATACAAAATCAATAATGATGATATAACTGATATGATTGTGTTCAATCGGTGGAACGGACGCGCTGTGCCGCGCTCTAGTGCGAGATAAGAACAAGATGGCAAATTAATAATAACTGCATGTCTTCAAGACTTAAAAGTTTCTAACAGCATGTGAATTCGTTTCCTGGGCTAATTCACTCAAACTATACATTCATAAACATTACTCGTTCGAGAATATTCTCATTATAATATTAATAATTTATTTATTTACTTAATAATATGGTGATAATATAGTACTTAATAAATTAATTATCAGTAGTCAATAATAATCACTTTTAGCGATAAATTTAAAATTTTGTCTTGATTTAGAGGTTTACGTGGAGGATGGGTACCCAGAGTTTTTGATAGAGCGGCAGGACAGGCAGGCACAGAGACTTAGCCTCTTATGTCAAAGCATAAATTAGTTGCCTAACCTAGTTCCAAGTGAACTAGTTTATGTATATGGTCGACGTCTACCACATACCATCAGATGGCACGTCTGCCAGTTTGCCAATCCGTGCAACAATCTGCTACTTCTTCTTTTTCTGACCCACACCTTCACAAACACTAATATCGATGTCACTCTAAATCATTAAAATATGGATTTAATACAATAAAAAAATACGACAAAAAACAATAAAACAAAAAAAATCGTTTGTGTTTGATCGACACTGACCACACCACTAAAGTACTCGATATTTTCTCTCTTAAAAATAATCGATAGAAACTTTCAAATTTTTGACCTAATTACGAAAAAAAATTACTCTTTTCTATTTTTTTCTTTGATTGACTATCAAAATCGGATAAGCATTATATGCACTACGATAGATCATTCATAAATACAACATACATGCAAACATACACACATGAAATATCAAAATCATAACCTTTCCTTTTGACTTTGCCGTAGTTGTGTAAAAAACTGTCATATCTATAATCTACGGGCATTTTGAGCGACTCACATTCAGTTAGAGCAGTCTTTCCCAAAGTGGGCGATAACGCCCCCTTGTGGGCGCTGCAGGTCTCAAGGGGGGCGGTAAGAGACCCAGAAAGAAAATGGGGGCGTTGTGTCGAGGCGGGGGGGGGGGGGGTGATTTGTAATTTTATTTAGCTAGTAGGCCTCTTAAACAACCTCTTAACTGCAAGAGCTCTCGACTCTCAACAACAACTTGTTAACATCAACTAATATGAATTAAAAGATTGCTCAAACTCGATTCTATATTTCTCTCCGCGTAGTTCATATATCTGTCATATTTTATTGAATATAGAAAAAATGAATCATCATGTCAATCGGTCGCTCCGTTTCGTAATGAAAGTAGACACAAATAAAAAGGCAACAGACACACTTTCGCATTTTAATAGTTATTAGTACTCGTAGATATCTATCATGTTTTACTTGTTAAAACTTTTAACAAGTTTTTGTTAAATAACCCGAATTGTGCATTCCTGTAGCAGTCGGATGATTCATTGAATACTTGTTTGGACTTGTTGAGTACGATTGAGCGTCGAATGAGATTAACGAGTTTATGCATGTTTGTTTTATTCCTGTCGGTGCGTGCTGCTTAAGCATTTCTATATAAACAATATAATATTTATTTTATTTTCATTTGTGGTCTCGCGCGCAATAGATGAGCACTACTTACACCTCCTCTACACTACTCGCGAAGTTGAACGTATTTCTCAATGCAAAACAATGTCGGAAGTAAAAAAGAAGAGACGGCAATACTGTGCGGAATATATTAAATTCGGATTTATTGAAAATCCCACAAACCCATCGTCGCCTTTGTGTCTTCTATGTCTAAAAACATTTTCGAATGAAGCAATGAAGCCTTCAAGGCTGCAAGATCATTTGAATAAAATGCATCCAGATAAGAAAGACAAGAATGTAGCATATTTTCAAGACCTAGAGAAGAAGCATAATACACAGCCAAGTGTAGCAAAACTTTTTTCGGCGGCTGCTAAGCAAGATGACGACGGACTTCGAGCTTCGTACAATATCTCTTTGTTAATTGCTCAACAAGGCAAACCACATAACATCGGAGAAGAGTTGATATTGCCAGCAATAAATGAAGTAATAACTACTGTGCTTCATAAACCGGCCGCAGATATTATCCGAAAAATTCCTTTGAGTAATAATTCTGTGCAAAGACGAATTGATGAAATGGCTGAAAACATTGAAGAATCATTGTGCGATCACCTGAGGACAAGTCAATTCTCAATTCAGCTCGATGAGTCCACTTTACCAACTAATGAAGCATTGTTGTTGTCTTACGTGAGGTTTATTAAAGATGAGAAAATATGTGAAGAACTATTATTTGCTAGAAATTTAGAGACCGATACAAAAGGTGAAACCATATTCAATACATTGGAAAAGTTTTGCAATGAGAAAGAGATTCCTTTGAAAAACATTATTTCAGTTGCTACGGATGGCGCTCCGGCTATGACAGGGTGCCATAAAGGCTTCATAGCGTACTTAAAAAATAAAATTCCAGATGTCCTTGGTGTACATTGCGTTATTCATAGACAACATTTAGTTGCTAGAAACTTAAGTGAAAAACTATTTCAATCACTGCAATATGTCATCAAAGCAGTCAATTAAATCCGCAACAGCTCTTTGAATGATAGATTATTTCATCAGCTTTGTGTTACTAATGACGAGGATTTCAACCGTTTGTTGTATCATACTGAAGTTCGTTGGCTATCAAGAGGCAATTGTCTGACTCGATTTTACAACCTGTTTGACTCTGTTATAGAGTTCTTGGAAACTAAAGATACAGAATTGCACGACAAGCTCATAACATCAAAAAATGATATAGCTTATATGACAGACCTGTATAAATTGTTCAACGTCATGAATCTCCAACTGCAAGGTGATAAACTAAATTTAATTAAGACAAAAAACGTCGATGCTGCTTTCGCAGCCAAACTGCTTCTACACAAAAAGAATCTGGGCAGACGTGAGTTTTACAATTTTCCAAATTTATCAGTATCATGCAGTAACGACGAATTGTTTGCCTACTGCCAACATTTGGAAAACCTCCACATTGACTTCACCGAACGATACCAGCCGGCCTAAGATGCGCGCCACGACAAAAAGACATATCTCTTCCGAAGAGAAACTCGTCGAAATTTTTACTTAAATCTTTAAAACTACGCAACGGATTTTGATTTGGTTTTTTTTAATAGATAGGACAATTCAAGAGGAAGGTTTATGTATATAATTTATTAAGTTTTTATATACATTAGCTAAGATATAACAATAATTGTTGGAGGTGTCGGAAAAAAAAATCCCGCGCTCTCTTCACGAGAGAGAGACATAATGTCTACATCGAAGACATAATGTACTAATGTCTACGGACGCAACATGCCATCGTAATTTTCTCGAATTTTGTCGTTCAAGTAAGAGAAATTTCTCGATGTCAATACATATGGACGAGAAGGGACGAGAAAAATTATAAACCCAAATATCTTACGTAACCCTTTTTTTTTCAGAATATAATTTAGCCTATGTTATTCGTTGAAAATGTAGCTTTCGAATGTCGAAAGAAATTTTGAAATCGGCACCGTACTTTTTGAGCCTATTCATTACAACCAAACAAAAAAACAAAGTTTTCCTCTTTATAATATTAGTGTAGATTTAGGTTTCTCTTATTACACTACCCATTCAAATCACGGCAACACGATTTATTTTCTTGCGTATTATTTTGATTTTGCTATATCTCCTAAAGTATTCATTTAATTTGCATGATGTAAAGGGTAAAAATAATCTTCATTAAATGCTCCAGCTAATTAACTAATTTAAAATGATAAGGATTCATACCGTATTTGTGTAAATAACTTTCAAATTATCGCGTTATAATTGCTAATTTTTTAAAGTATTAAATGGATATAGTATGATATCCCTAATAGATAGACATATGCCATCGCGGACTTTTTTGTAGACCTATTTAAGATATACAATTCCACCATACATTATTTTGTTATATCTCAAAGGGTTTAGGCAGCGTTTTCGTTGAAAACTCCCAGGCGGGATTTTTTTTTCCGACACCTCCAACAATTATTGTTATATCTTAGCTAATGTATATAAAAACTTAATAAATTATATACATAAACCTTCCTCTTGAATTGTCCTATCTATTAAAAAAAACCAAATCAAAATCCGTTGCGTAGTTTTAAAGATTTAAGTAAAAATTTCGACGAGTTTCTCTTCGGAAGAGATATGTCTTTTTGTCGTGGCGCGCATCTTAGGCCGGCAGGACATTTTGAACTTGGAAATACCAGACTGGGTGTTGGATCCGTTTTCAAATGTCAACACAGCAATGTCACCTCAGCTGGAAGAAGAACTTATAGAATTGACAACAAACGAGGAAATAAAAATCAAGTTCAAAAGTGGTTACCAAGAATTTTGGCTACAAAAACCGATCCCGCAATTGTACCCTGGATTGTGGTCAATCGTTCAACGATTCTTGATAGCATTCCCATCGTCATATTTGTGTGAACGTGGATTTAGTGCTGTGACAACACTGCTTACTAAAAAGCGAAATCGTTTGCTTGTTACCGAACGTGGCGACTTGCGACTGTTCTTGAGTAAATTGGAACCTGATATCAACAAACTTATTAAACAGCATCAGATTTATCCTTCACATTAGTTTTTATATAAGGATTGATTATTTTAGTTATATTTTTAATAAAAGATACTCTGTTTTAATACTATAAAGTTGCGTTTCAATAATCATTCTTATTGGCAGGTGGAGCCCGTAAGAGTTAACTTGAGACCTTAAGCGCCGTTGTATGTTACCTACTGCGCTCAGGTTTCAAGTTGCGGGTTATAGTAAAAGTTTCGTTTAGAATTCTCCGTTAATATACATAATATACATATATAGGTCACAATAATTAATTAATTCAATTTGAAGTTATAGTAGTTTTTAAATAGGTGAAAAAATGGGGGCGCTAAAAAAATATTTATTCTCAAAGTGGGCAGTAGACAAAATAAGTTTGGGAACCACTGAGTTAGAGCCACAATGGCTTGGCGATCTGAATGTTATAATTATGCTGTTTTTTCGTCCACACGCGAATGGCCAATGAAAGCTTAAGCGTATAGGAAACATAGTGAGAGTAACTGGTATAAAATAACTTTCACCCTCCACAATCAACAGTAACAGGTTTCCGAATAGACGCGATCGTTTAACTTAAAAAATACGAAAAGAAACTATAGCTCTGCAACCACCTAATTTATATTTCATATTAACACGGTTATGATCCATAATTTATAATGGCGGCATTCTAGACGTTTGTTTTCGCTTTCGAATAATCGTTGGGAATCGGAATTTCCCTTTTACAATGGCGCTAGATATCAATAAAGCAGAAAATTATGAGATACTAGGAGCGCCCCGCGGTTTCACCCGCGTATTTCCCAATCCCGTGGGAGTACGGGGATAAATTATAGCTTATGTGTTATTCTGAAGATATATTATTGAAAAGTTTCATTAAAATCCATTCAGTAGTTTTTGCGTGAAAGAGTAACAAACGTCTATACTCTATACATACAAACTTTCGCGCTTTTATAATATAAGTAGGATTTTCAAATTCTTTGTAAAACTAACCCTTAAATCAGACGATGTTTTTATACCATAGTTAGATAGGGAAACAGGCAAAAAACCGACATGATTTCAAGTGGTCAGAGTAGCCGGTAAACACTGCACTACGTAGATCTTTGTTAGATGAATAGGCATAATGGCAGACGTAATGACACTAGTGGTAAGTGCCAAACGTTTGCCATTTTGCTTTGCCACACGTAGCCCATAAACATTAATTAGTTTACCTGAGACTAGCCCAGGCAACATTCAGGTATTGCCTGCCTCATAAGACATTATAAGTCTCCGTACCAATAATTACCCTGCCTGTCCTACCCTCCCCCAAAAACTTATCTCTATTCTGCCGGGAGCGTAACACAGCGCATTCCGACCAATTCTCGCAATCGGTTAATGTTTGATGAACAAAAATATTAACCTTAGAACCTAATTATAATAAGTTTTATTAATGGCATATTATGGTGTTGAGAGTGGCCTTTATTGTGGCCGTTTCCCGGTATACTGGAGAAGATTTTTTTGGCGCGCTTTGACAGTAAAATGGACTCGATGTCGGGACGACAAACGGCATGACGCAGTCATTCATTTTCAGTTATTTTTTTATTTTGATTCACTATTTCGTGGGAGAAAACAACAAGATGGTGGCACAGCAATCGGGAGAGCGGCACATTGCAACCCCTAAGGGGGAGAGATGTGTTTCGAATATACAAGTAATTTTATGTAATTTTAAAACAAATATTTTACTAACAATTTCGGTAGGTACGTGCCCTGGGCGTTTAACAAGCGATTAAAATTTAAATTCGGTACCTACGTATCAACGCTTCTGTGGTGAACATGCGGTGTAGACATAAAAGCATATCTTTCACCTTTTGATGCAACGCTTTTATTTTGAAAGAATTAATATCCATATTCTTTCTTCGTTAGTTCAATATATCTAATACTGAACATATACTCAAAAAATAAATGTTTTATCATGAATGTTTAAGGGCAAATTTCGATAGTTCTAAAAATATTTTTGGCAAGAATGCCGACATATGCCTGAGCAATGTATGCTTTCACAAGTCTCAAACAAAGTCCTCTAGATAAAAGTATATTGACATGTATGATTTATATCTTATCATTGTTTTTTGTACTAATAAAGATTATTAGTAGCGTTCATTGAACGAGGAAATTTTCTTTTTCACGTTCAGCAGTGGACGGCCATCATAATGATGATAACAGTGATGATTGTATGTAAACGTATGTACGTTACCGGCAATAATTCAAGTATTCTATACAATACCTAGTATAATATATAGATAATATTGTTACGCACCAGGTATTCTATATATTGCCTAGGTAATCTATACATTAACTAGGTAATCCCGGCAATTTATTGCCGGTAACATAATATTATACATTCAGTACCAAAACATTTTTTTCCTGAGCCAATTGCCGTTTATAAATTCGCTATGTTAGTACCTATCTAATTGATATTTTATTTTCATTAGCCGCTTAAAATGTAGTAAAAAATATTATTCATAAATAATCTAGTTACTGTAGTAAAATCATCTTACAATTTACACTTGTAAAATCAGTTAAGATTAATATTAAAAAAAATATCTTATTTGAAAAAAAAACATAAACTTACCAACATTACAATATAATAAAACGAAGAAAACAATTATTTTTATAACACACATTGTATTATATTAATTATGAAACTGATTCATAAAATTAACTGTAAAGTTAAATATATATCACAAACACTATCACATATATTTTTGCACATTTTAATTGAATAACATTTGTACCGACGAGCGTTGGTGCCTATGATCCGAACATGACTTCGTACTGTCCGTGAAAGGCTTATGGTGGTTTCACATTGATGTCAATAAAAAGTGTATTAACCTTAAAACGCAGATACAAAAGAAACTTATAAAAGTAAAAATGTTCTCGGCTTATATTAGCATACTTAAAATGATGATTGTAATACATGGTACATCGCTCATAAGCCATGACGGAATAGGACTGTAGTTCAAGAACCTTTTGTCCTATTAAAATTTAATAGCTATTAGCCACAGCTTTGCCTGCGTTAACTAAGATTTATAATACCTACATAACAAATTATGTACCGATGAAATAATATCGCATTAAATCGTCAATGTTGCCAATAGCGACGATTTCAGGAACTTTAAGGCTATCCTGATAATTCATTTTTTACTTAACAGCCCAAATACTCTCACACCCGTATTCGCAAAAAATACTTTGAGGTGTCTCAGTACTTTCGAATGCATAGGATCATTCAAACCAATACCGCCGATGTGCGTCTGTCAAACCCAAATAAAACCCGACTATTGATATACAATTGATACCAGGAGCACATAGATAGAAGCGTTCTTTGCATAGTTATGCGTTCCGAAATACTGTGACACCTCATAGTATTGTTTGTGTATACGGGTGTTAAAGACGTTTCAGCAACTCAAATTAATTTGACAGCCATGAAAGTTGACATACACTTTGACCAACGTATGGAGAGTAAAGGTAAGAAGGACCGACTCATATGGGGGCAAACTGAAAAAGTGTCCAGCTGAAAGCAACAATTAATAACAGTTCAAAAAGTGGCCTGTTTGGATTTAGTATCGATTCGAAGTTGTAGACAAAATGAAGTGTACAATTTTTGGTGATTTCCTGGTACATGGATATTGATTAGACTTATCTTTTGTATTTCTATGCAAAAGATTGATTTTGAATAATAGTGTCTTTACAATGTGCATATTTGTTCCTCCTTATTTAAATCGATATCCGACTCTTACAGATTTTGAGTTTTAGCGCTTTTTGTTACTAACTCTACAATAGCGCCACCTTCATTTGCCCCTGTTTTCGGACACTTTTTCACACACAGAGTCAGCCCACCTTTACCCTCCAAAGACTAACGTTTCAGAAACCCCGTGTGAATCAAATACAAGATAGGCATAATACCTAATACACAAATATTAGATACTATGCCTAACTTACCACGGTAATTTTACAAATAAGACAACTATTCTATATAATATAGATTCTTCATTTTGAAGTCAAATATTTTCCCTCGTATACTACCGGTTTATGGAGTAGGAAACAACATAGTACGTCTTTTGGATCCTCAAATGTTGTGGGTTCATCAATTATTTTTTTGAGTCCATAGGCTTGAAAACTATTTTAAATCACCTTATTTGAATAGGCCTATGCTGATGGCATTTGCATCTTCGTCAGATGAAATATTATATCATATATCCTAGAAATATCCTTTTCTTGCTTTCTAATGTTAATGCGAATTTTATGGTTATTGGCTATAGGCGAAATGTTATTAATAATGTCCAAATCAACTAGCTTTAGTTCCCTTTTTTGGTGAATTTGGGTGTAAACGGACAGTCAGTTCACTGCCGGCAGATGCTTACCACCGGTGACTGTTGACATCCGATATCCATATCATCATCATCATACATCCAAACATCCGCTTCACCGAAGAATAATATAAGATGACCGTGATAAAATAAAAAGTTATATTATTAAAATATATATAATAAGTTAAACAAAGCACGTAAAGTTGTTACTCGCTACTTATACGGGACTTTACATTCAAGCAATGTTTATGATAAACGCAATTGTGTCACGACTACCATTTCACTAACCTAAAAATGTTTTACAATGTGATTATTTTTATTTTTAGTATGACTCATATCTATATGTAGCTACTTACAATTATTATTATAATATATATGGACGCTTTTACACCACGCCAATCTGGTCCCGTGGCGTGGTAAGTTTCAAAAGATATTAGATTTTTACTATATGTATGTATGTATAATACACATATTTAATACACATCCGTGACCCAGGAAGACAGAAACTTTTTGTTCTCTGGCGGGATTCGAACCCGCTACCTCCTCCTTGAACGCCAACGTGCTAACGATTGAGCCACAGAGGTCGTCAAATTATTTAAAAATTATTCTAAAAGAAACATGTTTAATGACTGCCAACACTTTAATATTGATTACTTCAGAATGTGAATCAAAAATACAGGATAACTGTGTAATGTGTTCACTTATGTAGCCGTAAAATTGTAATAGATGTTCAAAATATGTTGGAATATATTAAATCGAAAGATACTTTTCATAAATTTTTAGACTAAAATGTTTTCTAAATTTATCTGTAATTAATACAATTAGAGCGACGATGGTCCAGTGGTGGATGGACTCTGCCCCTTATGCGAGAGGTTCTGGGTTCGATCCTGACTTCCCCTTGAGTGCCTTGAAATAGGTTTTTCTAAATTTCTAAGTGCACCTAAACACGAGATCATCGCTCGCTCACAGGTGAAGGAAAACATCGTGATGAAACCTGCATGCCTGATGAGATTGAAAGTCTTTGAAGGTTTGTGAAGTTCACCAACCCGCACTGAGCCAGCGCATCGGTGAACTATGGCCCATTACCATCCTCGCCTGATTTCGAAAAGGAGACCCGTGCCCAGCAGTGGGACATAAAGGGTCGATACTTTACTTTACTTTAATATAATTGTAACATAAGGTGATGATGGTGTTAGTGTTAAAAAGGTTTTAAAAGTACTGTTTTGCGCATGGACGTCACAAACGCTCTTAACGTATTAAGTAAACAGTGCTTTAGATAGGATACATCAACAAAGGTGATTCATGAATGCGTAAGATCAAGTCACGCGTGATCAAAAGCTGATCATGCAAAAAAAACTAGACAAGTGCAAGCAAGATTCTTGTGCTTGAGGATATCGCAAAATACAATATATTTTAATGTTTTTTTAGGGTTCCGTAGTCAATAGTATTACATAGTACTGATGGATTCGTTATGTTTGTCTGTCTGTCCGTCCATATGTCACAGCCACTTTTTTCCGAAACTATAAGAAACGTACTGTTGAGACTTGATACGTAAATGTTATATGTGAATTTATTAAAATATTTATACAAAAATAGAAAAAACTATAAATTTTGATGATTTCCCATACTTGGAACAGAAGCTAATTTTTTTTAACAGAAAAGAGCTGATAAGTATCAACTGTTATATTATTTACTTAGAAATTTAGAAAATCTATTTCAAGGCACACGCGGGGCGTAATGTTCAAACCCGGAACCTCTCGTATAAGAGGCCGAGTCCACCTACCACTGGCCCATCGTCGCTCGGTTGGACAGATAATACCGATAATATTATGAGGAACTAAAGAGTTTTTAAGTCATCTTTGGAACGAGAAGTTGTATTAGATACTATATTATAAATAATTGAGGAAGGTAAGAATCTATATTCGTTTTAAGAAGTCCTGGGTTGAGTTCGGTTTCGCAAAGTGCTAGTATAAAAATATATAAATACGCGAATAAATATAAATTTTCAAATCAGGTTAGCATACCAACGGAATTCTAAGAATATAAAATGTTGCAAATGTTATGAAATTACGTCATAAGACGTTACTGTGGTAAGTGATGCTAATTTTTGGAGGGCTGCTTACTCGCTTATCAGTTATCAAGTATTAAGTCACGTCTGAGCTCGTCACTTAGCACACATGACGCAGAGTGTAGACAAGTCACTAAGTAGCACAGTATGGAAACTATATTTCTTAACAAGTCTTTTTTTTCGTGTAATACCTGTGATTTCTATCAAAATCGATTTTAAAAAAACTAGTCATCATCCCTAAATTGGTCCACTACAATAGCGTCGGTACGTTCTCGATTCTAGCGCAGCCAGTGGCAGAAACGAGAACTAAGATCTGGGTTTATTATTGTATATAGTATGAATTTACTATAGAAAAGCCTATATCGTTCGGACTCCTTATATCTATACTTCGTATTTAATAATATTATTATTATATCTTTACAAATCGTGACGCACACCAACGTCATTTATTTATGTTCTGTGGTTTGATCACGGTCACTTATAATCGAGTAGTTTTAAACGGGCGCCCACAGAGCGGGCGCCACTCGCAACTGTCAAGTCTAACAAAAACAACACAAAGTTATAAATAGGTTAAATAAATTATCTTTACACAAGGTAAGAAGCATAGTATATATTTAAATCAAAACAACTAATTTTGGAATACCTACATGCCTTTAAAATAAATTGTATTTTAATACACAACTTATGCACTATAAATTATAACTAATATTAATATACTTTTCTAATTACGAATTATTAATACAAAAGCTAAATACATCCCCGATTTCATTATTGATTTGATTTGTTTAAATCAATATTCAAGTATTATATGACGCACTCAATGTTTAAAGAAAGAAACTATTCTTGATTTTATTGTATCTATTTAGTTTAGTACTGTTTCGTCATGTTTGCATTAGTAATTCTTTTAAGCTTATCTACCAGCGCTGACTGCGATGACCTCCGGCGACCAGCGGCCATGACAATTTGACAGATTACGGAATAACATTTCAATTTTGACAGATTTTTTTTTTTATTCCCGTTGAAACAGGCTAAGGCCATGAGTTAATTCTGTCGCATATTATCACCTAGTCTGTCGTGTACTATATTTAGTATATGGTAATATAAAGGAACGGTAGGAAATACCAAGGGCGTGACTTCACGTCCCCACTTAGCGGTTTTCACGTTATGAATTAATATAAACAGTCATCATTTTCAATAGTGTTTGTCATAAAAAATAATTAATACATAACGTGATTGGTTGGTAAATATTGAGGACTGGTCTGAATGGGTGAAGTGGAGAGAGGAGAATATGCTGAAGTTATAGTTAATTGATGGCAAATTAAAGCAATTCACCATGGCAAAGCCTGATTCGACCATGATAGTTTCTTTTGAGAACAAGGAATTCAGAGAACCGATAGTAAACATCCAGAATAAAACACAAAAACAAATAAAACGTAATAGTAACCAGATCGAAACGTGAAGCTAAATATTTTAATGATATTAAACTAAATATTTTGCTATTTGCTTAGTTTATAAAATCTATATTAATAATTTCGTGCAGGGGTACGATAGACTCGATCAAAACCTTACCTGTATAATAAAAGATAAAAAATTAAAGATTTTGAGTCGACAACATATATCCGCAAAATTCGGATTGTCGAGTATTTTGTTAAATTCTAATGGTGCTGACAGACAAATCGCAGCCATTAAAATGCAATGACATAATCGAATACTGACCACTCTAGCGAAACTGTCACTGATATTATTTTTTGTTTTATTTAAGGCATTAGTTTGTAAACTATCAGCCACGAGACGTCAAGGAGCGCAGCTACTCCAAATTTAACGCGAGCGAAGCCGCGGGCAACAGCTAGTATATTAATATATTAGATCATAATCTAAGACTATTTATATGAAATACACATTGTTCTAACGAAGGTTCAGCCTGACTGGTGGTAACGTGACGTAATGCACTCCTAGAACTGTTTTATTCATAAAGTAATGCAACGGAAAGTTTTACTCCAACGATTTTCATGAAATTTTGTATACATGGGTTAAAAACGGCGACAAATCGATCTAGCTAGGATTCGCATGTAAACATAAGATAACAATAATCTGATTTTAATTTCGATGATAATGTATTTTATGGAATCTCCATCAGGCCATACATTAAGAAAAAGTATCTGTAACACAAACCGATCACGTGGACTTAGTAATAATTTAAACAAAAATTCGGAATTTATCTTGTTTACCAGTACAAACACAACGATCACAGAAACCAAACCTTATCCATATTAGTATAAGAGATAATCATCTTAGAAATTCGCTATCTCATTTACCTAACAAATCTTATCACGGTATTTAAGCTAACTTTGTTTTGTTTCAGCTATTCGTTTTAGCCATGGTGCAAAACTCTAACGCAGGTACCTATTTAGATATTATTTTAATTTAATATTCATAAATTCATATATATATTTCATAAATCATGTCTTTTTATAGGTGTACGTGTATACATGTTCGCGGGTAATAAATAGTTTTGTTTATAGGGAATCTTTAACTACCTAAAATGTATTAATTTTGTGCACGCATGCATTAACATTTTATGTATAACTTGTCTTTAGCATGACCAATATATTTATAAAGCAGGTCAATTTATTTCTCATCCATACCTGAGAAAAGACAATAATGGGCACTTACTTATATGTCGTTTTGCTTCTCCACTCGCTATAATATTATAATAATATTTCTTAGTTAGAATAAAAAACAGATGATAGAAATTAATTCTCCTGATGATAAAAATACATCGGTACTAATAAAGAAAACTTTTTATTCGTTTTATAATTTCGCCCAGCGACTTTCATGTCACTGTGATTTTTATAGCTGTTGCTTTATACCAGCTTGGCAATCATAGAGACACCTTGAAGTTACCATAATTTGTACTACAATATACCAAATTAACATTTTCTTATAATATTGTATTGAAAATTTTTTTTAATGACATATTCTTATATTTTTCCTATGAAATGATTTTTGCAATTCTTCATTAACTTGCACGGTGCTCTATTAAGGTTGTTGGTGATAATTTTATAAATGCATATTGAGGAAACAAAACAATAATAAATTAGAACTAATATTCACATACAAATTGAAATATTATTAAATTTATTTAAATCCTTCGTTATAAAAGTGGCGGTTGCTTGTGCACTCTTTTTTATTGTTTCTGCATGATTTATCCTAGCTACAATAAGTGCAATTTTTTTAATGCTTGGGATCTATTTTTCGGGGCTAATATAAAATCAAAAATGCTCAATGTATTTAATATTATTTACTGTTTACAGATGAAAACGATTGTGAAAACAGGCATTTTTCTAAGTATGTAAAACTGTAATAATTCTATAAATTACGTAAGAGAAACTCTAAACTTAAATATCTCAATCAAGATGTGACGTTCCAGATGGTGGCACACGTTTTGTTTACGGTGCCACGAAGAGGACCACACACCCTCTCAAGAACCAAGATGGTGGGCTAAAATATTTCCTTTTCCTTTTTGCCCAACATTCAGACAGTCAGCGCAGCAAATATGTATAATTATTTTCTGTAAGTACACGATTTTACTATGTACGCTTATTTTTTTTTTTTTACAAAATGCTGTAATTTTATATTTTAAATTGTCTTCCAGTTCTTCTTGCGTGGGGTGTTTTTTATGCACAAATTGGCAGTCCATTCGGTTTGAATGGGGAACTTTTAAGCATGACAATATTAGTCATTGCTGCGTATTTAGTTGGCTGGGTCTGGTTAAAAGTTACAACGCTGCCCGCATTAATAGGCATGCTACTTACAGGAATTATGTTTCAAAACTTACATTTGGTACATATGACTGACACATATAGAAAGCTTAATCAAGATCTCAGGTAATTGTGATATTAACTCTATAGATTTCATGTTTAATTAATAGAATACCCTTTTTACCAAACACATTGAATATGTTTTAGGAAAATTGCTTTAGTTATAATACTAACACGTGCAGGCTTGGGGCTAAATGCAAACGTTCTAAAAAAGCATTATGTAGCTGTATTACAGCTAGGCCTCCTTCCATGGCTAGTGGAGTGTTTAGCAATCGGAGTCAGTTCACATTTCTTATTGCATTTGCCATGGATTTGGGGTAAGTTGCGCCATTTTGTAGAAAATTTCTCTTTTTTTCGTACTTAATTATTTTATTTTACGACAATTTTATTTTAGCTTTTCTTCTGGGTTCTATGATTGCGTCCGTATCACCGGCTGTTGTTGTGCCATGTTTGTTTAGATTACGCGATATTGGTTATGGAGTTAAAAAAGGGATCCCTACTTTGCTACTTGCTGCAGCAGCTATTGACGATTCAGTCAGTGTTGCTGTATTTGCAATTATATTAAACGCTATGTTCTCAAGTGGATCGGTTACTTTTAACATTATTAAGGTAATAAAGATAAAAATCTATAATACCTACTATTTTTTTGTTTGCAAGACTAACGAAAGCATGAACTTATTTTTAGGGACCTCTGTCAATCTTAGCTGGAGTCTTATTCGGCTCACTTTGGGGTGCATTGATATCAGTAATTCCTGAAAGAGGAGATACTTACGTGGTTCCGTTGAGATTTTTAGCACTGTTCCTTGGAGGACTATTTTCTCTGTTTATTTCAAGCTTAATAGAATGGAGTGGAGCAGGTAAATATGCATGCATTATTAATTACTTACTATGGTAAATAGTATGCAATAGTAATATTATTGTAAATTAAATATCAGATTAAAAACTCAATTGACTTTGGCATAAGGCATTGTCCCTCCACAACGCTCAGTAGCACAAGATAAAGCTTCCATGAGGTTATATACTTTAACATATTATTATAATATTTTTTTCAGAACTATCCGCCACAATATGCATTATACAATATCGTATGAGCTTTTGAGAAACGATAAAATAATCGACTCAAATCTCTAGACGTTTGTTAGCTATTGGCTAAGCCAAAAATAAATTAAGTTGTAGTATAAGGGTAGTTATACTATCAACCATCGGCAATTTTTCTACTAGTGTTCTTCTTTAAAAGTATATTTAAATTAAATTAAAAGATAATGAATTCAATTATTATTATTTATTTTAGGACCTTTGGCCATAGTATCGTCGGGATTTATCGCTGCTTACTTTTGGGAAAAGCAAGGATGGCCAATCAATAAAAACCCCGTCAGCAATCTCTTTAGAATACTTTGGATTTTCTTCGAACCTATTCTTTTTGCTTTTACTGGTGCACAAATAACGGTAAACCTTTAAAACCTTTTTATTTTTTTTAAATAAAAATTGGTTGCGTATCAAATGATGTATCAAGTTTCTTAAACTAAAAGCAAACACAACGTTTATCGATGAAATGGGAACTCTTTTTACAACGTGCTACCTAAACTTTTGAACAGAGTTTTTAATATTTATAAAAAGAAATGCTGCTCAACAAAGGTTTATCAGCACATATGCACCCGTTAATTAAATTGCAACTTTTGATTATGAAACGAATTTCTTGGCCACGTTATTGTATATAAAATCTGTTTTAGGTCCATATCTAGTTTTAATTGTATGTTTCTTCATAACTTCATTTCATGAAAATTTATTTCCTTCAGCTTAGTGCTCTGGATCCCCAAGTTATATCGATGGGAGCAGTTTGTCTTGTATCTTGTTTGGTGCTGCGTATAATCTCGACGTTTTTATTGAGCTTTGGATGCGGTCTGAACAGCAAGGAGAAACTATTTATAGGGCTTACTTGGACTGCCAAAGCTACTGTACAGGTAAATATGGTCTTAAAAAGTTGTATGCTATTAATATTCGTTTCTAAATAAATATTGAATCCCATGCTTTGACCTTAATGTTGGGTACTTAGTAAAAGATGTTCGAGGATATAGACATTTTACAGTGTAGTTTGAGCCAGCGTGCATAATTTCTTCTTACTTCAAAATAAAACCTACTCATATTATAAATGCGAATGTTTGTAAGTATGGATGTTTGTTACTCTTTCACGTAAAAACTACTGAATGGATTTTTATGAAACATCACAATGACATATCTTATACATCAGAATAACACATAGGCTATCATTTATCGCCGTACTCCCACGGGAATGGCAAGTTCGCGGGTGAAATCGCGGGGCGCTACTAATTACATATTATAATTTGACTACTTTGCTAAGCAATGAAAATATTAAACCGAATTCAATTCTTTTGTTAGATTAATCTTCGTTTGTGTGCAATATGTGTATAACAGTGTTATTGACATTTTAGGCAGCATTAGGGCCGGCGGCACTGGACTTAGTCCACAGTGGTCAGACGGCTGGGGGAGTTACAACAGATGAAGAACTATATGCTAAAGCAATACTAGCAGTGAGTGTACTTAGTGTCGTTATATCAGCACCACTGGGCGCCATATTAATTGCTATCACTGGACCTCGGCTGCTATCACGTGAAGGTATTTTAAATTTATTCATAAGCAAAACGTTACATAAATATAACTTTTAACAAATTTTAGTGTGTGGATATCGTTTGGAAATTTGGATACAAGTGGCAAGATATCAGTCGTGTTGGCATACATTCAGGGTAGTCTTTGTTCGGCAGTGCACGGATAAAAGCTGATGATAATGAAGTATTTTAATTCGTTTTTACCACACATAATATAAAACCCCTCACCCACATATTATTATATTATTATTTTTTCTTTACAGTGTACTTTTAATATGCAAAAAATTATAATTTAACCCTTTAACCGCTTACGTCGGATTAATTGTCCGACAAATATTTTCGGGTCCCTTTCGCTTGCGTCGTACATCTCCGACCGAAAACCACAACTCGTTTAGTGTGATTTTTTATTTATTAAGCTGTTTCCCATCAAAAACGATATTTTTAGTTTCACAGCGCCGGGCGCTGGGGGCACGACAATTGATTTGAAGTTGGGTGGTTAAAGGGTTAAGTAAGAAGTAATATTATGTAAACAGAAATTCTTTAGCGTTAAAAATATTTATAATATTATCTAATATTATAATAGTTTTTAGAATGAATGACTTACCTAAATTGATTTTTAAGGTTTTTTTCTTTTTTGCAGGAACAAGTGACGTAAAAGCTGATCAACCCTCTGACGATAATACCCTCACACAATTGTGAAATCATATTTTATTATATTTTAATACGTGTGTATAGGTACTTAAAATTTATTTGATACTTAATACTGTGAATTTATACGTACTTTATTACATACCAATAATAAAAAATATAAAATAATTTTTAATTAATTAAAAATATACATTTTATAAAATTTTAATTAAAATTATGTATTAGAACTAGAAAAGAATATATCTTTTTATATTCACAAAGAAGTTGAACATAGGTATTAATATTGAGAACAACTATAGAGATAACCATAAAAATATATCGAGGGGTAAAAGGCAAAGTAACTCAAACGCCATTTTGATAACTTTACAGGAGAGCGATTTTAAGTTAAAAATTTTGAAAAAAAAATCATTAAGTACTCTTAAAGTATTTCTTTCTTTGGACTATAGCTGGAAGTATATAAAAGTATGCTATAAAAGCTTCAAATATATGTAGGAATCATTCATTTATACGCATTTTACAATGATTTAGATGTCACTCAAGTCAAAATGACCTATTTTCTGCTTAAGGCAAAGTGCTTCAAGTACAAATTAAGGATAAAAGATTTATAGGCCATAATTTAACCTACTTGTTCAGGGTGAAATTACTTTAATCTTAAGAAATTTCCAAATAGATCAAGGAAAAATAATTTAAATTCAGTATAGATGAAAAATAGATCAAGGCAAAATAATTTAACAGGGAACCACTTTAAGAAAATAGAAAAAGGGCTTACAATACAAATTTTGTCTTGAATAAATTAAATAAGATAATCAGTACGGTAAATCATTTAAACTAAAAAAGGAATGAAATGTTATTATAGAATTTCTTCTAGTAGTCTTCTAAATTAGTTCAAGGTAAAATGGCTCAAGCACCAATGCAAAGTGTGTCAATTCAGAGTAAAACGATTCAAACGACATATTTTAATAAGTCTGATCAGGACGAAATACTTTATAGCGCATTGTGATTTACTGTATGGCAGGTAAAAAAGAATCAAAAGGCTTATATCAGAAAAGTAGTAAAAGGAATAAAAGCTGAAGTAAACAGTAAATAGATTTATATGTCCCTAAAAAAGATTTAAGGGCAAAGTGAGAAAAAAAGATGATGTTTTTTGTCGCTTCACACAGCGATATTAGAAATGATAGTCACATTTTGAAAGGAATCAAGCGCCAAAAACGTGGTCCGATTTTTATAAAACCGAGCTCAAAAGACGCAGAAAAATTCGCTGATTACAACGACATAATATATAACTCAATATCCCCCCAAGTGGCGTTTGAGTCACTTCGCCTTTTACCCCTCGATATAATGTTATATCGACTGCCACATTATAGGTTAACGCCTCTACTACCTTCTATACCTCGGTAAGAGATTTATCTTGCTCAATGTCAACACAAAGTTCTAACATAATTTCGGTTATCAACTATATAAGATGTTATAAGATGGTTAATTATGAATGCTTATTTTGAATCATTTAAGAATATATTATCATGTACTTATCTAAATATTACAAATATTGTAGTAACTTCAAAGATAAGAGAAAGTTGTTTTTATTAAATACACTATTTTTAAAACCGAATTGTTTTTTTTTTATCTAAGTACTTATATCGCTTATGATTAAGTTCATAAATAATATTAATAATAATAATAAATTGTATTCATATCTAGGATGTTACAGAGGCTGAATTGTGATTGGGATCTTACATATAGACTTGTGTTAGGAGATCCCGCTCTTCCATAACATAAGTGTTCCATAACAATAGGATACTCCACTAGAATCGTAATCCATATTGTATGCATATATAATAAATATCTACTATTAACTATTCTTATTGCTTGTTAGGTATAGGAAGGCTATAGGTATTAGTCAATAACCAACATCGGTCCAGATTCTCCAATTGTTACCAAAGTATTTTACTTTAGTATACATGGCGTCACTTAAAGTTAGATTCGATTAGGGGCCACTTCAAAGAGATGTCAGTACGTCACTTTGAAAAGGCACTCCATCACCCAAACCAATGATATTATATGTACTAGATTGGCAGTCTGAGTCAGCTATGTATTGCCACTTCGAAGTTGACTGCAGTCAACTCTGAAGTCAGTTGCTTGTTTGACGTCAAGTGAGTGTGACGCATTAATTTAGATATTCAAAATGGTGAAATGTGCGGTTAAAAATTGTGTATCACGGTCTGAAAAAGATAGTAAAGCGAGTGGTGTTACTTTTCACAAGTAAGTCTATATAATTTTGATCATATTGTCTAAAATTACATCAGAAAACAAGAAAAATACATCGTGCATTATTTTTTCCATCGGTGTTATCAGTAAATTGTTTTTCATTTTCCCACTTTTTTAGGGAGTTTAGTTAATTAATGAATGAATGGCGAAAGTGTGCACCAGTAATATTTTTGACAAGGACTGTAATATGCTCAATAATTACGAGAACTAGATTTTATCATTCTTGTAAATGTTATTTCATCATCATAATGTGTAATTATTTTGATAGTATATTTCATTACGAATGCTGAAAGCCTGTCTTGTTCCGACGAGACATTTATCGAAACTCTTTGCAATGACGGTTCCGCACGTGTACTGAACAACGATTTATAATAATACATTTGCGAAAAAATTAAGCAATTTAATATAAAGTTAATTTTAAATGAAAAACCAAAACCATACCTTTAAATTATGTACAACTAAAAATGTTTTAAATAATATTTAAATACTGTATGATATGCTTGTCAAATGTAACTTATCTTATATATATTATAATATATATTATAATATTTAAACGAGCAATTCTTGTAATCTGAATCTCGGAAACGGCTCCAACGATTTTCATGAAATTTTGTATACATGCGTTAAAAACGGCGATAAATCGATCTAGCTAGGATACATTTTTAGAAAACTTTTTTTATCCGTGTTTTGATTTCGCTGTCAAGTAATATGTCATGGTAGCTTAATAGTAAAATTTGGCAGTTAGATCCGAACGAGCCTGGTTCGAATCTCCTGTCCGAATTTTATTTTTTCCTTTTTTTAAAATAATTTTTTTTTCCTAATTATTTTAATCAGTTTGAATCCATGGCATCTTTAATTGTTTTGTAATCTTAATTCAAGAATGCGTTATTATGAGAGTAAACCTAAGATTTGCAGTTAATATTTTGGGATGATAACGATATCTCGACCACTTGATGACGGATTCCCGTCAAGTATATACCTGGAAGTATTTTTCTGCTACGAGTCGCGGTCCTGTTATATATTATTACGTCCATTGTGTAACCCCCTGTTAAGTTTAATTTACAATAAAAATGTATAGGAACAAATTATCACATTAATAAAGAATTATTGTAAATATACGAGAACAAAAATAAATACATACATTTACGCATTTTTTTATTTCTATCTACATAACATGTTAATAATATTTCTTCGATCTTAACATTTTACTAACTTTTTAAATATAAAAAAAAAACTGGGTCATTTATTTTTATCATAATCTGTTTACTACGTACTAATAATAGGTTTCCCTAAATATTTGCAGTGTACAGACACGCTTCCATTACAATTTTATAATAGTATAGATTGTAAGTTTTGGTAAATTATGTTTCGATTATACAACATTATTCACATAAAACCAATTAAATACATTTATTCATTCATTATTTTTGGGGAAATATTTCTCATCACTGGCAACTCACTGACAACTCTGTCCGTTTTCACGCCTGCAATATTTTGTCTCACTTCAACGGTAATTAGTTAATTAGTGGAAGAAACGAGACAAATATAGTTTTCTTTGGCATAATGTACGGTTTCAAAGCTACGTCTTTTGAACTATCAAGTGGTTACCAGTGTTGCCATTTTAGTGCTTTCGGCACTAAATCTAGTGCATTTTTGGTATGTTCAGTGCGCATATAAGACTTTTAGTGCCTAGTGCAATGTCTAGTGCTTTTTTCATGTCTGCTCTTTTATTATAAATAAATTGATATAGTGGCCTATTTCTGGAATCATTTCACCGCACACGCTATCTCTTACATTCACACGAGTTGGATTTCGATGATGTCACCAGCCACCACACTAGTGTCGCTCTCTGCTCTATGGCCGGCCGAGCCAGGCTGGTCTTTCAAGGCAAGCAGATACCACAGAAGAACAATTTATATAACAATTTATAATATTTTTTAAGTACAACAATAATTGTAAGTTGATTGATTTAATGTCGTAGTTAGGTATTAAAATATATTAAATATAAGTTTTGAATTTTATGTCTTCCTTTTTGCATCCATGTCAATTTTAAATACTTAGTGCTTTGAAGTCGAAAATATCACAAATCTAGTGCAATTCGTACCGCTTTTAGTGCTCTACAGACTTTGACTTCTGGCAACACTGGTGGTTACGCATTTCTGAGAATCGTTTGTTTGACGTTTCTGCTCTAGTATAATATAAGCTCATTGACCCAAACCCGCTCATAGTGAGCGCGGCAGACTATGTCCCTGATAGCTCAGTCTCAAAGAGTTTTAGGTTACCGAACGTATTGGATTTGACTAGCCAAACACCTACTCTCCAGAGTAGCGCGCGCGATATACCGCGCCCCCCTTTCGAATTTTACTAGGTGAGCCATCTGCTCACCTACCAACCGATTGAGCTTAAAGGCCATCAGGCCTAAAAGTCTAGACCCTTCGAAATAAAAAATCACTTAAAGTTTTACAATATGCTCGAAACGAATTTAGATTGACGCGTGAGCAATGTTGGTCACAATTTCGTTTTAAGCAAGAACAACCCGAAGTTGTGACCATGGTTGTGACTTGTGGTATTCCTGCAAAAAGTAGGTACAATATGACTGTCCCTTTTAAGTGTACGTGAATAATATAGAGTCATATATTTTAGATGCTTGGACGTAGTAGACCTAAGTCAACACAACAACCAGTGATCGTTTACAATGAAAAAAATCAGCATCTCATCTCTAATAATTATATTTTAAAATTAACACTAATATAATTACACCTTCTCTCTACAGTATTTTGCGCTTATATTCTATAACATTTTAAACTACCTGTTAGTCATTACAACCGCTATGTTCACACGGTATATCGTTTTTCCGTTTTTCGGACGCAAATAAAAGCGGTCACAATAGCCAAAACCCAATAAAAATATTCAACTAGTTAATATTTTATTCGCCTTTTGTTGTAGATAATGGAAAATCTTATTTTCGGTATAAAGCAGGTCAAATTTTTAAAAATTTGACCCATATGAGATTTGCCTCTTCACACCACGTCCTACACACCATAGTAGAATATTTATTTTCCATTGCAGCATCCGGAAAGGATAATTTAATACGAAAAATACCAATCATATTCATCTTTGGCCTTCGTAAGTTTGACCATGTCTCTGAATATAGAACAACTCTCAAATGGCTTCCAATCCACCTTCGCAGGAATACACATGTATTGCATTTACTTTATAATGTTCTTTTTGACCCTAGGACTCCAGATTACTTAAAAGAAATGTTTACTTTTTCATCTGAAAACAATTTGAGAACTACACGTTTCGTATATAAATTAAATGTACCCGAACAAAAAACTAAATTTTATAGTAACTCTTTTGCTGCTACATCCGTTAGTCTTTGGAACTCATTGCCAAATTGTATTAAGGAAGCTAAGAGTCTCAACATTTTTAAGGGACTCCTCAGAGAACATTATTTAGATGCTTAAATATATAATATATTTTGGTATTTAATTTTAATTATTTATCAACACAAATTACAATTTACAAGCCATCTTTCTTTAATGCTTCTCGTTTTTTTTTTTTTCTCTCTTCTTCTTCTTCTTCGTTTATTCATCGTATGATATTATTGTGCAATTTATTTTTATAATGTTTAGTTTTAGTGCTGCTTTTTGTGTTTTTTGTATAAATTATAATTACATGTTATAACTTCTGGCGCACACCCTTTCTCCTTTTGTAATTTATTCTTTCAATATATGGTTACCTGGAAGAAATCGCTTTATAGCGATAAGGTCGCCTTGTTGTACTTCTCCTTTTCATTTTATGTATAAATTATTATTTTGTTAAACTATGTGTGTGCAATAAAGTTATATTATTATTATTATTATTATTATCATAATTTTTTGAAATTGAATATATTTTGCTTATGAATATATGTCTGAAAGTTTGCGTGGACAGAGTGAAGCTTAGAAAGTAAAGGATTCTCTACTTACGATTGTTTGTATTATAAACTATGACGTCACGAATTCTGTTTCGCATTCATTATCATTTAATCTAAAAATACTTATTAATCTTAATATATTAAATGTATTGAAAAATAAAAGTTTTATTCCATAATGTATGCTTATGATACTGGCAAAATGCCACTTTGGTTGTTGTCACACCCTTTTTTAGGAGGCGGAGAAGTATATAAATAATAACAAACAAAGCTATAGCATTTTTGCATGATTGTTTTCAATATTTTAATAATTAACTTGGAACAAAATTATGTAATTATTGATTAATATTTACCATGTCAGTTATAATCATAGCTGTTGCTGCGGAAAGCGGTGTTCCAATATTTTCAAGAAAGCGTGGCAGTAATGATAATGTAGGAAACTTTTTGATTACAATTTAATTCAAGTTAATGCAACTGCTAAATTAAATTAATAATTAGGTAACTCATAGATCTTTCTTGCCTTTGTTTTAGTCAAAGTTCATCAGTTCATACTTCATATAGTAAACGCCTTGATGATGCAGAAGTTAGAACTAAAGTAGTTTTGTAAAAAAAATATGAATAATATATAATGTAGGTTACGTTTAAATTCTAGGTACAGTTTTCAACAATCGCATCATTGCATGGAATAAATATGTTTAGCAAATGCCATAATATTTCCATGGTGAATACAAAGGTGGATAACGGAACAATTATATGGAAAGAATATTGTAAAAGGTTAGTAAATATATTACAATAAATAGCAGTCACTTCAGTTGACTTACAATGTAAACATAAATGGATCGTGGAGTGACGTACATTTTAAGATTACATGGTCTCATACTTTCGATACTGGCCCCCATACAAGGATTGTGTATATACTTAATGTGACAGTAAAGTATATTTTATATGCGACTAGGCATTGGTCTAGTATTAGATAGATAGATTTATTTGCTTGTTGAACTAACACCTATATTCAAGAATTGTACTTGGCTAAGTGACAAAGAACGCTTTAATCTATGCGCTCGTGGTGTCAATAGTCGGGTTTTATATGACTTTGACAGACGTACAGTGATAGATTTCATTTAAAATTTGGCTGTGAATTGGTTTGAATGACACTATATGTTGGGGAGTACTGTGACACATCAAAGTATTATTGGTGAATACGGGTGTTAGTCTATGTTCAGCAAAGCATGGATAAAGGCTGATAATGATGATGATGATGATAAGCAAAAGAAGTTGCATGGTAGAAAGAAGAGCCCTCCTCTAGCCATGATTCCTTTTTCTGGAATAGTGCCTTCTACAGCTCTTGTATGTTGTTCAAGAAACTTTGTAATGTTGCGATATTTTTCCTCTTGTTTTAGCATAACTCTCATAGGAATTGTAACGGGTGGCCTTGAATGTGATTTAGAAATGCTCTTATCCTATATTTACGATTTAATGATTTTTTGTATTGGTAAGAAGGAACTGGAAAATTTGAAAAATATTGATCAAATAAAAAGAGACTTAAGACAGTGCTATCCCATTATGGATTACTTTTTAGAATCTTTAGACCCAAATGCCATGCCGCAAACAACAATCATTCTTGATCTTATACAAAGTATATTATGTCCTCAAGCTCAACAGTTGCAGGTAATAAAAATAAGATTACATAATAACTAATTGTATGTTTTGTGACATGGTTAATGTGAATTTAAAAAGATAACTTATGATTTTCAAAATTAAACTAAATAAAGTATATGCAAATTATACTAGTGAAAAAGGTTGTATGCTTGGTTATTTTAAGAACTACTTAAGTTGCTAATGTCTGATAGTACAAGCATTCTTACAGTTAACCAATTATAATGTAGTTAGCTATACACTAAAGCCTTTCTGTGTATTATAATATTTTAATTATTCCAGCAAGTTCTAGATAGTTATGCAGAAAAAGTGACTGGTAGATGGGCCTGTCTAAGCATACATGGACATTTGATTGCAACAAGTTCAGATTTTTGTGAACTTGACTCTAGAGAGGCTAGACTGCTGTTATTACTAGCTTCAGCACAAAATGGAGCTCCCTTAAGAGATACACTGGTTTATCTGCCCCAAATGAGCCCTAATGTAAGTGTTTTATGTAATATGTCAAAATTACAACTAAGTTATACATAGATAATGGTCAATGGCATTAAAAACTTACAATAGCTATTGAGTATATTATGTCAAGTGAAAATAAGTACAAAAATGTTATTGTTTTAAGTGTTTGATTCTCTTCTAAAAACATGTAAACATTTTTAACAGCTGGACAATTTTGTTTCATTTCAACATGCTATGAGTTGCATATAAATGTCTAGGATAACATTCATAATGCAGTCATGTATCAGATGTATCAGAGAACTTAGTTAACACATAACTACAAAAATATGGGCTAGAGACACATGCTGAAGCCCTTATAGTTGAGGACTTAATGATTTCAGGTAGCCTTTAGAGCAGTCACATGTAAACTATTAGCAGATGTGTATGTTCTTGTTGTATGCGGAGTGACTCCGGCTTTGTCAGAAATTGATGAGATAGTGATACAATGCTGGGAAGGCTATGCACAAATAATAAAAGAAGCTAAATTAGTGTATCCACGAAATTTTCCACTAAGTATTACTTTTGAACCTGCGATATTAGGGTAAGTATAACCAAAGAATTCAGACGTATATAGAAGAACAGTTATTAAGGATTTTGAGAATTCAGCGGGATTAGTTCGCACTCGCTCGCTCTCGTAGGCTCATATGCTGGGGACATCGCGGTGTCCTTCTCGTCACGCCACGCGTCGCGGAAAGTTTGTTCTCAAAGCGCTCGTAAGAACTGTTCTTCTATATACGTCTGAATTCTTTGGTATATCCTAGTAAAAATATAGTGTAAAGAGGAGTTTGATAGCGACAATGATCCAGTGGAGTTTGGCCTTTTGAGTGAGAGGGTCTGGGTTCAATCCTGACCCCGTTAGTCTTGAAATGGGTTTTTCTAAATTTCAAAGTGTTCCTAAAAAAAGGAGACCATCTTTCGCTCACCGGTAAAGGTAAATAACTGATGAGATTGAAAGTCTCTAAAGGTGTGTGAAGTGCACCAAATGGGCATTAAGCCAGAGTATTGGTGGCCTATGTCTATGTCCCAATAACTCTCCTCCCCGGATTCAAGGAGGAGACCCGTGACCAGCAGTTTGATCCTATATTTGTATTTTATAGTGTAGGATATTGGAATTACTTATAAATTGTCAATGTGCCTAAATTGTTTCAATTATTTTCAGCTTGCTCTTAATAAATATTGCCAAAAAACGATGTGTATTTTCAAGATATCTTAATGTTTCAAATCAGAAAAGCAGAACTATGACAGGCACACACAAAATTGATATTCTTAGAACATTTTATATAACCACAGCAAAAGAATTAGCACCCGAACTAAATGCAAAAAGTGATGAAGAAAAAGGTATAAACATTTTGATTTGCTATTTCTTATAAGTATTTTACTTGTATGCATATTCATATAAAATATAGTGATTAAATGAAAATACAGCAATTTTATTAATTAATGCAGATTTAAATACTTTATTACCTGGCATGACTGAGACTTATTGGTGCTCTGAGTACCACAAATGCCATGCTCAGAGGTTGGGTGATATGATTTGCTGTGCTCTGTATGCTCCTTCAGTTCATACTCATACAATCAGGTGAGTCACAAGGTAAAGGGCTAATAAGGCCCACAAATTGATTAATCAACTTAGATTGACTTTCGAAAATTCCTGTAAATTTTTCGCCAAATTAATAATGATAGATTGTTTGTATTATTCATAAAACTTGTTCCAATGAAAGTCATTAAGAAAAATATGAACATGAAATATACATATATTTGTTTCGAATTTATTTTAATTTGATTGTTCAAATGACTTACTGCATGTAATTTTTTAGGACATTAACAGGTCATATTCTACAGGACATATCAACAAATAAGGACATATATTGGTGAATTACAAATTGTCCTGGAAAAACCATTGGTTTACCATCACTTCATAAGTGGTTATTTATTTTAATGTGATCAATTACAACAATCCAATGTCTTCTACTATATAGTTTTCATTAGTTTAAAAAATATGTTTAAGTAAAAAATTAAGTAAGTAAATAAATCAATTTATTATGTACCAATTAAAACTTTAAATATTTTATCAATGAAATATTTAACAAAAGAAGTCAAACATGTGATTGAGAGTCCGTCCATTGATAGTTTTAATTAATAAAGAAATAATAATGAAAATGAAACCAGTGTTTATTTAAATATATTTTATTCCTAGGATGTTCAAATTACTAAAACACAATAATATGAATAGATACAACTAGCACATTTGTATAAGTCACTATGAAGGCAATTTGATTAACGCCTGTCGTTTGTCCATGATCCACTAAACTATTTACTTGTTCAGTGTACATTATGATTAAAGAAACATTTAAGGTCATCAAATTTTCACTTTCATGTTATGAATCTTCCATGTTATGAAAAGTAAGTGCACTCAGTATAAAAAGGCATATTTTATTATAAATCGCAGGAAATCCATTCTTTAAGATAACATTAATAGATATATAAATCAAGTTCCTGACGTTTTTTTTGCGATCCATCAATGCCAAAACTGTCTAAAATACAATTCTTTGCGACATTAAAATGGATGGAATTGATTTAATTCTCGTAACATTACAAAAGTGTTTAAACCATTATAATATAAATAAGTTTGTGAACGCAAATGCAAATATTAAATTTACAAATTTTGGTAATATAACTACAGCTACAACTTAAAAATCCTAAAATATCACAATTCATTTTCACAAATACAATAGCTTGCAAAGGCTTGCAATAAAAACAAAATCAGCTGATTATGTTGGTCACACCGCTGCCTCGACAGGAAAGGCATTATTAACATGATTTCTCAAATACTCAACAAAATAGATACAACCACGCTTACACTTTTCTGAATTTTATGACCTATCTGCACGTTGTGCATATTAATTTGGTTCAATTTAAGTTAGTTTTAGAGATTTCTTGCGTTTCAATTATTTTGTATGCCTAAAGAAATCACACTTAAATTAAATACTAAAACCGACTTGCGAAGTCTGAATTTGCAATTGCTGCAATGAGGCACTGTCATCGAAGTCACGTAACACCTAAGACCGTAACACTTTAGTGTCAAATATGATTTCACACATTACTTCGTCATACTTAAACGTCCAAAATTATCGTTTGGCCAAAAGATGACTATTAAAAATACCTTTAATGTCTACTAAAACACCTTAGTCTTATTTCTTAAAACCAAATTGTAAAAAAATCTATGAAATATCTGTGCCAATTCAAAACTAAAGCAGGTAAGCAAGAAACATACATATAAGTAATAATAACCTATTAAAAAGTAAAATTTAATAATTAATATTTTATAAACATTTGTGTAACTACAACTCCATGCAGCCTCGAAAAAACGACCCTTTATGGCAAAGAAAATGGATAGTAAAGCACTGGAAAGTACCGAAATATTAAAAGAAAAATTAGACTACTTCATAGAAAACACAAGATATGACGACATACAAAATAAATACAACAAATTCGAAGAACTCCTGTTCTCAAACCAAAAAAACAAACATAAATGCGCAAATAAAAGAATAACATGGATAGGAAATGAAACTAAAGAACTACTGCAAACTCGAGCGGAACTAATATCAATCCCTAAAAAGACGAAAACCATGAGAGAAGAAATAACCAAGATAAGTAAAATAATCAGAAAACAAATGAGAAAAGACCATCAGAGGTATAGATTGGAAACACTTGAAAAATGCATACAGAGAACTGGAGGTGTCAAAAAAGCAACAAAACAACTGCTACAGAAACAAAACTGGATACCGAACCTAATAAATAAGAACCAAGATATTGAAAAATGTCGTCCAGAGATCATGTCTATCGCAACAAGCTTTTTCACGAAACTGTATAAAATGACAAATACTATACAACCAATAATACTGGACGGAGGAACCGAAGTACCAGATATCATCTCTGCAGAAATAAACAAAGCAGTAAAAACCCAAAAAAGAGATAAAGCCCCAGGCATGGACAATATCACCAATGAATTCCTCGCAATAAATAAAGACTATCTACTACCAATTTTCAAACATATTTTCAATGAAGTGCTACACACCGAAATAATACCTCAACAATGGACAATGTCAACTATAATACTCCTCCACAAAAAAGGAGATAAAAATAACATAAATAATTATAGACCTATCAGCCTTCTATCAAATATATACAAAATCTTCGCTAAAATAATACTTGCTAGAATTACAAAGGCGTTAGACGAAAACCAACCCAGAGAACAAGCAGGTTTTAGAAGTGGATATTCAACCATAGACCACATTCATGTTGTGAAACAATTATTTGAAAAAAGTAAAGAGTACAACTTCACCTTCTACTGCTGCTTCATAGACTACAGTAAGGCTTTTGATACAATAACGCATGTTAAGATCTGGCAAGCACTTAAGAACCAAGGTGTTGAAAACAAATATATAAGAATATTAAAAAACATCTATGATAACAGTACAGCTAAAATAAAACTGGAGAAAGAAGGAAAGGAGATCAAAATAGAAAGAGGAGTGCGCCAGGGCGATCCGCTCTCACCAAAACTATTTACGGCAGTTCTGGAGGAAGTATTTCGTCAGTTAGATTGGGAAAATTGTGGGTTGTCCATCAACGGGGAAAAACTATCCCACTTAAGGTTTGCTGATGATCTGGTAATCCTCTCTCAGACAAGTGAAGGTCTTCAAAAAATGCTAAATGATCTAGATAGAGAAAGCTGTAAGGTGGGATTAACCATAAATATGCAAAAAACTAAAGCTATGACGAATGGGAAGCAAGAACCTATCTATATTAATGGCAACCTAATTGACTACGTCAAGGAATACATATACCTAGGCCAAATAATCTCCCCCATAGACCTAACGACAAAGGAAATTGATAGACGCATTGGAAATGCTTGGAAACAGTACTGGAATTTTAAAGAAATTATGAAAAACGGTGAAACCAAAATGGCTATCAAACGGAAACTTTTTGATACCTGCATACTTCCTGTACTCACATATGGTTGTCAAACTTGGGCACTAACAAAAAAGCATAACAGAAAGCTAGAAACATGTCAAAACTCCATGGAAAGAAATATGTTAGGCAAGAGACTATCAGATAAAATAAGAATTACAAGTATTAAAAATCTCACAAAAACAAAAGATGTCCTTAAAACAATAAAAACACTAAAATGGAAGTGGTCAGGCCATACAATAAGGGGCAGTGAAAAGTGGTCAAAACTTGTCATGAATTGGTTTACAAGAGACAAAAAAAGGAAAAGAGGGAGGCCTTGTAAACGCTGGGATGAAGATATTAAAGCCATAGCAGGAGGCACATGGACTAGAACGGCTAAGGATAGAGAGAAATGGCGACAGTTGGAGGAGGCCTTTGTCAACTAGTGGCATACAGACAGGGAATCCGGTCAAACTAAAACTCAAATAATCACAATGTTAAAACATGTATTGTCTGAATAAAGGCTATTATTATTATTATTATTAAACATTTGTGTATTTTCTATTAATTAATTAAAGATTCAATTTAAATACTTTAAGTGTATTTAAAATCACTGCTCATATTATTCTGCGTAAAATATTAGATATTCAGTCAAAAATAATAGGCATAAATGTAGATACTAGATTAGTCTTTAGTCACAAAAGTCGGCATCGTTTATAAATATTTGTTCACTATTATACAAATACACCGTGAAATTCCGTCATTTTCCCACAGCGATATGATTTTGTCGTGTTGAAAAAAAGACAATTACCGTCAGACATTAAATGCAATAAGACTAGCACTGCAAAAGGTAATGCCATTGCTCCGAATTGGACCGGCACGACTTAAGTGATACCTCGCTTATATAATAACGGCGTAAAGTGACAGCCATCTTCTCGCCTGTCGTGCGGTCTGCTAGTAGCCCATTGAAGGAGGGGAGGCGGGCAATGCATAACCTCAGGTCACCTTGTTTGCCTCCTAATGGCATTTAAAGATTAAAAATCTACATTACAAAAACGACTTTTTTACTGTGAAATATCTAATCAATTCTTTACTCAAAGTGAACATTTATTTATTTATTACTCTTTTCTGTGTATATCTTCTCAAACATTAGATTTTTTTTCGACAGTTTTTTTTTTCATAAAAGATTCGTTTAATTTTTTTTTCATAAAAATAAGCATGTCAATAGACCTATTCCTGTCAATGCTTAGAGGTAACTTCTTGTACACAAAATCTTTATTGATATATACCCTACTTAAAGCTGCCAAGCAATCTGCACTGAGGTTGTTTAATTTTAAACTTCAACTGTTGTATCAGATCAAATATCTTCAATGATGGTCCTACTTTCATTTCTAGAAGTTCAATTATCTCATCCTTGGTAAGATGTAGCATAGCTGAGCCGGTAATATGAGCAAAGTTGACACAGTACGGTTGGCAGTCATTGACTGTGAGAAATTTTGCCACATCCGCTGTGGTCCAATTTTCCGGGTCGATAGAATTAAGAACATCTAAGGGCACACACGTATTGACTAGTCTGGGTATCACTTTGTCATCGGCACTCTTCATTGGGATATCTTGTGTTAGCTCAGACGTCTCAATTGTTTGCTGTGTCTCCATGCTGGCAGGAGTGTGCTGGAAAGGACAAACATTTCTTGAAAATTATACACAGTGGAAGGGTAGTGCTGTGCCACAGTTTGCTGGGTTTCAGGAAAAGAGGATAGGACGAGCAGTGTACTTATTTACACATTACTTAATGGGACACCCATTTTACATCTCTGGATAGGCAACTCAAGACTAATAGCTGGTTGACACGATTCAAGGTTCTACGCGCGACAAGCATGCCTCGCTTTGGTGAAGCGTTTGTTCGTTTCATTCGTGAACGGCGCTGTGTTCGTGCTCGCATGCCAGCGTTCTAGAACGGTCTACACGATACGTGAATGCGTTCGAAATGCATTTACCTATCGTGCGTGAACTAGCATCGTGTCAACCAGCCCATAAGCTAGTTTTTTTTTCTTAAACCACTCAACAAAAAACAGCATAATGCTACAATATGTAATAAATAGAAACGTCGCTTCACGAAATAAATTTAAACTATATTTACCTCAATGTAGATTCGAAATATTCAAACGCAATGTTTATGTTAGTGCTATCAGGATTTATAATAAACTGCCCAATCGATTTAAGGAATTACCCACTACTTCCTTTAAAAGAGAGATATCTAAATGGTTACTAAAAAACTGTTTCTATTGTTTAAATGAATACATGTCTCATATAGAACCGACGTAATATTATAAAATCATTGTCATGATAAATATAGATATATAAATAATTTGTAATGTAATGTAATAACTAGTATAGTAATTATAATGGTAACCTTACTCTATATAATATCAAAATAATATTTTCTTATTTTTAATTTTTTTTTTAATTGCACGCCATCTGTATGGCAGAATGTACAAGAACATTTTTATAGAATTTTCAAGACCTCTGTAACACTACATTCTTGCAATAAACATATTATTATTATTATTATTATTATACCACTGAGTGACACAGGTTATAATATAATTATCAGTCGATATAGTAGATAGGAAATCTGAGGCAACGCTCGGCATAGCTGCGACCATAAATTTTAAAATAAACTTTTCTCACCTCTACATCCTTGCTGTCATCCTCATTCACACCATCGTCAGATTTAAAATGCTGTATCGTCTCCGGCTCCACTTCCATTTTAATGTCACAATTCATTTCACTGTCTTTCGATTCTTCAACACGAGGTTCGGTCTCGACCGACACTTCCGATACACTAGTTGGTGGAGATAAGCTTTTTGCATCACCCATATCCGAATTCTGTGAACTCTCTTCTGTTGTGTTCGGTGGCTGTGCGGCCACTTTGTTGCCTGTAACAATCAACCTTTAGTATACCCAACATATAAAGTGTAATATTTGTTCATAGATTTATTAGTAAAAGACACATGGAGCGCTCCGAACATACGAGTGATGCCATCAAAGCGAATACAAATTCAAAAGTGAATACAATCGCAACATTGCTTGATACTGCTTAGAAGTTTCGAGCCATTCATTATTTTTTGTCAAAAATGCTTTCTTGTGTTATTAAACACTTTAAAAATTATTCCTTAAATACCTTACATCTTATTATACCTTATTAGTTTTATACCTTAAATCTTTCTTAATTATATAAAGATCATCATCAAAAAGAAGAAAACAAATTAACCCTAGCGAATCGTGGGCAGAATGGCACTCGTACAATACATACACCTACAAATGTTATGTCAAAACTTGAAATTTTTCAGTCAGAAGTCTTATAACAAAATTAAATGATCTAGCTTGCGATTTTAGCTATTTAATTCTACGAGGTTGCTGGTGTATGTTATACAATGTAATATAATATACATATAACTGTGTGACCATAATGAAAATCAATACCTTTATTCTGAAACAACCCTATATACTATTGTTAAGCATAGTATCCTCAAGTCAGCAATCCGCTCATATACATTAGATCCCATCGTGACGCAATGCACTACTCACCTGGTCGTCGGCGTCGCCGAGGGGCGCGCGCGGGAGGGCGGCGCGGCGCACGCGCCGGCTGCAATGGTCCCTCGAGCCGGTGGCCCACGGCGCGGCACCAGCCCACCGGGTACACGTCCGTGCTGTGCGCCCACAGCCACTGGTCGTACTCGCCACCCCACCCGTCGAAGTGGACCTGATCAACATTTGAGTCTACAATAGGTTCCAAAGCGAAACTACTAAGAACTAGCGAAACTCAGTATCAACAATAGCCCCTAACGTAAATTAAGCTCATGAGTCGTTGCCTTGAAATGGCTGAGACAATTTTAATAATATCTAAGAATCTCTATTATCAAATTTCCTTTAAAAAAATTGGTTGCCTGTAAAGTCGGTATACGGGCGAAAGTTTTACGTGACAACGACTTTGAGTGGTAAAATAATTTTAATGTGAATATTCATTCGTATAGTAGGAAGAAGGATGAAATAATAGTAACAATTTAAAACATTTATTTATACAAAGAATTATATTTAAAACATTAATTTATACAAAGAATCTCGCACTGAATTTCATATTAACAAATTTTTTTATGTCTGTCTCTCTCGCTCTTAGGCGGGCTAACCATGCCCGAGTGGAAGGGACGCGTGCCTCTCACTCGCTCTCATTGTGAGCGCATAACGTGAGCGGAGCGTAACGCAGTTTCTTGAAGTGTCACCCGGCAAACCAATTTATAAGACGTTGTCACGTCAAAATGCATCCAAATCGCCACAGACAAACACATTTAGCGGTCAAACTTAGTTAAACTCAAAAGATATTTTTGCTATGGGGGTAAGGTCAGCATAAGTTCTTACCTTAACGCTCTGGAGGAGGGAAAACTTCCTTAATCGATATAAATATCTAACAGAATGGGACGGTGGTACCTGATTTAAAAAACAACGGCAAGTAACGTTGACGTGACGTCGCTACACAGATAATCTCCAACGTTCATAATCCCACTGGAATGGGGACGTTATTTTTACCCCCAACGCAATTTTTTTTAACAATTTACAAGATGGACCACAAGGGGTAGTATCCGTGTATATTACCTTGAGCAGGTCAGCTACCACCCGGGAAACTGTGGCGACGCACACGAGGCGCGGGTCCATTAGATCGGCGCACTCTAGCCGCATGCCCGCCACGAACCCGTGCGACACAACGTGCCCGCGCGCACCGAACAGCGACCGCGCCGCTGCTCGCGCGCCGCTCTCGGCCAGGTATCGCTCCCAGCTGAACTGCTCCGCCGTCCACCTAGTATTTAAAGCTTTTGATGTGAAACATGTTGGCAATATTGTAAATTATTTAGGTGGGCATCTATTAATTTATGAGAAGAATATCTTGGCGCCTATTACAATTCAATTTTTCATAGATTGCGCGAGAACTAAAAGAAGTATTTTTAAATATAACAAGTTTTAGTAAAAAATTCAATTACAATTCTGTCGCTTTGTAACTAGCATCTATCGTGCTCTGGCACTCTTGGCACTACCTGAAACGATTCGTGACTATATATGTAGACTAAAACTAAACCTAAACCTAAAATATAATCAATACACATCTAACTTTTTCTTTATACATGCAGTCAGAGCCTCTGATTATTAATACCCATAAACATCCACATAACCATGCAGAGCAGATGGCACTACCTCTTACAAAAGTTTTCATGTTAATTCATGTCAGATACATAATACTCATAAAAATTAATACAGTATGAGTATTAATAATACAGTATGCCTATGCTTGCCCAATTTTTATTAATTTATTTTATATTAATAAAATAAAAGAGATAATACAAAAGAAGCTTACCCAGATGGAGGAACCAGTGGTATATTATTCGCTAAAGCAAAACCAACTGGGAATATGCATGGTGACCGCTGATGATAACAAAACCAGTCTGCCCCAGAAGCATCTGCTGGGTAGCAATCTATTCTGATCATCATGTAACCCTCATTCAATATCTGCATAACTGTTGCTGCGCACACAGCTGATAAATTTAAGGGATCAATTGCTTCTAGCTTCATGCCCTCATCAAATAGGGGTGGTTCGTTATTTGGGTACTTGTAAAACATATCTTGAGTACTGTCATTGGGCATGACCCGCCCAGCAGCTACCCTTTGACAATAGCTTTGGGGAGCATCTAGAGGATGTCCAACTCTAAACGCCCAACCCACTGGATGTATCAATGGTGAATCTTCATGGCACCAAAAACCATTATCTTCAGGGGAACTATCATAATATTTCACATGGAGCCTTTTACCCACAATTTCACATACACTTGCTACCTGAAAGGCACAATCAAAAACATTTTGTTTAAATGTGATCAAAATAATGAACTCAGAATTGTTATCTGGTTATCACTCGATCAATTATACCCGTTCCACTTGAGGGTCGGTGCGACAATGACAGTAAAACAGTGCTTATTATGAATGCAAGCACTGTTTAGTTTGGATACTTTTAATACGTTTACGCGGTATCTAGGGTATAATTGATTGAAGGGTTATCATGACTGGTATCAGACTTAAGTTTCCCGCTTCTAAACTAATAGTTTAAAAAATAGTATGGAGTATGGACAGTCAAAATTCAAGGCTTAGGAAAAAAGGATAGAAAAAATTGCCTGCAAAACCCATTATTTTGTTTGCTAATTGCTTACCTTAACTTGTGATATTCTATTCTTATCTACTACTTCCATAACCGAACCAATAGAGAATCTTGATACTAGGCTGTCATTTAATTTTGTGTAGAAGTTGGCTGGCAAAGTTCTTGCCCCAGTCAGCTGCTTAACAAGGAACCTGTATAAAAAAAAATATGTATACTAAAACAGTAGAGCCGTGTCAGTACAGTCCACCAAAAAGAAATTATATTTTTTGCAGATTATTCTGTAAGTCCTCCATAAGAAGATATACTTAATGCTATAAAGAAACATTCAAACACAAGTCTTATAAGCATACTCTTATTTTTACACTAATTTAGATTTAAAGATTAACAGATTTTGAGTTGTCTATCTATGGGTGGGTGGTTCTACGATAAGAGGTTCACACTCCATAGAGAATACGGCCATGGAGAAAAGTCGTTGTTTTTTTATTAAACACTTATATTACCATTTGAGTCCTATTTATGTGTATTTTCACGAAAGGGCAAGTCAATTTATATACATTTTATTACTTTTTAGGAGGCCAGGGTAAATACATTGGCCAGGGGAGATAATTCCTGTCAGTAAAAGTAACAACTTAACAAACTAACTTAACAAAGAATCAGACTATCATTTTTCCCAATCATATTAAACATCAACATGCCATATTTTTTCAGCCTTTTCTGAAATTTTAAACAAAAGTGCATTTGGTATAGATTCGATTATAATACAATATTCGATTATAATAAAATAACAATATGAACTGAAATCACTTTTATTTTTTAGTTTTAAGAGTTTACCAAGATTATTTAAAACTATTGTTTGAGAAAAATATGCTATATCTAAGTTTTTTGCACTAAAATTATCTCCCCTGGTCAACAAGTCTCTCCCCTGACTATATTGCCATATTGATATATATTGCCAGGGGAAATATGACCGGGGAGATACTTTTTCATGATAAATCGTATTATTTTAATTGACGTAAGAAATATTTCGGTACATCATGTATCACAGTTTAACTATTGCATTATTATTAAAGTAAACCAGTAAATGCAAAGAAATTGAATGAATAATATAACTTTTATGACTTGCCAGTGGAGAGACATAATGACCTCGCGAAACCACCACTTTGAACTAACGCGATGCAAAACTAACAAATGACGGCGCTTTTAACCTAGCAAGTGTTTCGTATTGCTAACTTCATGTTCTTAGCTTCACCTTGAGTACCATTTGGAATATGACCATTATATATTTGTATTTGTAGTAACAAAATGAAATATGCCAGGGTAGATACCCAAAAACAGCGGGACAAAAGTTAAGTTTAAAAAATAATGCAAATAAATAAATATTGTCCTATTTTTCCATAACAATCCTAAAATATATTTATTAAATTTTGTGTTTAACATACTTTAGTTTAATAACTGATACAAAGAAGGTGTGTATCGTTTGCAAATTAAAGTGAAACCGGTAGTGGGACAGGCCAGGGTAGAGAATTTTGAATAAAATATACTTTAATTAGGCATTTAATCCTAGCGTTATTTAATGAAGTACATTTAGGTGATATGTTTCATTGCAAAAAAATAGCAACATATATAGTAAAATTTCTATTTTAAACTGATTGCCGCACATGTTACCTCTTATCGTAGAACTACCCAGCTGTGCAAAAAAAACTTTAAGATATTTACTTTTTCCAATCTGTATATTTATCTTCTATACTGCGAGGTGGTATAAGGGGTTTGCCACGAGTTGCACACCAACCAACTGGATGTACTTGAGAGCAGCACAAGTTAACCCAAAAATCTTTTGAATCATCACTGCCAAATCCTTCATACCTTAATAGTCCCATATAGCCTTTAACCTGAAAATTCACACACATTAGCTAGCTTTGAATGATATATGAAAACTTAAAGTTTTATATTATTTTATTATGAATAATAAATGAAGTACAGTATATTCCCATTGTATACCTGAACTTGGCAAATGTTGTTCTTGGCAGATATAACATAAGCAATGTATACAGGTCATGCATCACAGTACATGTAACACAAGTTCCTACAAACTTACCATGAGGCAAGGTTAACATGGTGTGATTGTTGTACATTTAAATATATTTATATTTTAATTACTTATATGTTTTTAAATACACTTGTTATATTAAAAAAATAAGTATAAACAATAATAAACTAAATGCTTACTTTGAGTACAGTTGCTACCCAAAAATAGTCATTGAGTTTTTCAGAATAGTTTTCACAGTCTGTATTCTTGACTTCTACTTTCATTCCTTCAAATGTATTATCCCACATTTCATGAAGTGGAGCATGTTTAAACAGGCTTACGGGGGCTGCCAAGAAGTCACAACCAAAAAGCTCATCTTTCCATTCATAAGTGTTAGCCAGTACAGCCGATGATTGTTTTATTGGCCCAGCCTGTTTTAAAAAAACAAATAATATCAGTATAACTCATATTTTACACACATTAAGTCATTACATACATTACATATTAATATATTATTACAAGAGTGTTTGTTGATGTTTGACCAGATGGATAAACAATATTCGTACAGTAGTCAGTCCATTTACGATGCAAAGGGCAAGGGATTATTAATCTTGGCACTCAATGAAGGAGGGCTATGTTCAGCAATGGATGAACAAAGGCTGATGATGAAGATGAAGTCAACATCATCATGTAACCTTATTTTTCCAATGCTGGGTGTCGATCTTTTTTGAAAATAGGGGAGAATGGTGTTGGTTATTATTCACTTGTTTTGGCCCTATATAGATGATAGACTTCAAGCATCTTCAAAGACTAAAAGTATTTCTCTCATTCATCTTACGAAAGATGCAAGTTTCCTCATTATGTTCTGTGTTTATTTATAGTATTGTAGAACATGCTGATGATTAAATATAGTATATATATTACCTGCAAATCATTGAATGTAGTTTGCCAATGTTGCAACTGCGGCAATGGTTCCAAAGGGATTAGACCCGCCATATGTTCTGTTCCCTCCGTAAACTTAAACCTCCAATTACAATAACGTCTTCTTGTGTGACAACTTAATGAGCAAACTTTATTATTACGTAAATAAAACTGCCCACGTCTTCCAACATGTCCACACTGTTCACATATTGCTACACAAATACATACATTATTTTATAGTATAATTAGATACTGGTAAGGTTATTATTATAATAAAAATTGCTGTTGTAGTGTTTCACATGTACTAATATTAAAGAAAAATAAAAACATTTTGTCAACTTCCAAACAGAGAATGCTAATACTAGTATCAAAAAAATATGGGGAAAAGACTGATTTATCTACGGATGATTGTTTTATCCATAATACACCTAAATAAGTTTCACAAAGCAAAAAGTACTGTCATTTATCTCTACTAAATATTTGTTTAAAAAAATATATTCACTGTCAGTTTCTAGAGAATTCCGAATTCAACAAATTTATTAAATTATTAATAATAATTGAAGATTTACTTCTAACCAAGTTTTAATTATACACAACTATGTATACCAGATACACCCTATGTTGACTGCTACTAGATGATAATATTATGTACAGTGTAAGTATTTCCTTACGTTAAATGTATTGTTGTCCAAAGTGGGATCAATGTCTCTGTGATGAAAAAGCTTCAGTGAAAATTATAATATGCAAAATGTTCCGATAAAATTTACATTGGTAAAACACAAGCAGGATTGCTACATAATATGTTTAGGCCATACGTTTATTTTAAATGTAAAAAGTTTCCAGGTTTATGATAAACTTTCTTGTTTCGATGACATTTCTCGATGTCTAGCGCTGTAATTTTAAATACACTTAATTACAATGATTACAATCTTATTACTTACCAAAACTATCTTTTTCTAATGGAATGACCGATAAATAATCCACAACATGTGAATCATCTGCAAAATCGCCTAATTTTTGTGCAACATTGCTACCGGCATTGTAATAGGCCATATTTGAAAGACACAAAATAAACACCAACCACCGTAGAATTAGGCACCACAATATCCATGACTTACAGTAAACACTGTGCAACTATTTTTAATATATGTTAATTTCATAGAGGTGAGAAGAAATCTTTAATATATTAGGTAACTTTCTGGGGAATACTATTGAACTTGATTTTGTTCTTTAAATTTCCAAAATCCTAATTCCAAGAATTGCAAATGGCACCTTCTTCCTCTTTTAATTTTGGCATATTCGGCATTCGCGGTTCGCCAAGTTGGGCCAACGTTGGCCAACACGAAAGTGTAGAGGGCATATTATTCGAATTTCGACTGTATTGGTTTTTTGCCGGCGTGAGGCATACGGACAAACAGACTGATAGATACGGTGAATCCATAAGTTTTCCGTTTTTATAGCATTAGCTACGCAACCATAAAAACGATTCCTGTGTGTGTTCAAACCCCAAATCAGAAAATATAGATATATGGAGTCCGAACGTAATGTTGAACGAATAGTCGCAATTTAGATGACAGACGTTTTGCCGGTAGAGCGCGTCTTCTTTATAATAAGTACTAACTAAGATCTGAGCTTATTATTGTGTATGTGATACAGACATACTACTATAAACTAACAGACGTAACATTCTTCCTTAAAATGCGTGGCAGCTTTGCACACATAAAACAATTACTCACACCAATACAAAAGACAAGGACGTATTAAGGCCTTCTTATCATAAACAACAATATTAGCTTTTTTTTTAAATTAAGTCTTAACAGTTTCCGAAGAGGACGACAAAGATAGAGCGAAGTAGAAAAAATTTATAAGGAAGGCCGACCCCATCACCATGTGGGACACATGGCTAGAAAGAGAGTTCTCTCTCTCTCTCTTCCTAGCTATGTTTCACTCTTTACAGTTTCACAGGGAAATTTATCCCCTTATGTACGTATTATTGGACAACATTTCCTTGTAATGGCAATATGTGGGACAATTACTAGGAAATGGGTTTGAAAACTTTATTCCTGAAAACTTTCGTAAAATAATCAGCAGCATAGCAGAAATTTTGATTGTTAAGTATTAGGTAGTCACTATGGTCATGTAAAAAAGAAGTGAAGTATCAACCCTTATATGTCCCACTGCTGGGCACGGGTCTCCTTCCTCGAAATCAGGCGAGGCGCTGGCCCAGTGCGGATTAGTGAACTTCACATACCTTCAAAGACTTTCAATCTCATCAGGCATGCAGGTTTCCTCACGATGTTTTCCTTCATCGGTAAGCGAACGATGGTCTCGTGTGCAATTAGAAAAACCCATTTCAAGGTACACATGGACGGGTCAGGATCGAACCCGGAACCCCTCGCGTAAGAGGCCGAGTCCGTCCACCACTGGACCACCGTAGCTTATATGGTCATATATAGTCTCGTAAAAATACATAATATCTAAAATTGGATTATCGAAAATAAAAATTGGCTTATTAAGCATATTTTACTAGATACGTTCCTAAACATGTCGATGTTTTAAGCTAGTCAATCGTTATTTGTTTAGTAAGCAGCCTTAACAAATATATAAGCTAATCATCTCGTAATAAAGACAGTGCTTCATTGGATTTCAGAATTCAGTTCGCTCTTAATGTATATCTCCACATCAAAGGCCATAGGGCCTATCGGACCCCTCGGGGCTAGTATTAGAGATCAATAAGCACTCAACAGGATTCAGTATCTACTCCCGTAAACCTTATAATGTAGCCTAAACCCACAACATATACCTTTTATCCGACGGTGGTGAGGCAGAGATCCGCCACAGGTACAAATCCGACGCCATGAAGCCGTGGAAGTCACACTCCACGGCTGGCGGGGGGTAACCACTTACTATATTAGTCTTGTGCCTACTCGGTCATTTTTAAGATCGCTCCGTACTAGTTCATTTCGGACAGTGAACTAGTTCATTCTATTAGTTCTATTAGCTCTATTCGGTCTTCGCCGTCGGTCAGTATTATTAGTATCATAGAGTACAGAAATGCGCCTTGTCACATATGAAATAAGAATCAATTTAATTTAACCATTGTTTTAGTTCAAATGTACTTTTAAGAAAATGCTCGCGTGATTATGTCTTGTTGCATATAAAATACGATTCAATTTCATTTATCAATTCTTAACAGTACAAATGTACTATTAAGGAAATGCTACACGTAACATGTAGCCTTGTCACTCAAAGAATAGGATTCAATTTCATTTACCAATTCTTAACAGTTCAGTAGGAATTGTTATTTTCAAGTGTATTCAGAACGTAATTATACCTTATTACATAGGAATAAGGTTCATAATTTTAGCTATAGCACTGAGCGTCTTAATATCGGCTATTCGCTCTCGCTCTCATTCTCAGACACAGAAACGAACAGTGACTGTATTTTATTTCTCGTTCTCGCTCGCACATACAATCGTGCGGTTCAAAACATGTACGAGTCCGAAAAGAGCTATTAGACCGAATAGACCGATTACAACTCCGCGCTCGGAAACGTTTCTTCTAGTACAGTGCGAAGATACGGCTCCTATTCATTCATCGTTCGCGAACGACACAAGACTATACTATATCACTGGGTGATACCAACCGGCTCAACCCACTTCCGACAAAGCATTAGGGCTATTAGGGCCATTAGCATAGCTCCATCCGAAAAAGAACCACATTTACCACCTTCGCGTCGCCGTCAGATATCGTCATTACCTCTCCTGCGTGTAGTTACAGTTACAAATGGGGAATAAAAAACCACTTGTTAAACTATAACTTTAAACAACTTATAATCAAACACCATAACTTTCATAATATTAAAACTTCTCTTAGAAACATTGCTTTTCTTTAGTAATTTGTTTGTTTCTTAAATTAACGTATAAGTTTATAGCAACTTTTACAAGTAAATATGCATGTTTTTCAACCAGGCATTCTTTAAATTAACATCTTTTGGGAATCTGAAATAAGATAATATTATAGTGTATTAAAGTCATTACAATGAAGAAAAATGAAACCTAAATTCGGCCCTGTGATTAGGACCAATAACAAACAAGTACATAATTTAAGGTTGAGGTTTATTAATAAAACAGTATTCAAGATAAGACAAAAATGAGCGGCATTTATTGATGGATAATGGATAATTATATATTGACACTTGACAGTAATGACATTACAATAATGTTCTACTTCTACTTTACACATTAAGTGTCAAAGATTATATTATAATGAATTACTTGCTATTTGATTCTACTTTAAATTATTACACAGATATTTCCTAAGTAGATAACTATTTATGACGTCTAATTTTAATATTATACAAAATTTAAAACACAGCTTCTCTTGGATATTATGCTAAAATAGAATAAAAACAAGCTCACCTCTACAAGGCGCAAATACGTAGACTTACGGCTAATTTCCTTTGATTTTGCACAAAACGGACACTCGTCGAATAGGTCATAAGCCCTTTCAAACCTAGACAAGCTCAGACAAACTTTGTATCCATACATTTGAATTTGTGAGGGCTTGCCGAGACTTGGAAATTGTGCGGTTCCAGCTATACTGTGTATTATACCGGATTCACACGTTTGCGGCTTGCCGCAAGCTCTAAGCCTCCACAAGTCACAAGCACGTCGAGGCGAGGCATCCACGCCTCACAAGCGCTTACGGCAAATTTCCTTTTGCTTATGCACAATACAGACACTCGTCGAATCGGCCACAAACCCTTGCAAACCTACGCAAGCCAAGACATCTAATAATAATATCTATGGACGTTTTTACACCACGTCAATCTGGTCCCGTGCTAAGTTTCCGAAGAGACTTGTGTTACGGGTACCAGACAACGGAAATACATATATTTATACGTTTTATATTAATACATATATTTAAGATTTTTATTATATAATACACAAATTTAATACACATCCATGACCCAGGAACACAGAAAACTTTTTGTTCCCTGGCAAGATTCGAACCCGCTACCTCCGGCTTGAACGCCAACGCGCTAACCAATGGACGTAATAATATATAACAGGACTGAGTACTCGTAACAGAAAAACGAGCCGACAGAGATAGCCAGTGTTAAGGAGTGTGTCCCTTTCTTATAAGGTGACAATAAGATTTTGACAGATGGGACAAATGTCTTTCAAAAATTCAAACTGTCAGGAAATGGGTATTGAAAATTTTTATTTAATTTTAATTTTTTTTATTGGTTTTTTTTTTGTAAGGTTTATATCCTACTAGTACATACTTGATGTATGCAGTTTTAAGCGCTGCATGAGTTTACCACGTCTGCCATAATATTATAAATCTCGAGTTTTTAAGTTCTTCAAAAGGCGCGTTTAGCCCCGGCAGATATCGCAAGCTAGCTTGAATGCATTTAGGGTGCTTGAAAAATCTGACACAAGTATTATACTTATAAACGAAAATACCAACATTAGCAATGGTTAAAATCTGAAGAATAGTATATGGATTACGAAATACATAATACAAATACTTCCATACTACAGACTTGACAGGAATCCGTCATCAGGTGGTCGAGTTATCATTATCATCCCAAAATATTAACTGCAAATCTTAGGTTTACTCTCATTATAACGCATTCTTGAATTAAGATTACAAAACAATTAAAGATGCCATGGATTCAAACTGATTAAAATAATTAGGAACGTGGGAAGTTTAGTACGGAGTCACTCTGTCTCACGTTCTGACCATTGCTTTTCGCATTACTATTATTCCCCTCCAAGCCTGCCGTAAGGAACTTCGTTTCAAAAAATCATGGTCACCATAGTAGTTTGATTTACTAATTATGGCCGTGTTCCTTTTTACACTGGAGCACTGTAAACCGTGACGTCACTACAGTATACTGCGAACTGTCAGCGAAGCCGTTCCTTTATAAATATGTATACTGGTTAGTGTTGTAAATCGAAACGCAGTAGGAAAAAGGGCGGGAAACCTTAAATCGGTCGCACTTAGTTTTTTATAATTTTTCATTTTAATTTGAATTTTATGTAAATTTTAAGATATTTAGATCAGATAAGTTGTAGTTTGTATATATTTTAATAGTTAGTTTGTATTAAAGTGTAAATTTTATTTAATTTTGTAAATTTCATCCTATTGGTAAGTTTTCTTTACCTTACTTTTCATTCATGACATGATGGACCCCCCGGGTGATCCTGGGGGGACAGCCCCCGAGCCCCCCGATATAGGTCATGTAGTGACAATTACAAATAATGACGATGGTAGTACAATGGATACAGATGGTTCTGTGTCTCAGACATGTAGTGGACGTAAAAGAGTGTCAGCTCGGCCCAGAATCTGCAGGCATTGTAATAAAAGACGACGAAAACATCGTGGTGATAAAAAGGATATTAAGGAATGTGATTGCCAATGTGTAGAAATTAGTGATAAACAAATTCTTTCCAAAGCCGATTCCTGCAATAATTCTTCTATAGTAGTAGAGACTATACAAAAAAATAACACGGACACTACACCACAGCCACAGCCCCCTGTTGCAAGGCTGTTATATAATTCATCTGATGCTGCTCCTTATGTTGTACATATTCTTAAACAATTTTCATCTCCCGACGATAATGTTACTTTACATCCAGTTACATTTGGACGCTTTCTCAAAAGAAATTCAGTTAATAATATTGTAAATGGAAGTTTAAAAAGGATAGGCCGGAATAGGTTATCTATTTCTTTTTCTAAGCACCAAGATGCAAATGACTTTGTTGAAAACAAAAATTTAGAAACTGAAAAATATAAGGCTTTTATTCCATCATTTTCTGTGAGTAGAATAGGAATAGTAAGAGGAGTACCAGCTGAGTGGTCCGAAGAGGAAATAAAAGACAATGTTTCTGTACCTATTGGCTGCGGCCCAATCATAAAAATTAGAAGAATAAAACGGAAGACAATGATTGATGGACAAAACCATCTTAAATGTACTGAGTCTGTAGTATTTACTTTTGATGGACAGATTTTGCCTAAACGAATTTATATGTGCTACACTGCTCTTACTGTAGACTTGTATATTTATCCTACTATACAATGCTACAATTGTTGTCGGTTTGGTCATGTAAAATCTCAATGCAGATCTAAACCAAGATGTTTTAAATGTGGTCAAGGACATAGTGGTGATAACTGCTCTATTCAAGAAGATTTTATATCTTGTTGTTTATGTAAAGGTTCCCATATTGCAACTGATAAAAAATGTTTAGAATATGAAAGACAAAGAGCTATAAAGGAATCAATGGCTAAAAGTTGTATTTCCTATTCTGAAGCTTCAAAGTTACATCCATCTGTCTCTCGAATTTCTTATGCAGATGCATTGCTCTCATCTCCTAACATCACTCCTAATAGTTTTCCAACCCAGCATCAACATTCTACACCTAAAGCTATAAACAGTTCTTCATATAAAAAAACTGTTTTTGTTAAACCAAAGCCTCCACCTACACTTAGCAAAGGGTATGACAAATCAGCTCACCAAGAAATTTTAAGGGATTTTAATATTCCCCAACCCTCTAATGGATGTGCATTAATTAACAAAGAAAATGAAAACTCATTGGAATCCTCAGTAATTGATTTAATTATTTCTCTTATAAAATCTCTTAGTCAAACGAATGAATTTACACCGTCCAACGCTGCCTTATTAGTTTCCGCAATTACTCAAATTTATAAACCAAATAATGGACAAAGTTCTTCAATGGAATTGTCAAAGCATCACTCCTAAAAAAAGTGATCTTATTTATTTATTAAATAAATATAAACCTTATGTCTGTGCTCTTCAAGAGACATGGTTGAAACCAGGGTCTTTATTTAAGATTCGTGGTTATTCATGTCTCAGGGAAGATCGTGTGGATGGGCATGGTGGAGTAGCCATACTTGTGAAACACCCTCTTTCCTTTTCTCTCTTCTCTATTCCTTCTCACAGTAATGATTTTTCTATCATTGCTGCTTCAGTCGAAAATATCTGCTACATATCTATTTATATACCTCATCCTTCTTCTGCAATCTTGAATGAAATTAAAGATATTATTTCCATTCTTCCGAAGCCTTTTATTATTCTTGGTGATTTTAACTGTCGCCATGAATCCTGGGGTTACTTATCTTCTAATAGTTATGGTAACACATTAATAGATATATTTGATTCAGTGAATTTGTGTATATTAAATGATGGTCGTCCTACTCGACGTTCTCATCCTGACGAGGGCCCAAGTGCTCCAGATTTAACAGTCACTACACCTAATCTTGCTTCTTCTTTGTCCTGGGATCCATTGCAATCTACTTTTGGTAGTGATCACTTCCCACTATTATTATCATTTCCAACCTGCAATAAGAACAATAAAGTATTACATAAAACTTATTCTCCTCGTTTAAAATATAAGCTTAATGATGTTGATTGGGATTTATATAAAGATCTCATAAAAAACAAAATTATTACACTTCCAAAAATTAATCCAGGTACAGAATCTCAGTGTGCAGATTCTTTAGCAAGAATCTTTATTGAGGTTGCCAATGAGATTTTTCCTATTAAAAATAGCTCTTTGGGTTTTATTCCTTCTCCTCCTTGGTGGGATAATGAATGTACTGAGGCAGTAAAGAGAAGAAAATATGCTGAAATTACATACTGTGAATGTTCCACTGATGAAAATTTTGAAATTCTTACAAAGATAATGTCAGAAACTTCAAAATTTCTAAAGAAAAAGAAATTTGATGGCTGGAAAACCTTCTGCTATTCAATATCACCCGATGTCAGACCATCTCTTGTATGGCAAAATATAAGGAGGTTTAGATCTGCATACAGAGATTCATCTACAAAATCAATCCCTTCTCATTTAGTTAATAGCTTTTTAGATAAATTGGCTCCACCTTTCGTTCCTGAAGACTTAATAATTCGTTACCCTGTAATAAATATAAATAATGATAATTGTTTTGGTTTAAACTGTCTATTTTCTCTCACTGAATTAAAATGTGTATTGTCACATGTTAAGGATTCTGCTCCTGGACTGGACGGTATTCCTTATTCCTTTATCTCTCATTTAAACGATGATGCTTTATTTTATTATTTATCTCTTATAAATTCAATAGTGACATCTGGTAACATCCCCTCCACGTGGAAACGTCAAGAAATAATTCCCGTTCTGAAACCTAATAGATGTTCTTCAGACCATTCTGCCTATCGCCCAATCGCACTCTCTTCTGTTTTGATGAAAATTACAGAACATCTTATAAAAAATCGTTTAGAATGGTTTGTCGAGCATAACGGTCTATTATGTGAATCACAGTTCGGTTTCAGACGTGGGAAAAGTACTATTGATAGCTTAAGTATATTCATTTCTGATATTCAATTATCATTTTCAAATAATAAATCAGTAATAGCTGCATTCTTAGATATTAACTGTGCCTATGATAACGTCGTGATAAGTATTTTAAAGAGTAAGCTTTTACAACTTAATATACCACTGCTATTAACAAATTTTATCATAAACATGCTTTCTGAAAGATACATAATCCTGAAACTAGATGACGGGAAGTCAATTACTCGTCTTGTTTCAAAGGGCCTCCCTCAGGGATCAGTACTTAGTCCAATATTATATAATATTTATACACAAGATTTAAAATCATCTCTTAATAGTGTAAATGTTCTTCAGTATGCTGATGATCTATTAATTTACTGTTGTGATAATTCTATTGAAAAAGCTAGTTCTTCTGTAACACAATCGCTGATGATTTTAAAAAAGTGGTTGGACTTAAATGGCCTTGATCTATCACCTTCAAAAAGTACAATAGTTTTATTCACGAGATCAAGAACTCCTCCTCCTATTTCTATATTTTATGAGGATAATCAGATTCCAGTTAAAGATAATGTTAAGTTTTTGGGAATTATCTTAGATTCGAAACTAACTGGTATCCTACATTGTGATTACCTAAATACTAAATGTGAACGTGCTCTTAATATTTTAAGATGTCTATCAGGTGTTTGGTGGGGTGCTCACCCTTTTTGCATGAAATTGTTATATAATGCTCTTATAAGAAGTATGTTAGATTATGGTACATTCTTGCTGGAGCCTGGCAGTGCTAAGGCTTTTAAAAAACTAGATCTCATACAGTCCAAAGCTTTACGAGTAGTTTCTGGTGCTATGCGGTCAAGTCCTATCAATGCTCTTCAAGTAGAATGTGGTGATCCTCCACTACATCTACGTCGTCAATATTTAGCTGACAAATTTATATTCCGATCTTTTCAGTTTATTAATCACCCTCTTTATAACAAACTTCAGCAACTTTCTCATTGTATAGATTCATCTGCATATTGGACACATAAAAAACCACCTTGTCTAATCAATAGTTTTAAGAAATTTATTAACATAAAAGCTCCTATTCATCGATCCATTAATTACCCTCTTTTCAGTACTAGCTTTGAAGCATTAATGTCTCTTCCAGAAATTCATTTTAACTTAGATTTAAATAAGCACGATATTTGTATAAATTTTTCATTTAATTTTCTTAAAAATACTGTTTGGGTTGATTACCATCATATTTACACAGACGCGTCTAAACACTCCTCTTCTGATCCTGTTGGTGTAGGTGTCTATCACGCCCAATTTAAAATATCACAAAAAATCAAACTTCCTCCGGAAACATCGGTGTTTACTGGGGAATGTTACGGTATTCTTAAGGCTATTGAATATATTATTCTATTTAAACTTCCAAAAACAATAATTTTCTCTGATTCAAAAAGTGCATTACAGTCTCTCAATAGGTTCCCATTTAAATCAAAAAATATTTCTTCTATTATCATAGAAATAAGAAATCTATTAAATAAATGTAATTTATTTGGTCTTTCTGTGTTGTTTGTATGGATCCCTAGCCATAGAGACATTCCTGGTAATATAAAAGCAGACCAACTAGCTAATGAAGCCGTGGTCGATGGCGATATTTTCCCTTATAAAGTTTATTGCCAGGATCTAGGTGCTCTTCCTGTAGTTCACCTTCAGGATTGCTGGAATGGACTTTGGACTGAAACTGGTCAATCAAAAGGCAGGAGATATTTTAACCTTCAGCCACTTATTTCACTTAAACCATGGTTTTTCCGTGCGAAATGCAATAAGCTAGTATGTTCTTCTATCATAAGAATGCGTTTGGGTCACGTTTGCACTCCTGTTCATCTTAATAGATTAGGCATTGTATCTACTGACATGTGTGAATGTGAATCCGATAAATGTGATCTAGATCACATTTTCTTTTCATGTCCTCTATACGACCGCTCCTCATTCCTGAATGATCTAATATCTCTTAATGTTCCATTTCCTACCTGTATATCCTGTATAATTATGTATCCATGTAAATTTTATAAAATATTGTCATCTTTCATCCTTCAAAACCATATTAAAGTTTAAATATTTGGTGTGTAAGTATATATATGTATATTTATGAAATTTTTATTATCCGTTTCAAACCTCTTCCTACTTATCTGATCTTTTCCCGTGTTCCGTATCCTTATTTATCTTAGTTTCCCAATCTTTTAATTTACGTCATTGGCAAAAAGTAAACGCTATTGCCAAAAGAGGAAAAAAAAAAAAAAAAAAAAAAAAAAAAAAAAAAAAAAAAAAAAAAAAAAAAAACGCAGTACAGTATACTGGGATTTGTAAACTGTCATCTACCATCACATATGAGCTAAGAACTTATGACATTCGTCATTGACATTTTCAGTTTTCACGTGTTTGTGTTTTAATTGTGAAAGTATTGTTTTTATTTATTGTTGGTTGAAGTAATTACTTAAAAAAAATTGGTATACTTCATCTTAAAAGAAAATATTAGTTAAATGTAACATAGTAATTAAATGTACTAAATAATAATAACTTACAGACCGGATTTAATAGCTAAATAACTGATTTTTTATATCCTTAGCTAATGAAAAACGTAACAATTACTGGTGCTGTCCAATATTTATTAGATTTTTCGGACTCCGATGATGATGAGGAAGACCTTATAATATAAACATATATCTAGAAATCGTGCTGAACAAAATATAATAATTTTAGAATATCAGTCATTAAAAAAATATCTTTAAAAGTCAGATTCGTAAGGCATTAAGTTATTTATCTAATTTTTCTTATTAAAAGTCGACGTAACTGGATTGTTCATTGCATTTCCATTTGTTAATTGACTATAGTATGTGGCTAGATACTCTTCGTTTCCTAATAAGTTTACTTGAACCTAACATACACAAGCAGTCTGTTTGATATGGTAGACAGCACATTACTGTACAAATAGCTTCGTATGAGTATCTGGACTATAGCCACAACTGACCTCTCTACCCTGAAACATCATTGAAATATAGACATAGTTTAAGGTATGACAATTTTGTTTATAGATAAGTATGTGATTGCTTTGATGTTGTAAAAGTAACAGCATGTAGAACTGTGAAAAGTAGTTAAATCAATTTATAAATATCTACATGTATCTCTACAAAATGGGCTATGTGCAAGGAAGCTAGCCGAACATGAAATTATATATGTCGTAGTATGATTTGATAAAACGTTTTTTTGCGAAAATACTAGGGATTTTGCGAAAACACGGATAATTAGACATTGGCATTACATTTCTCAATCTTACTGAAATAAGGTAGGGTTTTTGCAAAAATACCAGTCGCCTTAGCAAGATTGAAAATCCTTAACTCTGATTGGCTTGATTTTGGTTGACAGGCAAACTCTTAATGCGATTGGTTCATATTTTGCCTTGTAGGTTCGGGTATACAATAGGATCCCAGACAACGTTCAAAATCCTTCCATCAATAAATTTAAGAAATTTATTAAAGAAAGTTTGTTTTTACTACACAAATAGGATATAACAAAGTAAGTCTTAATGGAAGATACCACGCGATGGAAATAGGGCGTTCCTCCCAGGAATTTCAGGATAGCATGTAAATTTGTAATAGAATATTTGAAAAGATTAGTTCCACTGATTTTGCTTCGCCGGTTCATCGTAGTACTGTTTTTAGTAAGGTAAAGAAATATTTTATCCTATTATCCTATTGTTAGCTATTTTTTGATTATTTAAAGTAGTTAAGGTCTGATTAATTTTCTGTGATTGATGTGTTCCCCGGGTCACTAGTTTATATTTTAACTAAATTGTTTAGCAAAAAAGCAAAGAAACTATAAATCAAAGGCATCGCCTTTTCTTGCCCTTTAAAATTAAAAATTGGTTTTTTTTTATTTAAAATAGTACCACGAAGAACCGGCGAAGCAAAATCAGTGGAATTAATCTTTTCAAATATTCTATTACTAATTTAAATGCTATCCTGAAATTCCTGGGAGGATCGCCCTATTCTCATCGCGTGGTATCTTCCATTAAGACTTACTTTGTTATATCCTATTTGTGTGGTAAAAAGTAAAAACAAACTTTCTTTAATAAATTTCTTAAATTTATTGATGGAAGGATTTTGAACGTTGTCTGGGATCCTATTGTATACTCGAACCTACAAGGCAAAATATGAACCAATCGCATTAAGAGTTTGCCTGTCAACCAAAATCAAGCCAATCAGAGTTAAGGATTTTCAATCTTCCTAAGGCGACTGGTATTTTTGCAAAAACCCTACTTTTTTTCAGTAAGATTAAGAAATGTAATGCCAATGTCTAATTATCCGTGTTTTCGCAAAAACCCTAGTATTTTCGCAAAAAAACGTTTTATCAAATCATACTACGACATATACATTGAAAGTATGGGTTTCCAAGTATTCTAGAAGCAGTTGATGGAAAACATATTAGACTAAGTCAACTCAAAGAACACTATATCAGCTATATAATAGTAATGGATTTCATTCCATTCAAACTTGGGTATTAAAAAAATGTATAAGTAGTTAATTTGTAGAAAAATTTAAATTTACACAAAAAAAATTGTAATTTCTAGTATGTGGCCACAAATTGAAAATTATTCATGCATGATTACACTCATTTATTAGAATACAAAGCTTACAGTGTCTAGCCTTATTGAATGACACCTTACCAAAATAATGGTAATTTGGGGCAAGATTGCTTACAATACATTATTGCACATTCAAGTTTGCATATAATTATAGAATAAGCTAATGCTTCTTTAAAAGGTAGATTTTGTAGTTTATTGGACAAACTACCATTCAAAAGCACTGACTTAATTCCATAAAATGTTTTTGCCTGTCGCATTTGCACAATATTTGTATTTTCAGAAGTGATATGATTGAAGTCCCCATTCTCGTGAATCATAATGTTCTTGCACTTGATGTGAACATTGATGGAAATAATGCCATGAAATTTGTGGGGATGGAAAAAAGAGGATATTTAAAAAAATGTTAACAATTTACAAGTTTGAAGACAAATTCAGTCAGACAGTTTTTTTTTTAAATTAGTCAATCTAAATTATGCATATTTATGCTATGGAGGTCTATATTATTACATTTATGTTATGGAGGCCTATTTTCAGCAGTGGATGGATGATGATGCATAACTTAATCGACAACTCTTAATTAAAATGAGCAACTTGAATAGTTATATACCTATATTATATGTTCAGCAGTGAATGGATAAGGGCTGATGATGAACCATACAATTTGATTATATAAAAATTCACTGTAGATTTTATAGGAATATAAGAGGATGACATTAAAAGTTCTTAGGACTGGCCACTTGTAAACATTATAATAAAAAAGTGTTATATCACTTGACCGGCACAACTATAAAGGAATTTTAAATCAAATTTCATTCATTTGTCATTTCTTTTTTTAGGTGTGATGGTAAATTAAAATAAAGTGTCATGCATCAGCATGTATTTAACTTCAAATAATGTTTCTGCAATGATTGACATAGTTTTCTATGTCATTTAAGTCAACAAGAAAAGCACAAATCTCACTGATGATCTGTGTGACGCACACCGTCTACAGCAACGACTGAAGATGACATCAGTGTTACGGAGTGTATGACAGAGACTAACAGAAGGGTATCCTATTACATGATTCTGACAAACTTAGGCATAGGTTTGAGTAATTGCACAAAACCCTCCATCAACATTTAGTGGTGAGGAAGCTTTGTAGTGGATACCTCATAATTTGGCAGAGGCTCAAAAACTTCATCTATCTGTCTATTGGTGCCGTGAAGTGGTATAAAGATTTAACGGAGGTTACCAAGTCTCCTGAGTGGCTGTTTCCTTCCTGCTGTGTGAGAAATTGCCAACAAAAGAGAAGACAGGTCAAAACATGGGAAAAAAAGATGGTGGCTTCTTTATTCGGAAGGACATTGCATTACGGAAAAAATATTTCAGATGATTTAAAGACAGTTACTGCAGGGTAGTACACTAATATGTAATTATTTGCTACTTGTCTTAAAAAAGATCAGAAGAAACGATGTTCCAATTGTGTCCCCCTTGACCACGACATCATCGCCAAGCTAACAATAAATCAAATTTTGCTGGTGTTAGGCATGGAATTACTGGATCATCTACCATATAGCCCTGACCTCGGAAAAAAACTTAAATGTTAATAATAAACATTTTCAGTATGTAATCAGGTTTAGGTACTGAGTACCTGTTAATGTGTAATCTCTAATATTTGCACTAAGTACAGCCAGTAATTGCTTATGCCTAGCTTATAAGACTAGAAATGAGTATATAAATACCCTTGATTTGTTTTGAATACTATAATTTTAAAAGGCGTACATAATAAAATACTAGAAACATTAAACTTTATTTAAAGAAAATACAACAACATATCCTTAATAATTTTTACTGCCTGTTTTGCACCTAACTTTTAAGACAATATTAGAAATGAGTAGTAAATAAAGAAAGAAATAACAAAAGTGTATTAAAAATGATTTATAAATAAAAATATGTAATAAATAATTAATTAGACTAAAATACTCTTAAATATAACTCATCAACATTTTCAGTAATTTCTATGTACTTATGTGATAAAGATATATGTAAAAAAAGTATAGTATCAACCCTTACAAGTCCCACTACTGGGCACGGGTATCTTCGAAATCAGGCGAGGAGGATAATGGGCCATTGATAGTTCACTGATGCACTGGCCCAATGGTGAACTTTTCATACCTTCAAAGACTTTAAATCTCATCAGGCATGCAGGTTTCCTCAAGATGTTTTCCTTCATCAGTAAGCGAGCGATAGTCTTGTGTTTAGGGTATTTAGGATACAAGAAGGTCCGGATCGAACCCGGAAGCAAGGGATTGGTCGTCTTGGTGTTCATTGCGGTTTGCCTAAGTGCAACAGTGGACTGATAAAGGCTGATGATGATGAATCCTACACGCACGAGTGACAGCTGCCATCTGACGTCTCTTTTTAATTTCGTTCCTATTGGCACAGGCTAAGACCAGAGACCATGCTACCAAGTAAGCAATATTTAGTTAATTTTGAAAAATGCCGGAAAACCGTAGGATTTGTCCCTCAAGAATTCAACCATCTTTAACTTTTACATTTACATTAATACCCAACAAGTTAAAAATTGTAAACACGAAAGCAATACATTGCAGCATTGATTTAGCATGTTTCGTTACGCTTTCAAATTTGGAAAGCAAAAAAATGTACATATCAATGTAATGAAATCCCCATTGTGCCACTAGAGCCATGTTTCAGTAAAATCTTCAGACAAAAAAAATGAAAATAAATGTTGATAGTTAACCAACAATATTTTTCTTTCATCAATCATCGACCAACAAACAAACTAGAAAAAAATCTATGAAGTGGGTTTATTCCTAGTAACAATGGGAATTAATGCTATTTCGCATTCATTTCACTAGTATGCGAATTCATAAGCCTCAGCATGCTTATTGCTATGCTATTTTCTAATATGACCTGAGATATGAGATGGAAGATATCCTTAATCCTACTAACGTTAATAAACATGCGAAAGATCGTAAGTATGGAATTTGTAACTCTTTCACACAAAACTACTTTGATTTTATTAAGTTATTTGGTAAATGAAATTTTTCATTACAATATCTTATGTATATTTTAATAACACCTTATAACAAATAGGCAGAGTAAATTATAATTTTAATATATAATAAATTATAATAAAAGAAAGTCGCGGGTCGCTCTTATATTATACGGTAAGGTAAGCTGATGTTCTAAAATTTAAAACATTGAAATGAATGATATAACGAGCCCCTCTACTGGTAGATAGGTACTGAGTTCACTCACTGATATCCATTTAAATAACAACAATAAGTAAACATGAAATATGAATATCGAATACTTATTAATAAACTTTTACTATAAACTACTTTAACTTTCCAAAACTCACTGACCATACATACGATACGCGCCAAATACACAAACAGATTATTACTAAAAAAATACGCATTTTTACGATATTCGACACTACATACAAACAAATCAAAGATGTTAACAAAATATTAATATTGTTGAACCTTGTATTTAGCAATTAAGTATACCATTCACATAATTTATAAAGATATTGTGTGAATTGTCCAAATACTGCCCAAACAAAGTCGCGGGTCGCTCTTATATTATACGGTAAGGTGAGCTGATGTTCTAAAATTTAAAACATTGAAATGAATGATATAACGAGCCCCTCTACTGGTAGAAAGGTACTGAGTTCACTCACTGATATCCATTTAAATAACAACAATAAGTAAACATGAAATATGAATATCGAATAATATTGAATATCGAATACTTATTAATAAACTTTTACTATAAACTACTTTAACTTTCCAAAACTCACTGACCATACATACGATACGCGCCAAATACACAAACAAATTATTACTAAAAAAAATACGCATTACGCATTTTTCGATAATCGAAACTACATACAAACAAATCAAAGATGTTAACAAAATGTTAATATTAAACCGCGATAAAATCCCTAAAAGTTGTTTAATTGTAATATTAATATTGTTGAACCTTGTATTTAGCAATTATACCATTCACATTTATTGTTTTCTTATGTTTACGCGAACTTCACTCATTATAATAAAACAACTTTTACGGATTTTATCGCGGTTTATTTAGTTTTTTAAGAGCCCGACGTTTCGGATACTTTACAGCAACCATGGTCACGGGAGGACTGTGTGGGATGGTTGCTGTAAAGTATCCGAAACGTCGGGCTCTTAAAAAACTAAATAAACCGCGATAAAATCCGTAAAAGTTGTTTTATTATAACATTCACATTTATGTTTAAAACGAACTCAACATAACAAATAAAAAATCGGGAAAACAACATTCAACAATCGTACGCATTCATTCATTATCAGACCTCACAAGTCGTACTTGAAGCAAGCAAGTGCTTCCATAGACAAAGTACTGGAGCACCTTACCTCGAAAAAACAGTGCTCACAGTACAAAAATGGCGTCGATTTTATGACGTCATAAATTGTGACGTCATATTGCGACTGAATACTGTCGGCCATTACCGAACAATTCTCTCGTTGTGATTGGTGACAGTGCTTGCAGTAGAAAAATGGCGCCCTAGTCATGACGTCACTAGCACTGTGACAATGGTGACAGTATACTGTCAGTATAAAACGGAACGAATTTCTTCCAGTACTGAGCACTGGGCAGTGCTCGCAGTATAAAACGGAACACACCCTATGTTATTTAAGTAACCATAGCAACCATTACAATACAAAATGTCAAGATGACACTTAACTGGGCTACCATAAGAAATAAAAGAAATAAGCAAAATAATAATTTATGTTTTCTTTTTGAATTGGAAATATATTTAAATAAATAAATTCAATTACAATTTCTTGACATACAATTGTCAAAATAATATTAAAAAGACATTTTTTTTCGATGAAATTTTTGATCAGCCCAAATTTTTAATAAAATACATTTTTAAGCTGGCAAAAAGAATGAGACACACTTCTTACATATTGCTATCCCGCTCGGCTCGGATCAGCATCTGTGTAATGCCCATTAGAATATAATACTTAATGCGTTGAGTTAGTGTTCACTTTCGTAAATACATTTTTTCCGAGTAAGCCATCCTGTTATTATACTACATCCATGCGCTAACCACTGAGCCACAGAGGTCGTCAATCTGTATCCACGTTTGAATTTGTAAAGGCTTGCCAAGCCTCGGCAAGCGTGCGGCTCCGGCTTTATACTCTTTGGTTTGTGGTAGATACCGGATACAAACTAACAGTGTGACCAGATTTAATAGATTTCTACTTTTTTAGTCGCAGAATTTAGTACATATAATAAAATTATTGGGTATATTTTACTAGAATTCACGCTTTTCAGTTATTTTAGTACTTTATTTGCATATCGGATAAATGCGGGGTATTTCCCCTTTCATCGAATAGATTGTATCTGTTTAATTTTCATTCTTTTCGTTGGCATTCATGCCGTGATAGACTTTAATAAACAATATAATTTTTTGCAGGATTTTTCATTCATCAACCCCCTAAAGAGAAGCAAATGTAGGATAATTTTCAAATCTTTATTAACTTAGTTGAAAGTTGAAAAAAAGTTGAAATAAACATGCAAATTGTTGACAATGAATATAGGGAATTAAAATTAGATGTTTCCTTTCCGTGTCTGATTCATTGTCAACTTCGAGCTTGACGTTTAAAATTTTAATGGTGTTTTTGTTTTTGTTAATGGTTTATTTTTAGTATTTTCTTGTTATATTATATTGTTGTTATATTATATAGTATTTTCTAATGTTTTGGTTTCATGGTTTATTTTTAGTATTTTCTCGTTTCCTTTTTTAGAATTAAGTAGTTTTTAATCTTCACATGCAGTAGATTCATCAAATGAAATCTGGTCACATTGCCAACTTATCTGTGGTAATGGTCAATTATTTCTACATTGAAATTATTTGAAAGTAAAAAAATAATCATCACGAATAAATTAATAAATATTAAACACTGAACACTCTGTGCAAAGTTGAACGTAATAAATAGTAATTTCGTTGTATTGGATTCGGATTTCGGTTGGATTCGGTGCATCGACATCATAAATACAAAAGGACAGAGCCTACGTGCGTACTATTTAACAAAAGTAAGTGTGATATTGTTATTTTGCATTATTTTTAAACTCCCATGAAAATGTAAATTGTAATTGAATTTTAAAGAATAAAAAAATTAAACTAACGCAATATTTTGTTATTGTTATACAATTGTGCAATATTATGAATTATATTAGTTTGTAAGTCTATAGCAATGTAATACATATATATTTATCGTAGGAACTATGGCCTGGAACATTTCATACTCTTCCCGCCTCCATTACCCAATAAAATTTTTATACACCCTAAAGTTTTAAACACCTTTACTTCAAATAGAAGTGCACATATTGTACATAAACAATACAATAATTATTAGTAAGAACCAAGAAGTATGAATCTGCTTATTTCTGACTAAGGAATCCAATATGTTAAAAGCATTGACAGTAGTAGTATTTATTTTTAAGGTATACTAAATGTTACTTTAATATAAGGAGCCAATGATGCAACTTGGTATATATTTTTTTGTTTTCTGGTACCAACCCACCAATTGAGAAATGCTGCATTGAATTGCTAAAATTCTATTTGTTATAATACAACCACCATATTCTATTGTTATGTCTAACATCGGTGGAATATTAACCACCTAATTGCATTAAATTTACCTGTTACCGGCTTATTATGTACAACTGAAGACAACAATTTTTGATGACAGAACTGGTTACAGTCAGTCATTTTTTTGACCCAAGAAGGCAAGACTATTTTTTCATTATCATTGACTACTTGATAAGCAGCCATTCAAAGTATTTTTTTACAATATTGCACTGTTGATTTCTTAGCTTTATATATTTAAAATTCACTGCTTTAAAATAATCCAAAAATGTTTGATTCCTTTGCTGTTGGATGGTATTATTGGAGTAATACAATTTTTTTATTAACATCCCAATCTATAGTGTGTGTATTTGAGTATGAAATAAATTTTAGTTTTTTAGCAAATAGTAACCTATTGACTATTTTATTTATGGAAAAATGTATTTAGTGATTTCAAGGTCAATGAAAATGGGGGCAAATCTAATACTCTACTGCATCTCTACTGTAATAATATGTTCATTATAATAATTAAGTTTATTAAATCTATACTAATATTTAGAGATGCGCCAAATGTTCGGCCGAATTATTAGTATTATAGTATTCGGTACATTCGGCATATTTTTTCATGTTCGTATTCGGCCGAATATTCGGTAGATTTGCCAAATAATTACCGAATGCGGTTTATTCCAAAAATTTTAGAAATATTAATATTATGTCTAATAAAATGTATAAAATCAACAGTAAAACAAACATATGTAAGTAACAAACATAAATTTGAAACAAAGAGAAATTGTCATAATTAATTGTACTTTTTTTTTTGTTTAATTGTTTAATCTAATTAAGATTTTTAAAATCATTTTCGACAGTCCCTACATAAAATACTGTAAGTGCAAAAGTCGAATTTTAGAGGAGAGCTCTGCAAACATTTAAACATGTGTAGCTTGTGTACTGTTTATCACACGGTGATACCGTGAAAAATTACGTTAAGTATATTAATTCTCACTTATTCAGGTTTACTGCGGAAATTTTTAATTTAAAATAACATAACTGGCACTTATCAACCTGGGAATAAATTACTTTTTCAAATGCTTAACTGCCATATTGGGAATTATACCTGGGAACCATTTTGAGCTCCTGCTGCTGTAACTTTTCACAAACCTACAATTTCTTGTAGATATACATGCAGCTATAATAATAATAATATCAGTTTCAAGGCAGGTGTATTAATAATTACTACTAAAACATGTAACCAAACTATATATTTTTAATAAATTGGAATTTTGTTAGAAGCCACCATATATGAATAACGTTTTCTAAGTTTTTAAGGTGTTTTTTGTCTTTTAAGATGCTGAATTATCAATTTATTATTGTTAGTAAATAATGTACAGCACTAGAGGTATCCAATAATGATAATTATTTATTTTATAGAAGGTATAAACTTTAATCAAATATCGAATCGAATCAAATCAAAATGTCTTTATTTCGTAGATAGCAACTTTACTTTACTTGTACACTTGAAATACGTCAAAAAAAGGAAAAAACTCGTTTGAGACGCAGAATCATCAGAATTAACCTGAGCCCATTTATTAATGCTGTTCAAATCATCATTGATATTGCTGAGAGTCAAATCAACTCCAGGAATGGTAAAGTGGTGGTAAATTTGTAAGTCATCTACATATAAATGATATTTTGAAGGTATTACTTTAATTATAGAGTTAATAAAGATAGAAAAGCGAAGCGGAGAAAACACCGCCTTGCGGAACACAAGTCACTTTAGACACTTTTTAGGATATCGATAATTAAGTCGAGAAAATATGCGTGCTTATATTACATCTAATAATCTTATCTTGGGGTCCTAATGGATTCATACGAATTTTATGTAATTTTACACTCCATATTAATACAATCTCCTGACCTCATTAATTTCGTCTATCTCATCAGTAATTTATCAATCATTCATTAAACTATCCATTTTTGGCACTAAATGTTACTGGAAGAAGAAACTGAAAAAATTGGTACTTGGGCCGTATTATGTTTGTACACTGTACACTAGTCTATGCCTAATCAATCGTTAAAACCATGTGCCACCAAGGACTATATTCCGGGCGTACATTCGGTTTAGTTTATTCTCTCCTTACTCCATGTTAATTATCACGGATATTAGAATAAGGTAGATAGTTAATTGGAATAAGTTTATCTTTCTCTAGTCTATGTTTATTAATAAGGCTATTTGCGTAAGTACTCTTCACTCTAGGCACATGTCTAGTTTGTTCTATGGATAATTTTCCCTTTTTTCTTTTAATATTATTTCCTTATTTTGTTTCAGGTTATTCAAAAAAGAGCTTAAAATGGGACGAGGTATGATACTTTTTATACCAGATCTAAATCTTAGAGATGATAGTTTAATATTTTGCAAAAAAACAAAGCAAAAAAAAAAAAAAAAATAAGATCTCTTGAATATCATCATATTGATGATGATATTCAAAGAATATATTTGTGCAAGCTCGTTTAAAAAACGACTTGACCAATTTGGATGCAGTTTTCATTGATGCTGTTTTAATTTCCAAGATGCAGTATTTGTTACATTAGAATCAGTTTATAAATAAAAAAAATATTATCAATTTATCGCATTACGACATAATTTAATATTATAATTAATGCAAAACAAACATGTTTGTTACAATTTCATGGCTAAACCACTGATCCAATTTCCATAGAATTTGCAAGGAGATACATTATATCATAAGACTCTAGTTATAATAAACATCAGATAAAGCAAACAGAAGATAATTTTTTTCTATTGTGTGGTTTAAAGATATCTTTGCATGCATACCAAGATTTTTTTTCAACACAAAATACATTTTTAAGCTTATTCGATTGATAAGTATATTTTGAGATGTGGATTTTGGGCGCCATAATATATTTACAATATAAATATTTTTATGTGTCTGCTTAAGTTACTGTTTATCGGCTAACCATTATAATTTATTAACATTTGGGCTTCACATTTTGTCATACCAACTATACCACCATACCAGCCGATATTGATGTAGAATGTACTTTGTAAACAACCACAACAGCTGATTTTTAGGGTTGTCACTTTACAATTTATAACAATTTCTCACTTTTAATCGTTTTACCGTAAAAAATAAAAATCAATCAGACTGTCTGTAATATTAATTGCTGAGTCATGTAAAACATAAATTTTTATAAAAAATGATTCAAATCACATGTAAATGACCATTTATTACATTTTTAATTTCGGCGGTTTGTCTAATAGTTTCAAATGTTGACATCCCTAGTGCATTGTTCAGTTTTTGGTAGATGTCATGAACCATTTTTTCATTTTATTCCAAAAAGTAAGTCTATTATATTTTTATTCTAGTTTAGAAAAAAAATAACAATATAAGTGAAAATGAAAAAAAAAAAAAAAAGAATTATATCATATCAAAGTAGTCAATAAAAGTTATTACAATATTGAACTGTAGGTTTCTAAGATACCTATACGTATTCAATAATTTTACACTTTATTAAAATTAAAAAAAATGCATTTAGTAAAAATGTTTTTACCCCTGCTGTCGGCCGGTTGCCTAGCAACGCTTTGTCATTAAACATTCTACATCGAGTTTGGCTGGAGTATAGTTCTGTAGCTAAGATTGTGCTTAAATATAGCTTTTTTTCTGAATTTTTTTTTAAAAAAGGGCAGAAGAAACACATGATACCTATCCCAGGGTACCTACCTATAGGTACAAAATATTATGATAAACATGACCACGAGTTCCTAGTGTCTTACAGTATATTGTTGGCTACTTTTGCCATTAGATTTTCTAGTTTTTCCATAATAACTAATATTTAAAAGGACTTGAAATACTATACTAAGATATAATAAAATGAAAAATATGTATTTTGTATGAGCCATAGTCAAGCCAGAATTTATTCAATTCTAACGGCCGAATTGCATCTTAGTTAACGTTGATTTTTGTAATTTGTAGAGCTTTGTCCTGCCCTGTCTTTGTTTGTATTGACTAAACTTATTATATTTATCTTTTGTTTGCTAAGTAATTTTAGATTTTTTATATATTATGTTTTTTTACATTTTCATATGCTGAACCTTAGGAGGCAAGAAAAAGAATAAGAAGGACGCACAAGGTGATGCGGACGATAGTAAACCGTCAACATCTCAGGAAACACAAGAAATCACCTCAGCTTTAACTACTCTCTCTATTTCTGAAAGCGATCAACCATCGACTTCTAAGACGTCGGATAAGGACGTTCAACATGAAACCAAATCAGAACAGACCAAACCTAAAGAGGTCAAACCTGAACCATCTAAACGCGAAAATACGAAAACGGTAGAAGATGATGACCAGGAAGACGGCTTAGGTTTAGGCCTAACATCGGGTAGAGCTCGGAGAAAAAGGAAACCTAAAGGAGCAGCAGCGCAAACAAAACCATCTGAACAAGTTCAAAGTCCTACCGGACCTCAAACTACTGGTCCTCAACAACCTGGAGGTCTTGAACCATCTACTGATCCACAACAATATCCATCTGGTTCTCAAATTCCCCCTGGTTTCGAACATCCTGCAAGTGTTCAACAACCTTGTGGGCCGTTTCCTGCTGCTGGTGCTGCTGGTGCTTATCCTGCCTTTCCTCAACAACCTGGTGGGCCAAGGCCCGTTGCTCCATCGATAGGAAGAGGCCGTGGCCAACCCTTTCCTCAACATCCTGTTGCTCCTGAGCATCCTCCTAGCGCTCATCCTGCGGTTCCTCAACAACCTCGTGGGCCATATCCTGCTGCTCCTCAACCAAGAGGGCGAGGAAGAGGTCAAGGTCCAGCATGGGGTGCACCAAAACAACCTCCTCCTGGCATGGCTGCAGTGCCTTCGCAAGCCCCACCGCCAGCATTTCAACAAAGAAAGACACAAGAACCAGTACAATTTTCTCATGAAAGATCTCCAGCGCTTTCTTCAAAGTCGTCAGATTCAAGTTCATCTGAGTACAGAAGGCCTTCACATGCAGTATCTCGTTTCAAGATACCAGAAAAGAGGCTTTTACCAGAAGTCCCAGCAATGAAAATTAAAGTTCTAGCTAATTATTTGCGACTAAAATTCCAAGATTTGAAAATAGTAAGTAATAATTTGTAGAACTTGTAGCCTAATTTCATTTTCTTGGATAATCAAACATAATATAATGGATATTCTTAACATCAGTTTATATAGTTTTATTACCGATTGTACTTAATCTTTCATTCTGGCACTGAAATTCATAAAGCAAATTATAAAAGTATTATTTTGTAAATATTAAATGTTTACTTAGGTACTTATTTAATTTTTTTTCTATATTGCAGCACCGATATGATGTAGCAATAAAACCGGACAAGCCAAAAAAAATGATCTCAAAAGCATTTGATGAAACGAGGAAAAAGTATTTCAAAGACCACGTAATAGCGTTTGATCAAAAGAAAAATCTTTTTGCTTTGAAACCATTGACTGGAAGCATTACTGAACCATTGGATGTGGTTGTAAGTTATGTTTTATTATTTATTAATTGGTGTCTTTAATAAATTTTATTATTCTCATATGCTGTTGCGCACTGCATCCGATCCGAATACGAGTATCAAAATATATCTCGCCTTCTTGCCACTCACCTCAAATAAAGCTATTTGGTTCGTTCAAGATAATCTCTCAAATGGTATAGTAAGTTTGTATATAACCTTAAGACAATCCTTACTAATATCACAGTGTAGATTGATACAGTGGTCCAATGAACGCGTCTAGACAGAGCAATCGTGCGAGGCGTGCGGGGTTTGAGACCCAAGCTGCCATACTTTATCAATCTAAAATCTAAAAACTAGTAAATCCAAATGTCGAAAATACCTTTCAGTTTCGCATTTGCAGCTTTTACAGTGTTCGTAAGTATCCGATATTTATAATAAATATCAAAATATCACATTTTTTTTATTTTTGATATTTTCAAAATTACATACAAATTTAATACTCTGATATGTTTTTTTCGTAATAGTTGAATCGAAATAATTTGTATGTCTGATAATGTGAAGACAGGGAAGTAAAATTAAACTCATTTATATATTATTGATATTCAAAGTTTTGAAATAAATTAAAAATCAACGATAGATACTTTTGAGTATCAATCAATCAAATCAATTTGAGTCTTAAATCCATTTTTTTAACCAGAAGAAAATAAAAGTATATTAATTTTATCAGTCGAATTAACTTGACACATGGTATAAATGGGTACTTAACAATAGTATAATAACAAACGAGGAATTTTCTTCCGAAAAATAGGGGGTTACGTGGGTGTCATAAGCCTAAGTTACAAGCCGCGTCAACGGCTATGATTAGTTAATGTCGTGTCGTGTGTCGCTTTCACGCCTAAACCACTGAACCGATTTTGATGAAATTTGGAACAGGGATAGATTAGAGCTTGAGAAAGGACATAGGCTACTTATTCTCGCGAAAAAAAACTTGGAGGGTTTAAATAGAGGATGAAAGTTTGTATGGAAGTTCGTCATTATACATAGAAGATGACGCCATGAAACTTTGCATTTGGGCACTTGATAAGAATTAAATAACCATGAATAATTATTGTTCCACCGTTTTTAAGGTTTTTACCTGTATGGGCATGAAATAGAAGATGAAAGTTCGCAGGGAAGTTCAAAAATAATCTGTCTGTGTTTACTATACGTACATACGGAACTGAGCTACTCCGAATTTAACGCGAGCGAAGCCGCGGGCAACAGCTGGTAATATATAAGAGTAATACAAATTGTTGCACGGCTACAATTTGTATTACTCTTATATATTACTTTATTATTCTTATTTTACAGACTGAGATTATTGATTTCAATGGTGAGGCGATGAAATTTGAGTTGGTATTTAAACATACTGGCATTGTTGATTTAGCAACAATATCTAAGTAAGTAATTGAACAAAATACTTTTATTTTCTCTATTCTATGTACCGGGTCACTTTTTATACCGTCTTGAAAAAAATAAGGAGCTAAATAGGATAATGAGGGAAATGGAGTAGAAGCTCCGGGCATAGTTACATATTTTTTTTTTATCTTTACTGACACAATTTGAAAATAATTTACTATAATACACTCCTAATTAAAAACACTTTTTAATATATGTACGCTATGATGGCCATTTTAACATATTACAATAGTGATATGAAATGCCAATTAATTCTCGAAACAAACAATCAAATCTGTAATAAATTATAAAGTAATGGAGTATCAATAATACCCAAAATCCAAATCCAAGTCAAAACTATATCACAATCGCAGTGTACTCACAGTTTGTACTTTTCAAAGTAACGTCAGTAGGGCTATCCTGTAAAAACCATTTCGATATCGAGCTTCACCTGAGTGATAGAGCTCACTATACACTCACTTTGAAAGCGAACTTTATTGATATATATAGATAGTTGAGTTTTACAGAATATAAATTCTTCAAATTCGTCATATCACCGCGGATTCCGCTTTCGAGATTCGAAAATGACCTTACAGAATAATCCTGCAGGTCGAAATTGTTAACTGCTTTGTTTCGCATTGAGCATCGACGGGAGTTTGCTGAAAGTAGTAATTGTGCTGGTCAGCGATCCTATATAACGATCATATTAGATTTTATGTTTGAAAATTTAGAATTTTGTAAAACAAATGCTTTATAGTTCTTTGAACAGTCGTTCATTTAGATTTAGAATATTTTGATTGTGTCCAATGTTTTTACATTAAACATATTTCATTTGTTTTTTTTAGTTATATGAAAGCTGGTGGGTCGACCCTTGAACTCCCGATGGAAGCAATACAATGTGTGGATGTTATTTTACAACAAGCAACGTTAGGATCCTATGTAAAGGTATGGTATTGGTTATCTTTACAATAAATCTGGATCTGACTGGCCTGTTGGTCTAGTGGTTATTGACCCTGACTGCTAAACCAGAAGGTCGTGGGTTCGATTCCCACCCAGGACAAATGTTTGTGTGATGAGCATGATCATATTTTGTTCTGTGTCTGGGCGTAATTTATCTATAATATGTATATATTTAGAAATATGTAAGTAATGTATCAGTTGTCTGGTTACCATAAGAACAGGCTTTGCCTAGTTTGGGATGAGATGGCCGTGTGTGAGTTGTCCTAACATATTATTACATATTATTATTATTATATCCCTGGATATATATTTAGAAATGTTATGTATGTTATAATAATGCAGTAGAACCTCGATAACTTAAAAAATTCTATAACTTCAAAAAAATAATATGTTCCCTTCCCTTAACCTATCACTAATATGACCCTTGATAACTTATAACCTCTATAACTTAAAATATTTTGTGTTTAGCTTGGACTTTACCTTATCGAGGTTCTACTGTTTTAAATAGTGTTTATTTATGCATATTGTTTTCAGGCTGGTCGTCAGTATTTCAAACGTCCACAAAACCCTATCAACCTGACGCAAGGTATGGAGATGTGGACTGGTCTCTTTCAGTCTGCTATTTTCAACTCAGGGTCCTTTATTAACATTGACGGTGAGTCTTTATTTCATTTCTTTCTAATTAACACTTACCTGTGAATTATTTGTGAAACAGTGAAACGACCAATGTATTTCTTAGATTGGTCAGGTTATAAGATGGCTGTGCTGCATTTTTTTAAAGTTGAAAGTTATTCTTACGTGAATACGATAGGTATAAGATAAGGGATAGAAATTTAAGAAATATGTATATACAGTAAATGTTAGGCTTAAAACGATTTTTCGGTCACCAAATAAAAAATGCGTCTTGTGCCACGATATAATAAATACATACTTATACTTTTTAAATTAGATATTTTTGGAGTCGGTATCAGCCAAATAGGATATTTTAATGATTAATCACATACACCAAGTATTGAGTAGATGTCTGTGTAGGCCATCTTTGTTTTGGCTGGTACCGACTCCAAAAATACCTAATTTTAAATAGTATAAGTAAGACATAACATAAGTTTCAATATTATCGTTAATTATTTTTGTTAATTATCTTCATCTCGAAGTACATATTTAAATATTATTTTAAAATGTTAGATTGTACATAATTTATAGGTATAGTTTAGAAGTCGGTTTTTGGTTTTTTTATTTAAGATTAATTTTATTTCAGTTTTATTTTAGTAAATAAGTATTGAGTATGTCTCAAGCACGCTGTAAAAATGTTCGGTATCCATTTGTAAAAAATGAAAAAAAGCTTAGCATCATCACATCGCCTTTTATATTGTTTTGATTATTAATATTGTTTTCGTCACAATCCTCATTATCGTCCTTTACATTGTCTCATTGCTGGCTCGGGTCTTCTCGAAATAAGACTCAATATCTCAAATGTATTACCTCTACCTATAAAGCTAACGAGTATAGGACTAGGTTAATGTTTCGGCATTGTTTGTAATAATATTTATAAATTTTTCTACCTAATTTCTACTGCATAAGCTGAAAGCATCGAATTAAATAATAATGTATATGCCTAAAATATTGTATTGGTTCAGTTGCACACAAAGGATTCCCGAAACATCAAACACTTTTGGACGCTGTTATCAATGATTTTCAAATGGAGCCCAATAAGGAGTTGGAAGGTCAGCGAGGCTTTGAAGAATTTAAACATTATTTGAAAGGACTCCGGGTAACTCATAAATGTACTTATTAATACGACATAGGTATAGCTTTGAATACAGATGATTTAGACAAAGACAAAAGAACTATCTGGTCATCATATTATAGACCTGAGCAATGTAGATAAGTTATTTTATGATGGTTTGATTTATTATTGTCTTTTTTTAATAGAATACAATATATTCTAGATACATAATGTTTTGCTATGTAGTTTTTCATATCGTAACGACAAGTGCAGCGAATTTTTTTGCAATAATGTGCTATATCTCCAAAAATTTTTTAAGAATTTGCAATAGTCGCTGCCCTTAAAAAAATCTACAATAACCATAAAAACTTCACGACTGACTGATTTATATAATTTGATGAAATTAGGACAAGTAATAATTGAAACTAGGAACTCGAAACTCTTTATTCTTTATAAAATAGCTTTACCTCCAATGACATACTTTTTAGCCCTCCATGTGTGGTAATAATGCATCTATATAGTAAGTCTAGATTCTAGACTACCTAACGTTTAATAGTGACGTGAAATATTGGGTCGATTACCATCAAGAGCACATGTGCCACTGGTTCGTCATTTCACCTTTACAAGTGTCAGTATATATGGGCATCGGTAATCACCATAAGGCTCAGATTGCTTGGTTGCCTCTTTATGAAAAAAAAAACAAGTCTAGTGCATATATTCTAAATCATTATCATTAGCATCAATTTGTTTACTGCTAAAGATAGGCTTTTTTCAAATAAATGTAAATGTGCGGATATCATTATTTATGATGAAGTATTTGAATCGCAATATTCTAGTGCATTCTTGCACAGTAGAATGTTTTAGTAGGTATACAAATATATTTTTTCCTCTTACAAGTTTTTCTTTCTTACTTTTCATGGGTACATTTAAAGGTAATTAATTCCTTCTTCTACTTCAAAAGAGATTACTTACCGTTAAATTAAATGTTTTATAACATTTTTCAGGTAACGGCTTTAATTGGTGGAGATTCGAAAACTGGGAAGAAACGTGAATTCATTTGTAACGGGGTAGTGGCTCCGCCATACAAGTTGACTTTCTCTATGACTGATGCGGCTGGAAAAACCAGTAAATGCACTGTGGACAAATACTTTGAGGTGGTCAAGAACTACAGGTAACTTTCTTCTTTAAATTTTGGCTATAGGCCAAAGTTACCCGTTTCGCTTATTAGTGTCCGCAACAGTATAACGAAATGCGTCACACGTTGGATTTTAAAAACTAAGAATAAGACAAAGAAAAAAATAGCAACATTTAGAACTCAACTGAAGTCTTTGTTTCAAGATATGAAGATATATAGACATGAAGGTGTCGTTTCTAAAAGTTTGTTTTTAAGGGTGAATTTGTCACCATATGCCATCTAAATCGGGACAAGTATTTCACTTGTAAAATAAATCGGCTTATGAATAGAGGAGAAAAAATAATATTGTGTATGCCTATGTGTAAATAAAATTATTATCATTGCCTATGTGTAAATAAAATTATAAACTTTGTTTTCTCGACTTAAAGGAATTTATTTATTGCAGATTGAAATACCCCCGCCTCAATTGTCTTTGGGTTGGCCCTAAAGAAAAAAATATTTATTACCCCATGGAACTGCTTGAAGTTGTCTATGGACAAGTAAGTTTTGACTAGCATTTATAAATAGTTTTATTAATGCACTGAAGTAAGAATAGTATAGATAAATTGTTTTCTTTGACAGGCTATTAATAAACAACTAAGCGACAAACAGCTTCCCGTAATGGTCAGAGAGGCAGCTACTGCGCCAAATATTCGCTTGCAAAAAATACACGAAGTGATTCAAAGCGTAAGTAAAGCTTCTGGTTATAATATTAAAAAAAAAATCAACTATATATTTTTAACTAGCTGTGCCCCGCGGTTTCACCTGCGTTTTTCTCGTTTCCATGGGAATACCGAGATAAAAAATTGCCTATATTATAGCCTCCCTCAATAAATGGACTATTGAATATTTAAACAGTTTTCATATCAGATCAGTATTTCCCGAGATTACCGCGTTCATAACAAACAACCAAACTTTTCAGCTTTATAATATTAAGAAAAATATAGATTAAGTTAAATTGTATGAGTCGCAGGCAATAGCTGTCTATCTGTTCGACATTCAGCCAGACACAAGAATTACGACTACAGGCGGGAGTGTCCGTCCACTTTAAACCGGGTTAAAATATTATTTTAAAGTACTTTTGAGTAAATTATATTTTTCGTTTTATTTTCTTGTGACAGAAGAATATTTTGATTGTTTCCGCAACCTGATCTTGACAACGCGACATATTATAGTTGGCCGTGCGAAAAACAGTCTTGCCGTAAATCTAATCCTACATATTTAAATGTTTGCCCCTGTGATTTATTTATCGTTACGGCAAAAGATAATTTAATTGGCATCATTGGGATCCGAGGTATAAGTACTGTTTGACCAACCGCTGGACCAGTCAAAACTGTTGCAACGATCACGCTATTGCGAAGAAATTTAACCTGAAGTCGAGTCCCGTTACATAAATTTGCTGGCTTAAGATTTCTAAGTAAAATAATTGGGGCACCAATTTTTAACTTGAGAGAATGTGAGGGAGGCCACTCGGGTTTAAAGAATTAAGAAATTCCTGTGAATAATGGACTGCATCTTCTTGATCCATTACATTATCAATAGAAGTGTAGGTGACTTTATCCTTGCTTGATGCAAGCCAATTGTATCAAGCGCGCGTGTATTTCCTTAGCAGAGTTATTTTAGAAATGTATTTATTATAGTCTTCAAAGATCTTATACTTACAATCATCAACAAATATATTTCAAAAAAGATTATTACAGGATTTTATGTTGATAAAAAACTCTATGGCCCATAACTCATTAATAGGTACCAACTCTTAACATCTTACACACGTGATAACTTTTAAACGAAATATCCGATTGAGGTGAAACAAAAAGTATTTTACTTGTACATAAATACTCTTGATAACATAATGCTTAATTTCGATAAAGATTAATATTACGATACATATTTAAAGTAGTTTTTTTCTTCAGACGATTTAATAATTATTTTGAACACTAAATCGGTTATTGTGATTAAACCATGATAGCTAGATATATGTTCTCGCGGACTTTTTTGTAGGTCTTAATGGGATCTACAAACCTTTAGTACATCATTTTGTTCTGTTGTCAATAGTTTTTGCAGCGCATGTAAAAATAGTTTTTCGATTTTACACCTTGTGTTACAAAATAGCAATTTTATTACGGATCCCTAATTTTGAAAAAAATAAAACATAGCCTATAGCCTTCCTCGATAAATGGACTACCCAACGCTGAAAAAATCATTCAAATCGGACCAGTAGTTCCAGAGATTAGCGCGTTCAAACAAACAAACAAACAAACAAACTTTGCAGCTATATAATATTAGTATAGATACGGGATATTTACCATTCTTTTGAACAAAATATTCTTAGGCAATGACGAAATATCGAAATAAAACTAAAAACCTGGCAAATATCTCGTTTTAAATCGTTTTAGAAGTGAAAAAAATAGGGATGCACCGATTCGTCATATTTTTCATGTTCGTATTCGGCCATTTATTAAAATTACCGAAAATTTACTGAATATTTAAATTACCGTTAATATATAAAAAAATATATAAAATAGTAAGGTTAACTCATTACCTGGCAGGGTGGTTTATTCTGAAAATCGCACATAGTTTTTTTTTGTAAATGACGGAAACAATATTAAAAATAGTAACATTCAATTTAAAATAAAATCTTAATCAAATAAACATCTGTTTTATTTTTAAGAATTATTAAAATTAATTTTATATACGGGGGAGCGACGGTGGTCCAGTGGTGGACGGACTCGGCCTCTTACGCGAGGGGGTCCGGGTTCGATCCTGACCCGTCCGTGTGTGCCTTGAAATTGGTTTTTCTAAATTTCTAAGTGCACACGAGACCATCGTTCGCTCACCGGTGAAGGAAAACATCGTGAGGAAACCTGCATGCCTGATTAGATTGAACGTCTTTGAAGGTATGTGAAGTTCACCAATTCGCACTGGGCCAGCGCGGTGGACTATTGGGCCATTACCCTCCTCGCCTGATTTCGAGGAAGGAGACCCGTGCCCAGCAGTTGGACATATATAAGGGTTGATACTTTATTTTTTTTTAATTTTCTATAAAATTAAAATTTTTAGGAACACTGCTTTGTAGTCAAAAATTTTAAACAGGAAACATTTTTTTAGAATATTATAACTACTATCTTTAAAACTTATTGAATCAAATGGAACCCAGTGGTACGGCCTAACATTCGTATTTGGTTGATACCTACATTCGCCGCATCTCTAAAAAATTTTTGCAAAAATTTAAAATCTTGAATAATTATAACTCTTAAATTATATCTCTTAAATTATATTATATGTTCTATTTTCATTATATCTCTAGGAAAAAAGTATAACATAATTGGAATATTAGAGATTACTTATTAGAGAGCAATTTTTTTTGTTATTTAAATTACACAATTGATTTTGAGCAGTTTATAAAAAAGTTTTTAAATACCTTGGTCTGTAGTGGTAGTCAAAATTTTATATTATACACTACAAAAAATAATAAATTAGTTTTCCTTTTTTAGATGCAATATTCCACTAATCCCCAATTCAAAAAATTTGGATTAGATATATCAGACAGATTGACAGTGGTCGACGCCAAGATACTGAAAGTGCCAAAACTGAACGTTGGTAATAATCGGAACGTCGAGCCCAGGTTAGAATTGATGCTTTTTTTGATAAAAAAAATATTTGCGCTGTTAATGCTTGGTCTAGTTGTGATAAGAGTAAAAGACATTACCAGTATCTGCATGGGTTTCAACATACTCCTTGATTTTAAAACAGCTTTGCTGTTTTGGAGAGTAGGGCAAGACAGCCAGTGTAATTACTGGCACAGAAACTTATCTCCCAGGATAGGCAACACATAGACGAGTTGCCTGGACTAGTTCCAGGTAAACTAGATTAGGGCTGTCCAGACCAGATGTGATCCTAGGCAGATATAAATTAATAAATAGATTGAAGGGCCGCACGAATAAAAAAGACAATTAAAAAAATATAGAGTTTGGACTGGTGCTTTGGGCAGCCCTGAACTAGATTATGGGTACACTCAACACTGACCATCATAGGACTCGTCTGCCTAATTGTCCATCCAAATAACATTAAAAAAAGGTTTTATAACTATATTTTTTTCCAGTTTTTCATATAAGTTAGGCTAGTTTAAGTTAGGTTATGATTTGGCATTAAACATTTTACATCTAGAAAGAATGGATAGGTCATTAATGATACTAAAGAATTTTAAATTCTATAAATAATTTAAATACATTAATTTGTCACTTTTGTTCATTATTATCCTTATTCTTTCTTATTAATATCTTCTCAGGAGAGGTGCATGGCAAACCCCTGGATTGCTCCAGGCTCAGGCGTTGCAAAAATGGGCTATAATACTTCTAGATGGTAATCCGAAGTATTGTCAAATTGCTCCTATTGTTGACATGGTAAGAATACACATATATATTTGCAAGAGCATCTGAAGAGGCCTCAAATAAGTCTTGGTTGTCACTATCATAGGCAACAACAGGAGTTTTAAAATAAGACCACAATCGTACCAACTATTATTTGATTTTATCACGTTTTAACTCAAAATGAAAATAGAATTAACCAGATTAAAACTACTTGATTGTATAAATTAAGCATGTATATATCTTGTCCGGCTGCTGTCAAACTTAATATCGATTGCCATGATTATCGGTGACACCTACTTCTCTATTTGGGGTTACCAGCTCTTAGCAACATTAAATTTAATCTATTACAAAATTTAATAAGACTAAAATAATTATAGGTCTATAGCAAGAACCTGTGATAAGGCAAAAATATTTCAACACTGTCGATGATTTCTCCTATATTTTTTTCTAATTCGCCTCTTCCAAAATTACAGTATAAAATTTAAATTCAATTTTATACAATGTTTGGTATTTATTTTAGTTGATGGGCGTTGGTCGTTCGATGGGCATGAGGATTGATAGGCCTTTGGTGATGAGGGAGAATGTAACGATGCGTGATCTAAGGAATACGCTGTTCGACATGGTTCAGAAAGGGGTCAACTTTGTTGTCATAATCTTCACTGGGAGGGACCGGGACGCCTATCACAAGGTAAATTCCCTTTAACTCCTATACTAATGATATTTTTTCTACTTACGGGTTATTTTTTTTTCTCATTATGGAAGAAAGAAAAATATTGTATTGTTCAAAACAAAAATCAAGACATAATCGCAATGTAGTTCGATATAAATATAAATATTGCGAATAATAGAGGTAGCCACTCAGCGTTTGTCAACACAACAGCAATATGGTTTCCTAATAATGAAACAACTTTTATGGATTTTACGCAGCGTATCATGATTTCTATATGCTCGACGTTTCGGATACTTTACAACAACCATCGTCACAGGAGGACTGTGTTCTAACGTTACAAAGTTATTCGAAACTACCCTATATGATACATCAATATTTTGGCTAGTCCTGTCTATGTCCATTATTATTATTATTATTCATATTTTCGTTTATAACTAAAATAAATATTGAAATATAATTCGCTTTTATTCAGGTGAAACGTATTGCAGAATTAGAAGTCGGAGTTTTAACTCAGTGTATAAAAGAATTCACTGCCAGCAAGAAAATGAATGAACAAACCATGCGTAACATCTTGCTAAAGGTAAATACTAGGGATTTTTATGAAATTTGTGATTTTTTTCTTTATTTATAAAGTTACAGGTATACAGTGTACATTTTTATTAAATATACTTGCTGTCCCAACAGACTTTGCTCTGTCAAAAGTGCTAATATCGCTGTTAAAAAAGGGGTTGATCGTAGTGGGTTAAAATTTTGTGTTCAAAATTACATAATATAATTTAATGTGTGTAAAGTGTATCATAAAAAATTTATAGATAAATAATAAAAAATAAATTAAAGGGTGGACCACCATTGCATTTAGGCAAATAATAAATAGATGTTGACTGATATGCACACAAAATTTCATGAGAATCGGTTGAGCCACTTTGGAGAAATTACAAATGCCGTCACACGACAATTTTATACTACTTACTACTAATTACTTGTTTGGTAAATAGTCTTAACATTAAAGAAGCTAATAAAATAAGCAATTCCAACATTTTATCCGATCTTATGTACAAATAAAGTTTGTCTTGTCGTGATTCGAACGCGTGATTTCTTCTTTAAATTGTTTTTATAAACGATTACTATATAAAAGGCCAGCAACGCACGAAGATCGCTTAAACTGACCACCAAGTGTACCCGCTGTTCGTACGGGCACAACCTTATTAAAAGGCAATTTTTGTATATTATTCCAATGTTAATTTTTAGATCAATTCAAAACTGATGGGAGTGAATCAAGCTCTGGACGCCACGTGTATGCCGAAGTGTCTGCAGGGCGGCGGGGTGATGCTCGTCGGAGCCGACGTCACCCATCCCTCGCCTGACCAGGTAAAATTATATAGACTAATACCTTATGTAATAACTAGCTGTTGCCCGCAGCTTCGCCTGCGTTAACTATGATTTATAACGGTGACTTAGCGGGATGGTATAAAACCTTATAGCCTTTCTCCATAAATAGACTATCTAACACTGATAGCATCATTCGAATCCGACCAATAGTTCCTGAGATTAGCGCATTCAAGCCGACCTCCTCGACCTCCAAATCGGTGCAGTGATTTAGGCGTGAAAGCGTAACGGACAGACAAGACAGAGTTACTTTCGCATTTATAATATTAATAGGGATGTAAAGATTATTTTAGAAAACTAAAAAAAACACGCTTTTAGTTTTGCAAATTGAAAAATGGAGTCTTATTAAATGAGTGTATTATCCGACACCGTAAGGAGAAACGAGGTCCTCGTTGCTTTTTGATTGTCATTGGTCCTCCATAGATATACAAAGCTTAAACGATTGATGGCCACTAAAGGTGGGCCAAAATTACACCCAAAGAAATTGGTTACAAACATTTGTATGTTTGTATGTTTAATCGTTGAAACCGAACGGTGATAATTCGAAATAAATAGTTGAATATGATTTTGATGAATGTGAAGATTATATTATTAAAATTGTTTCAGTCGAGCGTGCCCAGCATAGCGGCGGTGACTGCGTCCATTGACTCCAAATACTTTGTCTATAACATCGAGCTGAGCATACAGACGCCAAAGGTAAAAAAATAATGTGATTTTCATCTTATCTTATATATTTAGGATAAATGATAATATAGGACAAATTTTTAGAAAACTTTTTTTATCCGTGTTTTGAGGCATCGATAAAATATGATTAGAATTCGAACGTAAATTTCGCTTATTGTTTCATTATAATGAGTAAATTTTGCTGTCAATTAATATGTCATAGGAGCTTAGTGGTGAAATTAGGCAGTTAAATCCGAACGAGCCTGGTTCGAATCTCCAGTCCGATTAATTTTCCTTTTTTTAAGATCATTTTTTTTTTGGAAGAAAAATTTTATCGTATTTTATCACTAAGGGTACCGAGCAAATGCTCGGTCAACCAGGTACTGTTAGTTGAATAGACAAACTGGCAGACGTGCCACCATGGACACATAAACGAATTTACTTGGTTAAGTAGTTTTTATGTCTACTGACAGGCTGATCTCATTATGTAATTAACCATGCTTTTAGCAACTCATTTGATACTTAATTAGTTAATTTTAGCGTTGATCAGCCTTTCGGAAACCATAAGTCTACATGTTTTATCTATGTGATCATAGTTTATTGCATATGCACAATAATATAAAAATAATGTGAGAAGTTGATGTCGACAATATGATCAGGCATGAGACAATTTATTAAATACAAATTTTTAAGGCTATTTAAAGAAAAAAATTACCTTTTACTCTCTCTCTCTCTCGCTACTCTAAAACTCATATACTTAAGTTCTATCTTCTTTTATAATTTTAGAGAGAGATGATAATGCAGTTCGAAGACATGATGGTGGATCACTTCAAGGTATATCAAAAACACAATGGCAATGAACTACCTAGGAGAATCTATGTTCTCCGTGATGGTGTTTCCGATGGACAATTTGCTGAGGTGAGTTTAGCGGTTTTTTACTTGTTCATGAGATGCCCATATTCACGTTTACCTGCCTTGTACGACCGTTTTATGGAATCAGCTTTCACCTACGGTATTTCCGAACCGATACGACTTAGGATTCTTCAAGAAAACAACATACTCCTATATGAAAGGCCAGCAACGCACCTGTTAATCATCAGCGGGTGTCTGTGGATGTCGCTATCACTTAACATCAAGTGAACCGACTGTCCGTTTGCCCCCTTCTATATAAAAAAACGTAGATATAGTAGATAATGTATGACCAATTAAATAATACTGACATAGAAGTGATGCTAGTGTAAATCATATTATTATGTACATTTTTGAAAGAGTTAGAGTATAATAATAAAATCTTGTTTGAAATCAATCATTGTCCTGGTTGTTTATTGTTTGTGTGGTCTGATGTGTGCTAATGTCATTTAATTTTGTGATGTTTCTGTTAATTAAAGTTAAATTATAAAATTACATATCTGAGTCTCATCAAAAATGATGCCTTAATACAAATAATATGTTTTTGGTTTAATTACAAAAATAATTAATCAACCCTTAGTCCGCGTTCTTTTACATTTATCAATTTAGTTAATGCTGAAAAAATTCGTAAAGAAAAAGATTTGGCTGCAGAGTTTTCTTAATAAATAGATTTTAATTTGAAGAGTGATGAATTTAATCTAAAACAGTTTATTTAATGTGTGTTTTAAATCCTCGTTTGTCAGTCTGGTAATTGAGTATTTGTTTTAGGTGATGAACAGTGAACTTGTAGCGCTACAGCAGGCCTACCTGCGTATGGCCGGACCACAGGCCAAGAAGCCCGAGATACTATTTGTATTGGTTCAAAAGAGACACCACACCAGGTAGGTTGGAGACAAAATTATTACTACTCGTAGAGTATTTATTATACCCCGGGGATACCTCCATAACGGAGCGAAACGTAGGTTGTGTGGTTTGTTTTTAGTTATGTGGTGCACGCTTATTAAGTGTAGGCATATGCTGAAGGAGTTGTTTTATGCATGCATATGCGTGCGTGCTCTTACACATTTGCCGTAAAGAGTGCATATTACGCGGAATTTTTGCTTAGACATATTGCATTAAACTAGCTGTTGCCCGCAGCATGCGTTAACTAAGATCTACAACGACATCTTAGTGTGATGATTTGTTGTCTTCCTCGATAAATGGCCTACCTAAAATTGAAGGAAAATTTTAACTCCGACCAATAGTTTCTGAAATTAGCCCATTCAAACAACCAGACTCTTCTGCTTCAAAAAAAAATCAAATTAAATATGAGATACACGGATTTCGGAAAATAACACCTAATTCGAAACGACCTCGACACCACCGGCCTTGAATCTGTTACTAGAGTCATCGCCACTTTAGAAGTCCGATAGACGCGGCGCTGCGATCTCATTACTCGATGTTGCCAATTTCTATTATAATGATTTTCCACCAAGTCTAGTACAATAAAAAATTTAAATAATTATAGGGCCTATGTTCAGTAGTGGACTGATAAAGACTGATGATGATAATAATGACATAAATAATTATAGTAATATATATTATAAATAAAACATTTTTTTTAAATATTTCCTTTGTATTTTTTACGTATAACCGATTAGTAAAATTTATCTAAAACAAGCTTCTTCGGTTGTGTTCGGCTTTTGCCAGGGGTGACGATTTTCTCAGAAGTAATTGCTGCCATTCCATTACCTAGTATTTATATTCATATTATATATCATAAGATAAATGTAGGTATAGTTAATGATAATATTTTAACCATAAATTAGGCAAAAATGATTGATACTGGCATCTCTAAAATTTACCTGTCATGGCTGTGACATTTATAAACATATTATTTAACGGGGTTAATTGTTGTTTATTTTTACTTTCTAATTCACAAAATTATTTCACTTAAACGATCATTATACGGCCTTCAATTTTTACACCTCACTTTATATTAAGTGCTCCATATTTCACGTAAACAATTTAATATATCACAACTTCTTACTCCAGACAGATGTCAAGATGTCAATCTTGTCAAATTTAGTTCAGGCATTAGTCGCAGGACTTCAAAAGTGGCGAGGACTATACGTCAACTTGAAATGCTATGGTGTTCTGGCACAGCTCTCTCTCTCTCTCAGAGAGCTCTCTCTCTTTTACCAGGACTCCTTCTTAATCTTAGTCTCCAGTTTTCCTAATCCCCACATTGATAAATTTAATTTGATAAACTATCTACAACTGATATTTATTGCTTGCTCATCGGTCAATAAAAATATCGTAAGCGTTTATGCCTGTTGAAATTAAGTCTCTTGAGGGTGTGTTAAGTTCTCCACCCTTTGTTAGGCAATGCATGTGTGAACTTGTGAACCCGACACTTCACGAGGAGTCCTGCCCAGCTGTGGGACGTATAAAAGTTGTGATGAAACTGTGTAGATTGCCAAATACATTTTTTGGTTATGTAATTGAATGTAAAATATTGCAAAAAAAAAATGAAATCTATTTAGATTTTTACATGCCCGATCTTTTGAACAACGTACACCAACTACAAATAATAATATGATTTTCATATAAAAACAACAGCAAATTTTCATTTTATAGATATTTTTTCATATAATTATATTATTTGTTTTCAGATTATTTACAACGGACAGAATGGCTCAAAACGTGGAGCCCGGAACAGTTGTGGATTCTGATATTGTACACCAACGTGAATTGAACTTCTTCTTGGTACGTCTTACAATTTGTATTTTAAAAGGTTTATTAAGGTGAAAAATATATAACAGAAAAGAAGTAGAGTCCGCGCCACGAAAGAAGGCCGATAGACGTGGCGCTGCAATTGCATAACTCAATGTTGCCAGTTTCTAGTGTAATCATTTTCCACTAAGGCTGGTACAATAAAAATTGTAATGAATTATAGGGCCTATGTTCAGTAGTGGATGGAAAGGCTGATGATGATAATAATGACAAAAATAATTATGGCAGCAAAAATGAAAAATCTCCCCACCAGGTTTTAGTAAAATAAAACAGTTTTAAAAAATATATATTTCATTTGTATTTTATACGTATAGCCGATTAGTCAAAATCATCTAAAACAAGCTTCTTCGATCGCGTTCGGCATTTTCCAGGGTGACAATTTTCTTAGAAGTAATCGCTGCTATTTTTACTTCTTTTGTTATTCGAGATTTTTTTTTACAGAAACACTTGAAAATATCATTGTTCTGGGGAAGGTTTTATTTATAAATAAATAAATATATCTTTAATTGCAAGCATATGACTTACAATAAAATATACATATTATTAGAGTTTCACATATTATTTAACGGGGTTAATTTCTTTTATTCTTCTAGGGTATTCTGTTATTACGTTGTATATTTTTAAATTATAATCTTTACTATTTGAGGACCTCCGTGGATCAATGGTTAGCGCGTTGGCGCTTAAGCCGGAGGTAGTGGGTTCGAATCCCGCCAGGAAACAAAAAAGTTTTCTGTGACCAGATTGACGTGGTGTAAAAGCGTCCATAGATATTATTATTATTACTATGTAATATAAATTATTGTATGATTGAAGGTATCGCACCAAGCGATCAAGGGCACTGCGCGGCCGACGCGCTACCACTGCGTGTGCAACGACGGCAACCTGTCGGTGGGCGAGGTGGAGCAGCTGGCGTTCTACCTGTGCCACTTGTACTCGCGCTGCAGCCGCTCCGTGTCCTACCCCACGCCCACCTACTATGCTCATCTTGCTTGCTTCCGCGCGCGCTCGCTCACATTGTAAGTATAGAAGGCGCTGCGGCTAACAAGGTTTCCTAGGGAGGGAGTACCCCTTTGTGTCATCAAGGGGGAATTCCACCTGAAAACCCCCAGAAAGAGACAACGTAACCCTTCATGCCAATAGCTACATTTTCTTTTTGTAACGAAGAAAATATTTTAGTTTTGTCATGAACTAAGTCTTGTTTGTTTAAGGCGCGACACATGGAGAGGCTTCGCATGTGTGCTAGGCTTCGCTTTGAAAGAAAACTTTTATTAATGCGTGGCGTGTTCGTGGGTTGTAGTGAATACACTCACGTTTATGCTAAGCGAAACTTAGAACACTTGCGTAGCCTCCTCGTGCGCCGCGGTGGAGCCGCGCCTTTATTCTGGATGCTTTGAAACTCTTACATTTCTGTATTATTATTTGACAAGTATACAAAATTCAGTTATTGCAAACTGAACCTTTTTTTTACAGCGGAGAGCATTTTGATAACAACGATTTGGAGAGGAATCCGAAGCGCATCCGCGTCATGGACAAGATGTTGCAGTTCAGCCGCATGTTCTTCGTTTAGATTATGTATAATCGATTTTATAGCTGTAATGAGTAATCTATCAAATTTATTAAATCAAGTAAAATGTAGATTTACAAGATGTACAAGATAGTAACCGTTAAAAACTAATAATAATAAAAAAAATATATAAAAAATGTAAAAAAAAAGAAAACAGCTGACAGAGAGGAGAAAAAATATCAATGTTTTGTATTTTTTATCTCTAAAGCCGGGCTATACACGTTTGATGTCATCGCAAACACCAAACAACGATCACCAACATTTTCAAACAAACGCCAGTGTTCGGCATCATTTCTTCGCTAATCAAAGGCCAGTCAAGTCAATTTTGCCAGGGGTGACGATTTTCTCAGAAGTAATTGCTGCCACTGTTACTTCTTTTTTTTTTGTTATTCGACCTTTTTTACAGAAACACCTGAAAATATAATTTATCTAAGCAAGGTTTTAATTCTTTTACCTTGTAATTGTATTCATATAAAATATCATAAGATAAATGTAGGTATAGCGTTAATGATACTATTTTAACCATAAATTAGGCAAAAATGAGTGACTCTGGCATCTCTAAAATTTACATATCATGGCAGTGACATTTATAAACATATTATTCAACGCGGTTAATTGTTGTTTATTTTTACTTTCTAATTCACAAAATTATTTCACTTTAATGATCATTATACGGCCTTCACTTTTTACACCTTACTTTATATTATATGCTCCATTTTTCACGTAAAACAATTTAAAATATCACAACTTCTTACTCCAGACAGATGTCAAGATGTCAATCTTGTCAAATTTAGTTCGGGCATTAGTCGCAGGACTTTATAAGTGGCGCGGACTATAGTATAACTATTTATGAAGACAGGAACATCCCCATGTGGAACCTACAACGTTAACTGGCTAGCTGGGATAATCTCTTACGTAATTTGATGTACGCCTTAAAAAAATTTTGCACTTGTGACATTCCTCTGCCTACGTGTCTTCGGGGAGATGTAAAAAAAAAGCTACCACAATGTTTTCTTCAGTCATTTTTGTCGATCAGAAATATACTGACATCGACACGTTCGACAAGCTTGAGGGCGCTTGCTTGTGTTTGGTGTTTGGCATTCGCAGTTTGCGTTCGCTGTTTGGTGTTCGACAAACACCAAGCGTGGGAAGCCGGCTTTGAAAAAATTAAATCAAGCTTTATATTAAATGTAAGATTAAGGTCAAATTTTTAAAAACTTTAAAATATATCTATTGACACCAACAGAAAAAGTATTTTTAAATTTTTTAAATATTTATATTACCGAAGTTTTTTGATATTTTAGCATAGACCTTAAAATTATGTCAAAAATAATGTATGTTATTTTAAATTAAGGTGATGGAAGTACCAATTAATGGAAAATATTAACATGTCAGCGATAAATGAGTAACAGTAAGACAGCTAGCTATCTCTCGGTACTGCATATTTCCCTGCGTGGGTAAAACATCACTTCCCCAAAATAAAAAAATAAGTAATAAAATAGTTTTATAACCTCCTATCAATTAGACTCAAAAAAATTAAATTTTATTCTTTATTCTAAAGATTAGTGCGTTAAATCAAAAATAAATATTTCAGTGTATTGAAGTATCACTTTCGAACCGTTTGATTGATTGATGTGATTTGATTTAATCCGATGAAACTAAAAAGGGATATTATAGTGAGTGTAACTTGTAAGTGTGTAAAGTGTAAGTGTACATTGTTTCATATAATCTTCGTCGTTTTGGATGGTAGCTGGCGTTAAATATAAAGATGAAGTTGCACGGTAGATGGCAGAATCATTTTAAAATATATTTCCAATTAAGTATATATACGTCGAAGACAATTCGTTAAAGATGTTTATTGAAGGAAGCCTATGTGCAACAGTAGACGGGTAAAAGCAGATGATGATGATGGAGTATATGAATAATGACACAAAATTGCGAAAACCCAAGAAATGAAATAATATATTAGTATCGCTGCTGAGATTATTATGATTACCCGCTAGGCTAATCTAGTGATGTTTCTTTATTAGGCCCTTAAAGCTCAATCGGTAGGTAAAATTTGAAGTCCAAAACACTACGATTTATATAGATAATAAGAATAAATGGATCAAAGTATAATTTTTTAAGGGTATTTGTCAAATTATTTCTTTCGTATTAATCTTGCACAGTAAATTATTAATGATCTAAAATAAAATAATTTACAAGAAAATCCTATTTTTAAATAATTATGATAGTGAGATATGTATTTAACATGATTTTTTTTTCTTATTTGTAATTGATTGATGTAAAATTATATAAACACCTAAAAATGTTTGTGTTTCATTTGGCTACCTTTTCAACATTTCCTCAATTATGCCGGTATTTATTTTCTCTAATCAATCTAAAAATTATAAATTATCCACACAATGTGGCAATTTTTTTCCTTATTTAATTTAAATTTTGTGTTAATTTAAAGTATATTATATGAAGTATATGTACGTAAAATAGGAGATTAAAATTGTCAGCCTTACACAACACGTCTAACATAAAGAACATTTGCGTTTGCAATTTAAAATTCACGTCAAGGCCAGGTAATTAATTCTAAACAATAGTTCCTTATCCTATTAAGTATGCCTTGACATCGAAGGTGTTAAAAGTACAACGTTAATATTACGGCAGTTGTAATACAAGTAAACACGGTTTTTTAATGATAGTTGATAACATAAGAAATCTAAAAAATAAGGTAAGGTACCTTATTATTTAGATTCCTATGATTGATAAGGTAAATAAATAGGTTATCGGTTTTTTAAAACGGTACATCTTAAAGTAGTTGATAAGATAATAGGTATAAACAGCCTTAAACAATAAAGCTCGAAATTCTCGTTTAGTAAGGCTTTTAATCTTGGTGCCATCCTTAAAGAATCATTTTTTAAGACACAAATTTGAGATTTAGATAATATTGCAAGTTGGGAGCATTAATAAGTTCTTCGAACATTTCGCTGACTCAATGCCAACTCTACTCCCAACTCAGATGACAGTATGGCATTATAATTTCAACTTTATATTGTTGCGAGTGTGTCAACATAACCCTGGAAGGAAATGGTATGACCGTAATTGTCTTCTACTTCTTATAAGTTCGTTTTAAATGTATCCTCCCTTATACTATGATGTTATTTATATTTCATTTATACACATTTATGATATAGCTCAGTGCTGGATTTACGTATAGGCCCGTGAGGCCCGGGCCTAGGGCGGCATGATTTGAGGGGCGCCAAAATTTCAGAGACGAAAAAAGTAAAAAAGACTGCCTTTGAAAATGAGTTTGGATTAATTTTTGTAAAGAATTTTTTATAGAATATACCTATAACAATTCACTTTTTTTATTTACTTTTCAGTCTATGAATAAGATTATGTTTTTTTAAAGATTAATTATAGTCTTTACCGAATGATGTTCTTTACTTTTTGTTTCATTACTGAATATCACATGCATATAAAGCTTTTAAACATGCCTAAATCTTAATAATTTCGCCCTGGCCCAGCAGTGGGACACAATATAAGGGTTGATACTTTACTTTTTTCTAGCATTAAGGGCGGCAAAATAAACGGGGCCTAGGGCGGCATCAAGCCTAAATCGGTCACTGATATAGCTTATGATCGTGAACATAATAATATAATTAAAAAAAGTAAAAAGTAAAGTAGCAACCCATATAATTAAATTATATGGTCCCAGCAGGTGGGACAAATTTTGTCCCACCTGCTGGGCACGAGTCTCCTCGAAATCAAGCAAGGAGGGTTATTGGGCTATAGCTCAGCGAAGCCCTGGCCAAATGCGGGTTGGTGAACTTCGCACACCTTTAAAAAGTTTCAATCTCTGATACGTGAAAATCATGCTTAGGGTGTACTTAGAAATTTGGAAAAATCCCTTCAGGATTGAACCCGGACGCTCTCGCTTGAGAGGCTGAGCCCATTACCCATTGGACCATCGATCATAATATAATTTATTCACACGATATTTAAGAAACCCTAATCTTACACAAGAAAAGTTCGAAATTCTAATATTTTTTTTATACCTAATTTTGACTAAAGACAATGGATCGCTGTTGCTGATGGCGTGATCAAATTCTACAATAAGAAATCTAAACTAAGGCTTATTAATTAAAATAATTTGAAAGGTCACGAACATAAAGCGGATTTTATTGGCGGTAGAGATACTATGCCTCTATTTGTGTTCCTACTTTGGTTTTTGACGCAGGGTAATTTTTATGGATATAGCCAGGTACCTGGTGGTTCCTGACCTTATGTGGGACTTATATTGGGATAGTGCATATTCCAATCCTCACTATTTCGATTTGTAGGGCAGCCTCTTTTCACCAGGTCCCGTGGAATAGAAGCGCTTCTATTTCCTCCGGTCTGACCGAAAGCCCTACCCTCTATGCGGTTAATCACGATTTTGAGTCTAGACTTGGCCAGCCGAACCACCTAATAGCCTCGTCACTTGGCGTAACCAAGATGACATCATTTTTTTTTCTTTTACGCTGAGAAATGCATTGATGCATCCTGCGGGGGAGTTGGTCTCCCCAAGCGGGTATGTGGGACTCGCTACACCCGGAAGGTGGTAAGTGGACGTAGCTCTACCCACTGATACCCTGGCTGTGCCCGTTCCCGTGCCTCCGAGAGGCGAGAGGACGCAGCAAGACATTTCGAAAAAATTTAGTACCTCCCATATCACACTATGAGGGAGGTTGTTGAACGCATTCGCGATGTCTGACGACACCTCGACTCCCACCTGCCCTCCATGTCTCTGCCCTCGCCTTATCCGTCACTGCCCGAAGGCGCTTGAGGGGACAACAGTCGACAAGCGTGCCCTAAGCCCAAATCGGGACAGTAAGTATTCTGGTGCAGAGCCTTCCTCCAGGAGTTGAACGAGTCGGGAGGGCATTAATCTCTCCAAGAATTTCCCAATTTCACTTCGCGACACCACTGGCCCTATTCCCTTATTGAATCGCGGGTCTGTCATGCTTTAGTAGCAGCCGGAGCCAGCTTTTCTTTCAGGTCCTTGGACACTACTGAAGGCTATAACCGAGGTGCCCGAGTGTCATCACGAGCACCCTTCCGATGACCCGCCTGTACTCGGTACATCTTACTCTGGAGACAGGGGAGAACTGACTTCATAAGCCTCTAATTCAGCCTCCATGACGGGTGACGGAGCCCTTGTCCAGCGTCTACTGAGTCATTTTATCGGTCGTATAACCCACGAGTGTGTCGGAAGAGTTCACCGGCGGTCTAAGATCTTCCGGTTTCGCGTATTATTATATTACGTTATTAGCTGTTGCCCGCAGCTTCGCCTGCGTCAGCTATCTACGTACCTATAACGTTAGCTATCTACCGGTGACAGCCCCGTCAAAATGGGTCTAGCCGTTTTAGAGATTAGAATAGTAACAGACAGTTTGTTTCATATATATAGTTGTTATTTTAATATTACAAATAGACAATTCAATTTGTTTATTTGTTTGCGACAGATAAGGAACCCAATAGGTATTACTGGTACAGAGATCTTTAAGCTATACGAGTAGGGAGAAAGAAGAAGACGGCTAGTCGATGTTAATAGTGTGAGTACCTTACAAATCGCCTAGACCTGCAACAGAGAGATTGGCTGTACTTTACATACACAAAAAATAAAAGTAGTGTGTGTGATTCACACACGATATAAGTGAAACAAACATTAAATGCTCAAATACAAGCAAGTATTAAACAGTGTACAGTATACATACACACCGACATTTGTTCTCTTTTTTTGTATCCTTGTCTCTTACCTGTCGTTTTTTCCGTTGCATCCGGTTTGAAATCACAACGATTCTAAAGAAGTTTCACTTCAAAAAATCTTGTAAATTCGACATATCCTCGAACGAATATTTTGTATCTCAGTTTTATTTTAACAATCACAACAAGTATTAACACGAGTTAACAAGAATAATCGATTTGTTTTTGTCATAAGGAGTCAACCGGACACTTGGAACCATATTAAATTGTTCGACAACCAAAAGTCATGTCATGTCAACATGCATTGCTCTATCTTTTCCCTTACCAATCGGCCAATGGAAACTCAGAAATAACACGAAATGCGACAGCATAGATGTCAGTTCGGTATTTTGTTGCAAGAAGTCCCGGACGGGCAGTCTCAATTCTCTTACAAAATAATGTTAAGCCCTTTTAATATTTCTAATTTACCTCTTGAGCCTTGATCGCTTATTCTCTAGGAGGTAGAGACCCACGCATTGAAAATCCAATTTACGGTATATTGTTGTTAGTTTGTTTCCTAAGTTCATTTGCTGAATTTGTCTAAAAATAGCGTGCTGACAATTTGTCTACATAGTAATTATTATTAATATCTTGCGTGCAACGTTGTTCCTATGTAAAAATCTAGGAGAGGTCGTGCGAAATACCCATGTTTCTCATTTATATTGTCCCCGTTATGCAAGAAATTCAGGGCCAGTTGACTTCAAATACATATTTTATGAGGAAAATTGTTAAATTTATTATTGCAAAAAATTGACGCTTCACCGCTCTTGGCGACAATAATTTATGATTTAGTATTTCTAGAGAAATTCCGTGATTGATATAAATTTATTAGTACTTAACTTTTTGCTTGATGACATAAAATTGAGTTCTTGCACGCTTAGAACAACACGGTCCTCACGGGACCAGTTCAGTAGGGCTATTCTGTAAGGTCGTTTTTGAATCTCGAAAGCGGAATTCGTGGTGATATGACGAATTTTTATTCTTTAAAACTCGACTATCTATCTATATCAATAAAGTTCGCTTTCGAAGTGAGCGTAAAGTGAGCTCTATCACCCAGGTGAAGCTCGATATCGAAATGGTTTTTACAGAATAGCCCTACAGTTCTCCTCCGACATTGGAAGGAGGACCGTCTTGCTCTAAGCTTGCACGGGACTAGACTATCTTGGTTACTATCTTAATTGTTAAATACTAATGTTCGATTGTAGATGTGAAACATCTAAGATACCGGTGGGCCAGACCGACTGTTGGGTGACCGTTTTTATGAACATACCTAAATATTATGACTCTAGCTACAGCCCAGGCCTGTAGCTAGTCGCTAGGGTAGGGCGGAAGATAAAAAAAAATCAGTTTATTATATAGCATTTAAAAATCATAATAAATCGAGATAATTTATAATATGTAATAAAATAAAAATTCTTAAAATTTGTTTCATTATAATAATTATTATTTTAGTTTTTGGTAATTTTAAGGTAGTCAATTCAAGGTAGGGCACTGCCCAACATTGTCCCCCCTAGCTACGGCCGTGCTACATCCGTAGGTATATAAGGAAACAAAGTCGGCAGACAATCAACATCCTTACTTCCTACTATATTAGTAATATTATAAACGCGAAAATTTGTAAGAATGTATGGATGCACGCAAAAACTACTCAATGGATTTTTTGAAATTCTATAACAATATAGCTTCCTCATTAGAATAATAACACATGCTATAATTTATCTCCGTAGGTACTACTACGGAAATGGGAAGTAGGCACGCGGGTGAAACCTCGGGGCGCCCCTAGTCCTATCCTACTAATATTATAAATGCGAAAGTTTGTAAGTATGGATGTTTGTCACACTTTCACGTAAAAACTACTGAATGGATTGGAAATATGAAACATTAGTATAATATAGCTTACACATCAGAATAATACAAAAGCTATGCTATATTTATGCCCGCACTTCCACTGGAATGTAAAGTAGGGATGTTTGTTCCGCTTTCACGCTAAAACTGCTTAACTTATCATGATGAAGCTTTGTCTAGACTCTAGATACTGTATATTCTCATAAAAACAAAAGATTTTTTTGATAACGCGGGTCTAATAATAATATCTAATAATATTTAAGTTATTCTATAACATCATTATTCTTCTATAAAAAAGTACGTTTAATTTTAGCATTTAATGAACATTAATATTTATGTTATGTGCGTGCAGTGGCCCCACTATGGTTCAAGCCTTGTCGTCTCGGTGGGGTGCAGTTGCCAAGATTGAACCCAGTACCTTGGGCGAAGCGAATTGAGCCGAAGGGGCTCTTTGTACCCCTCTTATAAGAAGAGGGAGCAAAAGAGCAGGGGGCAAGGGGTGAGGACGGGAACCTCACTTCATTGTACTATCCCGACGTTGGGAGGTGGTGCTGAACACTCCTCCGTGGAGGAGGCGCCGTTCCCCTGAGGGACTGACCTGCCATCGTTTTGCCCTGTTGCTTGTAGATCCGGGGTATCTCACCAAAGGTGGCAAAAAAATGTTTGTAGAGCTGCGTCAGGTGCTTTCGGGCGCAGCGAGTCCCACATACCCGCATGGGGAGACCCACTCCCCCGCGGGATGTTAAGCGCATGTCCCGACGTAAAAGAAAGAAAGAAGAGTTACTGGGTGTATTATGAACATCATAATTCTAGTTTCTAGTTATATATGCTTATTAGCTGTTGCTCGCAGACTGCTTAACTTAGATTTACATCTGTATCCTGATTGATATTTGATAATAGTTAATTAATTCATTATTATATCTATAGTCTTATATATTAGTAACAAACTCTTCAGCGTTATAAATTAGAATCGATAAATGGGCTATCTAACACTGAAATAATCATTCGAATCCGATTAATAGTTTCTGAGATTAGCGCGTTCAAACAAACAAACTCTTCAGCTTTATTATAGTATAACATAAGATTTGCAGTATAGCAATTTGCACGAGGCTAAACCTTAGACAGTAAGATTGGTTCAGATATAATTGATTATTTTCTAGATTTACCAACCCTCACTATAATTATTCAGATATCTCACAACAGTCTTTAGTACTAGTTTAGTGAGAGAGAGGAGAGTGGGTGTTTGCTTAATTGCAAATCCAACTATCGAAAGTTAAGTAACTTGTTGATAATGGTGAAATATTGAATATATAAGTTATTAACTTTGTTTTATAGGCGTTATCAGTTTCTAACATTCAGCAAATTTATTTGGAATTGTTTCTGCGGATAAATAGTTCGATATTCGTATCCGTAATATATCAAAGGGCATTCACCAACTCCTACTACTTTTGACAACATTTACTAACAGACAGCTTTGCAGTTTTTTTTCGAAAGGTCTAGAGTTTTAGGCCTGATGGCCTTTAAGCCCAATCGGTAGGTAGGTGAGCAGGTGGCTCATCTAGTAAAATTTGTAAGGGGGGCGCCCCCCTCCGTGCCCCGCAGGGAGCGCGCGCGCTACTCTGGAGAGTAGGTGTTTGGCTAGTCAAATCCAATACGGTCGACGAGTCATTAGCGGATGAAGTTAAACTATTAGTCGGAGGGCACAGCTTTGCAGACGAACAAGCGTAACATAGAACATTCGTATCACTTGTACAACAGTAAAATACCAAAATGAATCATGACATAATAATATGAGCCAGACATATAGAAAATCTATGGTATAAAAGTAAATTAAAGATTACTCGTAGGCGAAAATTGCCGCCATAATTTTCTACTGCCAATACTTGTCTCGTACGTGCAAGTTATCACGTAAGCACTTGAGTAGCAACTGTTACGTAGGAATGTTTATACACGTCATACCATAAAATATAACGATATTATATATGTTTATGACATCTTTGGATTAGTTTAGTACATAATTATAATTAACGATATTTATACATATAATACTAGCAGTGCCATCTTATTTTCTTGGGAGTACAGGGTAGTGTAGTCTACATGTAAAGCTGAGATTCTTTTATTCCCTAGAACTATAACACCTACACCTAATTTTTCAAAGGGTAAATAAACTCGAATATAGAATAGTAGGGACAAGGAAGTGATGCAAGCTAAATAATAAAATAAAATTATTAAAATTAATTTAATGAAATTAGTACAAAATGAATACAATTTTGTTTCAGCTACTGAAATTTCGTCACATTAAATAGAAGCTCAAGCCAAATTTTACCTAAATAAATAACGTCACAAGCAGATAATATTCCTTTTCTGCCTTAAGTAACGCGATATTTAGTAACCGGTACAAAGAAAATTATAAACAGTCGAAAAACCTTATATTTAAAGCTAGATTAATTTGATTTAGAGATGGGATTTTTGCATGAATTTTGGGTCAAAATAGGTACTTGGTGTAGTGATGCCGGGGCCTTTTTTATTGTTGTACGATGTCATACGAAGATGGTGTTGGGCCACTGTTCACCGATACGCTGGCCTAATGCAGCTAATGCTTCCGAACTTAACACGTCTATAATCTCATCAGGCATGCAGCAGCAGCAGCAGCAGCATCTCATTTTTTCGCGATGTTTTTCTTTACCTATGAACAAGCGATGGTCTTAAGTTCAAATGCACATAGAAAAACCCATTTCAAGGCAACACAGGAACTAAAATAGACCTCATGCTGGACCTCAAACTCAAGGCCGAGTCCATACCTATAAGTCATAAGACCACCATCGCTCATGTATTTGTGTATGTGTGTGTAAGAAAAAACAACTCTTTAGGTCTTAGATCACCTGTAGTAATGTACTTCGGATTTTCATTTGATTCGAGAGTAGAGAGTAATATTTTGACTTATTTCAAGTGTACAAGTTGTACCTACGTAATAAAGATATTTTTGATTTGAGCCTGGATCTAGGACAATAAGAGCTACTTTCAATTACGGACCCGGTTGTTCACTTATTATTTTTGTCGGTGTATTTATCTAAAAAAACAAGATCGTATTCATCATGACTTCATCATCTTATATTTTTCTTATATTTTATTATCCTTCATCTTATATTGGCCGTGAATACCATATTATCTCCATGTAAATGAAACAACGCTTTGTCGGCGTTTAAATGATAATTATTGTTTAAGATTATAGTAACATGTTTAATTACACAACGCAGTACTTCCTTATTATATGCATTGCCGCAGATTCTTATATGGGCTCTTAATGTTTTGATAGTTGCTTCCTATTTCAGATTCAGATTTTTATATGCGATACTGTAAAATTCAAAATGTTGGTTAAGGAGTGATTAATTAATATAATATTTAGGGGTCGAAATTCGCAATTTACATAAAGTGTGTAAGAAAATTTATTGATTTAAATGTTCTTTATTTTTTAAAAACAAATTTACTAGATCTTTTATCGGCAAAAAAAATTGGAAAAATTTCTTATTTTTTTTAAGTGTAAGAGACAAATTTAAGCTTCACTATAATGAAATTCACTATAATGAAATTTTATACACTTTTTCCACTATTTATTTTATATATTTTAACAGTTACAATTTAAACACGACCGGTTTCGACAAAGTCATCCTCAGGTGTAGGTAGATAGAAAAAATAAAATTACAAATAAAATATAAACATTGTGCAATTTAAATTAATGTTGCTTGCTTCATACATTTTGCACAATAAATTGTATTAGATGTAAATCATTTCAAGTGATATTTTAATTTACATATGATTGATAAATTAATGTCATATTGAATTCATTATAATTAATCAAAGAACAAAAATGTTTAATCATGTAAAAATTAACTTATGTCAAAGAGAAATTAAATTTAAAATTGTTAAAATTAAATCATGTCAAACAGAAAATTAAATTTAAAATGTTACATTAATGTCAAGTAGAATTAAAATATATCTAGTAATATAGAATTGGAAAGGCATGATTGGTCATTCAGCAATATCCCACTATTCTTGTACCTATTAATCTCTAAAGCTTCTAACGCGTCCATCTTCCGATCACTTTTTGGTAATGTATGTAAATATTTTATATTTTTATCAGGATCAAAATTATGGCCATTATTGTTAAGATGTTCTGCAAAGGTTGATTTTTCTGTTTTTTTATTCCATGCTGATAAATGTTCTTTTATTCTAGTTTTAAACTTACGCCCCGTCTGACCTACGTATACTCCCCCACATGTATCACAAGTGAGACGGTAAATACCGCTGTTGTCCGAAATGTTATATTTGTCTTTATTATTACCAATTAAATTTTTTAGGGAACGTGTGGTATAGAACGCTACTTTAGTCTCCTTATTTTGTAAAATTCTTTGAAATTTATAGGAGACTGGGCCAATATATGGTATTTTTACCCACATATTTTCTATTTTATCTTTTTTATGGTTGTACAGCATTTTTCCACACATCTTCTTTTTTGCTCTTTTTAATATAATTTAATATAATAATTTAAGCTTCATATAGACTCAATTATAATGTCAAATCTCTTCCAATAACGCAAAATCTAAAAAGTGTCATAAAAAAATTCTTAACATATTGACGTAAGAGCAGAAATACTACAGCCCCTCTAGACAAGTGGGCACCGCTAAACGAATAGAAATAGAATAGATTACTTATTGTATGGGAATAATAATAGCTGTCAAATTATATATCGTAAACTAGTGTCATTCCCATTCAATAAGTATTCTATTCTATTTCTATTCTTTACTTGTCTAGGGGGGCTGGTAAGTTATTCATCTGTGATAAGTAAGTAAGGCACGTAAAAAGTTGTACAATTACTATTAATTATATGATACTTATGTAGTTTAAACTAGAGTATATATTGACAGATATAAGAAGGTCAATACGTGAACTAGTTCCTGTAGACGTCGGAAGTATAGACAAGGTTTTGTCGTCATCCTTCCTTCCGGTCTCAATTGCTCTAAGCTTATAAAGATTCAAAAGCATTAGTCAGGTAATCAACATATTTAAAAACCTATTTTTAATCTGTTCCTTGTTTCTAACTAATCGTGCTTGTCAATGCTTTCAGGAAATCCAGTTTAAAAGTTGCAAAGTTTATTTGTGATTAAAAATCTATGCTATGTTGTTTTGTTATGTTTACGCGAATTTCACACATTATAATGAACAAAGTTATCCCGTGACCATGACTATATAATATATTATACTCTTTGCTGTAAAGTATCCGAAACGTCGGGCTTGTAAAAACATAATAAACCGCGATAAAATCCTTAAATTTGTTTCATTATAATCTATGTTATATTAAATATAATATTTAAAAAATATTAATTACAAAATGTAGTCATAAATTATTAATATAGTCATAAATATAAAAAGATATCACTAAATATAACTCAAAAGCTGAACTTATGTATTCAGGTACTTTGTTGTTTATGGTATACATACTCGGAGTATTCACGGTGGGTCCCATCTTGAATCTATAAAAAAAAAGTATCAACCCTTATATGTCCCACTGCTGGGCACGGGTCTCCTTCCTCGAAATCAGGCAAGGAGGGCAATGGGCCAATAGTTCACCGCGCTGGCCCAGTGCGGGTTGGTGAACTTCACATACCTTCAAAGACTTTCAATCTCATCAGGCATGCAGGTTTCCTCACGATGTTTTCCTTCACCGGTGAGCGAACGATGGTCTCGTGTGCACTTAGAAATTTAGAAAAACCCATTTCAAGGCACACACGGACGGGTCAGGAGCGAACCCGGAACCCCTCGAGTAAGAGGCCGAGTCCGTCCACCACTGGACCACCGTCGCTCATATCTTGAATCTATATCATTATTAATTTGAATAGTTTTGATGAAAAATAATAACGTACTATAAATAAGTCATGGGTATCTTCCCCATTATAGTTCAGGCCTTGTCGTGGCGGTGGGGCTCAGAAGCCTAGAGTGAGTCAGCACCTCGGGCAAAGCGAATTGAGCTCTGGCTGGCTCTTTGTATACCTCTTATAAGAAGAGGGGACAAAAGAACAAGGGGTAAGGATGGGAACCTCACCTCATCATACTGTCCCGACGTTAGTAGTGGTTATTCTGTGGTGCGGGACAACCCCTCTGTGGAGGTGGCGTCGGTCCCCTGAGGGACTCACTAGCCGTTGAGGTGGCCTGTTGCTTTTAGATCCGGGGCACCTCACCAAAGGCGGTTTTAGTGGCATTCGCTGGGTTTTAGTGGGTAGAGCTGCGTCCACTTACAAAAAAGGTTACTTATAAAAAGTTCTATAAAACGTCATGGGTATCTTGTTGTTTAATTGTTGCGTAGGCGCATTCTACCCATATCTGAGGTTTGTTTCACGGTTTATAAAATTATAATTATACTAATTATTTCGAGTCTAATTCATATAGTGACCTAATTACTGCCTACGTTAATGTATTAATTTAAGAACGGCTTCATGTTTCGAAACCAAATGTATACAGAATGGCGAGCGGATATACAGTTTACTATTTAAAAGAAATATATTATATACAGTAGGTGTATAATTTTTAATGGTTGCCAGTGTAGTAAACCAGTAGGTACATACTATATTTTGATAAATATTCAATAATAATAAAATATTACTTTATTTATTAACACCAATAATTTATTTATTAACCCAATAATATTTTTAATTTCATTTTATTAAATTTGACTGATTCAACAATTTTCTGTTATTATAATTATTTTACTTCGATTTGCTACCCTACAGTCTAAGAAGTAATGAAGTTTAGGAGAATTTCCTAGCTTCCCTTCGAAACATAGCCAAGCTCGGCACATCCTTCAAACCGGTTCATCGGCGTATGTGGTAAGCCCATAGCTAGGAATAATATAATATATTATATACCATAAATTACTTTCTCCGCAGTTTAGAATGTAGATGCGCATAGCGTGCAGCCTTCACCTTGTCGATTACCTCCACGAAGCGTGTCGTAAATGCGTAAAAATCAATTATTACCTAATAAAATTGGGGCCAAGTTCATCGTATGGTCGACTCATTGGGCGCCGCGCGTTAGTTAACAATTACTCAATAGACAATATATTCGCCATTTTCATTGGTCATTCAAAAGTTTGACAATTAAGGCTTGAAAGGCAGAAAATTAGAGCTATCTGGTAATCTATCCTTTGCCAAATATCTACCAAGATCATGAGTGATATTGACCACTTGCCATTCGGTCGTCTATTAATTTATATATTTAATATTAAAAAATCGCCGATGATATTTTCACTTTTTTAGCCTGAACTCGCCAAACTTTTTATTACTGTATTCCCTAGGTACGTAAACAGTATTTAAAGCAGTATAATATTGTGCTAAAAATGATTTGAATAGTAAAAAACATGAAATGCAATTCCCCTAAAGTTTCTTCAAGAAAAAGATGAATCTATGATCCAGTCATCAACTAGATAACAGATAGAAGACGGAGGGTAAGTCCAGCTCCAACCAGGTCCCGCAGGAGAGCGCAGCGGCGACAGACAGTCGCACCGCCGCGCCGTCAGAGACCTGTCTTCGGCGGATCGGGGGATCCAATGCTCACGTGTTAATTCCAAGCTATGAGGCTCTTATGTGTTTAGGATGCCTTAAGCGGAGAAGGAGAGTGCCGGATAGCACGCCGTCAAGGCCCCCCTGGAGTGTCCATAGCTCCCGCACCGGGTCGGCCAGACTTCGAGAACAACACCGCTAAGGTTTAGTGGGTAGAGTCTGCGTCCACCTTACCATCCTTTCGGACGCAGAGAGTCTTGCATAACTCCCGAGACCCTCAGGCCCGGTTGTATGCATAAGAGCATTCCCCGACGAAAACAAAAAAGAAAGCTCCGATTGCCGAATATTAATGTGTTTAATGTATTTATTTCCATCTATTTTTTAGTTCGCTGCAGAAGTTCTACTAAAACTTATGCATGTAATGTAATAGAACAAATTTCAACACATTGAGTTGAAGTTATCTGTTAGCAACAGCAATAATAAATATTCAATTAATTCACCCGACATAAAACATATTTGCACGTGCCATTATAACATACATTCCATACATGGCAATGATTAAAGAAGCTAGAATACACCGTACCATAATTATTATAGGTATAGAAAAACAGCAAACATAGAGTAAGGTTCCGTAAAACAAGTATAGTTTTATTATTTTTTCATGAGATCTTAAAATTTATCGTTCTGAACGGAAGCAATCGTCGTTTTTTCTTAAGAATGTCGTCAAAGTAAATCACACGTTTAATACCGACGCTTAATAAACTCTCGTGACAACCAGAGTCTTATAAGCGTCGGATTAAAATCGGACGTTGGCATGAGTTCCGAGTTCCGTATGCTCAATTCAATTTAACGTTTAACGCTCAACGTTGTTATCCAACAGTGCTTGAAAAAAAGCCCGCATTAAAAACCCTCTCATGTGAATAAATACACGGATATCAATATGCGTCATTAACCGTTTTTTAAAGCTGAGTAAAAAAGCGCATGAGCGAACGAGGCCTAAGGAACTTTTAAGATTAATATCAACTGACAAATCAGACTGGTCAGTTTGTCTAGTGATTGTATTGTAACCCTGAATGATAAGCCGTAAGACTGCCACCCAGAATAAATCATTGTTTGATGAGCATGACCATTTTTTGACCATGATTTTTTCTGCGTCTCGCTCTTACGCTCGTAAATTATCCATATTATGTACCTATCTATGTATATGTATTTAGAAATAAGTATGTTATATCAGTTATCTGGTTGATGTAATAGGCTCTGCCTAATTTGGAATAAGATAGTCGTGTCTGAGTTGTCAAATGGCATTACCATTACTGACATAACATTACATCCTATACAGATAAAGCTGATAAATATTTTAATACTAAGAATGCGTGAGTTCCTTTAATTAGTAGGACAGTTTTGAACAAATTCCGATTCACGATATAATATAACAAATATGTATTTGTTGTCGTCTTGTTCTTTTGTAATATTTTTACTGAGTTTATCGTAATTAGATGTTTTATAATTCCTATGATGCGTAACGCGGTGTTTATAAGCTTTATGGAACTTATAGCCCGAGATCCGACCGTAAGATCAGTGCGCTCATCTGTTTTTTGCATGAAACCAATTTTTTATGTATATTTGTATATATCGTTATTTTATTTAAAAAACAAGTGAACGAAATACTTTCCCAAAAATCAATTTTTAATAATTTAATTAAAAATACTGGCGGCCAAATTTTGCTAGGCAACCCGGTAAATGTATATTCTCCTAATTGCAAATATACATAAAAAATTGGTTTCATGCAAAAAACAGATGAGCGCACTGATCTTACGGTCGGATCTCGGGCTATAAGTTCCATAAAACTTATTCATAATATGACAATACAACAACTTTAAAATTTAGAACTTAGGACTGTTATATAATGACTAATATCAGCCCAAGTCCCTTAGCTTGGGTTTAAGTGTTAATGAATAGCAAGATATTTTGATTAACTGATGCGTATTCGATCGTTGAACCGTGTACTGGAATTGTGTCAATGCTACTTACAACCAAGTTCAATGTTCCGCTAAATAGTTACGTAATAAGCTTGACTGTTTGAGAATCACTAAGCAACGTTTATAGCGTATATGGTCGTTACGTTTACAAACAAAAGAACATAATTGCTGTGAAACCTTACGAAATACATGTTAATGTGATGTAAGAATGCCATAACGTTTGGCCATTTCAATTGCTTTATTGTCTGAGTGTGTGTTAAATACCTTATGTTGCCGTTCCGTTGTTTAAACTGACAAAATTCAACTATATAAGACATTTTTTTCTGGCCGTTAAACCTTACATTTATGATAATTTACAGTAATCATGAGATTTAGCAAGACATTAGGTCTCACAGCGAAAATTATTAAAAAATATATACCGAATATAAATCCGAGCGACGATGGTCCAGTGGTGGATGGACTCGGCCTCTTATGCGAGAGGTTCCGGGTTCGATCCTGACCCCCACTTGTGTGCCTTGAAATGGGGTTTTCTAATTTCTAAGTGCACCCCAAACACGAGACCATCGCTCGCTCACCAGTGAAGGAATACATCATGAGGAAACCTGCATGCCTGTTGAGATTGAAAGTCTTTGAAGGTATGTGAAGTTCACCAACCCGCACTGGGCCAGCGCGGTGAACTATTGGCCCATTACCCTCCTCGCCTGATTTCGAAGAGGAGCCCCGTGCCCAGCAGTGGAACATAAAGGGTTGATACTTTTTTTTTACCTAATATAAAAAATAAAAACTGTTAATTTGTTGTTTAAACAAAGCCACATCACGCGAGTCTCTGTCCAGAGACTCGATTTTTCATAGGATCCGCTACTGGTAAGAAAAGATGACGAATTCGGGTGCTTATGCTTTTACAAACATTTTAGGTTATGACATTTACAAACTCGTCAGTGGACTTCAAGATTTCCCTTCATCATCGACATGATTATCATCAGTCTTAATAAGTGTACTTTTGAGCATGAGCCTCCTTCAATGAACGAAAAGACTACCGTTATTTTGCCACTCGCATCCAACACGGACCGGTCCCTGCAAGGAGATCGTCTTCCCACCCGATCGACCAATACTTCGTCTCACGTCTGCCTTGACGCGGCCTCCACTCTCGAACCTTATTGACCCATCGGCCAACCGGAGCTTAATCTTAGTTAGCCTACCACAGAAAAATAGTGTATATTCCACCAATTTAAATTAAAAAAGAAATAAAGTTTGTAATCTTTACGTATAAATAAAATTGGAGTGTATGTTTGTATAGCCTGGCTTTTACTATATACATATGAATATTATATATACGATAGATATACAAACGTAACGTTTTTTACAATTTTTGTCTGTCTGCTTGTTCCGGCTAATCTCTGAAATGGCTGGACCGATTTTGACGGTACTTTTACAGGCAGATAGCTGTTATAATAAGGAGTAACTTAGGCTATAAAATAATCATCATCCAACCGGATACGTTCGTAAATCTGATTTAACGCAGGCGTAGCCGCGGGCAACATGTAGTTCTATAATATAAATCACACTATTAATTTATATCGTAAAATATATACCACATGTTCAAGTCTAAGGACTCCGAGGGCGTTCACCTTCGACACCCAGAGCTGTAAATATGCGGAAATACAAGTATCGAACAAGAACCAGGTTTTTATGTACAAACTAACTACTCAATAAATGATAAAAAAACGCTCACTTTTTCATGGTAAGTAGGAATATGTGCGACTGTGACCTACTCCGTAGCGACCTCAGCCGGGTACGTCTAGCCTAAGGGTCTTATTTTATTTATTGTTGTTTAAATCTACTTTTAATTTCCGCACATAAGAGGCGTCAATGGGACTATGTTACTACTTCCGCTTCTTAACTTGACATTTTTACTGTTTATTATCCGCTATAAAATATTGCTTAAGTCGAATATATTTTTTACTAAACAAATAAATTAATATTTTTCAATTAAGTGACGAGTGTTGGGTTTAACTATGGAATTGTATGTAAAACAACACAGCATAGCGGTCTCACACAAAGAAAGACGATTATACAAGTGCCGAAGCCTTTCAAAATAGTAAAAAGTGAAAACCAATAGGAAAAGGAAGAGCAAAAAAAAGTTCTCTTTTTTTTTTAATAGGTCCCATTCTGCTATATTTTTCAGTTTTAAAATTTATCAACACTGAAGGCGCGTTATATTTGTAATAAAAAATCCCTTCTAGCATACACTTGAAGCAGTAGTTATTTGTGTGTGCTCTATACGGAGGCACCCAATTGCATTCTATTTCCTATTAAAATCTTCGTACATATTACTTTTCTGTGTTGTAGTATTTAGAATTCATCTATTGTCTATACTGATACATAATTTCTGTGTTCAAAGGTTCCTGTGCTGGTATGACATGACCTATCCTGTCCTTTTCTCAGAAACACAGCAAACCAGAAACACACAAGACCAATATTGTGGTAGGACAAGACCCAGACGAGTCGTCGAGAGCGCGGCACATGCCCTCTACCGGTGATTAATAAAACGGATATTACAATAAGCATTATAACATTATGCAGCTATTCATTATACTTCCGTTACCATTTTTCTCGTACGAAGACGTGCCCACACACGACTAATACTTAGGTTTTGAACCGATCGAGCTTCTGGCCTAAAAGTCTAGACCTTTCGAAAAAGAGAGAGAAAAAAAACACGACTAATACCAAGATTGCTGATCCCTCCATACTGGCGTCCAACTTGGATTGGCTCGTATCTGAAAATCTAGAATATACTTTAATCATAATGTTCTATACGCTAACGATTTTCTTCCATTCGCGTACTTTTAATTCTAGTGGGACTTGGGAGTACGGATTAATTTTAGCCTATTTCTTATTGTTTTATGATAATAAGCTATATTATTGTAAAGTTTCATACAAAAATTCACAAATACAGCCTTTCGAGTTTATAATATTAATAGGAAGAAGAGTAAATAGACCTTCCTAATAATTTGGTTAGGATATGCAATTTTTTTAATCGCAACGTATGTTTCGGACATTAACAGATAAAATTCTTCAGATTTATTGTACTAGATAAGATTTACTGCAAATTATAATAATACTTTAATAATTATATAACAGTAATATAACATTAAAATAAATATTATAGTACAAAAGGCCATCTCCTTGATGCCTGTTAAATGTACAATAAAAAACTAAACCTTCGAATGTTTTGCTTGGATTCAGCGAGTTACATAATTATTATTATTTCTATCAATGATAATTTGGAATAATACTATTATACAAAAATAAAGTTTAGCGATTGTTATACATTTATTACTTTTAATCAAGGTTGAAATAAATATATTCTAATTAAAATAATAGTGAGCAATTTTGCAAAAATGTTTTATTTTGAAAGTATGAAACATGACAAAATGTTGTGATTTTAAATTCATTGCCATCAAGTTTGCTTATGAAATTTAAGTCGCTTCCGATGATTGAAATAATAAAAACAATAAACCAAGTTTAAGGTAGGTTGTTATACTGAACCCCACCATGGCTCAGGCCTTGTCGTGCCGGTGGGGCTCAGTAGCCCAGGGTGACCCCAACACCTTGGGCGAAGTGAATTGAGCCGAGGGGGCTCTTTGTACCCCTCTTATAAGAAGAGGGGACAAAAGAGCAGGTGGCAAGGGGCGAGGATGGGAACCTCACCTCATCGTACTGTCCCGACGTTGGGAGTGGTTGTTCTGTGGTGCGGAACAACCGCTCTGTGGAGGTGGCGTCGGTCCCCTGAATGACTGACGTCGACTGACTAGCCGTCGAGGTGCCCTGTAGATCCGGGGCACCTCACCAAAGGCGGCAGTGGTGGAACTCGCCGGGTTTTAGTGGGTAGAGCTGCGTCCACTTACCATCTTTCGGGCGCAGTGAGTCCCACATACCTGTCTGGGAAGACCCACTCAGACAGTGCATTTCCCGGCGTAAAAGAAAAAAAAAAGAAAAAAATAAGGTTGTTATACTGAAGAGCCTGACTACCTTTCTATGTATAAACAATTTCATATAATAATTGTCTATGGGTGTCACTGATAGATAGTTATAGTAGAAGTATAAAAAGAGGGTATTTACCCCCTTATAATATAATAAAAGCATTTGCGACCTTTCTCCTTCTTGGTTTGGATATCCTCCTAGAATTTAGACGAGAAAAGCAATGTTAAATAGCTGTAATCTGCAATCTGTAAACTGGACCAATTCAATATTTATATTTACTTTTTCTTTTATTTGTATTGTATTTATAATTATGGTTTTAATATGTTCATGTTTTTGCCCGATTCAAAATTTAAAAAAATAACACATTCGTAACCTTTATTACGACGGTAGATAAAAAACTAGCAGACGAGTCTCTTATTTGTGGTCAACGATTTCGCCCGTGAGTATCAACCGTAAAAACGACTGCAAGGTCCAGGTGATTGTACCAGATAGTTGATTGATGGCCGGCTGGTTGAATGGTCAGGCTACTGATCATTTGACGCAACGGTCGCAGGTTCAAATTCTGCCAAATGAAGACACTGTGTATGATGAATCATTTAGTTAAGGACGTGTATACATACATAATATATCTATTTATATTTCTTTAGTTTTTTATGTATTAAATAAAATTTTATTTAAACACAAGTACTTATAACTTCTTTATTAAATGTAATATAATAACTAAAATATAATATAGTTAAAAGGAATCCCTTTAGGCAAGGTTTGGAAGATACTGTCAGCGTACTCCCTTTGAATGGCTAGACTAATTCTTAGTCCAAGGTGCCAGCGCTTCTTTCTCCTGTGATGTCGACTAACTTTTGTGTAATTTCTTTAAAAAGCATCAATTTTAATGTATTTCTTTAATTTATTTCCGTACTATAGTACCCGTAACAAAAGTTCTTACAAACTTACCACTCGGTTGGACTAACGTGATGTTGGAGTTCTGAATATAATCTATTATTCATTATTTTATTTATTTATTCATTCATGAGTAGCCCAGCTCAACATGGCGGTTCGGTAGCAATGTCCTAGCCACCTTAAAATACAGGATCGGAAAACTCATAACCAAGTAGGAAGAGGATCTCCGTGCAGTGGCTGGTACGTGTTTGATGCGACTGGCAGTCTTGGCTTTCATTGAGGGAGGCCTATGTTTATTAGTGGATGTATAGAGACTGATAGGATAAAATGACACCCTCAGAGAAATATTGACATCGAAGATTTAGATTCAGAAGAAACTAACGTTTTGAGTATTAAAAATATTTAAAAAGATTTTTTCGCTCTGTATTTCGACATTTTATACAAATACCTCGTAAATCAAACATAAGGCATTATAAATAGTTTTGACATAAATATGTAGCTAGTTTGTAGTTCTTTAATATATCTTCGGCTGTCGTTAGTTTAGGTTATATTATATTGATCGTGATCACTTTTACCTTCTCTTCGTACTGACCGGAAGTAAGGAGGTTTTATGTGTGGGCGCTCCGACCTTAGGATTTACGCGCCAATGACCGCCAAGGAATGAATACAGTAAATTTTATGAAGTGGCAACACGTATATAAAACGGGAAGATCCGGCGAATGCTTTGTTGGAAATAATGATGTTCCAATTTAATACGAATAGTAGAGGTCAATGACAATATTTTCTATATTAAAAAAAATATAGTATTAACCAAATTCGAATGTAATTTAACAAAATTATGAATTTAGTAACATCCCAAGTAGTCCTTACTAATACTATAAACGTCTATGTGTTTATTTGTTACGTTTTCACCAAAGTAAAGTATCAACCCGTATATGTCCCAATTTTGAGCACGGGTCTCCTCCTCAAAATTAGGCGAGAAGGGCATATTGGGCCATAGATTACTGATGTGCTGGCCCAACTCGGGCTGGTGAAATTCACATACCTTCAAAGACTCTCAATCTTATCAGGCATGCAGGTTTCATCACGATGTTTTCCTGTACCGGTATGTACCGGTGAGCGAGCGATGGTCTGGTGTTTAGGGTGCACTAAAACCCATTTCAAGACATACTGCGGGGTCAGGATCAAACTCGGATTCTCTCGCTCAAGAGTACTGGACCATCGTCGCTAGGTGGCATGTTTGGTTAGTTCAGCTAAAAATACGAGGTAGTGATGCTGCAAAAAGTCCGAAGGTCCAGCCTATAAGTCACCTTATGTTATCAGGGTGCTTTAAGCGGAGGATGTTACCCCCTGTGTCTCTAAACAAGAGTCCTTTCGGAATCTCCCCTCCTCGCAGGACGCCTTAGAGCATTTCCGGGTGGTGAAAAAGATTAGCTAAAAAAAGCTCCAGGCCACTTCCCAACTTCTTACCTTAAATCGCAAAATCTCGATGCTGGTAATTTGCTAAGTAGTAACACAAGTTCTTACGAACAATCTACAAGATTAATAACAAATACTTATGCCCGGTTTCCGGTTGAAAGGCTGATCAACACAAAAATTAACAAATCAATTGTCAAATCTCTTGTTTAGTGTCAAATGAGTTGCTAGAAACATGGTTAAATTAATTTGGTCAGCCTGTCAGTTGACATAGTCACTACAATGAAAACCTGTCAAATTTGACTCTAGCATAGTATGTTAACTGTCACTAACAGCCATATTACTTGACACACACTTTGACCAACATTTCAGTAACCGGGCGTTAACCAGCCTATATGCTGAACATAGGGCTCCTTGAATGAACGTCAAAGCGACGAATCCATTGTCACACGCGGGCACTGCACGGAAATCGTCTTCCCGCTTGGTTATTGGCCGAACAACGCTTCGTATGCCTAAATGCGGCCTCCATTCCTTATTGGCCCACCGGTAATCCGTTCTCCTGTATATGTGACAAGCCCCCTGCCACTTCAATGAGAATATGCTTCGCGTGATATCGGCAACGTTAGTATTCGCTTTCCGCCTTGATCTAACGTTTCCTTTAATAAAGTGGGCTAATGAGAGAACTAGAATAAGAAACAATGACGTATTTTCGCTAGATACAATATTACTTCCGTCGTATAATATAAAAATTTATCACACAAACAAAAAAACATTACATTTCCGGTATTAAAAATTATCATATTACCATTAAAGGACAATGTATTGAATGTGTTTTTTTGGAATAGTATTCAATATTTATTAAATATTCATTTACGAAATAATTTTCGTCTCGCGCAAGGTCTACCACTTCCGGCTCCTCATAAATATCGCTGTATTTCATTCATACTCGTGTGAATAATATTTTTATTAAATGCATACACAATTATATTAAATCTTGTTAACATAATTTCTTGTATTAATGTAATTTGTAATTTAAAAATGCCTTATTAGATGTTTTTTGTTAGATGTTTTATCTTGTTTTAGATGTTACTGTTTAATTTATTTTAATGAATACATACATTTCTTATAAATTTTAATTGTTTTTTAAAGATAAATGTACCAAAAAAAGATAGTAGAATCGATATTTTAACGTTTTCTTTTATCGACTCGTAGCAACTTCAACTGTTCAATTCTAATTGTGAAATATCAATGTTTCACAATTTGAATTGAACCTAGCCTACTAGGTGCTGAAGAGAAAAAAGCTTAATTATGAAATTATATGCGTAAGAATATTTTCAGAAGCGACACACATTTTAGCAGATGTCTGGTAATGTGTACAGTTAAACTTGTTTTATTTTACATTTAACTAGGTTTAAAGAGAAAACCTTGCTTATAAATATTGCATAGGTACTTAGATACATCGGCTGTATTGTCACCTAATTATTCTTACTTCTTTTGACGATATTAAAATCTATCAACTAAAAGTTTAGTACCTTATTTGTGGGAGAGATGATTTCCATGTTGTTGAGTACGATATTTTACATATTCTGTATTATGCACTGATTCCGTTAGCCTAGGCAAGTGTGTTCTGTGTGACTTAGTAAGTTCTTTAATTTTTCCTTAAATGCTAAAAGATAGGTATCTTTTTACTTAAATACACCTTTATTTATTCCGATCCGATACCAGAAGCCCTGCGGTTGTTTTCAACTGCGCGGTAGACGGGGTAGATCACCCCTCTCATAAAAGTTTTTAGATGAGCTATCTCTCTCATCTACCCTGATGAAGCTGAAAGGCCAAAAGGCCAGCATAGGTCCATTCGAAAAAGAAGCCTCCATTTATACTCCTCATAAAAATTACCTGCACTTGGCGGGATCCGAACCCGCAGCCTCTGCGTAAAGCGTCCTGTCACTCGCCCAGCCGATCGTTTAATCTACCAAGAGCCATGGACAACTATGTGTATTATTTTAACTTTTTATTATTAGATGTGGAAGGTCCGCTATTCGTGATTGTTAGTAATTTTTGAAACAGCAATCTCAAACTCTCTTTTTTATTTATTTTTATGATAATCTGTAACGCGCTCTTTTGTATGAGTAGTATATACTTAACTAACTTATTTAGGCTTACCAAATGCACATTATCGTACTATTATCAATAATATTAATATTAGCACTGAAAGTTGAAGTTGAGTTTTCACTTGAAATTGAAATTTCATCAAGTATTATTTTAAAGACCATAATATCCTTAGACCATCTAAGATGAATGGCGAAGCATTATCCAAAACATTCATCTTAATAAATAGATAGATAGATTTTAAAATAATATTATGTTTATAAGTTTTAAGTACTTACCAGAATAAAAATGACATTGATAAAACATGAGCTGTCTAGGCCTATGAAAATTATTAGTCTACAATATAAAATTACAAAACCTAAAGAACCTATCTTTTTAAAAAATCAAACATCAAATTAAAAAAAATATGTTCTAATATTATCTAATTTTTGTTATAGTTGTGTAATATAATATTTGAATAAATTCTACATGTAATTTATTCTATAATATTTAATTAAATTTTAAATGTAAAAAATTAAATAATAAAAAAAAAAATGTTACGGAAAAAATATTATCAGCATCATAGACCTTTGCGTGATATCCATAAGGATTATTATAGCTAAAAAATGTAGGGTAAAATAAACCACGTGAAAAAGTTGATCCAGCAGACGGAGGTCGCGCCATATCCTATATAACACGATCTCGCAACAGAAGCACCACCAGACAATTGCACGCCGCTTCAACAAACAGTACGTAAACTGCCCCTGCCAATGGGGAAGGTCACTTGCGAAATTTGAATCGCGTGCAGTTTTTCATTACACGTGATATTATATGGTGCGCGTTTGTGCGGTATTGAACCACCACCGTCCGTTTCATTTGCAGAGCTGTCCGCCTGTTCTCCAACCGCGCTCAGTCTCGGACACAACAACGGTCAACGCAGTGCGCGCGCGTCGACGTACTGTGACAGTGCAAAGTAAACCGTCAACATGAACAAATACGTCACAATCGTAAGTTTATGAATTTTATGTACATTCAAATACATATCATATCATTAGTAGTTCTGTTAATTGAAGCAACAAAAAAGCATAAAAGTTAAAAAAGACATAGAAGACAAAAACAATATTTCAATAATTAATAACAAGTATTTTTTTTATATACATACAACAATATATTTGTATGTTAAAAGGATTAACTACTGCAACAAAAAAAAAGATAAAAGAAAAACTAACAACCAATATATTTTTTTATATTATTTTATATAAGAAGATAGTTTTTCTTTACATATATATATATATTAAATATAAATCTATAGCTGGCTTAACCTTATATAGGTGTATAGCTTTTTTTTAAAAAAGAATTAAAAAAAATGTAAATCAATAATAATAATTATATTTATATCAAATGCGTAAACTTACTTTACTTTGTAAAAGTAAAGTAAGTTTGGCAATACGGAAGACACTAAAAGTAAAACCTCATTTTAATAATCATGTTTTATTGGCTTTAGAAAATTCGGTTAAGTAATATAACATGAAGATGTAACCGCAATATACAAATATGTTTTTGCAGAATCATTGTTAGCTTTCAATTTCACTTGACATTTTATGACATGACTATGAATTTTTAAATATTTAAAAAAAGAATTAAAATCAAAAGCTTTAGATAGGTTTCGATACCGCTAATTATCAAAGTTATGCCTTATATTCATTCACCTTGACTTTGCTCCATTCTATAATTGTTATAAAAAGTGAACGAGTTCGTACAGTCTACAAAGAAATTGGCAAAAAATGGAAAATAAATTGTTTGATGCTTATTCATGGTTTTGCTGAAGATTCCGATACAGCATCTAGGGATATCTAGGGATATTTATTGCCGACCGTATGTCCTTTTGAATGCTGAATTAAGAGGTGAATATATTTTTCTTCAACCGGATTAAGTTTTTAGAACCAATTTTATAACAGGATCCAACCTTACGTCGTATTCAATATGAGTAAAAGACATTATTTACACATTTAAAAATCACTGAAGTCTTATTTTTAATTTAAAAAAAAATACTTTTGGGAACTACAACATGGTTTGTTAAATACACTTTAAATCAAGATAAATTTAGTTTTATACTCTGTGAACAAAACTAAATAAAACGTATGTTTAATAAAAAAAAAACTTAAAATCTAAATATTTTTACCAAGTATAAACTACCAAGCAAGGCAATAGACAAAGAAGGATTTCGTACATTGTACAACTCGTGACTTGTCTGACAATCTCTTTATAGAGAACTAGCAGTACGTCCCGGCTTCGCATGGGTAAATAATTTAAAGCCTACGCTCCTTGACACCTAATAATGTGGCTTTCTTTAGATGAAAGAATTTTTCAAATCGATCCAGTAGTTCAGCAGTAATGCAAACAAACAATCAATCAAATCTTTTAATCAAAATTGATCGCATAAATTGATTAGTTCTGGTAATAATAATATTCCTGGTTCCGAATTCTTATATCGAAAATCCCACACATGAAATAAGCATAATATTCAAAAACCTTTAAAATTGGAAGTAATTTTTTCTCACGCTACGAATACTATAGTTAAATTTTATGTATTAAGATTTTTATCAAGAAGAAGTCTTGGAGTTCATTGAAGGAGGCTTATGTTCAGCAGTGAACGGATAAGGCTGATGATGATAATGATGATGATAACCAAGATGTTAATATTTGTACAATGCGTTTATAATAGGCACATGTCATACTTGAAATGCTTCATACTTCAATTAGATAGTAAACAAAAAATCGTCGTTTGATGTACGAAGTACGTTTGACCATGTCAAGGCTTCTGTGAGGCCTTAGAGACTAATAATAATGATGTTAGTGACCTACTGTATGGAAATTATAGACATATTCAATGGAATATCATACCTCCTGTTGATAAGGTCATCATAATATGCTTATGTAACGACTTATTTAGGCTAACACTAACTCGGCTATGATTATACTCGACCGCGTTGATATTAAAGATGTGACGGCTTATATTGGCTACATTATGAACACGCCAAGATGGTTTTAAAAATGCAAGAATAGTCAATATAAATTTTATGTCATTTTTTTTAAATGTTGCAGCTTTCATCACGATGTTTTCCTTTACCGATGAGCGAGCAATAGTCTTGTATTTAGGGTCTACTTAGAAAATTTATAAAAACCATTTCAGGGCATCAAGGGGGCTCAGTATTTAACCCGGACCCTCTCGTTTAAGTGAGTCCATATCTACTGGACCATCGTCGCTCAATAATTTTCAAATTTTGAGTACTTTTTATTTATATCTTCACATCTAGCTATGATATTTAAAAAATTTAAATAACGATTCCCAAAAGCACAAGAATAATATTGGCCATTGTTAGACGTTTGGTTGGTATACGTTACGCAAATCCGTTTCCTGGTTAGGAAATTATGATGTTTCGCTATTTGTATAATTAATTACCAAACGATTGCAGTACGTATTAACAAGTATGATATAGTAGTGAAGTATAACGATCGAGCCCAATGCGTGTATGCGCAAGCCCTTCTTTGGGCAAGGTGCCCCGGGCCTCGCAATCTACGGGGCCCCATTATTTTTAACAGAATATGATTATGTGATAATTTAAAGCAATTCATATAATAACAATTGCTGATTATAATAACTTTGGAGTGCCCTTATTACCATAACTCTTATCTAGCCCAAAATTCAGACTGGTTTGTCATTGATTTAATCGACGTTTTCGCCAGGGGCCTATTATAGGCAAATAGGGGCATGTGTACCCGATACAAAATATGTTGAAGATTTGAAAATCAATTCAAGAAATTTTTAATATTTTTTTATGGATTTATTAAGCATTTTTCTATACCGAAGTTTCGTAGGTACTCTTGCAACTATGGTTACGATTGGGATTACTATTTTTTAACATTTTAATTCAATTCAATTTAATTATTAATTAATTAATTCGTTATTATTAATTAATTAATTAATGTACTGTTAAAAAATATTCCATTTTGTGGAATATTCGTTAAACGTCTTGTAAGTCTTAACCCGCGTTTATAAGACATCGTTTTTTGTAGTGGTATTTTAATAATTTGCACTTTTGCCTATTATGCTCTTGACCTATATTGCCTAATTAAAATCTTGGTATTATAATTTACTTTATGTTTATTTACTTATTCATCATGTTTGACATAATCTTAGTTTACGTTTAAATAACATGCGCGTTACATCAATGTCGGTTCGTCTGGCATTTTTATTGTAATCTAGCTTTGTAGGTGCGAGTTGGTTACATCACAATAGAAACCTCCTGTCAAAATTTAATGTAATTATCTTCAGCGGTTATAATGATGATGAGCAAGTTAGGAAGACGATTATATAATTTCATATATACTATCCAAATTATGCAAAGATAAGACGCTTTTATAGAGCTAAGACTTAACAAAAATTATAGCTCCCCTAGAGGCAAAAAAGTGTGTGCATGTAATCTTAAGCTTCATAATAATTAATTATTAGTTGCCTAGAGGTCACGCCTTAAGAAGTTTGATTTTATAACCAATATATAATTAATTGTTTTGCTATTCACAAATCGTCCGCTTAAAAAAATGTGCCCAATTCTCAAAAAAAAAATGACCAATACAATTATTTCTCGATTTAGAAAAATTTACGTTACTTCCGTCAGAAAAAAAATATGTAATAGTAGAGTAATTTAGTTGCGGTCAAAGCAGTTTTACTTCAAAAAGCAATAATAATAACCAAGAGAAAGTACTTGAATTTAGACTAGAGTTCTCGATACTAATCTACTAGAGGATCACCTCTCCTTGTAATCCGAGACAGCTACTTGACACAGCTCATGTCACTAGTCAAGTCCACCAATTTTAAGGCGCTGCTCATTATAATGATGATGCTTTCCAAGTCGATTTCGGCTACAGCGAAAAGCTTCTGATAAGTGTGACCTATGTGTCAAGTGTCATTGCGTTGATGGGCTCTCACATGGCTAACAGCCAATCTTGGCTCGGAAGGTACGTGAGCAGCCGGCGCATGTGAGAACACCATTAACGTAGTTGTATTGAATATTAGAAGGCGGTTTGCAATTGATGTATTCCCTCTTTGCATCCAGATCGCGCCTTCGATACTCCTCAAATTCGGAAACATTCTTCTGTACCGACTGTCTCCATTCCGATCAGCCGCTGCTGACTCCCAGGTGGATGGTTCTAATCCACACCCCTTCAAGTGCCTCCTTAGTACATCTTTATATCTCCGGAACTGACCGCCTTGACCTTCATTATAATATATATTGTAAACTATCCTAAAATGTATAAAAAACTGCCATCGTCAAAGTAAACAGGGTCTAACCGGGTTACGACAGTCTTGGACTGATACGTAGTCTGTCAGACTGTCGTCACCTTGTGCCTGAATTTATTCCTCTACGTGTTATGTATCACCATTATCATTTTAACATTTTTAACGTCTACTGTTGAGAATAGGACTATATCAATGAACGTGAAAACGCCAACCTCCGGCCACTCGCATATTAGACTTATCACCTAGACCAGTGTTTCCCAAACTCTTTTGTTTCATAGACTACTTTCAATGTTTTCCCGCATCAGGTGGACCCCTTGCTGACCTATTTATTATAATGAAATCTCTTTAAACGTTTCTAAAATTCTCTTAACAATATTGATAGATGTCAAGCCTACATTTTAATGTCAAACCAAATTAATGTTCCCTTACGATTGTGGACCCCCATTTTTTGTCACGCACATCGTGGACCCCCTTCGAGTCTTTGGACCCCTGGGAGTCCACCTGGACCACTTTGGGAATCAGGGAATCACTCATCTAGACAGTGCTCGTTCCATGTAGTTCTTTATGTATGCATGTTATAATATGTATGCAAATTTTTTAAGGTTACATGTTCGTGACCGTGTGGCCTTCGTGTGTAGTTGAACGACCCAATATTGCTGGTAATTCACAACTCACATCCCGATGAGGTTTTTTAAGCTGTGACCTTACTTGATAATAAGTCAATAGTAATAATCGTAAAGAGCTTTGAAATGGAATATAGCAAAAAGTTGTATTTTTTTTGCTTTACCGAATAAAAACTTGGCAATTAGAGTTTTTGTTCATATTATGAAAATGATAATCATTTTTTTTACTAAATTATCGAACGTTTTTGTTTTATAGAATTGTATAAAACAATTTAGTAGACAAAAAGATGGGTATTTTTTGTTTTTTTTTTAGCACCGTCGATGTATTTAATGACATAATTATATGTAAAAAGTGAATGACATAACAGATATGAGCTAAAGTTAAATCCGCTACCAATAATGGAAGGTGGTCAATTTATAAAAAATTCGAGTCACGATGACCGTTTACGGACGGACTAATCTCCAAAACCGCTTTATTACAGCAAGATTTTTAAATATAATAAAGAAAGCGACTACACGCCGTACGTACGTCTGCTCAGGTGATATTTTAAAACTTATATCCAGCTGTTAAAAGGATTTACTTCTTGTAAAGTGTCTTTAAATGTAGAGTTAGTCTCCTGCCTTCCTAATATTTTTATAAAATCTGACTGGTATTTCCTGAAAATTTGTTTATTACTATATTAATTATATAGATGAACCTTTAAAAAAGTCTAAAAGGTATTAATGAAATGACCTTATAGGGCCATATACCATATCAGCGTCAGCTCGTAGGTTACCTAATATCACCTACAGTATTCTTCATCATCATCATCGTCATCCTTTATCCGTCCACTGCTGAATACAGGCTTGCCTTATGAGACACGATGCAGGCATAGAGTCGAGAGCCAAGACGACGATCCTACCGGCCACGGCAGGGATATCGTCTTCCTGGTTAATAATCAACCAACACTTCTACCTAGGGCTAGGATTAGGTGATGTATTTCAAAGGGCTCTATGTCGGTATCCAAGTTGATGTAGAATATTGATTAATAATATTATCGATAAGTCCGAGAGCATGTTGTGTAATATCGAAAGCACATACGTAAAATACTAAAAAACACACGTAGAAAGCGCACTTCATAACATCGATATATTTTATAGCTTGTGCCGGTTGAGATCATTTTAACTAACAAGGTAATTTAATTTGCTCAAATAGCAATTTGTTTGTTAATTAAATGTGCTAAAATATGTAAATGTACGTTGTACATTTAATACTGCCTGTATTTATATAATGAAACTGTCACAAAAGGTAGCAATAAATGATGAATATTCTGTTAATTAAATATGAGCTGTAGAAGCCGAAGCGCTGTCATATAGCTATTGAAAGGATCCAAAGGATTATTATGATAAATGCAAGGTTCATGCAGGTCTGATATTTCGATTAGTATTAGTAAAATATGCCGCTATGACCATGCAACTAAACCCATAAATAATACATTTATTCAATACAAGACAAATTTATGCATCAATTAATTACAATAATAAATCAGCGATAGACAAATGAGCTCTATACTCAATTTAACCGAAACCATTTTCGGTTGTATTTAGTAAATAAACTGTATAAGATGTTATCCAATGTCTTGTTAATGATGAAAATGGTGATGATGATGATGATAAAACCTCATAACGTCGGGATTTGTAAGTCATATGTTTGTTATTGTGACAATCAATGAGTTGAAATTACGGCGCGAACAACGACACGTTCACTGCAAAAGTACCTTTCAAATGCGAACAGTGATTTTTTTTCCATTGTTCGATCGCCATACTTCCTTTTCTTAATTCTTGTAGCCGACCTCCCTCGTATAGAAGTCAAGGAGACAGTAAATATGCATTGGTCATATCGTTTTAATGTACATTGGAACCTTGTCATTGTGAGAGCGGTTGTGTCGAACATTGTTCACCTATATAATACATAAAAGTATTAATTAAAATATTATAATGACGTCAAAAAAAAAAAATAAGGGCTTTTAAATAATTGTTTATTTTTTGTTGGTCCTACATCCAATTTAGAGGCTATTTAATCATCGTTTTATTAACATCTCCTTCTGAAGGGATCAAGTGATATTAAGTCCATATTAGACTTTGATATTACCATATCTTAAAAGCTACCTTAATGTCTATTTATTAATTAGAATATAAATAGGAAATGTCATTGCAAGTGCAAGTTAGTTTGCCTACCCGTACCCCATACCCGTGTCCAGCAGTGGGCCATGTATGGGTTGATATTATACATACCTTTATAATATACATAATTTCTTTTGAAGCTTAATCTAAACAACAATTGTTTCTCAATATATCGATGATAATTTGTTGCAATGTTATCTGGAAAATTATGAAATGATGATCCAAATGATAAATGACTTAACCAATATGAAAGGACAACGTCATGATTAAACGACATTAACTTTTGAAACAGCTGTATTTGTGAGTAGTAAAAAATATTATTGAGCGTTAATATGCAAATACGGTGTCGTAAACTTAATGAAATATTACAAGTTTAAACTATTTTCACGTTAAAAGTATATTAAACGCTCAGACATTTAATTATATGCAAATACAGTTTACAGCTGCTAAATACTTTATTGTTCACGTTTTAGGTGCATTAGGGCTAGGCATAAAAACTTTGAAAATAATTTAAATATAAAACAACTAGAATTGTTTTAATTAGGATATTTACTATGTTGTTTATTTTTTTTTATGTCTACGAATGTCCAAACGACATGCTTCGAAATTAAAGAAACATGATAAATATCCCGCTTGGAATAGTTTGCGAAGTGAAAAACTATGTTACTTTGAAATTAACTAGCTGTTTCCCGCAGCTTCGCCTGCGTTCACTAAGATATACAACGGGAGCTTAGTACGCAAAATAAGTAACTTTTCTGGTTGATTTTTTACACCTTGTGTCCGAAAAACTCAAATATCTTACGGAACTCTATTTTTTTCAGAATAAAATGTAGCCTATGTTACTCGTGGATAATGTAGCTTTCGAATGGTGAAATAATTTTTGAAATCGGTCCAGTACTTTTTGAGCCTATTCATTACAACCAAACAAACAAAGTTTTCCTCTTTATAATATTAGTGTAGATGAAGAAATCTCAAAATCTAAATATTTTTATTCAAAATAGTACCACCACGGTATCTTTTTGAATGCCAATGGAATCTACCAACGGTTCCAAAGCAAGCCCACTGAAAAGAACCGGCGAAACAATCTCAGTGGAACTAATTTATTTCAAATATTCTATTACTTTATATTATGCTATCCTGAAATGCCTCGGTGTTAGATAGATATTTGAGGACAGCAGTATCATTATTATCAGCCTCTACCTTTACTTTTGTTTATTAATTTTTGGCTGAATATGAAAAGATCTTTGATAATAAGAAATTAATTTAAAAAGAAGTGGAACCGATTACTTTGTGTGCATGCTTTTAACTTTTCAAATAATTCAGCTATCTTTATTAGCATTTCTCAAAAATAAAATGTATAAAAATATCTTAAGAATTTTTTAGTCTGTGTTTTAACTTAGAAAAGTTATACATTTGATTTAGTTACATTTTTATCAGCAGTTGTACTTACATCGTAGAGCGATTAGGTAATTAGGTACTTAAAAATATTTTTAGAAACATATTTAGGTAATAATTACTATTATATTCAACAAATTCGTTTACTTTTTAAAAATAATAAGAGAGTTTATTAACCGGTGATGCCATAAACATTATTTGTATGGCGTTATAAATATACTGTGAAAGTTATAACCGAGATTAATATCAGCCTAGGTTTTATTTGCTACACTATCATAAACTTACATTATTATCCTCCAAAAATAATTTGTATCTATTGGTTTATATTTATTTACATTATGTAAGGTTTTTTCCGTGTTTATTAATTTTTTTATGTTAGTTAGATTGGTATACTGGCAGAATTATTTGTCAGCGTTACCCCAGTATTGGCAACATCATGAATATTTATTACTTGGACCTAAATGCCAGCAAGTAGGTATTGACATGCGCTGCCTCTCCTTTTTCCCGAAACACAGCAAATGCTTAGAATATTCTCGAATATAAAAGCTTCAAGTCTTGGAGCCTTGTTTGTTGATTCGATTAAACGAAATTAAAAGTTATCGATGCAGGTATAGTCGCTATGGTCTGCTTAGTATTCCGACGACTTAGAAAGACAGCAAGGTTAAATTACTTAGATTATGTAAAGGTACAAGGTGGAAACGTTTATTATTATTTATGTTACACTTTACCAACTTATAAAGTTGAAATTTTATTCACTTTAAATGTCACCAGTAAATAATATACATGATTTACAATAATTCATTGTACGTAATATAAATATTAATTAAAAATATTTAAATGTGTCTTGTAGTTAGAGCGTCCAGAAATGGACTGACGTACGTTGATGATTTAAATAGCAGCAGAATAAAAATATGGAGAAAATCCAAGTATAAATTTTAAATTCTGAGTGTAGAAAATTATTATCGAATAACCAGTAAATATCGCGGAAGACGGAAGTTCACAGGTGGGACCGGTTTGCAGTCGCATGGACATACCTCGCATGAACGCATGTGTATGCGCACGCGCCGACATTCGTGATCACTCACAAACGAGCGACTGACTTATTCCTATTATTAATTTAAAAATAACCTGACACTGACAGACAAATGACATGGTCATATGTTGTCAATACGGGCATAGGTTTCGCTTACCGGATAAAGTCGTTTAAAAAGGGAAAACTACCCACGTTAATAATAGTCCAGGTTCCTGTACCTCGGGTTCCTGGAATATTTTTGGGGCTCGCACTCTGTATAGGTAGATAGATAAACTTTTTATTCACAGTTCCACATTACACATACAAATTAAAAAGGAAAAAAAAGAAACTAAATCTAACAAACAAAAAAATAACATAAATCTTTACAGCGTCAATAAAATCACATTAAAATACAGAGTATGTGTGCTGCAGAATCGCAAAAAGGTAAGTAACTCAGTACTAAAAGAAGTGTTCTATTTTCATGTTTACAGGATAATACATAATAAATATCATCTTATGTCTCAGGGTATAAATGAGACACGTAAATGAGCTAGTTCCTGGTAAATTAGTTTATGTTCATGGAAGTAGCAACCACTTAATAAGGTCCAACTGACGTTCCAACAACTGCCAGTTTTCCTATCCATCTAATATAAAAACAGGGTAGGTCGACCTTCATCTAGATGAGACGAGGCGACGGTCTCCGTGCAGTGGCCGGTCCAGATTGGATAGGATCTGGATTACCCTACACCTTAAAATGGTCGTCTTTGCATAAATGGAAGAGCCTATGTCTATAAAACGAAAGCATTTTTGTTTGTTTGTTGCTTATTATGTAGGGAACGTCTGCAAGATGGATTTGGTCGCTCGTCTATGCTGTACCTACGCGAGTCTGACGTGTTACGTACAGTATCCATTCATAGCTAATACCTAGATATTGTGTAATAGAATTAAGGTAATCTAACACATCGCGGTATGAATGTATTTCATGTTTATTACAGCCTTGATTGTTTTGTACTTTACATCGTAAGTGAAATCACTTTTCATTTTGTAAAAACACATTAATCAAAGTGCTTATTACGTAAATTTTAAAATCGAAAAATCGCGGGAAGATTATGTGCATATTTTCTTAGGATTTTAGTGTCAATTTTTAATGTCGTTTTTTTGGAAATGTTTTTTTGGGTAGTCTTTATTTGCAATTCTCAATTATAATAATATACTTAATATAAATTATAAAACCACAAACGCGATATCGTTTATTTTTGTGTTAAAATTGTATTACATTATATTTTTTAATTAAGTTCTTTGTCAATAAATAATATTAAATATTATTAATAACGTCACATCCGAATGTTAAGCAATCATATTAAGTTATTGTTAAAAGAAAACATTACTTTTTTGTACTGCAAAAGTGGCGGTCATGATTCGGCCTTCAACACCGTTCAATACTTACGAATTTTATAATTGATTGTAACGAGAGCGAAATTACTCCGCTTGTGTAATAGTTATAGTTAAATATGTAAGGTGTGGCGGACACTAGTTGCGTGGAAACAAAGTAATATAGTATAATGGTACTTGGACTAACCTTCATAATGTAGGTGACAACATTGGCAAATCAACCCAGCTACTTGTCATGAAGGCTTTGACTCTCGTATCCATCTCTGCAGCTTAGCACACACTACAGTTTGTTTATTCAAATGGAGTTTCCAATAGTCTAATTGTTGCTAAGACTATTTAAAACGGAATACTAACTTCGGTTTTTTTTGCGGATCTTTTTTAGCTTTATTTCGCGAATCTTTTTTAGTTTTAATTTGCGGATCTTTTTTTAGATTTATTTCGCGGATTTTTTAAAGTTTATTCGCGGAGTTCGGTAGTTCGACATTATCTAAGACTGTCTCGTTCAGGAGACTGCTAAATATCCGCTTTTAAATAGTTTTAGCAATAAAAAAATGCACGTTAGTTAAAAAGTCTTTTAGTCTGCGTACGTATAACAATGTGCGTAAATGATGTTGATATATTTTACTGATACACTTACAATATAATTTACTATAAAATTAAAACTACAGAGTACATTATGGACCAGATGATTTCAAAATAAATTTAACTCAAATCAAGATGTTTTAAAAGATATCGTTCCAAGGACGCAATCTACATTACAGTTATGATTAGAGTTCTTTCATATGATTGAATATTGATTGTTAAGCAATATGTAATAACTTAAATGCAGTAAGCACTTTTTCTAATGTGTACGTTTTACGGATTTCAATTCACTACTTTTACGGAATTTATCGCGGTTAATTAACTTCTCCAATTACCATGGTTACTGTTAAGTATCCGAAACTTCAGGCATGTACATATCTTAATAAACCGCGATAAAATCTGTGAAAGTTGTTTTATTATAATAAACACACAAGTAACGAATAACAAATAAAAAAGTGTGTTTGATCGGTAAGTAATTTTGTGGTAACCTTCTTAGGTAGGTATGTCATAGGATGATGATGATGATAACGATTTATAATATGTTATTTTTACTTTAAAATTATTCAAATTGTAACTGCTGGTGTATCAAATAAACAAATAAATAAATTGGATAAATAGTTATGAAAAATATTTTTGGAAAAAAAGTAAAAATTGAGAGTATGATAAGTTAGGAATCATATTAAGAAATAGACGTGTTTTACTACACATGTAAAGCAAAGATGCCCTTCTCACGCGAAAATTGGTGTATACATATTTATAAAATACACAAACGGTAACTAAAATTGGTAATTACAGACACGATATAACTGAGAACTGAGTACAATGTCGAACCGATCGAATTATGATACTTATTTGTATCCGTAATTACACGTGATATTAAATTATGATCGTTAATTTGAGCTCTCTAAGATTCTACGGACCTTAAACATTATCATTTTACTGCTATACAATAATTTAATAATATATGTAGAAAAATAAATACACTTTATTGTGCATAAAAGTTAACACACAGAAGTTTTCACAGAAAATAAAACTTACGAAGTATAAATAAAACTAATAAAAATTAATTATTATGAAATTTAAAAAAAGTATATAAGTATTATTTGAAAAATACTTTTTTGTTTGTTTTTAAACGTATTTGGCGTTAAAACAATTTCATCGGTTATTTATCAAGTGTGAAATGAATTCAAGTAATTGTACTATTTTCAACATCAACACCAACATTTCTACGTCCAAAGTCCTTAGTGAATCAAATGTATGAATTTTGAAAGTTTAAAATCTATAATTACAATCAGCATATACCTAGCCCTTATTCTAAATCTAAATTAAAGTAAAAGTTTATTTTAGTTTACGATAAATCAAACGTGCAGTAATGAAGACACAATTTGGTTTAATTTGAATGAAACAGTCGTGTCCTTATTCCCTTATTCAGTCCGTGTTGTCTGTCTGTATGCCATTGTAGTCTCGTTTCTTCACCGTTACGCAACCACGTATCTACTTTCTGCCCAAGGAATGTTTTATAGTTGTTGTTATATTATACCACAAATAATTGCAATAAATTATTATCGTGTTACGGAAAGCGGTGTATTTTAAATAGCTTCGCAATATCTTGAATGGTACAAAATGGTCTGATTTTGTTTCGACATTGTAGCTCTAATACCTATCTTATGGTCTTTAGCATACCATTTACGCTAAATCATTGCGGATTGGATTAAGAGACTTGAAAAGTAAGTAATTATCGTCCATTGACTCATTGTCTTATGTTTATATTGAATAAATATTCTAAACTTACGTGTCTCTAGTAAGCAATAAATTTATTAGCTGTGTCTTACACAAATAAAAATAGAACGGAGAGATGTACTCTTTAATTAGTCGTATTATCCTACTAATATAATAAACGCGAAGGTTTGTAAATATGGATTTTTGTCACTCTTCACGTAAAAACAAAGTCGCTTTTTCTGTCCCTATATCCCTTTGTACGCTTAAATCTTTAAAACTACGCAACGGATTTTGATGCGGTTTTTTTTAATAGATAGCACAATTCAAGAGGAAGGTTTGTGTATATAATTTATTAAGTTTTTTTATACATTGGCTAAGATATAACAATAATTGTTGGAGGAGTCAGAAAAAAATACGCCGTCTGGGAGTTTTCAACGAAAACGCTGCCTAAACCCTTTGCGATATAATAAAATGATGTATGGTGGAATTATATATTTTAAATAGGACTACAAAAATGACCGCAATGGCATATGTATATCTCTTAGGGATATCATTAGCTTACAGCTTGTCCTACCAAACCTGGCTGCGAGTGTGCACGTCTTTCCGTAATATTTCTAGGACGAGCGAATCCTAGTTCCCTAAGAATATATTGATAAAGGACTTGCAAATTATTGCTGAAGGTTACAGCTTGTCCTACCAAACTTGGCTGCGAGTGTGCACGTCTTTCCGTAATATTTCTAGGACGAGCGATTTCTAGTTCCCTAAGAATATATTGATAAAGGACTTGCAAATTATTGTTGAAGGTTACAGCTTGTCGCAATAAAATTAACGCTTGATTCGGCTCGTGTGGCACGCATACGTGTTGCGAACAGTCTGCGGTTAGACCGCAAGTATGCGTACGAATTTGACACGGTTACGTCACAACGTATCATTAGAACATCTAAGACAAGTTTAGGTGTATTAGATAGAATATAGATTCCTAATTGGTTACATATGCAAATATAGATATAATATATTAAATCTAGATAGTAATCCATTCATCTGTGTTTAATACAAATACTTATAATCATATTATAATAATAGTTATTATTATAATACATATTATAATAATAGCATAATAGCTCATATTTTCCAAACCATCCTAAAGTTCACCGCAATATAAGAAGACTAAAAACTAGAAAGATAAATTTCAATTAATTAGATTTCTCATTGTTTTCTTTTCTTATTAATGCTACTAATACTTTTCTTATTAATCCTAGTAATATTATAAACTAAAGTTTAAAGAATTTATGGATGTATGTTCGTTTCTTTTTCACAAACCTACTGAATGGATTTTGATCATGCTTTAAAATAATATAGCCTACACATTAGGGTAACAAATAGGCTATAATTTAGCTCCGTACCAACTCTTACGGGAATAGGAAATACGCGTGTAAAACCGCGGGGCTCAGCTGGTATTAAACATATGAAAACTAAGGCAACCATTGAAATAAGCACTTGCAAACATTAACATGTATTTTTTATAATTACCACTTAAAATAACTAAATATGCATAGAACACTTAATATATCTTTCTCAAATATGGTCATAATGACCGCCATAATAAAGATATACTTATACTTTGTGAGGTATTTAAGATATAATCTTTACTTATTTATCTGTGGAGATGGAAACTTGCTCTTAATACACCGCACGTAGCTGCCGCGGTGTCCTTGCGAGGATGTCGAATGCAATCCCAGCAATTGTGGAATTTATGGAGAGATTATACAGAATGGAGTTTATGAGTGTTATTCCGCTCTATGCATTAATTCTAAGTGAAGACATTAAATATTTGACCATATTCCGCTTATAAACTATTTATTAAATAAGTAAATGTATAGCATGACCACTACCAGACTTCTGGTATGGGCCGGGCCTTCAATCGTTGACCGATCGGATAATTATGATTATATTACTTTTTTCTCTAGCATTGACTGTGCCACTTCTGGTCAAAGGCCTACCTCTCTTTTTTTCCCACGTATTTTTTTAAAATCCATTATCTGCACTGCATCAGTCTTTGAAAAAGTCTTTTGTGTATGTATATATTATATATTAAATTACATTTAATAATTTCATGAGCTTTTTATTCCTTTTCGTCCAGTCATTATGTCATATTAGAAATTAATTTAATGCATTTGGACACCTCACAAGCGGAGCGATGTAGTGTTCTACTCTCGATGTCGTAAAAAAGTTTCGTTGTAAAACAGTTTTCTTGAAACTGAAATAGACTTATTTTATTTATATCGCACTTACACGTTAATATGTGGGAAGTGAGGATTAAATTTATTTTATTTTGCCGTGTTTTGCATTTAAATTTGATATACAAACATTGTTCAAGATGCTTATGAATATCCTACATGATGTTCTGTTAAGGTTTTTGTGCAAAATCTACTTTAATTAAGAATATTTAAACTTATATTTTCGGTAAGTCATTTGTTATTCGACTTCCTCGGTTTTCAGGGTGAACCAGATACCAAGAGCATTAATTATTAAATTTTAATTACTATATCCGTGCCCGCTGTTTGTACAGTGTTAGTACATTAAATATTATGAAATATTGTGTTTGTACATACGAAAATATTTTAATTATAATACGTTAATGGCCGTTTCATATGGTTTTATTGAGCCAAAACAGTATGAAAATAATATATTGGATTTATTATATTATATTGCCTTTTAATTTGTAATTACTTACAGTTAAATTAGATGATGTTATGAATTAATAAGTTTGATATTTTTTTACGAATCCTATCATTAAAGAAACACCCAACATAGTAAACTACAACAAACAGCAGTCATAAACTTAAAGGCAACCTTAAGACCATGTAGGTAGGATAGAATTCGAAACGAAGATTTCCGCCAGAGAAATAAAATTACCGACGCACGCGACGCCACACACCCAGGAGAACGATTTGACGATAGACCAATTAGGTTCAAAAGAGGCTGTGTTTAGATATACGAAATGTTGGTTGGCTAGGAAGACGATCTTCGTGCAGTGCCCGATCTCTGTTGGATCCAATTGGCAAGGGATCGGTTGTCTTGGCGTTCATTAAGACTTCAGCTGTGAGCACATGGCTGATGATGATAATAAATTTATTTATTTGTATTGAAAATAAATACGCGTATAATTGAATATTACTTATCTATACGTAACATACTTGGCCTTAAGTGATGAGGCAAGATTTTCCCGAATTATACAATTAATATAATAGACAATGAAGAAAGATTTTGCAGAACATTATCAGACTGATGATAGCGGCGATGAAGTCTTCACCGGAAATGACTTTAATTGCTTCGTTTTTAATTGAGTGTGATAGTTGCCAAATTTAAATGTTATGAACTAATCACGGTTTCGTTATCAAATTGGGGAGCCGGCGATATTCCGTAGTGTACGGATATTGTCGCAACACTGAAAGTAGGTAATAAAGCCTTGTTCTAATATTGCGAGGAATTTACTCGCTATCACTTTGTCCATTTCGAATGTTCAGATGTAGAACAGAAGTGATACTATTTCTTTCGATATATCAAAAATATTACTTAGAAAGGACTAGAATGACGTTAAATTATAAAATACCAATAACAACAAAAATATTTTTACTCGTATTAAATAGTTTTAGGAATGAAGAAAAAAATATTTAGAATATTTTTTTATATGTAAATGCTTGAAATAAAATAAAAAAGGTTTATACATCCTTATCACCTTCAAGCAATTGGTTCCAGAAAAAAACATAATGAGTTATAAATTAATATATTTTACGTTTCATTTGTACATAATGTAAGTATTTTTTCTCATAACCTTCGTTAGTATTCTAATTTTATTCGTTTTTCCGGTTTTAAATGGGTTTTGTATATATTATGGTAAAATTTTCTTATGGTTTGTGTCAAGGTGAAGGAAAACATAATAATTATAATATATAATTATATAAATTACAGAATGTTTGCAGGCGCTCGTAATAATAGGATCCTATTGTATTTTCTACAAGCTTACCTTTTTATTGAGGAAGGTTTTTTTTTAGCATCACGCTATCATAAAATATGAAGATAGGTAAAACCTTAGGCCACAGTTAATTATTTAATTTGGTTTCAGAATTTGTAGACTTTTTGTATTTGTAGTTTTTTTAAATATAAAAGCAGTTTGTCAAGCAATTGTGCCTTAACATGTTAAATCAAATCAGCTGCTTCTAGGTTGGAGATTTTTTCAATCACTCTTCAAACTAGTCTAAGTCTATGTATTAATTGTTGTACTAGTCAAAATACAAGCTGTGTATTGCGAATTACACTAGAACATAATCTAGGAAGCTTACTAAACTAGAACATCGATGAAACAACTATTAAATCAAACCGACTCCACGATATCTTTGTAAGATGTGAGACTGATAAATAAGCAATTTAATAATACCTGTTTATATTAACTATTAAGATATAATAAAATTTATAAGAAGTCTTTGTAAGGAAATGCTACCTACAAGAGCTTTGCAACTTATCGGCCACAGCGATCGGACTGGCAGCTGCTGAGAGGTCACGGGTTCAACTCTTATTACAAGCTAACATTTGTTTCATGGATTTAAACGATCGTATCGGTGTTTCTTATTATTTCTTTGTGCTCTTTGTTCGATATTACTTTAATATATTATATTACATTACATTATAATTACTTGTAATGTAATGTGTGTTGAGCTTTACGGTATCTTATTCTTCGTCATCAACATTGTCGTTACTACTTGTAAAGGGTTGAAATTCAAACTACCAATAAATAAATATGTGATTTATGGTTAAAGTCATGATTCTTTAAGTATCCTATTAATAATAAACTAGTGTTCTAGTTTAAATAAAAGCCACGCTTTAAGAAGAGACTGCAAGTTATCGTTCGATATAGTAGAGATAGGGTATAGTTACTATAACTGATAATTCCATACTGGATATTTTCCTAGCCTCATCTTTTAGGGTTAATTTGTAAGCACAAATTGTTTAGTTTCAAATAAATAAATTACTTACTAATCATGATTAGATATGGCCCTTTTGGAGGGGATTTTAAGGTGTTGGTCGGCTATTAACTAGATGGGACGATCTCCGTGCTGTGGACGGTCCGTGTTGGATGTGAGTGGCAAAGGATCGGTCATCTTGGCGTTAAATGAAGGAGGCTTATAATCAGCAGTGGACGGATAAAAGCGTCTGATGTTGATGATGTAAAGTAAGCCATTGCTTCAAGACCTTGAACTTCAACTACATATTTATTGTACAGAACATTGGAAACGATGACTAATATAAGTTCATATGGGCAAGTGAGACTTGAGGTCACACATCAAGTTCAGGCTGGTCACAAACCTGTTGGGTCGGGCACATGTGTTTGAATGTTTATGTAATGTTTTCATATCTGTTTATTCAACCGTTCTCTTTCACAATATTATATTATGTTTTGTATGATAATTCCTTGTTAGAATTAGGAAGTAGTTTATAAGAGATAGGATTCGAATTATTGTGGGGAAGCTCGCTCCACGGAATGATCTATTTTCTTATGCGTTAGCCAATATAGGCTGGGGACCTTCACACACCCTTAAAGTATTAGGTTCACTTTTATTTGACTCACCAACAGAAGTAAACATTTACTTCTGTTGGTGAGTCAGTTAGAAGTTTATTAAATCAATTATAACGTTTCGAATCCTTTAAATGACCCAGATTTTGTTGAATCTAAAATATAAATGAAACTCACTTTTTGTGTTGGTCTTTTTGTGAATCGATATTTTCAAAACTACTACTTGATTAAGGCAGGCATTTCTAATCATTTCAAAATATTTGAATTGATGGTTATCAGATATTAATCTTATAATAATAAATAGTCAGATATTATTAACAACAACATTACAAATGTTTTGAGTGTAATCTCATTGAGATGAGTCTATACGTATCATATATCCTCTCTCTCTATTTTATTTGGTAAAACAGATAAATTGGGATTGGTTTTTATAGGGTGCGATTGTTTAATGAATATTTATAAATATATTTATTTATTGATAAAGTTGTGCGATATAATTAAATGTCTCTCCGATATAATAAATTTGAAAGTGACTTATTTAGTGGAAGGTCGTGAGACATGCGGATCTATTTCGGCTGATAATGTTGATTAGCTTGATCTGTTAATTAACAGTTTTAATTGCATTTAAATCCCTTTTATGTATACGTATATTTCATATCTATCTTTTGTTAGCGATGCGTCTAAAATGAAATGATCTTAGGAATATAAAAGTTCCTCAACAAGCTCAAATCTCAATACAATTATTAAGTTATCACTGATGTCAATTATTTTACCCAATATATCCTCAATTTTAATTTTAAAGTTAGGAGTTTTTAATCGAGTCTAAATTTTTAGAAAAATTAAAAAAATGTTTTTTAATATCTAAATAAAACAAACGCTTATCAAACTACTCTATGCATTTTATTTTAAACTGTTTTTCTCTTGTTTCAGGCGTTAGTGGTGTGCTCGTGTGTGGTGCTCACATCGGCACAGTTCGGTCATCTCGGTTTCGGTTTCAATGATGGCTACTTTGGCTCCAACTTTGGAGGGCTGCGGGGTTTGTCAGGAGCTGTGAGAGATCCCAGAGCGAATACAGGTATACTTGATTTACTTTTTTATAGAAAAAAAGGACGAACTGCTAGGTTCACTTGTGGTAAGTGATAGCGATCGACATCCGCTACACGAGAGGATTAGCAAGTGTTCCCTCAGACCTTTTCAATATGAGTATGATATTTTTTTAAAGAGCCTTAAGTCATACCGTAGGAGGCATCACTTACTAGCCCTTATGAGTTCAAGATACAATCCTAAAACGAAGCACCTTGCGCGCTAGGCAATGCATTTATTCAAGAAACAATATTAATTCTTAGATTGATACATACATTAGACTTGTCCTAAAAACCCCTTGTCATACATGGGCTTGTCATTTGTCTCAACAAGTGGCTAGTAAGGAAGTGTAGTCCATTTCTGCAGCCAGTCTAATTGTTAGTACCGAGACAATGTATCCATGTCATTGCGAAAGAAAACATTGCGCTAGCAAATACTTTTGTCATTAAATTGTGAGTGGTCATTATTTAGAGTTTTTATTGTTTAGTTTAATTATCTTTGTTTTATATAGATGTTGCAATGATAATGATTTCTAACATTAATTACATCTCATGCGATGTAATTAATTATGATTAATTTGTTGTAAACTACTTATGATTATAGATATATACTTATGAATTTAGTAAACACAGTCGTAAGAATTATATGGTATTATAAATAAATATATCAGTCATATTATGATATTGAAATTTCTCCGTGATAGTGCTTTTGGGAGCTTGCAATTTTTTAAGGATTCATTAGCTTGGTAATTTGACATAGCATTTTATAAAGCATTTTAAGAGTCCATAAATCTCATAGCGAATCAGGTTCGGTCAATTTTCTCAAAAACATAATATATCAAGGAAGTATATTTGTAGTTCTACAAATGTTTTATGCCTTTAGTGATGCAAAGCGGTGCCTATTAACCTGCATTCAATACGAATATGCCGTGCATAAATCTTTAACGTGTCAGCTCTATAAAATATTACAAAGTTGGAAGCGAGATTGGTGGTCTTCGTTTGGAAATGCCATATTTGTATCCGTAATACAGCCATTATTTGCCTATTACGGGTATCTGCGAACAATGGGTACGCTTATAATTGATACACTTACATTGGCGAAGAAATTGCGCAAGCCCGATGTAAAGTGCGGTCCATTTGAACGCAGAAAGGGGCCAATCGCCACAAATTTATTGGCTACTATTACCGAAGGAATTGACGCTGTTTGGTTAAATCTTTTGAAATCATGCTATTAAATAATCACTTAGCTGTACACATACATAAAATATTTAGAAACGGTTAATATTTTCGTTCACGAAAATTATGCAAGCCGGAGCTTGGGATATTTCTTATTGATTTAAAAAAATGATTTTGAAAAGAAGAAGAAATTTCTAATTTATTTTTCATTCATACATTCCACACTAAGAGTATAAATAATATGAAAATAGAATTGTGCGTCTGTTACTTTTTAAAACCACTGATCAGATTTCCATAAAAGTTTGCAATAAGAAAAATTGTATATTGAGCGAGGATATCAAAATCATAATCTGCAAGCGTCTGTGAATCTAATTTAATAGTGAGCAATTCCAATTGCTACTAAGATTATAAATGCAAATATGAGTTTGTTTGTAACTATTTAACGCCTTAACTGCTAAATAGATTTTAAAAACACCATCGGAAAGTTACATTATTAGCGAGTAACATAGAATATTATATTATTCCCGTGTTACCATGGGAAAGGGAACTACGCGGGTGCAACGCAATGTTCTAGTATGTAGCTATTATAGGCTGTAGGCTAAATGACCACGTAGTACGGGGCGGGTGTAGTGGGTACGTTATATTTGGCCTGATTTGAAATTGGAACAATCTTTATTTGGCCAGCTAATTGACGTTGCGAATAGTTAACACATCACCGAACGTTAATCAATCAAAGTCATCGCGTGTTCAGTTTCATGAAGTATGCACATGTAAGAACAGTATGCATACTGATATCTAATTTATGTTGACTGAATTAATAAGAGTTTCGCAGCAGTTTTAGCGATACGAGAGTATGAATTAATACAAACTCTGTTATTCGCTGATAATTTAGCTTCGTATTGGTAAAAAAAAAGTTCACAATAGGCTTAGGCGAGGAAGACAAGCACATATTATAGGATTATGTTCGGAGAGATCGAAATGAACTCGTGTTATGCAACTGTAAAGCGCAAAGTGATTTCCAATTGAAACGTTTTGGAGTTTTTTATTGAAATCATAATTGTAATTTGGAAATATGAATAACGATAAAAATGTGTTCATACGAATAATTCCAAGTACTTAATTTCCTGTTTTTAAAAAGAGTTTAGTTGTTTCCTCATTTCATTTTAATGTTAAAAAAGGTGGTTCCCAAGTGTGTTATCTTCTGAATTATGCACTTAAGCTTCATAACTTATTCGTGCTTCCATGCGTTGTTTTAAAACAATATTTTCTCGTGGCATTTTCGATGTTGCCTTGTACATTAAAATTTTCAATTACAAATCGATTTTTGAAATTCGCTCTTATTTAATCAATTAAAAAAGTGTTTCGTGATGTTTTATCGTAACTCCATCACCGTTCCGTGTCCATCCGGTGTTTTTTATGTGATTTGAAATTATCTCAGCAATTAGGGTTATCTTTTATTGTTTTGCAAGAGGCGTTCCACAGTTTCATAATATAGGAGATTAAAATTTCGCATGTGTGTAATTGGAATGGAAATTGTAATCGAGACATCAGTAAGTTACAACCATCGTTTGAGATTCGCTCTGATTCTCAAAACCCTAATGTCAAGGTTTCACTAATTGTTTTAGTTTTTTTTTTAGTTTAGGAATTATAATAATTTGAAACAATGCTAACGATGATAATCTCAGGCGGAATTGTAATCAGATTTAAGTATAATAATCGTTTTTGTTATTACATTACTTGATATGATCAAAACATAAGGTCAGTCTTTAATAAGGATCTGCAAGTCTTAGTTTCTTTTAATGTAGTGATATTGTTTTACTTATCAATTATTTCAAAATGTTCCAAATGGATAGTTCCTAATTATCACCGTCGCTATCTAACTCTTTCGGTTCATGAACATAGGCCTAAAATAATAAAAATTTTATAATGTCGCATTAGAATTCTAGTAGGTAACGCGAATCTATAAGATTTTTCTCACCAAAAGTGCTCAACGCAGCTCTACATAAGTTTTCACCAAAGAAAAAGTGTGTATCTGTAACTTTGCGCGCGATTGGAAAAAATATATACTCACGATCAATACAAGTTACTATTTTTGAATATAGAATACTGAGCTTTACTTCCATTAGAAATTAAATTTGAGCTACCCTCTAGTCGCATCTAAGTGTTACTATAAAAGTATAGCAAATAAGTGTATGACTTAATTGTATGCAATCAAGTAGCGATGTTATTGTTGATTGAAACTTCCAACGCTCAATTATATTTTGAGGTTAATGATACACCTAGGCTGTTAGTCATTTTTGTGGTAATGACCCCGTTATCCTTTAAGTGCAATCGATTTCAATTCATCCGGGTGTATGACTAAGGTGCAATTTATATGCCGTATCTGTGGAATTTCTCTTTCACGATAACATACCTTATTGAAATTCGAATTTGTAGAGTTGAGTATTATTAGATTATTTATAGCAAGAAATTTAGGTTTGAAATTCCAAATACATACCTACTTAATACTACTAATCGGTTCCATAATCCTATTAATTAAGATCGTCTTTTTATGTTAGTTGGATTGGAAGACTGGCAGACGTGCTATCTGATGTTAAGTGGTCATCATCATGAACATAAACTAGTGTACCTAGAACCGTTGTTTCACTCTTGTATCTGAAACACAGCAAAGCTGTTCCACGGGGAAACAAGCAAGATAGTGACACCTATGTGCGCGTGCGCATCCTCCCACAGGCAAAACTTTAAGAATCCATTCATAGTTACGAATTAAAACACATTGGATTTTGTCATTACTTATTTATTTAAATGATCAAATATTATTTAAATGTACTTATTTTCTTTTAGTTTTTGTCGACCTAAATAACATACTATATCAAGGCTGTGGACTTCCGAAAAGCATTTAAAGGTTTCTAAACAGATATATAAAAAATACCAGTAATATTTCACAGTACGATTTTATAATTAATTACACTATGAATTACATTTAGTTTCCTATGATACACATGGGAATTATTTTAAGGCCATTTTCAATGTGACAGAGAACGATAATAAAAAAAATCTTGCTTATTAAATGTAGGATCTACAGGACAAACAAAGTATGTGATACATGTTGTTTTCTTATGTTTACGCGAATTAGACTCATTATAATGAAACAACTTTTACGGATTTTATCGCGGTTTATTATGTTTATTATGTGAAACAGTCATAATATTTGAGATATATAAATCAATGTTTCGAGCGGAATTTAAAATATTCGAGCCATGTAAATTCCTTTAACTAGTGTTTCTTAATATGCCCCAACTAAAAGAGGCACTAATTTTGAAATAGTACAAAACAACTTTCGTAGCCTTCATTTGTCGTAAACCTAATTATATGACAAACAAATTATATGGTACATTGGTTAAAGTAAATAAGATGTTTCACGGCAGTCGTAATGGGAACCGAAGTGGCCCTAATGATGCTTATATTAGCATTCAAGGATATCAAAATTATTTAAATGATTAATAATACATGCCGCTATGTCATTTGTATAAGTCGTGGGACGATTTTTTTGAAAGGTGGCCTGATGGCCTGATGGCCTTTAAGCTCAATCACTAGGTAGGTGAGAAGATGGCTCACCTAGTAAGAGTCAGTGCTAAGATGCTATGTGCATACCTAAATTTCATGACTATTTTACATCATGGCGGACTATAGAAGATGTACATGTATGTCTATCTAGTTCAACATTACTTAAAGCTTCGCATGTCGCTAAATATTATGAAGATAAATAAATATTATTATTAAGAGTGTACATTTACCCTTTACCTTTTAAATTATATTTTAGTTATTATATTACATTTTATAAGTAAGTTGTATATATTTTGTATATGTTATTATTACTAAATATAATATGCATTAGAGGCTCTAATTTTCTGAGACTATGGATAGTCTACACAGCCGCATAATATGGACAAATCTTTACAATTTTTAAATAAGTAGTTAGCGGGAAGAAAATTAGAAATTAACGAGGTTAAAAATTTCTTTGTTTTTCTGCCTTACAAGGATAGGAGGAAGGAAAAGAAAAGTACAAACAGTATCCTTAATTTAAAATAAATAATCCATCTTTTTAATAACTTTTCGTAAGATATTTTTATAAATAAAAACCGAATCGAATATATTCTTGGTTTCTATCGCTAAATAAATAACAAAATATATTCTTATGTATAAAAAAAGCTTGCTCAATTCAATATATGTATATTCTGTTTCTAGGTCCAGTGGTCTTCCCACCCTCTCCCCCTGGCGATCCGTCCCAGACCAGCGGTGTGGTTGTCGGCGCGTCTGGCTACGGATTCCAACCTCCAGGCGCCCAAGGTAGATAGATAGATATCGTTGCTATAATAACCGATAGATATGTAAATATTATTAAGAAATATCGACCAAAACGTCCGAACGACTTAATAACAAGTTATTAACAAGTATAATTTATAAGCTCATAAACATTTAATCGTTGACTTGTTATTAAATTGTTTGTAAAAGAAAGATACATAGTTCAACGTTATAAAAACATTTTATAGAAAAACAAACAAACAATATTGTTTGTTTTACAAAAAATAACTTATTTAAATTTGGAATCAATCCATCCATTTTGTAATTCATGGAACTATGATTCTTTTTTGACGTTTTGACGGTTAGTTGTTGGAAATCTGACTTTGTTAATAACCTAATACAGTTCTAAGACTAGTTTTCAGAACAGTATTGGTGTTAAGTTAATTTATTTAGTTTCAATCATTGTATAAACTTGCATCCTTTCCTGCATGTTTTTCTTTTTTTTTCACTATTTTAATTCTGTAACATTATTTTTAGACTATTTAATTTTATATAACTGCTTTTTAAGTTACGCTTTGTATAGCAATTGTTTTTGTTTTTTTTTTGTTTTGTTATTGATATAGAGCGAGGATGTACATATGTAAATAAAAGTGAAGAATTTTTACCTGTTTTATTAGATATCCTGGTTGCACACTTTTTAAATTATCACCCATGGTTCGCTTGCTTAACACAGCCAGCATGTAAATATTTTGTAAATATTGTGGATATTGTATATATTTTCTAGATTTATGGCGGATGTTCCTGATTTTTTTATCTGTTTGATCCAATAAGTAAGTGTTTGTTTCGTATGTGTATTGTGTATATTATTCAAAATTATACCGTTGGAACCGTGATTCTACAAACAACAGTTGCCGGTTTATAGTCGTTGGTTCGAATCTCATCAAAAAATAATAATTGTACCATGATTATACCTATAATTATAATAATTATTAATATTTTTAATTTTGCTTCTTTATATAGTATCCGTAACACGATTTCTTTTGAAATGTAATTGTTTTTTTACACAGTTAACACTAAGCATATTATTTTACTAGATTACTAATTTACTATTTTGATTTTGTTAAGTCTTATCAAATCTCTTATTAGATATACGAATACGACTTATAAGCGATGGAACTTTGATAAGAAATTTTATGAAATATATTTACAAAACGTACCGGTTACTTTTTATGCTTCAGTTCTTTATATAAAAGCAAACCTATTATCTACATCTACACTAATATTATAAAGATGAAAACTTTGTTTGTTTGTTTGTTTGCTTGGTTGTAACGAATAGGCTCAAAAAGTACTGGACCGATTTCAAAAATTCTCTCACCATTCGAAAGCTACATTATCCACGAGTAACATAGGCTACATTTTATTCTGAAAAAAATTGGGTTCCGTAAGATATTTGGGATTTTCGGACACAAGGTGTAAAAAATCAACCAGAAAAGTTACTTATTTTGCGTACGCTGCCTAAACTATAAAAGATAGAACCATAGAATGTTCTAATTAATTGTAGATCTTATAAATATCTACAAAAAAGTTCGCGACACGTTATACCTATCTATGTCGAGTGAGGCACAATAACCATTTTTTTATTTACATATTTTTAATTTTTTTGGACTACATTTAAACGCGTTTATTATACTCATGCTTTAGATACTTATCAAAATAAATTATTTCATCACTAAGTACAGTTTATGAAGATAATATTTCGACTTGAATGATTAAAATTGGACGATCGGTTTTGAAGTTATGGCGAATTCTATCTATACTATATATCTACACTAATATTATAAAGAAGAAAACTTAGAAAAGTAAAAAATCAACCAGAAAAGTTATTTATTTTGCGTACGCTGCCTAAACTATAAAAGATAGAACCATAAAATGTTCTAATTAATTGTAGATCTTATAAATATCTACAAAAAAATCCACGACACACTATACCTATCTATGTCGAGTGAGGCACAACAATCATATTTTATTCAGAAATTTTGATTGATATGGATTACATTTTTACTCATGCTTTTAATCCTTAAGATATGAAGCTAAAGAGTTTGTTTATTTGAACGCGCTAATCTCAGGAACTATCGGTCGGATTTTAATAAAATGTTTCAGTGTTCGATAGCCCATTTTTCGGTAAAGATATATCATCCCGCTAAGATCCCGTTGTAAATCTTAGTTAACGCAGGCGAAGCTGCGGGCAACAGCTAGTTAAAAATATATAATGCTTTTTCTGTCTCAAATTTGATATCCAGGAAGTATCGTGAAACAAGGTAAAAAATTACATCAAATCCTTTTCATTTATTTTAATTTGAAGAGCCTTCAAATTTAGCAATAAGGAAGCTATGTTACATGTTGTATTAGTATTATAAGTTATCTTCATATATACATAATATATTTTTTTTAGTAGAGTTGGTTCAGTAGACCTTCGACTACTATTTAGCTGACTTAGATTTGCTATTGAATAGTTTGATATACCTTTGGCGTGCTGTTACAGATTGTTACAGTTGTATAAAGCTTGATTTTTCTGAAATTTCTAAGCGCACCCCAAACACGAGACCATAGTTCGCTTACCAGTAAAGGAAATCACCGTGAGAAAACCTGCATCCCTAATGAGATTTAAAGTCTTTGAAGGTATGTGAAGTTCACCAGCCCACATTGGGCCAGCGCATCGGTGAACTATGGCCCATTACCCTCTTCGCCTAATTTCGAGGAGGAGACCCGTGCCCAGCAGTGGGACATATAAGGGTAGATACTTTACCGGAGGGATGCCTCCCGCATGCACTATGCTGCGTTCCCGGCAGCATGGGTACCACCATATTGCTTGTTGTTCCTATGAAACAGCTTTGCTGTATTTCGGAGAGAAGGGCAAGAAAGGCAGTGTAACTATTCGCATCGAGATTTAATTTATGTTATGGATAGACAACACATGAATGAGTTGCTTCTTTTTTTTCCATTAACGCCGGGAAATGCGCTTAGGCATCCCGCGCGGGAGTGGGTCTCCCCATGCGGGTATGTGGGATTCGCTGTGCCCTAAAGGTGGTCACTGGAAGCAGCTCTACCCACTAAAACCCGGCGAGTGTTACCAATACCGTCATTGGTGAGGTGCCCCGGATCTGTTAACAACAGGTCACCTCGACGGCTAGTCTGACCCTCAGGGGACTGACGCCACCTCCACAGAGGGGTTTCCCCGCACCACAGAACAACTCCTCCCAACGTCGGGACAGTACAATGAGACGAGGTTCCCATCCTCGCCCCTTGCCCCCTCCATTAAATTATATCTTGATGATCTATGGAGCACAATTTCAATGCTAAATATTAACTACATATTACGAGTATATTATCAAGTAATTATATCGTAATATAATCGTGTCCAAGCTTACGTTTCAATGCAAAATTTGGAGGACAGATAATGAATTCTCCAAATTCACTACCTAAGAATATTGCCGAAATGAAATGCCCGATCTATCTTAGGTTGGTTCCGGCAAGTTGAATGAGTCGACGGCTGGCCTTGGGCCTGCCGGAATCGACTATTTCCTCCTTTGTATAATATATCTTATTAGCAAATTATGAATATATAATGTGACTAATTTTTCGGAAATAGTTTCTTTACTTTATGTTAATCCGGTTTGACGATTGCTTAAGTAGGTAATGATATTTTGCGCGGAGATCGTGATAAATAGTCTAGATGCTTTCACCTAAAAAGATAGATACTTATGTACTTTCATATTGTTATAGTAAAAACAATAAATATACATACGTTGTAAATGGTATTACCGAATCAATCATATTAAATTAATTTTGATTGATTGTTAATGAAAATAAAACAACAGCTGTAGTGTCCACCGTTGGATATAGGCATTCTGCAACAAGAAAAAGTATCAACCCTGTCCCACTGCTAGGGACGGTTCTCCTCCTCGAAATCGGGCGAAGAGGGTAATGGGTCATATTTTACGGATGCACTGGCGCAATGCGCGTTGGTAAACTTCACATACCTTCAAAGACTTTCAATCTCAACAGGTGTGCAAGTTTCCTCACTATGTTTTCCTTCACCGATAAGCGAAAATCCATTTCAAGGCACCCCCCGGAGGGGGGGGGGGTCAGGATCGAACCCGGAACCTCTCACATAAGAGGCCGAGTCCATCGACCAATGGACCATCGTCGCTCAATTATTTTAACAATCTTTATGTTAGTCTGATAAGCAAACTGACAAGCCTATCTATGTGGTCGACGTCACCCATAAACTTAGTTTACCTGGGACTGACAAGGACAAAACACTACCTGTTTTGGTTATCCTGAGACAAAAGATGTTAACTCTTTGTGCCAGTTACACTACCTGCTCTTCTCAAAACAACGCTGTTTCACATGAGATACAAGCAAAATGGTGGCAACTATACAGCGGTCTAATGACTAGCAATCTAACTATAAAGCGGTAAATGTCTTTACCTGGCATCTGTATCATAAGTCTCCATAAGCCGACAATGTGATTAATATTATTTGTGAAATGAAAAAAAAAGACACTAAACTATAAATATATATGTACCAAGTATCACAACTGTGATATTACGTTTAGTGTTTAAAAGGGATAATAAAATAAGATATTATTTACTAGTGACGCTGTTTTTATGATACATTGCTATTGTAATATAAGAGTGAAATATTAAAGAAAATAATTATTGAGATGAATTCCTATGTACGTAAATACATTCATGTGTACATATTTTTGTAATTACTATAGTAAAGTGTATACTGCGTAATTGATCTTGACGTAACAATTGCTTAGTTTATCCGACGGTGGTGAGGCAGAGATCGATCACAGGTACAAACCCGACGCCATGAAGCCGTGGAAGTCACACTCCACGGCTGGCGGGGGGCAACCCCCCACTTACTACATCACTGGGTGATACCAACCGGCTCACCCCACTTCCGAAGAAGCATTACGGCCATTAGCATAGATCCATCCGAAAAAAAAAACGTAACAATTTACTATTGGGAGTATTTTAAATTTTCTCGTGAACTTGAGTTGTCAATATTACTGCGGGGTCGGAAATTGCTGTTTGGTAGGCAATGTCTAGTCCTACGCAAGAAGGATGATTGCATATAGCCTCGGTCTATATTTATTTAAATTATGAAACCCACACATACTTAATATGATCACGTAAAAGTAATCATTTAAATTACATATAATCACCAGACTCAGTCAACAATACTGATCAAGCCTATAGGATAATGTTGTAGTTTATATTATTATTTACCATTGCTTAAGCTGGTAAAGGAATTATTTACGTGAGTACGTCTTATATAATAAGCGCAAAAGTTGTATGGATGTTTGTTACTTTTCCCCCCACATAAACTACTGAATGGATTTTGATGAAAATTTTCAATAATATAGCTTATAAGTACATCAAAATAACACATATGATATTCCTTATCCCCGTGCCCCTAAGGTAATGGAAATTGCGCGGGTGAAACTTCAGAGCTCTACTAGTAAAGACAATTTACTAATTTTTCTATTAATTTCAAGGCATTCATATATTATATTGCAAGTCAATACTTGCTCGTTGATCCTTTATGAACATACTTAAGGATTGTGCTAGTTTCTAGTGATTATGATATAATTTGATGTAATTTATAACAATATACGTGTAGACAAAAATTACTTTTTTCTTATTTTTTATACCAAATTTACATTTCATTGCTTGCCAAAACAATGGTGAAATGAACAAAATATAAAAATTTTAATCAAAATTTTCTTTTCTTCCGCTAACAAAACGCATACATAAGCAATGAAATAAAAGGTATAGCCACACAAGATAATTAAGCAAAATTTCGTTGGGACATAAAACAATGAATTTCAATTATTCATGTCCGCTCTTTTTAATTGTATTTCGTATTTCTTGATGACTAAATTTATGTATTCGAGCCCGGCGTTAACTCGTTCGCCCAAACATTCGGGGCCTGCGTTAACTCGCCCGCCCAAACGTTTGGGCTCTTAATCTCCCGGACCCCGGCGCACGGTCAAACGCATTTTAATTAATTGACATATCGCAGGCGGGGAGATCGGTGACGCGTTATTATGATTTAATAAAAGAGTTTGTACTTATTAAATTAATTGATGCTACGAACCTCCGCCATTTCTGACCGGGCCTTTGTTATATTTGATGAATATTTATATGTTTGCCCTCCAAAGGGTGTACATTTTAAATTGCTTATGTCGCAACTGTGAGTGAACATTTTCTTATTAAAATATTATGAATGTATTCTAATAACGACAATAATTGATTAGAATTCAGTAGAATATAGCTGATAAATGTAAAATCCAGCTTCCATGCTACACCCTTCTTACTTCATTGCGATCCTGCAGTTATAGTCACCCATAGAAAAAATATGAAAAAAACTTTTCTCAGAAAAAATAATCCATAACTTTGTTTTGATAGATTTGACACCGCTTAACTTTTCTTTATTTATCCCTAACACTCCTAACTATTCCTTGCCAAGCTAAGATGAAATTAAAATTGCTGGAAGAAATATTGAATTGAAGGCCCAAGTGTACCTTCAGTATTATATCTTCGAGATAAGAATGTACCGACAATTTTTGTATCGCAAAATATACATGTCGCAGTCATCTGGTTGAAACAGTCATTTGATTGTATGACTAGCGCGTTCATCGAATGACGACATTTGGTTCGGTTCGGTCGACTAACATTTGTCTACCTTACGTGGCCTGCACTCTTGAATTTACTGATCCATCGGCTCTCCGTAATACTGAGTGTATGTCCAGCCCACTGCTATTCAGGCAATGCATAAATAGATTCCCAGGAGCTGGCTAAAAATTAGCATTGACAACAGAATGAATCCATTTATGTACACAAACTACCTAGTGGCAACTTTGACAGATATTAACTAACATAAATAATGTTTTTTTTTTCGAAAGGATCTATGCTGTTGGCTAAGCTTCATCGAAAAAGTAGATGAGCAGATGGCTCATCTAAGAAATAAATAATATGTATATACCAGTAACAATATAAGTATCTAATAATATACATTCAATAAATAGTTGTTGCTAAGTGGTTGTGTTTGTTCTCCTATCGATTCGATAAGGTCATAATAACTTTCAATCTTTGATCGTTTTAATTGTTAAATATATCTCAAATGTTGTGACATCGTATAACAATAAATATTTCACCATGTCCCACATCTAGAAGGCCGAGAAGGGCTAGAAATATTTCTCTTATCTGTTCGGTGTCAATTCGCTTTATATAAAAGCATTACTCAATTGCTTGAACGTAGCTATGATTTGGCAAAATGCTTTATAAATTCCTCAGTTCCTGATTGTTTTTAGAAGAAGTAAGATATTTTGTTATCTGAGTAGCAACGCATACGAAGATAAAATTGGAAGTTCTCAATTATGAATATGGGTTATGTTACCTATAGAACAAATGGTTCTTTGTTTTTTTAGAACAGAAAATAACAGTTCCGATTTTAAATGTTGTGCCTAGAATAATTGCACTATAGAAACTAAATCCGCGCCACCATTTTGAAGCACTGTAATTGGAGCCATAAATGGTTCCAAGCGCCGCATACGCAGTATTAAATATATTCATATATGTTATATCTAGACGGATGGAACATCCAGATTTATAAACTTTAGCGTTTATAATATATCACAAGCTACAAGATTAGAGTAATACAAAAGTTTTATATTATTACTGTTTTATTTTATTCGTTTTATACTACTACTACAGCACAACACAGGCGAAGCTGCTGTTAGTTTTATATAAACTAACAGCAGCTTCGCCTGTGTTAACTAAGATTTATAACGGCATCTTAGCGGGATGATATACAGCCTTTCTCGATATATGGGTTATCTAACACTGAAATAATCATTCAAATCCGACCAATAATTCCTGAGATTAGAGTGTTCAAACAAAAAACTCTTTATATATCAGTATAAGATTCTCGAAATATGATAACTGTAAATAATTATAGTCATAATTTACCGTGTGGCATTATTTACACAAGTTACCAGTAGAGGTGCAGTTTTCCCGAAAGCGGAAAACTTACCTACAGGTAAATAAGTTTGTGCTTCATTTTTGACGGAGCTCTTGTATGAAGACTGTCCTTGTATAATGCAATTATTGTCCTTGTATAAGATATTGTGACTTGATTTTCTGCAATCTTATAGACGTACAGTGTTCATCATTATCATCATCACCATCATCATCAGCCTTTGTCCCTCCACTGCTGAAGATAGGTCTCCCTCAATGAACGCCAGGACGACCGATCCCCTACATACATATATACGATACAGTGTTTACTGTATTTAAATTTAATTTCCTAAGCATTGACATCGGGGGTTACAGGATTTGTATATTTGTAATCGTTGCTGTTTGTATGACCTTAAAATAGGACCAAATAATCGTAAGGTCAATTACTGATTGATTAGTACATATAGATAACAACAATTGTTTAACAGCATAATATGAAAGTATTCTGTTACCGGATGCTGTCTTTTATTAAAGAGATTAATTACTTAACTCAAAAGCAAAATTTTTAATTTCTGACTAGCTGTTTCACGTGGTTTCACCTACATCATTATTAAACAATCTATAAGAAATAAAAAAATAAAAGCCTTGCTCAACTATAATTGATAATAGCTACATAAAAATTGGTTTCCAGCAAAAAACAGATGAGCGCACTGATCTTACGGTCGGATCTCGGTCTATAAGGCTATAGATATAAAATTATTATTGTAAATGCCACTGAAAGTTTAAGATAAGAACGTTTTAACAAACCTTATCTTAATTTATAATTAATATACTGCGTACAAAATATATAGACATACTATAAAGATATTAAAAAGTTAAGACATGGCACAGACAAAAGTGTACATGTTGTCACAGGGCGTGCACTGTGTAACGGAAGTGACGCGTCTCGCCCGAGCGGCGCCGCGCCGGAAGCCGACTGAAGGGTTGCACTGTCACAAATCAAGTTATGAGAAACGCCACAAAAGGAAACTTTGTGCATTTCCGTTTAGACGAGCGTGAAATCCGAGCGTTACGAGCCATTCTACCCCTTAATTACATTTAAGACATTGTTGTTGCTTGATTTTATTTAAGTTATACTTAAATGTTTGACAAAGAGAACGTAAAACTTGTGTGTTATTAACATATTAACATATCATAATTAACCGCACAATTTTACGCCCTTTTATGTATTATATTATATGGTTCTGTATATTCTGTATCAGTATAACCTTAGAACTTAGTCTGAAAAAATAAGATCCTCTATCCTCCATCCAGTGACGGATTTAGGGTTGATGCCGCCCTAGGCGCTGTTTATGGCGCCGCCCTTAATGATAGAATATCATTCGGTAAAGGCTATAATTAATCTTAAAAAAAAAATTAAATCTTATTCACAGACGAAAAGGTAAATAAAAACGTGAATTATTCTAGTGAATTATTCAGAAATATATTCTATGGAAAATTCTTTACAAAAATTAATCAAAACTCATTTTCAAAGGAGACTAGTCGTCTTTCCTTTTTTCGCCCCTGAAATTTTGGAATTTCAAAAATTTTGCCGCCCCTCAAATCATGCCGCCCTAGGCCCGGGCCTCCCGGGCCTAGGCGTAAATCTAGCACTGCCTCCATCTAATAAATAATAAAAATAATCTGAGAAGCTGCCTAAAGAGGAACTGGTCAGTAATCACTGATTACTATTCTGATTTATCTACGGAGAGCTCGAGGCTGACGCTCATTTGGAGTGTATTCTATTGCTTATTATGGAAATATAAAAGCGCGTTTCTCCTAATATATTTATGTGACACTAGCTGTTGCCCGCAGCTTCGCCTGCGTTAACTAAGATTTACAACGGGATCTTAGTACGCGAAATAACATTTTTTACACCTTGTGTCCGAAAAACCAAAATATCTTACGGAACCCTATTTTTATCAGAATAAAATTTAGCCTATGTTACTCGTGGATAATGTAGCTTCCGAATGGTGAAAGAATTTTTGAAATCGGTCCAGTACTTTTTGAGCCTATTCATTACAAACATACAAACATACAAAAATAGGTACAAATCTTTCCTCTTTATAATATTAGTATAGATAATTCAGCACATTTAAAAGTACAGAAAGTAGGATAAACCAGCCTACGTACCGGGCTCATCCGGTCTTTATTCTTAATTATATCATCACTATCATCAACCTCTATCCGTCCACTGCTGAACTGCCTTTGAATATTATAAGTATAAAAATTATAATAAGTTACTATAAGTATTATATTTGCTGCACGAACTGAGACAGAAATATATTTAATTTATGCATACGCCTTTGTACGCTGTGAGTTATAGTTTTAAGTTTTAATGATTTCGTTTCTCATCCTTGACGATGACAGCCAATCGGAGGTATTTATGGTGTTGTAAGTAGAACAGAAAGGATAGATGGACAGTGATATATTTGATGTTAACATTAAGGCTACATTTTAATATAATGTGCATATCTTATAATAAATTATAAAGGGCTTAGACAAAATAACATCGCTTCGTAGTGGAAAAATACCAAAATTCGTCATCTTCTCCGAGTTATCGATAACAATTTCATAGCCAATGAGATATAGACAATAACGATCGTTAACTAATAGACAGATTGTAATTTTGTTACGAATTGTCTACCAACTTGCGTTAACGATAACGATTCACCACGTGATTTAGCGCGGCTTATGTCAAACCCATACATTTTATTCTTTTCGAACTCCATTATCGTTTCTTAAATATTACTTTGTCTAAGCCACCTGGATATGCCTGTAGCAGTAGTAGTAATCGATTAAATCCCTTTTTACTTCTTACAGTTAGTAATCGTAGGCGTAAGTCAATTTGTCATATCGCTTACAGTAGTAATTATTAAAACTTAAAAATCGTAATAAAATTTTATATAGTACTAGCGGACTCGACAGACTTCGTTCTGTCAAAACAATTAATTTGCAATAAATAAAATTGCAATCTCAAATTTGAGAAATAAGCTATCCTATCTTTTAAGTTGGAGAAAAGCACACATTTTAAAAGAAAAAACATTAAAATCGGTTAAGTGGTTTAGGAGTCCATTGAGGACAAACATTGTGACACGAGATTTAAACATTGGAAAGATATTGTCATACTATAAACGGCTGGTAAAGTATTACAAAATTTGGAATAAAATAAATTACACTGGTAATGAATCTAAACTAATTGTACTAGCTTTTGCTCAGCTTCGACCGCGTGGAGTGGAGTATGGAAAAACGTAGCGTGTTTCCATAATATAATATAATAGGGGTCACAACTGTGCTAGTTACACACTAACAGATTTAGTTGACATAAAACAAACGGTACCCAAAAATTAACTTCAAACATGAACCTATAAAAATAAAGTGAACTCAAACAATTACAATGATTTTTATATCAACTCGCGACTTTTTTCAAATAAGCAGTCTGCATTATTTGAAAACTCTAAAATTAGTACTTTTACTTTCTTACAACATTTTTTTATTTAACGACACGGATCATGTTTTAGAAATAAAGCGTTATCCTTGTTAGACAGTATTTAAATAGTCTTCTAAGTTCTCTGTTTTAAAGATTTATGTAAATGATATTATTTGTTTCAGGTCCTGCGGTGCCGCGATATTTCTACAGGGGATTTTTCAGATAAAAATAAAGCCATATCCATGTTTATAAATAGCGAATAATTAAATAATAACTATGCTGTACAGTCACGTACATTAGTACAAATGCTATGTAAATAATATTTAAAAACTGTGATATGTGTGATGTGCTAATGTGCATAATATAGTTATTAATTTGACATAATATAACCACTTTACGCCAACTATATATTTATATATTAATTTAAATTAATATCTCTTATTTAATATGATGAAATAATTGTGTACATATGACTGGATGGAGACAAACGTATTTGTATTCAATTTTAACATATAATTCATTGTTACAATAGATTATTTTGCATATTTCAAGTCTGTATTCTCTTGAAAACTATTTTAAATCTAAGTGCTATGTTAAATTTATTCATAAATTTTATTAATGTATTATTGTGTAAAAAACGTACGTTCTTTTCGTTTTATAACACTTAAATATCACTTTTAACATACGTTGAAAATACTATTATTTTTTGGATTTTTTTATTTATAAGTCATATAATATTTCTTAGCCATATTTACTCGAACGTTAAGTTTAAGTGACAAATATGTATCATGATAACAACTTTTAAAATAAGAGAAAAAATATAATATTGTGGCAAAAACAAAGATTTTTTCGGGTACTTTACAGCAAAAGGAACTATAAATAACATTTTTACCGGCGGTGAACCTTTAGCTTCTCATAATTATTATGAAACAAAAATTTTTAACGCCCATTTTTTTACAGTAGAAGTTTATCATAATATAGTGGTTTGCTAGGTAATTTAAGTAAATAGAGCAATAATCTTAGATTAAGAAGACGTTATTATTTACCAAGTGCATGAGTTAAAATAGATTTATGTTATTAATTACATTTAGTCAAGGGTATTGACTAAATAAAATAAGGGTGAGTTGCACCAAAACTCTATTGTAATAGTTATCGAGAGTCAGGATTGGTAAGAGTTCTTCCTTCCTTCATATTTCCTTTGTATTATATTATATACAAAATAAGGTTGAACAGCAAAAGTATTGTCGACCATTACAATATGATACTGACATTTTAATATATTTTTATTATATTAATGTCGCCCTTTTATGTAACATCCTAAAAGATGGCAGTATTCTCAGGGTTATAACTTCATAGTTCTACTATAATTCGCAAGATGGCGTGAAAATAGTCATACATTTGGTTCTTCTCTGTAAACAGGCCTCGCTCAATTTCCACGAGCACGAAATCCAAAACAAGCATATTATTTAATCAAAACTATACAACGTAATTATATATTTTACGGGAATATTAAATATTGAAACAAAAAAGAAATCAAGACAAAGATCCATTTTCCGAAGACATAATTTGGCATAACATTAAATTATAATAATAATAACGTTACATCATGACGTCATTTTAACCATTTTCGGATGGTGCAACGCATTTTTGTGATAACTATGGATTTAACGAGAGACTATTAAGTTAAGAGATATTTAATGGTAACGACTTCTGGTACAACTCACCCTTGCTATATCAACATACGAGTATTGTTTAAAAAGGTCGCAATATTTGACAGAATAAAAAGCCTATACTTTCCCGTAATGTACCTGTTAGATCCTTTTTCTGTGGGCATTTATTTTTAAATTAGATTCTCTCCGGGTCTTGCTCCCGCACTCTGCTTTGTATTCGACACGGCCATTATGCACAAATCCATCACCAGTGGTTCGACAAAAAGCCTTAACCTTTTGCCATTTTCAAAGAGAAAAAAGCTATCTCCGTAAATAGAGTAACGTGTTTTGGAGACAAAATTCTTTTGATATTCAAATCATGAAATGCATAGCTATTGGGTATGCGCGGTGAACACAGATTGTGCCAAGTTTAATGATTTACATTCAAGCGCTGTTTTAATATTTAGAGTTTATCAATCTTAAATAATTATTTGCTTAAATAATGTATGTTTGAATTACTTAGTTACCTGTATATAATATTATATCTATTTATCTAACACATTTTATGAAACTAAATATTAATTTTCACAGTTTGTTTGATACGATAACAATTAAAAGATGAACAACCCGGCACAATCGCTCGCACAATACCGGCGTAAAGTGACAGCTATGCTGTCGCGTTTCGAGTGGTTTGTGAATTTCCGGTGGCATATTGGGGGATAGGGAGGAGGGCAACCCATCTGCATAGGCTCTGATTGTGTGGGTGGTTATTGAAAAAGTTAGTCCAAAAGGCTTCGACTGTTTGTTTTCTTTCTATATAAAAAAAAGTATTTATCTTATTTAATTTTAATATTATTATATATTGTTTTAACATAAACAAGTACAAAAGTCATATATGTTTGTTTGAGTTTTATTAAAATTAAACTTATATTATGATCATAAACATTTTGTTAAATATAAACATATAAAACTGGTTTGTAAGTATTGTTATGTTCTCCTTATTCAGTTACCTGTAAAATATATAAAGTATAGAAATTAATATTATAATATAGTACTACGTCCCAGGATAACAATATTTACATATATATCAACAGAAATAGATATTTGTGTGTATATTTAAATAAATATTATTAGCAATTACATCGAGTTTCATTACATTTTTATCTTATAAATCAATTTGATTCATGATAAATATATTTTAAGTATAGCACTGTATTTTTTTACACTAAAAGAAAAATTTAAATCGTTCAAAGTATATTATCGTCTAAAGTTTTGAAAATTTAATAAATCTTTCACTAAAGAGCGTTAATTGATTTACTTCTAAAAATACTTACTTGCCAACACTTCTTCTTAGTCAACGACACAGCTAAAAAATAAAAGTGCAGTATAAATTTGTGTTTGTATTTTTATTTATGTAATTAAATATATTTAGAAGGAAAGAAATAATTTAAAATTATATCAAGTTTTTAAGGTCAAGGGTAGACTTCTAGAAGTTTTCTTGAAATACTATAATATATCAGGCGAAAATACTTACATTATAAAACATAACGCGAGAACACGGAGTGCCACTCATTATAATTTCTCTATTTCCAAATGGAAAAGAAATTTCTTCTATTGTTTCTGAAGATGACGAACCAGAGGATGAGTCGGACGACTCAGATGATGACGTTGATGATGAATCGGATTCTCCTGAAGATTCATCTGAAATATCTGTTTATCGGACAATGTTAATATGAAAAATAATTAGAGACATTCATTAAGAAATAAGATTTTAGTTTCATCTAAATAATTAAATTTTTTATAAAGATCAGACTAAGCCCGAGTCACGGTTTTTGTTCGGCAGAAAATAATATGATAGTAGTACAAGTATTTGAGAGACAAGTTATCAGATTTCAGATCAAGTTATAATGCTTCTTTTTCTTCCACCTTTGAATTTTTACAGACAAATTTGGATGTTTCTCTCAATAAGAGCGAGAGAACGACGTTGACTTGATTCCATTTTACTTTTTGATTTTCTTCTATGTAAGAAAAGCATTGGAAATAAGAAGATAAATAATAAGATATCCTAAGGGCCTGATTAACAATCTCCAGATAAGTGCCGAATAGGCTATCGGCAACATATTTGACAGATACTCCATACTCTATCTGTATACTCCATACTCTATCAGGATAATAGAAAATTAATATTGTACACCTACAAACTTTTAGTTTTAATCACTGTTACGTGGAAATAATTACCATTGATTATTTGGATAAAGTTTTTACCTCGTATGATTTCAGAGATGTGATGAGGTATAGCTGAAAGCAGAAATATGATTATTTCAAATGATTAAATTTTCAATCATACTCATTCTGACGTCACATTTAAAAACAATAAATACGTCATATTCAAAAAATAATAAAACGTCTTATTAAAAAAAATGTGGTGTCTCGGGACACCAGGTAGGAACGAAGTTCCTTCGGCTAAAAAGAAAGGTATTTATTATACACTACTCGCTTGTGTATGCGACTGTCGCGCCTGCGCACGTCTCATTTAACGCTTTTTATTCCACGCACTTTTTCTTACGGTTTTACTATCACATTTTATTCAGTTCGGTCGCGCAGCAAAATCCCTATCCCCTCCTAGCCTGCCGTAAGGAACTTCGTTCCAATAATAAAACGTCCTAAATAAATAAAAAATATACGATTTTTTACTTCCGTCTGACTAAAAGTCCTACTTCATAAAGTGATATCACTTTACTTATTACCTTCCAGCAAATTTTATAATAACTTGTCTACCGTGTTTGCTCTACGACCATTTTTTGTCATTAAAAAAAACTTAATCTGTGACATACCTAATACCTTTTTTAGCTTTTTCGGAATTACAAAGTGCTTAAGTTGTATAGGGAAACTAGCAGACGTGCCATCTGATTTGCCATCAAAATTGCGTTGACTTTGATTTTGAACATAAATTAGTTTACTGGGAACTAGGACAAGCACCTGATTACTGTGTTGCCTATCCTGATACATAAGATAAGTATCGAGACTTATTTTATAGCCAGTAATTATACTGCCTGTATTGCTCCTCTCCGAAACACAGCAAAGCTGTTTTACGCCATTAGTTTAAATATTTGCAGTTAGATAGGCGAATATCATAAAGATTTATTATTAAGAACAATGTATATACTTACCACTGCTCAATTTCATCATTGAAAATAATAAAATAAAAATCAAAAACGATGTATTCATTTTTAAAAAATAATTATTTTATATTTCACAAAGAACACTCTTCTGTGAAGGCGCACATACAAAATAACTGCAACCTAAAATCGTGACGTTTAGTCCTGATACAACCATAAAATTAATGGCATAATAATATTGATTTATTATTCATAATTATTTATGGCTTCGTGATTTAAAAAAGTAAAAAAAAACTTTATCGTTAGAGTATCGGTTAACACTTACACGTTTACATAAAAAAGTGGGCACTGTCCATAACCTACATAACACACGCCCGGTTGCTGAAAGGTTGGTCAAAGTGTGTCAACTAACATTGCTGTTAATGGCGGTTAACATACGATTCTAGGGTTAAATTTGACAGCTTTTCACTGTAGTGGCTATGTCAACTGACAGGCTGATAAATTAAGTAATTTAACCATGCTTCTAGCAACTCATTTGACAATCGATTTTTAATTTTTGCGTTGATCAGCCTTTCGGAAACCGAGCGTTAGCGAATTCTATTACGGTCCTATTTCAGTAAACTCGCCCCATCTTCTGTGTACTTGCAAATTAGTCTATATCATTATATTCATATAAATAAATCCAGGTATCTTTATTTTATTTTTTATGGTCCTCGATCTGCAGGCAATGCAAAGTCCAGAATATGCCTCGTATGGTGGGATTGACTGGCCTCTACTAGGCAGTAGAGGCCAGTCAATCCGAGATGCCGTGCCATACTGGGCTCTGGTTCCTATTTTGAACCCGACACTAGCATGAGGGCGAATGGAGCCGAACTAAATAGCGCTTCTTAAGCAGCTCTGTACGTCGCCCGCAGGGGGAGGGCTCGTCGTGTTATATCTGCCCCCCTAGACAAGTGGCACCAACGCTAAACGAATAGAAATAGAATAGAATACTTATTATACGGGAATGACACTAGTTTACGACATGTAATTTGAGCAGCTATTGTTATTCGAATACAATAAGTATTTTATTCTATTTCTATTCGTTTAGCGTTTGCCACTTGTCTAGAGGGGCAGGTTAAGTTGTATAGGGAAACTAGCAGACGTGCCATCTGATTTGCCATCAAAATTGCGTTGACTTTGATTTTGAACATAAATTAGTTTACTGGGAACTAGGACAAGCACCTGATTACTGTGTTGCCTATCCTGATACATAAGATAAGTATCGAGACTTATTTTATAGCCAGTAATTATACTGCCTGTATTGCTCCTCTCCGAAACACAGCAAAGCTGTTTTACGCCATTAGTTTAAATATTTGCAGTTAGATAGGCGAATATCATAAAGATTTATTATTAAGAACAATGTATATACTTACCACTGCTCAATTTCATCATTGAAAATAATAAAATAAAAATCAAAAACGATGTATTCATTTTTAAAAAATAATTATTTTATATTTCACAAAGAACACTCTTCTGTGAAGGCGCACATACAAAATAACTGCAACCTAAAATCGTGACGTTTAGTCCTGATACAACCATAAAATTAATGGCATAATAATATTGATTTATTATTCATAATTATTTATGGCTTCGTGATTTAAAAAAGTAAAAAAAAACTTTATCGTTAGAGTATCGGTTAACACTTACACGTTTACATAAAAAAGTGGGCACTGTCCATAACCTACATAACACACGCCCGGTTGCTGAAAGGTTGGTCAAAGTGTGTCAACTAACATTGCTGTTAATGGCGGTTAACATACGATTCTAGGGTTAAATTTGACAGCTTTTCACTGTAGTGGCTATGTCAACTGACAGGCTGATAAATTAAGTAATTTAACCATGCTTCTAGCAACTCATTTGACAATCGATTTTTAATTTTTGCGTTGATCAGCCTTTCGGAAACCGAGCGTTAGCGAATTCTATTACGGTCCTATTTCAGTAAACTCGCCCCATCTTCTGTGTACTTGCAAATTAGTCTATATCATTATATTCATATAAATAAATCCAGGTATCTTTATTTTATTTTTTATGGTCCTCGATCTGCAGGCAATGCAAAGTCCAGAATATGCCTCGTATGGTGGGATTGACTGGCCTCTACTAGGCAGTAGAGGCCAGTCAATCCGAGATGCCGTGCCATACTGGGCTCTGGTTCCTATTTTGAACCCGACACTAGCATGAGGGCGAATGGAGCCGAACTAAATAGCGCTTCTTAAGCAGCTCTGTACGTCGCCCGCAGGGGGAGGGCTCGTCGTGTTATATCTGCCCCCCTAGACAAGTGGCACCAACGCTAAACGAATAGAAATAGAATAGAATACTTATTATACGGGAATGACACTAGTTTACGACATGTAATTTGAGCAGCTATTGTTATTCGAATACAATAAGTATTTTATTCTATTTCTATTCGTTTAGCGTTTGCCACTTGTCTAGAGGGGCAGATAAGGTCCAATTATAGGGTAAGTCACACAGGAAATGTGGTCTTATCTTCTTTATTGCATAGATACGTGCATTTCTTAACTATCACTTACTAAGTAGGTGTCAAGTAATCACAAAACTACTCCTTTTATATCCCGATTATTGAAATCACTAAATTAACGATAGTATTTACTAGCTAAATAATTCTCCTGGTAAAATATTAAGGAGACCAACTAAATTATTTACAAAGTTGTACAATTCAAAATATTTTGCGTAAATGGAGGATAATGAAATGCCTTGATAAATGTTATAGCAACTCTTAATAAAAAATAGCTATTTTTTTCGAGTTTAGCTTGCCGGGTGGTAAGTGGTCAATCCGCTAATACAAGCGGGTTCAAAGGCCCAGACAATTAAATCATGTGTCTATCTAAATCAAAATGAAAACAATCCTCTTTCAATGTTTTTTTCCTCTGGAACAAAACGAAGTCTGCTTGATGTAGTACGTTCGACATAAGTATGTTTACCAACTATGGGGAAAATGAAGGTCGTTTAAGTAACATTTCCCAAAGCGCAACTCAGGTTTTTCACTTTTCGTGAAAAACGTTTTATTTTAGGAATTTAAATGTTTAAGGGACTTCGATACTTGTTAATGCCATAAGGACCAATTTGAAGCGTTCTTTCTACCCTTTCATTGAAACAGGACTACAGCATGAGGGCAAAATTGAAGTGAAACTTCTTTAGAATCGTTGTGATTTCAAACCGGATGCAACGGAAATAACGACAGGTAAGAGACACACAAAAGAGCGAGAGGGCAAATGTCGGTGTGTATGTATAATGTATATAGCACAATGTTTAATAATTGCTTGTATTTGAGCATTTAACGTATGTTTCACTTCTATCGTGTGTGAATCACACACACACACCTTTTTTCTCCGTTCCGTTGTCCAAAAACCATAGGGCGAAAATGACGCCATGAGTTGGAGTCATGAGTTGAGTACATTTAATGTGAGATGCTGTGTATTCGTGTTATTTTAGTGGGAGTAGCGTGAGATATTGTAAGTAACCACATTCTAGGTGATCTCTGAGAAAGTTCTTCTGTTAATTGTACGTAATGTGTGTTGCGATCTTATATTCATTATCAGGTATCATTACGGTCTACAATACTGACGGACATAGGCCTGCTTCAATGAACACCAAAAAGGCCGATCTTTCAAAATTCGGATTGCATCGGGGGTACCCAGCATTAATTGGTCACATTTTTTAATTATTAAAAAAAAGCATAATAAAATAAACTATAATATTAAAATAGCACAGATTTATTTGAATAAGTATATAAGGTATGATTTTAAATATGACATGCTCACATAATATTTACATTTTCATTACAAAATATTTTCTTTATAGGCATTGAACATGATGTAGCTTGAAATGTCCTTTATATTTTAGATAAATTAGTATTTATTATGTTGTAGACATACTTATAATCTTCGACAACATTTTTAATTTTTGTATACGTAAGTCTTTATTTTCTTCAATAACCTGTAATAAAACGCTTTTGAAAAACAAATCACAGTGATAATTATTTACCCTGTTTAAGTTCAAAAAAATATGTACACATAATAAATATGACATAACATACATTTAAGATAAGCGCCTGTACAAAAACTACATAGGATAGAATTTTGTTAGATTTTATTCTCTTAAGCCAGAACCGCACGCTTGCCGAGGCTTGACAAGCCTTATTCAAACGTGTGGATACAGAGTTTGTCTTGGCTTGCGTAGGTTTGCAAGGATTTGTGGCCGATCTGACGAGTGTCGGTATTGTGCACAAGCCAAAGGGGAAAAAAAAAATTCCGCAAGCGCTTGCGAGGCGTCCACATGCTTGTGACTTGTGAAGGCTTGGAGCTTGCGGCAAGCCACAAACTTGTGGATCCGATATTATATTATACGAACACCACATTTGTCAAACACGACTCTTTCTCTTTCTTGTCCTGTGTAGCCAGGATCAACAGCAGTGACCAACAAGTACTTCTTAATACGATCTCAAGGAGGACGTGGAGTACATTGAAACTGCTTTGGGACCCGCAACGAACTTAATAAGTTTTGAAGTTTTTGAAGGTTTTGCGTTAATGAAGAATTCACGAGTAGTAAGTTTTTTCTAATTTGAATTTGGACAATACAAGATCGCACTGACATATTATGTTAGTTATACGTAAACAAATAAAAACCACTCATATTTTTTTTTGTAAATGGTCAATGTCGCTTGTAAACATATATTATATTTACTTGGAATCACGCCCAGTCAACTTATTAATGTGATGCCAATTTAGAGAAAAGAGGTGCTAAATCACGATTACTTCGTGAATCACGGGAGAGATAAGCGAGATGGCGTTGCCCACCTACAAAAACAGAAGCGTATATAACAAAAATAGCAGCCAGAAGAAAGCCAGCGTCATATTTTTCAGCGTAGGATAGAAAAAAATATATTAACAATATATAGATAATCCACTACCGAACGGACGGTTCGTGTTGGATGCGAGTGTTGAGTCGTGTTGGCGTTCATTGAGGGAGGCAGATGCAGAAGAGCCCCACCATGGTTCAAACCTTGTCGTGGCGATGGGGCTCAGTAGCCTAGGGTGAGCCCAACACCTTGAGCGAAGCTAATTGAGCCAAGGGGGCTTTTTATGCCCCTTTTATAAGAAGAGGTGGCAAAAGAGCAAGGCAAAGGGCGAGGATGGGAACCTTGTCTCATTGTACTGTCCTGACGGTGGGAGGGGTTGTTCTGTGGTGCGGGGCAACCCGTCTGTGGAGGTGGCGTTGGCCCTCTGAGGGGACTGCCTGGCCGTCGAGGTGCCCCGTTGCTTATAGATCCGGGGCGCCTCACCAAAGGCGGCATTGGTGGCACTCGCCGGGTTTTAGTGGGTAGAGCTGCGTCCACTTACCATCTTTCGGGCGCAGCAAGTCCCACATACCCGCCTGGGGAGACCCACTCCCCTGCGGGATGCGTCAGTACATTTCCCGGCGTTAAAGAAAAAAAAGGCAGATGCAGAAGATGTTCAATTGATGTGTTATTCAGCGTCTGTCTGAATATCTACCGCCATCATTTATGCTTATCAAACACTTTTACGGTGGTCGGGCGAAGTAGATTTACCATTAGGCGTTTTGCAGCTTATCGCTTCATACTTAGCTTTATAATTTATGAAATATACATTTAATACTTACTGTTGTAACTACGATTGAGCTTGCGCATTCTTCAATGCGTTCTTATTGAGGTTAGTGTTATAAATTGTCACTAAAATAGATCAATGTAAAAATGTGTGAAATTTATAAATTTAAAATAACAAAAAATTAAATCTTAAAATTAGTGACGTGGTAATAACTTTGAGGTAAGATTGACACTAATAGATCAACTATAAAAAATATTTTGATACTCATCAATGATACTCTAAGATACGATTCAAGCGAGTAGGCTCAGGTCATGTATATGTCACAAATAAGCCGGAAATAAAATTATAAATTATAATTATAACGTGGCAATTCGGCCAGCGTTTTGGGAACGTTCCCAGCCGACAGCGATCTGGGACCCATATATTATTTGTAATACTTTTGTACATAGTTAATTTTAATTTAAATTTTTATTAAGCTATTGCATAGCTTCTATCGCGGGCCTTGAGCGCGGGGACCGAGTACAGAAATTCCGTAACGAAAATAAAACCTAACGCTCCCCACTCCGACGGGCACGGAGGTGTGACTTGAAGGCCATGCATCGTCTAACGTCGTTTCTTTTCGGCAGTCTTCGACACGGTGTTTGTGTGCTTGCAACTAGACGTATTGTACGACACTACGAAGCTCGCACGAATAACAATAAAATATAACACATGTATTGTAAAATAATAAAAATATTTTAAACAATATTAGTTAATATTGTTTAAAATATTTTATATTTTTTATTTATTTAATAAAGGAAAAAAAAATGTTTTCTTATCGGTCACCACGCTCAAAAAGTGTAACTTGAATTAATATCAAAGAAAAAGAAATACTGCATTAATAATTAAAATAAATAAATAATTATAATTGCATAAGTTGATACAAAATGCTATGCAATAGCATTACCGCGGCAGTCCCCGAGTGCCACACGTCTTTTTAATTTTAGTTTTTATTTATTATAATTTTAGATTTAGTTTTGTTTCAATGTAAGTACACATTATATTTTATAAATTATTAATAAAATTATAAATTTAAATAAATTAAAAAAATATTAGGCCCGAAGGCCTTCTAACGCCCTTAATTCCGACTCTGGAGATGAGCTCAGCCTACACTGCAGAAAGAAAATATCAGACTTTTTTAAACTAGGTGTACCTTCTATCCCTTGCTACTTCTGTGTTGCGAAACTGTATAACATCACCAGCGTATGATCGTGAAAGATTGCAATTTAAAGTGAAGGTTTTATAACGTTTTATTGTGGGGGATTCCTCTGATGATAATTTTTTTTTATCATCAGAGTAATCCCTCACATTTTTTTATTAAAAATTTTCCTCGCGATGTTTTTTTTGCGCGATGATTCTTTATAGTGATAGAATAATAAAAATATATTATTGGCTTTGTTGTGCCACTTTATATAATTTTATGAAGGTTATATTTACCATTAACTTCCGGTTGACCTGTAACCACATGTAAATAATTAATACACTTATTTAAGTGATTACATAATTATCTTTACTTATTGTGAATAACATTGTACCTATTTGTAAAAATATATACACATAAAACAATTTCAAGAAACAAGTACTTGAAACGTCATCTACAGTAAAATACAATTAACTTCGATATAGATGCCCTAAATAAAGTTCGTAGAGCCATGTAAGTATCACAATGTAAAATATATTCTAGGTAAATTACTATATAATTTATTAACATAATAACATTGTCATAAGAAATGATACTTACACTAAGGGCCTGTTTCACAATCTCCAGTTAAGTTCCCAATAGGCTATCGGCAACATATTTGGCAGATACTCCACACTCTATCTGTCAAATATGTTGCCGATAGCCTATTGGGAACTTAACTGGAGATTGTGAAACAGGCCCTTATAATATATTTTATAATATTATGCCACCCGTAACTTACTTATAAAATATAATATATTAACTATAAAATATAATATAAAAATAGAATATTATTAAAAGGAGTCCCTTTAGGCAAGGTTTCGAAGATACGGGCAGCGTACCCTTTGAATAGCTAGACTAATTATTCTTTGTAGGTAGCTGCCAGCTGTTCGTTCTCCTATGATATCTCATGTCGACTAACGTGTTTGTTATTTGCTTAAAAGTCTTAACAGCTAGGTCCCCACGGACCAATGGTCTTGACACCGAATGTCACAGAATCATATTCGGAGCCTAGACACCTGTATTTATAAGCTGTAGCTTTTTCAGCATCTTCACAAGCCGCACCAGCTCTAGGTACAATAAATTAATTGTCCAGACTCGCCAAGATAAGTTGGCCATATTGTATGTCATCTAATGTTTTGCCATCTACAACTCAATTTTGCATGTGTACCACTTTTCTGTCAGAATAGAACAGTAGAGGGCAGAATAGGCGAAGAAATTACTCACATCAAGACTATCACTCGGGATATACAGAGCAAGAATGAGTTGCTTATGCTAGTACTAAGTAAACCTAGGTTATATAAGGTTTAGTCGTGACGGTGGGGCTTAGTAGCCCAGAGTAACCCCAACACCTTGGGTGAAGCGAATTGAGCCCAGAAGGCTCTTTGTACCCCTCTTACAAGAAGAGGGGGCAAGGGGCGAGGACGGGAACCCCACCTCATCGTACTGTCCGGAGACGTTGTGAGTGGTTTTTCTGTGATGCGGGCTAACCCCTTGGCATAGTCGGCACTCGCCGGGTTTTAGTGGGTAGAGCTGCGTCCGCATACGTTCTTTCGGGCGCAGCGAGTCCCACATACCCGTCTGGGGAGACCCACTCCCCAGAAAAAATGGTAACCCTGATTCTAGAAATAAGTGACATCGGCCGCACTTCAGCCTGGTTTGCTCGTCGACCAGGTTATGGAGTTTTTTTTTACGAGGATTGCGCAAACATGGCTGATATTTGGTTCAACTAAACATAATATATGCATTATAAATATTGATGTATTAATGAAATAAAATGTTACACACATTTCGTTATTATATGCACATTCAAAGTTGAGTAATGGCAATGTCGAACAATTATTAGATGACATACACTTCTTGGCAAGTCTGAGGGACAAAGTAACATCATTTCGTAGCGGAAGGTACCGAAATTTATCTCTGAGTTATCAATAAAAATTTCCTAGCCAAAAAGATATTGACAATAACGATAGATAAGTAATAGACAGTTTGTGATTTTGTTATGATAACGATTAACCACGTGACTTAACGCGACTTATCTTAATCCCATACATTTTATTATTTTCGAACTTCGTTATCGTTTTTTAATGCTACTTTGTCTTAGCCCCCTGAACCATTAAGTTAATACAATATTTATTTTACTTACTTGGTGGAAAAAGGCCCGTGTCTTGTCCAACTTTCTGAACAAGATCTGAAAATTCGTTTATTTATTATTACTGGATATTATTTATTATAATTAGATGTTCACTTTCCAAGACAAGAAAATTCATTTAAATGTAAGTCATGATCATGTTCGTTGTGTTTTAAAATTCGGAGAGAAGAGACAACATCTTACTAATATTATAAACGGGAAAGTTTGTAAATATGGATAGATGGATATTTGTTACTCTTGCACGTAAGAACTACTGAATGGATTTTTATGAAACTTTTCAAATAACATAGCCTATACATTAGAATAACACATAGGCTATAATTTATCCCGTACTCCCACGGGAATGGGAAGTACGCGGGGGAAACACCTGATGGTATAGCAACTGAATAGATTCGCCGTGTCTGCCAATTGTCTAGGGTTGGATGGGTTTATTCCTTTTCAGGCGTTCATTGTTACAGTCATATGTCAAGGTGCTGATGATGTTGAATGCATTGCCTATGATGAGACGTTACAGAATCTTAGTGTGATTACAAGTTACAAGTACATTTTGGAAATACAACAAGTTTATTTCGCAGTAGAAAAAAAGACGAAGGTAAATATTATCATCATCATCAGCCTTTGTCCGTCCACTGCGGAACATAGATAATTATGCTGACGAGCAATTATAATAAAATATTACATACCTCTTATACAAGTAAAAGTAGGGTAGGGATTATAGGGGTTCTGTGGCACGGTGGTTGTAGTCGTATCTAGAAAAACTAAAAAAAAACTGTTAATTAGAGTTTGTTTGTATTATTTATTTTAATGCATTAATCTCTGAAATTATACGTTGGAATTGAAAAAAATCATGAATAAATAATATTTTATCGTACTATCTTTAAACTTATCATTGTAAAATTCTAAAAATTATTAATAATATTAACCCTTATATCTCTTATATTATATCGGTACGGTAAGGGTCTCCCCCTCCTAATCAAGCAGGCCCAATATAGATTGATGAACTTCACACTCCTTCAGAGACTTTTAATCTCTTGAGGCATGCAGGTTTCGTCACGTTTTTATCCTTTACCGGCAAAAATTTATTAAAAAAAGATAAACTTGCTATAATGAGGGCCTGTTTCACAATCTCCCGTTAAGTTCCCTATAGGCTATAGGCAACATATTTGACAGATGTTTGACAGATACTCCATACTCTATCTGTCAAATATGTTCCCTATAGCCTATAGGGAACTTAACGGGAGATTGTGAAACAGGCCCTTAATAAGATAAATAATACAAACTTACAACTGGATGTCACGAAGCATGTTAGGAACAGGTACTTTAAATACATATTTCACAGAAAAACTAAAAAGCTGTACCCGAATAAAAATTGGCCCAAGCGCTAACAACCTATTTCTTAAATACCCAAATCAATAATTTAAGTACTTGATCATGGTTCACGACTTATTGTTTCATAGCAGATAAAATAATATATCGGCGCTGTATCATGTTGTGTGTAGGTATCGTGAGACACGAATTTACTATAAAACATTTTTAATTTGAAAACTTTCATCGCTTGGAACATCAATTAAACCCATTTCAAATATTTTATTATTATTTTAGATTATAAAAATAAGTAAAATCATAGCATTTATAATGCAAAAGTTATTTTGCTTTGTTGAGGGTAGGTAGACATTTCGATAATATATAATATTTAATTTATGCTCCAACTTAGAGTTGGAGCATAAAAAGCTTTCAAAGACTAATATTGTATAACAGGAAGCTTCCCATTTTTTTCGAAATATTCTAAAGTTTTAGGCCTGATGGCCTTTAAGCTCAATCGGTAGGTAGGTGAGCAGATGTCTCACCTAGTAAAATTCGAAAGGAGGGCGCCCACTCTGTGCCTCTGCGGAGTAGGTGTTTGGCTAGTCAAATCTAATACGGTCAACGAGTCATTAATGGAAAAGTTTAAACTATTAGTAGGAGGGCCGGCCCTCCCCTCTCCTTCTGACGGAGGAGTGTAGGAAGCTTCCCAGTTAGTCAACAGAGTGCATAGACCATATACAAATTCAGTGATTCGTGTACTAACATACCATTCTTGAAAAGGTAGTCAAGCCCTTAATTAACAATAATATGTTCAATAACCCAGAATGGTATTTTATGCAGCACTCAGTGTCGGGCCACAAAGCTCGATTCAAACAATTTTAGTAAGAAACCAACGTTTCGGAGTTCCTGTGAACTGATGATGATGAAAGGATGACCTTCACCTAGTCCCCATCCATATCCGCTGGATTGTTTATAGTTTCAGAGAGTATCACTTGCTCTTAATGCCATGATAATTTGGAGTCCCTAAAACACTATTGGTGGTGTCAAGAATTTTCCCATGGAAAGAGTGCGTGCTTCTATTGACAACTGGTCTCCACGTTTAGACCATATTGCAGCCAAAGGAGATCACTTCGAATAACCTGTTTCATAGTTTTATATTAATATATTAAACGAACACACTATTGTAGCAATAATGATCTGTGCAATTTAAAATATGTTTTTTCTTTGTAAAAATATATGCCAAGACTATGACTACTTTCTCATTTAAAAGATAAGAAGCAATACCAGCCATGTTTTATAAATTACCTACTATAGTTTACAGGATTGAATATATGAATACTAACTTATTAAATATAATATGTTCTATTGACAATTAAATATAATATGTTCTAAGAAAAGGAAAGTTTGCATTACTTACATACAAATTTAAAGTTGAGTTATTTATAAATATAAAAAGAAAAGTAAGTATTCGTTACGTCTATTCATTTCTATAGACGACGGCTATAAGAAAACTATACAAGTTCTAATCAGAAAAACACGTCTTACTACTATAATATACTATCTTTATGCCAGTATTATTGAAAATGTCGTTACTTGATTTCGTACTATAATATGAAATTTAAGAAAGATATAACTAAGAAAGAAATTATCTTTGCCTTGGGTTGCTGTGAAATTAGCACAATTTCAGCAATAATATATGGTCTAAACTGAAAGGCTAGTAGTAGTAGCCTCTAGAAATGTGAGTATGAATTTAACTACAGTAAAAATTAAACATGATCGGGGCTGAAGAGTGGAAAAAGGTTTGCGATCATGAAATCAAATGTGAGAATGAATATTAAAGCATTCAACACGGCTTAGACAATTACACTGATAATTTACCTAAATTGACCTCTTTGAGAGCACAGATAGTGAAATGGAAGTAATTGAGAATTCGGTTTTTTTTTTTATTACAATAGCTTTTTTATTTTATTTCACTCCAATCTAAAGCCATCACTTATAGAAAAATTGGTGTATTTTATAAAAATAATAAAGATAATGATTAAAAGAAGCAAATCATAATTGTTTTAACAGCTCCTAAAAGATACCGGATTGTTTGTATTTCGTACGACAGAGATAACGCTCTACGACGCCGAAATTAGGCGATTGTCTCTTTCCAAAGGTCGATGTGCAATATTTATTGCCGGGTACTGTATAAGATTTTATCGTCTGTTTTTATTCTTCAAATGAGAATCGTTTATTTCTATATCTTGTCTAAATAACACCTTGTTATAAATGGTGTTATAGGTTCTATAGGTAATATAATAGTAAATCAAATTAAGTTTAAAGTAAAAGGTTTTGAGCAGCAGCAGGATGTAATATGATGACGTTGAGCTGGTTGAGTGGGTGAGGCGTCACCAGGTTGCGTAGTGTATCGCTTTGTAAATATTTTTTAAATTATGAAGTATATAAGGAAAACTTATTTTTCGTATAAAAAAGGACCATACATTAATAATGTTAGGTTTTAAGATGCCAAAATGTAAAGATGCCTTTATAGGGTCAATCATTTCAGACAAATGACGTAGTTTTAACAGGATGGCCAGGCAACGATACCGGCAAGGATAGGCAACCTATGCACTTTAAGACAATATTATTTGGTATGGTTTGTCTATATACATAGCAGCACAATTTTTGCATGTTTGATGTGTTTCGGACAGTTGCTAAACAGACTATCGTTCGCTATTCAGTAATTCTACAATATTGCTCAGACACAATTATCGTTCCGTTTTTTGGTATAGATGCATCCTTTTCTGACAAGGTGCTTACGCTCTTAGTGGCGAAATATTGCTTTTAGTCGTTAGGTAAAAATTCAATTTCATTTATGCGCTGATCATAAGATCAACCATTACACCAGAATATTAAGGTTAAATTTTGTAGCGAAATACACTCACCATTCAACTTCATTCCAATGTTTATGAGAAAATATTTGGTAGTATGAATTTATTTAAAAAATAAGTAGAGGAGATACAAACCTCTAAAACAATAGCAGATATCAAGGCTAATGGCACTCTAAATAGTTATTTAGAGGGTCAGTATAATTAAACTCATACATGTATCTCCAGTCCCTGAAAGCCCAAGAGTTATGGCTAATCTTGTGATGATGGATATTGATAGTGCAATATTGCATTGCATGCATTACTCAACTTTGTATATTTTCTTTGTATTCTTAGTCCAATTAATAATTATAAAGGGGAATGCCCATTTTCCTTAGTGTTTTGCCCAAGATGGACATCACATTTTACCATAAAAATGTATTGCTTTGCAATCTCAATAGTTTTAGACATCCAAAACATTTTGAGTTTAATTTTATACCTGAAAAACAGTGGGACTGTGAGTTAATTGAAGAACTTTTGTTTTTTCAATGTTTTATTATTGACTATTATATAACAGGTGTTTCTAGTATATTACAAATGAACAAAGCCAGGTCACAGTAAAAGAAATCGAAGATATACATATTAAAACGCATCCATATTGGGAAAGCAACAAGTGAAGCGTCACAAATGTGTCACAAACTACTAAGGGTAACGAGTCAACTGTCAGATAGAGATTAGAGATTCAAAATGTGTTGTCATTTTCATGAAAAAAAATGTTGTCATTTTTCGAGTACATTTTAGTACTTATTTTCATGTATATTTTAATTTAGTTGGGTTTTGATTAAAACACCAGTAAAATCGCTTGGGTATGCACCGGAGGTAAATTGTATATTGTTTATAAATCGATTCAAATCGATTGATTACTAAAAGTAGATTAAATACGATTTTAATACTGGAAACATTATGCCAGCAAATCAATAAACTTCTTGATAATTCAATAGAATTCCTTTTTTTTGTCGAATTGTTGTAGATTTTAGTGGCGGTCATTTGGAAATAAGTAAATGCATATTTTTTTATGAAAAAAATAATGCATAAAGTATTTTTTCTCTATTCTAATGTCCGCTGTGGGCCTGAAATGGGCAATGCCCTTTAGAGTCACTTTAAGATCCTTGTAATTTTGTTAATCATCATGTCGTATTTTTAATTTGTGATATTTAGTACATAGTTATAAAAAGTACGTCTATTTAAATATTCTTTTCTTTCCTTTTTGTTTTAAGTTTGCTTCAAAAACAATATATTATTATGCCGCTGCGAATCGTATTTCATCAGCCTAATACTGCGTGATTGTGTAGGTTATTTACATGACAAAATTCTGTTTTACTACTAACATAGGATACGGTATATAAACGACCTTCATTGAGATTCTTATTTGATGAAACTTATTTTATATTTAATTTAATATGTCCATTAACATGTTGTATATTGTATAGGCAATCCATATGGCTGCCTATAAAAAAACACATCGACGTTAACCGGCCTAGAGAGAACGTCTTCGTTGTACATGACTTTCGTCTTGTCCAAATTCACCCTAAGGCCCACATGTCAGGAGGATTCATTTAGACTGCGCAGCATCTACTGCCAACTCTCCAGCAAATTTTTAATTAGTCAGCTTTTTAATTTAATATTTATTTTAATTAATTATTTAATTATTATGAAGATGTATTGGTGTTGGCGAAACGTGCGTTGATCATTTATTACTATGGTGGTGATCTTTATTTTCGTGTGTGCAAGTGTACGCATATGCAGTAGAAATGGAAGGGGAAGTGGAATGCATGCATACATATTTGTTGTAAATACCGTGTGGTTCGCGGAATTATTGCTAAAATCCTACTAATTTTATAAATTCGAAAGTTTGTAAGTATGGATGTTTGTTACTCTTTCACGTTAAATTAACCGAATGGATTTTTATGAAACTTTACAATGACATAACTTATACATCAGAATAACACATAGGCTATCATTTATCACCATACTTCCACGGGAACGGGAAGTACGCGGTGAAACAGTGGGGCGCTACTAGTTATATATAATTTAATAATCTCATGTAAGGGTTTTCCGTAAAGTTACGCCTGATTCTATTAACTGTCTTTAATTACCCAACCTGTGTCCACTCCTGATGTTGAGAAAGTGTCCTACTATAACCAAGTGTAGGTTGAAACGAGTCTAAAATCATGTTCATGTGTATTTAAACATGTGTATATAAAATTAAACGCTCAAAATCATTCCATTAATAAATTTAGTTTGTGTAGTAAAGCCTATTATGAAATAAAAGATTATACCTACTGAAGATACCACACCTTGGGAATAAGACATGCACATTTTAAAATTTTACATGATGTATCGAATATAAATTATGTATATTATTTTGGTGACAAAAGAGCAACCCCTAAGCTTTTTTTTCTCGATTTCCTTAGGGGATGCTGCATTTCAAATATTTTTTTTTTTCTTTGATTTTAACATTAACAAACTTCAAATCTTACGAAATTTGGACGCACTGGACTATATTATATTCAATCTGAAAATGTGTTTTTGTAAATTGAATTAAATTATTTTCTAAAAAAATAATATGATTACCTGGCTAAGACAAGACTTTGATTGATAAAGTTCAAATAAAAGACACTAATTTTATTTGCTCCATATATTTTAGATTTTATTACGATAAACATTATATATTGCCAAAGAAAAATACATATTTATGATTAATTTTAAGCATCATTTTCCGTTTGAAAAGCAGCGGTCGATCTGTACAATCTTATTCCATCTCCACTCGGCACTGAAACACAAAATATGACTGATGTTCTAGAAATTACACGGTTAATATCATCGACTATATCCATATACTGCTAAAAACTATTTACTTCCAAAAAGTATCTAAGATAAATCTTTAAGATAATATTATGTATAAGATGTATTATTCTTTTCAAAATTTTATCAAGTCAGAAAGTTGAGTTTGAACTCCAGCCAGCGTCAAAAATATACGGCATATTTTTTTAAAATTTTATTTATATATTATAAATTACTATAAAAATATAGCTTTTTATTATGCATGACTTGACCATTTGTGCTATTATAACTTTTCACATCATATTTTGTGGCGTAAAAGGTCATAAGCACAGATATTTGAAATAAGTACTGTTCTTAATATTTCTATGGTCATAAGGCTGTTTAGTGATTGAAACTTAAGATATATAGTACGTAAGCATAGTTTTGGTAATTTAATATAGTTTGGGCTTTGGATGTGTTTTCAAGGCCAAAATTGGAGTACTATACGGGTAATTTGTTTAGCGATGTATATAATATCATCATCATCCGCCTTTATCCGTCCTCTGCTGACCATAGGCCTCCATTATATAATATACTTAGTATAAATTCTTAGATCTCAAAGGATAAAACTTACCACTGTCACAAGGGTAACACTCAAGGGCAGCGACACAGTCGGGGGCCTGTGCGACGAGTACCAACGCCAAAGTCTAGGTAGACATAACGTGGTCCTAAAAATTAGTAAGTAGTAATTAATTCAAATGGAAACATAATACGAAAATATTAGGAGTCTCCGTTTTATTTAGTCAATGATGACGGGTCCCATATGCCCGTGAACTTTTTGGAGGATAATTATAAAATCCTTATACTTATGTATGTTTTTTTATTATATTTTAGAACTTTCAAATAAAAAGAAGGGATTTTTGATATATTAGCCACAAAATTTCTGATTATTGTTAATAATTTTTTTGGATGTGTATTAAAGGTACCGAAAGAAAGAGCCAGCAAAGTTAATCGCAGTTCTAAGATCAAAATGTATATCAACCTCTACCTAAAAAGGCAACATACATTCCTAAGGAATTTTTTCCGATGTGTCCTCAAATCCTGAGCGGAGGAATGTGCAACCCTTACATTTCATTACAACAGGCCTGCAACCTGCTAATGGTACCTTGGTATTCATCGTCTGACCTATAAGCGGGGCACGGGGTACGCACTTTTGCATTCACATTTACATTGTTCATAGTTGAGAATTATTAATTAAACAGTTACTATAATAAATACATCTTTATTGGCGATACTGACTACTTAATTTTTTTGTTATCTCCTATGATGTGGCCAAAAGGTCTTAGAGCATGGGGCGAAGCATCATCATCATAGAAATCTAAATTATAAGGTTATAGAAATATTATTAAAACTGTTGAGAACCGAAGAGGAAATTTGATTGGTCACCTGATACGACACGACTTTCTCATAAAAAATATCATAGAGGGAAAGATTGGTGGAAAAAGAAGAAGAGGTAGACCGAGAAGGAGTTGTATACAACAAATAAAGGAGAAGGTACAGGTTATGTCGTATCAGGAGGTGAAGGTGTTGGCGGAAAGGAGGAATGAGTGGCGAATACTCCACCGACAAGAGCAAAGCTCTTAAATAGAGAGAGAGAGAGAGAAAGAGAGAGCGAGAGAGAGAGAGAAATGGTATATTGCGCGGTAATCTATCGAAACGCGTGTGGCCAGTGGCCGGGGCTACACCAAGGAATAAATTATTATTCATTGCATTATACTTTTTTTGTGATACGATGCTCTTCTATTAGAATCGAACATAAAAAGCAATGTATTAAGTGTGAAGCAAAAATTGATGCCATCTGCGTCACCTGTGGCGGCGACAAGGTCACGCGCACTTAGCACTTCTATGACCATATTATTTAGATTTCTATGGTGGCAACATTGTTAAGTAAAAAATATTTTTAAACTTACCGGCAACGCCTTCTATTTTTACATTAGGAACAAGGGCGTAACGATATCTGAGTCGTTTCGGTATTGGACTTTGACGGTATGTTACTGGAACACAATTGCCTGGATTATTACTTGGAGTGCCGCTAGGAGCGCCTGGTCCACTTCCAGGGCTGTTATTACTGCCTGATGGAGTACTAGGACCACAACCTGGCATATTATTATTGCCTGAAGGGCTACTTGGGCCACTTCCTGGCATGCTGTTATTTCCTGAAGGACCACTCGGTCCACTACCTGGCATGCTGCTATTTCCTGAAGGACCACTTGGTCCACTGCCTGGCATACTGTTATTTCCTGAAGGACCACTTGGTCCGCTGCCTGGGCTGCTAGTGTTGCCTGAAGGACCACTTGGTCCACTGCCTGGCATACTGTTATTTCCTGAAGGACCACTTGGTCCGCTGCCTGGGCTGCTAGTGTTGCCTGAAGGACCACTTGGTCCACTGCCTGGCATACTGTTATTTCCTGAAGGACCACTTGGTCCGCTGCCTGGGCTGCTAGTGTTGCCTGAAGGACCGCTTGGTCCACTGCCTGGCATACTGTTATTTCCTGAAGGACCGCTTGGTCCGCTGCCTGGGCTGCTAGTGTTGCCTGAAGGACCACTTGGTCCACTGCCTGGCATGCTGTTATTTCCTGAAGGACCACTTGGTCCACTTCCTGGCATGCTGTTATTTCCTGAAGGGCCACTTGGTCCACTGCCTGGCATGCTGTTATTTCCTGAAGGACCGCTTGGTCCACTTCCTGGCATGCTGTTATTTCCTGAAGGGCCACTTGGTCCACTGCCTGGACTTGGAGCGGGAGAAGGAACACTACTAGCTTGCGCTGAAAAAAGAATCATAGGTAGGTTGGATATAAATTCTGATTTAATTTAATAATATTTTATGAGTACAAAGTTAATTTATAATAAGTTTACAAAAAATAACAAGTGTACATGAAAATTAACCAAACTTACTATTAGTAATAGCCGTTGCAGACGATTGTCCAGGTGTCGAATTGGCTGCAACGTAATAATATATTTACGTTATAATTTAAATAATAATATACACTAAAAATATTTACAAACAACATGTAAAAGTAAATAGGTATATTATGTTTAGTTTCGCCGTCAATATGAATAGATTTATTTTGTTTTATATTTTCTAATAGCTATCATTATTAATTGTATAGAGAATTAAAAGGCTGCTTATTAATACTAAATAAAATGTCTTCATAATCTTTAAATGTTATGTTAAATGTACCTGCTGCTTGTGCACCGCCCTCAGTTGATCCACCTCCACTCGAGGAAGCTAAAATGCGAAAAACACCACATATTTTAATATTATGCTTTATTTATTTAAGTAATGTAATATTTTCAATTCAATAAGATTATTAATTATAGTACATCTCGCGGGATTGTAAACTGCCGAAAATCTGTAATCCGGAACATACTATTCATAATTTAAATTTCAACGCTTCGTTTGAGATAAATGTCTAAAAAGTAAAGTAAAGTGATACTTTATGTCCCACTGCTGGGCACGGGTCTCCTCCTCGAAATCAGGCGAGAGGGGTATAGGGCCAATAGTTCACCACGCTGGCCCAGTGCGGGTAGGTGAACTTCACATACCTTCAAAGACTTTCAATCTCATCAGGCATGCAGGTTACCTCACGATGTTTCTCTTTACCGGTGAGCGAGCGATGGTCTCGTGTTTGAGGTGCACTTGGAAATTTTGAAAAACCCATTTCAAGGCACACACGGGGAGGTCAGGATCGAACCCGGAACCTCTCGCATAAGAGGCTGAGTCCATCCACCATTGGACCATCGTCGCTCTACTGGACCATCGTCGCTATCATCGAGATAAATGTCTAACGAAGGCAAAATGTCGAATCGTGAAATATATAAAATCTCACGAAGCAGTTTTACCCGGGTCTAGCGCGGATATGGAACTACGGTTTAATTTCTAAGCTCGCGAGACCGGTTCGATATTCGGATCAGTAGCCGTGGCGGTTAAAATCATTGTCCGCAAATGTAGCGGGTGATGATCGCAATGTCGCGCGATAGCCAATCGCAAAACGCGCGGGCGCAACCCGCCGTGACTTATACGGTAACTGCGGGCCCGCAAGCGCAGTGGATGCGGCTGAAAACCGCTTCGTGATTTCTTAGCCTAAGACGGAATGTACATGACATCCTGATTGGTTAAACTTGAAAAGCATCCTGATGAAAATATTCGGTTGTTATTTTTAAGAAAGTTTACGATCTAACGCTAATCATATAGTCATAATATTAAATAAGATACGGTATCGTAGACATGGTCGTAGTTTACGCATAAAGCATAATGTTAAATTACATACTTAGAATAATATACCCACGTATCTTGATTAGCGCTTGAGTCGATACTGTGTCGAAATTGATATATAACATCATTAGGATTTTTTTAAACGTTAAATTGGATCAATTATTCGGTCGAATAAAATTTATTGGCCCAATCTTTTTGCATTACCCCATAAATTTTCGGTATGAACGAGGCTTCCAGCATCCCAAGTTATGTCTTCTCAAAATATATTTTCTAAATTTTAAATTGCAATAACATAAAATATACTCACAACCAGTAACTGCTACGGCTGTAGCTTGGCCGTTACCAGCTTGAGCTAAAATATAAATGATAGGGTTATTAATTATATTCTAGCTTAGTAGTCACAATAATACGTACAATTAGTGCGTCTGTCTATAAATGTTTAACGCTTTTCATACGCACTCATACATGATACAGTCCATGTTTTATAAAAAGAAACGTTGAACTCTGACCCGGCTTGCTTCTCGACTAATTTTTGTATATGAAAGGCAAACCTGACTAATTGACTTATTTAACACACAGCCTAAACTGTACCTAGAAATTTGAAATTTGGTACCTGTAACCATTTGGTTCATAATTTTTTTTTTAATTTTTTCAAGGAGTAAATGGGGACGAATAGTTTGTACGGAAATTTTAATCTTTTCTGGAATTAGCAGTATGAAAATTGGTATACAGAGAGGACCCTAATGAAATTAATGAAAACCTAATGCGGAAATTACAAATAAATATTATGATCTACATAAGGAAAGGAAAATAAAATATTATTTTTTTCGATGGACCAATGCTGTTGGCCTTCTTGGCCTTTAAGCTTAATCGGAAGCATCTCGTGATATTTCATTAAAGTCTAACTGATGAATATGTATAAGAGAATTATTTATAAAAAAAATATTTGGGTTTTATTACACTTACCAAGAGCTCCAGCAACAGAGGAAGATGATCCTTGGCTATTGCCCGAAGGACCGCTTGGTCCACTTCCTGGGCTGCTAGTGTTACCTGAAGGACCGCTTGGTCCACTGCCTGGCATGCTGTTATTTCCTGAAGGACCACTTGGTCCGCTGCCTGGACTGCTAGTGTTGCCTGAAGGACCGCTTGGTCCACTGCCTGGCATGCTGTTATTTCCTGAAGGACCACTTGGTCCGCTGCCTGGGCTGCTAGTGTTGCCTGAAGGACCGCTTGGTCCACTGCCTGGCATGCTGCTATTTCCTGAAGGACCACTTGGTCCGCTGCCTGGGCTGCTAGTGTTGCCTGAAGGACCGCTTGGTCCACTGCCTGGCATGCTGTTATTTCCTGAAGGACCACTTGGTCCGCTGCCTGGACTGCTAGTGTTGCCTGAAGGACCGCTTGGTCCACTGCCTGGCGGGCTGCTATTTCCTGAAGGTCCGCTTGGTCCGCCGCCTGGGCTGCTAGTGTTGTCTGAAGGACCGCTTGGTCCACAACCTGGCATGCTGCTATTTCCTGAAGGTCCGCTACCTGGGCTGCTAGTGTTGTCTGAAGGACCGCTTGGTCCACTGCCTGGCATGCTGCTATTTCCTGAAGGACCGCTTGGTCCACTGCCTGGCATGCTGCTATTTCCTGAAGGTCCGCTTGGTCCGCCGCCTGGGCTGCTAGTGTTGTCTGAAGGACCGCTTGGTCCACTACCTGGCATGCTGCTATTTCCTGAAGGTCCGCTACCTGGGCTGCTAGTGTTTTCTGAAGGACCGCTTGGTCCACTACCTGGCATGCTGCTATTTCCTGAAGGTCCACTACCTGGGCTGCTAGTGTTGTCTGAAGGACCGCTTGGTCCACTGCCTGGCATGCTGCTATTTCCTGAAGGTCCGCTACCTGGGCTGCTGCCATTGCCTGAAGGACCGCTTGGTCCACTGCCTGGCATGCTGCTATTTCCTGAAGGTCCGCTTGGTCCGCTGCCTGGCATGCTGCTATTTACTGAAGGTCCGCTTGGTCCGCTGCCTGGGCTGCTAGTGTTGTCTGAAGGACCACTTGGGCCACTGCCCGGACTTGGAGATGAAGGAGAACCACTACTGGATTGTGCTATAAAAAGAAACGTAATTCAGTTTGATTAATTTTATTTTATCTACCCTAATATTATAAAGAGGAAAACTTTGTTTGTTTGTTTGGTTGTAATGAATAGGCTCAAAAAGTACAGGACCGATTTCAAAAATTCTTTCACCATTCGAAAGGTACGTTATCCACAAGTAACATAGGCAACATTTTATTCTGGAAAAAAATATTTGGGTTTTTCGGACACAAGGTGTAAAAAATCAACCAGAGACGTTACTTATTCTGCGTACGCTGCCTAAACTATAAAAGACTAGCTGTTGCCCGCAGCTTCGCCTGCGTTAACTAAGATTTACAACGGGATCTTAGTACGCGAAATAACATTTTTTACACCTTGTATCCGAAAAACCAAAATATCTTACGGGACCCTATTTTTATCAGAATAAAATTTAGCCTATGTTACTCATGGATAATGTAGCTTCCGAATGGTGAAATGTTGAAATCAGTCCAGTACTTTTTGAGCCTATTCATTACAAACATACAAACATACAAAAATAGGTACAAATCTTTCCTGTGTATAATATTAGTATAAGTATATATAGAAGTATAGATATAGATAGAACCTTTAAATGTTCTAATTAATGGTAGATCTTATAAATATCTACAAAAAAGTTCAGGACACACTATACCTATCTATGTCGAGTGAGGCACAACAACCATATTTTTAATTAGAAATTTTGAATTTTTTTGGGCTACATTTAAACGCGTTTATTTTATTCATGCTTTTAAATATTTTTTTAAATAAACTATTACATCGCTAAGTAGAGTTTATCTATACAAATATTATAAAGAGGAAAGGTTTGATTTTTTGTTTGTTTGTTTGTTTGGTTGTAACGAATAGGCTCAAAAAGTACTGGACCGATTTCAAAAATTCTTTCACCGTTCGAAAGCTACATTATCCACGAGTAACATAGGCTACATTTTATTCTGAAAAAAATAGGGTTCCGTAAGATATTTGGGTTTTTCGGACACAAGGTGTAAAAAATCAACCAGAAAAGTTACTTATTTTGCGTACGCTGCCTAAACTATAAAAGATAGAACCATAAAATGTTCTAATTAATTGTAGATCTTATAATTATCTACAAAAAAGTCCGCGACACGCTATACCTATCTATGTCGAGTGAGGCACAATAACCATTTTTTTATTTAGATATTTATAATTTTTTTGGACTACATTTAAATGCGTTTATTTTATTCATGCTTTGGATCCTTATCAAAATAAATTATTTCATCACTAAGTACAGTTTATGTAGATAATATTTGACTTTGAATGATTAAAATTGGACGATCGGTTTTGAAGTTATGGCGAAATCTATCTATCCTATATATCTACACTAATATTATAAAGAGCAAAACTTTGTTTGTTTGGTTGTAATGAATAGGCTCATAAAGTACTGGACCGATTTCAAAAGTTCTTTCACCATTCGAAACCTACATTATCCACGAGTAACATAGGCTAAATTTTATTCTGGAAAAAAACAGGGTTCCGTAAGATATTTGGGTTTTTCGGACACGAGGTGTAAAAAATCAACCAGAGAAAGTTATTTATTTTGCGTACGCTGCCTAAACTATAAAAGATAGAACCATAAAATGCTCTAATTAATTGTAGATCTTATAAATATCTACAAAAAAGTCCACGACACACTATACCTATCTATGTCGAATGAGGCACAACAATCATATTTTATTCAGAAATTTTGATTTTTTTGGACTACATTTAAACGAGTTTATTTTACTCATGCTTTTAATCCTTAAGATATGAAGCTAAAGAGTTTGTTTATTTGAATGCGCTAATCTCAGGAACTATCGGTCGGATTTTAATGAAACATTTTAGTGTTCGATAGCCCATTTATCGGTAAAGATATATCATCCCGCTAAGATCCCGTTGTAAATCTTAGTTAACGCAGGCGAAGCTGCGGGCAACAGCTAGTGTAGATAATATTTCGTCTTTGAATAATTAAAATTGGACGTTTGGTTTTGAAGTTATGGCGAAATTATCTACCCTATCTACCCTAATATATACTATATAATATTATAAAGAGGAAAACTTTGTTTATTTTGTTGTAATGAATAGGCTCAAAAAGTACTGGACCAATTTCAAAATTTCTTTAACCGTTTGAAAGCTACATTATTCACGACTAACATATGCTAAATTTTATTCTGGAAAAAAATATTTGGATTTATCAGACACAAGGTGTAAAAAATCATCCAGAAAAGTTACTTATTTTGCGTACTAAGATCCCGTTGTAAATCTTAGTTAACGCAGGCGAAGCTGCGGGCAACAGCTAGTTAGTTTATATTATATTAACTTGACCTGAAGTGTAATACATAAAGTTATGAATAAAAACAAACTTACTATTAGTAATAGCTGCTGCAGTCGATTGTCCAGGTGTCGCCTGAGCTGTAACGTACATGGTGTGTTATAATAATTTTTATCTTTATTTGTTTAAAAGTCACTAGTGTATTACTTTTGTATACTTTGATCGTATAGTGAAAATCAGTGCATATTTCGCTTAAGTAAATTTTACTTAGACTTTTTGTTACTTAAATATTAGCCTCGGAATACGGTACTATATTTTAACTTGTTTATAATGATTAAACGACTTTATAGTTTTAAACGTACCTGCTCCTAGAGCAATGCCCGCAGTTGATCCACCTCCACTTGATGATGCTAAAATGTTAACAAAGTCATTCGTAAACATCAATACTCTAAAGCATGACATACTTAAGGTAATTTTTTGTTGGAATATTTATGATGGTAATTCTTAGTACCAATAATAATTCTATCCTGCTCTTATTCCTAAATACTGCTTTAATATTTAACGTAAGAAACGGGCAGCATAGGTGGTAATGATGCAGTCGGATGCGTGTCACATCTGCACATTTGTCACCGGTAAAATAATATTTATAAATCTTGCTAGCACTCGGTATGATCGAGCTTAAGACCGAAGCAGAAAAACTACCATCGAGTTCCAGTATTATATTATCTATATTATCTTAATAAAATATAAACATCTATTCAATTAATTATCATTGCAACAGTATTTAATATACTCACAACCAGTAACCGCTGCTGCCGTCGCTTGTCCGTTACCGGCTTGACCTGAAATATATATATATATAATAATAATATGTGTTAACTTACCATTGGCATAACTCTCGAAGCAGATAAATTTTAGAGATGCCAGAGTCGCTCTTTTTTGCCTAATTTATGACTAAAATATTATCATTAATTTTATACATTCATCTTATGACATTTTACATAAATATAAACACAAACTAAAAAAAAAAAAAAACCTTTCTCAGATGTATGATATTTTCAGGTGTTTATGTGAATAAAAATTCTCGAATATCAAGAGAAGTAAAAATAACAGCAATAAATTCTAAAAGAATTTTCACCCCTGGAGAAAGCCAACCGCAACCGAAGAAGTTTGTTTTAGATGATTTCGACTTATCGGCTATTCGTTTAAAAATATACTTATTTACTAAAACTTGGTACTTGGGACATTTTTATTTTGCTGCCATAACTATTTTTGATATGATCATCATCATCAGCATTTGTCCATCCACTGCTGAACATTTTTTTAAATATTTTCTTAGGATAGCTAACAGCATGCTTATGACATTAGTAGTTTAAACATAGGATAGATATCAAAAAGCCATTAATAAGCTACCACATGTTAACAGCAATATAAAAATAAAATATAAAAAATGTAAAAAGGTACCATCATATTTAAAAGAGAGATAGATAGATAGACGTAGGCCCTAAAATTCTACTTATATTATCAGTACGATATTTTGTAAGTATGGATGTTTGTTACTCGTCCACGTAAATACTTATATTATAGTTTATACATCAGAATAACACAAAGGCTATAATCACCGTACTCCACGGGAACGGGAAGTACGCGAGTGAAACCGCGGGGCGCGACTTGTTAATTATAATTGTAGTTGTACTAGGCTTAGCATCATTTAAAAAGATTTTGGCAACATTGAGTTATGAGACCGCCGCGCCCCGTCTATCGGACTTGATTCGTAGCGCGGACTCTGTTCTACTTTTTTAAGAACGTTAAAGTCAGCAAACCTTTTCCGCGGCTTAGACTGCGTTAATATAGAATAATGTTTATATATCCGATCAAGATGCTCATAGTATAACTAAAATATATAAAATAGATATAAGATTATATTATAAAGCAGGCTTGTCTACTGTATTCGGTTCCAATCTTACAAGTGAATTTTATAATTACTTTTTTCTAATTTAAAGTCTAACCGATCAATATTATAATTTATTTATTAATAAAAATAAATCTGCGTATAACACTTACCAACAGCTCCAGCAACAGAGGAAGATGATCCTTGGTTGTTGCCCGAAGGACCGCTTGGGCCACTGCCTGGGCTGCTGCCATTGCCTGAAGGTCCGCTTGGTCCACTGCCTGGCATGCTGCTATTTCCTGAAGGTTCGCTTGGTCCGCTGCCTGGGCTGCTAGTGTTGTCTGAAGGACCGCTTGGTCCACTACCTGGCATGCTGCTATTTCCTGAAGGTCCGCTACCTGGGCTGCTAGTGTTGTCTGAAGGACCGCTTGGTCCACTACCTGGCATGCTGCTATTTCCTGAAGGTCCGCTTGGTCCGCTGCCTGGACTGCTAGTGTTGTCTGAAGGACCGCTTGGTCCACTACCTGGCATGCTGCTATTTCCTGAAGGTCCGCTTGGTCCGCTGCCTGGGCTGCTAGTGTTGTCTGAAGGACCGCTTGGTCCACTACCTGGCATGCTGCTATTTCCTGAAGGTCCGCTGCCTGGGCTGCTAGTGTTGTCTGAAGGACCGCTTGGTCCACTACCTGGCATGCTGCTATTTCCTGAAGGTCCGCTACCTGGGCTGCTAGTGTTGTCTGAAGGACCGCTTGGTCCACTGCCTGGCATGCTGCTATTTCCTGAAGGTCCGCTGCCTGGGCTGCTAGTGTTGTCTGAAGGGCCGCTTGGTCCACTGCCTGGCATGCTGCTATTTCCTGATGGTCCGCTACCTGGGCTGCTAGTGTTGTCTGAAGGACCGCTTGGTCCACTACCTGGCATGCTGCTATTTCCTGAAGGTCCGCTTGGTCCGCTGCCTGGACTGCTAGTGTTGTCTGAAGGACCGCTTGGTCCACTACCTGGCATGCTGCTATTTCCTGAAGGTCCACTTGGTCCGCTGCCTGGGCTGCTAGTGTTGTCTGAAGGACCGCTTGGTCCACTGCCTGGCATGCTGCTATTTCCTGAAGGTCCGCTACCTGGGCTGCTAGTGTTGTCTGAAGGACCGCTTGGTCCACTGCCTGGCATGCTGCTATTTCCTGAAGGTCCGCTGCCTGGGCTGCTAGTGTTGGCTGAAGGACCACTTGGGCCACTGCCCGGACTTGGAGATGAAGGAGAACCACTACTGGATTGCGCTATAAAAAGAAACGTAATTCAGTTTGATTAATTTTTTTTTATTAGTTTATATTTTATTAACTTGACCTGAAGTGTAATACATAAAGTTATGAATAAAAACAAACTTACTATTAGTAATAGCTGCTGCAGTCGATTGTCCAGGTGTCGCCTGAGCTGTAACGTACATGGTGTGTTATAAGAATAATTTTTATCTTTATTTGTTTAAAAGTCACTAGTGTATTACTTTTGCATACTTCGATCGTATTGTGAGAATCGATGCTTATTTCGCTTAAGTCAATTTTACTTAGACTTTTTGTTACTTAAATATTTGCCTCGGAATACGGTACTATATTTTAACTTGTTTATAATGATTAAACGACTTTATAGTTTTAAACGTACCTGCTCCTAGAGCAATGCCCGCAGTTGATCCACCTCCACTTGATGATGCTAAAATGTTAACAAAGTCATTCGTAAACATCAATACTCTAAAGCATGACATACTTAGGTATTTTTTTTTTGGTAGATTATTTATGATGGTAAATCTTGGTACCAATAGTAATACTATCCTGCATTCATTCCTAAATACTGTTTAAATGTTTAACGTAAGAAACGGGCAGCATAGGTGGTAACAATGCAGTCGGACGCGCGACACAACTGCACTCCTCTCACCGGTAAAATAATATTTATAAATATTGCTAGCACTCGGTATGATCGAACTTAAGACCGAAGCAGAAAAACTACCATCGAGTTCTATCTATTCAATTAATTATCATTGCAACAGTATTTAATATACTCACAACCAGTAACCGCTGCTGCCGTCGCTTGCCCGTTACCGGCTTGACCTGAAATATATATAATATGTGTTAGCTCACCTTGGCATAACTCTCGAAGCCGTGCAAGAGTATGTCCTACCTTGGGCATACCATGCAGCTAGGTCAACATAGCTTCGAGAGGGAAGCCGATAGGAGGATTTAATTAGGATGGGCAGCATTTAGGATATTCCCACGTCGTCTATACCGCAGAGTTTGTTGACGAAAGTCTTCAATCAATGCGTTCTCCCCGTGATGAACTACGGGGCCGAAACGTGGCATCTTAATTTACGGCTGGTCCGTAAGTTTGCTGTAGCTCAACGTGCTATGGAGCGAGCTATGCTACGAGTGTTTCTTTGGCAAATAGGATTCGAAACGAAGTCCTCCGCCAGAGAACTAAAGTTACCGATATCACGCGAAGAAAATGCACTATTTTACACAATAACTATTTTTGATATTATCATCATCATCAGCATTTGTCCACCCACCCATTTATTTTATATTGTCGTAGGACAGCTACCAGCATGCATATGACATTAGTAGTTTAAACATAGGATAGATATCAAAAAACCATTAACCACATGTTAACAGCAATATAAAAATAAAAAATAAAAAATGTGAAAAGGTACCATCATATTTGAAAGAGAGATAGATAGATAGACGTAGGCCCTATAATTCTATAAGTAGATATAATATAAGTATTATAAACACAACATTTTGTAAGTATGGATGTTTGTTACTCATTCTCGTAAATACTTATATTATAGCTTATACATCAGAATAACACAAAGGCTATAATCACCGTACTCCACGGGAACGGGAAGTACGCGAGTGAAACCGCGGGGCGCGACTTGTTAATTATAATTGTACTAGGCTTAGTGGAACATCATTTAACTAGATTTTGGCAACATTGAGTTATGAGACCGCCGCGCCCCGTCTATCGGACTTGATTCGTAGCGCGGACTCTGTTCTTCTTTTTTAAGAACGTTAAAGTCAGCAAACCTTTTCCGCGGCTAAGACTGCGTTAATATAGAATAATGTTTATATATCCGATCAAGATGCTCATAATTTAACTAAAATATATAAAATAGATATAAGATTATATTATAAAGCAGGCTTGTCTACTGTATTCGGTTCCAATCTTACAAGTGAATTTTATAGTTGCTTTTTCTAATTTAAAGTCTAACCGATCGATATTTTAAATTATTTACTAATAAAAAAATATCTGCGTGTAACACTTACCAACAGCTCCAGCAACAGAGGAAGATGATCCTTGGTTGTTGCCCGAGGGACCGCTTGGGCCACTGCCTGGGCTGCTGCCATTGCCTGAAGGTCCGCTTGGTCCACTGCCTGGCATGCTGCTATTTCCTGAAGGTCCGCTTGGTCCGCTGCCTGGGCTGCTAGTGTTGTCTGAAGGACCGCTTGGTCCACTACCTGGCATGCTGCTATTTCCTGAAGGTCCGCTACCTGGGCTGCTAGTGTTGTCTGAAGGACCGCTTGGTCCACTGCCTGGCATGCTGCTATTTCCTGAAGGTCCGCTGCCTGGGCTGCTAGTGTTGTCTGAAGGGCCGCTTGGTCCACTGCCTGGCATGCTGCTATTTCCTGAAGGTCCGCTACCTGGGCTGCTAGTGTTGTCTGAAGGACCGCTTGGTCCACTACCTGGCATGCTGCTATTTCCTGAAGGTCCGCTTGGTCCGCTGCCTGGACTGCTAGTGTTGTCTGAAGGACCGCTTGGTCCACTACCTGGCATGCTGCTATTTCCTGAAGGTCCACTTGGTCCGCTGCCTGGGCTGCTAGTGTTGTCTGAAGGACCGCTTGGTCCACTGCCTGGCATGCTGCTATTTCCTGAAGGTCCGCTACCTGGGCTGCTAGTGTTGTCTGAAGGACCGCTTGGTCCACTGCCTGGCATGCTGCTATTTCCTGAAGGTCCGCTGCCTGGGCTGCTAGTGTTGGCTGAAGGACCACTTGGGCCACTGCCCGGACTTGGAGATGAAGGAGAACCACTACTGGATTGCGCTATAAAAAGAAACGTAATTCAGTTTGATTAATTTTTTTTTATTAGTTTATATTTTATTAACTTGACCTGAAGTGTAATACATAAAGTTATGAATAAAAACAAACTTACTATTAGTAATAGCTGCTGCAGTCGATTGTCCAGGTGTCGCCTGAGCTGTAACGTACATGGTGTGTTATAAGAATAATTTTTATCTTTATTTGTTTAAAAGTCACTAGTGTATTACTTTTGCATACTTCGATCGTATTGTGAGAATCGATGCTTATTTCGCTTAAGTCAATTTTACTTAGACTTTTTGTTACTTAAATATTAGCCTCGGAATACGGTACTATATTTTAACTTGTTTATAATGATTAAACGACTTTATAGTTTTAAACGTACCTGCTCCTAGAGCAATGCCCGCAGTTGATCCACCTCCACTTGATGATGCTAAAATGTTAACAAAGTCATTCGTAAACATCAATACTCTAAAGCATGACATACTTAGGTATTTTTTTTTTGGTAGATTATTTATGATGGTAAATCTTGGTACCAATAGTAATACTATCCTGCTCTTATTTCTTAAATACTGTTTGAATGTTTGAAGAAACGGGCAGCATAGGTAGTAACAATGCAGTTGGACGCGCATCACAACTGCACTCCTCTCACCGGTAAAATACTATTTATAAATAATGCTAGCACTCGGTATGGTCGAACTTCTGGCCGAAGCAGAAAAACTACCGTTGAGTTCCAATATTAATATGTTATTATTGTCTTCATAAAATATAAATATGTATACTTATAATATATTAGATTAATTAAGATAGCAATAATATTTAATATACTCACAACCAGTAACCGCTGCTGCCGTCGCTTGTCCATTACCGGCTTGAGCTGTAATGTTTGTGTTAGGTTATATTTAACTGTAGTGATCCTAATATTTATTAATTCATAGTCGGTAGTTATAACAAAAATTATAATATATACACACAAATACACATCACAATGAAACCACTTCCGTTATTTTTCAACATGAATACAACTTTTAAAAATATGTATATAAAAATAGATCAGTATAGAAAAAAGTAGAGAATCGGAAATTGACATATTGTTGAAAGAAAAACCTTACTTATTTAGTATATATTTTAACAACGTCAATACTAACAATTTTTTTCCGCGGCTTAGACTGCTTTAATTTTTAATATTTATACCAGGACTGATTAAGCTGCTCATAATATTACCAAAATAAAAAAATATATACCTATTGAAATAAGATTATATAATATAGCAGGTACGCCTACTACATTAGGATCCAATATTGCAAGTGCTGGTTTAATAGTTGCTTTTTTTCTTATTTCAAGTCTAACTGATAAGTATGATAAATTATAATTTATTGATAAAAAATATATTTGGGTACACTTACCAAGAGCTCCAGCAACAGAGGAAGATGATCCTTGGTTATTTCCTGAAGGGCCGCTTGGTCCGCTGCCTGGCATGCTGCTATTTCCTGAAGGTCCGCTGCCTGGGCTGCTAGTGTTGTCTGAAGGACCGCTTGGTCCACTACCTGGCATGCTGCTATTTCCTGAAGGTCCGCTGCCTGGGCTGCTAGTGTTGTCTGAAGGACCGCTTGGTCCACTACCTGGCATGCTGCTATTTCCTGAAGGTCCGCTGCCTGGGCTGCTAGTGTTGTCTGAAGGACCGCTTGGTCCACTACCTGGCATGCTGCTATTTCCTGAAGGTCCGCTACCTGGGCTGCTAGTGTTGTCTGAAGGACCGCTTGGTCCACTGCCTGGCATGCTGCTATTTCCTGAAGGTCCGCTGCCTGGGCTGCTAGTGTTGTCTGAAGGACTGCTTGGTCCACTGCCTGGCATGCTGCTATTTCCTGAAGGTCCGCTTTGTCCACTGCCTGGCATGCTGCTATTTCCTGAAGGTCCGCTTTGTCCACTGCCTGGGCTGCTAGTGTTGTCTGAAGGACCGCTTGGTCCACTACCTGGCATGCTGCTATTTCCTGAAGATCCGCTGCCTGGGCTGCTAGTGTTGTCTGAAGGACCGCTTGGTCCACTACCTGGCATGCTGCTATTTCCTGAAGGTCCGCTACCTGGGCTGCTAGTGTTGTCTGAAGGACCGCTTGGTCCACTGCCTGGCATGCTGCTATTTCCTGAAGGTCCGCTGCCTGGGCTGCTAGTGTTGTCTGAAGGACTGCTTGGTCCACTGCCTGGCATGCTGCTATTTCCTGAAGGTCCGCTTGGTCCGCTGCCTGGGCTGCTAGTGTTGGCTGAAGGACCACTTGGGCCACCGCCCGGACTAGGAGATGAAGGAGAACCACTACTGGATTGCGCTATAAAAAGAAACGTAATTCAGTTTGATTAAATTTTTTTTATTAGTTTATATTAAATTAACTTGACCTAAAATGTACATACATATTATTATGAATAAAAACAAACTTACTATTAGTAATAGCTGCTGCAGTCGATTGTCCAGGTGTCGCCTGAGCTGTAACGTACATGGTGTGTTATAATAATTTTATCTTTATTTGTTTAAAAGTCACTAGTGTATTACTTTTGTATACTTTGATCGTATAGTGAAAATCGGTGCTTATTTCTCATAAGTCAATTTTGCTTAGACTTTTTGTTACTTAAATATTAACCTTGGAATACGGTACTATATTTTACTTGTTTATTATGATTAAATGACTTTATAGTTTTAAACGTACCTGCTCCTAGAGCAATGCCCGCAGTTGATCCACCTCCACTTGATGATGCTAAAATGTTAACAAAGTCATTCGTAAACATCAATACTCTAAAGCATGACATACTTAAGGTAATTTTTTGGTGGAATATTTATGATGGTAATTCTTAGTACCAATAATAATACTATCCTGCTCTTATTTCTTAAATACTGTTTGAATGTTTGAAGAAACGGGCAGCATAGGTAGTAACAATGCAGTTGGACGCGCATCACAACTGCACTCCTCTCACGGGTAAAATACTATTTATAAATAATGCTAGCACTCGGTATGGTCGAACTTCTGGCCGAAGCAGAAAAACTACCGTTGAGTTCCAATATTAATATGTTATTATTGTCTTCATAAAATATAAATATGTATACTTATAATATATTAGATTAATTAAGATAGCAATAATATTTAATATACTCACAACCAGTAACCGCTGCTGCCGTCGCTTGTCCATTACCGGCTTGAGCTGTAATGTTTGTGTTAGGTTATATTTAACTGTAGTGATCCTAATATTTATTAATTCATAGTCGGTAGTTATAACAAAAATTATAATATATACACACAAATACACATCACAATGAAACCACTTCCGTTATTTTTCAACATGAATACAACTTTTAAAAATATGTATATAAAAATAGATCAGTATAGAAAAAAGTAGAGAATCGGAAATTGACATATTGTTGAAAGAAAAACCTTACTTATTTAGTATATATTTTAACAACGTCAATACTAACAATTTTTTTCCGCGGCTTAGACTGCTTTAATTTTTAATATTTATACCAGGACTGATTAAGCTGCTCATAATATTACCAAAATAAAAAAATATATACCTATTGAAATAAGATTATATAATATAGCAGGTACGCCTACTACATTAGGATCCAATATTGCAAGTGCTGGTTTAATAGTTGCTTTTTTTCTTATTTCAAGTCTAACTGATAAGTATGATAAATTATAATTTATTGATAAAAAATATATTTGGGTACACTTACCAAGAGCTCCAGCAACAGAGGAAGATGATCCTTGGTTATTTCCTGAAGGGCCGCTTGGTCCGCTGCCTGGACTGCTGCCATTGCCTGAAGGTCCGCTTGGTCCACTGCCTGGCATGCTGTTATTTCCTGAAGGGCCGCTTGGTCCACTGCCTGGCATGCTGTTATTTCCTGAAGGGTTGCTGGGTCCACTGCCTGGCATGCTGTTATTTCCTGAAGGGCCGCTTGGTCCACTGCCTGGCATGCTGTTATTTCCTGAAGGGCCGCTTGGTGCACTGCCTGGCATGCTGTTATTTCCTGAAGGGCCACTGGGTCCACTGCCTGGCATGCTGCCATTGCCTGAAGGGCCGCTTGAGCCACTGCCTGGGCTGCTGTTGTTACTTGAAGGACCACTTCCTGGACTATTGTTATTTCCTGGTGAACTACTTCCACTACTTGAATAACTGGATGCTTGTGCTAAAATACAATATTTTTTTGTTAATATTTTATGTAATTATTCTAAGCCTCGGAAAGCACGTTAAGCTAACGGCTTCCCGTGTGTCATTCGTGGATCTTTGACAGTCGTTACGGGTCGTCATAAGCCCTACAGTCTGACAACCAGTCTTACCGTGAGGTATCGTATCACCCAGTTACTAGGTTGTGGAGATCAGATAAACAGTCACTGCATTTAAAATCCTGGTTTTAACTGAGTCCGGTTAGACTGCAAGCCGATCCCAAAATATAATTGGGTAAAGGATAGGCTTTAGTCGACCATAGACATCTGTGCAACCAGAGGTTATGCCGATGTATTTCCCTATCACCCTTCTGTGCAACTTGTTCCGACTGTTAACCCTCACCTCTTTGCAATGACAGGCCTTCCGCACTGGTAATGAAATATACTATTCCAGTCGTGCCGGCCCAATTCGGCTGCAATGTAGCAATGGCTACGTACTACCTTCTCTTACGCCTACTCTTTAGTGTAGGGCATTGGCGAACTTCCCTTTTGTAGAGGAGATTGGTTTTTAAGCTAGCAGGTAAATTAGACATATTTTTTATGTACTACGGACATTTTATGACTTTATCTTTTGTTATTGATTTTGAAAGGTGTAATTTTGGGTCTATATCCTCAAAATTGTACCTTTTGCATTCATAAGTTTCTAGCTTAAATAGACCACTGTGAGATCCGAATTCACGCTGACTGCCGTTCCTGATTGCACATGTATGCTACGTTGCAAACATTTTCATAACAAAATTAGAATATATACTTACTATTGGCCTGCGTAGCTGCAGCTGATTGCCCTTGATTGGATATAGCTGTAAATTGATACATGGTTATAAATGAAAATTTAAAGGCACCTTAATTTGGTGTCTTTGTATGATTATAAGATACTGCGTTGGGAACAGTGGAATATATTTTAAAATATTTGGATAAATGGATATTTTGCGGCGCTTTTATTCAGAATTATTTGAGCCTAGAGTGAGATTGAGGTCCGAGCGTCTGTTAGTAAAGTCATGGTAAATACCTATTGGACGACTTTAACAGGCTAAGAGTATATCAGTCACAATGTATATAAGGAGTCCGAACGTAATGTTGAACTTTTTACCTATGCAGGGTAGAGATAAGGAGTACCATCTCATATGAGGAAATAGACAATAGTATAAAAAGTGTCCAGCTGTATGCTACAAAAAAAATCGTTCAAAAACCGTCCGCAATGGCGCTGGTGTAGGAAAGTATTGGTATACATATTTATGTGTGTGCGCATGATTTCTTGGCGCACACACGTTTAAAAGTTTACCCTTTTGCAACTGTGGCGCCACCCTTACTTAACGCTTTTCGACGGACAATTTTCATACACGGAGATGACACTCTTTACCTCTACCCTCAACATTTTTACCGGTAGAGTACGCCTTCTTTAAGATCCCGTTTAAATCTTTAAGCGGTAAGTATTGTGGCACTGATTGGTCCGCTACAATCTGGATCTAAGTTTATTATTTTGCATATGAATACTATAGAAAAACCTATACCGTTCGGATTCCTTATACTTCGTGATTAATATCACGAAGTATAAGGATACTAATGTAATGGATTACCGTTACCAAATTGTGTTACAAACTGTTTGTTTTGCAATGAAGAATTAATGTAACTTATTTTGCAATAATTAAAAATGCTTAGATACAATTTATTTGGATTATTGGTAATTTATATGCGTCAGGAAACTTTTTTTAGCTATTTTACATTTTATTACATTAATTTTTGGCAAACGTTATATAAAATTATAAACATAATATACTCAGTGACGGTGTTTGTTTGGATACTACAGGTAGGGTCAACACCAAAATTTCTGTGTGTTTGGTGTTTGCCCAATCCACTATATGTTGTATTGTTTACTCACCAATGGCCCCTGCACTTCCATTAGTTGAACCTCCACCAGACGATTGAGCTATAAATATATGTATATTTTTAGAACTATTATTTGGCCCAGATTTTTTTTTTTAATTACAATAATTTTGCATTTTGCTCGGTAAAACGTTTCCAGCAGGGAATAGGCAAGTGGTCGATATGTTTTTATTATATGATAAAGAATTTTTATTTTCAAAAAAACACTGCAATTTTGACTAGAGTTTAACTAAAACAAACTAAATATTTCAAAGTATAAATATGTTACAAAATTTAACCTTTCACTGTACTTGTTTACAGTATACTTACAATTAGTAACTGATACCGCTTGAGTACTGCCGTTATTGGCTTGTGCTACAAAAAAGAATGTATTTTTAAGCTTTGGTGGATGTATTTATGTTATAATGTCTATAATATTGATTGATTACTAAGATTATCTGACAGTAATAGTATTAGTAATAGTATTAGTAGTAATATTAGTAATAGTTGACTGTGTTACTGAGATTCTAGGGCTTTAAGTTAGTTACGTGTAATAAATTTTAAATTTACCAAGGGCGCCAGCATTAGAAGATGATCCTATATTATTGCTAGGAGAATTGCCGCTTCCTGGAGAGGAACCGTTGTTGCTAGGAGACCCTCCACCTGCTGGAGAAGATCCATTGTTGCTAGGAGACTCTCCGCCTGCTGGAGAAGATCCGTTGTTGCTGGGAGCACCTCCACTTGCTGGAGAAGATCCGTTGTTGCTAGGAGATCCTCCACCTGCTGGAGAAGATCCATTGTTGCTGGGAGCACCCCCACTTGCTGGAGTAGATCCGTTGTTGCTAGGAGATCCTCCACCTGCTGGAGAAGATCCGTTGTTGCTGGGAGCACCTCCATTTGCTGGAGAAGATCCGTTGTTGCTAGGAGATCCTCCCCCTGCTGGAGAAGATCCGTTGTTGCTGGGAGCACTTCCACTTGCTGGAGTGGATCCGTTGTTGCTAGGAGATCCTCCTCCTGCTGGAGAAGATCCGTTGTTGCTGGGAACACCTCCACTTGCTGGAGTGGATCCGTTGTTGCTAGGAGAGCCTCCAGCACCTGAAGTATTATTGCCTGGCGAACCTTCAGATGTTGAATTTTCTGAAAGTACATATTTATTAGCTACCAGCTAAGTACACCGAAATAAAAACTTATTGTACTCTATGAATTTATAGATTTTATAAAATAAATACTCGTAAAATTTGCCAGAATAAAGGTAAATATTGAAGTGTAAAATGAAATTCTAAGGACGGTGCCACACGTTGGTCCCAACATTGGCCCCTAAAGCAATCGTTCAACGTGTGGATCCAGAAAACAGCATTGAGCCGATCGTTGGTAACTGGCTGGCGCCATTTGGTTTTTAGCAAAAGATCAAAGGATGCCAATTTTGGGGTTCCGTCCACCCATTATTTTTTTATGATTTACAGACCAAAGTCCGTAACAGCGTTGTGACCAATGTGCGGGATATGAGTAAAGTATTTAATTTACTACTAACTAGTATCCGCTAGCAATTTAGTTATAAAAATAATGGTCAAATAACAGAGAGTCCCACAAAGTCAAAATTTGACTTCACCATTACAAACAAATTTATTTTATATAATAATATATTTCGTACCACTATTTTGCTTTTATAAACAAAGGGTTATTGTCTCAGCAAAGATAAGGCGTAGGCTTACATTAACAGAGTCTCAGAACTTGGTAAGAGAACATTATCATTATCATAAATCCAAATAATATCAACTTTTAAATAAATGTAATGTACAACTTACTATTAGCAAGGGCGTCTGCGTTACTACTTCCATTACCCTTGTTATTAGCTTGAATTGGAAAAAAATGAATTAAGTTAAATATTAAAATATATAAAATTTAAGTGAAGTACTTTAAGAAAAGAAAATACAAAAAAATAACACATTGTGAAAAATGATGAAGTATTTTAAGTCCTGCCTGTTGTAACCAAACGAACGAGCATAGTATGACCATATTATGGCCTTAAGGTTGTAAGGACAATCTATGGAAGTTACAATAGTGTTCCTGTCGCAGATTGTCGTTGTCAACTTGTAATCAAGTGCTTTATCTTTGCATATAAATTATTTCACATGTGCAATAAGCCTTATGGTAAAAGCTGTGATAAATACCTTCAGAAGCCGCATTTGCCATACATGATCCATTATTCTTAGCTGGAATAGGAAAATATATAGATTTAGGTAAAACTAGTAGGTAATTTTAAAAATAGTAGTAAATTAATGATATTACTGTATTTTATTATAGCTTTTTCCCGCTACATAAGTCATAATATGTAATTTATCTTCTATATTTATTAAAGTAAATTCATCATCATCATCACCCATGATTCCTAATCTCTTCCTAATCGCAAATAACACGGACCGGCCATTAAATGGAAATCTTCTCATCTGGTTAATGGCCGACCAACCCTTCGTCTATTTTGACGTAGACTCCACTGTTGAGCCTTATAGCCCATCGGCAATCTGTTCTCCTGAGTGTGTGACCAGCCCACTGCCTCTTTAACGTGCTAATTCATATTATAAAGTTATTAAGATTGAAGTTAGTAGAATGTAAATACTAAATATATAAAGATACCTTCAGCATTTGAATTGGCAGTTCCAGCTCCATTATTATCAGCTAAAATAATATAAATATTAAAATGAAATTAAAATGGCTTAATGTCAAGCGTATTATATGAAAAATACTACGCCTACTCCTGGGTAAAAATAAACTACTAGCTGTTGCCCGCGGCTTCACCCGCATAAGCAAAAAAAAATTTTTTTTTTAATAAAAAGTATCCTATGTTACTTCTAGTACCTCCCAAAATATATGTACAAAGTTTCATGATGATTTGTCGAGCAGTTTTTTCATGAACATCCACTCTTTCACATTTATAATATTAGTAAGGATATTCATGAATTTAGATAAAATAATCTTCATCAAGAAATCAAGGGCAGTTTAATAAAATATTATGATTATGTATTATATTTTAATAACCTAAAACCTTAGGTACTTAAAAAATCAAGAAAAATGCTTGTGAAAAAAATTACCTTTTGATCCAGAATTACTGGAGCCCGATCCTTGATTGTCAGCTAAGAAAATAAAGGAATAATAATATAAAAAGTTCTTTTTGGGGATTCAGTTTGGCTTGATATCTGAGTTTTGGTTCCCCCAACCATGCCATCAACCTCAACTTATATTAAATAAGAATAAATGAATTAATAAAGCCAGATTATTTTCTTAATGTAGACAATATTAATGTAAATAAAAATACATCATTATTTAAACCAAAACTTACATTCTGAATTAGCATTACTGGAACCAGATCCCTCATTGATAGCTAAAAATGTATAAGAATAATAATATAATATTACAGAACAGAAATAATAAAAAAAGCAATAAATGTAGCACAAAGCAGTAATTTAGTAACAGTCGTATAACTATAATAATACAAAATTATTTAACTCATAAAAGTTTTTTGAGTTTTTACAAAACTTTTACTTATATATATTTATATTTCACTTATAAAAGCTAAATTAATTCTGTACTGCCTCTATGTTTTTCAATCTTTTAGGCATAAGCTAAACCAATTTTAATGTTTTTTGTGTGATTATAGATGAAATTTTGTCGAAGGTAAAATACTAACATATAAATGCAAGCTAAATTATATTGAATGAGTTTTATAAAAGTTTAGGCCAGTTTAGTCAGGAAATTGCGCAAAGAAAGATTCACAACTAAAAACTAATAATTTATAATAAAACAAACTTGATTTCTAAATATTACCTTGAGAGTCTGAAGTACTTAATCCTGGACCTTCATTATTAGCTGAAAAATATCTTTTTTATGTAATTACAATATAATAATTTATAAAACTTTTGAAGTGTGAAGATAAGTTGTGTCTACCTATGAGTCAGTTATCCTGATGTTTCTAAATTGGCAAGGATAATTCGTAATATAATATGTTACCTGTATAAAACCCGTCATACGTAGCTATAATATCTACCAACCTATTCATATTAATATCTGTCTAATGGTGTTGCAAGATATATTTCGAACGTAGAATATGTTTTAACGTATGTTATCTACACACCTTTCCTACCTATTTTTGATTTGATTATGTGTCTGTAATTTTTTTATCAGTTCATGTAACTCTTCAAACCGTAAAATATTCTGAGATTTTTTTCGTAAGGCGAATATAAGTATAATTCGTCACGAGTTTGTTTATTATTTACATGTAATTCAATCCATATTAGTTCTAGTTTTTGTGCCTGACAACGGTATTAACATAATATTAAAAGAAACATCGGAATCGACATCTGAAGAACTTACTTAGTAAAAAAATCTAGCAACAATGTGGAACAGGTGGTAACTTACTATAGTATAATATTTTGATAATACGGTATTTAATATTGATATGTGATCTACATGTGATAGCATCTACATGTTGTCTATGTAAGAAAATGTAAAGTACTAAAAATTTACCTTCAGAGTTTGCATTGGCGATGCCATCTCCTTCATTGTCAGCTAAAATTAAATAATACTTAGATTTAAATCTGCTAATATTATAATATAATTTTATAAGAAAAGGAAATAAGGAAAATTACCTTCTGCGTCTGCATTACTCGAACCAGACTCTTATTATCACTTGAAAGGCTTACTATTTACTTATACTACAAGAAGTATTATTAATAAAATATTTTTTAACAAAAAAAAACGATTTCAAACAGTAAACTAAAAAGCAAAATATGAATTGACTTCGCACAAAGTAATACGTATTCTTATTTAGGTAAATAAATATGATTAAATAATTATTTTATAATTTTGCTTTTGGGTTACCGGAAACCGAAAACCGAAAACGCACGATGCCAGTATATCTGCCATTTTACGTCGGTATTATGTGAGCGAGAGGTCCAGCCACCCCAATTCGTCGGCAATGCAGCAATGGTAATATGACAGTATTTTTATAAATTTAAACCAAACATAATATAACTAACTAGTGATTACCTTCTGCTGTTGCGTCACTTAATCCAGCTCCTGAATTCGTAGCTGAAATAATTATTTTATTACAATCTTATGTTATATTATAACTTGTCATTCATTTTTTATTACATTTATTAGGCTTGTATAATAATCGTAATATTTTCATATCTTATGCATGTACATGAAGTAGGTAATAATAATTATTATTAGTTTTTATAATATATGAAAATAAAGAGGCTAATAAATAAATAAATTTTCTTCCACTGTTTCATCATCATTTGAAACAGAGATATCTATCGTTCATAAGAACGTCAAAAAATTCTACAAATATTTATTCATCCTTTGGAGAGTTTAACTGGCCGTTTGAACCTATCTGTCAATCGAAATATTGAGAATCATATTAACTACTAGAACTTATCATATCTCACTGCATAGAGTCGTGATACTACGGAAATCTCGCTGTCTATTTGATGATTGAAAAATTGGCCTTTAGAACGTTAAGCAATAGTGGGTAGTATACAAGATTATTTTATGTATGTCAATTAAATATTAAACAAATGTTAATTAAAAATACACATTTTAAGTCCGATAGTTCAAAAACCTAACTTAACTTATATTTTAATAAAAAAGTTATATTTTACCTGCAGCACCCACATTACTCGAACCTGGTCCCGAATTGTTGGCTGAAATATAATTTAAATGTCAATATTCTAAATCAACGATAAAATACAATAAAAAACAAACAAAAATATATTAGCGGAAACTGCATAATTAAATCATAGCTGATATCCAGTCACAATAAATACTTAAAATGGGAAGCAGGAGGTTAAACTTAACGCCATATTTAAATTCAGTTATCACAAAAGTTTAAAATTGTATAGTTACATTCTACAGTAGCATCACTTGCCCCTGGTCCTGAATTGCTAGCTGAAATAAAATTTTAAGCAAATAATAAAAGAGTACAAATCCTTAAAAGTTACATCATAAGCTTTATAAACCATTTCTTTAACGAATTTAATCGCGGTTTAATATTTTTTAACATGCTCAACCTTTAAATAATTCGCAGCAACCGAGGCCACGAAAAAAATTAAGGCATTTAACAAATGATCCAAAGTCTTTAAAGAATTCAACTTTTACAAATTTGATCGCGGTTTATTAAATTTATTACACACTTTGATCTTCGGATAATTTACAGCAAGCATGGTCATATGAAGACTCTTCCCGTCGATAAAGTTGTATTAATATAGTTATAATATTATAATGATTAAAAATAATAATTGTATATTTTTGATATAAGATAAAATAATATATATGTTTAAAATTTAATGTATTTTTGGACAAAGCGTTTGTTCGTTAGTAAATAATGCATCTTTACTATCTTAATTTTGAATAGTGAATAAATAAATAATGGAATTGACGTAAACTTATGAAAACATATTCAAACTAAGAATGATTCGTGCGGCTATTGAAATTTAAAAACAAGATTGCTGCCCACTATCACCTGCTTAAAAGTGGTGTCGTTTTAATAAGAAAACAATATGCAAACTCAAATCGTCTTGATTATGGATCATTTGAAATAATATTTCAAATGATCCATAATCAAAACTAATACTTTCGATAATTATAGAAAGCATTAAAAAAAAACTTTTTTTTATACTTTCTATAATAAATACAAAAATTACCCGCTCCACTCGCATCACTTGACCCAGGTCCTGAGTTGTTAGCTGAAATAGATTTATAATTAATTTTAATATTTTTTCGTTTAATAAAGAAATAAAAAATTATATTTTAAAAACTATATCTAACATAACTGCCATTATTGATGTCATTTAAGAAATTTTTATAGCATTTGATAGTCCTTCCTATCACTGAGAAAGAGAGTTTATTTTACAAGGAACATTTTTTATAATTCTGGAACTGATTAGAATTCGAAATGTTTTTTACCTGCAGAACCTGCACTGCTTGAACCGGATCCGGTGTTGTCAGCTGTAATAACACATTTCTTTTAAATGTACCAATTAATAAAAGAAGAAGAATAGACCAATGAAAATATATTCAAGGAAAAAAATATCAATTTCAAAATATAAATGATATTTTAATAACTTATAATTTACCTGCAGCACCAGCACTACTCGATCCTGGTCCCGAATTGTCGGCTGAAATTTTAATGTTAACATTATAAATCTACATAAACAAACAATAAAATACAATAAAAGTAGGAAACAAAAACAAATCAAAGGAAACTGCATAGACTTATAACTGATGTCCAGTAACACCAAATATTTGTTGATGGAAACTGTAACACTTCGTAACCGCTACTAAATTAAAACAAATCATGAAAAATAACCTATCATAAAAGTTTGAAATTTGTTAGTTACCTTCTACAGTAGCATCACTTGATCCTTCTCCCGAATTGCTTGCTGAAATAAAATTTTAAACAAATAATAAATGAGTACAAATCCTTAAAAGTTACATCATAAGCTTTATAAACCATTTCTTTAACGAATTTAATCGCGGTTTAATATTTTTTAACATGCGCAACCTTTAAATAATGGGAAGTAATTGAATTGATGGCATTTAAATAATTTGGTTGGCATACAAAGATTTTGTACGCAATAAAATAAATTTGGTAGCAATTCTTGTACCGCAAATAATTTTGATAATGGTCAAAAATTAAATCATATATAAGCAGCTTACAATATTATGAGCTCGCATAATAAATATTCATCGGGCAAAATAATTACTTGAGCGGCACATTTCTTTGCATTGCATTTTATGTCCTGTGTTCACACCGGTGTAGGTTTGCGCTATTTACCGCTAGATGGTGTTGTAAGTATGTTATTGAACAAAATTATAAAAATTGAAGAAGAAATTAAAAAAAAAAAGTAAAAATCACCTACAAAAATCAAATCAAATTAAAACATTCAATACGCAAGAATGGATCCACATTTTTAAACTTATTTGTAACAAGACGTGCAGCTCTACGGTTAACACTGTCCGCGCGCGCTCAGGCTGTACGCTGTCGTTCGTAAGTTCAAATCCTCTTCATACCATTATTTTTTTTGTTTATATATTTTTAAATAATATTTTTTGATATTACAATAATTATAAATACGATTTACAAACTAAAATTTTGTATAAAAATTGAATAAGAAATTAATAAATTATATTATCATTCTTAATAAAGGACCAGGGAATTAATTCAAATCATGACGTCATCAAATCCTGTGGACTGGGCTGTAACGCAGAATTTAATGAAAAAGAAAGTTGCTTGAAGTTATATTCATGCTACTTATATAAGCAGCACAAAATTATTTTTTTTGCTTACCCTCCGAGTGCTTACCAAAATTTTATTAAACAGAAGCAGCACATTGCCCCTCTTTTAATTAATATGCCGTTCAAAAATAATTACAGCCATAAAAAATGACAAAAATTGCTGCATGATTTTAAAATGTTTAAACATAAGTTGCCGCTCAATTAGCTTTTTCTGCTACCAGATTATATTTTTCTGCTCACAAAAATACGAATATTATGCTAGCCATTTAAATAACACCCTTAAATAATTCGCAGCAACCGAGGCCACGAGAGGAGTCCTTGGGTAAAATTTGTTTCATAATAATGGGTGTAATTCAATTAAACATAAGAAAACAATATTCAAACTTAAATCATGTTGATTATGAATCATTTGAATTGTTATTACTAATACTTTCTATATTAAACTAGCTGTTACCCGCAGCTTCGCCCGCGTGAACTTAGATTTACGTTAAAATGTTGGAAAATCATGTCATGTGATTTATCATGTCTTATGATGTTTTTGTTTTAATAGTTACTAAGCTTTTGTATTAAAATGGATAAGTATTGTGAATATATGTTATCTTGAACATAAATACATATTATGAAGGCATATTTAGTAAATAACTTTCAAATTATCGCGTTGTAATTGCCCGTTTTTTAAAGTATTAAATGGATATAGTATGATATCCCTAAGAGATAGACATATGCCATCGCGTACTTTTTTGTAGACCTATTTAAGATACACAATTCCACAGTACATTATTTTGTTATATCTTGAAGGGATTAGGCAGCGTTTTCGTTGAAAACTCCCAGGCGGCCTATTTTTTTCTAACACGTCCAACAATTCTTGTTATATCTTAGACAATATGTATAAAAACTTAATAAATGTTTTACGTAAACCTTCCTCTTGAATTGTCCTATCTATTAAAAAAACCACATCAAAATCCGTTGCTTAGTTTTAAAAATTTAAGCGTACAAAAGGATATAGGGCGGTCCCTAACAAGAAAGTGACTTTGTTTTATACTATGTAGTGATAAAAAAATTACCCGCTCCGCTTGCATCACTTGATCCAGGCCCTGAGTTGTTAGCTGAAATAGATTTAAATACATAAAGTTTTCATTTTTTTTAATGCCCTTATATATTATCTATACAATACAAATATTATAAAGAGGAAAGGTTTGATTTTTTGTTTGTTTGTTTGTTTGGTTGTAACGAATAGGCTCAAAAAGTACTGGACCGATTTCAAAAATTCTTTCACCGTTCGAAAGCTACATTATCCACGAGTAACATAGGCTACATTTTATTCTGAAAAAAATAGGGTTCCGTAAGATATTTGGGTTTTTCGGACACAAGGTGTAAAAAATCAACCAGAAAAGTTACTTATTTTGCGTACGCTGCCTAAACTATAAAAGATAGAACCATAAAATGTTCTAATTAATTGTAGATCTTATAATTATCTACAAAAAAGTCCGCGACACGCTATACCTATCTATGTCGAGTGAGGCACAATAACCATTTTTTTATTTAGATATTTATAATTTTTTTGGACTACATTTAAATGCGTTTATTTTATTCATGCTTTGGATCCTTATCAAAATAAATTATTTCATCACTAAGTACAGTTTATGTAGATAATATTTGACTTTGAATGATTAAAATTGGACGATCGGTTTTGAAGTTATGGCGAAATCTATCTATCCTATATATCTACACTAATATTATAAAGAGCAAAACTTTGTTTGTTTGGTTGTAATGAATAGGCTCATAAAGTACTGGACCGATTTCAAAAGGTCTTTTACCATTCGAAACCTAAATTATCCACGAGTAACATAGGCTAAATTTTATTCTGGAAAAAAACAGGGTTCCGTAAGATATTTGGGGTTTTCGGACACGAGGTGTAAAAAATCAACCAGAAAAGTTATTTATTTTGCGTACGCTGCCTAAACTATAAAAGATAGAACCATAAAATGTTCTAATTAATTGTAGATCTTATAAATATCTACAAAAAAGTCCACGACACACTATACCTATCTATGTCGAATGAGGCACAACAATCATATTTTATTCAGAAATTTTGATTTTTTTGGACTACATTTAAACGAGTTTATTTTACTCATGCTTTTAATCCTTAAGATATGAAGCTAAAGAGTTTGTTTATTTGAATGCGCTAATCTCAGGAACTATCGGTCGGATTTTAATGAAACATTTTAGTGTTCGATAGCCCATTTATCGGTAAAGATATATCATCCCGCTAAGATCCCGTTGTAAATCTTAGTTAACGCAGGCGAAGCTGCGGGCAACAGCTAGTTATGTATAAATACAATATAACAAAACATTTAGAAAAAACTTAATAAATGTTAATTATTTAAAAAACAACATATTATAACACTGAAAACAATAATATGTTTACAATATAAAAGATTTGTTAATATAAAAAGAAACGATGAGATGTGCTACTTGTGGCAGGAATGAACGTACTACCATCCTATTCCTTAGTAAAAATGGAAAGACTTCCATAATTACACAATTACTAGCACCGAGACATTTTGCGTCCTAGGATAGGCAATACAACTTGTGTTGCCTTGCCTTAGACTAGTTCTAAGAGAACTTTTAGCACACTTACCATAAGCTCATTATAATAAAGCAGAATATTCAATAAAATAATTTAAACACTATTTCATCAAAATAATAGGAATTTAGTATCGATTTCTGGACAATGCGATAAAGCAATAAGTAAATTAAAAACGTACATGTAGATATTGTTCCAGCAGATCCTGATCCCGTATTCTCGGCTGAAATGTTAAAAATTTAGATAAAGAAACGTAAATGAAATATAAGCGATTTTCTCACAATTTGGATGTAGACATTGAAATGTACATGCCAGAAAAACTAAAGCTCAGAGATAATGATCAAATAAGGTCTTTAGTGATCAGTCCGTTATCCCTACCATCAACTTAAATCAACTCAAAATTTAACCCGTCGTCAAAAATTAACTCGTCTCAAATTTTTTTTCCCATGGGAGTACGGAGGAATATGTTATTCTGATGTGTAAGCTTTATTATTGTAAAGGTTAATTAAATTTATTAAGTAGTTTTTGCACGAAAGAGTAACAAACATACATCCATACATTCTTACAGACTTTCGCATTCATAATATTAGTATGATTCGTAATACGTTACCGGCTCCGCTTGCAACGCTTGATCCAGTTCCTGAGTTGTTAGCTGTAATAGATTTACATTGAATTTCAACAGTATTTTCAAATAATACATATTATTACGAAGAAAAAATCTTAAATATTTTAAAAACTATTTGAATATTAATTGCTATTATTAATGTAAATTAATAAATTATTTGAGCAATTCTTTTCCTTTTTCAAAAATCTGTTCCTTCTTTTTCAAGAATAAGCTATACCTACAATTTATAAATAGATACTCGTACTATAGAATATAAGTTAAAATATCTGGTACCTTCAGTATCTACATCGCTTGAGCCGGTTCCGGTGTTGTCAGCTGTATTCATACATTCATTTGAATTTTATAATTGACAAAATATATACGAAAATATGTATGAAATATCATACAAAATGTAGATAAAATGAATGTAAAAAGTATTTTTTATTGCAGTAAATTAATTTTACAGATACTTATTAAGACAGAAATAAAGCTAAGCTAAAATTAATAATAAATGGAAATAATTATTGATAATACGATTAGTCAGTTATTTAATTACAATTACAAAATATTCAATAAGTCACGAGTTACCTTCAGAATTAGCTTCACTAGATCCTGGCCCCTCATTGTCAGCTTTATTAAAAAATAAAAAACGGATTAATTAAAACAAGAAACGTGAAAATTAGGTAAATACAACAAACTATATTAATGGTCTAATCTCAACTTTGTAATATAATCATTGTAAAAATCCAACAGAAGTTAGCGAGGAAATAAAATTATATTCGAGAAATCTATAAGAGAAGCATGTTCCAATAATCAATAAAATGACAAAAAAAAATCCATACATTCTGCTACCGCATTACTGGATCCGGAACCATCATTATTAGCTGAAATAAAAGCAATATATTAATAATTTGTAATATAACCTTATCTTTATAATATCATAACATGGAAAATTTTGATTTTGGTCTGTTTGTTACGATTTAACAGTTTTTGGGTCAATTGGGTCAAAAACATTGGGCAGTTTTTGACCCAATCGATTTAAATATTATTTTACTTTTAAAACGTCACGTTAACACTCAGTGATATAGGTTAAAAAAATAATAATCATCAAAACTGGCTGTAAGTATAAATTAAAGAGTAAAAAAAGCTGCGGAAACCAGATGGTAAGTTACTAAAAGGACTGTAAATCACAGTTATGAAACTTCCATATGTATAGAAGTTTTGAGTTAGTCAATAAGCACATGAGCACCTGAATTCAATTGTATATTTATTTTTATTTCTATTTTCGTAGAGATGAACTTAGAAAACTTAGATTTAAGTATAACCGTATTCAGCCTGATAATAATTATAGTATAGTCATTTCATTACAACTGATAAAAGATTTTTTTCGATCGGATAATAAATTAGATTGCTAATACTTATCCAAACTTACAAACAATATCAGCCATAGAAATAATATCAGCATAGACAGTTAGCATGTGGTCGGGTAATAATGTGGTAAAAATACTCGTTGGAGCCTTTGTCCGACAACATTAATAAATTCACCCGGACTTGCCTTCTTGGTGCATTTAAGGCGGCTTTCAATTACCTATCTATCTTAAAATTTTCTTATCGATCTTAAAATTTTGTCAGATTTTGTAAGAAAATGTGTCAAAATTTCAAGATAGATAAGAAATTTATAAGATAGATAGGATATTGAAAGCCGCCGTTAGTTGTTACTTCATTATCTTTTTATCACGTAAGTTTGAATCACAAAAATGAGCAGTATATTCTTACCAACTGCGTCAGCGGTACTCGATCCACTGCATGCGTTTTCAGCTGTAATAAAAAATAAATATAATAATTTAACTAACACTTAAATAGTTTATACGCTACATAATATAATATTTTACATGTAGCAATTTTTGAATAACAATTTATCATCATCAGGTGCCATCTTTATATTGAATTTCGAAGGTTAACTACGATCATGGGATAATAAAAATTTTGCTGCTTCCTTCAGAGTTGTCTAATTTTTTTTTCAACTGACGGCTAGTATCTTTAAAAAAGTCGAAATAGTTTATTAATCGATGAAATTGTATATCAAAAAGAAAAAAAATACAGTTTTTTTCATACCCTCAGCTGCAGCTATCGCATCTTCGATTTCTGAAAAAAAGTCATGACTTTCGGGTCATTTTGAAATTTTAATTTAATAATGAGTTTGCTATGTATATTTTAACATGCCCAGTGAGAAGGTGGCATAAGAATACTAATATTGAGGAACCTCGCAAACTTATTTAACAAACTATCAGCCGTTGTTACATTAGTTAAGTTATCCATTAGATTTTACGGATTCCAGGATAAGTCTCGCGTATGTGTGAAAAAAAATGCCTTTCTATGCTTATAAACGGTGTAAGAGTTCTTTGAGAAAGAGCTTGTGTTTTGCAGTGAATGAATAAATATCAGGATCATAATGATGAAGATTTATGGATTATAATAATGCAGACTTATGTAAGTTAATAATTAATAAATTTTAAGAAATTTCTGAAAATTTATTAAAAAAACTTACCAGCTTCAATATCATCTTCAGCTAAAAGCCCAAGAGGCAGAATTAAAAATAATAATACTAATCTAGACTTAAGAAGCATTTTTTAGCTTCATTCACTGAATAATTCAGGATTTCATCACGCTTATATACTGAAAGCAGCTATAAAATTGAGCTATTATTTTTTTGTCGTGATGATTAGACATATAATAATCATTAATTTATCAAAATCCATGGTGCACGTGTAAGAACAAAATGGATCGTGATCACGGCACCCATAAAATATGTTTAACATGGAATATTTCAAAAGCCTTTTAGAATTTATGCAATTTTACTAGAGCTAGTACTAATTTAATAATCATTTAAAGAGGTAAGTGGATATTAATAAATATAATGTGTATGTTAAAATGTTTCAGTAAATGCCATTGCCTCTCACTAAGTCTAAGAGGCATGGGACTTATCATATGCTACTACACTTTAAATTAAAATTTTAAATCTTCATTCGTCATGCCAAACGGGCATAAGTGAATACAAGTTTTCGTAAGAGATAGTGCCAGGCTGCTTGGCAGCTAAATTGGGCCGGCATGACCAAGGATAAACCTCTCGCTCACATAAAATCGACGTAAATCTACGTGGGGCTCAGTAGTACCTTGGGCGACTCGGATTGAGCCGAGGGGGCTTTCTGTCGCTTATAAGAAGAGGGGGCAAAAGAGCAGGGGGCAAGGGGTGAGGACGGGAACCTCGCCTCATTGTACTGTCCTGACGTTGGGAGGGTGTGTTCTATAGTGCAACCCCTGTGTGGAGGTGGCGTCGGTCCCCTGAGGTACTGACTAGCCGTCGAGGTGCCATGTTGCTTGCAGATCCGGGGCACCTCACCAAAGGCAGCATTGGGAGCACTAGTCGGGTTTTAGCGGGTAAGAGCTGCGTCCTCGAAATCAAGCGAGGAGTTCACCGATGTGCTGGTTCAATGCGGGTTGGTGAACTTCACCCACCTTCAAAGACTTTCCATCTCATCATTCCTGCAGGTTTCCTCACGATATTTTTCTTCACCGGTACCTACTAGTATTCTCAAACAATATTGAACAAAATAACAATACTTTACAATAAAACACAGAAAGATAGAACATTTGTTTATTGTAAGTGCTAAATTGTTTGCCTAAACGTTAAATTTTAATAACAAAAAAAAAATCCTCCAGTCCTCCCGTGACCATGGTTGCTGTAAAGTATCCGAAACGTCGGGCTCTTAAAAAACTAAATAAACCGCGATAAAATCCGTAAAAGTTGTTTTATTATAACAAAAAAAAAAAACAATTTATAAAAAAAAATTGCATGTAAAATCATCACATGCGTCGATTATTACTTTATCAATATTTTTGTTCGTGTCGTAAATAAACGTAGACATCTTGTCTTTATGGGCTCTGCGCAAAACGACTTCAATATTATAGGCAATATCGTTTGCAAGTTTTCTCTTTTACGCTACTTTTATTATTCAATCCAGTGATTTGATGGTGTGATTATTATATAACAAACTTATTTTTATGTCATTTATAACTTTAAATGTAATTACCTTGAAATGCTTCCCGTGTTTCCTAGCAGGGAAAATGTTCTGACGTTGACACGTTTAATTATTATAATACAGCAGGGTATAAATAATACATATATTGTCTTAGTAATTTTTATTTAATTATATTCTACAAATTATACGCAGTGCTCAAAACTATTATTATTTTTTATGAAGCTAAAATATTTTGCCATAATTTTACTACTGCTACATATTATAATATATATTGTATATTATATATTGAATTTTAGTAAACATATAATAGTTACACGTTTAACAAGTAGCATAATAAATATGTAATCAGTAATATAATATTTTTGGTAAATAAAAAAATGCAATATTTTTTAATATTTTTTTGCATATACTGTGCGTATAAGATTCAACATTTGGTAGGATGAGCTGCATATCTGAAAAGAGGGAGTACTCTATATTAATAACAAAAAATAAATCTATTAGTACTGTTGTAGTGATTTGTTTTATAGGCCTATAAAATAGACGGCTACTATGATTAGACAAAAGACAACTTTTCGACAGTCAAACAATTAATATAAAGTAAAAATAAAATAAAATAATTTTATTAAATAAATTTTAAAATGTAAAAAAATCGATGAAAGCCCCTCTTGCTCTTTCTTTTCTAGTTTGCATATTTCAGGGCACACTGTGCACATTATTTTTAATATTCCTGCTATTTATTTTATTATCATCATAATTACAATATTGTTATTAACTTTATTCCGTCCACTTTTGGTAATTAGCCTCTATTAATGAATGACAACACCTCCGATCTTTACTATTGTTTGAAATAGGAACATCATTAACTAATATAAAATATGATATTTTCCTTACTCGAGTAAAAGTATTCATGTTCATAGGCACAAAGCCCTTGGCAGTTATTTGAAAAGCCTTCTGTGTTCTGACCATAAACATTAACAGTATCTTTTTAGTTTGAGCTGAAGCATTCGGCCAGTCCGATGAAAACACTGCATAAGTTAGTTCTTCACTCTGGAACGGAAAAAAATTTGAATTTTTGTGTGATTTATGAAATTTCACTTTGTTACACTCGCCAATAATATGGATATTAACGAAGGCGGATTCTTTAGACTAGTAAATTAATAAAAGAAGAATATCAAATCAAATATATTTTCTTGATAAAAAAAAAATCTTCACTTATTGTTTTCTTTTGTTTACGCGAATTTCACTCATTATGACGAGATACAGTGGCAGAAGTCCTCCCGTGACCAAGGTTGCTATAAAGTCTCCGAAACGTTGGGCTCATAAAAAACTAAATAAACCGCGATAAAATCCGTAAAATTTATTTCATTATAACATCTTCACTTAACTGAAAATATTTATAGTACAACAACAGACAACTCCTTGAGTAAAATAATGAAAAGCCAAGTATATATTATAGATTTATTTTTAGGACACATAGCAAATCTTCTCATATTAAATTTTACAACTTACGTGATCACTTATTATTTGACCGTAAATACATTGGTTTAACGCGTCGAGCAACACCGATGCACACATAGAGGCATACCTCACAGCTTTGTAAAAGTTATCAACGACCTAGAAAAAACACATTTTAGTTTATAAATACTAAACACTTTCCATGTTGGTAACAAATAAAAAAAACACTAAGATTGATAGACAGCACTTTAGGTTTTAGCCTTTTTTTGGAAGAGTGCAAAGAATAAAAAGGTAATAGAGAAAGAAACTTAGAAACTTTAAATTATTGAGACAAAATATACATATTATTCTATTAGAACATAGGCTATGTTCAAATAAAAGTTATAAGCCATCACCATTTTAACTTCGATTTCAAATCGGTTTAGCTGTTTTTCAGTGAAAGAGCAAAAAACTTACAAACTTTCACATTTATAAAATGAGTAAGATTTATAGCGCAAATATAAAATAGTTACCGTGCAAGTGAAAGCAGTTAAGCAAATGAAAACTGCCCCCAGGGAATAGTTAAGAAGCATTGCATCACCCAACACCGAGTCAAGATTGGTCGAGGTTCTGCAAATGTTCATAGTTATTGTTATTATTATAGTTTAAAGAATATATTAAGCTAAATTAAAACTTCAAAGACAACTTACTTGGTCAAAAAACTGTGTTTTAATATTAGTATTTTTAGCTTCTTTACTGTTCTTTCATCTTGTTCATCGCTAATCAAATTTTCCAGATGATTGCCAATAATCTTCAACTCCATGCAAATAAAACCAATGAACGCTGCGTGAATTAAATTCAAGAAACCGTAAACCCATATTACTATGGTAGTCATCAGACCTTCCCAAACATACACCCCCCAGTACCACTTAATTTTATCGAATGGATACCAACCATCGAACGGATATAAATGTTCTTTAGTACTGCCATTTACTATTCTATCATATGACATTACCAAATACGGAAAAGAATTGACAACAGCTATCAATACAGCACAATAATAAAGTAGGAATCGGTTGAAAAATCTAACATTTTTTCTGTAACCGTCAATAATTTCCTTCTGAACATTAGAATCGGATATAATCTCCCACACTTCATAGTAGAAGTGATTAACAATGCAGTCATACAATTCTTTATTTAGTTGCACCCTCGTGTACTTCATAAGTCCCATTACAACCACACCCAAGTTTGGAACGACATTTATCACTTCTAACCAGTCATCAGATTCATTGAAATAAATGGTTAGCGCTAGTTGAACCGCAGTACATGTTAAAAGGAAATATATGATAAAATAACCCATCATTTGGTGTTTTGTTCTACCAATGAATGGACAAAGAAATATATTAGCACCTATCTTCTTTAAAAAATCCAGTTCAAGAAGAACTTGCTGTTTTTCCTTCATGTTACAATAGGTTTGGTTGCGATGATACAAGAAATCAGAATAACCATTCTCCAATAAAATCGTTTTTATAAGGTACAAGAAATTAATCGAACATTGATGTCTAAATTAAATCAAATTAAAGACTAACAGTGGAAGTAAAAAATTTAACCGTTTGAAGATTTTGTTCCTACTAGTTATGTATTTACTCTTGTCAATCATAGAAATTTTCTTTTATAATCATAGAATGAGAACTTTGTTAGTTAAAAGTATAAGCTTGATGGTCAAGTAATTACATACTCAAAGAAAAGTAACGGGTTATTTGCTTAGAATGTAGTCAGTCCTTCCGTGACTATTGTTGCTGTAAAGAATCCGAAACGTTGGGCTTGCAAAAAAATATATAATATAAAATGTAATAGATGCAATACTTAATAAATGCTACATAATTGTATGCAAAAACTTTCTAAAAATTATAAAATAATTATTGTACTAAGTCACAGCTAATTTGCTAAGAATATTATAAAACTTAGGTAAAAAAAAACTGTCCTAAGAATAACCCGAATAGGGTCTCTCTGTTCATATTGTGATGTTTATGATATATGTATGTTCATCATTAAACTCTACAATATTTTAAAATGTATTATTACCTATTAAACCCGGTTATATGTCTCTTAATTTCAATTCAATAGCATCTTGAAATATATCCCTACGTTATCTAATAGCAATTGAAAATAGGTCAAGAAGCTCTTATACGTTGCCATTCCTTATAATTTGCTCGTATTGTTCGCAGTCAAATCTCTGGAGGGCGCCACTCCACAATGCCGTTTGGAGCCCTTTGATGCATGACTAATATCTGTATTAATCCGATGAGAGTATGTCATCCACTTCATCCTAATGTAGGCTTTTGTAGGTCTTTGTGATTCCCTTCCCTCATAAGTTATGATTAAATTATTATATCTCTATTTGAAAATGATTTTTTAGAATGTTCTAGATGTTTTAAATTAAAGACATTTTCCATTAACAGACGTACCTGTATTGAAATATTGAATACTGATTTTAGTAGTATCTTAAAATATTCATAAAATTTGCTGCTGCTACTGATGATGATGATGCGGATAGTGAAATAATATTCTTTTCCTAGTTTAAATATAATAAAAAGGTAATGGGTAACCTTCACCGATGCACAGTCTTAATGCTGGTTGGTGAACTTCACACCTTCAAAAACAAAATCTCGTTAGGCATGCAGATTTCCTCCCGACGTTATCTTTTACCGGCGAGCATGCACGGATAAATTAAAAAAAACCATTTCATGGTATCATAGGGGAGGATTTAAGATCGAACCTGGACCAGCCGCTCAAGAAGCCGAGCTAAAAAAAACCTAAACACCTAAAAACCACTAAACTATTGTTATATTTATTGTCGAAATAAGTATAGCGTCACTATACTCATTTCGACAATAATCTTGACATTCCAACTTCATTTTAAATAATAAAATAAAAGTAGTATATTAAAATAGTATCTTTAAATAAAAGTAGTAAATATAACTCTGATAACATTTAAACATTTTGAATAAAAAAGGATTAAATGAACTAAATAAAATCTCTTTTGATATTCAAATAGGAACATTTATCCTAAATTGTATTCATTCATGGAATGTGTTTCGAATCTTTATAAATGCGAACTCATATGCTCTTGATTGTCCATTGCAAAACCAATTTATAAAGACCCCTTTTCTATTCTTTTTCTTCGTCATACTTAAGGTGCGAGGAATATACCATGTGTTACGAGATATCTTAGTAGATTGGAAATATAGAAAGCGCGTCGTGTTTGAGCCTTTTATGTATATTCTTATTCACACGATAAGAGATGGGCTTTATATCAAAATCAGTATGTATATGGAGTTGAATATCTTGTCTAAATTTATTAGCATTTTAGCCTTAGTTCATGTCAGTTCCTCTGTTTCTTTTTTAATTTAAATTACTAAATAATAATGAATCTAGTTGTTTGCAGAATTTAATATTTCCTGAAAATACTTTTCGATGATATTTCTTGATAGATGCCAAAATTGTTATAGACATACACAACAGTAGCTTAGTTTAAATTTTTATCTTGCATTAAAAATACAGATAAAGTCCATAAATTATGATAATATGAAAAGGTAAAAGAAATCACTTTTATTCGTTTTAACATAAAACTAAAACGGATGACGGTTTATAACATTTTACAGTGATGATTTAGATTTTATTGTACTACATTTCTCAAACGAAAATAAATCAACTCTATATAGATAACAAAGAAAGAAAATGAAGATGTCTTGAAGAATAATACGGCGGAGGTTATGAGGATGAGGTAGATGTACGCTCAGTTCCACACAATACGGAACAGAGAATTTATTTCGAACGGCTGAAGGTCTCACACGTCAAATTTCACATCCTGAATAGCGTTCCCCTTACAGCGGAATCTTTATAAATAGTTGCGCGAAGGTGGTGCTTAATTTGATGGAAATCTCGTCCCAGCTCGATGCATACCGGGAAGTCAACGGATTGCGAGAGTTTGAATAGATCTCGTTTAATTGAGCTCTTGATTAAGCTGAATTTATTGGACCTCAATTGTTAAGACTTATTTAAATATAAATAAAAATATGTATGTGTGTGTCTATAATATTTAAACACATTTGAATCTCAGTAACGTGCAATTAGGCCAATTTGGGGATTATTAATAGAGTCTTTGAAAAAAGGATTGGTGAGTATGATATAAAGTTGTCTATTGGCTTATAATGAATAAGTGCTATTTTAATGTAAAAATCCATATGTCCGTATCTTGCCCGTCGCATCATATGGATTGTAGTGTTATTTGTACGGAAAGTCATACAAAGATTCGTACCGTACGGATCGCACTCAAGTGTCACTTTATGTACAAAGAAACTACAACTGATTTTTATATTGTGATGCGTGACATGCATACAAAGCCGACATTTTTACAATTTTATTTCCCGACGGTTACAGTAAACTGATGTTATTCTCATTATTCAGACAAGTTTAATTATTCAGATGACTTTCATAATTTACATTATTTTGTTACCTTTATTATCAAACATATTTTTTTATAACTTTAAAACACACATAGTCAGACATAATACATTTTTATCTATTTATTCACTTCAGAAATACAAGACAAAATTAAAATAAAATATATACAACTTAAAGTTCTTACGATTTTAAAAGCGAAGAAAATTTATAACTCTTGAAAATATTCATAACATCATATTGAAGGAAAATGTATACAAAGTGTAAGTAACGTAGTTTAACAGGCTCTCGTCTTAAGCTCCGACAAACGATAAGTAGCTCCTTGTACTAATTAAAACAGACATTGGAGAAAATGAAGACTATTTCAGGCATTACAAAGGAATAGGAGAATACTTTTGTAGTAAATAACGCAGCAAATAACATTCTGTTTCCCTTTGTTCGGCAAATTACTTGTATGTAAAATAGTTGCAATTATTTCTGAGCCATTTTGCATGTTAAAGATGTTTGAGTCTTTTGTAAAAAAGTCTACTTTAAAGATTTTCGTGAGTATATAACATCGTATAAGACTACAGAAGTTTTTCAAATTAGAAAGGGTAGTAGGTAGACATGCCATCTAACGCTAAGTCACGCAAGCTAATATTTTAATTACATTGCCCTTCTATCCTTTTTTATGTCCGAAAAACAGCAAAGATTCAATGAAGAAAAGTTCACCAGTGTAATAGACTTTACCAATGCAGCACTCTAAAAATAAGATTTCACAATTTCGTAGTATTTTTTGTGATTTTTATACAATTAAAGTTTTTCTACATTTAAAAAAATATTTGTTTTATCACAAATAAAATAAGCATAACTATATAAAAACAGCATCTTGACTCATTGTTCATAAAATATCATCAAAATGAAAATATAAAGTAATAGAAAACACAGAAACAAATTAAATATGGCACGAAACATTTTCATTACTTATTTTAATAGCCAATATAGTGGGCCGAATTTATTGCGACTATTTCGTGTGGAGAATCAAGCGAGACCATACCGCCTCATGAATAATGGTTGGGACCTTTAAAATTTAATAATCCCGTACTGTGCCCAGATGTAAGCGTTAACGAAGGTATTTATGAAAAATTCGTTTAAAATTTTATGAATTACACTTATTTCAACTTGTAATAAGAGTATTTTACGGATTATATAAATTTATTAAGGTTTTAATTTTTTAGACGCTCAGGATACTTTATAAGAAGACTCGCATAGAACTCCATGCCATATATAGCCTAGATTTGGTTATCTTAATTTCCACATGGATTTTTTTTATCGACAGTACGGACAAATAAAACAATGACCTGAATGATAAGAGCAAAACGGTCCTCCTCCGATACCGTAAGGAGGAAGGAGGTTCGCATTGATCTAAGCCTGAATGTGATAAACTCTCCGCTTTTATCTATCCCATTCAAGCTGCTACGTCTGAGAGATATACAATAAAGAAATATACATTACATCAAAACAAGATTGAAATCAAATTCGAAACAAAAAATATTTTTTCCCTTGGCCTGAACGCTAATAAGATACCTTGATAACTGAAACCCTTCTCTCGTATAATCGAAGATGAATTCAGGAGACTTGATTTCAGATGATCATGCAATGAAGGTATTTGGCGTTGGTGACTAGGTTCTCTCCGATCGGCTTAATTCTCTGGTTTTGCATAGAGATGTCGGATCATTCTACAACTTCTATTGTTTCTCTCCTAAAGAGTGTTCTTGAGAATGGTTTTGTTGAGTTTCAAATTATTCTGCACAGTCGAGGGTAGTTAAATAAAAAACTTGCATTATGCTTGTCACCTGTCAACGTCCCTCCTTACATACATGTGTGACGCTCCGCCTCTCTTCCGCCAGCCGTCAACAAGTATAGACGCTTTTTCGCTAACTGTTAAACTGAAAACCAAGCTATAGGCTTATCAAAGCTTTGAACGCGATCGTGTGTGTGTGTTGCTGCCGCATATCTATTAGAGCTGCTGGCAGCCCTGGAAGAAGAGCAAGAATACACCAGGTCAGTCACACATTTCCTATTCCTGCCTCGAGTACATTTACCTTAAGTCTGTCCTATATATTGTACAAGCTAATGCAAGTTAATTTCATATATTTATAACAAACGCAAAAATACAGTCCACTCTCTCATTTATTTCCGTATTAATTTTATAAAGTTAAACTGGATTATCTCCCTTTCTAACTATATTCGAGCTATCGAGGAAATATATTTCTCCCGCATTCGATAGAAATAGTGGAGATTAGGCACCTCCAGGTTTAATAACAACTTTACAGTAGAATTTCAGAACTGAGGAGCTCATAGTCAAGTAACAACAGCCGCTGAGAATGATCCATTAGAATAAGCTCCGCTTGCTAGAGTTAGACCGTAGATGGGTTGACCATCTTTACATACCGAGACACCTCCGTGCCTCAGAAAGCGCGTTAAGCCGTTGGTCCCAGTTGTCATTAATGGACGTCAGAAGCCTGAAAGTCTGACAAATAGTCTTACCACGATGTACCCTTTTATCCAGTTCTTTATTTAATATCCGTAATTATCCGTATTATTCATTATCAGGGCAGGAAGGTAAAGGCAGTCGCCTAAAATAATCAAAATTAGATATTTGGAAGGGAAATCAATATGGTTGGTAAATATAAAACTATAAGGGCCTGTTTCACAATCTCCAGATAAGTTCCGAATAGGCTATCAGCAACATATTTGACAGATAGAGTATGGAGTATCTGTCAAATATGTTGCCGATGGCCTATTCGGAACTTATCTGGAGATTGTGAAACAGGCCCTAAATAATCTAAAATTTTAGCTTAATCAAGCACAGGGTAATATGTTTATGTGTATTTCTAACGAAACAATGAAAATTATGCGATTCTTCTCATATTTATCTTAATACTTTTAGGACCATTATATTATATCCCTAATATAGTAAATAATGTTGTCTATGTTAACAATAGGTATAATTAAATATAATATGTATTGAATAACAGTGAAATAAGCATCATGTATTTCAGAACTATGAAGAAAAAAATATGTTTGAACTCATTTGAACTGTTATTATGTCTTTAAATTTTCAACGTCAAAACTAGGCTTTACAATACAGTACACGGCAATTATACGAGTATAACATAAGCGTTATATGGCTGCTGAGTTATAACCTCGGGTAGGCGACAGATGGCCAACATTACAATAATAAATCGCCCTAGACGATGTGTTGGGTGAACGGACTTTGGACAATATATTGTTAATAATTAACTTATACTTTTTATTTCAATGCAAAATACATTTTAGGAACAAACTCTAAATTTAAACAAAATACACACGAATTGTTTAGAAGTGTGTAAATATAAAAGCTCTTATTTTACATTCATTATATTTATTATTAAACGAATAATTTATACATTACAGAACCATTAAAATATGTTCAGGTACCTGAACATTTCTTGGTTCGTATAATATATATTTAATTTTTTATTTTTTTTACAAATAATATGATAAGGGAGAGATCAGTTTATTTTAATTTAAAAGCGTAACCGTTTACGAATCACTATTGTTATTTCCAATAATGTTTTGGAAGTGAAAACTTCTTTAAGCATATAATAGGTACTTTTTTAGTGAACAAAGAACTTGAAACTCTGACTCTATGACGTCATTATTAATAATCAAATATTCTTTATTTAAAATTAAAAATGTAATTCTACGTCATATTTTGCCGGTATTGCATAAAATATTAGTACAATTGCCATTTATTTTATTATCGGAACTTGGTTATTGAGTAGTAACTGTATAGTTTAAATTACTTTAATCAAGTTAATATTTTTTACCACATTACCAAACGTATAAATTCAAAATAGCGACCTATAATATAACGACGTTAAGAAAGTTATACCATAAAACACACCAGTGTGTCAATAATAAATAAAATTGAGACGCTCAATAAAGAAACTATCCCGGGAATGTTTTCAAAAAAGCAATATAATAATTAATTGTCGGACCACTATCCTGTGCGGTCAGAGGAGAATTTATGGAGGAATTATTATTGAAAAGCTGGAGGGACAAATTGCGTTGCCAAAGGCGACCGGAGCCCTGTATGTGTATTAAGGCTATTTAGTTGAGACCATGTCGAGACGATTTGATAACATTCATTTATTACCTTATATACTGATGTTTTGTATCTTGATTGGTGTAAATGAATTATACATTGAATACTATCAATGCAAACTTTATTGCAGGAGGAATAAGGTTGTCCGTCTGAAAAGACTTTTTATGACTTAAAGGTAAAGAAAATTTTCGTGGTGAAACTAGCATGTGTGAAGTGCGTTTCGTTCTTACGCACAATAGGCGCATAGGCAAATTATTGCCTGTTTACACTCCTCGTGTGATTTAGAGGTACCCGTACTTAATAGTGAGACATAAGCTTAGTTTATGTATGCATGCTGGTACATACAGTACGCATATATGTTCATTTTTATCTACTACTATGATTTTAAAGTATAGGAAAATGTAAAAAGATTTGTCTTAATTCCTTTATATTTTTAAAATTACCATAAGCTTATAAATTACTAGCTGTTGCCCGCAGCTTCGCCTGCGTTAACTAAGATTTACAACGGGATTTTAGTACTCAAAATAAGTAACTTTTCTGGTTGATTTTTTACTCCTTGTGTCCGAAAAACCCAAATATCTTACGGAATCCTTTTTTTTTTCAGAAAAAAATAGGCTATGTTACTCGTGTATAATGTAGCTTTCGGGTAAAAAGAATTTTTGAAATCGGCCCAGTACTTCATGCCTATTCATTACAACCAAACAAACAAAGTGTTCCTATTTATAATAGTAGTGTAATATTCTGGGTCGGCTCGGTCTATTGAGTGAGGGGTCTGGGTTCAATCCAGACCCTCTATGGTGCCTTGGTATGGGTTTTTCATACTTTCTAAGTACACCTTAATGCGAAGGAAAACGTCGTGAGGAAACATGCATGCCTGTTGAGATTGAGTTGAGTTTTTGAAGGTGTGTGTCACTAATCTGCAATGGGCCAGTGCATTGGTGAACTGCGGCCCAATACCCTCCTCGAATGATTTTGAGGTGGAAAGTGCCCAGCAGAAGCAAATGTATAGCCTGAAACTCTGTAAGTTAGACCGCAGGAAATCAATTGTTCGCGAACGCCACAATTAACTATTAGCCATTAGATCGCCATCAGTAAATAATAATAATAATAATAATAATATAGTAAAATAGGTTCTTAGCATATAATTTTAGGATTTGATTGCAACTTGCGATATACTTTTACGTACTTAGCTAATTTCGGTGTGTATGATATAATATTACATTTAAGTCAAGCTACTATATTTAGCTACTATATTTTAACTTAATATCACTTATTATAATTACATTTAATTCAATAAAGATAATTTACATGTATATTGCTCTTTGTTTCTTACAATGTAATGATATAACTAATCAACTCGTTATTTATCTATTTGTTTGTTGGTACTTCACGTTGAGATGGTGAATTTTCGTAAAAATACCGACTCAGTATATAATATTATGCGAAGATAAAAATCTCAAAGTTTAATTTGCAGTTATATTACAAAACATTTTTTCGGAACCCCTAGCATAAGACTCGCACTTGTCTATGTTTTTTCTATCTAATTGAAAATGTATACATATAATATTGATATAATATAGATATAATATAGATATAATATTGATCATTCTATATGACATGAAACTCAATAACAATTATGTAATCCAACCTAATTAAGGTGCGTTACCTATAACAACCTTACAACGTTACCCCAATCAATGCCGGACAGAACAATAAACGTGTGGTCATCCTTCAAACTCGAAACAAAATTCAATAAATTCGGACACGAGGGGCCGCCTCCCGTCATCTGGAAACTTTTGAATCGCCGTCAGCGTCCATCCTATTCCGAGGGGTATCCTTTTGTCCACTAAATTGCCTTATTCGTAGTTCTAATAAGAGTTTTCTATAACTATCAGATACGATATCGTAATTGCCTCATCCATTGCCTTTAGTCATATTCATGTCTAAAGTTTGTCTTTGACAAAATATAATGGTCGAAGAGCCGTGGAAGATCGTCCTTCATTCTGATAACCAGATGAGACGTATTTTTTTATCAAATATTTTGTATAAACAAATGTGCCTATAATTAACTTGCCTATCCAAAAGTGCTCGTGGCTATTTTTAATTAAATCAAAGTACTTTAAGTACGATTTTTTGCAGGAAAGTTAGTATGAAAGATTTTATAATAAAATAATCTAAAATTTGATATAACTTTCGATAAATTAGCGATGGATTACTAAATTGACGTACCTGTTTACATTTGCTTGCCAGGTCTATACACAGAAATGAGTAGGCTAGCCTACCTAGGCATATTCTCTGTGTTAAAAACTATCAGTGAAATAAATTTTATGTTGTTATCAAAAGTATGAAAGTGATGAAAAAAAAAGTTAATTAAATTGAAAATAGCCATGAGCACTTTTGGCTAGACAAGTAATTATAGGCATATTTGTTTATACAAAATATTTGATAAAAAATATGTCTCATCTGGTTATCAGATCGGTGAAGGACGATCTTCCACGTCTCTCGTACTATAATATTATTTCTGGTTATACACAAACAATGTCTTGAGCGTGGGCTTTATGTAAATTGTGGTCTATTGGAATATTTATTGGCCGCATCGAAATTGTAATTAGATATCTCATGCTCCTCGTCCTCGGGGAAATCGCGGCGAGATGGATTGACGTCATGACCGCGCATGAATTAGGACAATTATTATCGTTTCCTCATTCAAATATTTGATGATGATGATTTATCAGACATGTTTTTAGCTTTTTGAAATGTACAATCTATGTATCGATTAAACAGTTTTAATAAATATGTTTATTAAATCGTCTGACCTAATTTACATTAGTTTAAACACTGACAGAAAAAGTATTCTTCATTCCACACTTTATTCGTACTTCCCACTAGGAAATGTTCCATACTTTGTTTTTGTTTAATTGATATAATAATAACATTTTTTACAAATTTATTAATACCTATTGTGACATGCCTTGCCTATCATAATATGTGATAATATTATGTAGTACATGAATCAAATTCATCAATCAATTTATTTTGCGCCAATTTATTTTGTCCCAAGAGAATTGAAATGGTAAGCTTTGTTTTAAATAAGCCTTTAGCAAATATCAAAATTTGATTACTTCCATGTGAAGTTGAGTTGTTTATTGAAGCTTTGTGTGTGTTACGATAAAAAATCCATAATATCGATTTCCTATTACTGAATGAATGAATGAATGAATTCTACTTTATTGAGATGGTGAATAAGGACTCAATATTGACATTTAAGCTTCAAGTAGGTAAGTAAGTTAGGTATCATTACTTTCTAATATAAGTTCATTACAGACAACACATAGGTATAGTTTGAAACAAAGGTTTGAAATTTAAATTGTACTGTAAATACATTGTTGTAGCTAATTAGGGGCGTGTATTGACTCGCCTGCCGGCTATTGTTGCTGACCGTATGGAACATACGGCCTTCTAGGTTGAAGAGTCATTCTGTTACATAATGTATATATTATATTAATACGTAAGTAAGTGAAGAAAAAACTTTGCAAATTGGACTCTTTTAGGAGATCCCGTGAAATAGAGGCATTTTAAATTTGGTACAGTTAAAGATGAGTCCACCTAATACGGGGAGTACGGTTTTTTTGTGTAATATAAATACATAAAATTTTCGTATAACGCGCACTTTCAAAGTTGTATAATAAGAAATATCAAACCATAGAGTAAAGTAATACAACTTTACAATACAATACAACAAATAGTTTTTTTTTTACATAAAAGTTTTGAGCATGTTTTGAGTATTAGTTTTTAGTTACTGTCAAACTTTATTCAAAGTTGAATAATTTTCCACAAATTAAGTTTGATTTTCGGTCGCTGTGCCTAACTCTTTACGCGAATTTCACTCATTCTCACAAAACAAGTTTTACGTATTTTATTACAGTTTTTTTAGTATTTTATATGCGCTATGTTTTAAATACTTAACAGGAAGGAAACACTGGTTATGTCAAATGCGAAAATGTATAAAAAATATACTTTCCTGGCAGTGTGTATGAACGGACAATGAATTACGAAATGAGCGTCGGACAGGATCAAGGTGGGGAGAGGATGGAGTATTGTTACGCCTGGGATTTGGATCTGATATAATCCGATATGAGGGTCTTTGGTCGGCGGTCATCGAGTTGCTTGTTAATGAACGAGGGATTCACGATCATACAATTACCATTCGTGTTATCAATTTTTAGAATTATTTTTGCATAATTACTAATAAAAATAACCTTTTATTCTGATAAATTATTTTGCGTTTTAGGGCACTCAAATTATGGCAAGCATAATTTCGCAATCATCATTATCATCATCATCATCATCAGCTTTTTTTCGTCCATTGCTGAACTTAAGCCTATTCAATTTCGCAATATTCGTATGTTTATAATATTATATGCAATTTTTTCAATAAATTAATTGTTCTTGCAATAATAGTGCATATTAGTGAATATAGTTTACTCAACTAACTTACTTAACAACCAAAACATGTCCACTGCTGGATGTAGGCCTCACCCCAGGATCTCCACAACGACCGCACTCCACCCGCATTAGCGGAATATAATATAGTACATTAAATAATTATTAATTACTAATTACTTACAACTTACATAAGTTTCCAAAGTTCTAAGTTTTTTATTTTCAGAAACAAATAACCATAAGTAGACAAACCTAACTACCGTGTTCGCATGATTTTGAATTACAACTTACAGTCTGTATAGACTCTGAGTAGACTGTTTCTAGCTAGATTCTAAAGGAACAAGAAGTCGAAGTTATGGCCACGTTTAGTGATTTTTCATTGTTATTGTTCATCATCATCATCATCATCATCATCATCATCATCATCAACATCTTGTCAGCCAATCGACGCCCACTGCTGGGTATAGGCCTCCCCCAAGGACCTCCACAACGATCGATTGTTATTGATCGATAATTTGTTTTCAATATATTTTATACACACGCATATTTATTTTAGCTGATAACTCATGTATGCAATCTCTATAGGAGTATGCAATCCTTGGAATATTCTTAAGATATAATATAAGTGATTTGAAATGTCGGATGAGAAATGAAATTTTCGTGGTCTGAAACGAATGTATATCCCGCCACGGTCAATCCGGTGCGAGTATTGTCTATTTATCAAGCGCCGCCTCGTTTGTTAGGATATTCGTAAATATTTCAAGCGTTATTGCCGCCATCAACATAATGTTATGGGGCGAAATTTTACAAAACGGAAACAAAAGATATAAAGCTCCGACGTGGGTTTTACTATTGATATTGCGGGGCCATGGTAATTTTTTATATTACACAACTTTGTTTTTTCACACCTATATGTATACTGTCGCCATTTTGGAGTTTTTGGAAAAATCTTGATATTATAATGAAACAACGTTTACGGATTTTATCGCGGTTTATTAAGTTATACGTCGGGCATATAAAAAGCTCAATAAACCGCGATAAAATCCGTAAATGTTGTTTCATTATAATGAGTGAAATTCGCGTAAACATAAGAAAACAATATTGATATTATTGTTTTTACAATTCGTATTACATTCCAAAGAACTAAATAAATTAAATCTAAAATTTAAAGATTTTTTGGTATTGAAACCTTTAATAAAGATTTATGTTACGACCTTATTTATTAAATAATGCTTAGTTATTTTACACATCGTTTATAAAAATAAAAAAATAAAAACCAAGCTTATCAAAAAAAAGGATGTGGGTCAAAATATATAATTTGCAAGGTTTGATGACGAACATATTGACAAATGAAACTAAATAAAAGTTTGTAAAAATTAGTATAAGTTTATAGTTCAGATAGGATTACTTTTGTAAATCTTAAGTTACATGAAAGGCTTACATCCGAAAATCTGATTTCATGTAGTTTTTTCATTGTTAAGTGTGCTTAAAGTCTGGAAAAAATATACCAAAAAAAAATACATCGATAGACTACACGAATAAAGAAGTTTAAATAAATTTTCTCGCATTTAAGTAAAAGTGCTTTACGGCGGTTTTCAATAACCAATCTATCTTAGAATTTTCTTATCTGTCTTGAAATTTTGACACATTTTCTTTCAAATTTCAAGACAGAAAAGAAAATTCTAAGATAGATAGGTTATTGAAAACCGCCGTTAGACAATGCTTAAACGAAACAAACCATAGTAAGTGTCGATAAAGTGTTTTGTCATATTTTGTCGAGTGTAGCAAATGTCGAAGATAACACGTCAAGGCGACACGTATGATGGTGAAAAGGTGGAAATGGCAGGGGGGGGGTTCTCAGTATTGCAAAGGCTGGGACGAATGCTGTATGGTAAATTGTTTTGATTCTGCACCTGAGCAACATTCAACAGCAGACGACTTTATTCATGTGCTTAGTGTTTGTCTTAATCTGTCGGCAAAAGCTAAGCAATAAATTACACCAGGGAACAAACATTTTCTGTGTTCTTGGGTCATGTGTGTGTATGTATATTATGTATTAATATAAAAGTATTTAATATTTTGTTGATCCCGTTAATAAGAATCAGAAATATTTTATTATTGCCGTTGTAGCACTACTACTTTGGAAACTTAACACGGGACTATATTGGCGTAGTATAAAAGCGTCCATACATATTATTATTATTTAAAAAAAACAAGTTTATTTTACCAAATTAATAATAAATAGAAAGAGTTTTACAGACTGATTTCATAAAACCATATCTTGTCCTTTAATTTTTCTTCTTGAAAATAAAGATCGCTGATGATAAATTAATGACTGGCATATAAATACGATATGAAGACGAGAAGTGCAGTAACCGATCCGTGTTGGATGCGTGTGGCAAAGGAGTGTTAATCAGTGGACAGATAATGGGTGATGATGATGTTGATCTAGAATATGGATAAGTGATTACGTCGATAAGTGTTGAATTTAAAAGGGTGTTTTCAAAGATTTTATAGCGTATCAAAACTTTATGAGGTAGTTTTAAATTATTTCCTTTGAATATTTCTAAATAAGTATACGTACTTAAATGTTTATAGTATTGTGATAATATTTATATTTGAACACAATAATTCCACATATCTATATTAATCAATCAAATTAATTATGAACTAAGTCGTAAATAAAATATTTTTGCAAAAAAAACATTCTCTATAAGAAAACATTGAAATAACCAACGCTACAAAATTATGATTTCCATAAAACTTTTTCCTACATTTAGTAGATTACCGCCAGTAAAAGGGCTTAAAAAGTGACCGATTTAGATCCCCACACCGTTTAGTCTAATGAGAACAACATAAACTTGAAGCATCGCAACCGCATAAAACGGAACGTCCGTGGAATTCGCCCCGCCATATTTAGAGGTCCCTAAATTAGATGATATTGAGTGAGTTATTTAATGTACTACGGCTCCACGTGCATTTTTGCTTATTATTATTGGAGCTTAAGTAAGCCCGTCCTAATCCAATGAACTTTCATTATTGTACGTTTCGGGCGCAATTTTATTTGCTCTCGTGGCTGTGGCAAGCCTCCTCATGCCTTTAATAGCACGCTCTGATAGACAATGTTGTTTGGAGCATTTGGGGCATGCAAATATAATTATTAAAAATTGCTTTGGCCGTTACATAAGCGAGTTATTGTTTTTATGAGGTCTGAGATTAAAGGAGATATCATAAATTGACTTATTCCGAGCGCTTCTTATAATTGCGGGTATTTTTTATAGCTTTATAGGTAACTTATTGTAATGTACATGATATTTTATATACTGATCTCATGAAGCAATCAGTAAAGTGTGAGACTGCTTTGTTTTATTATCGTACACAAATCAAGGATTAATATTTTAGTAATTTGCTTATTTCTACAAAACACTCTTAAGGTTCGTTTGGAATATAAAAGTATGTTTTATAACTTTTCAGAATATATACTAAAATCTTTAATTATAACTAAACTTTCTATTTTTAATTATAACTAAAGAGGGATGCGATGTTAAAAATTAAAACCTTAATTTAGTCTAGCTAATGGACGGGGAAGCTAAACATTTTTCTTACGCAAAGTTAGTTATAAAATAAAAGTTTAGTCGGGAATGGGTGTGGGGCTAGTGGGGGCAGTCCCCGCTGCCCGCTAAGCATCATGTTTATGACTTCTATAGGGAAATAGCATAGACGGTGTAACCAACAAATGGAAAAACTTTTATTCTCACACATGATATTAGGTGCATTTTCATATTTTTCACTTGTGGATCCGATGAGTTTTTTATGGTTATGCCGTCGTAAAGTTTGGTCGTTATAGTTTACGCGACAATATTGTGTTTATACGTTAGATATAATAAAACAGATTATGCCTTTCAATGTTTTCATATTCAAATTTAGAGTGGCTATATATTATAAATTTCGATGACACTCTTGTTGTTTTTTGGAAGGGGCCTATGTCAAGCGATAGACAAAAATGTAATTATCATAATGAAGTTAAAATTTTTTGATTAATTATTATCGTTAACTAATGCTGTATTATTGTTACTATTTAAGTGAAAGAAAACTCCGTGAGCAAATTTTCCAAAACCCAGCGCAGTGGGATGTATACTATGTGCCGACGACGAAGAAGAAGAAGATGATGATTGTTAATTATTTTTATCTTAATTAAAATTTAAAATCACAATGTATAAAAGTAGCAACCCATATATGTCTCTGTTGGGCACGGGTCTCCTCCTCGAAATCGGGCGTGGAGGGTTGTGGGCTATAGTTCACCGATGCTTTGACCCAATGCGGGTCGGTGAACTTCACATACCTTCAAAGACTTTTTAATCTCATCAGGCATGCAGGTTTCTTCACGATGTTTTCCTTCACTGATGTGCGAGCAATGGTCCTGTCTTGTAGAAATTTAGAAGTACCCATTTCAAGGCACCACAAGGTGGTCATGATCGAGCCCGGTTAAGTGGCCGGGCTCTATACCCACTGGACCATCGTCGCTCAACTTATACCACTTATAGTGTATACTTGCAATAACTTAAAATTTCTGCAGCTCTATACTTTGCTATTTTTAGTGATAACTAGTGCTTATAAGCTTTCTCCAAAATGAAATCTTTCATTTATTCATCTGTAACCAGTTCAAGATGAACATAGGCCTTCCTCAATTAACGCCAAGACGACCGATCCCTTGCTACTCGCATCCAACACAGACATGCCACTGCACGGAGATGGATGATGTCTTGGCGTTCATTGAGGAAGGCCTTTGTTCAGCAGTGGACGGATAAAGGCTGATGATAATGATGATGATGTTCCAGTTTGAATCACAATTTAAATTAAATGCATTTGACGGCAATTACATTCATTTGCTAAAGCTGTCATTTTGATTGAAAAACGAATTGAAATTAATAAACTGTAATGTGTTACATATTAAACCACAGTATAATCAGTACAGCTATTCAACTTAACCACGAAACGTCCCCGGAGATTCCAATTTCCATTGACAGGAGCCCTGATGGCATTTGAACACAAACACGATTTTAATCAATACATCAAACAAAACTTGGCCACTACAGCAATAATAATTAAAAGCGAATGATTATATGGAATATTTGCAGAGGACCAAAGGGGTCGCATCAGTCCGCCCCGGGCGAGTATTCTATTGCATAAGTAAGACATAGTTATAATCCTACGCCCTTCTGTAATCCTGGTCCAAGAGATGATGATTGCGTCCCATTTGAGTTTACAAAAGGTAATCCTCAAACTATTGGGGAATTTTGGATCGTTTGATAGGTAGTTTGTGTTTATGATGTAAATTTCGGTTATAATATCATAAACCTCTTTCATTATGTTCCAAGTTTGCAAAGGATAAGAACTTTGATGTCTGTCTATACGAATTTAAAGCACTATATTTCTACTATATATTTATATAAACTATTTAAAGTGGGTTATTTACCATGTTTGTTAGACTTATTTTGCAGAGTTTGATTTCATGTTTACAAAACTCATTCGTCGAGTCTGATTTCGACATTGTCTACGAATGAACGAGATTCGTAGACAATGTCGAAACGAGACTAAAAAATTGTAAACATCCCGTTTTAAATAGTTTAAACGATGAAAATAAACATGTTAATTCAAAATCCTATATGTATTCATAAACCAGTCGAGTTAAGTAATGTATTCGTTGTTCGCTAATACAATTTAAACAATGTGGAAATATTTCTAAAACAACGTGCATTATGCGTACATTTATTTGAAACCCTCATCAAGAACTTTTATCAAAAAGCGTATTGTTTTCACTGTATCTGTATCCGTAAGCCTCCGTGTTCTCGACGTCATAATACGCAAGCCTCTTGAAGTATAAAAGAGCATTTCATCGTGGTACGAGTAGCGAAAGGGCAATTCACAAAAGGCTTTTTAAAATACTTTCGGCAGGCATATGGCATGCAATGAACCCTCCTGCTGTTCTTCACAAACACTCCCTAAGTAATTATTTCACTGTATAATTGCAATCATAATTAGATTTGCAGTTTTATTAAGAGTAATAATTAGTAATTTATTATCTACACTAATATTACAAATAGGTAAAGTTTGTGAGGTTGTAGAGGGTAATCTCTAGAGATTAGACTAGATTTACTGAACCGATTTAATTTTTTTTACCAATTTTAGTAGACTGCGTTATTTGGGAGTAACATAGGATGTAATTTATTGCACTCACTCCCAAGGGAATAAGAAGTACGCGGGTGAAACCGGTGGACGCTATTAGTATATTATATGTATTAAATATTTTAATTGTTATAATTATAAAAGTATCTGATGGTGCGAGAGGTACCGGGTTGGATCCTGACCCCCTCCTGTGGTGCCTTGAAATGGGTTTTTCTAAATATTTAAGTGCACCCTAAACAAGAGACTATCGCTCGCTTACCGATGAGGGAAAACATCGTGAGGAAACCTGCATACCTGATGAGATTGAAAGTCTCTAAAAGTATGTGAACCAACTCGTATTGGGTCAGCGCATTAGTGAACTATGGCACATCAGCCTCCTCGCATGATTTCGAGGAGAAGACCCGTGCCCAGCCAAACTACTAGCCAAACGGGCAGAGGAGCCTGATATTAAATAGGTAGCGTCGGTTATTCAGAACCTAAAATTTATTATATGGCAATTGATTTGTTTGTAGCCTATACGTTTTGGTAGGTTGGGCATGAAAAACAAAATAGCTATTTGCCGCAAAAATAAGCAGGACAGCACAGCACTTTCCACTTACATTAAAATATTACACTTACGTTGTTCCTTAATTAATATGTTCTATTTGTAAATGTTGTAGTATGTAGTGCTGTTGGTGAACCTTATAACAATAAATAAATAAAAATACTCTCAATATGTTTACGAATTGTAAAAGGTTGGTTTAAAGCTTCTTTATTTATATAACCCAGCCATAATGTTTTTGCGTAGTCGCGATATTCCTGAAATTGCAGTTTATTCCTGGGGGATATTAAGCCACCCGTCGCGTTTTTCCATACTTCTTTTCGCATGAAATTGGCCGCTTCCTGTTTATCAAGACTTCAAGTTATGTTTTATTTTTCTATTCATTTTCTAATTTATTGAAACGAACAAGTTTATCCTTATTGTGCAAAATACGGTTTATTGTTTAGATTTATAAATAGAAAAGTTAAATAACGATATAATTTTTGTTTTTTATACTCTAAAAAGCGTATCATCTATAAATCTCGTATTACTCTTTGATTTTATATATCATAATAAAATACTCCTCCCATGACTACGGTTGCTGTAAAGTATCCAAAACGTAGAGCAAGTAAAAATATTAATAGACCGTGATGAAATCCATATAAGTTGTTTCACTATGATAAAAGACGACGCTTCACGTCCGACAGGGTATTGGGGGGTCTTGCCTCCCTAACATATTAGTCAAGACATCACGTGGCGTCTGCTGAAGCCACCGCGGTGGACGTGGGTCCCAGTATTGCGCGCACCCTTCGCCGGGTCTCCACCTCTGTGGAATCGCCTGGTGGGGGTAGTACGCCTGGGGCTCAGTTTATCCGACGGTGGTGAGGCAGAGATCCGCCACAGGTACAAACCCGACGCTATGAAACCGTGGAAGTCACAGTCCACGGCTGGCGGGGGGCAACCCCCTACTTACTATATCACTGGGTGATACCAACTGGCTCACCCCACTTCCGACAAAGCATTAGGGCTATTAGGGCCATTAGCATAGCTCCATCCGAAAAAAAAGATAAAAGACGATTAATAATAATAAAATCAAAAGATATAAAGTTTATATAAACGGTATGTTATGTATAGCATAAAATACTATGATCATGTCCAGATAGTATCATCATCATCAGCCTTTATCCGTCCACTGCAAATGGATGGCCGATGGGCCATTAAGGTTCAAGAGTGGAGGCCGCGTTTAGGTAGACGAATTGTTTTTTTTAAATTGAAAGGGGAAGACGAGACGTATCGTTTTCCTATATTATTTACCTTAGTGTCAGAATAGGCGACATACAGGGATAATTATCGATATTAAGATGAGATAATTATCAAAAATGATATGTAGTAATTTTTATGATTTTGTCCGTTATATTAATTAAAAGTACAAATTTTTTATTTATTACATCTTATATTTCTTAATAATAACGAAATATATTCGATAACTATCAATAAACATAATTATCTCGATATTTTCTAATCCTGGAAACAAATGAATGTGTATTAAATATATTAAATATTCAGGAGGTCAACGCGTTAATATTCATTGGCAATGCTAACCTCTGCCTTATTTTCAGGAACATGCACCATATCCATATCCAGCATTCGCCAACAAAAAACATTAGAATACTATGAAAAAAAAAACGACTGTGTGGTTTTATGAAACCACGTTAAAAGTTAAACTTTTTTGCACATTATACACATTTAACTAAAAATTTTCGGAATAATATTTAATTTAGGGTATAAAAATCTAAAACATGGAGCACTGGTACAAATGAGCAATAGTCTATACACTCCGCGGTAGACCGTCACGCGACATGCATCACGCAGACGAAAAAGTTTAAAACGATGTAATAAAATTTTCACATTAATAATTGCAACAGTAATATCAGACAATCGTTTATTATGTACTTAACGCTCCGTAATATCGTCAACGTCACGACGCCTCATCAAAATATCGCGTTACCAAATCACAAATTCATTCCTGGATGCCAATTATCCGTGAGCGCTCATTTTCCAACTCATTCCCTGGTGTAATGATCACGTGGTGATTTTGACAGTTGCCAACGACCCTTTTTGAGTTGAGATGAGTTTACACTATCCGAAGAACATAATTTTATTATTGTCCAGGGTTTTAAAAACGTGTACGGTGAAGCTAAAATAGGTTATCAGTATCAAATATCAAGTTGATGACCATCTGATCATTATCAGATCAGTACAGGTGGAGAGATGTATTTATAGTATACCTACGTGTATTTGCGTGACCTTGAGAATCCAAGGAAATAATATAATTGTCTTAGACAAAACAAACAGTCTCAGTAAGCCGACGAAAAGCAAAACGCAATCCTCTCTAATTCTAAAATCTAAACGTAACTAAAAAAAGTAATTGGAAATCACGAGGACTGTCTATAGAACTAAAAAAATATAATTTAAAGTTATAGCATTATGAGTTTTCAAAATTTAGCACTAAGTTTTCACACATGAGTTTTCACTTTTGTGACATGCCAGCCACAATAGAAGACAAGTGTGAAGTCAGCAATTGTGCTCGCTCCCTTACAATGAACGCAGAGGAGGGTGAACGAATGCAAATGTCAGTCGTTAGCATGCATGGCGCGTAGTAGACCGTCTAATTAGAAGAACTAACCTGGCAGTTGGCACCGGCTTTAAGATATCAGTTAATGACCTTAGCGAATCCGCTTTCGTCAATACACAAGAGATGGTAGTAACACAGTTTTATTATTTAGCATTGTACGCACAACAATATATTTATATCAAACTGTCGAATCACGTTGTAATAAAATTGACATTGACTGCTGAACATAGGCCCCTTTAACTTCCATATTACTGATTATTCAATAAAATTTTCCAGTTGAGTCCTACCTAAGAGATAAAAGCCGTACATGTGTAGAAGATTTTTTATCCAAATTGCTTAAACTTATTTATATATTTTTTCTATTATTGTTTCCACTTCCCCTCAAACCGTATGCAATGAACTATCATACATAAAACTCAATACTCTTAACTAATCAACAACAAACAAAAAACATTAATCTTTTTAAATCCAGGGAAATAACTTAGAAAAGTCTATACATATGAAGTTAGAATTTATGTAAGTGGCTCTTACGAGACGTAGTTAAATTAGTTGTTCAAGATTCTCAGATCGGAGCAAGTTTCTGCCCGGGCACCCGCACTCGATCCTGGTATTCACCCAAACGAGCATACATTAAAAGTTTACCGACAGCACAAACATATTCTACGAAAGAAAAACAGGAATTCATTTGTTACGGCACTAGAATTGATATTTCACTTTCAGTGGCAAGTGAAGTTTTGGCGTTCATTGATGGAGACCTATGTTCAGCAGATGATGGATAGACGCGGATCATGATGATAATTATTTTTGTTTTTAATGCAAAAAACGTTCTGGCCGGACTCACATATTAACATTTTTGTACCTTGTTCCACAACATAATAACAACAACATAAATTTCTATTTTTCTCATGTTAACTCTTATTCTTACCTGATTGTCTATTTATTGTTCTACCGTTTTATGTTATTAAAAGTGTGTACCTAACACTGTCTCAGAATTGTAATTATGCCAGGTCAACGAAAAAGATACAGCCTTATATACACAGATGATATTTTAGAAACGGTCTAAACTTTTCTAAGAATATTTTGTAAATCATTCGCTTTTTTCAGTCATAGTAAATTTTTAAGAAAATTTTTGTTTCTAACATTTTCTCAAATGTAACCTTTGCCCGAGAACCCTGTTATTCCATCGTTACATGTAAATAGTGCTACAGGTTTACTATATCTGAAGACGCTAAAATATTAATCATTATACGTACGTATAAATTCATATTAGTGGATCAATTGAAAACATAAGGGCACTTTAAACTTGCGTATGCTTATTTGAACTATTCTAAAGTAATTGCTTTACTCCGTTGTACTATGAGCCAATACGTAATCTACATTCTCAAATATAGTATAATAGCAACTCGCAACCAAATCGTCCATTAACCTTGATCTTTGTTTATGGCACGAATGTGGGGAATATCAGCAAACTTCTATAAACGAAACATTGTTTGACGGGTCTTTGTTATTTGGACGTTGTTGTAGTACTTCATACTTGGTAGTTAGCATAAGTAATTTCGTTACGCGGAAATGAAGGGTCGCGCTATCTTGAATGGGAAATAATTTAACCCATCAATTGGTTTTCTAATAACCATTTAAACTCAATAAGGAAATATAACATGGATTCAAAAGATTCACTATTTGTAACAGAAGGCGAAAATTCGGTGTGGTGTGAATCCTACGACTAAAATGTTAAATCTTAAAGACCTAAGCGTCTTTCAAAAATAACATTATAGGTAGTCTGCGAATGAAATGTTTTTCCTACGATTAGTTAAATATATGTAGGTATAAATAGAAACATATCTTTATATTCATAATGTATCACAGCTTCACAACAATAGCTTCCATCGACAACGTGTTTCGTTGTCGATGGAAGCTCCATCGAAACGGTTTGACAAATAAACACTATACCAAAAAGCATTTGTAATGTGATATACGTTGGACCTCTACTGTGATATTAACTCTCACTATAAGATAGACTTGCATTGTATTCATCATCATCATCAGCCTTTATCCGTCCACTGCTATGTTCGTCCATTGCTATTGCTTCATATAAGTTTGTAAAAAAGAAAATGCTCCGACCTAAAATACTTTAAGGAAAATACATCTAATAATCAAGGTAATAAATACACTTCCCTTTCCTACAGAATTAAGGAAAGAATACACTTTTATCATTATGCTTATACTATATTACTAGACCGCAGCTTCGCCTGCGTTAACTTAGATTTACAACGGGATCTTAGCGGGATGATATATCTTTATTTTTTACACCTTGTGTCCGAAGAACCCAAATATCTTACGGAACCCTTTTTTTCCAGAATAAAATTTAGCCTATGTTACTCGTGGATTAAAGAATTTTTGATATCGGTCTAGTACTTTTTGAGCCAATTCATTACAACCAAACAAACAAAGAAAGTTTTCTCTTTATAATATTAGTGTAGATATTTTATGTAAGTCTATTTGTTTTAATATTTTTATTTCATATTACATAATATTATATGTATCTATTTGTTTTCGCTATGTCCGTGGCCTGAAGTGAATTCACGGCGTATGACAAATATTTAACAATAAAGCAGATCCAGTCACCTGATAAAATTAGTGAGGGTAAACAAAGTGGCATTTCAATATTGCGCACGTGGTTAGAGACCCTTTCGCCAATTATTATAATTAACTATAAGAGGAAGTGACCTCTCGGGCTTAGGGGTAAGAACTTTGTAATGCCGCGGCCATTTGAGAAGATTGATAGCAACAAGACAACTGGATTAAGACGTTATTACAATGTTGCTAAGTTGTATAGATGCTTAATTTTATAAAGTAATAGCCTATTACTAAGTTTCGGGTTAGGAAACCGTAGAACGTATTGTTAAGGAAGGATTATTTCTGTACAAGTACGATGTTCCTATATATACAGAGCAAACTTCATCTTACCCTTTAGCTTCTTAAAGTTAGCCTTCAAATTGGATATGCTGGTTATATGATCAGCTTACAATAGCTTTTATATATAGCATCAAATATATATTAATATATTTTATAAATATTATGTATACATAATTTAGATTTAATAATAATCATCATTAACCTTTATGCATCTACTATTTAACACAGAAAGCTTAAAAATAGACTTTAATGAATGCCAAGACGATATTTTTGATTCCACTTACCCCCAAATTAATGTTATTACTATAGTTCAAAATTTAAGAGCAGAACTCCTTAATTTTTTGGACTATACATACCTATACTAGCCGAATAAGTAGTAAAGTTTTCCGCAACGGTAATTTTTTGATTTATGTTTTATTTATTTCTTATTTAACAATTTAGATTTATCGAGGCAAAAGTGATTAATATTTGTAATATTAAAAAACAACATTATTCTGAGTTAGATCCAGCAATCAAGAAGCTAAAAGTTGTCCATAAATAAACGAAAGCATAATATAATACTGAACTAATTTATAATACTGAACTTATATATTACATTTTATATGTGTATGTGTATATATATATGTATGTATGTGTGTGTCTGTGCGTGTATCTATCTGTATATTTATTTGTATATGTAGGTATGTATGTATTTATATTATTATTTTGATTATAATATTTTAGCTGCACCACCCATAGATTTTAATAAATGTTTCCTTTACCCTAAGGTTACTTGGAAGAAATCGCTTTTAAGCGATAAAGTCGCCTTTGTGCCTGCGCTAACCTTGTAAATTATAATTTCATTATCTTATATTTGTAAATTTGTGTGTGTGTACAATAAAGAATATTCATTCATTCATTCATTCATAAATTACACGAAAGTGTAATTAATACAAAGCTCACGGGGTATCTATTTCACAATGATATTGTAAAATTAAGTTTCATAGTGAGCAACAAGATTGTCACCGACTGCATTATTCATGAGCGGCTAAACTCGTCAGCCGCACATACCCTTAATGTGAAACCCACCCAAATATGCCCAACGGGGAGATGATGCATGCAACCTACGAATAAATTTAACCTTTGACAGCTATTGTACATACATACCGTGAAAGGTTTCATTAGCCAATACTTTGTATTGTTCTCATCTCGACTATTAATACTGTCAAGAATTTGAAACTTATATTTAACTAGCAGCTTCGCCTGCGTCAACTAAGATTTAAAACGGGTCCCTAACTTTTTGAAAATTTAATATAGCCTATGTTCACCGGGGATAGTGTAGCTTCCCGATAGTGAAATAATATTTCAAATCGGTCAAGTAGTTTAGGAGTCGATTCTATACAAATTAATAATCAAATCTTTCCTCTTTATTATATTAGTATAGACTAGCAGCACCCCGCGGTTCCATCCGCGTACTATATCCCGTGGGAGTACGGGGATAAATTATATAGCTTGTGAGTTATTTCGATGTGTATAATATTGTGAAGATTTATCATACTCCATTTAGTAATTTTGCTGTAAAAGAGAAACAAACATCCAAACATTCTTATAAACTTTCGGATTAATTATCAGGAATAGGATAGAATGTAGAGCTACGTGGAATGAAAATTAAAAACATGGTATTGATTATAAAACGTGATATCTCGTTTTACATCGTGACATTTGCTATATTTTTAATAATTATTTTATTATTATATATTGTTGTTTTTATTGATAACATTAATTATTAATTTAAAAAAAGAATATTTACTCTTGATGGTTTTTAATATCATAAATCAGACGTGACGGGCTTAAAAATCATTTTAGCTAACTCAACTTTATAAGAAACTATCTAAGCCTGACAAATGCTTTGCCCTCACCCACAAGCAGTTATGTTGCCATGTTTAGCGCCATCATCTTTTTTTATACAAACATAACATACTTATGATAATAATCAACACAACTAAAAAATAATTATCTCATTTGGTGCAAGTTATGTGTTTAGATGACATTTCGACGATTTATTTTAACATAGGTAGATGGTAAAATCTAATAGTTTGTACTTCGATTCATTTTCCATTACTGCAAAGCAGCTAAATTAATTTATTTTGGCGAGTGATCGGCTGTCTTGGCGTTAATTGAGCTAGGCCTATGTTTAGCAGTAGAAACATATAAGCGGATGATGATGATATGACATAAAATTTTAAATTTTTTGACGTAGCAAAGCAATGCTCTAAAGCTCTTATAAAGCAAGGACGTTATAATTAATGTAATATTTACTTTCATTATTAAAAATTAAAAGTCTCTCACAGACACGTCTAACGAAGCATAGTAGACACCCGTGCAAATATTGTAACTAGATTGTTACTTATGGATATAAACAGAGAACAATGAATTCCAGAATAGAATTAAACGTTCGAGAGAAACCAACTCGTTGTGGAGTTGTGCAAGCTCAACTTAAATCATTATTCCTGTAGACGAGTCAATATTTACTTGATGAAGTTTGTTCGTTATAGGTTTTATTCTCTTCTTTACGATACCAAATGTTATTGAGCTTAAATGGGATATTTGTTATAGAAAAATAAACAATAAAATAACCGATCGATATTTCTTGTTAAAGTAGAAAACTTAATGGCTAAGCAAAACTCGGAGAATGTTTGGTCTAGACGAGTTATTAAAAATTTATTTTCATAGAATTTGCTAATGCATCCGAGATCGGATGTTATGCTCTTCTTGAATGCACATGTTGAAAATTTAGTTGAAAATAAAATGCATTCCATTTAATATTACATGTTCGTACGGAATTGCACGTTTGATATATTTTTAAAACACAAACAGAGAGCAGACGTATGGACTAATATTACAGTTTCCTATAACATCTCATGTTATATATCCAAATAATACCGTTTGAAGTTTTTGAAGTGATTAAAGTGAAAACTTCGTTTGTCGCGTTGAGCACTTTTTGGAGGAGAGACTCTCATTCCCAGTGAGGTTCTCGTCACCGACATGCTAACGTGACAGTGTGATTTCATAGTTTTTTGCATAAAAAATTTAAATGAGTCTTATATTATATTTAACTCAATAAAAAAAACATTCAAGATTTCCACATTGACCCTGGAATTCCGCAAGGGAGCTATAACTAAAAAGGAATAAACAGAAAATTTAAAATTTCATAATGTAATTTTTCTAGATTCAATTCTGTCGGTATAAGATATTCTTATAAGACTGCCTTTTTTATCAGTTAGATTGGCATACATCCGTTCTATCTGAAGTACTCACCGAGAGCTATGAATAGACATGCTCAACTGTGTAGAGTTCTGGTAACTATATCATGCACTGGCAATACTGATGAATAAGATGGTAAATATCGTTACCATTATTACAGTCTGCTCTGACATTTGTTTCAAAAATGGTAACGCTGTTTCACGGAATAAATAAACAAAATAGTTATACTCATGTAAGGAGGTGATCTCTGTGAAGGTTTACTTGAATGTAAATATTTAAGAAGATGCATGGTAACACTCACAAATAAACTAACAGAATCTTTGACTAATGACCTATTCAAGTTCGACCCAAGTTGATTCAGCGAGAAGAACTTGTCGAACTGTAGACGTAGCTGAATTTTGATTTAATTCTCGTAATAGTAAGAAACTAATAGACTGTCTAGATTTTAGAAACTTTAAATTCCAAATAATCATAGTTTATTTTTGTGTTATGCAACGTGTATTTAAAAGTTATATAAAATTAAGTTATATAAAATATTTTATTGTATCAAAAAGGTATTCAAATTAGTAAATGATTCAATACCGCGCAACTAGATGGCGCTGCATGACGTTGAACTAAAATGAAGCATGCGATTCAAGCGTAGCGCACGAAGAAGCTACGCGTGTTTGTCAAGTTTCGCTTTGCAAGAAAATGTATGTGACAAAGAATGAAAAATCTATGACAGTTTTCTAAAACTTGTATTATGTATTATTTTTGTATTTTATTATCATACTATTATTTATATTATTATAAAATAATTATTCATTTATAACACATGTAAGTATTTTTATTAGTATTGTGTCTTTGATTTCCATTTCACTTACAGAAAAAAAGCTATTTTTCATATTTCAAAGTACATAGTATGTTCAAGTAAAATTTATAGTGAAATTGATCACATGTTTATTGCAGAATTTAGTAGTCTACGAAAAATGGAGATGTTTAAAAACATAAACGTAATTTTCTCTATTTAGTTACATGAATACAGATTTCAACTCTCAATAGTTTCATGAAAATGTTTGGCATATAAAACCTTTTTGATACCCATTAAAACTTTATGGTAATATAGGAAAGATAATGTGGGTAAGGTAGGTAATTTAATAAGCGCGGTGAGTTATAAATTTTGATAATTGCATCGTGAATATTTTAGTTAGTGGCTAGTAAATATATTGTCCCCCCATTCCTATTACGTTTCGGGTAATAATTTCAATTATAACGACTTCATTAATTTACTGGTGAATTTCATTTGACCCATGTTTTAGGCAAATAATAATTACGTCGTGAAAAATTACTTTGTTTTAGCGCAAAATTGATTATGACAATTATATGTATCCTCAATTTAATTTCTATACTCAGTGCGGTGTAGCTTGGTGCGGCTGACACATGCCAATATGACGTTGACATACATGATTAGAGATGTGACGTTTTGCTATTTATTTTTATCGCTAATGATACTCGCAGCGTAAGTATAGTTCTTATCAATAGTAGTGTGTGTTAGTGTGTGTATTCTGTTGTGCAGTGTATCTAGGTGTATAAACTTTTCAATGTATATATTTAGGGGCTACATAAAAGTAGCTTTGAACTTATATTAAATAACCAAAATCAGGTTTATATCTTTTTCATGACGACTTTTTTTTAACGATAATGATATATTCTGTTGTTTCATTAATATAATGATAGACTTTTTACAATAATAATTGAACTACGCCCAATATACATTTTTTATTATAAAGAACATCGACTTTCCATCCTAGTATAGTACGTCCCATCACTAAGCACGTCTATGGTTTTACGTTATACGCATAGAACTTTGCTTAATTTTTCTTTCCATTTGATTTTATTTGGAGACTATCACATTCTGGTTGGGTTTGATTTAATTTACCATAGTAATTGGCGATCTACTATTTTACGAATGGGGTATTAATAAAATACTTAATTATATTTTTTTAATATTTTTTTTGTTTTCGATTATATTCAAAAAATAACTCCACAAACAGAGTTCGCTAAGTCTTATTAACAAAACTTTTATTTATAACTAGCTGTTGCCCGCAGCTTCGCCTGCGTTAACTAAGATTTACAACGGGATCTTAGCGGGATGATATATCTTTACCGATAAATGGGCTATCGAACACTAAAATGTTTTATTAAAATCCGACCGATAGTTTCTGAGATTAGCGCATTCAAATAAACAAACTCTTTAGCTTCATATCTTAAGGATTAAAAGCATGAGTAAAATAAACTCGTTTAAATGTAGTCCAAAAAAATCAAAATTTCTGAATAAAATATGATTATTGTGCCTCATTCGACATAGATAGGTATAGTGTGTCGTGGACTTTTTTGTAGATATTTATAAGATCTACAATTAATTAGAACATTTTATGGTTCTATCTTTTATAGTTTAGGCAGCGTACGCAAAATAAATAACTTTTCTGGTTGATTTTTTACACCTCGTGTCCGAAAAACCCAAATATCTTACGGAACCCTGTTTTTTTCCAGAATAAAATTTAGCCTATGTTACTCGTGGATAATGTAGGTTTCGAATGGTGAAAGAACTTTTGAAATCGGTCCAGTACTTTATGAGCCTATTCATTACAACCAAACAAACAAAGTTTTGCTCTTTATAATATTAGTGTAGATATATAGGATAGATAGATTTCGCCATAACTTCAAAACCGATCGTCCAATTTTAATCATTCAAAGTCAAATATTATCTACATAAACTGTACTTAGTGATGAAATAATTTATTTTGATAAGGATCCAAAGCATGAATAAAATAAACGCATTTAAATGTAGTCCAAAAAAATTATAAATATCTAAATAAAAAAATGGTTATTGTGCCTCACTCGACATAGATAGGTATAGCGTGTCGCGGACTTTTTTGTAGATAATTATAAGATCTACAATTAATTAAAACATTTTATGGTTCTATCTTTTATAGTTTAGGCAGCGTACGCAAAATAAGTAACTTTTCTGGTTGATTTTTTACACCTTGTGTCCGAAAAACCCAAATATCTTACGGAACCCTATTTTTTTTCAGAATAAAATGTAGCCTATGTTACTCGTGGATAATGTAGCTTTCGAACGGTGAAAGAATTTTTGAAATCGGTCCAGTACTTTTTGAGCCTATTCGTTACAACCAAACAAACAAACAAACAAAAAATCAAACCTTTCCTCTTTATAATATTTGTATAGACTAGCTGTTGCCCGCAGCTTCGCCTGCGTTAACTAAGATTTACAACGGGATCTTAGCGGGATGATATATCTTTACCGATAAATGGGCTATCGAACACTAAAATGTTTTATTAAAATCCGACCGATAGTTTCTGAGATTAGCGCATTCAAATAAACAAACTCTTTAGCTTCATATCTTAAGGATTAAAAGCATGAGTAAAATAAACTCGTTTAAATGTAGTCCAAAAAAATCAAAATTTCTGAATAAAATATGATTATTGTGCCTCATTCGACATAGATAGGTATAGTGTGTCGTGGACTTTTTTGTAGATATTTATAAGATCTACAATTAATTAGAACATTTTATGGTTCTATCTTTTATAGTTTAGGCAGCGTACGCAAAATAAATAACTTTTCTGGTTGATTTTTTACACCTCGTGTCCGAAAAACCCAAATATCTTACGGAACCCTGTTTTTTTCCAGAATAAAATTTAGCCTATGTTACTCGTGGATAATGTAGGTTTCGAATGGTGAAAGAACTTTTGAAATCGGTCCAGTACTTTATGAGCCTATTCATTACAACCAAACAAACAAAGTTTTGCTCTTTATAATATTAGTGTAGATATATAGGATAGATAGATTTCGCCATAACTTCAAAACCGATCGTCCAATTTTAATCATTCAAAGTCAAATATTATCTACATAAACTGTACTTAGTGATGAAATAATTTATTTTGATAAGGATCCAAAGCATGAATAAAATAAACGCATTTAAATGTAGTCCAAAAAAATTATAAATATCTAAATAAAAAAATGGTTATTGTGCCTCACTCGACATAGATAGGTATAGCGTGTCGCGGACTTTTTTGTAGATAATTATAAGATCTACAATTAATTAGAACATTTTATGGTTCTATCTTTTATAGTTTAGGCAGCGTACGCAAAATAAGTAACTTTTCTGGTTGATTTTTTACACCTTGTGTCCGAAAAACCCAAATATCTTACGGAACCCTATTTTTTTTCAGAATAAAATGTAGCCTATGTTACTCGTGGATAATGTAGCTTTCGAACGGTGAAAGAATTTTTGAAATCGGTCCAGTACTTTTTGAGCCTATTCGTTACAACCAAACAAACAAACAAACAAAAAATCAAACCTTTCCTCTTTATAATATTTGTATAGACTAGCTGTTGCACGCAACTTCGCCTGCATCAACTAACTTTTAACCTAAGTTTTTTGAAAATTTAATATAGCCTATGTTAACTGGGGATAGTGTAGCTTCCCAACTGAAAAAAAGTTTATCAAATTGGTCGGATAGTTTCGAAGCCTATTCAATACAAACAAACAATCAAATCTTTCCTCTTTATAATATTAGAAGGTAGGTAGTAGATGTGTGAAGTCAGAGACATGCCCTTTATGCCTAACGATCGTCTGGTGAGGACCATGCATTATGGTATTTTTGCCAACAAACAGTTATTGTTCTGGAAAGAAGGGCAGTACAGGGAAGCTTATATTAGTCCCTAGCCAAATTATAAATTTTCATCACTGAGAATGACTAATGCCTGAATTTGTAAGCTGTCGATTTTATCTTTTTTATTAATACGTTTTCTTAAGCATGATATTTTCTGTAAAGAGAGATTCAAGCTATGTTTGTGATCGTGTCCCCTTGTTAACTGTAGGGACCTTTATTTTTATTTACGATTCAACTCACTAAATCAAAGAAAACTCAATTTAGTTCGTACGTCAACTGCTAACAAATAAACAAAGTGAATTGGAATTTAGTTTTGTAAAAAAACTGTGAAGACAAAGCGTGTAGTAACATATGCAGCGCAGGTAAGGGTCTATCCTAACGAAGAGTGTGCGTTGCTCGAATACTTGATACAGATTTGAATTTTAGTTTGTTTTGCGGACTAAGATGTTGCGAGTATGAATTCAAACTAAAAATTGAATAAAATGTTTGTTGAGTGGTTGATAAAGTTATTCACATTTGAGATATTTAAAATATATTTTTAAATACAGTCATACATCTTCTGCGCACTGCTGTAAAAGGCCTTCTGCTGTATAATAAATACACATTTTGTTCTATCTACACTTTGTACAATTTATAATTTTTATAACCGATAAAACACTTTGAACATTCTCGAGTTTTTATATACTTTAAAGCAACCATAGGTAGAGGACTAACGGCGGTTTTCAATATCCTATCTATCTTAATATTTTCTTATCGGTCTTGAAATTTTCTGTCTGTCAAAATTTTAAGCTAGATAAGAAAAGTTTAAGATAGATAGGATATTGAAAACCACCATAAAACAATATGCGATAAAATGCGTAAAAGCTTGTATTATTATTGGATGTTCGAATGAAGTATCTATCATAGTGATTGTGTTTAATATAACACATACAAAGGCGTTGCTACAAGCTAATATTTTCACAGACAGAATTCGAAAACCTTCTAAGGTGATATAATACCATATAGTAAATAAATGTGGATATAAGAAAGTGTTGCTATTATATGAAAGGTGGGCTAAAATCCGACTTTGACATTTCTACTCAAGCATCATTGTTACCAGCCTGTATTGTGTTTGACGTCTGTAAATTATTTGTTCGGGAAAGTAGCAGGGCGTTGAAATCGATTTGAAATTGGTTTTCGTATCAAACAGTTATTGTATGTGATAGCTACCTAAAAGTTTAAGAGATTTTTTCTATTTGTTCGATGACCTAACCAACAATATTAGACTAACTATGGCCATTCGGAAATAGCGTTCTCATTACTTGTGTTGTTTCCATCATAAAAGACATGGGAGCACGTTTGAATTACTTGTAGAATGTTATACTTCTTGTATGTTTGTTTATGCCTTGTATGTCGTGTTCTTCTTCTATAATTGTACTTATCACATGATTTTTTTATGTTGGTTGGATAGGAAACTGAAGGTAAGTGAAGAGAAACCTGAAGACCCATAAACTAGTTTAGCTGGAATTAGCCCGGCCCATTACCCTCCTCGCCTAATTTCAAGGAGGAGACCCGTGCCCAGCAGTGGGACATAAAGGGTTGATACTTTACTTTTACTTTTAGCTGGAACTGGCCAGGAAATCCCTTTATGTGTTGCCTATCTTGAGACATATGATATTAACGCCCGGTTTCTGAATCGTTGGTCAAAGAGTATCTAACATGGCTGTTAATGGCGGTTAACATACGATTCGAGAGTCAAATTTGACAACTTTTTACAGTAGTTCTTATGTCAACTGACAGCCTGATCAAATTAAGTAATTTAACCATGCTTCTAGCAACTCATTTGACACTTAAAGAGAGACTTGACATTTGATTTGTTAATTTTTGCGTTGATCAGCCTTTCGGAAACCGGGCGTTAGTTTTGGTGCCAGTAATTACACTACCTGCCTTATCTACTTACAGCAGCAGCCTGTATATTTCACGAGAGAAACAAGATGGAGGTACCCATTCAGTCGTGAGTGCGGCACAAGGCAACCCTCCAACCAATGCTATCGCCATCAATTTAGCTTATCATTATTTTAATGTAAACTGGACAATATGTCATAAACATCATCATCGTTGTACTACTATAGTATATATATATAGTCCAGTCCAGACATCATCATAATTTCAAGGAACCAAATTATAAATAATTTAACCAAATTAAAATAATTGATATGAAATCAGTCATTATATTTTGCTATTGAATATGAAATCGACATGTTGACGCACCCCTAAACGAATTCTCTTTTATATCGTTGAAGCAACAAAACGTAATACGAAATCGCATTACTTAAAATGCGGTTCCGTTCAAAATTCATTAAAACCTGTTCTTAGGCAAATGTTATAATTTATTTAACAAAAATCCCCAAAAGTAATATTCGGTGAGGCGTAATTCGATGCTAAAACGGAGATGTAAAGGCCGGAGGAACGTATTAGGGAATAAATAATTCATCATATCTCTTGGCGTATTATGTCATTTACGCTCTTACTCAAAAGAGTATTTACACAAAAGAAGAGCGAATCAAAAATGATAATTACATGCAAATCTTGGGATCGTTGAGTGCCTCTTTGTGCTGAGGACCCGTTTGTAGGCAGATGATAAAGAGGAGATAGTATCAGTTGATTGACTTTGTAATATATAACCTACTCAATTTAAGCTAAAAAATATTCAAAATTACAAGGAAAAAGGTTCTGGAATATTTTAGAAGGAATATGGAATAGAATGTTGGAGATATGGCTGTATTGCGTTTAAGACAGGAAAATATTTATGTAATCGGCCTTCTTGAATTTATAAATTATTTAGCAGTTTAAAGACAAGGGTTCTCTGATAGGCTTGTTGTAGCTGTACCCTGTAGTAGTAATAGCAGTGGAACACAAGCTGGTGATGATGATGATGATAATGACTCGCACACTTCTCCTTTACTGTTCGAATCTATTTTTAATACATACGCTCCGAAATATCGGAGAGGAAAAACTTATTTTTACGATTTCCGTTGCAGAAGTATCGAACTGTTCGCTCGCGTAAAATCTATTATTTATGACAGTTGTTAGTTTTGAGAAAAACGCCTATAAATATGAAAATATTCACACTCCGATAATAATTTTGTCTTAAGTTAGATAAAAATATTGTTTGCTCAAACACTTTTATTTCTTTTTTACGTTGTGTAATATCTTTTTACTTTTCTTTCAAATTTATTTCGAATAAAATATTATTGTATTAACATATTATTATTATGGCGGATGCTAAAATTTATTACAATATGATATTGATAGTGGATTAATAAAAAAGCATTGTGCGGTTATGAAACCACTGTAAAAGTGAAACTTTTTTTCATATATAGCCAAAAGGCTATATATGAAAAAAAGTGCTCCTGTTTTGTTTGTTAAAAAACAAATTAGTAATAAGTTTATACACTGCACGGTCAGCTGATGCGCCGGCGCCGCCATATTGGCCTCTGACCGTCACGCGACATGCAAAACAGGCGAAAAGTTTGAAAAGATGTAATAAAAGTTTTACTTTAGAAATAATACAAAAAAATTGGATTCATAATTTACGTGACACTAAATTTCCAATAGCGATAAACAAATAGCCACTTGCCTGAATATTTTCCACCCGATATCTTCCCTGCCCCATTGACATTGGACGTGTTACTTTTAACAAAGGGCCAATCCATGTGAAATGACATAGGCTGACAGCCTCCAAACGACCGTCGAACATTATCACAAAATACCCTTAACTCGATTCGTTCATATAATATTCATGACGCGGTGCAATCTTTCAAAAATTGACACCTTTTTGCTGGGGCTTGAAGACCCTTCGTTTGGGTCGAACAAGTTTTTTGTATTTGGAATGGTGAATAAATTACGTGTAAACTCTACGTATCGACTAATAACTTGTGAACAATGTAACGCTTATTATAATAATATAATAATAATAATATATTAATTATTATTTATTGTTAATTGTAATAACATAAAAAATGATTTACTATTTGATTTAAAAATTTTAATAATGAGAAAACTTTTTACGAATTGATGCAATTAAGTGTAAAATATTTAAAAGTAGTACGCAAAAATAAACCAGTTATTATTTTTAAAATACTAAATTAATAAAAAATTACAGAAAACTTACAAGTTTTCTGGTAAAACATTTTTTTTGTTTCGAAGTGAGATATACCTAATAATTGAGATTATAAAAATCGAAAGAATGGGAATAAATTCGACTATGAAAATACTATATTAGTACGTTTTTATATTAAAAAGGTTTTTAATACCATTAGTGTTATTGGTCAACCGATACGAAATTTTTAGAGGGTTGACCTATGTACACATTACTTAGTAATAAAGCTTTAAAACAAATAAGGACCCAAGAGGATTGAGGGAGAGGCGATCAAATAGGGAGCTAGGTGAGGATCCCGCGTCACCGGCCATCGGGTAACTCGAGTTGATTGTTTGTACTACCAACATAGATTTTTCCACTTGATTGTCTGATTTGATTTACCAGAGAGCATCTTGGATTGCTAAGCAAACGTACGCTTTAATATATTTTCGGTTTGTTTAGGAAAATAAAATGATACCGGGTATGTTATTATGATGTAATATTTTTTGTCGTATTTTATTTATATGTAAATTATAAAATCATTTTGATTATCTCAATATAATCAAAATGATCCAAAATACAAAGTGTTTCACTTGTGTCTTAACTCACTGCTATTTGAGAAAAAGCCAGATATTATCAGTTTGCCATAATAATACCATAATTAAAACTTAATATTCAACTCATGCACATTTAAATAAAAAGAGTACTAAGATTTAGGCACGCTTAAATATATGTGTTTTAAAGTCTTATATACTGTATTCTATCTTTTACTTTGTTTGTCTAAGTTAAAAAATATACTTGTGTATACATAATCAATTCAGATTTTGATAGTGACAGATATTTAAATTAAATAATTGAATTAAAATTTTCACCCACACCACCTCGATGTCCAGAAACACCTACCACCACCAGTTTAGCAAGCAAGATTGCTTGTTTCTCCTGTAAAACAGCTTTGCTACGTTTTAGAAAAAAGGACAGTAGAGGCAGTATAATTACTGGCCCCACCAGGTCTTGTCGTAGCGGTGGGGCTCAGTAACCCAGGATGAGCCCCATCACCTTAGGCGAAGCGAATTCAGCCGAGGGGGCTCTTTGTACTCCTCCTGTAGAAAAGGGGGCAAAAGAGCAGGAGGCAAGGGGCGATGCCGGGAACCTCACCTCATTGTGCTTTCCCAACGTAGGGAGGGGTTGTCTATAGTGCGAAGCAATGTGGCGTCGGTCCTCTGAGGGACTGACTAGCCGTCGAGGTGTCCTGTTGCTAGCAGATCCAAGGCACCTCACCAAAGGCGGCATTGGTGGCACTCGCCGGGTTTTAGTGGGTACGATCTTTCGGCGCAGCCACTCCCACATACCCGCCTGGGGAGACCCACTCCCCCGCGGGATGTCTAAGCGCGTTTCCCGTAGTTAAATAAAAAAAAAGTGCAACTACTGGCACCATGACTTAGCATGGCATGTCTCAGAACAACACATAAATAAGTTGCATGGCTTAATTCTAGTAATTAGTATTTTTTTTTTTTTTTTATAATTAATTAATTAAAAATAGTAAAAAATAAAATTAGTTAACTGGTAATTAGTGTTCATGGGCGACATCGACCACTTATGATCAGTTGGCACGTCTGCCAGTTTGCCAATCTAACTAACAAAAAAAAACACAAATAAACTTAGCCCCTTTTCTATAAAAAGTGCAGTTTATTTTTGTAGCAGAAATAAGTGACAGGCTGCAGGCGCACACTACTTTTGTCCTGCAATTTATCACAAAACAAATTAATAAGCCATTTTATATTATTTGCCGTCAACAAGATAATGCTTGCGCACCCTCCGAAATGCTTCCCGACAATCTCGCGACGACAAGCGTTTCAAATCTCTGTCATTGTCCACTTGTCATTAAGTTTTTGTCTTATTTTCCCCTTCTTATTCTCAAACATAGCGGCTTATTGTTATAAGACATACGAATAAAACGAACAACGAACTTTACATTTTTGTTCTAGTTCTTTTTTCTATATAACCCGCATATTATAAAAAAAAACGTTCACGTAACTCGTAAACGGCTAAATCGATTATGTTGAAAACATGTGTTTTCTGTAGATTATTTGAAAATCTAAATGGTCAAAGTAGATGGTATCGCAATTGCGTTTTCTTTAGCTGGCGCTGAACGCCAAGGCGGTTGATCCTTTGCCACTCGCATAATTGCGGGGATGTTACTGGTAAAGTTAAAACAATCTGCTAGATGGCAGTTGACACCAGCGCCCGCCACTTCTTTTTATCTATTCATAGATGGCGATTTCCCAAGAATTTTAGGTATTTCTCGGGTTCACAAGTATTAAAATTTACTTCAGCTGTAATCTAAGCTACTTCAGCTGTAGTCTAAGCTACTGAAAATAAAAATTTAATCAATATATTGATTATATACAAGGCCATGATTCGTTAGTGGAAAAACATTTTTCCCATTTATAAATTAAATTCAAAATACATAAGAATAAAAAAAAATGTTTTCTAAACAATCACTGCAGGCAGTGTGTCTCATACCTAGAATTAACGATGAGCCGTCGGAGAGGACAAATGGCCGCGGATCGACGTCACATTTATATTGTCGACATCCGCTATTATTGTATACATTTATTTTCAGATAAACTAAGAAATGCTTTTATAATTTTACGAATACTTTTATGTTATGATCAGTTATTTTTACGATAAAAGGACACAACAAAGAAGGACGTTTTTATGTCTTATTCCTTATTAAATTCCATCATCATCATCACAGTAAGTGCCATTTTTTTTCTCAGCAAATTAATTATAATGGTTTTATCTGTTACTTCTGTATTTAACAGGAATCTGTTACTCCTCTTATAAAAAATATTAAATTTGGAGTTGGCTGTGAATAGTGGAGATCACTTAAAATCAGGTTAGGCGCATATTCATTTGCCCTCTCATGTAATAAAAATCCTGGTCATCATTTTCGCAATCTAACACGGACTGGTGGCTCTGGAGACGATCGAAATTATCCCGTACTTGTGGAAATTGCTGACGCATCATGTCGGCAAACTATCTGCCATGGACGTATTTATTACTAGAAATGACTTATATTCTTTTATTTTTAAACATAATAATATATTCAAAAAGGTTAGACTACTCTACTGTTATATACTATAACCTAAGTTTATTGCACTACCTAATTATTTTACTTCTTGCAATTAAGTCTTATGAAAATTTTATGACTTCATTGTAAGAGGCGCCTGTTCATTTTTTAGCACTCTAACGAAAAAGGTTAATAATCATTTAGAGGTTACTAAAAAATCATGCTTCACTTACCTATTTTATTTTTTATGGCATAAGGGGGGAAATAAGCATGTAATGTGACCGTGACAAAGATACCAAAAGGCCACAGAAAACTTATTAAAGCTTCGTAAGAAAAATTACTTCACGCTAGTTTTATTATGTAAGCGAGAGGTACCACCACAGTGGTGCCTGCCAATTATTATAGGTACTCTAAAATAAACTCAATAACAAAGGAGTCGATAATCCTAAAACTACTAGACCGATTTTGATGAAATATATCTAAGAACCATTCTTGCAAATCTATCTTTAAATAAAAAACCTCGTCTAAATCGGTTTACTTGTTAAAGAGCTACAGTGCCACAAAGTAAACGGAAAGCGGTTTAAAACATGCGTTTCTTGGGGTTGGGAATAAAAATATTAAAAAGCTATTCCAGTATTTTTATTTCCCACCTCGTTCGCCGCCCACACAGACATGTGCGAGTGTGTAATGATCAGCGCCGGCCAAACCGCTAACTCGATTACGTGAAACGACTCTCGCATTACAATGGAGGACACTATTTTTTCCACATTATTAGATCGTCGTAAATTAATCTTAATGCAATACCTTAAGTGAATTGCAAGAGTGAGAGATAAATCTGGGCAAACAAAAGCGGTTATTTATGAATCAAAATATTCCCTTTTTTTTTCTTCTTTTACGCCGGAAAATGCACTGACGCATCCACCAGGGGAGTGGGTCTCCCCAGGCAGGTATGTGGGACTCGCTGCGCCCGAAAGATGGTAAGTGGACGCAGCTCTACCCACTATAACACGGCGCGTGCCACCACTACCGCCTTTGGTGAGGTGCCCCGGATCTACAAGCAACAGGGCACCTCGACGGCTAGTCAGTCCCTCAGGGGACCGACGCCACCTCCACAGAGCGGTTGTTCCGCAGCACAGAACAAACACTCCCAATGTCGGGACAGTACGATGAGGTGAGGTTCCCATTCTCGCCTCTTGCTCTTTTGTCCCCTATTCTTATAAGAGGGATACAAAGAGCCCCCTCGGCTCAATTCGCTTCGCCCAAGGTGTTGGGGTCACCCTGGGCTCCACCGTCACGACAAGGCCTGAGCCATGGTGGGGAATCAAAATATTCCTGGCCTCTTGCTACCTAAGTTCGTATTTTTTTGGGACTATTAACGCCCATAAACATCTACACAACCAAAGGTCATGTAGTAGCGTAGTCCTCATTTTTCCTTTGCCCTATCCCCCCAATGGGCTACCAAAACCTCACAAGCCGCGTGAAACCCGACAGCATAGCTGTCACTTTACAACGGTTTATGCGATCGAGAAGTTATCGCCCCGGCTGTGCCAGTCCAATTTGGACGCAAAGCAGCATGGCACCACTTTGACACAATTTTAGTATATCTTGGGATCCAATTTTTGTGGTCAAACCGGCTAGTCCTGATGACCCATAAGTCTGTAGTAGTGAATGTAGTACAAATCCAAACAAGCAATGCTAAAAGTTAGTTAAAAAAATGATTATTGGTTCGTAATATTGTATCGAATTATTTTAAATCTCGTAAATTTTCATGATTAGGCCATTCAATATCTGAATGGGTAACATCATCATACTAAGATGTTCTATAAGTCTTAGTAATGTTAAAAATCTTTGTAATGTTTTGAATAGAAGGGCAGGAACAGTTACTCGCACAGAGACACCACCAGAAAATGGCCTAGTCACGGTTTACCTTTTACCCTATACATATACTTAACTACTTATTATGAGGTTGCTTGTAGACCAGCTCGTCTGAAAAGAATTACAGTTTTTTTGAACGTTAGGTTTTTTATGTTATCTGTTATAGCATATTATAGAATATACGCTCGAAGAATAATTATCTACGGTTTCGGAAAAAAGCTGCGTCGGCAAAGTAAGATACGAGATAAAATATCGTGTTGCAGTGTTTATTACACGCGATTACATAAGATTAGCCATGTCTGCCATCTAATGCTAATAACTTCAATGAATATTCAAAAGTGTAAGTTACATGCCATTACCATTTCTCGAACGATCTGAATATTGGCAGCATAGTGGTTCGTTAATAAAAACGCCATTAAAATGCTGCGCTAGGTCGATTAGTGAGCCAAGATAGCGACAGTTAAACTACGCTCACGGCGCCCTTAATAGCGTCTGGTATATTCCTCCCTTATTATCTATTTACAACCCGCATTTTATTATTGGGGTTAAGATGGTCGGAACAGGATATAAAAGCTGTAGTACAGAGGTGGGCGGGGCAAGGCGAGTTGGATCGGACGACCGTTAAGGGCTGTTTTTACGACCATCAAAAGATACTTCGTGAGATGGCATCCGCCTCTAGTAAGTGCGTCATTTTAAGATGTGAAATGTCTTCCTTGATTTATAGTTTTAATTTCGCTGATGCAATTTCAAAATTAATGAGTCACCGAGGGTTATTTTCAATTTATAGCCGGAAAGGAATATAACAGTCGCGCAGGGATACTAGTATGAGCTACAGATGAAAAGTCACGAGCGTGGTATTGTAACCTCCGCATGGAATGGCTGAGCGGGTATAATGATGACGCCTGAGAAGAAATTGAAAATGTAGGATCTTGTAGGCTATTTGTCGGACTACGGTTATTGAAATTCTATAAATATGAATACATTTTAGACTTGGTACAGGTAAAAAATGTAAAACAGTAGAAGATAATCTTTAGAACAGAAGTAAAGTAGTTTTTATAACTTGACTATAGTTAGTATTGTATGTTAAGCTTAAAAGTAGAAAAAAGAAAATAAAACGAAGAGCACTTACGGAGATATATTTAGCATTTTTGAATGCTTGAATAGTGTTTTAAAAAAACTTATACCTAGAGATGTGTTAAAGAAGATATATTTTTATCGATAAGGATAGATTAATGTTTACAAATTGGTTAGCTTTAACGTGCAATAAACTACGAAGAAGTCGCTAATATTATAGAGTATAGTTAAGATTAATTTAGTAGTAGTTAATAATGTTATGATAAATCTGCACAACCAAGATCATCGCTGGAAACTTTGTCAACTCTAAGAGACCAGTTCATATACTATATTGTACTTAATTTATTATTGTAATTAATATATAATTTAATAATTAGTAAGGAGTATAAGCTCTAAAGGATTAGTTTAGAAATACCTTTGGTATCCCTCTTAACATTATAAATAATTAAACTAAGGGTTTAAGAAAAATAAAGCAATGCAAAATAATATCTTGAATTATTATCACTTACAAAAATCATATTTCTGAAAAACAATTTTATCATCACATGGTCACTTCCTAACTCAAAAAACAAATTACAAAAACGTGTAATAACTTTCACATATGCTGTGTGGGAAAGGAAGGCGGTGCTATATGCATGCATATGCGTGCACTCATACATTTTCTGTAAAGACTGCATGGTAATATATAATTAATTACCTTTTTTTTAAATGGATTTCCAAGAGTCTTTTTTAAACTGATAAAGGAAGCTTATTTAGCATTCCTTGCAGCAATGCATAGGTACAATATATACTACTAACGAGGCAGCGACGGTGCAAAAATCCCAATACCGATGATTTTTGATTTTCACTCCGTACAACCCTACACAATTTTAAAGCCCGCAGCTGTTCACAAATCTCTTTCGTACGTGCTCAAGTCGCTCGCCAGTGTTTAGCCTTAATGAACAACTCTTTACTTTCACAAACTGTTCTCACTTAAGTGATGTAGAAATTAAACGGTGTCGGTGCCAAGAAATTATTTAATTTTGTTACATTAATGGGACCCCTCATGAGTATAAGTGGGTGCAAATTTTGTAATATTTTGTATATCGCGTAAATAATTTGTAATCTGACCAAATAAATAGCTCGTAATGTAAATTAAAGACGTTAAATTTAAAAATTTAATTGATTGGTTTTAATTTTTCAGAAAATGTTATTGAAATCAGCTAACGAATATTCGCAGATAAATAAAGCATTGTTCTATTTATAAAGTTTGCCCACCTCGTAGGAGAGCTTTGAGCGATTTGTGTAGAGCTTCTTTTCGAACACGAAACAAAAGTTACAAACATAACGAGTAATATTATTAACAAATTTTCAAATGTTTATTGGAGGGATTCTCGTGACGTTTAATAAGTTTCATTATTAATAAACTACTACCTTGCGGTGTCATTTTACACTCAGCCTGAAGTCACTATAAAAATCTTTTGTAAGTTTTAATGAAATATTTGTACTTCATTGCATAAACTACATATTAGCAAAACTAGGTCAAAAACAGTTTAAGAAAATATTTTTATTTGTGATGTAGATATTATGCAAAGGACAGACGAGCCAAATGAGATAGAGAACGCATAAAGATAGAGACATGTGTTGCCCATCCTGAGATGTGAGATGTTAAGCCTCTGTGCCAGTTATTACGCAGCCTCTTCTGTCCTTTTCTCTCAAACAGCACAGCTTGCAGTGGCACCCATGCAGACTAGAGAGCAACCGCGCAACCCTTCCACCAGCCATTTATCAACGTAATATCTAATTTAAAATCAAAATGTAAAATAAAGTCAATACCAAATCTATTAAATATAATTATTATAAATATTATATTATACTTACATAAGATAATACATACCATGCACCAATACACCATGGAAGATACGAAACACCAATGTCGCATATTATGTTGAAGACAGATAAACTTCAAACGTATATTTTTAGCATTTCAAATTGATTTCGATGACGACCTCAGGGGCGAACCTTCATGGATCATGATTATTCACGAAGCGTTTTTAATTAAACAAGTCTCGCCGACTAACGCCACATAAAATTTTACAACCCTTTAATAAGACATAAAACTGCTATCAAAGTCCTGTTTTAACGACGAATATTAATGATTATAACCACCGCAACATATTTTGTGGTTTAAAGCTGCCTTCTAACTGTATTGTTCATGGTTATTGCATGCGTATTATGCATGAGACGACGAATTATTATAATAAAATAACACGATGAAATGTGTGAAATTATTTTTGCGTGTAATTTAATGTTGACTATGAAAATACTGAATTAATTTCGTATTTTCATAATTTTAACATTAAACTGTTACAAAGTCAAAATTCGACCTCAACTCGTTAAAATTAAATTATATTTATTCTAAAATATCTTTGTTTATGATGAAATAATAAAAGAATTTATGTGTAATACTTAGCTTTTTTTTGATGACGCAGTGGAAATAATTTACGACCACACCAGGGCCTGGGTAGGCGCACTGGCGTGTGTGGGGACTCGCATTTGGGTGCCCTACCCCACTGAAACCGCTGCGTTAGCCTTCAGCCGCTATATCTGAGGGACCCGGATCTGCAGGCGACGGGAAACCCTCGGCGACAGACTGGTCCCGGCAAAGACCAGATTCTCCACAATAGGGGGACTGCCCGGCTTCGACTTGGCAGTCCCCACGACGTCGTGTCTTAAGCTGGGCCCGGGTTCCCATCCCGAGCCCGACACGAGCACAGGGGCTTTATTGAAGACACATTAAATAGCGCCTCCGACGCACCCCCGTTCATCGTCTACGGGGGGAGGCTACGTCAGCGGCCTCCTCTCTCACCCGTTCGTCGGCCTCCTTCTGGGACATCACTGTCTCGCAGAAAGAGGCCATTGCCGTCCAGGACTCGTCAGAGCCAAGCATCGCGGTGATGACGCTCGACAAAGACAAGTCCCCTTCGATGACAGACGTCACATCATGACGCAGCGCCGCCCATCTCGTGCACACCTCGAGGGTGTGCTGGGCAAAGTCCACCGCCGCGCCACAATCGTGACATCCAGTCGTCGGCTCCCTTTGGGCCGTCTGACACAGGTAATCACCAAAGCATCCGTGTCCGGTGAGGGGTTTGCGCTTACGGCGCATCCACCGCTCAAGAACCGGGCGTAGCGCAGCCGTTAGGCGTGTGTAATACTTAGCTTGCATTAGGAGATATTATAAATTATAAATTACTTTAATACATTTTTTTTTTGTTTATTAATATAAACGTGAAAGAATCTACATGACCGTGAATTGCTGAAATGCTTTCTCATTTTTTAATTTTTATTTACGAGTTGAAGTGCCGGCGTATCGTTATTTTTGCTGTTTTTCGGACCCTTGGAGCTACACTATAACATATAAAATTATATCGACAACATACGTAATACCATTGGACATAACACAATAACACGCATCTTGTGAACAAAGTATTTAGCAGAGAGCTGTAATGGCGTCACCCTCTAAAAACACCCTTAAAGTTGAGTAATAAAACTAGCCAACCGGTTACAGATAAAATATTACAACCTGCTATCGTGAAGTAATCCTAAAAACTGTGCAATAAAACCAGATACTCTCGTGCATTTACGTAAGACAATGTATCACTTTGTTTACTCTAGTTTTAAGACATGTTAGAAGCATGTACTTTATATATTACGAAAAATATATATGAAAAGTCTTACCTTACAAAAATAGTTTTTTATTTATTTCGTCCAATATGAGTGTTTCTGCCAGTAATAACACTGTCATATTTTGCTGTTTAAAGCAAAGCAAACCTTCACAGACATAAGCAGAATGACGCGACCGGGCGCGCCACACCAAGCCTTCTTACCAATGGGTAAAGCATATTACTTAGCATTAAGCATATTGTTTGAATATAAATTATAAATGTATACAGATAAATAAAATTGGAGTGTGTTTTTGTCATTTTAAAATAACCACATTCTACTTAATGCATATGGATGTATACACGGTACATACACCGAAATAGCATTTTTACAATTTTCGTCTTTTTATGTGTATGAGTGTATATCGGATTGTTATGGCTAATCACTGAAACAGAAAATTGGAAGACGAAAGAAGACGAAGAAGAAAGGAGTAACTTATAAAGATAATCATCAATTCGGATATGTCCATACATCTAAGTTGACGCAAAACAGCGGGCAACAGCTAGTATATATAATGAAAATGTTTTAACATCAAACTCAGTATTAAACGTAATTAACTAATATAGTAAATGTCATAATAAAATGTTGGATTCCATGATAAAATTTTAAAAGCCCAGGGATCAACACCCGCATGTAAACCTTCATCTGATTATTGGAACGGCATAAAAAGGCAGTACTCACTGCACTCTACCCCCCAGAGTTAATGGGTCAATGCATTTCATAGCCGTGTGGTAACTTCCTAATGATGTTGTATGGAACTAGGCTTAGGGAGTGTATGTGTAGGTACTCTCCGAAAAACCAATCCTTATGATGAAATATATAATTTATAGTCTGAACTAATATTAAAAAAGGAAAGATTTAATTTTTACATATTTAACTTTAAAACTACTCGACCGATTTAAAATTCTTTCACGAAGGCGCCATTTTTACCGAGTAAAATATATATTTTTTATCACCATATTTAAATAATATTAATATTTTTTTATATACAAATAATATTTACTCTTTATATTTAATTATTATAACTAATAATATAAATGATTTAACAACAAGCATACGCAAATTTATGCATAATAAGAAAATCTTAGTTCTCCATATTTTAGTTTATCTAAGTAATTTACATCCCTTGCGACATAAAATATAGTTATTTAAAAATGAGAAGTTATTACAAGCTCCAGTACAATTTGTATTAATAAAAACGTTTATTTTTCGAGCAAAATAAGTTTCAGTGTAAATAATAGTCGCTCTCAGTTGCATAGTCTCACCCTTCATTAGTTCCACTTTTAATTAAGTTGTGCTGAAAAATTTTATGTTAGACAAAAATAAAACATAATATGATATTGTTGTAGTAAACATGTGGAGCATTGTTTAATTTGGTTCTTTATTTATTATAGCGTTGTTTACATTCTGGTCTCACGTTTTTTTCAATGAGTTTGATGGAACAAAATTAACGTATATTAAATACTGTGTACCTTAAGACTCTTTTAAGATCTATGTGCCCAGCACCAATCTGTTTATCTGTGTGCCCAGGTACCTATCTATCTCTCTATCTATATGTCTCTCTGACTATCTATCTGTCTATCTATCTTTTCTCTCTAAATAGCTGAGGAAAGCTAAGTACTAGCACTAAGACTTCTATGGTCAAGAGCGACGATGGTCCAGTGGGTATGGACTCGGCCTCTTACGCGAGAGGTTCCGGGTTCGATCCTGACCCCCCGTGAACCTTGAAATAGGTTTTTCTAAATTTATAAGTGCATCATAAGCATGAGACTATCGTTCGCTCATCGGTGAAGGAAAATATCGTGAGGAAACCTGCATGCCTAATGAGATAGATATCATTGAGGGTATGTGAAATTCACTAGCACGCATTAGGCCAGCGCATCGGTGAACTATGGCCCATTACTCTCGTAGCCTGCTTTCGAGGAGGAGACCCGTACCCATAATTTAAGTGTTGATACTTTATTTATTTTTTTCTTTTACCAAGACTTACGAGTTGCCTCTACTAGTTTCAGGTTTATGTTAAGAACAAAGCTACCTTACCATCTTGTGGCACGTCTGCCTATCTGTCTAACAAAAAAATATTTTAGCTTTAGTTTTAGTCATAGCCATTGGTAATTACACAACAAAATGTCACGAGCTCAAGTCACCTTGGATATGATAAATATGTACTCTTATACATAAAACGCTGAGTTTCGGCCATTAGCGTTTGTAAAACTAAGTGAAACTTGAATTATATGCGATTGTCTAGACATCCCATTGTAAGAAAAACAAATTAATATCCCTCTATTGTAGGTACGGTCGAAAAGTACTCTCCACAAAATTTATGTGTTCTATTGAATTATAGCTCAACGCTAAAATGAAAAAGCGAAAATTAACCATCGCATTCTGTTGAGAATTAATATTTTCTGCTAAGCTTTTCTAGAGAAGTATAATTGCGAAACAATTTATTGCTTATACAATCTGGATACGATCATACGACATTAATTCAACTTAACGGCTATACTAGTCCATACTAGTATTTTGAATCTATCAAAAATGTCCTAACGTATATATAAAAAAAAAATATTTTTTCAAACAAACTAAATAGCATAAATATAAAATATTTGTAAAACAGTTATGTTAAAATAGGTTCACTGACCAATAACAATGGCCGTGACGTAGTGTGCGTACTGCGTAGTGTCGTGTTACTTACGCCGTAATATTTTGGTGATAGCTCAGTGAAAAGTTTATGATATAGAAATGAAAATATTGTCCTGTGCCTAAACTACGAGGTATTTTTGGATAATTTTTTGTATACAGACTCTTATGGTTGTTTTACATATACAGTTTAATTTAATGTCGTATCGTCGTATCCAGTCTGTATAAAAAATCTGTCTTAATTGATTCTTGTTTATTGATTGTTGTGTTATTAAATATTAAAATAAAATTAAAATATTTTTCAATTAAGCTATACAAAAAAAAAAATATATGACCAGTCAGTGTTGACCATTTATATCAAGCCGCTCGTATGTTAATCTCAATGTTTTACTAGAATTAAAAAAAGAAGATATTATCAAAGTAACGCATAAAGCGCATATTCAAATAATTACGATTTTTCAATTGATATATTATATTGTATTCTCTAGAATATATTACTTAAGTTAAGAAATGCTGGTAAAATTAAAATGATTGCAACATAAAAAGTAAAAGATTCATCGATTTGCGTTTGATTTAATTTCGTTAAGTGGAGCCTTCGCCAATATTTTACGATCAGATGAGTGTAGATCTTAAGTGTTCTGTATTACCCCTTTGCAATAAATCTCGCAATACCGAATGTGTGAGTAATCGTTTAATTATGGACGGGATAACTATTTTATACCGACTCAAAAAGAATTTGTAATGTTTTTTAACAAACATTTTTAACTGAATAAATACATCAGTAATATTACATTTTAAAACAATCAAAATAAGTGTATATGGTGTATTTACAGGTTAGTAAAATAAATATGTAGTAATATGAATCAGTTAATAATAATAATAATTATTATTAAAAATATATTATAATGTTTATAAATAAATATATAAAACTACCATCACTCTGATAATGATTAACACTTTGATATCGTCATCAAAGAAATCCGGTATTTTGTTAGTGTGTTACTCTGATTTTGGCAAATCCTAGAGGAACCTATATTTTAAAAGAAGACGAAGAAGATAGTGTGTCCAAATGGCAGTTTAATTTTGGGAGATGACACTGACCACTTCTTCTCGTCAGAAAATTTGTTTATCTAACTACGTGATACATATAAATTCATAGACGAATAACTTCGTAAATGTAATAATGTAAGATATATTAATTTCACAACCATAAGTTCTTGTGAATGAGACTCCGAGCCGACTAGTGGCTTATCTAAATCAGACTTGCGGTTGAACTGAGTATTGATGAGGGATCACCTTCAATAACGCTGAGATTCAATTACTTTCGGCCTTTAGATTGAATTTATTTTGAATAAACATTTTCAAATCTTTTTCCATTTGAATCGTCAAAAAAAATATGGATGATTACGCACCTGTCAACGCGGTTTGAAAGGTTCTAGATTATAGCAAAAATTTTCGTCTAATACTGATTGCTTAAAGTTATAGAAGAAGGAAAAAAGAGCAATATGTTAAATTTTTTTTTGTGTACTTGTCTAATTATTTTCCAGGGTTTTGTAGGACTACGATAGATGTAGTTTTATCATTTTTTTGTGGGTAAATAAAAACGCTCCATGTGTGAGGCATTACTAGTGGACAATTTTCAGGAGCTATTTTAAATTAACATTAAAAGAGATATTTCATGGACATCTGAGGGTTGAAATAAAACGTAAATGACATGAGTAGTGCAAGCGATCTCGTCATTATTTTTTTATTTTCTATAACTTATAAATTTAGATAAGCAAGCAAGCGATTCGGATAAGCAAGCTGAAGTGGCAGTAGGCTGGTCACATCTGTCGCAGAACCGCGCACGGGCAAACGTAGTGTTGGACGCCCCCCTACTAGATGGAGCGACGATCTGCGCAAGGTGGCTGGCAGCAACTGGATACTCAAAGCTCAAGACAGAGAAAAGTGGCGTGCCTTGGGAGAGGCCTATGTCCAGCAGTGGACTGCCGCAGACTGATGTTGATAATTCAGAAAAATATTTTTTTAAATAAGATCATCATCATCATTTATAATATGATTTAGGAAGAACTTAAGAATCAACCATGTTAAAACGAACACAGAATGTGACGGAAAGAAATTTGTATAGGATACAATTTAAATGCAATTCATCTATTTGAATGAGCCTCTAGTTTATTTATTGAACCGGAAACCCTTTTATATCTGCGCTCTTAACGGCCATGTTTTGGTCTGCGCGTGTGTGGACGCGCGATTTTAATTATTTTCGTCCAATTTACGAGTGGCCATTAAAGGAAAGGTCCCCAGCGACCCATTAGAGCTATGCTTGTTTGCGAGACCCGTCTTGCTGATAACTTTACAGCGCAGCATTTTATATGTGACAAGAATTAGTGTTTAATCTAAATAGGGATGGGTACGGTCCCTGATATATGCGATGTGTTGTTAAATATTTAAACATACAGAACCATATATAATATTATTATTGTCTGTGAGAGTTTCGCTTCCTCCCTGTTATCAAAGTTGATATTTTGTTCATTATTGTAAAGCTAAATCAGTCTCCAAAACATGTTTCATAAGAGGTAAAAATTAAATAAACATTGCTGAGAACTTATCTCCGCCTCGAAATCAGGCGAGAGAGACATTGAGAAAAACTCATTTTTTAACTACAGGGGGTCAGAATCGAACATGGACTTGTTGATTAAGCGGCCAAGCCCATACACACTGGACATAGAATTATAGCTTTTTTTGCTTTGATACAACATATTCATTTAAATAAAATACTAGTTCATATTTTTGTTTTTAAATATTTAACATATACATGTTTCTTGGTCAATTTGGATTACTCTTTACTTTTTTATTCTTACTCAAATAACGAAACTTAATAATCTGAAACAAAAATGTGTAGTCACAATTCTTTTACGAAATCCGTTTCTAAAATTGATTTGCTGAATGTAGCTATCAGAAACATTAAGCCATAAAAAATACAAGGAAGTTGATAGGGTATCCACCCTTGATAATCTGTCTTTTATATGACATAAAGAATCAAAATCGAAAAAGATAATCCTTCGAACACAGTTGCGCAGGTAAATAGCTATTACGCGCTTGGCTGACCCTTTCTGGAGATTTGACGATGTCACGCACTCGCCAGACTTATGATTGATAGATCAGCAAGGAGTCTTCGTGGAGACAGCTTCATTTCACGGCTTTGTATAAATAAATCCATGCATGACGTTCGGTACAGATAGCTGGTTATAAAATTGATTGATTGAGGTATGGAAAGCCGATGAGGCAATTATTTTTGTCTTATTTAACGTGTATTATTTCTGTTGGTTTTTACATAGTTTATTAGCAAGATGAATCGGTTTTGGTTGAGTGTTTAGTTCAGCTTAAAAATCGTTGTGTTGTGGGATAATATGCTAACATAGCATCTATTTACCTTATCTATTAATTTGTGAAAACTTGTAATTGGCCTTTATATTGTTATTCTAGCTTTTATTGTAATAAAATATCTGTTAGTTTTCCGAGTGTGTAAGCGGCCCACTGGCACTTTAACAAGCTAATTCTTCGCGTGATAAGGAGAATGGATGGGCGATGGTCAAATAAGATTCAACAGTGGAGGCCGCGTTTAGGCCGTTATATATTTCACATAATATTTTGAAAACCAAAAGGTACTTTAATTATTATTATCATTGAAGATATTATAATCATTGAAGAAATGAATAGTGCCCCGTAATTTGATTTAAAAAAAATGCTGCTTGCTAAAAGTAGTTTTAATATATTTCGCAATATCTGAAAGGGATGCCATTATGTAATCGGTATTTAAGTAGTCAGCCCCATAAATATGTCAATTGAAAACCTTGTTCAAAACTCCTAAACGATACAAAAAATGAAAGAGCCAAACAGGGAAAGCTGAATTAAATATTGACATAAATGAAGCACATTTCCGACATTGATTGAAGATTGGTCGACTTTCACATTCAATCTTATTTGTTAATTTAAAAAGTTCCTTTTATGACCAAGATGAAGTTACATTAATGAAGAGCTATAAATAAAATTTGGTCTGGATTTTTGGAGATGTATGTTATTAACTTTTTTATTTATATGCTAGAAATTAATTGCATTTCCAATTTTATAAACACCAGGGCAGTTCTTGTATATTATTATGGTCCTCTCGGGGAGGGTCGGTTAGCGTGTTAATTTTTTTGAAAATAGATATTTTTTGTTTTTTTAATATTTGTAATTGAATATAATATTATGTTACATTGGTTTAGTAATAGTATGCTAATACACACTTTGCAGTAGCTTTTATGTCATCACCAAATTTTATTTGTGTTAATATCAGCAATACAAAGATGTTACTCGTAATAACATAAAGCAATTCCTCATGCGAAATAATTTAACTTCGCAATGAGGATCCTCAGAAAAATTAAAATCCGTTTCCTTTCCCTTCACAATTCTGTACTCAAAAAAGCGGTGACTTGAAATCTATTGAAACGCCGCATTATTCATTTAAATGATACTTACGAGAGTAGCAATTACTGAAAAGTTGCTATAATAACTTCGGTCACAATTGGTAAATAATTATAATTATCACTGGGGTCCCTCCGGTGATTCGACAAAAAGGTAACAGAACTTCGATGGCCGCCCGTTCATTTAAATTTCCCTATATTATTAATAAAATTCAATTTTAAACATTACATCCACGATAATAAAGTCGACATTATATTCAGTACTTTTTATAGACAACGATCAAAGGAAAGTTTGATTTTGCGGTGATAATTGCGGTGAATCCTTAATTATTTTGAGGGTAAACTTTTACCCGAGTTAATTTGAAGATGGTTCTTCGATTCCTTTAATGGACACTTTTCGGTGACTTTCAATTTATGTGGTTGAATAGAGCATTCATTAAACTTGCAGATGGCAGCGACAATCGGAATATACTCGATTTTAACGATGCAAAATGAAATTACTTGTCGATTTTACTCGGCAAACAAGAGGAAATTTGTGCCCGAATGAAATATGAATATGAATTTCGTAAGTAAACGTACATCTTGATTAAAACAAAATTGAATGATTACAATATATTATCCGGTGGCAAGTTTTATGCAAAATATTTGGTTCGATAAAGTACAAACAACTGTGTCCCATTCCCCCTCAACCATACATAAGTGAAATACAAATTTATATCACACTGACGCTGGGCCCTTTTAGTATTCCCCTCGCAAATCCCGTTGAGCATTCAGATGTAGATATACCTAGGTTCAGTTGAGACCTAGGCACTGAAGGGGAAGGGGAACGCGGAAAAAGGGGAAGTAATTATAGGGGGAAACATCAAGTATGTCAGGGGGAGAGTATGTTGTAAGGACAAAAATATGAGGGTAGAATGCAGTGGAGGTAAGCGTGTCGACTCGCATCAGTTCACTGTGTCACTGTTGATCTTTTGAAGGAGCAGACCTATCGTTGACGCTATGCTTATACTTATTTATGTTTTTCAAGTACTGTTTTAGCTTGCTTCCCTTTGTCTGCAGTTTATTAATAACTTATGGTGAGAAACTTTGTCACCTGATGAAGCGCGGTATGTTGTGTGTACCCGGTTATCTACATCGGCTTTTTACTGATTTTGTTGATTTGTTTATCTGTGTATTATTTTGTTTTTGTGCTTATTTATATGCAATTTTGATGAGCATTACTTTTATTATGTTAAAATTATTCTTAAGTTATTTTAAATAAAGATAAAAATTATTAAACAATGTTAAGCAACCGTCACGGCATTAACCTAGCCTAGTAAGAACTTGTGTTACGGGTTTAGATTACAGGTATGAGGAACAGAGATAAAATGTATAATTATGTAAATACATTAATTACTTCTGTCTTGTCGTTAATGACGGAGGTCTATGGTCAGCAGTGGACGGACGCTGAACGGATAATGATGACGATATGAAACATAAAATACAGTATACACCTCCGTGACCCGCAGCAGATATATACTATAACTACTTACATACTTTTTAAACTATTGTCACTCAGAGGGATGAAACCGACATCCACTACGTAAAGTGTGCAGTAGTTAACGAGTCGACTAGCCAGCCGGTAAAAAAAAAGGAAGACATTATTATGGTAACTATTCTTCTACACCCTTTAAATAATATTAATCGTAGAAGCAGTTGGTATAAAGGGTGGCGCAGGACCGTGATACTTAGAAGAGCTTGGGGGGGGGGGGGGGCTTTGTCCAGCAGTGAGACAGCATAGGCTAATTAATAAAAAAAAACAAAGAAGCAGTTCATGGTGATAAAATGCTGTTATTTTGGCATAACAATAGTTTTTCTTACTAAAGGTTTTTTACAGCTAACTAGCTTTTTTCATATCTATTATAATTTATAATCATCTAACAAATTGATAAAGTTTTGTAAGCAAAATCCCTTATAATTGTTTTTTTTTCTAATAAAAAGCTGCATTCAATCATGTATAAAAATTGTAAATGTCTGGGTTAACAAGAACGAGTGGATCGACCTTTTAAATGATATCAAAGGATGCTATACTAGATTAGTATGGTGTCGAAAGTATTCATCAGTTAGATTGTATTGGTTGGGGCAGGGGAGACGCAAAGCTGTTGCTACGCAGGAGACTGGCGCAGTACCCTGTCCATACTAAAATGTTGATATTTTAAAATGGATGCGATGATTGTACTTTATGTGTTAGGAATGAGTTTCTGTGTTTTCAAATCAGCTCCAATTTATTACAAGTGTGTTTAGGAATGCTTATTTAACAAATTGTATATTGAGGAATTTTGTTAATACGTTACACTTTTTTTTGGCAAAATGTGCATTAAATGTAAAAAAAAAAAACATTTTTTTCTTGCAAATTGACATGTAACGATGGAATAGTTGTAACATATTTTAAAATTCATATTTTAATTTCTTCTGTAAAGCATTTTTTCAATTATATTCGGGGTCGCCTCTCAGACCAACCGAATGCAGCTGAATAACTTATAAATAGAGCGACTGCCTATCAGACCGAAACTACTTAGTGACTGGGTGATACGGTACCCCGCGGTAAGACTGGTTGTCATACTCTCGTGCTTTTGATAACTTGTAACGACTGTCAAAGATTTACTTTACCATTACCATTAATAACAGCCGGGATCAATGACCTTACTTCTTTTCCGAGGCTCGGAGGAGTCTCGGTATATAAAGATGGTCACTCATCCACGGACCAACTTCGGCAAGCGTCGTTTAACCTGATGAAACCGCACAGCTTGTTATCCTTAACCAAGAGATATTTTGTTGAAATGTTTTATTTTTTTAATTTAAAGGAGACTTAAATTAGCTTATCAAATATTGAGATGAACCTAGTAACGGCTCTTGAGCTAAGAATGAGAAGACGCTTCTTCTGTGTCATTGTTTTCACCTTTTATTTTATTTTTTTAGTAGGTTTAGTAAGTGCGTTAAGAATAAATACCATTTCTTAGGATTTCACGATAGTCGATAGATAATGATTAACCATCAAGATAGCCTACATCTTTTATTTTTTCTGTTATTCGTAATATGATATAATATTCGTATATTATGTTAGTTTTGTATCTTTAAGAAAATATTTTGAAATCATCCTTTGCAAAAACATATAAATATAAAATAGAAACGTCCACTTCTTATTGCCAGAATCATTTAGTAATAAATTTAAATGTGCACAGTCGATTCAAAATAGCATTTCTAACTTCTGGGCGCAGTGATGTAGCCGCCGCCTAGGTATATGGTTTTTGGGCGGGGGATCTGAATGTACTAGCGTTGCTAGGCTATGAGGGATCCATCCCCAAGGTCAGGAGTTATATAGGTATAAGTGTGTTATGTTAGGGGAATCTGGACGCACGTTATATTTGCTAATATTAATTAATTGCAGAGTTAATATTTTCTGTTTTTTGATTGAAGAGTTGCTCTTATTACAAGAAGAATTGATTAACTATATAATACTTAAACTACTATTGGACTGGGCTATTTTTTTCTCTTTGACTTATAATATTATAGCAAATGAAGTTTTAAAATTACTATTACTTTGCTTTTCGGGCCGCGATTAAAAAAATCCCTCAAATAATGTCCTGATGGATTTAACAAGAAGATTACAACGAAATATTTATTTATACTAATGTACAACATTGTCCAAAGTACGACATTGTGCATCTTATTATATTTAAAGATTTATATAAAAAAAAACTTAACCTCCCCTTTATTTATATCAAACTTAATATTTCAAAATAATTAACCAATATGTTAGAGAGACTAATGCCCGGTTTCTGAGGAATTTTTAAGGGCAGTTTATCTATTTATCAGCGCTATTGGTTCGATAACCTAAGAAAGTGCGTTTCTGAACATCGCAATGTAAGATAAACTCCATTTAAACTTAGCTTATCTTAACTGACCAATGTGTGCCGTTTATCGATTTCATAACTTTATTTGACGTTTTGCTAGTTATTGATACTTATTATTTTTGTTTGATAGTTATTGAACGGTTCATTGCGTATTCAGAAACGCAGTGACAGTTAACCGACGTTTATCATATACATAACTTTTTTGTATCAATATCTAATGAGAGTATAACTGGAAACTTCAGAAACCGAGCATTAATAAATGTTTTCAATTTAAAACATTTCATGAACAAAATGTTAAAATTTTCTTGAATTAAATTAAATTCAAACATCAAAACCAATAGTTACTACGTTTATTTAAACATATAATTATTATTTTATAAAGAACATAAAGTTAGAAACGAAAAGATTGCGAAATAAATAGAACTTGAAAGAGTAAGTCTAAGTTTCTAAAAGTTTCGTTTTAAATCTGAAACCGAGACTATATTGTTTCCAAGTCTGGCTAGTTGGATATTTTACAAGCCTCGTAATTTTAAACTTTTGTTTGGTATCTTAATATTTATTTACATTTGAGAATATTTTGAGAGTAAATATAAAAGAATTTTTAGATTTCTTCTTATATTTGCTTTCCAAATTTAAAATGTTAAAAAAAACATAACTCTTTAGAATTTTTGTGCTTTTGTTTTCTTGTTGTGTTCTGTTTGTGGTTTAAATCATGATTTATTTATAATTGAATTCAAACACAAATAGCACACACATGGGGTTTATTGAAAAATATAGAATCTATTTTTTATGTTACTAAAATGATCAGCGTCGCCCCTTGACAAAATTATCTGGAGCTAACGCAGACAACTAATCTCATTGTTGCCTTTTTTATTTCATTCTTTTATGTATTTCGTTATTCTTTATTCTATCCTAGTTCCTATCCTACTATCCTACTATCCTACTAATATTATAAACGCGAAGGTTTGTTGTTGTTTGTACGCGGGTGAAACCGCGGCTCGCTGCTAGTGAGAAATAAGGCAAATTGTGATACCCATGCAAAAGTGTATATAGTTTTAAAATAGTCCTATACGTTTATGTTTTAACTAAGTCAGAAGATAAACGGGATAAAATTAAAAGCACGCACTCAGCGGGACGATATTAATGACGATTTCACAGTCGGGCGGCTGCGATCGGCAATAGCGTTTGTATTCGACTCGACCGCGGGGTGGTTCTGATTTCATTACGTGATTTACTTTTTTCCATCTCCCTGCAATCCAATAAATCCCAGTGGAGGTGGGTTAATTAATAATTTAAGGACAGTTCTATCGCGGTCCAACCGACAAGCTAGACGAGCTTTCGCTAATGGACTTTCCAGTGAAAATAAACATTCAATTTTTTATTTTAAAATTCCCTTACTAGTTCATTGGCATTTTTGCATATGCAATGTTTTACAATCGGAATCAAAGTCAAATATTTCATACTTAGGGTCTGTTTCACAATCTCCAGTTATGTTCCAAATAGGCTATCGGCAACATATTTGACAGATACTCCATACTCTATCTGTCAAATATGTTGCCAATAGCCTAAATATAGTATCAGGTAAAGTATAGTATCAGGCCCTAAATATAGTATCTTATTAAATTCAGCGTTGCTTTTGAATATGCTTCTGTCATCGAATAATAAATTCTCTAGTATAGGCTTCATAGCAAATGAAGACTGGGTAAGTCTTGATTTATTTAAGTATTTTCATCACATGATTAGGCTTTTCCCAACTATATTTTGTCTTGTCTTGGTCGTCTTACAGTCTAACTGGATTCAGCTGCATACCAGTGTTTCAAATAGTGCGACTGGCTATCTGACCTCCACATCCCAGTAACTGGGTTATACGGTAACCCGTGGTAAGACTGGTTATCATACTCTGGGGCTTCTGACTACCTGTAACGACTGTCAAATATCCACGAATATTAGCCGGGAACAACGGCTTAACGTGTTTTCCGTGCACGAAGGAGTCTCGGTATGCAAAGATGTTCACCTATCCACGGACCACCTTCAGCAAGAGTTGCATAACTTGGCAAATCGCGCCTACGCGGTTATTATTACCTAGATACAAGGTCCTTAAATTAAGACTTGCAAATTTTCATGAAACTTCATAGTTTCAAATTGAAATTAATGTTTCACTGTTCTTGTAGTTTAAAAAAAGTGGTACAATTTCGACGGTACCTTCATCAAAGTGGCATGACAGGAGCACTTTTACAATTGCGTAAGTAATTTACGACTTCAATAAAGTGAACCTTAAAATTGTTAATGAAAAGGTATTAAACAACGGACCCCTCGTAAATAACACGGTGACACAGCAGAGAGAAAAATGCCACTGGATTTGAACAAATTACGACTGCGACTTGATGATGTTGCGCCCGCCATTTTGAATCAAAAATATAAACAGAATGGGCAAAATCCGGCGGCTATTTTTCATTAATTTAATTATACGGCTCACTGGGTGTTATACTGGATACCGAGTAATCGAAAGGCAGGAAAGACTAAACAATTACTGGTCATTTCACCTAGTAACGTTAATAGTGTTGTAATCAATAGGAAAGGACGAATGCCACAAACCAAATAATAAAACTAAGATGGTGGTACCCAAAGGTCTACAACTGCTATTATGTTTTATCCTTTACCAAATATTTTCCTGTATTCTATACTAGCAGCGACCCGAGGTTTCACCCGCTTACTTCCCATTCCCGTGGGAGTACCGGGATAAATATGCCTATGTTTTATTCTGATGTATAAGCATTATAAAGTTTCATAAAAATCCTGTTAGTAGTTTTTGCGCGTTTATAATATTAGAAGGATGGAACAAAAAATAGCGTGTTAATAGTAGCAACGAGAAATATTAACATATAATTAATTGATCAGAAGAGAGAAAGGTGAAGTCCCTTGTGATTTGTTGATGATTATAATATTTATGTCCTTAGATCAATAATATGACCAGATAGAGTGTCGCGCGGAACACACGTCCAAAAAAATAGCGTCCAACTGTTGGCCTCTAAGTGCTTTCTCCGTGTTTTATTGTTTTTATTTATAATGAAGGTTTGTGTTAAAGTGTAACGAGATTAAAAAGTATGATTATGGAAGAAGTGTAGTAGCTGGTATCACTATTCAAGTACTCACGAACACATCTTTGAAAAGATTGGCCAGTTTTTTTTGATTTGGTTGTAGGGCGACACTCCATCTAGACATATTTATGATCTAAGATTATGTCCATATAAAATGCAACAATAATACCAAGGTAAAAACCTATTGATTACTAATTGTAATAAATAGTAAAGACAAACAAAAAAGTAATTCAATTACACAAGTTGAATTGAGTATTATATACCTAATAATACCAAAAGTTAATCAAATCCTAATTATACTTGGTCATGAAACGCTTTTTATATCTGATCAATCCGTATCTAATAAATTTTCGTATTCTACCCACGTATGACTTTCTGATAGTAATTGTGAATGAATCGAGAAAATGCCTCTGAAAATACCTTTCTTTCTTTGCCTTCGAGTGAATGTTAAATATATTTCTTATCAATTGGATTTTATTAAACCTCATAGATTCAAGGCATACCAAATAGTTAAATCCAATGATGTAATTACGATATTTGTACTCATATATATTACGATGGTCAGATATTCAGTATAGAGGAATTTTAGATTGACTTTTTTAATTGTATAGGATTTTAAATTAACATGGCTATTTTCATTATTTAAACTATTTGAAACGGGATATTTACCATGTTTTTTACTGTTATTTCGCGGAGCTCGATATTTCGACATTGTCTACAAACGTTATGTTCGCGACACTAAAAGATAGTAAATATCCCGTTTTAAATAGTTTTTTAATTGTGTATATCAAATAACATTTTTCACAATTGTGTAATCACTGTAAAATTTTGTTTTAGAAATAAATTATAACAAACTTTGTACGTCTACAGACATAATATTTAACTTGAATAAAAAAAAAAATACGTAAAAAGCAGCACTCAAATACAATAAATAATTGCTACTTAATATAGTAATGTAAGTAACATACTCTATTACACTGGAAGTATACTGTATTATACTTAAAATCGGAAATCTTATTTCACAGAACCAATGTCCCGTGAATATAGCAAAGCCTCCCCGTACATCACAAAGAGCCTTCCTCATATTACCGATTGCACGGATTCTACACTATCTATTTTTAGAGATCCGTTATAATAATTATCATAGGTAAGTTTTGTACCCTATTTTTATACTATCGCACTGATGATAGTGATAAAAATAGTGAGCAAAACCAAAAAAAGGTGTGTGTGCGTTTTACACACGATAGAAGTGAAACACACGTTAAATGCTCAAATACAAGCAAGTATTAAACAGTCTGCAATATGCATAGACATCGATATTTGCTCTCTCGCTCTTATGTATTTGTGTCTCTTACCAGTCGTTTTTTCCGTTGCTTCCGGTTTGAAATCACAACGATTCTAAAGAAGTTTCACTTCAAAAAACATTGGTTGTCTGTAAAGTTGGTTTACGGACGGTAGTTTGACGTGACAAAGTTAAACATTACATGCAGCACGATAACAGAATATAGATAATTTGTATAATTAATGTCTGCATCGGGTTTTGGGCGCGTATTTATTAGTAAATTTATTAATATATTTAATGAGGATACGAATGAGCCAATTAGGTTCAAGAGTGGTTGCCGCGTTTAGGCAGACGAAGTGTTGGTCGTCTTGGCGTTCATTGAGGGAGGCCTATGTTTAGCAGTGAACGGATAGGGGCTATTGATGATAATCTTAATACAATTATCCATGAATTTAATTATCTTGTATTTTAGTATGATATATCATCAACAAGTATTTCAAATACCTACTGACGCATTTAAATCTAGAGATGCACTAACAAGATAATGTCATAAAGTACTAAGTAGGAAAAAATTCATTTACAGTTACATTTCTGTGAAATGTAACAGTGCTGTGATTTTAATAACAGAAATCATTTATTATAACACTAGCTGTTGCCCGCATCTTCGCCTGCGTTTACTTATATTTACAACGGCATCTTAGCGGGATGATATAGACTATATTATCCCGCGTTCCCGTGGAAATACGGGGATGAAATAGCCTATGTGTTAATCTGATGTATAAGCTATATTATTATGAAGTTTTATCAAAATCCATTAAGTATTTAGTTTTTGAAAGAGTAAGAAACATCCTCACAAACTTTCGCATTTATAATATTAGTAGGACTTAATGGAAATAATAAAAATATTATAACCGACACTTACACCACTTCATCGCATTCTGAGCATTACCTATAAGCTTGTGGTATTTTTGAATGAATATAAAAGTACATGTAAACATCCGTTACCAATTGCAGATACCTTTCATCATCATCATCATCATCAGCCTTTATCCGTCCACTGCTGAACATAAGCCTCCCTCAATGAACGCCAAGACGACCGATCCCTCGCTACTCGCATCCAACGCGGACCTGCCACTGCACGGAGATCGTCTTCCCATCTGGTTAATGGCCGACCAACACTTCGTCTACCTAAACGCGGCCTCCACTCTTGAACCTTAATGGCCCATCGACTACCCGTTCTTCTGAGTGCGTGACCAGCCCATTGCCACTTCAACGTGCTTATTCTTCGCGTGATATCGCAATAAGCAATTATTATGTAAATATAAATGAAACAAATTGAATATTATTTATTCACTTACAAATTTTGACAACGCTTAATTGTAAATTCTGTCCACTCGACAGTCCGGTTGCTGTGTCCTGCCCGGGTATTCCGCTCACGTACTCAGCCGTTTCTTTTTTTATAGGTAGCTCCGAATGTGCCCTGACTGAAATTATAGTGTTTTCACCAACATCCCTGGTATTTTGATTTCTTTTTGTCAGCTCAGCTGGATATGTCTAGGAAAATATTTGACTCTATATTTTTTATTCTCAAAGTTAAGGAGGGAAATAAGCGATCAGAGATTTATAATGACGTCCGTAGAACCACACTGTATATATATATATATATATATATATATATATATATATATATATATATATATAATAAAGTATAGTAATTAATTATATGAGCATTAGCGCAACTGATACATCATTTAACGGAATTTGAAATTTTGAAGGATTTGGAAACTGTTGAAATTTTTAAATAATGTCGATTCCTATTTATGGACCCCAAACCAATCAATTTTTACTAATTTCAACTGAAAACCCCGTTTTTTTAATATTTTTACATAAAGTTTTTTTTATGTTGCCATAATTATATTCATTAGGCATCTTCTTAAATATAGTATAAAACAAAGTCGCTTTCTTTGTATATGTGTATATGCTTAAATCTTTAAAAGTACGCAACGGATTTGGTTGCGGTTTTTTTGTATATAACAATTCAAGAGGAAGGTTTATATCCATAATAAATACAAAATATATATTCCTGCTCAGACCCCGTTCTAAATCATATTTAACGCAGGCGAAGCTGCAGGTAACGCCTAGTAACATATAAATGAGCTAGTAACATATAAATGAGTAACAAAGCTTACGTCCTTTATACAGAACCCTATTCAGTTTCTATTCATACAGTTCTGTTTAATAGGGATTTTACTTAAACGTCGCATTAGAAATATATTACATAACTTTATACGTCCTAACACATCTCCGTGAGAAAGCGCACGTGAATTCTGGCAAGTGTTAGGAGAACATCTCAGCATTTATAAGAAACTTTCGATGAGAGCTTAGATACTTTTAAAACCAATCACATACCTCGTTTTGTTTCACAAAAGCCTCTATTCTAACTTTTGAATTAAGTTTAGTAATACTTTTTTATTTTGTGAGGTCTTTGATCGAATAATCTTTGTGAACAATCATTTTATCGAAACATTATCACATGCGTCTGTGTTCACAATCTTAATTAAATAAATGCGACGAAGATGTGGGTATGGTCTCGACCGCTGACGGAGAGAACCGTTCGATCCTAACTCCTTGTGGTGTCTTGAAATGGATTTTTAAACATTGCTCATATCGCTCACCGGTGGATAAAAATACCTTGAGGAAACCTGCATACCTGCCCCAATAGACAAGTGGCAAACGCTCCGAATCAGTTCAGTTGCGAAAAACGCTAACTTAGTGTAGTTGCAAAAAAATGAACGCTCATTCTATTCATTCAGACCTATAAAATCTATGGTTTCGTTCATTTTAAATAAATATTATTATTATTGTATTCCTTGGTTCAAATTGCATATCGTAAGCTAGCGTCATTCCCATGCAATAAGTATTCTATTCGTTTATTTTTTGTGCTACTCGTAGGAGGGCTGATGAGATTAAAAGTTTTTGAAGGTGTGTAAAGTTCACCAACCCGCATTAGGCCAGCGCATCAATGAACTATGGCCTTACACCCTCATCTGATTGATACATTACTTACTTTAAAGTAATAAAATATTGATGTATCACAATTAATACTTTTCATATTGTATATAAACTTTATCATTTAATGTCATACAGACAAACTTATGCAATAATAATTAATACTAAAATCTGTTTTTAAAGTATAAAATAGCAAAACAAACCTTAATATTTATAACGTCTCAGCCAACTTGATATTTATTATTTTTATGCTGTTGAAAACCGAACACAGCTGAGTGGAACTTATAAATCATTTATTATTTCTCCGGCGTCGCAGATTAAGAAAACAATGGATGACAATCTATCAACAGAGTCCATTTAGGGAAGACAAAAGCCGAAGCGAGAGACGATCTCGGTGAAGTGGAGCGGTTTATATTATATTTATCTTTAATTACAACACGAAAGAAGAAAAAAAGAATAAAGCTAGACGATCCGCAGAATAATGACGTGATCCGTCCCAGAGGGATAAAGAATGCGGAAAATAAATAACGATTTCTTTTGTTGGCTTATTATTCTCTAGAGCACTCATTACTGGTACCTTGGCAATATTTTATAGTATCTCAAGTAAGATTATGTTAAGCTTCGCATTAGCAAAACAAAGTTCTCGAAACGTCTCAAGCTTCTATCCTTTAATTTTTAAATTTGAATTCACCGATTTACGATAGTCACGTAAATAATCCTAGTCAAAATCGTCCATCAATGTTTAAAGCAACAGGTAGATTAATAATAATACATTTTGGTAAATTTTTATCATCTATGCAATATATCCAGCTATGTTTCGTATAAACTTTACATAGTATAAACAAAGTCACTTCTTTTGTATGTATGCTTAAATCTTTAGAAGTACGCAACGGATTTTGATGCGGAATTTTTGATATATAGAAAAAATCAAGAGGAAAGTTTATATGCATGCATGCACAATATATTATCCTACTCAGCTCCCGTTCTAAATTTTAGCTAACGCATGCGAAGCTGCGGGTAACAGTTAGTACTCTTATATTGTAATTGAATTTCTAATAAGGCACGGTTCGTTGTTCGTTCCCTTCTCGCCTGATTTAGAGGAGGAGCAGCATGCCCAGCAGTGGGACATATAAGGGTTGATACTTTACTTTTTTTTTCGTCGTTCGTTAAAGGACGCCTATGGATGGACAGTGGCTGATGATGATTATGAATTAAATTATTGATTTAATCTTTATCAAAATAATTCATCATACTACTATTAATTTTTTTCTACTAAATCATCGTTTATGAGAACATACATACCTATACCTACATATTATCATATACAAAAAATATAAAAACTTACATCATAAATATCGCTATTGATCAAAGATATGAACGTGTGCAGAAATATGGAGTTTATCGCACGAGCGACATTTCAGCTTCCGTCAATAGCAACACAAATATAATATTGAATAGTCGCACTATACTTCTTAAAAATTTCGATAATGTTCTGCAAGTAACAAGCTTACTTCTATTTACAAAATAAATGATTGTAATATTACAAAACGTTAGTTATAGTTTTTATATTTGGGTACTTACAGATAAGCTTAAGAGTAATTGACCAGTTTCATTATTTTTTGTCTCTTGCAATGTTCTCCGTGCAAAGGCCGGTCTATGTTGGACTGGCCTGTTGGTCTAGTGGTTAGTGACCCTGACTGTTAAACCAGAAGGTTGTGGGTTCGATTCCCACCCAGGACCAATGTTTGTGTGTCTGAGCGTAATTTATCTATTATATGTATATATTTAGAAATATATGAGTAATGTATCAGTTTTCTGGTTACCATAAGAACAGGCTTCGCCTAGTTTGGCATCAGATGGCCCTGTGTGAGTTGTCCCAACATATTATTATTATTATTATTATTTGAGGAAGGCCTACACTTATCAATGGACTCATAGTAGCCGATGATGATGATTATACATCTTAACAGAAATGGAAAAAAATTTACTAAATACTTATTTTTAGCACCTAGACTTAAATTTCATCATCGTCATCAGCTTTTATCCGTCCACTGCTATACATAGGCCTCCTTCAATGAACGTCAAGACGACCGATCCCTTCAACAAATCAAAGAGACGTGCGTATTTTGCGAGTATTTTTATGACGTTAATTCAAAGTGACTGTGTGTCTACTAATTTGTGTGTGAGTGAGTTCTACTAATTTGAAATACGCATTCTTTGATCATGAAAAAAATCTTTTCGGTGACGATTCGGGTGATCTAAAACTAAAATATAATACCATAGTATTAACATTTATCGGAATATTACTAATTTTTTTTTTATATATGATCTGTTCTTAAATTTCTTTCGCCAAATCGCTTTTCAGCAATAGCCTATCTCGCTTTTCCGAAACCAAGACTAGACCATACAACTACATGAGTTGTACATGTAGATGTAAAGTTGCGGTCCTTTATGGGCGCTGACATGTGTCTCGTCTGATAATTTGCTTAAATCTAACATAAAAAATATACACCATATGTAATGGATTTCCACAAAATAACGGTTGATTCTATTTAATACCTTGAAACACGATCTTCACAATCTTTCTCGTTTCGTGGCCCCGTTTAGTTTTTCCGTGCATGAGAGATGATTGAACCTGATTCGATAATAGCGATTTTTCACGCTGTACCCGAATATGAAAAGAGCTGAAATTAAATTTCGTTACAATAGAATCAGATTTAGGCCTTACAGAATTCGTAACATTAATATTTACTATTGATATTAAAAACCTCTGTTCACTAGAAATATGAGGTTGTATAATAAAATATTATATTAGCTTCGATTTTATGTAGGTAGTAGGTATCGATTAGGGTATGTAACGAACATTTATAGAACTTATTAAAGTACAACTTATAAACCTCGGATGAATTTGAAATTTCACGTACTTATGACCTGAAAAGTTGAAAAGTATATAAAAAACAAGTGTTGCGTCAGAACAATCAATCGAACAAGATAAAAAAGTGTAATAAAAAAACTTAATATACCTAGTAAATAAAATGTTAACTTTTTATAATAATTATCTTTTAATATTACTTTCTCTACTTTCTTTATAATGAATTGCCTTTATTACTATTTCGGATTTTATCGCGGCTTATTAAGTTTTTTACACGCCCAACGCTTCAGATACTTTATATTGGACCAAATTTGGCCACAGAAACCGTAAAATCTGTCAAAGTTATTTCAAATGTAACAGGTTCCTGGAATCGCTAATACGTTGCTGATAAATCACTCGGAACGGATTTCCTATGATCTATGATGTATACTAGTTCTAGTCTAGATCTAGTTTCAACATCCCAGTCTGGTCAGTTTGGACCACCTTACTCAGGTGCGTGTAGCGGGAGATCAGTCGTTTTGGCTTAGGATAAAGTTCTATTTGATATCCAGCAGTAGACGAATAAAGGTTCATATAAATTGTATATTCGTTCATATATAGGTCTCACTGTATGTATTTATATTTATGATTTATTGTACAACAGGCTTAGGAGAAAATGAGTCAAGGGCCTCTTTATTTTCTTGATGCGCACTACTGTATATAATATTGAAATAGATTTCATAGGAATACATGTTGTAACAAAATACTATTATAACACGAGCTTTTAATTTTTACAAAAAACTCTAACAGTCGACATAAAAACCATTATTTCTTATTTCCCTCAGTTTCAAATAACAAAATGAATACATACTTGAAGCGAAATTTATGCTTGCACGAGTCTAGTGGTTTTATTCAATTAAATTTTCACAGCAAATGTATATTAATATTATAGTCTTAAAACAAAAACCCAGACGTTATCTTTGTGGAGTACGACCGCGTAATAACATATACGTTATGATGTCGGTATTAAAGTCGCCGCATGAGTAAAGTTGGAACGCATCCGAGCTTAGCTAGACCAAGGAAACCTTTGATGGTAATTAAAACCAGTGGAAGCAGTAGAGCTTTCAACTATAAAGAATTTTATAAAAGATAAAGTTAATTAAGAAGAAATATTGTTGTACCTAATTTTATGAAAACGCATTAACAATTCAAAATCTCTCAAACGATTACGAGCGATGTTAGATATTTTACTTTTCTATATTTTAGAGTTAGTGTAAAATTATGCATGAAATTTTTTCTTTTGTTTTGGAATTTCATTTTAAAAAAATATTGTCTAAGTGTATACTTAGACAATATTTTTTTATATACAACTTACTTCACTAGTATTCGTTTTTAAAATGTAAATTAATATATATATTTATTATACTAACGTAAGTAAATAAAAAGAATTGTCCACTCTTGATGTAAAAACTTGATGTAAAAACATACATATAAGGACAAAATAATAATAATATACATGTAAAAACATATAAGGACTTTATTGTTTTAACTTTAACGAAAATATAATATCATCTCCATTGGCCTTCCCCTCTCTCACAAATCTACTGTTACCTCATGTTATCGAAGTTTAACATGGTCTATATACATACACAGAAACGGTATGCATGTATACAGACGAGATAACAATGCATGCATTGTACATTGCATGCGATATACATACAATCGAAAGACACCTCACCGGTGAACGGATATTGAGAAAATGTGTTCTGGTAAGTGAAACGTTTTTCAAATTTTATAAAGTCGCTCAAATTAAACTCAAGAATAAATAAAAGTTACTTGCATAATGAAAATGCATGAGCGATTCATATTCAATTTATCAGAACAATACCGCAAAGGATAGCCACCAAAAATTAATATGTACGAAGTGGTTCTCGTTAAATGTGGGCAGTATTAAAACGGGCACTAATAGGGGAGGAGTGCGGGTGTCTTAGGACCGCAGACTTTATGTCCTCAGACCGGTCTAGAATTATTAATTAAGCGAATGGTGATTGCATTTCTAGCTGTGTGGTTTCTGTTCTTACTCAACTCTTTAAAATAAGAAGTAAATTCAATGAACAATGCACGGAGGTTGAATGATAAATATTTTTCTTGAATAAAGTATTCGGGTATAACTGGACAGGTTTCAATTTAAATCGTTTCAAAATACAGTAACAACGCTTTTTCTTAAAAAGGAAAAAACAAACTTTAGAATAATTTTATTCGCAGAATTATAAGCTCTTGTGAGTTTTCGCGGCAAGCTTTTTATTTATTATTATGTGTATTTTTTCTGTATTTTGAATAATAAATAAAAAAAACAATAATAAAAAAAAACATACAGACACACAGTTTAGTATCTCAAATGTGATATATTAGCAGCCTTATAACATAATAGACAAGGACAAACTAATCTACAAAACTGCATCTACCATTGATCAAAAAATTAACAAAACCCTTTTAAATGTAATTTAAGTAATATCAGTGAAATTTATTTGCATTAAAAATCTATTATTAAACTTATTTTGAAGTACTTTAAAATACAACAAGCGTTACCTACATGAGTATATTTCTTCTACTAAATAATTGATTGACGTGTAAAAGACAACAACAAAAGCAGATTTAGGAACTCATTTGTTCCGCCTTCATTTACATTAATATGGGATTTTCGAGACTTATAATACTTAATAATAATTCAGAAAGCCGTTAACAATGAAATTCCTTTTCTACGCCGACGAGCAAGGTTTTATGCTTGACATTAAAGGGTTAGGGTACGTGTACACGATATAATACACTAATAAGTTATTCAAAGTGGATTACTTCATTGTTTATTGGACATAACGTCTGCACCTGAGAATATTTTATAGCTTTAAGTCATTTATTTCTTTTTTTTTGAGAAAATATTTTGTATTAAATTTAAAAAGTATCTTATATTTATAAAGTTAAAAATTTCTCTACGTTATTTCAAACTAGCAGCACCCCGCGGTTTCCTATTTTTCCCATTCCCGTGGGAGTACGGTGATAAATTATAGCCTCTGTGTTATTCTGATGTATAAGCTATATTATTGTAACGTTTCATTAAGATCCATCCTTCCATACTTACAAACTTTCACGTTTATAATATTAGTAAGATTGTTCTTTTACTAGATCGAATAACAATAAGCGAAAAGTCTGTGTAATTTTACTGCGATTAATAACTGATTCATGTGATGAAAAAAATGTCTCATATGAACAAAAAGAAAACTTAAAATTAATCGACACATATATAATAGCTAAATGTAAGCGAGTAACGGTATTCGTTTAGTTGGTGTGGTGCTTTGGCATGGGTTCTTTTTCACCGGTGAAGGAAAATATCGTGAAGAAACCTGCATACCAGATAAGATTAAACGTCTTTAAATGTGTGTGAAGTTTAAGAATCTCACTCTCTCAACACTCGTCTGATTCGAGGAGAAGACACATGCTCAGCATTGGCACGTATAAGTTATATGTAATAATAATAATAGAATAATAATAATGATATAATAATAATATGTTGAGAAAACTCACAGATGGCCTTCTAATCTCAAACTATACATAACCTGTTCTTATAGCAACCAGACACCTTAAACATTCTTATATATTTAATACATACATATTATAGATAAATTACATTCAGAAACAGTACAAATGGTCATGTTCATTACACTCACGTTTGACCTGGGTGGGAATCGAACCCACAGGCAGAAGTCAGGGTCTTACTTATAATTAGATTGATATTTCACCGAGTGATCGTCTGCATATGTACCATTGATCTTCTTATTTCTTCCGTGAAAAAGCTCTGTTTCTGTCTTGGTCAGCACAGGCGATGGAATTACCAGTACTCTGATCATTAAGTGTATGCCAACGTGGATGAATCGGATGGTTTAATTAGGGAGCAACCCTCTTATGGACGAAGACATTTATTTTCATGAGCGTCATGACTAATCAGGAAACATCACTGTTGTGAACACGTGTACAGTCAGCGTCAGATTGATCTTAGCAGCCAAGGTGCTCAAAAAGATCTGACGGACAGAATTTCAATAATATCTAAGCATTCAAAGTTGTTATATTGATGTTAGCATCCAAAGTAGTCAAAACATCTAAGCAACACATTTTCCATATTTATCGGAGCAGCCAGAGTATTCATATACATTTTAGCATACAGACTGTTCACAGGTATCTAAGCATCCAGAGTGTTCAAAAATATCTTGGCATAACAGGAAAATCAATCTTATTACCAGTAATTAAAGTGTATGTGGCTTATATTGCTGGCAGACGTCAGTCTTGGATATGCAATTAATGTCTTGTTAAAAGGAAAACATTACCTTATTAGACGTAGTTAGAGTGTAAAATTAATTAAAACAAACAATATTTACTATTGATTGTCAAAGTTGTAATTTAAAGAATTTTGCTTTTCTTTGATGTTTTTGTCTAAATTTAGATTTTAGATAATAATCAACAGACGATATTGCGAACATGAAATTATACTAAATAGCAAAATAAATATGTAATGGACACAAATTCTATATCTTTTATATAATATATAATCAGAATCTCGGAAACGGCTCCAATGATTTTCATGAAATTTGTTTACGCGGGTTTTAGGGGCGATGAATAGATCTAGCTAGGATATGTTGTTGGAAAATATCCTTTTATTCGTGTTATCAGGTAATGATAAACCGCTACAATATCATTAAGAAACAAACGTAAATTTCGCAATGCAACATTAAGATTGAGTAGCTCAGTTAGAAAATCCGACTTTCTCGAATCCAAAAGAGCCTGGTTCGAATCTCTAGTGCAATAAATTTATTTTTCTTTTTTTTTTGTTCCTTCCTTCTTTTGGGAGAAAACCTTTATCATAATATCATATATAAGGGTATCCAAAACAAAACAAATAAAAACCAAATATTTGCTCGGTCAACCTGGTACTTCTATATTATTTGAGCATTCATATTTGTCATCTTGCTGTTGTCACGTAAAATATCATCATCATCGGTTTTTGTCCATGCACTATTGAAAATAAGCTTCCTTTGATGAACGCCAAGACGGCCGATCCCTTGCGACTAGCATCTAAAACTGCCAGTGCACGGGGATCATCTTACCACCTGGCAAATGGCCGACCAACACTTTGTCTAACTAAATACAACCTCCACTCTTTGACCAACCTTACCTACCGCCCTATCGACAACCCAGTACCTAAGTGTTTGATCAACTCTCTGCCACTTCAACTCGCTTAATTTTCGCGTGATATTTGTTACTTTAGGTCTCTGGTAGAGATTTTCGATTCGAATCCTATCTGTCAAAAAAACACCCATCATAGCACGCTCCATAGAACTTTGAGCTACGACAAACGTTCTGGTAAGTCGTATATTTACAGGGCACATTTTGGCCCCGTACGTCATCACGGTCAATGATCAGTGGTTGAAGTCCTTCGTCTTGGAACTCTGAGGCGTAGACGACGCGAGAATATGACTGAGCTTCCATAGAACGGGCACCATTCCAAAGGTCTTCCCTCTCGAAATTCAAACTTTTGTCTAGTCCAAGTTTATTCTAAGGCCCACACGTCGAGTCACTTAAATTGCAGGAAGCCTTCCAGCGATTTATAGCAGTAAAGATAGACGCGCAAAAAAAAAACTTTTTTATCGGAGTTAGAGCTGGAGTAATCATAAATGAAAGGAAAATGTCAACCCATATAATATGTCCTATTCCTGGGCACAGGTCTCCTCCTCGCAATCAGACGAAGAAGCTATTGGACTACAGTTCACCGATGCTTTGGCTCAATGCTGGTTAGTGAATCGAGAGGCGAGTGAGCGATGGTATCATTCTCAGAGTGTAATCAAAAATTTAGAAACCCACGTTTCAAAGAACTACATACGATCATGATTGAACCTCGAGCCCTCACTCCAGAAGAGGCCAAGACAATACCTACCTTCTGAAAGCAGACATTTAAATCTGATCGCTTTGATGGCGGCTACACGCGATTATTGTATCATTATTATTTTTCTGACCACTTCCAGGCATAGGTCTTTTTCAATGAACATTAAGATCAGTCGTCTATATAAATTTATATCTATTTTTCTCGATTCCTTTTTTGTAAATAAACATCCGTATATGTCATCATTTATTCTGTTATTATACATTAATTTAAACTTTCAACTCTTAATTTTTGCTGTTAATTTTTCCTTAACTGGTCATCTTTCATTTTATGTATAAATTTTTTATTGTTATTGTTAACTTTGATTTGCCTAATTTGATTTGTTGAATTTTATTTCTTATAAGTTTTATTGCCGGTGCATAATAAATAACTAATAAAATAAAATAAACTGTACAGGCAATAGTAATAATAATATTACTTAAAAAATTCTCAAATATGCATCGCAATTTTAGGTATCATATGAATATGATAGAAGGAGCTAAGAAGTCGGACCAACAACAGGCAATTGGTCTAAAAGTTTTCCGTAGTTCAGTTTCCACTCTATTTCTAGTGGGACATTTTAGCGTTTAGGTAGACTTGTTCTAGTTGTAATCAGTAAGACAGTTAACCTTCAAAATTGATTGACGATCACATGACTAGATAATGGTTTGATGCTAATTGTAAATTTAAAAAAATCTTTCGGTAAGAAGCAACTTTCAGAAATACATATCGGCTTACGTAAATGGACGGATACATGTTGATGATGATAATGGATAGAAAGTTAGTTTTTTAATAAATCATTTATGCTGTCAAAATGGTAATTGTTAAGGACGCTCTACATTCTCGACAAAAGATTTCAGCGAGCGTACTATACTCTGAGACACAAGTTTGGGTCGGCTCTACACATTTTTGTTCAGAAAACTTTTTCACTCGTTATATTATGCACGTTTTTTTGTAATGTAATATACTACAACATATATTTATCGTATCAATTATTATTATTATTATTTATTTTTTTTACGATCTCCGTGCAGTGGCAGGTCCGCGTTGGATGCGAGTAGCGAGGGATCGGTCGTCTTGGCGTTCATTGAGGGAGGCCTATGTTCAGCAGTGGATGGACGGACGGATAAAGGCTGATGATGATGATGATGATGATGATATACTTATCATTAGCGACAAGTTTAAAGATAGTTTTCATATAATCTAATCGATATTTTTAAATATCTATATTAGTTTTATGTAATACAAGAGTCCTCTGATTTGGTCACAAACAAAAATTACACACATACTACATAGTCAATTCTTGCCGAATAGGCGAACTCTTGTGTTTGATAAACTTAAATACTTATAATTAATTTTGGCGATAATGTGTAACGCACTTTATGATCACATAATTAATGTTTTATATAAAATATTTGATTTCAACAAATTCTGAAATAGAAAAATAACATGTCAAAAACCAAACACATTGAAGGAAAGGGATAGCTTATTAAAAAGACATATGAAGTAAATAAAGACAGATGATACTAATTGAGTATCTACGACTGACGTCTGCCATCAATATAAGTCACATACACCTTAAGTACTGGTAATAAGATTGATTTTCCTGTTATGCCAAGATATTTTTGAACACTCTGGATGCTTAGATACCTGTGAACAGTCTGTATGCTAAGATGTATATGAATACTCTGGCTGCTCCGATAAATATGGAAAATGTGTTGCTTAGATGTTTTGACTACTTTGGATGCTAACATCAATATGACAACTTTGAATGCTTAGATATTATTGAAATTCTGTCCGTCAGATCTTTATGAGCACTTTGGCTGCTAAGATCAATCTGACGCTGACTGTACAATAAAATTATTGTGTGAATGACAGCTTGGAACAACTAAGTCCAATCAACGAATGTGAACACAGCTTAAGATCTTATTAAAATCAACGATTTAAATTCACGAAACCATCCGCAGCGAATAGGTGAAACGAAATAAATATGAATATGAATGGGAATGAGACGAGTGCTGCGGCTTCGAATTATTAAGTTCTGGAGTGCCCTCGCTGTGTGCCCCCGAGTGAGGCCGAGTGGGGCCCCTCGAGTCGTCTAGCGGCCTGTCATGTCCTAAACGTCCTGATTATTCACGCTGATTTCACACTTAACAAACAGACAGTTTTCTTAATTCAGATAGTTATTAGTTTTAATCCTAAACATTTTATTTCTTAAATATTTTTTTATGCTTATCATTAATATTTTTTTTAAATGATTGAGTTTCGTTTCTACTGTGAATTTCTTTGTATTGACTGACATAGAAGCTTGCTCGTGCTAAAGGTTTTTATGTGAAATAATATTATACATAATGTAACTAATGGATTGGGCCCTCCGAGTTGGATGCGAGTGGCAATGGATCGGTCGTCTTGGTGTTCATTGGGGGAATCCTATTGAGTGGTGAACCGATATAGGCAAGTAATGATGATGATGATGAATGTAACTAGACCAACACTTACAAAATGAAACCTAAATCGTTAATATGTCTAATACACAATAACATCGTTTGTCAAGTAATAGGCGATCAACAGTTAATAATGATGACGGTAATCATTTGTCCAAACAATAGACGTAAATAATTATAAAAGCTTTTAAAAGCTTTTATTTTCTTAAGTTTCAATCGTTTCTACTTAGTGTTTGTTATATTTAATTGACAAGCACTTACTTAAAATAAATATTGTAGTGTAATACAGTTTGTATATATATATATATATTATATATATATATATACAAACTGTATTACACTACAATATTTATTTTAAGTAAGTGCTTGTCAATTAAATATAACAAACACTAAGTAGAAACGATTGAAACTTAAGAAAATAAAAGCTTTTAAAAGCTTTTAAAATATTTTAGAGCGCAAACTTCGTTTAAATCTTTATTAAAAATAGTACGTAGATATATTGGTTTTGTCTCTAAAACATAGCAAACTAGCTTAAGGCCGTAGCTTCGTCTGCTGGAGTTTGAAAAAATATCTTATGTATTTTCTTGCTAGAATGACATAAAAAAGTAGTGTTTGTTAAGTAGCGTTTGTTTTTAATAATATTATAATAAAATGCAAACCTGTTTTAATATAATACATATCCATATATTATGTACTATAGGTATTGAAAGAAGTTAGACGTGCAGCGTTTAGCTACTACCTACCTACTCATAAATTCTGTGTGTTTGTCCATTACGTCGTTTTTCACATTTCAATTGACATAAATAATGAATTACTACATCCTTATATATTCCACTGCTGGGCACGGGTCTCCTCCTCGAAATCAGCCGATGGTAATGGGCCATAGTTCACAGATACGCTGGCCCAATGCGTGTTGGTGAACTTCACATACCTTAAAAGGCTTTCACAATCTCATCAGGCATGCAGGTTTCCTCACGATGTTTTCCTTCACCGGTGAGCGAATGATGGTCTTGTGTTTGAAGTGCACTTAGAAATTTAGAAAAACGCATTTCAAGGCACACAGGGGGGTCAGGATTGAACCCAGAACCTCTCGCATAAAAGGCCGAGTCCACCCACCACTGGACCATCGTCGCTCTTCGATAAAATATAGCCTATATCCTTATTCCTTATAAAAGGTAAAAGGCATAACCACTTTAACTTTCATCCAAATCTACATAACTGTCAGTCTTTGCAGAGTTTTGCAGGTAATACCGTAAGTCTTACCTACGCTTGTTATTGTAAAATTATAGAAAATAGAAACCTAGACTTTTTTGGTTTATAATTAATACATCTAAGAAAACTAGAGAATTATTAGTTATAAACTGTTTTTTTTTATTTATGAAATTGATTTATTTCGCTATGTAGATATGAGTTGACTTAAATTTAAATCACAGCTTTAAAACTTCTATTTTATAACCATTAAACATATATAACCCGAAGTTATAACTCAAAGTTAATATACACATATAGGTATATTATATGCAGATATTTGTAGACATTAAATTTATTTCTCTGTTGTGCACTGCCGCTGGGCTTTGCCTGGCTGCTATATTTTTTGAACTGGGATGTAAACTAGCAATACTTCCTACTCCTTCTAAAATCTTCTGATTAATTTCGTTGCGGGCCCAAGGTACTCGTAGTTTAAATATTAGTAAAAATCACTTTCGTATTACACAAAGCAATTTCTTATGAAAATAAATTCATATATTCAATTTATCTTATATTCGACTCAGGCAGGCCCAAATCAAGTAGAGAGCGTAGACAATTTTGTAACAAGCTCTAACGTATAATTTGGGTTTAGTAAGGGCCATAGTTGACCGAGCGCGCTGTGAATCTCAAGTGCCCTACGAGCGTAGTAACCGGCTACGAGACTCGATTGTCGTTAAAAAGGTTTTACTTTGCTCGTTAATATTTTCAACGTAACCAAATCATACACAAGTTAGTAATTGTATTTTTGATCCTTAATTTGTTGACTTGTTAATTTATATCATCATCATCAGCCCTTATTCGTGCACTATAGAACATTGGCCTCCTTTAATGAACGTCAAAACGGATAATTTACATGATAAATGCATTTCATCTTCCACTGGTTTGAGCAAGGAAATGACTTAAAAATAAATTACTCAAAAATCGTTACAACTAGTGAAGAACTTTGAGTTACCAATAGCAGCAAATGTTATAATAAAAAAAATATTACGACGAACGAAGAGCTAAAAGAACACCTTTTAAAACCATCGATATAAAATTAAAACGAAAATCATTGTTCATTAACCAAAGTTATATCGCAATGCAATTAAAAAACAACAGCTAACTGTAAAATAAGCGTAAAAAAACCCCGCGTAAATATCGTACGATAATTTCGCAGACTTTTATACTTTTTTAATTGCTATCGATGACAAAGGAGAACGAATAGCATTGATTTCGCTTTGCATTTAAAAAGCAGTCATTTTCATGCTATCGAGTATTCATGTTCGGGAAACAAAAATCATCTTTTTTATCTTTGTTCAAATATTGAACTTGAACGAGTCTACAAATTTTAATAACTCGGATATCAAGTCTTGTTCAAACAACGGTGTAAAACTAGACGAATTGGAAATTAATTTTCGCTATCGTTTTAGTAACCAATTTAGTTATTGGGATCACTTATCCTTGACAGCGTTACTATTATCATCAATATTACGATTATTATTATGATCAGTTTTATCAACAATATCACTAGTGGAATTAATGTACTTGATACTAGATGAACTTAATTAGGTTCCTGGGTTTTTTATTCGGGTTCCATACCCAAAGGGTGGTAAAAGTGAACCCTGTTATTAGTGGCTGAGGTGTACCTGTTGCCTGCAGATCGAAAAGTGGTTGAAGGCGCTCGCAGGTGGTTTGGTAGGATTATTAGGTATTTCACCATTTTTCATGATTTTGCTGCGAACAGTGAAGATTCTCGAAACTTAAGATATTTCTAAGGAAATCTAGTTTTTTCTTAAGAAATCTTGTTCGTTATACGTTGCGAAAAGTAATTTTATCATCATAAGCCGTCTTTGTTCATGTATGAATAGAATAATAGCTTACACATTTGATTAAAATACACCATTTTTTCATATGTACTTTTCACATAAATTACAAACTAAGCAACTAAGTATAAGTATTGTACAAAAATAATTTTAGTTTTTATTTATTATAATTTTAGATATAGTTTTATGTTACTAATGATTGGTTTTCCTAAAATAAAGAACAGTAATAAGATATTCAATACAGTAAAAGTACAGTATTAATCCATATAATATGTCCCACTGCTGGGCATGGGTCTTCTCCTCGAAATTAGGCGGGGTTATAGTTCACCGAGGTGCTGGCCCAATGCGTGTTGGTGAACTTCACACATATTCAAAGACTTTTAGTCTCATAAGGCAAGTAGGTTTCCTCACGATGTTTTCCTTCGCCGCTAAACGAATGATGGTCTCATGTTCAGGGTGCACTTAGAAATTTAGAAAACCCCATTACCCTTGCACATTACCCTTGGACCATTGTCGCTCAGTATATACATTCATATTAATCTTTTAAATCTTTATAAGGTTTAAAAAGATGAATTTAGGAACATATTGTTCAGCACCAGCTGTTCAACAGTTGAGCAGTTAATTAGAAGGCGGAGTCCAGTTGCCGTTGCGGTTTCATAATTTGCGACGGTCGAGCGACTGAGCTTTGAATTAATATACGCGATGGTCCAACTTCCAAGATTACCAAACTTTTGGCTTGGCTTTTGTCATTAGAATTGTTTATGTTATAAACTTAATACGGTCCATGTACCTACTTTCTCTATGAAATATTAGGTACGTAACCTTATATTTCATACAGAAAGTATCGTTTTGTTTTAATGGTACATGTTTTGAAAGTTATGTATCCTAAAAAAGATAAAAGTAGGTAAGTTTGGTTCATCATCATTATCAGACTTTATCCATCAACTGCTTAACATAGGTTCCTCTATTAACGCCAAGATGACTGCTCCGTCGTCGGCCGGTCCATGTCCTTGCCACTCACTGGATGCGAGTGGACACGGACCGACCACTGCTTAAAGATCGTCTTCAGGTGTGCCGGCCATATTTTATTTACCAAGGTTGTTTACAATTACTCATATGTAAGGTTAGTAAAATAATTATTACTGGTAAAATAATTATTCCCCGTCAAGTGGAATTGTCTCCATATTTTGTATAGCAATTTTAAAGAAATTTGTTTTTATTTCTTACATTTTGTTACCATTTTTAAAAGTCATATTTTCTTACAAACAAACTATGTACGAGTAACGCAGTAGTGATGTCCCATAATCATTTCATTCATTGGGCCACATAGTAACACACGGTAAACTTCACACACCGTTAAGATTTTTAAGGCCCTCAGGCATGCACGCAAATTAATACTTACATTTATAAATTTTAAATACTTATTTAATTACTATAAAAACTAAGAATTAGAAACATCGAGCACACATGGTATATCCATAAGAGGATATGTCTGAAGACATATTCCCTCTCCCAACGATACGTTGAGTCAAACTTGCTACAGTTATTAAGCGGCACGTCAGCTTCTAATTACTCGATCCAGTTATCACCTGCGACTGACGGCTACATTTCCACCACAGACACCATTTTATGTTGAACTTTCGAGTTCATAGCAAATACTGAACACATGTTTCGAGTGTAAATTATTCAACTTTCTTAATATCCCCTATAAATCTTTAATATTATTTAGTAGAGAATTGTTTGTCTAATTTAAAATATCTTTGTTTTGAAGTCTAATAATCGTCGTCATCATTTTTAGCATCTATCAGCTGCTAGACATATGCCTCAGTCAATGAACGCTAAGACGGCCGATCACTTGCCCCTCGCACCCGACACGGAACGGCCATTGCAGGTAAATTATCTACCCGATAAAATTATGAAAGTACATAATATGAATTGCTTAGTAGTTATGATTGAATTGAAAACTTTGTCAATTGGTTCAAAATTTTGTCAAAATATATTTTTGATTTGTGATGAGCACTCACTGCTGTTTGCCGGAGCACCTTTTATAAATAACTAAAATTGGGGATGCTATTGCATATTATTAATTATTTGCAAAGACTAATTCCCTCTAATTAGTTCTTAAAACAACCACCTTGTTCATTGATGGACGTAGACTAAATATTTTCAAGCGCTTTTATATTAAAGTATAATAGAAATTTCAATAGATGATTAGGACTGCATCGTCAGCGCCAATTGGCACTTGAGACTAACTCATTAAATTATATCTTCCAATAGCCCCACTTAATTAAAAAACCCTTAAGAATCTAAAATTTACATTTGTTCGAGTATATTTCAATATATTTTACATAGCTTAGTCAATCACGTACACAGATCAATTTGCACGTAAAAACTTATTCAGCGCTGAATAAAACTTGAAGACTGAAGATGCATGTTTACGACATTGATTATATGTATATACGTTTGCTATCTTTAAAGCTTTTGGTTTATTGCCCCTATAAAGTTAACTTGAAAACTATTTCTTGTTAAATCAGCAATAACATTCTGTAGAGGTTTCTCGATTGATGTCAAGTCAATAGTTTACCAAAGCTTAAAGATGCAAATTCATATAAAATTAAGAATGATATATTGTGTCGCATTTAGATTTTTTTAGTCTGGGTAGCCTTACACTGTAAGATAGTTTAATATGTCCATCAATATTTTATGGATGCAAGTGTAGTTCTATGTAGTAGAATAAATTTAATGTTTATGAATATAAAATAAAAATTGGATGTACACTAATTTGGAAGAATAAGCGATTCAGATCTATCAACGTATGATTTATAAAATTATTATTAATAGTAGACATATTATTTTAGATCTTATCGATGGGTCTAAATAAAATAGTCCGGTTTCTCCACTCCAAATCTCAAATTTGTCGAATACCTCGAGATGACAGCCTCATTTAAGGAGCGCGTCAAGTAACCAGTCCCCTGCTGTTTTAAATGGAAAGAAACAATTATTATAATATTTAAATTCCAAATACAATTTAAATGTTAAATAGTCAAAAATTCTGTCTCATATAAGTATAGCTAATTAAATTTTGCATTTGACTGAAACACAACATTCGTATATATTTTTTACGGATTATATAGTGATCCTTCTGCCCTTCTCAAGGTTTTATACCTATTTCACGGCAGAATTAAGTGAGTATAGAGAATATCCCAAGCTGACAAGAGCACGGTTCGGCGCTAGACTTGTAAATCTAATGCTAAGTCAAGATGGAAAATTATTACAGATTAATATTTTATTTATAATCTACGTTTATGTTGTTAATTTTATTTTAATTAACGAATAATTGACATACATCCATAATTCACGAGAGCAAAGGCACGATCTTAGACGACTCTATATTTCGTTTGCGCCATGAATTAAATTCGCTTAAATTAAATATACTTTCCAATTGTGAGTTATAGAGTACATGGTATTGTTAACATGCCTTTGTAAGCTGATATTATTAACGTAAGATTAATGCCCCGAGAATATAAACGTGCACATTGTAAAGGCTATTTGTGATGTTATTACCAATGTATATTAACTATTAATATCTTATGCATCGTAAACCCTATTTTCTTTTCTAATAATTTTTGAAATGATAACTTCTTTACCATGTTTAAAACTTTTTATTAGGAAAAATCTTACAAGTTCGCATCACCGACATGCTAGATTCTCGTCTGCAACCAATGACGTCAATATAGAATTTCAAATTTAAATATTAAACATTTCAGATTTTGTCATAATAATTATTCTAAATAAAGTTTTCATTTCTACCGGCAGGCCTTATGATTGCTGGTTTTTGTTTTATTATTAATCTGAGACAAACTAGCAGATGTGTTATAACAAGTTGGTAAGCCGTCTTGCTCACGAATAGAAAGAAATGCATCTAGTAATCCTAAGTAATAAAAGTAATTAAAATGTTTAGAGACCCTGACTGTTAAGCCAGAAGATCGTGGGTTCGATTTCTTTGAGTATTAAATTGCGTTCATTTCACTATTTAGTGGAAGGTAGGTCATTGAAAGACAGTATTAGTTGGGAGAGGTGACGGTATGATTTACCAATCTGTTTAGACCTAGAAAGATCAAATGTCTAAAATAATTGTTAATTGGTAACGATTTTTATTCAGATAAATGTTTAGATTCGCCCACAACAAAATTAAAATATATTATTTATCTATTATATTGGTTATTATAGTTAAAATATATTGGTTATTATAGTTTTATATCCAATTAAAATACCTTTCACAAACACGAATAACTCTTCTTCGTCAATACCAACGCTCTGAACTACCCTCTTCTGAAACATTCAAACTTTGCAGACAAATTCGATCCGCGCGTAGTGATTCGGACCACTGCATACATTGATATAATTTGTACTGCGTTGCTTTGGTTTGCCAGCTATTTCAAATTGATTTCAAATACTTCTTTGTCATACCGATAATTTACTTTTAGTGTTGAATTTTACGTGATTTTATATAGAAAACCCCATACCAAGTACGTAGAAATAAAGTCACAGTCATAAACGTTGACAGAAACGCGTTGATCATTGTGACAAGAATTTTACTTTTCTTAGACTAAGCATGCTACTAATATTACTTGTATGAACGAATATTAATTACTCTTCCACCAAATATTACAGAATGGATTATGATGAAATTTCACATATTTACAGTGACATTATAATTTATTTAGTTTCGGAGGCCAAGAACCACTTTGAGTCGCTGAGTCACAGAAGCAGTGCTGGATTTACGTATAGGCCCGTGAGGCCCGGGCCTAGTGTGGCATGAATTTAAGGGGCGCCAAAATTTCAGAGACGAAAAAAGTAAAGAAGACTGCCTTTGAAAATGAGTTTGGATTATTTTTTTAAAGAATTGTCTATAGAATATACCTGTAACAATTCACTTTTTGGAGTTTATTGGAGTTTACTCCTTAAGAATCGATTTTCATATATAAGGCGCCCGGTATGAGAAAAATCCGAGGGGTAAAACCAACTGAACTAACGAAAAAGTGTCACGTTTTTGGTGCGCACCATTAGTGCGCAACTTTCTAATTTAGCTGTGAGTGTATTGAGACGTACATAGGGTATGCTGTATAGGCGACTATACCTATATACTATATGTTATTGGGCTTGTTTGTTTCTATTAGTGTCGATGTATTTATATTGCTATTTTTTTTTGTTATAAATATCAATAATTAACATTGTAATTGTGAAGTTATAATTTTTTTTGCGTATGGTTAGATACTCGTACTTGAGGAGTAAACTCCAGTCGTGCGTCGGAGCTGACACACACACATTTTTGGAGTTTACTCCTTAAGAATCGATTTTCATATATAAGGCGCCCGGTATGAGAAAAATCCGAGGGGTAAAACCAACTGAACTAACGAAAAAGTGTCACGTTTTTGGTGCGCACCTTTAGTGCGCAACTTTCTAATTTAGCTGTGAGTGTATTGAGACGTACATAGGGTATGCTGTATAGGCGACTATACCTATATACTATATGTTATTGGGCTTGTTTGTTTCTATTAGTGTCGATGTATTTATATTGCTATTTTTTTTTGTTATAAATATCAATAATTAACATTGTAATTGTGAAGTTATAATTTTTTTTGCGTATGGTTAGATACTCGTACTTGAGGAGTAAACTCCAGTCGTGCGTCGGAGCTGACACACACACATTTTTGGAGTTTACTCCTTAAGAATCGATTTTCATATATAAGGCGCCCGGTATGAGAAAAATCCGAGGGGTAAAACCAACTGAACTAACGAAAAAGTGTCACGTTTTTGGTGCGCACCTTTAGTGCGCAACTTTCTAATTTAGCTGTGAGTGTATTGAGACGTACATAGGGTATGCTGTATAGGCGACTATACCTATATACTATATGTTATTGGGCTTGTTTGTTTCTATTAGTGTCGATGTATTTATATTGCTATTTTTTTTTTTTTGTTATAAATATCAATAATTAACATTGTAATTGTGAAGTTATTTTTGCGTATGGTTAGATACTCGTACTTGAGGAGTAAACTCCAGTCGTGCGTCGGAGCTGACACACACACATTTTTTTTTATTTACTTTTCAGTCTGTGAATAAGATTATGTTTTTTTAAAGATTAATTATAGTCTTTAATGAATTATGTTCTTTACTTTTTGTTTCATTACTGAATATCACATGCATATAAAGCTTTTAAAAATGACTAAATCTTAATAATTTTGCCCTGGCCCAGCAGTGGGACATAGTATAAGGGTTGATACTTTACTTTTTTCTAGCATTAAGGGCGGCAAAATAAACAGGGCCTAGGGCGGCGTCAAGCCTAAATCGGTCACTGCACAGAAGTAAGTAAGTAAGTTTACGCAAGAGAATAACACATCCTTACTAATATTATGACTGTCAAGTAGGTATGTTTGTTACGCTTTCACGCGAAAACTACTCAACTGATCATCATGAAACTGTACTAATATTCTCAGAGGTAGGTACTAGAAGTGACACTGGATACATTCAAAACAGTATTTTTAAAGAGCTATAGTATGAATGGGCTAAAATATTCTAATAACAAGTGTTTCGAAAATGAAAAAAAAAATCTGTTATCTGCGAAATATTCTGGCGTGCACGCCACTAAAACCTTTTCAGTACCTAGCATGCAGAGTGCGCAAAAAATAAATAAAATAAAAACTATAATAGTATTTACCCTTATATGATTCACTGCTGGGTGGCACGGGTATGCTTCTTGAAATTAGGTGTGGAGAGGTTGTGGCCTGTACTCCATAATCCACCAATGCGCTGGCTCAATGCAGTTTGGTGAATTTCACACGTCTTTTCCTTCAAAGACTTAATCTCATCAGGAAGAAAACCTGCATGTTTCCTCGCGATGTTTTCTTTCACCGATGAGCCAACGATGGTCTCATATTAAGTGCATGTAGAAGTATATAAAATATATTTGTAAGCTTAAAACATATCACTTCTACTATCCAGTTGGTAATGTATGGTGTTTTTGGAAATTGCCTTCTCCTTTAATTTTAGTAGTGAATTATATAATTATACTATAAAAACAAATTAATCCTAAACGCTTTGAATCGACGTTAACCTTCTTAATATCGTAAATTATATATAATTTAGAAGTCAGAACACATAATTCAATAGAACTAGTACGACTGGTTTGCTCTAGCGATGCATTATACGAAGTGTGGATAATGTTATGAAAGGTGCCAGGATCAATGAGTCCTCTATCTATTGTCATAAACGGATCTAACAAAGCGGGTCACCGATCCAGTTTCTTCCCCTCAAAATCCCCTTTCACGGTACAGTACCTTTCGAGATTTTCTCCAAGAATTTTATTCTTGTTAATTAAGAATTGAAATAACGAGATTATCTCACGGTATTTAATTGAAGATCAGTGTTTAAAGAAGCGTTTAACAAAGCAAATCGCTCCCAACAAAAACAACGAAACGATGGAACCAATTAATTTTGTTTACTTATTTCTTGTTGGTTTATAATAGAATATTTAGCTAACAAATGATTTTAATCTTCTTAATATATTGTTTCATATTTGAAATATAGAGAAATAGTATTTTACAACACACTTCGATATTTACGATTATATTTTTATTACCTAGTCTCTTATAACTTAGTATTCAAATGACGAAGTAAATTAGCCACGCGTTTATTTATTTTCAATGAAGGACACATCAGTTTATAGCAGATTTAAAACTTATTTGACAATGGCAAACTTAATGTAAGCCCAAAAATCTGTTCTTCAATTAAATCTGAATTTAAAATACCAACGATTAAAAGGTTCCTGAAGAAACGCTTCGTAGTCTCCTTCCGTGCAGTGGGTGGTAGGTGGTGACAGCCAAGAGCCGTATTGATTCACTTTCACCATCGCACGAGGTCAGTTGCGCGCGGCTTCACTAGGCCACTAGTGCATTCGCTGCATAGTCCCTCTCGTGCTGCGTATTGCAACTAACGCTATGCAACACTGACCTAGTGCTTCAGTACTTAGGTCTTAGCGTCGAAAGTGCTATTATAGGTGACTCTATGGGTTGCGGGTGTAACGTGCCTCTCAGAATGAGGATACTGTATGATGTGCTTCTGTTTTCAGTGTATAGTGGTGGTATTATGTGGTAAAGTGGTAGTTTAAGTTACATGCTAAGAAAGTCAGTGAAGATACTGAAATACTAAGGTGACTGTATGGGATGACTGTGGTTCTGTGCATTTTTGTTTTCAGTGTACGCACGTAACCGGGTAAGAAGTTGCGCGTAACCAGTTGCGTACATCACTCAATAAGTGATTAGTGATAAGACATGATTATTATTATGACAAGTAAGTTAATAGATGTACATTTATATAGCCGATTATTATCATTTTAATTTGCCCTATCTTTGCTTACTTTATCTTATATTTTAACGATGACTTTTTGGTAAACTATATAATTAATATTTCGTTTAATTAATCTCAAAATTCCTATTATTCCTTATTCTAAAATCAACCTTAATATAATAAAAGAAGAAAGATAAAAAAAACTCTTAATAACCACGTAACTGTTATAGCAGTGAGATCTTGCATATGGAGTATATATACTTAAAACACGTTAATGATAATTTTCAAGTCATGTGTATGTATGTTATTGGACGGGCTAACTAAACTAAGAGTGAGATGATTGCAAGTGATAAACGTCCCCATGAACATAAGTTACCTGGAATTAGTAAGTCAATGTGCTTCCTACATTTGGAAAGTAGTAAATTTCGGCTCCAGTAATTACACTACTGCTTTATTAACGAACGTAAATTTGGCAGTATATACAATTATTTACTATCAAGAAAAAAAAATATCACGATTATAAATCATAACCATGCATATAAGATTAAAGTGCTTGTAGAAATAAAACGATCCTAAAACCGAACTGAAATTCATAACGTCTAAAAAACCAATCTCTAAGTTCATTTCAATTTACCAGTTCTTTTAAACCAATAAGCCCCATCGGAATCACATCTTCAAATAAAAGCCCTGTGGCATTACGCAGACGTCTTTACTCTTTGGATAGTTTAATATCTCGGAGCTCAGTATTGACGTCACTCCCCCTGCAATGCGCTGCCAGGCTTTTACAAACATTTTATACATACTTTGATGGGCTGATATCCAAGAAAATTTGCTTATTTTCGGAGAGCCACCTCTGGGAAATGTTCGGTTGATCTAAAGCCAAATCGCTTTTGCGATAGAGTTTGTATTTATTTTCAACTTAATTTTACATAAATCGTATTTTAGTTTTGACTTATACAAGGTTATTGAGTGTCCTAGGTCGTGAACTTGTGAATTTTGTGGTGACCTTTTAATTTTGGCATAAATTTGTGATTTCTTGACCCATAATATAATATTACTAGTTGAATTCAGAACAATATGAGAACAGCGATATTGTTCATAATAATTTTAGTTATCTGACTATTATAACAGCGTTGGTCGTTACGAGGGTGCCCGGGCAACATTTTGTTAACAAATAAATTCTTAAAAATCGCCGCATAAATCTTTGCGATAGCGAAACACAACGATACACAACCAGCGAATGTTATACATGAAAGTAGAAGCTATGGTGTTTTCAGTTGCCTCTCTTCTATATATAGGCAAGTTTTCATCTACTGCCTGAATCAGCTCGATCTTATGTAGTTCAATGATTGTACATATAAAAAATACAAGATAAGATAATTCTGTTTAGAAATTCTAATTTTACTTTTTACGCAAACTACCAACGATCTTTGATTACTTGATTGCATAGCGTGCATTCAATAAGCTATTATCTATACAATTATTATAAAAAAGGAAGGATTTGATTGTTTATTTTGAATAGGCTGCGAAACTACTTGACCGATTTGAAAAATTCTTTCACTGTTGGGAAGCTACACTATCCCCGCTGAACAAGGCTATACCAAATTTTCAAAAAGTTAGGGACCCGTTTTAAATCTTAGTCAGTCTTAGTAGTCCATAAACTTTGGTGTTAGTGAGTGCTGAGTAAGAGACTCACCGGCTTGCTCATGCCAGTACGCCACAATAAGAAGAAAATCATCAAAAGGAAGTTTGCATACCTGCACTATTGGGAATGTAAGCACTAGTAAGTAGCTTATTATTGTGACTGGTATCTCGCCTAATTTCGAGCATGAAACCCGACCCCAATGGAGAGGCGTATAAGCGTATCTTGTAAATATCGATGGAAACTTATAAAAAATGAAAAACTTAGTATGAAAAATCTGAAATTGTACATTTTTACAATGTATATTTTAAAATTCATTTGGCTTACCGTCGAATATAAATTAATCGGATCAGTGGTTTTAGATTTATACGTCGGGTGATCGCGAATAATTCATATTTTCCATTCATAAAGTCACGGATAGATATAAAATTTTACTTTAGAAAAATAAAATCGAATCCAATTTGAATTGCTTACGAAAATTAAACAACATTGGAATACTTACTTTAAGATTACTCATTTAGCAACATAAAGAGAGGAAAAGGAAGACTGGGGAGAACTTAATAGAGCAGATCAAGGAGAAGGTACAAATAGTATAGTATCAGGGGATGAAGGAATTGTCAGAAAGAATGAAGTATTAACGATTACTTCACCGTCAAGAGCAAAGCTCTTAAATTGATAGAGAGAGAGAGAGAGAAAGAGAGAAAGAAAGAGAAAGATAGTTTTTAAGTTTTTTTGTTAGAAAAATATATTGAACATATTCACTCAAATCTTTTCTTTTCTTTGAGTTGTTGCATTAAAACTACAGCACTTTAAACAAAAACAATCAAATATAACAGCTGTTTATTTTTAAAGCATAAATGTGATTCCCTAAAGGTCTTTTTACTTTTAGCGTTTGCATGTCTGAAGCGATGTCTCGTGAAGTTATAAATAGGAGTGGAGTGTAAATGTAGGAGTTCCCATCGTAAATCATTGTAGATTACGTTCGAATGCGTCTCCTGTATAACTTAGTCTCATGTATTATTCATATGTCTGAGATATTGCTCATTATACTTGTATATCATTTAATACTTTAGTTATTATTATTTCATGTAAAGGATATTGCAGTACACGGGATATATATGTCTGTTGTTAGATTCCTTTGACATAGTCTTTATTTTTATTGGAATTACATTTAAAAAATTTGATATTATTGTTACCATACAATAATATCAAATTTTTTCTGAATAAAAAGTTTTTAAACCCATTCAGTTTAATAGCAAAGTCATTATTTATTTTATTATAATTAATATCAGCCAGTAGCAGTGCGCGGTTCGATATTGGCCATGCCTAAACGCAACATAATAAAAGTGGTAGCAAATACAATGTCTAAAATCCAATATCACCTTCTAAAATACAAAATTCTTTATTTTTAATAATCATTATGATAAACGGGTGTAAAATACAGATTTATCTGAGTAAGCACGTGCTCGCCAAAGCCGTTTGCTTCAATGGCGAATTTAGGATGTAAGCGCAAATTTATGGACAATACCCGTCTGATAAAAATTGTATTGCCCTCGGCATATTTATCGGCGATTTTTCCGTTTTGTTTATTTTTACTGCCTCTTGGTGACTTTTTTATTCAAATACTGATTTAGTGCACGTTATTATGGTATCTACTATTCTTTTCCACATTATTATGTCGTTATTACTATAGTGATGTGTTTGTAACAGTTTTTATTGGTTCAGTCAAATAAAAGTAAAAAGTAGTATTTCTACATTTGAAGAAAATAGTTTTAATATAGCATTAATGATAATTATTAACTTACTTTTACTTTACCTTTAGGAAACTTTACTGAAAAGTTTTGTCGAACAGAAATATTCATACAAATAAAATATCGAAGTATTAGCAGAAGCTCATACTAAGCGTTGGTATATTTAAAATTAATATAACTGTAAGTACTCCCGTGACCATGGTTGCTGTAAAGTTTCCGAAACGTCGGGCTTGTAAAAAACTAAATAAACCGCGATAAAATCCGTAAAAGTTGTTTCATTATAATGAGTGAAATTCGCGTAAACCTAAGAAAACAATATATTAATATAACTGATTACAGAATATTCATAATATACATTTTAAGTTGAAGTCCTAAATAAGGAATAAATCTTAAATTACATACTTAACTGAAAGATGATCTACTTTGGAATGGCTGGCTCTTATCACGTGCTTGGGATACCATTATTAAAATAATTAAATAAAAATCAAGCAAATTAACTTTGTAACATAAGACGTCTGACACCACAGTCCTCCCGTCACCGTGGTTGCTGTAAAGTATCCGAAACGTTGGGCATATAAAAACCCAAATAAAACGCGATAAAATCCGTAAGATTTGTTTCACTATAATGAGTGATATTCGTGTAAATAATAAAAAAGATTTCCCTATTTTCCTTTTTTTTCTATTCAAATTATTATCATGAATCTGAAAAGTTTTTTTGGTTGTTGATGCTAATAATCTTTGTAACTACGCATCAGATACGAAAAATCTGTTGCATTTGTAAGCCCCACTATTGAGAAAGTTTATAGGCTGTTTTGGAGGAAATATAACATTAGTTTTGGGTCGAGAAAAAACGAGAAGAGTACCTAAATAATAGAACATAAGACTAAATACATCGAAACTCTACTTTCATACATTTGTATGAATGTTCGTATACTACTAAACATTTTTGGACGGGAATGTAACCTTTCTAATACTTTTCATACCATAAATGTAACCTTACGACCAATGGGCAGAATATTTTGACGCAACATTACTAAATCCCATAACCCTTGCGCAGGTTTGAAAATCGTAAAGCGGGATGATATACATTCCATTCCCGGAATACTCTTATTTTGATTCTCCTAGTACAAAATGTAATAGGAATGAAGGATTTATATTAAAAATATACTAGTCACATACTCGCATTATAAACTAGTTTATAAGTTCGTCCTGGCTTCAAACGGCAAACATTTTTATAGCCTACTAACTAGTACGTGGGAGTACGGAGATAGCCTATGTGTTATTTTGATCTATAAGCTATATTATTGTAAAATTTCATCAAAATTCATTTTGTGGTTTTCACGTCAAAGAGTAGCAAAGATTGTTACTTAGAAACTTTCGCTTTTATAATAAATAGAATTTAAGTAGAAAGTAGGATGTTACACGCTTAAATAAATTTTATATTAAAATTTCTTCTTCTAAATTTAAATAAATTGAAACGGGTAACGAACCTTAAAGCAACTATATATTTGTATTTCCATTTTATTGGTATAATTGCCTAGCAAGAAAGGTTTTAGTCTAGAACAAACGTATCTGGTTTGAACACCTACGCCAAAGCGTATTTTCAGGTTTTCGACGGATTTTCGTTGCGGCCTCAGTCTGCGGCGATACGATTGAATTTTTTCGAGTGGAAGCGACGGGTTTAACAATGAAGTGAAGGCTTACGATTAATCTAGATATTCCTCGTTAAATTTATCTCTTTTACGTTTTTCATTAAAATCTTTTTTATTGAAAACTTAAAATAACTTCCTTTCCATGTTTAAAAAAAATAAAATACGCAACATGTGAAAAAAAAAATAGGAATCTTAGTTTATTTGGAAAGTATGAAAGCTAATATTATATGTTATTTTTTTTTACTTTTCATATGTGAAATATATTTCGGTGTATACGTTTTTCGAGCATATCCAGTAACTATAAATCATACAAAGTGAGTACTTTAGGGTTCAACACGATAAATAAACTGCGGGGACACGATGGTGCTGTCTGCAGGACTAGCAATTGAAATTTTATCCAGGATTTATATCCATCGGCACCAATAAAATCGTATAAAATAAGTTACACTTTTTTATACTTTAGTAGCAATAGGCGAACTCTTGATCCCCCTTTTTGCAAGGAGTTACGAAAATGGTAAAAATATATATATATATATGATCAAGATGAGCTTATTGTGCCAGGTTCGAATGTATCTGCAATATAAGTTATGATTTTTTATACTTTTTTTTAAATTAATTTAAATTCATATAAGACCGGCTGAAAGATTTGTTTGACAATTTTAAAGAACATTGCTTTATTTCTAACTCACACTTCTGATTGGCATTTAAAAAATCTGTTTGGTAGAAAAAATAATTGAAAATATGTACTCATACAGATCAATTATATATAATACGTTATAGCACCATAATATAATGGTTTTTTTTTGTAATTTTGTCAATAACATACACATTTTTTTGCGAGCAATATGAACAATAGGATCGTAATAAAAATATCGCGTAAAAAATGAAATACAAATAATAATTTGAAGGTAAATCACGGGCTTATTGTTCGACGTCACGTTCAGAAATTTATATTTTTTAAAGAAGTCGTCGAAAAGTGAACGAACTTTCAAAGTGAGAACTGAAAAATTATTAAAATAAATCACAATAGCTAATTTACGAAACGAGAAATAATAAAATTTCGAAAAAAGAAATATACTTGAAGATTTGATTTAAAAATAAACCTCCTTTCTCCGTGCCATGCTCCAATATCCATTATGAATGATTATAGCTCAATAGCATCAATGAGGGACCGCTTCGCCTGAATACAAACTGCGGCATTCTGGCTCATTCAACTACCGTGTAATACTTCATTTGAAAGCTTTTGCGGCCGAGACCGATGTTATCACTTCATAATGTTTGCCCTGAAAAATGGGAATTCTCTCTCATTTTCGTGCGTCGAGTCTAATTTGAATAAAACGCTTTCATTTGCGCCACAAAATATAAACAGAAGGTGACTATTAAAAAAATCAAATTTGTTTTCACTTGAAGATTAATAATTAATTAAATATTAAAATTGAGGTTGTATATTGTACTAGCGATGAATAGACGCAGTGAAAAATGTTCAGTATCTTACTCTTAGAAAAAAGTAATGTAGTAACTCATATATGTCCCACTGCTAGCACGAGTCCCCTCCGCGAAATCAGGCGAGGAGGGTAATGGGCCATTATCTATGCGCTGGCCCAATGCGGGTTGATGAACTTTACAATATACCTTCAAAGACTTTCAATCTCATGAAGCATGAAGGTTTCCTCACGACGTGTTCTTTCACCGGTGAGTGAGCGATAGTATCGTGTTTTTTAGAAATTAAAAAACCCCATTTCAAGGGGGTCAGGATCGAACCCGGAACCTCTCGCACAAGAGGCTGAGTCCATATCCACTGGACCATTGTCGCTCCAAAGTCCCTAGCCTAACTTAAATTACATACAGTATGTAATTACGATTGCCAATATCTCAATATTTTATCCTTACATAAAACGTTTCATAAGCTCGGATAAAATCGAATTATAAACCTCCTTTGTTATTTCTCGGTAGTCAGGTGCATAAGTTAGATTATGATAAAACATTGTTAGACAATTTTAATAGGAATACAGTATTCTTTGAAAATCTAATTCCATATTTAAATGCAAATACGACGTAATAAGATCTTTTTATCGTGTTTAATGCTATTTCAGTCGGGAAGTCGAGAAAATCGGATTTTCTATACACGAACCTGTATCGCGCAGTCTATTATAGTTGCATTGTACACATGATGTATGTTTTCCTTACATTTCGCGGGTGATTTTGCTCGAAATTTGACTGTCAGAAGGGGAACTATTCCATCTTAAAATTCAGGTGACACGGTGATTGATGGTACGTATTTCGCTTAAATCCGACACATTCCAGTGAAAAATAGTCGTTTATGAATATAAAGTCACTTTTATAACTTTCAATATTTCATAGCATCTACGCGTGATTTAAATTATGAATAAATATGTTATTATTTGCATCGAAATCGCGTAAAAAAATTAAAAAGTGGTAAATATGTTTTACCACCTTTTCACGCGATTCTAGTTAGATGAAAATTGCCATAATCATTATAATATAGATAAAGATTAACTTTTTGGAACGAAGTTCCTTACGGCAAGCTTGGAGGGGATATGGATTTTGCTGGACTGAAAAAAATGTGATAGTAATACCGTAAGAAAAAGTGCGTGGAATAAAAGCGTTAAATGAGACGTGCGCAGGCGCGACAGTCGCATACACAAGCGAGTAGTGTATAATACCTTTCTTTTTAGCCGAAGGAACTTCGTTCCTACCTGGTATCCCACGACACCACATTTATTTTTTTAACATAATTGTGTGCCTATCATTAATTGACTGAGTGATTGATTATAAACAAAGATGTGTGAGTGTGATTAACACTTCATCCAAAGCTGTTTTTACAGGAGATTAAATGGGATCAGGTTCTTACTGTCAAACGCTACCTAGGTATTTTATTTTTGATTTTTGCTTATTCTTATTTTAAAATAATGATAATAACATAATATTATGAGCATGAAAAATACGTGTACATACCAGGTTATGTCATGGTTAGTTTTAAAAATTTGTGTTTCGCACCAGAAACAGAAGCAAAATAAAAATACGTATTATTTAATATAGATACATTATGTAATAAACTGTCTTGGCGTCCATTAATGGAGTGGATAGAGGGATGCTGATGATGATGATTGTGATGTGAATGAAATAAGGGTTGAAGGAAACTAATATCTAACAGTACCCAAAAAAGGTTGGTAATGTTAAAGATGATACAAATTTATGACACATTGCACATTTGTGCAGAATTCTTACATCAAATCACTACACTGGCAATCGAAAAATAACGCCATTCGAAATTATTTAAGTATACCATCACCAATCCAATACATTGAAAGCGGTGAGGAAAAATTGGCTTTACAATCATTATAATATATTATAGTTAAAAATGAAGAATAGAGAATATTTCTTGATAAATAAAAAACCCATAAAAATCATAAGAAATCTATTCATTATATCCCTTGGGACAATAAATGTATTATGCGAAATTGATGCCTCTATGCGTGGCCATTACACATCGTCTTCTTACGTCGTAAGACAGGTATAAGCCATTAGGGAATAATAAAATACTCTTATCGCCCCATTAGACGGTCATAAAATAACAGTTACTCATATAGTAATGTGATTGATGTTAATATCGGTATTTTTCCATACATTGCGCGAAAATATAACTATAAAATATCGCATAAAACGGTAATCAAAGATAAGGTTAATTACTCCCCGATATTTGCGTGTCAGCCTTTCTTTATATAAGATACGTACTAATTATGTTTTGTCAAAAATTTCCGCAATAAAATCGCGAATAAAAAAAACTTTCTTCTAAATATCCTTCTTAAATAATATGGCTGGCAACATTGTCTTAAGTAAGTCAATGGCTGGCAAAAAGTCTTTTTGAAATTCGATCGATAGTTGTGAGATAAGCATATTGAAAACCTTTATTTAAAACATAAAATTTAGCTTGTTTTCGAATAGATTCTATAAGCGAATAAGTCAACGATGATAAACGGTGGTTAACGATTACTAATCGTAGAGTCATTATCCTGAGGATGCATTGGTGTCGGGGCGAAACGTCCGTAGATTTTATGGTGGTGGTCTTCTGTAGTAGTGTGTGTGGTGGTGGTGTATGCGAGTGCACGCATATGCAGTGTGGGAAAGGACGGCGGTGCTTTATGCATGCATATGCGCGCACTCACACATTTACTGTAAAGACTGCATGGTTCGCAGGATATTGCTAATTAAAATATAACTAAATATCTTTTTTTTAAATGGATTTCTGCAAAGTAACGCCCGATTCTGTTAACTATTATAAACGGTGGTATCGAATCCAGAATTTTATTCCCTTTATAGCCTTTCAGTGCATAAACAAAATACTCAATGCTATCAACCGGTACATAATGTGCCTTACACAATAAAAAAGGTTTTACACATTACAACTTGACCATATCCCATTTATAAGTTATCCAAATAATTCGCCGTACTTTACAATTTCACTTACTTTCAAACATGTAAATGCAAAACAAGAGAATTTATCGATAAAAATATAAAACTAATTGAGATCGTAAATGGCATTCACATAAAAAAAACTAAACAATCCTTGTAGACGAAAAGCAAAAGTTTTTGAAATTATTGGTTTAATTACAGCAAACAATAGCAGTACGAATATAAATTTCAGATAGACCGTTACTTTCGGTGCTACATTTGTTTTTATTTGTTTCTGCTTTGTTTTCAGCTCCGTAGATTAGTTCCACAAACAATTTTATTGCTTTACTAGATTTTGGTCTTATCGTTCTTTTACTTGTAAATCTGTTTGGGGATCCGCAAAAGTACGAATTTATCCTCGCTAATAAAGGAAGTTATCTAATATGACCGCTTATTTCAAAGTTTTTCCTTTATTGGATATCAATATAATTAAAGTATCCATCTTTTAATCTTTTTTTATATATAGGCAAATTAATAATATGTAGGCATTCCTACGTTGTCTGTGTACTTTGTAGATACTAACATGCCATTCTAATTACTTGGTTGCTTATAGTATCTTACTTTTTTAAACACAGCAAATTTATTTTAAAGCATCGTGCTATGGCATAACACAAGCAAACTGGGACGCAGCACGTATTGGTAAATGGTTACCCTATATTATATATAAAGGAGATACATTAAAGTAACAAAAGATAAACCAAACGAAAGCTTGACATTAAAAACACCACAAATACAAAGTGACGATATATTACGTCTCTCCTAAAATCTATGAGAGCTTTTAATTTTTTTGCTGACAAACAAAAAGTTGCCATAAAAAGCATTGTTGCGTTGAGGCTGGGGTAAAATACGACACAACAATCACTGTAAATACATACTATACAGGTATGGCGATAAAACCGGTTGATGCGTAGGATATGGAAAACTCGGAGATAAGTCATAACTGAGTATAAAAAAACGTTACTTTAGTTGATTTGGATATTAGTGTTAATCTGATTGAAAATGAAACTTTGACCGTGTCTGTCACATGAAATGTATGTTGTGAAATGCGTTAGTACACTAATATTTTTATAGATACATAAAATTCAGTTTTAATACAAAATAATATTTAAAATACCAAAAATAATTTCAATTATTATCTAAATCGAAATTTAATTCCCTAAAAATGTAGCATTTATCAAATTTTAGTGCATTAAAATCTTTGATAAATTAAAATTGGATACGCTATGGTCAAAGTGAAATGCATCAGTAACATTACCACCACCAATAATGTCCGTGATTTTGAGTACGTAATATATTGCGGCATCTGCATGTTTTGCATATACGCTTACTCAGACGCTATCGATTTTGTCTGTGTTAGGGGGACAGGCTGATAATCATATTATACTGTACTTTAAATACAGTGCGCGAGGGAGCGCCGCCTTACACAATTATATTGTATAGACTGACCTTGAATCTCCATCCCCCATCAATTAATTTCCCACTGTTCAAATACTATTATAACTTTAAATTGGTATGATATTCAAATATTGCTTTGTTAACCTTTTTATACTCGCTTTTAGAGAACATAATATAAGGAATAACAATATTATTTAAAATCCAAATGACTGTTTGACGTTAAAAATGTTTTTTGATATTAAACGTACTGACGCGCCTTGTGTGAAATTGACTTGAATGCCATGGCAATGAACAGCATGACACTGTCATGCTGTTGATACTAACATTTTTCGTTATGATTTTTTATGAATAGCTAGCTAGCTTAAGCCCGCGGCTTCGCCCGCCATAACTTAGATTTACAAACGTATTGGGACTGATGATAATAATCTTTACAGCCCTAGCTATTCCTAGTCGTTTTCGTACAGCATAGCATTTGGTGAGATGTGGTTATTTTAATATGATAAACAGATACTCCAATTTTATTTATCTGTATAGACAAGCTGAACCCGGCAAATATTCTACTCCCCTGCCCCGAAAATGTTTAGCGTCAACATCATTTTTTCATACATACCTTGTTCAGACAATATCCAATAAAATAAAAAAAGAATCATCTAATTTACTCCAGATATAGATGAATTCATATTTGTAATATTTACGCAGTTTTTTGTACTTGCTCTCTACCAAGCGTTTCAAGAAAACTCAGAGGCTAGTTGTCTGATTTCGTTTTAAAATATAAATCTATCTACCTTAATTCATGTTTAGTGAATAATTTTACCATTTGTTACACTTGGTGACAGGTGTGTCCTTATAACAATAATGTATTCTTTTTGTGTTTATCTATCAGAAGGTTTTTATTAATCTATCATAAATAAGTTAAGAAAAACGATAAGTAATTTATTGTATCGTAGCCGATAAGAAGTCTCGTGAATGACAAACTTCCCGTCATAGATTTTCTCCATAGTGTAAAATATATAATATTATATATATTTTTGTTCATTCAAATTGTACAGGAACTTTACTAACATATCAAATAAAATATCATCAAATCGTTTATATATAAATCTGAATATCGGTGCTCCAACGAGTCTTATGAAATTTAGTAGGTATAAAGTTTCGGGGGCGATAAATCAATCTAGCTAGGATTCATTATTAAAAAATGTCGTTTTGTTCGTGTTTTCCAATAATCAACTTTATCGAACAAAAGCAAATAAGCTATATATACTAAAAGAATCGTTTTCTGATGTTTACACGAATTTCACTCAATATAATGAAACAAATTTTACGGATTTTATCGCGGTTTATTAAGTTTTAATAGAGACGCTGACTGGCCGCTACCACCTGCTTGAAATCCCATAATAAAAATAATAAAATCAAAATCCAAGCATAATATGTCACAGTACACAGACTAAAGACTCAATTAGCTGTAACGTAGTGTTTATATACTCTTTGCAATTAGCACTTTCTACATAGATAGGACTTAATAAAATATTGATGTATCATAGGGTAGTTTTGAATAACTTTATAACAGTTGTCTGACACATCAGTGCTCCCGTGACCATGGTTGCTGTAAAGTATCCAAAATGTCGGGCATATAAAAAACTTAATAATTTGTGATAAAATCCGTAAAAGTTGTTTCATTATAGTAAAAGAATCCTTCAAACCCGAACAATAGTTCCTGAGATCAGCGGGTTCAAACAAACAATCTCGTCAGCTTTAGGAAAGTGATAAGAAAAAAAAACCTAAAAAAACGGTAAGTATTAAATATAATGTATACAATGAAATAAATATCATAATATTACATTCCAATATTTTAATTTGCGTAGCTAATTTCTATCAATGTTATAAATTAGTACAGTATGAGATGTTTTTCATATAATGTTGTTATTAAGTTTAAACGGTATACATGTAGCTTATTTCCAAGTTGATTGCTTTGGAACATAATTTTTGTTTCTGTTATGAAAATATTACACTTTTATTAAAATAAACTGCCGGCCGTGGCTTTAGCAGTATGAGAGTGTAACATTTTTATATTTTACGTACCTAATTTTAAATACAAAAATTTGATATTATAACTACGAATTCTTAAGATTTTCATTGAAATCAATTGGATTTTGTTGACATTGAATTAACACCACCACTTTGTACGGAGAGGCAGACCAAATTTATGAGAAACAACAAATAAACCATGATATAATTTTTTTAATTTTCCTTAAATCTTAACCGTAATTTTTATAAATAAATATAGCCCCAAAAAAATCATAAATCCTAGCCACGTAATAAGCTCGTTAGAGCTTGTGTTGCGAGAACTAGGATTGTATGCACGTCTATGACCCGGTGTAGACATCAGCTGTATCATCATAAAAAGTATCTGTACCTGGCGGGATTCGAACCTCGACCGCTGCTCTAAGCTCGATAGTCTTACCACTCAACCGTCTTTAAAATGAACTTAAAATATTATTTATAATGGCCTAGCCAAAATGCCATTAAGAAAGCGTTAGCGAAGTTCGAAATGATAGAATGTATAGGATGGACCACGTGATTAAGCGCGACCTTATGTCAATCCCATACATTTTATCATTTTCGAACTTCGTTAACGCTTTCTTAATGGCATTTTGGCTAGGCCCCAATGAAACTTAACTGTTGCCCGCGGCTTCTACCGCGTTAGAAAAAGAAGTCTTTTTTTAAAGTATCATTCTTCATATAAGTAACAGTACCTCTAGTACCTCCGAAAATATTATATTGTGCACAAAGTTTCATGATGATCGATTGATATTTTTTTCACGTGAAAGCGTCGCCTTTATAATCATTTGACTAATCTATACTTCTATACTAATATTATAAAGGGGAAAACTTTGTTTGTTTGTTTGGTTGTAATGAATAGGCTCATAAAGTACTGGACCGATTTCGAAAATTCTTTTACGATTCTAAAACACGTAACCTTGGCTTAATTTTATTCTGAAAAACCACAAAAGTTACTTATTTTGCGTACTAAAATTCCGTTATAAATCTTAGTTAACGCAGGCAAAGCTGCGGGCAACAGCTAATTACTAATAAGGAGTCATCCGCCACAAAAACTGTAAAAGTCGTTTCAGTACTCAATATTATATTTGATCATTTCTATACAGCATACACTATGCTTGTGTTTCTGGCACATATTGGAAAATGTCAAATTATTAAATTAGTGGCTCGCGGCTCTGGGGTGAGAATGTAACGACAGCGCCTACAAATCAACGCCGTTCAAGTTTATTTAATATTAACGAACTTTCTTAACATGTGTTCTTGACTCACGCGCGATGATTTTCTTATGTTACATGTGAAAAGCTTAAGGCTGCGGTCAGACAGTATAGCTTTGGCTTCATCATAGCGTGTATTTTCGCTCCATGCGATGCGATATTGTTTTCTAAAGTTTTCGCGAATGAAAGTATTATGGAATAATTTTGACGGATTTTATCACGGCTTATTAAGTTTTTTTACTTGTTTCGGATACTTTAATGCGACTATGGTACTAATCCTGGTATACAAAGTCAAAGTCAAAAATTTTATTCAAAATAGTACCATCAAAGCATCTTTTTGGACGTCAATTGAGTCTACCACCGGCTCCAACGCAACCCCACCGAGAAGAACCGGCGAAACACACTTAGTGGAACTAATCTTTTCAAATATATTATTATATATTTTTTTGAAATACATTACTAACATCGCTTAGAGTTTTGAAAAACCACTTAGTAATAATATTTTTTTTCTAATGTTTACGCGATTTTTTCTCATTTTAATGAACACATTTTTTTGTTCAACAAGTTGTTACAATATTCCAAAATTAGCTTAGCTTGTGTTAAAGCCGGTTCCTTCGAGTACCCCTTCCTGTTCGACGTCATACTACACCTAATTACTAATCGTGATTACGTACGCGCCGCTTTACCTTGTTTACTTAGAGAGTAATTAAAGCAAGTTAATCTAAAGCGTTCCCTCTACTCATACAAAATGCACACGACTTTAGAAAAAGCACTTAGCGGCCTCAAAGGTGCATTGACTAGGCAATTAAAATGGCTACCCTGTAAAGTCGTATTGAACTAATGATTACTGTATTTATACAAAATGTGTATCTTCTAGTATTAAGTTGTTTAAATATTTTGAATCGCATAAAAAAACACCTAAATTAAATTTAAATCTAAGCATTAAATACTTATATTCAATTTTCACAGTCAAATTCGAATTCAGAACTTGAACTATTCTCGGCTATAGCTTAGGCTACCATAACCACTCACTATATACACTCATTATGTATATATATATATATTGACGCTTTTACACCACGTCAATCTGGTCCCGTGCTAAGTACTCGAAGAGACTTGTGTTACGGGTACCAGACTTTTTTTTAATACTTATATTTAAGATTTTTATTATATAATACACATATTTAATACACATCCATGACCCAGGAACACAGAAAACTTTTTTTTTGTTCCCTGGCGGGATTCGAACCTAACCGCTAACCACTGAGCCACAGAGGTCGTCATGTATTGTATATACACGGATTTCGGCGTCTTTGGCGTAATTAAGGCGCGTTTAGACTAGCGAGCAACGCGAAATGAAATTAGCGTAAATCACATCAGGCTAGGATTTACGATGTCGTATATGAACGTGAAATCTAATCAGCGTTCACGTTAGTGGCTTGGCTGTTTCTAACCAGGCGTGACGCTGGTGTTACGTGTAATCTTGTATCAAAGCCTCATAGTTATCTAATCAATACGCAACTGTAGGAAAGTTATCGATGATCAATCTCATCAATAAGGAACATACATAGATTAGATCAATAATATGTCTAGATAGAGTGTCGCGCGGAAAACACGTCCAAAAAATAGCGTCCGACTGTTAGCCTCTAAATGCTTTCTCCGTGTTTAGTATCCGTCCCGCTGTCATAGAATATACGCATGAATTGTTACGCATTATTGTTTTTATTTATAATGAAGGTTTGAAGTGTAACGAGATTAAAAAGGATGATTATGGGAGAACTGTAGTAGCTGGTAACACTATTCACGAACACATCTTTGAAAATGTTGGCCAGTTTTTTTTATTTTGATTGTAGGGCGACACTCCATCTAGACATATTAATGTCCTAAGATTATACCTATTTATTATAGCTGGGCACCGTTAATCAAATTGTAGTAACTCTAACTTCGTTAATTGTTAATCCGCTACAAAAAAGTTAGTTTCGTTAAACGTTAATGAGTCACATTTCGGAAGCATTAACGGAAGTTAACGTTAATCGTTAATCCGTTAATATGTGTAAAATCACATTTTTATATCGTTGCGTTAGTGAGCTTATAAAATACCCTTTATGTCCCACTGCTGGGCACGGGTCTCCTGCTCGAAATCGGGCGAGGAGGGTAATAGGCCATAGTTCAGCGATGCGCTGGCCCAATGCGTGTTGGTGAAATTCACATACCTTCAAAGACTTTAATCTCATCAGGCATGCAGGTTTCCTCACAATGATTTCCTTCACCAGTGAGCAAGCGATGGTTTCGTGTTTTAGGGTGCACTTAGAAACGAAGAAAAACCCATTTCAAGGCACACACGTGTGGTCAGGATCGAACCAGAAACCATCAGACACAGTCCATACCCACTACACCATCGTCTCTCACAATCTTGTTTTTTGTTAAACCTTAAATAAATGAATAAAAATATTAATAATACATATTATGTACTATGTACAAAGTTTATGTCTTGTACAAGGGTCGCTCCGATGAACAAAGACGTTACAAAATGTAATATCAGCATATATTAAAATTTGCATCATATTATATATTCATAACTCTCTACATTTTAATAAATCGCATATAACCAGGTCTGCAATAAGAACAGAGACAGTCTCGTATCGGAGGGAAGATATTGCAAACAAAAATCGAAATACTAATGGAAAAGTAATACCGTGCATTTGATGCAAAAACTCACGATATTTCAACGACAATGTAACGTCGGCGGTGAGATTTAATAAGTAAAATCTTTTAGAAAACGCCAAGACGCTGGAAATATCCCTGTAACATTTTATTTTTCTTTGTATTGTACGTTTTTGCATTTCACCTTTTTGAAAACCGTTTTGTTGCATATTTTATTTTTGAAATTGTAAACCCTATTTTTATGTGTAAGACTTATTTCAGATTATTATTAGATATAAGTTGTATAAAATAATATATATTTTTGTGATAATTATATAAATTAAGCAAAAACACTTTTTCAATTCTGCCTCACTACGTTTTTTGAAGATCAGCAGAGGAATTTTGCTCCTTGCATATTTACAGAAACTTAATTTTACACATTATAACTTAATTTTATCCTTCGTCGTCATGGATTTTATTGGCCTATGTTCAGGATTGGACGGATAAGGGCTGATGATGATGATAAGTATCTGAGTATAATTAGGATTTTACGTTTTGTGTTAGTAATTATTTAACAACGTTACAATTTAATTAAGGTTAACCATCGAAACTGAAAAAAGTAAATTTAAATTTTTTTTGAGGTTTTATTACACCTGTCTATAAAATGTTTGAAAAAGTATAGTTTTCTAGACGTATCACCTCGTAAAATCTTATTGGGGATCACGTGAAGAAGTGAAAGGAAGTCACAAAAAATCAATACATGTAATACTCGCAATTGAAATATCTATGGCAAAGGTATAACTTTTGGAGCTGGTGAATATAATAATAATAAAATATTAATAATAATAATAACAGCGACGATAGTCGAGTGGTGGATGGACTCGGCCTCTTATGCAAAAGGTTCCGGGTTCGATCTTGCCCCGTCCGTGTATGCCTCTAAATGGGTTTTTCTTAAATTTCTAAGTGCACCCTAAACACGAGACCATCGCTCGCTCACCACTGAAGGAAAACATCGTGAGGCATGCCAATGATGAGATTAAAAGTCTTTGAAGGTATGTGAAGTTCACCAACCCGCACTGGGCCAACGTGGTGAACTATGTCCATTACCCTCCTCGCCTGATTTCGAGGAGAAGACCCGTGTCCAGCAGTGGGACAAAAAGGGTTGATACAAAAGTGTTGTATATGTTTTATTATTATTAAAAAATAATAAAAAAACATGTGTCAGATAGCTTAAGCCTTCACACTTAAACAGAGAAAACAAAAACGACTAATAATAATATTATACAACTTATGACACAAGAATGCATCAGTTAAATTCAAAACGCGTATTTACAAAGTTTTTTGTAACTTAAATCAGATGCAAACAACATAGCTGTTATTTCGTTAAACTATATTTTAGTAATTACAACCACGCAATGAAAATAGACGTTATTCAATTATCCTTAAATTAAATTAAAAGTTCATTTAGATTTTCACGAGTTAAGAGCTATAGTTTTCATAAGCAGTTTCGTTTTTAATCGGGGAGTAATTATAAATTATGTTTAAATCATGTTTGTTTTCAGCCTACCACATTAGTTTACACTCACCGCTTTACCACCTTTGAAGTATACTGTATATGTTTAAACCTTTTTTAATTGTATAAAGTTGAACTGGAGGTACGCTTTTAAGGTTTTTTTAATTACAATTCTTCTTCTCGCCAGTATTTTTATATTTGACCATAATATTTATTTTAAAAACATGCACAACCTCACTTTAGTGTTATATAGCTCAGACAATTTACTTTTCAATGAATGTCAAGTAAAAAATGATCTATATAATATTTAACGTGTAGTAAATATAGATGTATATTAAAATTATTATTAACTCTAGCATCGGTAGTCTTGGCGTTGATAGAGGGGATCTATGTTCAGAAATGAACGGATAAAGGTTGAAGATAATGATGATAATGAAGTCTTTTTATAGAATCAGAAATAGAATAGTAATAGAATCATGACTAACGGCGGTTTTCAATATCCTATCTATCTTAAAATGTTCTTATCTATCCCTCCTCTTTTCTTTTCGTTCTTATCTATATATTATATTTTGACACATTTTCTTACAAAATCTGTCAAAATTGTAAGATGGATAAGAAAATTTTAAGATAAATAGGACATTGAAATCCGCCGTAAAACAATATTTTGAGCAATCTCGGCCCCAGATGTACCGCACTGAATTAAATGCGATCTGCACGGCGCGATTCAGTGGATTCACTTGTATTACATTGAATACATTCATTCGTTGCGAGCCCTGCTTGCAATGCATCCGGCTCGGACATGTGAAGGCGTATCTGAAAAACAAATGAAAGCTTAAAGTGTCAGATACGGTCTGTAAGTATCTACTCGAAAATTTATTTCACCTTAAGTATTATTTAACACAACGAAACTTAATCACATGTTCAAGCAAATATAAAACAATCAAAAATGCGAGTCAAAGTTGATCCTTTATTTAGATGCGAGATTTCGTCAATGTAATTTCCCGAAGAACAGATTAAGAACCCCGGGTCGTTTCTCACCCCGATATAAATCTTTTAACACTCATTCACAGCTTTAGCAGATCTCCCTGAGCCACGCTAACACCTACAACTGCAATTAGCTCGGGTTTGGGAAGTCCGTAATCTTAAATAAAGCACCAAATGAGGTGCTATTTAAATAAGCAAGGATTGCGAGCACAACTTCCAGTAATTGGACTTACTTTAAATTGAATACACGAAATTATTGCTTAAACTTCGTGTATTACGAATTTCATTCTGAGAAATCTCTGATACCATGATTCTGTTTAGGATATTAAATATGTTTTTCTTATTTTTATTCAGTTGGTTCTAATAGGAGAGTGGCCAGAGATAGGGTGCACTGGAAGGAATTGGAGGAGGCCTATGCCAAAAGGCACACCGAACTTAGGGATCTCTTATAAATAAAGTTTGTATAAACCAGCTATAGTGTTAATTGTTGTTATATATTATAAGTTCTGGAATAAAAGGCTTTTATTATTATTATTAGTTCTTGTAGTACGTTTTATGGAATTCAATTAATTGAGCACGCTGAAAGCTGAGGCTTAAAAAGACTTCGCCGAGTTATCAAGTAATATTGTTTAAGAACCACAAAATCCCCTGGATGCAGTATTTGCATATTTTGTTATTTAATAAATCTACATTTAATGGCGAGGTGGTACAAACAATTAATTAAGAATATATGCTCTATATAATTGATCACAATAATAAAATCGTACAAGCCTGAGGCAGAGCGCTATCCTCGTCTATAATCAGACACAAAATAGAATCCAAAGACAAAACTACTAGTTACAATATTATATAATACTTCACTCCGCCATAAACCACAAACGAACTAGCAACTACCTGTACCAACAAAATTATTATAACATTTAAGTTACTAAAATCATGATATTTAGTCTGTAAAATAGGTACAAATTAAGTTACAAAAGCAAAGAAACTAATTTGCGTGGGAAAATTCCGGAAACGAATATATCATCGGTCCCTCAAACGATTAGTGGACCGGCGTAATACAGCTTCTTATTTTTGAATAATGGCTGGGCCACGAGAACATATTTCATTTAGCATTAATGGACAAAGAAAGCGAATTGGGTTTTCTCGGGGTTACTTGTTTGTTAATTTTTATAACGGAAAATTTCGAAGGGAAAAAAATGATAATCTCTTTAGATATCTGATATAATAATAATATCTATGGACGCTTTTACACCACGTCAATCTGGTTCCGTGCTAAGTTTCCGAAGAACTTGTGTTAAGGGTACCAGTCAACGGAAATACATATATTTAATACATTTTATATTAATGCATATTATATTTAAGATTTTTATTATATAATACACATCCGTGATCCAGGAACGCAGAAACCTGCTATGGGCTTGAGCGCCAACGCGCTAACCATTGAGACACTGAGGTCGTCTTAGCATAGTATTATAACATAGAACCAATAATATTCTGTTTTATTTTAGCGATGTTGGTTACGTGAGCCTCAATATGGTAAATATATCATACGCATGCAGCTCGTACTTTTATCCTGGCGTGAATTTATGAAAAAATATACAACGATAAATCGTAGTTCATTAAAATTACAATTTATATTAAAAACTTAATGTTAAAATTTAGTTACTAAAGTTCTTGTTTTATTTTCCCACCATAGAAACTTATAATTCTGAAACACTATAATTAATTTAATCTAATATTCGAGATCATCATTCAAAATTAATAATCCGCAAAATTAATTTAAATCCAAACTTTCTCTAATCTTCGGAGTCCAAGGTGAAGTTGAATTACTAATGTACAGGGTGTGGCAAAGCGATCTAAAATACAATAACATTTTAATACAATGTGACTTATATTCATTTGAATTTCTAGAATTCAAATATAATATGTAAATTACTTGAAATCTGAGATTAAATTTTTGAATAGACGGGAGAGCGTAAATTGAATAGCGAATTGAAATGCATTAACTTTTCATGATATAAATTAAGATTCCATTTTCAAATATTGAAAATACCGTTTCGCTTAAATACGTGTAAATGTTTTGCCACTTTTTTATATTTTATCGGGCTAAGCCTATTATACTCGGTAAATATTTCCAATGAATTCTTCTAATTTAAATCTTTGGGCGTTTCTTCTAATTTAAACTTTTGAGCGTTTTTTTACATGGGTTCCTATTAAAGTGTCTATGGTTGCTATCACTGCTAACCCTGGGTGTAATAAGAATAAAACAGCTTTAGAATCGGGTTGACTTAAGCACTTTAATCAGTATTTTTTGAATAAAAGAAAGTTGGCTGTCACGCCTGCGACATGTCAGTCATGTTTGTTCATATTAAAATTTAAAATAATATACTTTTATATAAAAAACAATAAATGTCATCGCTTTGTGGTTGCATTTCCCACGTAAGAATCTATTTTTCAAGTTACTGCCAAGGTACGCTAATAAATAATGCACATTAAAAACTAAAATAAAATCATGATGTATAATTTTGTATGACGCAGTTTAAACCGCGAATAGTAAAATGGCAAAGTCAGTAAGACACCCCCGTAATATAACCAATAAATCAGCGGCGCTGCGCAGTAAATTATAGTTACCGTACAATTTATACTTAAACTGAATTTAATAATGAAGACACGCATCAACTGCTCTAACGACTTTAACAATTGAGTTATGGTACGCAGCTTTTTATAGGGTTGAACGATTTTGTTTTTGATTATTCTGAAAATTAATTTCAACTTTGCCTTTGTACGACTTAGGTTATTTTAACGAACCTAGATTGTAATAATAAGATATATTTGGAATGAAATTTCATACAAACAGTGTGAAATCTTGAATATAGTTAACAACATTTTTCCATTTACCCCTGGTTCACTTTCAACTTACTCTAAGATAGCCAAAATATTATTTATTTGTATGTTTTATGGTAGATAATATAACATTAAAACTGACAACTTAAATTGTGTACATTAAAAACACTTTTACTGGTGCTGGACTGACAAAGGGTCAAAAGACTATCCGTTGTCACTTACCTCGATTTCTACGGATTTTCCAGTCTCGCACTACCAGTATATAGGACCAGCTACCACCTACGGCATTTTCGAACCGATACGTCTAGGGACCTTCAAGAAAAGAGAACTCATATATTTGAAAGGCTGGCAACGCCAGGTGCTTTGTGGTTGCTCCTAATGCGCTGGTGTAGTGGGTGTTAATGGAATATGGATGTCACTTACCAGTTTCTATAAGTTGAAACGACTGTCAATTTGCCCCCTCTTCTATAAAAAAAAATTAAACGTTCATCAGAGAAGACAACGTATGTGCTGAAAACAAGGATGTACATTATATAAAAAAATACATACCTGAATTAATAGCCAAATATAAGTAAAAACAAACAATCTTAGAACAATTTAAGGCATTTAAAGCGAATGGAAAATTAAAGAAGACAATAATTACAACCAGATTCATTGCTAAACATGAATTAAGCAAATTAAATTTGCACAAAAATTATGTCACGCTCTAGTTGCCGGTGCTCGGCGAGTTTTGTCCCCTAAGAAAATATTGACTTCAGTCCCTTTACATCTTCTGTTGTTCAAAGCAGATTAATGTTTGTAGTCGGCTATTTGCACTGTTCTTCATAAAAATGGTCTAAGCATGGCGAATAAACAAGCAAGCGTATTAAATTCCACGTTTTTATGACGTTATCTCATGTAATGTGCTTGTAATCCTTTCTCGAAACCGCGTGAATAATTTATGAGTATCGAATTTTGCCGTATTCGATTCTGCCTGGATTAAAGGTTGTTTCTTTTATTATTATTTATGCTGGAATCGTAAATGTGTAAATGAGATTTTAAAATCGAAAGTTTAATTTATGATTTTCGCCTTTTCCACTGGTTTCAAATTTATTGTTTTTGTTTTTGATGATAAAATATGAGTTTTAATAATAATGGAATTAATGGGTCATTTTTTATTAAGACCAAGAACGTATTTAATACAATTAAATTTACAGAACACCCAGAACTTTTGACACAAGTTGATGACTTAATAAAAATTACTTTGGAATCGATTCTAAATATGCAACTCAACGAACAATCATGGTCCCAAGCATCCCTACCCATCCGTTATGGTGGGTTAGGGATTCGCAAAATTTCCAGTGTCGCTTTACCTGCCTTCCTATCTTCTGTCCATAGCTCAGCAAATCTCATAAGTACAATTTTAAGGGCATCCCCTTCAAACTTTGTGATTGCTGGCTTGAAAGAAGCTAGAAACGCGTTCTTAATTGCATGCCCAGGTCAAAATTTTCCAGTTTCTCCAAATTCACAGAGGAGTTGGGATGACATAAATTGTAAAATGATTTACGACAATCTTTTGAGCTGTAGTACAGGTTCGGCGCGTGCTAGGCTTTTGGCCTCGGGTACACATGAGGCCGGCTACTGGCTTCACGCGTACCCTTCTTCAAATACAGGAACATTTCTTGAGCCTGACACGCTCCGAATCGCAACCTGTCTACGGCGTGGGGTTCCGGTCTGCGTTCCTCATAAATGTCCCTGTGGCAGTGATGTCGACAAGCTAGGACATCACGGACTATCATGCCAAAAAAGTGCAGGCCGCTTCTCGAGACATGCTGCACTCAACGATATCATACGCCGGTCCCTTGCCACCGTCAACGTGCCAAGTTTACTTGAGCCGCCTGGAATTGCAAGAGACGATGGCAAGAGACCGGACGGTATGAGTTTGATTCCATGGAAGATGGGCAGGGTGCTGGTATGGGATGCAACCTGTTCAGACACGCTGGCCCCTTCCCATCTACATGGAACCAGCAACAGAGCTGGTGCGGCCTGTGAAGCGGCTGAAAAAACTAAAGCTTGCTAATATAGGGTTCTAGGCGCTGAATATGATTTTGTCCCATTCGGTGTCGAGACCCTTGGTCCGTGGGGTCCTAACACTTTAAGGCTTTTTAAGGAAATAGCAAAAAGGTTAGTCGACATCACAGGAGACCGAAGAGCTGGCAGCTACCTCGGACAAAGAATTAGTTTAGCAATTCAAAGGGGAAACGCCGCCAGTATCTTCGGAACATTGCCTAAAGGGACGCCTTTTAATAATATATTTTAGTTATTATAATATAATATTTATATTTTTAAGGATTATAGTTTTAGATTATTTATTATTATTAGATTATTATTTTTTTAAATAATATTATGTAATTACCAATGAAGACTTGACTGTATATTAAATTTAATAATAACTTGATGCTGTATTGATTATCATTACATTAAGATGATGAACTAGAATGTTCTTGCCCTTATGATGTAGGAACTCCTTTTGTGGCCACGATGAAAGGTTGATAATTAATGCTTGTGCTTAACGATGAGCGACTTTGATAAATTAGGATAAAAAAGGAATTTAATACATAAATTATACATGTGCTTATAAATTATGTGTGCGTGTACTAAGTCATTCACCAAAAACAATATTTGCCAACATTTAAAAATACATTTACCAAATGCTCAAATGTTTAAACATTCCTTTCGATTACATTCAAGAATAAATTTTAGTATTCCTTTGAAGAGTTAGACTTTACAAATACACACCAATACAAAATTGTCTACATTTCCTGGCTACAATTGCAAGGAGGTCAGGAAATCGAAGAGATTTGAAGTGCTCCAACCAGGCGTACGGAACAAATACTCGCCTTTGTGATAGAAGCACGTAATCTTCCGTCTTGGGATTTTAATTACTTATTGGAAACTTGTGGCCGCCGGCTGTGCGGGATCTTACCCGCGTTTTATTGGAAGATTCTGTAGAACAAGACATGAGCATTTTGTACAATGTGAGCACGATGCTCAACTTTCTATTGTATTTGAACAAGAGTTTGTTTGTATCTATAAACTTCATGGCGCCGCTACAAATTGCCAGTATCTTCATTATCATGAATTCTAGATCGATTCGTACAAAAATGATGGAATATAAAAAACAATATCGTTCATCTATCTACACTTTCAATTGGTACCAAGTACAGTGAACTCTCTCTCTCTCTCTCTCTCTCTCTCTCTCTCTCTCTCTCTCTCTCTCTCTCTCTCTCTCTCTCTCTCTCTTGACAAGTCCAGAAAATTTGCATTATTTACCATACATAAGCAAATAATAAGAAGTGTTAAGAAATAAATAGGTAAGTAAAGTCAATAAATTTACACCGTAATATGTAATATCAACAAAATTAGCACGCGACGTGTCGTTTCGCGAAGTCACCTCAAAGCAAACGTATCTTAAACATTCATATACTAAGCAATCTAAATTTGCTAAACGCAGTGCCAATGACTTCTTTCAATAGACGTCTACAAATATTGGCCCCGGCGCTTTGATCTGAGGCCCGAGCGTTCATTTTGACTCAAGTGTTCTAATTAAGTGCAAACATCGAGTCGAGATAATTCAACTCAGCTTTGAACTATTTTGAATTTTGTCCTTATTAATTGAACATATAAAATGATGATACTGATGATTCAAACACGCAGAAATCTATATCAAATGTGCTTTAAACAATAATTTATGATAGCTTGAACATAAATTCCAAAAAGTTACAAAGTTGTTGAAATAAATATATTTATTTAAAATACAGTTTTTAGACAGTTTTTAATTTTAAATCTCTCATCGCATAACCTTTTTACATTGTAATCTATAGCTTAGAGCTCTGGGTAAATTAAAACTTTTTTGTTTATGTATTATAAATGAGTACTAAAGTAAAGAATAATAAAACGCAATAACAGATTACTTTGTGAACAACTAAGAGTTTTGTTGAACTTTTTGCTCAATCCTGCGCCGTCCGGACTTCAAATAATTGGAAAGTCCCTTTTTAAAGATTTTTATTGTGTCTGGGTATATTATAAAAGGCAGCTTAGAATAAAATCTTACATGAATTAAAGTTGTTGGATAAAGTCAATGATCATCACTCTACAATATATTTTTTTACTATCATTGTTGATCTCGATTGTACTAATAGATTAATCCATTCTTGAATCAAATCTATTTCGTATCTTATCCATCTCCTAGCATTTATAGTCTAGCTCATGTGCTATTTTTGTGGCCTCTCGAACATTCAAATCCTGGTAAAAAGTTACCAGCTTGTTTTTCCCATAACAGCTTTGTAGTGAAAAGTGCGTGACTTGCCCAGGCAGTGCTATTATTCGTAACGAGACTAAGGTACTACCTATCTTGCGTCCCAGAATAGGCAACATGTAAATGATTTCCCTGGGCTAGTTTCAGGTATACTACGACTACTTGTACTGGAGCTAAGTGCACCAGGTAGCAGGCTTGCCAGGTAGGATAAAAGCCTCTCTAATTACTAACTTAGAGAAATGACTGACCTCATTATAGATTTCAGAATGATGTGTCGTTCTCCCTACAAAAACCTACAATATGCTAAGTACTTTGCTTGAGAACTCGGATGTCTTGAATTTTATTTTACATATTTCAAGTGTTATTAGTTTTATATATATTTTTCATACTAAGGTGCAATTTGAATATACAAGTACAAAGCAGCTGTGAGTGGAGCAAAGTAAGCCTTTGCTCCTCTCACAGCTGCAAAAATATTTTTCCAACAGAAATAGAGTTTTAGAAGTATAAATTTAGGAGTGAAGAAATTTTGTTTTCCAATAAAGGTTGAAAGTGAATGAACTCGCTTTGTTAAAGGTCGATATACATATAACACATACGCAATTCTTTTTCAAGATTCAGTCTACCTCACAGGCACCTTCGATAAGATTAATCATGATATTGAAGTAGATAAGAAAAAATAATCTGAGCTATATATTTTAGATAAATATGAAAAAAAATGCTTTATTTGAGCTAAAAGGGTCGTGATAGTTTGTAAGTATTAATGTATGTAGTAGTAGTAATATATGTAGAGCGACGGTAGTCCAGTGGTGGACGGACTCGGCCTCTTATGCGAGGGGTTCCGGGTTCGATCCTGACCCGTCCGTGTGTGCCTTGAAATGGGTTTTTCTAAATTTCTAAGTGCACACAAGACCATCGTACACTCACCGGTGAAGGAAAACATCGTGAGGAAACCTGCATGCCTCATGAGATTGAAAGTCTTTGGCGTATGTGAAGTTCACCAACCCGCACTGGGCCAGCGCGGGGAACTATTGGCCCATTACACTCCTCGCCTGATTTCGAGGAGGAGACCCGTGCCCAGCAGTGGGACATATAAGGGTTGATACTTTACTTATTAATGTATGTATATAAACGCTTTTTGGTTAGTCTGATCTGAATTTGATGATTTCAACATAGATAAAATAGTCAGTATATCCTAGTCTGGCCGAGATGGTGCCGCTGCATCGCGATCCGACATTAATTATTAGAGAGCACATGTCTCTGCCGAACATCATAGCCGCGGTGAGCCATACCTGTGACTACTCCTAGAGACGATGGTCTCCTGCGAAATGAACTGTTTGCGATAGTTCCAAGTAAATGAACTTTAATGTTAATGGGCGAACGACCACTTACAATCAGGTGACAGGACTGCCAGATTGCCTATCCGATTAAGATAAAGAACAATTCAAATCGCTATTTTTATTTCGGATCGTGCGTTTCGGGATAGACAACACGCAGATGAGCTGTCTAAGTTTAATGTAATAAATGCCCTTGAACTTATTTGTTCATCTTTCCCGGTGACTGATCTTGTCGACTTGGCTCGTCTTGTATGAATTATCTTGTAAAGCCAAATATCATAAAGGTATAAATCTCTGGAAATTATAATTTCACAAATACCACAGCAATATTGCAGCAATTCATTTAATTTGTTAAATATTTTGTTCACGTACCGTAAGATTTGTATCTTGTATCCAGATGTAACTAGAACTCCGCAAATATTTAAGTAAGCTTAAATAAATTCCAACTAAACTTCGAATCGGCGAACGTATTTTCACTTGAAATTTTGTCCGATAGGATTTTCGGCAATTATCTTAATCGGATTACGGTTTGGCGTGACGTTACCTTAGCAACCAACCACTAATCTCAAAGTAATTGGCCTTTACACTATGTAACTATATACGGTGAGACGATATTAAATCTATTGTTAATTTATCTATAGTGACTTATAAATCTAATTTATACCTGTACAAAGGTTTTCACGTCTATTGTTTCATACCTACCTACGAGAGTATATTAATTGAAATTGTACGATTTAATTAAATATTGGGTTTGTAGAGTGCTTTCTCTAGTTACTGAATTATTGTGACCTTTTGTGACTTGTGTGTGATAAGGTAACAAAAATTCAACTCATCATCATCTTCTTATATCGGTATATTTCTCTTCGATGGTACCTAAATGATATAACATGACATTTCATATTTTGAATACTGAAAAATACCCTAAGGCTAAAAACTCGTTGGTTGTTTGCGAATCCTGCTGTACCAGCGGACACCAAGTAGGATCATGCGGGCCGCGGTCACAGGCAGTCTCCGATGGTTGTGCAGCCCGCTCTGTAATTGATTGATAGGTAACCGTCTACCAACCACACATCTTGCGACCATCATCTGCCAAGATTTCGGACGAAATTCGTAACCGCGATGGCTGCATAACCGGCTAAAATAACCGGTCTCGTGAGCTTAAAAATGAAATAACAATTCAACCACCACTGCCGACACAGGTAAAAATCGATATTAGTACGCAAAATAAGTAACTTTTCTAGATTTTTTACACCTTGTGTCTGAAAAACCCAGATATCTTACGGAAAACTATTTTTTCCAGAATAAAATTTAGCCTATGTTACTCGTAGATAATGTAGCTTTCAACCGGTGAAAGAATTTTTAAAATCGGTCCAGTACATTTTGAGCCTATTCATTACAACCAAACAAACGAAGTTTTCCTGTTTATAATATTAGTAAAGATTTTAATAATGTAATATATTTAAATAATATTAAAAGTTATACTAGGATATTAAAAAAAAAAACAAAATATTTATTATACTAAAAACAGTTTCATCGTTTACTTTCATACGGCTTTGAAAACTAAAATTTGCAAAATTCAATATTTGGATCTAAATTATCCAAACATGATTGCGCTTGTAGATAAAATGACATAAACAGCTGCGTAAAGACTTAACCCTCGTGAAGTGAGGCATTAGCCGCGCTTCATCGGACTCACAAGAGCTGATTGAACTGATTGGGCAGCTTTGCCTTAACAAAAGCTTACGTGGGTTCAAACTTCCAATATTAAAATGAACCTTACTGATATTATCGATAATCGTCTACATTAAAATCCTTACTATAATATTATAAATGCGAAAGTAACTCTGTCTGTCTGTCTTTCTGTCTGTCTGTCTGTCTGTCTGTTACGCTTTCACGACTAAACCACTGAACCGATTTTGATGAAACTTGGAACAGAGATAGATTAGAGCTTGGGAAAGGACATAGGCTACTTTTTGTTGCGAAAAAAAGCTAAGGGGGGTTTAAATAGGGGATGAAAGTTTGTATGGAAAGGACAATGGCGAAATATTATTTAATATTTTTGAAGCGTCTAGAAATTTCATGTGAAGAAAAACAATTATTTTATTTCTTTACATTTTACCAATATATTCTAGGGTTTGATAAAAGCTACCAAACAAAACCAATTATTATTTGTAATTCAATTGACTACTTTTTACGGATTTCATTATTGGATGACATATTTTTCCCTCCGTTTTTTTAATTTGTTCCTGTTGAAACCAGCTAAGACCAGAAGCCATACGACTATGTCTGTCGTAAAGTACATAATCTATTGTTTTCTGACACTTTGTTTCTCAGTCCTATGGGAATGTAGCTCCGGGGAATTTCCCATAATAGATACAAAACAAACAATGGTAAAATTCAGGTAAAATTCAATAACATTAATACCAATGAAACATACCCTAAAATATTTAAGATTTTTAAGATGTATTATCTAATAATCGTGTGAAGATAAACAATTATTTTATTTATTTACATTTTACCTATATATTCTAGGGTTTGATAAAAGTCACCAAACAAAACTAATTATTATTTGTAACTCAATTGACAACTTTTTACGGATTTCATTATTGGATGACATATTTTTCCCTCCGTTTTTTTTAATTTGTTCCTGTTGGAACCAGCTAAGACCAGAAGCCATACGACTATGTCCTTCGTAAAATACATAATCTGTTGATTTCTGACACTTTGTTACTCAGTCCTATATGGGAATGTAGCTCCGGGGAATTTCCCATAATAGATACAAAACAAACAATGGTAAAATTCAATAACATTAATACCAATGAAACATACCCTAAAATATTTAAGATTTTTAAGATGTATTATCTAATAATCGTTTGAAGAAAAACAAATATTTTATTTTTTTACATTTTACCAATATATTCTAGGGTTTGATAAAAGCCACCAAACAAAACTAATTATTATTTGTAATTCAATTGACTACTTTTTACGGATTTCATTATTGGATGACATATTTTTCCCTCCGTTTTTTTAATTTGTTCCTGTTGGAACCAGCTAAGACCAGAAGCCATACGACTATGTCCTTCGTAAAATACATAATCTATTGATTTCTGACACTTTGTTACTCAGTCCTATATGGGAATGTAGCTCCGGGGAATTTCCCATAATAGATACAAAACATACAATGGTAAAATAATTCAATAACATTGGGGTGGGAGGTGCTGCTGTGGTGGTGCTGCTGTGGTGGTGCTGCTGTGGTGGCTGGTCGTGTTATGCGATTTCTACCTAGCTGATTTTCTTTTCTTTTATGAACATCCTCTGGTTTGTTTTGGATGCTGCTCATTAATCTTAGGCTAATGTGCAATATTTTTAAATATTTTATATTTTAAAAAGAACAACCCAGCAGAGTTTCTCACTATACTAATAAAGTATTATGTATTTCATTTTTTGTAAGAAAATATGAAAAGACTAGCTGTTACCCGCGGCTTCGCCCGCGTGATTTTAGATTTACGGATTTATCTGATGATAGTCATTTTCTATTTTAATAATGACTAAGTTTTTGTATTAAAATGGATATATTATATGTTATCTTGAACATAAAGACATTATACCCATTCGCTTTCTGTATTTCTGTATGCATATAATGTACTATTTAGGATACTATTATTACACTGCCCGTTCAAATCACGGCCACACGATTTATTTTCTTGCGTATAATTTTGGGTTAAGGTTCAAGAGCGGAGGCCGCGTTCAGGTAGACGAAGTGTTGGTCGGCCATTAACCAGATGGGAAGACGATCTCCGTGCAGTGGCAGGTCCGCGTTGGATGCGAGTAGCAAGGGATCGGTCGTCTTGGCGTTCATTGAGGGAGGCCTATGTTCAGCAGTGGACGGATAGAGGCTGATGATGATGATGATGTATAATTTTGATTTTGCCATATCTCCTAAAGTATTTATTTAATTTACATGATGTAAAGGACAAAAATAATCTTCATAAAGTGCTCAAGCCAATTAATTAATTTAAAATGATAAAGATTTATACCTTATTTGTGTAAATAGCCCTATAATTGCCCATTTTTTAAAAGTATTAAATGAATATAGTATGATATCCCTAAGAGATAGACATTGCCATCGCGGACTTTTTTGTAGACCTATTTAAGATACACAATTCCACCATAATATATTATTTTGTTATATTATCTTAAAGAGTTTAGGCAGCGTTTTCTTTGAAAATTCCCAGGCGGCCTATTTTTTTCCGATACGTCCAACAATTATTGTTATATCTTAGCCAATGTAGATGAAAACTTAATTAATTATATACGTAAACCTCCCTCTTGAATTGTCCTATCTATTAAAAAAACCGCATCAAAATCCGTTGCGTAGTTTTAAAGATTTAAGCATACAAAGGGATATAGGGACAGAAAAAGCGACTTTGTTTTATAATATTATTATGTAGTGATGATACATCTTAAAAATCTTAAATATTTTAGGTTATGTTTCATTGGTCAAAGTCAAAGTCAAAGTCAAATTTTTTTATTCAAAATAGTACAATCAAAGTATCTTTTTGAAAGTCAATTGAGTCTACCACCGGTTCCAAAGCAAGCCCACTGAGAAGAACCGGCGAAACAAACTCAGTGGAACTAATCTTTTCATATTTTCTTACAAAAAATGAAATACATAATACTTTATTAGTATAGTGAGAAACTCTGCTGGGTTGTTCTTTTTAAAATATAAAATATTTAAAAATATTGCACATTAGCCTAAGATTAATGAGCAGCATCCAAAACAAACCAGAGGATGTTCATAAAAGAAAAGAAAATCAGCTAGGTAGAAATCGCATAACACGACCAGCCACCACAGCAGCACCACCACAGCAGCACCTCCCACCCCAATGTTATTGAATTATTTTACCATTGTATGTTTTGTATCTATTATGGGAAATTCCCCGGAGCTACATTCCCATATAGGACTGAGTAACAAAGTGTCAGAAATCAATAGATTATGTATTTTACGAAGGACATAGTCGTATGGCTTCTGGTCTTAGCTGGTTCCAACAGGAACAAATTAAAAAAACGGAGGGAAAAATATGTCATCCAATAATGAAATCCGTAAAAAGTAGTCAATTGAATTACAAATAATAATTAGTTTTGTTTGGTGGCTTTTATCAAACCCTAGAATATATTGGTAAAATGTAAAAAAATAAAATATTTGTTTTTCTTCAAACGATTATTAGTTAATACATCTTAAAAATCTTAAATATTTTAGGGTATGTTTCATTGGTATTAATGTTATTGAATTTTACCATTGTTTGTTTTGTATCTATTATGGGAAATTCCCCGGAGCTACATTCCCATATAGGACTGAGTAACAAAGTGTCAGAAATCAACAGATTATGTATTTTACGAAGGACATAGTCGTATGGCTTCTGGTCTTAGCTGGTTCCAACAGGAACAAATTAAAAAAAACGGAGGGAAAAATATGTCATCCAATAATGAAATCCGTAAAAAGTTGTCAATTGAGTTACAAATAATAATTAGTTTTGTTTGGTGACTTTTATCAAACCCTAGAATATATAGGTAAAATGTAAATAAATAAAATAATTGTTTATCTTCACACGATTATTAGATAATACATCTTAAAAATCTTAAATATTTTAGGGTATGTTTCATTGGTATTAATGTTATTGAATTTTACCTGAATTTTACCATTGTTTGTTTTGTATCTATTATGGGAAATTCCCCGGAGCTACATTCCCATAGGACTGAGAAACAAAGTGTCAGAAAACAATAGATTATGTACTTTACGACAGACATAGTCGTATGGCTTCTGGTCTTAGCTGGTTTCAACAGGAACAAATTAAAAAAACGGAGGGAAAAATATGTCATCCAATAATGAAATCCGTAAAAAGTAGTCAATTGAATTACAAATAATAATTGGTTTTGTTTGGTAGCTTTTATCAAACCCTAGAATATATTGGTAAAATGTAAAGAAATAAAATAATTGTTTTTCTTCACATGAAATTTCTAGACGCTTCAAAAATATTAAATAATATTTCGCCATTGTCCTTTCCATACAAACTTTCATCCCCTATTTAAACCCCCCTTAGCTTTTTTTCGCAACAAAAAGTAGCCTATGTCCTTTCCCAAGCTCTAATCTATCTCTGTTCCAAGTTTCATCAAAATCGGTTCAGTGGTTTAGTCGTGAAAGCGTAACAGACAGACAGACAGACAGACAGAAAGACAGACAGACAGAGTTACTTTCGCATTTATAATATTAGTAAGGATTAGTTCCACTGAGTTTGTTTCGCCGGTTCTTCTCAGTGGGCTTGCTTTGGAACCGGTGGTAGACTCAATTGACTTTCAAAAAGATACTTTGATTGTACTATTTTGAATAAAAAAATTTGACTTTGACTTTGACTTTGACCAATGAAACATAACCTAAAATATTTAAGATTTTTAAGATGTATCATCACTACATAATAATATTATAAAACAAAGTCGCTTTTTCTGTCCCTATATCCCTTTGTATGCTTAAATCTTTAAAACTACGCAACGGATTTTGATGCGGTTTTTTTAATAGATAGGACAATTCAAGAGGGAGGTTTACGTATATAATTAATTAAGTTTTCATCTACATTGGCTAAGATATAACAATAATTGTTGGACGTATCGGAAAAAAATAGGCCGCCTGGGAATTTTCAAAGAAAACGCTGCCTAAACTCTTTAAGATAATATAACAAAATAATATATTATGGTGGAATTGTGTATCTTAAATAGGTCTACAAAAAAGTCCGCGATGGCAATGTCTATCTCTTAGGGATATCATACTATATTCATTTAATACTTTTAAAAAATGGGCAATTATAGGGCTATTTACACAAATAAGGTATAAATCTTTATCATTTTAAATTAATTAATTGGCTTGAGCACTTTATGAAGATTATTTTTGTCCTTTACATCATGTAAATTAAATAAATACTTTAGGAGATATGGCAAAATCAAAATTATACATCATCATCATCATCAGCCTCTATCCGTCCACTGCTGAACATAGGCCTCCCTCAATGAACGCCAAGACGACCGATCCCTTGCTACTCGCATCCAACGCGGACCTGCCACTGCACGGAGATCGTCTTCCCATCTGGTTAATGGCCGACCAACACTTCGTCTACCTGAACGCGGCCTCCACTCTTGAACCTTAACCCAAAATTATACGCAAGAAAATAAATCGTGTGGCCGTGATTTGAACGGGCAGTGTAATAATAGTATCCTAAATAGTACATTATATGCATACAGAAATACAGAAAGCGAATGGGTATAATGTCTTTATGTTCAAGATAACATATAATATATCCATTTTAATACAAAAACTTAGTCATTATTAAAATAGAAAATGACTATCATCAGATAAATCCGTAAATCTAAAATCACGCGGGCGAAGCCGCGGGTAACAGCTAGTACGTTAATAATTTGTCCTCGTCCTACGTACCTATCGTCTTCGAATAGTATTTTGTAAAGAGATAGTACCATACTGCTTTGCAGCCGAATTAGGCTGGCACGACCGGGATGGTAACTCTCGCTCACATAATACCGGCGTAAAGTGATAGTTATGATGTCGCGTTTTGAGCGGTTTGTGACTTTCCGGTGGCCCATTGTAGGGATAGGGAAAAGGAGGGCAACGCATCTGCATAACCTTTGTTTGTGTGGATGTTAATGTGCGTTGATGGTCGCAAGGCTTCGGCTGTTCGTTTGCCCTCATATGCTTTAAAAAAAATAGTCATCGCACAGGTGATTTGCCTTACCTTTACAAACAAAAATGGTATCACGTGATGAAGACACCACATCTTAGTTTTTTTTTTTTTTAATTTATTGTTCAAAACACAGAATAAATCACACATAATAATAGATTAAAAGCTTGCCGCAAAAACTCACATGAGCTTATCTGGACAAGCCGCCGCGTCGCATACAATATTATTATCAAAACAAGATAGTGCCATACCGTACCTTATTATACAAGGAAAAAAAAGAATTTTAAGCACTTAAAGATTTTAGTAAATGATCTTTCAGGGATTTTCTATATTTGCGTTTGTCCCGGTATAACTCCTGTAATTCTTCGGGAAGTTCATTAACTAAAGTAGGTATAATGACGTGTAACATTCTAGCTCCATAAAAATTACTAACAATCGGTGTTATGAACTTCTTTGAATAGTTAATTTTCCTTAATTTATTTGGTCTACATTTCTCGATTAGTAAGGTTGGATCATTAACTTCATTTAGAATATTAAATTTAACCAAGGTATATACATCCATAACATTGCAATATTGAAATATATCATTGACATTCATATTGATTTTGTTTTTAAACTTTGGGATAATGGTTTTTAAAAGACGTACCTTTAAAATATTTAATTAAATCGTCCCTCTGACCTTACCAGTTTACATAAAAAATGAGAGTCATAAGGATTTTTGATAGAAGTGAAACTTATAAGTTAGAATTACGACATAATAAAATTTCAAATTATTACAAAAAAAAATAGACGTGTCGCGAGCTTATAAGATTTTCACCAAAACTTTTCTCCTCAAAAATTGAATACATAATATATACCTACCTAGACATGAATTAAGGCTACGACAATAATATGAGACATTAGCACAAATTTGAGAACAGTATTTTATTGGCCACACAAAATGATACATAATAAAACATATTTCATGAATTCTGTTTTATTCATGAAACTTGCAATACAACTCATTCTTTGTCCACAACAGGACACAGTTACCCAGAGCCGTCGTTGGCTTCATAAGGAAAATCATAATAAAAATGAATGGGGCGTTGTGACAAGTATCGCACATTGAGCTTTGCCAGATCTTTGTAATATCAGTAACTATGACGTGCGTGTTATTAACACAAGTCGACTTATGTCACATATTTTCTGATAGCGTGTTTTGCTCATGTTATTTGATTTCTCCTGAGAGGCAGAAAATATTGCCAGAATGTTGCACAATACATTTGTATACATTATGCTTTGACTTTTGTCAATAATTTTCAAAATACTCAAATAAAAAAAATATACTATGTCTGTAATAAGTGGAGAGAAATAGACTACCCACCGTTGAAAACGTTGTAAATTTGTCCTTGTGATTTTGATATAAACCTGGATAATTATTATTACTTCAATTGTGCTTGACTTGATAACATATTATAAATACGAAAAATCATGATTCATCTTCTTTTGAATACCGTATGAGCCAAGCGTGTAAGCAAGAGCGTAGAATAAGCGATAGAGAGGCATGATAGGCCTAAGCGTTCGACTTGTAACGCATTATGACGATATCGCGTAAAATTATCGTCCATAATCCGACTTACAGACAATTATTTTTTGGGATCATTATAATATCCTCCAAAAAAGAAATTAATGAAAGCTTCTATAAACCGAATGAATCAAAAGAAAAAAGACTTTATCTACATTCTTTGCATTTGATAAAGATCCTTTTAATGTTTTAAAATGAGTGTAAGTGTTGCTTAGTAACAAGGTTGATTATAGGCATTTGCGGTGCCGTCAGGGCGGAGGTCTTTGCCCCTCCAGCTCTAATTCACTTAATTTGGGCTTTAAATCTCATATTGCAAAATGGACGCGGACAATAATTGTGTTTGGTAAACACCACACCACCCTGAACCGACACGGGCCATCCATTAGGAACTTGCGTATACAATGTACATTAGAAAATTGATAATTATAGCCAATCTACTTGATATCATACTAATTAATATTCCTAATCTATTAGATATTTATTAAGTTTACATTAATAATATTTTATTTTAAAATATTATTACAAACTTGCTTAAAATTACTTTATAATTTAAACATTCCAAAAAAGTTAGCTTTTGTCATGGGAGTTCTTCTTTTTGTGCTTTTTCTTTTTGTTCATCTTTTTGTCCTTACTCTGTACTGCGCTGCAAGGAAAGTTACTAGGTTTATCAAGCTGTGAAATATGAGTGTTGGTAAATATTACAGTGAATTTTTATTTGATACAAAAAGGTTCATAGAAGTAACAGAATTCATTCGAGTCAAATACACTGTTTATAATTCAGAACACATTTCTCGAACAGAAATATCTAGTCGGGGAGCATGTTAACAATAGCAAATCACTCGTTCATTACGAACAATTTATAATTTTGCCGGTCAGTTAGTTCCTAGGGGTGTCACCGGCGTGTCCCCTGCAGATCCTGGTCCGGTTTAAACAAGGGTTGGTCCAATTATACCAGATTCCCTAATTATTTCCGCCATAACCAACTATCATGGTATGAAATAGAAGATTTTTAAAAATATAACTAGATATCAACAATAAAAGCTTTTGCAACGTTTTTTTGAGATTATCATGTATTTTTCTAGCACACTGGTATAAAAATGACGCTCCAACTATGTGCCCCATGTAATCATGTACCTACAATATTATGATATTGGAAATTTTCATTAAAATCAGTGGTTTTTACGTAAAAGAGTAACGAACATCCATACTTACAAACTTTCGCGTTTATCGATGTACTCCCACGGGAATAACTAATAATTAGTTTTTACTAATAATTATGATGACAATAATCAATATCCTATCAATATTATGTATATCTATGTCTAAAAATAAAAATATATAGTGAAAAACAGATTGAATGTAACAAAAAGAACATAATATTATGTATTATAAGATTGATGTAGTTTTTTTAATGACAATATTATTATTAATCTTTATCTTTCTCGTGTTAAGAATAAATACCAAAAATGTCATAATATTAAAGTGTATAAAAAAAACTTTAGCTGTGCAATCATCACAACATCATGATGAAAATGATGATGATGATGATGATGATGATAATGATGATAATTCGTGTTTACTGCTGCGAAGACAATAGTATTATAAAATAATAAAAACGCTCAAAGAATATTTTCTATTGTATTTCTTAATAGAGTCAGCATTATCCTATCAGCATTAATCAGTAAGCGATTAGATTCGTGCCTTCCACAAATACTTCCAATCAGACCGTCCCTTTAATCCAACAATATCTCGGACAAAATGCGAAATAAGATCCATAATGAAAACTATCGGGTAACTACCCCGATAATAATCTATTATCATAAAGTCGTCTGCAGATGCCTGGATCGGTGATAAAGATGGTTATTCGCTGGGGGCTGAGGTTTCTGTGATATATCGCATCTCTTGTACAATATTTATGTATAATATTTTATTAAATTAATTTATGAAATTCTCAACACTTGCGTTTTAAAAATTTACTAGTGGCGCCCCGCGGTTTCACCCGCGTACTTCCCATTCCCGTGGGAGTACAGGGATAAACTATAGCCTATATGTTATTCTGAATTTTAAGCTATATTGTTGTAAATTTTCATTAAAATCCTTTCAGTAATTTTTACGTGAAAGAGTACAAGCAAAGAGCTAAATTTATTAATTCTTAAACTATTGTAGAGGAACTAGGAAAATGAACAGGTTACAAAAGCAAGTTGTTGTCACTTTTCAGTCTGGCAGATGCAAAAAAATTTTTGCCGCGCTAATTCACTTGGTCAACAGTTATTGTTATCGCAAGTTGGTACACAATGTTAACGTTCGTAACATTGTCATAAATTGTCTATGGGCTATCGATCATTATTGTATTTATATAGGCTAGGGATGTTTTATCGATAACTAGGTGACGATGACGAATTCGGTATCTTTTTGCCACGAAGTGATGTTACTTTGTTTAAGCTCTTTGGGTAGAACCTTTGTTTTATCAACATCGACATCGCCGTCAAACCTTTTAAATTTTTTCAATAAATAATCAAAACTTTCGTTGTTGGTTTTATTATGAAAACAGATTTAAAAAAAATATATAAGCATGAGTAGCATAACAAAAATATGAGTTCCCTGTGGCTACATTATGTTAACGGGACTTGCTGTGGCAGGAAATGGAACGGACAAAGGCTGACAGTTTCCGTAGGGACAAAGTGAAACTAAGCAAAAACAATCCATCGAGTTTGGCCACAAAGAGGAATTAAACAACGTAAATCACATTAATATACATGCACTGTATATAATAACACATATAGATTTACTGTAAATGCGTTATTTGAGCACATTATATAATATTTTAGAGTAAATTTTGATAAAATTGATAGAAATCTTTTCTTTTATATTCTATGGTTAAATGCTTTTTCAAATGTATGTAAAGGAAAAAATCAGCAGTTAAAGGATATTATATTAGATTATAATATATTATATATTTACTTTTACAAAAAAAGAATTGTTTCACGTACTAACATTAAGAAAATTAATTAAAAAAATATGGCGTAGATGTGTGTTGTAATGTATTTTTGTATGTCAAAATCATAAAAACTTAAAGTTGGAAAAATAAATAATTATTATATTATATAATAATTATTTATTATATAGTTGGAAAAATAAATAAATATTATATAAGTCTAATTATTTTACAATAAAATTGTTGAAACATTCTGGACGCATGTGGCTTATTATGAAAATTTCAAACACAACCCACGAAATTAATTTTTAAATGACAAATAACATTAAAGCCTTATATCTGAACGAATAACGTCGGTCATACATCTCGCAACTTAATACACTGGACGGATCAAAGGACCCATACGGAAACGCTGCGAGCTTAGAATAAACCAATTATGAGTGAAATATTAGGGATCAGACCGCTAAAGGAAGGGCTTTGATCTGCTTATATTTCTTTCCGAGCGAGAAAAGAAGCCACCAAAGACCGGTCAATGTAAGCAAGGCTCTTAATAAATTACAGAAATTGGTGGCTATGAGACTAATACCCCCGGAATGAGTATAAGCTGGTCGTAACGGCGGTTAACTGCGCGTGCCGAGTAATCATTTTCGGACAGGATACTTACTTCCGTCTGTTCTACGGGCTCTTATTAAAAAGGAATATAGGGTAAATGATTGCTGTTAATAAACGTTACGTTCAGTGAAATTGTGGTGAATTGATATTTCCATATTAAATTTGACATATTTTAATGATGATTAATTTCATATATATATTTATTGTTCATCGTGTCATTAAAACTGCAGATAGATGTTATTATAATACTTAACAGTGATAGAATTAGAAGAATTTTAAACTATTATCTACAAAAATGAACCTTACTTAGATGGCTCTAAAAAGTAATTCGACAAAAATAGTTTCGTTAAGAAATCGATTACGAATATCTTTGAAAACAAAAAGCGAATATAATATGTAAAAAAGCATGGTCAAATAAATTAAGGGCGATCGCTACCTAACTGTACTCTATTTTCAATTAGACTAAAAGCCGGGGACGATATGGATATTTTGTGAAATGGGAAAATAATCGAATTTCGACTGAATAATGAGAGGACCCTTTGGTTCGATGAATGGTAACAGGAGAGCATGACAACACAAAGGGTATTTAACTCACACTTAGTACTTTTTGCCCCACGCTCCCCGCTGCGCTGGACCCCCGCCCGCTTCCCCCGCGATTATTTCGCCGTTATCGCCCTATAACGTATGCAGGATAAGCGTTCACCATGCCTACATCGCCATTATCCATTTACCCGTTTTCTAATCCTTTGATTTATAATATCCAGCAGATATATCGCCCGACTGCAATATATTTAAATTATTCCAGCGGTCAATTAACGAGATAGCTTTTGCCGCGATATATGAGTAAGTCACGGAGTTAACGGATGGGTGTTTCTTTCAATCTGCGAAATGAAATTGGATAGGTGATTAAGGTTGCGTTACAAACTGATATTATCAAAAGTAATTTGGTTAAGAGATTCAAGAGACTAGCGGATTTACATTTTTTAATATTTTATTTTGTAAGGAACATGTTATTTATTTATTAGGGTCAAATACAGTTTTGCATCAATAAAGACAATAAAGAAGTACATTATAATAATCTAATCTAGACACAATAACGAATTACATTCGGTCACAACTTGCTTAAAAGAAAATAAATTATTGAATTATTTACAACATAATAGCGATATTACATTCATTAATAAATCGACGATTGATTTAGCATTCAAATAGTTAAAGTTTTAAAATAAAAGAGTACAATTATACAGATTATAATATTGATTATTAAAGTAAGATTTATTTAAGTAATCTTAAATATAAGTAATAATTATTACTTCTACAACATTTAATGTAGGTAGGTTCCAGCCTACAGCAACAAATACTAAACCGACTTCAAAAGTAATAATAATAATGTAGTAAACGCAAATATTGTATATTACTTGAAAAATAAAGAGATTATGAGTTGTAGACAAAAAAAGCCGTTTAAAATTTTTAATACGATATGGAGCCCAAACCGTAAACGGGAACTGCGTACCGAACAAGGATTCTTAGATTTTCTATATATTAGTTTCCCTATAACAAAATATTAATCACAGGTGAACTTTTTTAACATGTCTGCTTTGGTACATACCACGGTCCTGATTATTATTTTCGATAAACAGCTTTTATGTTTCTTTAAGGACCAAACAGGCATTAATTACTATCACAAAGACGTTTATTATAATAATTATTAAAATTAATACATGAATAAGTTTTCCTTACTCTCCAGTCTTACCGCAGGGTACCGTTCACCCGGTTACTGGGTTGTGGAGGTCCGATAGCAGTCGCTCCATGTAAAATACTGGTATTCATCTGAATCCGGTTAGACTGGAAGCCGACCCCCAATATATAGGTAGTTGGGAAAAAGGCTAGGCAGATGATGACATGAATGACTTTCCTGTAAAAAAGTAAAGTATTAACTATGTTAACACGGGTCTCCTCCTCGAAATCAGACGAGGAGGGTAATGGGCCATAGTTTACACGCGCTGGCCCAATGTGGGTTGGTGAACTTCACATACCTTCAAAGACTATCAAATCTCATCAGGCATGCAGGTTTCCTCACCGGTGAGCGAGCAATGGTGTCGTGTTTATAGTGCGAAACCCATTTCAAGGTAAACAAGGTAGGAGGTCAGGATCAAACTCGAAACCTCCCGCACAAGAGGCAAAATCCATACCCACTGGACCATCATCGCTCAGTTCGCGCGTTGTTCTTATATCATATGAACCACTTACTATCAGGTGGCTTGTCGGTCAGTTTTTTATACAAAAAAAAAACATGAAAATATACACTTAATACTATACATACTTTACATAAATATATATAACTTAATACTATACATAAATATACCCATGAATATTTATGACTATTACGATCAAATAGCGTGCGTAGAGTTGTCTCTATCTACCTATATATTGAGAATACCCGATAATAAAGCTTGGGTTAGCTAAAAGCACTTCACCTCCTCCCACGCCCGCATACTTATTAGTGTAACCAAAGTCAAACACACCTTTTAAAAGTCTAACATGAATATTTCAACCAAAAACTTGCTACTATTTGCACAGGCAAATTCTCAAACATTCTATTGATACAAATAATTTTGCAAGCGGGTAAAAACGATATTTCACTGAGGGTTTTATAAAAGTCAAGGCGGCCCTAGCGAAAGTTAGTTAACTAACTTTTTCGCATTTCGTTAAAAAGCAGCGTAGATTAATTTGGGTGTTGGTCGTAATACTTATTTACAATAATCCGACTTGTGGGAGCTGCGCATGAATTGTTAGAATAAATTCTGTTTTCAGACCTGGGAAAGGATAGGGATGGTAACTTTTATATCGAAAAGTATTTCCACGTTTTAAAAAAATCTGTTTTGTATGTTTTTTAGAGAATCTTGGAAAAAATAGACAAAGCTTTCCTAAGCATTGGAACAGTGTGTTTGAAAAAAAAAACGTTAGTACCTACATTTAATTAATCTTCCTGTGCAAGGTGTTCAATAATATATGCGGGCTAAGAATACGCCTTTTTTACGCAGTGCAAACCTTATACGCCCAACTAAATAGCCTAGAGTAAGGTAAAAGTCGTTAAAGAGGTTTTAGCCTTCAAGGATTAAACGACTTCTAATATAGAGAAGCGATTGCTGGTGTCAGTCTGTCTCATTGTGACAGTAAAATGGACTCGATCGCTAGGCATCGGTCGCACCGAGCGATGGCGGCTCTATCTAGCTGGTCGGTGGTAGGCAGCATTGTATTTTTACAACACTTTTTTCAGCTTGCTTACGATATCAATATTCAGAACCTAATCCTATTATCCTATAGAATCCTTTTATTACATCCGTTAACAACCGACAACCAATCTCTTTAATGATCACACGTGAATCCTATTTTATAATGATCTTACTAGTACCGACTAAGGTCCAGGAGCCACGAGGCTCAAACGTCTCTATACGAAATACTCGAAACATCTTCAGACGTACACATCCCTAGCAAGTTACCTATGCATATTGTAAACCCACGCTTTAAAAATTACGTGCAGGCCCAGACCACCCTTTTTATAATCCCCAAGAATTTCAGCCTTAATGATGTGCCCATTTGTAAAACGGATATTTGTTTACCTGGACTTAGACTTGGGTTGGGGAATTGGAGCCGAAAGGAAAATTTAAATTATTCCACTTGAACACTGCTATTTTTATCCGACGATAAAAATGAAAAGTTACGATTTTAGCAGTGTATTATACAAATACATTTTTATATTTACATATGTTCAAACGTAGTATCTATGTAGACGATAAAATATTATTTACAAGTAATAAAATAATTGTACATAAATTTTGATGATGATTAATCAATTCATAGCACTTTTAGCTTGTAGTGTTTTTTTTTTCAATATAATTGAATTAAAAAAGAAGGGGTCTTTTTTTCTGCCGACGTTCTTAATATTTTTACTTTTTACATTTATTTTTTTTTTGATAATATGTACACTGAAGAAAGTTACTCTTATAAATGAATCCATTTACTCGTGTATTTTACTAAAAAGATATTTTTTTATCATAAGGTCAATAAGTTCTTCAGTTTTCAAAGGTATACTTGCTATTTCTAATGGCTTTAGTATGAAGTAGAAAAAGAAGTTATGTAATAGGAAAGCATTCATTTTACCAATAGATAAAAATTGAACAATAATTATTGTTGGCACTCAAAGCCATCCATTCTCAATTTTTAGCTATCAGGTAGTACACCGTCTGCAATTCAAATATCATTTCGATGATATTACCATCTGTACCCTTCATGACTTTAATCAAAAAATGTCATAAACAATCATGCTTCTAATCAAAGGTGTCTTAGGAAGACAAAATGTATATAACTCGCCTAAGCCGTCGTCAATTCTGAACGGGGTGCCATAAAATTTGCATACTGCGATGGGAAATCTCATGATTAACATTTTTATTAAACAAGGATTAGCTGTAATCCTTTTTTATTCGACAATTAGAAACGTTATCGCGGCCATAGCACACTCGTAAAGAGTTGAAATCACCACCTATCTTATAGTAATTAACGAAATGACGCCATTTTTAGATAACAGAATGTTTAATTAAACTTTTTATTTAAGACTAATTGCGTGATGGCTTTGAATTTACTTTTTAAATTTCGATCAGAAAACTATACATCCATCCATCCATGTATCATCATAAGATCGTATTCATCTAATGGAAAGATCTCGAGTAATAATAAAAAAAACTAATTTTCAAAACATAATTTCTCGGAGACGTTTTTAAAAACAATTTTTTTTATCGTCATCTGTCTATTCCATCTGCACAAAATCATCAATTTCATAAATATAAAAAATATTACTGTCGATAACCATTTTTGCATTATGATAGCATAGCCTTAAAATCCATAATGCAATAACAAAAAAAGCTATAAGAGTTCCACTAATATATTAAATTTACTTCAGTTTACACCTCAGTCGTAAAAAGGTTTTCTAGATTTGATGTCTCCGATTCGACAGAACTACCAATAAAATATGAGTTGAAAAAGTCGTAAAATGTTCCACTTCTGTATTTTTCTTTTATAGTTACTTAATATTAAGTACTTGGTTGCGATATACTTCAAGTATCGAGGAGAAAGTAAGAGTAAGACTGCAAGATTAGATATAAATAACATTATAAAACTTTAATCAATCTTATTTTTGACATTTGGACTATATCTTACAAATAAAAAATATTTCTAACAAGAGTTAAATAATCTAGCGAATGAATTGTTCTAATCACTCCAATATGTAAGATATTAAGTATAAAATATTTAAGGTTTTACTTTTAAAAACTGCCTAACACACGAACAAAAGAGCCAATGGTACTGAACATGTTTATGAACCACTGGTAGAAAAACGCTTTTAAAACAAAAAATCCACGTTCTCATCGTTTTTAACTAGACACACGGTAAAGGCATGTTCAAGCTCACAGAACTGATGAACAGTGTGTTACGAACTATTGGAATCACTTTTGAACTCATAAATCAAATCTATTCTACATAAATATGTCAAATTTGGTATATTGAAACTTGCGATATATTGAATATAATAGGATATATCCAAAAAATTGTCAATTTGATCACTGCCCGACCTGAAGGTTTTAACTAAAACCTAGTTCAATGTGCCCTAGAAATTAAAAAAAAAATCAAATTTGGCGTCCAGATAGATTAAATAGTTACCTAACCACAAAGGAATAAATCACATATTAGTTTAATTTTAATTTTATAATTTTTATAATTTTTAGGCCCCTATTAAGCCTACGCTATCTGTCCGTCCGTCCGTATGTGCAGCTGTCACAAAGAATCTCATGAACAATGATGCTCTTAAAAATTGAAAATTTTCTATGCACTATAGCAAAAAATACTAAAAATAGAATAAAATAACAAATTAGAGAAGCCCTCTTCGAGTTGTATGCACCAAACATGATTTTTGTACTACGTTTCGTTCGATATTAATTATAGGTTGATTCTTGAAATGTTTACGGAATATATCGTTATCTATTCACTTTAAGAATAAAATTTTTACTTAAAAATATTTTTAGTATTATAATTTATACATAATATGATTTTATCCGTTCCACAAGCTTAGTCCCCTTTACAATTCCGTCTCATTCTTAAATCAGTGCGCATTGTGTCAAAAATATCACACCACCCGTCTATACATTGGTTGCATATCTCAGAAATATATTACAATGCACAAACATGCAAAGTATATAACATTTTTGCAAATGTACATCAACAATCCAAGTTTAGTCAAATTTAATCCCAGTCCTCCGTTATTGGACAAGAAATATTCATAAACAATCCACGGAATGTGCTCAATAACCCGTGAATTCGTAATTGAATTCTATCTCTAAGGATTTTCTAATTATAAATTCGATAAGTTTGCACATATTCACGAGTCGATAACCTGATCGGGTTTGATTTATTAGATACTGCTGTACCTGCATTTCCATTCAGTTCGAGCCGTCTGCAAACGTGATTCTTTCACGAGATATTCGAGATCTTCGATTTATTTAAAGTCAGCTGTAATTTGAAATACAGGATACGTTACAGACGTCTGAGTAAGACTTTGAAGTCATATATTTTCAAATATAACTTTCAATTTTTCATCGAACAACGCTACGAAGTAAATAAGTTTGTGTGCATTATTTAGTTTTATACTTATTTAGGATATATCTTGGCTCTAGAGAGCTATAATATAATCATCAAATCTAGAATTCGAATTAAAAAAAACTTAGAGTTAGTTATACATATCATCATATGCAATATCCGCCAGGATTGTAAATACGACCTACGCAAGCTTTTTACTTTAATTCCGGAAATGTGCGATTTTCAATGTAATTTTACTTCAAAAAATCATTCCTGGTCTAACTGGTGATGATGATGATGACGTTGTTTCAAAATCTTAACGCGAACTGAAGTCCTGTTTAGAAAAATTGTTTCGTGATTTCACACACACACACACATTTGCGTCGGCTTTAAAAGATGGTATGTTAGATGAAAACACACTGAAAAACCACAGGACAAGGATAAAAAATGAATAGATTAGGTCGCCTACTGTACTGCGCGATCCTGATAAATGAATGTATCCCTTCCACTCAATGTAAAACAGGCGTTTTATAGAAAGCTTCAGTCTATTTTTACATTCCTCTTTCGGGTAAAATGTCCCATTATTGGGCACGGGAAATCAGGCGAGGAGGGTGTTAGGCCACAGTTTACCGATGCGCTGGCCCATTGCTGATTAGTCAACTGCATATACCTTCAAAGACTTTCAATCTCATCAGGCATGCAGGTTTTCGCACGATGTTTTCCTTTACCAGGAAGCGAGTGATGGTCTCGTGTTTAGGGTGCATTCAGAAATTTAGAAAATCCCATTTCAAGAGAGAGGTCAGGGTCACAATCGAACCCGGACCCTCTCGATTTAGAGACCGAGTCCATTACCTATTGGAGCTTCATTAAATAAATAACAATTTTAAGCTCGTTCTATTATATTCATAAATTATATTCTTATAGTTGTAAAGAAATAAAAGTTTAGTTGAGTTTATAATGGAATAACATTCACAAAGATGTACAGAGAAACTGATTTATAGTCTGGCATCTATCGGGCGGGCTCCCAATTACTCTCGCGGTGCAGACTCTGCGCCACTCATATATCAAAAATGGCCGGTTTCATTTTTGCTAAGCATGAGCGCGAGCTATAAATTCGCACGGTCACATTGGCGTACCTAATTTTGAGACTCCCTAGAGTCGTAACTATCGAACTTTGTCAAACTATCGACTATCGAGGATCGGAGACGTAAATTATATTTAATACCCCGCTAAATTAGTACCCAACTCAGCTTCTTTGTTCATTGTAAGTTTAATAACATTCCTATGCGAAATGCACACGGTATGAAATATATTTTGTGTTTGTGTCGCTGTGGAATTTGTATGTTGATTGTGGCGTTATTAACTACATTATTCGTCTTGGTAGCATCTTCGTAGTAAATCTTTTCATTTATTTGAAAAATTTACGTTGTTATTGTTTGATATTTTAAGATTATGTGAATATTGTTCCGAAATATTTGTATTTTATATTATCACAATGAATAGGCGCGATGATCAAGTAGTCACGAGTTCGGCCTCTTGAGCGAGGGTTGCGAATTGGATCCTGACCTCTGTAATCAAGGCGTTACAAGGCAGTAATGTTTTTTTTTTCTAGAATGTCTAAGTGCACTTGAACATAAGACCATCGCTCGCTTGCCGGTGAAGGAAAACATCGTGAGGCAACCTGCATGTATGATCAGATTAAAAGTCTTTGTAGGTGTGTGAAGACCCGTTGGCAGCCGTGGGGCATACTATAATGATTATTATCTAATATATATAATTTCCCTGTCACAATGTTAGTTACCGTACTCCTCCGAAACGGCTTGACCGATCTTTATGAAATTTTATATGCATATTCAGTAGGTCTGAGAATCGGCCAACATCTATTTTTCATACCCCTAAGTGATAGGGGTTGTTCACCCTTAAAATTTTTTTGTTAATTTTTGGACGAAATTTTTTGTTTTTATTTTTTTATAATGTGGCATTGAAAAATACATACAACCCTAAATTTTTACTTTTTTATCACCAACCCCTATTTTTTTATAGCCATTTTAATATTGGCAGAACGAAGTCTGTCGGGACAGCTAGTATCCATATAATAATAACCATTATACAAACCTTATTATTAATATTAACTATTATTAATAGATATAATAAAATTAAATATTTGACGCCAGGTGTTGTGATATCAGTGGCATACCTACCACTTCATATAGAATTGGCGAGCTTAACCGCGTAGCCGCAGTATTAAAATAGGTGCATGCATGACGCCATGCATGCATGTATGATGCATTTATATTCATATATTATGTGGCTAGTCTATGTTGGATTCGAGTGGCATGGGGTCTGCTGTCTTGGCGTTCATTGAAGTGGATTCCTATCTTCAGCAGAGGATCAATGGAAGCTAATAATGATTATAGTGATGATGATATCATTTTTTTGATTATTAATTTTATTATTGCAAGGAAATATATAAGCTATCTTTTAAAACTCTATGCGAGGGAAGCTAAAGGCACCACCTAATAAATAAATAAATAAATATAAAGATTTACAATATGTCTGCAATAAATAATAATATAATATAAATGTACTTGGTTACATGGACGAAGACTTAAGCAGCGACACTTTAGAATCTAAAACATTAATTTTACCTAAAGGCTAATAAGCAATTTAAATATATAACGGCCATTAAGGTCGCACTAAGGACAATTAATTAGTATAATACTGCAATTTCAAACACAAATCTCGTGAACTTAAATGAGTAATGTTTGTTCTTAAAGAGTTAGCAACCTTATTATCATGAAGATAAAATTAAGAGAGTCGTTACGTTGTCACAGTTTTAAATTGTACTTATGAATTTTTAACTCGAATTATAATTTCTTAACGTACCCTCGAGATCTTTAGTTTATTGCTTTACTTTTTAATCCGACGTAAAAAGAGGGATGTTATAAGTTTGATCACTGTGTGTGATGAACCGATTTAGTTCTTTAATATATTTGAAGGCACGTTTTCTAGCGATGGCACTTAGACATGTTTTATTTAAATTTATTTCTGTTTTGTTATACAAGTTTGAACAAGTACAAAAATAACTCTTGTTAATTAGAATATACTTTTTTGTCTCTTACGTATTTTTATTTTGAGAATACGTACATATTTAAATATTATGTCATTTTAATTTAAATAATATTCATAGTAAAGTCACAAACTAGTATGCTCTCTTTTTCATATATTGAGGCATTGTTTTTGGCACCTTTAGCAAAATACGATAATTTGTAAAAATTATCGTATTTTGCTTTATTTTTATTTTTTATTTCACACAAATCTGAGTGAGTGTTTTTTTTAATATTTAAATGTGTAATTATCACATTAATACTATATTTAATGACAGATTAAAAAAATAATTACAAAAACTGTCTCCGTACATTTTATCAAAAAAATAATAAAATGATTACATAATCGAACATTACTATACTACTACACGCAAGCGGCACATTTTTAAGAACAAATTTTCTCTGAATTTACTACCAAAAGAAAATTCTTCAAACAATTGGCTATCTGAGCTTTAAAAATATATACAAAATTTCGAAAATAAATTCTTCTTCGTAATTACAGTATTGAATTATTACCCTGTACCGCCCACCCTTTTGATGGCGAGACGTTAAGTTTTACAGTTTGAATAGAAGCGAAGATTGGAAAAATTCAAAGCACTTTTTGTAGAAATTTGTAAAAAAAATGTTCTGTATTGTGAGTAGCGTACAATGGTGGATGGAGGAAATGAGTCTGGGTGGGCTCAATTTAACTCGTACGTTCCGCGCGTAAGCTGCACACAGCGGCATTTCCTCTTATTATTAGACTCTGATATAAGCTAGAGATGTTATCATCTTATCTTATATCTTTAAACGAGCAATTCTTATATATGTTTACTTATATAATATAATCTGAATTTTGGAAACGGCTCTAACGATTTTCGTGAAATTTTGTACACACGGGTCAAAAACGGCGATAAATCGATCTAGCTAGGATACATTTTTAGAAAACTTTTTTATCCGCGTTTTGAATCAATGATAAAATATCATTAGAATACGAACCTAAGTTTGTGCTATAAAGTTATATACTTGATAGCGAAATTTCCTATTTTCACTAAGGATATATAAAACAAAACAAAAAATTCGAGCAAATGCTCGGTCAGGCGCATTTTGCATATTTCTTTCTGAGACTTGTTATCTTAGTTGAATTTTATTTGAGACTAACTGTTGCCCGCGGCTTTGCCCGCGTTAACTTAGATTTCCGGACGTATCAAGTTTGATGATGATTTTTAATAACCTAAATTACTTATTATTACAGCTGCCTGTCAAAATCGATCCAGTTATTTTAGAGTATTTTATTCATATTCGTAGTAAAAAGCGGTTTATTGACGTGTATTTAAAAGAAGCCATACTTGGAAATTGCATGCATGAAAATCTTTTTTTACGCCACCGGCAGAAAGTGTCAACTGTCGGCCTGCTGCGCGAAACGAAGTTTTCTTTTTATCGTATTCAAAAAAAATCGTATAAACACTATAGGAACCGCAGGGACCTGAAAAGAAGCTTCAGCTAACATGTTCGTAGGCCTCAGCTTCCAATTGGGAGACCATTACATGTGATCTGAGATATTTTTTATTTTACTTCCCAAGGTATGAAATATATAATTTTTTTCATTAATTTAATTTCGTCACTATTAAAAATAATTACCATTTGCACAGATTGTAATTATTTATAAGAAATGTGTTTTAACATTAATTGACTCCAAACAATATTTTACAGAGTATACAATGACACAAATATCTGACACATAAATGACCAAAAACAGACAGCTTTTAATCTAATCTTGCATAACACGCTGTGTGCTTTGTACACGCTTCGGTGAAATTTAATGTTTCAACCATGTACGACCCTTTGAAGGCTTCCATATTAGCTACGTATTAGCATAAAACCTATAATGGCACGGCCAACCTTTTAATTAATTACTGGCTGGTTATGAAAGACCCGACGTATGAAATTTTCATCATTTCTTTACGATATTTGCATAATACAAGTGATATTAATTCACATACACTTTACCCGTTCATTAAAAACGTTTTGAAATGACAATATCTTATTTATCTGGAAGAGTTAGACAATAATATGGGGAAATAGCATGAAAAATTATTGTATGCACTCAAAAGTTATAGTATATTTTGAAAGCAAAATTACTACCACATTTTTAATATTGGGTTGATTTTTGGTATGACATAATGTTGATATTTTAATCATTTGTCGATATAATGGTTCGAAAAATGAAATTTGAAATAAAAACTAATAAAAATTGCTCACTCATAAATACGATAAAAATATACTAATGTTAAAACCACTCACAAAAACTCATAAATGTTAACGTAATATAAATAAAGGCACCCACTAAACAAACAATCTCCGGAAAAAACTAATTTATGCGGCGCATTCACTGAGAGAGCAAGACGAGCACGAAAATCTCTTTTATGTTTCGACAAAGATTTAATATAAAAAATTACATTTCATATTATCATGTGTGCCTGGTAGGCGGTGCCAAGGGATTGGTACTAAGTCCCACTCTAAGGGCGCTTTCCACTTTCTAAAGATTATCTCATGCGTGTCAGTTGCTTGAATTTGTCACGCATTTTCTAAAGGCGAGATACAACAACAATACAATCCAGGAAAAAAACATCTTGTACAATTTGTACAGCTATACGACAATGGTCAGATTTTACTGGTATCTAGAATAATATTATATCTGTACTTATAAATAAAGTTGAAATATATACAATCTGGATACGATCATACGACATTAATTCAACTTAACGGCTATACTAGTCCATACTAGTATTCTGAATCTATCAAAAATGTCCTAACGTATATATAAAAAAAAAGATTTTTTCAAACAAACTAAATAGCATAAATATAAAATATTTGTAAAACAGTTATGTTAAAATAGGTTCACTGACCGATAACAATGGCCGTGACGTAGTGTGCGTACTGCGTAGTGTCGTGTTACTTACGCCGTGATATTTTGGTGATAGCTCAGTGAAAAGTTTATGATATAGAAATAAAAATATTGTCCTGTGCCTAAACTACGAGGTATTTTTGGATAATTTTTTGTATAGAGACTCTTATGGTTGTTTTACATATGCAGTTTAATTTAATGTCGTATCGTCGTATCCAGTCTGTATGTTTTTAACATGAAAAATAAGACCTGTATTTTACCAAATGGTATATGTATTTACACATAGTAAATATACCAAAATAACATATTTAACAATTTTTGTTTCCCTGTCTGTTTGTTTAAGCAAAACTCTGTAACGGTTGTACTGATTTTAACATGATTTTTATAAGAATTAACTGAGGCTACAAAAATAATCATCATAAGGCCGGATGCGTCCGTAGATCTACGTTAACGCAGGCGATGTTGCGTGTAACAGTTTAAAATTTTAAAATAGATTGATTAATACTTAGTATTTAGTCAAATAACATGCAAAGTTCTTTTAAATTTAATCAACGGTTAATATAACACATCCTAAATCTGACCTCGATTTCTCAACAGCTTGATTTCTTTTATCGCTTAACGCATATGTTTGGTTCCGTAAACCCCTCATATTCCTAGGATTATTGTATTACCGCATGGGGGCAGGATAAACGTGTACTGTGCACTTTTTTCTGGCTTGACATATAATCTATTTATTGTCAGCGGGTGCTTAATCAATGTTTTGCGTCGTCGGTGCTACGAGTATTTCTGCTTGTTAAAAACATCTGATGCGAGTGACATTAAAACGGTGAAATTGATTTTAAATTGTACAGGCTAAAACGCACGTCTTGATTTTTGTTTTTTTTTTTAAGCGAGTACGTATATATATACGTTATTCCTACGAAATGTTGTAAGATGCAATTATAAAGTAGATTTGTCCCTTTTGGGAAGACGATCTCCGTGCAGTGGCAGGTCCGCGTTGGATGCGAGTAGCAAGGCATCGGTCGTCTTGGCGTTCATTGAGGGAGGCCTATGTTCAGCAGTGGACGGATAAAGGCCGATGATGATGATGATGATTTATATTTTTACAAAAATATAAATTTACCTTCGGGAGAGGTGTTCTGCGCCCCGGCTGCATTTACACAACCAACTTGCTTGTATCTCCCGTGAAACAGCTTTGCTGTTTTGAAGAGAAGGGCAAGACAGCCAGTGTAATTATTGGCACATAGTCTCGGGATAGGCAACACATGCTTGAGTTGCCGGAGCTAGTCCACGCTTAACTTTTTATGTTCCTGAGCGATACTCATCACTAAACATGGGGCTTAGCCAAAATGCCATTAAGAATGGCATTTTGGCTAAGCCGTATGGGATTGACATAAGGCCGCGCTTAATCACGTGGTCAATCCTATACATTTTAAAACTTTTCGAACTTCGCTAACGCTTTCTTAATAGCATTTTGGCTAAGCCCCCATACATGTCACTCGTCTACTCTTTTGTCTATCCAATCAACATTAAAAAATTGACCACAGTAATCAAAAATTAGACTTATGATTACGATACTAATTCCAACATATTTATTGTGTATCGTGAGATAGACAAACGAAATGTAATATTTATAGACATACATACAACAAAATAATATGATCAATAAAAATTTAAAAAGTTTTCCATTTTGAAAAATGAATCAAAAGCTTTAATATAAGAGAATCGTGCACTAAGACGCAATTTTGCCGTGAGCTAAGAACAAATAAACGTCTATCTTTAAAAACAAATCAGTGTTCGAAACCGGGACACGCATGTTTTTATGAAGGGGGATAACGTACAAAGGAAAGCAATTTAACAAAATAAAAAATGCCATATCGGAATTGAGAGGAAGAAACAAATGATACGGGAAATACTTAAATCACCGCTATTGATGCGAAATTTCAAATTACACTTGTAGGGAGACTTACCCCGAAAATTGATGGGCACGTATCGAGAAATGAACAAGCTCAATCATCATTCGTAATAATTTCAGAAAATATTTTTACCGCTTCACTTTGTTTTGAATCTTAATCTTTAATCTGTATCTTTAAAACTCTACGATGAAATTAATTCCGGTTTCTAATAATTAATACTGCACGACCTCTAAGGCAAACTACTTTGGCATATATTTTGTTTGTGATAGAGATTAAGAGAATAAATGAGAGATTAAGAGAATAAAATCAAAGAGAATATTTCGTGATCGTAATTTGAAAGAAAGAAACAAATATTTATTTATGAACAATTACGCTAATACATACTACACATAACATTTATTTATTAAGTAGTTTACAAATTGGCCTCATTTCAGTGTTTTCTAGTGGTGATTCCAGCACTGGTCTTCCGTTGATATTATTTTTATAAAGTATGTCCTGTCATATCCAAAATAGTGTTTTTGATAGATTATTCTGTAGTACGTTATCTAAAGAATAAAGGACAAAGATAGTGGTACACAGCAAACAATTGCACCAATTCACACCCCTAACGAAATATCGAATCATACTAAATGTATTCCATTTATTCCTTGTCGATTTCAATTTTATAGTCACATTAATATAAAGTAAAATCTATGCAGAAACGAATGAGCAGAAATCAAAAACTCAACCCTCATATCTATTTTATCTCACTAAGTGTCATTACGGGCCACTATCGAAATTGGTTTCGATAAAATTTGCGTAACGCTATCCAATTGGAAATAAATTTCGCGTAATTGCTTGTTTAATGTGACATTCTGTTAAATATTCCCAAGCATCGGGTTCATTATTTTTTTGTATCTACTTTAAACGTACTATTTATTATATTTTATGAGACAGATGCTGACATATGATAATAAGGTACTCAAGCTCCATCGCTCCGAGCGTCTCACATTTCTAGACGACTGTAAACGAAACTAAAGTCATAAAGTTTATGCAGTGACAACATATTTTACAAACGCCGTGCCTTTTATTAGACGCAGTCAGATGATCGCTGAATCCCCTCTTTCTCGGGAATTTAAACTTGAGCCGGGCTGGTATTGCGAAAGTTTTCAGCTCAACGCAAAATACACCGGAACGCTTTCAAAAGAGTAGCGCTAGAGATTTTTTGTCCGATCCAGTCACGAGCGGATTAAGTTCGTATGTGAAGCATTTGCCAATCAGAAACCTTTCACGAACTTTAGAGGATATGAGGACCGATCTCCTTTACAATGCATTTGGACGATGGTATTGGATTCTTTACAATATTACCTGTAGTGTAAGCCATATAAGTTTCACGTGATATCTTATAAAATGAAAATATTCCATTACAAGACTATATACAGATGAAAAATGAATAGTTATATAGCGAGTGACGACGGTCTAGTCACTAGTACTAGTACTAAGTAGTACCTATACTGGTCTACTCATCCTCTCAAGAGAAAGATATGGGTTCAATCCTGACCGTTGCGGTGAAATGGGTTTTTTTAAATTATTTCGTTCCTAAACAATAGTCCAAATCGTCCAAGTTCGAGTCGCTTGCACCCCATGAACGAACCGTGAGGGATGCACGGATGCATCGTTTAGTGTAAAGTTCGCCAACGCGCATTAGGTCAGCGCATCGTTGAACTATAAGCATAGCCTCCACGCCTGATTTCGAGGAGACCTATGCCCTACCTAACTTTATTTGTCCTAATGGACAAATAAAGGTTGATATTTATTTTCACAAGCAGACAAAATTGTCTCCTATTCTGAAAAAAGAAAAATAAAATAATTTTATAATTAGAGGAAAAAAAAATAACAAGAAAAAATTTAGATTTTTTTTTTGCTTTATAACAACAATCAAATTAAAAAAAATGTACTTAGTGGAACCTAAAAACATTTACATCTTAGACATAATCAAACAAAAATTACAAGCAATATGTTAGTTATTTAGACCGTCTGGACTAGTAATATTATATTTACGATTTACAAATGTAGGTACCATGTTTGCATTTTACGATTTTAGTAAAACAATTTGTATTCTGCCGTTGTGCTGGCTGTAAAAGTGGAATGTTACGGGATTGAGACAGACTGAATTTGTCCAGGTGCGCAATCAGATAAAAGGACAAATGAAGCCTTATCGGATACTCTTTGACTTTGACTATCCTCTATTTGTCTGTATTGTTCTGTAACTTTTAAGATTAATGTGGGTTCTTTATGCGATATGTCATAGTATAAATCGATTGCATTTGTTTCATAAATAACGTAGACAATATTTATTGGTATAGCCTGACTAGAAATATAATAAATCCGCGCTATGTTGCGAAAAAATTTGGAACTAATTTTTTATGACTATAAATTAATGTGTTACCATGGCGGTACCATACAAAAGATGACATCAATGTGGGGTTTTTATATTTCGGGTTTTTATTTTTTATAGTATGTCATTACTTTAAGTACTAATTTGCCGCTAGCGATGCCATAGCAAGTTTTTATTGTAAAGAGGTGATGAAAAGTAAATGTAGGATAAGTTTTTTTACCTTTTCAGATGTTAACCTATTTTTACTGAAATACCTACTGCTTCTCAAGCATTAATAATTTTTATTTTACGTAGGGAAGCAAACATTTTTCATAAATGTCTGAACGAGTATATAATATTATCATATGCTCGAGTAATGCATAGAATAGGATGTAGATCGGATAGTCATAAGGTAGGCAAAGTTTCAACGAATCACCGGGCTTGGGGCAAAAAGAGTAAGTTTTTTTTTCTGATTAATAATCAGTAATATTTGTTCAAAAACTACCAAATTTTTACCAACATAAGTGGAAAAACATCTGAGAATAGGATTCTTTTTGTTCGAGTTATATAAATTTTACGTCCAATTTTCTAATTCACAAAATCGTTGATTATTTATAAATTGATACATTAATAAAACAACGTAGGTACATATTATGTCCTGCAAGAAAAATATGTCTAGATCTAAAGAGCAACATTCTTGGCGATAAAGAAACCGTCTCACAAATTGAAACTTTTCCTTCGAGCGTCTCCAGTTTTTAAGTGTTCTATCTTTAGGATTTATTGTTTGCGAAAACTTCAGCTTAGCAAACTATTTCTCGTCACACACTCGGTGTTTTTAAGTTTCCATAACGTTTCATATCTGAAAAGTGCTTGAATACGTCGCATTGTTATACAGTTTTAATACATTATAAAATTGGACAAATAATAAATAAGCTTTGTTTGTTTGTAAGTTTTTATAAATAACATCGTTCATTGAGGAAGGCTTATGTTCAGCAGTAGATAAAGGCTGATAATGATGATGATGAAAATATATTATCTCATTTACATATATAGGATGTTTAAAATTTTGGCACAATGTGACTCGATTTTTTTTTACATAGTTTAAGAGGTTGGTTGGAGGGTGATGATGAAAACAAAAAATTGCATAATTTAGTGAATATCGTAAAAGGAGACTTAGGGCCTGTTTCAACACTTCCTGATAAGTGCCGGATAGGCTATCTATAAACTATTTGACAGATACTCCATACTCTATCTGTCAAATATGTTGCCGATAGCCTATTCGGCACTTATCTGGAGATTGTGAAATTAATAAATTAACTTTTATTTGCAGAAGAATGTGAACATAGAACCATAGAATTCTTGGTTTGGAAAATCTAACCAGTGCCTGAAAAATGAGCAGATATTTCTAAAATCCTTTTCGACCTCGCCCACACCAATCATATCTTTATATTATAGGTAGAAATTTCTAACAATTGTAACATAATCTGTATTTCTATACAATTCGCCACACGATACTGTAGGGTAGAGAAGTCTGCCAGCCACGTAAGGCATTTTAGACGTTCCGTTACAAAGCAGTGTTAGCGCATGAATATTGATTACGTCTGATAGATGTATGATATAATTACGTTCCCAACTATACAGGGTGGATTTAAAACGATCGTCTCGACTAGTTTAAGTCTAGACAAAGGGAGCTGTAAGGTTTGCAACCAATTGCACGCCCGAGAGTTCCCACAATTCCTCCTCAATTTAAATATTTCCTTGCAATTAATTTAATTTGTTTAACAATGAGAGAGTTTTAAGAGTTCATTTCAAGCTGTTGCACATTGAAGGGATGTGTCGAACGAAGACTCTTCATTCATATACTAATAAGCCTTCTGTGTATGGTGGAGGAAGGAGTAGAGAACACATGAAGGGATGCAATATAGCGCCCTCGCTTTGGGAATGTTTGACAGCAAAGTGGCCAGATTGTCGCAGGCTGGTTGACAAAGTCCGCGAGTTCGAGGTTCAGCGTAAAATTAACCTTGATACCAAACGGTCACGTAAAGATTCGTCTACCTGCTGCCTTAACGTACAACTTCGTAAACGGCGTACTCCCGCGCTCTCAGTGTTCACTGAGTCCCTTAGCAAAAATAGGCTACATTACCCATCTTAGATCGCAAAAGCGCCAAATCCGCTGAAAAAAGTCATAAGTGGTCAGTACAGTTTGAAAAATTAAAACTTTAAAACGTTAATAACAATACCTTTCCGAAAGCAAAGCATATTATAATCACCCGGACAGACATACACTACAAAGGATACTTTAATCACAGTTCCGTTTGAGGCTTATGATTTCTATATTTTTACATGATTTATGAATAAATATTTAGTTTATACCAACAAGAGCGACGATGGTCCAGTGGTGGATGGACTCGGCTTTCGGGAGAGGTCCGGGTTCGATCCTAACCCCCCCCCCCCCCGTGTGTGCCTTGAAATGGGTTTTTCAAATTTCTAAGTGCACCCCAAATACGAAACTATCGCTCGCTCACCGGTGAAGGAAAACACCGTGAGGAAACCTGCATGCCTGATGAGATTGAAAGTCTTTGAAGGTATGTGAAGTTCACCAACTCGCACTGGGCCAGCGCGGTGAACTATTGGCCCATTACCCTCCTCGCCTAATTTCGAGGAGGAGACCCGTGCCCAGCAGTGAGACATAAAGGGTGGGACATACTTTTATACCAACAAAAAGCATATTATGGTAATAGAACATGGTACAGTATCAACATAATATTGAATTATAGTTCCAGTGAATGTGAGAAACCTCCATCTCACAATTAGTAAGACGTAACTGCAATCCTAACAGCTACTGTATATCTGATACCTTAGAAAACGTTTGAGAGTAAGAACTTTTACTTTTCTCTCTTTTTTATTTCACAGTTTATTTTAAAATTCTTTTGAATTTGTTTCTTTGATGCTCTTTTACAAAATAACTTAATATTTCAGTCTTAAAATATTTTTCGTTTGTGGTTTACAGGTCATTCAGGTTGAATTTGAAGGAAAATATGTCACTGAAAAAAAAAAACATGAGCGACGATGGTCCAGTGGTGGAAGGACTCGACCTCTTATACGAAATGTTCTAGGTTCGATCCTGACACCCCGTGTGTGCATTCAAATGAGTTTTTCTAAAACTTTTAAGTGCACCCCAAACACGAGACCATCGTCGTTCACCGGTGAATTAAAACATCGTGAGGAAACCTGCATGCCTGATGAGATCAAAAATCTTTGAATGTGAAGTTCAACAAACCTCTTTGGCCAGCGCATCGATGAATCATTCATCGGTATGGCCCAATACCCTCCTCGTCTGATTTCGAGGAGGAGACCCGTGCCCAGTGGGACATATACGAGTTAATACATTTAATACATGTAAAGATAGACTAAGTTTTTTATTAAAGACAGATATAGAAGACACCGTTAGACACAATTAAAATATATTTCCTTTAGTGTTTATTCTGGCAATACAACAAAAATATAATCTAGTATACAGTATGCCTTATAATCAGTAGGTACTGTTACAAAGTATCGCAATATATACACTGGCCCTAGGCGATGCGATATCACTGGATTTACAGCGCAGTAAGCCGTAAATACATCGGCGAGCCGACCGCGACCGCCAGCCATTGATCTAGCGCGTGCCCCTTTTGTTTCACCAGAATTACGATTGAAGTGGAATGATGATAAAGGATTTTAATATATTGAATATTGATATTTAAAATTATTTGATATTTATTGCAGTATCAATTTGTATTCTCACAGTTCAAAACATCATTCGATATGATATACCGGGTGTATTTGGAACGCTTTGAATGACTTAAGCCTAATAATATACTATTTATAATGCATTTTAAGAAAATTTTAGCACTTAATATATGTATTTTGCATGCCCGCGATGTATACATACACGCTAGGAAGTTACGCTGAAGTCTGAACGCGAGACGCGCGCGGTACAGGGGGCCTAGCCAAAATGCCATTAAGAAAGCGTTAGCAAAGTTTGAAAATGATAAAATGTATAGGATGGACCACGTGATTAAGCGCGGCCTTATGTCAATTCCATACATTTTATCATTTTCGAATTTCGCTATCGCTTTCTTAATGGCATTTTGTCTAGGCCCCTAGTAAGTAGTTCGTTCGCCTCGCACGACGCGGTTGTAAGTCAGCTGTTACATTTCTGTTTTATTCAAAAATCGATTATTTTAAGATAATTATTATATTAAAAAATATATATATTTTTTACTTCTATCATGTTAAGCCACGCCTACAGTCTACACTATATACTATATACATACCTCTTCGTTTTTCAAAGCGTTCAAAATACACCGTGTATGATTGATATTAAGTAATGAGACCTTTCAAGCTAAAATCCACCGAGATTGACTTGATACAGAGCGTGCAAAGGAATAAACAATACATTAAATTAAAAAAAATGTTTGTCTGCAAAGTGGGTTTACGGACGGTAGTTTGACATGACAACGTCAAACATTACGTCATGCAGCACGAACCAAACTGAGCCGATCGCTTGAGCCGATGATGCCTCTCGCTCGTTCGTTCCGCGCTTTTGCTGACGGAACGCTACATGACGTCATCTTTTTCGTGCATGCTGCCCGTAATATCGAGGTATTAGACGTTGTCACGTCAAAAACATCGAAATAGTGGGGCAGTTCAAAGAAACACAACAACATACTAATATTGTAAATATCTTAAAAATATTTTTAATGTTTTACAATTTTAAATTAATAATTTGTATAAAAAATATTACATTATCATAAAATTTGAACAATTGAAGTATTGTTGGAATGTTTTCATGCATATTATTATCACGCATGAAGCTTAAAATAAAATAAATTTCACATGTTATTAATACCGACACTGACGAGATATTTTAACGTTCGTTATGAATATGAAATTTTAAATTTATATATTTCATTTTGTTGTGGCAAACCTCCACTAACCACGTATCTTACAGAATAGAATTATGAATATTTTAGCATCATATAATATCATAATGATGAAAATACAAACAATATTTTGAACAGAATTTATCAAATCATTATTATAATCAGCCTTTATCCGTCCACTGCTGATCATCCTTCAATGATCGCCTAGACGGCCGAACCCTTGCCAATCGCCGGACCGGCCACTGATCGGAGATCTCGTCTCTTAAACCTTAATGGCCCATCGGCCATCCGTTCTGCTGAGTGCGCGACCAGCCCCTTGCCACTTACGTGCTCATTCTAATATGTATACTGAATATTTAAAATATAAGAAATTCCCTCATAACTTTCATACTTAAATTTTAAAATAAAAATTCCTTATAGTAAGTATGCATTTTAAAAGTAATAAAAAAGTTCAATGAAAAGAATCAGCTAAATCCAGATTGATTACAATTCACAAAGAACGACAACCGAAACACCCTGAAATAGAAATAATACAACGTGTATTAAACAATATTACATTCATAAATATATTAATATCCTTTCATCACGAATACCGGGGAGTTTCAAACAATTGCAGCCCTTCTTAATACTAGTTTTATTGTTCGGCTATAAACGTCAGGGCGCTTATTATTTTCCCGTCATAAAACAACAAAATAATATTGTAACAATCATCTGAGCTCCCTCTAATCTCGAAGCGAAGGATTCACAATAACACATTTTATAACGCATTGCGATTCAGCTTTTTATATCCACATGCGGTTATTTTACTGACAAATGAAAACGAGACGCCATAATGTATACTCGAATAATCCCTTGAGTTTAATTGTGACATATTTTAGTCTCCTTTTTTATTTTTATAACAAACTAGCTGTTACCCGCAGCTTCTCCCTCGTGAACTTAGATTTACGGATTTATCATGTCTGATGATGATCATTTTCTATTTTAATAATGACTGAGTTTTGGTATTAAAATGGATAAAATAATCTTCATGAAGTGCTCAAGCTGATTAACTAACTTAAAATGATAAGGATTCATACCGTATTTCAGTAAATAACTTTCAAATTATCACATTATAATTGCCCATTTTTTAAAATGTATTAAATGTATATAGTTTGATATTCCTAAGAGATAGATTATATATATAAACCTTCCTCTTGAATTGTCCTATCTATTAAAAAAAGGGAAGTAATTAAATGAACGGCATTATAAATTTTGGAGGGGCAAAAAAAAATCGGCATTTAAATAATTTGGTTGGCATACAAAGATTTTGTACGCAATAAAATAAAGCTGGTAGCAATTCTTGTTCCGCAAATAATTTTGATAATGGTCGAAAATTAAATCATAAATAAGCAGCTTACAATATTATGACCTCGCATAATAAACATTCATCGGGCAAAATAATTACTTGAGCGGCACATTTCTTTGCATTACATTTTATGTCCTGTGTTCACACCGGTGTAGGTTTGCGCTATTTACCGCTAGATGGTGTTGTAAGTATGTTATTGAACAAAATTATAAAAATTGAAGAAGAAATTAATAAACTATATTATCATTCTTAGTAAAAGACTAGTGAATTAATTCAGGTCATGAAGTCGTCAAATCCTGTGTTCAGCAGTGGTCCGTCCACTAAAGGCTGATAATATGATGATGAAATTTTTTTCTTCAAGATTTTATTTTGTTTCAGTTTCGTAGATTTATGTAGATAGTAGATAGATTATGCAGGTATTAAAAATTGTAGGTGGTGTGTAAAATAAACAAGCAGTTCAAAAACTTGCAATATTCAATTCAATCATTACCTACAAAAATCAAATCAAATTAAAACATTCAATACGCAAGAATGGATCCACAATTTTAAACTTATTTGTAACAAGACGTACAGCTCTACGGTTAACACTGTCCGCGCGCGCTCAGGCTGTACGCTGTCGTTCGTAAGTTCAAATCCTCTTCATACCATTATCTATGAATTTCTTCTTTTGTTTGTTTATACATTTTTAAATAATATTTTTTGATATTACAATAATTATAAATACGATTTACAAACTAAAATTTTGTATAAAAATTGAATAAGAAATATAAGTTTAATAAATTATATACTTAAGTTTAATAAATTATATTATTATTCTTAATAAAGGACCAGGGAATTAATTCAAATCATGACGTCATCAAATCCTGTGGACTGGGCTATAACGCAGAATTTAATGAAAAAGAAAGTTGCTTGAAGTTATATTCATGCTACTTATATAAGCAGCACAAAATTATTTTTTTTGTTTACCCTCCGAGTGCTTACCAAAATTTTATTAAACAGGAGCAGCACATTGCCCCTCTTTTAATTAATATGCCTTTCAAAAATAATTACAGCCATAAAAAATGACAAAAATTGCTGCTTGATTTTAAAATGTTTGCTGAACATAAGTTGTCGCTCAATTAGCTATTTCTGCTACCAGATTATATTTTTCTGCTCACAAAAATACGAATATTATGCTAGTCGTTTAAATAACACCTTTAAAAAAACCACATCGTAATCCGTTGCGTAGTTTTAAAGATTTCAGCGTACAAAGGGATATAGGGACACAAAGATCAACTTTGTTTTATACTATGTCGTGAAGTGATTAAAGGGTTTTTTTTTTCATCTTCTGATAATGTATAGCTAGTAGTCTGTTAAATTAATAAGAAAGTTTTTTTTATGTAATTTTTTTAGGTATTGGTTTAGGTAGCTATGAATTGTATTAATATATAAAATTAAATAATTATATTAAAGGACTTAAAAGGAGTAAAGGGTTAAAAAGGTAAAACTGTGAGTACAAATATTTTTGAACTGTCAGAAAACATGAGAAAACAAAATATAATTAATATTCTTTAGTAAGAGGTTATGCCATGCTGCATTGCAGCCTAATTGGGCCTTTTTTTAATGGACCCATGATGTTGCTCTGTTAGCATTTAAGCTTCAAGCAGATGACTCATCTAAGAATAGCTTAATTGGGCTGGCACCTCCGAGAAGACAGCTAGGATGACAGCTACGCTGTCGCGTTTCGTGTGATTTGTGAGTTTGTTTCCCGCAGCCCGTTGTGGGGAGGAAAAGGAGGGCAACGTATCTGTATAATCTCTCATTGTGTTGATATATGTGTGTGGACGTCAATAGTCGTCAAAAGATTTCAACTACTCGTTGGGCTCTAATGAGTTTCAATTTAATGAATGAGTATAAGATAATCTACTGGTTACCTTAGAAAGATTACTACATATCTATTCATTACTTTTACTATGGTTATTAAGGTAAAGTAAGTAAAATAGTATATAATTTTATTATATAAACAAAACAGACATATCTGACATAAACATAAATTAAAATATATATGCATTTATTGACCGTTACAACAATATTTGTGTCGGTAAATAAGCGACAGTAACATGTCGTATGTGCAAAGATAACATTTAAAGTAATTGAGTTGTGGCACGTTGGAAATTGAACTTTGTATCCAATACTTAGGGGTTTTATTGCAAAAATATAGCTTTTGATTTGGGGTGCAATATTATCTCATTCAAATAAATGAGAAAAAACCCGGGTCCGGCGGGCTAACTTTTTAATTTGTAATTACAGGGCAGCGTCCAAGCTGTAAGCGCCATTAACTTTCCTCCTAAATGTCTACGTTGTGTTCCGTAAATACTACTACAAAAAATTTATTGTCCGTATACAAATTACTACAAATAAATAATTGCGTATGTAGCTTAGTATTAATGCTATCATTGCTTAAGTAAGTAAAATTGTCGCCTTAGGCAACTAAAACTGTAAATTATAATGAAACAACTTTACGGATTTTATCGCGGGTTATTAAGTAAAGTTGTTTCATTATAATGAGTGAAATTCGCGTAAACATAAGAAAACAATATGTAAAACTGTAAAACTATTAATTGCATTAATTCACGATTCGAACTCGCTACCTCCGGCTTGAGCGCCAACGCGCTAACCATTGAGTTACACAGGTTGTCGAATAATTAATAACATATAATATGTTATTAATTTAATTGTACTTCTTTCTTTCTATATTTTATGTAACACATAATGACATTTAAGTACACTCGTAAACAGCTGGATGGATGTCTAGCAAACTAATAACTTAGATAATATTTGATGCAGAATACGACAATAAATACTTGCATTCGTTTTAAATACAGCATTACGTTAAATAAATAAAAACAATAGCAACCACAAATATGATGTTATCTAAAATCTAATCCTAGGCAGGAGGAGCTATGTTAAACAAAATCACGCATTTTTATGCATTATCTGTAAAGTGTGAAAACACTTAAAAGTAAATACTTTTATTATAATTGATATAATAAAAGTATTTACTTTAATAAATAAATGAATAGGTAGATTAGATATGATTTTAATTGCGAATGAGTTTCTCTACTCGAAGTAATAACTAGAATTATTTTAGATTTGATTTTACTACATAGTAAATATTATGATATGATTATTTAGGACAACTTCGTCGTTATATTTTTATTTTCTTTTCCCGCCTCAGTCAAAAAAAAAACATTTTCAAAGACATATTTTTTAAAGTTTTTCCCTTTTATAGAGACTACTCTAATCATAACTCTTAAGACTCCTCGCGCGAGATACTTTTACCCGTTACGCCGACCTGAATTTTACACTTTCCTAGTAGTCTAAGCTGGAAGACAACCGGCAGGCTGAAACTAGATCCGTTGTTGGGCAGCTATCAACTAATTCGAAAATCGACTGGTTAATTTGAAAAAGTATAAATATATTAAATATAAGAGATGACTCCGTGTGGAATGTGAAATATTTCTTAATATGTGGAATATAAAACTTAGCACATATTATTAAGGGATGTCAGCACAATCGACGGCAGTAATTTGTAAACGCATTTTAGTACTTTTTTATATGAAAAATCATACAACGTCCAGTGATTCGCACCGCACTGCAGTGCTATACTGTAAGAAACGCAGCGCCAAACCATATCAAACACCTTAGGAACGTCAACGCTGTAGGTTCGTCATTTTCTAGGCTGCGCTGAGCTCGTCGCGGCGCACAGCCTAGAAAATGACTCTTAGGCCCGTATTTATAAATCGCTCTTGGATCTGAGATCGATCTCAAGAGCGATATTGAGATGCTGTCCTAATTAATAGACCAAACTTGAGTGCAGTCTCCTGTCAAATTTGAGTTCAGCGTATCACCTGAGTGACGCGCATATTAATAAATCAAACTCGGCACTTGAGATCGATCTCAAGATACATCTTGAGAGTTCATTTCGTAAGAGGCGAAAATATGTGACTTGAGTTCGCTGTCTTAAGATCGCTCTTCAGGAGGATTTATTAATTCGTAATGATCTTAAGTTCGCGACCGCATCTTGAGAGCGTATCAGCTGAGATCGCACTTGAGATCGGACTTAGGAGCGATTTATAAATACAGGCCTTAGATAATAGCACTGCTGATCGCACTCAAGTGTCACTTTCTATAATAAATAAACTTAAATTCGTTCGCTGCGATGCGTACGATGGCCGAAGCACACCTCAAATACTTATTTTGGTTAAAATTATCATTCGAATGAATTTTCTATGGAAGACTTCAAAAGTGATAGATTTCATTTCTTCGCTGCCATTCGTTTAATCTCCTCCATGTTTAACTACAGGACTCAACCTCGGATTTCAAAGTGCGTCGTTAGCAGATCTCTACTTGACAATTTTATTGCGAACTCGTTGGCGTATTATTGAAAGATGTGGAGGGCTCTTGACACCTCCCTTACGCTAGTTATCACATTTTTTGATGTGCGTGCGGCTTTTTTGGTCCTACCCACTCGTCTTTTTGTATGTATTTTATACCCTACAATATGTACCAACATAGATGTAATATAATTGGTGTAAAGATTTCACTTCTCAAATGTAGACATAAGATAACAAATAGTATCCTTTTTATTTGTATATTTACATTTTCCGTAACCAAATGAATTCAACATCTTACTTTTTAATTTTTTAAGAACATTGAAATGATTTCAAGTTTTTTTTAAACATATTAGATAGAGTTGACCTTTACAAACGTGTAAGCTTTAATATTTCGTCTTTTAATAGGAATTATAATATTCACGTCGAAATATTATTAAACCTCATCAAAGTTACCCTACCCATACGGCTGAAGTGAACAAAGGCTGCAGTGTAAGCAAAGCTGAAATAATTTTCTCGACTCGAATAACCCTTCGTAAATTAAAGCACTTCCTTTATGTTGAAGACTCGGCAGACGTCAACAGCATTGTTTTTGTGGCTCTCACAATAACTAACTCCAAATTGTTCACATTGCGGTTACAAAAATAAATGATTTGACGAAAGGGAAGCTGCATAAAATGTTAGAGCCACGAAATAATTAAAATTCGTGTACGAATTTGCAAAAGTATTATTTGGAGTAAAATTACATAGTTTTCATTATTATCAGCAAGCTTTTATATGACTCAAGATCATTCGTTTTGGATATCAAACAATATTTATTAATGATAAAACGATTAGAGGTAATCAATCATATTTGACTAGTTACTTTGATAAACATAAATTTATTGGTCCTTAAAAAATACAGATAACGCAAAATATTAATTCCAATAACATTACGAAACAAAAAGATTAGATTAAAGATAAACCTTTATAAAGATTTTTAGCAGCTTATTCTGACGTTTCGAATATTTTACAACAACCGTGATCATAGGGAATCTCACTCATTATAAAAAAACAGTTTGTGAAAAGGTTTTTTTTTTAATTGAGTGAAATTGGCTAATAGACATGAAACATTTAAGTTTCATACACATTAATAAATTACAATTCAAATAATTATCACAATTTAAATAACGTTCAAAATATCATAAGTTTTCATTATTTAAGAAAACAGAAACTTAACTATTCTTAATATCAGCGAGACATAAATCTTTTTGAAATTTAAATGTGATATTTGAATAATTTAACAATTTGAAATCGTCGGGCAAAACGGATTTTCATTTGCATAGTACTGATAGTGACCCTGGGACCACTATAATGGAATTTTCACGTATGTTTTTATAACTTTGTAAAGCTGGACGTCAAATGTATTGTAGTACTTATGTATTTTAATAAAAGTCACAACGAACGTGGATTAAACTTATGTATCAAAAAACTCTACATAATAACGTGCAATTAAATTAATCCCATTACTCTTCGGCGTAGTTTCGCTGTTCAAAATTAATTCATCTTTACTAATTATAATATAAAGCTGAAGAGTTTGGTTGAACGCGCTTAGCTCAGGAACTACTGGTTCGAAATGAAAATCATTTATGTATTAAATAGACCGTTTACCTAGAAAGGTTGTCCGCGATGGCAGAATATTATGTTGTCTATTTTTTATTAGTTTATTAGCATTAGTTCTGCGAAGTAGTGGGAAAGTATTGGTAGTCTTGGCGTTCATTAAAAAAGAGCATTGGGTGCATAAAGGTAAACGATTATGGTTATGAAGATTTTCATAGCAGTTTACCTAACATTATAAAGGAGAAACATGCGATTGTCGTTTGTTTGTTTTAAATTAACTCAAAAACTAAGCTATAGAAATAATCGTCACCAATCAGAATACGGTTGTTAATCTTGACGCAGACGAAGCTGCGGGCGACAGCTAGTTTGTTATAGAATTGAGTGCTACCCTGTACGGTACTAGACCACAAAATAATAAAAAAGAATAAAGTCGAAACGAGAAGGAAGGATTAAAAAAACAATACTTTTTTATTAATTACATTTTTTTAATATTCTTCATTAGTTTTTTTCGTAAATCTCTAATGTCATGATATGACATGACATCATTTCCAAGCCGCGTGAAACTGAAAACTCTACCTCGTACTCGCCGCAGAACTCATGCTTCATTAAATCTTGAGCAAAATCCAGATTCAAGACCACTTCACTGATAGGATATACACCCTGTGAGTAAGAACACATTAAATTCAAGAAAATAACATGTAACCAGAATCTGTATATGCGCATTTCTTTTGCAGGTGTGGATTCCCCTGCTGGAGTCCTCTTAATCTTCTAGACCGATTTTGAAGTAATTTTTGGTGAGTGTTCATAATTCATTTATTTTCTCAAAATGTAGTTACAGAGATGTTACATAACATAAAATGATAGCACTTCACAATTTACCATCTTTATGGTGTGCAAATTTTTAAGGATTTTCACAAATGGATTTGTGAAGACCCCCCCCCCCCCCCGTGTGTGCCTTGAAATGGGTTTTTCTAATTTCTAAGTGCACCCCAAACATGCATGCCTAATGAGATTGAAAGTCTACCAAGGTATATGAAGTTCACCAACCCGCACTGGGCCAGCGCGGTGAACTATTGGCCCATTACCCTCCTCGCCTGATTTCGAGGAGGAGACCCGTGCCCAGCAGTGGGACATAAAGGGTAGATAAAGATATAATAATGTATATAACTTGTTTATCTTAATGTACATAACTTGATATAGTGTTTGGGTCCGCTATATAAAAAGATGCAAATATTGGCAGTAGTATAGTATAGTCACAGTTTATAATATAAAGTTAGAACATGTTGATTCGTGTAATGATTGCGAATATTTTTAATTTGGGTAATCCCCGTCGAAGGCAAACCAGACATTACGCATAGTGGGGTCACAGAAGATAAATATTTCTTATACTCATATGAACTGTGCTAACTTGATGTCGCATTAAATATTAGATTCAGGACCCTCAAAAAACGGCTGATAGAGCTTGCCATGGTCTTAGTATGGGTAGTACACTGCACAAGTGTGAGTTTCACATCCAAAAGTCTTAGCCGAGGTGACCTAGACACAAGCTTAAATGCATTTCCCTGCTTCTATAAAAAAGGGTAGCAAATACTACAAAAATGTTTGTGAGCTCTATCTATATATTTATCTCTCTCTCTCTCTCTCTCTTCTGTTAAAATTAAATTATTATAATTCACTAATATTATGTATTTTAAATTGTTATTTTATTTCCATTCTTTTAATTTTTGGTACTGGTATTTTTCCCTTTTAATTACATCCAGACTAGAAAAATCTGCTTAAGCAACATACCTGATTAACAGGGCATCCAGTAATATTGACACTCTCGAACAGGGGCGTCCATGGAGCGTCCTTATTTTTTAAGCTTGCGCAGACGCCAGCACAGGCGCCATACATATATTCCTTACCTAAATCTGTTAATTTTTTCACAACTATTTCCACCTGAAGCACAATAATTAATTTAATATTATTTTGTTCCCTAGTTACTACCACTTAAAATACTAAATGTGAAAAAATATGTAATAAAGTCATCGTGGGTAGGCAGAATATCCTAATAAAATTCTTTCAATAGCTCATTTCAATAAACTCATGTATGTCTTCTTTTTCTTTAATCCGTATTTATAAATGACTTCATTTTCAGAAACAACCACGGGAGCCTTTATAATGAAACAAATTTTCACAATGTTTATACATTCCCAGTGCTTTACAGTAACCTTTATTGCAATGGACGATGGTCCAGCGGATGACCCCTTTTTTTTTGATGACGCAGGGGAAATCATTTACGACTATACCAGGGCCTGGGTAGGCGCGCTGGCGTATGTGGGGACTCGCATTTGGGTGCCCTACCCCACTAAAACCGCTACGTGAGCCTTCAGCCGCTATATCTGAGAGACCCGGATCTGTGCAGGCGACGGGATACCCTCAGCGACAAACTGGTCCCGGCAAAGACCAGATTCTCCACTATACGGGGACTCCCCGGCTACGACTTGGCAGTCCCCACGACGTCGTGTCTAGCGGGGCCCGGGTACCCATCCCGAGCCCGACACGAGCACAGGGGTGTTACTGGAAGCGCATTAAGTAGCACCTCCGACGCACCCCCGTTCGTCGTCTACGGGGGGAGGCCACGTCAGCGGCCTCCTCTCTCACCCGTTCATCAGCCTCCTTCTGGGACATTACTGTCTCGCAGAAGGAGGCCATTGCCGTCCAGGACTCGTCAGAGCCAAGCATCGTGGTGATGACGCTCGGCAAAGACAAGTCCCCTCCGATGACAGACGTCAAATCATGACGCAGCGCCGCCCATCTCGGGCACACCTCGAGGGTGTGCTGGGCAGAGTCCACCGCCACACCACAATCGTGACATTTTTTTTTAACTTCTACGTGCACTCTAATATGTGACTCACTTGCTCACCCGTAAATCCGTGTGATAAGCTATATGCTTGATGAGATTAAAAGTATTTAAAGGTGTCCAACCCGCTTTGGGCTAGCGCATCAGTGAACTATGGCCTAGCATTCTGCTGAGTTTGTGGAGGAGACCCGTGCCCAGCAAGTAGGACATATAATAAGGGTTAACATTATACCTCTCATTACTAATAATATAATATACTTAGTAAACCTTTTTTTATTTAGATTTGTGTTATTAATTTACTAATTTTCCGGCTACTTAACAGCTACATTCGCAACTATTCCAGTGCATAGAAGTGCACTAATGGTAAAGTAATGCAAAATTACTTATTTAGACAAAAAAATGTGTGTCACAGTTTCATTTCATCGTAGTTTGATTTTACTTCCATAGATTTTCATACCCCAGCCTCATATATGAAAATCGATTCCTAAGGAGTAAACTCCAAAAATTGAAATACTTACTTCATAATCATCATCGACGTCCATTGATATATCAACAGCTCCGGACATACGGAGACCGCCCGCGTCTTCATCTTCCGTCTGAAAACCCATGATCAGGGCTTCACCGTTTAGTTTCTGGCTATCGAAATCTGGGCAGCTCCTTAAAGCGTCTACAAATCTCGGAGCACAGCATACCTTGAACATTATCACGATTTTAAGATGGCCTGAGTCCCCTTCTAACATGCTTCTTAAGATAGACAAGACATGGCCAAAATGTACGTTAATCAGCTACCGAAGGCTTGTGCTAGTTTGACTATTCACTCAAATAAAACAAAAATCGCTAGATCTAGAAAAGTTCATCAGCCATGCATTCCTCTCGATGCTTCATCGGTGAGCATGCGATTTTTTTTTTAGATGCGCGGAGACATTTAGAAAAATTCATTTTAGGTGCATTATAATAGTCCAATTCAAACCTCTTACAACTAAGTGAAGCCTACTAGAAAGCATCGTCGTTCAATAACCTAATACCTACTTCATCTTTTTCAGTGCACGTGGTTACTGTGATGTAAAGGAATCAGAATTACTTAGCTTATTTTAGTTACGTAACTGCAATAAATCGACGCTTCTATAAAATAAAAGATGTTTTTCATATCGTTATTCCAGTACCCTGGTTTGCTTAAGAATGGACAAATTGTAATTTCTTAATATCAGCTATCCTCGTGTATTATAATTGTGCTACAGTTACACGTAAATGTTGTGGTGAAATAATCTTTAGCTTAAATAACTTACTTCATCATCATCTGCCGTAGAAATTTTCAGGATGTAAAAAAATAGCGTTGCAAAAATACCATATTCCATGTTTATTCGAAAAGTAGCACAGTTTTAAACATGAAATACATGGAAGGGAATGTTTTATACATCATCAGATAGTGATCTCTGTGCTGACAATAGCAGGTCCGTGGATGTTGTTCGTGTTGGGTATCGCGTGTACTGTATTGACATCAAATGGCTGTCAGACATGCTAGTGTTTTGAATCGCATTATTGGCTTCATCAAGGACGTTCATGTGTTACATATTAATACCGGATTAATACATCTAATTTTATAGAATACTAACTGTTGCTCGCGGCTTCGCCCGCGTTAGCAAAAACATTTTTTTTTTAATGTATGCTATGTTACTTCCAGTAGCCCCGAGAATATGTACAAAGTTGAGAAGTCTTCGCGTGAAAGCGTAATTAACATAAACATTATTAAAGATGTAGGTATTTAAAAAATATCGTACCTGTAAATACCTTTGTTACGTATATGCTAGAAGCACCCCGGTTTGTCTGCGTACGTACGTCCCAGTCTTATGCAAGTACGGAGATTATAGCATTAGTGTTATCCTGATGTGTAAAATAAATGTTGTAAGGTTTCATCAAAATCCATTAATTTTTTGTGTGAAAGAGTAATAAAAATATTATAAACATACATCCATATATTCTCAAACCTTTCGCATTTACAATATTATTGAGATGTTTTGAGCATGCTCTGTAACTTAAAAAATTGCTAATTCGATTTCAACTTAAATTGAGGTGACATTTCATTCAACCTCGTAATATTGTGATTTGAACTGTGATTCAAAAGGTAAAATCATCCGATCTTTTTTTTATTAAACCTACAGTTGAATCTTATTTTTTATTAATTCGCTTTATTATTCAGCCAAACAAGTCCACTGCTGGACGTAGGCCTACCTAGTATGAGCAGCGCTGTGCTTTCCGGTACGTAATTCGTCACTCCAAAACGTTTTGATCCAAGTGGCCATCGGTTCTGTGAGCAATGTGCACTTAAGTCGAAAAATCTTTAAAAATAATCTTTAAAAACATTATGCACTTTAAAAACTTTACATAAGACATAAAGTTTATATAGATTACAATTTTCTGAGAAATATTACATTAAAATACACTTTTGAACTACTTTTTTCTATTTTTTTAGCGATTCTAAAAAATAACTCTTTTATCTTAATACTAGGAGTGCCCCGCGGTTTCTCCCGCGTAATTCCTATTCCCGTGGGAGTAGTTATTTATAGCCTACTAGCAGCGCCCCGCGGTTTCACCCGTGTACTTCCCGTTCCCGTGGGAATACGGGTATAAATTATAGCCTATGTGTTAATCTGATGTATAAGCTATATTATTGTAAAGTTTCATTAAAATCCATTCAGTAGTTTTAGCGTGAAAGAGTAACAAATATCCATACTTACAATTTTTCACGTTTACAATATTAGTGCGATGTGTTATTCTGATGTATAAGCTAAATTATTGTAGTTTCATTAAAATCCATTCAGTAGTGAAAGAGTAAAGTAGTGTTACGTAAATTAGTAACAAACATCCTTGCTTACAAACTTTCACGTTTACAGTATTAGTAGGATTGAATCATAATAGAATGTTCCTTCTAAACTCAACATCACAACAATCGTAAAATGTACATTTTCCTCAATTCATTATAGGTACGATGCAAATAAAAAAAAAGGAACAGATGAAAAATACATTGGAATTGGATCCACCAATATCCCGGTATCCTCAAATGAAACAAACAAATGGGGCGGCGGGAAGAACTATATCATTTCCGATATAGTAGTTTCATGTAAATGGTGCCTACTTTTAAACTGCCGTAATTTTTAGATTCCGATTGGAGTTTCCCCTCCTCGTGTTTGTTATCTCCCCGAAATGAATGTATGTATTCACATTTATGATTTAATGCCGCTTATAACTTTTGTACGTTAAATATTTTATCACTCTTCCCCGTGATTGTTTTTGTAATGTTATCCTGGAAATAGAATGTCTACGTATAGATATTACAGGAATTGAATTTTATGAAGAAATTGATTCGGATGACGTTTCTTTGTGAAATAAAAGTAAAGTATCAATCCTTTATGTCCCACTGCTGGGCACGGGTGTCCTCCTCGAAATCTGGCGAGGCTTTGTGAGATATTTCAACCAAAACAAAAAAGTAAAGTAAAGTATCAACCCTTATCCAAGTGCTGGGCACGAGTCTCCTACTCGAAATTAGGAGGGTATTGGGCCATAGTTCACCGATGCACTGGCCCAATGCGGGTTGGTGAACATCACATACCTTCAAAGACTTTTAATCTCATCAGGCATGCAGGTTTCCTCACGATGTTTCCCTTTATCGGTGAACGGGCGATAGTCTTGTGTTTAGGTTGCACTAAGAAATTAAAAAAAAACGCATTTCAAGGCACACACGGGAAGAGTCAGGATCGAACCCGGAACTTCTCGCACAATTAGCCGAGTCCACTTATTACTGAACCATCATCGCTCACAACCAAAACATGATGAGAACAAAATTCATATTTATTCTGATCCAAATATGTTCTTAAAAAAAACAGTTAAAACTTAACCCTTGTCAATATAAACGTGATATAACTTTTAAACATAAGGTCCAATTTGCATGAACCTGAGTACACTCATTATACAAGTTTGTTTCAGAACCTTCTTTTAGAACCATACATAACATAAAAATTGGTTCACCTGTTTGAGAGCATAGATGCCACAGACAGGCACTGTAGAGTGGATTAAAATTTAATGTTAATATAAATTTAGTAACATTCACGCCACGATAACCTTTAATCATTACCATCATCATCAGCTATTATCCGTCTACTGCTGAACATAGGCCTACGTCAATGGACGCCAAGAAGACCCAACGTCCGAGGGGTGCATTAAAATCATAATTAATCAGGGAAAATACGAATTATACAAAAAATATACATATTATAGGTACTTAATTTGTTAACATAAACACATATTTGAACCTGAGACTTCTTAGCGTAACACCTAGTGACTGACTAGTACAGCCGAATTTTAGATATTTTTCGTTGAAGTCAAATAACATAGGTCAAAAAACTAGTTTTAAAATTAAAAAAATAATAATAATTAAAATTTCTAATATCAACAGAAATTGTTCAAATGCATTCAACCGAAAACTTCAAACGTAAAACACAAGAACTCCATTATCCTCAGGGCCAAAATAGAAAAGGCCTCGCTATATAAAATTTCAGGTCAACAAACGCACATAACTTTGGAAGGGTAAATGATTTAATTATGCGCATACAATCGTCAGCCCTACTTAATTTGATTGCCACTGACACCTATGCAAATTATACGTTACGACTAATTGAATATCTTTGTCCTGTAGGGGGATGGATGATTATGGGACTCTTATGTAACATTATAGTAAGAGTTTGCTAGAAGAACCCAACAGCCAACAAACCAAACGGATTTAAAAAAAAAACTTGTAAGATATAGAAGTTACTTCTTATCGCCATCTTATCTCACATATCATTGATTGAAGCCTTTTTTTTTAATTATTATGTAAATATATTTTGGGATCCAAAATTAGGGAGATGTACTGAACTATACGGTTTCACACATTGTGCGAATCGTTAAAATCGTTGCAGTAGTTTACAAAATTATACAGATAAATAAAGAGTATTTTAAGTTATGTTAGCAACACCAGTGATACAGTGAGAAATCCTGTAGGATGAGAGGTGTACATAGTGTGGTGATCTGGAAACTCGATCACTGCACGGAGACCGTCATTTCATCTGAATGACGGACGGGAATCGGTGCACACCAGTGTCGTTCCTAAAACATTCACAATTTCAGAACCATATTGGGCCATCGGCCATTGATTCTTCAGCTTGTGTAAAGGCTTTTTTTTATTTTTACTTCAAGCTATTCCCTTACACGATTTACCAACCACTATAATGACTTAGGTTCTTATATTTTTTTACGGCGGTAAAAAACATGCCGCGTATTTTATGGCAAGGAATTATAACTAACATGCATAAAAACATAATCATGTAATATGGTAAAATCAGTAAAACAAATAACACACGTTCTTATTATTTTTATTAGGAAAAGTGAGAAATTTGTTGTTTGCTTTAAAATATCGCACTTTAAAAGACTTTCACGAAGTTGATTCGTATAGTACACAAATGATGGTCTCATTAATCAACCAGCTCTAATTTTTATTATCATGGCAACTCTTAGATATTCTTTTATCCTAATTCATTATACATTAGACGCTTGCATCGTACTCTGTATCCAATCTAAGTATCCGTTAACAGACGTGTAAATGCCGGGCCAACCATCCCTGCCGCAGCCATATCCAAAGGAGACAATCGCGACAGCTTCCCAGCTGCCCGAAGGTGTTTTCCTCATGAGGGGTCCTCCGGAGTCTCCTCTGCAAGCATCCTGGGCAAAGTTGCCTCCGGCACAGAGCTGTTTGTCAGATATGTCTGCGCCCAGGGATCTGTACTTTGCCACACATTCACTTTTGCTGAATACTGGCAAACCCAGCTTTTGCTTTACTTGACTGCTCTTTCCTAAAAACAAAAAAAAAATGTATTTCGTCCATTTGGTATTTTTTCCTACATTCAGCAATGTTATATAAATGTTTTAATTAATTTGTTAGGTATATCAGAACTGTGTGAAGTATTAACGTTTAATTTTAACCGACAGTTTAAAATGAACAATCAAATATTCAATTTCGTTTTATCTAATGATAATTAAATTAGTTCGTCAATTTAACTGTACAGTTCTCAGTGTTGCCTACTAACGCAACAAGTCAACAACAGATCATGCAGTCGGATGATGTTTAGGGTATAGAATGGACGATTTTTTTTTTGCTGTTTCCTTAACAAATTATTCATAGATAATGTCGGTAAAAAACATTATAAATATTCCGGTTTCAATAATATTAATAGAGAGGATGAAGAATTAACGTAACTAAGATAATTCGGCAATATCAAATATCCTAAGCTCTTGATTCTGCATTTTCCACTTTGTTCTAATATTTTTCTTCATAACTATAGTTTTGAGCTACTTATGAGTATATTGGCATATGATTTATTTATATAAAATCTACTATTATTTGAATTTACATAATTTTATATGGGTTGGAAACGTAGTACTTATATTAAGCCTATGCGCAACTTGCAAGACTTGAATCTTTGTTTTTGAGGTTGTGAAATGTACATAAAAGAATAAACTAGTATCATTTTCCTCGAAATATAGTTTACAAGTTTTATTTTAAGTATTGGATATTCCACTAGCGAAATACCAAGAAAGCCGGTTTCAATAGTAAATCAATAATGATAATTATACCGTTTAAGGTTTTTCCCCAGCCAGCCACGAACACCTCACTTCCCGCTTCCAATCGCAGGTTATTGTCCACTAGACAAATTGGTTGAATGTAGTCTGAAAAATTATTGACATTTTATTATAAAATAAATCAAGTATAACAATGGATTACATTTTATAGCTATTGCCTTAATAATGAACACTGACGACACGAACACGAGATTGCGTACAAGAAAGTGCCCAATTTCGAGTTCTTATGAAATGCTATATTTTGTCAGGAACGCTCATTGCCTTAATTTTTAATTGCCTTAACTTAAAAAATATAAATATAAAAAAATAAAAAAGATATTGGTCAAATAATTGGTAAATTTACAAAGTTATTTTTAAGTTAAAGTCGAGATTAGCTTTCTTTTTATATCATCTCTATCTCCTACTCTCAAAATCAGGTACATATTTCATAGACCCACGAGGTTTTTGGAGTAAGAGGTAGCGTCATGCTGCTTTGCAGCCAAATTGGACTGGCACGACAGGATTGGTACATTTCGCTTACATGATACTGACGTTATGAGACAAGTAGGCTGTCGCGTTTCGTGGGATTTGTGAGTTTGGAGAGAGAGAGAAAGGAGAGCAAGACCCAAGACTCAAGACTGCATAACCGTTATTTATGCGGATGTTTATGGGCGTCGATAGTCGCCGAAAGGTTTCAACTGTACATTTGCCCTCTTGAACCATAAAAAAATTATAGGCTTTAATGTTTTTCACTGAAAGAAACTTGTAGACAAAAATGATGATGATTAAGAAAAAATACTTACAAGTGTACTGCACACGTTTGGCAAGTCTCAACAAGGAGATATCGTCTTTTCTGCTGTTGGTTTTGTCATTATATCCAGGATGCGGGTAGGCCGAGTAAACCGGTATTTCTTGGATTGGATCAGCGCACACTTCACCCAAACAGTCAAGGTCGTTTTTAATATCGTATTCACCCAGACGAGCAGTTGCCCTGTAATGTAAAATGGGTAATTAAATAAAAACATCTGCAGATTTTTTTAATTTTATGGTACAAACAATAAAAATATTCCCTGTTGGAAGCGAGTGTTAAGGAATCGGTCGTCTTGGTAATTGATGATGATGATGATCATAATGATAAAATATTAATAATAATAAAAATAAAAAATCAAGTTACAATCTTGATGGTGCAATCGTGAATATTAAAAAATATATTTTAAACAAATCGCATAGGTATTGTAACGTGATACTTTTACTTAGGTTCATCATCATCATCATCATCATCATCATCAGCCTTTATCCGTCCACTGCTGTACATAGGCCTCCCTCAATGAACGTCAAGATGACTTAGTTAGGTTACGCGTGATTTAAATTTATATAAACACAATTTGTTACAACACTACCTAGGATGGGATTCGAACTCACGCCCCGCTTGTTGTTGTATACTTCTTAACCTCTGTTCCAGAATACAATCACAATAACACATCACAAATGACAGATTGATAGTAACGGTATTAAGGTTAATGAGGCAGCGATAACCTACGACTGTTATAATCTACCGGGTGAAGAGGACGTCAATATTTATTTTTTCCTCACTTACTACTTTTCTAGTTTGTAAAAGTGTTCTAGTCTCTAGTTTGTATATGGACCGTCCATATATTATTCAACAATATGGCGGTCTTCATACTGTTCAAAGACTCGTTATTCTATCAAATATGTCGGTTACTCCGCAACAATTTTGTAAGGAGCCAGCAAGCAAACGGGAGAAATTAAAAATGAAGAAACCCGATTTTTTCCAGGAATACGATTTAGACTACTAAAACAGACCTTTGCTTTTGCGACCAAACTACTCATGACATCCAACTCAGACAAGCCAACATTAAAAAATCACGAAGTTAGAAATTAATAAAATTAACATTGTTAATATTCGTAAAATAAGCATAAACTATCTATTGGTTATTTATTGTAAAAAAAATTTTAGATAACTCACGAGACGATAACGAATTTCGTTATCTTTACGAAGCGACAGACAGTCTAGCTCCCAGACCACTTACTTGATACATTAACTAGTTGTTACCCGTAGCTTCGCCTGCGTTAAGTAAGATTTACAACGGGATCTTAGTACGCAAAATAAGTAACTTTTCTGGTTGATTTTTACACCTTGTGTCCGAAAACCCAAATATCTTACGGAACCCTATTTTTTTTTTTAGATGAAAATTTAGCCAATGCTACTCGTGGATAATGTAGCTTTCGAATGGAGAAATAATTTTTGAAATCAGTCCAGTACTTTATGAGCCTATTCGTTACAACCAAACAAACAAACAAACAAAGTTTACCTCTTTATAATATTAGTGTAGAAGTGATGATATATTATACTACTATTCTACTAAAGCTATCAATACTTACAATTTTCCAACAACATTTTCAATTTCTCCAACAACACAGTGAGCAGCCGACATGATGTAGCGATGATTGAGCAGTACGCCACCACATTGGTACGTCAGCGGCTTGGCGGGATCATCTGGTTTTAAGTCCAATATGTATCAATAAATCAGTGACTATGTTCTAGTGAGTATAGGCCTCTAAAGTGAGATTCGGGTTCGATCAAGACCCCCTGTGATGCCTAGAAATGGGTTTTTCTAAATTTCTAAATGCACGTGAACATAAGACTATTGCTCGCTCACCGGTGAAGGAAAATATTGTGGGACTAAAAGTCTTTGAACGAGTTTGAAGTTCATCAACGCGCATTGGTGGACTGTAGCCCCAACGCCGTTTTTTCCTGATTTCTAGGAGAAGACACCTGGGCAGCAGGTGGGACATACAAAAATTGATACTTTTTTATATAATTGAATTGGCTAACTAACTTTTTGCGTATTTTGTTTTATTTTATTGTTTTGCCAGTTATAAATGGTACTGGTTTCAGTGGTAGTGGTAATAAATGAATAATAAAACAGTCGTATATACTCAATCCATAAACTAGAGAATTTACTTTAATTTGTCCATTTTTATTTTTATCAAAATGTAATACCCGAATCTCAGTCAAACTTTCAATAAAATGTGGATTATTACTTACTTGGTTGGTAGCCCAATAACGCCATCCATGGAAATTCATCAAGCTCGGTGTTTACTCCCCCATATATTCTGTCCCCATTGGTGTCTATTCCACATTGATTCCGTGGGGTAGGGTAAGAATCTTCTCTATTGACTGGGTCTACTCTACCATTATATGATGGCCTCGGCGTCTGACGCGGTCGTGACTAAAATGATCATGAAATATGATTTATTACAGATGAATAGAATATTTAGAAACTATTATTATAAGTAGACTAAAATAGGTAAAGAATAGAGTGTTATTTTCTTAAATAAATTCGTCAATATCGTGAAAGAAGTCTTAAGCATCAACGACACAAATGACAAACGACAAAATGGGCTGGACGCCATATAATTCAAATCAAAAATAAGCGTGACATGGTCATTTTTTTTTTTTTTTTTTTTTTTTTTTTTGAAAGGTCTAGACTTTTAGGCCAGATGGCCTTTAAGCTCAATCGGTAGGTAGGTGAGCAGATGGCTCACCTAGTAAAATTCGAAAGGGGGGCGCCCCCCTCCGTGCCCCGCAGGGGGCGCGGTATATCGCGCGCGCTACTCTGGAGAGTAGGTATTTGGCTAGTCAAATCCAATACGGTCGACGAGTCATTAGCGGATGAAGTTAAACTACTAGTCGGAGGGCCGGCCCTCTCCTCCCCCTCTGACGGGGGAGGTGGGTCGTGCGCGGTACCCGTGCAATCGACCGATAGCAAAGTGCTATCGGTGTTTTCGCGGTTTTGATTAGTGTAGACTCGTATTGGGTTCGAACCTAATCTTACCCGATCAATCCGGATCGATGTATTTACCATGTGTAGGGGTCGACGTCGCTCACGACCCCGAGGCCCAAGCGGTGTGACTGAGTACCTAGCCCCGGATGTTGTATTGTTATGTGTGTGTATTCTAGCTTGAATTTCCCGTCGCGCTTTTACGTCGCGCATTAATAGCTGAGATATTTCGTCAGCCGGATCGGTTGTAACATGTTTAGGTAACCTAAAACTCTTTGAGACTGAGCTATCAGGGACATAGTCTGCCGCGCTCACTATGAGCGGGTTTGGGTGATGGAGTGCCTTTTCAAAGTGACGTACTGACATCTCTTTGAAGTGGCCCCTAATCGAATCTAGCTTGAGGTCCCTATGTAGGTCGATGTTTCTTATGTACCATGGGCAACCGGTTGCTATGCGTAAGAATTTGTTTTGCAATATCTGCAAAGGTTTGAGTCGACTCTGTGGCACGTGCGCGAACGCAACACAGGAGTACGATATAATCGGTCTTATACACGCTTTATTTAAGGTAAGTTTATGCCTGAGGGGCATCTTACTTTTCTTGTTTATCAAGAAGTATAATCGACTCAAAACGAATTTGGCCTTTTTTATTATGTTATTTATGTGCGGCCTGAATGACATCGACCTGTCTAACGTGACCCCCAGGTACTTCACCTGCCCTACTCTGGGGATTATGGTGCCGTTTAGTTTGATCGGCATCATTTGCCGACGACTCTGATTGAGCGTGCCCCTTCTCTTTGTAAACTGAATTGATTGACTTTTGTCTGGGTTAATCTCTATTCTCCATTTAGCAAACCATTCACCTAGCTCGGTGACGGCTTTCTGAAGGGAGCGAGATGCTGTCCTTGCTGACGTATGGGTCACATATAGTGCAGTGTCGTCGGCAAAGAGTGCTAGTTTTGACGCAGGGTTTCTGGGTATGTCGGACGTGTACAGATTGTACAAAGTTGGGGACAGCACGGAGCCCTGAGGGACTCCGGCCCTCAGAGGTCTCAGGGAGGACAGAGTGCCTTCCACTCTATACCTAAAATGCCGGCCAGACAGGTAGTCGCGGATGATGATGACCAGCCTGTCCGGTATTCCTAACTTGTAAAGTTTATAGATTAGGCCTTCGTGCCAAATCTTATCAAATGCCTTAGCAATGTCGAAAAACACTGCGCACGTGTCGCGCGGGTTTCTTTTTTTATGGAAACCTCTGAGGATATCTTCGGTTATACGATGCACCTGTCTCGGACAACAGTGATTTTCGCGGAAGGCGAATTGCTCGTCTATGAACAGTTTCTTTTCGCTTATGACGGTTTTCAACCGTCTAAGCAGAATCCGTTCATAGATTTTACCTAGTGAGCTTATCAGGCTTATGGGGCGATAGCTAGACGGTTCCGTGCCGGGCTTTCCGGGTTTGGGGATACCTATAACCGTAGCTTCTTTCCATATATCTGGGAATTTACAGCCCTTTAGGAGGGCGTTCATAATGTTTACTAGGAGGATAATTAGGGCGGGCGGCAGTATTTTTAGTACCTTGTTCGAAATCCCGTCCGGCCCGGGGGCCTTCTTGGAGTGCAGGTGTTTAATGATGTCTTGGACCTCATCAACATCCGTCGGAAAGATTGGATCTCCCTCCGGCGGAGCCGTGGCCCTCCTCGCAACCTCCCTATTTACCTCCTCTATGTGGGGCCCTATGGGGGGGATGTTGTCCGATTGGTTTGGGGTGCATTGTTGTTCTAGCGTATCGGCTAGAACTTCCGCTTTGTCGGCGTCCTCTAGTGCAGGTTCGCGGTTTGGTCTATTCAAGGGGGGCATAGATGCCTCCCTTTTGTTTTTTAAAGATCTCGCGAGTGGCCAGTATGCCACATGTGAAGGTGAAATTTCACTAAGGAATCGATCCCACCATTCCGCTTTGTTTTCGATGATGCGAGCTTTAACCTCTCTCTCAAGATTTCTGAGGGCGCGACGACACTCGTCTGTCCGGTAGCGCGAGTACGTGCGTCTAGCTGCGTTTTTTACGCGAATAAGATCTTTAATGTCATCCGGGAGTTCCCACCTGCCACGTTGCGACGGTGTAATTTCCCTGGATGACTTCTCAATTGTCGCTACTTTTTGCGTGACATGGTCAGAATGGTTGCTTGTGGCACTAGATGATGATCACATACATACATACATACATACATACATACATACATACATACATACATACATACATACATACATACATACATACATACATACATGCATACATTCATACACTCATACATACAATTACAATATAGTAATACAGGATAGGCTGATATCTATGTATCCTACCACATCACCCAGCTGTTAACTAATAAAATTGTCCTCCATTTTCTTTTTATAGTAGGTATAATTGCTATGATAATAAGATGGTAACTCGTTGAGTACTAATTACTACCATCTTGCTTGTTTCTCTCATAAAGCTACTTTGCTGTGTTCCGAAGAGAAGGGCAGAATAGGACATTTCTTATATCTCAGGATAATAAACACTAAAGATAAGTTGCCTCGTTTGGTTCCATGGGTGACTCTAATCATTAGGCGCACGCTTGCCAGTTTGCCTACTCGATTACATAAAAAATAAATGCAACGCTTACCGTTGTTGCAGGCTGCTGATTTGGCAGGGGTCCACAGCAAACTTTGGGTGCATTACCCGCAAAACCACATTGTGACAGTTGTAAGAAAGCGACTTGATCTTTTGGTATTGGATTCTGCTCGAAAGCAACAACTAGTTGTCGACACTCATAAAGTGAAACACAATTGCTGACTATGCCCAGTGGGGTTGTGCATGTCTCTGAAACTAAAATTTTACATATTAAGTTATTTTATTTTGTGTACGCTATAGGCAAACGAAGTATATAGGTCATGGATGTAAAAAGGCAGACGAAGTGCGTTGAAAAAACAACAAAGCCTCATAGCATAACCGCACGCACACATTTACAGAATGTCGAGCATTATCACTCCAGATCGTGTCGTCATTTGTTTTTTATTTTAACAAAATATGAAAAATGAACTTCATTTATAGTGAAAATTTATCTTAATCACATAATTATCTGCATAAACTCAAATCCGCAACCGCTGCGCCAAGTGGCCAGAAGCTCCACCACTTGACTAAGCAGCCGTCATTGAAGGACGTATTAAAAACTGACGTGTGACAAACAATTATGTATATTATGTAGAATAGGCAACTCATTCATTATATTTGTAAGAAACAATGAATCAAATATTACGTAGGTACACTATTTATCAAGTCTTACTTTATGAATTGAATTTTCTGATATCTCGTCATCATAAACTCTAAGTCTACTGCATAATATAAACCTCTTTCAATAAGCGCCAAGATGACCAACCCTTGATGCATTATACCGCACTAAAACCACTGCGAGTTGCCTTCAGCCGCTTTATGAAGAATGAAGATGACCAACTCTTCGCCACCTGCACCCAACTAGACCTAATACCTTCTGTCTAGCCTTTCCCCAATTATATTATAGGTCAGTTTCTAATCTAATCGATGCAGCTGAATACCAGTATTTTAAATACAGCCATCTCATTCAGCTGAATATCAATATTTTAAATAGAGCCTATCTCACCTCCTCAACCCAGGAACTGGGTAATACGGTACGACCGGTTGTAAGACTTTCGGGCTTCTGACGAGCAGCCGGGACCAAATGCCCGCGCTTTCCGAGGCACGGTCTCTCCCTAACTACTCTCTGTCTTTTCCAAACGTGATCTCCATTTCCGAATCCAATATTATGTGGCGATTTTACAATTTCTAAATTTAGCCAAACGAGGAACAATATATCTTACACTATATTGAAGGAAGATATGAAACCTGTTTTGTAAATAGTACACAGATCAAACTTGTTTGTGCAAGATGTAATTAATTTTTTATCCTCAACGATGGTATGTTAAAATATCATTTTTAATATAAGATTTTTCTACAATCATATTGGAATTTATAGCGAAATATTGTATCCCGTACCGCAATGATATCGAATTGTAAACGCTGTTGCTCATAATATTTGGCTATAATAAAATTAAATTAGCATAAATAATAATAATTATTATTAATATAATATGGGTTTATTGTTATTAAAAAAATGAGGAAAATTCGAACAATAAACTAACAACCCTGGTAATAATTAATATAATAAATAATATTTCCCAAATGTGGAGTACGTTCTCGCATCATAACCTTCACCTTATCGTGACATTAGCTATTTGAAGGTTCCATATACAAAAAATGTATAAGTACAATAATAACATACAAGTAATGTAAGAACTTGTGCTGATATCAATTAGTAATCACTAATAACACGGATAAATCTAAGTTTAGCTTTAGTTGTAATACATTAATCGTTTAAACCTGATAACCATGTTTATCTTCTCATATTATGTCTCTATATTATAATACATCATAATTTTATTCGCTACAAGGAAAATATAGCAGAAAAATACATTCACAAGATGCAGAATTATTATTTAACAGAATCAAATTATAAAACTGGTACCTATTGGGTTCGCGAAGTCATTAATTATATGTGGTATGATGGACTTCAAAAAATGCGACAATAATATCATCATCATCATCATCATCAGCTTAATTAATAATAAGACATATTGTGATAATGAAAAAATGATTGCTCGTGGAATTATTATTAACAGGTTTGCTTTCCGGTCAGAATAGATGCTATGCTGAGCACACATTTGCATTAGTACTATAAAGAATGAACTTGTCTCTCTAATTAAACAGCTTACGTATGTTTTGTATGTAAAAACAGGATAGTTAGACTTACTAGCTTGTCTCAAAATGGGAAACGCTCGCCTTGCCTGGGAACGTGCCAGGAAAGCCAGTTACGCAGCTTACGTATATTTTGTATGTAAATGAATGATAGTTAGAATCACTAGCTTGTCTCAAAATGGGAAACGTTCGCCTTGCCTGGCAAGGCAAGGGTGCCTTGTCCAGGAAATGCCCGTTCAGATTCAACACTAATGCTAAACACTGTTGGCATGTCCGTTTGGACATGACAACATTTGAGCAGAGAGCAAGCAAGCATATGAGTTCGATAGACAAACATCTATCCATTTCACATTTTTTTTTCATCTACAAAAAGAAGATTCCATCTTAATAGACATACCTGCACTCCTCCATAGCAGCGACACGCAAAACAGTAGAACAAAACACTTCATGTTGATTTATTAATAATTCCACTTAAAACTTATAAACATTAAAAATATTTATGTGCGGACTGACAAGAGATGGCCAGTCCAGCAGCTTCGCAACACTGGATCTTAGAGGTTAACTTCAGTTTATATAAACATAGATAATACAAGTTACAAAGTACGGTCAGAAAATAAAGAGTACAAAATATATAGTCATTAGACTTAACGAGTGTTTAGTGAAGAAAACATGGATAAGTAATGTAACAAAAAACGTGTTTTTAATTACAATGCAAGGACAGTGAAGCTATTCGCATGTATTTTTAACTTGTTCTTTAAGTATTATATTTTGAGTAAAATATTTATATTTCAATGATACACAACCATGAATAAGAAATTTTCCCAAACGGTATAGAAATAACGAATAATAAAATAATATATTTAAAGAGCGTTATCGACCAAGGAAAGAAAATAGTGCCATATCAAGGTTTTTTAAATATGGTATCTTAAATGAAGTCTAAAATATTATACACCTTTTGAAAATCATTACTTTTAGCCTAAATTATATAAAATTTCATAAATTTAATCATTAAATAAAGTTAGGAATACTTTATAGTCTGACCATACTAGTCCAAACTGGACAAGTCAATGCGTCATCGGTGGATTTACCAGTTTCTGTTATGAGCAAAATAATAATTACGTGTATTTTCCTTCATTCGGCAAATGCATCAAAAATAGCCGTATTGATTATAAAATAAGGATATAAACAATTAGAATCATGTATACGGTCTGGCGTAGAAATAACTGTGATTAATTAAATCACTGTATGAATAATTTAAATTCGGCAACATTATTAGGTAACAATTTATTTATTTCATTCATTCATTACTGATTGTACTTTCAATTACAGGTAATTACATCTTTCTTCCACATTTAATATCTTAATACTAATAAAGCATACAATTACTTAAAAGACTAAAAGCGGCTAATCTGTCCATCCATGTTGAATGCTATCATACAATCATAATTGCAAATTGTTTCAAAACAATAATACAAACATTCAAATATCGAAAGAGATAAAAAAAATGGATTGGCTATTTGTGGGAAGAGAGCAGTTTAAGATACTCTCGCCTTAACAGATATGAATTTTGTGTTTAGTTTCACAGCCAGATTACTAAATGTATAACTCAGATAACATTCGACGAGAGAAGCCTTCGAGATATAAAATTATTGTTTCGGTCAAACAGATTGCTAAGTTGTAGAATACAAAAATAAAATCACATGATTATCTGATTGATGACTGAAAATCGTTGAATCAAAAATGATTTATAATCAGTACTAGTGACCTGTCCCAACTTCGCATGTGTCATCATCATCCTCATCACCACCTTTATCCGTCCACTGCTGGACGTAGGCCTCCCGCAATGAACGACAAGACGACCGATCTCTTGTCTTCCTTTTTTTTAAATCGGTTGAGTAGATTTCGCGTGAAAACGTAACAAACATCCCTACTTTCACATTTATAATATTACCAGCAACGCCCCGCGGTTTCACCCATGTACTTCCCATTTCCGTTGGAGTACGGGGATAAATTATAACCAATGTGTTATTCTGATGTATAATCTATATTATTGTAAAGTTTCAATAAAATCCCTTCAGTAGTTTTTACGTGAAAGAGTAACTTACAAACTTTCGCGCTTATAATATTAGTAGGAAGTAGGATTATTCGCAACATATAAATTATGTCCACTGTTTTGTCTGCCGTAAGACTGCTAAGCTTCGGGTACTACTTAATAAAGGCCGGTCAGTCACCCTTACGGGGTCTGGCCTTCGCAGGGGCCAACCTGTCGCTGAGGAGCTCCAGTTTCGCAGGTGTATAGTTAGTGCACTCCCAAGTACGATTCCCATATACGGTCCAGGAACCTGATCGGTTAACCTGGACCACATGCGAAATACATTGTAAGTAAATAAAAAAACCATGTTTTAAATATCTTTATTACTATAATAATAATAATAAAATCTATGGCGGTAAGTTTCCGAAGAACTTGTGTTAGTATATGTACTGCCGAAGCGAGTACGTTCCATTTCGTCTACGATCTGGGCATATGCCATTAAATAAGTTTTTGTTTGTGATGCGAAAATCAGATTCTCCTAATTGTAACTTGTGCGGAGTTGTGGAGGATGTACATCATCTATTGTTTGAATGTGTGCGTTATAAATCAGCCCGCGAAGCCTTGATGAGGGATTCCAATTTGAATGGATATAACGTAGGTTTGTTTCATGAACTGTTGTCAACACCTTTATCACCAGCATCAAAAAACTTGTTTTTATCTTTCAGTCCTCATTAAGGTTTCGTGTGTGGTCTAGGCTTAGTTTTGATTAGTTAATTAATTTAGGTTATAATGGAATCGGCATGTACATAATATGTATAAAAATTCCTTAACTAAATGAAAAAAAAACTTGTATTAGATACCAGGAAACGGAAATTCATATTATTATGTTTAATACATTCATATTAATACATAATATATTTATGATTTGTATTATATAATATACATATTTAATACAAATCCATGACCCAGGAACTCATAAACTTTTTGTTCCCGGGCGGGATTCGAACCCGCTACCTCCGGCTTGAGCGCCAACGCGCTAACCACTGGGCCACAGTAGTCGATATGTTATGACGAGACACATGTTATGATTTAGGGAAAAATGTATCATGTTATAGTCATCAATATTACCGGTAGTCGAATGATGGCGTCATTCCGTTTTCCGTCAAGGCGTTAGAGACAATTTTTAAAATTCGTTGTCATGGGTATCGTAGTAATTTTTGATAATAAAACAGCATAATAAGCGATGAACGGCTTTCTCGCCAGTTTATATTGTGATAATATATTTTATTAAAGTAAAACTTGTTTAGGTGCGACTACAGAGTAACTCAGTTCTTTTTTTTTTTTGTAATAGAAAAAAAATACTCATTCTATAATCAAAAATAGGAACTTGTATTAGTCGTAAGTATGTATAAGATTTTTTTTGGCACATCGTTATACTCAGTACCTACTCAGTAATATATAATATTAAAAAAAAAAGATATTCTTTAATCTTTTTAGTTTAAGGTTGTAGAGCGTAATGCCTGCATCTACTGAACCGATTTGATAAGTAGAAGGCTACGATATTTGTAAGTGACTTATATAGCCTATATGTACAAGGTATAATTAATCCCCGTACCCCCACGGGAATGTAAGTAAGCAGGTCAAAATACGGCGTGTTTTCTAAATAAAACATAATTTATCGAATTTGTTGATTTTTTATTGATTTCATTTTCATTCACAGAAATTATGTCTTTTACATTGCAAATAGAATCATACTAAAACTAAAGTAGGAGAGAGCTAAAGGTAAGTGTCAAAGCATCGAATTAAGCATACTTGAAAGTTGAACCGAAGACGCAGCCCATAATGAACTCAGCCCAGGCCACTCATCCTCGAATTATTTGGTTATACAGCATATCCGTCCCTTCATGTCCAAAAAAGCAATGCGGAATACTGAAATTACAGAAGAAATAAGCAAGGTTGCTGCCGCTGTTACTTATTTCAATTTAGGCTAAATATCAATAGCTGCTTTAATTGGAAATAACGAATCAGATCTCGGAAATTACAATGGTCATAACTCATAAGACAATGAATACCATAGTGGCCTAATTTTGCAAGAGTAAGTTGTCATTAAGGTGGGAAATCCAAACGTCAAATAACGTCAAATCTGCGAACCAGATTTCTCTAATATTTTACTTTTCTGAATAGAAAACTAAGATGATTTATATAAAAAAAAGTTAGTTGGCTCTCGAGCATGGAAGGATGTAGAAAGAAGATTTGAAATGTTGATCAGAGTTTAGGAGTATGAACTTTGATCTTACCTACTAATATTATAAAGGCGAAAGATTGTAAGAATGTATAGATGTATTCATCTATGTTCGTTGCCAATTCACGAAAAAACTATTCAATAAATTTTGATGATACTTTACAAAAATATAGCCTCCACATCAGAATAACACAAAGACTATAATATTATATACCCGTCCTCCCACGAAAACACATAACTAAACTGTGTCACATAACTAAAATCTGAATCCTCCGCCACAATATCAAATCCGTTGTTAGCTCTACTAATAGATCCTAGTACAAAGAAGTCTCTCTAGTACAGAGAGACTTCAACATGTGACCTTTTTTATAATTTTATTTTTAAAAAACATTATTACAAAGTCGCTAAGATTCGTTGGGTTATATTGTGTTTTATCCAAAAAAAACGTTCAGTTTTTTTATCAAAAATTAAGACTTACAAGATTTACACGTCAAAGACAAACAACATTTAATTTCGGCTGCAGTAATTGCAACTTACGAACAAAACACATTACTTTATTAATTTACTAATGAAACATCTAAAACAGCCGCCTGTAAAAGATAAGTAATTATTGTATATTTCTCATATAATTAATTCTATAAGTTGCATTATTAAACAAATTTAATTCTGCTGAGGAGATAACAAATAAAATTTGCACAATTGAAATTATTGTATAATAGAATTAACTTAAGTTTTATCGTTGTGAATTTCGCTTCAGTCGTAGTTTCCACAAAAACAGCATTTTAATCGTATGTGAACATATTATTTAATAAAACGTCAAAATATTTCTATTTATATTATAACTTGGCGATTTGTGTGCATGTATGCACTATAAGTCCAGACGTGGGAGGGATAGGCAGACGAAGGTTTTTATGAATTTTTATTACATAACATAAAGGAAGTATTTGATAGTAAATCATAATAAACGTTATTCCATCGTTCTTGTCGTTAGATCCATAGATAGGAAAAGGTGTCAATCCGAAACTCACGATAACCTTTTTTCTGTTACAATCCTATGTATTTTATTTAATAATTTTAGTTATTTAACTATAAAGCTATTCCTCCTCAAGATTCATTCCTAAAGTTATCAGTCGCGTATTTTCCTGTTTCTGTTGCATTCGTTTCAGCTCGAAACTCGCCATCAAATATTATTCTTATTTTCGATGTAGTCCAGTGTAAAAACAATTAACAATTAAACAAAAGATTGTCATATTGAATCGAATTCAAGTGAGCACGTCGTCACCTATTCACTAACCCAGTGCCCAATCAAGCAAATCGACAGAAAGTAGGGCGCAATTTCCTCAGCAATTCGCCCAAGGATTAACCTCATTAACTTTCATGTCTCGTCTGCTAATTGCGTTCTGCTCCCTAATCCCCATGCCCGTCATTTGATTATGCACCGATATGAGAGAACACACTAAATACTACCTTTTCAATTTGAAGTCACAGAATAACTAAAGAATCCTCATTTGGGCAGGAAATTTATAGAAATAAATTGTATAAGGATTAGCGGTTAATAAATAGTTTCTAAACTAAAACACAATAAGTGATGGTATTAATTCCATCAAGCTCAATTAAACAACTTGCAGTTAGGTATAATCTCAAGGAAAACTCCAATAAAACTTACACCCGTATTCAAGAAGCGTACTTGGCTAAGTAAGGAAACAATGCTATGCAAATAACGCCTCTATCTATGCGCTCCTGGTGGGTTTGACAGACGCACAGTTGCGATTTCATTTAAGGTCTATGAATTGGTTTGAATGACCCTATGCGTTCGGGAGTACTGTGACACCTTAAAGTATCGTTTGTGAATACGGGTGTGAGACTTTTTGATTCATCAAAAACATAATATTGGGTTTTTCGCAAACATTTTAAATTGAAGTTCGTATAAAATTAAAATTGTGAGAGTCGTCATGATAAATTGACTATCAGAAGCACTAGAGACTTTGAGATCAGTTGTGTCTCAAAAGCTTACTTAAATAATTCCGACGAGAAGAAAGGGTCGACTGGTGAGTCTCTTAACAAGTCTTAAATTCAAAGGGTAAGTACGTCGTTTCGGATCTTACGAATACTTAATACTTTTATATAAAATATACTTTATAATTCTTAAAATAGAGAATTTCTCAAATAGAAGAAAAAGAACAAAATCTCTTTCGATTGTCAATAAGCCTTCTAACTGTATAATATTAAAATTTATATTTCCTACTGTTATGTGATTTGTTCAAATATTATTTTATGGGGACAAACGTATTTGTATTAAGTATTTTATAGGTAATATAAATTATGTACAGGTACCAAATGCAACTCGAAAAAATAACAGATAATATTTTAATAAAATATTTAAGTGTTACTGTAATACAAAAAAAAAATCTTCATTTTCATCGTCAGTCTTTACGGCCCCCTGCTTAAAATAGGCATCCGCAAATGAAATCCAAGAAAAAATATACAAATATTTTTTTTTAAATATTAGGATGCTTTTTAAAAATATCAACCTTTATATTATGTCCCACTGCTGAAACGGGTCTCCTCCTCGAAATCAGCCGAGGAGTAAGATGCTGTTTACCTAAATTTATTTGTAGGAAAAATAAAAAAATCTTATTATCCTTAGATTTCTTGAAAATTTGATGCGGGATTCCAATGATTCACGCCATGTCGGTTAATAAATCGATAAAATGTAATTAAAACTAGTTAGTACATAGTTTATTATCATCATCATGATATGATGATCATATGTCAGACGTTTCGGATGCTATACAGCGACCGCAAAAGAGCGTCCTCTTTAATTAAATAAAATTCGCAAATATTTAACTGTAATGAGTGAATTCGCTTAATTACAAAACATTAAATAAATGCAGTAATCGCGTGTCAGAGTACTGTAATCATCTTTTGTCGTTTTTTTATATAATTCTAACACAATTTCAACAGTGAACAGTGATAATATTGAAATATCTGAAAATCCTAAGAGCAGCTTAGCTTCGGGAGCGTGTTGTCGTAACGTTATCGATGGCTCTTAAACATTATTTATGAGTGCTGCCAAGTGGCCAGCGCTCTGCATTTACACCGGCATCCATCTTTGATTTACGACCTCTTAATGTGTCAAAATATATTCCATACCAAACATGAAAAGGTGTAGAATCAATCTTTTCTTGTTATATATTCGAGTCTGATATATTGCTATAAGCTCGCAGACGGTATTCGTTATTTCTGATGCATATTCATAACGAGTTAACAAAACCACGTGTACTAAATAACATTAAGGAAATCGCGATAGTGATTTGTTTAACGAGAATATTCGAAAGGTCAATCAATAGGTTTTTTTACAAAGCGTCTGTTCATTGATACAAATGGCAGTCGTCGGAGGAACGAACACAAACAATAAATCAAGGAAAAGGCAGAATGAGACTCTCCTGTGTTTGTTGTCCAGGGTAATAAACGATCTCCATGTCTGATCATTTTCTCAATCAACTTGTTTTGCTATCTAATGAAAATTGTTGTTAAGTTATTTGAAAAGCACACTCAAAACAAAATCAACCTTATTTTATAGTAAGAAGACTTGTTTTCCAATACAGTTTATATTATCTCAACGAAGATGGCTACATCATAATTGGTTTATTGGTACTGAAGTTTCTCATAATTAAAGAAAACAGATTTAAAGATAGAAATTGCGATTTTGTATTCAACTTAGGAAATTTAAACTATTATTAAAACAGCTGCATGTGATTATATTTTATGATGCTATTTTTTCTAAGTCTTAGATTATTCCTGGCGATATACGAGTATTGTGTAGATTTTTAACTATCATATTATTATATTTAGAAGGATTTATAATTATACTATAACTAACTGTTTCCCGCAGCTTCGCCTGCATTAGCTAAAAAAAATTTATGTCACAACTTTTTATGTCATACCTCAAAAGAAATCTGAGCCGTGATCGAAGCTTTTTAGTGACTACCGACATCAGCGCAACCAAAGTTTTAACCGTTCTCCTTATCCCTATCAATGAATTGGCTACCAGCAACTCACAAACCATACAAAATGCGACAACTTAACTTAGACTTTGCGCCGGTATTGTGAGCTAGAGGTTTTTCATTTTACCCCGGTCGTGCTGGCTCAATTCGGCTGCAAAGCAACATGCAAATATTTTTTACTAATATTTGCATGTTACAAGCATAATTTTCAAATGATTATTTGATACAAAATATTTTATTTTTATCATAAAAATAACTAAAACCAACCTTCCTAAAAATGTCAATTTAAAAATCAAATAAGTAAAAGTAAAAATTAATCGAATATTGTACACACACTTCGTACAGCCATGACGAGTCGAAGGAAATAGGAATCATTATTTAATGTCAATGTTTAACTAAGTTCACCCCGCAAATGGGCCGGTAATGATCACTGCCGATTGCGTCCCGCACCCAAACGTAGAATTAACTTTCCCGATAAAACTCTATTTACACAAACTTTTTTTAGACCAAATAAAGTTTGCTGTTCGGAAAAAAAATTGGCAATCATAGGCACGGCCGATAGAAGTAAAAATATGTAAGTTAGTATAATGACATGAAAACATTTCGTAATGACCTGTGTCATATTGGCATGTCAATGATGCTAACCAATGAGATTTTCGCCTATCAAGGTGTGCTAACGCGGCTAAGTTTTCGCTTAAAAAAAATCGATGACAGTACATTAACCTTACTATATGTACAATGTTCCTATATTATTTGTAATTTTCCTATGTTATTTGTAACTAGCTGTTACCCGCAACGCGCTTCGCCCGCGTGAACTTGGATTTACGGATTTATCATATTGCATTATGATGATCTTTTTTTATTTTAATAGTTACTAAGCTTTTGTATTAAAATGGATAAGTTATGTGAATATGTTATCTTGAACATAAATACATATATCCCTTGCAGACTTCCTGAAGGCATATTTAGGATACTATTATTGCCTTCATATTGTCATTTTCATATTCATGCCGTATTTGTGTAAATAACTTCCAAATTATCGCGTTGCCCATTTTTTAAAGTATTAAATGGATATAGTATGATATCCCTAAGAGATAGACATATGCCATAGCGGACTTTTTTGTATTTAAGATACACAATTCCACCATACATTATTTTGTTATATCTTAAAGGGTTTAGGCAGCGTTTTCGTTGAAAACTCCCAGGCGGCCTATTTTTTTCCGACACCTCCAACAATTATTGTTATATCTTAGGCAATGTATATAAAAACTTAATAAATTTTATACGTAAACCTTCCTCTTGAATTGTCCTATCTATTAAAAAAACCCGCATCAATATTCGTTACGTAGTTTTAAAAATTTAAGCGTACAAAGGGATATAGGGACAGAGAAAGCGACTTTGTTTTATAATATGTAGTGATGATGGTGATTATCAACCTATTCCGTTCTTATCGGTTCTGTTTCCGTCGATTAACTCGTGGCTCGTAATAACAAGCCGCACGGTTCGATCCATCAGGCTAACCAACGCTTGCCGGGTTGGTCTGTGGATGGGTGATCATCTTTACATATTATCGAGACTTCTTCGTGCCTCGAAAAGCACGTTCAGCCTTCTGTTCCGGCTGTCATTCGTGGATATTTGACAGTCATTAAGAGTCATTAGAAACCAAAAGTCTGACAACCAGCCCTACCACGTGGTACCGTATCATCCAATTGCTGGGTTGTGGAGGTCAGTTAAGTAGTCGCTCCATTTAAAGTACTGGTATTCAGCTGAATCCAACACGGACCTGCCACTTGGAGATCATCTTTCCGTCTACTTAATCTTTATCTACCTAAATATATATAATCCAAGTAATTATAATATAATATGAGCACAACTCTAGGTGGAGCGACGGTGGTCCAGTGGTGGGCGGACTCGGCCCCTTATGCGAGGGGTTCCGGGTTCGATCCTGACCCGTCCGTGTGCACCTTGAAATGGGTTTTTCTAAATTTCTAAGTGCACACGAGACCATCGTTCGCTCACCGGTGAAGGAAAACATCGTGAGGAAACCTGCATGCCTGATGAGATTGAAAGTCTTTGAAGGTATGTGAAGTTCACCAACCCGCACTAGGCCAGCGCGGTGGACTATTGGCCCATTACCCTCCTCGCCTGATTTCGAGGAAGGAGACCCGTGCCCAGCAGTGGGACATATAAGGGTTGATACTTTACTTTTTACTTTTTTACAACTCTAGGAAATAAAACTGTGAAATTGTCACTCACGAATCACAAACAAAATATTCTCTTTTTACATTTACATCGAATACAAGCAAAATATTCTGATTGATCACCGTAATTACAAGGAAAAGCAAGTAAGTCTTTGATTTCACACATGAACATAAAAAAGGCAGCAAAGCTGTTTCATGGGGAAACAAGATAATGGTAGCCATCCAGCCAGGAATGCTGCACAGCGCATCCCTGCCGGCTGCCGCGAACTTAACGGATGTTTGTGGTATGAACTCAACGGGTTGGTCTAAAAAAAAAAAGAGAGAACCCTCGTCAACCCGAATCTAATAAAGTACATAATCTGAAAAGCCTTTAAAGATGTGGATCCGTAATGAGATGGCCACTTGTATTTGACCACCTTATTGACATCTCAATTCATATATGAGGGTGACTTAGAAAATAAAGATAAAAGCATCATATATAAGAGTTTATTTAATATGATGCGAGTGGAGGACATCAAAAGGAGCATCTCAGAGTATATTGAAGTTTGATGGCTGTTGGCAGCTCTCGACTTTAGAACTCCGCGCGAAGCTGTTTATAAAGATTTTTATTTATCATTTATGTTATATGACTTTCAGTGAAACTTAAATCGAAAAGAAATTGCGCTGGAGACTTTATAATGGAATGGTTATAAATCTGTTTAAATCATTTCGATTGTGAATATATACTTTTAGATTTTGATCCTATCGTATTATTGTGAAACTTACTTTTGACTTGTTAAGTATTCTTAAGGTTAGACTTGAAACATTGTAATATATTACATTTATTATCTATCATATATACATTTTATTAGTAAATCGCACCTAAGCTAATACGACGCTCGTTTCCTTATGACTTCTAATTAAAGCTCTAAAACTGTTAATATTATCAATAATTAAATATGAATTGCCTGAACTTGTCTTGATAATATCTGGATCGTTTATAATCATCAATATCTAAATAAAAAAAAGTTCTATTTATGAAACATAGCGTAGCGACGAAAGTCTACTGGGTATAGGCTCGGCTTCTTGAGGTACGGGGAGGAATTCTTAGTGTTTAGGTACACGAGATGATCGCTTACTCACCGGTGAAGAAAAACAGCGTGAAGCAACCTGCATGCCTGGTGAAAAGTCTTTAAAGTTGTGAAGTTCACCACACCTCAATTGAACCAGCGCATCCGTGAACGAGCCTAATTTCAAGGAGGAGCCCAGCAAGGGAATACATAATATAAGGGTTGATACATTTTTAAGACATACTCTTTCAAAAATATATTTAATTAACAATTTATATACATGGTACCTTTGCATGGTTTTCAGTTTCCAGCAAGGGATCGGTCGTCTTGACGTTCATAGAGGGAGGCCTATGTTCAGCAGTAGACGGATAAAGGCTGATGATGATGATGATACATGGTACCTACAACGCTCCTACAAAAAAGGGAATTCCATTTGTTTATGAAAGTTATTATATATAGTTGTTTTTGCTTATCTAAATCTATGACACAGCGTTAGCTTATATTTATAAGGGTTTAGCTCTTGCATACACAGTCATATTTTGTTTTAAGATTTCAAACAGTGTTTCGTGCGAGCATCAGGTGTGAGCTTGACAACAATTAAAAGGAGATATTACTTTTGGGAATGGGCTTTCCTTACCGTCTCTTTACTTTATAGTAGCATAAAGAAAGCTAACGCTGTAAACTTCAACGTAAATCGCATATACGAGCGTGTATGCTCTGCGAGACATAAAGGGGAATTAATAAGGCCATTTCGAAAAGCGATTTGGCAGACAGATAGCGTACCGTATAGTTGAACTAAAGCTTTGGAAATACGATATTGAAAGTTATCGATTCTAGAATCTTCATTCAATGAAATACCTATTATGGATCGTCTATAAGACTCGTACGCTTAAACTTCGTTCATTTTTAGATAAAGATCAACAGGACTAATCTTAAAAAATATTAATAAATTCCAAAAATTAGATTTATAGATAACAAACATTTATTATTAAAATATATCACACATATTACATAAAAATATATCTTTTACCTTTAGGTTAAGGAAAACTAAGTGTTATCTTAAAGTTAATATTTTATGATTGTACCTGCGAACTTCCTTAACTACTGATACTATTTTAATATTATTTTTCTCGTACTTGAAATTCAATTAAATATGTATAAAACACGTTATAGCACGTTTCAACATAAACTACATACTTAAACTATGTAAATGCACGTGTTCACTCCTGAATCATTGCCGTAAGAAAATAACAAGGCGTTTTATATTTTGGCACGTTAAAAAGGTCTTAACAGAAAATTCAAATGTGTCGTTTTATCGGTTGTAAAAGTAAAAAGAGTGTAAAGCTACCCTACCCCAGAACGATACTTAAATTGTTCGTAAGGACACTACCTATACCTTACTCGATTCAATAACAGAATATTTTATCGATAAGTATCCAAGGGCCGAGAACATACCTAATAATATTTATTTTTTTAGATTTTTATTTTGTGAAAAAAAAACTCTCAGTCATAGGGACTATCATCAGAAGTAAAAACTAAAACTTAGAATTATAATTTGAAAATTTATAATGTGACATTAACATATCGCATTGGAAGCGTTCGGTGACGATGACTGGATTTTCATAATTAGAAGAAAATGCAATTTTTTCTTTATCTTTATGTTACGGACATTTTATATCTAGACTGAGCACAAATAAATTCATTGTTTGGCAATTAAAAGAGTCATCAATATAACAATTATGACCTATATATCTTAACTGCCCAGGCGGAATTTCAGAAACATTTGGGTTTTTTCTAGTTTACGGAACGTTTAGCGTATTTTACCGCTTTATTATTTATCATTACATTGAACTATTTAATTCTATAGCTATCATTAAGCTTCACTGAGCTAGTGAGCTATTATTTAATTTTCAATTTCATCTTCTAACAATCCTAGTTTACTGCAAACAATCCGAAGTTTTATAAATGATAAATCTTGATAAATCTAAATTACACCTTGTATTTTTGTCAGTTTGAACAAAGCCTTACATGTGCTACGCTAGAAGTACTCAAAAATCCATTTAAAAATACTCTTTTATATAGCGAGATCCATAAGAGAATTGGCCATTTAAAAGGGGTGTGCTTATTTTGCCCTTCTCCCTTTTTATCGCCGTTAAAAGCTAAGGTATTAGAATTACGACTATAGTAACGGTTATATTACAATCCAGTCTAAGGATTATTACTGTTTATGTATCAGAATATGAAAATTTTAGTCTGGAGTATAGCGTCATTATGTTACATAAGCCATCGCAATAAATAAATAAGTACAGGGGTTTGGAAAGTGTTATGTTCTGAATATCAAAATTCTTTGTACCAAAATAAAAGCTTTATGAAGCAATCCTTCTCACTTTCTTATCCTTTTTACACTAAATAAATAATTCCGTATGATTAAAATAGGATTTGAGCTGCGAGTAGTAAGGGATCGGCTGATGGCTAATGGACGGCTGATAGTGATGATGGTGAAAATAGTTTTTTTTTTGGATATTAAAATAAATCCTCGTAAGATGTTTTTACGGTACGGTTTAAAATAACTTCAAATTACTTCAATCCGAATCATTCAAATCCGATCATCAAGTTCCCGAGATTAGCGCGTTCAAACATACATTTTTTTTTAGTTTGTTTATAAAGTTAGCTTACAAAATTTTAGTGGTCAAGTGAACACCATTTTTATTATACTAAGAAGTATTCAGTGTAATTTGCACTTACGTTATAGGTACATGATTTCATTTCCTATTTGTAAATATAATGTTCTCTCAGTTATATGCAATATTATTCCCACAAACATAATTCTTAACACAACTGCTACGTGGTAAATATTAATCACAAGTCGTAACAGTTTACAATAGCAATATAATAATATAATTTTGGTCGGAGATTGAGAAGGGGATCAAAACATGATATTACTGTTTACTCGTTTGCATAAAAGCGTTTTATTTTATTGTTATGTGATTTTAAAACCAGATGAACGAACAACTTTACATATTTTTATTTATTATTGGTACAAATTTTAATGATTCTTAACTTTAGTAATAGTAGGTCGTGATTAATTTTGTCTATTAAATCATTTTTCACTGTTTCATTTGTACCAGAATCATATACCGTATAAAGTGTCCAAATGAATTTATTTTAGTGCAAAATATTACGTAAGCCCCGTGTAAGAATACTACATTCGTAAAACAACGTAACAAAATTTTAATAATTTTGGGTTTTCCTTTACCCAATATTTACGTATTTAGATAAATATCTCATAGTATAATAAATATAAGTAACCATACCCATAATTTACTACACAGCTATGTATTATTATTGATATTATTAAGTTCCGATCGTTGTGGAGATCCTTGGAGCAGGCCTATACCCAGCAGTGGGCGTCGATTGGCTGACATGATGATGATGATGATGAAGTACTAAATGGTTATCAGCTGCCGAATCATTTCCCGCTATCGGGAAAACTGCATCTCTACTGACAACTCGTGTGAGTCGATTTGATGCTTAATTTTTGTTATTATTCTAAGGTTTCAATGTGTTTGGTATGTTGTCATAGACATGTGGCATGGCATGGCCATCCTAGTAAGACAAAAATATCGATATTACAGTGTCTTTAAAAATCGTCAACATGCGGCGTACGTCTAAAGGTTGTTACAGGTCCAATGTTTCAGATATTTTACAGGATGGTAACGTGGTATTCATAAATCACCGGATAATTTCGAATAACTTTATAAAGTTGAGACGTTTGGCACTTCAGTATTCTCGTGATAAAATCCATAAAAAGCTATTTTAAAATGAGCTTATAGAATAGTGTTATAAAAAGAGAAATTTAAAGTCGATTATAAGTAATTTGTGATTAATGGGTCAGTTATTTTTAAACAGTGACTCAAGTTTTAATATTTGACTAGCCTCATAAAAGCACATAATTACTTAAATTAATAAAGTTTAATCAGAGGAGATAAGAAATAAAGATTTCATAACGTATGTAAAATTGCCACACACCAAGAAGTCTAGTAACATGTAATTAAAGAGGCGACATGAAGAATATCATTTTTGCACTGTCACAGAAGTCACTGCACCAAGAGACTATCCTCTTTATTTGATAATCATATTATCGCCGTAAACCATCATAAAATATGCCTTTTGTTATGAACACGAAGTTCCTGTCGAAATGTCTAGAATTTAAAAGATAGAAAGAATATGATATTTTATTACCTTCGTAAAACTGACTATGAAAAGTTGAATAGTACATCTAGAGCAATTTTTTCTCTACTTATTTATCTGTAATATACATTGAATAAAATATTATATAGGTAATCCTTTTATGTCATTAAATTAACGGTGTGAACTAAGTTACTAGTGTAATTGTTTTTCTATTTGCTGAATAATTTAGACGCTTTAGTGATACCGCAAGATGTGTTTTTTTTGTGAGCAAACAAGAGAAAATATTCCGAGTAGCGTTCCCAAGATACTAAAGTATAAATATATATTGTTTATATAAGACAATTGCTAACTTACAAGCTATCTCTTTCGCATTAGTAACAAAAATATGACGTAATACTACTTTATGCAACACTATATTTTACAAAGTGCCTGTCTAAAACATAAAGCAATACGACCCGTAAGCGCTCAGAGGGAATGATGTCATCTTGCAGGGGTTCTGTGATGACGTCAGACTCTTACTCACCCCTACCCCTTGTGAAACTAAGTTAGCAGGTCAAATGTGATGTTAGAAATATATACAATAATGATGTAATCTTTTCGTGATCACCCGCCACTTTGTCCTTTGTTTTTTAATAAATTTTTCTAAATATATGGCTTTTAGTAAATTAAATAAAGAACAGACACCTACATTAGAGGTATATCTATTTTTTATTTATCTTAAAGTAGGCAACGTATACGAACATACATGACTAGAACTAAAAGAATAAATAAATAGTCCTGCCTTGACTTTTGATATTCATAAAATCATAATTGGTATTGAGGTATCTCCTAAAATAAATAAAAGTAAAATATTACGTATGATATAGTTGATAAGTTATAGCCTACGTATTATTCTGATGTATGAGCTATATTATTGTAAAGTGTCAACAAAATCCGTTCAGTAGTTTTTACGTGAAAGAGTAACAAACATCTTCATCTTCACGGTCTTAAGTGTGTCTTGTTCGAGAGGGTCCAAGTTCGATTCTGATCCACATGTGGTGCTTGAAATGGGTTTTTCTAAATGTGTAAGTGCACCCCTAAACGCGAGATTATCGTTTGCTCACCGGTGAAGTAAAACGTCATGAGGAAACCCGCTAGCTTGATGATATTGAAAGATTAAAAATAATTTTGCATATACAAAACAACAGAAATGAAATTACATATGCATAAACTTTGAATATCTGTGATATACTAAAAGATAACTTCAAATACCAGTAAGAGATTAATGTCGCATCGAACACTATTTTAGCCACCGCTACACAAGCAATCATTTAGATTAAAGGTTCTGTGAACAGCGTCGTAGATTTGAGATAAGCGTTTGACATCGCTGCGGGCTTTAACACTAAATATAGAGCTGCGACGCTACGTTATATTTTAATAGAATTCCTCTTATTTTTATATAAATTGAGTTTTGGTGTATTTAGATCAATGAATTAAAAAAGCTATCTAAGTTCGCTGATTAAGATATAACAGCCCTTATATATAACTGGCACAAACGCTAAACGAATAGAATAGAATACTTAATGTATGATAATGACACCAAGGAATATAATAATAATAATATCCGTTTAAAACGAACAAAGCCAAATTTTTGCAACAGCACTATGGCGTTAGCGTTTTTTGGAAATGAATAGATTCGGAGCGTTTGTCACTTGTCTGGGGGGACTGTTGTCAAATATTATATTCTATGGCAACAGAATGAATTTATAAGAATGACGGCCTAATTTTTTATAATATTATTATTAATGTAGGTGATTGTGTTGCCTGTTGGCATTAAATTGTTAATCATCTTAATTACCCAAGGATGTGCTTTCACCATCTTGTTTGTTTGTCGTGAATCAGCTTTGTTATGCTACGGAGCAAACATGCAGTGCAATTAATGGTGCCGATATTTAACATCTTATGTCCCAGAATAGGCAGGTCCAGGAGAACTGTGACTCCCTCTAGTGACCATTCTGTAGTATGCTGTTAGTGTTAGAAATAATCGCAAAATATAAAAGAAAAACTGAGATTTCAGTAGATTTATTCCTCACAAGAACGAACAAAAGTCCAAAAACCTCACAGCAAGGATCACAGAGCTGAATCATAAAATCAAGAAGTTGTATTTAAATTTTAAAAACAATATTTTCAACAGTTAGTATCGTAGAAGTTATTTCAATATAATGTGTGAAATTCGCATAAACGTTAGAAAAAAAAACATAGTTTAAGCCGTCATTTTTTTATTCATTCCATATAGGTTGCAGAATTAATTAAATATTATTCCAAAAGGATATTTTTATTACTAAGTGAATTAAACGTACCTATCTATTTTTATATTATTTATAAACACCTATTAAAAATAATCTAATCATATATACCCCTACCTAATAATGTATAAATCTGAAGAGTTTCTTCGGATTCGGTCGGATTTAAATGATTCTTTCAGTTTTAAATAGCCCATTTATCGAGGAAGGCTATAAGGCTCTATCATCCCGCTAAGATCCCGTTGTAAATCTTAGTTAACGCTGGCGAAGCTGCGGGCAACTGCTAGTATAAATATAATGAACAAACTCAACTTAAAATTTCTAAAAAAATACTTATATTTTCTCTATTTCTTGAAAAATATTAAATAAATAAAAAAGCACTAGACGAAGTAAAATTAGGAAAATAATTCTAACGACAGTAAAAATAATACCTAGAGTGTTCTTCAGCTAATTCCTAGCTACTTTTCTTCATTGCTATTAAAATATATCAGCAAATTTTTCATGAACTATTCCAGCCCAGGTTCATCCAGGTAATGCTCTTTGTATAAGCTTCTACGTTTACAACCAGCGTCCAATTTCCAAGATAGGTTTCCTTAACGTCTGCCAAAGGCAATTTCGCGTGTCTGCACTTTAGAAATTCCGTTTTAAGTTAAAAAATAACTACTTCAAACATATGCGACTGAGCTTGTTTTCATGCAAATATTGGCTCATCACATCACCTTACGTAAATGCCTTTGCGAAGATTTATTGTTTGATGCAGTGTTTAAAATTGCAGCAACTGACATCCTTTTAAATTGGAAAGTCATGTAAATTTTAGGCGCAAAATGAGAAACCGCCTTTTATTTTGTATTGCTTATGGTAATCCATCTTCCATTCAGAAACCATACAATAATAAATTATAATATCAAAGTACATTTAAAATACCCAAACATACGGATAGGGTAAGTAAGACTTGTACTTGGGTTTTGACATCATAAAAAAATCTAAATTATGTTTTATTTTTTACGTCGTAATTGGATATTCCGACAATAGAATCCATTTTGGTTAAATTTTTCAATGTTCCATTCAAAACGGACGGAGAGCGAAGTGAAACTATTTTCCTGAAATAACAGTTTTTTTTTTAAATCGTAATAAATATGTATTTAGATTTATGTGAAGAATCTATATTTTTATTTATTATCAAGGAACTACGAATATTTAGCATTGCTAATCATTCCTTTACGTAAAGTAAAAATATATGAAAAAAATAGGAGCTATAAAATTCTAATCAAATACTTATACAGTTTTTTTATATTAAAGTGAAAATACGAAAACTGCCTCTAATAGAACCGCACTTGTTGTGAACGTGTATCTAAAAGTTCGCAACTGTGGATTTCAGTGTCCACTCTAAGTGACAAATGCTTGAGACTACGTGAAACTTGTTAGAAAACTAAAAAGAACTCGTTGCGAACATGTTAAGAGAGTCCCGGGCGAATCTCAGCAATTCCCGGGCCCTGGTCCTCTCGATTTAATTTACATCTGAGCTCGATTGTTTGCAACTTCTGGAGTTCGACGACCTAGCGGCCATCGTCATTTAATTCACTTTAACATTATACTAAATGGATTCCTTATAAGGAACCAACTTTCATTTCAGTTAGCTAAGTCTTAAATAAATTAATGTCTAGACAGAAAATTATGGTACACATTGTTACAAGAGCGTAATTTATTAACGCTGCTGTGACCCAGTAGCTTATGATAATAATGATGTGAATATTCAATGAAGCTTTTCTATTCCCTATAAAAGTCAATACGGCTAGCTTCACCAGTGTTCCCATGCTAGATTTACGGCCGTATCATCCGAGCTCTAAGTCATCTAAGCGATGATCGTCAGTGTGAACGGTTGGGAGCTAATACTGCCATTTTGCGAGGTAGCTATGTCGCAGCAGGTTGAGGCACGGCTGAAGAGGGAACGAGCGCGTACGTCTGGCGCCTCTTTACCCAGGAGGGCATATCGGCGACAGACAGTTGCAGCTGAGAGACCTGTGCGCAGCCGATAGGGGATATCGTGTATCTGCCTTCAGGTGGAAATGACACCAGGCACACCATCGCCGGTGCGATCCGCCATAGTTCCCGTACCCGACCAGACTACGGGAGGACACCTCTGGGGTTTTAGTTGGGTTATACAAGCACCGGACTCACTGGGCCTTGGCATCGTGATGATTTCCTCTGCGTAAAAAACATTTACTAATGAAAGATTTTCTTAACCTTTTAAGTAGTTTCGTCGATGCATACAAATTCACAAATGTTTAGGTACCTTTCTTATAAAATATCTATTTTATTATATTATATTAGATCTTAGGTACTATATTCGATGAATATCAGTTGGTGAACCATTTAATATATCAATAAATATATATAGCTGTAAAAGTGTATTAAACTAGACCAACCAATTTATAGTATTTAAAAAATAATATTACCAGACGAACTAAAAGCGAAACAGTTAGAAATATAAATCAATCAAAAAATAAATGTGTTTTTCGTAATACATGAGTTTGGTAAAAATAATTTATCGTCTTTCTTTCACTATCATTTTTCAATGTTTCGATAATAAAATTCTAGTAAGTTCTTAATCTGTCGCTCATATACATCATGTCATCTGTTTCAAACATTTAATGAAAAGAAATAAAATCTTCTAACATCATTAAAGCTTCTAACATAAAAAAAAATAAAAGATATTCAAAGAAATGTATGAAATTTGGAATTTTCACAAACAAATAAATTGGTAATATGTTTCCAATGAATCTAAAAAACACTATCATTCTGTTTATACAAGTGTAATATCTGTCTGAATAAACACGAAAAGTAAAAGCGTAGATACATTTTAATTCACTTGTCAAGCGCTTTAGTAACATTTGGAAACATTTAAATATTTAATAAATATCTTTCATTTCTTAAAAATATAATTAAAGGATATTTTTATAAAACATTTACTACAACTTCATTGAATAATTCAGATCGATATTACAGTATCTTGGCAATAAATTAAAATGTATAACAATTAACAATAATAACACATACTCGTGTACGTATACAACAAACGCACCTAAATTACAATTTTTGTCAGCATAATTGTATTTTAATATAAAAGAAAGGACATTTCTCTTGTTTAAATTTAATTAGACATTGCTACAATTGGTCAGTAATTTAATTAAGATTCAAAGTTAAAAATAAAACAAAGTCTCTAGACACTCATGCTCAAAGAGTTGTAACGTTAGAAAATACTCTTTTATCTTTCGACCAAGCTCCACAACTAATTTCGCACTTGAAATAAGTCTCACAAGATAAATTTCTTTACTTTTGTTCATTCGGGAGAAAAGTTTGTGTTTTTTCTTCAAATAACTCTATTTGAAAGGCATGAAGCAATATTGCGTTCAGACTTAGGTACTCCCAGGCCCCAATACATAAACGAGGTAGACGAAACAAAGAAATCGTTCATATTATAATACCGTTCGACGTACAATAAACAACGCTCCATAAACTACATTGACTGACGCCCATAATTCTTATTTTTCTTTGAAACTGATCCCAAAATATTACCCTAGCGGGCCATAAAAGCTGCTCTATTAATTAGGAGCTACGTCCAACTCCTGAGCGCCTGACGTCATGCTCACGCGATTTTCGACAACGCGTCTTTGTCTAAGTTGACAGATACGACGTAAATCTTGGTCTCTGACAGGCGTGGCATATAAATCTGAAGTAAGAAAATATTACTCGTCTTTTTTCTGGGAGCGAGATGGTTGCATCACTTTCGAACTTAAACATTGGTGTAGTTGTGTTGAATGATGAAACGGTTTCACGGCTGCCTTTGTTTGTACAGACTCAAGATAAATATTCACTCGGCTGAGCCGATCTGTTCGTTAAATTAATAATAACATCGATGATTTCATGAATATTGCATTAATGAAGTATATCAGAATAAAATTTTCATAATCGCTAGATTAGTAACTAATGTAACACAATATAGCTAATCGATTTTTTTTTCAGCTTGCATTGTTGAAGTAATTAGGCGTAATACAATTTTTTTTATTTACACAAGATGTTTTTTTTTATTAAATTGCCTTTTTAGTCAATAATTGAGACATTAAATAATATAACAAACATAATATTATAATAAGTATCGACTGGAGGGAACGATTTATTTATTACGAATCCATCCTTCTTTAACATACATCTTTGAACAAGAACCGTATATAGGTACGACACTTTTTACTGAAGACCCAAGCAACTGATGCAGGATAAGCAATTTATCCTAAATCTCCGGATAGTAGGTCCTATTGGGGGTTATGGCATATGTTGTCTTTCTTACTTTATTACGGAAAAGCAACATCACAGAATACAATCGCCAAATATTGGTACGCACAGAGGAGATTTGCCTACAATATTAAAAAGTTCTTCACTAAAATTATTTTAAGTTTTATATTGTGGTGATGTATATGTGTTATTATTTCCTTTAATTTATGTGACAGGTGACACATTAGGGTACCGCCGAAACTAATCGTGAAGATGACAAGAAAATATAAGTGGAAGTAATTACAACAAGCTGCCGCGTGTTAACAAAGACGCCCGGGGAGATGTCACTAACAGTTATAGAATCCCCATTGGTTGATTTGCTTTCGTAATCGACATTTCACATCGCTTTTAAATTTCCATAAACATAGAATACGAATAATATTACCTATTAAGCAAATTGAAATATAATAGAAGTTTATAGATAAGTAAAACACAAATCTTATTATGACGTTAAATGTGAAGCTTTAAGCCTCTTTTTTTTTCAAAATCTAAGGACGAAAAAAACATGCACGCCAGTTATTGAGAATCTCCTCTTTAGATCAATTCTGAAATAAACATAGTAATCGATTGCCAAAAATTGTAAATTTAAATTAGGATACGAAACCACCAGAATCGATCAATGTACCACAAACCACGAAAAAGAAATTACAAAAGAAGAAACATCTTCGTGTAATACACATGAAGGCCAACGTGCATGCGGTTCCCCTGATAAAGAGATCAGCCTTCACTTAAAAAAAGGAAATTGCGAACGCTCCCTTTACGCTTTTGTGGTACTATTTTTATTCAATCTCAGATAACTTTGTCACAATTATTATACTGATCCTCAAACTTGAGTAGGCAATACAGAGGTACCTCTTAAATATTTACACTCGACATAAAGCCATTTGGTTTTTGCCATATGGTTGCCCGCGTTGTGGTGACTTTTTATTCAAAAAAAATTGGCTACTGATACATTTTATTGAATACATTTTATTGAATCGCAACTAATATTATAAATGTGAAAGTAGGGATGTTCTTTCACGCGAAAACTACTCAACCGATCAACATGAAATTTTGTACACATAATATGCTTTAAGTCACTACTAGAACCACCATGGTTCAAGCCTTGTCGTGGCCGTGGGGCTCAGTAGCCTAGGGTGAACGCATCACCTTGGGCGAAGCGAATTGAGCCGAGGAGGCACTCCCCCGCGGGATGCCTAAGCGCATTTCCAAAAAAGTACTAGAAGTAACATAGGATACATAAAAAGAGGATTTTTTTTTGCTAACGCGGGCGAAGCGGGCCATAGCTAGTATATAATATATCAAACTATCTTAACATCTATAGAAATGCCTTTAAACATCAATTTAATTAAATTCCTATGCATACACAATAAATAACATCGATAAATATATCTCTTTTTATTCTAAAGCGACATTTTACCTAGACGTTCCCAGGAATTCTTTAATGTGTTCCTTGAATTTATCATGTGCAAAGATTTAAAGTCGAAAACGAAACGGCGAGAATTCGAGGTGTTTCCAATTTAACGACGACGACATCTGTAATGCGCGACACGATTTACAATCAGCGTTCATTTAAAAAGATCTCGGTGACATAAGGAGCTAAATTCGTGGATCCCACTTTAACCAGACACAAGTGTACGTGACATACGGACACTATTTATTATATCTCTCATTGAAAGTGCATATTAATCACAATTTGTCTTTATTTTGGACGCAATAATGAACTGGATACGTAATAAACAGAATATGTAACAACACATTGTTCATTGGTAGCCAGCACAATAAGAAGTAGGAATTAAGTTAATGCAATCTCGGGCTAACACTTCGTCTACCTAAACGCAGCCTCCACTTTGGCCTCAGTGTTGGTCGGCCATTAACCAGATGGGAAAACGATCTCCGTGCAGTGGCTGGTCCGCGTTGGATGCGAGTAGCAAGGGATCGGTCGTCTTGGCGTTCATTGAGGGAGGCCTATGTTCAGCAATGGACGGATAAAGGCTGATGACGATGATGATGATGATGACGATAAATCTCGGGCCTGCTTAGTAAAATTGAATGTTTTGAAAGATCCACACATCTTCATAATATTTGACTTCTAATTACGTATGTATTCTTCTAATTTCTAATAGATATATATTTCTTTTCATTCCGTTTTATCAGGTATTTAGACAGAGAGACAAAAACTTGAACACCATATTTTAAAAATTATAATGATGATTAATGACGGCGAATGACATCGAACTATGTTAGTTATTAATGTATTTTACAAAGAAATTTGTTCCAGAATAACTAAGCTGTGTAAAAACGTTAAGAATTACAGTAGGGCTACTCTGTAAGGCCGTTTTCGAGTCTCGAAGCGGTATCCGCGGTGATATAACGAATTTGACGAATTTGTATTCTTTAAAACTCGACTATCTATCTATATCAATAAAGTTCGCTTTCGAAGTGACGTAAAGTGTGCTCTTTCACTCAGGTGAAGCTCGATATCGAGATGAAAACCATTTCGATATACAGAATAGCCCTACTGAAGTATATTAAGATTATATAGCCATAGTTAAATAAGAAATATAGTTTTGCATTTCGTTGCAGTTCATTTATATAAACATGCCTGCAAAAGGACACCCTCATGAGACCCTACGTCTTTATGTATTTCTTCCTAGAAATTAGGCGAGGAGAGTATTAGGCCATAGTTTACCTATGCCAGGCCCGATGCGGGCTGACTAGCTCCACACGCTTTTAAAAACTTCACTTTTCTAATTAGGCAGGCAGGTCTCCTCGCGATATTCACATGATCATAATCAGGTACATAATTCCGCTAATTTGAAAATATAGTATAAGCAGAATATAGAACATAATAATATGAGAATATATATTTTTAAGATATATTATTCTACATCAGCTTTATCAGAACATATAAAGAAATACTTCGTTTACCCAGCAATTTCAACTTTTAAAAGTAGTATAACTCGTTCGAATGAAAGACATAAAAACATTTATAGTTGCATGCTAGTATTATTTTGTTTCAAAACAGATAGCACGTAATGTTTCTATTCTACTGTATTCGAAACTTGGTAAAAAGTAAAATATTTTGCACATTTTCCATGAGATTGAAGTAACGAAATACGTCTATAAAACACCGTCCGTAAGAAAGGTATTATTCACCACGCCCAGACAACACGTATTCAGAGACGTTTAATTAGTATCAAACACGCGATCTTCGGGTCTCAGAATACTGTTACTCGGTTATAAAAGAAGAGTGCCGCCCATCTATGCTCGTAAAGTGGCTGCAATGAAAAAACCGTAAAACAAGAGAGAGCTCGCGTGAAAATATGATTTGTAGCGCGGTACGCCAAAAAATTATATTATTATGTTAAGAATAATTTTACAGAGAGTAGACACATAAACACAATGTTAAGAGACATTAAGTGTTAATTTATAGCTCGTTGGAATTACATGTGAAATGAAATTATTATAATGCTCCTAAAATATTATTTTGATGACTAATAATAGTTATAATAGTCACGTGGACGCGACTATCTCCTCGCGTGCTGATTAGCTATAGAAATGAGTGAAACATGTACATCGATTGAAATTAGTCGCCTCTAAATGATTACGAATCATTCATTGATGTTTCAATTTGATACGCGGGTAGACATGACAAAGGCGCATAAATACACACCGATATCGCTTAAAAAAAGAACTGCTGCGTTATAACACGGGAGCTCGAGTATTTTTTTTTAAGATTTAGACTGCCAATATCATCCAAAATAATGACAGGAATAAATACAAGAAGAAGGCTAGTAATTATGTCAAGCTGTATGTCCTTTTACCTGCAACCCAGAATAATTGACAGAGAAAAAGTATTGCTGATGGACGCGCCTTATAAATATATTTTTACTGCACTTGTAAGTACCTCGTATGATTAGATTCTTTTTAAAAATTCAAATTTATATTATTCTAAACGTTTTTCTCCAGAGCACGAGGTGTTCGAACTATTATCACTAGTCCGCTGTAATTCTTATCATAATAGTTGCTAGACATCACGTAAGACAGCTTTGCATACGACCAGCTAGTGATGGGTGACAGGTTATAAAATACCTCTTTTAATTTAAAAGGTATTTTTACTTTATATAGATATGCATTTAACGAAAGGTTTGAATGAGAAGTAGTTGTGATAATAATAAAACCAAAAAAGGTTATAGATCTGTATTCGTTTGATTATTTTTTCCTTTTAATAACTGACAAGTATGGGAGTGGCAACAGGCAGAATTCCTATGTTTCAGCATTGGTTGATTGTTTTTCACGGCCGGTTGATCGAGTGGTTAAGCTACTGGATAATTTAATCAGCGGTTGCTGGTTCGAATTCCGTCAAAATGCAGTTTTCTTTTTTTTCATTTAAAAGGGCTTTATCGCAAGAGCTATTATGTCGCCCTGGTTAAGAGCCTTAAATGATACAATTAAAAATAACTAACAAAATAAAATCATAATATTATTATATACTAGCTGTTGCCCGCGGCTTCGCTCGCGTAAAATTTGGAGTAGCGCAGTTCCCCTTTCCTGATTTAGAACAAAGAAGACAACTCGGAACAGAATATTATTTTAATAAACTATTGTAAACAATATTATATATTGTCTTTCCATTTGGGGATAGAATGTAGATATTCTGGGCATTGGACACACGCGAACATGCTACATACAATTGTCAATTAGAAAAATTGTCATTACATAGTCTCTGGGCATCCAAATTTCACATGAGCATGACTGGGACACCTAGTTTTAATTTAAGCTTTTGTGAGGGTACATCTGACAGCTCAAGCGAATTTAGAAACTCTACGGGATATGATATGCTCTTTTCTGTACCGTAACTGTGTCTATTGATAAATACTCTGTTGTACCTGTCCTGGTACTTTACTCTTACTTATATGTCAGGATTTACTTAGTTGATAATATCATTTTTAGGTGCTAAAATTGCTTTTTCACATTAATATTGATTTTCTTGTATATTGTTTTGTAAGTCTGGGTAAACACTTGCAACTAATTCTAAACCACTGTGTACTAATTGAATCAGCCCTCTACATTAGTTTCTAGCCGACCATCTCCTATTTTAAATAGTGTTTCGGCATGGTTGCCAGCATTTGTGTCATCATATTTGTAGTCAAACTGAACTTCATTACGGTGGCCCATATAGTGAACGACTTGAGACATGCTTTAATTTCGTCTGCAAGTGTCCCCTTCTGAATGACTGCTAACGTTTGGCGGAAATCACCAGACAATAAAACCACCATCTCTCCCATAAATAAAAATAAAAATTTAAATAACAGGTACTGTTGCGCAAATCCCGGAGCGTTCAATTTAGTGTTTCTACCCTTTTTTGTGCGCCATAGTACTTCCATCCCACACCAAGATTTTGCACCGACGTGCAATAGCATGCCATGCGCTATTTTTACTAAAATTACAGATAGGTGAATCTTCCTCGGTGAGATCAAAGAGTAGCGCACCATTCCCAGGTTCTGTTAGTTGCAACACTTCGTCAAATACTCGTTTTTGTTCTGGTAGTAATTTGGGTATTAATTCAGCTACTTGCTCAGTGACCGATTTAGGCTTAATGCCGCCCTAGGCCCTGTTTATTTTGCCGCCCTTAATGCTAGAAAAAAGTAAAGTATCAACCCTTATAATATTATGTCCCACTGCTGGGCCAGGGCGAAATTATTAAGATTTAGTCATTTTTAAAAGCTTTAAATATGCATGTGATATTCAGTAATGAAACAAAAAGTGAAGAACATCATTCGGTAAAGACTATAATTAATCTTTAAAAAAACATAATCTTATTCATAGACTGAAAAGTAAATAAAAAAGTGAATTGTTATAGGTATATTCTATAGAGAATTCTTTACAAAAATTAATCCAAACTCATTTTCAAAGGCAGTCTTCTTTACTTTTTTCGTCTCTGAAATTTTGGCGCCCCTCAAATCATGCCGCCCTAGGCCCGGGCCTCACGGGCCTATACGTAAATCCAGCACTGTTAACTTGCTGCTGCAAAGCTGGTATGTCATAGTTTATTTCTCGTATAATCTCATCTGATAGTTCATTTTCGTTCGTTCTCCGAGGGCTAATCATTTCAAATTCATTCAAACGCTTACACACTATAGCCATTACTTTGTCTTAAATTTTTCCAGGGGCTTCGTTATGCTGATGATGATAAATGTGTTCATTGTATATCATGTCCGTGTGTGTCTAATGTAGCCTACGCAAAATGTCTTCCGCCATGTACTCTTTATATTTGTTCCATAATTCATTAGGATAAGATAGCCCGCAAGATGATAATATTATAAGGGGTTGCATAAAGGTCTCTGATTTTGGCTGGTGATTTGCACTGGACAGCTTCCTTTATAGTTTCGTCTTAGTGATTATCATTCTCTAACAGACCCAGAGTTTCACATGCTTCTCTATATGTTCCGAATTCCTGACAATTTTAAGATCACTATAGCTTATAGGACCCTGAATTTGGTGTAGCAGCAAACGTAAACAGAAACATTCAAAATTAGTATCGTGGACGGTGTACACATGACCAAGGGCATCAGATGATTTCATTCTGGGCCAATTTTCAACAGACATTGAAAACGGCGTTCGCAGTCCTTTGTAGATGTGTTTCAGGTATAACAACGGGAGATTTTAGCACAGAAACCCGTTTTGTCAAAGGAATCGCCCTGACAAAGATGGAAAAAGGCTGTTTATGTTGTTTTGGGCGGTGTACATACTTTTTCTTGGAAATTGTTCTCGGTAAAATATATGCACTCTTCATTTTCTAAGTGTACAGCAAGATAGGTTACTGTTGGATGTCTTTCAGGCAAGAGGAAGCTAAGGAGCCGCCACGCTACTTTATAGTTAATAGAATCAGGCGTTACTTTGCGGAAATCCATTTTAAAAAAAGATGTTAAATTATATATTAATTAGCAATATCCCGCGAACCATGCAGTCTTTATAGTAAATGTGTGAGTGCACGCATATGCATGCATATAGCACCGCCCACCTTTCCCACACTGCATATGCGTACACTCGCATGCACCACCACCACACACACTACCATAAAAGACCACCACCATAAAATCTACGCACGTTTCACCCCGACACCGAGGCATCCTCAGGATGTAGACTCTACGATTAGTAATCGTTAAGTGACGTGCCGGCCCGAACACCTGCCTTATATTAGGTGTATTCCGCACTACCCCCACCAAATAACCGTATTATCGGAGAACTCGTTAGGTCTGTTTGGTCATTCAAAAGTGCAACCGTTCTATTATTTTTGTGTTTTATTATTTCAAGTTGTTCCAACACACTTAGTCGAAATCCCTTGTCACATTTATGTAGAACCTGGAACGTATGGCTGCTACTAACGCTATGTCCTGTCTCTAATAGGTGCTTTGCAAAATGGGACTTTTGAGGCTGATCGTTTGCCAACGCTGAGATATGTTCTTTATATCTGGTTTCAAAGCTACGCCCTGTCTGGCCTACATATACACCGCTACATTGTGAACATTTTAATTTGTAAACACCAGATGAATATTTGCAGTCTATTTTGTCTTTATTGCTACAAATATTTCTCAACGTATTATTGGTCTTGTAGGCAACATGGATATCATTATTTCTCAGCGTCTTAGCTATGCGTTCAGATACCGGTCCCATATAGGTCAAGCTGGATTTATAATTCTTAACATCTTTAACTGGCGGCACTGCATATAAAAATTTCGTACTACTACTTTATTACTGCTGACGTAACGTCCTGCTTGAAATGTTTGTACTTCATTCAGAAGATGTGCTCCACCTTCATTCCTGAGATTAAATATTATAGCCTGTCAATTCCTTTGTTTATATATTTGTATATTTGAATGCGCGGACAGAGCTACAGGCTTCTACATTAATATGAGCATTGAAAATTTTATATGAAATAGGCAAATATGGGACGTCTAAGGTTTCGTTCGTTCCAGATCGAGTCTTAATTGTAACTGTTCGGCCATCGTCTTCGGGCGCTGTGCGCCTGTACAACGGGTAGCCATTGTCATTTTGCACAGTTTCTTTTATCAACTGATTAGTGAAAATCCTTGTGCATTTTCCAATGTTCATGTATTGCGAGGCTGAATTTCTAACACCACAGGGACCGTGTACCATGTTTTGGATAATAGTGTCATACAATTCTTTATCTATTTGGATGGGACGCATCTTCTTTTTTAAGCTTTATTAGAACGTGCACATATAGCAGCCCCCTTTTTTCCATTCAATAACATATAATTAAATAATTAAATACAAATAACAATACATGAAACATTGTATTTCGCCGAATATATTAAGAACATTAACGAAAGCAAAATTCTATGGACAAATCGAAATTGTTACAACTGAAAAATGCCCTCACGTGTCTGCCTGTTCGGGTAGCAATATAGCGACATTTCCCCCACTACGTCGCACTGCGCCAATGCAACCCAGATTTTTTTTGAACTACCCTAAAAAATTTCATCTCCTATGTAATGCTCATATAGGCGAAAACCTTAAAAACAGTGGAACAATTAATTAATCATGGTTATTAAATTCTTATTAAGTGCCTAAATACAAAGTTTTAAGGCGACATCTTCTATGTATAATGACAAACTTCCATACAAACTTTCATCCCATTCCCCTTTTTAAACCCCCCTAAGCTTTTTTTCGCGATAAAAAATAGACTATGTCCTTTTCCAAGCTCTAGTTTATCTCTGTACCAAATTTCATCAAAATCGGTTAAGTGGTTTAGGCGTGAAAGCGAAACAGCCAGATAGACAGACAGAGTTACTTTCGCATTTATAATATTAGTAAGGATGACTATTCCTTTCCAACGTTTTAAGGTTTTAACAAAATAATAATAACAAATTCGTTAAACTTAACAAATAGGATCAGATACATGCAACGCCATCTGTTGACAACTTACATACCTACTTATAAGTCGGTACTGTAAATCGTCAATAAATCGGTACTTTAACGGCGGCTTTCAATATCCTATCTTAAAATTTTCTTATATATCTTAAAATTTTGACAGATTTTCTAAGAAAATGTGTCAAAATTTCAAGATAGATAAGAAAATTTTATGATAGATAGGATATTGAAAGCCACCGTAAATGGTCAATAGATGGCGTTGATCTTATCCTATTTGTTAAGTATCTTATTTAGCTACATTTCAAATACATATATCTTTTGATAGAGTGAAGCGATTGCGATGAAACAAAAACTAAATGTTACTCTAAGTTACGCTAAATTTTTATGGATAAAATTTATTTACACTGGTTTTGTAGTTTTCACGTGATGCGTGCACAACTAAACAGACAAACAGACAAACAGACAAAAATTCCAAAAATGCTGGAAATGGATTCTGTTAGTAATCCTTTAACACCCAGGCTATTTTTTTTTTAAATATTTTCAATGTACAGAAACGACTCCTCTACAAATTTATTATATGTATATAGATTATACATAATGTTCAGATTCTTTAATCTGCACATAAATTATATGATGAATATAATTTGTCTGTACCGGGTAATGGATTTTGAAAAAAAAATCTTTAATCTGTTTCCGTTCTCTACACCTGTAATTCATACACAGGTTCAAACAAATTTACAAGACTAGTCAGATTCAATTGTTAAATATTTTTGAATTTTGTGGCTTGAAATCCTTGCCACAAAAGAGGTTAATTAATTAAAATGAAGGCAAAATAAAAATTAAAAAACATGGTATATATATATCCTGTTTAAAATCATTTTAGTAGCGAAAATAGCATGCTAATAACTTACAATTTTAATTAATAGTGGTTTAAATTACATGTGGTTTGAAATTCAATTTCTAATTGTATGTGACCACTGACTTCTTCGCCTGATTTCGAGGAGGAGACCCGTGCCCAGCAGTGGGACATATAAGGGTTGATACTTTACTTTTTTTTTACTGACTTCTAGATTATAATATATATTGTATTTATTTTTATATCATCGTCATCGTCATCATCAGCCCTTATCAGTCCACTGCTGAACTCTTTTTTTTTCTTCTGTAACGCCGGAAAATGCATTGACGCATCCCGCAGGGGAGTGGGTCTCCCCAGGTAGGTATGTGGGACTCGCTGCGCCCGAAAGATGGTAAGTGGACGCAGCTCTACCCACTTAAACCCGGCGAGTGCCACCAATGCCGTCTTTGGTGTGGTGCCCCGGATCTACAAGCAACAGCGCACCTCGACTGCTAGTCAGTCGCTACCTCCACAGAGCGGTTGTTCCGCATCACAGAACAACCACTCCCAACGTCGATACAGTGCGATGAGGTGAGGTTCCCATCCTCACCCCTTGCCCCCTGCTCTTTTGTCCCCACATCTTATAAGAGGGATACAAAGAGCCCCCTCTGCTCAATTCGCTTCACCCAAGATGTTGGGGTCACCCTGGACTACTGAGCCTAACCGCCACGACAAGGCCTGAGCCATGGTGAGGCCACTGCTGAGCTCCTCTCCGAATGTACGTTAAGATGGCCAACCCCTTGCCGCTCGCATCCACACATCCTTTATAGTATAGTAATACAATAAATATTCTCTGATAAATCACCGCTGTAAAATAGAATAGAAGATTCTATTTGCTCTCGCTAAACATATAAATAAAACCTCACTAATGAGCATACAGCGACTTGTTCAAGCAATTCAAGTACATTTACTTACTTTTCAACGTTTATTTAGTTATAGTGTCCATATTCTTTATTTTTTTCTTTTGAGTTAAAATTTGTAGCCAAAGCTACAAATTTTTAAATTAATGATTCTTAGTATGTTAGAGATTGTAATTACATTTGTATTATGGTATTATAAAAATCAAAATAAATGGTTTTTCGTCAGTGTCGTTATTTATAATTAATGTTAATTATGTAATTAATTCGTTGTTTAGTTTTAGATATCCTGTACACAAACCTTAATGCGCTATTGTCTATGATAATTATAAAGACTAAAAAAATACTGAATTGTCCAAGAAATAAAAGAAACCCAAAAATTGTTTATTTTTACTTAGCATTATGAGCCTACATCATTTATTCGCTGCTGGGAGTTGGCATTACTACATGAACACTGGCCCACGCGCCCTTAGCATCCAGATATTGCCCAGGTTCACCATGCCATTAAACAAGAGGTTTTTGAACCCTACATCCTTCAAACTCTACCAATCACTGCATATAATATATTGAAATAGAAGAAAAAAGGAGAAACTTTTTTTATTGTTAATTTAAAATTAGATTATAATATTATGTAAATAATACATATTTTGATAATATTGTGCGGATATAGTCTTATCGTTAAACCTACTTCTAACAGACAACCGTGAAATAAATAAGTATCCTACTAATATTATAAACGCGAAAGTTTGTAAGAATTTGCAGATGTATGGTGTATGTTTGTTAATCTTTCGCACAATAACTACTACATGGATTTGGTGAATTTTACAATAATATAGCTTGCACATCAGAATAATTATTTAATAACACATAATATGCTTTATTTATCCCCGTACTCTCACGGAAAGCACGCGGGTGAAACCACGTTGCGCTGCTAGCTTATAATAAGCTTATAATAAGTAAAAGCAGTTCAAGCAAGCAGCAATATAAATAACGATATAAAATAAAGATAAGCTAATTGATAAAAAAAACGGTTGTAAACAAAAAAATAAATAATAATAATATATATTATAATTTTTAAAGAATTACATCAAAAGAAAACCTTTTCCTCTTTCCAACACGACGCTTTCTACCCTCCTCTAACTTTTGTCTCTGAAAAGATCTCTTTATTATACACGAATACTTTTCTAATTCAATCCTCTGATCCTCTTGTTCATTTGTTCGTTTCAAAGTAATTCGTTGAAAGAGGCAATGTGAAAAAATCCCATTTTATTATTAAAATAGTCAACAGGGAGTGTCGGGGGGCTTATTGTAGCTCCACCTGCATTCTTTGGAAGTTCAACATGAGTAAATCTTATTATTATTTCCGTCAATGGGAGTCAAGTTACCCGAGGGAAGCTCATTGAGTATTTATGGCTTGGTTCTCAAACATCCAATCGCTTCTGCCCTCAGTTTCACTGACCCAAAGCTTTCTTCAGATGTCGAAACTAGTTGAAAATAATTGTTTTCGTTTTTACCCCTTGCACGTGCAAATTTTTATACATCGTACACTCTCGTTTTTAATGTTTAGTACGCCTCAATGCGTACTTTGTTACTAATAAAATAATACTTATTCTTATTATGCTTACTTTTTGTCGACTTTACTTTAAGCTTTACGCTATTTATCAGAATGCAAAACCGTGATTATAAAATTATAGTTATGTAACTATACATATTTCATGTAGTCAGTGATTTTGGTGTGGTCTTTATTGTTTCGTTCTTAGTTCCCAACCTTGCCGCTGTTAGTACTGCATACAGATATTGTTAGTTTTAGACTCGATCTGGTCTTGTATTGTATGTTTCTCTTAGATCTTAGTTCAGTCATATTTGTTTGTTTTAGTTTAATAATAATATGTGGCATTCTGATTTGTTTTAATACCTTAGATTTATACTTTATTAAGGTAACGAAAAGTTTCTTTACGTATATTAGATATATTATATCTTCTGGTTTCAATTTATAGAAACATATTTTCACTCGTCACGTTACTAAAAGTCAAGACGTCTTCTGGTCTCCTCATTTTAAAACGCCACCACCTATTTTATTCTACTCCTCGACTTAACAGCGTTTCTTCATCTTCAATGCTTGGCTATAATATCGCATATGATAGACGGTTCTATAGATTTATTATTATTAATTATACAACAATATTGTTTTAGCTATTTGAACCCGCGTCCCTCCGAAAGACTTACACCTACAGCTCTATTAAAACTTAATCATACCAGGCTCAAGAAACTCTAAAAGTCTAAACTGTATAATAATGTAGATGAAGGCATAATGGAATAGTGAGTAGGTAATTTTCGACGTCGGCATTGCTCCATCGCTAATAACTTTAGTATGAATACCTAAAGAACGCCATAAAAGCAATACAAAATGATTACTCCCCTATATTCGTATAGATTTTTAAACAGAACTGGCCCCTTTATTTTCTCAGTTAAGTACATGGTTACGACACACTCGTAAAACACGGATCACTGAAAATTTTTGATATGTAACTTTTCTATTCAAATGCCGGGTTTACGGCGGCCCATTATAATTTTACTGATGTCATATTTCTCCGCTGTGATTATGAACGGCATTCAAAAGATACTTTCATAAAAAATGTTATTTCTTTTTAATCACCTCCTTTAGACCCTTTTGATGTCATTGAAGTATTGAATCAATTTACATAATGATTCAACTGTAATGCTTAGAGTTGGATCGAATTACTGGTCTATTATTGTATGTACATTTAAATTTAATATAGTGGTTTAATTATTTATATGTTGCAATTGTTACTCCCAAGATTTAACAATACGGTTTATACTAGGCGTCATAAAATATGAATATCTTTGATTAGTCCCAAGAACTGTTGTACAAATCTATATAAAAGCTTTTCTTTTTTACAATGGGTAGAAGTTAAATAGTGCACGTGTAGAATAAGATAGGTCTTACTTATTTGCCTTTTTTATTTAATATTTCGTTCATGTCCTAAGGCAATGTTCCTTACATCGGAACGAATTACTATTTTATTGCAGAAACATTGCAATAAAATAAGGTTTAGAAAAAATTCAACCGTTTATTCGAAGACGTCTGAGACAATACTCTTACAAAATAACTTATACTACTCCCACAACAGCACATGTCTCCGATTCAGTACTATTTAATATTGATACATTTCACATATTTATTACATTCCTACTTACATTTAATTAATAGTAGTAAGTAGATCCAGAGAGGGATCATTCAGTGGATTTACTGAACCAATTGTGAGAAATCTTTTCCCAATAGAAGGTTACGTTATTTGTGAATGATATAGGATAATTTATCCGCGAACTCCCGCGAGATCATGAAGTACAGAGGTAGAACCGTGGGCCTGCTAGTTATTTTAAATATAATTTATTAATATTAGCGAAGGACAATTTCTGAAACCCTAGACATGTTAGTTTGACTTCGATATCACCACACTTTATGGATGTGTCGATAAATAGCGTATGCTTTGTTCCGACAAAAAATGATTTATCCGGGTCCATTAATCTATTCTAAGTCAATACCGCTTCTTAAATATACAATTTTAATTCCACAAATAGGTTGTCGTAACAGCTTTTTAAGTCGTACGCCTGTGGCATATCGTGAGATGCATGCTTGTTCGCAATCTTATGTAATCAAAATATATGTCGAGAATTCGGTTCGTGTTGAGGAGAATATATCTAAAGAATACTCTTAGTTGGCAATCCCAACTGTTTTCATCTCATCGCTCAATACGTTTAATACCTCTTGTTTAGATATACAGCGTAATCAGTTTTTATTTTTTTGGTTCTTGAATTCAATGCATTTTCTTTAAACAGCGTAGACACGGAAGTTTAGAATGTTCCATAACCTAGCTCCCACACGAAAAACAGATCAACAATATTGCACAGTATTATGTTATGAAACAAATTATGTTTATGTTGACAACATGTGGATAAAAGAAGACATAAAAGAAGAACATATATGCCACTACGAGTCATCTCTTATATATATTCTAATAAAACTAATAAAGAAATCTAAAGATCAACCTATTACTAATAACGAGCTATAAACAAAATAAACAAATCGTATTTTATTGCCGACACGAGTTGTATCAAAAACTGCTCTAATTTACTGTCCTATGATGTCATATGAAAAAACTGAAACTCAATAAGAATAAAAAATGCGCAATGAAAAACATGTGGCCCGGAGAGCGTGAGAACATGTACCAATTTAATAAAGATGTCGCTTTACTTACAAATATACAAGGACAGGGCTAGTGATTTGACGAATTGCGTTTTTATAATTTGGAAAAGGTGGGACCACGGATTCTATATTTGATTGACGTTGGATACAAATAGCAAACAGCAATAAAACTTGTTTTACTGCTTATTCAGATTTGTTCATTCCTAATAATATTTTGGATATTTCATGACATGGACAATCCGTGACTATTAGGGGACTTGCCTTTAACGAGCATTATAGCTGACGATTTCTGGGCGGCGATGGCCTCCTTTTTCGAGGCAGTAATGTCCCAGAATGAGGCTGACGAGTGGGTGAAGGAAGAAGTCGACGAGGCCAAGTCGGGAAAAACATGTTATTCAAAAATTATTGTTTACAACTACAACAATTGATGTTTTTATTTTTGTATTATGTTACCGGTTTTCGAGTTTCGATTTATTAAAATATGCTTGGTTGTAGTGAATTTGCATATATATTGCGTTTTTGTTGTTAACCGTCTTCGATTATTTTTGTAAAAATTGTTGTGGTTTATAATAGCTTTTGCATAGTCTTATTAACATACCTAAATGTATAATTGTAGTGTTCGCTTTACAACGATGTAGTAAATCAAATATTTTACTAAAATAAATCCTCTAGTCGAAGACAAACAGTACCTAAATGAATACGTGAAGTGGCAATACAACTTGTTTTGCTCGCATTAAAAAAAATTACATTATATAATATTATATTGATTAGGTATAATATGTGTTAAGATTTTAGAGTACCGATAAGCTTTATAGCATAGGGAAGCTCCTCATAAGATGGCTCTGAAATTTAGTGACTCGCGACGCCACTGCTAGATTGCTCAAGAAGAAGCCATAATATTTGGAATGATAGTATAGTAAACATCCAACTGGAGACGAAAATAAAATAAAACATAACATTTCTTCAAGGGGACTCTACTGGACTTAATATAAATAAGATAAAAACCGAGTCTGGTTGATAATAATAAAAGTTTATAATACATCTATCATTTATCTGACATGACCGGAACATCCCGTTTAAACTTTAATGGATAGGGATGATACTAGTTTTATAGTCTGTACTCTACCTACCTAGCTTATAATAACTTTGAAGCTAACTAGTAACTTATAATTAATTTGACCGATTATTTCATACAGGTATAAGCCATTAATTATAAAAACCAAAAGCCTGTATAAAACTTGTTATTAAACAAAACTTAGAAATCTGACGGTTTGTGAGAAAAAGATAGCGAAATCATTGAATCCGCTAATACCTAAATATTTGTTTAGCGAGAATCTTTAATATGAAAGTCATATATGAACCCCAAAATGTATATATTATATGCATTATATTCTCTGCTTTGCAGTGTAACTAATTAAAAGTTCCTATTTTATTTTTATGAAGCCCAAAAAACACATGCTTTTAATTGCGATTAAAATTGATACTGATAAAAACTTTCTTTTAGTGTTTTGTTCAAAAGTGTATGATTTGTAACACCTTGCTAAATCGGGACCCGTTTTTATGATTATTGGTACCAGCTGCCATTTAACTTTGTGTGTCATTTTATATAAATGAAGTTTTATGTATAGTGCCATGATAAATATTCGATCATTTTACGAATTTAACTTTCTTTGATTAGTATTTTTAGTAACTTGTGTAAACGGCATCAGAAACTAATTTGGGCAATTAACGTGACTCAGGAATAGACGCTGAAAACTCAGAACTATGTTAGTAATAGTGACCAATTTAAAAAACTCGTTAGTTTTCATATATCATAGATGTTTATATATAGAATGTTATGAATATTTATTAAGCTTGGAAAAAGATAAAAATAGAATTGTTTCATCATGAACATGATGAAATTTTAACTAGATATACTAATGTTTATTATTTTAGTTCAGTGTTTTTAAGTATAAGCTGAACGTTTTCTACAACGTTCATATTTTTGATCTCAAGCAAGAAAGGGAGTATAAATTTTGTTCATGTAGCTCATACCTATTGGATAGTTTATTTTTCTTATTGCGAACTGCTAATCATGACTGTATTATTTTTTAATCCTTATTGACACAAGCGGCGCCGCGACGTAGTGGCTAAGGACAACAGTCATTGTCTCTTGATTAAATATCCTTTCTTCTATAGTGAGTAATAATATCATAATTATCATCAGTATTCATCCGTCCACTGCTAAACATAGGCCTCATTCTATGAACGCCAAGACGACGGCTCCCTTACCCACGGACACTCCAAGACGGACCGGTCAATTCCTAAAGATTGTGTTCCCATCTGGTTAATAGCTGACCAACACTTAGTTTACCTAAACGGTAAACGCGGCCTTCACTCTTGAACCTTATTAATCTATGGGTCATCCGTTCTTCAGAGTCAATAGTGATCCAATATAGCCAATAGTAATCGAATATTACAATAATAACGCAAAAACCAACAGCGATACATATAACTATAATAGTTTTAAAAAGTTGGGGATCTGAGGCTCTTCTTCCCTGAAGGCTTCAAGGAGGGATCAGGGAAAAGACCAGCTGAGAATAACTGAGGCTGAGGTGAACATACCGGTGTGAGGTATTCCTCAGGCTGTGCGCGCATAATGCCCCTCCTACTTTTCGTTTTATAAGAAAGTAAAATTTGGTGGTACAAATAGGGCAAGATTTAATTTACCGGGCGACAAGCTCCCGGCTGTATGGATACAACTATCTTGCTTGTTTCTACCGTAAAACAGCTTTGCTGTGTTTCTGTGAGCAAGATAGTTAATGTAATTACTATCACAGATTTAAAGCTTATATCTCACGACACATAAAATGAAAGGACGATGTCGACTTTACAATTAGAAGGCGCATCTGCCAGTTTGCCAATCAAACTAACAAAAATTACATAAATAGTCTAACCTTTATTATAAAACTAAAAATATAACTGATATCGTTTCGTTATCGTTTCGAGTCAACCATGTCAAATGTCAATCCTAAAAGGTACAAAATAGTTCTACGCTTTCGTCGGCATTTTTAACCAGTTCAAAAGCAAAATATAATATTACTTAAAATATACAACTTAGACATTATAAATAATGTCAGGTCAACAGGCGTGTATAATGTATTTTGGAGTCGGAGTTATGCAAGAGGGCGTTGAAACTTGAGGAGGAATATAAACCGACGTTCTACGAAACGTGCTTTGTAGAAAAACATCGATGTTTTATCGATCCAAACTCGATATGGGAACATAGTTGAGATTCAAAACGTAGCTTTAATAGTTTGTTGATATAGGGCAGCTGTAATTAGTAGAGATTTCGGTGTATGGCTATCTAAACGGAGAAACGAGAGCAGCAATAAAAAATACTTTATATAGAGTAATCGAGGTTGAGAGGAGCCGTTTCATCAATATTTATAGTAATTAATAGTTTTTTTTTCTGATTCGTTGTAAAATATAATATACAGCGGGTCATGGATGTTTATAAACTTTATACATAATTCTTTTGTGCGCTTAGAAGGCGTTTAGCAATGATATTATGCGTTTAGTAACAAACGCCTTCTAAAGAGCTGTACTGATATTTTTTTCTTGTGTGCTATTTTCGAAATTTTATTTTTTTCCAATTTGTATTTCTATTCCCGAATTCGAAATTGTATTTCTATTCCTAATTTTAAGTATTACCAGTTTCAGCCGCGTTATTTGAGGTTTACATACATAACAAATAAAATGGCTACTGTGTACTATCCTAAGATAAAATACACCATGGGTTTTAATCGGTCTATTTATACGATTCTGTAGAAGGTACCTTAACTTGATCTATCTTCTGGCGTCAGCGTATGCGATTTAAGCTCACAAAAATATGTTCTTTGACTTTCGTTGGAATATGTATGTTTTATATAATAATATGATTTATATTAGTACGCATAAAAACTTTCTATTGAATAATGCTATCTTGTTAAAAACTACATTAAAATCTGTTGATTAGTTTAACAGATATAAGTGAACAGACAACGTAAACCACTTCTTTTTAATACTATGTTAAATATAATATTTCTTCTAGTTCATACAAGCTTTAAATAAAACTAGAGCGATTACGAATACGAATTTGGAATTTTGTACAAACATTCCACAAGCTACTGAACCATAGACTAATTTATTTAGTATCCAAGATTTCCTTGCAATAGGTAAGAATAGACAATAGATAAGCAAAACATAAAAAACCAGTAAGAGACTCGGAAGTGGAAGGCCTGATTGTGATAATGGAGACCAAAAATTCAGAATGTTATTGTCATAATATGTAAAAAATATATCATATTGATAGCACTTTCTTTGCTTGTGTTTGCAGCAGTTTCTGAAAGGAGCTTTGTCGTGATTTTTTTTCTCATTCATTTCATCATCATCAACATTACCTGGTGCTTATCCCGGCCGCTTCCAGGGGGGAGATTTTTTCATACATCCCTATTGTTGGACGTAGGACGACGATAGAGAACAGATATACAGATCTCTTTCAAAAAGCACTAACAATTAAGCTAGGGAAAATTATCTTAAAAATAAATCCTTATTTCATTTTTCTTTTATCTTATTGTGGCCCGAATTTCTAAATGAATGAATCTTCTACCACTGTTGCGCATTTTTTCCCCTTTTAGTCTTTGTTTTTTTTTAGTTGTTTCCCGTTAGTATAAATTACCTTTTTTCACCAAATCGTTTATTTCGTCACAACATTATTATAAATCATTTGGACAACTACGTAATATAAATTCACAAGGTGGCTTTTACATTTGTGTCGTGAAAGGAGCTCTGAACATACAAAAGCTTACAAACCAAACGAGTTTAACAGGTCCTAGGTATTTTAAGTGCCTCTTATTTGCTTCACAATTTCTTTCAAAGCACCAATAACACTATAAAGGGGATATATGCAAGGCACCGTGATAATATCGTTGAGGTGTACACAAAGAAATAATGGGGTTCGCCTTGTTGACAAGTGTAGGACGAAATAGAGAAACCCTGAATATTTTTTGGTATCTATTTTATTATACGTACAAGGCGTTATAGACGCTCTTAAAAACTGGACTATCTCAGTAACAACTAATCTATAAATATATGCTATCCCATAAATGGTTGATAGTGAGACATAAACTGAAGTAGCAAAACACTTTCTATGCTTACCTACTTCTATGCTTAACTAATTCTGTGGCTCAACGACCTTAAGTGGGTCTTGGCCCTCCGAAACGACCCACTTATACTTTCTGCCTATTTTGTTTCAAGATGAAAAGGCAAACGACTAGACAGTAAGTCTGACATCACGTGGTCAGTATCGCATTTAAAAATAAAAAAGATCAGCTCTAGCTCGGGAAACCTATTCATACGGCCCTCTCTGAGGCGTCAAGAAGTTACAGTGCCAGTTAACACACTACAATGAAAGAAGCAGTTACATGATGAAGAGGGGTATTATTCGACCCCATGCAATGCACTTTGACGGCCGGCTGGTCGAATGGTCAAGCTACAGGGCCTTAATGCAGGTTGCGAGTTCGAATCCCGCCAAGTGTAAATAATTTGTATAACGAATGCCTTCAGCAGGTCGTGGATGTGTATAAAATATGTATTTATAAGAATATATTTTTCCAAGATCTTAAGTGCTTACGGTGGAGTTAGGTTAACGCGGTGTGATTGTCGGGTAATCCGTAATATTTATGTATCTATGTTGTGCAAAAGGCCGTGCCGTATAAGGACTCCCTTCGATATCCAATTATTCCACTGGATAAAAAATTGGAATAGTCTACAATCCACATAATATGAGAATACAAATAGCAAGATAGAACAATAAACATCTTTATTACGACTTAATTATAACTTAGTCCGAAATGAGTGGGCAAATAATAAGTCTTATAGCATTCGCAAATTCAAAAGGACGCAGCTGTCTTTATATTTCGATGCCGACCGGCTATTATTCCAAACCATAACTCCAATCCACTATACAAAAACGACTAACCCTTCCTCGCCTCTTCCTTTTACGGTTCCACGAAAAGAAATAAAGTATGTGCGATCCAAAACAAAGGCTATAAAATCGAAATGACAGGGCCACACGCTTTTCACAGAGATGGGGAGCAAAAAAATGGAAACTATAATTTCGCATTATGTAACAGACGGAAGGACTTGCCCGACTGGGTTCGTATGCAGGCGATGTTTAAAAATAACCCAAGGTTAGCTGGCGGCACATCGACGAGGGTCCCTTTGAGAGATCAAGGTCTACCAGTTTTGCGGGATGCCTTTAACCATAGCCACATTTTTGTACGAAAACAAGTATTATATACATAGCTATAGAGAAATGGCTGCTTATATTATTGTTGCCAAATTATACCTACTGCGTAGCAAGTTAACGCTTTTAATGCAACAATTTTTAAAAACTTGAATAAGATAAAGATATTTTAAATTATATATGATTAGACTGATTTAAACTATTTATTTGCTGTTTCGCCATTTATTAATGTTACGTAACTAGCATAAATGTTTGTGGGAACGCAATTATGTTTTTCTGTGTTTGGTCTAGTTTGAGATTTAAGTATTTTAATATAATATTACATTTTTTTTCTTGTATAATAATTACAACCAGGTTTTTTATCAGAATTAAAGATACGAGCCAGGTGAAAGGTATCTTAACATTGGTAGAATATTGGTAACCATTGAAAGAAGTCAAGTAATTGAATATAGAAGTTGATGACGGTGATGTTTGTGATACCTACCAGATGCAAGAGAGCTGCACAAACTTCTGGTAGCAATAATAAATAGCGTTACTTAAATATTATATTGTTAGTTCCCGGATGACTGATATAATATATATATTATTATATATATTATTATTATTATTATTATTATTATTATTATATTCACTTTACAATAATATATAGTTATCAACGTTGATTATAATTATTCGGGTCTTAACCGAAGACGATTACTTATTTACATGCAACAAGTACGTAGGATGGTGCTTTCATTGTCACACATTTAGAGCTAGGTAATCTAAAAAGATATACAATTGCATTTCCTACATATTATATACATAATATAGCTAGGTCGATTTATCGCCTCCCAAACTCCATGTTACTAAATTTCATGTATATCGTTGGAGCCATTTCCGAGATTCAGATAATATATACAAGAATCTTAAAACAATGGGACACATAATTCTTGTGGCTTAAAGACAAATAGTTATATTTAGCATCCTACTATGCATCCTATGTTTGTTACTCTTTGACGCAAAAACTGCTGAATGGATTTTGATGAAACTACAATAATGATATGATCATCAGAACAACACGTCTATCTATACTAATATTATAAAGAGGAAAGATTTGTACCTATTTTTGTATGTTTGTATGTTTGTAATGAATAGGCTCAAAAAGTACTGGACCGATTTCAAAAATTCTTTCACCATTCGGAAGCTACATTATCCACGAGTAACATAGGCCAAATTTTATTCTGATAAAAATAGGGTTCCGTAAGATGTTTTGGTTTTTCGGACACAAGTAAAAAATGTTATTTCGCGTACTAAGATCCCGTTGTAAATTTTAGTTAACGCAGGCGAAGCTGCGGGCAACAGCTAGTGATTTATATGGGTAAAACTGCAGTTTGATAAATAAGGTAGTTTAAAATTTAAATCGACATCTTGCTAGAATAATACTCTAGAGACCTTAACAATAGTTTTAATATATTTTTTGTTTCAGTTGAGTAACTAATATACTAGCCCGGTGGATCATGTAGGTTGCCAGACTTTAGCGCCTTTTCTTATAATGATTTGAGAATAGAAGTAAAATATTATATTCATAATAAAATATCTTACTCAAAATACATAGACAGATATTGAGCGACCATGGTCTAGTGCGTATGAGCTTGGCCTCTTGAACTAAAGGGTCCAAGTTCGATTCTGACTCCGACCTTCGTGATGCCTTGAAATGGGTTTTTCTTAATTTCTAAGAACCCCGAACACGAGGTCATCGCTTGCTCATCGGTGTAGGAAAGCAATGAGATAAAATGTCTTTGGAGGTGTGTGAAGTTCACCAACACCTTGGCCCAACGCCTCGATGACCATGCCTGATGACGGTATCAGGCATGGTCATTCATCTGGTTTCGAGGAGACCCGTACCCAGCAGTGGGACAATATATTGGTTGCTACTTTACTCTTTATTTTTAGATAAGAATAGATTTTCATTTAAAATTATTACTTTTCTTCTTGTTAATATTTTATTAATTTTTTATTTTAATTGGATAATGGATAAACAAACTGACAGACGTGCCAGCTGATGGTAAGTGATCGATGTCGTCGATGATAAAAAACAGGTGTGTGTGCGATTCACACACGATAGAAGTGAAACACAAGTAAAATGCTCAAACACAAGCAAGTATTAAACAGTCTGCAATATACATATTACATACACACCGACATTTGCTCTCTCACTCTTTTGTATTTGTGTCTCTTACCTGTCGTTTTTTCCGTTGCATCCGGTTTGAAATCACAACGATTCTTAAGAAGTTTCACTTCAATAAGCTAGTTTACCTTTAATTAGTCTAGGCAATTTATTTATGGGTTGCCTATCCTGAGACAGGATGTTAAGTCTCGGTGTCAGTAATTACACAGTCTGTTTTGACCCTTCGCCCCGAAACTAAAGCTGTTTGAGCGCGACACAGGACATCCCTCTCACTGGTGCTTTTTTTTCTCTAACGCCGGGAAATGGGCTTTATCATCCCGCGGGCGAGTGGGTCTCCCCGGGTGGGTATGTGGGACTCGCTGCGCCCGAAAGCTGGTTAATGGACGCAGCTCTACCCATTAAAACCGGGCGAGTGTCACCAATGCCGCCTTTAGCTACCGACGCTACCCAGACCTACAACCCACCAGAACAACCTCTCCCAACGTCGGAACAGCACAGTGAGGCGAGGTTCCCATCCTCACCCCTTGCCCCCTCTTCTTATACAAAGAGCCCCCTCGGCTCAATTCGCTTCGCCCAATGCTTGCTCACCCTGGGTAACTGAGCCCCACCACCACGGCAAGGCCTGAACCGTCTCTCACTGATGCCTTGCACATCCTATGTTGAGACAAAATAAATTTGAACAGGTAAAAATTCTTTGTCACTAAAAGTTCTAGCATTCATAATTCATAAAGCAAATAAAAGTTTTAAATTTTCAATCAAATTACCAAGCTTGTGGCAAATTTCGTTTGCCCTTTATTCATTTTGAAGGTTTCCTTTTCATTAAACTTTTATTCGTTGTATATACAATTTATATTTATATAATTTAATTATTGAATGTGACGCAAAACATTTTTTTATTAATATAATCCTGTACATTTCTAAACTATTAATTTAAAATGGGTGTTATTTAAACGACTAGCATAATATTCGTATTTTTGTGAGCAGAAAAATATAATCTGGTAGCAGAAATAGCTAATTGAGCGGCAACTTATGTTCAGCAAACATTTTAAAATCAAGCAGCAATTTTTGTCATTTTTTATGGCTGTAATTATTTTTGAAAGGCATATTAATTAAAAGAGGGGCAATGTGCTGCTCCTGTTTAATAAAATTTTGGTAAGCACTCGGAGGGTAAGCAAAAAAAATAATTTTGTGCCGCTTATATAAGTAGCATGAATATAACTTCAAGCAACTTTCTTTTTCATTAAATTCTGCGTTATAGCCCAGTCCACAGGATTTGATGACGTCATGATTTGAATTAATTCCCTGGTCCTTTATTAAGAATGATAATATAATTTATTAATTTCTTATTCAATTTTTATACAAAATTTTAGTTTGTAAATCGTATTTACAATTATTGTAATATAAAAAAATATTATTTAAAAATGTATAAACAAACAAAAGAAGAAATCCATAGATAATGGTATGAAGAGGATTTGAACTCACGAACGACAGCGTACAGCCTGAGCGCGCGCGGACAGTGTTAACCGTAGAGCTGTACGTCTTGCTACAAATAAGTTTAAAATTGTGGATCTATTCTTGCGTATTGAATGTTTTAATTTGATTTGATTTTTGTAGGTAATGATTGAATTGAATATTGCAAGTTTTTGAACTGCTTGTTTATTTTACACACCACCTACAATTTTTAATAGGGTGTTATTTAAACGACTAGCATAATATTCGTATTTTTGTGAGCAGAAAAATATAATCTGGTAGCAGAAATAGCTAATTGAGCGGCAACTTATGTTCAGCAAACATTTTGAAATCAAGCAGCAATTTTTGTCATTTTTTATGGCTGTAATTATTTTTGAAAGGCATATTAATTAAAAGAGGGGCAATGTGCTACTCATGTTTAATAAAATTTTGGTAAGCACTCGGAGGGTAAGCAAAAAAAATAATTTTGTGCTGCTTATATATAGGTAAGTAGCATGAATATAACTTCAAGCAACTTTCTTTTTCATTAAATTCTGCGTTATAGCCCAGTCCACAGGATTTGATGACGTCATGATTTGAATTAATTCCCTGGTCCTTTATTAAGAATGATAATATAATTTATTAATTTCTTATTCAATTTTTATACAAAATTTTAATTTGTAAATCGTATTTATAATTATTGTAATATCAAAAAATATTATTTAAAAATGTATAAACAAACAAAAGAAGAAATTCATAGATAATGGTATGTAGAGGATTTGAACTTACGAACGACAGCGTACAGGCTGAGCGCGCGCGGACAGTGTTAACCGTAGAGCTGTACGTCTTGTTACAGATAAGTTTAAAATTGTGGATCCATTCTTGCGTATTGAATGTTTTAATTTGATTTGATTTTTGTAGGTAATGATTGAATTGAATATTGCAAGTTTTTGAACTGCTTGTTTATTTTACACACCACCTACAATTTTTAATACCTGCATAATAGAAACAAAATAAAATCTTGAAAAAAAAAATTCATCATCATATTATCAGCCTTTAGTGGACGGACCACTGCTGAACTCAGGATTTGACGACGTCATGACGTGAATTAATTCACTAGTCTTTTATTAAGAATGATAATATAGTTTATTAATTTCTTCTTCAATTTTTATAATTTTGTTCAATAACATACTTACAACACCATCTAGCGGTAAATAGCGCAAACCTACACCGGTGTGAACACAGGACATAAAATGTAATGCAAAGAAATGTGCCGCTCAAGTAATTATTTTGCCCGATGAATGTTTATTATGCGAGGTCATAATATTGTAAGCTGCTTATTTATGATTTAATTTTCGACCATTATCAAAATTATTTGCCGAACCAGAATTGCTACTAGCTTTATTTTATTGCGTACAAAATCTTTGTATGCCAACCAAATTATTTAAATGCCGATTTTTTTTGCCCCTCCAAAATTTATAATGCCGTTCATTTAATTACTTCCCTTTTTAATACCTTCATAATCTATCTACTATCTACATAAATCTACGAAACTGAGACAAAATAAAATCTTGAAGAAAAAAATTTCATCATCATATTATCAGCCTTTAGTGGACGGACCACTGCTGAACACAGGATTTGACGACGTCATGACCTGAATTAATTCACTAGTCTTTTATTAAGAATGTTAATATAGTTTATTAATTTCTTCTTCAATTTTTATAATTTTGTTCAATAACATACTTACAACACCATCTAGCGGTAAATAGTGCAAACCTACACCGGTGTGAACACAGGACATAAAATGTAATGCAAAGAAATGTGCCGCTCAAGAAATTATTTTGCCCGATGAATGTTTATTATGCGAGGTCATAATATTGTAAGCTGCTTATTTATGATTTAATTTTCGACCATTATCAAAATTATTTGCGGAACAAGAATTGCTACCAGGTTTATTTTATTGCGTACAAAATCTTTGTATGCCAACCAAATTATTTAAATGCCGATTTTTTTTTGCCCCTCCAAAATTTATAATGCCGTTCATTTAATTACTTCCCATTTAAAATTAAGTTTTTAAAAGGTATTAAATGAACAATAAGTTTTGCACACATTGCTAAATAAAACTCAAATTAACGAAAATCTGATCAGCAAATGAAAAATCAACGAAAATTTAGTGGCAATATTTTTAGCATGATAGTAAATCTACTACACTAATATTATAAAGAGGAAAGATTTGTACCTATTTTTGTATGTTTGTAATGAATAGGCTCAAAAAGTACTGGACCGATTTCAAAAATTCTTTCACCATTCGGAAGCTACATTATCCACGAGTAACATAGGCTAAATTTTATTCTGAAAAAAATAGGGTTCCGTAAGATGTTTTGGTTTTTCGGACACAAGGTGTAAAAAATGTTATTTCGCGTACTAACATCCCGTTGTAAATCTTAGTTAACGCAGGCGAAGCTGCGGGCAACAGCTAGTTACTTAATAAAGCTATTAATAGTAAGCGTGTAGCAACACAATCGAAACGATCTAGCTTTTAAAATGCTAGCGTGTATTCCACACTATGAAGTACAAAAACAAAAAAGCCTCCATCTAAGACCTTGAACAGCCCTCCGAGCAGGTGTACGCTCCGCTGCACCTGCCAGCATTATGCAGTGACCTATAAAAGTAATAATTAAATAATTTATTTCCCAACAATTATCCCTTAGATGTGGGTCAAATAAAAGGGAATAAATGTTTTGTTTTTAATTAATGATACTCACGTGAATGCCTTTTACGCCATTGTTACGCACCTTACTATAACTGGCCGTTTTTTGCCCGATTAATGTAAAACATGTTTGCTTGAATGTTTCGGGTATTTATGTAATTTTACCCTAAATGTATGACGTCAAGTAGGTCAAATTATGAATAAATTTACATATTTTTTTGTTTCTCATTTAAAACACCATAATAATTACCTTTTAAGGAATAACACGAGCTACTTAATATTGTTATATTTTTTTTATGTATTTTAAGAAGAGTTTATAATGTTGAGTACCTATGCGGAAAGTATTAAGCATTGAACTCTTGTTTCATTTTTGTGAGATTCTATTAAGTCTAGGTGATAATGATTTTGATCAATAATATTGTTTAATAATACAATAATCTACATCTACACTAATATTATAAAGAGGAAAACTTTGTTTGTTTGTTTGTTTGGTTGTGTAAGACTCTTCAGAAAAACAACCAGTAACAGTGAATTACAATATTTATTCCGAAATCATTTTTAATCCAATAACACTATATTTTCTGAACTCTTATCCAACTAGTAACAATATCAACAACACTTATTAAACCACAATGACGGCCTGAGACCGACTGCCCATGTCGGCAAGACTGATCCCCTTAATAACTTCCTACCCCCACTTATTCTTTGAATTCTCAGTGTGGCCAGTGCAAGAAATCAAAAATACCAAAATTATTATAATCAAATGTGGGCAAAGTAACCGAAACCTTACAGTTGTAACGAATAGGCTCAAAAAGTACTGGACCGATTTCAAAAATTCTTTCACCATTCGAAAGCTACATTATCCACGAGTAACATAGGCTACATTTTATTCTGAAAAAAATAGGGTTCCGTAAGATATTTGGGGTTTTCGGACACGAGGTGTAAAAAATCAACCAGAAGAGTTATTTATTTTGCGTACGCTGCCTAAACTATAAAAGATAGAACCATAAAATGTTCTAATTAATTGTAGATCTTATAATTATCTACAAAAAAGTCCGCGACACACTACATATACCTCTATCTATGTCGAGTGAGGCACAACAATCATATTTTATTCAGAAATTTTGATTTTTATGCATTACATTTTTACTCATGCTTTTAATCCTTAAGATATGAAGCTAAAGAGTTTGTTTATTTGAACGCGCTAATCTCAGGAACTATCGGTCGGATTTTAATAAAACATTTCAGTGTTCGATAGCCCATTTTTCGGTAAAAATATATCATCCCGCTAAGATCCCGTTGTAAATCTTAGTTAACGCAGGCGAAGCTGCGGGCAACAGCTAGTCATTAATAAAATGCTAAATGAAAAAACGCGAAATAAAATGGTATATTTTTCCCACGCTCGTATAATTATTATGATTTTTAGTTTTAACTAATGTTAAAGATATATAATACAATAGTGTTACCTTTCTTTACTATACAAAGAAGCTGCCTTAATTTATTAAGAGATCGATACAAGTCCCTTGCCCAAAAAAACACTATAGTGAATGTTACCAACATTATTTAAAATGTTTTTTCATTGTCTTCTCTGAAATGCAAGAAGGTTTGTATGCCAGTTACAAGTCTGCTTATCTTTCTGGAACACAGCAAAGATGCTTGGTGAATTAAATAATCAGAATAGTGGTATATAAAGGAGGTTATACCTTTTATAACACCGATTAATACAATGGTTTTTAAATAATAATTTCGCAATGTATAAGTTGCATGCACACAAGCGTCAGACAAGCGTAACGACTTTTCATAAATTACTATAAAAACTTTACTTTTATGTGAATTATCATAAATGTAACAACACAAAAAGCATTCTTATTACATTTTTAATCAATTATAATTTTTACGAGTCACGTCTTAAATAGAGTTGTTTTAATATCTTATTGTGCTAAAGTTCATGTTTACAAAAAATATTCAACTAATCCTACATAATCTTTACAATACTAGTTTTGAAGTTGGATAGCGAATTGCGTGTGAAATTAATATTGTGATTATTATTAACTAGCTGTTGCCCGCAGCTTCGCCTGTGTTAACTAAGATTTAGGAGCGCATCTTAGTCTATATGATGTACCTATAAACTATATAATTACGAAGTTTCATCAAAATCCATTCAGTAGTTTTTTGCGTGAAAGAGTAACAAACATCCTTACAAACTTTCGCATTTATAATATTAGTAGGACTTTAATTCTGTCGATAGCATCGGGATATTAGGTGTTATAAATATGGAACAAGAAAGACGGAGACGAACGGAAAAATAAACATCTAAGTTTTTAAAATTTAGCGTTCATCCTAGGAGATCACAAACTTTTTTTTACCTTTGACGTATTTCAAGTGTACAAGTTGCTATTGCCTACGAAGTAACGATATTTTGATTGAATTTCACTGGATTGTAAAACTGTATTAGAAATTAAATTAAAATCGAGAATACGGATTTGGGTTCAAATTATTATCTGTAAGAATTAGCCCTTGGGCCGTCTCATATGTTGTAAACCTGAAATTCACACAATAAAATGTCCGCAGCCTTTATCCCCATATCTGCTGATGGTACATTAACGTTGCTATCAGCATGATGTTTCTCATAACTCATCTTAAATTAAAATTTATTACTCTGTGCCCGTCTCGCCATTTACTTTAAATATCACGGGAAAATCTTAAGCATTTATTTCAATAAGTATATTTCTCTTTCATCGTCATCAACATCATCAGCCTTTATCCGTCCACCTGTGTTCAGCAGTAGACGGAACTAAGGCCAAAAAAATAATAATTAAAAAAATAATAATTTCACTTTTTCTAAATTTAATACATGCAGACCATAATACAATTCATCGTAATACAATTAGTATACGATAATAATACAGTTATTAACTTCCAATGAAACGAAGTGAACTGATGATGATAAGATAAATAAGATCACGTACAAAATATTGTAAGAGAACCCTAGGTAATTTAATATTGTATGAACATTGTGGTAACACAGTAACGCCATCTATTAACATATAGTTGAACTAACATAAAATATTTTTATTTTCCTGCCCGTCTGTCTATATTCGACGAGGGTTATTATTTTTAAGCTCGATGCATAAATCGTAAAATAAATTAAATGCTTATCGTGAAATGGTGTCGAGTAGGTAATGTAGGTATATTCTAATCAACATTATTAAAAGTAAAAACATCTAAGTTATGAATAAAATTTACATAATTACTGCAGCTAATTAAAATTTTGTTGTTGTGCTCGTTAAAAAATAAAATTTCTTTAGTCCTTGACAAAATCCGGTTTTCGTTTATAGTTTCACAACTATACTCTCATTATTTTCTTTTTTTACACATTTTGATTACCATACTTAACTTTAGCATCAATCGCGACCTGAGAACCTCACTCCCTATAAGAATGTTTAAAAGGTTCTTCCTTTGTTACTTAACAAACCACATTATGCTACAAAGATTCAAAACGTACTAAAACGCATACGTTTATACTCGAGTATGAAAGATATAAAAATATTTAAAACTTGCACAACTATCTTTCTACGAATACGTAGGCTGGCATAATAGAAATTTATTGTGCTCAGAATGTTAAACATATCTTTGCAATCGCGCAGTCATGAGTAATCTAAAACAATGGCCGAAAGCCGTCATAATAAGGCTAGACTTGGCTCATCGACAAAACATTGGCATCTCAGTAACAAACCACTACATTATGTGCTAACGAAGTCACACTCTGTAACATTTATATAGTTTTTTGTATTCAACATCCGTTTGTGTGCCAAAGGAAATGAGCGTTCTATGTAAAATTTTACTGCCTTTTTATTGCGTAACGCATTTACATACTCATAGTATTGAGGTATAAAGTAATGAGCTTAAAGTTTTTATTAGTATTTGAACGTCTTATTTAAAGCTTATTTCTTATTTAAAGCTCCACCGACAAGAGCGAAGCTCTTAAATTTAAGAAGAAGAAACGTCTTATAATCATCAAAACAAACTCAATGTTGAGTGTAGATAATGTCCAATAAGGGTCTTCAAAATTGTAAAAAGATTTAAGGGATAACAGAATTTTAGTATGGTTTGATATAGTTTCGTGGGTATCAAAGCAAATAGAATAAGGGCCTGTTTCACAATCTCCAGTTAAGTTCCCAATAGGCTATCGGCAACATATTTGACAGATATTTGACAGATACTCCATACTCCATCTGTCAAATATGTTGCCGATAGCCTATTGGAAACTTAACTGGAGATTGTGAAACAAGCCCTAAGAATAAAATAGTTAGCCTATTTAGTCTTTTTTAAGTTATTGGAAGGAAAAAATCTCACTCTTGATATACCTAATGATACACCTCATTCATAACCGCCGTACACTTATTAACCTGGATTTAATATTATACAGCCTATACAGAGAGAAAAAAGTTAATACACACATCGGCTTGATAGACAAACAACGATTTGTTTCATAAGTGTTCTATTTTTTACATTAGAATGTGCTCACGGCGACTGCTTTTGACGTGAAGTTAAATAACCGAAGTCAAAAAGACGCCATAATTGCATGTCCCAGTCACGATCACGCCAAATAGCTTTCATTTCTTAATACCCAATTATTTCGTGTTGTGCTATCTTTAGCCTATATATATATATATATATAGCCTATTCTAGAATCGACGATAGCTGGATGGATTTGCCATATCTAGTACGGCAGAACTTGGATTAAATTTAGAGATACGATTCAGACATAGAAATATTAAATACAACTAATTTCAAATATCTGTGGATTATGACATCATTTTGACTTTTGAGAATGGTGATGGAAACAGAAGAAAAGTTGATACACTTATCAACTTCTGTCCCACTGCACACACTCAGTCCCACTGCTGGGCAAATCATATATCAGTTGAGGAGGGTGTTGGGTCACCGATACGCTGGCGAAATGCGGGCTGGTGAATTTCACACACCTTTAAAGACTTTTAATCTTATCAGGCATGCATGCTTCCTCACGATGTTTTCCTTCATGGGTGAGCGAGCTATGGTCTCATGTTAAGGGTGCACTTAGAAATTTAGTAAAACTTATTTCAAAGCACCATAGTGTGTCAGGGTCAAATCCGGATCTCTCATTCAAAACCCATGGACCCACTTCACCAATGTCGTTGTATATAATATATCTAAGATAAATAATAATTAATTATTCCAAATTATAAAAAGTCTCGTACAAAAAATTGACCACAAACAAAGAGGTTGTTGAAATGTTTTGTGGACTGCTTTTAAGAGGTCACACAGATGCGCAGAATACAGACAAAAGCCTTAATATCGAGGGATTTAAACGAGTTGAGACGCAATTCCTTGGCAACGTTATTTTGCTACCGATTTTTGGACGGAAATTCTTATTTGTGTAAGCATAAGGTAGATTTTTGTACAGGTTGTTGTTAAAGGAACACTAATAGTGGGCACTTTGAATTCGGCCATATCATACACGTGGAGGTCTCCCCTCCGAATGCACATATCACCTGGTATGGAAATAAAATTGGGTCACGCGTTGCGTAGTTTCTTATGTTATTGGTAGTTGAATGATTCCTTTTAGTCTTGATAAAATATGCTACGTCCCACCCGCTGCGTAAAGGTTTCAAGAACTTATTTAACATATTACTTTAGAGCTTTTATGAAACCATATCTTCATTTATAATTAAATATGTAAATGTTGACATTTACTTTTCAATATTTACGTTTGATCATCATCGTCAGCCTTTATCCGTTCGTTGCTGAACATAGGTTTCCCTCAATGAACGCCAAGACGACCGATCCCTTGTCATTCGCATTCAAAACGGACTGGCTACTGCACGGAGATCGTCTTCCCACTTGATTAATGGCCGACCAACACTTCGTGTACCTAAAGGTTTAATAATAAGTTTTTTTTTCTCCGATAAAGGCAGAAGTATATACGAGTAACACAATGATAGTTTTGACAGAATCCTTTGCGGAACTGGGAAGAATAGATTCGACTATGGTTCTAGAGTCTAGATCTTCTGGGTTCCTCCCACTTAGACACCATAATTATTATTGTTTGATTGCTACCTGTTTCGTATTTTTCCTTTTTGCCTATTCCTCACGTGCTATATACAATATCAATATGCATGGGGCAAAATACATCAACAAAAGGCAATTAAACACCATTAATATTGTAGTAAGAACTAAAAAGGAGAACAAGGTTTGGCAACTTCTTTGATGCTCAACCTTGAACCGGTCCTGGCGTCACCTCTTTCATTCTCACCCCACAACACACGTGCGCTGTGAATAATTGCTGCGGATGAATGCCTATACATTTATATGGGGAACTGGTCAATGTTCAGTGGGAATATTATTAATCTGTATACAATGTTGCATGTGTGTAATATATTTTTAGTTAAGATGCAAAAAGAGTTTGAAAATAAAGGGACCTAAGTAAAATTAAATGCCAAAAAAATTAGTAGTAGCGATTAGACTAAACCGTAGACACGAGTTTTATCTCACCGTAGGTATTTGTTGGACTTTGAGTAGGTTTGTAAATAAATTTTCGAAAGGAAGTTTAAGAAAATATCTAGAAAATCGAGTACAATGTTTTCTCCAAGAAATTATATTTCATTGTTTTTTAAAACATAGCATAAAAAAGACGTGTGGCACTCGGGGACTGCCGCGGTAATGCTATTGCATAGCATTTTGTATCAACTTATGCAATTATAATTATTTATTTATTTTAATTATTAATGCAGTATTTCATTTTCTTTGATATTAATTCAAGTTACACTTTTTGAGCGTGGTGACCGATAAGAAAACATTTTTTTTTCCTTTATTAAATAAATAAAAAAATATAAATATTTTAAACAATATTAACTAATATTGTTTAAAATATTTTTATTATTTTACAATACATGTGTTATATTTTATTGTTATTCGTGCGAGCTTCGTAGTGTCGTACAATACGTCTAGTTGCAAGCACACAAACACCGTGTCGAAGACTGCCGAAAAGAAACGACGTTAGACGATGCATGCATCGTCTAACGTCGTTTCTTTTCGGCCACACCTCCGTGCCCGTCGGAGTGGGGAGCGTTAGGTTTTATTTTCGTTACGGAATTTCTGTACTCGGTCCCCGCGCTCAAGGCCCGCGATAGAAGCTATGCAATAGCTTAAAAAACTCTTAATATTTTAGCTACGGTCACGATTGTGAATGTTAGTAAAATTTAACCTCTTAATCTCGCAGTGTCTCTCTTAAAATCACAGTGAACTTTTTCGCGGGATATGCATCTTGTATACAAGTATATGTATAATTAAATTGCATCTCATATCATTTATTGGTGAAACCGGACGTTGCATACTATCTATGATGAAGTTGCATTTTGTATACAAGTATATAAAATGAAACTACATACGTCAGAATATTTGAAAACTGATTAAATAATAATAGTCATAATATCTATGGACGCTTTTTATACCACGTCGATCTGGTCCTGTGCTAAGTTTCCAAAGAACTTGTGTTACGAGTACCTACCAGACAACGGAAATACATTATATATTTATAATACGTTTTATATTAATACATATATTTAAGATGTTTATTATATAATACACACATTCATGACGTAACACAGAAACTTTTTTTTGTTCCCTGGCGAGATTCGAACCCGCTACCTCCAGGCTTGAGCGCCAACACGCTAACCATTACGCCACAGAGGTCGTCGATTACTTTGTTCTTATTATGCTGAAATATTTATGCAGAATTTGGATACAAAATATAAAATTTCATACATAAAAATCTTGGGTGTTTTGACTGCTATGCCCTTTCTGTTTCTTGCCCCATTACTGCTGAAATTATGCACTCATGACAACGCTTCATGTTCTCAAGATTACTTACCTACCTGTTTACGAGTACAATGCAAGCGTGCAAACATTGCAGTCATGCGTAATTCTTTTTTTATTTTTAACCCCCAACCAACGGAAGCGGGGTGACTTAACCTCACTTGTTTGTTAGTTCGATAGAGACTGATGTTAAGATGACAATGGTTTTCTCGGTTGTGAGTGAGTAAATAATATATAGGATATTTGATTATAAATAACAAAGCGAACGGTGAATAAGATAATACTTAAATAATTAAAAAAAACATTTAATAACGGATTTGTATCCTATGAGATGCGATTAAGATGATTTGTACTTATTGATTCAAGTTTAAGGTCAAAATATATTAACTAATCGTAATAATAATATATCTAATCGAGATAATCGAAAGAAAGTGTCAAGAAGTCATCCTTGTATTTTACAATCTTACCAAACTTTTTTTTTTCTTCACTAATATTATAAAGAGGAAAACTTTGTTTGTTTGTTTGGTTGTAATGAATAGGCTCAAAAAGTACTGGACCGATTTCAAAAATTCTTTCACCATTTGAAAGCTACATTATCCACGAGCAAAATTTTATTTTGGAAAAAATTGGGTTTTTCGGATACGGTGTAAAAAATAAAGATAGTCATCCCCCTAAGATCCCGTTGCAAATCTTAGTTAACGCAGGCGAAGCTGCGGGCAACAGCTAGTTTATTATAAGCATGAAGACTTTAATATTTTATAGCATAGACACCACCTCCACCATTAGGATAATCTCAACTCCACTAAAAAATAATTATAAGACGTTGTGTTAGAAGCTTTATGCCGTCATGAATTTGACAGTGTCCGATATGGGTGTAATATTGCAGATAATAAATGGCTCTTTACTAAAAGATAAACGTTATTAATGTTATTTATGAACCTTTTGTGGAAAATAATACTTCGAATAACACATTCAATAGAATCGTACGTATTATAAGCGTAATTAAATCCAGGGCAATTCATAATAAACGCGTTTCGCGTATGTGGCACTTACTAATTCTCTCATGTGAACAATGGAACCTCAAAAGGACGATAAATTATATAAAGCCCTATTGAAATACCATTAAATCCAGAAAACGACTATCGTGGCCATTGAGTTGAGAAAAATTAAAAAAAAAAACTTTCTTGCATTTATTTATTGTAATATCTTGTGACGACACGAATTCTATTCTGGTTCGCTTCTGGGCGTGTCTGGCCTCAATATAAGCATATTTAAAACTGCTGTGGAATAATATTAATATTTTGTTTGTTTTCTGAATGCGAGAGCGAGACAAACAGACATCTTAATAATATATTTTTATCAATATCAATTTATAGATAGTACCTAGTACCTACTACCTACATTCAAAATAACATTTTTTTATTATATCTTTAAAGGAAATGAGGCAGCGTTTTCAAAAAAAGCTCCTGTGGGCCGTGCGGCATACTGTGTTTTTCCGACTTACAATAACATTTTGTCTAGCCCTATATTATTTACTAATTTACCCAAAATCTTAGTAAATTGAATATTATACTACAGTCAAAATTCCTATTTGTTTAAATTTATTACGATTTATCAGATGAATAAGATATGATAAAAGGCAACTTGCAAACTCCTCCTTCTGACTTCATCTGTCCAACAATTAGGCCTCTCTTACTGAACGCCAAGACTCAAGAGGACTGAATCCTTGCCACTCGCATCACTAATGAATTAGTCATAAAAACAGTATAATATAAATAATTCATTTACTTATAATTAATTTTGTTTTGTTAATAAAAATTAGCATAAAACAATAAATACACGACAAGATATTGCTTAACATAGGCCTCTCGCAAAGAACGCCAAGACGACCGAAAAGATATCATCCTCATCTATTTAGAAGTAAGATGATGATATCGATCTGCCTTATGTTTCTTATTCCTTACCTAATAAAATACAATGCAGATTTTTTTCTTTAATGTTCTACAAATGTACATAATATGTATTATGATGTTCCTCTTATATGGTTTCAAATGACTTGGTGTTAATATATAGTTACTTGGTGTTAATTTATACTATTAAGTAATCCATAAGAGTAAGTAGATTTTGTTTAGTAAACAATTTTATTGCAGACACTAGACTGCATTCTGCAGTGCAATTTGCCATTGACCGCTACCGCCACCGCGTCCGCTAGCGCGCGAAAGTGAAAATTTGCTAGGCACTTTCTCCCCACCCGGGCTGTCGCGCGTCGGCCGCATCGCCCCGCCCCTCGCTGCACCCCCGCACCCCCTGCGCGCCGCAAGGTCAGCCCCGCGTGCAGGCGGCCGGCGGGTGGCGCGGCGGCGGCGCGGTAACGCGCTGCGCTCTTGAAATTTCGCTTTCGTTCACTCGCGGTTATTAGTCGGCCGCGCGCGCTCCGACAAGCATGTGTTTCATGTGACGCGCTTCAGTACTTTGCGCCGGCACGTTCGATTTCGTTGACGAGTCGATCGTGGTGCGGCATGGCTCCGCGACGGCAGGGTGCCACCGGTGAGCGAGAGGCGGAAGACACCTTCGGCTGCTGCGTGCCCGGTGAATGTCTTCGCCCTCGAGAACCCGTGCGAGTGGAAGACGCTATTCGCGTGCTTTGCAACAATGACACGTGCGCCGCCGGCCGGTATATGCACCGTGAATGCTTCGAGCAATGGGAAGGCGGAGTGCTTGCTTATCTTAAGTCATGTGGCCGAGCGCGATCCTGGTCGGAGCGGCAGAGGCATCAAAACTTATGGACGAAAAAAGGATACGATCTAGCGTTCAAAGCTTGCGGGTGCCGCTGTGGCCGAGGACATTTAAAGAAAGATTTAGATTGGGCTCCACCTGGTGCGGCGGTCAGATCAGACGATGAGAAAAAGAAGCGCAGGCGAGCAAGACCTGGCCGCACGCCGGCCGCTGTAGACGCACGATCCAGAGCATTCAGTCTTTCAAGTTCAGGGTCATGCTCTCCACCGTCGGCACCCTCGGAACCTTCTACCAGCCCCACGCACGCACCGCCTCACGCCATGACACCGGCTAAGAGAAATTCCAAAACCGAAATCGTATCAGATAGAATTAGGTAAGCTTGTTCATTTTTTTATAAGATTAGCGATTCCATATTGTTTTGTTTGACGTTGGCATCGATAGCGTAAAAAATGTGATCGTTTTTACATGTATTTAGAAATCAAGTCATGTTCTCTCGCACAAACTTGCAACAACAAGCCCACGCCTGAAATAATAATCGAATCGAGCGTCGTTTCCTGGGACATTACTCCTGTCATTTTAATACAAAACACCTTTTTTATGTTCTAAGTTGAAAAAAAAAAACATTAATAACCTTGTTTATAGTTAATACCTTCATCGAAGACTATGGCCGAACCCATACTATTTCGTGGAAACTGGTTGTTATGCTCGGGGCTAAAGCTAGTTTTGATCCGGCCCTCCATTCGCTCGTATGCATTGAATTAAGATAAATAAGTACCTACCCACATAATGCAGAAACTAATGGTAATAGGCGAAACCAGATTGATAATTTTAACACCGATATGCGTAACTCACAAAAAATAAGCAACACTCGTTTGGTAACTTGTGTACTTATAAGATATATTTTATTTTTAATAGCACCTGCTTATGTTTGTGTACTGATTTCTAATATTTCATTAATTTTGTATCTATTAAATGTAAGGTGTTATGTGTGGACATTTTTATTTGTCGTTATAAATATAAACATTCACCTGCTTATAATATTGTCGCTAACGTAAATTAAAATACAGGCAGATGGTACCAAGTTAATAACTAACAAAAAATATCGCACTGTCAATTATAGAAAGAGTTTTTTGAAACTTTTAATTTATTAATTTCGGACATGTCTATTCGATGACTTTTTCTCGCGGGTTAGATATTAATAAGAAATACATTAATATATTAATTGATAAGAACAGACATCCGTTCAAAATTATGTTAACAAATTGTACCTATGTAGGTAATTTGTCTTATTGCAAATATCGCCATTTATTTTTAAATAAATAACTATCACCATTCTAAATTATTACTAGCCAGTAACTTCGTTTAAATTAGTTTTGCCTTTGATGAACATTATCACGTCTCCCATGAATCAGTCGAAGGATGGCCGTCATACTGTCAGGAGCAGATATTTATTAACCACTTAGATAACAGTCGCTAAGTGGGAACTTGTTAAATCTTGTATTAAAATTCCAGAGAATTCTTTGATATGTAAACAATTTATTTAGAACTCTGCTCTACTGGTGTTTTGAATAGGTGGTGAAATTTTTGTAGTGAAATACTAGTCTTTCATTATGTCCCAAACTATTTTATATCCATCAATCCTAGTAGAATGAGTCTGCTTTAAGTGCAAGCGATAAGAAAATTATCATTGCTTGTTAAATTTTTTCATCATTCCATAAGAACAAGTAATTTGTAAAAAATAAAATAATCAAGTAAACAATTACGTTCTATCTTTCATTTTTGGTTTAATCTTTAAACTTTACGTGCAATTGCAAGCATTAAAATTAGAAAACCGAAATAACATTTACGTTTTGTCTTATGATAATTTTATCAGGTAGATTTGAAAATAATTTAAAATTTATGCTTTTCTATATATAATTTCTGATAAGATACAAAAAAGACGGTAAAAACGAAACACAATAAAAACATTATTTAACATCTACTTTAATATATAGGCACCTACGAGACAATATTACCTTTTTACTAAATAAGAGGTACCTACCTATTTTTATTTTGTAAGAAAATGAAAAAAACTTATAAGACATACCTATTTCAGTCGCATTTTCTTTCAACTATCCGATCGATAGCAAGCTAGTCGGTCAATGGCGTCAGTTAAGTTAAAGTTCAATTCACTGTAATTAATAGCATAAAACTAAGATAAAACATAAAATTAAAAAAAATCGTATTTAAGATACGTATAACGTGTTTATTATTATTTTTATAATTTATTAATTGACTATTTGCTTATGGACTTGCCATGCTCAATAAGTAACTATTTCATCATGGTTTTTTTTCGTCCACTGCTGAACGTAGGATTCGAACGCCAAGACGACCGACCCCTTGCTACTCGCATCCAACTCGTACCGACCACTGCACGGAGATCATCTTCCCATTTGGTTAATGGCCGATCAACACTTCGTCTACCTAAACGTGGCTTCCACTCTTAAATCTTATCGGCCATCCGTTCTTCTGAGTGGTGTGATCAGCCCATTGACATTTCAACGAGCTTGCTCTTTGCGTGATGGTATCTTCAGTTCTTCAGTGGAGGTCTTTGTTTCGAATCCTATTTATTAAATATTTATGATAATATTATAACTCCTTAGAGCTTTTGTACTTATATGCACTTATATGCGTTTTTACTTAATCCAATCCCATTACAGGTATCAGGGTACATTTTATAATTTATAAGTATCAAAAAATGTAGTCTGGATTCAAACACGACAACTGCGATACATTACTTATACGTGAAACTGAACAATGCTCGCACACAAGTAAACTAATCTAACGCTTAATTTTCGGCGGTATTATTTTCATTTCGCACGAAGTCCAAATTGGTGGAGCCCTAAAAATGCAATTTCGCCGGTCACATACATTAGTGGCGCTCCGCTGCGCAGCTGGTTTCCGTTTCCCGTCTGTACTGACAAAAATGCATTTCCCCAAATTGCAACAGCTGCCCCTGTCCAAATTGGTGCGGTTGCCTTACAATACATTGTTTTTAATTTTCCGTTTATTGTATTGTCTTATGCAGCTCTAAAATAATCCATTTTCAATAAACATCTAAGAAGCACTTTTGACGTATAATAAAAAATGATGGCTAAAAATATTATGTATAAATTAGAAGCCCAGTAAATGTTAAGACCCTTATGAAATTTCATATTATTATAATCGGCATAATTGCCAGCGGCTTTCAATAAGCGCTTACAAGTTTCCATTAAAAGCGGTAAAATAGGGGTTTAATATGAAATATGGACAAAATAGCTTGATATAATATGTATTTTGCCTTCAATTAAGCATCGTAGCATGTCTAACCGAACATCAGCGTATAGAACGGCGCCAAGCCGACCGACGCGACTTATTATCGAACCATATTTGCCAATATTTAAGAAACAATACACACAATGCATTGTATTATTTGTATGCAAATAAAGTGTCGTTATTTAAATGTGGGTTTGTCCTTCAGTCAAGTGACGCCGCAATCGGTTAGTCTTCATTTTATTTTAAACATTTTCATTACAATTATGATACTAACTTTTTTGGGTTCATTGAGGGAGGCCTATGTTCAGCAGTAGACGGTTAAAGGCTGATGATGGTTTATGGAAATATTATGGTGGAAATATTAAATTATAGTGCTTACAATTTTTATGTTACTTGGCTAACTGGCAGACGTGGATTCTGATGGTAAGATGCCATCTATGAACATAATATTATGAACTAATTTACCTTGAACTAGCTCAGGGGACTCTTTCATGTGTTGCCTATCCTGAGAAATAAGATGTTCGTCTCGGTGTCAGTAATTACACTGCCTCTCTTGTCCTTCTCTCCGAAACACAGCAAAGCTGTTTACGCAGGAAATTAGCAAGATGGTGGCACGTATGCAGCCGGGAGTGTGGCCGCCATATCCATGATCCCACCGATAAAATAAAGTTGTCTTATTTTTAAGCCTGCCTGTTCTTATTTCTACTACCAAATTAAACCACTGTCTAGATTTTTGTCGCCTACTTATCTTAGTGTAATGAGGAGATTTATGTATTATCAAGATCATACCGAACTTTATAGAACTTAAAATTAACGTTTTATATCGCGTTCTACAAGGTGTTAGGTGAACGTGGATAGCTAATGAATACGATTAAAATATCTTATCAATGCATACTACAATTCAATTGACACGAATTATATCATTAAATAATGTGTATTTAATGACGCCGATATTGTTTATATCTTGTTTTTAAAATAATAGTGATCGTATTATCACTATTCATCTACACTAATATTATAAAGAGGAAAACTTTGTTTGTTTGTTTGGTTGTAATGAATAGGCTCAAAATGTACTGGACCGATTTCAAAAATTCTTTCACCGTTCGAAAGCTACATTATCCACGAGTAACATAGGCTAAATTTTATTTTATAAAAATAGGGTTCCGTAAGATATTTTGGGTTTTCGAACACAAGGTGTAAAAAATGTTATTTCGCGTACTAAGATCCCGTTGTAAATCTTAGTTAACGCAGGCGAAGCTGCGGGCAACAGCTAGTATTTAAATATGGTATCTCTATTTCGTGTATTACATAAAGCAAGTTGTGCCTGTTGGTTACAACTTACAATATACAGATAACTATTTTTAAATGCCGAATCACATTTTAAGGCTCATTTTTCTTTTTTTCTATCAATTTATTAACAACAAACATCATTCGAACTTGGTGGAAATAAAATCATGATTAGTACGTGTTCCGTCCATATGTAATGCTTCTCCTGAAACACTACTGAACTACACCTTTTCATGTCCCTTTTTTCATTTCTCTTTTCATACAACTCCTGCTAACCAATAAAATATGTAATTTGTATTTATTATACAGTGTAAAAATTTTGGCATTCATAAAAATGGCCAACATGCATACAAAAAAACAAGCTTGACAAGACGTGACAACCCTTGCTTGCATTACTCGCACCATGCATAATCCAAACAGTTGGCATTACTCAATGATCATGATCTTCGTATTAAGCAAATGTTAATTTAATAACAAATTGACATTGAAATTTAGTGTTTTTTTGTAACCATAATACACAATTGAATACAATTATTCATGACGGAGTCACGTTTTAATGTTATCAGCACTATTGAAATGACGCGCAATCAGTCGTTTGCCGTATCTTTAATCAAGAATAAGTGTAGGTGTGGTAGGATTATATAGGGTTGTCACTTCAGCAAAAACTAGTCTCATATTTACACACCGCACCTAAACGGGTTTAAGCTGTAGAAAACTTTATGGGTATCATATATAAATTCTTATAAAATTCTGTATGTGCTTCTACATAGATGTAGGTACTAGGTACTAACATTGTTACTTCTTAAATTTATTTTAACAAAGAATGTTGTGAACCCTAATATTTTAGTGATTCTTTATTGAATCGTGGGCGAAGATTGTGACGTCCAACAGCTTATTTATGCTTGAAGTTGACCTATAAAGATGAGTCGGACTTATAACCTCGAGTAAGAACGTTCCTTCTACGGTCATACAAATTAAAAGCAATGAAAATTTATTATTCTATGTGAAGTTGTAAAGCAGAATTGAAATTTGTTTACTTGGTCGGCTTTGTGTGCGCATTACCAAAGATTTGATTTTAATAGTCAGAACTCAGAACAGTTTTTCAAATTGTCTCTGCGATAACTTGGACCATTTGTAAAATAATCATTTTCATATTAATTTCGAAATTTTGGGGCTTAAAATAATACAAAAAATAAAAACAGGTTTGACACAATAAACATTTAATATCGAGAATACATCGAGAAACAGCTCTACATAACGTTTATATCTCACTAAGACCGGTTTCATAACAATATTACATTTACAACGGATTTATTTATAGCGGCCACAACTTATATTAGCTCAATTAAGAGTATAATGCGTTGTTCAGATTGTATATTTTAATAAAAATCAGCAAACGACATCAAAATATACATACAATCTTCACATATTGTTATGTTGTCTAATAATACATCAAGTTATTACACATTATTTTTTAATTAGGCATACAATATATATATATATATATATATATATATATATATATATATATATATATATATATATATATATATAAGTATAAAAAAGTTTCTTTGTATTTAGATATAGAAAAAAAATCAAAATCAAACTACTATTTGTTATAAAGTTAAAGTATTCCGCTAATTTAAAGTATCCCAAATGTCTGTTTTACAATATACCTAACTGCGATGAAATCTGTGAACAGTATTTTCAGTATAATAGTAAAAGCGTAAATGTAATAAAATGTATACCAACAAAGTTATTATTATTGTATTAACACGATAAAGGTATAATTCAACTAAATCATAAACATATAACAAATAAAAATATAAAATAAGAAACACATTGCCGTGTGAGCGGTCATAAAAATTAATTAAAATTTTGGTGATAAAAATAACAACATGAGCGGGTCCGTTTTCACGTAAACTATAACACAGTAAAAAAGCTGTGTCCGCCTAGTTTCAATTTCCCAACGAATAAAATAGTTTTAAAACTTTATGCGATTGTTAGGATTTGTTTTTTACTAGTTTGACCTATGGATTCGCTCGCTTAGGCTTACATTTACAATCGAGTGCGAAAAGCGTTTAGTTACCCGGAGAATTAAACAATATTGAAAATTATTAATTACCCCGTGAGTAGGCAATAAGAAGAATAAAATAATACTGTAAGGGCCTGTTTCACAAATTCCAGTTAAGTTCCCAATAATTTATCGGCAACATATTTGACAGATATTTGACAGATACTCCATATTCTATCTGTCAAATATGTTGCCGATAGCCTATTGGGAACTTAACTGGAGATTGTGAAACAGTAATCGTAGAATGACAAAATATCAATAATCAAGTAATCTGTTATCATTACCACGGTTGAAAGATTTCTTATATAATAGTTTACTAATTAAAATTAAATAGGGACAATGTAAACAACTTTCATTTTGAAGTACATAATTATCGAGATGCCCGATTTCAAAGCACAAAATTATGTAAAGCAATGGTGTTTATTTAAAATTAATTACAGTTGTGTTATAAAATTAATTCTATAGACTGTTTCTCACAACATCGACTAAAGAGTTATAGTGGGTATAATCATAACGATAATATTTAATTTCATAATTAATCCTTTTTTTAATTAATCGGCAAAATTCAACTATTTTACCTGTTCAATTATTCTTTTTTTAAATTTACATCGGCAAACCAGTTGAACTATTTAATAGTAAGGATCAACGCCGCCCATAAACGGACGAACTCGAAACAAGTCAAAGCTTTTCTCTAAGTCGCAAGATGTATAGGCCAGAAATAAGAATCTAAATATAATCTCAACCAAAAAGCCTGTCCTTTCTATCCTAAGCAAAGCCTAAAAGCAAAATGTCTACCCATGCAGTTGTACAAATCTTATCACTTCCAACAGTGAATATAATAATATCTTCTAATAATGGCATAAGAATACCGACATTGTCAATCAAAGATTTTATCAAGAAGTATGTATTAGTGTGCTCACGTCTATATAGTTCTTAGATAATGCCATTTGTATTCAATGTATGACTCACATAAGAACGCATTAGACAGTGTTTTATGAATTCATTAGATGTTGGACGAACCAAGCGTATCCCACTTCAAGTGGCCGCTGGGTGTTTACAATATTGAATATTAAAATAGTATAAAACAATAGGACGTTTAAGTATTACCAGCTTTTCAGTCAGTCAGTTCAATCAGAGTCGTATAATAACATTCTATACACATAAAAATACACCTCTTATAATAAAGATGAAAATTACTAATTAGTGTAATTTTATCGAAAAATAGCAAAGGTTAGCTTTGCTTAAAGCTGTTGAATATTGTCTTAGGCTCAGTATTAATTAGTTGTTTGTACTTTTTACGAAACTAAATGTTTTATGCTTGTGTTTGTTAGTGTTAGAATTAGTATTACATTTTTGTATAATCTATTAAGTGCTCCCAAACTTTGATATTAGTAATGCTTCAAAAGATTAAAAGAACACATTTACAAGTCGTTATCTAAATCTACGGTAATTGAAACAAAAAATAGTCCGATCACGTCTGCCATAACCTTGAAATGAGCCAGTTCGGTGTATAATGGAGGCTACGCCGTACACGCATGTTTACATACAATTTTGATGATTATAGTTAGTTGTTCATTGAGAGAGTCCCATGTTCAACAGTAGATAGTTGCAGGCTAATGATGATAGCATAATTGATAGAATGTACTGTCGGTCCTTGATGGAAATTCATGTTATAGTCACTATAATAAAACTGCCACTATTTATTCCACTATTTATATAGTATATATAAATAGTGGAAAAAGTGTATATAAAGTTTTATTATAGTGACTATAATGATGATAGCTGCAGGAATAAGACATGTTAGGCTCGTCCCACGTTCCGATCATCAGTACTTCTGGGTAGAGAAGATCGATAGGGGTAACTACTAAAGAATAGGCGCCTACATTATACCTATGTCTAGTAAAGTTAATGATACATGACCAAGAGACCGACTGCTCTTTGAGCTTTTTGTTAGGTTTTTTTTTTTCTGAGAAATATGACCGACTAGCTGTTGCCCGCAGCTTCGCCTGCGATAACAAAGATTTACAGCGATATCTTAGGGGTATAATATATACCTATATAATGCCTTAGTCGATAAATGCTCTATGTAACATTGTAAGAATAATTCAAATCCGAGTTCCTGAGATTAGTTCGGTAGTTAGTATTTAAGAATTTTCATATTGTTATGTTATTATTAGGTTGAATTCATAGTTTACACGTGACAATAACCACAAGTAAAACAAGCTATGATGTGGCTGCCCAGGAAAATATGATCTACCTATTTTGTCTTTAGTAATACTTACATTCAGAGATAATATCTAATTATAACTTAAGATAGTGTTTAAGAAGTTTGAGGAGTGTCTCTGTGGTATTTTTTATTCTTATTAGCTTTGTCTGAAATAGTGGTCAAAGTGAATATCAACTAACATGGATGTTAATGACGGTTAACTTACGATTCTAGAGTGAAAGACAGCTTTTCATTGTAGTTGTTATCAACTGACAGGCTGATCAAATTAAGTAATTTAACCATGCTTCTAGCTCATTTGATACTTAACAAGGGACTTGACAGTTGATTTGTTAATTTTGCGTTTATCAGCCTTTCGGAAACCGGGTGTTAGGTAACCAAACTCAGGACTTCTCCTTTATTTACGTGATTACAATACGTGTTAGTAAATAAGTCTAACGATAACATATTCGTGGAAGGATTTCCGTTCTTAACAGACTGTCTGAGGCGCGACTGTGAGTCAGCAGCCGCAGTGGTGCGTGAACACTCGATACAAGGGGGCCGGCTGGGTATTACTGTGCACTGACTACGCTTACGACACATTTATATTAGCAGTCAAGACCCAACACTCGTACAGTGCTCGTGGATTTCAATCACATAAAATCCCAAGTAATAATGAAACATTCTTTTTATAAAAAAGATAAAAATAATAAAATTAATACAGGCCGTCACAGGATAATTAAGAAATTTGAGGCATTTATGCCTATACACGTTGTGGAGTTCCTTGGGGGAAGCCTATACTCAGCAGTGGGCGTCGATTGGCTGACATGATGATGCCTATACTATATCGTCTAAATTTAAACTCGCCATATAACAGCGATTTGAGTTGATGCTCCTGTCGGGCGCGCCAATAAAAGTATCACATCTAAAAGATTTAACTAATATAATATACCTATTCAAGTATTGAATCCTACTAGCGCCACTAATATTATGAACGCGAAAATGCGTTACTCTTAGACGAAAAACAATATGGAATGAATTTTGATGAATTTTTACAATAATATAGCTTATATTATCAAATTAATACATAAGCTATAGAATGGGAAGTACGCGAGTTAAACCGCGGGACGCTAGTACCTATTCAATATGATACAAAAAAAGCTTTGCATGTTTGTAACGCTTCTACGCAAAAACCACTGATAAGGATTTTAATGAACCTTACAGTACTAAACTTACATACTTTTACAGTAGGTAAATAATACAATTTATCTCAGTACCTACGTATAGTGTATACTCTCCCACGAAAATGGGAAGTACTACTGCTCATTCAATGAATTCGTCCAGAGCAATGTATGACTTAAAAAAAATCTATTCACATAAATTGAACTAGCAACCCCATTTCAAAAAGATTCGAATTTGAACTCGTTAAAACTATCGACTTTTTCAATGTCATTTTTAAAGACGTCTGCGGCTTCCGTTCCGTCGGAGGGCGTAAGTTAACGTAGTTTTTAGGGCGTGATCGACGCAACAGCGCATGCCTGCATAAATCGCAACGAACAATGCTACAGACTGCATGCATCTCTTTCATCAAACTAAACTCGACCTTGTTACGATTTCGGTATATTCAACATTGGGACAAAACAATTACATCGCTTGTATTTCACTTGCAAATGAGTGTAATTATGCATAACCATACATACATGTGTATAGTTGCATTGTGCACTCGGATAAGAGGAAAACGCATTCTATAATAAACAAAACGTATAGCGAAAGATTCGACCCTCGTGATCTCTACAGTTAAGAAGAGCTCGCTCTACTAGCATAGCTACTTTAAAAATATTTGGTTGCTATTTGCCGATAATTCGATATTTAAAAATCGATTTTTATAAAAACGTTTCATTTCAGGCAAATCTTGATTCGTGTAACATAAATACTGTTGTTCATTCTTTATTTCAAAGATAAAGAAAAAATTCCCGCGGTTTTACCCGCGTATTTCCCATACCTCTGGGAGTACGGGGATAACTTATAAGCCTATGTGTTATTTTGATGTGTAAGCTCAAGCTAGTTTTTATGTGAAAGAGTAACAAACATCCATCCATCCATCCATACAAACTTTCTCGTTTATAATATTAGTAGGATTTCATATGCATAAGATGAACATTTGTATTTGGTAGCACAACAATGGCGTTAAATACTTGCAGCTGAGCAGTAATTCCGTGTGGCAGTCGAATAAGGGTTGAGTTACGTAGTTTACGTACCTCATACGTACCTACAATATGTTGACGTATTACAAGTTATTACCTACGAAATAGACATATTAATATTATATTTTTATACTAAAAAGTTTGTATTTATTAATAAATACTACGCTATCAAGTTGTTTCAACAACACAGGATACGATAAATCAATCAAATGTTATTATTAATATTTATAACATTCAACAATTTATTATAATAGTTTTAGGGCCTGTTTCACAATCTCCCGTTAAGTTCCCTATAGGCTATAGGCAACATATTTGACAGATGTTTGACAGATACTCCATACTCTATCTGTCAAACATCTGTCAAATAAGTTCCCTATAGCCTATAGGGAACTTAACGGGAGATTGTGAAACAGGCCCTTAGAGTTTTACATTTACAATTGATAAGGACATATTTTGTTCCGTTTAAGGTGATACGAATTCAAAATGTACATCGGACGATGCATAATAAAGCCATTAATTTTGAAAATGTCTCCAAAGTTCTGAGATAGCTACGAGTTGACCAACCTCGTAAGTGGAAGATCAAATTTAATATTAAAAGGTAAAGGGTATAAAGTACCCGTAAATACTTATGTTTATTTTGAATTGATTTTTAGGGTTCTGATGAAACGAAATAAACTTTTTTCAAAACCTAATAAACAGGTTTAAAAAAATCTTAAGATAATGAAGTATTCGCTCTGTACTAAAATCGTTGTCACGTCACACGTGTGTTTATCCTATTACTACTACTTTGACCACCTTTGTAGCTCAGTGGTTAGCGCGTTGGCGCTCAAGCCGGAGGTAGCGGGTTCGAATCTCGCCAACAAAAAGTTTTCTGTGGTCCTGAGTCGTGGATGTGTATTAAATTTGTGTATAATATAGTAAAAATCTTAAATATTTGTATTATTATAAAAAAATATTAAATATATGCATTTCCGTTGTCTGGTACCCGTAACACAAGTTCTTCGGAAACTTAGCACGGGACCAAATCGACGTGGTGTAAAAGCGTCCATTGATATTATTATTATACTTATCATTATGATATTTGAAACCATGTGTGATTAGGAATCATGCTAAAGATTATGATATGATATGCTCAATATGCTAAAGATGATGGTAATGAATAATAAATACATAAATACATTTTTTGGTAATAATCTAATGTAATATTAAGGTATGTGTACAGAACCCTCGATGAAAGTGCCCAACTCGGAATAGGTTGTTTTTTTAAATTGAATTAACCATATGCATATAATTGGTGATATTAATCATGTAATTACATATCAGTTTTAACGTTATGTTGATTCCAACTAATCAATATTATGGTTTATATAACATTTATTGAGTCAATAAACCCAAATCGACGAAGGTCCTATTACATACAACATAAACTTTACACTAAAAATAAATTAAACTTATAACATGGTCAGGAATTCATTGAAATGTTTAAACCGTGGGAACAGTATTAAAATGATGAATTACTAAGAATTGTTTACATGTGACTTATCAGGTTCATTAAGTTAGCTGTATACCGCAACTTTGCCTGCGCTGAATTTTTATCGCTGTTTTAGGTCTGATTATTGTTTTAGTCTGTCACTCGGTGATAAGCATTATTAAAGCTGCACAATGCACATATTAAAGTACTGGTAATTTTTTTTGGTTGGGTTTCGGAGATTACCTCCTACATTCAAACTTACAAAACATTACCTTTTTTTATTTTGTGCTAGCTAGCATCAGCTGATAATGATGATTTTATAGCCATATTCAGGGAGAATACAGTATATTTATGTTGAGAGTTTTGGAAATTCGATCAGTAGGTACTAGGTAGTTCTGTTTTTGAAATTCGAAGCAATAATTAAGGCTTCTTAATTTTCCTGATAATAATCCTCTGGTGAAGCGGGTGTCTATATAGTCATGTCGCTGACGAATCATCATCAGGTTTTTTTTTTGAAATAAGATTGAATAAATATTGTAAATACAAATCTTTCATCATTATAATATGTTTGTACATGTGTACATTATATCGTAATGATGGCTATGTCGTGTTATAACGTTGTGCGAGAGAAAGTTTGGGAAGGTTCAGGGACGGTTGTGCTATTTGCGGCTCGCGGCGGGCGATCGTCGATGCAATTAAAGTAAGCAAAGCTATATCGTCTAAATATAACGAACATCGACGTGTACGTTTGGATGTGCCCTTGGCGTGTTTAAGTCTACGTAAATGATAATGTTTTGGCAGAATATGCCTTTCTCTTTCTACGGTAGAAGAAGGTTGGAGGACCAAGACTTAACAAAAATATACATAAATTCTATTGAAAATATGAGTTAAAATATTTTTCATTGCTTATATTTATAGGTACTTATAAAAGCAGAGGTTGATCATAATAATAAAAAAAACATGTAACATGTCGAATGAGTAAAATTGCTACTGAATATACGAAACCAAGACCGAACGAGCTAGCCGAAGACTAACACTAAGATGGTGCTAGTGTTGGTATTATTGCATTGCTCATCATTACCATCGACATGTATGCATGGACGTGCCCTTGCAAGTGTTTGTTTTAGGTCTACATACACGTATATCGGTGAATATAGCTTTGTGTGAGAGCGACGCTTGTCAAAGGGCTTTCTGTTTGTGTTTCGGATGTTGATCGCACCGAGATGATCGCTTTCATTTGTTCTTAATGCACGTGCATTTATAATTCAGTTGTTTCGTATGTCGAAATTCGAGTTTTACCACTTATTGAAATTGAGCAAGACTTTCACTGCCATCGCAATAATATGTTGGCTTGACATCTACATACAAGATTCACATGATTTATGGTCAAGCTATATATAGCCTGTTGTTATCACATTTATTGTTCGTTGTTTGAATCAATATGACCTTATTCGAATATATAGCATTCGTTTTAACCAAGGGTACCTCAAAGGTGATTGAATTCCCTTGAGATGTAAGTGTTCATGGTAATCTCTATTATCTTTGCACGCAGCTCTTAGTGAAATCGTAATAACCTCAACACAGCATCACTCTTTATGCAGCAGAGGTATATTCATCATCATCATCAGCCTTTATCCGTCCACTGCTGAACATAGGCCTAGAGGTATATTGTTTCTACTCAATTTGTGCCATGAAAAATATTACTGCTGTTGATTGCATTGTGCTGCAAATATAAGTGCTGTTTATACAATAAATAGTCACTTAAGTTAACAACTATTTCGCTTTATTTATTTAACGAAAACCAAACAAAGGAGCGTACATTTTGAAATCTATCCACAAAGTTCAGTAGATCATTAAGCACACAAATTTTGTTAATCTAAAGGTTAAATCTTTGAACGTAACTAACCTTAAGCTAAACTCTACTTACATAGCTTAAAGACAGTATTTGTAACAATTTTATTAGTTTTTGTTTCACTATTAATCTGACTTTTTTGTTGTTTTTTTTTGTTGACTTTCCTATTTATTATAATGTGTTCTTTATACATAGCATATACATAACGTATTATTATATGTGACACTTATAAAGGATTCCAATATAAAAATCATGAAAACCATACAATTTATACCTACTATATAAAAATGTGAAGTTTTTAAATAGTAGGGGATAATCAGTGGATCCAATCGACAGATTTTGAAAATTATTTTGTCAATAGAAGACTTCGTTGCTTGTGCTATTTTTTGGGCTATAATTTATACCCGTTTTCCCCCAGGAATGTGAAGTAAGTTTGTAAAACCGCGGGACGCTGCTACTCAATAACATACAATCGTAACGCCTTTCTAAATCTTATAGTTGACTATGTTTCGTTAGCAGATCTCATGTCGAAAGTGAATTGGTGTTAAAATTATTACAGTAATAATACAATTTTCTAATCAACTGACGTTGTACTTAACTCCGTCCGATTCCGTGCGATTACTGAATGCTGTTAGAATGGCTGTACGTTGTTATTTGATTCTATCCATTCACCTTCCCTTTTAGGTAACGATTATACTAGCGATTGAATCAGGCAAAAGCATTATCAAGATGCTGCATTGTTAATTCGATTTTCTCTTCAAGTAACGTTTACAAAATATAGTAATACGAACAAAATATGATATCTTGTTCATCTCAATAAATGTATCTCATGTTTCGTGCAAAAAAAAACTTACTCTACGATATCTGCCACAATATAGCATAAAATATGAATCATAATAATATACTACCTATTATTAAAATATATGCTCAACATATATGACAGAGTTACAATGTAATTTTTTATATATTCACAAAAATGTATTAAATTTTACATATGAGTACATAACAAAAATATTATTTACTTGAAGTCTACAGTTGCATACAAGAACTGGTCAGAGTATATTACTAGGTATTTAGTCTAGAATAAAATTATCATTTGTAAACGTAAACGCTCAATTACAAATGCACGTATCAGATGCCACTGTCGCTTGTAAATCTTGAAATATATCTCGCAACGGGCTGCGAATGACGTTTAGATTAGATATCTGATTTATACTGGCGTTGACTTGTCAGCTCACCATCGTTGTGCTACACACGCCAATTCATGTGCAGCCCTTGATTTCTGAACTCAAGTGTGAAATGTATACGTACTACAAGTACAATGCATAATACAATTACGTCTTACATTTACAGTTTGAATATTAGGAACTAGGAAGCATATTAGTTAAAGTGCATATATATTTAGAAGTAGAATAAAGAAAGATAAGAGTAAAGCATCCGCTATGAGGATGCAAGATTTTTTTTTTGTTGCGAAAAATGATACTCGTTTTTTATCACATTTAAAGGGCTTTATCGCAGGAGCGATGTCGCCTTGGCTAGGAGAGTTAAGATTAATGTTAAAATACGTTCAAACTAATTTGCTGATAGTTTTCGCCACATGCCTTTACAGGTGTTTCACGGCAAAATAAAAGAGTAGGAACTAGGGGTATAGCAGTAGGCATTTAGCATTTAGGTATTTTTGCGGCTCAAATCTTACCTAGATCATTGCTCATCAAACTATGTTTAAAAATAGCCTTCTGCAATTTAATTGGGCACACAAAATGTATATATAATAAAACTACAGGAACAAAGACAAACAGATTGACATACGAAACTCTTATTTATTGTCAATTCCATTTTATAGTTATCGAACATTGTGGAATATAAGTGTCACAAAGGACGGCTGAAACACTCATGTCTGGTCTATAATGCTTTGAATTATGACGTAGTTTCATTATTCATTATCTGTTATTACTACAGCGAACTAACCATCCTCAATACTCACGTACTTGTCTAGTTCCTACGACGCAACATCACGTTTGTCATTATGTTTCAGCGATAAACAACATTTTTATTATTTTAAAATGCATACTTTGTGTTTTATTTCAACGTTACTTTATTATTTTAAATTGTTGCTTGTTTTTGTTGACGCCAGTGCACATGCACTTAAAGTTACGTCGTAAAATGATATTCTAGAACCTAGTATGTTTTATATTTTATTTTTACATACGTGACTTTTCCTTCAATATCGGGTTACGCCAAATCTTTCACTCTGTGAAAACAATATGCTTTTATAAGTTATTTAGTTTCGTGTTTTTACGATGTGAAAATATTTTGTAATATTTATGAAGGATACTAAGGAAATTATACTGGCTCCTCAAATTAAACCTAATTATGAATTACACTCGTAACAATAATGTAACGTAATTTTCAAACAAAATTGTACAAAAAAAATATTACTTAGTAAAAGTAAATAATATAAAAACGAGAAAACCAATTTATACTTGTACATAAATCTCCACTTATTATTTAAAGTTAAATACAATTTAATGTTAATGACTAGAATTGAAAATATTCTATATTTTTTATCTAAACTAACCTCGCGTAAACAGTGCATATTTTATGAAACAAACCTCACCCTACAAGTACTTGGAATGACTGTGCAGGCTAATAATAGAACTATTATAGTCATCAGACGACGCGGAGTATAATAGATGATTAGATAAATTATCACAATTTGCAACTGTTTCTGCAATAGATAAACGCATTTGATTTGCGTTTATACATAATATCTGTTTAATTGCGTTATATAAGCAAAAGCATAGATAGATAAACTTTTTATTCACGATTTATCGTTACACAATAAATAAATAATAGTGTAGAAAATTTAAAAAAAATACGCTTAAATAGAAAATCATCGCTAATCCTGACTATCCTAGTAAGGATAACGGATCAAACTACTGAAAATATGGAATTATCATCGGTCCTTGATAAGTATGCCTTTCAAGTTAATCCGACGTTTTGAAGGGAGTCAAAATCATGTCCAAAAATTTTCCCTTAGCTAATAAAAGCGTATTAAAAAGAGTAAAATCAATCAATCAATATCACACCAATATAATAAATCTATATCTATAATGCTATCGTATTATAGCAAATATACCTGAAATTGATTTTCATATTAATTTGTTACTTAACTTTTAATCACAGCTATCAACATATAATTATACACACATTCCCCTTACTTTCATAAGTTGTGCTTGTTCAGACCAAGTTGCTCTTGCAAAGGTAAATTTTGTTCCAGTATAACGCGCTTCTATAAAGTACCTGGCACTAAACGTTATTCTGAAACAAAATTCAAAGCACTATCGAGCTTTGATGATATGAGTCATACAATTTCATAAGACTGATTTAAGGTGTCATAGTCTCAGAAGATTCGCGTTTCGAAATAACGCCACATAGCATTTCTAGTTTCTACAGTGTATAAATAAACAAGAGTTTATGCATACATAATTAATACCTTATTTCTTACACGACAATTGAGTTACGACGCTTATAACTATTATATGGTCGTGCAAATTGTACTTGATTAATATAATAAGCGACAACATACGATTTCTAAGAGTTTCTATTTAATAATTTCTATTTAAATCTACCATAGTCTTCCATAACTGTTTTGAAGCATATCTTTTTGTTTTTTTTTTTAAGTTTTAAAAATATATACTTTGTGTTGAATGCCTGCTTAAAAACACCCCTTTTACAAAATATATATTTTAATTTGGACATTAAATTGGTAATCAAAGTAAGCGAAATATGACTTCCTTAGACTATAGTAATTAATTTTATATTTCCAATTACGATCAAGGCGTTCCTTTAACTTATAATTACATATCTTGTCTATGATACAGGCGCTAAGCTCGCAACCTCGTAACAACTATGCCACTCCTACGGAAGGAAGTTAGGCATTTTACATATCTTTACGACCAGCGATATTTCGATAATTTATTACTACAATGTGTCATATGGTTATGGGCTTGGTTCTTATCCTTGTTGTGTTTAGGAATCCAATCAAGATAGATTATTTTGTACTTAAAACGATTTGTTGAATAAATATTTTCTATTTAACAGGTCGTCTAGGTATGTCTGTTATAAACGTTATTTACTGTCTAAGAACGTTTTAACATTGTATATTAAATATTTGAACGTACATTGCATGAGTTCACATCTAAAATAGCTGTGTCTCTGTAATATTTTAAGTAAAGGTGGTTATTTCATTACTAGGATTATTAAAAACGGGATACTATGTTTTTTATTTTTATTTCGCGAAGCTCGATATTTCCATATTTCTAAGTATGTATTGATGATATATAACTCTATTAGATAAGTTCCGAGTCACATGAGCTGATTACTTTTAGAAGATTTTTCATGTACGAGAAAATCCTTTAATTTATCTTTAAGTTTTAGTAAACGTTTACCCAAAATTACTTCCACATTGGGAATATTAAGAAGTTATTGAGACAAGATTTTCTAAAGCTCTGACTGATGAAAACTAAGGGTTAAGAATAATCTATAATATAAACAATCTCAGAAAGTCAAATTGTCTGCCAAGACTAGCAGCTGGGACTCTCATCACTAGATACACGAGACGTAAAGCTAGCTAAGCTAGGTCTAACATACACAACACTCCATCCCGTTAGCTGAAATGATAAATACAGAGCTAATGTATATTTTTCTAATAAGAATTAAGAAATATTTAGTGTTAAAAATAATATAAAAAATGTTTTATTCTAAATAAAACAAATGTAAGAGAACATGATCAAACTTTAAAAAAAAATACACTTACATAAAAATATTTCAATTGCTATTACGATTATTCCGGTTTGTAAAATAAAAATTGTACTCATTTCATGTGAAAATGGCGTCTATGTTCTTATTTAAATTATTAATTTCTCGAACAGGTTTTAAAACTACACGTTCGCGAGATAATATCTAATCTAAATGCATAATGCTATGTCATATATTATAACGGATAGCTAAATTTTGTTTTCTTTTGCAAACCAGTTCAATATTAAATTGATCTTGTTGATAAAGTAATTGAATTGTGGGAGACTCAAATATAGTCTATAGCCAGTTAATAATACTGACGATGGTTGATGTTGACTTACACACGTCCGACCATTGTCAACCTTAGAATGAAAATTATTAAAGTTTGAAACCTGGACATTTTTTTTTATTATTTATTTATAATGCTCACATAAAGTTTTACGAAAAACTGACGTTCGATATTTAACTTTATTTTCTTATATTCATTGATTTGTATTCATTATGGCGAGGATACAAAAAATCTAGCTTTCGTGAATGCAAAAAAAATCTGGCTTTCGTGTTGCCAATGAGTAATGTTGGCTATAATAAACACAAACAATCCTAGTCAGTATTTCTGAATCTTGGTTTGATACTGGTCAATTGCGTCACTAAGAAAACTGACATATTAAAAATGGAAAAAAAAGATTAATTTACAGATATATAATTACAAAATATCTTATTTTTTTCTTTTTTTTCGAAAGGACCTATGCTGTTGGCCTTTTAGGCCGAAAAGCTAAACACACCATTCCACCAGTCTGGAACTACTCAATACACATATATATTAATAATGCACTAACATCCTGCGACATATAAATCGTCAAAAATTAATAAGGAACTTATTCCAGCGGCTTTTTAGTTAAAACGAGGACAAAAGCTGTATAAATAAAACAGAACTAATGATCATTATTCTGTTATGCTCTATTGAATACTTTTTTACATACAATGAAGACGGTAAAGATTGAACACGCCTCCGCGCAATTCACGGAATTGCCTAATTATTTTTATTACCCGTTAGTTACGGACACGTTGTAGTCCACCCGAAACTATTTTCTCAATTAATTCCGTAACAGATACATGGTATTTTATAATCTACGCTATACAGGAAGCTTGTTATTGAACATATTTCGGTAACAAGGAAAACCGAAAATATCTATAATTCACAAATGACCGTAAATATTTTCTTTGTTCGGCCGAAATATCAAACTTCAAAGAAATATTTAGATTCTCATAATGAAGGGAATTTTACCTTGAGATAACCCTAGTAACATCGGCGCCTTTGTTCTTGATACAGTTTTTGGAATTCTAACCATTTGAACCTTTATATTCCGGTTTTCAGCATCATTCATAAATAATTAAGGCAAGCTCTGTTAAAATTAAGATTTTTAAAAATTGTCATTTATTCATTTGACACTGCTACCGGGCGAACTTTGTGAAAGATGAAGATTGCGTTTTGCAGTATTTTATCAGTGAGCTATTTTATAATATCCAAGGTTATTTGCCTTAATTTGCGCTTGCTGTATCAGTTTTTTTATAAAGAGACCAATAACAAAATATAATAGGCAATCTGACGCGCAGTTATGTTAGTAAAAAACGTTAGCGAAACAAGCGGCGTGTATTAGGTAATCGAATTTAGTGGGGCCCATTGTGCGGCCGAGGCCAAGGTCTACATTGTTTACAACTTCGCTCTGCGTTGCATTACTCTAGGGTTGTCAACTTAGTTGTACCTATTATTAATTATTCAACAATCACAACAATAATGACGCTCAAGAGTTTATTGAACGTGCTTAAGTGTTAGTGGGGATTTTAATATTGATGAAGATAATGTGTAGAAGATAAATAGCCTTATTTTTAATTTAGCTAAAACTATTATAGTAGGTACTTCTATATAGTAAATAGTGTTAACACATTTTTAATCTTCACTCATCACTGTGACTAGTTGTTTCATTGGTTTTGGATTAGTATTTTCCAAATGAAATTTAATCTAAATTGAAGATTATTTGATATCAGCGAATGGCTATAGATATCGCTGATTACTTAACAAAATGTGAACCGATTCCATAAAAAAGACGTGTATTAAATCCCATAGAATAAGGGCGCTGCGTTAGCTAGGTTCAACTTAATAGAGATCCTCTTTCTTTTTGTGTGTGACAACCCTATGGTAATGATGGCTATCAGGTTTTTATATACTTGTTTTAACTTGAAATGCCATTTTGAATTTACTCGGGAGATATTTGCCATTTTGTTAAATAAATCATACATTGATGAATGGATAAAAATAAATGTTACGTAAGTCAATGATATTTTCGTATTGAATAATGCATAAAAAATAATTTTATGATGAATCGGTCGGCATGTGTAATTAACAAAGGTGGATTAATTACTATTTAAATTACTTAAACACTTTATAGCGATTAAATCTTAATTTTCGGTTGCCGGTTACAATTATTTATCTGATGCATGTTAATGAACATACAAAATGTTTGAAACACATCATCATCATCAGTCTTTATCCGGTCTCTGCTGAACATAGGTCTCCCTTAATGAACGCCAAGACGACCGATTCCTTGCTACACATATTTTATATCATTTGTCCAAATTTTTACGTGTCATAACTTTATCACGATTAGCTCCTCGTTCTTATCATTATCAATTGCTCGTCAGTCATGTGGCACCCCTGTGAAGTGTTATCTAATTATGTCACCGAAATGTGTATTTGACTATTTAACAAGAATATTTTCGACTAGAATTTTTGTTTATATTTTTAATTTCTTGAAAAATTACTCCTAACAATCTCATATAAGATAAATTAATTTTAAACTCGAGAAATGGGTTTAATATACTGTGACGTTTATAAATAAATAAATTAAGATAATGTAGTGATAATATTTTTTATATAAAAAAAATGTAAATAGTGTCACAATAGCAATTCCCTCCGCTTTTGAACATAAACCCCTTTCAGTGGACAACAAGACGAGCAACCTATTTATTACTAATTATCTCTTAATAAATAAGACTAAACTAAATTAAAAAACTGTAGTTTTATCTAACTTACTTTCTAAGTACATTTCCCAAAGGCCTGTTGATGTTTTTATTGGAAATCAAATGAATTGCAATTCGTATCGACGACTACATTTATAACATCCTACTCTCCGACGGGCTATAACTCAGCCTATTGACACAGTGACAGGCAAATAGGAGCTACCTTCTAATTACGTAGGCGCAGGTCATTCCCGTCTCACAACTGGTTAAATAATGACGCTAAAAGGCACCTTGACAGTTTTTACGACTTTCAAATGCATGTCTTCTTTTGTCTTGAAAATACTTAAACTATACATTGGAAAATCTGTAGGTTGGGTGCATACGTTAGGCAGAAATATAAATAAGGGTTAGCAAATTGGGGACACTGTAAAATTACAGATTTTACATTATCCCGGAATCGAGATATCTACCTACCGATTGCTTAAAGACCATCAGGCCTAAAAGTCCAAATCAAGGTAGCTAACGCCTTAGACGTGAAAACCTATTCGTAAGGCAGAAATATAAATGAGGGTTAGCATTTTTTTTTTTTGTATAAAAGTTAAGTATATGTAATTAATCTTCACAGATTTTACATTATCCCCAAATCGAGATATCTATCTACCGATACCTAAAGGCTTAAAGTATACCTTTGGAAAAAAAACTCCGAATCATGGTAGCTAGCGTCTTAGACGTGAAAACCTATTCGTTAGGCAGAAATATAAATAATAGTTAACAATTATTTTTGGTATGAAAGTTACTTATATGTAATTAATATTTACAAATTTTACATTATCCCCACATCGAGATATCTATCTACCTACCGATTGCTTAAAGGTCATCTGGCCTAAAAGTCTAGACCTTTCGGAAAAAAACCCAAATCAAGGTAGATAACGTCTTAGACGTGAAAACCTATTTTCAAGACCAAACAAACACTTGGACAAATAGCGGGAAGAGTGATGTCGGATCATTGGGTCGACCGTCGAGCACACAATTTCGCTGTAGTACAAATAAATAGGCGTACTACAAAACGAAACATGATCCCGATCCGTTGAGCCGGTTATCGTGGGCCGAACGCTCTGAATGAGAAAGTCTGAGACCGGTTCCCAAGCTCCGACTAGGTGTCTACTTTCAAATCACAATAGACATCCAGCTTATCTTCGTACAAAACTTACCAGACGGCTTCTGTAAACAGTTAAGCTCTGTAAATGCGTTATTCGATAGCAGTTATGGTATAAGTTTGGACGTGTACGGGACAATGTTCCTTATATGTAACAATCATATCGATATGGAATCCAAGTACAATTAATTTGAATTCCTTTACATTAATTATTATTTTTTATCATATTATACAGCTATCTGATTTATTTAAATATGCTCCAAAGTAATAAAAGCATCTACGATATTTATATGCACGTCTGCTTATAATCTAAATTCCAACTACCTATGTAAGCAAATTTGCTGGCTACAGCTACTAAGATCTCCATAAATGTTACTATTGTTATTGCTATTCACTTCAATAATGATATGCAAAGTTATTAGAAGGACAATAAACAAACCTGATCTTGTATAACAACTAAGAATTGTTTTTCCGTATAAAAAATGGACATATGATACATTAAGTCTTTATTATTTTCCTGTCATAGGAACACCGAAAGCGGATGAGATTTCCGGTATTTTATATGAATTATAATATTAAATATGCTATTAACGTTGTATAAAATTAGCATGTAAAATGTTGCGCTTAAAGCGCATCCATTCAAAAAATAACAAATGTCGCATGTAAAATTGTAATATTCGTATAAGCGGTAGTCGCCATTGCAAAACAAAAAAAAACTATACTGCATTATGTAACATAAGGTATTTAATTAAGAAGATGTTTTGATGTGTGTGTGTGTGTGTGTGTGTGTGTGTGTGTGTGTGTGTGTGTGTGTGTGTGTGTGTGTGTGTGTACTTTCACACAAAATTTTGACAGTATAAACATTTATTGGTAGGCAACCTACGTATAACGTAATGATAAACATAATAAACATCGCTTGATAACAAACGTGTCCACAGATTCCACACGACCGAATAAAATCGCGCCGGCACAAACATCGCTATTTTCAACGCTCAAGGCCAATTCTTCCATATTGCATTCACTATTAAATCAAAAAAAGTTTGTCGCGTAAACAAGGTCTTTTCTTGTGTGGCATTTGAATAACACCACAATCATGGACTTACTACGTGATCACTTGTTTTTTTCGATTTCATTTGATCGATTGATATTTTTTAGGATTTTAGATAAAAGAACTAAAAATGCATCCCAAGAGCTGGCTCGTTTATTAACGTCGTTAATCCATTATTGAACTTACATATTTGAAATAAGTCGACTATTGGTCCCTATATAGTCTGTCGATTATTAATTTATTGTCGTGGCGTTTGCTCCCACATTCTATATTCAGATATTCTGTATTAAATATATTAAATTCAATGCAAATACTGTTTATTCTATGTAAATTGACATTTCAGAGACCTATAAATAAACAGACGTCGTGTTAAGCTTAATAACATGATCGTGATTTTATCTAGAACCCGTCTGGCCTCAGGTTTCTGGATTAAAATCACAAGCCTCGAAACCAAGGTCAATATTACGTTGAAAAATGTACGCCTCGTGCATATAAGCGGAACTGGGACAAATTGTTTTTTTTTGTTTATATCATTAGAATAAGTAAACCATTGTGTTTTCAAGGTTACCTATATTACGCCGCACTTCCTGTTATCCATGTCTGAGCATTCCCCTAATTTTTATATGGTAATTAGCTGCGTAATTTAGTGCTTCGTTGAATACGTCTCGGGTACTTGGTTATGGACAAACATTTTAAATATAAAAACATTATATACCTACTTAATGTGTTTATGGCACACAAACAGTAACCGTCTCCGAACTCCAAAATATTCTTCAAATGGGCATTAGTATAAACCTTGGACATTCGACGCTACATGCGCGTAGGCGAATGAATCTCTGATATTGTTTATTCTCGGAATATTATAAGCTGTTCTCAGAAAGATTCGAGTAATAAACGCGTTGTACAGGGTGATACATATAAGCTGCATATAAGTATAATAACTTTTTGTAATAAAAATGTATAAGTCTAAGCAATATTAATGAATAAATATAAATAATATGTTAGACATATTATTTGAGGTTATATAGGTAGTTTTAATGTATTTATTTACAATAAATATACGATGACTTAATCATTGTAGGTGCGATATGGATTATGCTGTGAGTGGCGAAAAAATGAACTAATGCAAAATAATAAAACTTAAAGAAATAATGTGAAAAACATGTTTATTCTACATTTCTACTAAATATTAACGAAAGTTTTGAGCGAGAAAAATGGCTCAACGGGCCTGTATTACACGGTATGACCATAGTTGCACTATAATATGACGATTTCTCTGTAGCAAAAGATCTAGGGATCGCATGATCATTCTTACCTGTAGTCGGTCCACCAAAATAAAATGCAAAAGGAAAATGCATCCACCAAATCCTCCTTGGGCTGTGGCTTAGGTTTACGATTGGCAGCCTGCCCGAAGCGGACTTTTACACTCCATGAGCACAATACCAGGGTATATAAAGGGATGCACACACATTCTGATATTCATAGATCCGAAATATTCCAAAGAATTCCTTCTTATATTATTCACGTCGATAATATAATCGTTTTTATCGCGTCCAATGTAAACACAATGCTCTGTTGACACGCCCCAACCAGATACGAGAGCCGGTATCTAATTCGACTGACCTTGGCAATGAAAAAACAAGTTTTTTTCGCGCAACCTTGAAGTTTATTTTGCTTTCCGCGCGCTGTGAAAAGTTTAATCTATGTAAATAGCATTATTTATACCAAATTATCTGTTGTTTTTTAAATATTAGACATTATTAAAACAACTATTGACGTGTGTTGTGTTTTATTACGAAATACTTTTCCAAAGAAAATTAGGACTCTTGAGTTTTAAATATATTAAAACATATTACAATTTAATGTTAGGTATACAAATATTGAATTGTTACGCATTTGTCTGAATATACAGGTTAGGTTATTAATTAAAAAGAGATATCTTTTTTGCCAGTCATAAAAGCACTTATTACTTTTTTATTTTTTTGTTGAGCTTATAACTTCTTAAATCTTTTATTACATGTTTTATTAAAACAAAACATTGTAAACAGTCGAATAACAATCTTGCCACGTCTTGAACGTAATTCAAAAACATAGCACGCGTGGTACAACGTGCAATGGATGTATAAACCTTTATTTACCGAATCAGAAGTTGTTTTGAAAAAGACACCAAAAATTTTCCGATAGCCATTACATGCATTTATTAGGATTTTTAATATATGAATAAATTGTCTATGTTCATATCTAAATTAAGTTTTCGTTTTTTTTTTCGAAGCAAATACAACAACACCTTAAATTGTTTTTATTACAAATATGTATAATATGCATAGTTAATTTATACTTATTGTTTTATTTTTGATTATCGTCTACCTTTGTTCTATAAATAAAACATAATTAATGATTATAAACAGAAACATAGGTTATATTAATTAAAACATTTCTAGCATATGAGGATGTTGTTGTACTTTGTGACCAAATTACTGCCATATTATATTAAGTCTTTGATAATGAAATGTATTAAGGTCATGAAGTTTATATGTTGCTGAAATGAATGATGTTTTTGTTTTTTCGTATGGCGAGACACGTGTAAGTTTGGTTATATCAATAAAATAACATGGTTCTGTTGATTTTTTACATTTATTAAAATACAAAATAATATGTTACAAGTATTTATCAATATCTACAAATAATGATTAATATTAAAAAATATATACTTATTCAAAGTTTTTTTTAAGTATAAAATACACATAAAGCATTCAACTTGTTGTTAATGTTCAATGTATTTACATGAAAATTATAACATAATATTATATTCCATATAATAATTCTAAACATTGAACATAAAATAAGTAGTTAGTAAATCTTGTTAGAAAATAACACACGTTATGCTGCAATAAAAAATCTGACCTAGTCAGTTAGCAATTAGGTTTCGTTAATTTTATTTAAAAAATTCTTATTATTTACTTGTTTTATTCGTGTTTCACCAAGTTTGTGTTATTCGCAGATAATTTATTTCTATGATTTTTATTTTTCTTTTCTTTTCGCAGAGCTGGAGCCGGTGCAAACGGCATATTTTCTAGAAGACTGGACTTTTCTACTTTCAACCTTTTACCGAAGCATAAAGTCAACTCATATCAAATTAAGGTAAGATTTATATGAACGTGTTTATCAGCTTTGAGGTTCTTGCTGATATACAAAAATAGATTCAGCATAAATAATTTCAAGGTTTGTTTACGAAAGTACTTCGCTATTAATAAATAATAACGAAACTTATTCCGTTCTAACCTGAAAAAATGTTCTTATCCCTTGAAAGTTTGAATATTACGTTGCTTGTTTTATTTTTTTTACCAAAATGCCAGATTTATATTTTTCTTTAACGCACCTTAAACTTCTTGGCGGCTTATTTAGATATAGGGTATATATTAGGTATGTATTAAGGGTGAACCGGTGTTCTCAGGTATCAATACAGAGTATAGACGCTTCAGAGTCCAGAAGAGATTCTCATGTCGCGCTATTATCGTGCCGTGAGTGGGTAGACTTTCTGGCCCCTGCAATACAAGACCTTATGGTCTTGTAGAAACTAAAGTCAAACGAAGTCGTCTCCTGCTTGAGGTTGTGCTGAAAATATGTTGGCGTATTTTGCTGTATCAATCTCTCATCTAAGAGAGGACTTGATTGTCACGTGATCTAGCTATGCTGAATACAAGAACTTCGTAATAATAAAACAAATTAATATAATTCAACACTCACGCCACGTAACCTAGAAAACGTAAAAATAATATTATGGGCTAATATCCTGTAGATAAAACAGTTTGCAATGTCGTCTTGTAGAGTCACTAAATTTATTGTAAGTAAATAATGACATTCAATTGTAGCAATTACTATCGATTGATACTAAGAAAAATTACAGCGAGTACTCGTAACTTCCTTATCTCGTTACTTTCATTTAATCTACTTGTACATTCGTGTGTGTATGTGTATCCTCATATAGGTACTTACATCGAAGAATTTTTCTAGTAGTTTCTTTTACTTGCCTTTAGAACTCTACTAAGGGTTATCGTAGCATCTTGTGTCACCACGACAGCGTGGGTAAGAGAAGAGACAAATTGATCGTCCTAGACATAATGATAATATCATTCAAAATGTTTCACAACTTTCCGTTGTATGTATTTCCGTTTTCTGGTACCCGTAACACAAGATCTTCGGAAAATTTGAACGGTACCAGATTGACGTGGCGTAAAAGCGCCCATAGATATAATTTTTTCTCCATTTTGCTTCTGTTATCGCATTCCTTTCCTTGTACCTATGTTTTATGTTTATAAATATTTTAATTTTAATAAAATTTAAACATCCTGTACTCAGTAATCATATCGCAAAAGAAATGTGTACATTATACAGCATCTAAACAGTCGCTGTGAAAGAGTTGCTTGTTCTCTTTTATTAGTCCCGTCAACTTCCACTTAGACCACTTACATAATATACCATTAACACATGGCAGCGCATAATTTATTTAAATTGAAGCATCTTTAGAGACCTTTATATTTTTCGTCTTTGCGGGATAGTCCTTGGAGACTGCTACATGTGCAATTTTCTACGGAGTCAATTTTAAAAACGCTACACCCAGCAAATGTACATTTATACCACCTGTTTACTTACTTGGTTATTGAGGATAAATAGGCATATCTTTTACAGTAGACTTCTGTTGCTTCTGCTGTTGCTGTCTGAGTCAAAATGTTGCAATAAAAATACGTAAATGCGACGACCGACGATGGTCCATTGGGTATGGTCTCGGCCTTTTGAGCGATAGGCTCCGCCTTTTTTTAAAGTACACCCTAAACATGAGACCATCGCTGTCTCTTCTGTGAAGGAGAACATCTTGAGGAAACCTGCATGTCTAATAAGATTGACAGTCTTTGAAGGTGACTACTTCCACCAACTCACATTGGGCCAGCTGCAGCGCCTCGGTGAACTATAGCCAATACTCTCCTCGCCTTATTTCAAGGAGGAGACCCGTGCCCAGCAGTAGGATATATTATATGGATTGCTACTTTACATTTTTATAGGTAAATCAGTTTTAATCTCGTCTCCTGTGACGTTGGGCATGATAATGTTATTTCGGTAAAAAATGTTTACGAGGGTGAAAGTTTCGGCTGTGAGTGCCGTAAATACATCAGACCGACACATTTTGCGATAAAACACCGTCACGGGACTCGCTCATGCTACCCTAGTACATTTTGAAACGAATAAAAGTAACTCTCGAGTAATTTAATCGCGTCACTACGTTTTTTACGACTGCCTTTGAGATGCTTAAAATTGCTATGAAAAATCTTTTTTAAAGTGCATTTTTTCGTATATTCTCTTTCACTCTGCGTTTTTCTTTTGTAATGGCAGATCGCACGTATTTTTATTTATAATACTTGTTGTTTAAGAGACTCTCTAAGGAATCTGCTTATTAGGCACACGTTGATCTCTAAAGCGACGTTAGTACATAATGAAAAATATAATGTAAAGGCATATAGACAGTGCTGAGTTAGGCAAAACACAGTAAACTTGAGAAGATATCAAGAACAAAGTAGATTATTATAATACTTATACCTATTAAAAAAATATATATTTTTTTAAATGTTCTACGAAAAAGAAATTACGGGCTCCAAAACCAGAAGAAGAACCGACGAAACTAATTTAGTGAATCTAATCTTTTCAATGTTTTAGAATATCTAATACAAATTATATATGTATACACAGAAGCCTGGTAGCAAGTCTTATTCCCAAGGTGTGTTATATATTTTTTTTTGTTTCCATTGCCTCACAAACGTTCTTAAACAGTTTTTATGTTTTGATAGTTCTCTGGGATTCTATTGTAAAAGTGTTTACTTTGAACCATAAAAGCTTTATCTACTGACCTTGTACTATAAAAATGGCACATCAAGATTATGTTAATTGTTCCTTGTAAATCTATTGTGATTCGCATTTTTCAACAAATTTGCGTTTAAACGTTTACAAAAATGTATTGAGATGCAGCAGTAGAAATTTATAATTCTTTAAATTTATCTCAATGAATGCAGTATAATATAATTGCAATAATGCCCTGGGCATTATTAAAACTTAAAGTTTAATTATTAAAACTTTTGGACTATCCGAATGGATTTAATCAAAAAGTATTTGATGGATTGACAAATGTTTGTTTTATATTATTCCTGTCGAAATATTAAAAACGACTGATATCCAAGAGAACGCAGCCGCGTCTGTTCACACTTCACTGTTGGCGTCTGTTACTATTTTCAGTATTTCCGAATCAGTAGTGCCAACATAATATGTTTACCACAGTGCATAAAACTTGGGTTGTTCGTATGTTGGCGGTTGGTATCTAATCTCTGCAGGCCTTGAGTCCGTTGTATGTCAACTGACGGTCATTCGCCCGCTCGCCGTGCCTGTTTCTATTTTTACCCGTCGTTTGTTTGATATTTATTACAATCCAACGCCTGTTGCAGTGAGTACTTTTTATCGTTGCGATGATTGAATGATCGCACTGTTTGCAGTTTTAGACCATTACAAATTACAGTATATAATAATTTTCATGAATTTACAGCGGAGAATGTTAAGTTTTGATGTGTGTTTACTGTATACCTAATCTTTCTCTTATCAAATTCACATCTTTTAAAGAACTTTTGGAAGAAGTATAAAGCTCCATATGAAAGGCGCTCTAATAAAAAATCTGATAAAAAATTCTAACCCCCCTGTTTATAATTTTGGGATAAGTAAATCACCACAATAGGTGCCATCGATCTTGCAGTATCAGTAACTAATTAGCTGATCTCACCGTATCTCTGATACCGCTTGATAGTAGGTTGTGTCATTGTCACTTTGACGGGCCTGTTTTTGTGAGCGATGGGTTCGTTACTCTATGATGTAATTATGGTTTCGAAAATAATATTGAAATGTAGGTTCGATTTTTGAATCGAATTTACGAGTTTGATTTTGATGGTTTAATTATTATTATGGGCAGTAGAAGAGGCAAAAACAAGACTGTTCTCTATCTTTTCTTTCCTAAGTTTTGAGTTGTATAAAATCTTCTATCCTTCCCTCTCCTATGTCTGATATGGCGGGATTGATTTTAAAGAATTTTTTTGTGTATATTGAAGTAAATTCGAGAATAGTTTTAATTCACAATCTGGATACACAACTAAAATATTTTTGTATGTAATATATCTGTCAGGTCCGCTAGTAAATTATAAAATATTACTTATTATTATAATGGAATACAATATGACGGCCATGCCAAGAGACAATCTGCACGCGAAATAGTTTAGAACAGCATTGCTTTATCGCTGAAACCTGAGTCGTGTCTCGACGTGTTTCGCATCGCGTGACAGTGGCTAGTTTGTGTACCACTAGGGGAAACTTCATAATTCTCCTTTCCCATATATAATTTTAATTCTCGTTGTGGTGTTTTCTTGATATTTATACTGTATCCTACTAATATTATAAACGTGAAAGTTTGTAAGTATGGATGTTTGTTACTCTTTCACCTAAAAGGTACTGAATGGATTTGAATAAAACTTTACAACAATATAGCTTATACATAAGAATAACACATAGGCTATAATTTATATCCGTATCCCTAGGGGAACGGTAAGTACACGGGTGAAAGCGTGGAGCGCTTCTAGTGTAACAATAATATTTGTGATATTTAGGAAATTTTTAATACGATTCATATATATCGTGTCTGTTATGAACTTCATTGTCATTATCGTCATCAGACTTTATCGATCCACCACTGAACCTAGGCCTCCCTCAGTAAACGCTAAGACGACCGATCCCTTGCCACTTGTTATTGTTTTTGTAATTATCAATTTATCCTGATTTGAAACATTATACCTTATAATTAATCAAGTGAAAGTAAGTAGTGTTTCTATTATTCTTTTAGTATTTAAATCTTTCGGATGTTATAGTTTGCAAATTGGATAGATCATCCTGAGATCATCGCGGCAGCTAAGTTTGTGAATATTTTTTAAACACTGTTTATAAATTGCATTCCTCTTTAAAACTTTTAAAAATTGTAGACCAAGAGTAAGTGGCATATAAACACAACACACCGTGTGATGATTTTGTTAAACTTTTTTTACGTTGATTGCTTCAGAAGGTACACTGTTAAAAATATATTAAGTAAAGTAAAACGATACGTGATCAATAACTGACAACCAAAGCACGTTTTCGTAAAGTGGTGTCATTATTCGTGACCACTTCTGTATATGGTACCCTGCTGTCTACCAGATTGCATAAACTTGTTATATGCGAGATGACATCCATACTATAAGCGATTTTCATATATTAAATGAGATAACGAGCTTGAAATTTCATGTACTTGGTTTTAATAATGTATTATGTTTTTATGTTATCAGCGGATGCGTTTGTTTTTTTGCAAACGTTACGAATTTGATGTTTAATGTTCAAGCACTTTTTTTGTCAACCCTTCCCAAAACTCATTTATTCGCGTTTTCTCCTTAATTAAATGCGAAAGTATAAGAGAATGCTCTCTAGTCTCGACTAGTAAATTATTGAAACATATTCAAATATAAACTTAATCCGTGCTAGGCGACTAATAGATTATATCAAATATAATTAATATATTTGTCGTGTGTAACGGTAAGCAATATGGCTGACTTGAATAAATGAGAGTAATACAATCGCCCTTAAGATAAATTGTTTTGATTTGACTTCCTCAACATTCTGCATGTCATCAAATTGTTGCTTACAATGGTAACAATACTTTGTTGTTGTGGTTCTAACAAACTAACTTACACATGCTTAATTAAATTCTATGATGCACCAAAATATATCTTAATAAAATATTTTAACTTTTAAAAAGATGTCTCATGATGAAGTAGTAATAACTAGAATTCATGGAAATATACTTATCATGAACATTATTGTTTTAAACAACAGGTTTTTATATAGATAACATAGATAACAAAGAATTAGGAAATGCATATTGATTAATCTTTTTATTGCTCATAATGTCGCGAGCAAAACAAGTATTATCATAATATGATAAGAGTTTCATTTAAAAATAATTAAGTCAAGGCTGCATGTGTGTGGCTCTTTGTCTCAAAACTAAACATGTGCTCCTTTTTAATATTACAAAACGGGAACACGCGTATTTTGTTGTTCTGGGAGAAAGGATCTCGTACTATATAACATTAATTAAATTTTTGTCCGTGTTATGTCTACCGTGGAAAGAATAAGGCTGTTTAAGTGGGGTCATATTTGTTATTTCAGTTGGTTGGTTGGAAAATGGATTTGATATTCGACATTCTTTATTGTTAAGTATAAAAGTTATCTAAAACGCCATTTTTACTATGTTTTTGTTTTTATTTTGCGGAACTCGATTATAAGACATTGTCTACGAACAATACATTTGATAATGATAGATAATGTCGAAATATCGAGCTCTGCCAGATAAAAATAAAAAATATAGTAAATATCCCCGTTTTAATTAATTTTGGTAATAATCAAGCTCTCTCTATCATTAACTCATCGCACAAACGTTAGTTCTTGGTGGAAATGGTACCTATGACCTCTTTATTTATCAGTCAGCTTCACTAACCAATAGGCCAGACATATAATTTTTAGTAATGAAAATTGTTTGAAATTAGTTTACCATCAGATTGCCATTGTCATTTTGTAGATCTTTTAACCTTCATTTATTGCTAACTAATCACATGATGTTTTCTATCTTTTATGTGTTCCCTTTTTTATCTTTTATGCGTTCTCGTGACTAGTAACTAATTGCGAGGACACAACCGAGGTTCAATATCGTTGCTCCATTAATTGGAAAACCAGACGGAAAACTTGGTGATGTCTGAAATGTGCTTTCTAAATTGCATTTATTTATAAAGCCGATTAAATCATGGAATACAACTAACTAGATAGACATGTACAGATGCGGCACGCGGTCTTCCATGTAACTAAATCCGATGGAGCTCGCGATATCCGATACCTCGTTCAAGGCTTCCCATATGGATTAGCAACGTGTTTTTCTTTTAAATCGTCTTGCCCGGCATGCCCACAATGAGATAATAGCTTTATCATTTTGGCTCCGACTCCAATTGGAATTGAAAGCTTCAAACGCGATAAATTGCTTTTTTATAAACGATCAATTTATTTTGTTGGTAATTGTTTTTGATTTTTTTATTGTAGTTTTATCGATTGTACGTTTTAGATAAAATTTATTACCTAAATTTACTTTATTTTATCTGTTGTGGAACATTAAAATAGGCGACCACATTTTTTGCAACGAAAATTTATTTATCAAGAGCAATGAAACTCGTATGTGAAATTAAAGTAGATGTAGGTATGAATAAAAAAAATACTAAAATTAAGAACAAAATGTGAGTCATGCGATTTTCTAAACTCAGTAAATGGCAAGAAATAAGAAAGTAGCCGGTTAATAGATACAATAGGGCTAGACGTCCAGGCTCGTACTACAACTTTCTTGTTAGAGAAAAACTTGCAGTCCAACGATAGCATGACGTGCCTGTACTCGTTCAGATATCGATCGTTTCATAAGACATAGCTCGTAATTACTCCATTACATGTGATATATAATTGCTGGTCCCTTAAGCTCTTTAGAATGTGTGATCAGTTATGGTGCAACTCTGCCTATTTCTTTAATCGTACCTTTTCGACACCGCATATAGCCATTAGCTCTATAAATGGAATAAAGTTTGCCAAACGGCTACCAGTTTCAATTTGTGTGTGTGAACAACTTTTTATTTACTTATTGCAAGTACACTTGCAGAATTTTAAATCCTTACATGGTTATCATGGCGGAGCGGGTTTTTATAACGCATTGAATTCAATATAATCTCAGCTCACCTCTTCTGCATACATTCGAAAGTGGCTTCGAAACCCGCCGATCACACTTTAGTAGAATAATCATAATAAAAAAAATATTAGTAGGATATTCTTATTAAATTCATTTTCTTTAAAGACTTTTGCAAGTTTTATATTGGGAGATAGAAATCAGAAGAAAAGCCATCCGATCGTTAATGGTGCATAAAAATAATAAATATATCAGCCCCATGCTCCTTATATCAGGTTCAAATTACTACCTGATCAAAATGTCATTGCCTATTTTAGAAGTGGAAATGCTAGCTGATCCAAAGCTATTCTATCTGCTTGTCTGATAAATTTGGCAGAATGGACGCGTCCACAAAGCAATGATTCCCAAAATTAAACAATATTTAGTCCCCTTTAAATATTGTAATTGCCATTTATTTAAATATATTTCAAACCAAAAAAATAAACAATCTGTTTTCTAGGAAACAAAGTAATACTTGTCGTATTGAGTAGTAGAAACTAGAGCGGTCGTTGATCCCAACAGATACTATTATTATCTCGATAACTGATAAACACGGATTTGAGTTGGAGCCAAAGCTGTTAGAATTATGAAAATACACGAATTAAACGTACGTTATGTAATGTATACGTGTGGTGGCTAATGGCTGGTAACCCTGAAGTCGGGCGAGAGGTCGACGCTCGCGCACGTCCTACTTACAGTGCACCGTCGCTTGCAAATCTCTAGCGCATAGTAAATGTTGCCATGTTCAATGATTAGCTGCGTGCGATTCGTTACTCACCGATCACAATGTATTACCATCTATTTGTATTAAATCTAGTAGTTATAGTTCTATTTTTAAAATTTACTTTTTTTTTTCTTATCTGTATATTTATATAAATATCTAAGATACCTACCTATATACAATTTAATTCATAAAATTCAAGAGTATAGGCCGCGTTCAGGTAGACGCAAGGGTGGGAAGACAACGCAGAGGCCGACCAGTGTTGGATGCGAGTGACAAGCAATCACCCGTCTATGAGTTCATTGAGGGAGGCCTATATAGCAGTGGACGGATGTGAGCTCATGACGATCAACGATCTGCAAGGAATATTTAATAGTAGTTTTATTCGTATACAAACCGTGGGAGAATATGAAAATATCTATATGTAGGATTTAGTGAATCTAGTCGCTGTATATTACGTTACAACAATTATTACAGCAGCATTTCTAAATAATATAGAAACCAACTCCGCTTTTACTAAATGTTAATGGTAATTTGTTACCCCTTATAAACTTGGGTTTTCCATAACCTTAACCTAGTTTCACAGTAGCTAGAATTGATCGTTCAGATAAGTTTTTTATTCTAATGAAATATGTAATGCGAGTGCTTTGCACAGAGTAATGGAAAAATAAAATCGTATTTTTTTTGTTTACAATCCATCTAACAAATATTAATGAGAGAATTACACTTATGATTAATCTGTGTAATAATTAATCAGCTACATCTGACTATAGGTGATAGCAAACTTGTCACTACGGTGGTATTATCCGAGCGAGATGTACCACATTGGTCGTATAGGCCTGCATTTGTATTCAGCTGCAAATCAGCATGGCCTAACCAAAAGCTAGTAAAAACGAACAAGATAAAAGTGTAGGGTGTAGTAATTAAATAACTCGTAAGACTCAAAATAATAGGTAGAGAGTAGAGACTAACATGTAGACCAATAATCTGAATATCTATAAAATGTGTTTCTCATAACATCGAGCTTATAATTTATTAGAAAATGTTCGGTTGTAATATCCAATTAAAAAGTGGAAGTAGCCATTAAACGATTAGCTATCGTTCTCATAACTTAATTTATATTCCGTGGTTGATCTGACTAGATACACTAGAGCTAATAGCGAGGCGCGGTCCTCATACTTTATTACGTACACAAATTATAGCGCCAGATATAAGCGCGATAATAGCGTAGTTACCAGTCACGGTTCTTGTGACTATTTGTCCTATTAGACGGCTATACAAATAGACGTTAGTGTTGTCTACGTTCATGTTTGGATTCTCTATCTAAGGAGGTTTTATAGTGTAATTAATATATAGTACACTAGCAGCACCCCACGGTTTCACCCATTCCTGTGGGACTACGGGGATAAATTATAGCCTATATGTTATTCTGATGTATAAGCTACATTATTGTAAATTTTCATCAAAATCCATTCAGTAGTTTTTACGTAAAAGAGTAACAAACATCTATACTTACTAACTTTCGCGGTTATAATATTAGTAAGATTATTTGGGATTGGAGTATTCAAGAGGCGTTTTTGGCTAAGTAATGAAAAATACCATAAAAAAGGCTAAGTAATGAAATACCATAGTAAAGAACGCTTCTATATGTGCTCCGGTGTCAATACTCGGGTTTTATATGGGTGTGACAGACGCACGGTTGTGGATTTCATTTAAGTATTGTCTATGAATTGATTTGTTTGACCCTATGCGTTCGGGAGTACGGAGTACCTCAAAGTATTGTTTGTGAATACGTGTGTGACAGGCCGAATCCTTTAGATAAAAAAGTACGTTTTCTTGGCGTTTAATAAGAAAACTTTTCCTTTTTACACTTATTAACGCCTTGTATGCCATAACAGATTTCGTTATTACGTACAGAACATAAATTATATTTTATTTACATATAAAAATATTATGATTAACAGTTTATAAACAATACTTAATTGTAATTTACAACCGACCGTTAATAAAGAAGATATTTGACGTTTATGCATAATTTTATTGATCACTGAATGCTGTATAAAATAATACTATAAATTAATATTCCAAGTTGACGTTTCTCAATGTTTGTTGTGTGTTTAATTAATGTACAAGACCACGCATAACCTAAAGACATTTACTGACAATAATGGGAAGAACTACGAACTAACATTTAGTACAATGGCCCTACTAAACGCTATTGTTATCAGATGCTCAAGATATATTGAGGCTCTTAATAAAACTGACAGGAGTGTGCCTCTCCGACACTTGTGTACTAAACACATTGCTAATCGTAGTACAATCTTATATTGCACAGAATTTTATATACAAATAATACTACGGAATGAGATTATTTTTATGAAAAATCATGAGATGAAGATTTGACAGTCATGATTACGCATCTTTTAATATTTCTATTTCAGTTGGTCGTAATTTTATATACATCGCCTACGTTGTTAACAAATTTTGATACTTAAACAGATTTTGGCATATGTTTTTTTTATGTTAGTTGAAAAGGCGAACTGGCGGACGTGCCACCTGAATCCTGATGATGAGTGGTCAACCTCGCCTTTGAACATATAGTAGTTGACCTGTAACTAGCTTGTCTTGTCCTTCTCCAAAACACACCAAAGCTGTCTCTCGGGAAAAACAGGCATGATGGTGGTACCCATGCAGCCTCGCACATTCCTCCGATTGTTAATTTTTTATAACTCCATTAAATTCGAAAATTGTCCGATGTATGAGAATTAGTCAGGAGTCTGGAGGAGCTCGTGACTCAGTGGTAACAGCCGCGCGGATCGATCCACGAGGTTAAGCAACGCTTGCCGAGGTTGGTCCGTGGATGGGTGACCATCTTTACATACCGAGATTCCTCCGTGCCTCGGAAAGCACGCTGTTGGTCCCGGTTGCCATTCGTGGATCTTTGACAGTCGTTACGGGTCGTCAGAGGCTCGAGAATCTGACAGCCAGTCTTACGGTGGGTACGGTATCACCCAGGTACTGGGTTGTGGAGGTCCGATAGCAGTCGCTCCATATAAAATACTGGTATTCAGCTGAATCCGGTTAGACTGGGAGCCGACCCCAAAATATAGTTGGGAAAAGTCTAGGCAGATGATGTATGAGAATTAGTCACTCATATTCGTAATACGTGTCCTTTGTTTTTTCCTTAGGAAAAATTCCATTACAATTGCGAATAAATATGAGATTAAAAATACTCGGAAAATATTTTGCCTACGTGACCTAGTACACAACGATTGTGTTGTGGCTGTTATGGCACTACGTAGAACATACAATGTTGAATGTTTATGTAACTATATGCTACATACATAAATGTACGTATACCGCTAGCGCTTGCATTAAGACGCAATTAATACTGCGCTGTGTAAACAAGGTTATTAATGCTGAGCTATTTTATTTTATTACTCAGTGCCTGAAATAAAAATTCCAAAAATAGGTCAAGGGTATGGATCGATCCAATGAACGCCCCATTATATTACAACGCTCTACAAATATTTTGTTCGTTGTAAATACTCACTAAGACTGTTAATCTACCTATCCCTACTTCCCTACTAATATTATAAATGCGAAAGTAACTCTGTCTGTCTGTTACGGTTTCACGCCTAAACCACTGCACCGATTTTTATGAAATTTAGTACACATGTAGACCAGAGCTTGGGAAAGGACATAGGCTATCTTTTATCGCGAAAAAAGGCTTGGAGGGGTTAGTGTGAACGCAATAATCTCAGGAACTATTGATCGGATTTGAATGATTCTCTCAGTGTTAGATAGCCTATTTATCAAGAAAGGGCTATAAGGCTTTATCCAATCCCGCTAAGTCGTCGTTATAATAATAATATATATTTATTTGTGACACATAGGTGAAGTGATGGTACAGTTTGAATATAATTATTGTAAAAGTATAGTTAACACAGGCGAAGCTGCGGACAACAGCTATATTAATAACAAATAACTTCAGAAGTTTATGTACGCACGTAACTTCAGAACTATTTCATCAAATTATATCATATATTTTTTGTTGTATTAAATATCGTCATGACAAGGTTTGTATAGAAAAATGATGATGAGTCTAAATATCTTGGGGCATGGACAGGGCAACTTTTGCCGGGCTCAGCTTGTATTTAATAATTATAATCTTATTCTGTTTAATATTACATTTGCTTCTACAATAATTGTCCAAACAAAACGTGACTAAGTGTTAGTCCTTAGTGCTTACATAAATAAAAAAAATATATAAATAACAGCTACAATACATGTAAAGTATTTTTACGATGTAGACACGTGATAAAAAAACTTACTGAAGTGTATACCCGATGTGAATAAGAAAGTCTGATATTCTAGACAAAACAGTTATGATTCATTATAGATCTAATCTGATAAGATTAAAAATTATAATAATATTTATGTAGGGACCTTATAGTGTGTGCTCTACTTGTACTATAGCGGCTATTATTAAAATATGTTCAATTATTGATAAGGCTAAAAATAACTTTGATTAAATACCAGTATTACTTCGATTAGCATTAGTAATTCTATTATTATAAACGCTTTTGCTATACAGTTCAATACACTACTATATAAATCTGTCTTAAGTGCTAGGAGTAAAACTAGTAAGTAGCCCGATACCTTTCCAATATCACGTCAAAGCCAAAAGTGTTCTATGAATTCATACTATATAGAATATAACCGACGTACAAACCATACATACAAAAAAAGTAAAATAAGTAATTAAAAAACAGTATTATAATGCGCAAATATTTTCTCCTCTTAGTCCATAAAATCCCCGCTACGATAGCCGACGTCAAGGATTTGTAGAGGAATATTTTTAACGCAAACGAGAATCGGGACGATTGTACGGGCGCCATTAGTCGTATTGTTATTACCAGCATTCTGGTAATGAAACGCTCGTTTTCGTTCTTTAATACCCACTCTTTGCTCTCTTACTTTCATTACGAACTACCCACAATTCACGTCTCCGCTTAGTTATTTTTCTCATTCAATTTGAAATAACAGTAGCTTTTGGATTTAATCTCGAATATTTTTAGATTCAAGTGCGTTAGTATGCATACTGATAAGATACAAGGCCTTGGATATTGGTATTCGAACGTTCTTATTCTACGTGGAGATATTCGCCGCAACTGTTTTTCCAAATCGAATTGCTTCTTGACGTTTTCCAGCAATTTCATCGTGAAATCGACCCTAACTTGCCCTGTGAAGGGCGATTTACATAGAAACTTGTGAAATATTCACATCAGCTGTCGATTGTCACGTTCTATTGATATATTCAAAGTTTCACAGACGAAGATTTTGCATTTATATCGAATAGGGTTTGTGTATTATTTACTATTATTATTCTAATTAATAATTCACATAAAACTCATTTGTGTATAACACGTGCGCTAGAAACTCGTGCGTGCACGCGATCGCTTACTAGCCGCGGCAATTTCACACTTTCGCTTCCGAAATCTAGAAGGCCAAGGTAAAGTTCAAGATTATTTATAAAGCGAGCCAAGTCTTTACTAGGCTCTTATTGATCGTTCACGGAGCACGCACCCGTCGCATTACGGTAGGTTAGTATGCCCGCGAGTCCGATCGTAGCTCCCGGAACACGCCGAAAACGCCCGAAATTTTACATCCCCCGCCGGTATTGATCGGACTTGACATTGAAATCGTAATAGAAGCAAACAGCTGGGAGAGGAGGGTGCGTGCCGGCCCCCGAGCAACCCTCGCCGAGCCGGCGCCCGCCTCTTTGATTTCACCCGAAAAAAAAGTAGCTAGTGATTTGTGAAAAATTTAGCTCTTAGTTCGGCCGAAGACTCAGTTCCGCAAATCTTCGGCCAAATAGTTTTGTCTCCATTAAATTTACCTACACAAAGAAATCTTAATGTTCATGAATCTTCATAATGTCTGGTAATTATGCACAGGTCCTTTAGACTGGCGCTGTAGCGAAGATCTCATTTATATTCAGTGCGGTTTGAGTTTGAATGTTATCTAAAATCCTTGTTTAGGTGTTGGGCGGGATTGCTCTAATCTTGAAACTTAACACATTGTTGAGTTAGCAAAGGCTTTGTTCTCTAGTGCTTCTTCGATCTTTCATTATAACTCAATACAAGTTTCAAGCTCAATTTCCTACAATTCAATTAATAATACGAACGTCCACTATATAACAGTTTGCTAAACATAAGTAATAAATTGGTCATTTATTATTTAATGAAAATAAGATTATAATTCATGAGGGGATTTAAATTATAAATCTATATAATATGAAGACGATCTCCGTGCAGTGGCAGGTCTGTGTTGGATGCGAGTAGCAAGGGATCGGTCGTCTTGGCGTTCATTGAGGGAGGCCTATGTCCAGCAGTGGACGGATAAAGGCTGATGATGATGATGATAAAGATTATAATAAATAGATATAAATAATAACGCAGTTTTATCAAAAGTAGGCAATGACTATTGAGATGTTTAATATTAAAATACCACTAAAATACAAATTAAACTAAAATACAAAGTATTTTAGTCGTATTTTAATATTTTTAAGTAAGCGTATTTAAAGTATAAAGCCCTATCTCACCCTGGCTTCGTTACGTGAACATTTCCTATCTTGGCATTAGTTTGTTTCCTGTTCAGTGCGTGTACTGCACTTTACTACATCGATAAAGTACTAATGAGTAAGTTTTCTTGATAAACGTGTGACATTTTTTTCTCAATGACTGTTTTAAATGTGTCTATCTAAATGCCTTTTAAATAGCCTATTATAACTATCTAGCTAGTAGGCCCTTGGTTTTACCCGTGTGGGAAGTACGGGAATAAATAATAGTCCTTGTCTTAGCTTGTTGTGTAAGCTTTCTTATTGTAAAGTTTTATCAAAATCCATTCAGTAGTTTTTGCGTGAAAGAGCAACAAACATTCGCACATCCAATATTTAAAACTTCGCCTCTATATTATTGAGACGTATGAAATATTTGTATGCATGTTCGGAAAGGACGGATCGGCTGACCTTCGAGTAGATGGGTTGATCTTCGTGCAGTAACTGGCCCAAGTTAGGTACTAGCGGCGAGGCATCATTTTGGCGATTTAAAAAGACATATTACCTTATGAAGGCATATTGTCAGTTAAAAAATAAAAAAATATCTTTTATATCCTACCTCTAAGGGGTTCATGACTTTTTGATACTTAAATTTATTCTTTTCCATCAACTAAAGTAAAAAATTTGGGTAAAGTATTAATTGCATCTTAAATCAATTATTGTTACCATCACCATTCTTTATCCGTCTACTGCTGAACAGTGTCCTCCCACAATGAACACCAAGGCATCAGATCCTTTGCCACTCGTATCCAACAGGACCGAACACTGCACGGCGATTGTCTTCTTAAATGACCAACAAACACATCGTATTAAATAACCGTGGTCATATTTTTATGGTCAGAATGATATTAATCTTGTCACGCGATAAAAAGAAATCATATTATGACTTTTTCTCGACTGAGATTCGGCAGTACATACTACATAGTCCTCCGAGGTAGAATAGCTGTCGGTCAATCAAACTAGTTATGCCTTTTCTATTAAATCTTAGCATTTATGATTGTAAGTTTGAGTCTCATCCTGTTCATATTATATTTTAATCGTTGATCGAATCAAAGGACTTCCGGCTTAAATTTGCCCAAATAATTTCACTTCAAATATTATAGACTTAGATAAATAACATCTCAAATAAATATTGTATCTTGTAATCTAAACCTATAACTAATACGAGTTCAAATCTATAAAAGCTTGGGACACACCGAGACGTGTTTTCTGAATACTGATCAGATATCGAAATTATTCCATTACTTCAGGTATCGTGATAAAAAAATCATAAATAAATAATCCGATGCATTTCTGTAAAATCACGACATCTCTGCTCTAGCTTAAATAAGTGATCACCGGTCGGAGACGTGAGTCGAACACTAAATAATGATCAGTCTTGGTATTTCGTATTTTATCATATTATTCGACTCAAAGAAAAATTATATTACAAAATAATTTTTCTTGAGTAAATCCTCGCCCGTGTATTTTGCAGGACAAAGAAAACCTATTTTTCATAATTATTCTTAAAAAATAAACATAAAGTACTATAATTACCATTCAAATCCAATTATTTTAATTAATAATAATAATTGTTATTTTTTAATAGGTTTTATAAAAACAAATAATTCTTAACACATACATATTCATTGTATATACAAATTCAATTTAATTTGTAGGAATGCTGGTTTATTACATTTTAAACTCGAATTTTAAAATGTTCAAATACATGATCCAAATATACACAATTAAGCCGTATAAACGTACTCAAACACTTAATCTGCTGAGCAAGCCTTAAATTATTTGAAGTATGTCGATCGTTTCCTCATAATGAAATTAACAATTTGGCAGTTTGAAATGAAAGCAAAGGTCGATAGGTTGGCTGTGGCGCAGTGTGTTGGCGCGGGCGGGCTAGCCCACTAATCGATCGGTGTCTGTGTGCACACAGCTTGCTGGCTGCTGCACTTGCCCCGTCATTTGTCTCGCTCATGGTCGCACCATCGGCGATAACCCATCCCACTCACTTCGTTATTCAACGGCCCTAACCACCCGGTAGTCTACCTCCCGATGTCCTCCCGTATTTAGACATTGCACTATCTAATTTATGTTTTAAATTGTGCGCTTTTAAAGCCCCATTTGGACGCTTGGCTGATATCGTTATGAGGGATACCTAACGGGCCATATCATTAAAGTCTGACAGCTACTATTACAAACTTGGACATCACCTGTTATGCGATGGAATTATGCTCGAGTATTTTATTATTTTAATTCGCTTCTAATTAAGCTAGTGTGCTATTATGGTCGTTATCAATTTCTATTTATTTACCTTTTAAGTATTCATTGCAGTCACTAGCGTCATCTACTTTCAATTGTTGCGAGACCTTGGCACAAACTCAAGCCAACCAGCTTAGGAATAACGCAGTGGCATTTCATATAAATGCGCCCGCGACGCCGCTTACATAACCCACCTGCCATATCGGGCTGCACCTCGCGCTCACTCGCCCATTCTATGAATTACTTATAGGTCGTAGACCTTATCCATTATTAAATTCAGCTTGGCACACGATACTGTATCAATGATCAATTTTCTTGACACGACCGCTTACGAGTTGGTAATGTATTTGTATTGAAAATTAGTTTCAAAATGAGATAATTGCAAAATGAGATAGACCAGTTTTAAAATATACAATGTGGTATTTATTTATTAATTATCATATTGTCTTTATATTTTTACTTTTAAATTTATTGTGTTTAATAACTCCTATATTACATAATGTAGTTTATATTACAGGCCACTTACATAGTGATATGTAATATTATACTTGTGCATGTACCTGTAAATAGTAAATTACGAAATCCCTCTATGTGAAGTAAATCGATTAGACCTTACATGTACAGTTTAAGTGAACAGCACTGAGACGAATGAATAAGACAAGACACAATACGATAAAACCCTCGCTGAAATCTCGGAAATCTCCGCTTTATTTTACAGCGTCCTAGGTTAGAACATAACAGTCGTTGAGTTTACTTCGTTTTCCGCGTTTTTGTCTTTAAATCCTTTTACACCCGAAGAGTCACTGTGTAAAGGAAACCTGTATACTTAAAACACAGCGAGCTCTTTTTCTCAACGACTGTGCCAACACCCCGATAAAATTTTAAACACGCTTTCACGCTTCATCTTGTTAAAGACTAAATTACTTCGTATTATACTTTAAGGGAATTTTAGGGTACGTAGAGGTATTTTTTAAAAGATTATGAAAATAATTTCGAACATTCCCAAGTAACTTATTAGGAGCTTTAATTTTATAGGTATGCTTAAACTTTTTAACTTTGCGGCTGTTCAAAATATCGTTAGTTAATTTAAGAGATTTTAAAAGGTAGCCAAGTCAGGTGATTGTCGTGTTAAATAAGGTACATAAGGCGTCGTATATTGTTCGTTAGTAATGCTGTTAAGTACTCTTAGCATTAGTATCAAATTAGTAGATTGCAATCAGGCTGTTACTTGTTACTGTGCTCCACCTCTCCGTGTCGTTGGATAATAAATTATGGCGGGCCCTCGGTAATACAGGGATTAGGATCACCGACCATTATATATTATCCGCTCTAAATCTTTCTTTAGATTTTGAAGTGTTTATTTTCATCCGGTAACGCGTATTAACAAAGCCATTCTATTAATATTTAGTAAGTTGACTTAAGGGTTTTACAAAACTTATTTTAGAACGCTTTAGAAATTTGCAATTTTATTTAATAACTCAATAATAGATAACTTCATATAAAGTAATAAAAACAAAGAGTTGACATGTTAAAGGACGAATCGGTCAGGTAAATTGAAAGAAAGACTAGCCTCCCAAAAACCCTTAACGAAATGTAATTTGAATTAATAAAAACGGGATGGTACTGAAGATGCTTATGGTACTGATGATGATGATGATGATGATGATGATGCTGCACTTGCAGGACATTAAACCACTAACTTATTAATAGACGTATTTGATAGAGCCATCACAGAAGGCATAACATTTATATGACCTTACAGAATTTACGTAGATTCAATCATTGTAAAATTACTTTCGTGCTTAAATGTAATTGCTGTCGTTAACCTGTTTCTATTTAGTTTTTTAATTCAATACCGTGAATATATAATGATGATTAAATTGATAATCTGACACTTATTTAAACAAGGTTAATAAGTTATTGCACAATTTAAGTCCAACCCAGCGTGATGTAATTTACCTTTTTGTTAAGTACTAATTTGAATTTTACTTAGTTCTTTGAATATTTTTTGTACACGAAAGATATACAGATTGATTATTATTATTCTAATTAACTATTATTGGCCCATAGATAGAACCTTATGACCTACCGGGTATGAACTAAAACAATAAGAAAACAGCAAGTTCTATCAAATCGATCTACTAGCGTTTATTTTAATCTGAATTGAAAATATCTTATTGAAAATATCTTATTGGTTGGTATCGCACCTATATTCAAGTTTAAGGCCTTATGTAATTACTGGATATTGAGCAGAGATAAATAGTATCCTCATCCTAGGTTTTAACCCATCTCCATAATTGTTCCCAAGTCTGTTAAATGAACAGTAATTGAAGATTTTATCAGGTACATGAGCCGGAGTGCTTCCAGCGATAATTCTAGTTGTTACATAATGTTCATTATGGTGCGGTCAGTGACCTACAGATATAGATTTGTGGTTTGTAAATTCTAAATTAACAACATCTCTTACAAAATGCAATGGAATGATTTGTTGAAAGGTCGAAGCAATTGCAATATCACCCTTTCCGTCATTAAGTAAATTATATGTATCGAAAGGTTTTGAACCCAGAAATAAAAACAGATGCAGTTTTTTTTTAGTTTTGAGTAATCAAAAATTACTATTAACTGCAGGATTCAGAATCAAATTCCATTTCCTAGTATAGATATTTTTATAAGAATATAATAATTTAAGTTTTTATGACATAGCTCCAATAGAGTTTAGTATACATGAAATGAAAGTTGTCACTAATTCTAAACCGATTAAAGCAACATGCCATTACATATTATATTATGAAAATCCGCAGCATCTATGTAATATTTACATAGGCACACATACAATATATTATGTAATATATTTATGTAACTTCTGCTTAGTTGTTTATAAGACCATGAAATGAGAATGGTAAAGGACACGTGGTCCTTTACCATTATATCTATGAAGAATCTATTCTTTACCGTTATCTATGAAGTTTTCTTCTTTTTATTATAATAATACTAGTTCTACAGATTCTTTTTTTTTTCTTAGCCCTGCAATTTTTTATTTATTATTTTATCCCACTAGTAGTGCACAGCCTGGTTTACCCGGGTTTAGCCTGGTCTACTGGTCTGGTGGTTCCAAAACCATAAGACATACCTATAAACGATGAATGCCTTTTTCACTTTTTACATAAAATATTTAACAATTATAACAATTCTTTTATAGATTTATTCTTTTTGTTTTAAAATTCTGAATTAAAATTTATAATTTAATATCTATGGACGCTTTTTTTTTGACACCACGTCAGTCTGGTCCTGTGCTAAGTTTCCGAAGAACTTGTGTTACGGGTACCAGACAACGGACCAGACAACGGCAACCCACGTCTTACGCTCACATGATGACTGTTGCTATTAAAATATATTTAAATAGTAGCTGCCCCGACAGACAGGGGTGGGTGTAAATTTAAGGTTGTTTGTATTTTTGTATGCTGTATCATAAAAAAATTAAAACAAAAAAAAATTTAAAAAAAAACAATTGGGGTCCCCTTATCATTTAGGGGGATGAAAAATAGACGTTGGACTGGTTGGTTGTCCGATTTTTTCGATATATTCTACTGAATATGCATATAAAACTTCATAAAAATCGGACGAGCCGTTGTGGAGAAGCATGGTATCTAACACTATGAAACGAGAATTTTATAATAATAATATATTAGACAAAGTTCTTTGGTGACACTCACAATTTAATGTCTCCATTATAACCGATAAAGAAACGATTAGTACATGTTCGACGGAATAAATTAAATACTATTGTATATTTAAAAGTTGATGAACTGCTATATTAAGTTTATATAGGCTATTGTTGTAAGGTCCAGTCTCTTTGTGGTACCGATGGAGAACCGAATTAATGAATAAAACAAATTAATAATGATTTTTCTAATATATTATAAGTACGAATTTGCACGCTGTAAGTAGAATACGCTTATCCTGTTAATTTTAATACAATTTATGTACCGTATTTTTAATTTAATTAATAATTCGGATTTTAAACTTTGTGCCGGGAGCTTGTCTGCATGACTACCACCAATTTATCTTAGCATATCGTACAAGGTGACTCAGATGAACACCAATAGGTCAACACTTCGTTATCGCCTAGACAAAACAACTAAACAACTATAAAAAAATAAAAAAAAATAAGTGAAATTTAATGAACCTTAGAAAACGACAACACGAATCCAACTGAGGATAATTCATGATGCTACTTAAATTAAAAAAGTGATATACTAATTTCAATCGAAATAATGGCTGGTCACTAGTGACTACTTGCTTGAGGTCCAATAATTATATTTCTGCATAGATAGGCCTAAATAAAATATTGATGTATCATACGGTAGTAGTTTCGAATAATTTTGTAACATTATGACGTCCGACGCCTCAGTCCTCCCGTGACCATCGTTGCTGTAAACTCCGAAACGTCGGGATAACAAAAATTACTGAACCGCGATAAAATCTGTGAAAATTATTTAATTATAATGAATGAACTTCGCGTAAATATTAGAAGACATAAAGAAATACTTCAATGTGATCTTATTTACGAATGGTATAATAAATTGCATATTACCAACATGCCACATATTACTTAAATATAGAATATTCATTACCTTATACACTACTTAATATTTTGTACCGGATGTTTTCAGATAAGTGGAACACATTTGAATTATGGTATTAGTTTAACGAGCGCAATCGCTCCATAAATATTTTGCTTGGAAATAATTAATACAATATAAACTCATTTGCGGTGAAAGGTAGGCTGTTGTGCTTTATTAAGCGAGTACTTTCTAACAAATTCATTATTTATTATTGATAGAAAGCAAAGCCTAGCTTTCAACGATTCAAAACTTGATTTGGATCCTGTCTTGAAAAGCTCAATGCTATTGTTTTATTTGTATTCTTAACACTAGCTCCGTCGACATTGCCGTAGTTGTTTGTAGTGCGTATAACAGTTGTAACAATTTTAACGCTATTGTTTAAAATAAAGCTAAAATACTTAAATTGGTAAGCTAGTAGTTGTTTCCCCGTCAATCTAGGAAATTAATGGGTCAAAAAAATGAAACAATTACCTATGTGCAAGTGTATATAAATAACTGATACAGATATAGTTTGAATAAAGCTACTTTGGGTTAATGAACACTACATAACAAAAACAGTATATAAAGCCGTTTACTAAATAAATCAAAAGTACATTTCAGGATGTGAGTGATTTTGTGAAAAGTGAATAACTTTTATTTATAAACCAAACATACCTTATGCTATCAAATGGAAAGATTGTGAGAATGTATACTTTTATGTTTGTTATATTTTTAGACAAAAATTACTGAATAGATTTTGATGAAACTGATGAAATTTCTCCTGTGGGAATGGGGAGTAGATGTAAGTATGCAAGTTAAATTAATAATATTTTAGACAAGCGACAGCCCTAATATCATTTCTTACATTTTTTCATTTATTTTGTCACAAAGTAATTTCAATAGCGGCGCGCTAGTACATGTTATGCAAGGGCCGCTAGTACCTATGTTTATTATATTGACTTGCCTTGACGCGGCCGTTATCCTCTGCGATACTTGCCTTATCGTGTGTTTACGTTTATCAACGTGAGTACACTTGTGCATATTGTGAGGAGTTTAAAACATTTGTTTTTCAAAGTATCATTTTTTATCCTTTATAATAATTTAAAGAATAATTAAGGGTACTAAAACAACCGCTGGTCAGACTTAAAACATTTCAGACTATTACAAAATAAAAAAAAAAATAAAAAAAAATTAAATAATATTATGGACATACGCTTATCGAAGGAAAACATCGTAAAGCAACCTTTCAGCCTGATTAGTTTGAAAGTCTTTGAAGATGGGTAAAGTTCACCAACCCCACATCCCAAGCAGAACTATGGCTCAATACCCTCCGCGCCTAATTTCGAGGAGGCCCATGCCCAGCCGTGGGACACATTTTGTTACCTTCATACGTCTATCGGGTCCGCTAGTTGTAAAATAAAAAATATGATTTATTTCTCGGCTGACTATATTCCTAGTTTACATAAAACCCGAGTGCCGTCAATAATTTAGATAAAACCTTCATTCTAATGCTCCGCAAATTCCACTCCCTTTAAAATAACCACCTATATTATAAATAGATAGTGATGTTTTTTCCTTAATTGTAGAGGAAACGCAATGATAAGGAGTTGGTATACAATGGCAACACCGATAGCTTATCATTGACAAAGTATTTAAACGAAATAATTGGGAAGTAATCTTTCGTGGTTATGGTGGTTGTTTAAAAAAGCGGCATCTAGCGGACGAGCTACGAACATTGGTTGTAGATTCATTAATAATTTGGTTGTTTAAATAAACGTGGTCCATTTATGTCCACATTGTCATGTACCACAAGTAAGATATATTAAAAAAATCACAATATAATATCTAAAGATAAATCTCTGAAATCGAGTGAAATAAGAAGCGGAAAAGAATCTGCCTAAAGCTTTTATTTAATTTTAATAATTCATTTACAAAGTATAAAATTAAAAATTAAATTTAAAAAAAAATCTTTTTTTTTTTTCATTTCATTCTGTCACCGTTTTAAAGCCATATTTTTTATCTATTTAGAATGACATGTTGACATGACCATGTAGAACTGCATTTATTGATATGCCTTAAAATTATCTGTGATATCATAATGTAAACAGATATCTTGTATCGTATGTACACAGCCACAATATAATAACATTTCGCGTTATATAACGAATAACAGTGATAATAAAATGTTTATTTTCAACCACTGTAAGGCAAATTTACTTGTTTTTATTATTTAATAAAATATTAAACAATTATACAATTGAATTTAGGATTTTTTAATTAAAATCTCTTCTAATAGGGATGTTGACACATGTTACAAATTCATGTAAAGTTATGTTTTACATATTAAATACAGTATTTGAAAACCTAAAATAACATTTAAAAAGTCTACTTATTTGTCTTAAAATTTAGAAAATTAATTTAAAATGCCTTATTTATCATGCATGATCACGTGACTGTAAACGCCAATAAGGCGATGACGTCACTGAACATTGAGCTAAGTACAAACTCACCTAACATAGCGCGAGTTCTGAATGCGGTGTGTGACGTAATGACGCTTGGAGCGTTTCAAGGGCGATTTTAAAAACCATTTTTCTTTATTTAATTTTTTGTTAAAATTGGACATATTTCTTTACAAAAGTATTTTTTTCGTGTTCATATATAGTATACCTATCAAATAAAATCAATTACAAAAATTAGTCAACATCCCTATTTCAACAAAAAATTATTTGGCAAAGAATATCATGATCTATTTAAGCTATATTTCGTGGACTTTTATTAATTCAACTTCTAGTAGAGTTTCGATAAACTGGCTTAAATGAGGTAGGTCCTACGAGGAACGGGGGATTGGACTTTGGTGTTCATTGAAAGTCATCAGTAAGCGATAAATAGATTAAAATGATAATGTATAATAGACAAATACGGCACAAGTAAATAGAATTAGCATTATACAAATAGTCACACTATTCTTGTCACAATAAACCACCTGTAGTTAACAAATGTCGCAATAAAATCATGTTAGTATTACTTAAAATAAATTGTTCAAATGCTTATGACAGACGGTGAATGGTTATATTTATAGAATTACATTTGACCCGAGGGCCCTACAAGCTTGTTTATTCCGACCGCGATTCGAGTACGACTCTCGTAAATTGCAGCAGTCATCAGTAGTTGCGACATCGCGGACCAAATGTATGCAGACGATGTTTGAATCATACCAACGACTAGTCAATTGGCGTGATGCTACGTTTTTTTATTGGCAAGGCCAAGAGGGTTTGAATTAATAAATGAGCTTTAAAACTTCGTTTACATCGTTCATCATCAGCGTCTATTCGTCCACTGCTGAACATAGGCCACTCTCAATGAACGCCATGATGACCCATCCCTTGCTACTCGCATCCAACGCGAACCGGCCACTGCACGGATATCTCCTTGTCACAACAGTTCGTCTACCTAAACTAATGACAAGATAATGCTAAGGTAAGGAATATAGACAACATAGGATAAATAACTAAATGGCTTATCTTTTATTTTATAATTATATTGGTGTGTTAATTGACGTTTTATTTGATGCTCAATTGAGTTCAATGAAGTTTATCTACATAAGATAAAATACAAAATACAAATAAAATGTGTAGCATTTTTAATGGGTCCGTGATAAAAATTCTCATCGTCTTTTGTTAATCTTTCGTTTTCGTCTTATCACATTAGCTGATATCTCAGAGGATTTTTTTTGCAGCATAACAAGATTATATTCGCTAGTACACGTCCAATTATCGTATCCACGGTATAAGCCCATGTTGAGTGGCTGTTGAAGTTCATCTGCCTTTTTTCATGTTTTCATAAATTTTACCTTTGAGTTAGCAATTTATATACCTTGTGAAAGGCTTAATTCACAGCCGCGTCACGCAGGTGTCAAAGTGTCACTCGAGAACGTCGAGTGTCAAATTTAGCGATGAAAATACATTCATTTTTAATTAATTTTATCATATTCATTATTAACAATCGTGAATAGTGGATAGCATACCTAGCTCATATAAAAGATTTTGAACAAACATTCAAACTTTTATTCAAAAATTTACTGTCATATTTATGTTATTTATTATTTAAAGTTATATTCGATACAAAACACGTGTGTGAGATGTAAACTTAAAAATGTATTAATCTCATATTGATACCAAGATGTAAAAATAATGTATTTTTACCTTTGGGAATCTTTGGATAATAAATTATATGTAATATTTTAGTAACTCTGAAAAAAACATAATATTTTAATATTTCCGCGTGGAGGTTACCACTTATATTAGCTCGTATCAATTGACAGTTAACGTTAGAACTCTTCAAGTCCTTAAGTCCTGAGTCTACTAAGCGAAGGATTTGCTATCTTTTTCTAAAATATTTAGGAAATTTTCCTGATAAATATAATGAATATAACATAATACATAAGTTAATATTTTTGTTAGTGCAATAGAGAGTTGTCTCAATCGTTATCGCTTTTATTTTCGTCGAGATAAGTGGTTATTTGTTAGCAACTTAGCAAAACATTTGATAACATTCGGAGGTGACATGTACTGCAGGGTTATCTCGGCAGATGATTTATGCACTTATCGGTGCTCTTTGACTATGTAATCGCATTATTTTTTATTTTTCAACTTAATTACACTGAATATTGAAAATCAATGAAAATCTATTGATTATTTTATTACAATTAAAAAAGATGAGTCGGTGATTTTTTGGTCTCGATTTTTGTATTTAAATTATTTTTTCCTCTAGAATCTTGACAGAGCTTTACATTTTTATTACTACAAGACCTAATGAAGAATCTATTAATTTTATATTATATCCTTACTAATATTATAAATGTGAAAGCGTGGAAGTTTGTTACTTAATCATCATGAAACTTTGTACACTTAGTCTCGGAGATACTAAAAGTAACAAAGAATACATTTAAAAAAAGATTCTTCTTCTTAACGCAGGCGAAGCCGCGAACAACAGCTAGTAATATATAATTTCTTGCTCTTTCATTTAAATAAATGTAAATCTTGGCGTACATTGAAGGAAGCTTATATTCAGTAGTAGACGGATAAAGTTTGATCATAATGGCATAATTATTATAAGATACATTATGCTCTTGTTATTTTCTTTGATCTTGATATTATTAATCTAGGTTTTGTTTGCTCTTTAGCTGAACAACAAAATCTATTCAATACTAAAATTGCAAAAGTACATTAGCTATAGCCGTGTTATTGATCTCGCCTAAATCATCGTTGCAATAATAACCCTGTTTATCAAGTTTACGTTAAAAGCGAAAAAATAGTGATTAATTAATTTGAATACAATGACATTTACGCCAAGACAATCAGCTAACACGGCTATAATTATCATTCTTACACAAAGTTTAAGAGAATCATATATTTTTCTATGCGTGCATATTTTTCTATGTGTGTTTATAACTAAATTCTTCCTAAACAGCTGAACCGATTTTGATGAAATTGTTTGTGATCAGGTGCATTCAAAAATACACTATGAAATTTTCTGTACAACACAACCACCATAAGTTGGGCCCGCTAGTAGATCTATACTTATAAAGTTATACATATTAAGCTGTACAAGAATTAGTAAATTAATTTACTTACATTTATCTTCAGTATTATATTCGACTATTTATAAGTGTTAATAAATCAATAATTTATTGCTTGCCGCGTTAAATTTCAATATTTATCTCTTGTTTAAATGCAAGCAAATTATTCCTAGACATGTTTATCGTTCTACACCTTATATATTTTCTCACATCTAAAACGTTTCTATGCTATTCTATTATAGTCACTACCTTCTCAAGCATATCTATCTATCATTACGGCTTTTTATTGGGGAACTATAAAAAGTATTGATATATTCTTTCCTTTTACCATTTGTTTCATTGTATCTAAAACAGAAAAGCATTAATTATTCCTTATAAATTTTGGCAATATAAACACGGAGAGCGTATATCCAATTACTACCTTCTCAAGCATATCTATCTATCATTACGGCTTTTTATTGGGGAACTATAAAAAGTATTGATATATTCTTTCCTTTTACCATTTGTTTCATTGTATCTAAAACAGAAAAGCATTAATTATTCCTTATAAATTTTGGCAATATAAACACGGAGAGCGTATATCCAATTTCATTTAGCGAACAGAACAAGATTATTGCATTTGAGTTGGATCAAATAGCAGATATTGAGCCAATTAATTCAGAATACCGAGACCTATCCAATGTTTATCTTACCGCGCAGAATAGATTAGGACGCTTTAAGTGTTTCGATTTCAATTTACGAGAGATCCTCCATTTATCTTCATTAATATTAAATAAAAGTATTTCAAAATAATCTTAAAGAATACAGACAAAATTTCAAAGTATGACCTGTGGTATGACGTACATAATCTATTTACCTTAATAATTAAATTATTTATTTAAGATTCAAAGTCTTATTCGTATTTGCGATCATTTAAATGACGGCGTAAGTCATTTAATTAATAGATGTAGAGCATATTAATTAATCTTTAACATGTTTAAGGATGTCTATTGGATGCTCAATAATTCCCAACATCTGATAAACGTCACATTTAAAAGAAATTAAGATTTCGACAAAGTTTACAGTGTTCGTAATATCCAGCGACGGAATGAGTAATTAAAATTTTCATATATAATAAAATAAATTTTCGTGTTCAATATTAAAATACTCTAGGACACTTATATTTATGGTGTTACTGTTGTGACGATGCTCTAGTAGGTATGGGCTAAAGTAAAGTAATATGTCCTACTACTGGGCTCGGGTTTTCCCCTCGAAATTAGGCGAGGAACTATGTCTCAATACCCTATTGAGACATAGTTCCCCGATCCCAATGCGATGGTGAACTTCGCACACTTTTAAAGACTTCATTAGGCATGCAGTTTTTCTCACGATGTTTTCTCTCGTGTTCAGGGTGCACTTGGAAATTTAGAAAAACCCATTTCAAGGCACCACAGAGGGGAAAGGATCGAACCCGGACTTCTAACTTAAGAGTCGCTCAAACATCACATCATCATCCTCATCCTTTATCCGTCCACTGCTGAACATAGGCCTCCCTTAATGAACTTTAAGATATTTAATTACATGTTGAACTTTATTTGGTCAAAGTACTTAATGGTTAAAAACAACCGTAAAATCACCAAAGCTCCTTTGTACGTACATACAGCTTGCATGCATACTTACCGAAATTTCATATTTTACATACTAAGACGTTTCGTAAGCGTTTATCGAAAGTAAATATTTGTGGTATTGACACAGCTGTACCTCACACGTGGCCCGATATCCTCGATATTGCACATTTCTGTTAAAAATACAATATTAAAGTCCCAAGTCTCACGCTTCTTTGTAAAGTTAGTTTTATATATTAATCATTATCATCATCAGCAGCAGCCTTTATCCGTTCACTGTTGAACATGGGTCTCCTTCAATGAACGCCAAAACCTCTTACACACATGCCACAATTCGCATAGTGTGTGTGCTATTGTGTGTGAATACAATTACTAACTCTACGAACGAAGAGGAATGACTCATCTTAATAATTTTGGGTTTAGATATTTAGGCGCAGAATACACGGTAAATAAACCTTTGATTTTTTTACATAGAATATATTAATGTTCCTATTTTTATTAGCCTTTTTTTATCCACTTCTAGAAACTTTTAAAATTATTCAAGGATATTACCAACATTTTACCACCTACCATAAAATATGGCTCTACGTTTTAGGCAAATAAAATTTGTATACTATATGTAATATTTCAAGATAACCTAATTTATGAAATATCAATTAGTTAATATAAAACTTGAATCGATGTCATGATATGTTTAAACTCATTACTCACGACTATACCTTGACCTACATCAATCCATACATTAAGTTTATTTATGTATTATTTTACGCTTTGACAATGCAATAACTTGCTTGGAGTGATATATTACGTTCATATTTAAAGAACACATCAAAACCATAGCGATAAATCTATACTATACCAGCTATGGCCGTATGTCTATATTAATATTATAAAGAGGAAAGATTTGATTGTATGTTTGTATTGAATAGGCTTAGAAACTACTTGACCGATTTGAAAAAATATCTCGCTGTTGGGAAGCTACACTATCCCCGGTGAACATAGGCTATATTAAATCAATATAAAATAAAAGTGAGAGACCCGTATTAAAACTTAGTTGACGCAGGCGAAGCTGCGTGCAACAGCTAGTTTATTATATGTCTCGTCATCATTCATGGACGATTGAAGCCTCTATCGGTAAGACCTTTTACGATTTGAACCACGCTTCTACACGAAGTCTTGTCACCTAGAGGTCTTGACATCCGCAGAAGTCGACAGTCGGGAGTTTCCATTCTTGGAAACGGTGACCCATTGGCCTTTTATTGTTCGACATTTACGATTGGCCTTTTTATTCGCATTCATTATTTTGATATGTAAGACAATTATTAAGATATCATAATCATATCAACGTTTCTGCTAAAAAGAGTCAGTAGACCGTTATGTACAGTTATATAAAGTTTTTTTTTAATTCTTTATTGAAATCTATACACCTATATAAGTTTAAGCCATAATAAATAGTTCATTATGTGACATATTTAATGACTCCTTATTGTAGTGGTTAGTGGTGACAACAATGTCGCTAACGATAAAATGAAGTTAGAATAAGTAGCTTTTCATGTTCCTACTAAAACTCGTATGTGAAAAGAATTACCTCTAGTCTTACACAATAATGTTATTTTTTTTTTATTGTTAAAGTCTTGTGCATTGAATGCAAGCTATTTTAGTACTTGTTCAATTAAAGGTTGTTTATTCGCATATCTCTTATGTAGGTCATGAAAGAGGTATCAGTTTGATTCCTTTTTGTCACTTATATCATTAAGCCATTGAACGTAATGTGAAGAACCATTTACTCGTAGGTATAACTCTATAAGTAAATATTCTACAGAAATGATTAATAACTGACTTTATAAGTAGGTCCTTTAAACGACTTCAAGTAATGAGGCGTTTCTCAATTCGACTGTATATATATGCTTTTTATAAGTAAAATTGTATTGTTCATATTAAATCTTACGGATTTTATACGGTTTTTAAGGTGTTTACATTACAATTCTTATCAATGTTGATTACCAGTTACAATTATTAAAATACATTTTTGTAAAGTAATATTTTGGGTTTGCATATTGAGATAAACAGAAAATTAAGAGCAAAATTAATTTGTACACAATGAAAATATTCATACGTGGATCGCGGAATTCTCGACACGCGACAGGTTCTTTTGGAATATGGAATCTTGGAGACGTGAGACTAATTCACGCGAGAAAATACCTCGCTCACTTCATTGAAATTTTGCAATATCCATATATTAAATATTTTATTAATAAAACGACTTAGCTTATTAAACATTATAAATAACACAAAAATTTGTGTTCATATTTTAAAGTGAAACGCTATATGCAATATACATATCTAAACCGAAACTTTAAATAGAATCGAAATGAACATAAATTTATTTAGAATATTTTTAAATCTTGGTGTAACTCTCCTATAGACGGCGCTGCAGTCATGTTTTACTTTAGGTTTAGCTAGTACTTTGGACTCGTCTTATGGATGGAATCATGTGTATACGACATTTATGAGGTTAAAAATGAGGATTTACATAAGGCGCCGGGTTCTTTAGTAGTCCAATGTTGAGTGAAATAAAAGACAATAAGGTCAGAGTAACATATAATATGTCAGGTTTTTATATGACGTAGCATAATATGTCGACAATACAATCGAATCTTAAAACAAAAATTTTTCTCATATTATATTTAAGCCAATTTGGCGTAATGTTAAATAACTTTATCCAATAGATTTTATCGCAAAGTCATCCCGTGACCATGTAAGGGGCGCGTTCCACCAGGAATAAAATGTGCAATTTTTATACATTTATTTGCTACTAATATACTGCCTTGAATTTAATTAAAGAGGATTTCACATTTTGCACTACATGTAACATTATTAAATATGAAAAGTGATGTATAGACGAAGCTCTCAGACAATGGCAAACAAGAGGCGGAACGGAACACAACCATATCGAGCCCAGCAAATATGCAGACTATTGTCTGAAATTACTCTACAGAAAAATTGCAATAACCATACGTATATAAAATTATTTTAGTAAGCTGACTGAAGTGAATTGCTTTTATAGACATTTTCATAATATACTATTATACCTATATTGTACGCGGCCAAAAAATATTTTTCTAAAACATATTTTCTTACGATTTATTGCTAAATTGTAGTTTACAAAATCTATTAAAAACTCTTATAACCGAATAACATAAAATATCACTACTTATTAGTTCTAAATAGCTATTTCTCTATTTGCTTTACAAATTCCATTTTCTACCGAAACTCATAAATTTTTCCAATAAAGAATCCATCAAATAGCCTGTCTTGATCCGGCTAATTGGATTTGCGGCGTTTATATTTATATACACTGCGTCTATTAGATCGCGGTGTCTACGTTTCGCTTTTAGAATTTAATCTTTACTCGCTTACCGAAGAGTAACGAAGCGGAATATAATAGTTCCATTTTACTAATTAAAACTGAGATAAAAGAAATAAGGGCCTTTATAAAAACCCTTTACATTGCTAAGCTTTTGTATTTGTATTTTATTTCAATGAAAGGGATTTGTTTTACATCTTTATTACTTACATACTCGAGGTGTCAAAAAGTGAAGTTAATGCACCTTCACGTCACCTTAAATTTAAGAAGTTCTCCGGCTGTAGGTTCGTTTGTGGTACGACGAATACTAACGATGCTTGAAGCGCACTTTATTCCACTTCTCTTTAAAACGAACACTTGAAGCTTTTGTTGTTTGAACAGTGAAACGAACGAATATACCCGCGATTTAATTTATAAAGACGTGCCTAAAGTTTACGCATCTTCTGTTGTTTAATTTATTTTAAGCGCGGCTTTAGTGGCACGGAATTCGTTAGCAAAACTGTTAATCCGTTTCCTAATATATGTTTACTTTAGACTGTGTTGAAGAGGTTTGAGTTGCCAAATGTTTGCAGTGAATAATGTTTTGGAATAAATCACAAAAGTATTTGTTTAGTCATTATTATCATCAATCTGTTTCTACTTACTTTTAGTGGTTTTTTACTTTATATTTTAATAGTGCATACATGTATAAAATTCTCATATAAATTCCATTTGGCGCTATTCGTAATTTTACAAAATTTCAGAACTAGTCCTATTCATTTCAAAACTCTGGCAAAATAAATCTAGCAAAGCCATCAAAGGTGATTTTACTTCATACTAAGAATATGAATTTGCAAATCTATATAGAGCTAAATTACTTTACCTAGATATCATTCAATGCCTGAGGTGTGTTATGGGTGCAGTTTACTTTTAAATGCGAGTTGTGTCGTTGAAATTTGATATAAAGTTGTTGAAAATTGTAACTCGCTTGTCATAACGGCGAAGATAAATGGCTGTATCTCGATGTCACGCTGAGTCGTAGACAGCTAAGGTCTACGATTGCGAGACAAAGCGTGATCGGATTGAGTAAATAGTCTCTTTTAGTGCTCATCAATCTTGAAGCGTCAAGTTGCGAAAGTTGCAGTGGCAAGTTCGTCGCCCGCGACCTGCAACCTCACTAAACACCGAGAACGTGACACTTAACAATTTAATTGTCCCTCATTAGTCCTGAGGTGACAATTCTACAGCTATTTTAATTATCTTAGCACATTTACAACTATTTTTGTTATCATCTATCGCAGATATTTGCGTAACAAATTGGCGTGTTTTCGGTGTGTCGTTAAAATTGACATTAGATATAGATAATTGTATAGTGTTGTCAAAAATGACGTCAATTAACTGCAATGTTTATGCGAGTTACATTATGTAACAGAAAATGTAGGATGTATTCGAGGCTGGAGGTATTTTTTATAGCATAGGAAGGATAAAGAGTAATCGGAGCCTTGGCGACTATAGAAGCCTCCTCTTTTTCCTATTCTCCCTAATAGTCCTGAAACGCAACAGCACAGCTGTCACTTTATGCCAATATCATGTGGGCAAGATACAACGATGGTAGTGCCGGCTGATTTCACCGCAAACCAGCATTGCACTACCTCTTACTAAAACTACTTTGTGTTTATTAAAATTAATAATAGTGTTTTGCTCTGCACGTAAGTATCTTTGGTTACTATTACAATACGCCAAAACATCTAAAGGTTAAAATTGATGGATTTGTGTTGTAATTTTCGATTCTTCAGACGCAATTGTACATGAGAAAACAAATGTGATCGTAACCTTTATTTACAAGCTTTTGCATATTATAATAAATTACAATGTCACTTTAGAATTTTTGTTGTAAAACAAAGAACAATTTGTTTTAATATTGGTAAACGTTGAAACAATTTTAGGCCGTAATATAAGCGAGTAGCGACATTTGCGCCGGCGTATGCATGTGACAAATCAATCATTCGCGTCTCCCGCAGATGGCTTCTGGCTATTTATCAATATCAGCATCAATACGCGTGTTATTGCTGATAATGTTTCTAATTTTATTATATATATATATATATATATATTAAACAAAATAACACGACTTTATGTATATTATACTAATGTAGGTTTAGCAATGTCATTTTTAGGAATAGGAAGTTTTTGAATATTTTTTTTACGTGCTAGGTTTTGTATAATATAAATCGGGCTATTATATTGAACACTCACCTGAAGAAATTTTACTTCAAATATATACGATATTTTCCTATCCACTACAATTGAACAAAATATGAAAAAATATGGTCGTTCCCGTTCAGGATTCGAACCCAGACCAAACCAATGTAATTACTAATTAATATTATACAAATTTCAATTAGACTACTCCACCATCCCGCCGTGATATAATATTGTTAATTTTGGATAAGGTTTATTTAGCGAATTCGATGTAGATTAGTATTTGCGATGCCGCCCGAACCCAACTTGGCAGAGTGCACTATTCATTTACTGCAAATCAAACTGTGTTTGTTAGCGTAGGTCAATGCTCTCATCGGACGTTTATGTGTTCCTGGTGTCACCGCGTCGGTCTAATAATAGAATAATAGGAATTTTAACATCAAAACACTTCGGAATGCGAAATGCTCTAGCAGATTTCGCTATTTGGCGATGACATTTATAATAAGGAAATCTAATTTGTACCTTTATTGGGGGTTTCCTGAAATTTTACCGATTATTGCGACTGGTAGTAAGATAAATTATATTTTAATAACTTTCCGTGTAACAATAAAATATAGTACAATTTTGTTCTATACTATGCATAAGTTGGTTGTGGACGATTTGCGATAAGTACTAAATCGCATTTCTTCCTTTGGTCTTTTGACATTGTGTTCATGTCATTGTCGTCTCATTACTGTACAATTCCTGCGATGGTCTTCTTGGTCTTTGAGATGGTCTTCTTGTTCTTCCTATTAATAGAATAGTAAATTATTGTATACAGATAGACGAGTTTCTTGTTTTATATAGTAAATAATTTTAAAAAAATCGACAACCCTACCCGAAGCTAGCCCTCTAGCCGGGGATTTTATCGATACCTGCGACTAAAGACTGAATGTCATCTCTATCTAAGGTACATCGAAACTATCAACATCAGTACATCATAAGGCGAGTACATCTACTTACTGTAACATTCTATCAGTGTTGCTCTTCCGCAACACCGAGATAAGGGATTTATCTCTACAAAATCATAGCAACAATCCCAAACTTACATCAAGTCGACGCCACGTTAGGACAATTCATGTTTAATTAGGTTCAAAAAGTAACTCGTTAAACTTTATTATACGCTTTCATAAATTACTCGTACGTGAACGAATTTTGCTTACAATCGATCTCTGCAGAGCCTTTGTTTGACTTCGACTTCGAATTCAGCGTAATTGCCTTTCAACCTTTCATTATTCAACTTTATGCAGTCATTTACTTGGGTTATTACGAAGGGAGAGTTGCGGTGAGTGTCGTGGGTGGATGCATTAATCGTAATATGTAAATGTGGGGATGTAAAATATTGAAATTGCTAACGTGGCTCCACCGGTCTCCGAGCTAGTTCAAACATGTAAGACACTTGTAATAATGTCTTATAATTAAGAGCATATATTAATTATCTTTACATGCTTTATCCATTATCATAAAAAGGTGTATATATTAGATCGATAATGTATCTATCTTTAGCTCTCACCCTGCGTGTATTAAAATAATATCCAATGTCCATGAACATGAATTAAAAATGATTTTAATGTTAACTACATGGCTTATTTATACTAATATTATAATGAGGAAACGTTTGATTGTTTGTATTGAATAGGCTCCTAAACTACTTGACCGATTTGAAAAATTCTTTCACTGTTGGGAAGCTACACTATTCCCGGTTAACATAGGCTGGGTATATTAAATTTTCAAAAAAGTTAGGGGCCGTTTTAAATCTTAGTTGACACAGGCGAAGCTGCATGCAACAGCTAGTATTATATTTGTGTGTACTGGAATAAACTTTACTTCTTTTATTGTGCTGTTGTGGATGTTGAGATAGTGTTTCTAAAGATATTGTCTTCAAAGAAGGTGTTATAGTGATATATCTATTGTTACAGATCGAAGACGAGGGAAATCATGGGAATGACGACACAAGACTGTTCATCCTGTCGACCCTGGCTGGTCAACACAAGCCGCGGGTATCCTGTGCCCTGTGCAAGGAGACACTGCACGTCTTCGACCGCTACCCACTGGTTGACGGAACATTCTTCCTCAGTCCCAGGCAACACACGAGCAGCGCTGTTGAGGTAATTGTTACTCATTGTATTATTGCCGCACTATTCCTCGTTACAATGATTATCGTGGTAGTATGATAATAACCTCTTACATCCACTGCCGTCCACCGGTTACTATTTACTGGATAGAAACTGCTCTACTTGATAAAAACAGTCAGCTCAACTGTGTGTCACAAAAGTGGTAAGTGATAGGCATCCATAAATATCTTCTACACCAGAGGATTGACAGTTGTGCTGTCGGCTTTTCGAATTTGAATATGTTCGATTCTTAGAGACTCCATCTATAGGATCCATTAGTTATTCCTCAAAACTGTTACTATAATGTAACAATTACATTATAGTAACAGTAGTCCAAACAAGTCGTCCGAATCTAAGGAACCTTTGCTATATTAAAATGCATAAAATGGCTTAATTTACCATTAAAGATTTTAATGAAATACCAATATCAAAGACATTCCAATTCTTAAGTTTACATTATTTACTTTTGTAAATATTAATTCCCTGACACACAAGAAGATTCAAATTTTAAATTGACAGAATTGTAGCAAAGTAAACTCGGTAACTTAAATAAGATCTCGCGAAGTTTGTTCAAACGTAGAGAACAACACGATCGTCCCTCGGAACGAAGCAACTTGTCGACTGGCGTTGTTTATTCACAGAATTACGACACAAATGTGAGCACTCACGGATACTTACATGTTTGTTTGACGTTTGAATTAGCATGTCCCCCCATTCTGACTCAGGTGACTTATTTTAAGGCTTATCTTTTGAAAGTCGATATACGGAAATAACAATTATAGATGAAAATATGATCGCTATATTTTCAAAATCATTATGTTTGCACTAACGCTATTTTATATTAGAAACTACTGCCAAGGCTTACTTAATGAATTTATGTTATTTTATGGCGGAAATTAGGAATTTTCAATTTACATAATTATAAGAGCACGTCGAAAGTTTAGTCGCACTTAAACTAAGATACTGTTAAGAAATCGAATGAAGAGTTTATGTGCTACAGTCAAATCGAAGGAGCCAAATCAAGTAGGGTTTGTTTATCGTTATTATAATTTATTATATTCACATTGTCATTGTCACTGACATCATCGTGTGTCATTCGACGTAAAAGCTTCGATACCAATCATGACCCACTCGAGTCTGTCACAAGCCGAAGAACGTAAACTATTTTGTAATTGATATATGTACGTATATACGTATAAGTACTAAGTAGAGCTATTATGGTTACTAATAATAACGAAAGATACAATATCACGTGAAAAATAAGCGCGTTGAAGTGACAGTGGTCTGGTCACACACTCGGGAGAAGGGGTGGCCGATGGGCATGACATGGCAAGGTTCAACAGTGATTCCACGTGGGAAGATGATCTCCGTACAGTAGGGCTATTCTGTAAGAAACTATTTCAATATCGAGCTTCACCTGAGTGATAGAGCTCACATTACGTCACTTAGAAAATGATATTTATTGATATGGGTAGAGAGTCGAGTTTTAAAGAATACAAATCCGTCAAATTCGTCATATTGCCGCGGATTCCGCTTTCGAGATTCGAAAAGAACCTTACAGAATAGCCCTACTGAGGCCGATTCGTGTTGAATGCGAGTGGCAAGGTATCTGCCGTCTAAGCGTACATAAGAGGAAGCGTGTGTTCAGCAGTGGACGAATAAAGGCTGACGATGATCATGATGATAAAATAGTTTTTTTTTATAAAAAATCATAAGCAGACTTATATAATTTATTTATTACATTATGCAAAGATACCACCGACCAACTTTTTCATGTATGCCAAGATGGCGTTATTTAGTTCTGCGCGTTATATATTAATCTGATCATTTTTAATATCCAGGTAAAAGTGGAGGGGCGCACGCAATACTTGACCTGCGTGTGCATGGGCTGCTTGGAGAGGTGTGACCCAGAGCGCACCATCCGCTGCCGGTTCTGCGGACAGAAGTGGGACGGCTCCTCCCTCGTCCTCGGGACCATGTACTCCTACGACATCTTCATGGCCACGCCCTGCTGTGCTGAGCGACTGAAGGTATGCAAAAAAGATTAACCTTGAATACAAACAATTATCAATAGTCTGTAATTAAATAAATACAGCCGCTATTTATTGTTTTGTTTTTCGTATTCGATTTTCATTAACTTTTATGTTTTTGTCCACAGTGCAACAACTGCTACAAGCCACTGCTGCACCCACACCAGCGGCTAAATTATTCAGACTACTCGCACCCAGTGACGTGCCCCCACTGCCGAGTGCTCGACACGCACTTCGTGAAGCCGCTGTCTTACTGTTTCACAAAACGGGTTTTCCCGCTTTTCCAGCAGTGGCCATAACAAACGGCGGTGCCGGGGCACTCCCCCGGCACCCCCCCAGACACGTGGGCCCTCGCGCCGTCGCCTCCGCGCCGCGCGTCCCCGCCCGCCCTGCGACCTGTAGTCAACACGAGCATGGCCTCACGCGCGCCCGAACCAGCCGACGAATCTTCCAAGTTCCTCAGCCCGGCGCTCGCCAGCATCACGGAATCACTTTCGTTGCTCGGCCTGAGCCCCGAAACGCTCGCGATGAGCTTGGGCGAATCATTGGCTGAGAGATACCTCGCGACTCTAAGACCTAAACCAGTGGTAGAGCGGTCAGTGCCGATGGCTTGCGGGGCCCCCCGACGGGCTCCGACCACCGACCCCTCGAATCTCCAGCTGTTCTCCAATGACTTCATTGACTATCTCAACCAAATCGCGTAAATTGTGCTCGTGGAAATTCAGTGTTGCGTTTTGAACTTTTATACGTGACCTCCGTTGAGGCGCTAGGAATAATTTTTGTTAAAATTAAGTTGGTATTATTGAAAATAATTTTATGTATCGGTTTAGATCGTACTATTGATTTTATTTTAATTTTATTCTGCACTTTGTTGTTTAAAATAGATAGGTGTTGTTTTTTGCGAAAATAATAATTAGTAGATAGATGCCAGAAACTGCATTTTTTTTTATTTTTCAATTCAATCTTCAGAAATCCTTAAGAAGGGTACGAGTTTTTTTTTTAAATTACTACCTACGGTTTCAGTGATACTGATATTATGCCCTATACAATAGGGAATTTGAGTGGTGTGTTATTAGTTCAATTTAGTTTATTAGTTATGTTTTATTTTAGCAAAATTTTTAACTAAACTTTAAGTGTTATACAATATTTTTGTAAGTTTATAATCTTTTTCACCCACCAAAATGGCACTTACATCCAGCTAGTGGCATACATTGTCGCGTTTATTTTTTCGTTTCATATATTTGTCTATTTGTCACTTAATTATCGTAAATATTTTAATTATAAGCGATTGCTGTGTCACCAATAATATTTTTAGCGTTTTCAATAGGTATTATCTTTATTGTAGTGTTATGTAACGCATTCTAATTTTTTTCCATTTTTAATAGAACTATAAAATTCAGTGATAAGCGGATTCGGTGGTATAGAGGATGAAAATTGGATGTATATTTTTGGAACCGTGCCATATCAAAAAAAAAACTTAAATATTTGGGACAGGATTATTGTAACCCTAACCGTTCATCACTGATAGCATTTATATGAGACATGCCGTTTTTTTTATTCATAAATGTTTCGTCTAAATATAATTTAGGTTAAGGATTTTTCTTATAATTATCATAAATGTCTATTTATTTATAAGAATATCGCTTTAACATAATAAGCGTATAAGTGATGCACATTTACTCATTAATGTTTAATGTTAACGTTTTATGTAAGGTTTTTGATACATTTGATACTATTACTGAAGAAGTGATTTCAAGTGATAAAATCCTAAAGCTAATGCGTAATTAGAAGGTAGATCAAGTGGTGCGGATATGTAGGCGCTTAATGTGGCTCCTTAATTAGTGTTACGTGATATACGTGGACGTACGTTCACTGTAGGCAATAATTCCATAAAGACTTAAAACATTTTTATAGGTGAAAATTTTTGCATTCTTCTTAAAAAAACTGCCATTTACCTTTTATTAAACTAAATGCTTCGGTTTTTATATGGAGTGATAAATTTCGCTTGGTGTAAAAACCTATATTCGTGTTGGACTGAGTACGGAAAAGCTCGTATATGTTGTGTAGTTTTAGAGTTCATCACTTCCATTACGTACGTCATCACGCTATCATCCGCATCACGGCACCTCATCAACTTCATCTCATCTAGCACAGTCTGAGTGGAGGGCATACTGGCATCACTATCATACGAATAAAATGTTATACAATATGCATGATATATTGCTATAATGTTATCAGTGTGAGCCTTTCATTAAAAAGTAATTGGAAGAGCCACCCACACAAATGAGATTCAGAAATTAAAATCTCGTGTTCAATTTTAATTCGTTTTTTAAATCTGATTTACATTTGACAATAATTTACGATTTATAAATTAAAACATCAATATCATATATGGGAAGATCATTAAATTTTATTATTTCAAGCAGAAAATTAATGTTTTAAAATCATTGCTTGTCGAAATATATACCTTTATAAAACTTTAGTATTTATTATGCAACTAATTAAGGCCTAATACCGTACATATTTATACTTATACTAGTCTATTTAGTCGTTGCTCGTTGCATTTTTTTTCTTCGACGATTTAGCGATAGTTGCCAGTATGTCGAGAGTGTTTGTAAATGTTGATACCTCTCTAAAAGTTTTTAAAGTTTGTAATCCCCGCTTATTTACTTTAAGATTAAATCTATTATATAAAACTACCTTTATATAGCACATAGTATTTGTAAATAAAGCAGTTTCTACACACAGATGCTTACAAAAACAAATGTTTATTGAGATATAGCATATTTCTAGTTAAGCAGTAAATCGATAGTACATAATATCAACAATATCAAAGAACCCTAATTATTTTAACGATTCCGCCAACTGTAACGTCATTTCATATGTTAATCAATTTTAATTTTATCGAAGTTTGCTCGTTCGAATATAGAATTATATTTAAAAGTTAAATATACATTTTAATGAGTGTATCACATAAAATATTTGAAAAAAAAATACAAAAAAAAAAATGACGAGCTGTTGTTGGTATATTTAGGAAAATATTAAAAAAATGAACCAGATCATCTGATGGTGGCCATGTACAAAATAAGTGAAATGGCGTTACAGTGGGCGTGGCTTAGACGGAACAGATTATAGAAGCAAAATGTTTAATAGTCAATACAGAGGCATCTAACGTAGATGTATATAGGACGTTTGCGATGACGTGAATGTCGTTGACCCCCTCTTTCCGGTACAAATTCAAAGTAACGATATATTGGAACTTAATATCCACAGATTAACAGAGGTCCTGCTAATATATACGTCATTAAATATTTTATAAAGATCTTTTAACATTACCTCTTTAGATTTGTAATAGAAAAATTATAGTCATTTAAAGGCTCCTAAATTCATGTGAAGAGTATTTCTTTTCATAACACTGAATGTCGGATAATATATTTCACTCTAAAAGAAAAAAAACAGATTTTTGAAACAAACTTTTAGAATTCGTAGACAAACATAATGTCTCTAAAATTAATTAATATTATTATTAGGTGTAAAAGTTCTTGGGTTCCTTGATTAACTATAAATAGTTCTTCCACTTTTTGGACCGCAGTACTAAGATCTTACTGAAGTAATAATTCAAGAAAAAGGTTGTATAGGTATAAGTAGGAATCAGGTAACTGCAATAGTCTCCCCTACAGCAGATGCATAATCTTAGGATGTGTTTTATTATTCATATTTTAGTCACTTAGTTATTTGTTCAGTTTAAATAAATGTAATTACACAAACGTTGCAAACTTCTTAGTTTATTTGCACATATTTGTTAAATTTTTGTAATTAATAACAATTTATTTAGACACCTACATTCAAATTTCTTCATGTTGAATTGTTATGTGGTGTAATTTAGTGAATTGCTTAAAAGTACAAAGAAACAATTTGTTACTTTTGCAAATTTTATAAATCAAATACATATAAAGTAACAGTGATCTAGATAATGTTTACAAAATAGTTACTGTAAATCCTAAATATAACGCGCAATTGTTTCACCTCACAAAAGTGGCTATCCGTTATTTTTAAATAAATTTCGTTTTACGTTTGTAAATTTAGGAGCAAAAGTTGTTACTTATTACAAAACTATATCTTTATCGGTTCGTGTGTTTATTTCTACTTGTATTTTATCGGATACTATAAGAATAGATCATTAGGAGCACACCGTGTTAGATAACCAGCCCAGCATCTTTGCTGTACTAGGACTCGCTTTCCAACCTAGAATAGTCTTATTTCCAGTAGTTCTCATTTAGGATCTTAGATATTTTCTTTAATAATAATGTATGAATGAGCCGTGTGTGTGTGGTCACATATAAAACCTAAATTTAGTCATCGTTTTTCTACGTGTTTCTAATATTCTCATGTCGAGCGAGTTTTGTTATAAAATCGTGTATATTCTGGTCATAGGCGGTGCGTCCGTGCACAGCGTGTAAGTAATATTTTTCAATATATGTATTACGAATTACACTCTCCAATGTTTACCCTTGCCCTTATTAATGCTAACCCTTTCATTAGCTCAAAGCTACACACATTAGTTTTACAACTATGTATGTCCAACAATTTGTGGAGTTGTAAAGTTAGTGGTGTTTGCTTTGTGCTCAATTGATCGTCATGTGCTTATTATCATAAGATTTGTCTTCATTAAAATTTCTGATAAAAGTCCCAAATTGTGATATGGTATAAGACTTCGGTCGCTCGAACGTAGCTAGTTAGGCTGTTTAATAAGAATGGTTAAAAATTTCAAGCTCGTCAATTCCTTTGCAAATATTACGCAACTCTATGCGATCTGACAAATATATTTAGTTGTCCGGCAATATTACATTACAATCATTTTATCTATTTGATCAAGTAAAAGCTTTACCGATTGATTTAACAATTACAATGAAAATCAATTAAAAGTGAAATTAACAAACGATCGATTCATTCATCTACTAATGAGCACCACTTCAAAATATATCTAGTGAGATTTTTAGTAAAAAAACGTATCGATATTAAACATGTAAATCTGATGTCATTCTAAATATTATCTCCAATTTTGTCTTGACCAATGACAGAGAGGCCTTGATGGCGAATCTATTTTACTTTAATTGAGTTCCACATCAAATTGAACTGAATCAGATCGAAGGGTTCAATTAATAATTGAAATTTGGCAGTTTCACTTCATTTTTTTTTCATTTCTAACTCTACAGATCTGCATAGGGCCCGCAAAAAAGCTCAAATTCCAAAACACATTGGCTGATTATAGTATACGGCTGTTATTGGTTAGTGAAAGATGCAAATCAATGTGTTAATTATATTTTGATACTCGATGTTTTCTACACTAAAGTAGCATGTATTAACCTTTTGTATTAAATTTTCTAGTTAGGTCTCACCTCACTCCAGCACATTTGACAATTCGGGTGACATCACTTCACCGTCATTTTACATATGAATTCATCTCGAATTGTCAAATGCGATGGGCATGTGTAAAGTGATATTACATCGTAAATGGAATTGTACGTGTTGTTCTGTCGTCGCTCTCGATTGTTCTGGAGATGGCACGTTCGAAAGAATTTTTGCAATGTCTTTAAATTTTCTAAAACAATGAACATGGATGAAAATTTTAAGACAGTAATTGGTGATAATCTTACGAATTGGTTATTGATAATAATTAAGTTATTGCATGGCAATTAGAATAACATAACGTAATGCGCGGGGTGCATCAGGGTATGCGTGTCATAATTTGTACTAACATTAAAAATAACTTTTGTACTTTCGTAATGGTAACAAGTAATTTAGAGATAAAGTTTTTTCTATTGTGTAAAATTCGTAATTTAACATCAAGTAATATACGATTTTTTTACTGGATATGTAGATGTAGTATTTTTATAAGAACGAGGAAGACTCGTACGTGTATCACAGCGATAATAGGTATTTGTATACGACCGCCCGTCAGTCGAGCGTCAAGAAGCTGTCTTGATCCTTGACGCGTTCAAGATTAATATTGTAATATGAAGACATCTTCTTGGCGTAGACCTTCGGAGGCATGGTCCATTATTTTAAGGCTAGGATATCTTTACCTGTCGTGCGTTTCTCATGCTTTTATTTCGTTTAGGTTATACCCGTATGCGGTGTAAAACCATTTCGCATTTTATTTTTAATCTTTGTTCTATTTGTTTTATTTATAATGGTTTCAAAGATGAAATTTTTGAAAGCATCTATAAGTCCTTCCTATTATTAATTCAGTGATGTATGTTTGGATGTGTGGATACTAATCGTGTTATTGGAACTTTTTTCTCGTGTAGGTAAAGCGGTTATCTACCCTGGATTTCTTATTGGGTGTGGTCGTGTCATTTTAGTATTTACTATAAAGATCTCTTGTTTACTTACAATTTTTCTGGAATATGGTAAGTGTCGCGTTGGAGAATGTATTGATAGAAGCTCGGTAACGAAACGCCAATTGATGTAAGTCTAAAATAAGCGTTTGAGATATTAAAGTCATTTAAAAGTATACACTATTAGATTAGAAATAACTTATACCATTGAAAAAAATGATATTATTTATTAAGTACTTTGGATACGTTTCAATGTATATTTTTATAATGCGGTCGATGCGTAAGGAATTGGCACATTGAAGTGTTTATAGCGGTTAAGGCATAAGAGTATAAAGGTTTATGATAAGGAAAAGTTCCATTTGTAACATTAAAAAAAAAAGAAACAAAAAAAGCTATTAATTTATTGCGACAATGAGCGTTGTATTGTCTATTTTGTAATGTTGGTGGAGTACGGAGTAGTGTTTAAGGTTGTTTCAGAAAATTGTAATAAAACTAAGGAGATAAAAACGTGTTATATTTTATACGGATCTTGATATTTCACCCGGTCGATCAGTGGCGGGTTTTGTGTTACTTCACGAATCTAGATTGTAAGTTTACTCTTTAAAAGAGTTCGCAGGTAGTAGTTTTAGTAGGCTTAGTGTTTTTTATACTGGCTTGATGTTGTGACATTATAATTAATAGATATGATATCGAATAACTCAGAACTACCGAACAAGCGGCCGACGTCGATCAATAGCAGAATGTGTAGTGGGTACACTGTGAAAGGATCATTTCGTTGATTTAGTTTATCGATAAGCGGGCAGCATTCCTGCAGTTGTGATCTTTACCAAAGTCGCTGTTCGCAAGCATATCATTTTAATAATTATGACGACGCTAGATACGTTTTTGGTACAAAATTTAGCCAAGTTTTATTGTATTCAATTTATGATATATTGTTAGACAATTCTGAGTTGTCAGTTTTGTAGTGGACTCTAAATATAATTGAACTGAAGCCGTGTCTAGTCGATACCATCGGCTCGCCAATAAATCGTTCCGTAACAGACGATGTCTCGAAGTTCTCAGCGCTCCATTACAAGTCTGGCGGTAAACCTGAATTACTTCGGTTATTTAGCAGAATTATATTATTGTCTAGTGTTTCCGATTATGTTACGTTTTATATTGCTTATATTATATATTATGGATACAATGTTCATTAAGTATTTAATTCATTTGATGAGGACCTAGTCGATTCTCTATGATATCACATCTCCCAAAGTACAAATTCCTTGTTGTTTAGTCCAATTTTGTTTAACTGTTATTGACTGGAAATTATTTTAGAGAGAGTTCACCTCTATCGGGTCTCACTTGTATATTGTGACCTGCTTCGGTTCGATTCGGTTTTCTTTGTCTGTGACGTAGATTACTGCGTTTCTATTTAAATAGCAGCTATGGTCGCTGACAAAGATGTTGCCTAGATGACGTATAGTTCAAATAGATCCATAAATCGCTGAAAACTGGCTGTTCTGCTACAGCAATAATAAATACATTATTTATAGAAAACCTTTCTTTTAGTTGAAGTTAGAATAATTTTAATATTTTACCTATATTTAGTTAGTGCACAATTAACACAATACTTACTTTATATTCAGGATTAGTTTCATTTTACGCATTGGTTAATATGCCTTTTTGTTTGAATTGTATCGAGTTAGCAGCTATTTTATTTACCAATGTATTTCGTTATACGTAATCGCCTACTACACATTATCTAAATGAAAGCTAATTAATACTTAAAATATATTTCAAATGACACTATACCTACGATAAATACAATGAAACCTTAATAAAAATATAATAAAAAAATTATAATTTGTTTTTATTATCCTTACTATTTCTACCTTTCTAGATTTATATACAAATAATGGGACTTGATATTCTAATAGCACAAACTATGAACGTGTCCCTTTTTAAAATCCAATTGCCTGAGGATGCCATTAATCATGTTCTATATTATAGCAATACACACTTAATATGAATTAAAGTATGGGATGGTTGTACACCTTTTTTTTGAGTTAGTGGTGGGACTTGGGAGGAACGAGCTATGCTCCCGGCTGTATGGGTACCACCATCTTGCTTGTTTCCCTCTTGGAAAAGGGTGTGACAGTAACACTCGTATTCACAAACAATACTTTAAGGTGTCACATTACTCCAGAACACAGAGTCATTCAAACCAATGCATAGACAAATACTTAAATGAAATCCGCCACTGCGTCTTTCAACCCCATATAAATCTGACTATTGACTTATATGGGGAGCGCATAGAAGCGTTCTTTGCATAGTATTGTCTCAATTACTTAGACAAGTACGCTTCTTGAATACGGGTGTTAACATCTTATGTTTCCGGATTGAGATCACATTAAGCTATCTAAGCTATATTATATTCGTGACATCAGCCCCCTACTACAAGGTGGAGCGTCTGCTAGTTTGCCGATCCGACAAACAAAAAAAATAAAAAAGAGTGAAAAAAGACTATCACAAAAAAAATATCAGTTTCTTTTAAACTTAACGTCCAGTACACGGTGGAGAGTGAAGATTAAAACAAGGAACAAAAAATCACAAGCAAAAATTAACTTGTATTGGAACGAACGTCGCCAAAGGCACAATACAATGTTATTTGTCTTTGTTTAATAAACAAGCACAACGATAATATTTTGGAAAAGAACAAATTAAACATGTCTTATTTTTTTAACGAATATAAAATCTATAGAGCTATCTATCTAGAAAGGCTATTTTTAAGCACAGAAAACGTCGATATTCAGTGCAGGTATCAACAATTACCTACTTTATTACTCTTCTGGCACAACTTTAGGCCCTCTTTTTGACCCAATTCTTGCCCGCTTTTGGCTAGGGTATTTTCGGTTCTAGTCATTACATTATCTGTACCGAAGCAATAAAGCCTTCACATGAGAAATAAAAATATCTAGCTATGGACGCTTCAGTAATAGTAGGTAGGTAACAAAGTACATTTTAATATTTAATGGCCACCTGACCAATCTCACTAACAACCTGGATTGACAAGCAACTGTCAGACGGAGATAGTCATATCTAGTCAACGTATAATGTTCTATGTATGTGATAGTTACCAGTAGGTTTCGCGGTTGGCTGCGGTAGACACCACACCAAGTTTCACGCTCTCTGAAACGTAAAATGTGACGTCTAGTATGTCATTCTCACCTACTTTTTAATAATATTGTGGACTTTCATTATAGCCTGTATTAATTTCGTCACTGTATCTTTTATAAATAAAAAAGTACGGTAAAACATAATATTAATAGGCGATACACAAATCGGTTCCGAAATTTTACACAATACGAGTACGTGTTATTTTTTTTCTCAGGCACTATTTTGTACCTTTCAATGACATTTAAATTAATAATGAACTGGTCTACGTGATTCCATGGTAATGGTGGTAATTTCAGCCAGTTAGAGGTCATCACATTAATTTGAGGTCACTTCATTATGGAGCCTGGGCTCTACTAGAACCCTATAGAGAATACGACATCCAAATCTTTGCCTCCACATAAGGCTCTTGGAAACAAACTAATTAACTAACTTCCGCTAGGTTGGTCGAAAGTTAATAAACTAATTTGGTTTGAAAACGACTTTTGATTTTATTGTACATATGTTGTTACCCGACTAAATTAGGTATTACTTATTATTCACGGCAGCAATATTTTATTTTTATAAAGCATTAACGTTAAGATGCTTTTGTCTGTAGCGGGACTTGCCATCAAAAACTGTTTACTTATTCAGCTTGTGGCTTTGTTGGTGCAGTGCATTAAAATAACAAATATATTGAGTATTAGTATACTATACCCCAGTAGGAAAACATATTTTAAATCGATTGACCAGTTCGACAGAGACTAATGAAGTCTAATGAACGTCAAAACAATCGATCTTTATCGGGAAGTTTTACTTACTCGTATACCTACTTCACTCAGGGCTCGAACACTCGTGTGAAATGAAATTCGAGAAATATTCTCAAGTATTCATTTAATTGTGACCAAATAACCAGTTAACTATGACCACCTTATTCAAAACATATATTTCTATTTTGCGCCTTGAAAAATATGTGGCTGTAGGTATATAAGGTTTTCAAACAAAAGCCGCAATCGGCAAGAAGAAAATTGACTTGTCTAATCTATTCAAGTCAGGTAATAGTAGTAATAAGATGGGCTTATAAAGATGAGTTCCAAAATATACCTATTTTTATATTTGTCTATTCAGACAATAAAAGTTAGTGTCTATCACTACATATTATAAAACAAAGTCGCTTTTTCTGTCCCTATATCCCTTTGTACGCTTAAATCTTTAAAACTACGCAACGGATTTTGAAGCGGTTTTTTTTAATAGACAATTCAAGAGGAAGGTTTATGTATATAATTTATTAAGTTTTTATATACATTGGCTAAGATATAACAATAATTGATGAAGGTGTCGGGGAAAAATAGGCCGCTTGGGAGTTTCCAACGAAAACGCTGCCTAAACCCTTTGAGATATAACAAAATAATGTATGGTGGAATTGTGTATCTTAAATAGTTCTACAAAAAAGTCCGCGATGGCATATGTCTATCTCTTAGGGATATCATACTATATCCATTTAATACTTAAAAAAATGGGCAATTATAACGTGATAATTTGAAAGTTATTTACACAAATACGGTATGAATCCTTATCATTTTAAATTTGTTAATTAGCATGTGCATTTTATGAAGATTATTTTTGCCCTTTACATCATGCAAATTAAATGAATACTTTAGGAGATATGGCAAAATCAAAATAATGCAGAAGAAAATAAATCGTGTTGCTGTGATACGAACGGGCGCGGGCGGTTGTCTGCTGTCTAAGGCCGTAGTGTATCAACTCTGGTAGACGTAATAATATGATCAACGTATGGTGGAATATATAATAATAGTATTATATATCCTAAATATGCCTACACAAAATCTGCGAAGGGATATATGTCTTTATGTTACAGATGACATATATTCATTTTAATACAAAAACTTAGTAATTATTAAAATAGAAAATGATCATTACCAGACATGATAAATCCGTAAACCTAAGTTTACGCGGGCGAAGCTGCGGGTAACAGCTAGTTTGTAATATTAAAATAACCATTTTTACATCATCAGCATTAGCCTTTATTATAGGCCTCCCTCAATAAACGACAGGACGACCGATCCTTTGCCACTCGCACACAACACGGACCGACCGACCTGGCCTAGTTTCTCCTCCTGGTCTGACTATTTATTTTATCTAGTCTCTGAAACTTCTGGACTGGTTTTGGCGGGATTTTCAATGGTAAATAGCTGATCTGACAAGGAATAAATTAGGCTATAAAAATGATAATCATTAATCCGAATACGTCCGTAAATCTAAGTTACCCCAGACCAATCTGCGGCAACGGCTAGTCCTATATTAAATATAATATAAAACTAAAGATCGTCGTTGCTCTCTCAGTAGTAAATCAGAGTAAGAGACATTTATTATAACATACGTACTTGAGAAAAGTGTACAATTAAGTAGCTTCATATTTTAGCCTTAATAACGATGTTATGTAGATTTCCATTAAGGATATATTAGGCTCTTGAGTTGTGTAACTATGTATGTTATCGAAAGATGTTTATCTGCTTAATGTGAGCATTAACCGAGCTGGCTTACATTCTGTCGGTTAATAAATATTACAACCTTACGCTAACGTAAATAATGGCTGCTCCAAAACAACCAGTAGGTACATTACGCACCCTTACGAAGGATTAAGTCGATGTTCCGTCTCACGAACAGCGTTATATCTGTCCTTACATATTTATAACGTTTAAAATAAGAAACCTATAAAATAAAAGACGTATACATCAATAATATTTTGGTAGAAAACCTGGAAATAAAAGCAGCAAATAACTATTGCTAGACACAAGGATTCTGTTTTATATATTCGGTGAACTTAAAGCTATCGTACCATCTCGATAGGACTTTATTTTAATGTAACCTTTATACACATACATTATTTAACAATTGAGAAGAGATTTTCAACGTTTTTCGCCAACACTAGAAAGTACCCTGACTTAACAGAATTATAGGCTACAAATAATACGGTAAGAGTGTGAATTTGTTCTTTATTTCATATATTATGATCTGTATATGAAGTGATCACTAGAACTAATAACAATGGAAAATACAATAAAATACACATAACATTTTTCATTACATATTATCACATAATAAAATATTAAAAACAAATAACTTACATATACAACAGTATTTCCACAAAGTAAAGTATTTATTATGTTAGATCAATTGACTTTTCAAAACCCGCTCCGGGCCCTCCAAGCCCCCCAGCGGCAGTAAGCAGGCAGCAAGCCCCTCCTGCAAGTACGAAGGTACGAGCAGCCCCAAGCTGTCCCGCTTCCCCCACCGACGAATTCGGGATAAACCTAGCGTTTGTCTCTCAGGCTCTCTGCGATATAGATCCAGAAGAGCTAGCCGTCCTGGCCCGCAAACTACGCGTCGCCACCACCCTACAGCAGACATTCCAGGCATATAGTGAACATGCCACCCTGGTCGCCAAGATTAGGTCCCCCCCCTCTCAAAGCCCTTAAATGGCTACCACGGCTAGGACAAAACCGCGTTCTCTCCGACTAGTGTCGTTCAACGCGAACGGCATTAGCGCAAATTTAGAGGAAATTCGCATTTTCGTAAAAAAATACGATGTTGACGTCCTCCTCGTGCAGGAAACGTTTTTAAAACCGTGTAACAGCAACCCGCGTATCCCTAATTATAACATCGTTAGGAATGATAGGTTGCGATCCCGACTCGGAGGTACACTAATTTATTACAAAAGAACACTCCATTGCATCCCATTAGACACACCGCCTCTAGCTTCACTGGAGGCGTCCGTCTGCCAGGTGAGCATGACCGGCCATCAGTCGATCATCATCGCCTCGGTATATCAATCGTGCAATAAAACATTACTCTTCAGCGATCTCAAATCGCTATTAGAACTAGGCAACGCCGTCTTTATAGCCGGCGACCTAAACAGTAAAAATCAGGCATGGGGCTGCAGAGAAAACAATAAAAATGGTATAATTCTCTGCCGCGCCGTCGATGATCTAGCCTGTACAGTAGTCGCCCCAGATGAGCCAACACGCTACGACTTCGCAAACAGCGATAGGAGTAATGTGCGGCCATCCATATTAGACATATGTATAATACGCAATGTATCCCTTCTGGTGCATTCTATTCAAACAGTACACGAGCTTAACTCAGACCACAGACCAGTATTAATTCAATTAGGTAACCCCGAGAATAATACTAAAAATCTAAAGAAAAAGATCATCGACTTTAAATTATTAAACGAAAATTTAAATTCACTTCGCTCGAGTCAACTCGACAACATCCCGGACACTATAGATAGTCCCGAGGCGGCCATTGCGGCCAGTTCCGACCTTACCGACCATCTGGTAGCGACGATGGAAAAGTCATCTAGGGAGATCTCAACGTCCAGCGATGGACACTGGGAGCTCCCGGATGACATTAAAGCACTCATACGCGCCAAAAACACCGCAAGGCGCAGATACGCTCGCTACCCGGCGGACGAGTATCGTCGTGACCTCCGTAACCTCGAAAGAGACGTTAAAACACGCATCTTAGAGATCTCACCCTCCCATGTGGCCTACTGGCCACTCGCTCGTTCTTTTAAAAAGAAAACGGAGGCATCTATGCCGCCATTAAAAAGACCAAATCGCGCGCCTGCACTAGAGGACGCCGACAAGGCGGAACTATTAGCCGACACACTAGAGAGCCAGTGTACCCCCAACATCACTACCCCCTCACCCTCCATAGGCTCCCACGTAGAGGAGGTAATTAGGGTAGTAGAGTCGAAGACTTCTGCGCCGCCGGAGGGGGATCCTATCCCTCCGACGGATGTAGAAGAAGTCCAAGACATTATCAAACGACTTCACTCCAAGAAGGCCCCCGGGCCGGACGGGATTTCCAACAAAGTCATTAAAATACTCCCACCCGCTCTTGTTTACCTCCTGGTTAGCATTTTCAACGCCCTCCTAAAGGGCTGTAGGTTCCCAGACCAATGGAAAGAAGCTACGGTTATCGGCATACCTAAGCCCGGCAAACCGGGCACGGAACCGTCTAGCTATCGGCCCATCAGTCTACTAAGCTCGATTGGCAAAATCTACGAACGGGTTCTGCTTAAGCGGCTCAAAGCCGTTATAGGCGAAAAGAACCTGTTCATAGACGAGCAATTCGCCTTCCGCGAAAACCACTGCTGTCCAAGGCAAGTCCACCGTATGACCGAAGACATACTCAGAGGTTTCAATAAAAAGAACTCCCGCGATACGTGCGCCGTATTTTTCGATGTAGCTAAGGCCTTCGATAGGATATGGCACGAAGGCCTCGTGTACAAACTGTACAAGCTAGGAATACCGGATAGGCTAGTCATCATCATCCGCGACTATCTGTCAAACCGGTCATTTAGGTATAGGGTCGAAGGCACCCTCTCTTCCCTGAGACCTCTAAGGGCCGGAGTCCCCCAGGGCTCCGTGCTGTCCCCAACTCTATACAATCTGTACACATCAGATATCCCCAGACCTCCGGACGTCAAACTGGCTCTCTTCGCTGACGATACAGCTCTATACGTTACCCACCCTAATGCTAATAGAGTATCGCTATTTCTCCAACGTGCCGTCACCGAACTAGGCAACTGGTTCGCAAAATGGAGAATAGCTATTAACCCCGATAAAAGCGCGTCGATTCATTTCTCTCGTAAGAGAAAGACACGCTTACCTAAACGCAGACAAACATGGTTCACGATGAAACCAATCTTACTAAATAACGTCGTTATTCCCAGAGTTAGACAGGTCAAGTACCTGGGGGTCACCCTTGACAGGTCGATGTCGTTTAGACCACACATCGCCGCGATTTCTAAAAAAGCCCGTTTCGTCAGTAGTAGACTGTACTTCCTCATAAACAAAAAGAGCAAAATGCCCCTCAGGCACAAGCTCACCCTCTATAAATCATGTATCCGCCCCATCATGTCATACTCCTGTGTGGCATTCGCGCATGTGCCTCAGCATAGACCCAGAGGCCTCCAAACGATCCAAAATAAATTCTTACGTGTGGCAACCGGTTGCCCGTGGTACGTAAGAAACATCGACCTACACCGCGACCTCAGACTAGATTCGATTAGGGGCCATTTCAAAGCGATGTCAGAACGTCACTTCGAAAAGGCACTTCTCCACCCGAACCCACTCGTCGTGAGTGCGGCAAACTACACCCCCGATAGCTTAGCACCTAATAAGTCTAGGTTACCTAAGAATGTCATAACCGATCCTGTTGATAAAATCACAGAACTGTTAAAGCGCGACGCTGAAGCGCGACGTAAGCTACAACACACACTCAGACATAACACAGCCGGTGTTAGGCACACATTCACACCGCATGGGCGCCGGGGTCGTATGCGACGTCGAACCCTACACTCCGTTGACCAGTTGATCCGGATCAACCGCGACAGCATAGGCTCAGATCAGCTACGAGTCGACACCAATATAGACCGTGTAATCACCGATAGCACTCTGCTATCGGCAGCTTGCTCGGGTCCCGCGCTTGACCCGCCTCCCCCGCTACCGGGGGAGGGGAGGGCCGGCCCTCACGATAGGTTTCTAACGTCACCCGTTCCAAACCAGTCGACCGTAGCTGACCAAGTTAGGTACAAACCCGACGCCATGAACATGGCGGGGGGCAACCCCCCAAATTTTTAACGTCATAGGATGATCCAACCGGATCACCCCATTTCCGATGACGCATAACGGTCACTAGGACCATTAGCATAGATCCAACCGAAAAAAAAAAAAAAAAAAAAAAAAACAATTGACTTTTCATAATATAAATAAATTTCAACGTTATTAAATAAAAAAAATAATATAATGAAAAATTCCCTTTAGAATAAAATTACTTTCTGGCTTAACAATTCGGTATTCTTAACAAGCGAATTGTTAAACGCTTTTAGTGAGGCCCCAAAATTATCATAGATTTGGTAGAGTACGTCCTCGAAGGCTATTCAAATTTGTATCTAATCCAACCTTCACAAATTTCGAGATAACGACAGGCATAAGCTCGAGAACAAACATATATTTCCTTCGTTATTAGTGGAAGTGGAATAAGACAGATTTGCATGACAAGTACTTTCAGGTATCATCTTATGAGTCAAGGGTTTCAATTTAAGTATTTTGACTTTTGACTTACATGTATTGTTTTCTTATGTTTGTAACGCGAATTTCACTCATTATACTGAAACAACTTTTACGGACTTTATCGCGGTTTATTAAGTTTTTGTATGCCCGACGTTTCGGATACTTTACAGCAACCATGGCCACGGGAGGACTGAGGTGTCAGACGTCCTACTGTTACAAAGTTATTCGAAACTACCCTATCATACATCACGTTATTAAGTCCTATCTACGCAGAAGGTGCTAACTAAGTTTTTAGTCTGTGAAATATTATTATACTTGGATTCTGATTTTATTATTTTTATTATGGGATCCCAAGCAGGTACAGGCACTTGTCAGTCATATTATCTTTCAACATAAACTTAGCAAGAAGCAAACTCATGACTTATAATAATTTTGATATTATGAAATTTCAAATTTGAATACTGTATTTCAAATTTTATAATGACGTCATAATAATGTTCCATTAACATGTTGGTTTCGCGAACGTATAAGATTTCTCTTAAAAGGTGAAGCGAAGAAGAAAAAATGCTGAACGCGGGTAAAGAAGTTTTCACTTTATTTAAATCTGTATAATCCTTACAATTGATGATCGAAAAATTATATTGTATTTGGCACCTTTTATTGAATCAAAATAATATCTATCATGTTCATAGCTGTCTGGCAGTGACATTTACGTTCTGAATTAAATTTATCTCACCGAGGTACTTATAGACTTCATAAACGTTAGGTCATTAACATCGTCTTCAAATATTGTTGCCTCGCTTTGACAAGATTAATGGAGCCTTAATAACTACGTCGTTAATTAATAATTTTATGAAAAGTTTTAATGATAATTTTACTAGAAAACTCACACTTATTTTGATAACTATTAAATGAGTTATAAAGTTGAGTGAGATTTCTTGTTGATTTGAAAATGTTTCTTATGATAAAAATCTTTGTAAATTATAAATATTGAAAATAATTGTATGCTGATTATGTGAAATGTGAAAACAAAGGTGAGTTCAAAGTTTTGATATGAGTTATAAGATAAGCATATAGAAGAAGGACGGTTAACAGACTTAGGCTATCAATCAAGACCATGTTTTCATGAAGACCATGAGATTTTTTTTTTGTTGAAGGGACCGGGGTAGGTTGCTGACCCTACAGGGCTCACACTTAAGCTATCCCCAAACTATGCTAATATCAAAATAATTCTTAATTAAGTAATAAAACCCTGTAACAAGAGCAAATATCAACGTCAACGTCGTTTGCCATGACACCATTTAAATTTATTTTACTAACAAGGCGTACCCATAGACGTTTCACATCAATACATTTTATATGAACTTATTTGCTATTCAGCAATATGACAGAAAAACACGAACATACATGTCATTTCTCTAATGGATAATAATATGGGATGAGAATATAGTTCTTACAGAAGTCCGGCACGTCCACCGGATCATTTACCAATTCGATATAAATAATAAAGGCGAGTTTATAGAAATTTGTGAATCATAAACCGGCGATAAAGTGGGAGAGACGGGGACACCTTGGGGTGTTTTATCCGGGCTTACAGCGCACGTAAAACGCGTTTATTGCGTACTGCACGTAACTGCGTGCGTATTATTTTTATGCACCGCGCCAGCGTCCACCATGTTTACTGACTTGATTGGATCCGTGCTCTTTTTATTTATATAAAGATTTAATAGTGTCTGTGGCGATGTGGCGTATGAAAGTCGATAGACCGATATAGTTAGCCATGTGACGAATAAAACTAGTATTTTCGAAATTCAAGAAATATGCTATAGAAAAATACAATAAAATTGACTGCTCTCGAAATGCTTACTTGCACAGCGATCCAACTCTTTTTTGCCTGTAGTCGTGGTTTTGAACCTGTAGTCGTACTTCAACCACTATTTGAGGTTCCCAGAGCTGCAGTCAATAGGAACTGCACCTCATCGATGTTTGAAATTAGTTCTATCTAAACACACATATTTAAGAATTGACTATGTGATATTAGATAGTTAGATAGGAGCGACGGTGGTCCAGTGGTGGATGGACTCGGCCTCTTATGCGAGAGGTTCCGGGTTCGATCCTGACCCTCCCCCCCGTGTGTGCCTTGAAATAGGTTTTTATAAATTTCTGAGATCGCTCACCAGTGAAGGAAAACATCGTGAGGAAACCTGCATGCCTGAAGGGATTAAAAGTCTTTGACGGTATGTGAATCTGCACTGGGCCAGCGCGGTGAACTATTGGCCCATTACCCTCCTCGCCTGATTTCGAGGAGGAGACCCGTGCCCAGAAGTGGGACATAAGGGTTAATACTTATTAGATAGTTCCTCAGTAGCTAATCCAAGGAACATACGAAAATATCATTTGATTAGATACCTACCTGCAGGTTTACCATATGCTATGAAATCAGTTGTCACCTTCAAAAAACCCACTCTTTATTCAAAAGCTGCCCCTGCCCGTGATGATGCGGATGAGGCATCAGTAAAAAATCCAACCGAACAGGCACGGTTGTCCTCTTTATTACAAAAACTCTTCCCTTCTTCATTGTTTTCTTTTTATTTATTATTATTTCATGTTAGTGCATTGAACTTTGTCCAGCACATCTCTAGCTAATGATGTTTGCCTAGTGATTTGAGAACTGCATTAATCTTGTGCCGGTTAAAAATAGATTGGATTTGCACTCTGAACGTGGTTCGACTGGTTGGCGTTTATGATCCGTAACAAGCAATAAAATTGGGGTCCCATCGTTTTCCGATCCCGACACGGTCTACTGTCTCCTGATGAACCCCAAGATTTTATATTTGTCTATAAACTTTTTATGATTCACGCACATACTATCTTAAGCCGCGGTCAGAACTCGTAAAGCAACCGAAACAGTATAAAAATGTTATGCCTTTACCAAAAACCTATATAGGTAGATATCATAAAATCACGACCTCTGTTTAATACATATTATTTAGCTTACCTGTAAGTAGCTACAGATATCATCCGGTGTATTCATTGATAATATATCGACTTGATAGTGTATCGTCATCATTTGATGTGTGTAATGTGATATGTATAGAAGTTCTCTAGTCTAGAAGCGCTAGAGCTCTGTGAACGAAAATGATCTACGCCACTCGCAATAAAAAAAGCAACAACAATGTTTTCCTTTTTCAAAATATGACCCAGATATTTCAATATTATTTGGTGGAAATGGCTTACGAATATCACATTCAACACTTTTTTAATCATTATTTTTTGCACAGTTTTGTTTATAATCCTTATCAAAACATAAGAAACCTACATTAATTATTAGTGAAAAACTCTCTGAAAAAAGTATCTACTACCCCTTCTTTGTTCCTTTTTAAAAATAGGTCTGAATAGAGGGTGTGTCATCCCCCGTCGCGCTGACGAAATTAGCCAAGTCGGCTCCAAATTAAAAAAGAAATCTCATTCTTAAAGTTTTAATTACGTTTATTTAGTGATCAGGAAATTCTGCGTAAATTAATTAAAAGAGGAAATTGCTCAACTTTTTAATATCCACGCAATATGCTTTTATTGGATTCACTTGTTAAAATGGTCATACAAATGAAGGCTGCAAATATTAATATTTTTTACGACACAAATACTACATTTCGTGATCAATTAGAAGTTATATTTTAAATTAAGTAAAATGAGAATTAAAAAAAACTCAGATACCTTTAAGTTACTAAAGAAGAAAAAAACTGCATCATAATTCTAATTGCATAATCAATTTACCTTTCGAAACAGGGTGCTGTTCTAAGACGAAATCCATCCGAAGACAACACTCACCACCCGCTAACTTATCAGCCCAAGCTCTGTACTGCTAGCTCTACGAAAATCAATTCACTTAGTAGGAGATCTACCGATTCACACATCAAAGGATTTGATATCGCATTTTTGATATAATCTATTAATTAGTGTTAGTAGTGACAGTAGACTGTAGATATTATATATGTATAAATACGTTCATATATATAGTAAGTACGTACAGTACGTTTAAGATCTCAAAACAAACAAAATATAATAAGCGTGTAAATGTTATTTTATATTTTCGAACGAGTTTAGTTTTGTAATTGTTGGTGCACTATTTTCTGGATAAAAGCTTCAGATTACACTTCACACTTACCCGTTTTATTTCTTGATGAAGTTTTCTGCAGTTTCTTAAACTTAATACATAAACAAACAGGGCGGAAAACAGCTTTAAGTTTCTCGCTCTCTTATTACTTTCCATTTCAAACCTTAAAAGCGTACTTCGCGTAGAATATGTTTCTATTCATTATCATGAAACAAGTTCTACGGATTTAATCGCGCTTATTAAGTTTTTTATATGCCCGATGTTTCGGATACTTTACAGCAACCATGGTCACGGGAGGACAGTCCTAGAAAAACCGAATTAGCAGCGATAAAATCAAAAAGTGAAGTTAACGTAAACACGAGGAAACTATATATTTTAACAGTAATTTTACTATTATTATTATTATAAATATTATTATAATATGTTTTTTATTATTATAATTTTGTATAATATAACTTTCTCGGAAACACTGAACTCTCTTTAGGATATTGTTTATTATATTTAGTAATCATCATTAATTGTATCGCTTGAGTATAGGCATGACGGAGAAAGGGCGATTTGAAATTCATTTATGTTCAGCAAACGATACTCGCTGATAGCGATATTCTCATGCATATCATTTATCGCTTATCTTTCAATAAAAGTTGGCACGTTCTACATCTTAAGCCAAGAACCTGTAGCAGCTTCATAGTTTTTACTTAGTAGTAAGTAGTCCATATCGTTAATGATCACTCAATATACTGCCTAGAGTTGAAAGTGTATGAACTAAATATAAATTTAGATGTGCGGAACCACAATTAATAACTAATATTAATAGTTTTAATAGGAAATTTCCAACCTTTCCAAATTTCCAAATTGAGTAAGTATACTACATAGTAGTAGTTTAATAACATAATATTATTTTAACAAAAATAAAAACCATAAACTATAATAATACATAGATATATATTAGATAGATAAAATGAAGAACAAATCATTTTATAGATTTAATAATATTAACCCTACTGGGTCCCATTGCTGGGCACGGGACTTCGTTTGAAATATTTATCGATTTATCTAATAGAATTTTTACTCACAGGTTTGGCTCCAAAAACCAATAATCAGAGAGTTATAAAAGCTATATTATATTTATTTTAAATTTAGCGTTAGAGCGACCGAAAGCTCCCGTTCGACACAGCCATAGTTCGGATTCTGTGAACGTTATAATAATTCACTTTTACGAGCGGCCCGCGTCTGCTGATGCGTCTGCGACTCCGCCTCAGAAATTGTTCTAATGGCCGTATTATCGTCCGCCTTTATGGTAACAACCCGATATTCAAGAATTTTCAGCTTTTGTATGATATATGTTTAGGAATAAAACTAAAATATAGATAACTTTAGTTCATAATTAAGATTAAAGGAAGATATACTAGTTGTAGACGACATAGATTTGAGAGGCGAGATATTGGCACCCACAAAACGTTTCTTCAATCTTTCTAAAAAAAAATTTTTCTATACACCTTAGACTTCACTATAATTTGCCTCCCAATCGTCTGATTTGCTTTCGTTTTCTCCGTATAAAGAAATATTTTCTGATTATTTAAGGATTAAAAACTTTGAGTGCTTGAGCTTGCTAGAGCTATCGTACAGGCGATCTTTGTCTCTATTCTACCAAGTCTAATTTTGTAACTAGTACCTGACTATGAATCAAGCATAAGAGTACTTATGAAGCATAAAATATACTTGATACAAAATAGATATTTAAGAATGTAGACAGCTTGGACCATAAATCATAAATATAAATTTTCATTTAAAAGGGAGTCTGTTGCAGGTGTAACATCATAAAGACATCGAGAACCCCCACTGGTGACCTAAGCTCGTATAATTTTACTAACCGGGCCTTATAAACAAATTAGACTTCAACATTCCATTTCGAGATGTTAAGTGTGGTCGTAACATAAACTTTTTCAATTTTCACCTGCAGTTAAAGTAGCGCATAAAGTACGGAGAATACTTCGCGAATGTAAATATATTTAGAAGGTTGACGACGCCTGCGGGTGCAAATGTAGCGACTTGATAAGGGTGCGGCATAAAATTCATGTAAACACCTCGGAGCTGGCACCGAATGTTATCGACTGCTCACTTGGAATTGAGCCACTGATATTGCATAACGAAATGCATTTGCGACTTAGATTGGCTCTTGAATTATTGAATACATTCTTAAATAAGATACGAATGAATATGTAATATACTTTATATTTCCATGTTAGGTTTGGGTTCAATATAGTCTGCTATTGGACTTTAAAGTACCCTTTTGAAGGATGTTTCCTAAGATTGCCTAAGATTTATAAGGAATCGAGTATTTTATTATTATAAAGCTGAAAATAGCTGTGTCTTTGGCTGGCTGTTACCGTTTTATACCCATCCCATACACAGATTTAGAAATTCCGATAGGACTTTATTGCGTGGCCGAAAATCAGTATAAAAGTCTACTTCTTCTTACTTCTATCTAAAAAGAATAAAGATTATTGACGTGACTACGTTTTATAATTCGATGGAGCCGACTGCACGCACCTCAAAACATGGCTCGTCATGGCGGCGTTACCTCGCTCTGAGGCGTTCCATTTAAGGTTTGAAGTGTAAGCGAGAATTTCAGTAAACAGAATTTACAGACAACTGATTTTTTTATCTAGTTTCATCAGGTTGTAAGTCAGTACGCATACTGCTGTAGTATCAGTCGACAAATCATCATCATCATCAGTCTTTTTGCGTCTAATGCTCATGACATAGGTCTCCTTCGATGAAGACCAAGGCGACCAATCCCTTGCCACTCGCATCCAACACAGAGCAGCCATTGTACGGGGATCGCCTTCCAACCTACCAACACTTATTTACTAAAACGCGGCTTCAAATCTTGAACTTTATAAGGCAATTGGTTATCCGTTTTCCTGAGTACGTACCCACGGACACTTTAACGAGCTTTTCGTCTTCTTTTCGAATCCTACCTACCAAAGAAACACCCGCATAGCATGCTCCATAGCACGTTGAGCTACGGCAAACTTTCGGACCAGTCATAAATTACACACAAATAAGACAACTCAATCTAAGTTACCTCACCCTACGGTAATTAATCCTTGGGATAAACGAGAGTATTGCAAGTCTTACTAAGAAGTTACAATATAATCAAGAGTATAATATATTGATAAAATTACTCACGTTATTAGTAGTTTAGCTCTTGAACAATGATCATGACTGGGAAAAACCATTTAAATAGTATTTTTATCTAACCATAATATGTTCTGCTGTATGTAAATTCAATCTATATAGTAAATAAAAATGATTCGACGAAATGTCTGTTTTTACCAGGGCCTGGGGAAGGCACACTGGCATGTGTGAAGACTCGCATCGCAGTGTACCCCACACTGCCCCTCTAAAACCGCTGCAAGCGCCTACAAACGCTTTGTGAGGGTCCCGGATCCATAGGCAACAGGATCACCTTAGCGACAGACTGGCCCCGGCAAGGCCAGATTCTTTGGATGTAGGGGCGACTGCCTGACGCTACTAAGCAGTCCCCACGACGTCGTGCCTACCGGGGCCGGGGTACGCATCCCGAGCCCGACACGAGCAAAGGGGCGTTATTGAAAGCGCAATAAGTAGCGCCTCCGATGAGAATGTCCAGAGAATACTTATTCATTATATAGTGATTGGTGACGAGTAGAGTGCCCTCTGAACCCACCGTCCATTTATCTTGATTTCTTTGGATAAAGTTAAAATAAATAATTCAGAAACATATTACGGGAAAATAGAATTACGTTATATTTCTCTCCTCAGTGAAATTATGCTTCAAATTGCACGCTCCTAGGAAACGAGAACGAAACTAAAACTAAATTATGTGATTATTGATCGTCCTTTGGCCAGACTTAACGACGTTAAACCGCAGTATCATTTAGTATTTCTAGTCGCGAAGTTTCAATTAGGGCGGAACATTTGCTAAATACGCTGTATTTTGTTACCAATTGTAAATAACTTTCGACATTTTAACCTTGTTATAGAGTTTTATTACTGTATTTCCCTTAGTCCTTTTATTTATGGATGGAAATAGTCGGAATGTGATCATCTTGTAGCCTTTACTTGGGATAAATTATATTTCTTTGGCTTAGGTTTGCAATCGCAACTAAGTGATGTCGTCATAGCCAACTGAACCGATCTGAGTAGGTATGGGCTCGGCATATTTAGTAAGAGATCCGGGTTCAATGCTAACCCTCTATGGTTGATTACATGGGTTTTTCCAAATGTCTAGAAAGAGCACTTGATGCACTTGAACACGAAAACATCACTCGCTTACGCTTGAAGGAAAACATCGTGAGGAAATGTGCATGCCTGATGAGATTTAAAAATTTTGAGGGTGTGAAGTTCGCCAACCAGCATTGGGACAACACATCGGTGAACTTTGGCCCAAAACTTCTATCTCATCAGCTCTGAATTGGATAACAGTGTCGATACAAATGGGTGCACCGTAAATTGGACATAAATATTCTAGAACTTAGATTGATATATAAAGACAGATGGAGCATGCCGAACATCCGAGTGACGCTTCAAAGCGAATACAAATTCAAAAGCGCTCTCAAATGCTTGACATAGCATCGTACTCTAAACATTATATCTATCAGATTGTGTTCGCTTTTATATTTGTATTCGCTTTAGTGGTGTCATTCGCATGTTCGGCATGCTCCATCTGTTTTTATTTATAAATCTGTGTTCTAGAATATTACTTTAAATTGGGATTATAATAAACAAGATATAGTTTTAAGACAGTATTTGTCATGAACATAAAAACCTTCATGTCTGTTAACAACAATCGCGTCTTCTTTTGTTTTAACTCACAATGAGCATGCGTTTACATCTGTGGAAATAATGACTCTTACTTTTTACTGATAGTCGAGTCTAATAATGCGATAGTACGTCTGGGCGGTTGGGCGGTTTCAATTCAATGATGGAGGTTTGAAAAGAACTAATTCGGTCTGCAAGTTGATACGGCGAGGCCATTAGAATGATTGCCGTCCCATCACACGAGCATGATTCATAGTGAAGTATAACAGACTGGCCCTCTTAACGGATTGAATTTTGTACGGCTCGCTTCGTACTACGAATATTAGCTTTCATTCTTAATATTTTATCACTGAATGTTATATTCGATTTCATATTTAGTTTTTTTAATATTGTAATGCTTCAATAAGAAGAAAATATTTTTTTATTAGATTATTGCAGACATGTTTTTTATAACAAAATGAATTTATGGGTATTGGTCCTCTATAAGAGCTGTATAGTGAATAATACCCACCTTGAAAGCCTTTTCAGCAACAGTTATTTGTGTTATCTATATTAAAATCGTTAATAAATTTTAGTTTCCGAGAAATACTTCCTAACTTCCTCCTACAAATATTGTATGTATGGAAGCTTGATTTCTTATTTCTTAGATTCGTGATTTCTTGATTTATTTTCTCAGTAGAAGCTTTTTTACCGCAAAAACGACTGAATGTATTTTAACGAAACTTTATAATATTATCTTATTTAACAAAATAGCACATTGGTGATATTTTATTACCGTACTCCCACTTGAATGATATAGTTTACTGCTAGTAAAGTATTATTACCATGTAGCATCAGCAACGGATTTAGACTAACAAGGATTATAATATTTGGTGAACATACATAAAAGAGCATGTCTATTACTTTTTATTGTGGTTATAACAAAGAAACCACATGTTCCTGATAAGACTCGCTCTGCGGTTGCGTTAATGTTCTTTTATATTCAATTGTTACCGTATGGTGTCATTACCGTGTACAGCACAGTACAGCAAACATGACGAATTTCCACACGCATGTTGCAAGCTATGAGTAAAATACGATATTATAATAATACTTTAAGGGCCTGTTTCACAATCTCCCTTTAAGTTCCCTATAGGCTATTGGCAACATATTTGACAGATGTTTGACAGATAGAGTATGGAGTATCTGTCAAACATCTGTTAAATATGTTGCCAATAGCCTATAGGGAACTTAAAGGGAGATTGTGAAACAGGCCCTTAATATAGCTATTAGGATTAGCTAACCCTAATAGCTACTTAAATAACTTTTTAGTTATATTAAAAAAAACAATAACTTACTAACAAAACGACGACCTCTGTGGCTCAGTGGTTAGCGCGTTGGCGCTCAAGCCGGAGGTTGCGGGTTCGAATCCCGCCAGGGAACAAAAAAGTTTCTGTGTTCCTGGGTCATGGATGTGTTTACATATGTGTATTTTAATTTTAAAATCTTAAATATAAGTATCAATATAAAGAGTATTAAATATATGTATTTCCGTTGTCTGGTACCCGTAACACAAGTCTCTTCGAGTACTTACCACGGGACCAAATTGACGTGGTGTAAAAGCGTCCATAGATATTATAAAAAACAAAAGAGGTGAAAATATTGAAATGGCTAAACCGATTTTGATAAACTAAAAAATATAACTAATATATTATCTTGAAATATACAAAAACATCCAAATTTGTTCCTCGTTTAACAGCAATGTGATAATCAGACAGATATGACGGTCAAAATTATATATTTATTATTATTATTTTTTAATATTTGCGAGATTTTGGACAATAATATTATTTAAAATACTTGTACAACTTTTAAAATAATACAAATGTTGTGTAATTCATTTGTATTGATGGTGGTGTATGTGTTAGATGCCCGATGAAGGCTTAATAAATAAAGCCGAAACGTATCAAATTACCCAATTATTATTTTAAATACCGTCCAAAATCCTGCAAATAATAAAATTTAAAGTATTTAAACATGGATGCTGCGATATATTTTATTATATTGTCAGTGTGCGTCGGTAGTTAAAAAAGTACTTAGAATGATGTTAGTAAATATTAAATAAGATTTAGACGTGGCCTCTGACTAAGGCCGACACTGTCGTAACTTGTGCTACGAACGTTACGTACGTAGTAGAAACGTTAACGTACATACTTTGTAGCTTGTAGTTGTGGAAATATTTCCAATCTCAACTATTTGTTACAGTATACGTGTCTTACTCTCAATTTCTTACACACGTCTTATATTGTAGTGACTATTTCGAAGTAGGCGGTAAGAATTTAATCGGAGCGTATTAATTTACACGGCTTACGCACTACATAAATTCGATTATTTTTTGTTGTTTGTGTTGCATTGTACATTGGACGATATACTTATCTAACTGATATTGTGCCATAATATAGAATACACACCTTATAAACTACTGGGCAATACTCCTGGGCTATAGAATAGAATAGAATAGAATAATCATTTATTTGCCAGAATATGGTGTACATGGTTCTTTGTATTTGACTGGTTCACATATTCTACATGTCAGTGTGCAAACAATATTTAATAATTCAAATAATAGATATATAATAAGTAATTTAAATTCATATTTAGTTACAATTATAATGTCAAAATCAAAATTATAAAGTCAAAATTACAATTGTTATAATGTCATGCAATGTCAACATTTCATCAGCAACATCAACAGCAAAGAACACAAAGTTTATTATCATGTCATCATACAATTTTAAAATTACAGTTACAGAGTAAGATATTTTGTTAATGTGTCTTTAGTTTTTAAATGACATACATAGCTAATTATCAAGTAGATATTCATTTATCGAATAAAACATTTTTCTTAAAAGTAAGTTAAATAAGTCCTTTTGAAATTTTTTCCTACAAAGATACTTTAAATGCATTGGTAATTTATTATATATTGAGATGGCCATACAGTAAGCATTTTTACTATATACATTTATTCGTTGTTGAGGTACTACCATAGTTCACTGATGCGTTTAATCTTGTAATCGTTTAATCATGCATGTAGGTTTCTTTACGATGTTTTTCGTCACCGGAGAACGAGTGATTGTCTTATGTTCTAGTGCACTTAGAAATTTAGAATACAAATCATGTCATACAAATATGTCCACTCAACCGCTATGGATTGTGATTAAGTATCACTTTAGTAAACGATAAAACCGCTGACACAATTTCTAAAAAAAATGTAAAATCTAACACTATGATAATATGACAAGAGTACAATCCATTCACCTCGAAAAGAAACGGTTCGGTTAATAAGATACTTTAATACTTTCGAAACTATCTTACCGATATAAAATTAGTATTATTATCTATAAAATAATTCGTCTAATCATGTAATAACACAGAATACTAATAATACCGCAACCGGTGTGTAGTAACATTTTGGCTGGTCTGCACTTGCCTTTTCCTTACTATTTCTCTAGCATCAAATAACACGATAAGATTATTTTACAAGTACATTTATTAACAAATCACGAATTTATTATTTACTAGCTGTTACCCGCAGCTTCGCCCGCGTGAACTTAGGTTTACGGATTTATCATGTTTGATGACGATCATTTTCCATTTCAATAATGACTAAGTTTTTGTATTAAAATGGATATAATATGGTATCTTGAATATAAAGACATATTATATTCCTTCGCAGACTTTCTGCATGCATATTTACTATTTAGGATACTATTACATATTACACTGCCATATTACACTGCCCTCTCAAATCACGGCAACACGGTTTATTTTCTTGCGTATTATTTTGATATTGCCATATCTTCTAAAGTATTCATTTAATTTGCATGATGTAAAGGGTAAAAATAATCTTCATTAAGTGCTCCAGCTAATTAACTAATTTAAAATGATAAGGATTCATACCGTATTTGTGTAAATAGCTTTCAAATTATCGCGTTATAATTGCCCATTTTTTTGAAGTATTAAATGGATATAATATGATATCCCTAAGAGATAGATATATGCCATCGCGGACTTTTTTGTAGACCTGTTTAAGACACACAATTCCACCATACATTATTTTGATATATCTCAAAGGGTTTAGGCAGCGTTTTCGTTGGAAACTCCCAGACGGCCAAATTTTTTCCGACACCTCCAACAATTATTGTTATATCTTAGCCAATGTATATAAAAACTTAATAAATTATCTACATAAACCTTCGTCTTGAATTGTCCTATCCATTAAAAAAAACCGCATCAAAATCCGTTGCGTAGTTTTAAAGATTTAAGCGTACAAAGGGATATAGGGACAGAAAAAGCGACTTTGTTTTATAATATGTAGTGATGATGATGACTTTTTTATAAATTAAAAAATATGATTAACTAATTGGCACCACAGCTTCGTTCGCGTGGCGTTTGAATAAGTATAACATTGTTAGAATGAGAATAAAATATAATATGTTAATCGTTTATCCTTACTAATATTATAAATATACTACACTAAAAGACTCGTTGCATCCGGTCACTGTTTTAACATTTCGATTGTTCTAATTATAAATTACTACGTATTAACATAAATGTAATTCATGTAGGAACTTTAAAGTTTTTGGGATAAAATTTACATTGTGTTCTAATCTAAGGTATAAGCCAATTCCATTTCATCTTTTCGCGAAATCGGTTCAGCCGTTTTGACGTAAAAGACCAACAAAGACCATACTTACAAACTCTTGAATGTTTAAGGGAGGTGCTGCATAAGGCTCGCTCTTCTGGTAGGTACCACTGTCATAATATTTTCTGTGCAGACTGTGTTTCAAATAAAAATGCAGAACTGGTGCTATAGCTATTGCCATTGGAATGTAAGATCTGACAAATAGCTGATATAACCTAATAAAAGTGTATTTATGCAGATTTCGACCATAATTTCGCACCCGAAAAATAACTTAAATCGCATAATTTGCAACTTCAATACTAACATAAATCAATTCTTGGCTACCTTTAGTGTTTTTTTTATTACCTATATTATATCAAAACGATTAAATGCTCATAAATTTTTGTCATACGTAATAAAAGTGATCCAAATATCAATTAACACGCACAATAGGAACAAAGGATTAAACTTGCACAATTTTATTACGAAGCACCATCAAAGTTCATTAACGACATGCTTTGAATTTCCTTTATGAGAATTTTGGGAGTAATTACTTAGTTGAATGTAAAATGTGGCGCTCACGTGTGAAGCCGATAAAAACTTTGTAGACGCCCCGGGCAAGCAATATCTACATGAAAAATTTTACGATCGTGCATTATGATACTGACATTATGTTATTTTTATTAGTTCCGCCTTCAGTCAGATAATAGTTCATATAGTTCCTACATTGAATAAGACCAATAAAGACATAACTATGATTAGTTTTTTTATTATTAAACAGTAAAATTGTTTTCTTCTTTAGTTTGTCATGATGACTACGCAATACTATCAATAACTTTATTACTCAAATTGGCATCCATGTTGTATTTAAATATTTTTATTTTAAATTTGGAGGAATTGTAAAATTTTATGATGTTGATGATGGTTAAAATAAAAACTATCAATAACATTTGCAGGGTTGTTTTTTGACTCAACACTGTTATTTCTTATATATAGCTGCAGATTTTACGTTAGCCAAGATCAAAATGGATTCCTTAGGATCTTAAGGATGAAGGAAATTATTTGCAGGCATATGACTAGAAGAAACTAGACAGTCGTAGTTATGTAGTAGCCACAGTTTACTGTAACCGATATTTAAATGTCACAAAAAATAGAAATGTCAAAGTAAATAATTAACAAGCAAAAATCCCGGACGCTAGTACTGTTTAATAAAATATGACACTAAATTAATTTCTACGCCTATGTATCACATTACATACCGACGAAACGAAGTGGAATTAATTTTTGACATCATTATTAGGCAAAAGACCCACCGCTTTGCGATTTTGTGATAAGAAACTAACCATAGATACGTTTTCAACTCTATACGTTGCCGTATAAGTACCGAATTACATTATTTATTAGCGCTATCAAGAACTCAGAGATATACGATATAATTTTTTGTTCAATTACTGTAACAGTACAAATTTTTTATATGTGTATTGTGTTTTTTTATTTAGTTACAAGTATAACTTGAGTTTAAATTAAATTAAATTAAAAAATTTATTTAAACGTGGATAAAAAACATAGAAATATGTGTTTACCTATATCACATTTGTCAGCCAAAGCTTTTAATTTGCGTTCAAGGTTTTAAGGTGTTATTGTTACCAAATAAAAATAATTCATGTCTATGTAAGCACGTCCGTAATAGATAAGATATTCATAATAATATAAAGGATTGTGTGGTTTTTTTAAACCACGGTAAAAGTTATTTTTTTTAAACCCTAAATATCCGCGGAATAATATTCATTAAGGGTATAAAAATCGCTTCATCAATCTTGGAGCACTGGCACAAATGAGTAATAGTCTACACACTATACGATCAGCTGATGCGAACTATAGGCGCGCGACAAAAGTTTCACTTTAAAAAGAGGTTTGGACCCTAGTCAAAAATTATTATTTAAACCAAAAAAAGTATTATTTTATAGTAAGGATTGTTTTCTTATGTAGTCGTGAATTTCACTCATCATAATGAAACAAATTTATGGATTTTATCGCGGTTTATTAAGTTTCGGATACTTTACAGCTATAAACCGCGATAAAATCTGTAAATTTGTTTCATTGTAATTAGCAAGGAGTTTTAACTAGATAAAATGTATCAAAGAATACTATCTTCTGAAAGAACGTCAGCTGATTGGCCTACGGGTTATTTCCCAATCTATTCTACAATTAACATAAATTAATCTTAACCATTGTTATAATGTATAATTATAAATGAAACATTAGACAAGAATTGGCATGAACATCGGAATAGCTCACGATGAAATCGTTTCCGCATTTTTTGTTTTTAGCGTCTAACAGATTTAATGATAGGTTAGAATGATGAGTTTGGTTCGAGATTTGAAACTCAGTTCAAGGCCAACGTCGGCTTATGAGTTATGACTAATGGTTTGCACGTGTGTATATTTATAACAAAAAAATGAATAAAGAATACATAATCTAGATACAAAGCTTCCACTATTATGTGCATGTGTGCGTGTCTGTGTGTTAATAAAAAATAGATCAAACGTAAATATTGCGAAACGTGTGATATGTTTGCTGTAGCATTATTTAGATTTTTGATAACGATACAAAAAGGAATATGTGTGAATAGTGCTTATACTACTATTTACTATGCAATTGAATTCAAGCTGCTGCGTATTTTGAAAGTATTTTGGTGATACTCATTATTTTTTGCATTTTATTAAAGTAACATAAATTAGAAAAATGTGTGCCGTCACACCAGGGGAAGGGGATCTGAAAAGTGACAACCAGGCCGGGGGGAAAAGGAAAAAAAAATTCTAGTCCATCGACAAAACAATGAAACTGTATGTACAAGAGTTCTGGTAACACCAACAATTTGGCATTTGTCGAGTCGTAAATAGTTGTAGGTAAGATCTATCTTAGCTTGATGGTAAGATTGAATTTACCTGTGAAATTCCTTTTGAAATGAAACTTCAAATGCTCAGCGAATTCTCATATTCTCTTTTAAATATTTACTAAGTTCCATTCAAGTTGGTATTTGAATTCGCTGTAATTAGATTGCAGGAATTGTTGTTATTGCAGCGATTATCTAGCGGGTGCAGCGCTTAATTGTCGTCTTATTGCTTTGCTTCTGCATGCAGTCTTATGGCCGCATCAGGGGTCCCAAACACGGCATTATTTCGTTAATTACACTTTCATTGCACTATCAAATGTTGCGGGATAACAAAATTTCGATCCTCTCCATCCTTTGAACCCTCGATATTCAAAAAGTTAATGTACCGTATTTATATGTAAAAAACATGTACGTTGTAAAATAAAACTCAATCACTCAAGAAAACGTTTTACGCGTTGTTTAACAACAAACGTGGATCATTGCGACAAAAAGGGGGTCGACGCGGACGAACGGAGTCTAATTATCATTAAAGTTGATCACGTAAGTAAAGCTGGACACAGCTGTTTTATACTTAATAACTTACTTTATGTTAGTGCTGTATATTTAGTACTATGTAGCTTTACGAGACGTCTAGGGATTGCAATTATGGGTTTTATAAGCGTGAAATGAAAACAACAGCTGAAGTTGGAAGAATGCGTTGGAAGCTCGCTTATATGAAATATCATGCTGTTGTGACGCTTTCCTTGGAAAGGTTAAGAGCAGGATATGGAATTAAGTTATTGTAATCCAACGAAGCTGTTATGTTTTTTAATTTAGATTTTTTTTAGGACATGTCAGGAGGAGACCACCCGAGTACGAAGGAAACCAAGTGCTCGAATTGTCCGTCCCCGGAAAAAGATCAAGAGGGAGACCTAAAACGACATGGGCAAATGTATTACGAGCCGACATGATTAAATGCAATGTTTCCGAAGAGGACGTCAAAGATAGAGCGAAGTGATGAAGTTTAATAAGGAAGGTTGACCCCACCACCATGTGGGACACATAACTAGGAAGAGAAAATCTAGATTTTTTTTAAATTAAGCTATTACTGTAATCTATACTGTTAAATTGGTATATTCGACTGTGTTGTCTGTTTTTTTATTGCGCTGCGCGTTAGCGTATGTAATATAATATCTTTACGTTCACTTAGCGATTTATGTTCGTATGTGACGCTATTTGCCGAGGTGTTTAAACATTCCAGTCTAGACTGGGGATAGGTTACGTTTTAATGTTGTTACTTGTCGCCTCCTATGTTTCGTTCGGGGCGCGGCCACTGCATTGAAAAATCTTAATGCATTTAATACTATTTTTTAGAAAGGTATCTTTAAATATCAAACATGAGTATAGGCTGTGTTTTATAGTGTAGTGGTCAAAGACTACTATTGTATAACCGGATAGCGGTTGGACTTCACTTAGACAGGAGGTTTGAAATTGAGCCTCAATACGTTAGTTTCAAGTTATAAATGCGGAAGTTTGGATGCTTGGATGTTTGGTAGATGATAGTAGGCAGTGCTGTAGCTTATATAATATCAGAATTACACATAGGCTAATTTCCTTACGAAAAAATCATCACTCCTACGGGAATTTATCATCAACATCATCGTTATCATCAGCCTTTATCTCCTATTGTCCACTGCTGAATATAGGTCTCTCTCTACGAATACCAAGACGACCGATCCTTTGCCACTCACACCTAACAAGGAATTGACACTGCACGGAGATCGTTTTTCCAACACTTCATAGAGCCTTATTGGCCCTTTGAGAATTGCGTTTGCCTGTGAGTCGTAAATCATAATTACGTCAATTGAAATGTCGAAAACGTAATTGTAAACTCCCAAAATTTATACACGTAGGCACTGGCCGAACGCAACAAGTAAGTATTTCAAAATAATATAAATAGATTGCGTTTTTTACTTCCTTCTAGCAAGATAATTTATAACTTACCTACTTTTTCAACTTCACTTGGGCGAAATATGCTCGGGCAAAAAATATTATTAATAATATACTTTAAATTAAAGTAGATTAAAATGTTTAATATCACGAAAATTACATACACATTTATGCAAGTGAAACGTCTATAACGAATGATATAAAAACTTCTTAAAACTCAATTCAGCCGCAAGAAATCATAACAATACAATTTAGCGAACAAAGTATAAAATAGTGCGGAAAATATGTTGAAAGGTTGCGGTAGATTGCGGCGGAGGGTAGATCGTAAAAATAATTTAGTGTTACGACGGCGGCGTCATTAGTGTAGCTGCAGCCATCCGACGGCGAGTCGCTGCACCGCGAAGACGTGCTATAAAGACTAGACACAGAATATCATTCAGCTAATTATGTGTAAATATGCCTATTTATATGATGCTTGAGGGTTACACCTATGAAGGATGATTAATTAAATAAAGTCAAATAATGGATTGTATTTTGATAATACGTATAAAATGAAATTTTATTCGATTTTAAATGAATTCGATTGTAAACTAAAAAAGTAAAGTATCAACCTATATAATATTGTGTCCCACTGCTGGGCACAAGTCTGCTCCTCGAAATCAGACTAGCAGGTTATTGGGCCAAGTTCACCGATGCGCTGGCCAAAAGCGGGTTGGTAACTTCCACACACTTTCAAAGACTTTTCAGTCTCATCAGGCATGCAGGTTTCCTCACGATGTTTTCCTTCACCGGTGTATTAATATTATAGCGGATATATCGCTATAGTTGTATATTAAAATAAAGTACATTTTTATAATTATTTCTTTGAGCTTCTAGTTTTAATTGTATATCCACTGTAAAAAGCGAAACGTAACTAGTACTAAATAGAAATTATCTCTTTAATAAGTTACAGTACCAAAGTTGGGCACTAAGAAACTTTAAAGCATGGTATTAATAAAAATGAAAAATATTTCCATGAAAATTCATTCATTCATTTCAAAATAATGTTTTTCAACATGAAATACAAATTATGTGGTGGAACTTCTTCATTCTTACCTTCTCGAATCGTCTTTAGATTTTTTAGCAACAATAATGATCGGTTGGGTAGTTAGAAGCGTAACAAACATGCGTACTTTATCATTTATAATATTAGTATCTAAGGATATGTATACAACTTAATTACAATATAATGCAAATTCCACGATTAGTAAAGGCTATTAGATCTTTTTAATAAGAAAATTATTTTCTTCTTATATGAAAAAATATCGCCCTCCCTCCCTCCTCCAGTATGATTCTTTGAATTCATCAAATTCTAGTCTCTAGTAATATATTTTAAGTATTTACCTGACAAAGGTTCTATCCTAATCCATAAATATACTAAAAGAAAAATTATATAAAGATTTTATGTTATTTTCGGTTTAATTGGAACAGTCATTTAACAGTAATGTTACAAATGTATGTGTGGGCAGATGTTTATATGTGAACATAATATAAAAATAACATATTTTGTATCATTGTACTAAAACACTAGTACTGACATTAATAACAGCTATATTACATTCTATAAAAAAACTTATCTCGTCGAAAATGACATTTTTATTTATGAGTCTGGTGGAAAGAAATTCACATCATGTTAAAGAAGCTTCAAAATTCTCGTACGTACGTATCTAGAAACACATTTGATTTGACAGCTTATTATAAAATGAAATAATCCTACTTAATTCAAACATTATTTCACGCATATAATATTAGGTTATTAATTATGGTACACAGAACATTATTCAAGTACAATGAAGATGTATACACAGAATTATTGCGATATACAACTAACGCAGTCACGGATTCGCCATTTATATCTCGCTAAGATGACCATTACAAGAGTAAAGCCGACAAAGTCTTATTGCGGATTGCCAGCTCCGCTCGGAGGTTTTACTCAACCGTTCCCTCAAGTGTTGTTTACTGATACCACTTAAATAATACTCACTAACACTTACTTGCTAGCACTTTTGTTTAGTTTTAGTTTATATAAACTGTTATCGTTATTTAAATTAACACAAATATTTGTATATTCTATTTTATATACATCACTGACAAATTGTTTAAACATTTAGCTAGAATATGACAACTACAATAATTTATTATAATATATTTCTAATATTCTAATTACATTATTAAAAGGTGTCCTTGCATTGATAAGTATGATTTCTGAAAATACAAAATATCCTAGTTTTTGTGAAAATATTCTTATTAATTTGATGCGATATTTAACTACCTGCCTGAAACCTAACTCCTCGAAATAAGTTAACGAGATTATCAGTTCGTTATAATATGTGCTAGCCTATAGATGTAGTTTTATTAGAATACCAATATTACCAGTTAAAAAAAACATTACATGAATTAATAATGTTTTAATTTACAACAGAGTAGAGACATTGATAGAGTCAATTATTTTAAAATCTTGCTTGCTTTACACTAATACGATTAGGAAAGAATATGGGCTGGGCGCTAGTTCTGACGGTAATAATTTTATTAATGTGCTTAAAAGGTTTTCTTATGTTTACGAGAATTTCACTAATTATAATGAAATAACTTTTACGGATTTTATCGGCATATAAAAAACTTAATAAACCGCGATAAAATCCGTAAAAGTTGTTTCATTATAATGCTTAAAAGGTGTTTAAATGTATTGCATATTTACTTTCATAAATTAGCATAAAAACCAGTAACAACTAGCGTACAATATAACCAGTTCACAAATTTGATTGTAAAATATTCGTAATTTATTTTGGATGATTATTATTATTTATTTATTTATTTTCATCATAACTTACAACTATCATTACAGGTACGAAACCAATTCGATAGAGAAGCACACACAATTTAACTAGTAAAATAAATAACATATAACGCTACCATTGTGAATTCACTCAGTGTATATTTATGTTATATAATATAAATTATATCATGACTAAAGACTAAGGGCCTGTTTCACAATCTCCAGTTAAGTTCCCAATAGGCTATCGGCAACATTTTTGACAGATATTTGACAGATACTCCATACTCTATCTGTCAAATATGTTGCCGATAGCCTATTGGGAACTTAACTGGAGATTGTGAAACAGGCCCTAAGTGAACAATTTCTGCGTAGATAGGATTCAGCAAATTGTATCATATTGTATTTCGAATAAAATTGTAACAATATGACGTCTGACACCTCAGCCCTCACGTGACTTTGGTTATTCTAAAGTATCCGAAACGTCAGACACGTAAAAATCTTAATAAACCGCGATGAAATCCATAAAAGTTTTAGCATTATAACTTTGTTATATTGCGATATAATTTCTTTTACTGAACGAAGCAGTACGTTATTACTTTATACGAATAGTTCTTAATACTGTCACATAAATAACTACCAAACTACAAATGTATATGAAATTTTGTGCTTAATACTATGTAATTTTCTTTGTTTATTCGCGTATTAGTTTTATGATTTACGTTTTAGTGTTATTAGTGTTTCTCGCCAGGTTATTTCACACATGGCAGTCTAGACGCCAAAATATGTCGTTGTATTAATAAAAATTCCTTCTTGTTATATCTCGACTTGATTGCAATAGTCGTGGTGTTAATACAGGTGTTTTAACAGAAAACATTTTTATAAGCAAGTATAAGATATTTTATATAGATAGGAGCTGTGATATATTTTATATAGATGGCTTAGTAACTCCCGTGTGGATCGATCTATTCAGGTTGAGCTACTCTTGCTGAGGTTGGTCCGTGGATGAAATTCCTCTGTGCCTCAGAAGGAATGTTAAGGTCTTTGACAGTCATTATGGGTCGTCAGTAGCTCCAAAAGTCTAAAAATCGATCTTACCATTGGATCCCGTATTACCCAGTTACTGCGTGGAAGTCAGATAGGCATTTGCTCCATCTAAGACAAGGCATTCCATTTTTGTCAGAGTACCTTTAGCGTAAGTCAACTGCGTGAATTAAATTTTCGTATGTTATTTTTCATATTATATTCTAAAGGAATAGGAAGACACGATTAGTAAAAATTTTCCCAATAGGATTTAATTCCAAAAAAGTGTCCTTTTTATTTTTTGTTACTTATTCCGTGACTGTATTCGTATTTAGAAAATTTCAAGAAGGATATTCTTTTTTAGCGAATTGGGAAAAATCATGTTATTTATATTGTCTAGTTTATTAAATTCATATCGAATTATATTCAGCTCAAACATGTCCTGCGAAGTTTACAACATAAAGCGATTAAAATGTTTAAATATTTGTCAGTTTGGCTTCCGAGGAGCTTTAATTTGTTAGCCCGTCTGATACTCCTCTCCCTTCCCTACCCCCACCCCCTGTACTATGATACTATGGAGTATGGGGATATTCGAAAACCGCTCAATGCTTCTTAATTAGTGGACTTAAATAGGTTTTATATATACATGTATCATGATCATCATCATCATCATTAGCATAATGTATCCGTCCAGTGCTGAACATAGGCCTCTCTCAATGAATATCAAGATGACCGATTCCTTGTCACAACTTATCCAACAGATCGGCTTGTGACTGTACATGTATATCTTTATTAAATTCCATAATTCTTACATTATAATATTTAGCAAGTTATGACGTATGACGTGACGCAGGTAATAGTGTGATGAAATAATGAAACTGATCGGTATTTATAACATTAATAAAACAAAAAAAAGATTAAGTTCAGGCCTACTTTTTTTCTTCAAAAGAACCTATGCTGTTGGCCTTAAGGCCTTTAGCTTCATCGGAAAAGTGGATGAGCATATGGTTCATCTAAGAAACAGACCTACTTAGTACTTACTCATATTCATGTATATTACGTATACATGCCTTGTTGTATCTGCTGTCTTCAGAAAAATTGTTAGAAGTAACAAATACTGAGATAATGTACCATGTATAATGTATATGCTATAATATGGGTGTGCTTCGGCCTTATCAATCATCTTGTTGAAAAATATTATTTTCGTTGTAAATATAAAAATATCAATTTCCTTATTTTTTTTAAGCTAAAATAGAATATTTTAACAACTGTACGAATTATAGGGCCGAGTGTGTTTTTATAATTTCGTAAAAAATCGGATTACCAAATAAACATCTTTATTATTTGGAGTGGGGAGATAATTGAAAAAAGACCTACTTGTTCTCATTTTACTAACAACCCTGTAATAAAAGAAGTTTATTCGAACAATAACCAATTTGAGAAGCAAAATACCGCCCTCGGCTGTAGCCATTGACATAAATAAATCATTATTTTTCCATGCGATAGAGGCTTAGCGTTCTTTTAAAAACGAATTTTCATTGTATTACATCACAAAAGAAAAAAGCTGGTATATTTACGTTGCTTTGTTAAAAATTAATTTGATACCTTTCATTTTTTAAATTCCCTTAAGACATTCTAGGGTCGATAATAAAAAGTCATTTAATAATAAACTATGTAAAATTGCTAGGAATATTAAATTAAACTTTATTTGAAATTGCGAAGTAATGAAGGTTTTCAAATTGTGTTTGCAATTTTATTCAGTAAATATTAACTCCTATTGTTCGTGCTGCCTTCTCGTGTATCGTGGCTAGTTTTTATTTGCTAACTTCCGTAGTTTAAGTGAAATGAAAAACATGGAGCATATTTTAGTGCTGCCACCTTTTATACAGATATTAAATATTCAATAGTTCATAAAAGCAAGAATGGTATGGATGGAATCGACGACCAAGTATCGCGTATCATGCGTGGCAGTGGAGGTCCAACAAAACATCTTAGAACTCTGCAATTTCTAACACCAATAGTAAGCTGTGACTTCATAAGACAAGTCCTCCCGTGATCATGGTTGCTGAAATATTCTCATCTTAGGCCATTTAAAAACAACAATAAACAGCCTTAATATTTGAATAAATAGTTTCAATATAATACAAAAAATTAGTTCCACTTTTACTGTTAAAAGTTTTTCTAAATTGAAAATGAGCATTTGATACAGAGAAATAAAACGTTTGAAGTAATAATACAATTTTGCTAATTGAATATTCCAAAAGAGACGTATATTTTTAAACATTACAATCTCCTTTCCCACTGTTCTCCGGAACAATACAGAACATTCCAGACAGCTTGAGCATCCTGTATGGCTTTAAAACTTTATAATCCAGAAAACCAAGGCTACATTAACAAACGAACAAGTCCTGGATCTATTCCTGTATAAAATGTCATATACTTTTCTATTTCTCAAGGCGTGAATAATTAACCATAACTTAAGTGATGATTACAATTATCGTAATGATGATTAGAATGATGATAATGATTAAGTAATTAAGCAAATTAATACGCTTGGAATGCCTTGAATTAGCGTAACCGAACATTAATACACAAATTAAAACATGTATATTTAACTTAGCAAGAAGTTCTTATCGTGGAAAATATGGCACCAATTAAAGGCTTTTGTTGGACAAGTTTAAATTCGTGGCTCTCACTCGGTAACCTTATGAGCTTTTATCTTTAATCGAGTATGCGATAACCGCGGAAGTCTGTTGCTATAATTATACGAATAAATTTTACACGTGGCTTATTTTTACGTTGCTGATAAGGCATTGAATAGATTTGAGATCTTCACCCTCATTCCTCGGCGTTGCTACGGTAATGGAGGTGTTAGCTCCCGACTCTGGGTCCAATAAGCAGGAATACGCAGTGGAATATTACGAAAACCCAGAGTACAAGTATAGGGGGGTTAACAAATGTCCGCGATATCACGGAGCGTTACATACAAGAGATGAGTACGTACCCTACAACTCGCAGTCGGGCGTGCCGATGCCGTAGATATAAACCTAATCAACACTAATCCTAATTGGCCAATCAGAAAACTAATGCTAATTAGTCTATATATACTTATCTAGGCATTCAATCGGGCACGCTGCACGAAGCGTCGGCAATCGTAGGCAATATGGCGTTGTTCTCCTCAACTTGATTCCAATAATTAGTTCACCAATGTCAATACACAACACTTATATTAGTATATTAATTTTAGTAGTCCAATCACACAATTAAACAAATCAGTCCACGTGTTTGTACAACAAGCGAAAATAATAAGTGCGCACAAGCTGATCGACCGATCGTATGCAAAGTTAATTATCAAGCAATTTTTAATTTTAAATTTATATTAATTATAAGCGGCAAGCCTTTTAGGCGGACAAGAGGCCGGGTCACGATAAATCCGTGCAACAAAACCACGCGTGTGCGTAAACATGCAAAAAAACTACGCCCGTCTTGATTCACTTTATGGCCACAACTGAACTAGCGACTCGTGCGTTCCAGAGCCTTCTGCGCCCGCGCCCGACCCCCGCGCCCCGCGCGCCTCCGCTTGGGGATGCAAGCACAAAAAACGAACGCTTGGTTCAGAACATCTACCCGCCTCGGCCAGGCCTACCTGGCCGCCAATCCACTGGTAGTCGTGATAAGGTTGATACCGCTCTCTTCAAAACCGAACCGTCCACCTGAACCTCAGCAAAACGGGGCACACCATCCGTCCCAAAAACTAAATTGAGAATGCGCCCTCTGCGCCAACACAGTGGCGGTGAGTTAACATCCTTAACCAGAACGAGGTCACCAACATGAGGTGGATCAGTTTTGTCAGTCCACTTAACGCGCTGCTGGAGGATATGCAAATATTCTAAATTCCAACGTTTCCAAAAACTCTGAGTGAGTTGTTGGACCAATTCGAACCGCGAAAGACGATTACGTCTCACATCAACAAAGGGGTATTCCGGCAGGGCGTTTAGTGGCTGTCCAATCAAAAAATGGCCCGGCGTAAGGGCTTCCAAATCATTAGGATCTGAAGAGATCGGGCACAACGGGCGTGAATTCAAAACGGCTTCAATTTTGCAAAACACAGTTGCGAGCTCTTCAAATGTCAATATAGACTCTCCGATTACTCGTCGCAAATGTGTCTTGGCAACCTTTACTACGCTTTCAAATATACCTCCCCAGTGGGGACATGATGCGGGACTGAACCTCCAAGTTATTCTGCGACCAGCTAGTCTAGACGCAATTTCAGTCTCGTTAGACAACAAAAAATCGTGTATCTCTTTTAAATAGTTACTTGTGCCTTTGAAGTTGGTGCCGCAATCAGACCGAATCAAGGACGGTAGTCCTCGTCGTGACACAAATCTATCTAACGTCGCAACAAAGGCCTCTGTCGAGAGGGCTGAGACGAGTTCCAAATGTACCGCCTTGGTGGACAGGCAAACAAAGACACACAAATAAGCCTTGACCGTTTTACTATTCCTGAGGGTCGAGGTTTTAACCAAAAAGGGACCTGCAAAGTCCGTACCAACTCCAGCAAAGGGCCTTGACTCGGTGACCCGATCCGAAGGCAGGTCACCCATGACAGGCTGCATGGTAGAGGCCTTCAGCCTATAGCAAGGCATGCAGCGAAAGACCACGCTACGGATGGTCCTTCGAGCCGACAAGATCCAGAACTCTCGCTGTAGAATGGCCAATAAGGCATTACAACCGGCGTGAGAATTTTTGATGTGACGATCAGTCACCAACAAATTCACCAAGTGGCCGTTCTTGGGCAACAAGAGAGGGTGACGAGCTCCATAAGGGAGGTTTGCGTTTCTAAGACGCCCTCCGACTCGCAAAAGACCCGTGCTGTCTAAAAAGGGGTTAAGCTTACAAATAGCTCCAGACAGCTTAGATTTGCCCTTTTTCAAAATGTCAATCTCGCTTTCAAAATGTGCCTCTTGCACAGAGCGAACCCAGTGGTAAAGAGCATCCTGGAGCTCTTGTGGTGATAGGAACGCCTTCAAATGTTTACTCTGTGGTTGTCTACAATTCTCTATGAAGCGCTTGATCCATGCGGTGACACCCAGCAGTTTGTCCAATGAGCTGTAGCGATTCAACAGGAAATCGGGGTCGAACGGACGGTCCTGCCGTTCAATCGCAAGCGTTCGCAACCCAGGCAACGCGACAGTATCCAAGGCCGGAGTTTGCGGCCAATTGGATTCTGGCCTGACCAACCACTGAGGGCCCCACCACAAAGGGTGTTCAACCAAAATGGGGGCCATGCATCCCCGTGATGCACAATCGGCAGGGTTGACTTCGCCAGGCACGTGTCTCCAAATCAACGGGGTCTCCGATCTCTGGATTTGAGAGACCCGATTCGCTACAAACACTTCTAAAGTGTGGACTGACGTCTTCAGCCAACACAAAACAATTCGACTGTCAGTCCATGCATATGTGGTGGCAATGTTAACCGACGAGCACAAAGTGGACATGACGTGGTTCAAGAGACGAGCAAGAAGGGCTGCTCCCGACAATTCTAACTTGGGAATTGTCAGAGTAGTTCGCAGTGGTGCGACCTTGCTCTTCGCCATGACCAACGAGACCTTCACCTGACCATCCATGGTCACGGTGCGTAAATATACGGCTGCTGCGTACCCACGTTCCGAAGCGTCCGAAAACCCATGAAGGGACGCTGTATACTTCCCTGGCGGAAGTATAGCACGGGGTAACGAAATTCTGTTAATGGCCGTCAATGAAGAAACAAATAGGAGCCAGTCCTCCGAAACAACTTCGCGGAGTGGCTCGTCCCATCCGAGACCTGCAGTCCAAAGTCTCTGCAGGAAGCATTTGGCCCAGAATATGACCGGACATATCCAGCCATTGGGGTCAAAGGTTCTCGCTACAGTCGACAAAACTAGTCGTTTCGTCCAAATTTGAGGCGAATCCAAGTCGACGTTGAAAGTGAAGACGTCTTGGACTGGTATGTACTGGATTCCAAGTACTGTCATCATGGTAGGATTGTCACGATCCTCAAAAAGGTGAGGATCCTGCTGATGGTCATCTGGTAGCCCATCCAAAAGCGCAGGCAAGTTGGAGACCCATTTACGCAACTCATAACCTGCGGAGGCTAGTATGCCAATCAACTCGTCACGCAACAGGAGAGCCTCTCTCTCTGTGGACGCGCCAGTGCATATATCGTCGACATAGAGATCCTCCTTCAAAATGGCGGCTGCGCGAGGAAACGACATACGCTCTCGATCCGCGAGCTCCCAAAGCGAACGTATGGCCAAAAAGGGGCTAGACCGTAGCCCGTACGTGTTCGTGTTGAGCTCGTAAACAAGCATGGGATCTTGCGGGTTTTCCCGCCACAATATTAATTGATATCGACGATCATCCGGGTGAATTACCGTTTGCCTGAACATCATCTTGATGTCAGCCACAAAAACAAATTGATGACGCCGAAACCGAGTGATGATGTCACAAAGGTCCTTGAGCAATTTGGGACCAGTATGAAGACACTGGTTCAAGGACACTCCCGATGTGGTCTGCGCAGAACCGTCAAACACCGTGCGCAGTTTACCACTTGATGGTTTTATTACCGCATGATGCGGGAGAAAACAATGCTCGTTCGAGCGCCAGTCGAATTTTGACACAGACATGTGTCCCAAATCCTCATACTCCCGCATGAAGTCAATATACTTCTCCTTGAGTAACGGATCCCTGTTCATGCGGCGTTCCATTGCCAACAAACGCTTCTCAGCCGTAGGTCGCGAGAAGCCAAGGGGCGGCCGTACTGCCTGAAATGGCAGTCTCGTCATGATCCGACCAGAACGGAGCGAGGTAGTGTGGTTCCTGTAGAACTGTTCACACTCCTCGTGTTCCGGATTAGAGCGGGGCGCTTGTGGTGGCTCCTCTACCTCCCAAAATCTCTGCACAGCGTCAGAGAGGGCAGAGCCCACCATTAAGGCCGTTCCTAGTTCGACAGGGGGGGGAGCCTTCAGTACAGGCCCCATCAAAGCGAACCCAAATATGGTCCGGAGGGCCATTAAACCACCTGGCTGCAAAACACGATCTCTCCCAAGAAATATTTTTCCCAAAACGTCGGCACCAAGCAATAAATCGACCGTGCCAGGTAAGTCAAACTTAGGGTCAGCCAAGTTCAAATCCGCGGTCAATTTTACCGCATCCGCAGACAACCGTACTTGCGGGTGGCTGCCCAAAATATTCTCCATCACAATTGCCGACGACCCCAACGTCGGGCGTGGAGAATTTGGAGGGGAGAACTCAAACCAAACGCGGCCTTTAACAGTGGCCACAGGGGCATTCCCAACGCCCCTTATTACATCTGAATACTTTTTTATATTCAGGCCAGTCTGCCCCACCAACCAAGACGAGGCTATACACCCTTGCGAGCCTGTGTCCAAAATAGCTCGGACCACAACCGAGGCGCCCGTCCGTCCCCAGACCCTGACATAGGCCGTGGGTAAGAGGACGGTCTCAAAAGGGGGCAGTGTATAGCGGGGGCAGACGCCACCATCCTAATCTTGACGCGACGACGCTTGACGGCCACTTTCCCGAGACGGCACGTCAAGGTGAGGGAGGGGACTGAACTCCTCCTCCGCTCGATGACGACTACCACGAGCCATAGTTGGTGGTTCGTAGTTTGAAGAACGTCCGTACCGTGGATTGCGTGACTTCAAGCGGGGACGCTCCGCCAGAGGGGGGGAAGGCAATCGAGACGACCGCGCGCCACGGTAATCGTGATGTACGATTGACCTCGATTGGCCACGTGGAGACAATGGGGGCGAGCGGGACACAAAGGTGCGGGATTGAACCCGGGGCCCGCTTTCATACCCGCCCGTGGGGCTGTGTGCCGAGACATGTTGGCGATCGATGGCAGCACAATCTGTGGCGCGCAAGGGCGACCCTGCATGGTCGCGGCGACTATTCGCGTTGGCGCACAGCACCTTCATGTGCTGTCCTCCACAAATAGGACACGGATGTGTGTTGGGGCAGTTGCGCTGAAAGTGGTCCCCCAGGCAAGAGAAGCACCAGCCACGGGCCTGTGCAATTCGCCTACGGGAGGCCACGTGGAGCGCCACGAACTCGGGGCACCGTGCCGTTAGGTGCCCCTGGGACTTGCAAAAGCGGCAATCCGGGCGCGCAGCCTGCGCAGCAGCAAAGCGGGGACTCGCTCTTCGCTTTGGCGCGGCTTGGGCGGCGCGTCGTTGGTCGGAGGCCGTGGGCCCTGATGGCTTGGCCGGCGCATCGGCGACCATGACATCACCCATGCGACACTCGTCCTCGAGGAACGCCAGGAGCTGGTCAAATGTAGGGAGAGAAGACGCCTCATCCCTAGCATGCTCCTGCTCAAAACGTGCTCTCAAGGACACCGGCAACCGCTTCAGCACGATACGCACAAGAAGGTATGACCACTGGGCGACCGGCAGGTCCAAGCGGTTGAGCGCGTTGGTGGCTATCAGGAGGGGGTTTAGCAATTCGGTCCTCAACTGGGCGGTGTTGCTCACGACCGGGAGGTTCATGATCTGGTCAATATGAGCATCGGCCAGACAGCGCTGATTGTGATATCGCTTGGTGAGCAGCGACCGCGCGACTCCATAGCTCCCGTCGCATATCGGGAGGTGCTGTACAAGACCCCGTGCCTCACCATCAAGCGCGGAGAGCAAATAGGCCAGCTTCTGAGACGGGCCTAAATCCTCCCTCGAGTCCACGAGACTTTCAAAAAGGCTAATAAAACCCATCCACGTATCCAATCGACCATTGAAACGTGGCAGGTCCAAGTTCGGCAACTTGGTCAACAGACCCACGGGAGTCTTCAAAGGGGCCCTATGGGGCGGTACTCCGGCGCGCGAGGCTAAAACCTCTCGCGCGCGCTGGGCGATGGTGTCGGCCAGGTCCATAATTTGGACGTAGTCCTCGTGCACTTGGTCCCGTCGTTCCTTCGGGAACAGCTCGAGGGGCACTTCGTCGACATGCACGATGAAGCGCCGGTAAAGTGTCTCCACGTCCTGAAGACGCATAGGGCACTTCTCGTGCCTGTCCAATAAGGACTCTGTTCGGTCCTCTCTATTCACCAAGGCAGCCGCGGAGGTAAACCACCTCAATTGCGAAGTAATTCCGGCATAAGTTTCTCGTACAATATTTAACGCAGCGGTCGCCATCTTCAAAGAACAAGGCGTACAAACAATCGCAAAACAAGATCAATATAACAATAAGAAGGCTATCCTTCAATAACGCAACAGCTGTTATCGATCTAAACACAAGTTTCAAATCTCAGTAAAGGTTTATAACAATAAGTCACAAACAAACAAAACATTAAATAGCTAATAAAATGAAAACAATTTTAAATTCCAATACAAATAATCTCTCAAAGAATTTATCAAGCCGCGAGCGTCTTTCAACTCGATATTATACACACTACATATACAATATACTTTTACTCAATATGGTTCAATTTATCAAAGATTTAACAATTATTCAGTTTTCATTTCATACACAATAGGGAATTTTTCAAATACAAACTCCGTTATGAAGATAACTGACTATTCAAATGTTGGTTTTATTAAATAAACTATCTTACATATACCGTTATATTCATACAAATTTGAATATCGTTGTTATTCAGTCTATAGACGCTGCAATATAAGCGCACGCATTCCACACTTATGTACTATAAGCGTATATATAAGATATAGGCAGTATAAGTTTCAGACAGCTTTGCTGCCACAAATTTTAACCACGCTCTGCTACCAGCAATTATGTTAGCTCCCGACTCTGGGTCCAATAAGCAGGAATACGCAGTGGAATATTACGAAAACCCAGAGTACAAGTATAGGGGGGTTAACAAATGTCCGCGATATCACGGAGCGTTACATACAAGAGATGAGTACGTACCCTACAACTCGCAGTCGGGCGTGCCGATGCCGTAGATATAAACCTAATCAACACTAATCCTAATTGGCCAATCAGAAAACTAATGCTAATTAGTCTATATATACTTATCTAGGCATTCAATCGGGCACGCTGCACGAAGCGTCGGCAATCGTAGGCAATATGGCGTTGTTCTCCTCAACTTGATTCCAATAATTAGTTCACCAATGTCAATACACAACACTTATATTAGTATATTAATTTTAGTAGTCCAATCACACAATTAAACAAATCAGTCCACGTGTTTGTACAACAAGCGAAAATAATAAGTGCGCACAAGCTGATCGACCGATCGTATGCAAAGTTAATTATCAAGCAATTTTTAATTTTAAATTTATATTAATTATAAGCGGCAAGCCTTTTAGGCGGACAAGAGGCCGGGTCACGATAAATCCGTGCAACAAAACCACGCGTGTGCGTAAACATGCAAAAAAACTACGCCCGTCTTGATTCACTTTATGGCCACAACTGAACTAGCGACTCGTGCGTTCCAGAGCCTTCTGCGCCCGCGCCCGACCCCCGCGCCCCGCGCGCCTCCGCTTGGGGATGCAAGCACAAAAAACGAACGCTTGGTTCAGAACAGGAGGTCTGTGAATACTGAATAATCTTCATCTTACTTGTCTTTTCATTAGGAAATCATAATGTTTTAATAACTTTAGATTTTTATTACGATGGTGTTTTGTACAATTGAAAAAAAATATTTGCATTTTTTTTACTCATTTTTTATTTAGTAATTTAAGGTTTATAGATACTTTTTAAATAATTATAGCGTTCTCAAGTTGCGAAGTGAACATCTTAATCAATAATTCTTGTTAGATTAATCTTGGATCATAACTGTAAAACAATATGCTTTAAATAATAATGTAATAGGGAACCATTACTGTGGTTCAATATAGGTAATATATTCGTACCTATTATCTTTATTGCACGTTTCCGATCGTGTACTGTTCGAAGAGTGAGTGGGTGTGATGATTTATAATGGAATTATGATCAGCGCCAGTCGCATTCGCGTTCTCAATGGTACCCAATCGGATAAACAGCTTGTAATAGATACCCTGATATAATACCTAATAGACATTCAATTCCTATAATGAATGTATTGGAATAACTATTATAAAGTACTACAAAAAAATATATATACAGGGTTTTTTTACGATACACGCAAATCTGCCGTTGGTCGTACAACTTTCATAATAGAGTAATGCAACTTTAAGTATAGGATTTAGAAGTTTTTAAATTCATGGCGGAGGCTGCACTTTGGTTAGATTAAAAATTTTACAGGAAATTTTCATTTTAATATGAACAGAGACGGCAGTTTTGTAAAGTGGCATTTGCTTTAGCGTAGTTGGAGTTGTTAATGTGAAAAAATTATAGTTCAACGCGACTTTATTGGTTTCGTATTTTGAAAATATGATATAAGTATTTTTGAAAAAATTACAAAAGCAGATGAAAAACAACAAAAGCCACAAATTTGTAAGCAGTTTTAAAATATTTGGAATCTCTTAAAACATGTAAGGTTATTTTACCATTTTTATCTCTTGTCTAAGGTTTCTCCAGCCTTAATTTTAAATTTACGATTTTACAAGGCTAGCAAATTCACAATAATAATACCGTATTTCTTTACTAAGTCATTCAGTTTTAATTGATATATTCCATAGTTTCTGATAGGTTTTATTCTTTACAAATTAGATATTCTAAGCTTAGATTTAATAAAATAAAATAGTACTGAATGTTTTTATTGGAGTCAATATTATTCTTCTTTCAGTTTTACATAAATGTTTATGTAAAACTTTGTAAATATTTTATTTTTGGAATGGATTCCCCGTTTCGCGCTAAATAGTCGAACAGCCGGTCCAGCTAGTGATGGTGCGAAGCGATCCCGTCTGGATGTGTCTCTGAACATTATTTACGGAACCCTTTCGACAGCGAGTCAGGTGAAACTGGCAGCTGTCCGGAAGAGGGACGACTAATTATTTTTTTCACTTTTAGCCTCCGGGGCAGATGCCATATTTTCTTTATTTTTCCACACATCCATTCCATTAATATTTAACATGGGTCCTCCGCCAAGACTAATTTGAATTTAATATTGGAAACAGCGATAATTTCAAGATGTTTTAGGCTACAAGTTAGGTACAAGATAGGTTAATGTAAGATGATTTTGAGGTAAAAATAATCTTACATTAACCTATCTTGTATACAGTAAATAGGACAATCTTTATGGACTTAGCCAGGTATCTGGGAGGTCCTTTTTTTTCTTTAACGCTGGAAAACGCACTGACGCATCCCGCAGGGGAGTGGGTTTCCCCAGGCGGGTATGTGGGACTCGCTGCGCCCGAAAGCTGGCAAATGAACGCAGCTCTACCCACTAAAACCCGGCGAGTGCCACCAATGCCGCCTTTGGTGAGGCACCCCCGATCTACTAGCACAGGGCACCTCGACGGCCAGTCAGTCCCCTCGGGGGGCAAATACCACCTCCACAGACGGGTTGCCACTTGCCCCGCAGCACAGAAGAACCCCTCCCACCGTCAGGACAGTACGATGAGGCGAGGTTCCCATACTCGCCTCTTGCCCCCTGCTCTTTTGTCCCCTCTTCTTATAAGAGGGGTACAAAGAGCCCCCTTGGCTCAATTAGCTTCGCCCAAGGTGTTGGGCTCACCCTAGACTACTGAGCCCCAACGCCATAACAAGGCTTGAACCATGGTGGGGATCTGGGAGGTCCTGACCCTATGTAGACTAACACATGTACTACACAAACTAAAACCACTTCAAGCGCGTTCAGCCGCTTTTTGATCGCTGAGATGCTCCTTTTTCTGAAGGCAAAAGGAGCATCTCAGCGATAGGCTGATCCCGGCGAAATGGCTTATTAATCTTTTATTATTTCAAAATACTTCTTTTTCTATTTCATCGCATGTTTAAATGAAAATACTTCAATAAATTTTTCAATTATCTTATTCACGAGTTTATGGTGCAATAAAGTTTATTTCATGCTTTATGCATTCCTTAGACGCTTTACGTATGTTAAGGGATATGCTAGTTCACATTAAATATATGTTTAAAGTGTAAAATACGTTTCACAGCGGGCGTTCGTTGATAAACCGTTATTTATATACATATAAAAGCTCACGGCTCCCGTCGCGATAAGAATTTACGTAAATTACTTACACTATCACAATATTGATAACGTTGCTAAACAATACATGAGGGCGTAATGTGCATCTATTGTCGTATAAAATGATAAACGAACAAAGAATATGTATCTTATATTTAGACATACAGACATTGTGCATTTGTGATAAAATTTAAATTCATCTGAACCATATTTTTTTGTCAAATGGGAGAAGAAAGACACTAAACTAAACATATAAAATTGAAAAACTACAATAAAATATTCAGTGATAAATAAGTGTAAATAATATTTAATTATTAAAATTAGTTATTATTATATTTAATTATTTAAGTGTTGGTCGGCCATTAACCAGATGGGAAGACGATCTCCGTGCAGTGGCAGGTCCGTGTTGGATGCGACTAGCAAGGGATCGGTCGCCTTGGCGTTCATTGAGGGAGGCCTATGTTCAGCAGTGGACGGATAAAGGTTGATGATGATGATGATGATGATGATTAAAATTATATGTCATCATTAAAGGCTTAAAAAGTTATTTGTCCGGGGGGCGAATGTACTTGTAAGTAAAGCTTTTTTAGTGTCTTAATCCGATATACGACATTGGCTACTCAGTGTGGCAAGTAGAAGCAAATTCTTCACGTAGTCCATACCAGTTCGAATTAATCAACAATCGTTTTATTATACAATACAATTCATTCAAAATCGCACACAATCGGCTTGATGCTGATGATATTTGTAATTCTTTTCAAACGAATATTTTCTTGTAGCAATTTTAAATTCCATTGTACTATCACCGTGCACTTAAATGAAAACGTAGCGAACGAATGTGGTGATCTGTATCGCTGACTGTATTTATTACAGCAATAGCCTGTTTACAAACTGACACCATTTGACCGCTATATTTTTTATTTTTTACAACTCGCTTCGTATGAATTAATAATCATCTAGGTGACTTTATGACTATATTAACTATTCTGAATTTTTCATGAAATTTAAAATTAAATTATATTAATATATTAGGAATTAACGGACTGTTGAAATTATGTTGGCAGTTTAAAAATCTGTCGCGGGTTCTAATCTACAAGAATATATTTCATATGATAAAGAAAAATATATTAGTGTACCTGAGAACATTGGCCAAATAAAAATGTACCATAGTCTGACGTTCCGACTTAATTGAGTTTTTATCAGCCAAATATTACATGCTTCTTCTAGTACATTCAGTTTTCAAAGAAAATTTTAATGAGCAATAGACAAAAAGTCTCGAGATATAACAAGATCGACTTATTAGGATGATTTATCTTTCCGATTGTACAGTCGTGGAGCAGCCAAATGATTATTGTAGAAATGGAATAAGGCAGACATCGTTCAGCAAAAGCTAAAAAACTAGGCTGGAATTTTTTGGAATCTGTTATTCTAAATTATCCGAGAGTTTATTGTGAGGAGGACTTATAAGTCAAGATTGAGATTTTTCTAATATACTTATAATATAATATTATGTATTTAAGTGACCAAGTCTACCTCGATTCGAGTTCCCAGTCCGATTATATTTTTCGCCTTTTTCAAGCTCTTTCTTTGTGAGAAATAAGTAGGTACTATAATTGGGATCCCTTTATCAACATATTTTATTCGTATATCTAAGTATTTTTTAACATAAAAATAAAATCAATAACCTTTTATCGATAACTAAACAAAAATATGACTTCGATTGGAGACTAATAATACATTTTTTTTAAATTATGAGCAACTAACTACTTTACCAACACAGCAACATTAAATTACTTAAAGTTACCTCAGTAGATGGCATTGTTAAGCAAGCTTGTTCATTCAGGTATGTACTTACCTACTACTAAAGTATGCATCCATTACTAAAATAGATACTTTTTAGTATAAAACAATGTCTACAAACCCCACTTTAATGCTGCATTGGATCGTATTACCGGCTGATAATTTAGAAACATGGGCGATATAATATTTAATGTTAAGTCATTATCGGTAAGTCAGGATCGGGTATTGATCTGGAGAGATGATGGCAATCGCCTTCATAACGCTCATTATTAATCTCACACACCGTCACGCCAGAACGCGTCAGAACAAAGTGTTACCATATAACCTACGTATAAAACATGTTTTGATACGCTTATCGGAACAGACGGTCACATAGTAGGTATTTTACATACACCAACCAACATGTTAATTTAGCCAGCATTAACATACAATAGGGTACAATTTCGCGTAGAACGTTTTTACAAATTGATTAGTACGTCTACGATAAGCGACAATGCAAAACAAATAGCTTAAGTGCCAGTAAACACTAATAAAACTGCGGGTCATTTATAACAATAAGTTCAATATATCTGTAAAGTATCTTATAAATTATGTCATTATTATCAGACAACCTTTATTTATGTCTATTTATATGAGGCTGGACCCGGCAGACGTTGTCCTTCTATGTACAAAGTGGATAGTGAGAAAATGTCAACTTGTTAAATATGTATGTATAACGATTTTTGCAGTAGAGGTTGAGCTTCAAAGCTTCATTCTAAATTAGTTTCTGTATTATTTAATAAAACAATTATATTACTTCTCTTCGTGCCAGTTTTTCCGCAAGACATTTTATAATTATCATCTTCATATTCAATGATATTCGACTATATTGACGACTCCTGTGAGAACGGAAATAAATTTAAGAAATTTATTTTAATAAATAATTTTATATTATACTCAGAGATTTCAGGTTTAAATCCTACAATTATTATTATATAACTTGTATGAAACATAATATAAATTATGTCCATACCCAAGTCCATTATGTGTCAGTATACAAAATACGTAAAATATTTTTATGTTCTTTAAGTATATTTTTATTCTTTTTATACTTGGACACGTAACACTGGTTGTTTAGTTAATATACTCGGGCGTTACTTTGCGGAACTCCTTTTTAAAAAATATATTAAATTATATAGTAATTAGTAATATATCCCGCGAACCATGCAGTCGTTACAGAAAGTGTGTGAGTGCACGCATATGCATGCATATAGCACCGCCCTCCTTTTCCACACTGCATATGCGCATGCACCACCACCACACACTACCATAAAATACCACCACCATAAAATCTACGCACGTTTCACCCTGACACCGAGGCATCCTCAGGACCTAGAGTACGATTAGTAATCGTTAAGTCTAAAAGCTGTTTATAATATTCCATGACCAATAAATATTTATATTAAATCGCTATTGTGTACGCATATAGTATATTTTTATTTCACATAACTATATACTTATTATAGTACAGTTTAATAGTCTGGTATAGCAGAGCCGTGTAACGATACGAGCTTACAGCGGACAATGGACGGTGTAGTGCAAACAATATTGGACTAGCCTGTCCGGTTTATGCTGTACCTACTATCGCATGACAAAATCACTACAGCATACACTATTGTAGTCTTCGTATAAGACTACTATCTGCACTATACACACGCTCAAGGTATTTCTTCTTACTCTTTTTTGAAAACCTGATAATCCTTTTTTTAACTAATTCTGACACATTATAATTAATATAAGTATTACAAAAATATTAAAACTTAGAAGCCGATACTTATCAGTTTATCAAGCCAATTATGTCAAAATTTACCTGGAATCAAAAATTCCTGTCGTGTGTACGTAGGTATAATATACAGCTTACATAAAGGTAAATTTTACCAGTTAAATATATTTTAAATTAAATACTATAGCGTAGGTACGTTATGACGTATAATAAATGTTAAAAATATGTAAATAAATATAGTTCACGTGCGCTCTCGACGAACGCCTAACGGCCTGTGATGAAATTGTTTTCACACTCAACGGCATGGCTCATATGAATATGATCGAAAGCTCGTCTGCTTGTGTTTGCTGAGCAAATGGGTTGCAAGTCACAGAGCTAAGTGCATTGAAAACAAAACAGCAGCGTTACCTGCAGTAGCATGTTCGTCCAAGTGGTAGTAATTCTAGTAATTCCGTCGCAACAATACATAATTGAAATTAATTATCATCGAATTATTGTTTAAAGTTTTAATTTAACAATAATGTGGATCAGTTTTCTGTATTTCATTTCTTATTAAATTTTGTTTAAACATTATAATATGATATATTTCTTTTAAATTTGACCATCACTCCAATACTACATATTAAACCTAAATCGAATGGGTAAATCTGTAATTTATAATTTAACGAATAACAGAAGACGTTTAATTGTGTACGGTACTGATATTATGGAATATATCACTTTAATATGCAACGTTCCTACTTCGTAAGATAAATACGATACTGGACACTCAAACGAGGCTTTAACATCAAAAGAGATCACAATGCCGATCACATGAGGCTGCTGTGGTACCGGTGTGTACCGTATGTATGTACATGAACAAATATCAGTTTGGCCGTGTCATTGTTTCCAGAGAGTTCCGACGTCTAACTGAACCATAACATAACGCGCTGTCACATATCAACGCCGGCGCCGAACTAGGGCCCTATCCTGGCATACTAAAATTTTCCGTGCGATAATTTAACACCATATCTTACAGTAACACTCTATACGATGGCTGGTCCCAGCATTCACAATAATTTGATATATAATAAGACCCTATGCCCAGCAGTGGACGGAGAAAAATAATGATAATAATGATGATGGTGGCAGTCATACCATTTAAACCCAGCCTTATTTTTCTGTGACTTTCGGTGGGAACTTCTGATTAAACATTATATAGGTAACTATTAGATATTCTTCTTAATGCTAGATTAGGTAAACATTTTAAGGGTTTTATCGCTGACTTTTTAACTATTATATTATTTATATACAAATATTACAAAGTAAATAATTATAATACATAAAATGACTCATACTATAAATATAATTTTATTGTAATGAACAACAATGTATTATTAATTATTGTATTTCAACCTGATAGTATTACCAATTATCGTTTATTATGCGATCATATGAATATTTCATATTCTTGGTTGTTTCATAAATTATAACGTGATTTATGAATATTATATACATATTATATCTTATAATACTTACATGTTATCATAATGCTAAATTTGCAAGAAAATCTCAAACAATTAATAAGGAGGATCTAGTCTAAAAAAATGTGGCAAGGACTTTATTATATAAAGAAAACAGGCACGTATCATTGTAATAAAAAATTGATTATGGCAATAGCATAGTAACATGCATAATATTACCGTCAGCCGATTTTTGCTGCCAAAGAATATAATAAAATACATATTATGTTTAAAAATAAATAAAATGTCCATGTATTTTTTATATAATATTATCAATGATCCCTGTATATTTAGATTATAACTGTAAAACATATTGACAAAATATCAATACACGCATTACTTTTTATTCTATAAAATATAGTGTACCTTAAGAATAGTCTCAGTAAAGTACCGTTTTCACGCGGAAATTGAGTGCGGTCGCCGGCTCTGGCACGATATATTTTATATCGTGGGCGTAGGCCCATGGCATGCCGGCGACTGACGGCACTAGAAATAAACCACATTGTTAAAATGTTCATACAATGCACGTACACACAATTTTAAAAGCAAAATTTAATCTTTTTCACTTCACTTTGTAAAAATTCAAAATACTTCAAAGTGAAAATTTGTTGCACAGTTTCACATAGAGCTGGTTATAGGTTACGGCGATTGCATTTAATATAATCTAGGGATAGAGTATATTACAAACCAAAACCATGAAAAATTTTAATATTAAACATGACAAGGTTATAATATAGGTTCTTCCATAGCTTTCATTAATGATTCATCATTAAATCAGTGTGCGTTAAAGGCACACACAAGATTTTTATTTCATAAAAATGCTTAGAAAAGTAATATTAACAAAAATAAAGTCTGTTTTAGTATGATATATTAGTTTACATAAAAGAGCAGCTCAAGAAAAGTAAGAAATTGTTGTCAACAACTCATCAAAATCTAATAACATGAGCTTACAAATCGCAAGGCTCCTTGTCTTCTCTCGTCTAGACAAAGCGCTGGGCTCCGTGACTTTTTCACTCTTTGTCCCACGACAATTGTAACGAAATTTTTACCTTTTTCTACCTCAGACGACCTTGAACATGATTAGCTTCGAAGTTGGTCTAAGCCGCTGATCCATTAAAAGGCATCAAATTAAATTTATATTTATAATAGTCTCCATTTATTAATATGATTGAATGATGAGGATTGCAAAAAAGTAATTGAATTGTTGAGGTTTAATATTTTTAGTTCTTTATCAAATTATTTGAATAAGAATTCAATTTAAGGTTATTTTTTCATTTTTATTATAAATTATATTATTCCACTAAAGGTAAGGTAAAAACGCTACTGAACTTTAGGCTGCTATTATGCTTTTTAATAATAAATGGTTTGATAGTTATCTACATACACTATACACTATAATATTATAAAGAGGAAAACTTTGTTTGTTTGTTTGGTTGTAATGAATAGACTCAAAAAGTACTGAACCGATTTAAAAAATTCTTTCACCATTCGAAAGCTACATTATCCACGAGTAACATAGGCTACATTTTATTCTAAAAAAAATAGGGTTCCGTAAGATATTTGGGTTTTTCGGACACAAGGTGTAAAAAATCAACCAGAAAAGTTACTTATTTTGCGTACTAAGCTCCTGTTGTAAATCTTAGTTAACTCAGGCGAAGCTGCGGGCAACAGCTAGTAGTAGATATAGTTAAAATATATTGTTGTGTGTATCTGTTAGTTTTTCGAATAAATAACATAAAATTATTTAGGCATTCTTCTGTACCTACTCAAATTTTTATCAAAGTTGTATAAGTACTTAATAATAAAACTAATAAATATAACTACTTTTACATTTTTTATAACATATAAAAAATAATTTTGGCAAATAAGTTTATTGAACCTAAAACTTATACGTAAAATCAATCATGTTCGATGAAATACTATCAATCCGTAACAGAAAAGCTACACTAGCCGCAAATAAAACCGTAATATGATACTCAAGTCATAAAACTTTCCCTAGTCCGTGAAAAGTGAGTTGAGTCACGGAGAAGTCATTAATTCAATATAAATCTGGCCACGCGGTAAGCTATCGCCTGAGCCTCGGCTTGTAAACCTGCAGGTAATCAGGCGGACGTGGGGAGACTTGAAGAATTCGCCATAAATTTCTTATAAACAACATTTATTTAGAGCCCTTTAAATACATCTAAACATCAATAAATGGACGAAATAAAAATTGACACGGACGATATAGCAAGTACTGCCATTTCTATATATCTCATTTTTGCTAGTTTTGAATTTTAAAAGGCAGATATAATCCCTGTTTTGCAAAAATGCTTGCTATGAATTGCTTTATTTTTTTAGTAAATAGACTCTTTTATATTTTGACAGTGTAAAATATATCTGAGGAGGGTCAAGCAGATAATATTATAAATTTTAGACGGTTAAATACGAACAATGAATAAACTATGTTTTATAAGAAAGGTGTTATTTTTTATCTCAATTTTAATATTGGGAATAGTAAGTAGTATTTCAGTCTAAATATTCTACATTGTACAAAATCCTTTGCGTACGAAACCAACGCGCTATGGCGTTCATGTTTACATGCATATTATTATGCACAATATATATTAAGCATGACATTTTCTATGACATATTATACGACACACTATTAATACTCATTAGTATAATAATATAATAAGATGAATATGGTATTATATTCGAAATTCAAACAACACAATGTCGGACTGACAGTGTATACACAATGAGAACAGAAGTCACTATTTGCTTTGAGCCTGCGTCTGGCCAGTTTATACTGATGATAGAATAAACACAGTAATACATGTTAGTGCACTGCCTGGGAAGCTGTGACAAGTTTTTGAACGTTTATGAATAAATAAGTAGAGCCCGTCTGCCGCATCAATACCACTGGTGACTGAATGCCAAATGCTGTTCGTGACACTTTCCACTTTCACCCCTTTTTTCGTACACACAGTGAATATTTTGTGCAGCTAATTCCCGAGCTCCGAAACTGTCGGTTTTTTATATCCTTTTTTGAAAATCATTTCAATTTACGTTGAGTTTTATTTTTTAAAATAGAAGCCACTCGTGCTGCCTGTATTTAATTGAGATAAAACCATGTAAAATTCATGTGTCAATAAATTTTGAAATTGGAAAGTTGTGATAGAAAACAAGAACTTTAAATCTTAAGCTCAATTTATAAGTTTTTTGTTAAATAGAATTACATGTAGATTTGTTTTCTTTAGAAATATAGATTCTATTTTCACTATATTTTGCGTGAAAAGAAATACTTTAAATGAGTATCATTGCGAAACTATGCGTCATTAATACTTTTTTCACAAATGATAAATTACTGCCACTACAACGATCACCTTTCTATTTCTATCTTATATTATTATATTATACTGTGGACGGACAGACATTGCCCTGCTAGTTACAGTTTAGCTAGTTTTATTTTGACACACAACATGCAACAACACTTTTGTATATAAACATTAAAACTTTTATAGGATTGCCAACAAGATGATCTAAAATAAATTTAATTATTCCGTTAATACCCAATAATGTTAAAATAATTATCTCTTATATTTCCAAAAGACGTAGGTGTTTGTTTTGAAAACAAACATGTGCTAAACAATACTAAGCGATTTCTTTGGCATTCCTTTTTATTGACATGAATACGCAAAATATACAGAAAAACCGTATATAAACCTCTTTCAAGTGTTTTTTTTTGTTTTTCCAAGTGGATATCGCCATGTAATGGCATAGAAAACTCAGATACGACTTCAACGGCTCTTTGTAGTCGTCGTGTGTTAAATCAGACAAAAAGCGAGTTGACATTTAACATAAAGCTAACGTGTTTGGTAAAGGTGCGAGGCCATTACCCGGGGAGGGACAGATAGTAAGTGGCTGACTTCGCCTCCCCAGTCGTCTGCAGGTTCAACGCCATTAAGGCTCTAAATACTTCGCCTAAAATGCTCGTTGAAGGGTTCTTAGATACAAAATATCAAAATAATTATTATAAAACAACGCGTATTCCATGTGCTAATAAGATGTCTATGAACTTTATATAAAGTAACGCGTGCGTTCATAACATGTTTATTTTGATGTGTGGTTTTAATTATTTTATATAGCGAGAGATCAACGCATATTAAAATATGTATATATTCGGTAAAAATACAAGGCTTGTATACTATAGACATTTTTTTACTATGAACAGGAATTTAATTTAGGATGGACTTTTATTTCTGGTGGTAAAGTATTAGGTACTTATACTTTACCACCAGAAATAAAAGTCCATACTATCAGAATTTATGTCTCCATCCTCATTTTTTCTTTTTTTTGTTTGTGAAACTGCTTCGCTTTATTTGAGAAAGAAGGCGAGGACCGGCCACTGCTAGTTTCTTCCTGTAATTACTGGCACTGAAACATACTTTACAATGAGTTGCCGGAGATAGTCTCAGAGTTACTTGTATATTATAGTCTGCCCATTCACCTATTCGTTCGTCTTAGCGTTCATCGAGGCCTATGTTCACCAGTGGAAGGATAGAGGCTGATGATGATGATGATGATAATGATTCACCTAATTAAATCTGACTACTACCAATACAGGTGGATAGGTATTTGCAAAAATAAACTCTTTTATTTGTGAAAATAAAATCTAAATTTGGATTGTCCTTTGCTTATATTGGAGAGCACTTTGTTCACTATTTTAGTAACACCGGTGAGCCTAATAAATAAAAGGATATAATATAAGGATTTTTTAAACGCAAACTCCATTATCTTATGATTTTTTTGCAGATAAATAGGAGCTGATGATGAAGCGCAATTAATATAACCTTTACCGTAGCAGTAATTTCAAATAGCGGCGCACTTTAATAAAGAAGACCTTTGTGGAAGGTATTAAACTCCGTTGTCTAGCCCGTTGCTAACCAACAAAGACGGAAACTTGTGTTTATGTGGTACATAAAATCCACTACACCATATTATTAGACGTTCCGTACAAATATTAGTTATTCGAAAGAAACTCTGTTTAAAAGTATGTAAAGAGTACCCCTCATTCTTGAGCTGCTGATTATATTTCGATAAAATTTGACAGTAGCAACCCGCAAAAACCAATTTCATTATTTCAAACCGCGAACCAAGTCGCGGGCGATATTTTGTCTTAGCATAATATTAATATCTAAGCAATATTGTGAATGCGCAAATTAATTTTAATACGATCGCATTTTCTTGTTAACAACTACTTGTAAGAGAAAATTAAATAGAAATAAATTTTATTATAAGTAATATAATTCCATTCTAGCGAAGAGCTGAACAAGAACGCTTGCAGGAAATTCAAAAGTTAAAACTGTCGCCCGACTTGAAGAAGACGTGTTTTTTTTATTTTCCTTTTAGATAAAAAAATGCACAAGTCAGGGACTTATTTATGTATTGCCTAGCCTGGGACATAAGTTGTTAAGTCTCTCTCGGCAAAACGCATGCAGTCGGGAGCGCGACACAGTGCATCCCTCCCTTACTTTAAAAACTTATTTTAAAAGCTTCTTCCTTAATATTATTGTATTATGAGAGCTACTTCATGCTTACTTGTATCTAATATGTTATGTATACGAGTGACAAGTGATCGGTCGACTTGGCGTTCATTGAGGGAGGCCTATGTTCAGCAGTGGACGGATAGAGACTGATGATGATGATGATGATGATGATGATGATGATGATGATGAAAATTCGTTTCTGGAATCGCCTTCGATTACCTGTGTGACAATTGGTTGCTGAGATATTGATGAATAAAGAGAAGATGCAGAGCTATGTCCAATTATAGCAATGTGAAAATAGTCGTGTAGGTATAATATCTAATAATATATGAACAATCTATCATTAAAGTTTAGGCAAATTAATTTTTTATGTCCGTACATACAAAAATATTTGATTTTTTGGTCATTATAATATCCGATACTTGCATTTTTATCGCAATATCCACAAACTAAAAATTTCAAGCTTTACCTTCCTTTTTCACTTAAATACTACCATTTTTATAAAATTTTAATATTTGAATATTAAATTATATAAGCCGTTTGAAAAAATCGCCAAAACTTTCAATATTTTTGATCTATGTATTTATACATATTACACATAGAGTTCGCACATCGGCGTTGACAAGAAAATCCTGTACATACATTAATACCTACTCACTTTTTTCATAGAGGCTCTAATATAGTTTTAAGTTTCATAGTTGCGATTGTGATTGACGACCTCTGTGGCTCAGTGGTTAGCGCGTTGGCACTCGAGCCGGAGGTAGCGGGTTCGAATCTCGCCAGGGAACAAAAAGATTTCCGTGTTCCTGGGTCATGGATTTGTATTAAATTTGTGTATTATATAATAAAAATCTTAAATGTAACACAAGTTCTTCGGAAACTTAGCACGGGACCAGATTGACGTGGTGTAAAAGTTATGGACGCTTTTATTATATTATTATTATAAATTAGGGCTGATTATAAGAGAATGAAAAGTCTAGAATCTTCGAGATCCAATTCCGTAATGGATAATCTAACTCGCACTTGTCCTGTTTTTTTTACACTCACCTAATTCTACACAAAGCATTGGTCTCGAACAATAAACCATATTTCTCATCCCAGAACTCTCTGTTCTTTGTATATTGGATGATATAAGGCAAGAGAAATATGATGTTATTTTATTTGTCTTGTAAGAGATACGTTCTACAAAGTGGTATGAGAGCAAAGCGCGTCACTCGCAGCCCGCAGGTACACATCATGTTGAATGTTCGAGCTACGTTCACTGATACATACAAAAGTATAAACATACAAGGAACGGTTAAATAGAAAAATAGGAGCGTAATACATTTCTTCCAGTAGAAAAATCAATACGCTTTATGTATCTATCTACAAATATATTCACTTTCTTCTTTCTTTTATTTATCTTTAGTTAATTTTAATGTATTATATATATAGGAACCACGTAATATCAGGATTGTGGCTTCTCAGGACGCCACAATCACATCACTGAGTGGTTACCTTTTGAGGAACATTACACTGTTGTGCATTTTCCGGCGCATATTAATTTATTTTTCATTTTTATATTATATATATATATATATATATATATATATATATATATATATATATATATATATATATATATTTTTATCTTTTATATAATTATGTGCCTTGTGTGTGTGTGTATGTATTAGAATAAGTAACAGTGTATGTTCTCCAATAAACGTTTATTATTATTATTATTATTATTATTATTTCTTAAACTACAAATAATTAGTGAAACTGTTATAGGAATGATATGAAACAACTTTTATGAATTTTATAGCAGTTTATTAAGTTTTTTAAAAGAAAATGGCTGAACACTACAACGTATTTGGGAATCCAAAAAAAATCCAAGTATAATTTGTTATAGACTAAAGAATCGGCAGTTTATGCGTAGATAGGTAGGCATCCTTAATGCCTTTATATTTATATATCAAAATCTTGCAATGAGTGGTAAAATTCGTTGTTCATTAAAAATGAACAAAGATTTTTATTTAAGATAGACATTGAGTGCGGTTTGTTTTAAAAGCCATAAATTATGTCTTCCTTTGGTCGACTTTTCCAACAGTGGCATCAAAATGTCTAAAAAATCAAACTTAATTTGCGTAAAAACTTTTTGCCGAAATAATTTTGAACAAAGTCTTAAAATCATTTTAAGGTTTAAGCTTACAAATGAGTGTTATTCGCTGTTAATGCTGCACCTATTGTTTGATAAATTTATAAATAAGTCGGATTGAACTAACAAGGACGGCAAGTGAGGTCAACGATAAGTTAATTCAACGAAAACAACAATATATTATTTTCAACGATACATTCGTTAGGTGGTTAGTAGGTTAATACAGCCTTGTTGCGTTGGTTTATTGCTTGGCCAAATATCATAGTATAATACTAGGTAATATATTGGCTAGTTGTTTTTCGTCGCATATGAGTAACTTGTTTCTGCAACCTTTTTAACTTCTCTTTCTGTTCTTTCTTCTTTTGGGAGTAACTCTATTAATCTTAAATATAACGATGCACAAACTCCGACGCGATACAAAAGGCCTCACTGTTAAAAAATAATTACTATTACAACTGAATATGACTAGTTAATTTTATTTTAAGACATTGCCGCGAGGATATGCCACTTTGGTTTAAAATTAAAAGTTAGATCTTTTGAAACCAAAGCGTACAATCATGAAAGCTCGTTAGAAAATTATAATACATTTTGGTTTCTCAGTTGCTTGCTAAAATAACTTTCATAGCCTAAGCTAACGAAAGCTTTAAAAGCTTACATAATTACATTATAACAACACGTGTATTCAATACTTGATACCACAAAATATAACAGGCATAATTATTATCTAGGATTATATATTATTACACAATATATTGGTTATTTTATTCATTATTTTTATTATTATTGAGTCACTACAATTATATAATATTACTTATTTTATTTCGGCGCCCCGTTATTTTACCTATGTACTTCCCATTCCCGTGGGTACACGTATAAACTATAGCCTAAGTGTTATTTATCAAAATATATCAATATAGGCTATATTATTCAAAAGTTTCATTTAAATCCTAGTGTTTGCGTAAGTTACAAAAAAAAATATAATAAATTTCGCGTAATTAAATTTGTTTATAACGAAATCACTCTGACGAAGCCGTTTTATTTTTAAATTGTGTAGCATTTGAGGTAATTCGCGAGTATAACGCAAAATACAAACGTATTTATGTAACGTTCGTCTAAGGAGTTATAGTTACGATATTAGAATTCAAATTCTAATAAGAGAAACTCATAGATATTATAAACAGTTTTAATGCAAATTCGCCGATCATATTTATAACCTAAGCACCATGTTTTTGAATTGACATTATAGGCATTTACAAACTAGTATATATTTTATTACTAGATTTTTCCGATAAAAGTGAATCAATATAGATAGAATACGACACAGCATTATTACTGTGATCGTCTTTTGGAAAATATGTTTTATAAGAACACCAAAGGTTTGGTCTATGCTATAATGTACTTACAGCAATAAACATTACTCACAAATAGAAATAAAATCGTCGTTAAACCAGATTCCACAAAACGGTGTTACCTAGTTTCATTTCTAATAACCTTCGTGACTAAAATAATACATTTAAAAGTGTAACATCTAGGTAAATTTAGACAGAACTAGTTTTTTTTTCTAATTTCTTCATAATGCTATTTTTTATTATTTTTTAATCTGTATAAATAACTAAAATTGATGCATCTATTTGTAAGTATGTACTATTAGTTAGTATACGTACCTACTAAAAGTACATACTAGCTCAAATAGACGCTTCAATTTTAGTTATTTATACAGATGTATTTAGGTATATTTTAATAATAACATTTAAAAAAAAATGTCTTTCTGTCTGTTTGTTCCGGCTGTAGAATTATAGTTAAATATTTCTTATATTATATTTAAATTCTTTGCTTTATTTCGTATCGACTTAATTACACAGGCAACATTAGCGACTGTAAAATTGGTCGGTAATTCGAAATTCGAATTGATTTAAATGTTTAAATCCAATGATGGTAGTTATTGGTGACTGGGTACTGCTCGCTGAGTTGTCGAACGCAAAAGACATTATCGAAGAGACGCACGCGCGCCATATTGTTGCTTTCGAACTCGAATCCTGTCGAATTATATAGTTTAGGGCCTGTTTCACAATCTCCCTTTAAGTTCCCTATAGGCTATTGGCAACATATTTGACAGATGTTTGACAGATACTCCATACTCTATCTGTCAAAGATCTGTCAAATATGTTGCCAATAGCCTATAGGGAACTTAAAGGGAGATTGTGAAACAGGCCCTAAGAATCATAAACTCAGTGCGTGTGCGAAGTGTCGTTTTCTCATTAATCCAGGACATTGTCGGATTTGGCGGCGCCGATACTTACAGCAGCTAAATAGAGACGCCGCGCTGGTGAGTCGGTTGCATGGTTTTTCCAATCATCTATTTGTTACTGGATAGCATTCGTATCAAACATAAATACAGTCCACTTTTTACTTTTAAAATCGACAGTATACGTCATGTACACCGGCTAATCTCTGAAACGGTACTGATTTTGTCGGCACTTTCACCATTACTCCTTCATTTGAAATTTGGATATGTAAAGAAAAAATGTCATAAATTGGATTATTTTTCATCAAAGTATTTTATTCTTCAAAGTTAATGTAAAATTAAAAGTCAAGTTAACTTCAAAGTAAAGTTATAATAAATAGTAGTAATTTTCAAAATCTATTATTTGTATAATTATAACAATTTTATATAACACAGAAAATAAAAACATGACGTTTTGTAAAAATATGACAATAATTATGTTAATTAAGTAATCATATTTTTATAGCATAGCAAGGCAAGCGAACAGTCGAAGCCTTTTAGTAACTATCGACGCCCATAAATATTCGCACAACTAGAGGTTATGCAGATACTTTGGCTCCTTTTCCCGATCCCGCCAATGAGACATCGAACCCTTACAAGCCGCACGAAATGCGACAGCATAGCTGTCACTTCAAGCTGGCATCACGTGAACGAAAGATACCATCCTGGTCATGTCGATAATTATTATATACTAGCTGTTGCCCGCAGCTTCGCCTCCGTCAACTAAAATTTAAAACCCTAACTCTTTGAAAATTCAATATAGCCTTTGTTCACCGGGGATAGTGTAGCTTTCTAATAGTGGAAGATATTTTTAAATCTGTCAAGAAGTTTCGGCACCTATTCAATACAAAGAAACAGTCAAATCTTTCCTCTTTCTTTATAATATTAGTATAGACACATAAACACGGTATAATATAATATATAACACACCAATAACAAAACTGTACTTAATAAAGAACAGATTATATACAAGCAAACGAAAGAATTTATTCACATCAATGTAGATTAAAGAAAAATGTAAATAAGCCGGGTTGCTTCAGAAAATTAACTAAGTACTTATAAACTTTTCCAATTCCCAAAAATGCTAGTCGAGAATCTACTCGACGTCGCTTTTAAATACCTTCTGAAACTTCGACAAAAGCCTAAAGTCTTCATTTTGCAAACTTAGGAACGTCATTAGAGAGACCGAGATGAAGTGGCTTATACTCAGGGGCTGCTTTATGACTATTGGCATCATTACACTCCACTGAAAAGACGCAGAGCTCGGGAATATTTCACAAATGTTCATTTGAGCGCATTTTTACTAGTGCGTTCCTTTCTACCGTATTTATGTTTCTTTTTCATTTAAGTCAAATTTATTAAATCAAACCATAAAATATTCGTAAATTATGAGTAATTTACGAATATTTTATGGTTTGATTTTTTAGTTTAAAGATCTACCTAGATCTCAGGTACCTGATTGACCGAGCATTTGCTAGGTTTTTTGTTTTGTTTTGAATACCCTTGCTGATAATAATACGATACATTTTCTTTAACTAACTTTTCATTAGTATATAAATTTCTAGATTTTTCATAGTATATAAATCTCTCCACTAAGCTACATATAACTTGACAGCGAAATTTACGTTCGTGTCCTAATTAAATTTTATCATTGCCTCAAAACACGAATAAAAAAATTATCCAAGCTACATCGATTTATCTTGGTTTTTTACCCGTGTATATAAAATTTCATAAAAATCTAAGTTTAAGCCTTAGTTTAACAGTAACCTGCTGCGGTCTGATAACTTTGAAGCAATTTATATCAGTCATTCTTATATTTAAAAAATAGATGTAGATAATACTATGGAAAATGAAAATCCTCCAAAAAAAAATGCATAGCAGGGATAGATGAAAATAGGCTTTAAATTATGAAATGTCAATATATTTCTAACTCTAAAGATTACTACGTACTTCATGGCTTTAATTTTATATTTGAGATCCCTAAATACATGTATCAAAGTAATTTTTTAAATATATAAAATTCAAACGAGGTCCTCAAAAATGTCGGTTAATTAAAGTTAGCAATTGTATTTTATATAGTTTGTAAGGTTACTTAAGCAGCTAAGTACGTACTGTGCGCAGGCCTGAAGTACCCGAGTCATTGTTGTTATATTATTCTATTCCATTAATTAGCTTAATTACCTTCTTATTAAGATGGTTTCATTATTTTTTGCAGCGTACAAATTATAACAAGAGAGGGCTGATTCATGTGCGCTTGCTCACTTCAAAAACAAAACATGAAGAAAATAGTTTCATTTTATACTCGATTTATCAACAACAACAACAAACACAAAGTCATGACAACATTTTTGCAAAACAGCACTTTAAAATAAATATTATTTTATTTTAAACAAAGATATTGATATTTAATATGTACAAATACATAATCATTTGTAAATTACAGTTTGTAAATTCTTTTATGTTATTTATATTATTTCCGAAATACAGGAAAGTTTTTTGACGAAATATAGACAAGATATTATCTACGAAATTCTTCAAAAAAGACTAAGGGAGACTTCTAAAAATTATTCCAAGAAGAAGAGATACTTCGGGCATTCAGGTCTCCGAACGCAGAAAACGATTACAGAAATCGAATACGAATTTCCGAACGTTTACGGCCATCCTAAACATTATTATAAGTAAACATAAAAAATATTAAAAAACTTAAAAATATTCAAGATTATTACTTGAATATCTTTCTAGTTTATTACTGGAGGTATGTTTTTGTTATGTCTATGTTGTTAAGATATGAATCGTAATAGCCGAAAAGGTATCTAGCGAACCGCAGATGCAGACTGCCAGTCAAGTTGGGAATTGAACAGTCGGTATGTCAAACCGCCGGACAAGATTTCAGACGCATTGTTTAAGTTATTCCAAGCATCCTCTTGTTTACTTCACAATGAATACTAACAATAGGGTTGCCACTATACTATATTCTAAAATTACGTATTTACGAGAATCCGTCTCGTACTCGTGAAACATGTCACGTACTTTATGATCATTACATTTACGAATTAAGAAAAAACCGCGAAAAATCTTTGAAGGATTCATAGCAGGAAGTTTTTTTATGGTATTTCTTGAAGTTGTATCCTATTCTGGTTTTGATACGGTACGGACTTACTTGTATGGTTTCAATTTAAAATGTTTATTAAGTTCATACGACTAGGAATGAATGAGTGTTCTGAGGATATTTTTTATATTGAGAGCGAACCCACTACACCCTTGACTATTCATTTACTTTATTAATCTAAATCAATATACGACCAAACTAAACATAATCTTTAATATTATGCTAAGGTTTTGACATTTTTTTAGACCTACCTGCAACTTTTGCAACAACTTTTCAATTACGCCTGGTTTACACGAAAACGTTATCCTAGCGATTGGGCTATCAGCAAATCGTTTGTGCAGTTTTATCGATAGTATGCACGAAAATTGTCTCAAATTTTTCTGGTACATACGATCGATATATATGCACAAACGATCTACGCAATCAAATCGCTACGAAATATCGTTGTCGTGTATACAAGGCCTTACAGAAAAATTCATGTATTTTTAAGTTTAAAATATAATAAATCAAACAAACATGAGTGGAAGTCTAATTGTGTTAGATCTGAATATTAATTTGCCAATAAAAAGAATTAAATCCCATAAAGCCATACCTGAAAACCATAACAAGAAACAAACGATACGAGTATATGTTAGTTTTTTTATTATGGTCTACGTTCCCTGTATATGTAATAATAAAATTACATTTCTATCCACATATTTCATATATTATTGTCACCCCATTTTCCTACAGACATGAGTGACGATGGTCCATTGTCCAAGGTATGGACTCGGCTTCTTATATGAAAGATTCCGGCTTCGATCCTGACCTCCTCCGTGGTGCCTTAAAATAGGTTTTTTTTTTTTTTTAGTTTCGGAACGCACCCTAAATACGAGACTGTCGCTCGCTTACCGGTGAACGAAAACATTATGAGTAAACCTGCATGCCTGATGAGATTTAAAGTCTTTGAAGATATTTGATGTTCACCAACTCGCATTGAGCCAGTGCAGGCATTCGAGAAGGCGAGCCGTACCTAGCAGTGGGACATAATATAATATGGGATGATACTTTACGACTCCTTACAGTTAAAGGTTCAGTCTAAAATTCAATTTCAATCATATCACAATTAAAGACCCCATATTGGCATAAAGACTCGGTTAAGATGAACTGGTAAAAACCGCTTCATAAGTCGATAGATTTTCAAAATTGTATTATGAGAAGACTAAAACCGAATATAAATATGAAATTACTTCGTTTGATTATAAATTGCTTACAAATTAATTAACAAAAAACAAGCTTGTTCATTTTATTATATTAATTATATTAACAACGTAGATTTTAAATTCGGGGCGTCTATATTGAATTAAAAAACGTTTTGTTAGACAAAAAGCAAAATGTTTACGTTATTTTATTGTACATAATTATGAAAATGTTATTACTTCATTTTTAAATGTAGCTTATAAGTAACATGTTCTTCGAAGTTTGTATACAATATGAAATAATTGGACCTAAACGCTCAGAGTTTTTGACGGCTTTCCTAGAGTAATTACGTTGATAGACAGTTCAAAACTCACATGATAGATATCGTGCCCGTAATAATACGCTACGGCGAGATTAGGCAAATAATACGTTTATTATTTTTTATTGGTGCCGTGACTCAATCGCTGTAACAGTTGACCTCGGCTGGAGTGAATCATTCGGTGAATCGGCCAACAAAGAAAGCAGACTTTCAATACACATAATATTTGCAAAGGCTGTCATTAACATGCTGAAACGAGATGTTATTTTAACAAACATCAGACCTTGTAAACATAACAGTAGTATGTATTAAAGATATTTTTTACACTTAGCACAAATTTCAGCTCCATAACCATTCCCGCTAACAATAAAAAAATACATAAAAAAATTGTTAAAAAGACTGAGCTAAGATTATGCAATTTGAAGACGCCTTATAATTTAATGTAAATTATCCTTAGTATATCATAAAATATGTAAAATAATGTTTGTTACACTTTCACACGAAAACTGCTCAACCGATCATGAAACTTTGTACACATAATATTCTCGGAGGTATTAGAAGTAAGGTACGTTAAAAAAAGAATTTTCTTTTCTAATGCGGGCGAAGCAGCGGGCAACAGACAGTAAATAATATTTGGCAAGTCGCTTAGGAAAGTGTAGCCTATTCTTTACTAGTCCATACCATTATTTTAGGAATAACAATTTGAATAAAGAATATATCGACGAGGCGTCGACGGTTAAAGGTCTAAGGAACCCTAAAGGTAGCAAAAATAAATACCATGAGCTCGTTTAACGAGCTACTAAGCAACTAAGATATTATACCCCGTTACTCGGTCCCAATATGTTTGCACACACGCTGGTACCAATATACTGCTGCTTTTCAGGAGGAAGGCAGGGCAGAAAGTGTAATTACTGGCACTAAATCTCATCATCTTTCATTTCAGCATAGAAGACGCATGTATTGCCTAGTCTATTCGAACTCCCTTCGGTGATCTCATTTAGGTTCATAAGCTGCTCCGACCACTTTCCATCAGGCAAGGCTGTCGGTTGATCTATACAACTAATATAAGTAGTTAATAATAGTATATAATATAAGTAATATTGGAGTGAAACTTATTTTTAATCGTTGTGATTTCAAACTCGATGAAACGAAAAAATAAGTCCAAGAGAGAGAGAGAGATAAACACGTAAATGTATAAGATTTAGCCGGCGAAAGAATGAGATAGAACACATTAGACGTTCGGGGTGCGGGGGCAGCTCAAGTAGATGTAACCATTTAGCGGCAAGAAGCTAAAGCTGGTGCACTACTACTGTCGGTAACAGCTCAGGTATGATTTGCGAGGTGTCGCTGGTAATTGATACTTTTTTTTCAATACTTTTCAATAAGCATTTTAATTCGAGGGACTTTTTAGGAGCTTCACTTCTACCGCAGTGACGTTGTGACTTGCACACACATATTTTTAAATAGATTTTATAACAAATACTTATTCTTACGTAGAAATAGTTTAATATAAACCGCTGGTGTTAGCTAGCCCTGGGACCTGGAGCAGGAGATCGTTATGCGCTCAGCGGTCAGGTTCATTACTTACTAACAATCAAACTGAGATATCGCGATTCCCTAGCGACGCTTGATTGCTACAAATTTTAATTCGGCAGCGCTTTTACAACTCATTCTCTTTTATTGATGTTTTAAATGTACTTTCATTGTATGCGAAGTTCGAAGTAATTTGTGCAGCAAATCTTGTATATATTTTATACGTCAGTGGAATCATGATATTTAGTTTATTGTTTTACTGTGAATGTATACGAGGAATTTCAAAATAAAATTTTATTCTCACGATCAGATGCAGACAGATCAGAACTAAGCTATTAACGACGCCCATACATAGGCCACAATATCATCAGCTTTTATCCGTTCACTGCATTCTTAAAAAGTAAAGTAAAGTATCAACTCTTACATGTCCCACTCCTGGACACGGGTCTCCTTCTCAAAATCAGGCGAGGAGGGTTAATGGGCCATAGTTCACCGATTTCAATGCGGGCTGGTGAGATTTTGATAAAACTTTGACTGCATTCATAAAACCTACATAAATAAATTTCTCAATGATACCTCAAAAGTATAAATTATTCGCAATTTACATATTGTTTTCTTATTTTTTGCGATTTTCATTTATTATAATGAAACAATTTTTACTGATTTTATCGCGGCTTATTAATTTCCTAATCCTCCCATGACTATGATCCCAGTTCTCCTTTGTGCGCTATAAAGTATCCGAAACGTGAGGCTTAAGAAAACCTTAATACCGTGACAAAATCCCTAAAAGCTGTTCCATCTTAAATGAAACCTTTAATTATTCACCGAACAATCGCAAATAAAACATCGGTATATCGATGAAACGTTATGCATCATTAGGACCAGACATAATGAGCTGTATTTACGAGCTTATCGCCATATTACATTGACAATTATTTATGTGTACATTGTATTTGAAACTGTATAACGTGGGGATAAGTTCGCTGATACCACAAGGTTAGCTTTCCAACGCACCTCATAATACTTCATATAGCAAACCTCATTGTGTCCATACGGACGTAATGTAGCCAGGCCGCAATCATGTCCCCGAATTAACGTTATAAATAAGGACGTTACCGTCTGATCCCACTCAAATAATCGTAAAGCGCCGCGAGCGGCCATTCCCAACACTTGCCGGCCACGTATGCTACTTTTGTCAATTTCGTTACAAGAATTTCATAAAGAAATTGTATATATCGTTAGGATAAAGGAATGTTTCTTTATTTTCACAAAGTTAAGTAATTTAATTTCACTTGCAGTTAAGTGCACTATACTTAATCATTTTTACATATTACTAAATTACTTTGATCAGGACATATACCACGAACAAAAACAAATTGTAGCCGTGTATTTGAAATTGAAAACGGTATTTCTTATTAACATATTTTTTTTTAAATAGGGTAATAAAATATAGACAGCATTAAAGTAAAACCGACTCAAGGTGCACATATTGTTTTTTCATGTTTACGCTTATTTTCACTCATTATAATGAAACAAATTTACGGATTTTAACGCGGTTTATTAAGTTTTTTACAAGCCCGATGTTTCGGATACTTTACAGCAATCATGGTCACGGGAGGACTGGAAACACACACAAGTATTTTACAGACCTGACACGAAACGTGTTATAAAGACAAGCAAATCTTGTACTATGATTAGAAGAAGTGGGTTTGTCAACTTCTTACATACATTAATAGCTGTGTAATCTTTAACCAGAAGGTATATATTCTACATTTTACATCAATAAATTTAGTCATTAGCTCTGCGTAGAACGCGACAAGCTTAGAATTTCACTTGCTCATACTTTAGCAAACTAAGTAATTCGTCAAAGGTTGCTAAATTAATTCTAAGAGATTGTATGATAAACTAACGGAATGAAAAACGATTCTTCGTATATTACTAAGTTTGAATGAAATATCATTTCAACCCTCAGAATTTTTTTTCCACGTAGTAAAAAAATTATAAAAATATATTAGCTTATTTTTTGCTTTTGAAATTGGCAATTAATATTACATTTTTTGTAGATTTATTATTTCCTTTTTTTTACTTTATGTCAGATAAGAATAACACACCGGAAAAAATATTTTAATAATAATTCTGATTATATAATAAGATATAACGTTTAAGTTTCATGTAATTATACAAAAAAAGTGAAGTAATGTTCCACTCAAAAGTATATATCTACGTTTTTTTCACTTCTATTGCTGGGCACGGTCTCTTCCTCGAAATCAGGAGAAGAGGGTACTGCAACGACCGATAGTTCACCGATGCATGCTTGCAGGTCTCTTCACGATGATTTCCTTTACCGATGAGCAAGCGAGCATGTGCACTTAGAAATTTAGAAGAACCCATTTCAAGGGACTACATAGTGTAAGAGCTCGGTTCCCTCACTCAAAGGGCTGAGCAAACAGTGATGATGATAATTACCAACCAACTCCACTCAACATGGATCTTATGTTAATTAAATGTGGGCAGCTTACGTTCAAGGTACTACACATATCTAAACGTTAATCTAGTTCCATATATTGACAAGTAATAACAATTTTTAGTACTTGTAATTATACTTCCAATGGCTGAGACTTTATTTTATTACCTGGTATAGGTTTTGTTTTCTATAAATATAACTATTGGGGATGAAGGTTAGCGAATGTAATGGTATTGAGTCTACAAGCCAGACATCTCAAGAAAACATCAGCAACTGGCTTCCCCGGCGTGATGCATACTTATTGCTCGATTTTCCACCGAGCAGTTTCAATTGTATTCCACCATTAGCTGAGTTCGATTGCCCATTTTATATTCGATAAAAGTTAATAGAACTTTTCTATATAGAGATTTGTAGTTTAATATTTTGTAATTGTAATGTAAATCATAAGTGGATTAAATTATTTCACTGAAACTTACTTTTTCCATGATCAATTTACATGCGTGCAATTTGTACATACCTATATCAAAACATGAGAATATTAATTATAAGAACGATCTTAAATAATATCCCTTCTTCGAAACAAGATTCTTCATCCATTATATTTAAAAAAAAATGATAAATATAATTCTATAAATTTTGTTTTGTTGTTGATAAACTACTGAAATTACAAAGGCCATGAAATTTTTTGGATTTTATCGCGATTTATTAAGACTTTTACATGCCCGACGTTTTGGATTCCTTACAGCAACCATGGTTATGAGAGATGAGATTTAAAAATCCTAATAAGCCGAGATAAAATCCGGAAAAGTTGTTTCCTACTAAGATTGATATTTTTTTATAATTTCTTTGCGTAATATTATAACCGTTAAGGACCTTTGGATGATGTATGACTTTCTTTCGAAATGATCATAAACCATTGACGAAAATAAAAATAAAAACATCCATTAAATACTATCTTTAAAAGTCCACTTTACATACTCACATAGTCATTATAAGTTATAAAATACAAAATTTCTGTAGCTAGAATTTACGAAGTCTTCGGTATTTCTAAGTGAATAGAATTGCTTCTTATCAACTGCGATATTCTCGCACCATTTGACATGCATGAGAATAAACGCCCGACTCTCAAGAAAACAAATATTATAGTCTGAAATATATAATACTAGGGGCGCCCCGCGATTTCACTTGCGTCTTTCACTTTCCCGTGGGAGTACGTGGATAAATAAGCCTATCTGAACCTAAAATCAGTTCAGTAGACCCAGAGATTACCCCTTAAAACTTTACAAACTTTATCTCTTTATAAAATTTTAGTACATTAACATTTCTTAGCATGACATTTAAAATCTCTGCAAAGTATTTCAATAATACCAATAACAAAGTTTAATAAGAATCTAATATACTTAGGGGGTAATAAAACAAGTCATGCCTAAGTTGGATAATTAGCCAATCTTATTCCCATTTTGAATTCCATTAGAAAAGGATTTTACATAAATATTTATTTATTCGCATTAGGACCGCTTATCAGTTTTTTAACAAGTCTGTAAACATAATGTAAATGTTTGGTCTTTGCCATTATTACCTGAAATAGAGGAAAAAATAGATTATATTTCCTATACCAAAGAGAATATTACTGTCTATGCTTTAAGAATTCTGAATTTATGTTAACGAGTGTACAGTAATATACTTAAGATAGCGGGAAAAAGGACTCTAATTGACAGGTAGAAGTGTTTGTAAAGGAAATTAGAAACGCAAATATTTATTTCAATTAGCGAACCCTTCCCAAGAATCTGCGATTGACACGAAAAGAACCCGGTGACATCTGAGAGAAAAAGGGTTTCTTAAAGGAATCTTTATTGAGTGGGTACTTTAAGCCTTTTGCAGCTCTAATTATCAGTGTAAATCGCTTTAATTGCGTGTTTGTGTATTATTATGTGCAAGCGTTAAGACGAAGAATTATATAAATATGAAATCACATAATTAAAATTAATTGGCACATTATTAAAAAGGTTGATGTTTATTAGCTGTGTGACTGAATAGATTGGAATATTTGTTAAAATCTTTATCGATACTTTAATATCACTTTTATCGAGTATTTTTTGGGAAAACTCACAAATGCTTCAATATCTTTGTTAAAACTTACTTCCTTTAACTATGTATTCTGAAGGGCAAAGGATTCTTAGATGAGATACGAGTAAGCCTTACCTAAGAGATCATACTTTTAAAATCTTGTAACAATTTATGTATCTATCTAAAATAGCATCGTTTCCTTCTTTGTAAGTCGTTGTGCTAAATACAGACAACCGGTACATTTTTAACCGACTTCCAAAAAAAAGGAGGTTCTCAATTCGTCTGGATTTTTTATATACTGTTAGTACTAGAAGATTTTATTAAGGGAGCAAGACTGTTATACTGATAGTGGCTTCACCTGATGGTAAGTGACAAGCGACATCCATAGACACTACACCAGAGGATCAGCAGGTATGATGTAGGCTTTTTTAATTTTAAATATGTGTATTGTTCCTTTCCTTATGGTCCTGGTGTCGTATCAATTCGGGAATAAGTGATAGCTGGTTTGGAATAGTGGTTGTGCGAGGCAAGAAAATCCTGGCCCCGTTCACTCGAACACTTTTTACTGAGCGTTAGAAAAGCGCTTGAATTAGACAAATGGATGTAACCCGTGTATCTGTTCACGCAATGACGTTTTTCAACGTTGATTGTTTGACGTTAAATCGAATCGAGCATGCCAAGCTCGCAACTCGAGCTAACGACGTTGGTTTTACCGCAACGCTTTTTAAGCGCTAGTCCGAACAGGGTGGGTGAAATTTGGGATGTTGACGCAATGTACAGTGGTGGAATTCTGCTGCGGGTATTTGCCTGAACAACACCTCAGAACACTCCCAAGATGCAGAATGATTCGACATCTCTCCGCAGCGGACAAAGAATCAAGTGAATCGAAGAGAATTGTCATCGACGAATCGAGCTTATTTTATTTTAGACTTCGCACTCAATTTATGTTAGGATTGAGCCCCCATTGAAAGATGTACCCCATTGTAAAAGCCTCACCTTGTCTCTGTGTGTTGTCGGCCGTCAATGTACCGATATGTACGAAATTCATGTCGGATGAGAATCCTGTCATTATATGAGTTGCGCTTCATTACAAGTCCATTCTGCTGTCATATAAGTCAGTCATTATCACGTGAGCGATTAACTCGTCACTCCTTTAAAATGTAACGACATGTATAATTACTATTCATAAACGCTAAATAGTATTCACCAAAAATATATTCGACGACCTCTGTGGCTCAATGGTTAGCGCGTTAGCGTTCAAGCCGGAGGTTGCGGGCTCAAATCCCGCTAGGGTACACAAAAGTTTCTGTGTTCCTGGGTCATGGATGTGTATTAAATATGTGTATTATATAATAAAAATCTTAAATATAAGTATTAATATGAAACATATTAAATATATGTATTTCCGTTGTCTGGTACCCGTAACACCAGATTGACGTGGCGTAAAAAGCGTCCATAGATATTATTATTATATATAAATTAAGGTACAAATTACATTCATAAATAAAACCGCAACGATAAAACGTCAGGTAGAGATAAATAAAGGGGCGATATTTTTTGTGAATGTCCCTCGGACATTTGCCATCTCAATGATATTGATAAAATGATATAAAGTTATGTTATCTGAAGACCAACGTCGTAGAAAAGGGAGAAACGCAATAAGAGATAGGTAATACATTTTCTTTGTAGATTTTATGCTTGACCGCACATGGAATATTTAAAACTGGTTGGCTTCGGGACCTCTCGCTGAAATTGAATAGCTATCCATGTGAATATGGTTTCGTATATTTTTGTATAAATTTATGACAGGGCCCAACGAGTATTTATTATTTATTAGAACTGAACTAGTGGGAACTTTATTATGCTTTCTTTGAAATTGTAATATATTTGATCGGATATAGATTTAAATGTGTATTTATATTCTGTCTAGTGGTCTAGACTGTGTTTGTGTGGCATTTTAATGTTTTTTGTTGAATTGCAGACATACCCTTTTTGAATGTAGCCAGGGTATCTAGCTGGGTAGGTACCTGACGAGGTATTAAACTTTGGACACAAAGGTTTTAATAGGACTTATATTTCTATATAAATCCTACTAATATTATAAATGCGAAAGTTTGTAAGTATGGATGTTTTATTCTTTCACATAAAAACTACTGAATGCATTTTAATGAAACTTTACAATAATATAGCTTATACATCAGAGACAAGTACTGATGTATAAGATATATATCTTATACATCAGTACTTGTGTCTTATACATAACTTCTGATGTATAAGCAATATTAACAAGTATTAACATAGGCTATAATTTATCGTGCTCCCACGGGAATGAGAAGTACGCAGGTGAAACCGCGGGGCGCTTCTAGTTTTTAATAATTGTTAAAAATTAAGTATGTTTTTTTTCTCTATTGAATATTTTTAAATAGGTTTTTATCCATACGGATACGGAAATCCAATTAAAAATTGTAGCATAATCATACTGTGTTATATATAATTAATGTATAATTTTACGCTGTAACTATTTTATGACATAAAACACAGCATCAACACCAAAATCTCTCTAATTAGTAGCGCGTCTTAATCCTTTACAAAAAGCTGTGACATAACTAAGGGGTTGCGCCGATTACGGATTCAAGAGGCAGTCCCGTCCGCTCTTTACGCCGGCGACTAATTAACACGGAGCCACTTCCCTCATTTTCAGCCTGTTTACTCACACTCAAGACGAAATTACTCCGAGAACCTCTATCATTGCCTTAAATAGAAGATAAAGAAAGCCCCGTCTTCCGTAGCTTGGGCAACTTGTGCACTGAGTTCGATTTAAGTCGTTTCTTTATATTAAAAAGTTATTTCATTATATAAGTTTACATTGCTTGAATATCCTACTAATAGTATAAATGCGAAAGTTTGTAAGAATGTATGGATGGATGGATGTTTCTTACTCCTTCACGTAAAAACTACTAAATGGATTTTTATCAAACTTTATAATGGCATAGATTACACATCAGAATAACATAAAGGCATCATTCATCTCCGTATTCACACAGGAATGGGAAGTACGCGGGTGAAACCGCGGGGCACTGCTAGTATTATATCGTAGTGATATTAAAGTACTAGATAAATAACATTTCAAGATAAATTATTATTGTAATTAAAGATAATTTAAATCCAATTTAGCTGGTAAACAAGCTTCAATCGATTATTACAGCATGTCACATTATCACAAAATTTCTAATTGCAACTTGATTTACACTCATTACATATCACATAACTAATTGTCCTCAGTGTGTGTATACCCTTATGCTCCCTCCAAATTACAACCGATATCTCTAATTTATTCACATTTCATACAAATTAAACTACACTATTTGGCTTTATTACTAAAATGTCATATTAAAATTCAAGTTTAGGATTTGAAGGCATATTATACAGATTATATCGTTAACCAGTTGGCGTGATGCCACGTCGCTTTGGTTGTGGTTTACTATTTTAGTCGAATTGGCACCCGTTTGTATAGCCCGTAAAGGATTCAGCGAGAGCGACTATGTAACGTAATTTTGTGCACGTGCCTGGAATAAAGCCGTGCTTGATAAAATTAATAGCAAAAACCAATCATTCCTGACGCTTATTCCATGTTCTGTGCAAAGAAAAATACGATTCAGTCATGCCAAGTAATTGGACGAACAAATAATTAAATAAAATGTGCAGAGCCTTTTATGTAATTATATCGTAAGTAAATATATTATTATGTTCATTTGTAGCGTTGTAAAATATACTTCATTTATTAACAATATTCTTATTCATACATACTATTTGCTAACTAGGAGTTAAATACACTTAAAAGTTTATTTCGACTCTAGACTTTCAGTCAGTAATCACAATGCCTTTCTTACTATTTTTAATCAGAGCACAGAAAAGCTGCTTCTCATATAAAATAAGCAAGATACCCCTATCTAAGTAGAAGCTATAACAAATATCGCATCCCTTTCACCAATATATGTACCTAACATTTTTTAAAACCCTAAACAAGCGCAAAATAATAATATCAATGCAGTATAACATACACCTCTGGCAAAAGACATGAAATTAAAGAATATCTTAGTAAAGGGCCACCTGGAAGAGTGGTTAAGCTACTGGGCCCTTACGCAGCGTTCGTGAGTTCGAATCCCGTCAAGTGAGGGTGGTTTTTATGATGAATATAATAAATGTCTGTACTGGGTCATGGTAGATACTTATATATATATATACATATCTTAAAATTCCCATTTCTATTAACCGTAACATAAGTTCTTACGTACCACGTCAACGTGGTGTAAATGTTGAATTTATGTACTATCACAATATAATAAACATAATGAATGTTTAATAAAATTCATCTAAAAAGATAACCATGCCATCAGATGGCCTTAAATTGGATATGAAAGCAAATCCTCCCCGATATACAGAAGTGTTTTTATTTAGCGTTTTATTGCAACGACTCGTGGAGGAGTCGCGTGGCTGTCAATGATTATTGTCCAATATCCTTGCATGTATTGCCGATTCCATTGCACAGATTTTCCTTTATTGCAACTTTATATATAACAGGATTTTCTACTCGCAATATGCATATGGTAGAGTTTAGACTTTAAAGGTATTAATTATACAATAATGCACAATAAGTAAATAAACATCGCTTTGCAAAGAAGTAGACTTACCATAACCGTAATTTACTTTTTTTTAAAGTAACTATTATAATAATTTACCTTCTTTGACTTGTTTAATATCTTAGATAGAGCGGTAAGATATTTTGAGATATTTTTTTTTGAGAAATATTACCTTTTCAGAAAGAAAAATATTTTACTTTAAGAGAGGTTTTGAATACATTGTTAATTATTATTCAAATTTTCATTAATGTTACTTTTACCCGTGATGTTCGCGGGGACTTATATATTGGACCCCATCAAGAAATGCTAACAAGACGGAAGGGTACCGAAACGAATGACCCTCGTTTTGATACAGACGCGGTCAAGGAGACCTTCACTTGTTTTGGACATGCTCGGGAATAATTGGAACGCCTTATAGCCGTGGTCAGAGACCAAGTATTAATTAGTTTGCCGTTCATTATTCATTTCCCTTACAAACGATACCCGAGGGGGTAACAAATACTATGATAGTAAATATGTTTTGGTGTAGCTTAGATTAAAATATTAAAAAAAAGAATTTGCCATCATGGGACTCCCGGCAGGTGAAATCATTTACGTTCATTCTGAAGTTTCAAAATATTGTTATGAAAATGTATTATGTATTTTAATTTTAGGCGCGTTTAATTTTAACGCGAAGCGGCGCGGCGCTGAAAAACAACAAACTGTCAAAACGTATTGAAGTGTCCTATAGTCCTCGCCACTTATGAAGTCCGATAGACGCGGCGCTGCGGTATCATAACTCAATGTTGCCAATATCTAGTGAAATCATTTTCCACCAAGGGTAGTACAATAAAAATTATGATTAATTATAAGGCCTATATTAAGCAGTTGAAGCATAAAGACTGTGATGACTGATGATTTAAGTAATTATGGCATAAAAATCAAATTAAAATAATAAGAGTTAAAAACTTCAAAATTTGCAAGTTTAGACATTTCAGGGGATATCTGTACCAATGCTTTATTAAAATAAAACAAATGTTATAATTATTTTGTCTATATAATTTAATACAATAGTTAGGTCTTCCATAGCAAGAGATTTTATTTCGAACATAAAATCGCAATCACTGTCACTATACCATCGTCCAACTCAGTTTCGCTATCACATTGTAAACATATGATGAATCTTTCCATAAAATAAATCATCCATCTAGCCATAAATAAGGCAAAAAATAGCGACTCTGGCATCCCTAAAATTTACCCGTCATAGCAGCGAACACAATTTAACGGGATCAATAGTTCGTTAGACTTATTTTGTAAATCACAAAATTCTTTTGCTTTAAGAATCATCTTACGGCCTTTACTTTTTATCACTTTTCGCTCCATATTTCACATTTATTAATTTTTAATTCTACAATTTTCTCTCTGCTAGCACTATTGACAGACATCAAAATGTCAGACTTGTCAAATTTAGTTCGGGAGGGGGTTGTCATTAGTGCAGGACTTTATAAGTGGCGCGGACTATACATGGACAAACGCATGGGGCGCGAGCGTCGCATCGCATGGCATTAAATTCGCGTGTCGCTGCTTTGTAATCGCGTTCGCTTTGAACTGTCTACGTAGGACGTAGGCTTAGTTCCATTACTTCAAATATCTGTGCTTAGTTTTCATGGTATGTATACGATTTTTCTACTCGACGACGGTGGAAAGCGGTAACTTATCTTCGCGCAGCGGGTCGTTGACGATTTCCGCTCACAGGCATGAAAATATTTAATAATAATTTTATGTAAATAAAAAAGTTCTTAATCATAGGACATAATAAGTGGGTTAGTCATTTTCCGTATAAGCAAACGCAAACAACTATAAGTTTTAGTACTTATATAAAGGCTATAGTTTTCTCAAGCTAAATAAAAATACATTTCGTCTTTAATAATTAATTGAAAATTAAAATAGGTTTAATCTGAATGAAGCAAATCCATTCATTAGCACATTTACATAAGCGCCGGGGGCAGATTAAACTTGTACAAATTGTAAAATCGCTCGCTTACCTTCGTTTTAACAAACAGTTGTAAGAAACATGATTTACATTAATTATAACGCATAAATTAAATTTTAATATTCTTGTTTATTTTCTTTTTATCTTCAGCTTGTTTAATTTATGATTAATTATTTCTAGGGACGTTTTTCTTTGATAAAAAATATAATTTACTACTTTTATTAACAGGGTTTCCAAATATCTCATTATTTCATAAACTGACGACAAGAGGATATTTGTTTTATTTTATCATTCCTTAAATTATTGTTTTCTTATCTTTTCGCGAATTTTACTCATTATAATCAAACAAGTTTTACGAATTCAATCGCGGTTTATTGCGTTTTTTTCATAAAAAACAGTGCGGCGTTTCGGATACTTTAAATTAATTTACAGCAACCATGGTCACGGGAGGACTTTTATTATTCCTTAAATTATTATTAGGCTTAATAACCAGGGCTTAGTAACAATGTATAGTTGATAATCAAATCATGTCTATACTCATATTATCTATGTAGCTTTTCAATAACTTAGGGTGTCGTCAAAGCTAAATATTTTTAGTTAAATATTTTTAGTTATTCTGTTGTAACTATAAATGTATGTATGAGTTTCGGACTATACTACCAGTTTCATTTCGGTTATTTCTATACGCAAGCAGTAAAATAACTAAAAACAGTAAAAATAACTAAATCTTAAAGAATAATAATCTCGTTTGAACGGTAATTGTTTAATAAAACAACACAACCCTATTAATACAATATGGTAAACAGCATTGAATAGCCATCGAGTAAGGATAAGTTTTTATTAGCTATCTATAAAACGGAAAACTTGATGCAAGGTGAGCTTGGCGGACTTGCAACTACCCACAAAGAGTTATTGAAACTTTTCAGTCATAATAACCTCGGGGAACTCGATTTTCTATAAACTATGAAACGATTTTAGATTTCCATTTTAAAAGCCCGATACTAATTTTGTATTGAATGGATAATGTTTTCATTAGCAAAATTTGTTCGTTATAATAACTGTATAATAAAGAAAACTGGTTCAGATGTCTGTTAAAAACAATACCGTAAATAAAAATATAGTGAAGAGAAAGGTTTTCTTGCATATTATTTATACTTGTTATACAAATTTTGACGGCTGAAATATGAATATATCAACATCATCATCACCATCAAAACCATCAGTCTCTAGCCGTCCATTGCTGAATATAGACCTATCTTAAGGACCGCCAAGACCAATCTCTTAACACTACCTACGATCTAACAAGGATTCGCCACTACACGGGGATCGTGTTCCTGTTTGGTTTATGTCTGACTAACTAAAAAATATATAAAATATTATAGTTCCAAATATGGATAGGTAAAAAATACCGTAATATAATAAACCTTGCCCTGAAATATAACAAAATTATAAATTAATGCTACTATCTTACTGTCTAAAATGTTCTTAAATTTTAGGATTACCTATTAAAAGTTTTTAATATAGGTATAATGAACGATCAGTATTTATATCTACCCCATCGAATATACACAATTGAATGAATTTGAGGTTTGCTAATTAATAAATCTCTTAGATTCCATTTACTTGAAGTGGCATAGTAGTGATCTATCAAAGCCGTAATCCTAAGTCATGACAAAATAGCGATTTTAATTATTTTGTACTTACTTTAAGTAGTCATTACTTTGTATGAAATTATTTTTTACACTCCTTAGGTGCAGCTCTATCGTAGCGCATACAAAGGCTACGCAAGAGTGCTTCGTTTTGCAAGAAAATGTGTAGTAGCGTCTGTGGTTTGCAGTGGAAACAATCAAGAGATTGTTCAGAGATTGTTCAGAGATTGTTCATGAATCAGAAAACTTAAGTACGTTTTCTGAGAAAGCAAGCTTGAGAAACGTGCGTATATTCGCTTTTAATGCGATTATTAATTAAATTTGACATAAAATAATTACTAAATATTAATAATATATTGGTTATTTATATACATAACTATTATCAGTCGACAGATTAGAATAGTCAGCTTAGACATCGTGACATTGCTGTGATATCTTTCAGACTAACCTGCTTACTTTGAAATAATAATTACATAATAGTTTAAATAGATTTTAACTTATGAAAAATCCTTGACAAAATACAAACCATCTAAATTTACGTATGTACATAATAAGTGAACGCAAAACTAATAGTCAGTGATCAAATGTAGTTCAAGCTATCGGTAGGTCAAACACAAACCAGATGGGAAGACAATCTCCATGCAGTGATTCTAGTTAGAAGCACGTGATATCGGCAGTCTCTAAAGACTGCCGATATCTATTTCAACTAACCTAAGTTATTTGAAATAGTCCTGTGTAAAGAACTGGAAAAATATATTAAAAGTGTAAAAAATAGAATCGCTAAAAGTCTATGACATGCAAACGGCGACGTGTCAAAAGCAACACTTCTTCGCTGGCCAAAGGTTCACTCGCCGCTGGGGGCTACTAAACTTAAGTTGCGGTCACTTCGTGATAGTTGTAGGGTGTCACTTTGACTGACACCCGTACTATTACTTCGACCCTCGGGATTCCAGATAAGCCCCTCTTTATTAACACCAACAAAATATATTAGTCTAAGTTTAAGTGAGATTTAATAATAATCACATTCTGACCGCATCATACTTTCTTCTTATACGCGGTATTCATTATTTGCTTAATTTGTTTAATAGTATTTATGTAAAACGAATAAGTTGAAAATTTTCTTTTTTGGAAACAGTTGTGAGCGTTTTATTGATCTTGATTAACACTGATCGCCTGGTATTTGTCGACGGCGGAAATCGCCTAACATTCGGTTAAATATGTACATACCTTATTTATAAAAAATATCAAAATTTTTGCAAAAAAATCATCGCATATGATTTTTAATTATTTTTTTACTTACATGCGAAAATATTAGTAAATATGAAAAATTATACGAACATTACTATTAATAATAGTAAAAAAATATAATATTTTTACACACTCGAAGATCGCAGTTTATAATAATACAGCTGAGTTAATATTATGACGACTATAAAAATCAATGACCATTTATCCTTTACTTTAATTATGTTCCTGATATATTTTACGAGCTCATTTTGCTCTTAGTTATAGTGTTCTAACAATGTATGCATTATGAAAAAAAAAACCGTTTTTATATTTCAGCATGCATAGACAAGCCTTTCTTTTATAATCTTGAAAGGTGCTTATTTTTTAAGACGGGACGCTTTAGTGATATTAAAATAATAACGAAATCATATAAAACTGGAAGGTACTTATGAAACGGTGAACTATAAATAAGCTCCTCGAGTACTAGCCGTGAATCTTCTATGATACCGCAGAATAAATAAGTTTACATTATAAAAAATGTTCGAGTGAAATTGAAAAGATAAAACGTTGCCAGATTTTTAAAATTAAGAAAATAACTTAACTAAACATAAATAATTTCAGGGAGAAATTATTATGAATTAGACGATCTCTATAAAATAATCATAAACTGGCATATTATCAATATACGAGCCCTGGCACTGGCACTACTACTGGCATAATATAATCTATATACCTACGATATTATCTACAATCTCGTATAAAATATGGTTCTTTGTTTATATTTTTTGTTTTAAATGCTATTGCATCATGGAAGGACTGTCATTCAATCCTGACAAATCCGGTATACACGTCGGTTCGGGAAAGGAAAATAATAAATTAATTGATGATAAGCAAAGGAAAATCATAAGTTAGTTAGTTATTAATGTTAATTAATAACTAACTAAAAAGTTAATTAATTGATGAAACATAAAAATTTAATCAGTGACTTGAATTACAAGTTTAGGGTATTTCCAGGTAAGATAGCTTAAGGTGCATCTTTAGCTTTAAGAGGATTATTCTAACAAGTAATTATCATAAGTTAGTCCGCACACTCTTGATTCCGCATTTCTGGTGGGAGTTTTGCATTACGTTGCTCGCGCCCTCCGGGACTAAACATTTGCTTTCATGAATACCTTACCATAATAGACGCTGCGAACGTACGCTGTAAAAGCAACAATGTAAATTTAATCTCGATTCACATTCTAAATAATGTGTCTTGCGTTCGCCGCAACTTTTAGTTTTTATTTCTATAAAAGTTCTCAGTCAAGACTTAATACAGATCAAATGCACCTACGCCCGAAAAATATTTCGCAGGTATTCCCATGCAAATTGGATAATTTTGTTTTTGATTATGCTTTGTAGCGGGGACAAAAAGTTCATATTGTGTCAATTTAAGTTCTAATCACTTTTTAAATACGTTAGCAGCGAGACGCGAGCTTGATCGACGAATAAATTTGAATTTATTAACAAACTGATTTGCCTCCGCCCCGTTGGCTGACAATTCAAGGGGAACTTAATTGATTTTTTTCGTCCTTTTCACATCTTAAAGCTATTAAGTTGTATTATATGGTTTGCGGATATTTAATTATGGTATTTAAATTACGCAGACGATTTGCAAATTGTTACTAAGTATAATTTGTCCTGTTTTTTTTTATTTGAAATTAATATTATTTTTAAGACGCGTAATTTTAGACAACCGATTTAGATTCATTATTTGATTAATTACATTCATACTTTCACCGTATTACGTGTTAATTGATACATAAATATTTCAGATTACCTTATAAAGTTTATTATAATTAGAAAATAAGCTTTGTATAAAGAAAATAATTATTTCTTATTAAAAAATCTGTTCATCGGGTATAGCCTGGTACGACCCGGTGTATTCGATTTTCTTAACCCACATTGATGGAAATTCTTGAAGAACTAATAGATTTCTTGAATATTTAATTTTTTTTTCACCCTCATATATAAATATGCTCACCTGTAACTACACAAAAGTTTCACATTGAAAAATAACGAGGTAATTTTACTAATGTCGGAGTCATTCGGGAAACGATAAGAAGTTTTCTTGCCGTACGCCTTATAGAAATTCAATTTATTATTTAAACAAAAGTACCGTGAAATGGCGGAGGTTTACTGCACGCATTCCTCTGTTATTAAACTGACGGGTCCGCTGGAACAAAGGAAGCAGTGGAGCGTCGATTGATAATTAATATTGTTTTATTATAAGCCCCGTATCTCGACTGAGCAACGCGGCTCGCAAATTTGCCGAATTCTAACGCAACCATGCGTTATAATACAATAACAGCATTATGTTTAGCTAAATTTTAATCATAATTTCATTACAATACGCTTACACTTGAGATTGAAATATTTTGCATTGATGTTTATGCTACTTCAATAAGAAACATCAACATATATTTTACGCTACGATTGCATATTATATTATAATATATTTAGAATAGTTTTGTTATATGGTATGTGTATATATTTAAGGCTTGACACGCAAATTATCAGTAATTAAATTCATTGGAAAAACTTGTACCATAAATTTAAAAAAGCTATTATTGCTACCATGGTTCAGTAAGGACTCGAGGTATTATGTGAGAGTATGCCTGATGAGACTAAAAAGGAAGTTCACCAGAACCTTTTAGAACACACCAGAAGTGTAGAAGTAGAACACACCGGTTGGGTAAGCACGTCAGTGAAAACCTAACACCCTTCTCGTCTACTTTCAAGAGGAAGTGCCCAGCTTTTTTTTCTTTAATGCCGGAAAATGTGCTTAGGCATCCCGCGGGAGAGAGGGTTTCCCCAAGCTTTCTTTTCTTTCTTCTTAAGCTGGTAAGTGGATGCAGATCTACCCACTAAAACCCGGCGAGTGCCACCAATGCCGCCATTGTTGAGGTGCCCCGGATCTACAAGCAACAGGGTTCCTCGACGGCTAGTCAGTCCCTCAGGGAACCGACGCCACCTCCAAAGAAAGGTTGCCGCGCACCATAGAACAACCCCTCCCAACCTTGGAACAGTACAATGAGGCGAGGTTCCTGCCCTTGCCTCTTGTCCCCTGCTCTTTTGCCCCCTCTTCTTATAAGAGGGTACAAAGAGCCACCAACCACAGCAACCCAAGGTGTTGGGATTACCCTGAGGAAGTGCCCAGCTGTGGGACATAGTATAAGGGACATAATACAAGCCATTTCCGGGTGGGCTTATATAATATCTATATTATATAAGCCCATCCGGAAATGGCATTTATCATATATCATCTAGTTTATCATATTATTTTGTTTTAAGATCCATACTTGATAACATTTAATGCTTAACTTACTACATGTAACGATAACAGTATTTTCAAACAAATTGAGATACATCCAGTAGAGCGAAGACCGTTGATGGTTGTCCAACTCGAAACTAAACGAGGAAAGTTAAAGCTCCAGAAACGCAGAATATACCGCAGAACAAACTTTTACATAGTTAAGTATGGAAACATACAGATTAGAAATGAATCTAGGCTAAATTCAAACAACCTAGGTTTCATTACTAAGAACTGGTTCTATAATATACTAAAAATATTATACTTATAAATGTGCACGTTTTATAAAGGTACAATATAAATAAAGATTTCCAACCATTACTGCTATTAGTAATCTCAAATATCATTAAGCTTATATGTTGCTGGATAAAGGCCACGAGGGAGCAATGAAAGTGGAACCAGGGTTTCTCGACTTATTTAGTTTACTTCAGAAATTCAATATCATTGCTTATATATTATTCCAGAACTTTTGAATAATGTACGTAAAATATTTGCGCCATTATAAAAAATAACCAGCTACAGAGATGGTGTATTAGCTAGTCGTTGCCCACTGCTTTGCCTTTGTGTAGCTTCTAATAAAATATGGGCGAATTGAATTAAAAACTTAAGATCATCGTCTGTAAGACGCAATCCTGATCTAAGCGGCATAAAGATTATATTCACCTGAGGCGCTTTTAAGCTTTTAGGCCCTGTTCGCACGAGCGTTTAATGAGCGTCGCGTTAAATCCAAAAAAAATTACAGTCGATATTGACCAGATCATAAAACGAAGCCGCGAGCAAAAGCTAATAAAATATTACTAAGTTCGATGTCCTTGAAGGGTAGTGGATTATTGATGGATATATCGCTCACACACTTACATCTATTCTCGTCTTGAATTTAAGGTGAACTAACACTCATATCAGACCAGCCTGCTATTATGCCCTGTTATGGATTCTGTGGCCTGTAGGATGCCTTTACCCTTAATACCTGCACGTGGAATATAAATCCATATTTTATATCCCACTACTAGGCACGAGTCTCTTCCTCGAAATCAGGCGAGGAGAGTATTGGGCCACAGTTCACCGATGCCCTGGCGCAATGCTGGTTCACTACCATCAAAAATTTTCAATCTCTTGAGGCGTGCAGGTTACTCATGATGTTTTCCTTCACCAGTGAGCGAGCGATGACTCTATGCTTAGGGGTGCACTTGGAAATTTAGAAAAACCTATTTCAAGGCACCATAGGGAGTTAGGATCGAACCCAAAGCCTGTCGCTTAAGTTGCCGGTGGCCGAGTCTTTGTCTACTGCCTGCTGAACACGCGTCCCACAAAACACAGGAATTATACATCTTCCCATTAAAACAATTTCACACTGGACAGTTACCATGTTTTTTTTCCATTTTTTATTTCGCAGAGCTCGATTATATCAACAAAAGCCTTTAATCACAGGTTTTTTTTTTCTTTATTTGCTTATTTTTAATTCGTTATACTTATTCTTCTAAGCCACCATATTCTTTTACATCTAAACTTCAATCGCGCCAAGGCAAATTCCTGATATTTGAGAAAGATTTTTTGCATGACAAAAAAAACTGTAAAACACCAACATCGTAAAGTAAAAAGTTGGATTTTTAATTTCTTGCCTCTACAAGTAATTGTTTCGCTTATATATTGACCAAAAAGTTATTTATTATTGACGTTTATTATTATTAGCTCCCTAATACTTATAGCTCTCGTGTCAAGATTAATATATTATGGACGAAGCCGGTCCCTAAGCGGTCGCAGTTGAACTTCGGGTCGGACGCCTTCGGTTGATTGATAGCGGCCATCGCACCCCCGCATTGTTAACTAGACTTATTGTTTAATTACTAATGCTCCAAAATTAATATTTTTTACTGAGAAATGTTTTATTTTTATATTAACTTCAATATTGTACCTATAATACGTCATTATGTCTAAGGCCTCTAGTGCCCGTACCGCCGCCGCCGCCGCCCCGCTGCCCGCTAAATTCGATTATTTTTAATAATGCGATTATTTTTAATAATGCATTTATATTTAATAATGCGAAATTAGGCGACATATTCAGACCATATCAAATGGTCATTTGGGGGCTACCGCTGTCTATTCTGCCCAAACTGGAGTGAAAGTAGTGGAAACAAGTGGGCCTAGGTCATAAAAAGTGAATGAACATATCTAAACTTTTATTTTATTTTCGCTAGGGAATTTTCTTATCCATACTACTGGGCTCCAGGGGGCCCATTGGGCTATGTGGCACTCTTCGACTTAGAAGACGGTAAGGTAGAAACATACTCTACCAACTAAATTCTAGTGGTGTTCTCCTCGTCGTCTGGCAGTGGACGTCTACGGGGCCTTGACGGCGTGCCATCTGACACTCTCTAAGAGGCGTCTTTTTGTCTTTTTTCGCTGAAGGCACCCTGAAAAGAGATATTCAACATGTTTCAACTTTACCAAACCCTGTTCTTCTTCCTTTTCCTTAAAATTTCACAACATTTGTCAACTACAATCGGATCAGTCATCTTGGGGTCCCTTAAGAGAGGCCTATATCCAACAGTCGGGTCAACACTTATGAACAAATTTGCGTTTTACAATAATAATAGATTTGTTAATATTTTACAAGAGCAGATCGTGCAAGTTCATTCTTATTTCATTACAGTCTTTGATTGACTTATTTCTATTTACTTGTCCTTATTTTACGTTACGTCTATAATTTACCCATTTTACAAAAAATATTAAGGCAAGCTTATTTAAAATAATAACTGACCTTTAAGAATGAATATTCGCTATTACACAACTCATAAAAATTATGATGAATAAATACTGTACTTAAAAGTGGTTACAAAGATATAAGACTGAATTATGATGCAAAGCTCGGTTACAATCACAATTAGTATGGTTATTATGAGAAATATAACTTGGCATGAAATAATGGCTATCATATAATGCAATAATGCGCCAATTTATTATAAACTTCAATTGTAATTATCTTCTCCCACGCAATGATATCTCCACAGCGAAAATTAAATTTTAACATACATAGCGATACATTAAAATTCGAAATTGAGTGCAGGGCGCGATCCAAAACAGATTTGGTTGATATGAGTGACGCTAACGACACAATGATAACCACCCTTTGGCGCTATTTTTTAAAGGGTGAACTACTCACCATTAATCTCCAGAACCGGGTGCAACACAATTAGATGAAAAAATTGAATATTAAGCTACACCCATTAGGGCAAGATAAACGACCTACGCCTTCCCCTTTGATATATCTCACGTCTCCTAAAAGGGTTTATGAAATATCAGAATATAAAGTGACATCATTCTTTTTTACCTTGATGATATCATAATCGTATGTAGTGTATGACTTCGCACTGGCGTGAAAAAGAGAAGCCTTTGTCCAGCATTGGAACAGTAAGTAGCTAGGTGAAAAATGCTTGTACTTCTTGCTTTCTAGTTCTTAGGATTCAGACATGATACGAAATTAGATTGATGTATGACTAAAATAATTATTATTTGTGCCACCCTTTCGTCTGTCATCCATACACTGTTGAGTGATGACCCAATGAAATCCTCGTCTCCTTCTTTCCAGCTTCTTGGGCTGACTTGATGCTGTACACCCATCCAGACATCAGTCCAGTACTCATCTCCAATTCCTTCAATAAATTTAAAAGTTATTTATAATTTGTTGAAAGAAGTTATAGATTAACAACATTCTGAAAGTTTCTATTGAAACTGAAATTATTCAATTGGTTTTGAATTTAATATTTTACTATTGTCTCTATTTGTACTCAGATAATAAAGTTTTCTGTCATTAAAATGAGTCCCCGATAAATTAAAATTCAGTAAAGACTCATTGTTCATCTTGATATTTAAAGTAAGGATCAAACATAGATTATAGAATATATAAAAGAGTGACACTGCTATTTTCATTAATAAAATTATTTAAAACGAGATATTTATTGTTTTTTATTTTTATTTCGTGAATCTTGATATTATCTACAAATGTCTTGTCCGGATATATAAATATGAAATAAAATGAGAAATATATATTTATAAATATATCACTGTATAGTTACGATCAAGTCTAAGTGCTAAGTTGAATGTTCTGACCTGTACATCATCCACATCAGTCATCTCTCCATAATTAGCTAAGCTTAAAAGGTCAAGTCTATTATTTTGGAATGTTTTTATCAATTTTGCTGTAAAGCATCCGAAAGACGACCATGGGAAAATCTAAATAAATTGACAAGATCTCGAATCTAGTTATTTATTTATGTATTTTATAAAATTTTATTCAAATTGATAGAAGCGTTCAAAAAACTCAAGAAAATTAAATTATAATTAAGTAAATTATTTCTTGATTATCATCATCATCATTATCAGCCTTTGTTCATCCTATACTGAACATATTATTATAGGCCTCCCACAATGCACACCAAGACGACCGATGCTTTGCCAGCATCGATAAACATAGGTAATATACATAATATATTCTTAAAATCCACGTACCTTCTATTAAAGCATTAATAAACGATATAGCTTTAAAACAAGTCTTACTTGTATAATCACTACATATTATAAAACAAAGTCGCTTTTTCTGTCCCTATATCCCTTTGTACGCTTAAATCTTTAAACCTACGCAACGGATTTTGATGCGGTTTTTTTTAATGGATAGTTCAATTCAAGAGGAAGGTTTATATACATAATTTATTAAGTTTTTATATACATTGGCTAAGATATAACAATAATTGTTGGAGGTGTCGGAAAAAATAGGCCGCCTGGGAGTTTTCAACGAAAACGCTGCCTAAACCCTTTGAGATATAACAAAATAATGTATGGTGGAATTGTGTATCTTAAATAGGTCTACAAAAAAGTCCGCATGGCATATGTCTATCTCTTAGGGATATCATAGTATATGCATTTAATACTTTAAAAAATGGGCAATTTTTAACGCGATAATTTGAAAGCTATTTACACAAACACAGAATGAATCCTTATCATTTTAAATCAGTTAATTGGCTTAAGCACTCCATGAAGATTATTTTTCCCCTTTACATCGTGCAAATTAAATGAATACTTTAGGAGATATGGCAATATCAAAATAATACGCAAGAAAATAAATCGTGTTGCCGTGATTCGAACGGGACCAAACGGGAAGCGTTCAAGATTACGTATATCCATTTTAATACAAATACTTAGTCATTATTAAAATAGAAAATGATCATCATCAGACATGATAAATCCGTAAATCTAAGTTCACGCGGGCGAAGCCGCGGGTAACAGCTAGTATAACTTATAAAGTTCAGAAACACGTAATAAAATAGCAATTTATAGCAAAGATTTTATAAGACAGGTGGTATTGCTCTTAAATTTGCTTACGCGGATTGTGATCTTCTTTAATTTATCCTTAATGGGTTTGGAACGAGCGGCAAGTGTTCGCACTGATTGCCAGACTCCCTTGGGGGCGTAAATATATTTCGTATATTTATACATTTAGAATAAGATTAACTATCAATTTTTCGTCTAAATTGAATTATTGTGAATACAAGTGAAAGAGCAAATGTGTTTGTTAATAAATATTATTATATATACAAGGCAGGTCGCCTGAAATATGACGTTACTAGATTAAAAGCCTTATTTGTACAAAGCACTAAATGCCTTTGGAGCGTCCAAATTGTGGATAGCTCTAATGATAACCAGTTTTGATATCAATATAATATTATAAGAAATGTCCAGCTGCTGGTGACTCTAAGATTAAATGCCTCTTAAAGACTGAGGGTCTGAGAGAGAATTTCATCAACTATGTTATCATGTCGCGTTTAGATGCTTAAATGCTTAATAAAATATAACTATGTGGGAAGACAGTTGATACTTGATCCGCAACTCGACACATGTGCGCCTATTTTGCGTGCTGTGAGCCTGAAGTACTCCCTACTGCCAGTTAAGCTCCTGCAAGAATGATAGCAGACTTTTGACGTCAGCGCAGATCTCCGGGAGCGTTCTCGGATATCCGAAATGGACAGCTTGTAGCTGTGCTACTCCTGTGCACTCCAGTAATACATGGGCTGCTGTTTCTTTCTCTGCTACGCAGGCACTGCATTGCGGACTGTCCGTTAGACCTATAGAAAGACGTTTTCAATGAGCTCTAATGTTTAAGTACCGTGTGATATAGCGACACTAAGATGGTATCAAATTAGGCGCAATAAATCGATTCGTAACATGAAATCAACTCTATTCAAGCTTTACAAACTTTTTTGTGGACAGTTAGATTAAATATTAATATTTTTTTCCTTGACATTCAACATGAGTCGTTAGTCGATATGTAAAGTCCTTTTGAGGGTTACCAATGCATTCCTAAAAATCGGTCTTCTAAATGTCCCTGACTTGCAAACATCACATATTATTGGTGAAAGTATTAACATGTGTGATGGGTGTGTGAAGTTCGCGAGCCTCTACTGGGCTAACTCAAAGTAAATTATACCCTTAAATATTCCGTATCTGATCTCTAAGGAAGACCGGTACCCAATACTGGTAAAAAAGGCAAAATATAAAGGTCGCTTATGTTACATATTAAAAAACAAAAAAAAAATCCTTATTTTTAAATCATGAAACGGCTGCATGTAGTTTTGACAAGCCAACCCTAAAGAAATAAAGCAAGACACTTTTCCTAAAACCTAATACATGAAAGTCTTGTATTTTATAATTAGGTACTCAACATTTCTTCATCTTGCCGAGTCGCACTCACACATATTAACCGACGTGAAGCTATGATTATGTAAACGTGGATCGTTACATTAAAATTCCCTTAAGACATTTTACGAGTATCTAAACGGTACGAGAGTAAACAGGTATCTGTAGCTAATGAGGTTCGACATCGACACAGGATCCCTATCTATACGCTAGACGTCATCCCGCTGGGAGTTTGGAAAACAAAGTAAAATGCAAATTCTCATGTATTTCCAATTAGCGCCGCCTCCCTCCCTGTCATATAATAAACTTTAGTCTTGGAGCGGATCTACACTTACAAGGACATTGCCATTTCGCACAATACGTATCGTTATATAGCGTCTTTGAATAATGTGCTTGATGCTGTCAAATTTACAGTTTTACCGGAATGTGCCATGCAGCTTCGCTGGCGAACTAGGCCGGTACGATCGAGGTTGTATTTCTTTCTCACGTCATACCGACGTGACAAGTATGCTGTCGCGTTTCGTGTGGTCAGTTAGCGGTGGCAATCGGGGGGATAGGGAAAGAAGGGCAACGCGTGAGCATAATAATCTGGTGTTGTAAGGCTTCGACTGTTCGTTTGCCCCCCTAAGCTATTTATATGTGAGGAATGGAAAGCTAAATCCAAGCTCGTTTCTACAATAACAAAATTCATTTATTAATGGAATAACAACTACAGTTTTAAGACAGATGCTTTAGCCATAGTTGTCACCTGTAAAAAAAACATATTCAAGAATTAATGAATAATTTAAAAACTGAGGACGTGTTTTTTCATTTTAGATTTTATATATTATTAATTTATAATTTCAAAAGTGTTTCGTTCAATGTTTTTTAATTATATCAAAAGTGAACATAGCAGTCTATCCACTCTAACGCCTATGTCTCCCGCTCCGAGCAGACATCTAATGTTTATAAATAATACATTTTGATCCTCTCAAGTTTCTTCAGACGCTGCATCGCAACACCTGGACACTTTTGAAAATTTTAATGTCATTTAAAAAGCTTCTACTTGGAACTTAACGCCACAAGCCGTATTTACTATTCACATTTTAATGATCCTCTGAAAGTATCAACATTAAAATCCTTACTAATATTATAAATGTGAAAGTAGAGATGATTGTTACGTTTTCGCACAAACCTTACTCAACCGATCGTCGTGAAATTTCGTACACATACTTTCGGAGATGTTAGAAGTAACGTAGGATACATTAAAAAAGAGAAATGTTTCTTGCGAACACCGACGAAGCCGCAGTCAACAGCAAGTATAGAACATATTGAAAAATATGCTGGTCGTTTCTATAGAAATAATAAATATGTATTACGTATCTGTGGTCAAATTTAGTTATATTATAAACAAAATATTATATGCATGGAGCCAATATTTAATTTAAAAATAGAGCAAGGTTTAGACTTATTTTTGTTATATACAATGTACATAAAATATTATATTATGTACCTGTACTTCATTACTTAAACTAGCTTAAGACCTTAAAAAAGGTATAATGAGTTTTACCGCTATGTATGAAGGCTTATCGTATTATAAAAGACGTCTGTATATCATTGTAGCTCTCAAACAGATTAACCGACTTAAATTCAGTTTCTTTTTATTTGATGGCAGGTAGGTTAAAAGTTGTTTTATCAAAATTGTCTAGCCCTTTCAGGATCATAACCCTTTTTGTAATTGCATTGTTTTTTGTTAGTATAGGTCAACGTTTGCGAGAACTTTTTGGAACGAAGTTCCTTACGGCAGGCTCGGAGGGGATAGGGATTTTGCTGCGCGACCGAACTGAAAAAAATGTGATAGTAAAACCGTAAGAAAAAGTGCGTGGAATAAAAGCGTTAAATGAGACGTGCGCAGGCGCGACAGTCGCATACACAAGCGAGTAGTGTATAATACCTTTCTTTTTAGCCGAAGGAACTTCGTTCCTACCTGGTGTCCCACGACACCACATTTCTTTTTTTTCATAAATGTTAACGTCAAGTTGTGATGATGATGATGATGGTGATGAATAAAGATGGTAAGAACTTGTGTTAATATTTTTTAAAGGTAAGCGTATCTCACAATATTGGGATTTCGTTTCTTAGGGCATTCTTCGTCAGCTTATTTTCTAATAATTGATGAATACGCCTTTGATGTTTCAGATGAGTTAGTATTACGTCTATTAATGAACGTTTATTTTCATAAAACTCTTTTAGCGCAATCTAAATCGTGAAGATATGTAAATAAATGTTGAGAAATGTGTTTACAAAATCTGAATCTGTATTCACTTTCATCATGGCTATATTATAGAAGCTTCTAACAACTTACGTTCACAGTAGCTTCATTAAAATATAAAATGCTTTGTATACAGTTCAAAGGTAAGTTCGATAGAATAAGGTTTTTGATAAATTTCTAAAAAATGTACTTCTCTATTTCAATGATGTTGAATGTGTTTAGTTGTATTTTTATTAACTTTTTTTAGTAACTTTTAAAAATAAAGAAAATTAACACTGATTAGAGTCAACGCGGATTAGCAACATTATTTGTTAATAACTTAGCAATTTGAGTGAGTTGAAAGTGGCAAGGGATCAATCGTCTTGACCTCTGGTCTTGACGTTCATTGAGTTCATTGACGATGATGATGATAAGGGTGGTGATGATTATGATGATGATGATGATAATGATTGTGATGACGATGATGGGGATGATGATGATGATGACATAATATACACGATAGAACTTATTCTGGATAAAAGGTGACTGTGATTTAAAACATAGAAAGCATCGCGTGCGCTATCAAATAGATTATATCTCATTAACTCTGTTCTCGGTAACATTAGTAGTAAATTCACCCGCAGACTTCCAAAATGTACATTTGTTGTTCCAACTACTTGCTAAGTTTGTCATAAATCTTGTTTATGTACAGTATATATTCGGACGCAAATACGCGACGGACAAAACACTTAACCTGATTGACCCTTGGATGGTATTTTTATTGCTTCGCAGTCTCTCGTGTTTCGGCTTCTAAAACGTGCATTGAGTCTTATTTAAAATAGCGGGAATACTCCGAGATAAAAAAGGATTTGCGAGACCGTATATACCGTTTAGTGACGTCATAAAGTGTTAAATATCCGTTATATCGGATATATGACCATCATGTTCTCGACAACCGTGACACAAGTTTATTATGGCAATAGTTTGCACTTAGTCGCATTCGATTCAGACACAGGTTCAATGATTAGTAAAAATCACTGATGAAGCTACTACAGATTTTCTTCTAGCACTCTCGAGAATTTGATCCCAAGATTTTTCGGGATTTTTCTTTTCTAATAAACGAATATGATCGACATTATGATAATCGTCATAATCAGCCTCTATCTGTCCTAAGACTTCCCTCAATGAACGTCAAGTTAACTATCCTAACCTAACGGGCTATACTTTTAAACCAAATGCACTTAATTGTCGATATTACAAATTCAATGCTTACAAAGAAATTGAAATATTGTTGTAATATTTAATTAAAAATGAAACAGCATTCAATCTGTATATATAGCAAAAAAGAAGTCATTATCAATTTAGCCGTCACTGGAAGACTAAAAGTGATTTAAGATGAGGAGAGATGTATTTCGACGTATACATTTGGATGAATGTGTACTTTGAGCGTTTGTAATTAGTTCCACTCTGCTGTACAGTTGGTCTGTATTGACTTATATAGATTGCCCATCCCAAGGTTCACACAATTAATACGAGAGTTCGCGGTTTGTTGCTAATCTATCATTTGTTATTAACAATCATTGTTGCTGATATTTATACAAAAAGAGTTTAGAGTTATTAAAAAAGACAATTATTAGCAAAATAAAAAGTGGATTATTTAAAAATAAATGAAATGTTTTATTAATAAGAATATGTTTTTTATTCCTAGTTCGATAGTGTTATTAATTCATAATCTTAATAAGTTAATAATTTAACTAGTTTTTTTTTTATAACTATGGATAGTAAACACATAAAAATAATATTATTCATCTTTACTTACAGTTTTGAATCCAAAATTTAATTCTAGGAGACAATGTAATGCAATTAAAAACCTAAAAATCATGGTCGAACATTTACGGTTTTGTTTTTAGATCCGCTGAAAAAACATTTTTGTAATCCTTTATCATTTTTATTATTAATTAAATCGGTTACAACAACACATACATTATTGTGTTATTTGCGACATCTGTATAACAATATACTGAATACGTTCGCTTATGTACGGCGAATGTCATTTGTGAGACAAATTGTTTTTGTTATTACAAACAATATTTGTTTAGGCTCTGTATGAGCTTGGATGAGATTTGCATATTGGTAGCAAGCTGTCTTAATTTGGGCGTAATGTGGCGGGGTGCCATAGTCGGGGTGTGACACCCACACGCCGTTACAGTCCAATTTATTGTCTCAATCTGTGCAACTGAACTTAGAATTTCCAACGATGTATGAACGAGACTTTATCGATTCGAGTATTGAATACTTGTATCAAAATAAAGAACATAAGTCTTGAAACATAAAGCCGCTTAGGTGGTATTACAGACGCTTTTCTCAATGTTTCTTATAAATAATGTTCATGTAGAATATATAAATAATTTCATGAAAATATCTGAATAAAAATAATGTTGTCGACATTTTATTTGAATTATATTTATAAGCTTTGCTTATTTAAATAATATATTCTTTTAATGATTTACCCACATGTTACGGTAACACAAGAAGTATACCTAAGTATTCTCGATGTATCTTTAGTATTTGCCTTGATATAATAATATTATAATGCAGTATGTCAAAAAACCATCAGCCACGCGAATAATAAGAAAGGAGAAATGACTTCTCATTCTCTTATCGCAATTGTCTTGTGGGTAATGGGTATGGACGCGACCTCGTAAGTGAGAGATCAGGGTTCGATTTGAGCCCTTATAATGCCTTGAAATGGGGTTTTCTAAATTACTAACGCCTGGTTTCGGAAACGTTGGTCAAAGTATATGACAACTAACATGGCTGTTAATGGCGGCTAACATATTCTAGAGTCAAATTTGATAGCTTTTCATTGTATGTCAACTGACAGGCTAATCAAATTAAGTATTTAACCGTGCTTTTAGTAACTCATTTGACACTTAACAAGAGATTTGACAATTGATTTGTTAATTTTTGCGTTGCCTTTCGGAAACCGGGCGTAAGAGCGCCTTGAACATTTACCCCAACCCGTATAATATACTCCTTGATTTCGAGGAGGATATCCCAACAGTAAGGCTAGGGGTTGATGCTAAACGATTTCTGATTCCATATATATTGCATAATATATTGAAAATAAATCCAAAGAACCAATGTTACAACTATTCAATAAATATAATATTACTAGCGGACTCGACAGACTTCGTTCTGTCAAAACAATTAATTTGCAATAAATAAAATTGCAATCTCAAATTTGAGAAATAAACTATCCTATCTTTTAAGTTAGAGAAAAGCACACATTTTAAAAGAAAAAACATTAAAATCGGTTAAGTGGTTTAGGAGTCCATTGAGGACAAACATTGTGACACGAGATTTATATACATTAAGATATGTATCGGCTTGCTCTAATGCATATTTGAGATTCACTACAATACTTTTACTGTACTGGATATACTACACTAAAATTATGTCAAATAAAAGTCAGGGTTCACAACAAATTTCAAAACTCGATTTTTTATACGTTTGCTTTTGTGAAACTTAAGGGGTTTCAACAAAGTTTTTTTTTCTCTTTGGGTATATTGAGAGTGAAAAAACATGTAATTATTTATGTGAACCTGCGAACACACCTACGCCCTTTGTTACGAGAGCGTAGTATTCCTTTGAATCGCTCCCGCAAAAGCTGTTTGCATTTCCGTAACGCATTTGTTACTCGCTTATTCAAACAAACAGAAGTATCCCTAAGTTCCTTTCAGCTCGTGATAAAATATCACAAGGCAGTTGAGGCGCATTCTTCCGATTCCCCAGCCAAAGCCAGCGGCACGGAAAACATCTTTTGTGTTTAACGATACCGCGCTATTTACTATCTCAAAAACACGTGAAATTGTTAAAGTTATCCCATAAACATGGACGTACAGTCGACGTTATTTATAACAATGAACTTTCTATGAAGTTTTAATAAAAATCAAGTCCCGAAGGATTTCGCGTGCGCCGAGTGTACCGTAGCAATTTTCCAATACAGCCATCGGAGGTCTGGAACATCCGAGAGGTAGTCATCTTCCGAGCTGAATTGATACTTCAGACACGCCGTGAAGCGCTATTCTCTTGAAAGCTTTTATATTATATTATCTAAGACCTTTCAACACGTGGTGGGACCGTCTGTCGTAGCGATCAATCGATTTCGTTTCTTGCATCTCTTGGGTAAAGTCCAATCGCTATATAAACGAAATGTCTACATCGTACTTTCAATTGAAAACCTTGTAATGATGCTGTCGACGATCTATTCTTGTACTCGCTTGTTTTTATATAAAACTTGAACTTTGTTTTTTACTCTGAGTGGTTTTAAAGTAGCAAATAAAATAAGAAATTCGATATAGACGAGTTACTTACATCTAAACAATATAGTGTGAATAGAGTGTAAAGAAATGGAAATCTATTCCCATATGAGTAGCTACTTATGAAAGCACTATTTAGTGGATTTTTTTTAACCTTAATATTCTTAAATCTGTTTAAAGTATCACTTTATCACACTAACTTTTTTCGAAAGGTCTAGACTTTTAGGCCTTTACGAGAATTTCTTTAATTGTAATATACAGATAAGTAATAATAAAAGATTCAAGATAAGAAATTAAACATTATTATTTAACGGACATAATGCATTTTCATGTAGACAACGTTAATTTCCTATAGTTTTAACTTTCCTACTGTGTCATGATATGACAAAAAAGCCTCGTTTTTATCACATAACAAATTGCACTTCAGACCTAGCACAAATCTGGCTGGAAACTAGAATACATTAAACTATAACTAGTAGCAATACAATATGTCCGATTGAAGTTCCTTTTTTTTATAGGCAAACTCACAGACGTGCCACCTGGTGGTGAATGCTCGAAGTCGCCCATGAACATAAGCCAGCTTTACCTGAACCAAACCCAGGCTACTCATTTTTGTACTGTCTATCCCGACTTATAAGATGTTAAGATGTTAAGTCTTGGTGCCAGTTATTACACAGCCAGTTTCATGGGAGAAATAAGATGGAGGAGAACCCATGCAGCAGCCTGTGCAGTACCGCGCATCCATCTCACTGGTAGTTATTCACAGTTAGGTGTGTGTCACACACGTATGCAAATGCTTACATATTATATGAAAGTCGTTTTACGGACGGTAGTTTGCAACATTACATGCAACACGAACCGAAATGAGACGATCGCTCAAACCGATCATGCCTCTCTCTCGCTCGTGCCGCGCTCTCGCTTGCGGAACGCGACATGACGTCATCTTTTTCGTGCATGCTGCCCGTAATATCGACTTATTAGATGTTGTCACGTCAAAAAATACGGCGAATGACGTGTGTTATTAGCTTAGCGAACTTCAGCCCAGACAAGTTAAATCAGGCGTTATTGTTTCACAAGTCCATACATTCTACTTTTACTAAGCAAACTGCTAATAAAGAACCATGTTGGTATCTCTATTTAATTTATATGATAATCCATTTAACTTATACCAGCGACATAAAGTGCGACGTGTTTATTATCAGAGAACATTAAAGCTCACTCAGATATGGCCGTTATCCATTCAAAACGTAGGTAATAATGGCTTTACCGAATACAGATATTTATCTACTCTATAAATTCAAAGTAACCTGCTACGACACATAAAACTTTATTACGATTGGTAAACTTTACTCATCTCTTTTATCCACAAGTTTACTTAAATCACGCTACGTAATATTAAGGTTTGTATTCTCGCATTCCTGTCCAAAACATTCCAAATTCCTTAAGAGAGAATTCCAGTTGAAGAATATTTAGTTGTAGGTATATCTAATTCCAGTATTGATATTTTAATTATTCATTAATATTAAATCAATTTCATCAATATTCAATAAACATGAGTTGAAGTAATCGAAAGAAAGGAATCAAATAAAAGTATTTCTTAACTTATACTTATCACTGAGAAATAACCAGATCGGTGTAACATGCCCAAGTAGACCCTGTAATAATTTATGAGCTTTTATATTACATTTGTTATTTTTCATTATACTTTGTACTTATTCTATTTCTGGTACCCGTAACAGTTCTCATGAATTTGCCACTAGTTTGACTATGTAGGATTATATATTATTAGTTATTTAACATTTTACCTAACATATAGTTTTAAACTTACGCGATTATTATATTTTATTTGTTCGTAAATCTTATCTTCTTGTATATATATATAGAATCGGGATCTCGTAAACGGCTCCAACGATTTTCATGAAATTTTGTACACATGTGTTAAAACCGGTGATAAATCGATTTAGCTAGGATACATTTTTAGAAAACTTTTTTTTATCCGTGTTTTGAGGCATCGATAAAATATGATAAGAATACGAACGTAAATTTCGCTATCAAATAATATGTCATGGTAGCTTAGTGGTGAAATTAGGCAGTTAAGTCCGAACGAGCCTGGTTCGAATCTCCAGTCCGAATTTTTTTTTCCTTTTTTTAAGATCATTTTTTTTTTTGAAGAAAAATTTTATCGTATTTTATCACTTAGGGTACCGAGCAAATGCTCGGTCAACCAGGTACTATATATTAAATGTGGTAAGCACCTGAACAAATATATTATACCTATTTAAATGTTTTACATAATGTTGTCTTTAAAGAGAATAAAGTAGCTAACTTCAAGTCAGCGACATACTCTGAAGACTTATTTAGAAAACGCTATCTGCATTTAAATCACCAACAAAATCTTATGCACTTACAAGTTATAGTAAAATTTAATACATGAATATAAAAAATGAATGATTCTTGAATTTTTTTAACATTGCAAAGTTCTCTTTCAAGTTAAGCCTTAACTTTTTCATTAAAACTTTATAATAGAACTCTACAATACGTTCGTGATTATTTCGTTTTCCAATTTGTTAAGTATCATTCGTTTTGCTGCCATTTTATATTATATCAATATATTTCATTTAGTAGCTGTATTATTAATATTATACTTACTATCAAAACTAAACTCAAATACAAAATTTGTGGCCATTTTACAATGGCTAAATAAATCAAAAATATTCGTTACGTAGGTACCTACGTAGTCATCCGCTCTCATGAGAGACGTTTGCTTAAAGATAGACGAGATTTTTATGACATAAGGAGCCGAGCAGTCGCAGTCTTATGTTGACTACCGACACTCCAAAGGAACATTTGTGATGCAGATGCATTGCCTTCCATTTTCCTGTCCTCTTCCCCATAATGGACCATCGGAAACTTACAAACTGCACGAAACTCCACAGCATATCTGCCACTTTACGCCGGTGTTATGTGAATTACGGGAGGTACCACTCCCATCGCGCCTGCATAATTCGGCTGCAAAGCACCGTGGTATTTTTATTATTTTATTATTAACTCTTATTTCTAGCTTATTAATTTATTTACAGTAATAATTATAGGTATTGCTCCCAGCTTCGCCGTCGTTACCTAAAGTTACGTATTCGAATGTTAAATAACTTCTCAACTTATCCTATCTATGAGCATGTATGAGTGTCTTTTCTATAATAGTTGGAAAGATAATTGGGCCGACGCTATATGAAAGACGAAACGTAAGATTCCAAGCCCCTGTGCAGCCTCTAACGACTATCCCCTCTATCCGAAACACAACGAAACTTACACGGGAAAAACGAGCAGTATGGCGGAATCAAGCAGGCTGTAGCGCGGCACAGCACCATCGTCCCATCAGTAAAAAGCATGTGAAATTAAAGTTTTAGTATAAAACATATCATTGAACAAATGTTATTACCGCGAGATAATGTTAAGATCACGTTTGAGGTGGATCGTTTGAGCTTGTGTAAATTGCTTAGGGCAGGGCTCAGACGTCGAGGTTCCGCTCCAGCGGTCTCGCGCCTGATATAAATCCACATTATGCAAGTTACAACGTTTTGGTTCACTGCCAGCAGTCGCACAACTACGTGTACTCATATAAACATTAATACTGCGGTCTCGGCAGATATACGCCGTCTGATCCACTCGACTCTTTAACACGTATGGTATTCCTAATAAGGCCTTCTACTTATCCAATTGGTATCTTAAGATAGACTTCTGTATTAACTCGATATCGTCCATATTCTTGATAAACATTTAAAATCTAAAAATATGTCCACCACATTATTATGATTTGGTACGACATAAAAATAAAATTTCTCAAGAAAATGTTTTATCACTAAGCATTCACGCGAGCTGCGGTCGAAGCTAGAGCAAATATAACGTCCCAAAATATCGTTTGTTTTAATATTTTTATTTAAAAATATCATAAATAAGTTTTGTTAATAGCTAATGCTACCATTTCATTTGAATTATGTTCTGTTATGACAATGCTTCGCTATCATAAATCACAACTTTCGTCTACAATCTACATGATAAAAACGATATGATTTGGAGATAAAAATGTTGGTAATTAGAACTGGTCGTTTAAACAATAACAAACAATTAATATACATCTTAAGGGCAATAAAAGTTAATATTTAAATTAAAAATATTAAAACCAAAAACATTAATTTGTCAAGAATAAATCAGTGTGGGCGTTAACCCTTAACTTTTTTCGTTTTTAAATATGAAAGCTTCGAATACAAGAGATTTTAATTTTACTCAAATGTTAAGGGTATCGCGATAGTCACCTAATTGTAGTAATTCGGGAGGATCGTCTATAAAATTTTGTATAATGAGATCAGAGCTCGATTTACATCAAAAAGCCTTCGGGCGAATCTAATAAAATTAACAGTTCTTTCGTTTCGACTGTCTGACGCGGGTTTTGGCTCGATTGAAATTCAAATCCGAAGACTGTAGCATATCTAATATAATTAAGACGCTTGAGTAATTGAGTAGATATCCACCCCTCCACAGTTTTTATCTGCAATGAATTTGCACCTAATGTAAGATTTTATTCTTACCTTTATTACTGTTCTTACATTAATGAGTTTGGAGCTTTGCGTGTGTCCTATGATTTAAGTTAGTTTGACAAAATTAGTTCGTAGAAGTAAAAATCAGGGACATGCACCGGGCACAAAGGGAATAATAAGTGTACCCATCCTTAAATAGTATATTTATCTTTTATAATTTATAATAATTGTTTGAAATAGGGTAACAAATTAATAAATCTCGTAGTAGTAGTCAGGAAGCTTTACTATGCCCAAAGATACCATTTTTATTTAAAATGCTAATTTTTGCCTGGTAACAGAGTGTAGGTACTATTACTGCAAAATAATATAATAATTTCCAAAAAAATGTGCTATGATAAAAACAAAAAAAAACAAACTTTATTTTTTTCATCTAATATGTAATGTTAGTAGTCTGTAAATTTATGACTTACGACCTACATTTTCATTTTGAAACGGTAGAATTTCTTAAACTTTCACATCAAGATTTGCGCTCTGGGTGCTCATAAACAGCTACCTAATCTCAAATCTGTCATAAAACTTATCTGATGTCAAACAATGTTATGGCATACTGTGTTAAAATAAATACTGTCCGAAAACAGCTATACTTAGTCTTATACAGAGTAGTTAAGTAAAAACATGATTGGTTAGCTTCGAATGCCGCTTCTTTAATACATTTAGTTTGAACTTCTTGGTCTTAACATTGCTAGAATTTTGTTGTGTTCTTTTTTTGCTAATTTTCTGACCTTTTTTAAGTAAGGCACGCATAAATTTACGCGTCCTATTTATAATCTTTGAGACACTGATGATGTACATTGGAGACATTAATATCTTAACAATATGAAATACAGGAGACATAACTAGTAGACGCGAACAGATTCGTCATACTTAATATATACCTAATATGTATTATCAGTAAAGTCATCTAGACTTTTCAGACAGAATATTGAAACGGGCTGTTGTATCTAAGGCCAGCGAATACGAAAAGCTATTAGGGGTACGTAACATAAGTTAATACGTTACACTGTATATGTAAATTGGAGTACACGTTAGTCCGCAAACACGGGGTGAATTAATGTCTAACGTACGTCTTATTACACCCCCAAGGGAGCCGACAACTTAAATTGTAACAATATCTAAGACCCCGCAGTATCTAATACCAACTTATTCAAATTAAATTACATTAATTTATTCTACCAGTTGATGTAATTAAGTTAAAAAGGTATTCATTATTACGCAAAGATTGGTGCGGAATTGGTGTTTGAAATATATAATTATGCCAAGCATGATAGGAATTGGTAGTTATCATCATAGATTTAGTTAATTATTTAAAATATAAAGAAATGTACATTGATAATTAATGTCTTTTACAGTTAGGAATCTTAGAAGCTAATGCTAAGAAGCCTACTTTATTTTAACGAAGATGAAATATCTTGACAATGGCATCAATCGAATTCCATTAAGGAATTTTACTCGGCTTAGCTAAAACAACCGCATAATATTTGATAATTATTAAATGTTTTCTAACTTCTATGTTGTGTTTTTGTTAATGCGTATTTCACTCATCATACTGTTTTTATGTCAGTTGGATGGAAAACTGGCAGAAGTGCCTCCTAGGGGTTAGGGGCCGACGTCATCCATGAACATAAACTAGTTTACTACCTGGAACTAGTCCAGCCAATTCATTCCTCCCCACCATGATTCAGGCCTTGTCGTGGCAGTGAGGCTCAGTAGCCCAGAGGACCCCAACACCTTGGGCGAAGCGAATTGAGCTGAGGGGGCTCTTTCTACCTCTCTTATAAGAAGAGGGGGCAAAAGGTCCCCTGAGGGACTGACTTGCCATCGAGGTGCCCTGTTGCTTGTAGATCCGGGCACCTCACCAAAGGCGGAATTGGTGGCACTTGCCGGGTTTTAGTGGGTAGAGCTGCGTCCACTTACCATCTTTCGGAGTTCGGACGCAGCGAGTCCCACACACCCGCCTGGGGAGACCCACTCCCCCGCGGGATGTCTAAGCGCATTTCCCGGCGTTAAAGAAAAAAAAGACAAACTGGCTTACGACTTTTAAAAGAGCGATTTGCTTAAAAGAAAATGGAGCACAATTCGAGCAATGAATTAGTAAGTTTTAGTACCTCCATTTAAAAAAATGTAAGATTTCATATTTATTCTTTTTTTTTAATTTTGCAAGTTTGTAAAAAAGATTTAAATTGATCCTAACGATAGATACAATAAAAGTACCTATAGAATATAATTTTACAGATTTTATTCGGTTCGATTGCCGGGCATTGTAAGCGATATATTCAAAATCAGTTTTCTTCCTTTTTAAATATAAAGGAAAGTTTTCTTTGAGTTCTATTTTCTATCTTATCTATTAAGAAAACTTTCCTTTCGAGTGGCATTTCATTTTTTTTTTGTTTTAAATTAATAGGCCGGTAAAGCACCCGGCAATCCTCTGGTGTGGTATGTGTCTGTGGATATCACTTACATCAGCTGAACCGATTGTCCATTATAAAGCGCTAGGGCCAACCAACTTATCCAAGGGCCAAGTTTCCTAAACTATTGCCACTTGAATTCTGTACTCTAATAATAAGGTACATGTGCCCAATAGTAATAACTAGAAAGTCCTTAGACATCTGCTCACCTAATAAACCGATGAAGCATAAAGGGCTAAGGCCTTTTGCCTCGAATTTAGCGGGCAGCGGGCCGGCGGCGCTGGAGACCCGCGCCGCGCCGCTGCCGCTCCGCTGTTTTCGAGAACCGGTCCATTTGATTTTTACCATCGACCACATAACGATGTGTCGTTCCGTGTACGATGGTAAGATGGTTACGGAGACAAAATGAGGAGACCGGAGACTGGTTATTATTATGTATATTTTAACTATATGGTTTACACGAACTTTATAACAATAATGGTAAATATGGTATAATGGTATAATGGTGAATGGTGTGAGCACGAGGTGCCACAATGATAGCTCGCGACGTACTACATCGAATTAAGTAAACTAAACATAATATTATAATGCAATATAAAATTGCTGAGCTGTTCGGTTGCGTAGCGCCCGAACATACTCCCGCGCCTGAGATGAGAGGAATACAGAAATCTATTTCTTACCCTAGCAACTACACATTAGCATCTATATCTAACTACGTATGTAAATACAAAACAAAAAATTACAATGGTAAAAAAAAATAACATATAAAATGTCAACTGAAAAGGCTAAAAGTAAATAACATTATGCAAAATTATTATGGTTCACAAAATATCCAAAGTTATTTGGTAACTGGTTTTTAAACTAAAGAGTCTTCCATCGTCACTGGTTTACGCGGAATAGGCGACGTTTGTGCGTCTTTTTTACCCGCACTAATATTACGCGTAACACTAGGCCACCGTTTAGCAAAGTCTTGTAAACGAACCCGGACACTATTATTGGTCTCGCTCGACCGCACATTATTAACACTATTAGCACTGTGCTGACGGCACACTTCACTATACACTGGCGTTGGCGACACTGGTTGTGGTCCTGTCACGTCCACCTGGTGGGCGTGATCCTCCTCAGGGCGACGAAGAGTAGTAGTCTGCTGCGTCGGACTCGGACGGCGGCGGCACCGTCCACTCCTCCAGTACCATAATCCAATCAAGATCACCATCATGATCAGCAACACGTATGTAGAAGTATAATGGTGAACATCGTGTATCGATATATCGTCTACATCCGCTTTACTGGATTTTAGGGTTTCTATTTGGTCTCCAAGGATCGATAATGATGTATTCAACTGGTCATCTGGTAAATCTCGCAAGTCCGGGACTTTTAGATTTATTATGTGGTTAATTTGATCGAGTTCTGGTACCAAGACAGTTGGTGAATACTTTAGTTGATTGGACAAAAGTTGCAAGGAATGCAGGGTGAAATCTTTGCCCTTGACTATGCAATTCTGATCTATGCTAATGACTCCTGCGCGGCTCAGCTGTTTGACGGTAATTTTATCATTGCAAATTATTCTGATCGAGTAATTATCACAACAGAAGTACAAGTATTGCGATGGTTTGTGTAATTCTATCCATCTATTCGCACACGCTGATTTCTCGACCTTGCATGTTGTATGGTTTTGCTCGCTTTTGTCACAAAAACATTCATCTCGTTCCTGTGTCATTATTGGTTTAAACAGCTGGCAGAGGTAAGTTTCTTTATGGACTAAACAGGCGCTCAATTCATTAATTGTGGTGAGAAAGTATGTGCTTTGTTTTAGGTTCACGGCGATATATTCGGATACGGGTACTATAGTGACCATGCTACTCTCGATTTGACGGGGTACTGGTAAGACCTTATATAATTGGTAGCTTTCTCTGCTCACAAGAGGAAACGTTATCTCAAATATAATATATTTATCAGTCACTCTGGCCTTGACCTTTATTAGTTGATAGATATATTGAAAATCGGAATCAATATTTGTGATGGGTAGGGATACTTCTCTAGGCATCTGACCATTAATAATTCGTAACTCATTCTTCAATTGCTCTGGTTTCAGTAAAAGAACGCTGACTTGACCATGGTAAATATCAGTTATTGTGTCTATTAATGAATCCTGCAGCCTACGTAAGGTCTGCAGTAAGCCGCTTCCGGCCATCGCAGATAAAGTAAAATCTTGAATAGAAGACATATTTTTAATATCTTGCTGAACGGTATTAGAGTTACTTTCCAATTCGTTTAATTTTCTGTTTATAAATTTATGTTGCTTATCAACAGCATCCTTCATCTTTTTCATAAAACCGAATTCAGTTTCCACTACGGACGTCTGGTTTTTCCACAACTCGGACAAATGTTTTTCATTGCGACTTATAACTTCAATGTCCTTGGTATATTGCTCTGCGAACCGGGAGTCTAATACGCCGAAGAGATCATTCGCAAGATATCCGATACCATTAATGAGACCTCGGCGCCGGCGCTGGCGTCTGGCGTGAACGTTAAAATGCTGATTTTGTAAAAGTTCATTGTAGTATTTTAGTTCTTCGAATTCATTATACAGTTGTAAATTTATCATATGACAATGGGATTGGTTTTCAATGGTAGTACATAGCTTATCTAAATATGTTGAAATTTTATTGTATGACTTAATTGCATCCCAATAGGGTTCCATGTCATAATAAAGAACTAGATTCCATTGATCTCTGATTAATTGAACGTTTGTTATGGGGTCAAAATACAAGGACTGGTTTATTGATAATTGTTTGATGTGGTAAATAGCGTTGGCTGGTAACAATAACGTCATGAAGAATAATAAAGCGGTAGCCACGGCCACAAATGTCGATCTCTTTGGTTTCCTTCTTCCTCTTTTTTCTTTTTCTTCCCCTGGTTCTTCCTCTCTCTCTATAATGGTATTGTTTGGCGACTGTATGCTATGGTTTATGTCTGATTGAAAGTTATTATTTACTGGTAGAACTGACAATTTGACAATCGGTCTTTTCATAACACCATTCTTGGTTTTTAACGTGACGACTCGAATTAATCCGTCGTCACCAGGATGCCTCTCCATAACACGTCCCATTGCCCATTTTCCTGGCGGCAGATTTTCATCATGAATCACTACCAAATCTCCAACTTCTAGGTTTCTTTTAGCTTCCTTCCATTTATTTCTTGCCGATAACATTGTTAAGTACTCAACTTTCCATCTCTTCCACAGATCTTGAAATAGTTTGGATGTTAGTTTCCACCTAGTTCTAGCATCCTGTGCCGTTTCTATAATGGTTAATCCAGGCCTTCCCGTTAAGAAATGGGCAGGTGTTAAAAAATCGAGATCTTCGGGATCTTCTGTCAATGCACAAAGTGGGCGCGAGTTCAAGCAGGCTTCAAGCTTTGATAATAGTGTGCTATACTCCTCATAAGTTAGTTTTTGCTGACCAACGACCCTCTTGAGATGGTATTTGAGACTTCGGACAGCTCTTTCCCAAAGTCCACCAGCATTCGGCCATGACGGCGCATTGAAGTGCCATTCGATACCCATGTCGTTGATCTCTGATAAAAAGTCACTAGTGGAGTATAGTTGTTGAAGGTACTGAAATTCTTCGTGTAACATCCTATTGGCACCGATAAAATTGGTCCCGTTGTCACTATACAAATGACGAGGAACACCCCTTCTAGCTGCCATTCTTTGAAGTGCTGCCAAAAAGGCTGAGCTGGTTAGATCTGATACTAGTTCTATATGGACAGCTTTCGTTACCATACAAATAAATATAGCAATATAACCCTTGCAGGTTTTTATGCCACGTCCTTTGTTGGCCTTGACGTCAATAAATCCTGTATAATCAACACCACAGTGGTAAAACGCACATTCAGGATTAACCCTGGGCTCCGGTAAATCACCCATAAGCTGACTTTGTATCATTGGTTCCTGTCTCTTGCACGTCACACACTGTCTAATATATTTTTTGGTTGCCATGTATCCTCCTATAATCCAATAATTCTGTCTTAAGAGAGATAATGTAAGCCTTGCACCCCCATGGTATGTCATCTCGTGAGCTTCCTTAATTAATAAAATGGTAAAACGATGGTTATGAGGAAGGATGATAGGATGCTTCATATTATGGTTTATTTGAGCATTTCTAAGCCTACCGCCGACTCGTAAGATGCCGTTTGTATCCCTTATCGGGTTCAAATTAATAATTTTACTTTTCAAATGAACTTTATTATGTTTATTTAAATAATCTAGGTCTTGAGCGAATACCGTTTGTTGAATATATTTGATGATTAGCATTTTAGAGTGTCGTAACTCATGTAATGTGAGATATGGTTGACGACCTGGTTTCCGGTAAGTACTTAGTCGTAATATCCACGCGAATATGCGAAATATTTTATTTATAGAACTAAATTTATTTAACAATTGACTTATTATGTTAGGTATGATATTGTTACTTTTCTCTATTACTACAAGATTAGTTTGTTTTAGAAAAGAGGTTTTAACTTCTAGATCCGTCTTATAGATTGGTCTACTGGTTTTTTGAAATTCAAATGAAGTTAACCAGGACGGACCCTGCCACCATAATTCGTGTCTTTTAAGTTGACTAACTATTAAACCACGACTAGCGCAATCAGCCGGGTTTTCTTTAGTTTTTACGTACCCCCAATTGGTTGATGGTATTATAGACGTAATAGATTTTACCCTATTAGCTACAAATGGCTTCCATCGCGATGGGTCTCCTTGTAACCAACCTAACACCGCTGTGGAGTCAATCCACCCGTATACTTCAATATGGTAGTCTGGTAGGCATTGCAAAACCTTTTTCATTAGAGATGAAAGCAATACGGCACCTAACAATTCCAAGCGGGGGGTTGATATGGTTTTACTCATCGGAGCGAGTCTACTTTTCCCAGCTACTAATGTTATGGTATTTTCATTACATTGACTCACCCTACAGTAGATCACACACGCGTAGGCCTTATCCGACGCATCACAAAACCCATGTAATTGGATAATCTGATCAGCTTTCTTTAATCCTAGCCATCTTTTCATTTCAATGGTACTTATAATGTCTAGATCTCGTTTTAAATTATCCCATTTGGTCATAATAGTTTCTGGTAATGGTTTATCCCACTCTATTTTCGATAAATACACATCTCTGAACAACCGTTTCATGGTAGTACTGACAGGCGATAGCCATCCTAAGGGATCAAATAATTTCGAGATATCCGACAGGAGCGATCTTTTGGTAGAAGGTCCAGATTTGGACTCGAGTTTTAACTTAGAAAAATAAAATTGGTCTGTTTGAGGGTTCCAAGCCAATCCCAATGTTTTAGCAGTTTCTGGTTGTTTGAACTGGTACATATCTTGTTGCTTGCATTCTGTCATCTGTTCATCCAATAATAATTTAGGTTCATTCGATTGCCATTTGCGCAAATTAAATCCTCCTGTTTTTAATAATTTGATCAAATCTGACTTTAGTAATGACGCATCTTGTATCGTATGACTTCCTCCACAAAAATCATCCATGTAGAAGCTACCCTCCAGCATCTGAGCTGCTTCGGGAAAATTTGGCTGCTCATCTTTTGCCAACTGCTTCAGACACATCATTGCAAGAAATGGTGCTGGTTTGGTTCCATAGGTCACAGTAGTTAACTGAAAGATTTGGATAGGTTGGCTTGGGGAGTCTCTCCACATAATCTTTTGGTAAACCTGATCCTCTTTATGTACTAATATCTGTCTGTACATCTTCTCAATATCGGCAGTATAGGCATACCGATATTGTCTCCATTTTAATATTAATTTCTGAAGATCTTGCTGTAAATTTGGACCAGTATACATGGTATCATTAAGTGTGGTGCCGGTAGAAGACTTGGCAGACGCGTTAAAAACCACCCTAAACTTGTTAGCAGGAGACCCCTCCTTGTTGACGGCGTGATGAGGCAGGTAGCATTCCGGGATAGTATAAGTAGATGGTATCATATGGTTAAGACGACAATATTCATTCATAAATTGTTGGTATTCTGTTTTCAGCTGACGATTCTTTTCAAATTTCCTTTCTAAATTACGAAACTGAGCCAGGGCTAGTTGATTCGTATCCCCTAATTGGTTCCCGGTATGAGGCTTGAACGGTAACCTAACCTCATATCTCCCATTTTCAAGCCTCTTAGTGGTTGATAAAAAATATTGTATGCATTCATGGTCATCACTCGACATTTCAACCGGTTGGTTAATTTCTTCGTTCTCCCAAAACCTACGTAAATCATCTGTGTTATGAAGAACGACATTACATTTATAATATGGTTTCATTGAGCCACAGAGCAGCCACCCAAACTGCGTCTGCTGAGCAATAGGCTGGTCTTCATCATCTCCTCGGATGATACCTCCTAACATAATCTTGCTGTACAACTCCGCGCCAAGCAGTAAATCTATCGGACGACTCTCATTAAATCTAGGATCTGCTAAGTTGATATTTTGTATATGAGACCATAATGGTTTCGAAAAGGTTTTATTAGGTAAGCTCTTAATCAAAGTATTCATTATAAAAACTTCAGTATTTACCGAGAAATCATTGTACATCGACCCTATCTCAACATTAATAGTCCCTTTACATTGATTCTCTTTTTCTCCTACCCCAAATATTACCCCCTGGCATTGGTTTCTCTTTAAGCCTAACGTTTGAGCCGTGTTTTCACTGACTAAAGAAATCTGAGAGCCCTGGTCAATTAAAGCCCTCATGATATGGTACGAACCATCGGCCCCCATGACTTTCACCATGGCGGTCGCTAATAATATTTCAGACATATTACTCCCCCATGACACATGACTATTACTCGACATAGGCTCGCTTTGAGGTGTATTTTGTGACGTCTTACTTGGTTTCGATGACATAGCGACAGGTTTATTTTTAATTAAAGCTTCGTGCATTAAAGTATTATGAGTACCTAGACACTTGCGGCATCTTTTACTTGAAAAACATGCCTTATTATTATGGTTCGTAAGGCAGTTGTGACATAAATTAAACTGGTTTACTGTGTTTAATTTTAATTCATTGGACAAATGCAAAAATTTTCTACATTGCCATAATCCGTGGTCAGCATTACACAATACGCAAGTTATTGACCGCGACACGTGGAAGGTATTCAGGTTCGGTTTCAAGTTATCATTGTTATAGCGTTTAAATGAATTATGATAATTATAATTTGAATTGAATTGTTTCTTATGGTTGAATTGTAAGTTATTTGTATTATGACGTGATAAACTATTCAATTTTGGTTGACTGGGATGATCCTGTTTACGACGCGATGCCTCTAATGCTGTAAATTTACATTCTAAAAACGATAGGAATTCCTGTAAGATTGGTAGCTCCCTAGGGTTCTTAACGGATTCTATATACTCTGAAAACGATTCGCTATCTAATTTTTGGCCTAAGAGATGTACCAGAAGTGGGTCCCAAGTCGTAATATCTACCCCAAGATTTTGAATAGCGTGCAGGCTTTCTTTAGTGACGTCATGCAATTTCCTAATCATGGCGGACGATTGGTGTTGTATGTTTGGGAGTCCCAGCAGGATGTTAATATGAGACGTAAAAATTAACTTTTTGTTACCGTATCGATGGTTCAATATCTCCCAACATACGTCGTAGTTATCAGAACTTATTTGCAGATGGTGAATTAGACGTTCTGCATCCCCCGTTATCTTACTCTTTAGAAATTGCATTTTCTGGGCGTTAGATAACGACGGATTCTTATGGATAGCCTCATTGAATAAATCTTTAAAAGAAACCCAATGGTGATAATTTCCACTGAAAATCGGGATATCCATCTGTGGTGTTGACTTTTCTCGATGAGACACAGACCACATCTTAGTATTGATGATTTTCTTTAAGTCCAGGTAGACCTTCTCATATTGGTTGAATTCTTTTTGGTATCGCCTATCTTCTCCATCACTCTCGCCCTCTATTTCCCAGTGTAAAGCATCTACAGTACTCCATCGAGATTGAAGAGATTTTAAGGTGTCTTCGAATTCCCACTTGTTCTCCAGTTGGTCGACTTCTATAGAATTTACCGTGCGCATAAATGCCCTAAAGTTAATGGTTTGTTTTTTAATCAGTTCATCTAGTTTACTGAAGCCACCAGACGAGGTATATGGCTGGTGCTGGCCGGGCCCCGAATCGGAAGAGGTACCTGGTTGATCTCTTTCCGACACCTTTGGATGATGCCTAACTTCTTCTGAAATCTGCTGTTCTGGCCTACTTATTTTATGCTTAGCACTTAATTGGTCAATGGTTTTCATAATTAAATCTCTTATGGTTAAATAAAGTGCTTCCGTCGTTTCAAAACAATTACTGGTAAAATACTCATGGTCAAGAATAGCGAATTCCAGAAGCTTTCTGTGGTTACGTTGAAACTCTACCCAGTATCCCTCTAACGTGCTTAATTTCCTCTTGCAATATTCAATCGTCTTACGCTCAGCCCCATCTTTTTTAAAGTTGGTTAAAAGTTTAGTCAAAAATTCGCTGATCTCTATTTGGTTAGCATAAAAGGTCTCCATTTCAATTATAATATAGTTTAATAGAATAGAAAATATGTAAATAATAAATGGTTTGATCTCACCCGAGTATCGCCTTACGCTGGTATTGTATGTAGGTATCCGATTCACCGCAATTCAATTGTATGCACTGATCACTATAGTCACTGGTTTTTTTTTTTTTTTTTTTTGGTTTGATTTCTCGAAAGCACGAAGTACTATATGGTCCAGCAATTCGCGTCCCGAAATCCGGCTCGAAGGACCATGTAAAAAGGGGAGTGATGATTTGGGTTGGTTACCCCCTTTTTGTGTACGATGGTAAGATGGTTACGGAGACAAAATGAGGAGACCGGAGACTGGTTATTATTATGTATATTTTAACTATATGGTTTACACGAACTTTATAACAATAATGGTAAATATGGTATAATGGTATAATGGTGAATGGTGTGAGCACGAGGTGCCACAATGATAGCTCGCGACGTACTACATCGAATTAAGTAAACTAAACATAATATTATAATGCAATATAAAATTGCTGAGCTGTTCGGTTGCGTAGCGCCCGAACACCATAGACTCCTAATGTTTGATTTTCCGTATTAAATCATTCTGGCAACCAGCTGAGGTGAGACGAAAGGGGTTGCCATTTTGTGATTAGCTCATTCAAGGTCATACATTACCAATCACGGAACGTTAAAAAAAAATGGATATATTTCGCAACGGGAAAGAATGAGACGACACGATAGTTGGGAGTTCTTTGTTCTAAGAACGGACCAGTGTTACGTGGACTTCGCACTTGCGAAACAAATTGTTTTATAAAATATATAAATTAAGATAATAAGATACTAACAAGTGAAATGTTAACTTATCTTTCTCCATATTCGATAAGTTACTTTATTATACATCAACATTTCATACTACACTGAGGCATTTTGAGTTTTTAAGCAATCTTATAATATACACTCCGATTGTGTTGACAGGTCTCAATAACGGTCGATACTGATTATTTCAGCGCGGACGCTTACATCGGAACTATAAGTCAGATGTGTTGCCACTTGCCAGAACCCGATCCCCTGTTATTAGGAGTCTATGGGTTATGTAGTCGATGATTTGTACGAAAGACTCTGCCGCGGCCGCTCCCGCGCCGTCAATGCCGCGCAGCCGCGCGCCGCCCCGCTGCCCGCTAAATCGAGGCCGAGGCATTAAGGCCGAGAGCATAGATGATTTCGGAAAAAAAAAACTAGCAAGTATAGGATAGTATAAGTATAGGTAGTAAAATTGAAACAGCTTATAATTTATAGAAGTTATATTTGTACTTTAAGACATTATTGAGTATTGTTAACATAGTGCTTATACGCAAATAATTCCAATATAATATAAAGATATAGTGTTGATTATATTCTTATAGAAATCTATAAGAATATAATCAACAGTGTGTTTAATGTATATTGTATACAAATGTGTAGCCATTATAATTGACAGTTAAATTGCGTTTTGATGTGGTTGCAAAAATATAGGGACCATATATGAAATGTCGAAAATTTTATGTACATAATGCAAGTAACATTTTCAAGAAAACAGTGGGTAAATTTCTTCCATAATTTTGAAATATATTTTATATTAATTTTTAGATAAATGTATATCGAATATTTTAACTCTTTTCTCGATACAATACGACTAGCAAGTGCATCAAAAGTTATTCAAAGTAAGGAACAAATATGGGAATATTGAATCATTCAAAACTAAATCACTCAGGTCAAAATAATTACATTATGTTTCATGATACAATATTATATATTAAGTATTATCTGTGTATTAATATTGTGAATTTATAATTCTTCTTTCTTTTGCTTCATGTCAAATATTTAATTAATTATTAAATAAAAAGTTTTCAGAATATTAAATTAAATTACTAGTTATGATTCCAAATTAAGTAGTTATATATCAACTATAGCAACAAATGTTAAACTAAACTTACAGTATTAGGCAAACATTATTTAGAAATCATCAACGATTATGTATGGCACATACTTAAAATATTAAATTCTTATTGTATTATTATAAACATTCGTAAACGTATTGCTTTAGTATTCGTTATACGCACCGACCATATATATCTTGTGCAAATATTTAATTAGTAAAAGTCAGCACAGCTGCCTCAAACATTAACAATTATTTAAATCTTTATTTCTCAATAGCTGTAAATATCGATTTTAATACCTTGTATATATCGATTTTTCAACAATCAAAAACCAAATCAAAATATAAAGTTAATTTAATTACAAACAACCCTCAAAAATTAATCTTAAATGTATACACACTAACACAATGTGTTTAACGAAAGGCACTGACGCATCACGGATCACCATAGCACCGACAGTAATTATATAGCATCACATACAAAAACATCTACAATAAATATTAAATATACTCTATATCTTATGCAATACTTTACAACCATTGCGTTCAGAAATAAGCCACTGGTGAATTGACTGCAGTCAATATATGCAATATTTTATATATGACAAAATGACTTGTAAATAGTATTTTTATATAAATAGGCATTGAAACTACCGATGAAAAATATAGATCGCACAAAATACATAAATCAGACAGAAGATACCAGCACCGTTTTGCTGTAAATAGTTGAATTCAAAGAGTCTTTACAATATTATTACTCATTACAAAAATCTACGACTACCCACATTGAATAAAGAAGTAACTCATTTTGTATATGTAGTTAATATAGACTTTTTTGGTTTGCCTTACACTAAAATCGATGCAGCAATAGGTAACAGTAAGTTTAAGAAGCTCGATTCAGCATCTTAAAGCCTTTTCAAAGCCTGTAAAGTATCTTTCATAAAGATAAATATGTCATGATGTTACAAATTATGTTGATCATATGACATTATTATATATATTTTTATCATTATAATTTATCACAAATCAAAGAAAGTATACATATTTTTATTTCTACCACTATAATAGTAACATTACTTTCACTATTCCCTTAGATTTTATATTAAATTTGTTCTTGATTGTGAATCTTTTGAATATGCGTACTGTGATTTAGTACGACCTTCGCAAAGTAATTAGTGATATTGCTTATTATATATTTACATTAGACTAGTGATCGTCATTAATATATACATGAAACCTGTTAGGGTCACTAGGGTAGCACACTCGATGCATAAGCGTTATTTATAGCGACAAACTTGCAATAGTAAATTTAGTGGATGTTAAATTCTAAAAAATCATCACTTTGAAATTCAATAATACAACACCAGTTTATTTTTAGGTGAGCCATTTCCTCGCCTGATCAATCGATAGATCTTAAATTCCACGGGGTCGAATAGCCCCTTCGAAAGAAAACACTATTTAATATAAATTAATAATAAGGAAAATTTGTAGACGAACTCGTAAGTAAGTTATGGTTACAGTGAAAATGACAAATATTTTAATCAATTGTAAAATTAGAAATTGCTCACGCAATCGTCCCTTATCATTGAATTACAAAAGTATGATTTTTTTATTTTGTTTTGAAAACCAATATATTTCTAATTGTGAGTAATTTTATTATAATTCGAAGCTTTATACAGCTGTAGATATCTACTTTAAGTATATGGACCGGTGTTGAGGCTGCTATTCCAAGTGTCAGACACATTATTTAGAAACATAACAGTGAAATTATTACTTATATTTTTTTATTTTTAATTAATGTATATTTCTAAATAGTATGTTTAGTGGAACTCTTTACCAATTCACTGGAGTAGCAGCTAATATATTGTCGCATAACAATATCATTGCAGAGTGCACCACCCGCGCAATAGTCAGAGGTTGACGACGCCATTCTCGGTGCAGTACTCCGCGCCCAGAGCATCTTCGACGTCGTGAGAGGGCGGGTCAGCGTGGGAGGGCGTGTCCGCGTGAGAGGGCGTGTCAGCGTGCGAGGGCGTATCGGCGTGCGCATCGCGTATCACGACCGTGGGGTTGGCGGGCGGCGCACGCGTCCGGCACTTCTGGCACTCCACCACAACGATCGAGTTGGTGTCCATGTCGGTTTCCGTGCTACTCGTCCGTCGCATATGATTGTTACAGTTTTGTAAGCGATGTTCTACGATAGCTCGCCACAGACGAAGCTCTATTCCACCTCTGTAAAATAAAATATTGTTATTTTCCAGTAAAGTATTAAAATATAACGATACATAGCTATGTTCATTCAGGATTTGTAAATTATTTCTTTAAATCTTGACACTGAATAATTTGGATTATTTAGTATTGTCTATATAATACATTAACTCAGACTTAGAAAAAACAAAAAAAAAATCTTTGGTATGATTGACTAAGTTTTGGGAATATCTTCGTAACATATACAATATAGTAGTGTATTGTAATATATAGAGTGTATCATACTTGAACTGTAGCCGTGTGATGTCATCTCTCTGCGCGTGCATAAGTAGGTCGGGCAACGTGAACCGTTGCGCCGCGAGGGTCGTACCCACGCACGCCGGCAAACCGCGCTCGCTCACCCACGACAGCAGTGCGGCCCTGTCTTCACCGTCGTACTCCTCCTGTTCTGATACTTCTGGTGATCGAGACCTGAAATATACAAACAATAAAATAACGTCACTTGATATATAAACATCTATGCTCGTACATAAATATTTATGCAACTAACGGCGGATTTCCATATTCTATCTATTTTAATATTTTCTTTACATTTTCTTACAAAATCTGTCAACATTTTTAGATAGATAAGAAAATTTTAAGATAGATAGGATATTGAATTGACCGCCGTAAGATATACTATGCTAAAAGGAAAATAAAAATATGTGCTAATTTAAATTTTCCAATGATTATAAGTACAGATTAATAAAAATTTGTTTGTGTTTTATTTGTTTGTCAAGATATTTCATTTGTATCTGAAATTATATAATATGAATTTGGGACTTTTCTTGTCTTAAATAAACACACTCACCGAGGTCTTGACTCGACCATCTCTCTCATGATTTGCGTTTGCATCTTCTGTTCTTCCAACATTAACTTGAGTAACGATTGATATTGAATATAGCTCTCGACGAGCTCCTGTTGGAGTCTGAAAAAACAATATAGTTGCTGATATAGTAGTTTATTATTACTGCAATAGTGATATTCGAGAGCATCTGACTACTAATAGACTAATATTATGAAGAGAAAACATTTCATTGTTTGTTTGATTATATTGAATAGGCCCCGAAACTACTGGACACAAGACACAAGAGCCACCATATAGTATATAGTAACATTTTACATATTTTTATTAGTGGCTGCATGCTAATTGTTTACACTTGGTTTGTTGTTATTAATTTAGCTGACTTAACAATAAGGAAAATTTGATGACGCTATTTCTACTTTTAGTAGTATCATGATACAGAATTAGACATAACGGGTTCCAATTGCATCCAGGGGTTGAGAATTTTATTTTAATATTAAACTAATAACGAAAAATAGTAACATTACAGGTAGCTATCAAGATAATAAAACTATACCTTAGTAGGAAGCGTTCACCTTAATAAAAAACTCAAACTCACTTGTGGTTATCCTGTCGCAGCTGGTGTAACTGCAGGTGGTCGCGCTCGCGGGACGACGTCGCAGTGGAGAGCGCGGAGGGAGACGCATCGGCCACGCCCCCGCGACGCTCGCTTGCCTCTTGGCCCGCAAGATTCGCGCCCAACTCTATATGTAAATATCAAAGTATTTCATATTACAGTGCTCAGCGACAGTGATTTGCCTCAATTACTTTCAATTAAATATATTATGATGTATGTATAGATAGTTGCCAAGTATTGTTAAAGCTAGGGTTGTTAAATTATGTTAAAATCAATTTACCTGGAGACAAGACTGTAATGGCCGCTTGAACTGCGTTACGCACTAAGTTGTCCAACGCGAACATCCAGTGGGGCTTTATACTGTGCATCCTCAACACAACGTTGACAGCCTCTTGGAACATGTATATAGCTGAATGAAGTTCGTTAATCGCATTAGAATCAAAATCCAGTTCTTCTTTTAAGCTTATCATCGCTCTTTCAATGACGCTTCGGTTTTGGTCCATAATATAGTCTTTCAACGCACATCGAAGGGTTTCTAAGTGATTCTAGAAAGTTATAAAAATATAATTAAACATTATTTCTTATATTAGCAAAATTCTTGTGAATCGCTTAACAATAATGAACTATATTAATCACATACCATAGTAAGAACGGTATTTCCAAAGTCTTGCTGTATACTCAACATCCATTTTGAACAAATCTTTTCGCTGTCCTGCTCCAACACACGCGACAAAGTGAGACGGCGCTGCGAGTCTTTTTTCAACAAATAGAAGCCATCGTGTTCTATATCGATAGACGACCGCGGGACGTTTATCATATCCACCTGGGTTCATACAAATGTATTTTTTTTATTACACAATATAGCATTAAATTTAATTAAGACCAAAATAATGAAAGCTAATTTAAAACATTATTTTTACATACCTCAGGAGAAAGTAGGCCGCCGGAGGAACTCCTTCTGTTTAGAATTGCATCGGCGTTTTCCATAGCTTCAGTTGACGGTGTATTCGGCATTGTACTGGAAATATTTAAAATATCTTATTTGGATTACTTAGAAAATATTTACAAAAAAAAAATTTGGTTTCATTTCAAGAGCTAATATTTTTAGTAAGGTAATATAATCTTAATAAGTTAGTATGATTTTCTTTTATATTTCAATATATAATATTCTGTAAGTAATCTGTTATAGCAAAAATGCTAAATACTATGGACCCAACTACAGACTCTAACTGTTAAAAAAAGCAATATACGGTCGAATTGAGAAACGCCCCCTTCTTTGAAGTCGTTTAAAAACTGCTTATTTCTAAATTAATTTTGTTGTTATCAATAGCTCTATAGTTTTGCATTAGTTAGTTTAGTCATAGTATTGGACCTATAACAAAGTTAATTTAGTACTTAATATGAAATAAGAAAGCATGTATGAAGTGACCTGCGTGGTATTTGATATAACAAATGATTGTGACACTAACATAGTTTGGCTTAATTTTTATGTGAAATTATAAAAATAACTATATAGGTGTATTACAGTATGTGTACAATATGTATGTACTATACATTTATAAGTGTTTGGTGCAGTGAGGAATGTGCTATAGAATGTTATGATTACCTGTTGTTTGAATAGTCCGGTGGGTATATCAATATCGGTGACAGCATCGATGAAGCCGTCCTATTGATTGTTGGATTAGACCGGACCGTTTTAACCCTTGATGTTACAAACAAATATTTTGCTTAGTGGCTAACGAGGCAAATGGTCTTCTATTGGGTTTTACTTTATTGATACTGTGATATGTATATTTTTTACAATTATAATAGTTATTCATAAAACATTAGCACTCGCTAAGAACATTTGAGATAAAATCATTTTGATAAAGGTTAAAAACCAAATCAATTTAGTTTTTTTTTTGTTCTGAATGAGCGAAAGTATAATCACATATTTATCATCACAAAAATGACTGAAATAACATTGTGTGTTATTCACATTATAATTCTGTTTTAACAATACACTTGTAGGTACAAGCCCTTTCACCGATAATGTTTAATGGTATGACGTGCGACATCACACAAGGCACATTAAACAAAATATATTGACAAAAAGGTTGAATATCCATGTCTTGACATAAGAGAGCATTGGTAAGTTCTTTTTTCAAAATTAAATTCATATAGCGTGTGATGAATAGACCCTCTTCACACTAGCACTTGTCCAGCGTAAGCCTTGTGTATGTGCAGCGCATCATCGCTAATCGCTCATACTATGCTCAACGAGCATTATTGTGAACAGGCTCTTACAATTAGTTTATTCGCTATATTAAGGGCCTGTTTCACAATCTATAGATAAGTTCCGAATAGGCTATCGGCAACATATTTGACAGATAGAGTATGGAGTATCTGTCAAGTATCTGTCAAATATGTTGCCGATAGCCTTATCGGAACTTATCTGGAGATTGTGAAACAGGCCCTAAATACATATACATAATATTATCTAATCTATTTTTATAAGCTTGCACATCACCAACTAAAGTAGTTCATGTTCGTAGTTTTTTAAATATAGGTTTCTAAATATTCTGACTGTTAGGTTATTTTTATTACTGGTGTAAGTACCCACCTACCTAGTACACTAGGAATTTAGAGAGTAGGGTTGTTTAATTTTCAGGCTTGAGAGCCAAATTATTAAAGATATCAATCCCCTAACATACTTGTGACTAATAAATATGTCTCATTTCCATATAAATTACTTTTAGCTTTATTAAATTAATTGTATGTTTTAAATACATTGGTATGTTTTTTAACTTTAATTGCGTTATAATAATTAATCTGACCCGAATAATCATAAAACGCTATACTTTTTTTAATATTGTAGAAAATTTAGTAAAATGCTCTATTTTGCCAATTTATCCATGGAGGGGACATAACGCGTTTCAGCAATTAAAACTAACATAAGAACCATGCAAATAAATAGGTGATTACTAGATTATTAACTAAATATTGTATTAAAAAAAATTGAATAAATGGTGTTGAAAGTTGAAACTTCATGCTTTGGAAGTAATTAGAAATTAATAAATTACTCTAGGATTACAATTGTAAATACTCACTCTATCTCGGGCGAGCTGGGTAAGTTTCCTGGCAGACTTGGCTCCGATATCTTTTTGGGCATCATGCCCGGTCGAGCTTTATCCGCTGGTACTGAGATGCTACGGCTGTAGTCTACATTGTTAGCAAGTCGAGTCGTGGATTTCTTTTTCCTATAACAAATTATATTATGTTTCTACAAATATGCATAATATGTTTCTACAATTAATATGCATAATATGTTTCTACAAATATGCATATGTTTCTACAAACATGCGTGAACTGTTTGGAAATAACTGAGACACTTGATTCCTTTTAGAGTTTATAAGATCTTAATCATGTATTTATTTAATTGATAAGTTTATAATATAAGTCTAATTGTGAAAAGAAAAACACAAGGGAACCCCTTCTTAAAAATGGAATAGTAATAAGGGTATACTCACTCGCACAAGAAAGCATCTTCTAGCAATTCTGCAGCCGTGGCGCGTTTTTCTGGTTCAGGAATGAAGCAGCGCAGTATAAAGTTTTTCGCCTTCAACGAAAGCTCACTTGGCAGCTCAGGGTGCATTTTGTAATAGCCAACCTTTAGGGAGTTTAAAGTATTATAAGCAAAAATAAATTACAATGTTATTTCAAAAAAAAAAGTAGAATAAGAAAGTAACTATCATACCTTGAATAAAGCAGCTTGTGGCGATCCTAGCTCCATGAAGGGTGGGTTTCCGGTAGCCATTTCCACAACAGTACAACCCAACGACCATATGTCAGCCTAAAAATAATGAAATAGACGAATAGTAACGTCGCGTCGTAAGCTAATATATAAAATTCTCGTGTCACAATGTTTGTTCCCATTCTCCTCCAAAACGGCTCGACCAATTTTTACAAAATTATGTATGCATATCGGGTAGGTCTGAGAATTGGCCAGCATCTATTTTTCATTCCCCTAAATGTTAGGAGTGGGGTCCACCCCTCAATTTTTAAATTATTTATAGACATATTTTTTGTTTTTATTTTTTTATGATACAGCATACAAAACTACATACAACCCCAAATTTTCACCCCACTACAATGAACACCCGTTTTTTAATAGCCAAATTAGTACTTTTGACAGAACAAAGTCTGTTGGGGCAGCTAAGTAAACTTATAATAATCGGTATCATGTGTTGCAGTCACTCACAGGCGCTCCATATCCCCTCTGGCCCTTGTCGATGACCTCCGGCGCCATGTACTGCAGCGTGCCCGCGAAGGTCTCGGTGGAGGGGCACAGGCCGGCCAGTCGCTTGGACGTGCCGAAGTCCGATATCTTCACCACCCCGCTGTAAGTGTTCACGAGCACGTTGTCCCCTTTAATGTCACGATGAACTATTTTCTGATCGTGCAGATATTTGAGACCTGTATAAAATATTAACAAGTTATTCTGCCGTTTTGGATATGAGTTTTAGCATTTGCAGTACGTTTACATCATCATCAGCTTTTATCCGTACACTGCTGAACATAGGCCTCTCTCAATGAACGCCAAGTCGACCGATCCCTTGCTACTCGCAATCAACGCGGACCTGCCACTACACGGAGATCGTCTTCCCATGTACATATTAAATATTAATCAATAAATTAGTAGCAGCTAATCAATTATTTCAGAAAAGTAAAATATCAACTCCTGTATGTCCTATTGCTGGGCAAGACTCTCCTTCACGAAATCAAACAAGGAGGGTATTCGGCTTTAGGTGGTTGAGTTCACCGATGCGCTGGCCCAATGCGTGTTGGTGAACTCCAAACACCTTCAAAGACTTTCAATCTCATCAGGCATGCACGACCTCACGATGTTTTCCTTCACCGATGAGCTTCAGATGAACTTAGAAAATTAGATCTTAACTATACAAACAACAAAGCAAAATTTAACAAAATTTCATCTTTTTTTTGTACACAGCTAAAGGCTATTAGAGATATTGAAGAAATGGCTGATGCTGTAGCTCACCTTCCAGTATCTGTTTAGTGTAGTAGGCGATCGTGGCCTCATTCTCTTTCAGGGGTCCCCACTTTGATCGTAATAAAGCAGACAAGGAACCTCCCGGGACTTGCTCCATAAATATCTTGAAATAATTGTCTTCCGATATCGATCCTAGATACTGAAAACAAATGAGTCCTAATGAAAAAAACATTGTAAATTTATATGTTCATACTTCATAGCAATATTCCTAATTTTAAATGGTGACGTTAAAGATATTTTAAACGGTTGTGTATGAAATAAAAAATATGTGAGAAATATAAAATTAAATACTTTTCTTTGGTATCTTAAAACTAAGATCGTATTCACTGGCAATTCCGCAAGGGAGCTATAGCCAAAGAAAAAAAAAGATCGGATTTTACGCTGTTGCTGTTAGTATTTAAATACTATTTGCCAGGCTGCGTCGATAATACGACCCAAGTGAGGGGCGAGCTTTAGTTGGCTTTTTTGTTTTTTAAATTGACATAATATATCTATATATCCATGCAACAATAAGGTACCATACAAGTTTATTGTTAGCAGCTTAACACCAACAACCTTATACTTAACATTATGAATTAACACAACATTAATATGTTACAAAAAAAAACTTAAGAAAATAATTTTATTTTGGGTTTGTTCAGACACGGCGACCACCGCGCTAATTCAGAATAGCGTGGGTCTTATGCCCGTATTTATTTAGTGCTTATTGAAACACACAGGAACAACACGATTATCTCACATGTCATAATTTAAATTTAGAGCTCGATTTCAAATCACGCGATTGTCGCCTTTTGTGACCGATGCCTTAATGTATTGAGTTATGTGAAAAATCGCACAAGCGCGGAGTGATTTGATTATGATGTTATCTATATAGTCCTGTAAGATTGTTGGTGTTTCACATATAGCCGATACATTGTTATATTCTGGAAAACACTATTTGTGACGTCATCTATAAACAGTATGAGTGCGAGCGAGAACACAATATGCGCCGTCTCACTCGCGCGCCGCGTACCTGCACGATGTTCCGGTGGCGCAGCTGCGAGTGCAGCAGGATCTCCTCGTGCAGCGGCTGCACGTCGCCGAGGTTCCGCTCGGGGATCTCCTTGACGGCGATGCGCACCTGCGTGTTGAGGTCGCGCGCCGCGTACACCACGCCGTACGTGCCCTTGCCCAGCACCACGCGCTTGTTATAGTCGTCCAGCTCGTACTCGAACTTGAACAATCGATGTTATTTATTTATAGATTTATCGATATCGTGTGACCGATATTCTACCACTACCACACCGACATACTTCTATCACGCAGGGAAACTCCAAGCATAGCCCTCTCCATTGCTCTTTGGGTGATCCTAAGCCTTCTTCCCCATAGTGAGCGACCCCGTTTCAGCACCATAGGTTATCACTGGCAACACACACTGGTTGAAGACCTTTGTTTTCAGACACTGCGGTATTTGGGACGATTTTTTGTAGTTTCCCGAACTCTGCCCAGCCAAGCCGGATTCGACGATTGACCTCTTTCTCGAAGTTGGATTTACCTAATTGAACTATTTGTCCAAGGTATACATATCGACAACTTCCGAGTGTAGAGCATCCGACTGTAACTGGAGTGGGTACGACGTGGACATAGCGTAAATTCGTAATAATGAATATATTTAGTTACCTTGAGCTGGTCTTGCATGACGCTAGTGTCCAAGTCGGCCACCTTCTCGTGGTCGGCGGTGAGCTCGCCCAGCAGGTCGTACAGGTGCTGGCGGAAGGCGGCCGACGGCAGGAAGATCTGGAAGTCGTCTGAGTTCTCGCTCACGTACAGGAACAGGCATCGCTCGTCGCGCTTGTACAGACTGAATGGAACACAAACTCATTACCTTCCTTACAATAGGTGTGCAATGATAACATGTAGCAATACCAAACATTAAAATTTCATAAAAATGAAATCGACAATTATTTCATGATAATTTTTTTAGTCTAAATCTATTATTTAAAGTATTTTTATAGGATAGAAAGGCAAACGAATAGTCGAAGCCTTTTAGCGACTATCGACGCCCATAAACATCCACACAACCAGAAGTTATGCAGATGCGTTGCTCTCCTTTTGCCTATCCCCCCAATAGGCCATCGAAACGCGACAGCATTGCTGCCACTTTACGCCGATATCATATGATCGAGAGGTACCACTGCAAAGCAGCATGGCAATACCTCTTTCGAATCAAAAATCGGTATGAGGTTGGTAACATAGCTTGCTAGACCGTGTAGCAAAACACCATACGAAAAATGTGCACGACTTAAGAGGGAAGGAGTCCCTCTGGTATATTTAATAGTAAAATAAAAACTGAACCTGTAGGTCCGTATCATGTCCGAGGTGAACAGCCAGCGGTGCACTTGGCGACAGTTCCCGCGCATGGAGTCCAGGCACAGGTTGAAGATCTCTATGGACTTCTGTTCCGCTCCCATGTTGACGTTCAAATACGACGGCACGTAGACCTTCGTTGTCTCCAATATCACCACCTAAAACACAGTGATACATTACATAGCGTACTTATAGTAATGAAGGAGAAGGGAATGCGAAATGGCCAATGACATTGTTTTCGCTGATGCGATGTTGAGATTTCATGCACTGTGATTGGCTCATTCACGGTCCGCTACTCTAGTGCTACGTCCAGATCAAAGTTAGTGGAAATGCACATTGTGAATGGCATGAAGTCAGCTGAATTAAGGAATTACAAAATGTCTTTAAAATTTAACACACGTTCTAATTTCAAAATAAAAATAGTACTGTTAGAACAATATCCCCAGAATGAGTGTGGGTAACACTCAACATTCGGGTTATGATTGATAATAATGCAACCTGTACTAATAAATATCTTGAACTAAACTAAATTTATTATAAAAGGTCTAAAAAGTTCCGGAAATAGTCCTATAAGTTAATAATTAAATTAGAAATAAATTATAGGGAATATTATTGATGCCAAATAAGTTTTGGCATGTTTATGCAACTATCTAGTGTAATTTTGTTCAATCTCATTAAGATCTTCGACTAATACAGACGTATTATCTTCATAGCTCCGATTTTGTAACCATGGAAGACACTGTAAAAGTGGTGACATCCTATGTACAAATATATTTTAAATGTTATGCTTCATAAATTGTGACTCTAGGTATCTTAAAAATCATTTAAATAAATCACGTTCGTAAATCGTATTAAACGTTGGACATGCGACTGCACTGGTAATGGAATCTTGGCAAATAGCCAAGTTTTTGCGACGTAATATAAATTCATAAAACGAACGTACGGGAAAGCGTATGATGTTCGCTTCGCACGAGCTTTTAGTTGCTTCCACAAAGAACTCCATCCAGAACGAAAACATCTGTTGCTCGGGCGATGTCTCTTCACTCTTCTTTCTGAATCTGTAAAGAAAATACAAGTTTCTGTATAATACCATTTACATTGTAATATTAGTACTGATAATGTTTGTAAGTTTGGATGTTTGAGGTAATCTCCAAAACTTATCATTTTGGTTGAAATATATTTAATTACCGAGTGTTATATATAACATCGAGCATAATATGACTGGAAAGTAGTGATGTCAGCCATGAAAAGTTAAAAGTGTTTTGTCACTGACGTGATAGCAATTCAACCAACCAGTTGTCATCAGAACATCCCATCGGCCAGTCATCCACCAGTGGTCAAACCATTCGGCTGTAAATAGAAGTTAACTCGTGCGACCTTCCGAGCAACAGCTTGTACATCAGTGTAATGACCCTAAAGAGTTTGTTTCTTTGAACTCACTCTCCATAACTACCACTTAGATAATAATTATATCTATGGACGCTTTTACACCACGTTAATCTGGTTCTGTGGTAAGTTCTCGAAGAGACTTGTGTTAGGTACGGGTACCAGACAACGGAAATACATATAATATTTTATATTAATACTTATATTAATTAGGATTTTTATTATATATTTAATGACCCAGGAATACAGAAACTTTTTTGTTCCCTGGTAAGATTCGAGCCCGCTTCTTCCGGCTTGAGCGCCAACACGCTAACCATTGAGCCACTGAGGTCGTCAAAAAGAATTGAATAAATATTGCATTGCATATTTGATAAACCAATAATTAAGAAGCATGGACTAATTTCTTCATTATCAAGTAACACATACCTGTCAATTAATTCAATGTTCCCAATTGTAGACTTGAGGTACCAGTTGGGTGGTTTCAGTTTGAACATACACTCGGCTGCCTGTATCGCCTTCACGTAGTCCTGAGCCAGAACCGAGATCTCGAAAAACGTAGCCACGTCCCAGTAATCTTTCAGTGATGATAAGCTCCCTTTTTTACCTATGAGGTGATTCAGTACGATACCTGGAAATAAAATTAATATTATATTTTCTGGAAAGTAATCCCCAAGAAAATTCTATTATAGCAACACATCAGTTTTACTGAGATCTATATTGACCAAGTATACAAGCAAGGTCGCTTTATCTTAGTATATTTCGTAGACAGTGAAACCGCAATTGAAAATATGTTTCAGATCAGCTGTTTCTTTATATTTTCCTTTAGCCAAGACAATTTCATTTTCAGGTCTATACAGGTATTCTACATACGTAAGATATTCTGAGTAAAGGTAAAAAATATTTTCTTTAATACTGGATTCATTATAATGTTTAAAATACCTATATGTTGCAGTTCTTGTGAATCCTTGAAGTCGTTCCCGGCAATAACTAATAAGGTCGCTAGATTAATGCCCGCGTATTCGTTGGGCTGAACTTCAAAACCCTGTCTGTACCTAGATAGGAGAGGAAAAAAAATTAAAATATACAATTCAACTCAATTTGTACCCTCTCTAGTTATAAAGTTAAACCAACTGTGGTTAGCGCGTTGGCGCACAAGCCGGAGGTAGCGGGTTCGAATCTCGCCAGGGAACAATAAAAGTTTATTTGTTCCTGGGTCATGGATATGTATTATATAATAAAAATCTTAAATATAAGTAATAATATAAAAAGTATTAAATATATGTATTTCCGTTGTCTGGTACCCGTAACACAAGTCTCTTCGAGTACTTAGCACGGGACCAGATTGACGTGGTGTAAAAAGCGTCCATAGATATTATTATTATTATTAACTATGAGTTGCGATATAAGTTGTGTTTGAAAGGGTTCTATCTCTTCTATAGGCCTGTTAAAAATGGTTCCATTTTGTCAAGACAGTTTTGTCACTTGTCAACTATGTAACTCTATCTACCTATATTTAGGGTTCCGTTTCTCAAAAATGACAACATGAAACGCTTATAGGACTACTTCGTTATGCGTCCGGTTGTCTATCTATTTGTATATCAAGACCAAAAACCTATAGACCCATTGTCAGAGAATCATGAAATTTGTCAAGAATCCAGGTCTACGGCATAAGTGAAGGAAAAAATTTAAAAATGGTCAATTATTGGTTGCTATGTTAAAAAAAATGTTTTTCACATAAATAACTATGCGCAAGTCGGATTCATACTTGTCTATTTGGTTGTTTTGGTTGGCTGTACTTTGTTTCTAATAAAAAATAGCTTACTTACCAGTGTATAGCATTCGTTAGGCTCTCCATGTCGGAGTGCTGAGATTCCACAAACTTATCCTTATAGATGCGACCGCAGAGACACAGCATGTCTGGAAACCTGTTCTCCTTTTTCTCCAACGCTTTCACACAGACCCGAAGAGCATTATCCCTGTCTCCTTCTTTGTTTCGCCTAAGGCCGAATAAAATAAATTAATTAAAAAAAAAATATACAAGTTGTTGATTTTAGTAGCGTCTGAATATATTGAAATCTTATCGGCTAGGCTGTAGCCAACTAATGCACTAAGCTAATAAATAGAAACTCGACAAAGTTATTAATCCCCCTAATATTATTAACGCGAAAGTTGTAAGTACTCTTTCACGTAAAAACTACTGAATGGATTTTAATGAAACTTTATAATAATATAGTTTATACATCATTGGCTATAATTTATCTGAAGGGAACGGTAACTACGCGGGTGAAACCGCGGGACGCTGCTAGCTATACATGGAAATCCCAAAAAATTACATACAAATATGCGGTGCGCATTAACGATTTCAAGTGTATATATAAAATTTTTGGACAAAAAACCCAGAATACTTTTCCAGTAACTCATAATATGGTCTATTCATTTTTTTTGACAAAGGAAATCTTAGGATGGATGTAGCCAAGTACCTGTATGGTTCATCCTATGTGGTACTCATAATAAGACAGTGCAAACCCAAACTAAAACCACTGTCTAACGGTTAGAGTGACAGATGTGTGATAGAGAGAGAGACAAATAGGTTATAGATAGATAGATGAACTTTTTATTCACAGTTCCGTTTATACTATAACCTGTCTGTCTCTCTCACTCTCATGTTAACAAACTATGATATAAACATTTGAATCTCACCTATTCATAGCGAACGCGTACATAAACCTGATTATAGGCATATTAACATAGTTCTTCCTGTTCATGATCGTCTTGAGGTCGTCCACCACCTGCACTATGGCGTCGTAGTCCTGGATCTCGCGGTACGATATGAGCAGGTTGAGGATCGTGTCCCCGCAGAGCACGGCCGGGTCGTCGAGGCGTCTTCGCATCGCGTGGAGAACGTTCGCCAGCTCCACGCCAGTGTACGTTTCCCGCGCTTTGCGAAGATCCGACAGGAACTTCTCTTGTAAATGGGCTCTGAAATATTACATCAATATTTAAGGAACGCTACACTAGATAAGCTAAATACATTTTTGAAGTGAAACTTCTTTAGAATCGTTGTGATTGTTGCCGGATGCAACGGAAAAAACCACAGGTAAGAGACACAAATACAAAAGAGCGAGAGAGCAAATGTCGGTAAGTATTGCACATTGTTTAATACTTGCTTGTATTTGAGCATTTAACATGTGTTTCACTTCTATCGTGTATGAATCGCACACACACCTTCTTTAATAAATAATAAACATAACAGAAAGGCGCATTAGGTAATATTATAAGTTAAACGTTCAGTGATACTCAAATAATAATGTGATCAATATTGTCGTAACATCAAGGAAAGATCGTACAAAGCGAAAATGTTAAATTTTATCCGTCAAATCTGACAAAATTCAGTCGAGTGGCAAATATAATAAGTCAAGAGGAGTCAGCAAATGAAAGTAAACTCATTTTGTAACCTCAAAAAATTGAGGGTTGTGAAATAGATATTTTATAAGAGTCAAGTGTAACATATTATAACATTGTGACATTGGAAATATTTATTCACATGCGTTTTCATCGTTTTAAAATGCAAATCTCGACTATTGTAATTTGTGGTTGCGACATTGACATTTCATGAGTGAGAGCGTGGGCGATAATAACGTTTTATGTTAGACGGCGCATTAGCACGCTACAAAAAAAAACTAGATCAAACAAATATTGACTGGTACGAAAACCTATAAAAATGCGATAAAAAGAGCAAACGAACAGCAAAACTAACTAGCTCGTTCCCTATTCGGCTGATCTTTGATTTACTGACAATACTTGAAATCAAAATTTTCGTTATGCTAATAACGCTAAAAACATTGCACGTTCCGTTATCTTTATATCACGTTACAACCGAATAGCTTTTATTTCATTAAGGGCCTGTTTCACAATCTCCCTTTAAGTTCCCTATAGGCTATTGGCAACATATTTGACAGATGTTTGACAGATACTCCATACTCTATCTCTTTAACTAAAAATTTCCGTAACGAAAACCCCGATATCAAATATGATATTTATAATAACATATTACTTTAGCGTAAAATGCCTTTAAATATAGGTAATAGACTCACTTCGTCTGTACTTCAACATCTTGCAGTATGTTTTTCAGTCTTAGTGTGAGTTGCGGCTTTGGATCTGGGGCCTCTTCTCCTTTGAACTTCGCTGCGGCCGGATTAGTCGTCACACACGTGCCGATGTCTGTTAACTTGTATGAGACGAAAAGGAAATTCGGTAGTGATATCTGTAAACAGAATGCAGGAAAGGATTTAAAAATATTACAGAAAAATATGTGTGAAAATTAGAAAATAAAGGTAAAGTAGCAAATGATATTTCTTGGGAGTAAATCTTAGCCTAAAAATAGCGAAGCGTAAATTTGGTCTATGTTGTAAAAATTAAAGTTGTTTCCAACTTTAAATCCCTGTGTAAACAGGCGTAGGTACAAAGTATTCAATAAGAAATCTCTAAGGAATATACAACACAACTTACACCATGGCTTAAGCCGCGTACTTCTCAATTTCGTGGGTTAAATGTCAAAATCTCAGTATGGGGATAAAATATAACCTACTAGAAGCGCCCCGCGGTTTCACCCGCGTACTTCCCATTCACGTGGGAGTACAAGGATAAATTATAATAGCCTATGTGTTATTCTGATATATAAGCTATGTTATTGTAAAGTTTCATTAGAATCCATTCAGTAGTTTTTACGTAAAAGAGTAACAAACATCCATACTTACAAACTTTCATGTTTATAATATGGTAAGAAGTAAGATAAGATGTGTTATATATTATTCTGACGTGTAAACTATATTATTTTAAAGTTTCACTAAAATCCATTCAGTGGTATTTGCGTGAAAGAGTAACAAACATACATCCATACATTCTTACGAACCTTCGCGTTCTACTTACAGTAGGATGCAGTTCATCATGTTATATTGAAGGGTAAAACACAATGTGTATTCAATTACATCCTGTTTTAGAAGTGTTTAGAAATTCTACACCATTGTTAATCTGTCAAGAAGACGAGCCATCAATAAGAATAAAGATGATAACCGTTTGAGATAATTCAATAGAGCTACAGGTACGTGCCCCTTCACACTGACCGGACTTTATTACTGTATACTAACCAGTTTGTTTCTTTATTTTTTGCTATTTAATTTTAATAATTATATTTCTAATTTTAACTTAGATTATCACATATGTCACCTGTATGCCTCCCATTAATCATATTATCCATTACGAAGTATGTTTTGAGCAAATAAAAATATACAAAAAATATATACATATGTGTATATATTCAATTCGAATGAATCTATTTACTAACATCGTATGAACATTATTATAAATAAACCTATATTATTTTATAATAAAGAAAAACCTATGACTAAACAAATATCTCGCTTCTAAGATATTCGTCTTATTCGCCAAGTTTAATTTTGAAAAGATAACTTCTACCGTTTCCGAACGAGCACTTAATTCCCGTTCATATTTAATTATCGTCTATTTTTCCATATTTCTAAAATATAACAATGCCTAATTGCATAAAATAATAAATTCGATTCCTTACAAAAAGGTTAAAGGTGAAACAAGCTAGGATAACAAATAGTTTCTTGTTTGTGGTCGCTAAACTTTTTGCGGTCAGATTGTCGTTCAATGACATATTAACAAACTTGTGACGATAATAAATGTTTTATGCAAAACTTTTCCATATTTAAAAATGATTTAAACATAGTCCTATACACAGATCATTCTATTTCAGAATTATAATCATTCATCAAAGAAAGTAATATAACAGCAAATATTTATATACACCACTACTTTAAAAACATATTCAATACTTACAAACGAAGTAATCACTACATGAAATCATTTTTATGATATTGGGTCAGTTTTTATTTATTTATGTATATTTTATCGTATACAAAAGAATAAAAACTGGCCCTAACAGTCTATGTGCAGAGGGCGCAATAGCTTGTGCACACAGAGCAATTGTGAAATTGAGAGTAATAACTATTATTCAAGGCTTTGATAAGTATTCACATAGTTATCTATTCATAGCGCCTCAAGTTAAGTGTTGCAATAATATATGTTGCATTAACTTAACACATGAGCTGTATTGTTGAATAACATTATGTCAAAATAATGTTGCACGTAACAAAATATAATGATGAGTGAGGTATTCTGTTAGAAGCATTTGCAACTTATTTAAAAATTATAATGTTACCAAAATTAAATTTGCGTTTATAATAATGATATTATTATATTGAAATACATAAATATGCATTGAAAATGAATTTATTAGAAGTAATTTAAAAGTAATTTTGTAATATTATGCTCCCTGCGGTTTCACCCGTACTTACCATTCCCGAGGGAGTATAGGGACAATATCTAGCATATGGTTATTCTTATGTGTAAGCTATATAATTGTGAAGTTTCACAAAAATCCATTTATGTATTTTTGCGTGAAAGAGTAAGTAAAAACACAATCCATAAATTCTTGCAAACATTCACATTTATAATATTAGTAGGACATAATTGTACAATCACTACTGCACTTTGATCATGATGAATATACAAAGACATAAACAAAACATTATGTATTAGTTGTATTACCCATTGTTCTGTATCGTTCTATTATTTAAAATCAAGTAGAAACCTTGTTAACAAAAGAAATTTAATGAAATATTTTCAGAGGTTCCTCTAAAATGTTTTGTCAAGAAACATTTCACAAAGAATCTTGTTGTGGGTTATTTCCATTTTCAAGAGAGTTCATTTTACAACTGCTGGTAATGTCAGTGTTGCTAACAAGAATACATAGGATACTTGTTGAATAAAAATTATTTCGTATCACAACTCACACAACAAACAACATACTTCTCAAAAACTCTGGATTCAGAGATTAATCTAATTTGTGTTCTATTCTATTTAAAAAAAATCCGCAGGTTCTGTGTAACACTCTGTAGCACAATATTCCTACCTACTAATTATTATTCATTCATTATCAACATTATCAGCCTTTATCAGATGACTGATGAACATAAGCAGTCTCAATTAATGCCAAGATGACTGATTCCTTGTCCACATGCATCCAAAACGGAACAGTCATTGCACTGAGATTGTCCTTAATGGCCGAGCAACACTTTGTCTACTCAAACATGGCTAGAACCTTAGTGGCCCATCAGCCTCTTCAATTATTATGTAATGCATATAATGCAATGAAGGTTGAACTAAATTTAAAAAAAATATGAATTTATATGTATATTAAATTCAGATAAATATGCATAAATGAAGTACCTTCAGTCTTAATGTGGCATCTGGATCAACATCATTGTATAGAAGAACATTCTCTTTCATATTCAAGCTCTCTCGCACTCCAAGGTGGTACAAAAGAGACCTCTGCTGCAGCTGCACACTGAGATCTACAAGCGCTACATCTGCACTGTAGAATGTATCCAATACACTTAACTCCCCAAAGTCTAATTTTTCAAACTGTAAAGACATTAAAATATTTTTTAAATCATATATCAATATTTCTTCTTGATCTTTCATTGAGCTAGTGATCATATTTGTTACTATCAATTTAAGCTCCATAGCAGTTAGACTATCATATTTTCATCTCATTTCATTAATTTTCCTACATTATGTGTTGCATGAACTTCCATCATCATTGCTCCATCTACTGCTTGGTATATACCAATTTTAAGATCATGCTATGATAGACAAGGGCTAATTAACATCAAAATTTGTCTAGTACTGCATGGATATTATTGTGCTATCTATTGTGTGATTTTGTTTATAATATGAATATAGGCAACTGATTATATATTTTCTGTAATCAATTTAACTTATAAGTACATAAAAATAATGTACGGCTCTGCATAATATAAAATATATGCTTTACAAAAATATTAAGAAAAAATAATCCTTTTTATGCATTAATAATTTCATTTTAAATCAATATATTGTTTTCTTATGTTTACGCGAATTTCGCTCATTATAATAAAACAACTTTTACGGATTTTATTGCGGTTTATTTAGTTTTTTATGAGCCCAACGTTTTGGATACTTTACAGCAATCATGGTCACGGGAGGACAGACAGAGTCCTCCCGTGACCATGGATTAAAACCATAAAAGTTGTTTTATTAAATCAATATTTTAAAAAATCATTACTTTTCAGTTTAATTTAACACAATTTAAATGGAGAAATTTAAATGTTTAATTCTATTGGTCTATCTAGAATATTTTAATAGCACAGTATTATACATTGTGGGAGGCAATCTCAAAAGTCTCCTATCTTGAATCTTGTGAATATCTTGTATACACTTGTAATCTATCAGAACCGTAGACTTTTGAATCAAAGTTTATGGAAGTTTAGTCCAATCACTCAATCATATAATTCCATGGAATATGGTTTTAATGATTCAGAGCCTAGTTTGTTAAATTACCCATGTATCATTCATAATATAATTATAGTTTACATTTGTATTTGGACACACTAAGCCATGAGATAACTCTTAGTCTAATTAAACAATGACAATTATGATAATTACAAACAAATGGCCTACATTATCTTGTTGATCTCTGACATAACTAAGTTTTACAACAGAAAATACCTCAAAAACTACATAATCCAAATAAACAATGGTTTTTATTACCTACAAGTCAGATTTGAAAAAAAACCAAATGTAAATGTTACTGTAATTTCTGGTTACTGATATTTTTATAAAGAAATAGATAAATGAAAACTTACATGGATATGGTGCAAATTAGCATTAACGAGTTCAGAAGCCAATCGTACTTCTTCTAGTGCTTTTTTTCTGTGAGCAAGATTTTGAGTTTGGGTCACGTCCAAAACGCATGCAATATCCATGCGAGGTCTTGGATTTGAAGACCCATGCTGCACCGTAGCACTTGATCCATCGCTGCAAATGCTTTCGCAAATGCTTTTTACGTCTCCTAAAAATAAAATCCTTAAGAAAACTCTTCATACAAATAGTCGCCAAATTCACAAAACAAACACGATAAAAATACCGTACCACTTTCCTCCAGCGCCGAAGTGTTATTCACAGCACTGAAAGTTATCATTTTCTTTATAATCACAGATAATTTACATATTTATTTGAACACAAGGAAGTCTAAATTTCGTAAAATAAATACTGAAACGAAATCCACAACAAGTCCTCGTGCGACAGATTGTTATTTAATCATAGTGATGTGCACAATTTTGTTTCCAAGAATTAACGATTGAAGTTTGACAATCATTTTTAGCGAATGACTGCAGATTAAAAATTATTTTATTTTAAATTGACATGGTTATTTTCATTATTGAAACTATTTAAAACATGGTAAATATCCCTATTTACCATGTTTTATAGCATTATTTCGCGGAGCTCGATATTTCGACATTGTCTACGAATGTCATGTTCACTGACTGACGCGAAATAATGCTATAAAACATGGTAAATATCCCGTTATAAATAGTTTCTATAATTACTTTGTTTGCAATAATTTATATTCATCATTAATCTAGTCAGTCAGACATCGTAGACGAGACCATCTCGTCTTTATCATCACTCATACCTCGTAGTAGTAACTTTTACAATGACCATGTGATACTTTTTATTTATGTAAAACAAATTTTGAATCAGGGGTTCTGTTACCAGGTTCTCAACTTGTTGTTTTTTTTGGAACGACGTTCCTTATGGCAGGCTTGGAGGGGATAGGGATTTTGCTGCGTGACCGAACCGAAAAAAATGTGATAGTAAAACCGTAAGAAAAAGTGCGTGGAATAGAAAAGCGTTAAATGAGACGTGCGTAGGCGCGACAGTCGCATACACAAGCGAGTAGTGTATAATATCTTTTTTAATAGATAGGACAATTCAAGAGGAAGGTTTATGTATATAATTTATTAAGTTTTTATATACATTAGCTAAGATATAACAGTAATAATTGTTGGAGGTGTCGGAAGAAAATTGGCCGCCTGGGAGTTTTCAACGAAAACGCTGCCTAAGCCCTTTGAGATATAACAAAATAATGTAAGGTGGAATTGTATATCTTAAATAGTCTTAATCTTAAAAAAGTCCGCGATGGCATATATCTATCTCTTAGGGATATCATACTATATCGATTTAATACTTTAAAAAATTAGCAATTATAACGCAATAATTTGAAAGTTATTTACACAAATACGGTATGAATCCTTATCATTTTAAATCAGTTGATTAGCTTCAGCACTTCATGAAGATTATTTTTTCCCTTTACATCATGCAAATTAAATGAAAACTTTAGGAAATATAGCAAAATCAAAATAATACGCAAGAAAATAAATCGTGTTGCCGTGATTTGAATGGGTAACGTAATAATAGAATCCTAAATCTACACTAATATTATAAAGAGGAAAACTTTGTTTGTTTGTTTGGTTGTAATGAATAGGCTCAAAAAGTACGGTACCGATTTCAAAATTTCTTTCGACTTTCGAAAGCTACATTATCCATGAGTAACATAGGCTAAATTATATTCTGAAAAAAAAGGGGTCACGTAAGATATTTATTTATTTATATATTTTTAGCCGAAGGAACTTCGTTCCTACCTGGTGTCCCACGACACCACATTTCTTTTTTTTTTGCATCATCTCTCAAAGATCTCATATTTTCCCTTATTTTTTTTTAAGCCAATTTAATTAATTGAAAATAAGATAATCCTATACCAATAATTTTATCACGTTAAAAAAAGAAAGTGCGTTCGCGATTGAGGTAGTTTTACTTCAATCGCGAACGCATTATAATAAACATTCTTTAATAAATCTTTGATAGAGTTTTGCCTCTAGATATTCCTTTCATGTCAAGAACTGATCAAGAACTGCAAAGTACCTAGGTACTCTTTTTTAATAATATTATAATACTGAGCGTAACTTCCAGCAGTTCCAGCGATATGGTTGTGCTTCCAGCACATCTGAATCACATACGTGATGCGTTTAAAGAAGTTTTACATTGAAAATACTCCTATGATATATAATTGTTTTACTATTAGTATTTTGGTTAGTAGTAAATTTATTGTATTAATTTCCCTATTTTATTTCCCTATTTCTAAGAAACCGAGATATTGAGCAACAAAAACTGTAATTTAGTTTATTTAATTAATCTTTTTTAAATTATCATACTGCAATCATAAAAATGTTTTTCATATAGCGTACATCACTATGACCTTGAATGGCACCATGCTCAAACTGCCATCTACCCGTAAATATGTGAACTAAAATCTTATAAAATGATTTAAAATGTCAACCAAAGATGTCACTACTTACCAAAATTTCACTGAATTCATTGTATGTAATACTAATAATTTTAATAAATCATTATAATTATGTCTATAGATTCTTTACGTTCAAACGAATCTTAATCATTCTAATTACATATAATAAATAATGTTCAATTTTCAAATGGGAAATGCAGCATTCAGGAAGCTTTGCCACCTGCTTACCGCAGAGTTTGGAGACGGAAAATCTACGCACAGACGACTAAAAAACAGACTAAAAATTATAAGGACGTCATGACCTATAGGGGCGAAACGTGCCTCAAAGTTTGCGACAAGTCCGGAAGTTTGCTTTGGAGCGTTTAGTATTAAAGAAACATCCAGCATAGCAGATGTTTCGTTGCTAGTGATTTGCCAAATGCCAATGATTCGAAACTAAACCATCCGCCAGATAGGCCTACCCAAAGTTACCCGCCGTAGGTCGTTTAATCGTCTAGGATCGTTAAGGCCCCCTTTCCGTTTAAGTGTTTTGCCACAGGTTAATAAAAAGGGTTAGTTTAGTTTATTTTGGTTACCTATTAATCCGAATCTGTATCCTTTTTGTATCATTGAATAATAATTATTAATCGAAGAAAAGAATTGAAAAAATTACCAAAAGATCGAGCGGATGAGCTTCTCTTTGTATTCAGCTAGCATGACTTACATGCACAAAGTTTAAGCAACTTAAACTTAATTTCAGCAGGAGGTGTCTAATAGATTAATTAGAACAAAGGCATTAAAATAATTCACAAATACTGTATGTATGGGTATATTAAGATTTAAGACTAGAAAAAAAGATATTTACATTATATGTGATTAAAAAATCTTTGGTCAAATACAGTCAGTTTCAATGAATTACGTAATAGCTAACAGATATGTTGCTTGAATTTGAAAGTTTTGATGTTTTATTTTCCAAGAATAATCTTGCGGGAGGCTCCGAAGTTCTGTCCAGACTGTGAAGCCAGCTTGTTGGTGCCAGCTTGCAGGCCTATAACTGTCTCACCCGCGCGAAGAACGTCTTCGCTGAATTCACGACGGTTTTCTTCAGCTGGTCTGGGACCGAGGTAAGGGCCGCGCCACTCTGGGTGCTTATATGCCTAAAAAGGTACAAACATAAAAAAATACTTCAATCACATAAATACGACTAACTATTTTTGTAGAATGATTAATTACTGACTGTTAGTTGCGAATTTAGCAGCACTAAAACTGAATACGATAAACTTATATTCTGTGCCCTTCGTTAATTGGTTTACCAAATGCAAGAAGAATTTTACAAATAATTATTATGATTGGTAGTTTCAAAAGAGTGTTCAAACAAACCAATTCGGTTGCGTATTTAAATAAGTGTTTTTTTTTTCCTTTTGTTTTGATATTATGTTATATGTAATATTATGTGCCTAAGGGCCTGTTTCACAATCTCAAGTTAAGTTCCCTATAGGCTATCGGCAACATATTTGACAGATATTTGACAAATACTCCATACTCTATCTGTCAAATATGTTTCCGATAGCCTATTGGGAACTTAACTGGAGATTGTGAAACATGCCCTTAATTAATTTGATGTGATTAGGTTATAAGTATTTGTTATTACCTAGTATAATTTATTTTAGGACTCATTACTAACATACTGTGGTTATCTCTCAATATTATGTATAATATATCTAATCGTATATTACCGTCCTGCCTATGGCAAATATGGTCTGTGTGACGAGGGCAATATTTTTCTGGTCCCACAAATCGGTTGTCTGGAAAAGGTCTGTGTCCGGCACTCCGTACTTTATACACGCCTTTTGGAACCTGAGAAAAAAATATTACAGATATTATAAAATAAGAAGATGCTAGAAATAAGGGTAAAAAATATCGTCGAATAACATTCGCCTTATAATATTATCAGCTATTATTTATCCAGATTCTAGAATCTTGATCTTGATCTTGTATAAAAGTAGTTATTATGACATAGGGTCTCCTAAGCAATTAAGATTAGGTCCATAACTAACCACCACCCTCATCGCAGACAAAGACACCCTTATCTGTTCAAGGTGCCTTAAGCGGAGTAGGTGGAGAAGATGTAACACCTCTGCCTCCACAGGAGAATGATTGTATGGCTCGCCGTCGAGGTCCACATCCGACGTTTTTGTACCCGTGCTAGGCCGGCCACACGACGACGAGAACACCGCTGGTGTTGTAGTTAGGGTGAGACACGTCTTGGCGTTCATCGAGGGAGGCCTATATTTAACAGCGGGCGGATAAAGGCTGATGATGGTGAGAGAGTCATTGTGATTTTCTCAGATAAAAAAGGTATGGGTGTGATAGTTTATTTTGTTTTTTGTAAATAAAAAATACTGTCTCTGTATACTGTATTCCTATTAAAAAGATTTTTTTAACATATAATATTGACCCATGTAATATGAGCTCGTGGCTCAGTAGTAACAGCCGCGCGGATCCACTCATCAGGTTAAGCAACGCTTGCCGAGGTTGGTCCGTGGATGTGTGACCATCTTTACATACCGAGACTCCTCCGTGCCTCGTAAATAACGCTAAGCCGTTGGTCCCGGCTGTTATTCGTGAATCTTTGACAGTCGTTACGGGTCCTTCCCGTTCTAACGGATAAGTCCGAGAGTCTGACAACCAGTTTTACCACGAGGCTACCATATCACCCATTTGTGGGTTGTGGAGGTCAGGTAAGCAGTGGTTCATTTCAATTATACCAGTAATTGCTGAATCCAGTTAGACTTGAACCCCAAAATATAGTCGGGAAAAGGCTAAGCAGATGATGAATGACCCAATATATAAAATGACGCATTTTACTGATTTCCATAGACTCCACCAACTTTGACTCTCAATACGGATAGGGATGGAAAGGATCAGATTGTTCCAGATTTTCTAGAATGTGCTTCTCTGTCATATAATCACGTATGGATACGTAAATAGTGGTGTCGTAACGATATAACAACATCCATCGTGAACGTCAGGAAACGCGTCACGATCACTTAAATCCTACGTTACAAAAATAAACATGAAATTAGAGCAGTGACGTAACGTAGATTAAAGAGATTTTAATATGGCATACGTAAACATTGGCACAGGATTCACTGTGTTTATAGCCGATTCATAAAACTTTGGATTTTGATCTAAGCTCAATTCCATTGTTTTTGTTTTGTGAATTAGGTATAAGATTTTTTTATGAATCAGGCTAATTCTAAACAACATTTTTATAAATAAAAGTGTCGGAATATTCGGAAGGAAGAACGTTTAACTGCATAGTCCAATATTGTTTTCCTATGATTACGCGAATTTCATTAATTATAATGAATCAATTTTAATAGATTTTATCGATAAAATCCGTAAAAGTTGTTTCATTTTAATGCATAGTCCAAGTTGAATTCTAGTGACACGACGTCAATAATATTATCAGGACGTGATGTCGATCGTCTAGACTAAAGACTCCAAGACTACATGGTCGTTACTCGTGAAGTTCTATGAAAGAGCTCATATATTTTGTTCAGAACTTAGTATAATATGTGTAGATCTATACTAGATTACAATCAAGAAGACACTTCTTCTACCTTGACGTGGCTTTACAGCTTAAAAGTCCTTAATAAATTGACAAAAAGTATAAAAAAATTGTAATTTTTTTTTTAAATCTGATTTAATATACCATCGGTCTTTGATGGAAATTCATGGTTTAGCTACTACATTGAACTATTTTACAAATTACACTTTAGCCACTACCAGCTCATCGAAAAGTTAAATTTAAATCATTCAACTAACAACATACCTGCCTACTATGCATGAAAACCAATTGACAAAAAAACGGTGATAGGTACGATTAAAATGTATTGCAACGGTCCTCTTAAATAATACTCACTGGCTTATATTATCCATAAATTTGTAATCACCACCAGATACATTGACCTTGGTGATAATGCCAGGCTGAAGCCTGTTCATCAGTTTGCAAAGTATGATGCCATCGCGGAGTGCCAGCTCGTAGGGAAGGTCAGTAGGGAACCTCTCTCCAATGACAGCCTCGATCCATCTCTGAGCTTCGATTTCCTTTTCCGGTTCGCGTTTACCAGCGCACTGAAATTGAAAACGTACTTCAATTAATAAAAGTAGTGAAACAACAAAGGACGATGCGTCATTAGTTCTTCGACACTCATTATCACTTTTATTCAAATTACTGTGGGCTAAAAATAATATAAAGAAAGCGTTACTTTTTCTGTACATGATAACAAGCAGCTCAGAAGTTCTTTACGCGTCTTTTTTTCTTAAGGCCAGTATATTCGGGCGTTTTATGCATTGAGCGCAGTCGCCCTGCCTGCACGACGAGTTACGCGAAGTCTTCAAACAAATGAACTTTCTTGAACCCGGCGTGAACTTATTGTCCGTCCTAGTATAATTTTAAACGTATGGCAACTTACTAGGTTTTTTTTTACTTTAGTTTATTTCATAAGAATTACATTATATAAAGAGCGTTTTATGGTTTTGTTATCGATCCTGAACACACATGATCATTTTCTATTTTAATAATTACTAAGTTTTTGTATTAAAATGGATACGTTACGTGAGTATTTAATCTTGAACATAAATACATATTTCCCTTCGCAGACTTTCTGAAGGCATATTTAGGATACTATTACTGCTTTCATATTTTCATTTTCATATTCATACCGTATTTGTGTCAATAACTTTCAAATTATTGCATTATAATTGCCAATTTTTAAAGTATTAAATTGATATAGTATATATATATATGCCATCGCGGACTTTTTTAGAGACCTTTATAAGATACACATTTCCCCTATACATTATTTTGTTATATCTTAAAGGGTTTAGGCAGCGTTTTCGATGAAAACTCCCAGGCGGCCTATTTTTTTCCGACACGTCCAACAATTATTGTTATATTTTAGCTAAGGCGTATAAAATTTTAATAAATTATATACAAAAACCTTACTCTTGAATTGTTCTATCTATTAAAAAAACCGCATCAAAATCCGTTGGGTAGTTTCGAAAATTTAAGCGTACAAACAGATACAGGGCCGGAGAAAGCGACTTTGTTCCGTAATATGTTTAAATGGATATAGCATGATATCGCTAAGAGATAGACATATGCCATCGTGGACTTTTTTGTAGACCTATTTAAGCTACACAATTCCAGCATACATTTTTTTGTTGTATCTCAAAGGGTTTAGGCAGCGTTTTCGTTGAAAACTCCCAGGCGGCCTATTTTTTTCCGACACGTCCAACAATTATTGTTATATTTTGGCCAAGGCTTATAAAATTTTAATAAATTATATACAAAAACCTTACTCTTGAATTGTTCTATCTATTAAAAAAACCGCATCAAAATCCGTTGCGTAGTTTTGAAGATTTAAGCGTACAAACGGATACAGGGACGGAGAAAGCGACTTTGTTTCGTAATATGTTTAAATTGATATAGCATGATATCGCTTAGAGATAGACATATGCGATCGTGGACTTTTTTGTAGACCTATTTAAGCTACACAATTCAACCATACATTTTTTTGTTGTATCTCAAATGGTTTAGGCAGCGTTTTCGTTGAAAACTCCCAGGCGGCCTATTTTTTTCCGACACGTCCAACAATTATTGTTATATTTTAGCCAAGGCTTATAAAATTTTAATAAATTATATACAAAAACCTTCCTCTTGAATTGTCCTATCTATTAAAAAACCGCATTAAAATCCGTTGCGTAGTTTTGAAGATTTAAGCGTACAAACGGATACAGGGACGGAGAAAGCGACTTTGTTCCGTAATATGTTTAAATGGATATAGCATGATATCGCTAAGAGATAGACATATGCCATCGTGGACTTTTTTGTAGACCTATTTAAGCTACACAATTCCACCATACATTTTTTTGTTGTATCTCAAAGGGTTTAGGCAGCGTTTTCGTTGAAAACTCCCAGGCGGCCTATTTTTTTCCGACACGTCCAACAATTATTGTTATATTTTAGCCAAGGCTTATAAAATTTTAATAAATTATATACAAAAACTTTCCTCTTGAATTGTCCTATCTATTAAAAAACCGCATTAAAATCCGTTGCGTAGTTTTGAAGATTTAAGCGTACAAACGGATACAGGGACGGAGAAAGCGACTTTGTTCCGTAATATGTTTAAATGGATATAGCATGATATCGCTAAGAGATAGACATATGCCATCGTGGACTTTTTTGTAGACCTATTTAAGCTACACAATTCCACCATACATTTTTTTGTTGTATCTCAAAGGGTTTAGGCAGCGTTTTCGTTGAAAACTCCCAGGCGGCCTATTTTTTTCCGACACGTCCAACAATTATTGTTATATTTTAGCCAAGACTTATAAAATTTTAATAAATTATATACAAAAACCTTACTCTTGAATTGTTCTATCTATTGAAAAAACCGCATCAAAATCCGTTGCGTAGTTTTGAAGATTTAAGCGTACAAACGGATACAGGGACGGAGAAAGCGACTTTGTTCCGTAATATGTTTAAATGGATATAGCATGATATCGCTAAGAGATAGACATATGCCATCGTGGACTTTTTTGTAGACCTATTTAAGCTACACAATTCCAGCATACATTTTTTTGTTGTATCTCAAAGGGTTTAGGCAGCGTTTTCGTTGAAAACTCCCAGGCGGCCTATTTTTTTCCGATACGTCCAACATTTATTGTTATATCTTAGCCAATATATATAAAAACTTAATAAATTATACACAAAAACCTTCCTCCTAAATTGTCCTATCTATTTAAAAAAACCGCATCTAAATCCGTTGCGTAGTTTTAAAGATTTAAGCGTACAAACGGTTACAGGGACGGAGAAAGCGACTTTGTTTTATAGTAGTAGTAGTAGCTAACATGCGTACCCGGGATATTTTTCTTTGCATTATTAATAATAATAATAATATCTATGGACGCTTTTCACACCACGTCAATCTAGTCCCGTGGTAAGTACTCGAAGAGACTTGTGTTACGGGTACCAGACAACGGAAATACAATATATTTAATACGTTTTATATCAATACTTATATTTAAGATTTTTATTATATAATACACATATTTAATACACATCCATGACCCAGGAACACAGAAACTTTTTTGTTCCCTGGCGGGATTCGAACCCGCGACCTCCGGCTTGAACGCCAACGCGCTAACCATTGAGCCACAGAGGTCATATTACAAACAGACACACAAATCATTGTAAACAAAATAAGTGTTAATTATCACCTCTATCACCATTCATCACCACCATCACCACCATCATTATTCTCGTCAGCGTCATCACCACCATCATTATAATCATCAACTTCATCATCATCACTATTACAATTTACACCTCTCTCCCTCATCACCACCATCACCACCATCACCACCATCATTATTCTCGTCAGCGTCATCACCACCATCATTGTAATCGTCAACTTCATCATCATCACTATTACAATTTACACCCCTCTCCCTCATCACCACCATCACCACCATCACCACCATCATTATTCTCGTCAGCGTCATCACCACCATCATTGTAATTATCAACTTTATCATCATCACTATTACAATTTACACCCCCCTCCCCCACCACCACCATCACCACCATCATTATTCTCGTCAGCGTCATCACCACCATCATTGTAATTATCAACTTTATCATCATCACTATTACAATTTACACCCCCCTCCCTCATCACCACCACCACCACCATCATTATTCTCGTCAGCGTCATCACCACCATCATTGTAATTATCAACTTTATCATCATCACTATTACAATTTACACCCCCCTCCCCCACCACCACCATCACCACCATCATTATTCTCGTCAGCGTCATCACCACCATCATTGTAATTATCAACTTTATCATCATCACTATTACAATTTACACCCCCCTCCCTCATCACCACCACCACCACCATCATTATTCTCGTCAGCGTCATCACCACCATCATTGTAATTATCAACTTTATCATCATCACTATTACAATTTACACCCCCCTCCCTCATCACCACCACCACCACCATCATTATTCTCGTCAGCGTCATCACCACCATCATTGTAATCTACAACTTCATCATCATCACTATTACAATTTACACCCCCCTCCCCCACCACAATCACCGCGATCATCATCATCACCACAACCACCACTGCCACCACCACCCTCATTATGATCATCATTATCACCACCACCATCATCATCATCACCACCGCCACCATCATCATCATGTGTGCATTTTTGATTCTTATCGATACAAAAATTTATGCACAAATATTTTTTTTTCTTTAAACCTCGAATAGAATTTAAAATTAATATTTTTATAATAAAGATGCGAGTAGCAAGGGATCGACCGTCTTGGCGTTCATTGAGGGAGGCCTATGTTCAGCAGTTGATGGATAAAGGCTGATGATGATGATGAATTAGTAACATTAAATCGATATTAAAATAAAAATGAGGAAAAAAACACGCTGATGATCATGATTACGACAAAAATGAGAAAAAAACATTAAAACTAAATATTGTTCAAATTTTTATTTTTATTTCCTATGTACACTATCATACCAGACACCGGCTTATATATTCCACACGTTGTTTTAACGATCTATAGCGGGGGAGAGCCGCCAGGCAGCAGCGAAACATAGGTCCTACTTTGTTAACGCCTCGCAGGCAACTAAATTGAGGCCGCGCTGGGGACTAGTCGAGTTTTTCACATTATTTGATATTAAGAAAAATAAAAACATTTATTTAAAAAAGTAAGATCAGAATAAAATTCTAAATGTTATTACCTATTTTTTCATATAAATTTTGTAACTTAAAATCTCACATTCTTCAATTACAACTAGAAAAATAATCAAAAACATCTTGTGTTTGTGATTTTTTTTTATCGAGGCAAGTTACAATGATCGTGTTTTGAATAGGTTAATAAAAAAGAATGTATACTAAACTACAACATATATTTTTAACGGATCAAAAAAACCAACATTACTATGTTTACGACTTAAACAAAAACAGCCGCTTTGGGATATACTGGCCTTAATCCTTATTTGGTATTTAGTCCAGTAGTCAATCCAAAATTGTATGGCACGTAGTTTTACTTTGTACAGGTAAATGTGAAGAAGGAAAGCTTTTGTACTGACAATGAACTGATAGAAATAAAATATTCAAACAGTTTCAATATGTTCATAATATGAATGAATTCATCGTAATTTCAGCGGTAGCATAAATTAATGTTTCCAAGATATGCGACACTACGTATATTATGTATGTATACATTATACAATACAACATACATTATACAATATATATATATATATATATATATTAATAATAATATAAAATACAACAATAGCCGTATTGATATTCTTATATTCTTATCTTTCCGTAGTATCACTTTACTATATGTTGTTATCTGTCAAATATAAGAAAACGCGTCATTGATTGATCAACACTCAGATTAATATACAAAATATGACCTTGTTTATTAATCTGAGAATGAGGGAGAGGATGGATATATTGAAATGGATTTTTATTCTTTACTTTGTAATTTAGTTGGATAAACTGATTTATTTAATTTTTCATGAAATATGTATATGTATTTTTTCTGTTTATGGTATATATAGAATCAGACTTGAAATGAGGAATATGTAGACTTGTAGTTTTCTTTTAAAGAAAATGATTGGTGGTACAACGTTGCCGCCTGTACTCGATAACCAAATGCACATGTTTTAACTAAAGTTACATCCAAAAAGCCATATTATTTTGTTAATTTGCTGTATTCATTGTAACTCTTGTTTGACTTGCAAATATACAGATAATGTTTTTAGGTTATATGTATACAACTGATTAACCTCTTGTTAAATATTCATTCCTTGTTTTTTTAATTTAATTGGCTTCAAAAACTATTACAATAACCTGACTGATACAAGTAATGTTTTAATTACTTCTACCAGTTTTACTGCAAACATTGTTTGAGGATGACATGTTATATTATGACAAGTATTGCAATAATGTAGCTTACATAAATCAGAATTTATCACAGACTTTAATTTGTCCCGATATTCCCACGGAATGGGAAACTACGAAATGGGACTTTTACGTAGATGTAACCGCGGGGCGCTGCTAGTGTAGATATAATCCATGGCATGTGATAAGCAGCAATATAATTCAAGTTGACTTATTTATGTATTGCCTTGAGATACAAATAAAAATACAAGATTAATTTTGTCTATTTCGGATAGAAATAGCAAGGAAAACTGGCCCCGCTGCTAATTTTAGCTTAAAATAGACAAGTTAAAAACTTACGAAACTTAATAAAAAATAAACTAATCTTATCAAATTAGAAAAATAGATAAAAGGATTTGTTGACACTTATAAACTATAATATTTATATTATCTCAAAAACTGGATGCATAATTGTGATGAAGCTCAAATAACTTAAATAACATTCAAATTCTAAAGAATAAACATGATAATTTAAAATAACATACAATATAATTTAATTTTATGTAAGTACGTAATGTTATTTATATTATTCCAAAGATAAGTCCATGACAAGGAATATAACATCGACCTCACTTAGTATCAATTCAAGTGTCGCCCTGAACGCTGTGAATATGATCATTTGTACTTGCGTCCTATTTTACCTCATAATTAATACCAGTCCTATAATTTTACTAGTGTCAGGGTTATACGTATATAAATATTATCGAATTTCTAGAAACAGCGAAGAGGAAAATACTATCGTGAACAAATAAATGTAAGGTTTTTTTATTTTTTTAATTTCGATCCGTTTCACGTTTGAACGTTTTAAATACATTATTATTAGAGATGCGCCGAGAGTTCGGCCGAATATTTGTATTCGGTACATTCGGCATATTTTTTCATGTTCGTATTCGGCCGAATATTCGGTTAATTTACCGAATAATTACCGAATAATTAAGTGCGTTTTATTTCGATGTTTTACAATTTTTTTTTTGTAAATGAAAGAAAATATTTTTGTACCTACCAATTATTTGTTAGTAAAATAAAAAAAAGTATAACTTTAACAATCAATTAAAATAAATTTTAGATCATGGGAACTTCTGCTTTTTGTTACAAATAATAAATTAAACTAAATTAGGTAGGTCTCAGTAAAATTAGAAATTTAAAAAACAATATTTTTTGAAAACATTTTTTTTAAATATTTGTCGTAAACAAAACACAAATTTTTGGTAAATTTAAGAATCAATATTAGTTACCTAACATTGAAGTTTTAATCAAATTAAGGTTTTAAGACCATTAATCAATATTAGCAGAATCAAATTGGATTTTCAGGCTTACTATTGAGATCCTTTAATAATCATATCGTAAAAATAACACATGCACATAAATTAAATAATGATTTATCAAGAAATTAAGAAATTACAATAAATAAGTGGTGACGTGTTAGTAGTGTAAATACTAAGCTTTCAGCTTTCAAAAGTTTTAAACTTGAACCGAATGGTTCGGCCGAACATTCGTATTCGGTTAAACCTACATTCGGTGCATCTCTAATTATTATCATTTAAAAAACATAGCCTTTTTATTAAATATTTGTATAGTAAAATATATTTGCGATGGAAGTAATCAGTAAAATTACTAGTGCCACAACAGTTTGATTATTTATTAGTTTGAAAATGAAATTATAAATTTTTGTGCAGTCATGCAAAGTCCAATACGATTTAACGTGTATACGTCGGAGTCTGTATAGACTCCTAGACAAATTGGACTGTTTTTACATTCTATAAATTATACCTTAATGTTACGTTAAAATACCAAATAAATATATATTGTAACTTGGTTTTAGGTAGTTAATTAATGTGACTTTTAAATAATTGTATAACTCTACCAAAATAAAGAGAAATAATTATTTACCTGAATGTCTTTTCAGCATTTCAAGGCATTTAAAATTAATTATGTAAATAAAGCCTTTGCCCAGCAGAGGAACAACATAGGCTAATTAAAAAAAATAAAGCCATTAGGGAAAGCCAAATTAGCCAAAGGCAGATTTAACCATTCTGGCTTAAGTAATTGTGTTTATTAGATAAAATATATATTTTTTATATATTTATGTGCATTAAGTATATATGATTTTAATTAATTTTTCATCCCTTCTAGCAACCCCTTCAATCAAAAATTATGAAACAAAAATATTTTGCTAATATTATCATTGGGCAAATCTACTAAATATTCGGCTGAATACGAACACGAAAAAATATGCCGAATGTATCGAATACGAATATTCGGCCGAACATTCGGCGCATCTCTAATTTTTACTTAATTATTGATTTGTTCAGGTGTTTTTAAGGTAGTCGGTAGACCTATATAAGGTCTGATTTTTGGTACGTATCGTGTATAGTATATACCGTTGGTCGTCAAAGATGAACAAGCTGCTTTGCGCGCTAGTGCTTTTCGTCGCAACGATTCTCGGCGCAACGGTGAGTTTTTTTTTTGTAAAATCAAATCGGTTGTCTGTAAAGTCGGTTTACTGACGATAGTTGAACGTGCCGTCATAGGAAAATACTGATGGGCCGATTGTGGCTCTTTGTCACTCGTTTCGCGCCCTTGCTTGCACTTCAAGCCTTAAATGGAACGCCTCAGAGCGAAGTAACGCCGCATGAGTCATGTTTTTTCGTGCGTGCAGCCGGCTCCATCGAATTATAAGACGTTGTCACGTCAAAAAATATTATCATAATTAGCTTTGTAGTAATCCTACTAATATAAAAAAAGTGTAAGTTTGTGTGAATTAAACTAAAACTATAGAATGGATTTTAATGTAACTTTACAAAAATATAGATTGCACATCAGAATAATACACATAATATGCCCGAACTACCACGGGAATGGAAAGTACGCGGGTGTTAACTAATACCTACTAATGCTGTTTCTGCCCTATGTTTTCGAAAATCTCGAAGTATGAACTATTATATTTATTATATAGTTCTGAAATAAGTAGGTAGTAAAAAGACACTTCTTTCGAATTAAAATCTACCGGGGAAATCAGAATGTATGATAAAAAATAACCTATTTTTTTCACGAAGTCGACTTTACTTTGCCTATAATCTCGAAAGGTAAACAGCAAAAAAGTCTCGTATTAAGGTTTTGTGATCACACCGTTGATCTAGTCCAGTGTTTCCCAAACTCTTTTGTTTCATAGACCACTTTCAAAGGTTTCCCGCATCAGGTGGACCCCTTGCTGAGCTTTTTTTTTCAAGAATTGCTCGTTTAAAGACATTTCATTATATTTATTATAATAGTAAAATTTAGAAATTGATAGAGAAGTCAAGCCAACATTTTTCTTTTTGGTTCTTCACTCGAAACCAAATTAATGTTATTAATGTTCATGGAACCCTGCTTACGATTGTGGACCCCCATTTTTTGTCACGCTCATCGTGGACCCCCTTCGAGTATTCCATGGACCACTTTGGGAATCACTGATCTAGTCCTTCTCTCTGAGACACTACGAAATAATCAGGAAGGTGGAACCCATACGGATAAGAGCATTTGTACCGTCTCCATCTGTGAGATATATTATACTTGCTGTTACCCGCAGCTTCGCCCGCGTGAACTTAGTCATTTTCTATTTAACTAATGACTAAGTTTTTGTATTAAAATGGATATAATATGTTATCTTGAAAATAAAGACTTAATATTTCCCTTCGCAGACTTTCTGTAGGCATATTTAGGATACTATTATTATATAATATTCCACCATACGTTGACCATATTACGTCTATCAGAGTTGATACACTACGGCTTTAGACACCAGACGGATTCGAATCACGGCAACATGATTTATTTTCTTGTGCATTATTTTGATTTTGCCATATCTCCTAAAGTATTCATTTAATTTGCATGATGTAAAAGGGAAAATAATCTTTATGAAGTGCTTAAGCTAATTAACTGATTTAAAATGATAAGGATTCATACCGTATTTGTGTAAATAACTTTCAAATTATCGCTTTATAATTGCCCATTTTTTATAGTATTAAATGGATATAGTATGATCCCTAAGAGATAGACATAATATGCTATCGCGGACTTTTTTGTAGACCTGTTTAAGATACACAAGTCCACCATACATTATTTTGTTATATCTCAAAGGGTTTAAAATTTAACCAAAATTAAAAAAAAATGGAGAAAATGGTTACCCTATAATGAGATTCTGTAATTGCTCATAACAATTTCGTAATAAAATCGGGAAATAAATATCGGAACTCATATTGAGCGGATGAAAAAACGGTTAAATAAAGATTTTTGCAATCCTGATGTTTCGGTTACTTTACAACAATCATATAAACGGAAACTTACCAGTTTTTGCCAATTGTACGTTCCCAGCACATTCTGCCATAATATGATTGTCATAATCTAAAACCTTGACAATCAGTTGTAAAATCTTTGCAGAGGCCGATCCGTGTTGGATGCGTGTGGTAGCAGATCAGTCGTCTTGGCGTTCAATGAAAGAGACTAAATGCTTATGATGATGATCATCAATCAATCAAGAGCATTATAAAAATAATGTGCGAGGTTTTATAACAAAAAAGATTACAAATAAACTGCTAAAATACGGTTGAATTTCGTCCTTTGCAAGACCTCTAGGTGTTTATGAGATATTTTAATTCTAAACAAAAAAAACATAAATTCATATTTAAACTCTCATGTGGGACGTTATTTATTACTTTTTCCATTCATTTTTAAAGCTCCTATGCTGAGAAAAAAAAAATTGTCTAATTTTTTTTTTGACTAAAAAGTTTGCACTTTGGCTGCTAATAGGGCGTGTGTTTGGCTTGACTAATCTTTTTTATCCACCTTTAGAAGTAACCTGAAGATGAGGAACAAATACTCAACATCTATTCGTTTATCCTCTCTGTCATCTAAGAATAGCCGGATGTATTTAGTTAATGTCTACAATCGAAAACTGAACTGTGACAAGAATTTCATTCAAGCAACTTACAATCATTCTAGGTTGTAAATTTTGGTGTTAATTTTGGTATTTTGGATAAAACATAAGACATTCTTAGGTAGATGCATAATAATACTTGCCAAATTTACAATCAAATATAATTTAAAAAAAATATATATAGGTAATTAAAGACTTTTAGTTATAAGTTCAATCTGAAAAACCACTAGCTCTAAGCGATTATAGACATTTGTTAATAATAACTGAAATAAATGGTAATATACGCATACGAATTTAACGCGGACGAAACCACAGGACCTGACTAGCGTACATTACATTTTATTCAAAAAGTCGTTTAATTCTTATGGTTTGTTTATTTATAGAAATATGAACAAACAGGCGTACGTTCATAAACCATGTCATTTAGTGATTTAATACCGTTAATTCGCTTGGACTAACATCCGCATAGATTTTTGCGTAGATGCTGTAATCACTATAATTACATGTATTCTGAAACATTATAACAACTGGGCGATATACGCGCGCCGCCCACGATCACGTTGAACAGTTTTGGGCGGGCGGCGTCAACGCCAGTCTACGTGTTGATAGCGTCCAGTAAACTTGTTTCACCGGTGTACTAAAAGTGACCTAAACAAAATGGCTGTAAGCACATCCCTTGTTATAATATCAAAAACTATTTTTATAAAGAATTCACTTTATTCTTAGTTTTGTTTAACAACTTGCTAATTATTCAATTAGTTCAAAAATAGTTTTTTAATCACAAGCTTAACTAATTAGGCACTAAAATAACGTCTCATAAAATTCAGAAGCTTCAAGCTTTCCAGATTAACGTTACAGATGCAAAGCGTCATGTTATTTTTGGAGATGATTCTGGAATTCGTCCGCTTTTCCATCATACGCTTGGCACTTGGAATACATTCGGAAATATATTATTCACGTCGATGACATAATTGTTTACAGCCCAGGAACAAGGAACAAGAACAGGAAGTCCTGAACTGGATAGCAGCTGTGCTCGGTGAACCGTTACCTAAGGGGGAGTATGAGGACATCCTCAAGGATGGAGTGGTCCTATGCAAGTTAGCCAACAAACTGTCACCTGGATCCGTCAAAAAAATACAAGAGAGAGGAACCAATTTCCAATTAATGGAAAACATTCAAAGGTAACGATAATTTTCGAACTGTGAAGTTTTCAAACAAACACAAAGGTTGTCAAAGCGAGTTTCTTTTCTAGAAATTTTGAGACCGGCTTGGTCAAGATACTGGACACTAAACGCAAAGGTCGCTGGTCGCAGGTTCGAACCCCGACAAGTGCAGATAATTTGTTGCATCGTGTTCTCTAGGTGTATATGTGTATTTACATAAATTTATTTGCGATCCTAGTTAACCCATCCCATAAATTCTAACGAACATACTACGGTACAAGGTTAACGTGTTGTGATTGTTCGGTTATATTTATTTATTTCGTGTTTCAAATAACAGATTTTTTTTTTAAATTGTAATTTAATGTAAGTCGTATATTTCAGATTTCAGGCGGCTATAAAAAAATACGGAGTACCAGAGGAGGAAATTTTCCAGACCGCCGATTTATTTGAGAGGCGCAACATTCCGCAAGTCACATTATGTTTATACGCTTTGGGCAGAATCGTAAGTGTGCAGTTTTTCTTTAATATAATTATAGCCTAGCAACATACGTAGATAAATTGCATACTGGTGATAATATTATAATGTTATTTCCGCGGTTATTTCATACCAACTTGTTTATATTTTGTATATTTTTCCTTCTACAAACGTATTCTAATACGTCATGTTTCGCTTTAATGTATTAATATTTACAAAATAATTATATGTTTATTATTAGTTTTATGCAATTACAATTTATCTTGTTAATTATTTATGTAATTTTTTATACTTATATATTTTCTAACGTCTACATTTATGTCTCACGAGAAGTTAAAGACGGTTACGATTTTAAAGGACAACATAGCTTTATACATGAAGTTAGCACATCGCCTAATAGCAACGTTGATATTTCATTACAGACACAAAAGCACTCCGAATGGACCGGTCCTCAACTGGGGCCCAAGATGGCGGACAAGAACGAGAGGACATTCACCGAGGAACAACTAAGGGCGCACAACGCCGAGCTCAACCTTCAAATGGGCTTCAACAAGGGTGCCTCCCAATCGGGCCACGGCGGCTTTGGCAACACTCGTCACATGTAAAAATGAAATATTGAAGTTCTAAATATAAAATATAGTTTTAAACATTGCCAACATAAACATAATCAAGCAGAATCAATCATAATGTGTGAAACAAAAGATGAGAAACAAAACAACAACAGATAAATATTTTTAATTATAATTTTATGTTTATGCAAAGAGTTATTGCAAATATTTTCGGAAATGTATTTTTTATTTTTCATATTTAACAGTGATTTATTTTATTGTAATTCTGAAAAGGTGTTTGTATTTTATACAGATTTTATAAAATAATAAAAATACAAATTTGATATCTTTTAATTTTATTCTACACATTCCATAGACACCTACATTAAACATTGTATTTACTTTATAAGAAAAAGTCCTTATAAAAATGGTTTTAAATTACATATTTAGGGAATATACTTCACTAAGTATACTAAAATAGTGTAGTTTAACTTTTGAAAGAACTTACAATGTATATTTAACACCAACATACAAAGTAAGGATGGTAAACTATTCTGGGACGTAAATCAGGAAGTACGCGTCCATAATTCAAAGGAAAATGTCTGTGGTAGCTATAATAGTCAAAGCATTAAAAATTAACGTCATCATCATCATCATCATCAGCCTTTATCCGTCCACTGCTCAACCTCCCTCAATGAACGCCAAGACGACCGATCCCTAGCTACTCTCATCCACCGCGGACTTGCCAGTTGCCACTGCACGGAGGTCGTCTTCCCATCTGGTTAAGGCCGACCAATACTTCGCCTACCTAAACACGGCCTCCACTCTTGAAACTTAATGGCCCATCGGCCATCCGAAGAATAAGCACGTTGAAGTGGCAATAGTATGGTCACGCACTCAGAAGAAAAAAAATAACGTAAGTGTATATCCGAAGTACTTGACTATACAAAAGAAAGAGGATTTATATGACTGATGTTTGATGCTAATAAACTCTTATCTAGAATTATCAACAAATGTTAAAAACCTTGCAACTAGAAATTATCATGCCGTTAAGGTCATTGCCCATCCTGAGACATGATGTAAGATCTCGGTGTCCTTATCCAAATACAGAAAAACTGTTGGAAGGTTTTACCATCGGATGCGCTTGTGACGAGTTCTGGTCTGCATGAGAACAACCACCCTACCAACACATATTTTCATCGATCAAACAGGTTATTTGGGAAATAACTCTTCTTCAGGCAGTGCATTTACTGTCTCGAAGGCTAAACTAGATGACCTAGCCTGCGCTAGATGACCTTGTTCAAAATTATGGGTGAACTTGACCTCTTACCAACGGGTGGTAAGGTAATGTTATCCTTAGTAATATTATAAATGTGAAAGTTTCTACTCAACCGATCATCATGAAATTTTGTACACATATTCTCAGACATATTCTCAGAGATACTAGAAGTAACATAGGATACACTTTAGTGTATCCTATGTTATTATGTTAGAAGTAACATAGGATACACTTTAGTGTATCCTATGTTACTTCTAGTCCTAAAAAATCCTTTCTTTTTTTAAAAGAAAGGATTTTTTGGTAACGCGAGCGAAGCCACGGTAATCAGCAACAACATAAAGCTAAATAGTTGGATGGTTTAAACTCAGGTTTCAGGAACTACTGGCCGTATTTGAAAGATTCTTTCAATGTTAGATAACCCATTTATCGAAAAAGGCTATAGGCTATATAGATCCGGTTGTAAATCTTAGTTAACGCAGCGACGCTGCGGGCAACAGTTAGTAACACAATAAAAATGGCAATAATAAATGCCATGATGCTACCCATGCAGAAACGTGCATATTGCATCCCCCCCACAAGCAGAAGTCATGAAGTGTAAATGGTTAGATTCATAGTTGGCGCAACCGTATTGCAACATGCAAATTCACCCACATACTTTAAATAATCAATGTTGTAAATATTTTTATTACACTATAAATAATTCTGGAGCGTCCATCATTCAGAATGGAATATTCCTTGACCTATAATATCGGGCGCATGTTTGTGCCAAGAGTATATGTGGATATAGATATTGTGCATGCATACTAATCATATACATATATATATATGCTAATGTTATTATCTATGTACCTACCAAATACCGACTTTACAATATTGTGGTGAGAAAATAAATATTATTATTATTATTATTATATACGATCATAATCAGACTAAGAATTCGAACGTAAAAATCAAAGTTATAATGACTAGCGACCGAATCAACGTCAAAAGAAAGCTAGACAGACATACTATGTAAAGATTTTAGAGGTTACTTATTACTGTTATTAGTATGATATATGCATATACAAGTTTTCCTTGTCCGGGTGGACCCCCAGGTGTCCACGGAAGACTCGAAGGGGGTCCACGATGAGCGTGACAAAAAATGGAGGTCTACAATCGTAAGCCGAAGACAACAAAGCTGTTTTGCTATTTTTTGGAGGGAAGGGCAAGACCGCTAGTGTAATTGCAGCCAACGAGACTTAACATCTTGTCTCAGTATAGATAACTCGCTTTACCATGGTTCAGGACTTGTCGTGGCCATGGCGTTTAGCAGCTTCAGGGTGAGCTTTAGCGAAGCGAATTGAGTCGAGGGGGCTCTTTGTACCCCTCTTCTTAACAGAGGTGAGGACGGTAATCTCACCTCATTGTACTGTCCCGACCTTGGAAGTGGTTGTTCTGTGGTGCGGGACACCTCTGTGAAGGTGGTGTTGGTTCCCTGAGGGACTGACTAGCCATAGAGGTGCCCTGTTTCTAGCACATCCAGGGAACCTCACCGAAGGCGGCATTGGTAGCACTCGCCGGGTTTTAGTGGGTAGAACTGCGTCCACATACCAGCTTTCGGTATGCACGCATACCCACTCCCCAGCGAAATGCCGCAGCGTATTTCCCGTTTAAAAAGAATAGAAAACTCATTGAAATGTAGGATGATAGGATTGGTCCAGATAAAGTTTATGGGCGACATCGACCACTTATAATCAAGTGGCACATCTGCCAGTTTACCTTTCTAATTAATAAAAAAAAAACCCTGACCACTCAACCATCATTCCATACATCAATCAAATATATATTTTATTTATGGAAAAACAATTACCTAGTCAGTTTATCTTTAGAATTTTTAATTAGTTCCTCAAAAAATTCCAATGTATTTTTCCAAAGACAAAATGTTTAAAGACATAAAAGTTTATTACTTTTTATTAGAAGAAACTCAAAAGCAATAAATACTTTAATCCTGTTTACCGCGCAGATGTAGCAGCTGTGCGAATTCCGATCAAACGTTCGTCAACGCTAAAACCACAGATTTGTTGAATACTTTTAAAATCATTGAAATACGAATCAGACTAAAATACACACATCATAATAACTTTCGTATCTTTTATTTTGCTTTTCTTGAATCTATTTTAGATAGTTGATACTATATTTTTATTATTATTATTAACCGACTTAAAAAAATGAAGGCTTTCAATTCGTCTGTATGTTTTTTTTATAATTTTCCTTTAGATAGTGTGTTAAAAACTCGTGGCTGCTCTGTACGACGCTAATTAATGAATGTAATCTACTCAAAATAGACGCGATGAGTTTGTCGGCTTCAAAATGCAGAGCTCAGCCTGGCAACATAATAATATAATGAATGAACATACAAATACGACGCTTTTACACCACGTCAATCTGGTCCCGTGCTAAGTTTCCGAAGAACTTGTGTTACGGGTACCAGACAACGGAAATACATATTATATTTGATACGTTTTATATTAATGCATATATTTAAGATTATTATTAAATAACACACATATTTAATACACATCCATGACCCAGGAACACAGAAACTTTTTTATGTTCCCTGGAGAGATTCGAACCCGCTACCTCCGGGCTTGAGCGCCAACGCGCTAACCGGTGATCCATAGAATTCGTCGAATAAGCATGGGGAAAACAAAGTAAAGCAGGAAAAATACGTTTAGTATACCTAATAATATTATAACATAACTAGCTCTCCTTCCCTACTTGCATGAGTAAACTATTGCCACGGTTACTTTTTTGAAGTATGTTTCTACTAAAATGATGTCGAGTAAAAACAATTGATGATGATTAACTTACAGAAAGTAGTTTAGCAATTCACGAAATGTATTATGTATGTCCATAAATATCATGTAATAAACACTTGTAAGCGATTCGTCTATGACGACATTGTCATATTATGTACTGTACAAATTCAATAGATAGATTTAAAATGTTATTGCTAATGTAAAAAGGTATAGGAAAGAAATTAATATAAATTAGGAAATGAATGTTTTTTAACAGTACATTTACAAAGTCTTTATGCTTACTACCTGAAGAAAATGCCATGAAGATTGTTACCATTTTCGGCAAAGTCGAAAACACACCAATAACTTAAAAAATATTTTGTACAAGAAGTTTTATTTTTTAAATCGTTCTCGAAGGATTAAAACATTTTATCACTGCCCTGTAGAAATCAAACGTTGAACAATGTAAACCGCGAATTATGAAGTTGCACTAGTAAAGCTATCGAGATAATTAACGTTCTTAAATTATGTAACTATTACACTTAACACGAAGGAGCCAAGACTGTCTGGTCAGTTATGTGTATTTTCGTAAATATCTGACCCTAACCGTTTGCTTGTTAAGAAATCAGCTCTCGGATTGGCCACTCCGATCGTCTGATGCGAAGCAGTTGCAATGAATTGTGTAATTATAAAATTTCAAAACATTTGCAATGTTTTAAATCTCAAACGCGACCCAGTTGAGACTGTATGTAAGACATTAATTTATTACCATGAAAAAATATCTATTTGAAGATTGTTCTATTACTCCTAACCGTAACTTCTTCCGCGTAGACTTTGATAGCAGTATTGCGCTAAGCGCTTTGAAAGCGTACTCGTAAAGTACCTAGGTACTAGTAACGCGTACTCATAATACAATTAATACAATATATGAATTATTATTAGGAACAATATTGAATACTATCTAATATAATACGTGAAAATGAAGTCTGGCGATACATACTTTAGAATAATTTAGCCATTTTGTTTTATTCCTTTCGCTCTATAAACGTATCTGGGGTAGTAAAAAGACAGAATACATATCCAATATTATAAGACAATTTTTGACAACTGCTGTACTTATTTTCAGAGCTCAAAACTTTAGATTACTGTGACAACATTTACAGAACTTTTTGCTTCGTATTCTACAAAAGTTAAAAATTTTTTAGACAGGGATTACAAGTTTTTGAGCAGAAACCACTGTAGTGGAAATTCTTATATTTTATTTTATTATTTGAAATAATACCAATTTCATAACTGTATACATATTCATACCATAATCACACACACCAGGTACCTACAGTATTTCTGAACCGAGTTAGAGACCTTGAAAGGAAAGGAGCAAAGATTATCATGTTTCAATAATTGATAACACACTTCTAATCAACCGCTAATCTTCGGTATAGTGCGTGTGCTTTTGACCTCTCTTTTATATTATAAGAAATACATCGGTAGGAGGCTTGTTAATTTATCACGTTAATTACTTATCTGCCTACCATCCAGAACTAACTCACCATGCGTGGGACTAAAAAATGTTCCTTGACTCCTCGCCAAGAAACGAGGATTCGTAGACTTAATCATACGTTTATGACAAACCCTGGCATAGGCGCGGTAATTACACAGGGATGAGTGATATATCATTGAAAATTGTACAAGGTGAACATAAAAATAGCTTGTCTCGCTACGTAATTAAAAGAATTTTCGTCAAAATAACTTTATTAATTATAAATAAATTTACGCAATGCATAATAAAAACTTTTTACTAAAATTTAGAGATTATTTTGTCAGCGTAGTTTAGGAAGTAAGAGGGATTGTGTTATTATGACCTTTGCTCCCAAAGGTAGAATATTCTGAAATCTTCGCAAGGAATGCAGAGATTGATGTAGCTGTCGACTAATCCCTGAAATATGTGAGGTCCAAGATAAATGACAATCAAATATAAGTCCTAGATTCAATGCCAGACGCCAACAGCAATGTCAACCCAGTTTGACTGACATTCGCCCAAACGAACATGCTGCTGACGCCCTCGTAGATGAGAGCTAAACCAATTTAATACTGGCGAAGAGATGGTGATAGAGCTAAGAATAGAGAGAGCTAATAATAGAGAAAAGATAAAATAAGTGACAATATGCAATTTAAAACTCGTACAAAATATTCATATTTGGGAAGCTTTTGCAAAGACATACCAATGTGTGTTTTTTGGGAAACAGAAATATAATATGTATACGCTCAGAACGCCTCTTTTTAGGCTCAGCCTATCTTTAGAGTAACCGAAGTGGGTCCAGTTACCTGAATTTCTAAATATAAGGCGTAATATATTTTGTTAAAATTTTAACTAGTCAGTCAACATAAAAATGCAACTCCTAATGAATAGACGTGAAGACATAATGATTTAGGAAGATTCCACTATATGTGAACTAATGATTACGAGTATAATGTGACGTTTAAAGTCTTCTTTTATATTGATTTTGTTGTTCCAAAAAACCACCTAACCATTGGCAAGAATTTCACATTACGTCAAAATTATATTTTTGTATTGATCGTGTACGAGTCTTGTTTTATTGTTATTTGTTTTACTATAAATACACCGGGCTTGGTCACTGCCCCGTATTTCTGTCAGAAAATATTAATCGATGCACGGGAAAGTGAGAATGAAACTATCAACGTGTGCCAGGGCCTTGCAAAATGTATATATTCTACATGTTTTAGATTTATATAATTACTACATGAAGTAAAATATCACATACTAAATATACACAAACTCCTACTCTTACTAAACGACAGCGTATTATTATGTTGCTTGAATGCTCAAACCTCATACATGTTTCTGGTCGCCTAGTGATTATCCTGCCTGTCCCTCATTTCTGAAATACATTCTGCCATTTACTGTCGAGGAGGGTGAAGGATTATAAAAAAATACTGAATTTTTTTTAGGCTATAATTTATCCCGTACTGATAATGGCAAATACGCGAGTACCGCGGAAATGAAACAGCAAAATAAAAGAGCTCCTCAATGTTTGTCCGTGTAACATTTGTAAAGTTGCATACTGTTACTAAACGAGCGTCTTAGCTTACTGATACGGAACGGCTGTAACAATTATTATGACCGGCTTTAATTAGGTTTCCGTCACGAGTGCGATAATTCCGTGGCCTCATTGCACCAACGAATCGAAATGGCGAACCTTTGTTTCAAACTGTGATATCAGGGCCATTGGTTTCCTCGTGTTTAGTTATTTTATGATAGTTGGTGAGGTAAACGAGTAAGTGATCAGAGGGCCTAGCCAAAATGCCATTAAGAAAGCGTTAGCGAAGTTCGAAATGATAAAATGTATAGGATGCACCACGTGATTAAGCGCGGCCTTATGTCAATCCCATACATTTTATCATTTTCGAACTTCGTTAACGCTTTCTTATTAGCATTTTGGCTAGGCCCCCAGATTCGCCCATGATCATAGGGTAACCTAAGATTAGCACAGGCAATAAATTCATATATTGCCTATAATGAGACAAGATGTTAAATATATGGGTCAGTTATTAAACTGCCTGTACGGGATAAACTGGCGAGATGGTTGTACTCATGCAGCCAGAAGCGCGGCGCAGCGCCTATACTGCAAAATCTTACTTCTTACTATTTTAATTCATACTAATATAATAAACGTGAAAGTTTGTAAGTGTGGATGTTTCTTACTCTTTCACGTAAAAAATACTGAATGGATTTTAATGAAACTTTACAATAATATAGCTTATACATCAGAAATACACACAGACTATAATTTATCCCCGCACTCCCAAGGTAAACTACAATTTATACCCGTTTTCTCACGGGAATGTGAAGTACGCGACTGGAGCCGCGGGGTGGCTGAAAACAAAACTGCTAAGTTCAAAACTATCAAAAGCAACATAAGCGCAAGAAGAAAGTCTTACAACACGACTGCTTTCCTTTTCTTGTATCTATAAAATACATCGATTGACTTGCACACTTCGCCATTTCCAATCATGAAGTGTTAACATTTAGCAATTAATATTGAAACGCATTGTAGTGGCATACATTACAATATAACATGCGAGGGATGCATGCGTTTGCAATTGGGAAGGACAAAGTTGACCACTTATTTACATAGCCGATTGCGTTGCCATCCCCTCCGTACCACGAGCTACCAGACGGTCGCACCAGCGTGGATTTACCGTCAAACCACCACCACGGTCAGCCCACTCGAGGCGTGTTCAACATGGAAATAAAACTGTTCATAGTGTCCCTTGTGCTCCACACCTGCTTGGCGGAGTATTACAAGTCCAAACGTAAGTTCGACCTACTTTGGCTAGATCTCTAGTTTTTGCCGATGTCCTAAACATTATATAACATTGTTGTGTCTTCTGAGTAGGTAATTTTTAAGTGCATTCATCTGGTGCTTACTTATTACTTACAATGATGCTTTTGCTGCATATAGTAAACCGCTTAGTATGGTTGTTGTAATGTATCAGAAGCTTTGGGATTGTAAGAAATTAAAAAAAAAAGTCTCATTGCGATTAAAATAATAATTGCTTATAGAAATCCCACATATAATAAATTAATATAAATATTACAGGTTATACTAGGGTCGATTTTTATTATAATGCGTTTAATAAACGAATCACGACGATGAAACAAATAATTAAATAATATGTGATTAAATCAAAGTTGGCAGAAAATAGTAACCTTTAACATTTGTGTTTGATATCATATACATATAAAATTTAAAATACAGAAAAAAACAAGTGGTGATACTACAACAATTTAATACGTAGTTATTTAATTAATTACACTTTGGATTTAAATAATAAATATATAACAAGGCAATTGATTTCTAAGCGTGCGTTTGTCCGTTTGAAAATCAACTCTTGAAAAAAAAAACACACGTAAAAGATTGTTTAACCTAGTAAAGTCGAAATGTTTATATCAATATTTAAAGCATAACAAAATACTTACACAACGAATTACGAAAATTCTTCTTACCGTAAATAAACAAATCACAGATACTTACCGAACAAAGAAATATGTTTTGAAACGTGTTACAAAAATTTTTGTTATTTTTGAAAGCTAATGCAAATGTATATGTATACTGGTAATATTACATAAATTATTACCGACTTTAATAACATGTGTATTGTAATAATATATTTATTAAAATATATTATTTTTCACTTAAATAAAACAATTATTAACTTTTGATTGGATTAGATGGGCTAATCTAAAGGAAGATTAAAATATGGTACCTACTCAGATTTAAGGTTCATACAGTATCTACATAGTACAAATTATAATACAAAGCTATCTACACAAATAAAAATTGTAATATTTTTCTATTTATAAACTTCTCTTTCTACTGAGTAAAGCTTTACAATGTCTACGATACTATTATCTCATTTCGTCATACATAAAAGGTAACGTAATAACAAGAATGTGAATATATTCTGTTCGCAAATTAAGTAAGTCAATTGGTCAATGTCAATGCTACGTACGTAATCGAAAGTTTTGTTTTACAGCCGACTTTATCAAGACCTGTTTGAAAAGTGACGAAAACTTCGACGACTGCTCGAAAGAATCCGTCCAAAGTTTGTTTACCGCCTTGGGACCAGGTAAATATGGGATTACGCCTACACTCTTACATAAGTGTAATGGGTATCTAGAATTATGGTAATAGAAACAAGTAATTCGCAGTAAGCATATCGCCTGCGTAAGTCTACCATTGCTTACTACCAGTTTTATTACTCAACGTGAATGCAATTTGTACTGACTCTTTAACTGCGCTGAACTCCTGTTACTTGTTGCTTAATCGCAGTTACTAATTTCAATATTTTAATTAAATTAGTAATTGATTAATTCAATTCCAAGAAGTTAACAATTAATTGAATTGTAATTTTTATACAATCAATTCATCATCACCATCATCTTATCACTGGGGAGCATTATTTCAAAACACAAAGTAAAAACCTATAGAACCTCTTGTCCCGACTTATGAAGGCCTTTTCTTCGTCGAAGTATGATGGTATCCTAAATGGTAAAGGTATATATTACGACAGTCACAAAATGATATTGGTAGATACGAGAACCACTCAGCTGGTCACATAGCCTCAATTACGAAATGTATGGCTCATAAGTTGCGGAAAGCGAAAGTGCTATTTCTTCACTATATACACGCGTCTCTCCTACTTTATAAAGGCATATACTAATTTTGCAACATAATATTTCATTAATGTTAGCGTAAATAAATATTATTTTATTTTATTGATAAGGTAAAAGTATTTTAAATTATAAAAGCGTTGATAAGAATCGGTAGTTTGATAAGTAACTTGATGAAGTAGAAGATCTCAAAAAAGACTATCTAAAAATAGGTTTTAATCACATTGGTTCACAAATGTGTAAAAATCAAAATATTATATTTAATTTATGAAATGAAATAATTATTATCGTCTTGTATATACGAACCAAGCAACCATAAATACGGGTATAAATAGTAACTTTAATACAATATAATTACAGGACTTCCAGAAATAAGTTTACCGCCAATAGACCCACTGAATATACCAAAAATCCGAATATTACAAGGAGAGGGTCCTGTCAACGTGAACGCCGCACTAGAAAATGTTGTGGTAACAGGTTTTGGAAAAACTGAAGTTCTATCTAGCCAGTGAGTTAATGTTATATAAGTACCGAGTTATATATTAAGACGTAAAAAAAGAAGTTGCAGATAAAAATGTCTAAAAATAATGTTTCATATATCTCAACATAATTTAAAAAGCTAAAGTACTATAATCTATTATTATATATAGTATTTGAAGTGTGACTTGAGCTTGAATCATGAGGCGGGCTAAACTAACTGTCAGCTGGATATAGAATCTCAGCACCCCTAGACAAGTTGCATACGCGCCGATTCTATTCCTATCCGTTTTATCGCTAACTCATAGGGTTGCAGCAAAATTTTTGAAGAACGTTTATTAGGACTAGAGGATTCGATCTCGAATCCCGGGATCGCGGGATCTCGGTCATATTTCAGTCCCAAAAATCCCGGGATCAAATTTAGTGAATCCCGTGATTTTCGGGATCGATACATTCTTTAAATAAGTCAGTAATAATGTGCGTGAAACTAAAAGCACTTATCTTGATTTAAAAATTTTAATATAATTTAATTACTTATATATTTTTATATTATTATATTATTTAAAACTTATAATTAAATATATTGACGATTTCTCTAACTTCAGCCAATTCATATTTGTGCAACAAATTGACAAGGTACTTGCAGATGAGACGTTGGATGCGTTGTTATTCCTTAGATTTGATTTTCTTGGTTTAAATAAGTAATTTATAATGTTTCTGGTCAATTTAATTTAAAAATATGAGTACCTAAAGTCAATGATTTCTTTAGCATATAGTATTTTTTATAGTTTACTAGCTTTTGCCCGCGGTTTGATCGCGTTACCAGAACTTGTAGTAGGTTGGCTAGCTTTCTCGTGAAATAGTAACAAACATGCCTACTTTCACATTTATAAAATACGTCTAAAGAAGTCGATTTTTTAAGTTTATAAATTATTTACAGAACATTCCTAGTTTATTTTTTTTATAAGAGGGAAGTATAATTTTGTTTAAGCGCCTTTTGAGGACTCAAAACTTAAGTATGAGATTTCCTCAAACATCAAAAAGATAAATAAAAAAATTATTTTGTCATGTTTTACTGTATTTTTGATACTACATTCCATTACTAATACAATCCCGGGACTATCCCGGGATCCCGGGATTGACTGTAGCTAATCCCAAAATCCCGGGATTAGAAAAATCGACCGGGATCGAATCCCCTAATTAGGACACATAAAGTATATGGTTTTGTTTGTAAAAACGTTTAACAACCTCTGTACTTCATTTAAAATGAAGATTATTATTATTATATTTCTTTAAAAAAAATTAATGTCGTAAGCTAGTGTAATTCCTATACAATAAGTATTCTTATCTATTATATTCGTTTAGCGTTTATGCCACTTTTCTAGGGGGACGAATTACATACGTTTTAGACGTTTTTACAAACAAAATCAAATATGTGTTTTAATAAACGTTCTTCAAAAACTTTGCAGCAACCCTATGAGTTAGCGATAAAACGTAAAGGAATAGAATCGGCGCGTATTTCACTTTTCTAGGGGTGCTGGTGTTCTCTGCCATTTGTAATAGTTGACCTATAATAAAACTTGTGATATTATATTCATTTTCATGGTCAATTTTTTAAGTTAAACTTTAATTTATTTTCTTTTCAGAGTCGATGCAAAAAATTATGCCTTTTTCACTAAAGTCCGGGTTCCGGTAATGAGAATTGAAGGGACTTATGACCTAAAGGGAAGAATACTATTAATACCTTTAGTTGGTAATGGTTTGTGTTGGTTTGAACCTAGTAAGTATTTTATCAACTTATTTCTTTTAATTCATATTTTCATTATTTTTTTATATTTTTTTTTAAATAAATGCTGGGATGTTACAAATGTCATTTATGAAAGCGCGAACACACAAAAAATCAATATGATCGGATTGAGTCAATATTTAAAACTTTTTGACCCACTTCAAAAAAGGAGGAGGCCTTTTTTGAAGTCTGTCAAAAAGTTTATAAAAGAGCTTATAAAATTACTGTCATCCTAAAATAAGATGTCTCAAGTTTTCTGTAATATATTAATTATAAATTAATTCCTTGTTTCCAACAGGCAATATGACGATTGACATCATAAGCGACGTAAAGTTGTATGAAAAAGACGGATTTTCGTTCTTTAATGTCACCAAAGTTCACGTAAAATACAACATTGGTGGTATGAAATTACATATGAGCAATTTATTTGACGGAATATCATCATTGGGTGAGTGAATATTTATCCCAGATATTTTATAATATTTCCAGCGAGTTCATGAAACATCTGACGGAAATTTTTGGAACTAATTATGAGACCAGTTTATAATATTTATTGTATTATCGTGTCGATTAATTACTGTAAGAATTATTATGTAAAATGAACGGTGTATGCAATTAATAAATGATAATCTTCATACTTTCAATAAAAAAATTAGAACGTTAATATTAAATAATATATGTAAATTAAACTTTTGAGCTATTGCAGGTCTACCAGATCTACATCTATTAGAAATCGATATGAATAGAAAATAAATTAAAAGTACAATATCTAAGATTTGTTATTTATTTTAAAGATATGATTATAATATGTAAAGATGGTAATTTAATCATGAAATTTTCTAAATCGCGCCATCTTGTGCCGTATAGCAATACTACATCTCTACTATGGCTACAATAATAACTCGTAGTTATAAAATCCGCCATTAGAGGTAGCTGATAATCTGATACATTTATTTGTTTATGTGTTCCTGGTATGTACCAGTAGCAAATTGCAACGTTGAGACGTTGCGAGGTCGTTCAAGTTTTTTTTTGCATTTTTGCGTAGTTTTTTTTTAATTTGACCGACAGAAATTTTTTTTTTAATTTATTTTTACTGACAGGTAATTTTAATTTAGTATTAAGGCGTAGTAATAATAAAATTCTTTTATATTTTTTTACAGAGGACAGCACTAACGCATATTTAAATTCAAATTGGCGGCCAGTGTCTGAATCACTTCGACCGATTTTGTCTAAGACTATTGAAGATATTTTGCTCGGGTTTATGCAGCAAATTTTTCACAATTTACCTGCAAATTTCATGATCGGAGATATGAAGTCGCATTTCACAAGTAAAAAGTCAAAAAAGGGAAACGATTAAACAGTGTTTAATAAAAAGTAAATCTAAGACTATTTAATAATTTTAAGGTGTATATAAAACAAAATATTTTTATTTAATCCACTTTACTTTAAGATGTGATATTGTTTAATTTTAAGTGTTTCAACTAAAATTTTCTAAAATTACTGAATTGGAAAATTGTAGCTGTATGCCAAAATAATTTAAGAAACAGTTTTGTAAAATTTAAAAATGATAAATATAAAAACTGTAAATTATTATCTTGTTTTTATTCCCTTACGATACATTAAAATTATTATTAGAAACTTTCCAGCGGTTGCTATATTTTTACGTACCTGTTATTTTCAGGTGAAATCATGTCAAGGTTATGTACACGATGATTTGAAAATATTATAGTAGTAAAGGTGTAATAACACCTTATTAACTTATAACCTAAAGTAAAAAGGACTATAAGGTCATTAATTTATTATATAGTTTGTTTAGAAAACAATCGAGCTATATTTATTTATTAAAATAATTCATGTTACATTACTTTTTAAAAACTCATACTTTTATTTCATACAGATACTATGCATAGTATCTATAAATAATAATAATAATAAATTACCTGCCAAATGGGACGTCCAGGCATTTTTATTAAATTTAATTCGTAAAAGCTCACAACACTTCGCACACGCGCTAGTTCGAGACGACTGCCACTAGATGGCTCTCAAGCAAAAGTGTACAACTAAATAAGCTTTCCTGAGTCATCTGACGTGTTATATACGGGGCCGCAAAAAGCTATAGGTTTAAATATCGGTGAGAAGTTGTGAACGGACACTACGCAGAACATCTGAACGATGTACGAAAATATCTCTTCTGTAGACAGCAACAATTATTATGATAATACTTTACGAGTAAAAAAATATTCTATATAAGTATAGATATTTTTATATAATTTTAAGTTGACGTAGAGTTTCTACGCTTAGTATAGTGACATTACAAGTAAATTTGTAAAAAATAAATATGTAAAATTGACGTATACCCATCTATCGGAAGAGATGTATATTAAATATTTTATGAAATATTTTTGATTAATAAACAAACTATCTTATATAACTAATCTATCTATATATAACTTTATCTCGATTGCCCTAAAGATGATCCGGCCCTGTCTATGACTTTATATAAATTACAAATAAAAGTTAAAAGTTCTTTTAACTCAAGAAAACAACCAAGCAAACACGCAGCAAATACTTTATGAAATAAAATCATCTGCGTAGACATTGAGTTTAAATAACATATTACTCTAAACTCAGTACAGATTTTGTAAAATACTTCTTATTTTTCAAACAGAATTCTTGAGTAAAAATAATCCTTTAATGACATTTTTATCCTCAGTACAGATTTTGTAAAATACTTCTCATTTTTCAAACAAAAGTTTTGAGTAAAAATAATCCTTTAATGACATTTTTTTTTCGCGTTTGATGTGTTTTACATAATAATATGTTTCCAACTTACATGGCTGATTAATGTTTATTACTTAAATTCACCTTACCGGTGAAGGAAAACATCGTGAGGAAACCTGCATGCCTGATGAGATTGAAAGTCTTTGAAGGTATGTGAAGTTCACCAATCCGCACTGGGCCAGCGCGGTGGACTATTGGCCCATTACCCTCCTCGCCTGATTTCGAGGAAGGAGACCCGTGCCCAGCAGTGGGACATATAAGGGTTGATACTTTACTTAAATTTAGAAATGGTTCATAGACGAGAAAACATGAACATCAATGCATATAGGCACGTCATCTGATATATATAATGTTCTTCACGTGTATATATAACTCATAAAGATATTTTCGTGCATTGGTAATTTGGACATGAAGTGTTTCAACGTTTATAAACGTTTATTACTTTACGTAGTAAGTTGTTACAAAAGAAAGTATTTCAGTGTTAAATTGTAATAATTACAACATAAAATAAATAAATACATACATACAAAAAATGTTTAACATGTACATACCTATATGCAAATATTTGCATAAATATTCTTCTCAACTTTTCTGTAGTCCGTATCCAACGAGTTCCTTGTACGAATTGTTCTTTCGAATTTGAAATTGATGACTGAATCAATTCTGATTTTTTTAAAAAAGAAAACATGAATATTAAATGCATAACTCTAAACTCTGGAATAATTTATTGTTAAAAAACCTAGTAAAGTTTCCTAAAATAAATAATCAACGAAGTATTTGTTTTCAAGTACTTTTTCCTTTTTTAAATTACTTTTTATTTGACAGATATTCATATTCATTCATATATTAGATATTCAGATGATACATCATAAATTATAATTATCTGCAACTAATTTACGCATTATATCATGCGAATTGCACTCAATAAATAAACTAGCCAAGTTCATTCTTAATTTATGCCAGTGAAGCTCCGGTCAGTGCCCTTTCATTGGCCAAGTGACGAGTGATGACCCAGAGAAGGGTGCCCGAAGGGGATAGGGCCCCTTTGGTGTCTCTCACAAAAGGAACGATAACCAGGGCGGCATAAACGCGCAGAGATTAAGGTGCATACATGCACTTTGCACCGAATGCGTTTGACGTCATTAGTTCGTATTGCATTGTTTACGTTGCGCTTTTAAGAACATTATATCGGTAATCAGAGTGAGTATCGTACTTTTAATGTTGATGTTATGAACGATGCGCATACTTCTTGACAAATTGATACAGTATAAAAAAAGCGTGTTGCTTGTTTTTTTGTCAATTGAATAAGACGTACATATAAATGTTAATAAATTGTATTAATTGTTACCAAAAATAACTTTGATTTCTTCAAATAAATGAATGTTTCTCTAAAAAAATTCACAAGAACCTTATATTATTTGCGTCATGAAATGGATCATATCTTTTAAGCTTCTTGGTTATGCCTTTTTTTCTGATGTGGTCGAAATGGTAGTGGAAATCCCTTTCGAAATTACCAGTGCCTCTAGTAGGCTTACTGGCCTATGTAGGGACTCGCATTGGGGTGCACTAGACTGCTGATACCACCGTGAGTGCCTTTAGCCGCTTTCTGAGGGACCCGGATCCGCAGGCAACAGGAACCCTCAGCGACAAACTGGCCCCGGCAAGGTTAGATAAAGGGGTACTGCCCGGCCACTTCAAAACAGTCCCCATGACGACGTATCTAGCAGGGCCCGGGTACCCAACCCAAGCCCGACACGAGCTCAGGGGTTTTACTGGAAGCGCATTTAGTAGCGCCTCCAAAGGACCTCCTTTCGTCGTCTACAGGGGGAGGCCACGTCGGCGGCCTCCTCTCTCACTCGTTCGTCAGCCTCCTTCTGTAACACCACTGTCTTGCATAAAGGGGCCATTGCCGCCCATGACTCGTCACAGTCAAGCATCGCGGTGATAACGCTTGACAAATACAAGTTCTCTCCGATAGCAGACGTTAGATCGTGACGCAGCGCCGCCCATCCGCCCATCAGGGCACTGGGTGATACCTAGTCGGTGGCTCGCCGTGGGCCATCCGACTTAATTCTTCACTATGCCAAAAAAACAAGACAAATTAGCAATTTTTTTAAGCTGTGTAATATCGTGTTATATACTATTTCTTTTATTTCATCCATAAGTAATGAATACATAGTTAATAAGAATGTTGAAATATTAATCAATAAAATTTAAGTTTGTCAGAATTATATTTATTTATCCACGCCAGAAATATATCTTTTATGAAGTAAAATTCATAAGATATTGTTTCCACTAGTAACATTCAAGGCGGTTTATCTAGACTTTTAGTTTTAAAGTAATTTTTTAATAATACTTATTTGGTTAGTTGAGTTTACATAGATGATGTGCTCATTTCAGTACTTTTCGATGTAATACAAATAACATGAACAAAAACCACTGTATATGATGCTTTGAAGGTGTATCACAGTATTTAAAATAATTTACTTTACAACTAAAAAGTACAAAATAAAATTAATTTTAAATAAAAAACCAAAAACCGACTTCAAAGCTATACCTTTGAATTATGTACAACTAAAAAAATTAAAATATTATTTAAGTACTTCGGGGTGAAGTTAATTAACAAAAATAATAAACGAAAATATTGAAACATAATATTTTCTTACTTATATTATTTTAAATTAGTTATTTTGGAGTCGGTGCTAGCCAAAGTAAAGATAACTTTAACAGAGTTCTACTCAATACTTGGCCTCTTGGCTGGTACTGACTCCAAAAACACCTAATTTTAAATGGTATAAGTAAGACATATTATATGTTAAAATATTATCTGGTAATCTGTGTGCTCAATTTTTAATGATGAAAATATTTTTGTTATTCTTTATCCTTCTTACTGAATATAATTTGTTTAATGCCAAAATTACTCGACATTCGACAGGGGTTAAGGGCCGTATTCAGAGACGTGACTTGAGCGCTGATCGGTGCTTGATACTAGTTTTGGCGGTACCAAAATCTAGTATCAAGCGCCGATTAGCGCTCAAGTCACGTCTCTGAATACGGCCCTAAGAATGGATATGCAGAATATGCAACAAAATTACTCGAATGAATGCCCATTTTTTTTTTACTTATAGAGGAATTATTTGCAATTAAACTATTCTAGGAAAATCGTATGTACTTAAGTGTGGAGTAGAAAATTTAAATAACATTATTGTAAATTAGTAATCAAATTAAGCGGGAACACAGATATTTAAAATAAGAGCGGACCTTAGATCATTAATAGTCGGGAACATCTAATTCTTAATTTGAAAAAGCTGATGATAGTGATAATATTATAATGTGTGAAATACGAAAATTCCGAAGCAAAAATAAGTTTAACATTATTTTGAATTCATGACTAACATGTTTTCAATTTACGACTTCGCTTAGCCACCCACGACAGTTCTTAATCCAGCCTAACTTCGCAATACCTGGCACGAGATGTAATGAGTCATGGGAGGTTTTTTTTTAAATAATAAAATCTTTTGTTCCAGAATGTTCGTCATCGAACCTACGCTTTGCTTGATGTCGGTTCAAGGCAGATACAATAATAGCCCAGTGAGTGAGAAGCCAGAAATAGCTCCGCGTGCCCTATGTTTATTCTACTAGTGTTGCGTTGGAGGAATTACCTGATCGATTCCATTTTAATTTTGTTATGGAAAATTCTAGATCCTTCATCAGACTCTTTTATAATAAACAATAATGCGACAAATAATACTAATATTTTTATAACCATAAATGGGATGGGATATCTCAACAAAACTGGACGTAATGATGATACCGAGGCCGACATATTACTGACGTAAGTGACCGACGAAAATTAATGACTTCATGGCTACTCCAGGCAATTCATTTATGTATTGTCTATTCTGAAACCCGCGTTTAAAGTTAGGTGCTAAAAGACCTACGTACCCTGAGCGTTGTAAGCTGGGAGGAGATCGCTAAAGACAGGGCGCGGTGGAGCCATTTCATATCAGAGGCCAAGATCCACAGCGGATAGAGTGAGTGAGTAAGTGATGTACCCACGTGTAGTCGCGAGGTATAGTCTAATCTTCCAGCAGGTAAAAAAAATCGTTGTGTTCAATTGGTCAGGTTGTAAGGTAACCTCGGAAACATATTTGTTTTCACCGTACGAATTGTTTGTTCTTGACCGAGATAGGGACCGAAGAATCAGAAAATATTTACATTATAAGGAGTCTTTTAGTTTAATTGTTTAGGAATTATACAGTGAAGTAAAACTTAAAACAAATTAGAAATAAATAACCTTAGTTTATTATGATATTTGCTACTAGATCACGTAGTCAAGAAGCGTGGAATGTATAGGCTGCATACATGCTGGCCCAAAGTTTCTCAAAATGCCTCTAAACTAAAACGTCAGCAGAGCGCAAGCGTACTCGCTAAACGCGCTCGGCGTACGTTGTGCTAACGTATATGCAGGCTGCAAAGACATTCAATCATGGACGATTCACGTTAGTATGGTAGTACCCATATAGGTATAGTACCCACATGCAACTCATGATATTAATATTTCTTACATCACATTATTCCTGTTTTCGTCGTAATAAGCGCAATAATTGAAGTAAAACTTTATTAAAATCTAAGCTTTAAAGATTTAATTTTTAATTTACTTCGAACGTTACACTAATTAAATTAAATAATAATTGAGAGTAATAAAATATTTGTATGCTATGCCAAGATTTTTTGTTGAATTAATAAAAAAGGATATCGCAAATTTAAAAAAATATATAAAAAAGTCACTGTACAGACATTTTATAAGTGATCCATGTGTTTTGAACTAGGTATTTCTGGTATCTTATCAACAACCAGTCACAAACATTAACTATTTTTTAGCATTACTTTGGTCACAAAAAATAAATTGAAACTATGAAGGAGAAAATCATTAACAAAAGATTTTAAAATAGTCCATGTGCTGCCAACATTTGCTAAGTAAGAACCAAAGTAAAGTTTTATGTCATTTACTATTTTTTTATAGCGCGAGTACTTTGGTTCCAAACAAGCATTTTACGAATGTGCGTGGAACGCTAGGAACGTATGCGTCCGCTTGTGGAGAATCTGGAGCAGGCACCTACAATCGCCAAGTATCAGGAAAACATGAATCAGCAGAAGTTTTATTATAAAATATTAAACTGACATCTATTATTAAGAGGCATAACAAGTTATACTTCAATTAAAACTTGATGTTTATGTAGTTCAGCTATTGAGCAACAGATGGCGCTTTATTATAATTTGCTACATTTTCATACATAATAGTTAATACATAATATCATTGTTACTAGGGAAATAAATTGGAAATATCTTAAAAATATATTAAAAGTAGATTGATTAAATATATTAATTATTCAATGTTAATAAATTAAATCCTGAAAACTCCTGAAAACTGGGAGTGTTTTGTTTGACGTAGTATTGTTTTGGTTAAATACGACATATTATTAATATTATTGTTATACCGTACATTATTTTGTGTTTTTAACTGACTTAAAAATGAGGAGGCTTTCCATTCTATTGGTATTAATAAATGTGGGTGCCAGTAGAAGTACGATTTTTCTTTTTTTCGAGGTGCAAAGTGTTTAAAAATAATGTCGGAACTACGCTGTTGCGATTTTTATCTCCTAAAAATACTCTTCAGTAATTTTTTTTAACGCTTTCTGGTGAATCCTAGGCCGTCGCGCGTCGGTAAGAACATCAGAACTCCCAAAGCAGTGATACCTATCAAATTGACAAGAGAAGACAAAATATTTTTTGCGTCATTAATGGCCTTTTACTATTTGGCAGTGTCAAGTTTTATGCCTGCTGTCTTACTATCCTGTTATGAGTACTTTTTTAGTAAATTTATTCCAATACTTATGGAAAGCCAAAGTGGTATCTTTCATAGTATATACACCCTCTGACTTTGTGTCTTATTTTTATTCCGTTATTTATTAAAAAAAAACAAGTCTGAAGTAGTTTAATTTTTCCCCTGGGCTTTAATTTATAAGCCAAAGCCAGGTCTGTCATATGTTTATTTTTTATTTTTGTCTATAATTATTATTTCATTCCAAATTAATAGACCCTAAGCCGATTATAGTAGCCGTTTAATATACTAGACGTAAAAAGTTTATTATAATTAATTCTAGTTACGTCCACTAGAGGCGGTAGTAGATTATTTTAGAAGATTTTGTTTTGTTGTATGAAATAATTTTTTAATCTGATTATGCTTTCATGTTTGCATTCGAAATACGCGTATATTATAATAACTTTTGCAGTGACATAAATCTGTAATTCTTACTAAAGGGGAAGAAATGAAAGTAGTTACGAAATTATAGATAAGCTTATGTATTTCTACTTTTAGTTTAAATACCTATTTACAGACACAGTATGTACTATGAAATATTTTATGAGCTTCTACGAATAACATAACAATTATGTATAAAAATAACATGACTCAACAAAAATGCATATAGATTGTTGCATAAATGTGTCATAAGTACCTAAACCTATTTATAATATACATACATGGCATAGGTATGCATATTCTACTGGAAAAGAGAAAATTCAGTATAAATAATACAAACGTCTAAACCGATAAAAATCAAATAACACTTTAAATTCGTCGTAGGTATTATAATTATTTCGTAATAATATTATCATAATGCGTTGTTTATAATTTTCGGTTATATTTCGTGGCAGTTACATGGTATTTTCTGTTTTCTTCCTTGAACACAAAATATTTCACATTAGTAAGGATTAAAAGACTCACTGAGTAGATATTTAAAGAAGATTTTAATAAAATTTAAAATTACATTTAAAAACGCATTTATTTTTAAATCTGTGTGTTTTAAAAGCGTTATTGTGCATTAATAATTAAAAAAAAAACAAGAAAATAAAATGCAGTTATCTAACAATTTTATGAAACTTCCTATAAAATAATTAAAACTTTTATGACTAGAAATTAGAATCTTTGACTATATTTTTCTTTGGCTAAATAAGAGGTAACTTCTAGTTTACAGCTAAGCTCAGCCTGTGAAGGCAATGTCTAACAATGCTTATTGCTTGGAACACGTGTTAAATGTACATTTATAATATATTACACATTACACAAAGTTTATAATAAATAATAACAATTCTAAATATAGTTTTAATTGGGATATATTATGTAATATGTACATCGCGGTGTCGAGGTAAAGTATATTATTTCTTTCTATCATTGCTTGTGACATTAATTTGTCACCGACTAAAATTATAACTTATTTGTAATCATGAATATAATCACAAAATTTAAATATGCTTATAATTATGATATAATTGTAATTCACATTCGATAAACGTAACGTTTTTCTAAACATTATTCGTATTCAAAATCGATTCTACAATTTAAAATTATTGTTAATTTTTTCACATGAAGTTCTAAAATTAAAACGTCTAAACTAAAACGTCATAGGTTTCGTTGAAGCTGTCATCAATTTCATCGCTATCATAGGATGTTGTTTCTTTTTGGCACACGGGTTGTTTTTGGGCCAGTAATCTATCGCAATCGTTGAGGCGACCGTGCAACACTTCATACACACGGGTCATAGACACCACCTTCTCTTTACAAGATGGATCTCTTTCGATAGCGAAGAGTCGCGAATCGAGTAACTTTATAGCGGCCACGACGTAGTTTCTTAAAGTTTTGGTCTTATGTTCACTTCTTATTCGTTCTAAGAACGCGCAAACTTGCTTTTCTCCACACAAAAGTACGTCGACATCATACGCTAGTGGTGAGTGCTGGCGATGGAGGAAAGCGATCAATCGCTTCGCGTATCGCCGATAAGTACGGTATGCTTTACGCTTTCTGGCGCCAATCGTACGACCCATTGTCATGGATTTCTTCATATCATCGATCACAGCCTTATAGCCGGCATCGATTTTAGAATCGAATATATCCTGGAGTCGGGTTTCGACTGGTTGCAATTCGTAGGGAGTTGGTGATGGGGGTAAAGACGGTGAAGACGGTGGTGGGGATGGTGGGAGTGACCGTCCGTTTTCTTCGCTTTCACTGGACTCGCTGGACACTCGACTTTCGGTTGGACTGCTTTGTGGGATTGAGTAGGGTCGTGAACGTGCTTTTGTTCTCTGCACTCTGGCTGGACGAGGAGCGGTTCTCGCATTGTACGCGGTAAGAACGTTCGCGTCTTGCTCCGTGAGCGGCCTAGCGCGTTGCGTAGCGGATATGGGAATAATTCTTATCTTCACAAGTGAATAGCTTTGATGGATTTTAGCCTTTATGCGCGGATCGTCGTAATCAGAGCCCCAGAGGTCACGAATGGCAGATTCTTTGAGATATCGAACTTGGCAGAGCTCACCGTTGAAAAATCTCTTTCTCTGTTGTTCGTTAAGCGCATCTCTTTCCGCTCCAGTGAGTCCGTGTATTTTGGTGAGATGATCTGGAAGCTTGCCGTATGTGAACCTCGCGCAGTCTTCGATAGGACAAGGTATATTGGCATGGTTCTGCTTCTTCGTACGGGCGACGGCTGCTGCAGGCCGCGCGCTCATTGTTTTATAACTGTAAAAGAAAAAAAATCGTTAAAAATAGAATTGGTAGCGGGGATAGTTGGGCACCGCAAGCAACAACCTTCACTCTAAAGATAGGCAACGCATAGGCAACGGACCTGTGGCTGACCTTGACCTAAAATGTATACAGACTTAATGATCATTGGATATCAGCTATCACTGCTTTTACAGACGATTCATCACTTGTTTTGCCTATCTTCATTGATCAAGAAAAATGGACTCTGTTGCTTTATTAATTAACAACATAAATTGTTGGTTTTTAGTGTATGTGAAATGTGAATGATATATTATTAGGTAGCTAATTAGATCTTCCTTTGCGAGTTATTTTAAAGTGAAGCTATTCTCTTTACGATGATCAATCAAACATTTCACAATCCATGTTAGAAAAATATATAAATTAAACAACAAATCTTTATACATAAATTCTACTGTACGTGTGTACATCACTGTACTCTTCCTAAACGGCTAGAACGATTTGAATATTTTTTGTGCGTGCTGAGAATGGTTTTGATTCACAATTTGGTCTGTTACAGGATAGTTTCCACAAAACAACGTGGGTTGGACCCGCTAGTCTAATTATATTATAATATAGTTCATTGCCAATATAATTAGGCGCTAAGCAATGACATGCGATGCGATATTGTTTGTTATCAATATTTTGCGAAGCGCGGACCATGACGTAGTCTATTGTAAATGATTGAGTGCGCATATGCAACCATAATAAATACATAATTCTTGATAACGAATCATTAGAAATTGTTTGTTTCTTCATGTTTAGTTCAATCGACAGGGAGTCCGGTTAATTTATTTAGAGCATGTTTATCAACAAGGGCGGCTGTCCGAGTATAATAATTGTGTTGTCGCAGCCCGGCGGCTGTTTGCAGAGCCAAGGGCCGCGTCCTCTGCTTAATTTATTGAAAACAATAACGTCTCCGAGGGACGAATCTCCTTATGATCTAACTCAATACTATAATTAGTGATGGAAATGTATTCTAGGTATATAAAAATTCTAAATTTAAATATGTTACTGGGTTGTATTTTTATAATTAATCTATATTAGCTACAATAGAGCACTTCGCGGTTTCTTCTGCGTAATTTCCTTTCGCGTAGGAACACAAGGGTAAAATGTAGGTTATGTTGCTTCCATTGGTGAAATAGAAATATAAATAGTTTTTAGTACCTTAGAAAAAAGCAAACTCATAGCTAATTGAATTATTGAGTTAGGATGTCACAGTGTCAAATATAAATAAAGACAACTTTGTAGATACATAATTAATACACAATAATGTTTGTGAAGAAAATTGTGTGATTAATTATCTACAACTTTTTTTCTTTACGCCGGGAAATGCGCTTAGGCATCCCACGGGGGAGTAGGTTTCCCCAGGCGGGTATGTGGGACTCGCTGTGCCCGAAAGCTGGTCAGTGGACTCAGCTCTACCCACTTAAACCCGGCGAGTACCACCAATGCCGCCTTTGGTGAGGTGGGGTGAGGTCTTTCCGGGGACCAACGTCACCTCCACGAAAGGTTTGCCCCGCACCACAGAACAACCCCTTCCAACGTCGGGATGGTACAATGAGGCGAGTTTCCCGTCCTCGGCCTTTGCTCCCTGCTCTTTTGCCCCCTCTTCTTATAAGAGGGGTACAAAGAGCCCCCTCGGCTACTAAACCCCACCGTCACGATAAGGCCTGAACCATGGTAGGGGTCGTTCTAACCTTACCTAATTTAGCATGTAAGTACTGTTATATTCTTGTTATATTTTTTAATAAATAATAATCCAAGTTATGTTCCTACTTTCAAGTTATGAAAACTTTAATTATATACTTAAATCCATGAGTTGGATGAATTGAAAATGACTTGAATGCGGCCAGCGGGCTCGGTCTGATTGAGCTAATATTTATTTTGTAAATTAGTCCGTACGTCTTGGTCGGCGCTCGGCGAAATTATAAATAATCAAAATTAAACGATTCCCGAGGTACACGACATCTCGCTATTGTTTAATATTCTTCAATTAATAATTTTAATTAGCTTCTCCCTTCGATTTATATTAAGACATTCCTACTGGCAAATTCTCGTTTTTCTATAATTGTAAAGAGGTCATTTGGAAAGTTAAAATTCTGAAATGTAATAGAAGATGGGTGTTATCTTCAAATGTTGTTCCAAAAAAATTGTAGTTATTAATAATTAATTTTACGAAAATGAAAACCATTTCATATTTTTACCGAAGACAAATGCATGTGGTTTGTTTTCTCAGCATAATCCTGACTCACACTTAACCGATTTATGTTTGTTTGTTATTTTGTTTCAAAATTATAGTTTCATCTTCTTCACCTTTATAACTCCTTGTTTCGCGTTTGTTAAAGAGCATGTAATTTTTTTTTAGTTTTGTTTTATATCGCTGGATATATATTTTCAAGTCTCTTTCAACCTTTCAATCAACAGACGGCCGACCCGATGCCTCTCGCATCCAACAATAACTTAGTTAATCATCATAATCATCATCACCATCAGCCTTTATCCGACCACTGCTGAACATAGGCCTTCATCAATAATCAATTAATAAGATGACCGATATCTTAATAACGCACTTACTGCCAGGAAATTGACTTAAATGGGAGATTTATTCCACCGGTCTTTCCAACTGGAATCTTCTACAGAACTCAATTTATTCGTGGGCGTCAGTTTGTCGGCGTATGTGACCGACTGCTACTTCGTGCTTGTCAATAATACTCAGCAATATTTAAAATCGCTACGGCAAGACAAACTGAACAACAGAAGAAATAAAGTAGAAGACATCAAGTTGTGTATTTTATACTCTATAGTCTATACCCAAAATTACAAAGAGCTAAATTGTATAACTTTGTTATATACGTAAAGGGAAAATTTCGGAAGCACTCATCATTTAAAAATCTTTCACGAACAGAAAGCTACGTAATTCAGTAGTGACACAATATATTGATAAGCTAAGTTTTAAAAATACGCTTTAAAAATACCAAACGACGCACAAAAAAAAAATGGCATCTTTCCCAGCCGACAGCGATCTGGGACCCCATATATTATTTGTAATACTTTTGCACATAGTTCATTTTAGTTAGTTAGTTCTGTTTATTAGACAAAACATAATATTAATAATACTTACATAAAAAATTAAAGTAATTTTTGGAGTTTACTCCTTAAGAATCGATTTTCATATATAAGGCGCCCGGTATGAGAAAAATCCGAGGGGTAAAACCAACTGAACTAACGAAAAAGTGTCACGTTTTTGGTGCGCACCTTTAGTGCGCAACTTTCTAATTTAGCTGTGAGTGTATTGAGACGTACATAGGGTATGCTGTATAGGCGACTATACCTATATACTATATGTTATTGGGTTATATTTCGCCGATTAATTATAATTAATGTATATAAAATGAATAAATTTATATTTATATATGAATATTATTTTCTTCATTAATTTGTAAATTTACCCTTTCATATGATATTAATCTTTTTTCAATTGAATAAACTTTTTTTTTGCGTATGGTTAGATACTCGTACTTGAGGAGTAAACTCCAGTCGTGCGTCGGAGCTGACACACACACACATTTTTTATTGACAAAAATCATATGGGTCCAAAACATAATTTAGAATAGACATTATTGATTATGAAATTTAAAATTAAATGATTAAAAATGTAAATTTTGATCCTGACCCCCCCCCCCGTGTGTGCCTTGAAATGGGTTTTCTAAATTTCTAAGTGCACCCCAAACACAAGACCATCGCTCGCTCACCGGTGAAGGAAAACATCGTGAGGAAACCTGCATGCCTGATGAGATTGAAAGTCTTTGAAGGTATGTGAAGTTCACAAACTGGCACTGGGCCGCGCTGGCCCAGCGCGGTGAACTATTGGCCCATTACCCTCCTCGCCTGCTTTCGAGGAGGAGACCCGTGCCCAGCAGTGGGACATAAAGGGTTGATACTTTACTTTTTTTTTTATCAAAAGTGTTTATCCAAAGAAGCTATTAAGTTATTTTTTATTTGGTAAACCAAACATTTTTAAACGTATTTTTTTAGATTTCTTAATTGTAGGTAATTAAAATATATTACTTTAAAACCTTATGAAAAGTTGCCAGTGTAACACAGGACTAATTAAAGAAAAGCTGATCTGAATATTTGATTGTGCCAGCCAGAGGGTAATAAGCTAACCGCGGGAGAATTAATAATTTACAGATTTAACAATTGGATCTGCCACGATACCTGTATTAGATATGTAAATTAGTTATTTATTCAGTCCCGCCACTTCACCTTACGAAGGGGGAGCTTTATGAAAACTTCACGATAACCTGCCTCCTGTCACACTTTCTTAATTCTTAATATTTTAAAACAAATGAAACACGAGAGAAACGATCAATATGGATCTTTGATGTGAAACATTAATTGGCGCCCTTTAGTAGCATAGTCGACCCGAATGCCGTTTTGCTTTATTTGTCTTATTTCTTGGATTTTTTCATAGATTTTTAATAAATAAATTTTTATATATTTTTTGCATGCGAAACCGTGAAAATACCTTTTTAAGAAGTGTTGAAGAATATTCGATATAAATAGATACTAATTGTTCTGCTTGCATACATTTCTAATTATTTATTAATATTAACTTACAACTTTTTCGCGCCCCACGTGTCCATGGTTGTTATAAATATCTAAAATGCGAAAATCTTAATAAACCACGAAAAATTTCTTAGCAAAACTTCAAAGTTCTAACGCATCTGTATTTGATGAACGTGTACCTTTGATAAAAAGAAATAATTCCGTTGTAGTCTTCGTTTTTTTTAATATATATTTGTCTGCGTAGAGTTCATAAAAAACTGCCATGTAAAAAAGTTAGTATTAGAGAACTTTAAATATAACATTGTTTTTTTAGTTTGTTAACGAATATTTTTTTTTCAGTACTTAAATAGCCGCAGAGTTTACAAGACGAATGTCTTCAACCAATGCATTCTCTCCGTGATGACTGACCTATGGGGCCGAAACGTGGCATCTTAATATTCTACTGACCTGAATTAGTGGAGCTGCCATGGACCATGGATGGGTGTTTCTTTGGCAGATAGAATCGAAACAAAGACCTGCGCCAGAGAACTAAGGTTACCGATATCACTCAAAGAATAAGCACGTTGAAGTGGCAATGGGCTGGTCACGCATTCAGGAGAACGGATGGTCGATGGGCCAATATGGTTCAAGAGTGGAGGCCGCCTTTAGGTAGACAAAGTGTTGACAACGTGTTGGCAAGGGTCGGTCAATCGGTCGGTCGGTGAACTATGGTATATCCCTCGCATGATTTCGAGGAGGAGATCCGTGTCTTGCAGTAAGACATAATATATGCGTTCTTACTTTTTTAACCGACTTCAAAAAAAGAAGGAGGTTATCAATTCGTCTGTATGTTTTTTTTTGTATGTTTGTTACTCGATTACTTCGCTGTTTGGGAATGGATTTTGGTGATTCTTGTTTTGTTAGTCAGCTTATGTTTCCGAATTGGTCCCATATTAATTTGATCGACATCTGATCAGCGGTTTTTAAGTTATATTCAATAATGCTTATTTGCTTGGTTTTGTATACCCAGACGATTTTCTCATTTTATTACTTGTCGATGTAATATGAATAATAATATGAACAAAAACCACTGAATAGGATACTTTGGAAAGTATTAAAGTATTGTGAGGTCATAATCATCAACTTTCATCCGCCCACGGCTGAACATAGGTTCCCTCAATAAACACTAAGATGACAGGTCCCTTACCACTAGCATCCAACACAGATCGGGAACGCCAAAAATTTTGCAAGTAAAAATAAAAACTATATTACTTATGTATAAACTTAAAACTAAAAGTACAAAATAAAATTAATTTTAAATAAAGAACCAAAAACCGACTTCAAAACCATACCTTAATAAATGTACAACTAAAAATTTTAAAATAATATTGAAATACTTCGAAGTGAAGTATACTAGAAGAAGACGTATACTATTTAAAATCGGGTATTTTTGGAGTCGGTACCAGCCAAAACATGGCTGCCCTTCACAGGCATATTCTCAATACTTGGTGTATGTGAACGATCATTAAAATATCCTCTTTGGCTGGCACCGACTCCAAAAATACCCGATTTTGAATAGTATACGTCTTCTACTTCACTTCGAAGTATTTCAATATTATTTTAAAATTTTTAGTTGTACATTAATTAAGGTATGGTTTTGAAGTCAGTTTTTGGTTTTTTATTTAATTTTTCTTAGATAGGCAAACGGACAAACGAGCTACCCCATGCTAAGTGGTCTCCATCGTCCGTTCATAGACAATATTATACATATGGAATAAATATACCTTTTTTAAGTGCTTCATATTGTATTAATGTATCTTACCTATTCATAAAACTAGTATAATACAGCAGCAGCTGAGCTTGGGTATTGCTAGTGTGATTAGCAAAATTCTTCTCGTATTTGATGGCGAAGCTTGGGGAATAGCTAATACTTAAAAAACGTGAACGCTTGTATGAAAGTATGGATGTTTGTTACTTCTCATACAAAAACTACAGTATAATTTGTTGCTGCTAGTATTTTATTTATTATCTATATAAATTATAACACACATGTTATAATTTATATAGATACTAGCAGCGCCCCGCGATTCCACTCGCGTACTTCCTTTTCCCGTGGGAGTACGAAAAAAATATAGTATATTAGAAATATTAATTATATGTATCAAATTATAGCGTATGTATTATTCTGATGCGTAAGTTATACAATTGTAAAGTTTCGTCGAAACCCAATAGTAGTTTTTGCGTAAGTGAGTAACAAATATACATCCTTATACATTCTAACAAGCTTTCGCGTATATGATATAGAATTAGTGTAGTACATTAATGCAGACTAAGTCACCGGCATAAGTTAGTCAAACTTAAGAATAAAATGTTATCACCACTAAACAAAACAGTACAAGGAAATATTTATTAGCAATACGAAATTAGCCCAAGAATTTCATCGTTAAAAGTATTTTATTGGAATGCCCGTTTGGTTTCGGGTATGCAAATGCATGGAGGTGTTCTCTTGCGTGGGGATTCCCCCCGCATCCATAAATAGTAAACAAGGGGATGAGTAAACACGCGGGGAAGTATTTCGATATGCAACTGCCATACTTTAGAGTACTGTATCGATTTTCATTTATGTTTATTAGTGTTGCGTTTGCTAGTTATTAGTAGTAGCAAAAAATACTTTTTATTACTATATAAGATTTTATGATATATATAAGATTTTTTTTATTTATTAAATAAAAGATACGCATAATACCTTTTTTCTATTTATTATTATAATTATCTTGTTTGGTTTATCTAAATTCTAAACCAATAATGAAAGAAAATAAGTTTGGTCAAAACTTTTAAAGATTAGAAAACAATCGATAACATTAAAAAATATATCATTTACCATTTTCCTTTTCAGATATTATGTACTAATAATGAAATAATATGAATAATAAAAAAAAATATTTCTCATGTTTACGTGTAATAATATTATAATAACTCATTAAATTTCCCGGATTTTATCGCGACTTATTCAAATTTTTATATGCTTGACGTTTTAGATATTTTACTCTATCCGTCGACTTTCGTTACTATAAAGAGCTATAAAGTATTAGAAATGGACGTGTACACATTTTAATAAACCGGGATAAAGTTCGTAAAAGTTGTTTTATTCAAAATATTCTTCCTGTTTACTTTTTTTTTTAATTTTGCATTAAAAAATGAATACCAGGTGTTACCTATTCTTTTTGACGTAACAACGTCTTATAATTCGATGGAGCCTTCGACTGCACGCACGAAAAAATATGATTCATGCGGCGTTACTTCGATCTGAGGCGTTCCATTTAAGCGACAAAGAGGTACAATCGGCCCATCAGTATTTTTTTATGACTTTGTCACGTTCTACTATCGTCAGTAAACCGACTTTACAGACAACCGATTTTTTTAAATACGCATATATAAACCATGGAAACTAATTTAGGTAATAAGACAGTGTACACACATATCACAGGATAACGAGCTGTTGCCCGCAGTTTCGTCAGCATTACTTAGATTTGCAACCGTACTCTGATTCACGATGATTATAACTACAGGCAATGAACCAAGTTTAGCCTTAGGATTTTAATAATAAAAGAGCTTTAAAATCAATCTAATAGCTTTTGAGTTAATTTGTAATAATCAAACAAAAAACCAAATATTGTCGGGGTTTTTCTGGTGGAATTTTCTCGTAGATATTTTGATAGTCTTATTTATCAAAAAATTCCAATGGACAAGGAATAATATCTTAATATCAATTTAGATTTATATACATATTTATATTAAAGACAAACAGCAGGTGTATACCATCACTGACTTTTTTGTGACTAATGATGGGTACTGTTAATATATAAAACAATATTTTATGTATCGTTAATACAATTAATGACATTAATTGACAACATTTTGATGGATTTGGTTAGATTTTCCAATTTAAGAAGGGATTTTTAAAAATATAATATACCCTCTGTCATTTACTGATAATGTCTTTTTATTGGTGGAATTTCTTTTTACATTAGTCCAATAGTTAATTTAGCTTACCTATACAATGCAATCAACAAACAAACAATCAATCAATTTTAACTTTATAATAGATAGATAACTTTCACAATATCTAAATAATTGTCTCAAAGTACCACTAAAAAGTAAACACATCAATAAGCCATTACTTAGGATCTTAGTTACCTAAAATAATTCTTGTTGGTTAATTTCACACAATTTCATATACTTTTCATCTTATTAGCATGCAAGTTACTCTAATATAAAAAGTTGACCGTATAACCAGAGAACAAGTCAGGTTCAAACTGAAACTTCTAGATTATAATCTAGATTCTAGATTATGTAAACTTGATATTTGAGATACTTGTACATTATACGTCTTTATATGAAAATATTTTATACTATGCTTCAATATTTAAAAATGCTACCTTTCCAAGCTAAACAATATAATTACACAGTATTAAAAATACGTCAACAAGTAAAGCATGTTCAAATAAGAATCGTATGCTTATTTTTATCTATATTTATATAGATTCCTCTTTGGATAACAAATAAAGATAAAAATATATAAGTAAAATACAGAAATAAATATTTGTACAATTAATACCTACTAATAATCACATTATTTGAAAAATATTAAAATAAATTTTTGTTAAAATTATATCATCGTATATAAAAAAAATCGCATATTTAATATTTTTATACACTCTTTTTAATTAATTGACGCGCTACATTGAATTAATATAGTGTGTGAAATATGCGTAGTCGTATATTGCAAAATACGCACAAAAACACGCACGATTTTTTTTCCGAAAAGTGAAAATAAAAAATATGTAACAGAAATCTTTTTTATATTTAAACATAACAAATCAATATTATATTACACTATAATAAAAACAACTTTCAATAATTTTTATTAAAGTCCTTACCTGGAAGAAGTTTTACAAAGTCCAAAGTTCTTGTTTACGAGTCTAAGCACGTTGTTGTTGTTTATTGTATACAATTTTGGGAGCTTCGGACGTGCACTCCACAGCGCTGTCGATTTTGTACTGAAGTTACGTAATACATCCTGGCTGGTTCCTTTTCATCCCTCGATTTCCATGAATTTTCTCCTGACGTATGGACCAATTAGCATAGACCTCCCTTGCTTCCCCTCGTCTATACAAATCATGACGATAAAGGGGAAATACAGTTGTTTGGATGTGTCTTTTGTGAATGGTTTGTCTTGTGCTCGCTCAACACGTCGTTTTAATTCGGAAAAGCTCGTGTGACGTCGTAAGTCCCGCCTTCGGGCTTAGATTTCAGTCGGGTTTGTAAAGACCAATTTTCACATTCACTGGTGGTTATATTATTAATGTGGTTAGTTATAAGTTGCTTTGGTTGTCATTAATTGATAGAGTATTTTATCAAATATTTTTTCTTACATTTATGACTAATTTATTTATTCTGAACTAATAAAAGTGAAGGTAAGAATAAGAAAAATTTCTCTTATACCTATGTTATGGAATATTTTAAATGAATTAATTATAATTAATATGTTATGCTAAGTTTACTTGATTATTTGTTTTTCATTATTCATCATTATTGATATTTTATACATGGAAAATGGAAATTGGCCTCTTTCAATGAAAGCCAAGACGGCCATACCTCTCGCATCCAACTAGTAACAACAGAATAATTAATTATTTGAATTACTTTATTTTAATTAAAACAAACCTTACCAAATCAAAAATTTTATTTTGGAGAAAACTAGTTATAGATTTGTTTCAATTTGTGACTTCATATTTCTTTTGACATTACTTACTTCTACAACTTTATTACAATGGAACCTGCAATTTATAATATATATTATTTATAAATATTTATATTCAACACGCCCATTGAAAGGGCGTGGTAGAGAAAAGATACGCCCACCGCCTCCTTCATAGCTTGAGGCATGATTTCTCTTTCAAGGGAGACGTTTCACTGTAACACACCTAATTTCAAAATGCCATCTTTCAGGAGAAAATTTTCGCAAAAATCGTAGCTATTTGAATTTGTCGCATTACGCAGGATATGGTGAATCGCATATTGATCGCTTCAACTTTCTAGACGATTGATTAATATCAATCGGGGACAGACTTTAATTTGTACTTTTTTTACGATTTGCGTAAAAATAATTTATGTGATCCAGCTATTTTCAATGGAAATTCTTTAATGGAAGGATCATGTACACGGTGTGGTTAGTATATAAAACGGAAATAATATAGTTTTTGCCATAATTGACTGAATATTATCTTTATTTCAATGTTATTAATTAGTTACTCAAAACGGAACTAAAACGTTGCATCTAGCAGTGAGTTCATACTACAAGTTTGTCGCATGTAATTAATTTTAAACGAAATATTATGCTCTAAGTTGCTCAGATAATGTGCCAAAATAGGACCGTAAAGCAGTGGAAGTCTTAAAGATTACCTTCCAATAGTTTTCATAATACACTATTTATAACTGTATCGGATAGGTACTTCAGAGAAGGTTTCAGGCTATAACCGAAACGCTTTATAATTATATTTAGTAATATGGTTCTGGAGAAAAGTGATTGAGTATCATGGACTGAATACCAGAAGGATGCGCTGTGCTGCGCTACTCGCTACATGGATACCACTATCTTGCTTGTTTCTCCCAAGAAACTATTTTCCTGTTTCCTCGAGAAGGGCGAAACAAGCAGTAGAATTGCTGGCACCGAGTCTTAACATCTTATGTCTGAGAATAGGGAACACTTATAAAACTTGGTGGTCCAGTTCTAGGTTTGCCTATCCAGCTAAGATAAAAAGTCGCTACGGACGATAGTTTGACGTGACAACGTCAAAAATCGCATGCAGCCTCTCTCTCGTTCGTGTTACGCTCTCGCTTTCGGAACGCTACATGACATCTTTTTCGTGCATGCTGCCCGTATTATCGAGTTATTAGACGTCTTCACGTCAAAAATGTAAACAATTATCTCAATACTTCAGAAACTGGCATTTAACTGCATTTGTCTAAATTCGTTCAAGCTTTTATACTTCATTCGGATACGTGTCTTGCCGAATTGAAATATATATCGAGCACTAAATTATCTATGGTAGAGTTCAGGTAGATTTGAGGTTATTTGACCGGTAGAGCACCGACAAGATGGTCCGATCTGATATACACATATAACAAAATAAATTTAATATATATAGTGTTACATTTCTATGTTTTTATTTCTAAATTTACGTAAAAGAAACAAAACTTTTTTTTTATTTATTAGAAGAACTACACATACTTCATTGTTATCCCAATTTTTCTTCTGTCTGGGAAAATTTCTTAGATTGCGAAGTGTACCTTGGCATACTCCTCCATACACTAGTTGGTAAAATAGTTAAGGAAATACAACCTTTTCATATAATATTTTGTTACATTAACAAGAATGTACCTACAGGAATTCATAGAATTATTTAGTTAATTGTAATTACTTGGAGTCATAAATATCTGTGCCTACAGATTGACCTAAGCTTCTTCTGTTCAGATGGATATATCTAGTAACAAATATTTCAAGAATGAGTTTGAAAAGTGAGAAATTATCTATGATAATTCGCCATCAATTCTCTATTCCTCAAAACCTTACTTCTTCTTCTTCTTCTTCTTTGTCCTAGCCTGTTCCCATTATTTGGGGTCGGCTGTCCTCGTTCTATTGCGCCAGGACAGTCTGTCCTGGGTTGTCGAAATATTTATTTGGGCAAGCTCTAAGTCTTTGGCTACCGTGGACCACCAGGTAGCCTGCGTGCGTCCTCTTATTTTATTATTAATTGGTAATGTAAAAAAGTAATGCTTGTTTTACGATATGGTCTTCAGGACGTCTCATGACATGACCAAACCATCGTAGGTGGTTCTCAGTGAGTATTTCTGATATAGGCGCGACCTTGAAACTTCCTCTGATGTGCTCGTTTCGCACTTTATCGAGTCTGGTTACACCTGCTGCCCATCTTAGCATCTTCATCTCACTTACATGCATTTTCTGTACGTGGGCTTTCTTTATTGCCGAGCATTCGGTGCCATACGTCATGGCTGGTCTGACTGCGGTCTTATAGATCTTGCCTTTGGTTTTAATTTGCATTTTAGTGTCACATAAAAACCCTGTCACAGCCCTCCATCTCTGCCATCCCACCTTAATTCTATGAGTAACATCAGCCTCAATGTTTGTCAATGTTTTCTCAATGTTCCCGTCGGCTGTCAGAATCACACCCAAATACTTGCATTGGGATACCTTTCCTTTCCTACATTCCTCAAAACCTTACAATGATATAATATTCTTGGTCCATTTAATCATTCTATCCAATCAATCAATCCTTTTCTTCTCTAATCTTCTTTCATTTAATTTAAATAATATCTTTGATACTGAATATTTTCTTAATAATTGTAATGTAACAATACAACTACAAAATCAAAAAGATTTAACTTATGATCAATTTGGTTTTCATATTAAGAAACTCTGTTTGAGTAATTTTTCTTCGAAGTTATGTGAGAAGGGGTTTTTGGAACATAGTTCACCGATTTCCAGATCCATGTAAGGCGTTTCCATATCGGCGGCCGCTTTGACAGGTGAGAACGTGGTTCTGCTCCGACGTCCGCAGAGAGTCATGGCCATCAGAGTAGGAATGGGATATAGTCGCAAAAGCCGTGACGTGGAGGAGGTGAAGAGGATTGAAGGAGGAAGACTTGGGGGAACTGTATAAGAAGACTAGTAATCTGTCTGTGGAAGAACGCGACACCCACCGAGTCGGTCCAATCCTGGGGCGTGGATTGACCGGCGGCATGGTTTTATTTCCTTCCATCTTTATAATGAAATAACTTTTACGGATTTTATCGCGGTTTATTTAGTTTTTTATGAGCCCGACGTTTCCGATACTTTACAGAAATCATGGTCACGGGAGGACCAAAAAATAATGAGTGAAATTCGCGGAAGCATAAGAAAACTATACCTTCCACCTTGCGCAGATCCACGGCACGGCTGTCTTGAGGACTTGCCAGGGTGTCATCACTGTTCTGTGAAGACACTGCAGACGACACCGTGGCGGAGTGGTCATCATGGGCGGTTAGGGCGCTCCTCATAACTTATGTTGGCGTGGACCTGGTGCTTCCTACGGTCAGTACGATGATTGTCAGTGATAGTACATAGGCGGTGGTGGTGGTAATCTCACATACAGAAATGGTAGTCACAGAAGTGGTAGTCGCAGAAGGGTGCGGAGAGGGGAAAGAGAGCAAGGTGCTGCCTCTACCCACAGGAGAGGACAGTGTGGACAGGTGGTCGCACCGCTGTGACATTCCTCGTTTCGTCTATCCGTCCGAGCTATAAAGCACCTTGATGTGTTTAATGTGTCTTAAAAGGCGAGTAGCAAATGGCATGCCGTCGACGCCAAGGAGAGTATCGCTGGGCCTTAGTGGGTCTAGTATGCGGCCACTCTACCATCCCTTCGGTTGAAGTCTGCCTAGACGTATTTCCTAGTGACAAAACAAAAACCAATGCGCTGGCCCAATGCGGGTTGGAGAACTTGACATACCTTCAATAATTTTGAATAGCATCAGGCATGCGAGTTCCTCACGAAGTTTTCCTCTTCACCGGCACCAGAATTTATTTATAATAATTTGTTTTAATAAATTAATATATAGACCAAAATATTTTAGTCACACGCGAAACAGATTTGTTTTAAAACAAATATTTTTTTCTATGATTTAGCTTAGGTTTTAGCCTTTATATATTTAGAGATTTTAGCTTATTAACTTGTTAAAAGGTCCAACAACACAACACTAACGATGTCACAAGTCATTCTATTGCCAAGATAAAGTTATAAAAATACCACCAGAATTAAAGCCTATTTAATTCTGATATTATATAAGCTATATTGTTGTAGAGTTTCATTAAAATACATTCAATATTTTTTCCGTAATAGAGTTCCAATCCATACAATCTTTTGCGCTTAGATTATGAGGAGGATATTATTATATGTACTTCAAATTTAGAAAAAAAAAATAAAGCGTCAAAATATATAAAATATCTAGATTGTGATTGTAATTTTATGTTAGCTATAAAAGTATAGTATAGTAAAACAGTAAAATACAAAACCGGATAAATTAAATTCTTAATTTATTTTTTATTTTGTTGGTTGTCCGTAAAATACTATAGTATAATTTTACAATATAATAATCGTTACATTATAATATAATCATTCATACCTTCATAGAAGTTATGGAGAACATCTTTAATTATTATCCGTAAGATATACATCAATTTATTTTTAAGTAATTTATTTTTTAACAAAAAATATGTGTTATTCTGGAGTTCGCATATATTTTTCAGTAAAAAGTGTAAGAATAAAATCATTAATCAGCCAATAAGATGCAGCTCCCTGTTAAAAACACCACCAAGCGGAATCAAAACATGAACCGACGACCTTAGCGTGGACATGGCTTACAAAACCAATTAATTATTTGTACAGCCGCGTAAAAGGATCGGCCGTCTTGACGTTTATTGAGGTAGGCAATATATAATAATGGGGTTTACAATAATATAGCTTATACATCAAAATAACACATATAATTTATCATCGTACTCCCACGGGAATGGGTACACGGGTGAAGCCGCGGGGCACTGCTTGTTTATTTTTGATTCGGATTTATAAAATGGCGAGAAAATAGTCATTCAATTTGTCTGGTTTCATCAAAAATGTATGTATCTACAACCAAAAATTTTCTAAAAATACTAAATCATTATTAATTGCTAGGTTAATAATAAAAGGTAGTATTATCTTCCTAATGCTATCGTGTATTTTTTGACATAATGATGATAAAAATATGATGTTGAACTCCCCTCCGGATTTCCGATGGATATTGTGCTATCCGACGTCACAATAAGACGCTCTTGATAAATTTGTACCGGGAAATGCTCTTTGATTGATAATCTTGTGGTAAACGGTGAAAAACAATTCGCATGTAGGTTATAGCATAGTCTTTTATTATTAAGTACCTATACGAATAAAGACAACAAAATGACGATCCACACTTTGAGGTCTGTTTTAGTTGGATAATATATGGGGCAGTGGGAGAGCGGGAATCGGCCGTCTTGGCGTTCATTCAAAGAGCTGTGAAAAGAGGAAATAACGATGTAGATGATGATGATATTATATCACATAATTGTTTTATTTGAGCATTTAGATAAAAAAATTGCTAAGTTCAAAATCATGAGAAGACGGTTTCTGAGCAGTGGTCGGTCCGTGCTGGATATGAGTGGCGAAGAATCAGCCGTCTTGGCGTTAATCAAAGGAGGCCTATGTTCACCAGTGGACGGACAAAGGCCGGTGATGATGATGCGATGTTGAAAATCAATTTTAACTTGAGTTCTAACAGAACCAGTTCAATCTGATTCAACGTAGTAGTATTTTTTTGTTGTTGGTTGGTTGGTTGTTTCTAAAAGTTATTTTGGTTTTGTTTTTTTTGGCTTATAATTATTAGATAATTCCGGTAAATATAACTTCCTTACAAGTTTTGTTCAGTTATGCGCCGTAAATCATAGGGCGGCGTGCATAATAATATAATAAAATAGGGCTCCGATACTTTGTTTATTGTTTTGATGAGTTTGCGAAATCTCCCCTTGGCATGCAGGCAGGGAACGGGTGCACCGCCCGCATATGCCGGAGGAAAATATCCAAGATAATTCTTATTTTTATCTATACCGGTCAATTCTCGCTAATGGAATCTCATCTTATAACACACGTCTTCCTTGTTGATCTTTTGTTCAGATGAATTTAAGGAGCTATGTAATTAGTGTATGGAAATACTTGTTTAGAATTAGTGACTAAATACTCAGAGCTATCTAGACAAGAATATAATCTGAAATGTTATTGAAAAATATTACTAGTTACCGGTTTAAAGTTTGCGTTTTTGCTGCGTCCCAATATGTGTCAGTAGCACTTTCCTGCTGTTTTTTTGAAGGTTACGCATGAATAAGTTAACTTGGTTAGTCCTAGGTGAACTTGCTTATGCTTAGCTTATTCATGTTCTTACACGTCTACGTCTGCTAGGCTACTGTCTCTTAAGAAAAAATAATAAAAAAGCAGGTATAAGGGTTGTCGATAGGAATGAAAATTCATAATTTAGAATTCGAATTTCGATATTCAAACTTTGAAATTTTATTATATGTTTTGCCAAAAGTTGTCACTACAAAAACCAACCTATCATATTGCTGACAATGCTGAAATAATCTGCAAACAAAGTTCAATTACAAGACAACATTACGTTAAACATACTCGTACATATTGAAGACGGCACATTAAAGGTAATTTATGAATCGTCCGCCAATGAGCAGATAAATCGCCAACTATGGCGATTCGTTTCCCTTTTGTTTGGACTGGCTGGCGATTAAGTCGCTGAATTTTTCATGCACCAGATCGTCGAGGAACAACAGGCGAATGTTTTTCACTTCGTTTTTTGGAATTTCACGTGATTGTCAACTGAATAATAGATGACGCTGAATGTAGTTTGAGTCACTGATTTTTCAATTACATCACAATAGCGTGTTTACGTTTCATTTAATATGGGATTCCATTTTTTGTATATTTTTGGTTTCAATAGCATGATGTCATGAAAACGAAAGATCTTATATTATCTGTACATATAATCATCATCATCAGCCTTTATCCGTCCAATGTTGAGCATAGGCCACCCTTAATGAATGCCAAGAGACGACCGATCCCTTGCCATTCGCATCCAACGCGGACCTGCTTCTGCACGGAAATCGTCTGTAGGTAATAGGTATATTGATAAAACAATGTTATACTTTTATAAATGTTTTATTAGTGTTTCTAAATTTTCCTGTCTCTGCCAATAGTAAAATCTTTCGAAGATCTACGTGCTTACAGCTGAAATATTTAAGTTCATGTAAATTTTCATAACGAGTATTACCTAGCGTGATTTCTTGTCCAATTATATATGAACTATGCCTGTTTTCGAGAAAGAAGGAAAAAAACAAAGAAACATTTATTCACCAAAACAGGAGACACACATGCAAACAAAAATACACAGAGAAAACATTTTTCGCTTGCACAGCCTACAAGTAACACAAAGATATCAATAACATTGATGATAAAACAATAATTGCATTACACAAATTGAATTGAAATTGAAAAATAAAGTGTGTGTCTCACGTGTTTATGCATTATGTCAGGCAAAGCTTAGAAGGAGACCCAATCCAAACTGGGGGCTAAGTGCTGTTAGCTATTCATGTAGTTTAGTTTGTACAATAATATTTAAATCATTGTTAATTAAACAATCAATACATATTATATAGTAAATTAAGTATTTAATATTATAGTCTAGGAAATGTTATACAATAATATATTTTGTAGTCATTAGTAACGTTACTAACTAAAGATTAGTTACATCAATGGTATACCCAAGATAGCGCGGGCAATCAATAGGGGTGGCTGACGGCGATGGGCTGTCACCGCGAAGTGCCAGCCGGATAAATGAGAGGTCGTTTTTTGTGCCCGAACTAGTGCCGCTTACCTCCGATACTATCGGACGTTACGTAATGTCCGCGCGGATTATTGCGATATAAATTGTTCGGTTCGTCGATCGGTCAGGGTTGACAAACGTTATTTTTAATATGAAATATTTAATAAAAACACACATTATTTAAACATAAAAAGCTTTGCGTAAAATGATGTAAGATGTGAGAGACTGTAAGAGGAAACCTTTGTATGTACGTACAACGCTTTGTTGATTAATAAATCAACAGTTTGAATAAAAATTTAAGGGCCTGTTTCACAATCTCCAGTTAAGTGCCCAATAGGCTATTGGCAACATATTTGACAGATAGAGTATGGAGTATCTGTCAAATATCTGTCAGATATTTGACAGATACTCCATACTCTATCTTACTTAACTGGAGATTATGAAACAGGCCCTTAAACTTTTATTTTTAAATTGACTATTTTTCAAATATGATAAACAAAACAACTTGTGACAAATTTAAGAATTTTAAAAGCTCTACATTAGGAATCTTAAAAACAATCTACTATCTAGCAATTGGTTACGGGAGGACCATATCGGGCATGTAAAAGACTTAATAAATTGCGATGAAATCCGTACAAAGTTATTCTGTGAAAATGATTGATATTGGCTCAAATTTATTGAAAGAAAGAAAGAGTGTTTCTGTCAAAAAATATAATAAAGCAATGATTGTGGTAGCCCTAGAGTTTCTTGAATTTTCCACATTTGTCCAGTCACTCCCCAAAGGAACGTTTAACGTTATTAGGGCTTTATTTTTTATAGTTTCGGACAAAGAACTGCGCATTTTGCGTGAGATAGTGGCTATTTCCACCTTTTTTCATATTCACTTTTCGGAACGATAAGCCATTAGCTATTTCCATTGGTAATATGAAAAACTAACTAAGGTACTGCTTAATATTTGTTCAGGTTGTGTATTAAAGCTTACAATTTGCAAATCTTATATATTTAAACGAACAATTCTTGTATATATATATATATATATATATATATATATATATATATATATATATATATATATATATATATATATATACAATTCTATATATAGAATCGGGATCTCGGAAACGGCTCCAGCAATTTTCATGAAATTTTGTATACAAGGGTTAATAACGGTGATAAATCGATCTAGCTAGGATACATTTTTAGAAAACTTTTTTTTATCCGTGTTTTGAGGCATCGAAAAAATATGATTAGAATACGAACGTAAATTTCGCTGTCAAATAATATGTCATGGTAGCGTAGTGGTGAAATTAGGCAGTTAAATCCGATCGAGCGTGGTTCGAATCTCCAGTCTGAATATTTTTTTTTCCTTTTTTTAAGATCATTTTTTTTTTAATTTTTATCGTATTTTATCACTAAGGGTACCGAGCAAATGCTCGGTCAACCAGGTACTATAATTTATAAGACAAAATTCATAGATAAAATCTGGTCACGTGCAAATTATACTTCCTTGTTTCAATTTGCCTTGATTAATTTGTTGTAATTTAAAGACATAATTTAAAATTAAAAGGTTAAATATAATAATAAGCATTGCGGTAACGGAGTAAATTGTCTGTTACAGATGGACATACACACGAAAGATCCAAGGGTTCCACTGCTCTATCATAGTAGTAATATTTTAAGTCAGTTATACCTCTAAGGTGGTTGATCACGTATCGTCATCTTGGCCATCATTTGTTCTCTTGTATAAAATAAAGTACTGATAAAATGGCATGTGCCCAGTGGTGGATTTAAATAAGGCAAAATTGATAGCACGGTAATAAGAGTAGTAGATAGAATAAGAAGTAGATGATAGTTTTATGTATGTACTCGTAGTCCATTTCCAGACTAGCCATACATAGCTATAATTATACTCACAAGATAAGAATATTTCACGCTTATACTTCCCGTTCAGGTGATATCAAAAGTTGCAACAAAGGGCCTGAAAAATCCCATTGTTATCGAGGGTATAATTTATTAGGGGTCCCGGCTCACGGGGACCTTTTTTTATATATCATCGCATTATCCCCACTTGGAGAGTTACAACTTCTTAAAGAAAATCAGGGGAAATTAATTTAGGCATTTAAAACTGTCCCAAACACCGACTTTACTTTGTGCTTGTTTTGATAAATATACTGACGTTGACTTATGACCTTTTATAAGTATTTAAAAAGTTATTTTTAATCATACAGTATATGTTCCATCTGTTATAGATGTCCGTGGGCTGGTTACATATTCAGAAGAACGGATGGAAAAAGGTTCAAGAGTGGAGGCCACGTATAGACGAAGTGTTGGTCGGTCATTAATCAGGTGAGAAGACGAATTCCGTGCAGTGGCCGGGCTATGGTTGATGAGAGCGGCAAGAGATTGACCGTCTTGGCGTTCATTGAGTAGACTGATAATATCAGTTTTTAAAGACGCTAGAATAACCAGCTTTGTACCTTGTTAGACTTGTAATTAGACGATATATTTTGTATATAATATGATTAAAATTATACATAAATTTATAATTCTATCGACAAAAGGATAATAATAATATGTAAACTACGAATTTATAAATAAGTAGGTACCTATTTATATTAATGCAAATTTAAAATCTTAATAAACCGCATTAAATTGATGAAAGTTGTTTTATTGCAGTGAGTGAAATTGGGGTAAGCGTTAAAACTTTGTATACATTTACTGTTACAAATATGGTATAAAATATTGTCAATAAAAAATGTAATATGCTTATAATTGTAATAAGTATTAAATATTATACTTATCAAATAATATATTTATTTATTAATATCTTCCTCAAGACCTATACTCATCTTAAAAACCGTCTATATTTATTTGAACCCGATACCCATCAGATAAAACTTCCAACATTGTGCCATTTCTGAACGTAACAAGATAAAATTAAATTAAAAAAGGGCCACAATTCAAGGGTGTGCTGTTCATCCGTTCTCGATTTAATGTGTCCCTAATATTTTTATCTCCTCACATAAATACCCAGTAATGAGAGGCCGAAAATTCTCGGACCGCGAATAAATTTATTCAAGTCTCCCGACGCGCTCGAGTGTGCATATTTGATACAAAAATAATCTACGGCTAATATTAAAACCCATATCAATTATTATTATTCTCTTTACAAAAGGGACTGCCAATGATTTATTTGAATTTATTTTAAAGTGTGTTTGTAAAACATTTTTTGTTTAATAAATTAATTTTTCTTAGTATCGAACTAGATTGTCTAGCCGATGTATTGATTTACCGAGGAAAGATGATAAGAAGAGAGTCTTAGATAAAAGTGGCATTAAATTAACTAAATTACGTAGCTAAAATAAAATTTTAAAACTGTGAAACTAGCAATTAATTTAACTTCACTTTGACCTTTTGAATTAAAAGGGCTTTTACAAGAATGTAAAAAATTGTTATCAAGTATCCGAAATCTAATAATCATGAAAATGATAATAACGGTCTTAAAAAGAAATACGATATAATTTGGAAAATAAGTTTACTTTAAAATACCTCATTAACAATAAAAAACTGCATGTTGCATAAAAGATAAAAAAAGTTTACAAAATTTATGTGACACTAGTGACTTTCCGTTGTATTATTTTACTCTATGATAGTGACATTTTTTGGTGAAAATCTTCGATTACTATTACAATGTAAAAATATAACCCTTGTACTTTCATAACACCATTTTTATGAGCAAGTACCCTCTATTAAAAATAACCAAAGACAAACTCTGACATTGGAAAATCCTCTTTTTTTTTTTTTTTTTTTTTTTTTTTCGGTTGGATCTATGCTAATGGTCCTAGTGACCGTTATGCGTCATCGGAAATGGGGTGATCCGGTTGGATCATCCTATGACGTTAAAAATTTGGGGGGTTGCCCCCCGCCATGTTCATGGCGTCGGGTTTGTGGCTGGAAAATCCTCGCGGGAGCCATTATACAAGAAGAAGAAGAAGATTATAACCTATTTAGTTCAACAAAGTTATAATTTTAGTTGCTATTACAAATACATTTAAAGAAATATGGTGTGGTTTTGTTGTGCGTTTTTCAACCAAAACACAGGTGAGTAATATTTCGTACATTTATATAATATTTTAAAGGATATGCATCTTTTGATTATTAAATTAACTTACTGATTTATGATTCACAATGATGATTAAATTAATAATCTGTACAACTGTTTTTAATAACTGGTCCGTCGAAAGGAAAGAAATTCTTTAAATCCCTATTGCTAGTTTCGAAGAAGATTTAAACCAATTAATAAAAAAATAATAAATATTAAATTTGTTAAGGTTATAGGTATTTTTTCATTACTCACAATATTACCTATAACAAATCAAAAGTAGAATATTATACTCCAGCTATCTTATGCATATAATATATTATTATTATATAATATATAAATATATAATATATTATATATGCATGCTAAAATAGCCAAAAGTTAATTGAATATAAAATAGTAAAAGCATATATACGGTCGAATTGAGAAACGTCCTTGAAGTTGTTTAAAAAATGAAATAATTTCTTTAAACCCAAAAAGGACATAAATCAGGTGAAACTGAAATAGATGTGCGAATGTATCAGTTGGGGAATATATGTAGCGGGATAAAATACCTTCGCGTGCAATACTGCTCCCAGGAAATGGATACTTCTCCGGCATGGCTTCCTATTGCACGAAGGATGTTTGTTAACTAAATATGTTGTAGGAAACATTTTATCACGACTACTACAATCATGTATATATTATTAGAACAAAACGATAATTATTTGATAAATTGCCAATGAAGGGAAAACTGATTTAATAACTGTTTCTACCGATTGTTTGAATAGCTAGCTGCTAGCTAAACCAAGCAAAAATAATGTCTCAACTTTGTCGTAGTGTACTTTCAGATTATCTCACAGTCACCATTAGTCAAATTACCAAGCCTCGTTTTGTGTTCGTGTCTACACCCATACGTAAATAAATTTTCAAAATTGCCACCTAGTTAAAACAAATTTTCACTGTACGTAAACAGAAGTTTTTATTTGCCAAAAAATTTTTTGTTTGATAACGACCTATGTCAACAGGAAATATGTTTTCCAAAACACTATTCAATTATCCGTATACCAAAAACAAACCACGTATAGCATTGTTCACACATCGAGCGCAACGATACCGTTGAGTCTCAATTGTCCTTTCAACTTAAACATTGTGCTCCAATTGTTTACGCCCGTGCCAATCAACAGGCTCGCTAACAAAACCAATCAACTTCGTCTCGCCTCTATTTGCTTAAAAAAGAATACTTTTTCCTTTTAGTTTTTCATTGTCGCTGTGACCCTTTCGTCCATCACCCGTACCGGATATATTTGATTAAAAAATAACGTCGTCAGAAAGCGATGGCGCAATGTGTGCGGATCGTGAATGCAAAAGGAGTAAAATGATCTTGCAGCGGCTTAGCTGTCAATTGTCACGTTCACTCCGCACGTTCCTGGTTGTGTGTTTTGCGCACTATCTGCGGAAAGCGAAGGCCGAGGAGCATTGTGAGCGGGAAGGACAGAATAGACGCAGAGAATCGACCTCATAGAAATTTTCTAGACAAAAAAACGACTGGAATGTCTGAGTGCTGGCTGGAACTGATACTTACTGTGGGGTTTCTTTTTCCACAAATCAAATCCCTGACGCTGTCTGTCAATTATCTCGCTTCCCACACCTCATACATTTCTTGAATAGGTATTATTAGGATAAAAGTTATTTTTACAAAAATGAAATAATATTTTTGTTACCAACCTTTAATAAGTATTGAATGAACGTTATTTCTAAAACAGCGCTGTTTTATTATATTACGAGTGATGGCGTATTATTAATGTCATTCAAAAGTTGAAAATATCGTACTTGAATAGTAAAAAATGCAATTAGACAAATATACACATTTTTTTTAAAATAACAATTAAAATTAAAATACAAAAAAAGCTCTTGAATGACGTACAAAATTAAGAAAGCCATGTTAATTAAAACAATTATCGATTTTAGGAGCCGATGATGAGTATGCAGGGCCATCAACTGCCCCTCCTAAAGTAACTGGAACAATTGCGCCTGAAGAGATTTACGAGGCGCGGCCTGGGCAGGACAAGCCATATTAAGATAAAAAATATTTTAAAATACAACAGAGAGCAATAAAACCGTGTAGATGATATTTGATAATTTTTTTTTGTCAGTCGAAGCATTAGATGAAAGTTGATATAATCTACAATCGATAACCAACATCCTTGATGAGGTTCTACAAAATTAAGTAAAATTATTATATTTAACGCTTCTCCTTTACGTGACTTTATAGACAGATATAGACTTGTTAGGTCCTTGATTTATTAACCGGTCAGTTTTAGTGTCCCGTTTCGATTTTTATTCTACAGAGGCGTACGTAACAAAAGGCCTAGTTAGAACAATAGAAACCCATTTGCGCCATCCGAAATGATTTGCTATTCTTTTGATTGGTTTTCGATTCAATGAATGTAATTGATTCGTACCTAATATAAAATTTATCAAGCTTTGTAGCTAGAAATTTATATTTAAAATTTAATTCAAACTTTGTTTCAAATTTTGTTACTAAATATAACGCTCGAGCAACTTGAGTTCTAGCTATACAGGATTTCGTTTCAGTTAAACAGGCAGTTAAAAAAATAAAAATAAACTGTTTATACAAAATCTTCCTCTCGCTTTTGTTACAACAACGCTAACACACATGACACAGGAGAAGTACTAGTAAAGTAAAGTACTATTATGGCTAGAAAACCTGTCTATTAGGATTAAGTTTTTAGCATAGTAGTATCGCATCAAACTGGTGCCATTTTCACAAGAATTTGTCGAATGATAAGTTATATGAAATAAAAACATATTGTTATTAAAAAATGTGACTTTTAATAAATTTAAGCAAATAAGAATGCTATGTATTATTTCTTTTCCTTTATACAAATAATAAAAATCCAATCGTAACATTCGTCAAATTGAGTTACGTTTAATGGCAGATATATTAAGACATCGTTGCAAGATGTAAACACATAAATAACCAAACAGCGCCTTCTAATTGCTTAACTCTCCGAATCTTACCTAGCAATTAGTCTTGTAATTTATTTGTTATTTCGCCTACAGCGGAAAACTATAAACATTATTTTTTTAGGAAAGTTAGCATAAGGTCGCATTTTATTTGTATTTTTAAAATTTTTTCTTACAATATTCGCAAATTTTATAGGATTAGTATTATTTCGAGTTGTAAGATTTAAAGTCAAAGTCGGGTGAATTTCTCATGAACTCAGAAAAAAAGTAAGAAGACGTAATTCAGTAAGTATTTATTTTTAAAGCTTAATAATTTCATCATCATCAGACTTTAACCGTCTACTATCGAACATGGCATATGTTCTATCTCTATGATAATTAATGCCAGGACAATCGATCTCTTATCAGTCGCATCCAACACGGACACATAAAAATAATAGTAATTAGATATTGTTTTCTTATGTTTATGCGAATTTCACTCATTATAATGAAACAACTTTTACGGATTTTGATTTCAGTCCTCCCGTGACCATGGTTGCTGTAAAGTGTCCGAAAAGTCGGGATTGTAAAAAACTAAATAAACCGCGATAAAATCCGTAAAAGTTGTTTCATTATAAATAGTAATTAGGTTTATACAAACAAATATATCAGTTACCACAGTTTAGTTTTAATCCAAAAAACAATCAAACCAATGTAAATGGATAATGAAATTTGTTATATTATACAAGTTTAGTTTAATTTTATAATGAAAATCTGTAACGGGTTTAAGGGGAGCAGATAGACGAGGAAGTTTTAAACAGCGAGGATGCGGGGGCTGTACGATAACGATCATAATAAAATATGGAACTTTGTTGTTACCGCTTACACTAAATGTTTTATTTTAATACGGCGCCAGTTATTGATTGGATCACAGGTAGACTGAATAACTTAGTCATATTTTTGTTTTTGTATCATCTGTACGTGAAACTGCGGGGACCTGCCAGTATATTATAAAAGGCAGTCGCGGTTCGCCGAATAGTATTACGTTAATATTAATTCGTCCCATATAAACATCATCATGCGAGCAGCACCGGTCCAGTGGGTATGGGCTTGGCTGATCGGATGAAAATATTGTGAAGAAGCCTGATGAGATTGAAAGACTTTGAAGGTGTGTTAAATTCACCAACTCACATTGGGCTTATGGCCCAACGTGGGTTTAATTTCGACGTGACGTGCCCAGCAGTAGAACATATAAAATGGGCTGATACTTCACCCTACATCATCATGTCTTATATCGTCACGGCATTCAAATCAAATTTACTTTCAATATGATTCACATAAAAAAAGCAACATAGCACCTAACACAATAAATTAGTGAAATATTTGGAATGATAATTTGGTCCGCGATTACACGTCACATTAGAGTAGCGGGGCAATGAAAATTTTGTTATCGCCCAAACAAAACGGTGCGGGTGGTTTTCTTAAAGTGTAATAGAGAAAGTTGATACCAGTTTTATCAGCGAGTCGCCCTCGAGGATCAATTAAAAGTCGGCTGAGCGCGCGCTCGACAATTATTGTTGTAATAAGAACGCGGAAGAACATTCCGCGGAAGAATCTTCAAAGTCGCGTAAACGGTTAAGTGCTTAAGTTTGTAGATTGTGAATTCAGTAAAAATGCCTTTACACATTATCTGGTGTAATGTTGTAAATGACAAGATCTTTGTTTGTCCACGTAAGATCTCGTATGTGAGAGAGAGGGAAAAATAATAATACAATTTTTTATGTCATAAGGGACACTGGAGCAGTCGGAGCCTTATGGTGACTAACGACGCCCATACACATCCGCACGTCAATCTAAGGTCATTCAGAAACATTGCCCGCCTTTCCCTATTCCCCGGACATTCACAAATCGTACGAAACGCATGCCGGCTCAATTCGGCAGCATGGCACTACCTCTTGAGGAATATAATATATACATATTATAATATATTCAGGAACATGAGCAAATAATTGACTCACAAAATTATATTGACCATAATTTCATTGTTATCCTTCGATCCTAGTTGAAATATTTGCACTATTAAGAGCCTATTAAGAAAGGTGTCTCTGTAGCTAGCTTATATAAACTTATGATGTTAGTGTGCCCACTTTTGGACATTAGGCATGATATTTGATTTTTTATTGATGTAAGTCTAAGTTTAAGAAAAAAAGGAAAGATGCGTACAAATAGGCATGATTTTGATTTGTTTCACTGATGTGAATCTAAGTTTGATAATAAATGAACGATAAATGAACAGTGCTTGCCTGATAATTTCTTGCATGCCACCATCATTTTTTTGGAAGAAAGAGTTGCTGTATTTCATTAATAAGTACTGAGGTCTCCTAGCATAAACAAATAACATGAGACGGGGCAAAACAAAAGGCTCGAGGTGAAGTTCTCGCTTGTCTATTTCAACTCATTTCGTTCCGAGTATAAAAATATTTTGAACAATAATCGAAGTGGTTTTAAATGCATTTATCAAACTATCTTTATTTATATTCCAGCTAACTTCTTTATAGTATCTTAAGTTATCGTTTATGGTACGGTAACAACCAGTAAAACGCTAATGTCCCCGCTGAGATCGAATGATGGTACTTATAATGGTACTTTTAATTATTTGAATCGCTCTTCGCAAACAAAAGACATTAATTCATTATAAAATACGTAATCACAGTCCCCTTACTATACTTTTTATTATTATATACTTCAAACGGAACAATAAACTCAAAATCATTTATAGTAATATCTATATACATATAATAAATTTGTAGAGGAGTCGTTTCTGTACATTGAAAATATTTAAAAAAAAAATAGCCTGGGTGTTAAAGGATTACTAACAGAATCCATTTCCAGCATTTTTGGAATTTTTGTCTGTTTGTCTGTTTGTCTGTTTAGTTGTGCACGCATCACGTGAAAACTACAAAACCAGTGTAAATAAATTTTATCCATAAAAATTTAGCGTAACTTAGAGTAACATTTAGTTTTTGTTTCATCGCAATCGCTTCACTCTATCAAAAGATATATGTATTTGAAATGTAGCTAAATAAGATACTTAACAAATAGGATAAGATCAACGCCATCTATTGACCATTTACGGTGGCTTTCAATATCCTATCTATCATAAAATTTTCTTATCTATCTTGAAATTTTGACACATTTTCTTAGAAAATCTGTCAAAATTTTAAGATATATAAGAAAATTTTAAGATAGGATATTGAAAGCCGCCGTTAAAGTACCGATTTATTGACGATTTACAGTACCGACTTATAAGTAGGTATGTAAGTTGTCAACAGATGGCGTTGCATGTATCTGATCCTATTTGTTAAGTTTAACGAATTTGTTATTATTATTTTGTTAAAACCTTAAAACGTTGGAAAGGAATAGTCATCCTTACTAATATTATAAATGCGAAAGTAACTCTGTCTGTCTATCTGGCTGTTTCGCTTTCACGCCTAAACCACTTAACCGATTTTGATGAAATTTGGTACAGAGATAAACTAGAGCTTGGAAAAGGACATAGTCTATTTTTTATCGCGAAAAAAAGCTTAGGGGGGTTTAAAAAGGGGAATGGGATGAAAGTTTGTATGGAAGTTTGTCATTATACATAGAAGATGTCGCCTTAAAACTTTGTATTTAGGCACTTAATAAGAATTTAATAACCATGATTAATTAATTGTTCCACTGTTTTTAAGGTTTTCGCCTATATGAGCATTACATAGGAGATGAAATTTTTTAGGGTAGTTCAAAAAAAATCTGGGTTGCATTGGCGCAGTGCGACGTAGTGGGGGAAATGTCGCTATATTGCTACCCGAACAGGCAGACACGTGAGGGCATTTTTCAGTTGTAACAATTTCGATTTGTCCATAGAATTTTGCTTTCGTTAATGTTCTTAATATATTCGGCGAAATACAATGTTTCATGTATTGTTATTTGTATTTAATTATTTAATTATATGTTATTGAATGGAAAAAAGGGGGCTGCTATATGTGCACGTTCTAATAAAGCTTAAAAAAGAAGATGCGTCCCATCCAAATAGATAAAGAATTGTATGACACTATTATCCAAAACATGGTACACGGTCCCTGTGGTGTTAGAAATTCAGCCTCGCAATACATGAACATTGGAAAATGCACAAGGATTTTCACTAATCAGTTGATAAAAGAAACTGTGCAAAATGACAATGGCTACCCGTTGTACAGGCGCACAGCGCCCGAAGACGATGGCCGAACAGTTACAATTAAGACTCGATCTGGAACGAACGAAACCTTAGACGTCCCATATTTGCCTATTTCATATAAAATTTTCAATGCTCATATTAATGTAGAAGCCTGTAGCTCTGTCCGCGCATTCAAATATACAAATATATAAACAAAGGAATTGACAGGCTATAATATTTAATCTCAGGAATGAAGGTGGAGCACATCTTCTGAATGAAGTACAAACATTTCAAGCAGGACGTTACGTCAGCAGTAATAAAGTAGTAGTACGAAATTTTTATATGCAGTGCCGCCAGTTAAAGATGTTAAGAATTATAAATCCAGCTTGACCTATATGGGACCGGTATCTGAACGCATAGCTAAGACGCTGAGAAATAATGATATCCATGTTGCCTACAAGACCAATAATACGTTGAGAAATATTTGTAGCAATAAAGACAAAATAGACTGCAAATATTCATCTGGTGTTTACAAATTAAAATGTTCACAATGTAGCGGTGTATATGTAGGCCAGACAGGGCGTAGCTTTGAAACCAGATATAAAGAACATATCTCAGCGTTTGCAAACGATCAGCCTCAAAAGTCCCATTTTGCAAAGCACCTATTAGAGACAGGACATAGCGTTAGTAGCAGCCATACGTTCCAGGTTCTACATAAATGTGACAAGGGATTTCGACTAAGTGTGTTGGAACAACTTGAAATAATAAAACACAAAAATAATAGAACGGTTGCACTTTTGAATGACCAAACAGACCTAACGAGTTCTCCGATAATACGGTTATTTGGTGGGGGTAGTGCGGAATACACCTAATATAAGGCAGGTGTTCGGGCCGGCACGTCACTTAACGATTACTAATCGTAGAGTCTACATCCTGAGGATGCCTCGGTGTCGGGGTGAAACGTGCGTAGATTTTATGGTGGTGGTCTTTTATGGTAGTGTGTGTGGTGGTGGTGCATGCGAGTGTACGCATATGCAGTGTGGGAAAGGTGGGCGGTGCTATATGCATGCATATGCGTGCACTCACACATTTACTATAAAGACTGCATGGTTCGCGGGATATTGCTAATTAATATATAATTTAACATCTTTTTTTAAAATGGATTTCCGCAAAGTAACGCCTGATTCTATTAACTATAAAGTAGCGTGGCGGCTCCTTAGCTTCCTCTTGCCTGAAAGACATCCAACAGTAACCTATCTTGCTGTACACTTAGAAAATGAAGAGTGCATATATTTTACCGAGAACAATTTCCAAGAAAAAGTATGTACACCGCCCAAAACAACATAAACAGCCTTTTTCCATCTTTGTCAGGGCGATTCCTTTGACAAAACGGGTTTCTGTGCTAAAATCTCCCGTTGTTATACCTGAAACACATCTACAAAGGACTGCGAACGCCGTTTTCAATGTCTGTTGAAAATTGGCCCAGAATGAAATCATCTGATGCCCTTGGTCATGTGTACACCGTCCACGATACTAATTTTGAATGTTTCTGTTTACGTTTGCTGCTACACCAAATTCAGGGTCCTATAAGCTATAGTGATCTTAAAATTGTCAGGAATTCGGAACATATAGAGAAGCATGTGAAACTCTGGGTCTGTTAGAGAATGATAATCACTAAGACGAAACTATAAAGGAAGCTGTCCAGTGCAAATCACCAGCCAAAATCAGAGACCTTTATGCAACCCCTTATAATATTATCATCTTGCGGGCTATCTTATCCTAATGAATTATGGAACAAATATAAAGAGTACATGGCGGAAGACATTTTGCGTAGGCTACATTAGACACACACGGACATGATATACAATGAACACATTTATCATCATCAGCATAACGAAGCCCCTGGAAAAATTTAAGACAAAGTAATGGCTATAGTGTGTAAGCGTTTGAATGAATTTGAAATGATTAGCCCTCGGAGAACGAACGAAAATGAACTATCAGATGAGATTATACGAGAAATAAACTATGACATACCAGCTTTGCAGCAGCAAGTTAACAGTGCTGGATTTACGTATAGGCCCGTGAGGCCCGGGCCTAGGGCGGCATGATTTGAGGGGCGCCAAAATTTCAGAGACGAAAAAAGTAAAGAAGACTGCCTTTGAAAATGAGTTTGGATTAATTTTTGTAAAGAATTCTCTATAGAATATACCTATAACAATTCACTTTTTTATTTACTTTTCAGTCTATGAATAAGATTATGTTTTTTTAAAGATTAATTATAGTCTTTACCGAATGATGTTCTTCACTTTTTGTTTCATTACTGAATATCACATGCATATTTAAAGCTTTTAAAAATGACTAAATCTTAATAATTTCGCCCTGGCCCAGCAGTGGGACATAATATTATAAGGGTTGATACTTTACTTTTTTCTAGCATTAAGGGCGGCAAAATAAACAGGGCCTAGGGCGGCATTAAGCCTAAATCGGTCACTGAGCAAGTAGCTGAATTAATACCCAAATTACTACCAGAACAAAAACGAGTATTTGACGAAGTGTTGCAACTAACAGAACCTGGGAATGGTGCGCTACTCTTTGATCTCACCGAGGAAGATTCACCTATCTGTAATTTTAGTAAAAATAGCGCATGGCATGCTATTGCACGTCGGTGCAAAATCTTGGTGTGGGATGGAAGTACTATGGCGCACAAAAAAGGGTAGAAACACTAAATTGAACGCTCCGGGATTTGCGCAACAGTACCTGTTATTTAAATTTTTATTTTTATTTATGGGAGAGATGGTGGTTTTATTGTCTGGTGATTTCCGCCAAACGTTAGCAGTCATTCAGAAGGGGACACTTGCAGACGAAATTAAAGCATGTCTCAAGTCGTTCACTATATGGGCCACCGTAATGAAGTTCAGTTTGACTACAAATATGATGACACAAATGCTGGCAACCATGCCGAAACACTATTTAAAATAGGAGATGGTCGGCTAGAAACTAATGTAGAGGGCTGATTCAATTAGTACACAGTGGTTTAGAATTAGTTGCAAGTGTTTACCCAGACTTACAAAACAATATACAAGAAAATCAATATTAATGTGAAAAAGCAATTTTAGCACCTAAAAATGATATTATCAACTAAGTAAATCCTGACATATAAGTAAGAGTAAAGTACCAGGACAGGTACAACAGAGTATTTATCAATAGACACAGTTACGGTACAGAAAAGAGCATATCATATCCCGTAGAGTTTCTAAATTCGCTTGAGCTGTCAGATGTACCCTCACAAAAGCTTAAATTAAAACTAGGTGTCCCAGTCATGCTCATGTGAAATTTGGATGCCCAGAGACTATGTAATGACAATTTTTCTAATTGACAATTGTATGTAGCATGTTCGCGTGTGTCCAATGCCCAGAATATCTACATTCTATCCCCAAATGGAAAGACAATATATAATATTGTTTACAATAGTTTATTAAAATAATATTCTGTTCCGAGTTGTCTTCTTTGTTCTAAATCAGGAAAGGGGAACTGCGCTACTCCAAATTTTACGCGAGCGAAGCCGCGGGCAACAGCTAGTCTTATACTAATAATAATATTTAAAATATAAAGCTGAAGAGTTTGTTTGTTTGAAGGCGCTGATCTTAGGAATTACTGGTCGGATTAGAATGATTTTTCAGTGTTTCAGATAGCCCATTTATCGAGGAAGATATAGGCTATATATCATCCCGCTAAGATGCCGTTACATACAAGAAATCTTTGTTAACGCGGGCGAAGTTGCGTGCAACAGCTAGTATAATATAATCACAATCAATTATAGTTTTTTAGGTATTCAAGTTTCAGCATATTTCCTAGTCCATTATTTGGGTAATAAAGATGTAAGTTTTTCGAAAATTAAAATTATACTCGTACATGATAGGTATACCCAACTCAATCATAAAAATAAATATATGGTTGAACCTATTATAAAACATGTCTAGAAGTTAGAACCACCGATAGAATATCTGCTTTCAAATATAAAAAATAAACCAAACCCAATCCGTTTCAGATGTTTAATATGTGCAAACGGACACTCTTTGCGGCCAAACTTACAATTAATAACGTAACAATAATTATATAGTTTAAATGTAGTCTATTCTTGTTGACTATAATTTAATGATATCAAAAGCCATACCTATATCCACGACATTTGAGTTTGGGTGTGTCCCAGACCATGGTCCTATCAATTCGTAGGATCGTTAAGTTTCTGCAGACGTGTCACGGTAATTCGCTACGTGCTAAATGGCTGCCAGCTTTTTCCGCACTCCCACCTACTTTATCCTCTTACTTTTACATGTTTAATCGCTCCCCTGGGTCGTAGGGATTCAGATACACGTAGATCTGCGTACTGAATAAGGATACATCTTTTTACTTTCTATAAAATAACTTTCTGTTAAAGTTTGAGTGTTATGTTATATAAAACCTCACCATTAAATTCAACCACACTTAGAGCTGGCTGTTTCAAACCATCTGTTCACGTAAGACACTTCGTTAAATTTTGACGTTTGTTAAAATAACGCTCTTTGGTCACTAACGTTCGTTACCGCCATCTTTGACGATTACATATTCGTTATAATTGGTCAATGCAACCCGCCCTCTGCTAAAAAGAATTATCAAAAGTGACATGCAATACACTTTTTTATAGAATTAGATGGTTGAGACACATTCTTTTTGGTTGCTACGTATTTGATGATGATGCAAATAACAATATACAATTGGTTTTATTTCTTCATCTTTTCAAGTTTTTTTATTGATCGTTTTAGATAGTTCTTCTCGAGCTTCTCGCGCGGCGAGCTTCTTAATTTAGATAGCACATAGTTATAGAACTATCTATGTAAATTATACATTCACATCTTCTGGGCGTTCAGCGATAGTCAGCTTTTTTGTTACTTTTGACTTAAAGTCAAACGACTTTAATATGGGTACTCTTAAACTTAAGCGCTGTGTAAATAATTATCACATATAAATATCCCCATTCATTGTATAATAAACAAGATATCACATCTACGCCTTTTTCTAAGAATTATACATTAGAATACCAAATACAAGCGTTAGAAACCGCAATCAATGATAATTGTCAGCTATAAAATCATTAATTCCGAGCCCGATACACATTAAAAGTAACAGCTGCTGTGGCGGCGTTGGTGAATTCGCTTAGGTGTTGTAATAAAATTATATTACCACTTCTTTAACAAAATTTTGAATACATGAAAAATATTATAGACCAAAAATGGAGATATTTAATTACCTTTCTCCTTTTACAGTATTTTAAGATATACCTACCGATATGAAATATAATATGATACCTTTAACACACGAGTAGAAGTGTAACGTTAATCTTGTTATATTATTGCTAAATAAAAAAATACAAATATGTAACCTCACTTCATTATAACATTAGTAATGACTACTAAAGTATAAGGTCGAATAAGTTATGTAATATTATAGTAATAGTTATATAAAATGAAAAAAACATGAAAAAGTATCAGATTTTTATATCTCAATATTTTGACTTCCAAAATTCATATAGTTGTAAGGACGAAACGTGGTTATATCAAGCGGTGATGAAGTAAAATGCGTTCGGACCCCTATTCGGATTGCGTTGGCGTTCCTTACAGCCATTCTCTTATAAATTAATTACCTGTAATCTTCCCATGAAATGAGACTTACAGAAATGAAGTTACAACACTGCTTAATACCTGTATAGACATGGATGTATGTGTTTTGGATGTTCCATTTTTGCCAAAAATGCCGTATTCTAACAAGTAGGGTGACTGGCAGTAGTAGAAGCCAAAAATGGAACTAATGGAAAAAATGTATGAAGAACTTAAATAAATGTCTTTTAAACAATTAGTAAGTTTTAAATGATACACTATGTATTTAAATATTATTTATAAAAAAAAAAATATTGTACTAAATTCCTTATGATAGTAGATAGAAAGATATACTTACAATAAAAAAAATATTATGTAAGGGAAACAATAATTATTGGTAATTAAACTGAAAAATCACATATTCCAATGTGCTCTTTAAAATATGTAAATGTAAAGTTTAAAGATTGTATTTTTATTGCATGTACTTAATGTAAATTTTATAACTTGCCATTTGGACAATAAGAATCACTTTTATAATACATACATATTTAACTGTATTAGGTAACTAAAGTAACGTGATATAGTGCTTTTTAGATTTTGGGCTGTAAATGTTACATCTTGAAACATTTATTACTTGCGTATCACGCAATTGATATGATTAAGAGCCGGTTTGAAAATCTATTCATTAGTTATTGTATGAATGACTAACAAGCACATATTATATGTATAACATCCATGTATTACAAACTTTCACGTATAATATTAGTGACATATAGAAACGAAGTATATATAAGGAGCAATGTATTTGTTATTATATTATATTTTGTTATATTATTATATTTGTATTATATTAGTTATTTTGTTTCTATTATTATGTTGTATTTATTATTATGTTATTATATTATTATATTTGTTATTATATTAGTTATTTTGTTTCTATGATCTCCGGTGGATGCTGTAGAATCAAGGGTACCGTAACGACTTAACGTCGCGCCGGGAGAGCGACTCTGAATTAGAAATGAACTGCCTCCTAAAGTGCCCGGTTAATCAGGGACACATGTTACAATTTTGCGAATACAACCCGAAATATCTGACAAGTATTGCTGTTAGAAGTAATAAGATTAGGTATAAAATATGAACAGGTTTTGTCTTCAATAATTTCACAGTGTTAGTACAAAATTCTGTATTTGGATATTATCTTCTTTCTAGGGTTTCGTAATCACAGGGTCACGTCCCCATTCTTTGAAATTATTGTTCATATCTTGTTTTTTACTTATAAATATAATGTGGTTTATGTCCATCCTATTTTATAAACCATTGTTACCTTTATATAATAATGTTAAAACATAATCTATTTTAATAACAATGATGTATAATAAATCATAAACCATCAAATTTACAACATTCTGAGGAGGTTTTAATTCTTGTCAGTCGGACGCGTTGGGGGAGGTGTCCCCACGCCCGTCTTATCCACTACGCAAACATTCTTTACAAGGGCTTTTCTCATTCCATTCACTCCAGAGGTTATCTTTTATTATTTCTCGCCGTATCCTCTTTTTATTGCCACTCATATTGACTTTTTATACAGCTCGCGAATAAATACATTTTAATTTCTGCTCGCTAAGCCACCTTTTGTGTAGTTCATCAGACGGAAAGAAATTAACCCGTGTGAAATATAAAAAGAGCCATATGTATAGGCTTGTATAAGTAAGGAACGTTTTTAACACTACGTAGTTTTAATTAAGTTTTAGTTAATCGATTTTTAGTTAATCGATATAAAGATCGCTAAGTGCAATCCTGTTAGATACCAATGTATACAATCTTTAATTTCCTTTAGTCAAATTAAATTCATGAGTTGGTCGGCCATTTACCAGACAGGCACACGATCTCTGTGCAGTGGCAGGTCCGCGTTGGATGCGAGTAGCAAGGGATCCGTCGTCTTGGCGTTTATTGAGGGGGCCTATGTTCAGCAGTGGACGGATAAAGGCTGATGATGATGATGATGAAATTAAATGATATCAGGCGACTTGTCTCAAAATTTAAACAAAATACATACATCATTTGTATAATTTCTACCCAAGCGTAATTATCAAATTAGTATCGGGCCTAGAGTAACAATAAAAAGATAGTGGACCTAAAGCCTCCTCTCATCATCTCATCTCCTTAATAATGATAAAATCGTGCGATTTACTAATAATATTATATTACTATCGTCTACTAAGCCGACTTAGAATTCCCTAATGATATATTTTACACGGTCGCCATGTGTGAACGTATTACTTAAATTTCTAAAAGTACCGAAGTAAGCTCTTCAGCAAACATTATTGAGGGATTGAAAAGTTCTTTTATCGAGTGAAGAAAAACAACGATAAATCCGACTTATACTGGCTAAGTGCGGGATGGAGATTTTGTCTACGGCTATATTATATATTGTTGTTCATGATTTCAACTAATTACTTGATTAAACGTTTCGCAACTGATGTTATCATTTTAATGGGTATACATATTAATTTCTTGTTTGTGAAAGTTCTATTTTTTGTTTTAAAAAGTCGCGTGTTCAAATGATGCTAAGAACAAAAATATTATGTATAAACCTTTACAAATGCAAGTACATACAAATACTTAATATTTTAACATGGTTATTTTCATTATTTAAATTATTTAAAACGGAATATTTACCATGTTTTTTTCACTTATGTTTCGTAAATAAGATAGACAACGTGGAAATAATATAGAGCTCCGCGAAATAAAATTCAAAACATGGTCAATATTCCGTTTTTAAGTTTTAATAATTAAAATTCTTTATAGCTACCTACTTACTTTTTTTAATCTAAAATCTGTAGCAGGTAGTGAATATAACAAACGACTTATAATGAGAAGTGAATCTATCAGTTTTTGTGTCACACAGAGGTCGTTAGTGTCTTTAGTCAAAATATACAGTGAAATATTTTTATTTTCGTTCGCCGATAAAGTGACGTGTATTCGTGTAAATGCTTTTGTTTTCCCTCAGTATTGAAGTTTCCGTATCAATATCTTTTGTTTGCATAACAGCTTCGACACAAGTGTGGAGTAAACACGCTGATATCTCTACCTGAATGCCTCATGTATTCTTTCAGGATAAACAAAAATATTAAAGAATAACTTCATTTGATAAATTCGACTTTGGAATTATTTTATTTTAGACAAAATGTATTTATGTCAAAGCATAAACAACATTTAAAAAGTATAATTCGTATTATCACTGCTGAGCACGGTGGTTTCCTCAAATTTAGGTGAGAAAAGTATTGAGCCATAGTTCACCAATGCGCTGGCTCAATTCCGGTTGTTGAACTTCCCACACCTTTGAAGACTTTCAATCTCATCAGGCATGCAGGTTTCCTCGCGATGTGCAAGTGCACTTAGAACATTTGAAAAACCCATTTCAAGGCACCACAGGGGTTCAGGATCGAATCCGGACTGAAGAGTCGGGGCCACTACACCAGTGATTCTCAACCTTCTATTGATCGGGGACCACGTTGATTTCAGTGTGGTTAACAATGACCACAATTAAATAACACTTCTACTGTTTTCACCAAAGTAAACTTTAATCGAAACATCTAAGGTTACTTTACAATTTTATGATTATAGCATCCTTAATAATATTAACCTAAGATGTTGGAAGTTGCATTCGTTAAAATTATCTTAATAAGAATTTTGAGCTTGCATCAATTTGATTTTTTGTTGAAGTGTGAATTTCGCAGACGTTTCTTTAGCTCTTGTGAACCACTCGTTGGGTACTCCTGCACTACCATATTCGCTTAAACAATATTCGTATAGTAATAATAAAGCCTTGTTATACTTAATATTACATTATAAGGTAATGTCGGAATAACGAACTGTGTTAGTTTATTTTTAATTTGTGTAAATATATTTTTTAAACTGATAATAATTTAGATGGATATTCTTTATTCATTCATGTATTACATATTCACATCTAGATCAGGTAATGTTTATGTCAATAATAATAATGTGCCATCATTATTTTATATGATATGCTGTATATCACATCAACGTATACAATAAAGGGCATTTTACTTTTTCTTAATACGAAATCGATATTATTGGATGTCCGAAGACGGACGATAATATCCACGGAGAAATAGGAGGCCGATATAAAACGCACTTGCGCGCATAATATACGTTTTATTAATAAAAAGCTCAGGGAGAATCTCCCATAAATAGCCGTAATGGCCACTACTGAGCCGTCGATTTTTTCGATACAAGGCGAGGCATTTGTTTGACAAATCCATGGAGAATTCGCGACACTATCCCATATTATCTGGGAGCTAGAGGGATGTGGGGTCGTTTTGGAGGTGATGAAAGCCGTATCGCAAGCTGTCTACGGGTAGGGTATCATTGGCGAGGTATTATTTAAAGTTTCCATTCGAGTGATATACGGATGGACTTTTATTTTATTTATGGTTTTATTGAAATCAATTTTATAGGTTAGGGTTTGAATAGGTAAGTTATTTGATTATTAATGGAAAAAATATACCAAAAAGTGTACCAGATAATACAATAAAACTGGTAAATCGATCATAATGCCAGTCTATCTTTCTGTTTCAAAAATTATTATTTCATAATAAAAATAGTTTTTAATGTATCAGAATAAAGGACAGATCAAGCAGTCTAAATGTGCTACTGATAATATCTGTAGTTTGAATAAAAAAAAGTAAAGTAGCAAAATATATGTGTCCCACTGCTGGGCATGGGTCTCCTTGAAATTAGGCAAGAGGGAAATCAGGGCAAGGTGCCCACCTTTAGTTCACCGAGGCGCTGGTCCCATGCGGATTGATAAACTTCTTATTTCACACACATTAAAAGACTTTTAATGTTATCAGGCATACATGTTTCCTTACGATATTTTCTGCAGCGATGGCCTTGTGTTTAAGGTAGTGCACCTTAAAGAAAAAAAAGAAATGTAGAAAAACCCATTTTAAGGTACCACAGGGGGACGAGGGTCAGGATCGAATCCGGACCCTATCGCTTAAAGAGGGTGAGCTTGAAGCCACTGGACCATCGTCGCTCTAGTTTGAATATTAGTCTTTATCCCAAGGTAACACATGAACATGTCCCTGAGTTAGGAATGAGGTTAATGAATAGAACTATTTATAACTGTTATATAATAGTGTAGTTATGACGAATGGTAAAATAAAATTACACAAATTAACTAAATATACGATGATAAATTTAAGAACTCCTTTGTCTAATGTTACCCGTAAATAAAGAACCATTGAGCTATTATCAGTGCGACTCAGCATTGTGTATTAAGCCGATTTAGCAATGGGATTGTTAAAAGAAAATTTATCGCATTGAAAAGTCGCAATTAATAAGACATTTGAAGTTGCGTGAAAATGTAATTTAGATTGTTTTCCGTAGACGAGGGTAGCGCCGCATCCTGTCTCCCAAATCGAGGCGTCTTTACAAAAGCTTATTTATATATGGCCGCTTTATATTAGCGTCTTTAAGGAACCAGGGGCGCATAATAAAAAAAGAATCAGCATCAATGTCTTAAGGCGTCTTCCGGTGCGATAGCGGAGTCCGCCCCGCCACAAAATGGCGATCCACACTCGAATAAATTATACCACCCTCAAATCGAACCGAACGATTGTTCGATTCTTTTGAGACTTGGCTTTAAACAGGAGCCTTTATTAGTGTAAGTCAGACGATTATACTAAGCCGCCATTACATATTCAAATTGAACTCATTTCGCTTTGTAGAAATTGACGCGAAATAAAATAAAGCCGCCCAAGACATTTACCAGGGTGAATGCTATAGAAATTCTGAAATTGTCTAGATATTATGTAAATGTTATTTTATAGTTGTTGATGACACATTTGCATAAATGTGGGATGATAAATGACTCAAAAATGCCTCGCTTTGCTTTGGTTCAAATTACAGATAAGGTATAGATAAAAAAATGATAAGTAGATGCCTCCATGTGGCTTCTTTACCTGTTAAAAATATTGAAAATTATATTTCATGTTTTTTTAATAAAGTTAGGTATTTTAAATAAATATATTAAATACAATCTCAAAAATGAGTATAATCTTTGAGGTTAGCCACAGCTGTAATAAATATTAGTGTCTATTTTATTGGTATAGAAAGTCCATGCGTTAGCTCTGTCACGTGGAAGGGTGTCGGATAATTCTAAGTCAAATTTAATGAAGCTTGTATATTAAGCTATGATTTCCAGCCCAGTAATTTTCGCACGAGTCCGAAAAACATAATTTTTGCGCGACTGACCAAAGATTAACATTTAGATACCGCAAGCTTTTTGTTCGTAACGGAAACTCTCCTTCTCCCTGGTTTATGGGGAATCGACCTATTCGTAGCTTAAAGTAGGATTTATTAAAATTTGTTAAAATTAATAATAAATGTATAGTATTTTCTATTATAATATAAATAATCAATAAAAGCTAAAATAAATCAATTATTAAATGATCGGCAAAATATATAAACTTATAGGATTAGATATCTAACCATGTAGATATATATATTTTGCCAAAGTTGGCACGTTACCCAACTTTTGGTAATTTTTTGATTTAAATTAATAAATCTTTATATAGTATTTTCTATTTTTCAAGTTACTCTTATAAGGTTTTTTATAAATAATTAGTATTACATACATTAGGTTAAAAGTTAACGTGATTCATGTCTACATTTGTTGGAATATTAAATTAGTTTTAATTAAAACAACACAACTTTGAAATTAAAACGATATTCCAAAATAAACATGATAAAATTAATGGCTTGCGGAGAAAAAGAAAGCAACTCGAGCAAATTGATATTTTGAATAATAAAAGGTACCCGAATTATTATGAGTAACACAAACATAAGTCAATAGCCTGCCGGGGTGGTCAATATTGGATTAGCTGCCAAAAGGAGCCAAAAAGCAACGTATACAAAAACCTTTTACAGCGGTTAGGAAAACGAAAAATATTTATAAAACGCTCGTATTTTGAGGAGAGCGCTTGTTTGTCTGACGTTGTTAAATACTTTGGCAAAAATATGATATCTAGTATTTTCAACGTTGAACGGAAAAATAGGTTTCTCATTCAGGCTATACGCAAATACAGTCATCATTTGAAACCAATTTAAAATGTTTGTCGCCACATAATTTTAATCATATTCGCAAGCCTTGTGCTGCACAAGCAGAAAATTCATCTTAAGTCATTAAACAATTTATCTTAAGTCAAAAATAGTGGAAGCATAGGATATCTACTTATTAATTTTATTTTGCTTTATTCAGAAACCAACCATTTAATTAATCCTACTAATATTATAAACGCGAAAGTTTGTAAGTATGGATGTCTGTTACCCTTCCACGTAAAAACTACTGAATGAAATTTAATGAAAATTTACATTAATATACCTTATATATCAGAATAATACATAAGCTATAATTCATCCCCATACTCCCACGGGAATGGGAAATACGCGGGTGAAACCGGGGCTCTACTGGTCTAGAATATAATTTTAAAATCTAATAAAATTCCATTTCGTCAATTAAACGTTGTTGCTTATTTAAACTGAAATGCTTGTTTTTTTTTGTACTATAAAGTGAGTGGGTTACAAATTAAAAAAATAATTAATTAAGGTATAACCAATACCGTTTTCACCATAAGGGCACACGGGGCCCGTGCCCGGGGCCCCCTGAGAACGGGGGCCCCGATGACCTACAAATTCTTTCACACATTTATTCTCAAAACATTTTTATCGGGCACGTTACACTTTTAAAAATCAGTAGGTAATCTTATCAGAAGGTCTTTACAACTAAGAAGGTATTCACTTTACCATAAGATATAAAGCAGAAGAGTTTGTTTGTTTGAACGCGCTAATCATAAAAATTATTGGTCAGGTTTAAATCTTAGTTAACGCAGGCGAACTTGCGGGCAATTGCTAGTCTATAATAAATGGTCATAGGTACCTTAGGTACTTAATAAATAATGTTATTATAACTAGTTTATTTTAGTTTCCCAAAGGGGCCCACAATCTAGTGTGCCCAAGGGCCCCAGCCTAGTTTAAGACGGCCTTGGGTATAACAGAACAATACATTGAGATAGTATTACTGAAAGTATTGAGCGTGCGATAGCAGTTTACTAAGCTATAAGGTCGGTTGCAAGGTTCACATATAATTTAAATATTATATTGAAAAGTGACTCCATACTTATTAATCATCTCACAGCAATAGTGCTAAAGGGTTGGGGTAAAACCATTGTTTATACAAAGTATGGAATAATATAATCAAAAGTGAAGAAATAGGAATCCGACGAAAAACCAACAAACCGAGCGAAAATTTGCTTAGGCCAGCGGAATAAGTGGTTGATGCCCAGACTAGGGACAGCTATTGTCTGCTATCATTTTGTCTATTTATAAAGGGTTTCCATAATTCAGTGCCTCTATTTTATCTCGCCATAAAGACTAAAATATATTATTTCAGTTGATTGTGTAGTGGTACATGAAGGTACACGCTGAGTAGTGCACGCTCAGATGATGATGATAATTTCGACAAGCGATCGCTTATCTTTGCATTCATTGAGGGAGGCCTATATCAACAGAGGACGGATAAAAACTGATGATGATGGTGATGATGATGATATAGACCAGGCTAGTCATTTTTAATTGCAGACATTTTCAAACTGTCATATTTTTTAGCAATGCTAAATTTACAGAACTGTCTTCTGAAAGAAAATTCATCAACGAACTGTAATTTACCTAACAATTCATAAAGTAGGCAATTTACCTTTTTCATTTATTCAATAAGCAGCTGCCGTTGGACTTATTAAGACGCACCTGTCAATCTACAGGCGCTGAGTTTTTATTTCCGAATCCCTCCTCATCTCGATGGCTTCGAGTGTTCGGTATTGGGACGGGCGTCTCTGAAGTCTTATTTTAGCATATTTATTTAGGACCAGCCGGCGGAAAACAAGAGGTTGGGTAGCGTTTTTAACAATTGAAAAAGTTGATTAGATCCTGCCAAATTGTAGGTACCTATAAAAATTGACGTCGTTTAAGAATTTGTCTGAAATTAAATGAACGTAATTTCTAGATTTATATAAGTAATCGTAATCAGATTAATGTTTTCGTATAGGATACATATTGAGGATTTTTGAGGATTGGATAAATACTAAAGTATTATACTGTAGATTTAGTGTTTAATGGAATGATTCAAGTATCAAAATGACCATTAATAGAATCGCCGTGACTCATTTAATTTGCTGATTGAAAAGATTTTTACAAATATATCTTTCACCAATTCCAATAATATCACAGTATTTGTATTGCGACCTCCAACTAATATAACTTTATCAGAATAACAGTCCTAACTTAACATCCTTAGAACAATACGGATAGAAAATTCCAGACCAATCCTAAATAAACAAATTGTAAATGCGATGAGGGTGTCCACACTTCGATTTTCGATTTCACCCACTACATTAATTCGGGTGTTCATTATAAATGCCATCAAGTCGGCCGTTAACGAAGTGCTGCGCAATTAAAGTCGCCGCTGACGTCACCCTCTACCTTAAGAGTGGTCCTCGAAGCGCTTTAAGCAGAAGGACACCTTGAGACGGAATTAAAAAATTGATTTGCGCTCACTCATGTGGAATTCGCCATCTCATCATTATATTCTAAGACGGGTTATGATGGTAATGTAAAGTCTATTGAATTATTAATTACTATTTTGGAATAGTAATGATGCTAAGCGGTCAACATCGCAACTTGTTCGCCAGGGCCGTTTGCGAAGTACTTAATGAATTACGAACCTTTAAAATTTTACCTTATAATACATTAAATACTCTTAGGGCCTGTTTCACAATCTCCAGATATGTTCCCAATAGGCTATCGGCAACATATTTGACAGATAGAGTATGGAGTATCTGTCAAGTATCTGTCAAATATTATGTTACTGATTTCATATATATGTTTGGCCCTTACATTTTATATATAAACATAGAAACTTCTTATAAATTACTATCACTATGTAATCTTTGTATAGTCACTGAACGTTAAAGTGATCGATTCCAGATCACGATTTGTGCAACATAGATTTTTTTCGCACAGATCCTTTGAAATTCTTTGATAAATTACGCGCCTGTTCCGATCGTCCCATAATCTCTGCTTCATTAATGTGTCAAAATCTTATTATTGTCGCCCGCATAAGAACATTAACAGCTGGAGATAAAACAGCCGCCCATTAGGGACCGACTCAAAAAACGTCGATGCTATCGCTTTGAGGTGGCAATCTCATTTTTTCCTAAGTCAATCACGGGATAAATGATCCTAGCAGCAATTCAAGGGGGCTTGTGTTGATTAGAATATTATTAACACAACATAATAAGTATGATAATAATTTTATTATACAATAAATTAGAACTATTAAAGCGAATACCACGTAAATTAGTAATATGATAGAGCGGGACAGAGTTATATTGGACCCAGAAGCAATCGGCTCCCAAAAAACGGCTGCTGAGTAAAGATAAATCCCTCTTGTAAATAAGTTGGTACATACACAATAGGACATATTATGCTTTAATATTTATTTTAGTTAGTTTAATTTTAATTCTGAGGTAGCAAGGTATATTGACCACGGAATGACATCTCCTTTATGTATATAAGAACCTTATTATCAATAACTCATACTATGTCAAAGCTATAGCGGATTCATAATACTTTTTTGAAATAAAGTGTTTTGTCAGGCGTTCACGGGGGTGGTGCGATCCAAGGTGTCTCAATCAGCATAAAACAAAAGAAATCAATAGCTCCCCTCCGCGCGGCTGACAAAGAGCAAAGATTTCTTTTCACAATTAACCACCCCTGGGTGAGGGCCGATAACCGCTTAGCTTAACTACGATTTGCCATTTTTTGTAACACTATCTGATAGAGATATCCATACTATATATAAATATATAATTTATTCGAAGAAACTTTCATTCAAGATTTAAAAACCACAATACGAAGATTAAACGTACATCACACATTATGATAGACGCGTTAAGACTTATTATATTATTATTATTATTATATTATCAATCTCTCTCCTGCCTAAGATCTTTTATTAATTATTATTTAATACACTTGTGGCTTAGACTAAAATAGTAGCTCGTCGCGGACTTGTTTCAGTGAAGGAAGACACGCATTTTTTATATCAAGATGTTAGGATCAATTATGAAATTTCGTTTATAAAGTCATTTTATCAGATGCAAACAAAAGAACAACAAAGTTCCAGACTTTGTTCACTTTCCAGTGTTTAACCATCTGTTTGAAATGAATATCGTTGTTTCTTTTATTTGGTCCATTTTCGTCGCTAATCCGACAATTTCGCGGGGCTTACATCTGGATCAGCGTCTAGTGCAGGTGGCTATGGACAGTTCGTGATGTGGAATAAGCATCGCTTTGTTTAGAATCGTTTAAAACGATTCTGAATAACAGTACAAACAAAACGAGGTATATAAGCCTTGTAGTAATCGTTTTATTTTAAGCCGTAATATATTCGAACAATACTGCATTAATTCCGTATGAGTTTTTTTCAAATATGGAATAATTTAAAATATTTTTATTTAACCTTTTAAATTGTAATATTCAAACGATATTATGAACGATTTAAAGAATCAAAATATGTAATTATCACGTATATTTTTACTTTCCAACTAATTTAAGTCGGGCGTAACTAAATCTTAATGACTTACTTCTGGTTTATGGTTGAGTCTTTTCTTATTGATATTTATTTATTATGAACTAATGTTACTTCTAGTGCCTTCGAGAATGTGTACAGAGTTTCATGATGATCGGTTGAGTAGTCCACCATCCCTACTTTCACATTTATAATATTAAGGATAAAAATATACATAGCTTCTATAGGTACCATATATTATATTGTTCTTAATCCGATTGAATAAAGCTTATTTGTTAACGTTGTTATATCGCAACAGACATTATAATTGAGTTGATTGAATTACGAACTCAAATATACCCTTATTAAAACAAAGTCTTTGTGCTCATTCCTTGTCAGGGATTTGCTGGTCGTCTAGGAAGCTGCTTTTATCCGACGGACACTGTTTCAATATTTAATAATCCTTCGGTAACGAGCTCGGCTCGCCAGTTTAAAAAGTTTAAATGGGCAGACGTGTACATGTGTGCCTAATATGTATGACGAAACTCTCAAATAATTGATGACTTTTTTTCTATATATAGGATTTCCAAGGATGGGATAGGAAATTAACTAACGATTAATACTTAATTAAAGTATCTTCACGAGGCAATGAATTATCTTTAATAATTTTAAAGTACTTCTGGAAAATGTATAGTGCATGTATTAAATTTTAAATAGCTAAATAGTTTAAGAGGTCAAATTCAATAGCTGACTTGCCGTGATGGATTGATATAATTGTGGATTAATAGATGACACTGTATTAATATTATTTGAAATATAAAATTATTATAAATTACACTAAAAAATGTGGTTAAAAGGTTTTCAATTTTGATTATTATGTTCATATTCGGTTATATATATCCATAGAACATTAGGGTAAGTGTTATCGTACGCATAGCACGCATCGTGTCAATCGGATCGAAGTATTCTTTTATCTCTGGATTATATGAAATGTCGGTTATGTTGGAGATCAGTGGACGTAGTTGTATGACTTTCTAATAAAAGTAATACCGTTCCGTTTCCGTTTGATTGCGATATGTACAATGAGGACATGCGGACGTTTAGGTTCGAAAAAAAAATAGTTGGCTGTCACGAGACGCAATGCAGATGTTAATAATCCATGTTATTATTATATAATTATTTATATAATAAATAATATTATTAATTGCTGATAAAAATCTATAACCTGCGTTTCTGATAATAAAGTAGTGACAGCGTATTGTCATATGTCACGACATTCGAGCCAATTTTACTGCAAAGGCACGCTAATGAATGTTTTATAATGTACAAAATTAATATCATGAGCAATGCGTTAGTGGCTGCTCCAATTTTAAATTGTTTTATTTAGTGTAAATGTACAAATGTGTACAGAGGACGCAAGGGTCAAGTTTTATACGAGATTATTATTGCTGCTGAGCCTGTTGTTTGTCTTTCGCCTAATGGACCGAGGCCGCGCATATAGTAGAAACATTATTAAATAACCTCGAGAGTTATTTTGCATTTTAGACCTTACATCATCACCATCACATCATTAGGATAAAATAAAATTACAATGCTACTTAACAATATTTATAGCGATTTAATCAAGTTTATAAAAACCGCATGTCATCCCTATTCGTTAAAACATAAGCATCGTTTTCAAACATTTCCACATGGAATGTATCAAGAGCCGTGATTAGGAGCGCAGAGACAGACGTAGGTCAGCAATAAACTGACCGTCGTCACACCGTCACGACCGGTGACCGCGGTCTCGACGACACGCTACGTTGCGAGTTGCGACACCCTCGTTCCGTCCACAACGCGATTTTATTGACTCTTGCGGTTTCTGAAATCCTGATGACACTTTGTGTAATGAAAATGAAAACCGACGAAGTATTTATTTTTAAAACCTTGGTTTGTTAAACTTTACTTAGGTAAGTACCTGCTAGTTAAAAACGTTGGAATTTTTTATGATATTTTTTTCGATTTGTGATGTTTTAATATTATATGAACTTATTAAGTATCTGACTATTATATATTAGTATAGACTATTATATATAATATTAGTATAGACTTATTTATAAAATAATGAACGTCAATCAACTTACGAATATAGAATGCTCCGGCGAGCGACATATCTTAAAGTTACTCGCCTGTAGCGGGAGTGCAGTCGTTCTAACTCAGTGCTCAAATCTTATTTTATGAATTACTAGCTGTTGCCCGCAGCTTCGCCTGCATTAACTAAGATTTACAACGGGATCTTAGTACGCGAAATAACATTTTTTACACATTGTGTCCGAAAAACCAAAATAACTCACGGAACCCTATTTTTATCAGAATAAAATTTAGCCTATGTTACTCGTGGATAATGTAGCTTCCGAATGGTAAAAGAATTTTTGAAATCGGTCCAGTACTTTTTGAGCCTATTCATTACAAACATACAAAAATAGGTACAAATCTTTCCTCTTTATAATATTAGTATAGATGAAATTTGAAATTGAAATATAATTCATTTACTGTGGAATACCTTGATAAGGCACTTTTAAAATATTATTAGTTTTTTATATAAGTTTCTTTGAAACAAAATATGCTAACTCAAAATCATAACTCCTTTTTAGAATGGTTGGGTAAAAATGAAATGAATGACTAACAATTATCCTTAAAACTTAACGCTCATAGGAAAGTTATAAATATCCTTAATAATTCAAAGTCGTTTACATCTGGACACCGGCTATTGAGACAGGGGTATGCTTAACAAATAATTATTAGGGGTCCACTCCCCCATTCGCTAAGCCAAGGATTGTTAATCCCTGCTTATAGACTTTTTTGTCTTTATCCGAAAACACAATTTCACTAGACAAAAAGTTATGAAATTGCAAATGTACAATTCAATCACGTGTAACGTTCAATAATCAATAACATGTAACGAATTCTTATTACATTTTTTTTTCATTATTACAATAATAATAATTAAGTATGCAATAATATGAAATATTAATTCCATATAATAATAACTTAGTATAGGAAGATAACGTTACTATTAATTATTTAAGTAAGTAAGGGAAGCAAATCAAATATCTATATAATATAATAAAAATTTTATGTCAGATATTATTAATTACCAACATAATAATATAAAAAAATGTAAACAATTACAACAGTAACAAATAGTGTTAGCGCTTAGCAGTACACTTCAAGTTTAAAATATAAGTTTTTGTTCAACAACAAAAATGGGCGACGCAATGTTTATCATCTCAAATCAATAATCTAGGTAATAGCAGAGTTGAAAAACCTGCGAGAACAAGGGTGTGAAATTGTCACATTCTATCAATGTTCCCTTTGCGACGGCCCATAAAACGCAAATTCAGCAATAAAAAGAACACCCCGACAAAACATCCTTCCTGGACACTGACTCAATACAATACCCGCCATTCGAAGTATTAATGTATTTTTCCAGCACTCGAAATATTTAAGAAAGGAAGTGCTAATGAATCCAACAGTTCCACTTGAGGAATATTGAACCTTATGCGATTATGTTTGGGCTTAGCTGAACAGTAATCGCTGCACTTGGAAATGCCGCAAGATTCGTTTAACAATGAGAGCCTAATTAGCTGTCAAGGCGAGACTTGCGTCCGTGTCTATCCCAGAAATGGGAATTATTCAAAAGATGTCTCCAGTGATTTCTTTCGTTTTGTAAAAGACTACGTAATGTATCTAAAACACAGACAATGCCTATGTTTTATTCAGGCTTTGTTCCGTTGATATTATACAACCACTAATTAGAATTGTTGCAAGTCTACGGAAGAAAACATTTTGTTTTGAATTCAACAGAAATGATCATCTATACAAATTATTGCAAATACATTTTATTATAAGCATCTTCTTTGCTTTTTACCATTATGAACTCGATCCAAGAAAGTTTGTTAACAATGAAAAAAACTATATATTTAAATTAGTATGTATACAAGTACTAGTAATATTTTACTGACTTTTAGAATTATTTTAGATCCGTATTACACGGATATGTAATTTACAAATCAAATATGAATCATTCAAAACAGTAAACTACGCATCCAAAAACAATTACGAGGGCGTGAATTTGGGCGGCTGCCTAATTGGTATGAGATTTGCAAGTGTTTCTAATTGCGTTGAAATTTAGGAATCCAAGGCGATCAGTCACCACGCCATCAGGTTAATTAAACCATTTGTCTGACAATCCGTTACTTCCCGACGCAAAGTAGGTATGGAATATTCGTTGTATGCAGTTAGCCAAAACATGATGTTTATGTTTAATATGGAATTTCTAAACATTTGAATACTAGCTATTAATCGGGATGTGATATCAATATCTTAATTGATCGATTGATACTTTTTTAATTGCTTTTTTTCCACACAGTATCAACCCATTAAATATGTCCCACTGCTGGGCACGGGTCTCCTCCTCGAAATCAGGGAGGAGGGTGTATTGGGCCATAATTCACCAATGCGCTGGCACAATGCGTGTTGGCGAACTTCACATACATCCAAATACTAGTAATAGATTCAGGTTGGTTTTGAAAAATACAATCTCATTTTTTAATTTCGTCAGCATTAAATTTGCATTTGTCTAAATAATAATTAATTCTTAATTCTAGAAATCTGCTATTTGGAGAATTTATCAGCCATGTATTATATATTACATGGTTACATAATTTTTTCTTCTAAGTCCACATATTGCATAACGCGGTCCTGAAAAATTTTCAGTCGTAACAAAATTACGACGATCGCATTGCTCTTTTTCAAAGGTTCATTTTCATTAACACCATCGGCTCACATATTTGTCATAACCTGTCCCCTCCACTCCTTGTTCTTTTTTCGTACATTTTTAATTTGCGTTGTTTCGGTTTTGTTCCTTCGCACATTCCTTTACTGTCGAAATTTTTCAACGAAGTGGAAACAAATCACGAATATTTGAAGTGGTCACAATACAAGGCAATTAATTTTTTGCTTCTGTCTGTAATGCAATTTAAAGTTACGCTAACATAATAGACAAGACTTGATCTTTGAAAGAATATCTTAGTAAATATATCCTTTGCTTAATACACACCTCAGATATAGAAATACCGTAGTAAAAGCGAGCTCTTTTTGCATAATCATATAATAATAATTAGCGCCGGTGGGGTAATGAAATGCTTCGTCTAGACGTCCCACGAATCTACCAGACCAATTAAAAGCTGCCTTCCGATATTCACAAAAAAGTAATAACTATTGATTATTTAAATTGGTTGAGAGTACAAGTAAAAAAAACTTACCTTACCAGTCATCAATACTGTCTTCACCATAAGGGCACACGGGGCCAGTGCCCGGGGCCCCCTGAAAATGGAGGCCCCAAAGGACCTCCAAATTCTTTCACACATTTACTCTCAAAACATTTTTGTCGGGCACATTACACTTTTTTTTACAAATCAGTAATCTTATCAGAAGGTATTTACAACGAAGAAGATATTTACTTTACCATAAATCAGAAGAGTTTGTTTGTTTGAACGCTCTAATCATAAAAATTATTGGTCAGGTTGGAATCTTAGTTAACGCAGGCGAACTTGCGGGCAGCTGCTAGTCTATAATAAATGGTCACAGGTACCTTAGGTACTTAGTAAAAAATGGTATTAAAATTCGCTTTTTTCAGTTTGAAAAAGGGGCCCACAATCTAGTGTGCCCAAGGGCCCCAGCCTAGCTTAAGACGGCTTTGCCAGTCATAGGGGATTGCAGAAGTAAAAACTTACAACTTAGCCGATGAGTTGATCCAATGCGGGTTGGTGAACTTCAGAAGGCTTTTAATCTTATCAGGTATGCATTTCCTTACAATGTATGGTCTTTTGTTTAGTGATCGCCTGGCGCACTCAGAATTATAGAAAAACCTATTTCAAGTCACCTCTGGCGGTCGGGATACGGACTTTCTCGCTCAAGAGGCCAAGCCCATACTCACTGGGCCATCGTCGCTCATATACTATTTTGATAAAAAAATACAATTTGTACAAGAGTAACAGACATCACTGATTACCCGTTTTGTATTTTTACGTGTGCTTCTAGCTTTTTCACTTGCCATGCGGTGCAGCACTGTGAAGATGCATACAATCTGAATGCCTGTAGAAAAAAGTCTTAAACATCATAAGAATTTCATCAATCATCATAAGAAATCATAAAATATAAAAAACGAGTTTAGATGAAATGAATTGGACTACAGATAATTAGTAGTCATACAATGGGTAGTTTTAAAAATTTACGTACAATACACAAACAAGACTAAAAATATGTAAAATTAGATTTCCTATTAGTATTATACTTAGTACACAAAATTAATAAGAAAATCTGATAACAATATCGGCGGTAAACAGCATCAGTTGATTGAATTTGTTAACGATGGTTTATGAAATACACATTCTCCGGGCCCTTGAAAGCCTCCATGGAAATTGCTTCCGACCATGCATAAATATCTATTAGCCGGCAACTGGTACATTTATATTTTTCATCGGGAATGTTTGTTTAAATGAGGGATTGTTTGGAATTTCGGAGCACCTATAAATAATGGTGTATTATAGATAAGCGAGGTGACGTCATTAAGCATCATTTTGAATAAGTTTGTAGAACAATAGTTCCATAGCGTAGCCTTTTCTCTCTCCGTAAAAAAATGTAGTGTTTCGATGTTTCTGACATTAAAGGTGACTTTAAACTGGAATGCTTATCGTTTAAATTATGTTTGCTTTTTTTATCTTTCGTATATTTTATATGACAGAAGTCAGCTAAGGAAAAGTAAGAAAAATAGTAAATATTTTTTTTGAAGTTTATAATAACGATTGTTTATTGTTAATCATGAAGATAATTATGATTTAGATGTGAATAGACAAATTTTTATTCTTCGACTTTATAGTCGAAGTTATCAATTGTAGAATAAAAGTAACTTTACTATCATAACGTACTACCACAGTAATTCATTCGAAAATATTTCACCAAAAATCTCTTAAAATTGCATCTCTAATTCACTTTATATTTCCTTTGCACGCAAACGGCTTATGGGTAGGTGTAAAATGATATAGCTTCGGAGGTCCAATGTCAGGCAATAGGTAAAATTCATACGGGCCGCGCGCATTGAATGCAAATCACCTAATTATGGGTTGGCAAGATGGCGGGTCCTTCAGTACTTGTGCTTTTCCCGGGAGTTTATTGCAAAAGATTATAATGGTATTTGACTACTTTTCCATTTATTAATGGATAATTTATAAAAAGACCATTTACATTAATTAATGAAAACTTTAAAATTGCTCCTTTTATGTTAAAACAGATAATACGTTATACGGTTTGTTGCAAGTATGTTTTTACGATTTCCACATATAAGGTAGACTGTGGTCTAGTTTATATGAGCAGAAGTAAGTGTTATTTTATACTTGAGGAATGATTGTTATTTGCAAGGGTTCTTGCATATAATAGATAAACTAATTTAGTTGTTTACATGAAAGTTGACAAGTAACAAGCGTTAGAATTTTTTTTTGCGCACTTTCCTTACGTTATTATTTAGTTTTTTGTCAACATTTACATGAAAATACACTAAGGACTAGCAGCGAAATAGTATTAGATTATTATTTCACTTTATTTGGATTTATGTTTCGTTTTCTGTTTATTTATATATTATATTATATAGAGCGCGATACACAAACTAATGTGTTTAACACGACTTTCACTATAACACATTGCATAAGATTTTAAGTGGAACTTAAAGAGGTCATAACTTTGGTTGACAATTTACACATTCGAGAACTATTCGAAAACAAAATCAATAAATCGAAACGTAACATCTTTATCTTGAAGGTAAGAAACGCCTATTTAAACTTAAGTTTTACTTTGCAAAGTTAATGGCGTTTCATTATATCGTTAGATAGGCTTACGAAGGTTCCGTTGCCGGTGAGTTATGGTTATTTGAATTGTGCGAAACAAAATAAATTTAGTGAACGTGCTCTATACCGTTCTGCTCTTTGCATTTTTGAGTGCTTATTTCGAGCGGGATAAAAGTTTCCGTTATTTATGGGCCGCCTCTAAGATTTAATGTGAAGTCAAACAGCGATAATGCTCCCGTCTGAATATTATTGCCAAGTTTTGTGTTGGTATGAGGTGATGCAGTTTTACGAGTTCGTTTGGTTTGTGGATGCTGTGTTAATTTGAATATTACCGATATTGAATTATTATACTTTATACTTGGGGTAAAAGCAACTATACTACCGATAGAAAAAATATCTGATGTTACTGCTATCAATACTAATTGTTGTGAGCCATCGATCCTCTATACAGTATATATCTATCTCTACTGTATATATCTCTATACTCTATATTTTGTTAATACTAGAGAATAAGAATCAGTTATATTCATAGGAATAATACCCCTTAGGAATAATAAGAATATTAAGAAAAACCAGTTGCAATAAATAAAAAATAAAAACAATTATAAGCATAAAATTTCTCAACTTTGGCCCTTATTTTTTTTAAGTAAAAACTTTTTTAGTAGGTACCGTTGAGCCCATTCTCGTAGAGAATCTTATTGGTTCGCGTTACCGACTTTCTAATGTGACATTAAGAAATTTTAAATTTTTATTATTGAAAATTGAAATTTCACAAGTTAAACATTAGTTTCTACTTCTATGGGCAGTGCCTATTATTTATTTTTTTGAATAACAAACATGGGCACAAATAAACGACACATATTTTTGATTTTATATATTGTTTTATATCTCGTTTAGGGATATTTAAATAACTATTAAACGGGTCATATAATAAGACATAACACTAAATAATATCATTACTAAATTGGATAACCCGAACATCCATTTCCGGGCCGGTATTCGTGTAACATTGCTTTATTGCCCATAAGTAGCCAAATATCCTTGCATGTTACTGCCTTACTATATCCTCCCCTACTGAATCTCATCCGTTGCTCGAACCATTTAGCGTAATGCGCGGTTTCTCGGGATTGACAGACCCGGATCAGGATCGCTCACGAACCATTAGAGATATTTCTTATTTGTCTAATTACAATAAAATTCTTAATTTAAATTCGATAATGCATGAATTCGCATGGTATGAAATAAAAATAGCGTATCAGACTTGGGCAAGTTTCTTTGGTGAAAATACAGACTGAGGCTTTTTCGTATAGGTAATGCCATGAAACCTTAATAATATCTCAACATTTATGATGTTCCTAAAACTTAGTGTAGACTTGCTGAAATAATTAACAGCATTTTTGCTATATATTTCAAATGAAACCTGTAAGTTTCGTTTAGAATTAAAAAAAATTATTAAAATTTAGGTATACATTTATATAGGGTTTTCTAGTATAGACTCCGATCTCTCACACTGACAAACAAACAATATACTTATTTTGTAGTTAAGTCTTTGTGATTGATTAAAATAAAGATGAAGATGATTATTATTATTTTTTACTTTTTTTTTAACTATTTTAAAATCCTTATAAGGTTATGAGATAACATTGATCATAACTTATTCCTAATTCCATCCATTAACAAATTAATTTAAGGAATATTTTAGAGTTAATCTGCTCGGCATAACCTAGATTTATAAGGGATAATAGCCTCGTTACTGGTAACTGTGAACAAGACATGTCAGGCCGCGTACACTCGCGTAGAAAATCATCTCTGAAAATATAATAATAAATTAAATATATTACATACTCGTAAATGATTACCTTACCCATAAACAGAGGTTCTAAGCTAGATAATAATTGGTAGCTGTAGAACTACTTCTTTTTAAATGTAATGTTTCTTTTTAACCTTTGAAGTTGAATTCTATCGAACATAGAATTTGATATATGAATAGAATGTTTAATAAATAATATACATAATATGATAAAAATAAAACTTACTTAACCAGTCATATGGATTGCCGATACAAATGAAAACTTATTATTTTAAATTTTAGTTTATCAGTAGAAAGTACTGTCATGTATATGATGAAAAACAGTAATCATTTATTGTATTAATCGTAAACGTCACAAGCATCAAATCAGACAGACATGACGTCAGAAGATGCAGTGAGATCACCAATGTGACGCAAGCGTGGAACGATTTCGCGAGCTCCATAATTTCTGTTCACCCGAAAATTTGTGCGCGCCTAAAGAAGTTTTCATTTCAAAATATTAGTTTTGACAGAAATATTATTAAACGTTAAACAACATTAATTAAACAGCCTTTTGTCCAGTTATTGTTGTTGTTTGGTCGATATTTTACATACATTATAATCATACACCATTTTCATCGATATTTCTACATAACTGTACGTAGACCGTAAGGGTAGCGAAAAGGGCGGATTAGTCGGCAGTAAAATTTGTTAAAGAGGTGGGATACGGGTGCCTCGCGGCTGCCTAACGTCCAGTATATCCTGACCCACTGGATAAACGACATTTCATACGTTTACCTTAATGGTACATTGCTGTTTCTCTTTAAGTTATATGGCCTTTTAAACATAATAGAGTCGGAAACAGCCTTTACAATATGTATTTCATTTGGTAATTACTCTATAAAATTACAATATTTATTTAACGTCATAAAAATCTTTGATTAAGAATAAGAACGTTCTTATTTTTGTACATGTATCAAGCTCATAATGTATTTATATTAATTATATATTAGCTCAACAATCGATAATGTTACCTATGATATGCTTTATTTTATTTAATCATTTAATTCAAGATCATTCTTGTATTCTATTTTCAATGTTTTCGATAAACACTTAAAAATGGCAATAAACGATTCCGTATATCATAATAACCATTTTGAATACTATTAATCGTAAATTATAATCAGATTTAAACGCGGACCTGGAGCTCAACATACGCTGGTCATTAATAACATGTATTATAAGGAAGCGGCCAGCAACTATCTCCCAGTCCCAGACGAACACTATAATCCCCGATAAAGCCCGCACATTTACATTCAATTCTAATTTTGGGACCACAACTCAGTTCTGATTGCCTTCCACTTGTAGACTTGATTAAATGTTTAACATATAGAGTTATCTATAGAATTTGGACTATGCAGTCGTACCAGATACGATTTTTTAAACCATTCCGTGTTGCAATAGCACGGTTAATTTTCTTTAATAATTTACTCGTGTATTTATTTCAAAATTTTATTTTGATATCCAGGCCAGGACTATATAGATAAAAATAAAAATATATATATTATGTCTGTAAATAAATTAGATTAAATATTTTATATGCAAAAGACGGGGATATTTTAGTGGAACTTACCTATGCGTTATAAAAGCTGATCAAATCTACAGATACTTATATGCCTGACGTTTCGGATACTTTAAAGCAACCATGGTCACGGGAGTTCTCCCGAAATTTTTTAATATCACGCGAAATCCGTAAAGTATGTTTCATTTTAATGAGTGACCTTCGCGTTAACATCATATTATAATACGTAAATAATAAAATATCTATATTCAGTATTTATTGTTAAATTTGTGTAAACATCTTTTGAGTAATATTTTTTTTTATAAAGGTTGTATAATTTTTCGTTTACGTTTTTAAACTAAGCTTATTATAAAACAGGATACAATGCACATAGACTACAGATGAAGTTTGATTAAAACAAGCGAAATTCTGCTAGAGTACATATTACATAGCATTCATTTGGTGGAGGAGCGTACTTTGGCAAAGAAAATATTAACTTGGGACGTCAGGTAGCTCGGTCCGTACAAAGATCAACATGCAGCCAACACTTCACGGACACTCAATTTAAAAGTTTCATTTCTTTGTTTTGTCCTGAACAAACTCAATTAAGTGCCCTTTAACTTTGTGACGTTCGAAACGAATTAGGTCTGTTCATTTTAATGCCAAATAGACACAGTTTAGACGGTATGTATAATGAGTAGATTGAAAAAGTAGTATCGCTATCTTACTAATATTATAAACGCGAAATTTTGTAAAAATGTATGGATGTAGATTTGTTACTTCTTCATGCAAAAGCTAGTGAATGACTTTTGATGAAACTTTACAATAATGTAGCCTACACACCAGAATAACACATATGTTATAATTGCTAGTGGTAAATAAAGATAAGTATCTATTTTTTCTTGATTAAAAAAATGTTATAGAAAGAATATAACCGTTCTTATTTAGAATAATGGCGGGAAAATGGGAATCTTCAATCGATCTTTATGTCGTTTATTAAAAAGGCCTACGCCCGTCAGTGGAGGGTAAACGTTGTCATCACTGCTTTCGTTGTTGTTGATTGCTCAAACTAGTTTTTTTTTTTAATTAAAATAATAAATCTAAGTCATTATACTTTCATTAATATAAGTCATATCAAATATCGATCGTAACGTAAATCGAGTTATTTATATCGATAAAAACAAACTACAAGCATTATAGAAAAGTTTGCGAATAACAGAACATATCAAGCGATAGAAGTTTTTTACGGTTGTGGATGTTTGTACTGCACCTATGATACACGGGGAGCGGTGGCAATAATTTGTTTCGATTTTATTTACAAACTTTGGTTATGGCAACACTAAATTATTATGGTTACCGATATCTCCCTTTTATTCGTGTTCTCATTGATAACAAAATTGATTTTCATATCTTTGAAAGGGTAAATCGTTGACTTGTAGTGTAAATATGGAAATCTAATCTTATGTGGTCAGTAGGTAGCGTACGTGAGTAAAATATGATACTTACAACTTTACTATAACTTACAAGAAACAAAAATTTTCAAATTCTTAAACATGTATTAACATAATATGATTTTAATATGATAAAGCAATTTAAATATGATAAGCAATTGCCAGGTGTTGATAGTGTAGGTTTACTATCATTGGAGACTCGAATGTCAGTGTTGTTAATGAAATTGATCATGAAACTTCTTAAACTTAAGTATAACTTATAAAACAAACTAATTAATTGATTGCCTTAAGGCCGGACGAAAACAGAAAAGGGTTTACTTTCCTCAGCAATTAATGTTTGAAAGTGAAAAATCTTTTAAATTTTGTAACACTCGGATCTGCATTTATTTTGTTTCTTTAAGTTGGCAAATTTTTCTTACGCCAAACTTTCCGATCCAACCCCTTTCTTTGGCAATCAAACATGCCGCGATGCCCGTGACTAAAACAGAGTAGTTATAAACAGAGCGCATACGCACTGAAACAAATTATTTTACGCATTTACCATAATTTAAACGCAATTTTATTTTGAAACTGTCCGAAGATGTGCTTCTTAAATACATTAATAATATAACTATATATTGTTAAGTATCTATAAATTATTTTGTGTGTGCATGTAGAAATAACTAGGTAATAAGTATATAAATTTATCATAATATTATGGGGACTAAAACTAGGTAAGTATATGGAAGATGTCTCTCACAAGTGCTTACTCTGTACACGTAATCACAAAAACACAATAATAATGGGAGCGGGGGCAAATACAATTAGGTTAATTAATGAATTAAGACCCGGCGAGTTTCTTTATCTCGTTATTAATTTGTCTAAGGCGCGCTACCCAGACGTCTTACAAATGAGAACACCGCAAATGTTTGCTCAGAACGAATAGATTTACTCAATTTATGAAATTCAGTTATGTATCCCGTCGGGATAGACTTTACACTCCTTTACTATACATTTTAATGTGAATATGCGAAGGTAAAACATTGAAACAAAGACTATGTATCATTTTTAATATACAAAATATTTTAACGCTTTATATTTATAATTAATCGTGCTTTAATTATATTTGTACCATCGATTTTTAATATTTTTGATTTTTTCATTTATATAATTTATCATTTTCATCTCTGGTAGTAAATGTTCATTATGTCCTTTATAAATAAATTGTTTCACACGATCACAATCACACGAGAACAAATCGTCATCATCATGATCATCATCAGCATCAGCCTTTATCCGTCCACTGCTGAACATAGGCCCCCCTTAATTGAGGCCAAAGCGACGATCCTTTTCAACTCGCGTCGACACAGACCGACCACTTAACAGAGTTCGTTCCACCTTGTTAATAGCCCACCAACACAACACAAAAACTTCATCTACTTAAAGGCGTCCTCCAATTTGATTTTTGATAATTATATCAGATTTGATAAACCACCGGTCCTCGCAAAAGAACACCGATTCCAACCAAGGATGATTCGCGAGGCTATTGAAATTAAAAAAACATCCTAATTTCAATAGAAAAGATGGCTGGCCACTACATTCTGCTTGGGATCCAATAATAAAAATAATAAAATCAAAATCCAAGCAAAACATGTCACAGACTAAAGACTCAGTTAGCACCTTCTGCATAGATAGGACAAAATAAAATATTGTTGTATCATAGGGTAGTCTCGAATAACTTTGTAACAGTAGGACATCTGACACCTCAGTCCTCCCGTGACCATGGTTGCAGTAAAGTATCCGAAACGTCGGGCTCATAAAAAACTAAATAAACCGCGATAAAATCCGTAAAAGTTATTTTATTAAAATGTTAAAGTACTTAGCCATTAATCTATCTTTGTTGAAGATTTCGCAGATAAAAAGCACCATTCGTCTAATACGTAAGTGACACAATATTTAAGACTAATATACGGAGAGAAAGAAAATAACATTAATCAGGACAAGGAAACAGTATGATTTGAATATAAAGCGGCGGCTCATGAGGTGTGAGTGGGGCGTGTGAGCTGGTCATTAGTCATATGGCAAGACGTGACCAGAAGTCTGATTCTTGAACGTGTGCGCCCACGCGGAAAGGACGCTTCGCTTTACCTAAATAGCGAGTCAGCGGGGCTAGACAAGTGGCAAACTCTCAGATTCTATTCTTTTGCGAGTAAACGCAAACTCAAACGCTAATTTGGTAGCCAAGTGTACAAAGACATTTTGAACGCTCATTCTATTCAATTCGTCATATAGCTATATACATATTCTAGAGTATGATTTCGTTTTTAAAAATGTCATTAAGTGAAGTATTTAAAACGTCATTCAATTGTAATTACTGTTTTTTTATATTCGTTCCTGTTGGAACCGGTTAAGACCAGAGACCATGCTACCATGTGTGACTTAAAATATATTATATTTTAGTTGGTTTATACCAATATACTATAAACTAGCAGACGTAATATTCTTCCTCAAAATGCGTAGTAGCTTTTCACATAATATAAAACAATTACTTACACCAATACAAAAGACAGGGACGTATTAAAGCCAAATCCAAAAAAATCCAAACATAAAAAACAATATTAGCTTTTTTTTACTTAAGCTTTTTACAATTTCACAGGGAAATTTATTCCCTTATGTACGTATTATTGGACAACATTTCTTTGTAATGGCAATATGTGGGACAATTACAAGAGGAAATGGATTTGAAAACTTTATTCGTGAAATATTCAGCAACAAAATACATACTTAATCTCTTAAATTGGATTATCGTTAATACAAATTTGAGCTTATTTTACTAGATACGTTCCTATAAGCATGTCCTTATATACTAAACACGTACGGATGTTTTAAACGAGCCAATCGTTATTTGTTTAGTAAGCAGCTTATACAATTATATAAGCTAATCATCTCGTAATAAAGACAGTGCTTCATTGGATTTCAGTACGCTCTGAAGGGGCTGAATGTATATTCCTCACATCAAAGGCCGTCGGGCCTATCGGACCCCTCAGGGCTAGTATGAGTGATCAAAAAACACTCAACGGGATTCAGTTTCTACTCCCGTAAACTCTACAACCTAGTACATAGACCACCTTCGCGTCGCCGTCAAATATCATGATTACCTCTTCTGCGTGCTCTCTTTAGGTATTTACCGTTACTTAAGGGGAATAAAAAACAACATCAAATTCTGACAAAATCATTTATTTTTAAACTATAAGTTTTATGTAAAAAATTCTCTTCAAACATAACTTCGCTTTTCTTTGGCTTTATGTCTGTTTCTTAAATTACATCCTTAATTTTCAAACAATATATTATACTAGCTGTTGCCCGCAGCTTCGCCTGCGTTAACTAAGATTTACAACGGGATCTTAGCGGGATGATATATCTTTACTGATAAATGGGCTATCGAACACTGAAATGTTTCATTAAAATCCAACCGATAGTTCCTGAGATTAGCGCCCTCAAATAAACAAACTAAGCATGAGTAAAATAAACTCGTTTAAATGTAGTCCAAAAAATCAAAATTTCTGAATAAAATATGGTTGTTGTGCCTCAATCGACATAGATAGGTATAGTGTGTGGTGGACTTTTTTGTAGATAATTATAAGATCTACAGTTAATTAGAACATTTTATCGTTCTATCTTTTATAGTTTAGGCAGCGTACGCAAAATAAGTAACTTTTCTGGTTGATTTTTTACACCTTGTGTCCGTAAAACCCAAATATCTTACGGAACCCTATTTTTTTCAGAATAAAATGTAACCTATGTTACTCGTGGATAATGTAGCTTTCGAATGGTGAAAGAATCTTTGAAATCGGTACTTTTTGAGCCTATTCGTTACAACCAAACAAACAAACAAACAAAGTTTTCATCTTTATAATATTAGTGTAGAAAAAAAAACTCCCAGAAACATTACTTCGCTTTTCTTCAGAAATATGTTTGTTTCGTATATTACCGTATTAGTATATAACAACTTTCACAAATAAATATGCATTTTTGTCAACCAGGCATTCTTTAAATTAACATCTTTTGGGATTCTGAAATAAGATAATATTATCGTCTATTAAAATCATTACCTGCAATGAAGAAAAAATAAACCTAAATTCGGTCCTGTAATTAGAACCAATAACAAACAACATAAAGTGTCAAAAAAGATAATATAATGAATTACTTGTTATTTGATTTTATTGTGAATTACAAAGATATTTCCTACTTAAACTATTTAGGACGTCTGATTTTAATATACAAAATTTAAAACATAGCTCCTCTTGGATATTACGATAAAATAGAATAAGTAACATCAATATAAAATAGCTGGAATACAATAGTATTTATTAGATTATAAATAAAAAACACAAAAAGCAAGCACTAAAACTGAACATTAAAAAAATCAATTGCACAATAATATCATACGATGAATAAACGAAGAAGAAGAAGAGAAAAAAAAGGAAAAAAAAACAAGAGGCATCAATCAAAGATGGCTTGTAATTTGTATTGATAAAATAATTAAAATTAAATAACAAAATATATTATAAATTAAAGCATTCCAAATAATGTTCTCTGAGGAGTCCCTTAAAAATATTGAGACTCTTAGCTTGCTTAATACGATTTGGCAACGAGTTCCAAAGACTAACAGATATAGCAGCAAAAGAGTTACTATAAAATTTAGTTTTTGATCGGGTACATTTAATTTATATACGAAACGTATAGTTCTCAAATTGTTATCAGAGTTATGCCACAATAATTCGCTCTTCATATTCCTATCAATCAACTATCCATACTAACTCCACACATCCTGAACAGTCCACCACAATATTCGCCAACTAATCACATTATAATACAAAATGGATTAAATTATCAAAACAAACACTAGTCACTACCTATAGAAAACCGCCATAGCAGTCCTATATGCTGCTGAAACAGCTGCAAAAAAGTTCTTAGTATTCGCTAACCCATCACAGTATAAACAGATTGAGTTTTTGAAACAAAATACTATAGAACACCACTCCAAATGAATAAAATGGGAAATTGAAATTAATTAATGGGAAATAGAAAAAACACAATTGCAGACTCTAAAGCTTCTCGCTGCTAATGAATTAATCCTTCCTATTATTATTATTTGACATTATGTTATATTTTTTAACTATTGTACACATACATAATTGCTGTTAATGTTAATATTATAATCGCTACCAAGACAATGTAATAAATGTATCAATTGTACAAAAACATGCCCCACGAGGTCAACATGTTGAGACATATAAGTATCTTTTATGTCTATCCATTGAAACTACCACCGGTTCCAGGGTGAGCACACTGAGAAGAACAGCACAATTAGTACCAATCCATAAAATCAAACATCTTTAAATTTTTAAGCTTCTATCACCGCTAGTTGTTGTTGTTTTTTTCCCCTGGTTGTTTTTTCTTCATTATATACTGGCTTAATTTATTCCTATGTATTTTGACTGACTGGCTCACTCATGTCCCATCTGCATACACACCTAAAATGATCATGCTTTAGATTTTTATAACTATATGCCTTCAATTACAAAAAAAAAGTAAATTGTTAATATAATATCTTCATGAAACTACTTAATAAATCATACAATTTTCATTTCTTAATCTAAATTTAATAGTAGACACTAACCAAGAAAGTTTTGAAAGTCATTAAATCTACTAAATACCTATTACATATAAGTATAATAACCAAGAACAACAGCAAAATTAGTTTACAAATCAGGAAATCAAATAACTTTAAATTTGTTTACATTAAAATAAGTTTTGTATTAAGTATATTATTTACTAAATATTAGGTTTTGTGTTATATTATAACAAATTGTTTATATATACACAGTTTATTTAGTATTAAACTAATACATATATTTTCCATAAAAATATATTGTTAGGAAAGAGATACCTATTCAAATATAGTAAAAATAATAAAAAAGAGGATGCAATAGATTTTATATTGAATAAATAATAAATACTCACTAATAATTGTCTTATGCTTGACCTTTCTTATGGTTTTTATGGGAAGGCAATTTATCTCAACATAATAATATAACTACTGTTTAGTAGGTACATCTACAACTTGTCTACTACATCAACTTGTTCTTCTATGCGTTAAATGTTGAGACACCCAGGATCCTTTGATAGGACCCTGTGGCCCTCAGCCACAAACTATATCCCTCAGCTCAGATTGCAAAGAACCTGTAAAAAACATCAAACATGTACCTAGTTTTTAAGTCCTATCATTGTAAGTAATAATGATTTATTTATTTACCTTTAATACCAAGGGAATTCCTTTATTTCCGCTCAATGCTGTATGGACACGTAAATCAAGAAAATCTCTCGAAATATTATTTTGTCTAGTGTAAACCTTTACACAAATAAAACATCGGTAATATTCTCCAAACACTGGCGATGATTTTTTTCTTTGGCTTCGGCTTAGTTATAATTTATTATTTATTAGCTTACAATAGACTTAATTTATGCATTTAGCAAAAAATTTCACACTATCACACTTCCACAGTCAGCTGATCAAAGATCCGCCATTTTGTAGCGTTTGAATTTTCAATTTCTATTATGTGCAAGCGGCAAGCGCTAGGGAGCGCTTTCCGGCTTGTCAAAAGTGCCACTTGGCTACGATTTATATGAAGATTTGAATTTCTTAAGCGTGTGCGTTTAAAAGGAATAGAAATACAAAACGCTAGTTTGACACTTGGCTACCAATAATCGCCCAAATGTCATTCCCATACAAAATTAACGTTTTCTATTTCTATTCACTTAGCGTTTTTGCCACTTGTCTAGGGGGGCAGATTAGAGGATTGTGTGCGTGTACTGAAATATGTAAATCAAATACAGTAAATTAGTGCCGTAAAGTAAATAAAAAATGTTTTCATTATTATAAAGTAAAGTAAAAGTAAAGTATCAACTATCAACCCTTATACGTCCCACTGCTGGGCACGTCTCTTCCTCGAAATCTAGCGAGGAGGGTAATGGGGCATAGTTCACCGATGAAATTCCGACAATAATGCTCGATTTTAAACGTTAACACTTTAATTTCTTTTTAAAAATGGCTTGACATTTTCATGCAGCCAGTTCTATTAAAATCACTTTCCTCTCCTCACCTTTCCTCACCTCTTTTACCAGACATTGGACCACTCCTCCGGTTAATAAATGCAACTCCTTTACTGTCGTTACACTTGTTTAAAACTTGTGAAATATATCCTAAATATGTTAAGATATGTAAATCAGATACCAATATTTGGTTATATCCTTAATGTCAATATGAATCAAATGTAACAAGACATGTAAATAAGTCAAAATTTAATATGAAAAAAGTTTGATTCGCACCCTTCTCCAATAATCAGATTATGAAGGTAAAGTGTATATGGCAATTGAAACATCGGAGTGGACAGAATATAAATTTAGAAGTTTCAAGGGTGTGGATTACGGGTATGGGACCCTTATTCGGTTGGACGTTTTGCCATTTGTGCGGACATTTTATTTGCTAGTGGTTTTGCAAATTTTACAGAATAAAATATTAATGGCTGATATTGTAGTGATAACAACTATTAAAAAAAAAGGTGTGTGTGCGATTCACACACGATAGAAGTGAAACACAAGTTAAATGCTCAAATACAAGCAAGTATTAAACAGTCTGTAATATACATACAAGCCGACATTTGCTCTCTCGCTCTTTTGTGTTTGTGTCTCTTACCTGTCGTTTTTTCCGTTGCATCCGGTTTGAAATCACAACGATTCTAAAGAAGTTTCACTTAAAAAATATGATAATTAATATGTTTTTACTTGCTTAATCAGATTGCAGAAACCAAAAACCTCTTTGTGATTTTTGGTTTCTGTACAATTTTACTGGTGGTTTAAGGTATAAATAGCCTGCCCCCTTGACAAGTGGCACAAACGCTAAACGAATAGAAATAGAATAGAATACTTATTGCATGGGAATGAGACTAGTTTACGACATATAATTTGATAGCTATTGCTATTACCATACGTATTATTTTGTATTTCTATTCGTTTAACGTTTGCCACTTGTCTAGAGGGGCTGTATTAAACAGAATATAATACTGCATATTTATTTAGCATCTGAAGACTAAGTATATATAGTATACTAGCGGACTCGACAGACTTCGTTCTGTCAAAACAATTAATTTGCAATAAATAAAATTGCAATCTCAAATTTGAGAAATAAACTATCCTATCTTTTAAGTTGGAGACAAGCACACATTTTAAAAGAAAAAACATTAAAATCGGTTAAGTGGTTTAGGAGTCCATTGAGGACAAACATTGTGACACGAGATTTATATATATTAAGATAATATAATAGTACATCCTTATGTAAACACTTACTATTCCAATTTTTATAGCCAAAATACGCGTACGTTTTAACATTCGCTAGGAATGGGAATCAGTGCGGCGGTAAAAATCAAATTGAGTGGCCGATAAACACCCGAGCCGGGGAAATTTTGATTACAGAGAAAAGTGTTACTTATTCTCAAATAAAAAATTCCTGAGGAAAAATTTCGCTGATGTCGATATTGTTATGGCGGGTTTACGTTGAAAATTGGGGGTACGGTTATTGCATGTCATTAGGAATTATGGGCTCGAGGACGGAGAAAAATTTGTAGGCGGTGAGGTGGGACGTTTTTTTTTGTCGATAATGTAATTATTGGAAATTTATACAGCACCTAAGTGGCGGGCTTTGTAACCGTTGCGCGTTCACACGCAATATCTCATCCCCCGTACATTAGTATCGGTCAGCGGTAATGATTCGCTATTGCGGTGTTTTATTATTATTTTTTCGTAAAAACAAAAAAATGATGTTAAGAAATAAAGGATTTTTTTTTGCTATTTTGTCTTTTTATTTCAGCTATGAGACTTTTAAACGAGAGCCCATTGTATTACAGTTTAAATATTTATCTCAGTATATCCTACTAATATTATAAATGCGAAAGTTTGTGAGTATGGATGTTTGTTACTCTTTCACGTAAAAACTACTGAATGGATTTTCATGAAACTTTATAATAATATAGCTAATATATCAGAATAGCACATAGGCTATAATTTATCACCGTACTCCCACGGGAATGGGAAGTGCGCGGGTGAAACCGCGGGGCGCTGCTAGTTGAAATATAAATAATACGCAATCCTATTTATAGTATAGCATAATAAATAATAAAAGTCTATACATAATAAATTGAATTGTGCAATTAATATAGGGTACAAACGTTAAGTTATGGTTGCTTCTCATTAATAGAGATATGTTTTATGAACAAGGTTATACAATACTATTTTAAAATTAATTAAATAAAAAAAAATATAATATGATAATAAAAGATCCATTTAGAATTTAATGAAATTATACATTAACGATAAATTCACTCGTAAGAAAGTATAAAAAATTTTGCAACGTGCGTGCTCCATGTCCCATAAACCAGCACCGGGACTTATTTCATATAGTTACGGGCGCATAAAGCATAAAAGGCATTCAAATGTGATGTTATTTTGCCGCCAACACGGGGTAATTTATTTTCGTGCGATTCATAATTTTCTTTTATTCACTTTATGTTGATTTTCCTTGGAGAGTAAGTGCGGAGTCGTAACGATAATATTATTTCAACAGCCCCATGCATCACGTGTTGTTTTATTTTGATATTTATATTACACAAGAGCTCTCCGTAATTTTGGATATTAATTGAGTTAGCCAACATGAGCGTGTTCTGAAGGTTTCTTCTCCCTCTATTATAATTATTACTTAATTGGTATTAGTTGTGTATTTTTATTCATTTTAACAACGCTTACAGATTTTACCTTTGTTTCAGATACTTTATAATACGACGTATCTGAAACGTCAGGCATGTAAACATATGAATAAATCGCGATAAAACCGGTAAAAGTTGTTTCATTCCGATAAGTGAAATTTGCCTAAGCATATGAAAACAATTTGTAGTTGTATTAATAGGTATGTGTCATAATATTTTTAACATTGTTGGACGCAATTACCTCTAATAAAAATATAGAATCCACGAAGAAAGAAATCTATGATGATTAGAAATCGTCACTAGGTGTTTCTATGTGTTATTTCTCTATTTTCTTTTACAACTTCTTAGGCCCAAATATCAATTATTATAGTTTTAAACTTTTATAACTCTATTGATTCCACAAAATATTAATATCCTAAGTCTATGTATCTACCTGTGAGCAAAATTTAGCTGATGATATGTTTCACGAATTATAAAATCTTTCCTGTAATCTATGCCCTGAAAAGACTCTTATAACAAAAAAACCTTCATTTATCAATCATTAAAACTTGAATTGCTATTTGTATTGAAAGACCCTACTGCTTTTGTATAATATTTACTCACGTATGAATTCTTCGTGTTCCGAAGTTGGAGCCGTTAATATGAGCAAGGCGTGCGGTACTGGAGCGCTAAGCCGAATATTATGAGAACGATGGCCGACGCAGGTGGCGTTAAACATCCAACTTGCAAATATGGCATTTCAGACATCTTAGAATCGAGTTCAACTCCTGAGACGTTGGAGATAAGGTTCAAAGTCATAGGTGATAGTTATAGACATGTCTGTCACGTCGTGTAGAGCAAAGTTTAAAGGCAGTGCTTTTGATCGATTCGATCGTATATTCTAGAGAACTGATATTTGGTATCTGTTATTCCTGTTTATAGTAATATATAGAACAAGGACCTCGCCGGACAGATGCCCGTATTGCTCTATGTTGTGTAATATTGACAAAAATACGACATTATTTTTTGAAGTGAAACTTCTTTAGAATCGTTGTGATTTCAAACCTGGTGCAACGGAAAAAACGACAGGTAAGAGACACAAACACAAAAGAGCGAGAGAGCAAAATAATATGTCGGTATATTGCAGACTGTTTAATACTTGCTTGTAATCTGTTTCACTTCTATCGTGTGTGAATCGCACACACACCTTTTTTTGTGCCTGTATTTTTTTTTCTTAATTTATATTGTTGGAAAAACATTTTCTGCCTCCAATTAACACAGACATAGTAAGTACCTTTTTTAATGACAATTGAATTTACGATGTTTTTAAGGCGAGTCCTCTAAGAATAACTAGCTAAACAAACTAAGTGTTATAAACTTTTGAAAGTTGTTAGATATTCTACTAGGTACAGCTTAGATAAAGTTAACGTTTATACAAAACGGAGCTAAACGTACAAAGATAATTTATCTATTACAAAGGACCAAATGTTTGTCGATCTGATTACGTTTGTCTCCGGGTGGTCAGTTGACCGTCATAATTCGGCCGGTGTTGGAAGGTAGAATGCGGTCACTGACGCATAAAACATTTCCAGATATTCGGTTTATTTAAGCGCTAGAAATGCGCTACAACATTTTGACCGATAAAACAATGGAAATTTTTTGGAAAGGTTTTAACATTCGTAACAAGCAAAACGTTTAGTTATATCATCATCATCAGGTGCCATCTTCGTAGTGAAGTTCGGAGGTCAGTTGGCAAAATTTTTTACGATCCCAGGCTGCTTTCTTCAGTTGCGTATAACTTTGTTGGTCCAATCTTTGATGTCGTCTACCCATTTTCTCCTCTGTCGGCTTGGGCTTCGCCTTCCCGGGATTTTTAAGTTATATGGGCTACTGAATTTTACGATAAATTGAACGATTTGTAACAGCTGCTTTGTACTTCATATATTATGTAGGTGATCGATCAACATAATATTTTTCTTTTGCATTACACAGTAAAATTATATTCGACTTTAAGGAAGAAGTAATTTCAAATAATAAAACAAATAGTATTTTTTTTAAATTCGATATACAAGTTTATGAAGTGTAAAGACTATCACCAAACCGAGCTAGTACTTCTAACGTGGCAAGATCCAAATCAGATAAATCTAAGATATAAATACGTTTTGAAGAAATGTTTTTTTAACGGCGGCTTTCAATATCTTATCTATCTTAAAATTTTCTTATCTATCTTGAGATTTCGACACATTTTCTTACAAAACCCGTCAAAATTTTAAGATCGATAAGAAAATTTTAAGATAGATAAGATATTGAAAACTGTCGTATACCTATCAACCAAGAGTCTAGGTCAAAGAGCGAAACCAAACGTTTTAACGAAATTAGAATTACACAAAAATATTTATCCTATGTCTACCAGTCGTTATAAAATGTATAAAATATGCCTATACATATAAAGCAATAGTAATTTCTCACTTCCGTTGATCCGTAACAACAAAACGAGATCATCCATTTCCTATGGCCGTTATAGTTTTCGTATAAACGACCACCTCGGGCGGGCAATAAAAGCTCCCGCTATCTGACGACTTTTCCGATACACTGGTCAGTGCGGACGTAGCCAGCAATTATCTAAATAGCCATCTACATTCTTACCCCTTACATTTTATTATTACCGGACGATTTATCCGTTAGTGCGGTGCTGTTCGCAAATCTCAGCAAATCCTCCGTCTTCATATATCGACACTTATTGATAACAATCTGGGAGAGTGACGGGTGAAATGGACGTTTGGAAGTTATAACATTCTGTGCCTAAAAGGAATACAGTACTGATTTATTTTATTTTAAAAGTTGTAGGGACTTGCGGTTTCATCCGTGTAGGTAAGTAATAAGCTATATAGCCTGTCTTATTCTGATGTGTAAGCTATATTATTGTACAGTATCATCGAAATATATTCAGTAGTTATTGTGCAAAGCAACAAACATTTAAATATCTAAACTAATGAGCTTTTGCATTTAAAATATTATTTAGATTAAGCTAATAAAAGTCCCTAATTAGAAATTTATATGCGTAAATTATTATAATATTGTCGTGCTAAACTTTTGTTTGATGTCTTTCTCCATATTCATTTGCAATATATCAGAAACACCAGTTTTAAAAACACTATATTTTGAATTAAATAGTCCACGTCATAGGAGCTTTCCAATTTCTAATATGCTCAGGACCATAATTGCTTAAGATTGTCGATGTTTATTACCTACTATATCCAGTTAAAGAAATCACAATCTAGGCAAGATATAGAGTTTATTTTCACTACGAATTTCCATAGCATTTAAGATCGATAAATCTTACGTCTAAATACCCAATCTTAAGCACAATAGGCGGTGATTTCAAATAAAGTCACCCTCCGATTGACAAACCTCCCGTTTGTGGTCTGTACTTAATGTGCCGGACCTTTAAAACTTACATCTCTGATCCTATTCAAGAGCTAAGAAGTCGTAGATGTGAACACAAATTTAAATTATGTATAACTGGTGATGTTTTAATACAACCCAACATTATCTAATCTTTAAAACATTTCGCGTTTATCGGTTTCTTTTCTTTATTTTGCTTATTTTTTTATACCTATTTCTTTAAACTAACGCGATCACTTCTTATTTAAAATTCGGGTCAAAAACAATCAAATCTTTTCTCTTTATAATATTAGTATAGATTTATAATTTTTATTAGACAAAACAAGACATATTGACAATATAGGTACTATTACTACAGTCTCTCTTTAATTGTTTGTCTTTCTTTAAATATTCTCCGCCCTTTTAATAATTTCTCTCTCATCATATTCAATTCCTCAAAATTTTGACTGTTGTGTGTAAATCGTGAATAGATTATTAATAATTTATCGATGTTTTAACTACACTAAATTAACACAATTTATATCAGAAATCCGTGTGATAAATTTTTGAACGACTACTTTGTATTCACTTAAATCAATATCATAAATAAATATAACTTCACAACGTGTAACTTAAAAAGAAAAGGTTATTTAATTAATATATTTAAGTAATGTCACTTCTATAATGCCCAATGTCTTTCTAATCGAATATTTCTTGTCCACTGTCGATTGCTGACGCGCTAGTCCTTACATTGTCTCGGCGGGCGCACGGGACGGGAGGGGGCGGGGCGGGGCGAGACAAAAGAAACACATCACTCAACTGCCCCCGATCGACCCTGGACAATGGCCATTCGCCTCGCTATTTATCTTTCGGATTAACTTCCTTATCATGTATAATTCTTTCAGTAAAGCAATAAGTACAAAGTATGAAGGATTTATTGAAACAACTAGTATATTACAACCTATGATATGTATATCATAGGTTGTATATGCGGTTAGATTAGCATAAAATATTATGCATGCAAAGTTGCTTTTATTCTTATTTGTTCTAAAAATTTTGTAAAAAAGTTGATGTCTCTAATATCTAAAATTTAGATTCAAAATAGATAAATGTAATATAAATGATGTGAATATGCTTGCTTTGCCGTTTAGTTATAATTAACAATTATTACTAGCATTAATATATCGATAGTTTGTGTGCGTAGTAAGCAACCCATGAACTACTTGGACATAAATGTAATAATAAAATATACAATTTGTACACACCGACAGGATTTCATTAATTCTTATCATGACGAAAATATCGACAAACATTTTATAAATTTTAGTTTCAACAATAAATTAATCTCTTCATAGAGACAATTAAGTCGCTAATTTATTCACACGCCACTTCCCAAGAGGGCGAAATAATGTCCCTCTTAGCACTTTAATAGTGCGGAGTGTATAAACGGACGGTCAAGCTGCGGACGGCCCGGAGGCGTTTCGAGGACGTTAATAGCATTCCGCCCCTCCCCTTATTTGCTACCGCAAATTACCTCTAAGAAAATGCCATTAAACCACTTAAATATTTTCTCCGCGACTGTACCAAAATATTAATATTGGACCAAGGGGGTGAATACTAAATTAACATTCATGTACCTTTGGCAAACATCGCCAAGACACCGGCTCGTAATACAATGTTTGTTCCATGTAAGGGCCTTCCGATGAATCTAAATCTTCCTGACTCAGGGCTACCCTCTAACCCGCATGTGTATAACTTAATCGGCATCTGCCTCCCTCCTTGGATCGCTTCTAATTGTTTACTCTCGATATTGTCGACGGCCGTTGTTATATTAAACATGTTGTTTGCGAACTTACCTGATTGTACTATTTAACAATGTTAGTATTATGATGTAAATTAATATAATATTTGTGCTCAAAGTTACTATTATAACGACTTATATTATCGACTATGTCGGAACCAACCACAATGTGACCATGGTTGGTGTAAAACATCGGCTTGGAAATTTATGTTAAAATCTGAATAAGCTGCGATAAACAAAAAAAATGCTTCATTATAGAGTGAACATTGGATAAAAACAGTTTTTATAATTACTTTTATACAACCTTCTCCTGATAAGTTGTGAAGTACCGTTTGCTCGCTTGCTATCTCGTTACAATTGATTAAAATATATAATCTGATAATTACATATTTAAATAGTGTAAAGCCTAAATTTATCACTAATCCGAGTTTATATTTCCAGCTTATGCCAGCATACTAATCAAATAAAACTAAGATATTAAAATACATTTAAATAAATATAGCGACGGTGGTCCAGTGGTGGACGGACTCGGCCTCTTACGCGAGGGGTTCCGGGTTCGATCCTGACCCGTCCGTGTGTGCCTTGAAATGGGTTTTTCTAAATTTCTAAGTGCACACGAGACCATCGTTCGCTCACCGGTGAAGGAAAACATCGTGAGGAAACCTGCATGCCTGATGAGATTGAAAGTCTTTGAAGGTATGTGAAATTCACTAACCCGCACTGGGCCAGCGCGGTGGACTATTGGCCCATTACCCTCCTCGCCTGATTTCGAGGAAAGAGACCCTTGCCCAGCAGTGGGACATATAAGGGTTGATACTTTACTTTAAATAAATAATTCTAGCTCAAACCTACCAACGAATAATCTAGGTGTAAGTGCAAAACCAAATTTCTAAATTACTCTAATAGCAACTGTTCAAACGTTTGAAATTTGAATTACACATACATCTTCATATGGTAATCTTATCTGTATTCTTTTTCAACTTATAAAATTTTAGTGTCGCCTTACTATAATAATAATAATCGTTAATAGATTAATTATTAATGTAAGGTTTCTATAAAAGAAGGACTTGTAAAATTTATTCATGATCATCATCATCAGCAGCAGCAGCCTCTATCCGTTAAACTTAGGCCTAAATGCACGCCAAGACGACGGATTCCTCACTTAAATCAAAACAAAAGTGTTTTTAATAAGGTTTTAAAATGGCATTTTGCGACTAGGGAGATGGCAAGTTTTTAGTAAATTACCCCGGATCGTGAAGATTCTCATTAGATCCCCACGTGTTCAACTGTCGTGACGAATCGCACTCATAAACTCACATGTTCCTTATAAACTGCCTGTAACTGCTTGAGAAGAACACGAATAATTAAACGTGTTTTAAGATCGTCTCCTTGTTTTATGTATGAACATTGACTTGGATGGAATTTTTGTTATTAAAACATGAAGCGTCTGTAACGAGACAAACCTATAACAGTAAATGGCTTTTACTGTTATAGGTTTGTTTAAATAATGATAAATTAATGTTTGTGTTGCTGATAAAATATTAAAAATCTCTTATCTATACTACTAATAAAAAGGAAAGATTTGATTGTTTGTTTGTATTGAATAGGCTCCGAAACTACTTGACCGATTTGAAAAATTATTTCACTGTTGAGAAGCTACGCTGTCCCCGGTGAACATAGACTATATTAAATTTTCAAAAACCTAGGGACCTGTTTTAAATCTTAGTTGACGCTGGCGAAGCTGCGTGCAACAGCTAGTTAAGGATAAATAAGACGTCCCTCGTTACAGTTTTAATATTTAATTCCGATAAGTTTTGTTCATTAATATTAGTCAGTAGTTGCGTCATTACAATTATTACTAATGTAATGTACTATTGAGTTATGAATAAAATGGCGCTTACGAAAATAAAAAGAGGATTGCTCCTTAATATTTTCCTAAGCGCCATTTTAGTTTATAAAATTGACAGAATTGTTATTGTTTTATGTACTCGAATGATATATTTTTTATACCCAGTCTTAATGGGGAAGAAATTAAAAAATAAACCCGAAACGTTTCGCGACGGACCTAATATAAACACCGCACACGTTCTGCATGTTTTCCTTTAATTAGCATATCGTTGTTGTCTTGTGCGCTATTCGTTCCATCATTTCCATATGGAAAAATGATACGAATCTCACCCTGGTAGCATTCCCTAACACAGTAATAAAGATTCCAGCTCCAACAGCATGCGAGTTGAACCGATTTTAGAATTACGCCCTTCAATATACGGACTGTTTTCGCGTGTTGGTTCGTTTGTACATTATGGTTCGTTGTTCAATATGTTTGGATGTCGCAAGAAACCCTCCCATACGCGAAAATTATACGGTTGCGGAACGCATTAATTTGCCATATTAATTTGGCCGTAAAACTCTGTTCGCGACAAGCCGCCAGGGAATTGTTGAAGTTTGGCGTCCCAGGCGGCCGCTTGTTCACACAACCGCTAGAACAACGCTTTATACGCTATTGAAGGGAATTCTTCCGCATATTGTAATATTCTAATAACAATTGCTTAAGAGCACATCAAACATACCTTTTGTTATCCAAATATTAATATTGTTTAAATTATATTTATGAGTGTTTTCGTTAAAATTTCGATAATCATTCATTAGAAACAAGAATTCATTGAGGTACAGTAATTTCACAAAAAAAATTGCAATCTTTCCAAAATATAATTTTCTATGATAACTGATTGAAAACTAAAAATGTATATTATCAGCCATTATATTCTCAATTCGAATGAGAAGATCATTTTGGTGAGTGCAGTGGAGTGATTCATTGATGCCGACAGTCCGATACGGAACCATTTTTAACCCCATTGTGCGAGTGTCCGATCCCGGATATTGGTAAATCCCTGAAATTTAAGTAATCGATGAATAATTTATTACACTAGCCTCTATAGGGTACCTATTGCATTTCTGGTTAATACGGAAAAAATACTTTTACACGACGTGTATTTAGACACCGTCAAAACATTTTTTAATCACAGGAAAAATCCTAAGAAATAAATGCACCTTTCAATTTTAAATAAAATTAATTAGTGATCATTAGGATAAAAATAGTTTTGTGGTTTATTTACTACTAGCTGTTGCACGTAGCTACGCCTACGTTAACTAAGTTTTAATACGAGCCCCTAACTTTTTTGAAAAATCAATATAGCCTTTGTTCAACGGGGATAGTCTAGCTTCCCAACAGAGAAATAATTTTTAAAATTGGTCAAGTAGTTTGGAAATCTAAAACCTATTCAATACAAACAAACAATCAATTCTTTCCTCTTTATAATATTAGTATAGAATAGCGCCCCGTGGCTTCACCCGCGTATTTCATATTTACGTTGGAGTACAGAGATCTTTAATTTCTCTTTGAAGGTATGTTAAGTTCACCAACCCGCACTGGGCCAGCGTGGTGAACTATGGCCCATTACCCTCCTCGCCTCGAGGAGGAGACCCGTGGCCAGCAGTGGGACATTAAGGGTTGATACAGAGATCTTTATCCCTGTACTACTGTATAATATATAGCTTGACACACAAATAACGAAGCGGTCTATTATTGGTACAATAATTTTTGAAAACCGTTTCAGTAGATCAAGAGATTATCTCATACGAACTCAAAAACTCACTCAGTTCACCTCTTAAAAATAATACGATAGATAAAATATCTTTGACAACAATTAATCTATTAGAATAGCTATAACTAAGATTGAGACTATGAAACGTACTGCTAAGACATTAAATACTGCTTCTATCGTTCCAACAATTTCCCAGCAAAAGTACAAATGTACATGCATATTCATAACATTGTATGCCACTAATTGTTGGTATGTAAATAAACCATGGAAGCTGGAGCGTAAACCAACGCGTCGTAATATGTTGGTATCATTCATCTCACGTCGATCCAAGGTATCTAAACCTTGTGATAAGCGTTTTCTCATGACTTGCATATTCGGGAGGGAGCGCGGCCGGGCGTGACTCTAGCAATCGACATGTTTATCGCTTTAATATAAAATAAAGGGAACCGGGTTAACATCGGATATCGATAGATGAAAAACGTTCACATCTGATCCGAGGACGGGAAATTGTCTTTTTGCTTCACTTTTTATTTTAATTTTTCAGACACTCCGATTTTATTTATATGTTAATATAGATAATTTCTATCGGTCGTCTTGCCGTTCATTAAGGCCTATGTTCAGCAGTGGACGGATAAAGGCTGATGATGATGATGATAGATAATTTCTAAAAAATTAAACCTACAACCTCTGCTTGACAATGTTATTTAATATGTGGTAGAACATTTATATTTTGCTACCACATCATTATCGTGTTTACTATTCTTCATCCGAAATTTAAATCATAGTTTAGTAAAAAAAAGTGTTTTGACAGCTCCGATGCACGACAGGAGTTTACTCCTTACGAACGATTATAAAATAAGTGGATTATACTATTTCCATTTCTTTATTTTCTCGATGACAGATCCTGTGAAAACTTGAAAGAGCGTCTTATTTATTTATTTTATTTATTTATTTACATTATGTATGTGTCGTAGTATGATTTGATAAAACGTTTTTTTTGCGAAAATACTAGGGATTTTGCGAAAACACGGATAATTTGACATTGGCATTACATTTCTCAATCTTACTGAAAAAAGGTAGGGTTTTTGCAAAAATACCAGTCGCCTTAGCAAGATTGAAAATCCTTAACTCTGATTGGCTTGATTTTGGTTGACAGGCAAACTCTTAATGCGATTGGTTCATATTTTGCCTTGTAGGTTCGAGTATACAATAGGATCCCAGACAACGTTCAAAATCCTTCCATCAATAAATTTAAAAAATTTATTAAAGAAAGTTTGTTTTTACCACACAAATAGGATATAACAAAGTAAGTCTTAATGGAAGATACCACGCGATGGGAATAGGGCGTTCCTCCCAGGAATTTCAGGATAGCATTTAAATTTGTAATAGCTATTTTTTGATTATTTAAAGTAGTTAAGGTCTGATTAATTTTCTGTGATTGATGTGTTCCCCGGGTCACTAGTTTATATTTTAACTGAACATGACATATGCATTATTTTATAAAAATATGACGTTTTCACACGTACAAGGTTATACCAGCCATACCCATGTTCAGCAGTGGACGGATAAAGACTGATGATGATGATGATGATATAATTACCTATTTGGTCACAACACTAAAACTATCAAATTAGAACTGTCATCGAGAAAATAAAGAAATGGAAATAGTAAAGCGAATAAGAGTAAATAAATGCATTTTTTTATGTTACTTATAGATGAATTCATTAAAATACATAACAAAACCATAAAAACGATCAAAAATAATTTAATGCAATAAGCTAAACGAAATCTTTGAATACTGAGACGATCGGCTTGTGTTCGTTTAACGCTTCGTGTGACATCTTCGTGTAACATGGACTTCGTGTAACGTCGTAGTTTGATTTAACTCCCGTAGATGTTCATACCCCAGCCTTTTATATGAAAATCGATTCTTAAGGAGTAAACTGCAAAAACTGTGATCATATTACTTACATACTTACATTAATTCTAACGCATATAATGAAAAAAAATTGTTTAAACATTTCTGTAACTCGTCAATATTTCTATGTATTGCACACGCGAGGAATTCAAACCTTGAACGCCGTGAAGGGTGTGCTGAATTTTATTTGTTTATAATTTTAATAACTCCCCACGCGCGGGGTTGAAGGGATGGATACATTTTTCACGTGGGTACAATGCGGAATATTGTCGCTTGGAAAATCGAGAGGGCCATATTTATAGATCATCCCGGATTTTACTTTTTATATTACCTGCATCTTACGCTACTATAAATCTGAAAAGGCTGAATTCGTCTATCTAAATAAAATAGTTTTTAGGGACTGTAAAAACAATAGTTTATTTTACACAACTCTTACTTAAAACTTTAGTCTTTTTAGTTTTTTTCGTTTTGATAAATGTTTCCAATATTTGCTTGTTATTGAAAGTTAATTGTTTTCAGTTTAATTCCATTTTGTAAGATTTTTTAAATTTATTATTTAATTTAGTTAAATTTTATGGTACTAACTACATTTATACATTTAATTTAGTTAAATTTTATGGTACTAACTTTCAATTTATAGATAATAGTTAAAAAGTACTTAGTTACATATTAGTGCAAATGTTTAGCCACATCTCCAGCCATTTTAATGAAACCATTAAAATCTAAATAAAAAAAATTGCTTCTAACACTAAGCTTTGTTAGATCTTGAAATCGTAGTCATATTAACGATCTTCTAATTCATTACCTTACTGTGAAATATTTAAGTCGTGAATGATAGTCACATAATATTAGATAGAGTATGGAGTATCTGTCAAATATGTTGCCGATAGCCTATTCGGCACTTATCTGGAGATTGTGAAACAGGCCCTAAAAGAAATATTTCTAAACCTAAATTAATAAAAAATACAATCGACTTGCCGAAACAAAGTTCCGAGATTTGACTTCCAAATTCAGTTGGCGGTTATTTTTATTCACCTTTTTTCTGTTCTGTTTCCCGTCTTATTGTTTATATTCGGTCTTTTATTTTCTTATTGACAGCGCGGGTGAAATGTTTGCTTATGCATATGAGGTTCTATGAAATCTGACAAAATTTACTCTGATTTACATGTCGAATAATATATTTAAATGTTTAAGATAAACATGGGAGAACATCAGAGTAATTAGAATAGAAAAGAAGAATACATTTGTGAGGTACGGGTCTGTTATTTATACGTTTTTTATATCACACTTCACGCGTCTCCTCGAAATCAAGCGAGGAGGGTTTTGGGCCATAGTTCACCGATGCACTCACCCATTATGGGTTGCTGAACTTCACACACCTTCAAAATCTCATCAGACATGCAGGTTTCCTCACATTGTTTTCCTTTTCCACAAGTGAGTAAGCGATGGTCTCACTTTTAGGTGCACGTAGAATTTAAAAAAAAAACCATTCAGGATCAGAATCAAACCTGGACCTCTTACCTGACTGGACCTGGACTTAAGAAGTTATTCATATGTATATTATTTTTACGTCTAGCCAGTAACTTTAAAACAAATCAATTTTTGAGAGATTTTTATTTTTTATTTTAATTACTTTTTAGACATTACGTTCTCTAAAACTATGAACTTACGAATAAGCATTATTAAACTTTAGAGACAGATACGTTTTAAAGACTGGGTGAAGACTGAAGCGTATGGTTTATTTTTAATCAATATTGTCCTAAAAGTCCCATTCACGTATAAATCATCCGTATCATTTCAAAATAAAAACGATTACGTCATATTACACAATAAATTTTCATAAAATTTTTATTTATTCAAACTCAAAATATTTAAAACTCACATTTAATAGGTATTATAAGTAAAAATACAACGTTTAAATTAGTATCTTTCAAGCAGCAATTCATATTAAATAATACTGTCTATATTATGATCCAATAGAAAATTAGGTCAGATTTTTATATTTATGCATGATTGAGCGAATGTTATTTTGCAGATAAAAATACAAATAATTTAAACGTATAACATGAATCAATATGATTAAAAGTATATTTACATTAAATAAATTATGGAGGAAAAACCTATATTGCATTAGCATTTTTACGACGTGTTTTATGATACTCATACAATGGTTATGTAAAATATACTGGCATGTACTCAAACATGAGTGTATGAGGTATGTACTCAAGTAAGTAACCTATTGGCGTGTATTCGGCATGTACTCAAGACGGTATGAGCGGCGGTCACCCCTGTTGTCTTAGTAAGCACTAAGCCCAGGTCAAGTAAATACCCATAATGGATTCTACCCGGGTCGGTGAATTATCATTTCGCCGGATATTGAATATATTAAGACAATATTGCCGTTTGAGGATGCAAAATAGGTTTATATTCGTGTAATTGCCAGACCTACGCAAATGTTGGTTGAATCCATTTATTATTTAGTGATGTGTAACTAATCATATTTGTGTATGTTATTGAACATTAATCTTAAATATCGTTATGCCGGGTAAATAAAAAGATCTTTTTTGGAACGAAGTTCCTTACGGCAGGCTTGGAGAGGATTTTGCTGCGCGACCGAACCGAAAAAAATGTGATAGTACCCCGGTCGTGCCGGCCCAATTCGGCTACAAAGCAGCATGTCACTACCTCTTTGTCTTAGTTTGTCTGACATCGAGTCTGTCCAAGATCCTTCCAAGATACTTAACTTAGCTGCCATTTATATAAGTTTCTTAATGTTCAGTGGCCGGTCTATGTTGGATGCGAGTGGCAACGTAACAATCGTCACGTCGTTTATTGAGGGAGGCCTATGTGCAGTAGCTGCAGCAGCAGTGGACTGATAAAGGCTGATAGTTATTACTTTGATATAGATTTATTCAGATTCGTTTGCAAGATTTACGAAATATATTAATTCAAGTATTGGTGTTGTCTTCATAGAGCTTACCTACGCACAAAACATAAGGCAATGCGTCTTTTTTAAAAATATTTAATTAAAAACATATTACACAAGTTAAAAAAATATTATTTACTGTCATTGAGCTATAATAGTTATGTAAGACACATTTTGCATCGCTATGCTATTTTTGTCATCATGTATTAAAGTGGACAATAAGGGCTTATATGCCTTTATTTGAGCCTAATCTTATTCATGGCTAATGAAACTCAAGTTGGAATATTCCAATATTCTTGCAAACGAACATAATTAGTTTCGAAATCAAAGTGAAGGAACACCAAAGATGGTGGCGTCCAAGCAATAACGGGAGAGGAGATGAACCAGACCGGCCGAGCACTGAATATTAATCGACTACGGGAAATGGATTAAAAATTCCGTGTCCCGACAACTGCGGCCCCGTCACGATCTCTTGTGTTTTCAAACAACTTTTTTTCTAAACATTTCGATCTCATTTACATTATTTTTTTTTCTTTTCCCTTGTGAATAATTTAATGAATCTTAAGAAATATCGTTTCATTTGTTCGTTACGAGAATTCTTATTTAAATACACTTCTTGAGGGAAGAAAATAGGGGACACATTTTATGGACTAATATTTTTCTGATATGACAGATCGAAAAAACAAAATACAATTTAATGCTACCAAGTCTAAAAGTCTAAAAGCGATCGGTCGTCTTGGCGTTCATTAAGGGAGGCCTTTGTTCAGCAGTGGACGGATAAAGGCAGATGATGATGATGATGAAATTATCGCCGAGAAACGTTAATTTCATTAAAAGTAAAAACCCTTTAAATTGTTATAACAAGATTGTCGCTAAGTGCTTGCATTTTTCCCAAAATCTCTTTAAAAGGTATTACGCATAGCGTAACAAAATTTAGCGGATATTAAAAAGTTTAACTCGTCGCGGAGTTAATATTGACGGGCGTAGCAGATGGGAAGAAAGGGTTTCTTCAAAAGAATTCAAATGGTGACAAAAAGGCGTAAAGAATCACGGGGAAGGGGTGAAAGTAACTTATGCGGCGAAGAAAGAGCCCAAGAATTAACAAAAATAAAAGGTGACGGTCGCCCTGTTTACGAGAGGGGGAGGGGGTGAACCTTAATTAAAGGCTTTCGTTGGACTTCGCGATGCAATTTGCTTAAAAGACAAGAATTATTTTTATTGAAGTCATCACTAATTTCGTAAGAAAAGGGGGACCATTGTTGTGGACAAATGGCGCCCTAATTGCGCGGTTTTTAAGTCAGATTGTGATAATAATCGCTGGCCACGATTATCGATGGTTATGAATGCCGCCATATTTCTTTTATTTCTATAGAAATTTTAAAATTTACGATATTAATTCATGGCAAATGGTTTTTTAAATAGCTTTTTATTGTTCACTAAAAGTATGATTTATTTTTGTTTTTAAGAAATTAGAATTAGTGTTTGGATATCCCTAAGATATGCGTGCATACATGGTTACAAATTTTCCATTTAAATAAATGCTACAAAAATATATTTTGTATGGTTCCAAGTCTTGGCGATATAATGTTTACAAATTGTATAGCTTCAATTTTTCCATTTCAAAACACATGCTTAGAATTTCATATAAGATTTCCGATGTAGTAGTATTTTAAAGAAGGAAAGTTTTCAAAATAACGCTTAGTAGTAGGCAAATAAGTTTAAAAGTATTTTGGAAAATGCATATAGGAAGATAGGCTCCATAACGTTTAGCTAGAAGACTATAAAATATAATATTAGGAAAATATTATACATATATTTTAAATACATACTTTTAACTGTTTATTATTTAAGTATCTTGATTCCTACATATTTATAACATCCCACGCTCTAATATAAAGCAGGAACAATACAATTCATCACGTATAAAAATGAACACTCAATTTGTTAAAAAATAAAGATAACAAACTGTGAAAAATATCAAACTTAATAAAAAATCCTAATTAAGTTTGGAAAAGCTTAAACAAAATTTAAGTAGTATTAATTATCTTCCTTTATTAATAAAAGTCGCGAACTTCAGTTGGAAAAATCAGAGTGGAGACAGTTGTTCGCAAAATCCGAGATCTCAGAGGGTCGGTGTGGCGTGCTAAAATTAAAATCATAAGAAAATAATTAAAGTCCGTAAGGGAATTTATTGGACAGAGGCAACGTGATTAATTGGTTTTCTCGGATAAATTCGGCTGAAAGCAATAAGTGTCAATATAACGCGAACAAAATCACGGGCAAAAAAATTAATAAGAAATTTTATAATTAATGACTTATGATTATTGAACATTCGAATTAAAATTTACAAAATAATATAATTGATCACTTTACATTATTTGAGTAGCTTTTGTAAATTTACAGTACGTTGGCTAGTATAGTATATATAAGTATAGCCTGCACCAATCACATGAATTTTAGATTTACGATATAAAAGCTCATATTTATGTATTAATAAAATTTTTATACTTTTAGACCTATGCTGTTGGCCTTAAGGCTTTAAAGCTACATCGGAAAAGTAGATGAGCAGATGGCTCATCTAAGAATAACCTAAGCGCTATTATTTATTGGCCTCTAAAGTTTCCAAGAACTCACGAAGAGTAGAGTATCCGAAACGTCGGGTATATAAAAAAATGACTAAAACCCGATAAAATTCGTATTTTTTTTATTATTACTCACGAAGAGCTTTTACAGATTTGGTCCCCGGATGCACTATATCGCACTACCAGCTACATGGTTATAATTTTGCCAAATTATTTCGTTAAACAGCTCTGCACTGTTCGGAAAGAAGGTAAGGAACTAAGACTTAGTAGTTGAGGTAAGGAAAAAAGGTCGACACTGACCACTTATCGTCCATAGGTCGTTTCGAATCCTCATACGATTCCTAATTCAGGTAACAAAAAAAATATATAAAGTGTGTATAAGATAATGTAATCTTTATTCAATTTGTCTTTATCAACGAAATGGCAACGAGTACAAATGACAAATTTTAATAATTCATTCAAACCAATCAGTTTCAATTGGGGCGTTGGCGGCGGGGCTGAACTTGACCATTAATAAACGGCAATGATACTTCAAAGTTAACCCTCTCGCTCAGGATAATGAGAGGTATCCCTGACACTTGCGCGCTCAACTTAATCTATACTAATTTCAGTTTTGGGACACGATTTTATACATTGTTTTCTAAAGTTGTGGGATTTTACCAGCTTATTAAGGTTCTTCCTTGCTCGACGTTTAGAAATCATTCATCGTCTGGATAGAATACGGGAGTTTCATTGCTAGTGAAGTCATCATCATCATCATCATTATCATCTTCCTAGCCATTATTATTCCCATTGATTTAGGTCGGCTATGTCTTGTGTTTCTATTCAGGCCTCTTGCTCGTTAGTTCTCGCGTCACTATACTCTTTTATATCTCTTGATCCCGTCCAGCCATCACTTTTTGGTCTTCCCCTTCCCTTATACTCTTCCACCAGCATGTCCATTGCCCTACTGCCATGTGTCTTGCCCAACTAGCTCAGTCAGTAGATGTTCTTGAAGTGAAACTTTGATATACTAAATAGACGGATGCATTAGCGTTATGGTCGCAAGGTGGCTTTGTGATGGCTCCGATCACTTTCTTCGAAACCGTCATTTCGCAGATGGAGAAGGAAAACAGAGAAGAGCTACATCTGCCCCGCTCCGATGATGTAAGACGGAGGAGGCGCTATAAAAAAAAAGATTTACAGCGATATCAGGACTGAGGATGATTATTTTTATAGTTTTTCTCGCTCAGTGTTAATTTATGTTGTAATAAGTATTATGTTTTTTCATCGTATGAATATTTTCAAAGGACCTACGCCCAAACACACAAACATCTTGGATTCCTTCATGCGCGTAATAAGCTTAAAAAGAGGTTCAAGGATTGCTTGACGTTTTTGTACACTTTACAGAGCCCACCAGAGCTATCAATGTACACAAATTTTATAATTTGTGTATACATTGTTTGCTGAAAATTGATCAATTTGGTTCACTATATATTTTATGTTTAAATAAATTCCTTAAAAAGTTCTGAGCGGATAAAATTTAGGTAGCAATCGACACGCTAAGAAGAAGAAGTAATTTTATATTAATTAGTCATATTCAGAATCATGTGCTCTATACTAACAATGTATCATTATGAACCATATCGGATGAAATCAAATTGGTAGTTACTGAGTTACGGTTACTGGTGCACAATATTTGGTACAAATATTATGTAGAGTTGTCTACTACCTGTATTATATTGGAGTGGTCGGAAAATTGATGTTAATGATGATAATAACACAGTGCACCGGCTGTCACTAGTGCCGGGACCCTCAAACAACGGCTGAAGGCGCTCGCAGTTGTTTCAGAGTCGAAGTTTTTCTTTCGTTAAGTTAACAGTTCACTGGCGAACGTAAGAGTGATTGCTGAATCATACGATGAGCATACCTTAGTACAATCAAAAGAAACCTGTGGACATACTCGCGTAATATGCGTATTTTGTGTATCGTATTTTACCTTGGAGTTGGTCGACAGAGTAAATGTTCACAAATAAAAATATTGAAACTATACATACTTTTTTTACAACTGTAGGACAACCATTAGCACGCTACACACTTAATATCGCATAAAATATCGTCCGCCCTAACCTTTTTAATGGCCTTGCCTCCCCCGAGGGAAAACAAAGAGAAAAAAAGCTTTGCTAAAAAGTAGTGTATTCTTGTGATATTTATTATTATATTAAAAGCAGATCTAGGGTCGGGGAGGAATTTTGCCGACGGCGAGCGGTGGGCGATTACTGCGGCCACCGAATTTATGGTCAAACTTCGTGCGAAGGCGACGGCGCGAGTTTTTATTATGATCAGCTCAGTGGACCGTGAAAGCAAGTTGCCGCGGGGAGACGTAATTTCCATACCTCATGTCTGTTTCTGTCGCCCTGGTGCTTTCTTAATAAAAGTTCTGCAATAACTTTTTTTTATTTACTAATTAAACTAACCGCTGTCCATCCATAACTTAGAATTTGTTCAAACAAAACTTACAAACTTAATTTAATAAAATTAAGTTTGTAAAGGTACAGTGACCAAACATTTAATTGTTTTATTTGTAATCTAAGTTCTTATCGATAATAATTTCAGGTATGCAATATGCATAGCATGACTGGGATATTATAAATATATACAATACTTCTTGGTATTTAGAAAAGAAGGTTAAGAAGACACTAGATCATATAAATAATAATTATTATAGTCAGATTCAAATTTTGGTTTTAAGTATCGTGTACCACGAACTATCATTATAGTGAAACAAACACCTTTCGCGATGTCAAGATGGTCACGCGAATTCTTACACACTTCGACAATACTTATTTAAATGAAATTCGGGTGACCATTAGGAAATAATACGTAGACTAAAAAAAGGAAAGGCTTTGAGAAAATAGCCATTATAAAGATAATCGTCAAATTTTAAAATACAATATAAGTAATATGATTACAATTCATTCTGGTAATGCATGGAGTTGCATATGGCAACCCTAATCTGACTTACTCCATACTCAATAATACTATCTGTTTAAATGACATACAACATTTTCGCCGATAATTACATAGTTATAATTAATACCTCTTTAATATATTTGTTTACACAATTTACCTAAAGAATATTTCAACTGTGAGTTATAATTCCACTGATGAAGAAAAAAGTCCAAACACACGAACTCCCCAGTCATTGGGCGAAAACTTTAAGTAAGACTTGAAAAATGGGAATATGAAAAGAAATAATTTTCCGCGCGACTCGTCTGTGCAAATGAGCTGAATGAAGCAGCTCAGGCGAATGATTGAGTGCTCCGATGAAACAATATTCAACTTTATATTTCCTGTTTATTGCTAATCTACAAAAAACTTGATGGATATTTATTACTGTGTATATAATTTTGATCGATTTAAGAAAAAAAAAGTGTATTTTTTTTAAACTTGATCTCCACTTACCACCAGGTGAGCCTCGGACTAGCAAATTTAAGTGGACGTCTTTTATCCTCTGGACGGAGAAGATTATCCTCTGGACGCAGAGCATAGTATATAGGTACTAGGTCGTGTCAACAAAGGAGACGGTCCAAAATTGTATGAGACTTTGGTGTACTTTTGTACACATAACGATATAAAGGAAAATAAACATTCAAACAGTTTTAATAAGTTCATATCCATTAAATTCTTTTCAATTTCAGCGTAAGCATAATTTAATATGTCCAAGATATGCAACACTACATGATACAACACTACAAAGCTTGAAATAGATACAAATAGTTACGAAAGTACCATGAGTGACGCCATTTTTCAATAATGACGTTTAAGTAATAGCCGCCATCTTTGTGTGGAATATTTGAAAAACTTGATAATTTTTTAATTTTTTTGCACGTAACTTATTACGATAAACAAATTTATTTTATTTTTAATGAAATCTATGTATTTTTATTTATTTATAGTATAATGTACAAGACAAGTAAGTCCAAGAAATGGACCGTCTCCTTTCAGACAAAAATATAAACATAACTGTGGTTCGTTATTAGTATTTCCAGAAAATAAGTGATAAAATAAGAATTTTTAGTTTAAAACTTAAATTTTTGGTATACCTACAACTTATTAGTTACGTTGAAGAATTTTAAAACGAACTATGTAAGTTTAGTTAAAATTCATCCCGGAGAAAAAGCAGTTTTTTTTATTTTGGGAAAACGATGTTAGAAAAATAAAACTTCAAATTAAAATAATTGTAGATTATACAATTTTACACAAAAATGTTGTCATTACTCTCAGGTCAGTCGAGTAATCTTGCCTACCTACCTAACTACCTACCTACCTACGTGGTAGCTTCAAATAACTTTAATAACAGTAAGACGTCTGACACCTCAATCCTCCCGTCACTATGGTGTCTGTAAAGTATCCGACTTGTCGGGCTTATAAAAAACCACGATAAAATTCGTAAGAGTTGTTTCATTATAATCTCGGACGTATTTTTACATCTAATTTATGTCACCTCGAAGTGGTAAAGTATCGGACAAGCAAAAGCTGATTTCCACAAAATGTCCAAAGTTTAATAATATGTGGCCCCAAAATTAAGTTTGGCCAAAGCCACCGCAACATGAGATGCTACGTTAGGACTTAGGTCCACTCTCTGATACGGACATGAAACATGGGTCTTGTTAAAAGAAATACGTCACCGGATATTGGCGTTTGAAAAGTGGACTTTACGTAGGAATTACGATGTTAAAAACTCCCTGAACCAGTCTCACTTCAAACGCCAGAGTACTTGAAAAAGCAATCCGCAAAAATGCCGACTATAATGAAACGGTCATTCGCAGTAAGGATCCCTGTATGAATTTCCATGGTTTATCCTCGAGCGAAGGATCCCTAAATGGCGACGGCCAGGCCGACAGAGCAGAAAATAGATACCTAGACGACATCAAAGACTGGACCAAACAAAGCTATACACATCTAAAGGAAGCAACGAGAAGGCTGCCTGGGATAGCCCACGAGAGTAAGCGAGTGCGAACTGGGGACAAGTCCCCAATAAAGTCGGCACAAAAATTCCTTAAGAATTGTGCTTCTATGTACGTCTGAATTCTTTGCTATAATATAAATTAGAATATTATTTTTTAATTCCACTGTCAATTTGTTTTATTTTAATTCTATACTCTGGATTCATCTGTGGGGGATAATAATTCAAACTTTAATTCAAATACCTAATATAATAATGATCATGATGATGATTATTATTAAATCATCATCATCATCATCATCATCATCATAATAACCTAGTTGAGCCATCCTAGTCAAATTAGGAAAATTTTGCCTTTTAATATTCCTAAAATAAATCATTATAAATATTCATTATTCTAAACAAATTAGGGAATTTTATTAAGAATAATGAATAAGCTAGGTAATATTATAAGCCTAAGAGAGATCGCACTACTTACGTCTTATTACATTTAAAATTCTCCATAATCTTCCTTAATATATTAATTAAGGGAAGACCTTTTTGAAATAATAATAATAAAAAAATGTCCGATAAAATTATAAAAATAATTTAATTTTAACTATCTTTAACAAACATTGTTTCAACAGGATCTCCTTACGCCATCTATCTCAGATTTGATAAAAAATCTTATTATTGTTACATGGCAATTTCAACTCTTATTTTTTTTCAAATTAACATGTTAAGTATATAATAGTAATATTATGACGTTAAAATAATGTTTAATATATATTTAAGTAAGTACAACGTGTCTTATCATATTCACTTTGATAATATTTTTTATAATTCTTTAAGAATAGAAGAAAAGTAAAAAAAAGAAGAGATACTAATGTTTTAATAATGATTACTTAGTTTAGAAATTCAATATTGTTTGCCTCTGAAACAATGTATATATTTTTTTATTACAGCTATAATTTCTATTTGTAATCATACTAACATTATGATTCACGACGCCTACTGATTTCAGGGTCTTTTTATAAATAAGCGCCATCTAGCGACGAATAGCACAAAAGATAAACGACTACTGAACGTCATAATAACATGTTACGTAGCTATCGTGATACAGATAAACCTTCTTATCTTTTCTGTTTTCCTAGTACATGTTCGTCAAAGCGGCCGACATTGACGGCCGCCGCGGCGGCCGAGCGGGATGGACTCGAATGGAAGTTGCCCTCTGGGCCTCTCTCAACAGACTGTTTGTTAACAACGCCAATCGCAATTCGCAGAACGCAGTGTGTCCTTATTTCGGTCCATATTATCTACCGGCGCTGCGCAGCGTCCGGCAGTTAAATTTCTGTTTGGCGCAGTGCAGACCAGACGACGTGTGGATATGCATCATTAATTAATGTGCATGTTGATATTTTATCATCATCATTATCATCATAAAGCCGGAACCGCACGCTTGCCGAGGCTTGGCAAATTCAAACGTTATACAGAGTTTGTCTTGCCTTGCGTAGGTTTGCAACCTGGGTTTGTGGCCGATCCGACGAGTGTCGGTATTCAAGCCAAAGGGAACCAAAGAGAATTTGGCGCAAGCGCTTGCAAGGCGTCATGCTTGTGAATTGTGGAGGCTTTGAGCTTGCGGCAAGCCACAAACGAGTGGATCCGGTATTATATTTAATTGTAAATTGACTTCATTAACTTCGCATGTACTCCGATTACAACATATTATAGCGGATCCACACGTTTGCGGCTTGCCGCAAACTCCAAACCTTTATAACAAGGCACAAACATGTGGACGCGTCGTTAGCGCTTGCGGAAAATTCCTTTTTTATTTATGCACAAAATACCGACACTCGTCGGATCGGCCACAAGCCCTAGCAAACCTACGCAAGCTCAGACAAACTCTGTATCCTCACGTTTGAATTTGTGAATGCTTGCCAAACCTCGGCAAGCGTGCAGATGCCGCTTTAAGTTAGTGTGTGAAAAAATCACTTCTCATGAAAAAGAATATTATGAGAATAAAAGGCTGTTCTAACTAATTTCTGTAACAATATTTGGATACGGCTAGTAAATGCTGACAGCAAAAAACAACTGTTTATGTATAAAAAAGTAGAACTTTAAATTAAAGATTTTTTTATGACATATTTATGTCAGCCACTTAAAGTCACAACTTCTTTTTTCTACTATCAGCGGTACTAATCCGTATCAAGATCAAAAGCGAACATTGACCGGTTTATTTTCATTTTAGACGCTGTCAATGCCAAAATGCTGTTGGGGATTTGGTTTTTGGCCCCGCTTAATTGCTCCCTATACTCGTTTATTTTTGATTTTTTCACACTATAAAATATACACGTCTAAATATCTAATACTAAAATATACACCTCGACCTCTGTGGCTCACTGGTTAGCGCGTTGGCGTACAAGGCGGGTAAGGTAAGGTAGCGGGTTCGAATCTCGCTAGGGAACAAAAAAACGATGACTATGCATTTTTTAAGTGTAAAGGTACAACTATATAATATAAATATATTTAAAAAATATATATTATGCAGATCCAAATAATATTATAATATTGTAGCTTGGAGCTCATTTAATTAGACAATAATATTATGTTTTCATTTATTTGTAAAGGCGCATATTTTGGTAATTCAGAAATCAGAAGGTACTCTGTAATTATTATTAATAATTATGTTAAATAATTATTATAAATTACCTGAATTACATATTATTAAATTCCATGGTAAGTTTAAATAAAACAAGTTATGATACGTTATAATATCTTTATATTTTATAACAAATATATAGAATTGAATACTGAAACGTCAGTATGAACGTTGATATTTAAAAAATATATATTTACAATTATAGTTAAAATCATTATTTAAATATTAACACACAAATATTTACAATAAAATACTATCAATTTTTATTTCTTATAACCAGTCATAAAATGAAGGCAGTACATTTTATTATTATTTACTTATTTAATATAAAATAATATAATATTTACAAATTGACAAGTAAATAATAGACATTTCTTTAATAAATAGGACGGAAAATATTCAGACAGACCGATGTATGATTACATTTAGCTTTAACAATAATAAGGCACTTTCTGGACGGACTAATGTATATGTTAATATATCATATCAGTAAGAAGTCGAGCTGGAATCAGGTCTGAGCTGCTTAGTGACATCGTCATAGGCTATCGTAAAAACACTCTTCTTTTCAGTGATTGGTAGTCTTTTTATATTACCTGATTGCTGAACCAAAGTGTTCATTGCGATCCCAGAATCATTGTCTTCTAGTTTAGTAACGTTTTTCTGATTTATTTCCCCACCTCCATCACCGCCGATATTTATTTTAGAGACATGAACTTCTTGCGCAGACTTCTTACCCTCAGCATAGTTGGCAGAAATGGATATGCTGTGAGTTAATGCACTCTCAGAAATCTCTTTACGTGTTTCTTTTGCTTTGCCATCTTCTTGGTTCGCATAAATAGGCTGCTGTTCTAAAGATTTTTGACGAGGCATCGCAGTTACAGCAGGTTGGTTTCCAAGGTATTTTGGTATATGCGTGGGCTGAATATAACATAGAGGGTTTTGGTTTTCGTATTGATGTTCGTATCTATGTTCAGAATGTTGCAATAATGGATGTACATCAGGTAGAGGCCCTTCAGGAATAGGTGTTACTCTTTCTTCTTTGAGCAATCGTGGGTGTATAAATTCACTGTCTTTTTCCTTGAAGTTTTTTTTTACTTCAACTGTATGACTTACTTCTTTGGAAATAATTTTACCATATTGACCATTTTTATCTTTCACATCTTTTTCTTGGTCACTTTTTGATTTTGATGGTCGTTTTGGTTTATCTGGCACGTTTTTTTCTGATGTTTTTAGATTTCCTGAAGGTTTTTTACTATACCATTGCATATATCTAGGCAAACTTTTTTGTGAAGGTTTTGCTCCATCGGGTAATTTTACGGACTCTTTTTCGCTATACTTTTGTATGCTGATATCATTATCTTCTGTATGATGAGAATTATTATCGTCAGTATTTAATCTTTTGTTCAATTCAATTTCATGCTGTTGTTTAAAAGAATCTTGACTCGAGATCTCTTTTTGATTTTTTCTACTTGCAGAACTACTAGTGCTTTCAATATCCCTATTGGTTTGGTGCTCTAACGCAAATGTTTTTTTAGGAATATCTTTGCTTTCAACTAATGATTGCCTTTTTAATTTACTTTTAAACTTCGTATCTGATAATTCATCTAAGGAATCAGATATTTCAAGTAATACTTCTTTTCGTAACCTCAATTTTTTGCTACTATCAGAAGGTTTTATTTCTGTTGAATAAACTGTTTCATTTCTTGACGTTGTAACTGTACTTTTGGTTATATCACCATAGTTTTTTGTATGTTCCTCCCGTTCATTTGTTTTACTAATTTTCACATGATTTTCGCTTTCTATTGAAGGTGAAATATCACTCTCCTCGAGAATAGGAGTTTTAATTTTTCGTTTTAATTCGTAAATTTGAATGCTTTTCTTTGGATCTTTGTACTTACTTTTCTTTTTCGGCTTTTTCTTTTTCAGCCAAGCTACTTTTCTTGCTTGTTCTTCAGACATTGTTTGAGAGTCATCCTCACTATATGAGTCATTATCACTTCTTGACTTTCTTTTTACTTCATTTAATAATTGAGGTTCAGTTTGCGTACCAATGTGACATTCAGTTTGAGTGGCCATAACAGCATGACCCGGTAAACTTTGAGTTTCTAATTTACTTTCAACTTGTGATGCAGTTTCTTGATTGTGGAGCATTCTTTCTCGCTCAATAAGAATTTGATGCAATAGTTCATTTTGTTTTCGCAATGACGATTCTAGAAGCTCTTGTTGAATTGATGATTTATTTTGCATTTCTAATAAAGCAGATTGTAGGTATTCAGTTTTTAGTGGTACGATTCCTGGCACATCAGGCATGTTAGTATATTCATGCATTTGATTTTGAGATTCGTTACCAATTTGTGATCGCTGTCCAATACTTTTCCCGTCTTTCCCGTTAGATATATTATCTAAATCTGTTACTTGTTCTTGTAATTTATCTCTAATTTGTTTCGCTTCTTCACCTTGTTCTCTAATAAATCTCTCCATTAGCATTTCCTTGCCATTATCTATAACTACATATTGTGTATGAGGAACGAGTGTAACTGGTCGTTGTTGATGTATAGGAAGGTTAACATATCTTTCTTCTTCATTTTTACCTCTTGTGACTAATCTTAATATTTCAGTATTGCCTTCTTTAATAAAAAAATGATCCCTGCCCAGGGAAGATGGAGCGTGTTTGGTATCTTGATATTCCCGTTTAACTCTAGAATCATCGTTATCATTTTTAGTTTTGTTAATATCAGATTTAAGAATGACACCAACTTCGGACCCACGATCGATTTCATGTCTTCGAATGGAATCATCATCTTGTTCTTTATGATGATAATGAAGTGTCGCTATTCTGTCATAACCATTTTCTAAATCCTCAATGTATTCTTTATGTTTATTGTTAAAAGCTTCTTTGAGTTGCATTTCCTTTGTATAAATAATGTTTGGACCATCCCTGAAAAAAATAAGATAATTTATTATTAGTAAAAAGTTTCTTATTTTATTACAGTCGCATAAATCTTAATACAATATAGGAAATAATATATATTAATAAATACATAGAGTGAAATTCTCATTCTATATTTTTATAAACGAGATATATTTTATAAGTTGTTTGTAGGGGACCAGTGCTAGGAGATTTACAGCATAAGGAACAAAGTCAGTTGCAATTTTAGAGTTTTTAAATTTGAAATGAGAATTTGATATAAATTAGCATAAGTGATAATACTTATAAATAATTGGCCTATAAGGGTCTAGGGCAAGAAGACGAATATTTATTTGGTTCACGGCTTAATAAAAGTACTTTAACTACTGTAAAAACTGCTGAAAAACTATATATTATAACCATTTTGGCAATAGCGGAATGATACTGATATGTTCATAATTCTACTCTAATAAATCAATCAAATTACCTCTGTCGAACAGATTGTCTTGTGTCATCATATTTATAATCATTGTCTGCAGCCGTCTGTACAAATTCTTGTCTCATATCACCAGGTGATGAGGCGGGTTTATTATGGTCTTTTGATCTATAATTTCGTTTATTGAATTTCCATTGAGTTGGTTTCGTTCTCAAATCTGCTTGTTCTGCGCTCCAAGCTTCCCTTCTTTTCCATTCTGGTGACTGTCTTGATTTACTTTCTATATTTTGCGTCGACTTGTTTTCCCTCCCAACTCCCTTGTCGCGTACCACTAAATGCACGTCGTCCTCTGTGGAGTTGACACGTATCACTCTTTTCCTAGAATTTATTAATGGATATCTATGTACCTATCTGTTTCGTATTGTTTTATACTTTTGAATAGTGTAAAATGTGCATTTTTTTATATTTTAGTGTATTATAAATGTGTGCATTGATTTGGATATTAAAATAATTGTTAGTGAATATAATATTTTAACTATGGAGTATTTAGGTACATCATATCTTTATTTATGAAAAAATTTCAAATTGAGACAGTGTATAACAGTTTTTAGTAAAACTTAAACAATGTATAAAGTAAGCAATATATGAATTAGAAGCAATAAGATGTTATAAAATTAAAGTTTACCTGGGTGGCATATATAGAGGACATCCTTCACAAATACAACAACATATAAGCAGAAGAAGCACCAATGCAATTAAAATTGCTAGCAGAATTAGGAGCCAGAAGAGTAGTCTACTCTCTGCTTTATATAAACTCTGTAACAAATATAGCTTTTAGTCACGTTCAAATCAAATTTTCTCATTTGTGTCTATACTTAATCAAAAGTTAAATTACCGAATTTTTGTCGTCAAATGTAGAAGATGTTTGATCATTTGACTGAACGGTGCCCGTTGTATATACAGTTTTATTTTTAGTCAATTGCTCTTGAAGTTTGGCGACATCAATCGCTGTGTTACCACCAGCATGCACAATAGCTGTAACTTCGCTTCTGAAATTATGATTTTGTTTAATTAATTTATGTCACACAAATCACGTCATAGCATCATGAAAATAAAATAACGAAATTAAATTATATTTTTGGACGAGTATGTGCTAAGGTATTTAAACTTGTCAGAGATAATAATATTATTAACTTACTTGTCTTGACTAGAATCTTCACCAATAATATCTTTTCCGGTCTTATCATTTCCTTTATATGGTTTAATGCCTACAATAGTAACTCTGCCTCCAGATAGCGTACTAAGTACTTCTTCTAATTTTTTCCTATCTGGATTTGCACCAGGCACAATAAATGACATTGTTCGTGTCTTGCTTTCTGGAGGGTACACTTTCACAGTTGTTGTGGAAAATAATCTTGGAACTCCGAGATCATAGGCTCGGACTGTCAATATAAAAACTTCACTTTCTTGTGATTCACTGTCTCGCTTCCGTCTGTTTTGTTTTTTGGTTTTCTTTAAAGTTCCTATTATGAAGAGTTCACCTGAAAGTATGAAGGCACAGAATTTTGTATGATAAAAGAATTATGTATATATCATAATATGCTTATAATAATAAGCAAAGGCTAAAAGCAAAAAAATGTATTAATAGCAATAATATACCTGTTTCTTCATTAATATCAAATTTGTCAGTATCCCCTTCAATGATTTCGTATCGAACTACATTATTTGGTGCTTCAGCATCTTTATCAACTGCTTTCACAAAAGCAGGCGAAGTAAAGTTATTAAGGCTGGGAGATAATACAAATTCATAAATGGTTCTTTCAAATTCAGGTGGGTTATCGTTTACATCTAATAACTTAATAATTAATGGCACTGTTACCCTTAAACCTACTCCATCATTATCTCTAGCCTCTACTAAAAAATGCAAGTCTGGCATTGCTTCACGGTCAAATCCATGATTATTGGTTGCAACAGTTATCACACCCGTAAGAGGATCTAAATTTAAAGAAGTATTTAAATATCCTAATATGGCAGTATATTGGATTTTTCCAAAATTCCCCGTGTCTACATCATCGGCAGCAACTTGCACTACTCTTGTACCAGCTGTTACATTCTCTGGTAGTTCAACGTCGTAGGATAAGGCTAAAAATACAGGTGCATTATCGTTGACGTCGTTTAAGTATACTGTTACGTTTACTATTGCTGACAAATTCGTTGCAGGACCGAGTTCTTGAGCCAAAATCTGTAATATAAAAATAAGTTATGAATATACATAGCATCACATAATGTTTATTCGCAGCATGCTTTTTATATTTGTATACATTGTCCGACCATAAATATTTTTCAATTAAAAATAAACAAAATTTGACATTTGAATTTGGAATCTATAATTTTGATATGATTGTCCATTGTGTACATACTGTCTTCTCTATCATTTCACAGTGAACTACGTCCCGGACTTCATTAGAGCTAAGATTGGCCGTTATCAAGTATCACTCTTAATCCATTGGATTATTATTTTTGATCATATTTGAAAGAGTAAGACATATGGCTTGTTCTAAATACCATAATAATTTGGAGTCCCTAAAATAATCTACACTATTGGCAGGACCGCAGCCAATGGAGCCACTTCAAATAAGCTTGATATATTTTTAATCATTTTCTATTGACGAATTAATAAAAACATATTATTAATGTGCAAGTGCAAATATTACGTGCACTAGAAAAAATATTGTTTTCTTTGTAAATTTTTTTATGGCAAGACACATGAGAGTACAAAATATTTAATACTTTAAATATTTATTATTCAAAAGGGAAATAGTGTTAAACAAGAAGTTTTGATTAAAAAAAGTTACTTGCTACAGGTGAAAAAAATATTTTTGGCGTGTACCGGTAAATCTTTTTTTAAGGCTTTTAAACTACATATGTGTCATAATCACCTGAAATATAACAGATTTTCGAGCCTCGAAATCCAACATAGTATTGTCTCTCACTTTGATAATAAATTGAGCATGTCTTTCAGCTACAGTCGGGGTTATTTCGAACGTCCCGTTGTTGCCTACTAGGGATAAAGAGAATACGCCATTTTTCCCAGCATCGTTGTCATTCACTTGAGGAATATACGGGTCATTGAAGACAATGGCAGTCCCCTGAGGTGCGTTTTCGTCCAAATAGGCTATGTAACTGAAACAAAAAATGTTCGATTTAAATAAAAAAATATCAAAATACGAATGTGATAACACGTACGGTTTAATGTTATCAAATGAGACTAACATTGATTTATAATATTATACTATATTACTTTTATCATAAAAATAATTGGGTATATTACTTTCATTAATAATATTATGTTTTTATTAGTAGTTAGTAGTGAGTAGAAATTATATGAATAAAAAATGAGGAAATATTGACATTAAAAATCGATATTTAAGTTTAGGTTCTATAGAAATCGATAATATTAAAAACAAACAGTATAGGTACATACGATTCATTTTCAAAATAAGGTGGCGAGTTGTCTCGTTCCGGTAGGATGAATGCCAACTGTACTGTGGAGGACATTGCCTCAGGTTCCTCCCTGCTGAGTCGCACCTCTTCAGCCACCACAGTGAGCAATATCGGGGCACCAGCATGAGATATGGCTGCGATCTCCTCAATCGGCCTTTCCAACGTCACTTCTCCTGTAATGATAATTTATTTTATATTTAATAATGATAAAAAATATAGATTATTAATTGTCTTCTTAGTTTTTAGTAAAAGATTGTACTTTAAGTACTATTATTATTGGGGGATTTTAGTTTTAATAGAGTTAAGACATAATTTTAATTAGATACATATGAATAGCACATTTTAATTGCATTGAATAATTTTAAGCAAGAAGGGAAAGTAGAAAGAATTTTATTTACTGTTCATAATATTATAATATTTTTAACTTAATAAAGATTTTATAAGATGGCTTTAATTAATACGATTGTATGTTATAATAAACAAGTATTAGTTACTCATAGATATACGCTGAAGTTGAAGAAGTCCTTATAATACAGCCATATTATTATAATAATAATTTATACTGTAAATAATTTTATCTACACTAATATTATAAAGAGGAAAACTTTGTTTGTTTGTTTGGTTGTAATGAATAGGCTCAAAAAGTACTGGACCGATTTCAAAAATTCTTTCACCATCCGAAAGCTACATTATCCACGAGTAACATAGGCTAAATTTTATTCTGATAAAAAATAGGGTTCCGTAAGATATTTTGGTTTTTCGGACACAAGGAGTAAAAAATGTTATTTTGCAAACTAAGATCCCGTTATAAATCTTAATTAACGCGAGCGAAGCTGCGGGCAACAGCTAGTTTGTAATAGCTAGCTAGCTAGCTAGTTTGGAATATTATTAAAATCCGTGTTACGACATCTGTTCTATATTGTAGGCAACAATATCAAAACTGGAAGATGTGACAAGATTGATGTAGTACATCAAACTTATGCTAGATGGCACTTTAATTAAAGATTGCACTAAATATAAAATTTTGAACAAAATTTAAGTACTGTTAGTAATTCACAATTAAAGCTATCATTATGATATTTGATATTATATTCTTAGAATATTTTTACACAATGAATTTAAGCAATGATATTCATGGGAATTGCGTTATTTCATTTGTTTAGTGCGTGTACCCTACAATAGATGGCGCTTAATTAAAACATACTATATGAAAGCTTTATATTTTTTTTTAAATGAATGTTATACCTACATATCGTGCAATTTGAATTGAAAAAATAAAAATAATGTTTTCTAATTTTACAATAGGTTACAAAATAAATAAATAAATAAATTTTACTCTACAATCACACACACACACACACACACACTGTAACTTGTGTTACAGATGCCAGGAACGGAAATAAATTTGCGAAATGGTGCAGACTACAATATTATGTCTGTCTATTTATCTTCTTGGCGAATTCGAGCCTGCGATCGCTGGGTAAAGTGTCCAGTTCTGTAGTCTGTATGATATAACTGTATATTATATAGTAAATTTTTACAATGTTTTATAACGCAGTATAAGCGGGCTTTTAATGTAAATGTAAAGCTCAAATAAAAATATATTTTTGACAAGGCTAAAATACAGTTGTAAAAAAACCTACATAATTTACTAGCCAAATGTGATAAGCACAATAGACATTTTAAATCAAAGTATTATTATTATTATAAAGTTATAAACCAAAGGTAAAATTGCCGTCATAATTTTGTTTGTCTCTGGTCTAAATGAAACCTACAATAATACCTTTCATTGTATTGTTCATTGCGATGTCTACGCGTAGCCTGAATCCTGAGAGTATTCGCGTAACAAGGACAGCGAGGCAAATAAAAGTCCTATTCCGGAGACAATGTAAATGGAGGCAGAATGACACCGGCTGGTATGGTCTAATGAGGTATTATGCGGCAGATCTGAAAATCCTAAACAGTACTAATCTTCAATTCCATTTCAAGAGGCTCCGCTATGCGCTAATGATTTCAAATTCTATTTAGTAGGCTACACTCGATTTGTTATTGCTATGTATTCTAGAATATTATCAAACTAATTATTTACAAATAATCCAAGTATGAATCATCAACATTTATTCATAAATGCGTGTAATTTTTAAATTATTTATTCTTAAATGCGTGTAATTTCTAAATAGTGTCTCATCTTTATATTACCGTTCCTTTTAAGTAAGAATTCAAAATGATTTTAATGCTAAGTAAATGGATTTGCTAAGTAAACGAGAGCTTAGTAGATAATAGCTAGTTCCCATCAGAGATATTATTTATCTATAGCCAATCGAATAGATACTCCGCCATCTTTACGTTGACTGATTGCAAAAGCTTATCAGCTCATGATGCAGCCGTAAGTGGTCGATATGGTAAAACCTTCACGTCTTAAAATGTCATGATACTATTGGTTTTATTATCAGTATTCACAGCTTATCATAAAATTTAAGTGTTCCATGTTGATTTATTAAATTCCTCATATTTTCATAAAGACAAGATTTATCGAGTATGTAATTGTATCTAGTCAGATAAATAGCCTTCTGGCGACTGCTCATTTGAGGGCTATGTCTAGAATCTAGATCCAGGATTTTTTCGAAGTAGGTACTTATGTTGTGGGACAATCCATAATGTATAGACAAGCGTATGAGGAATCAGAGTCGAAAATTTGTGAGGGCTTTAATTTAGCGTGCAACGTTAGAAAACCACTGGTTTTAGATACCAGATGTTGTTTCAAGCGAAGTAAGTTGTACCCGGTGTTTCCTTCAGCTAATAATCGGTTAACAGCGGCCCGGCGCGCCCATTTTCATACCACCTTTCACAACTAGCGTTGTTTTAGACTTGTTATCAAACACTTTCAATTTAAAACCTCATAACTCCATCTAGCAGGGTAAACCTCACAAATAAACTGAGCAATTCTAAGTCTAATTGACAAGCAATACAGTTTACTTTCGCAATATTTACCTTTGTGACTCCGTACCCATTGTGGGTACCAGGAAATGTGCTTGGTACAACAGTTAATTATCAAAGTTGGAGAGTTGGATTAAATACTAAAAATGACCGAGTTAATTTGTAATTAAATAGTGAAATAAATGGGACACGCGAGGGTAGAATGAACTCTGCTAGTAGGTCAGGTGCTTCTGCAACTAGCTATTTCCTATAAAGTTTGTGTACATATCGGGGTGAGCAAATATATGGATGGGTTAGAAAATATTTGTATACGTTCAAAGGTGTTTTATATACTGCGATATTTGCGTAGATTTCGAGTCGTTTATGGATAAGGTAAAGTTTTTTCGAGTTATAAAGCACAAAATTTTTGTTAAACTCATGTGATAGAGCCCATTTGTAAAGTGAGGAGTCATAAAACAATAAAATGGAATAAAAGTGATAAGGAGACATGGCCTTGGAAATTAATAAGTGTACAAAAAATAAATATTGAAATTATCTTATCTAACACAGTGCAAAACCGTATCTTATATATCTTTAGGACGCGATAATATTTAAGCGAAATACCGTCTAAAGCTTTGTATGTACATCGAAAGAATGAAAAGATATTCTGCTTAAAATTTATACAAAATCTGAACTCTACACTCCTGATTGCCCTGAAATCACCATACATTAAAAGAACATTTGTTAACCTTCGTTAAAAAAGGTAAAGCGTACATCTGTTTCCGTTCGCCGTCTCAATACTGGGTCAATGTGTTTACGTACTTTTTATTCGTTTCTTAATGTCTGCAATATTTTATTTACTCGCGTAAGCATCTGTTATTAATGTTTTGTACATCATCGCTTATTATTCTAATATTATAGTCCTTTTTTCAACACCGTGGCTCTTAGGTGGGATTTGGACGCAGTTTTTTTATTATAATTAAATTTTTTAGCCATGGTTCTTAGATATTATGTTCTATTAAAATCATTTTAGCTGATTCAAAGGAATAAAACCAATCGTAGTTACGTAGAGTTTTTTAGCGTATTTATATTCTGTGGCCTTTAATCTACATCTACACTAATATTATAAAGAGGAAAACTTTGTTTGTTTGTTTGGTTGTAATGAATGGGCTCAAAAAGTACTGAACCGATTTCAAAAGTTCTTTCACCATTCGAAAGCTACATTATCCACGAGTAACATAGGCTAAATTTTATTCTGATAAAAAATAGGCTTCCGTAAGATATTTTGGTTTTTCGGACATAAGGTGTAAAAAATGTTATTTTGCGTACTAAGATCCCGTTGTAAATCTTAGTTAACGCAGGCAAAGCTGCGGGCAACAGCTAGTGACTGATATAGTGAATGCCTATTACGGATGGTTATTTGGATACTTTAATACATTATTATTATTCGTGTAGACTTGTGTTCGCGTGAGATTGCCTGCTACTGTGCTGATATTAAACACGCGATACGCAAATTGAGAAGTATCATCGAGAAATGTAACAGGTTGTTAGAGATCAGATACAAAAACCGCACTAAAAAAATTACTGTATTTTTTAAATTATAGAGTTAATACATATATTATATAATTTCTTCTTTTCTTTTTTTTTTGGTGCTACTATTTATCCTATTGTTCTAAATACAAAAAAGTTGACTAGCACGCAGGGGGTACTTAATTACGTAAACTTTGTTTTGTTGAATGAAGAAGCTATTAATTTAACGTCCAGTTGGTGACGGAATCACACCAATGACATGACGGTTGCCTCCTCTGGTAGAGGCGATATCGAGTTCGTGTTTAAAGATTGTTATTTTTGGAGCGTTTATTGCTTGAACAAAAGATGGTCAAATCGTTAAATCGATCGAATCGAAGATTTTTTGGGTCTCATAAGCAAACGAGCTTTCGCCACCGAGTAGTGACCTTGCAAAATCGGAGGCGGTTTACGTGTTGCACATTCCTTTTATACAATTCTTTTAAGTGCCTCAAAAAATAACTCAAGCTTCCAAGGATCTCGACATTTCAGAAATTCCGAGGAAATCCGGACCTTTCACATACATTCATTATATAGCCTTTGTAGTGTCTGGCGTAAGAGCTTATACAAGCAATTTATAAGCTAAAAAAACATTGGGATTTTTTAGAAAAATTTCGTAAATTATTTTTTCCCACGTTAGCGAAAAAGTGATTCATTCAGTAAAATATTTAGTTCCACTTGTCACTGTGTACTCTTTTTGGCCAAGTTGTATGTACTGTATACAGATGGATGGCAGATTACGATAGATCGGCCGCGTCTGAGGAACCTTATACAATGTAGATATCGATCAGCTTGATAAACATTAAATATTCATCTCCATTGCTCAATACATGGTCATTAATATCATTCTGGGCTCATATACTATTTAAATAAGCCGTTTATGTCGTCTACTTAGAGTTATGAAGCTGATTTTCACGAAATATTGTTTCGTGATTTTGCTCTCCTGTATTTTATTAAACATTGTGTTCAATTTTACAAAACAGTGTAAACAAATATGGCGTCGAATCGAAATAAATTCTGCATATGATGATAGATTTGATATAATTTTTTAATAGCGCATTTACATAGAATATAATACTCTTCCCTCACCGTGGACTTTAATGCTTGAATACATCAAATCAAATCATAATATCTTTATTTCGTAGGTAGCAACTTGCACACTCGAAAATTGTCAAAAGATAAAGCCAATAAAAAGTAAAAAAGTAAAAATAAAAAACTCGTTCGAGATGCAGGATCCCCTTAGAAAACGAGAAAAAAGTTAAAAAAACTAAAAAAAAGAAAAATAGTACATATCCTAACTTATCCCCGTAATCCTGTGGGAATGGGAAATACACGGGCCAAACCACAGGGCGCTGGTAATTACCAATATGCCATTATGAATAATTTTGAACTAATGATGCAAAATTGGTAAGTATCGATATCTAAAAACCAGCAGGAAAATTTTATATTTGGAATTTCCTATAATTACGAAACATCATTATATCCAAAATCGTCATAGTTCCAGCAAAGGTCGCACAAAATGAGAAGGTATAAGATCCCTCGACATTTACATTTAAATGTGTTACAGTTTAAAATAGTGGTCGTAAACAGAGACGCCATTCGGTACACGCAAGACTGCACGAAGTGTACTGTCATACTAGTCTTTATTATACTAGCATAGGATTGGTTTGTTAGTATTTCTCTATGAAATAATATTTATTATGCAAAGGTTGATTTGAATTCTGTTGGTATTTCCTGATCGATATAAATGCGATGTAAATGCCCTGGGGTTATCGGACCATATTATGTTTTCGTTTTAATGATAAAGTGAAGAATGTGAAATATAGATGTTACTGTTGAATTGTCACGAGATAATGCTGATAAAGGCTGATGATGATGATTATGATTTTAATTACAAATACATGCGCAATTTTAATTTACTTATTTGTAATTATCTTTAATTAAAATATGTTAGTGACAGTAATTGAATTAATTAAAATATATAAATAATTATTATAAAATAGTGGTGATTATATTTTCAAACTGTGAATTTTGTTATAACACTAGAATAATAGTGTGGATTTTCAATCAACAATTTTTTATTTAATAAAAATGAACATGACTTGGAGTAGCCTATAATGCAAAAAAAAAAAAATTGGACAGTCAAATATAAATTTTGTTTCCATATCTAAAGCTAAGCATAAATCTACTTGTATAGTTTATTGGGAATATAAAACCTATTTATTTTTATTGAAACAGCTTATCATAAGTATCTACGTGTATCTGTAATGTGTAATCTCAGCTACAGGATATAAATATATATAACGAAGGCAATACATAGCTGGCCTTTAAATTTAATGCATTCAGAGCGGCATAGCTATCTCGCAATGCGTGTTAGAAAATCTGATAGCAAACGAACAGGAGAATTCAAATGGCAGTGCCAACTTGGTTCTATACTAAGGGGGCAGTGAACATGCATATTACATGAAACTCGCTACTTATTCTATGTAAAATTGTGGATCCACGTTATCGAAAGGTTATAGAATATAGCCCATTGCTTGTATAATATTGATTGCGAAAATAACGTGAAAAGAAAATACACAAAAAAAAATGCTACGCATAAATTAAGTTAGATATTTTATATGTGTGTATATTATTGATATTTGTTAGATAGATGTTAATAATAATAAAAAACCGGCAAAAATACGAAAGCATAACTTAAACGTCAGAAACATACGAGTATATTAATTAACTTCCCGCAACTTAGCCGCCCGCCTTAACTTATATGTATAAACGTATCCTATGTAATAAGTTACTGATTAAAATATCAGATATGATATCTGTTAGAGAAAGTCCCTTCAAAATCGGTCTAGCCGTTTCAGAGATTACCCGGAACAAACAGACAGACAGACCAACTGGATTTTTTTAAACTTGATTTTTTAATGTAAATGCCACAACATTTTCTTTTATACGAATTAAGTGTATAGCTGGTAATTTGAAATTACAAATAAACACTTCAGTTTTATTTATTTGTAAAGATCCGTGTCATTATATTGCGTTTTCAAATACGTTGACTAAATTATAACATACATTTATAGAGAGGATTCAGAACAAAGATGGTTATCAACTAATCATAACATCTTATGTAGCTAATAAATAGAACACTGTTATACTTGACTGAGCAAATACAATCTAGGCAGCGGTCTCATCAAACGAATAAACCAATTAAAAAGATATGAAAAACCTCAACAAAATTCCATTATATCTGATTCTTGATCAAAGCAGAGTTAATATTTTATCCAATATTCACATACTTAAGTGGCGACTTGAGACAAGGATAAAATGTACAACGTCATCCCATTATAGATCATTTATGTTACATGTATTTTTGTATCATAATTCTGTTTCAAAGAAACATAAAAAGGTTTATAGTTATTGGATTATAAGCGTTTAAAAGGGATTCCTTCAATAGAATCTTGAATGGTCAGCGCAAATCGACTATGAATAAGAATGAGAGATCTATTTAAATTTAGAAGCAGTTGTATAATGCCAGTAAATAAAATCAAAATAAAAGTATATACGGGACTTACATTATTTAAAAAATATATTATATGTCTGCTGTTCCGGATAATTTCTGAAACGGTTAAGCCGAATTTGACGGGACTTTATCTGACATATAGCTCATGTATAAGGAAAAAATTAGGTTATAAAAATTATCATCGATTCGGATACGACTGTAAGTCTAAGTTAACGGGGGTAAAGCTGCGTGCAAAAGCTACAAGCTAGTATAAGATAATATAATTGTATTAAACAATAGTATCATCACAAACCAAGTCTTAACTGAGTGCAGACAAGTTAGTGAATTTTCATTAGATACTTTTTAATTTTTTTTTCATTCTTTCATAAAAAATTACACACAACAGTCTTACTATCTGATTTTTGTGAGTATATTTCAATAAAAAATTCGAGATCCATTTAAATTGTGAAGATTACTGATTTGAAAATTATACTCGTTACAATTTACCGTTATTTATTATCTGATCCTTTCTATCATTATTTATTATAATTACATGGCACTGACAAAAAAGTGAACAGTGTAACAAAATAGAGCTATGAATAATAAAATTGTTTTACGTTCTTTGACTTATAAACAAGTCTACCTAAAGTGCTAGATTTTATAAAATTAGTTGTAACGATGTAACAAGATACTATAAAAGCTGTAGGTATAATCGGTAAAATCCTCGCTTAAAACCTAAATAGGATAATCCAGCTTTGCGGTTTTATACCTTCATAAATTAGAGGGGTACTTATCACTAGTGACTTGTTAATTGTGTCATCGGATCTATTTTATCATCATCATCATCACCAATTCACAGCTATTTTTAACTCGCCATTCGACCAGGCGTACCGGCAACTGTAGGGCTATTCTGTAAAATACCATTTCGATGTCGAGCTTCACCTGAGTTCATTTTATGTCTCTTCGAAAGGGAACTTTATTGATATAGATAGATAGTCGAGTTTTAGAGAATAAAAATTCGTCATATCACCGCGGATTCCGCTTTCGAGATTCGGAAACGATCTTACAGAATAGCCCTACAGAACTGTAGTCGTCTAATTCGTTAACAAATACTGCCTTCGTGTAAATGTTCTCACGAAAAAACACGTTCGCTAAAAATTATGATATCTTATATAATATTTAGTAATATATCTGTGCACACATTTAGCATCTACCATTTTTTGCCCTGTCTAATTTTTTTCGACAAACAGACGATAATCAACATAACATCAAAAGTATTACCTAATTTGGTGCAGGTCCTGAAGCTGTGTGCGTACATACGAGTAAATTTACGGGATTCATTTTTGTTTATATTGTGCATGTTGAATGCGAGTGGCAAGGGATCGGTAGCCTTGGCGTTCATTAAGGGAGGCCTATGTTCAGCAACCGTTATTTCGCAGAAGGAAGCCGCGGAGCGGGATAGAGAAGACGACGTCACATCCGTCCCGCTCCGTCGACGAAGGACGGGAGCACGAAGGAGGCACTATGCGCACTTTCTACCTCCCATCTGACGGAACTCGTGGTAAGGCTGGGAACCTGCCCCGTTAGAAATGTTCCGGCGTCGGCGGGGGTGCTCCAGGTTGTCGGAGCTCCCCCATACTAGGAAGAAGCCCGGTTAGCCTTGAGCGAACCGGCCAGTCGCGGGGGGTGTCCTGTGTTAGTCAGATCCGGTATACTCCCCATCAAGCGGCTGATGGCAACCCGCAGTGGTTTTAGTGCGGTAAACCGGCGCCGGGAGTCCCACATATCCCCGGGGACGACCCAACCCCCGGGTGAATGCGCAAAGCATTCCCACTGTGTTAAAAAAAGGCCTATGTTCAGCAGTGGACGAATAAAGGCTGATGATAGTGATGATCATGAAGTTGAGTGTTTAGTGTATGTTAACATAAAACATGATTTAATCATGGAATCTTTATTTACATAATATAAGACTAACCTGTAGTTTCATTGATGTTGAAGAATGGTGTGAACGGGTTCCCTTCAGAGACTAATCCATATCTGATCTGTCTTGGAGCTCCTTTGTCACCGTCTTCGGCTCGAACTCTCACCACCATGTCTCCGGGTACCACTTGACGTGGTAAGTGGGTTATGGGGGGCGCTGCGGTGAACACTGGGGGCATGTCTTGCACGTCTTGGACTACCACGACCACTTCAAGCGCAGCAATGTTTCTAGTGTCTTTACCCAGCTCGACGTATGGATCCTAGGGAGACAAAAATTATGTAAGACGCATTATCCTTTTTTTTACGAGACTAGTTAAAAATCGCTGAAAAGAAAGAAAAAAATCTCTTCATTTATGAGATTTTGTCGTTGGAATCCTCGATTATCTTTTCAGGTAGAGAGAAGGGAAAGGATATCTTAATTTTATTTCTGGTGCCTACTAGATTATATTTATTGTAAAATATAAGGAAAATGTATTTTTTTTTTTTATTTTATACAATGTACAAGCCCTATTAAAATAAGGAACCTTTTAAGCTATATTTAATGTCATAATAAATTAGTGTCAAATGATTACTGAACACAACGAAAAAAAAAAACTTAAAATTAGTAAATTAAAGTTGTCTGGTGTATTGATTTTATTTATCCCCTCTTGTTTCATATTTTGATAATTTCTATAAAATATACAGAAACATAAATTATACACAATAGCGAAGCTTTAGATTTATTTGTACTCACCACGGCTAACAGTGTTAGGTGGTACATTGACTGCGCTTCAAAGTCCAACGGTCCGACCAGGAATATAGTCCCTTCGGTGTTCTCTGTAGACACGCGCCGTTGTCGTATCGCGAACAGAGGAGAACCCTGGCAAACGAATATTAGTGTTAGTAGCATCCTTGTGTGTTCCACCATGCCATGAGCTGTATTTATTTTGTTACGCTTAATTCAATTTTTTTTTTTTTTTTTAAATTCAAAAATGGGTTTTTTTTTGGACCGATTAAAGTCCATTTGTATGCCACAAATCACCTCAGCCTCACCTCATCTGTAATCTATGGAGTATGGTATACAATCTCCAATACATTTTAAGATACTTACCAGTTTTATATAATGTATACGCACATTGTTGGTATGGCACCGATTCCTAGATGTAATCGTAGGGTTAGGGTATCACATACATACATGCGCAAGTATACATATAACTTAACACACCCATACACACACACACACACACACACACACACGCGCACACGCACACGCACACGCACACGTTTGCACCTTTTATTAAGTTTAGAAAATGTTCTTTTCTTTAAGTTTTTAAAACATTAATTTACATATTTTCCTTTGTTTTTTGTTATTAATTTAACCTTAGTGTTGCATTGTATAGTTTCACACTGCAAGCGGTGATATTCCGTTATTATAGATACTTTTAGTTTTATTATTACTGATGTTTGATAAGGTTATCTATGTGGAATGTCCATAAATAAATAAAATACAATCATCTATATGAAATCCACACACAAAAGCATTATTATTTGTCATGGGTCACGTCATGTCATATAAAAAAATTAAAATGCATTTAATGTTGTCAATTTGTCACAAATGGGATGATAAATGAATTTCACGGCACACGTCAGCCGATCGCGGTGGAAATGAGTCCTATTAGTGTAGCGTAACTCGGTTATGTGTCAACACCGAAATGCGTCAACGACGTCATGCCAAACTTAATCATATCCTATATGGAGTGTGGAAGTAAGGAATAACTTTGGATGAAATTCGTCGAAACGCGACAAATAAAGGTTGCGTCACTGTATGAGGACAAATTTTAAATAAGATGTGTACGTCAAGAAATAAACACACACACATATACATTACACATTACACACACATTTATATGTACATACGTACACACTCAACTTATCTGAAATTGCTACTGCAAACATACACTTTTTCTACACCAGCCCCACTGTAAACGGTATTTGAATTTTTATTTACCTACAGTTAAAAATTTTCAATACCTCTTATGTAACACCTTTATCAATTTTCTCAAACTCGTATATGAGAAAGTACCTACTCCTTACGTCTACATAATATTCTGTTTAAATTTTTAATGATCCTCACCCAAAGTTCCAACTCGAGCGGCTTGGGGGAGACAGGATTCTTCCTCGCAATCACAATCTCTAGATCTGTACCGCGCTTTGCGTCCTGCAAATACAAATTAACTTGTTTACGATCATTGTTTGTAATTGAATTAAATTATCGTAGCTACGAGAATATACCTTAGCAGCTACGCAGAAACTTATTTTAGGCTAAGGGTTTTGCAGCCATTTGTAGTGTTTGTAGCTAAGATATTTTACCGTAGATACTGTCGTCCAACTCGGCTCAAGAGTTGAATCAATTTTCCATTTGAAAATTCCATTTGAAAAACGAATAAAAACTTTCACGGTTCAAAAATAATTTATGTCTGCGATGTGGTTGAAATTTGATGAAACGGTATTTTAAAGTATTTAGGTGAAAAGTGGAGACACGTCATCATCATCAATCATACTCCATCACCGATCACGGCGCCGCGTGCTTCTAAACGTACATTTATTTTTTACCGAGCTTAATGTGCACTATAAAACATCACCGTAATACTTTTTACTGTTATGATTACTTGTAATATTGTGTACATTACAAGTAATATCAAACATAAAAATAAAAATACATATAAATAAAATTTGTAATTTTTTGTTCATACCTAGCCTTTTGCGTCAAACGGTAGATTTTTTTCTAATAAGGCATTTAGGGCTTTTAGATCGTTAAAATAAATAATGTATAAATAATATTAAATAATACGATACTTAAAATTATAAAACAATCATGCTACGTTAGCTGAGCTCTATAGTAAGTCCGTAAAAACTTTTGTTAGTTTGTGATAGTGTTTTACGTAGTATGTAAGAACAGTAGGGCTATTCTGTAAAAACCATTTCAATATCGAGCTTCATCTGAGTGATAGAGCTCACTTTACGCTCACTTCGAAAGTAAACTTTATTGATATACATAGATAGTCGAGTTTTAAAGAATACAAATTCGTCATATTATCACAGCGGATTGCGCTTTCGAGATTCGAAAACGACCTAACAGAAAAGCCCTACTGCTCTATCTCTGATTTACCACTCCTTTAAATATAACCAGAGTTACCAACATGCATACCTCGGGTACCAATATGATTCCTGGCTGGTGCGGGAAGATAGTGTCTCGTGGCGTGGTCGCGTTCGTGCCGGTGACCGAGCAGGCGACGCGGGCGCTCCGCCCCCGGGTGTTCCGCGCGGACATGCGGAAGTCCACGTAGCGCCCCGGCTCCAGCCGCCGCAGCAGGATCACGTTGGCCTGGCAGACGGAGTTGTAGCGTGTGCATGGTAACGTCTCGATGCCGATGTCTAAACGACCCATTTGACCTGAATAAATTTGGATGGTTTTTAAATTGGCTTAAGAAACACAAGAGTTACTAAAAAAATGTAAGAAAAAACATAAGTGACTCCCATTATACGTCTTTCATAACCAATAAAATCTTAGACTCGAAATGGTGTGATGATTATTACAGACAGAATTCAAGTTTTTGTGAAAATTCTATTCTAAAAATAGTAGTAATGTAAATTATATTAGACTTAACTACACTATAGTACACTTCATTATGTTACATAAAAAAATCGTTTCGCGCTAGCCGCCACCTAGCGCAGACGCATCCAATAGAGTGGACGATCGATTTAGTGATTCACATATTCCGATTCGAAGCCCTAATTTTTCTTTGCGTTCTCGTGTATTAGATAAGTAGGTAGTATATTGCGTATGAGTGCAGTCCCGAGTGACTTTATAGTTAGCTAGTGTATCCGACGACCCGCCGCGTAGCAACGGATTTTGCGCGCGATTCAAGCGGCCCGTGCCGTCAAGGCTGTTGCCAAGCGCGCGTAGTGCAGTTTTGGCGCCAAATTGTTCGATTTGTAAGTGATTACGTTTGCGTGATATTGTGTTTAGTGAACAGTGTTATTACGAGTAAGTCTTTAATATTTAAACACACACCTACCTCTGGTAGGCGCTACCGTATCATACACCCTCCCGCATCAGGCGGGCGGGGATAGGTATACATTTAAATTATTACTCTTAAAATATGGCGACCTCAACACAAGAAGTGTTAAATTATTTCTACTCCCTGTACCCGGAGGCTAAAGCAGCTGCGGAAGCTCGCTTTAATGACCTGCAGGGATCGATTATCGAGTCCCCCCCGTCCCCCGACGTTAATCAATCTGCTCCGTCAGAGGGAGAGATGTCCACATCGGGCAACTCCTCCGAGGAGGATGAGACAGGGTTCCGCGAAGTGCGGAACAAAAAGAGGAGGCGTCGTCCGGACCCGGAGTCCGCACCCTCCCCCCCACCTAAAGCCCCTAAAGTGGCCAAACCAAAGCCCCCTCAGGGCAAACGCCTATCTAGGTCTACGGATGACCTCACTACTAGGGATAGGGTTAAAGAGGCACCATCTGTGCCGTCTATAAGTAGGCGCGACCAACTCGCATCAGCTGATACGGCTGTTGACGCCGACGTCATCATGGATGCACCACCGAAGTGCAGGCCCCCGCCTCCGATCGTCGTCCAAGACACCAGGTCCTGGAACGAAATATCTAAGGCGATATACGACAAAAAGTTATTTTATAACTCTGCGCGTTCGTGCGCGGAGGGAATTAAAATACAAGTAGGTACCCCTGACGAGCATAGGAAGCTCACGGCCTTTTTAAAAGCTAAAGGCATAGGTTATCATACCTACGCGCTTGAGGACGAACGCGTTCTCCGCGTAGTTATTATAGGAGTGCCTAAGACGTGGGACACGGCCGTCGTAAAAGACGACCTGGTCCAACAGGGCTACCCGGTCATGGAGGTACACCGTATGTACCATCCGAAGACCAAGTTCGCCTATAATATGGTCCTGGCAATCCTGCCACTCACACCGGCCGGCAAGGCCATCTTTAATATAAAAGCCGTGTGCAACCTCACCGGCCTTAGAGTAGAAGCCCCACGTAAAAGGGGCGCTCCCGGGCAGTGTCACCGCTGCCAGCTGTACGGCCACTCCGCGCGTAATTGTTTCGCCCACCCCAGGTGCGTCAAGTGCCTGGGCGACCACGGGACATCAGAATGTCCCCGTAACAAAGAAGTCTCCTCGACACCTCCCAGCTGCGTTTTATGCAAGGGAGAAGGCCATCCGGCTAACTACAGGGGCTGTCCTAACGCCCCCAAGAAAGCACGTAGGGTTCCTAAGCCTGCAGGGCTACCTAAACCCCTGCCTAAAAAGGCGGCTTCACCGCAAGTCCCGCCCCGTCCAAGTGTCACTAGGGATGATGATTACATCCCAGCTCCCCTGCCAAAGTCCAATCCTTGGCACAAGCCGACGGCTCTGCCGGCCCAACCCACGAGACCCACCCAGGGCCCACCTAGGGCCCCAGTAGGTACGAGCAGGCCATCGGGCCCAGCTGCCGGTACATCAATGCCTGCAGCCCCCCATCCCGCACCCACATCTAGCTTTGCGGCGGACCTGGCATTTGTGTCGGAGTTCGTCGGCAGTATCGACACTGTCGAACTGCAAATATTAGCAGCAAAGCTGCGCGGTTCATTCTCCGATCGCATACAAGCGATCGCCGACCACTCCGCCTTGATCGATAAGATCAAGTGCTTCACTCCAAGCCGTTAGATGGCTACCACGGGTAGGATTAAACCGCGCTCTTTGCGAGTGGTGTCGTTCAACGCGAACGGCATTAGGGCGAACCTAGAGGAAATTCGCATATTCATCATTAGGTATGATGTAGACATCCTCCTTGTGCAGGAGTCCTTCTTAAAACCTTCTATGACCAATCCTAAGATTAGAAATTATAATTTGATAAGAAACGACAGGACACGATCTCATCTCGGAGGCACTCTAATATTTTATAAGAAATCCCTCCACTGCATCCCTATTGACCCGCCGCCCTTAGTATCCCTCGAGGCATCTGTATGCCGAGTGAGTATGACAGACCACCAGTCGCTCACCATAGCTTCGGTATACCAATCAGGTAATAAAAAATTATTAGTCAGCGATTTAAAATCGCTATTTGATCTAGGCAACGCTGTCATCATAGCCGGCGACCTAAATAGTAAACACGAAGCATGGGGCTGTAATTTACCCAATAATAATGGGTTCATACTCAACCGAGCAGTCGATAGTCTAAATTGTACTATAGTCGCCCCCGATGAGCCGACGCGCTTTAATTTCACGAATAGTACTAGACATATACGGCCATCGAAATTAGATTTCTATATCCTTAGGAATGTAGCCCTTAATGTACATACTATTAAAACGATAAATGAGCTTAACTCGGACCATAGACCAGTCTTAATACAACTAGGTGAGCCATTAGTTAGTAATAATCATAAAACAAAGATTATTGACTATAAACTGTTGAATGAAAATTTAAAGTCATTACAATCGAGTAATCTCGATAAAATCCCAGACACAATAGACAGTCCTCAAGCTGCTGTGTCAGCCTGCTATAACTTCACAGACCACCTGGTAGCGACCATAGAGAGGTCTTCCCGTGAAATCTCAGCATCCCATGAGGGCTGTTTTGAACTCCCGGAGGACATCAAAGACCTCATACGTTCTAAGAACACCGCTAGACGTACATATACACGTTACCCGTCTGAGCAATATCGCCTCACCCTCCGTAACCTTGAACGGGAGGTCAAAGCCCGTATAGTAGAATACAAGGCCGAGAGGTGGGATCGTCTTCTAAGTGATCATAGACTCGTCATCATCATCAAAGACTACCTATCCGGCCGTCACTTTAGATATAGAGTAGAGGGCACTCTGTCCTCCCGCAGACCTCTGAGGGCCGGGACTCCTCAGGGCTCAGTACTCTCGCCAACCCTGTACAACTTGTACACGTCAGATATCCCTAAAAGTCCAGCGGTGAAGCTAGCGCTCTTCGCCGACGACACCGCGATGTACGTGACCCACCCAGCAGCTTCCATAGCTTCTGTCTCCCTTCAGCGAGCCGTCACCGAATTAGGTGACTGGTTCGCTAAATGGAGAATAGAAATAAATCCAGAAAAAAGTGCATCAGTTCACTTCACCAGAAGGAGAAAGGTGGGTCCGCGCACTAAGCGCTGCCGAATCATGGCGCCAATTAAGATAAATAGCACAATAATCCCTAGAGTAGAACAGGTCAAATACCTAGGGGTTACGCTCGATAGGTCGATGTCATTCACCCCGCATATCAAACGCGTTGTAAATAAAGCAAAATTCGTCCTTAATAAATTATATTTTCTTATAAACAAAAACAGTAGAATGCCCCTCAGGCACAAAATAACTCTTTATAAAACTTGTATTCGGCCCATACTGTCGTATTCAAGTGTCGCATTCGCGCATGTGCCGCCGAACCGACTCAAGGCCATTCAAATAGTACAGAACAGATTCCTGCGTATGGCAACCGGCTGTCCTTGGTATATACGTAACATCGACCTACATCGTGACCTTAGACTGGAGTCCATTAGAGGTCATTTCAAAGCGATGTCAGAACGTCACTTTGAAAGGGCAGCCCTTCATTCGAACCCGCTAGTCGTAAACGCGGTGAATTATGTCCCCGATAGCTCAGTGAGAATTAATAAACGACACCCAAGACACGTATTAATCGACCCAGCTGATGAAATCTCACAGCTGTTAAAACACGACGCAAAAATGCGTAAAACATTACAAAACACAATAAACAAACACCAGCCGGGGATAGGTAAATATTTACACCGTTCGAAGTCCCGGGATTCCGAGCGACGCCGTTCCCTACACATGTTAAATACGTCGGTCCGGACCGACCGCGTTAGCACAGGTTCGAATCCGATACATGTCGATAACAATACAGACCGCGATAACAACGATAGCCCGTTGCTATCATCTGATAGTCTGGGTACCGTGCGCGACCCGCCCCTCTCTATCTGAGGGTGGGGAGATGGCCGGCCATCATGATAACAACATCACCCGAAACAAAACATCGACAGTATCGCATTCCTATAGTTTAAATTCTACACCACGTAGTGACGCGACCGTCAAGCCACGCCCCCGGGGGAAGCTGGCGGGGGAGTTAATCCCCTTTATAAAATTTTTAGATGAGCCATCTGCTCATCTACTTTTCCGATGTAGCTTTAAGGCCTTAAGGCCAACAGCATAGATCCTTTCGAAAAAAAAAAAAAAAAAAAAACATAAAAAAATCATCATCTATTCTCAGTCTCTTCTCTATCATAAGCCTCTATTAACAAGCTGATCAAAATATTAAAACTTAACTTAAAATACTGCATAGTCACCAGGAAAACACATGTAATGAGAAAATTCTACTGCTGCAATCAGCAGTAAAATATATTAAAATAGTTACATTTTACTGGTTTACATCAATACAAAGACACACAGACAAAAAACCTAATACAGTATAAGCGTCAGTTTACTAATTGTACTTATTTAACCGTTAAGGAAATGTAATTAAGTATTCCGATAATTATGATTCGACGTTTGCTCAGCGTGGCAATTACAACCAAACTCTCACATTAATGTAACTATGGACTGTCTATCTATATGGTATTTATTACGGGATCTTTATGCTGTCTATAATACATTTAAAGAGTTTTAAATTTAGGCATGCAGATTTAGTCATTATGTTTTCCTTTATCGGTAGGCGACCGATGGTCTCGTTTTCAGGTCAACTTAGAACACTTGGGGGTCAGTATTGAACCGGACCCCCCCTCGCGAGGCTAAGCCCGTACCCACTAGACCCTTGTTGCCCATAAAGTACATAAATATGTCAAATAAGATCAGATCTTCAAATATACCACAGAGGGACAGACAGGGCTTTCCAAGTTAAATATACGCTTACCAATGAGCTCGAAGTGTAGCGGGTAGTCGAAGTCGGGGTCGGACGCCCGTACGCGGTAGATGACGGAGCCCACAGCCGCGTCAGCAGGTACCAGCACCAGCCGCATCAGCGTGCTAGGGTCGAACACCGGGTCGCCGCACACCGCCGCCAGCAACATGGGTAGCAACACCAGCATCGCCTTGTGCGTCATCCTGCCAAACAAAATATAGGTTAGTACGACTAACAAAATCTCGCAGGTGTATTGTTATTGCATTACATAGTAATGAGAGTGAAGGTGCGTCATTCTGCTAAACAACATAATACATTTACGCATCATGTCTAAATTCCATTACACAAAGCTTCACACATAAACAGCATCCTTTCACTCAATAGTATTAGGAGTACCCTTATTTAGGTGCAAATAAGGATACGCCTTAGTCGTCATTTTCTTACTGTGTTTTCGCTTGAGTACAATTCTGTGTGAACTTCAGCGTATATTATGTAGTACATATTACGATTAAACTGTAAAATAGTGCTACAACTATTTTAATACCACTCAACCGCCAATAGTTGTATGAATCCAGATATCCGAAAATTTTGAAGAAATTCCAGACTACTTCGATCTTAGATATTCTACCAGTTTCCTTGAATCTTGATATAAATAAACTAGAACTCCTATATTTTTAGAAATAGAATTTAATAAGCTATTTCTGAATGATGCTTATATTCACAAGTAGACGGAAATATGCTGATAATGATGATGAAATTGAAGACGTAATATCAAATTATTACAGCCGTGAGTCGACCAAAAGCCAGAAGTATGTTAACCCATTGTTACTGGCTTATAAACCTTATTTATTCACATCTCTTTCTCATTTTATGAACATGTTATAGTTTGAGCGTAACAAAAATGATAATCCGATTATGTAAATAGATTATCGTGGATGAAAACAAATCTCTTTTAAAATGACATTTACTTGTACGGACATGACGTTAAGTGGAAATATTATCCGCCCACGTGATCCAGAGGCTTTCCTGTGATATGTTTGTATGTGTGTGTGCATATGTGTCTTTGTGTATATTTCATAAAAGCTATACTTATTTTACGACCGAACCAATAAAATATACTTATTTTACGCAAAAAGATTTTACAACACTCAACTTATAGAGGTCTCTAATCATATTATAAATGCAAGATTTATTATGCCTAAAGCACTGAACCGTTTTGGATGAAGTTTTGTATAAAGATATTTTCAGACCTGAAAAAAGACATAGGATATATTTTGTCGAAGAAATCTCATTCGAAAAGGAGCTATTCGTGTTACCTCGGCACTTTTGGAAAAAATAACCTGCCTGGGAGCCACCTTTAAGATATAACGAAAAAATGTATGGTGGAATTTTGTATCCCAAAAATAGGTTTACAGAAAAAGTCCGCGTTGGCGTCTATTGGTAAATAATACAAGGACAATTTTTGTAATACTAGGAGAAGTTGAAGCTGCTTGGGAGCTTACATTGAAAACGCTGACTTATTTACTATGGATAATATCATCATCATCATCATCAAACTTTATCCACTGTTGCACTTAGGTTTCCTTCAATGAACGACCGACCCCTTGCCAATCGTAGCGAACACTGACCGACCACTGCACAACTTTGGATATTATATAATAAAAAAAAAATAAGTAGAAAAAATATGAGTAAACGCTGGCAAAGATGCGGGCAACAGCTAGTATATATATATATAAACAATAAACATTAGTGTATAAATAAGTTGTATAATTACGATTCGCACCTAATATGTGAAGTATAAACTTTGTAATCTATTAATTATTACATCAAGCGTTTTAACTACTTGATAGATATTCATTAGTACTTTATGTATTCATTTATACACATTAACTGCGCCAGTCATTAAATGATAATTGTTGTGTGAAATGACTTGAAATGTTATTTACAGATGTGAGAATTAATCAAGAATATACATATACCTATGAATATACTCTTTATACTTGACATGACTGCCTTGTCAGTCTAGTGGTTAATTAATTAATTAAATTAATTGCAAAAAGCATCGCGGACCTCCTTTACCGTGTCGCTTTACGATTAATTGTAATTCTAAACCACTCTTGAATCCAACTGATCATACACAAAAACTTCATAAAAATCAGTGTAGCGGAATAAACTATATATATGTATACATTTACTATTCTACTACTTCATATGTATACATTTTATATACATAATAATATATAAAATGTATACATATGAAGCTAAAATAAATCTTCAATTACTTACAAAATATGAGTACGCCGTAATCAATAGCGAATTACTCATATCAAGAATACCGCAGAAGGCAAGTTGCAAAAGAGAAAATTGTGTTATGAAATCACTCCGTTCTGTTCACCAGGAAGCCTCCACTTTATAGCTTTGCAGGTAATAACTTGACTTCAATTCAATTTTGTGCCCGCGTCCGCCTCTATTACCGCTAATGCGAGTAACGTGTAAAAATTGATACTTACCATAATCGCAAAAAGTATCTATCAAATGTTTATCGACTATTACTTATAAGTGATTAAAGTACATATTATGATGAATCCTTAATTAAAGGCTTGTTCGAAATGGTTATCTCGCAGATATATTGATAGGATTATTTTATATCGAAGCTTCGTTACAGAAAGTGGATAAGAACTGCATAATTTAAACTTGAGCGACGATGGTCCAGTGGTGGATGGACTCGGCCTATTATGCGAGAGTTCCGGGTTCGACCCTGACCTCCCCGTGAGCCTTGAAATGGGTTTCTCTAAATTTAATTAAAAAACACGAGACCATCGCTCGCTCACCGGTGAAGGAAAACATCGAGAGGAAACCTGCATGCCTGATGAGATTGTGACTTTGAAGGTATGTGAAGTTTACCCACACGCACTGGGCCAGCGCGGTGGCCCATTACCCTCCTCGTCTGATTTCGAGGAGGAGACCCGTGCCCAGCAGTGGGACATGAAGCGTTGATACTTTACATTTTAAACTTGTGTAAATTATAATGTGGTAGCTGTTGCCCGCATATTCACCTGCTATTGTTTGAAAAAGTAGCGTTTACCCCAATATGATAGAATACAAATATGCCACACCCAAGACCAATATTGTAAATGTGGTGTTTTGGTGGTCATAAGTCATAAGCAACCTGATCACTGTAGAATGATGTAGTTTCTTAGCAATAATAATAAATAACGAGTTGAATTCATCATTATTCATCTTTATCATATCAATTGACTAAGGTCTGCCGTGAGATTAAGGATTATATTCTTAGTGCCTGTATAAGTACTATATAGTGTTTGTGTTAAAATTCCAAAAAGTAATTAACATTATTTCATCATCATCATCAGCCATTATCAGTCTACTGCTGAACATAGGCCAAAAAAATGAAACATACTTTCTAAAAATCGGAATATTTAAAATCTGATAAAGTAATAAATAAACAGACATAGAAGAAATGTACTTTACAAAAACACAACAAAAACATCTGATCGATGCAAACTAGTCTTTTATGTTAAAATAAATTTAACAAGTGTTTAGGAAATAGATAAACTTAGGTATAAAATATGTATTTATGTTTTTTGTGTATATGTCAGATTTTTTATAATAAAAGATTAATATGTAAATCAATATTACCAAATGACTCCAACTTAGGTTAAACTAAAAAATATATTATGTTGAACTCGCTTGAAAAACTTCAAATTTTAAATGTTGTGCCATAAATCGTTTATGTAAATAAGAAAATTAATATAAGGCGACCCTTTACTGCTGCTCGTTGTACATTTTACGGGCCAAAGGTTGAGGAGCCCTGTCACGACTATGACTTTCTTGACACTTAAGGCATCAGTTTAATGTGGTTTAACATACAAACGTGCAGTGGCTCAATGGCTTGGGCTAGATCGAGTGTACTGTGACGGTTAGTTACGTGAACATAAGCGGCTAAGGCTATTTCATTTTGAACTTATAGACCAGGTGTAAAAATACTCCATATTAAAATAGCTTTATCCATAGCAAAGTGTAAAATGTATTTATAAGAATAAAAATGTATCGATTTATTAATCAAACCTTTTTTGTGTGAAATTACATTTCACAAACTTTACATAAAATATTGACGATGGTCTCTATTAAAAAAAGTGATTTTTTGAATAAACTATTGCTTATTTTTAATCAATAGGCTACTGAAAATTTCAGGTACAAGTAGTTTTTAATTGATACAGATAAGGCACTTTTCATATTTTCGTTTTAGCAAGTTGTATTATTACCCGTAGATATATCTAAAATAGTATTTAAAATTTATTTTTTATATACATTTTTATAAAACATGTTTTCCCGATTTCCGCATGTCTATGATTGTTATTTTATTTTGTAATTTCCAGCACTGATTGCCGGCGACGCTCAGGCGGCTTAACTGCCGGTTCGTCTGTAAACATAATATATTAAATAATGTATACTTATATATTTTATACAATAATATAAAATATTTTAAAGTAAAGTCGATCAATACGGTGATTAATTAATGTTAGCTGTGTGTTGCTGTGTTCGTGGGTCATGGTTGTGTATTAAATATGTGTAATATTTAATACACATCAGTGACCCAGGAACACAGCAACACACAGGAACATATAATAAAAATCTCAAATATAATTATTAATATAAAAAGTGTGTGTATTTCCGTTGTCTGGTACCTGTAACACAAGTTCTTCGGAAACTTATCACGGGACCAGATTGACGTGCCGTGAAAGCGTCCATAGATATTATTATTATTATATTATAATAATATGTTAAAGTAATGAGAACTATATTGGAGAACCTCTTAACATAATATTTTAGTCAGTCCAATAACATATTTTAATAATGCTTTAAAAACCGTTTGATTTGAGATGTACATATTTGTAACATAATCAGCCATCTTGGCTTCCATTGAAGTAGGCCTATATCCAGAAGTGGATGGATTAGGGGTGATGATCATTAAATGTATAAATTTTAGCTTACTGCATTAAATGCTTATACATAAATTCTAACTACGCATCTCTCATTTCCATACGCGGATATGCTTAAAAAGGTGTACAAAGTTCCTCTACACGTGTTAAAATATAGAATAAATTTATTCCTTAGGCTTGCATATAGCAGAATCTCGGGAATTATCTATGGAGCTTGATTATGTGGTGAGATTATTCTTATCCCGAGTATTGTGGCTAGGGTTGCCTCTTGTTGGACTTTTCCAGATCTAATTGTGCAGTTTTAATTTAGTATCAAGAGTTTTGATATGTAAAGATTTTTAAGCTTTTTTAATGTTTATTCCATATTATGTTGTGACCAGCAGTAGTCGGTGTTATCATAGTTTTGATAGATCAATATTTTGATCCATTTAAAAACGACATCTAGAAATACTGTTCAATCAATTATGTAGGTTTTTAAACAAGTTTCAAAGTTTTAAGAAATCAATTTGCCAACCCTAATCGTTACTCTGAATTAATGATTATTATCATATCCGAGTACTAAATTGAATTTCAATTTAATTAGTGAAAATCCACCAAGAATTTCTTCCTCAAATTCCTGAGCACGTGAGGACATGCATAGATTAATGTTATCTAAGATAACAAGCGTGATCTATGCCGGCGGGGCTGAGCATTATAATATCTGGTAAATCCGCGAGCTGCCTTATCGGTTCCTGCAGTTGTGCAAGTAACCAAACAAGTTCACTGGCAAGTCGCGAAGCCTTGAGAGCGGTGCCGGCAATTGTCGATTGCAAAGCTCTAAACTCAAAGCCTATGCTAATATATGCTTGGAGTTTTATAGAATTGCCTTGAAGGTTGTCGTAAATAAATTTGTATTACCCCAATCTATAGTACAGTATCATACTATAAATGTAATAATATCTTTACTCGGTCGTCTTGTCGTTCATTCAAAGAAGCCTATATGGAGAGGAAAAATTTTTATAATTCTTTTTAAGAAATTACTCAAAAGTACTAAAGTAAAATATATAATATTTTTGGATTTAACCATTTTACCAGGCTGGTAATTGAAAAGTGTAATATATTATTTTCATACTTTAATATTTTATATTTTAATTTTGAGGCGGGGAAACCGAGAGGAAAAGGTAGTTTAAACATATCAACGATTTTGTTGGTGGATCATAGGTTTTTATAAGGGTAAAAAGTGAAGGTTATTTGTTTTGTTGGAGTGTGATGATTTGTAATGGAAGGGCCGACAAGGGTCGACCGAAACGCTTGGAGGTCCAAATTGAAGTTGTACTCGTAAAGGGTCAGATTGGAAGTACCCTAAGTCATGTATGCTTGAGAAGACTGATTAACTTAAAGGAAGTTCGGATATCAAGGGAATTCATAGTAGACTACTTAGTATGTAATATTAGAAATAATGTATAATAATATTATAAAGACAAACAAGTTGAGTGTTTGTTTGTAAGTTTATTTTTAATGTTTGGCTTCAAAACTAGTGCACGAATTATAAAAATCATTCACCAGATTCACAGCTCCTCTTGCCTGCAGATTCGGGGCCCTCAAATAGAGGGTGAAAGCAATCGTAGTGGTTTTAGTTTGGGTAAGCACTGGCCAAGCGTGAGTCCTACATAGGAGCCACTCAAGTAGCTGGATAAAAATATTTTACTGTATCAAAAATGGCTATAAATTTTTTACTCTTGCGAAGCCGTACCGTTACGGACACCGGACTACTTAATAAAAAATGATATTTTCAAAACTGCTATACATAATTTTTATAGCAATTGAACCTTGCAGTAAGTGTGCTAATGAAAGAATTTTGCACTTAATTTTCTTGATGCAAGTGGATTTCTAGTCGTAGAACTGAGATTAAATCGACATCTCTGATTCTTTTACTGATTGACGGTTACAACTCCTCAGACATCAATTAGTATGCCCTATATAATTATGCCTATTTTAAGTTTATCGATTAAAATAAGATTGCAAATAGACGCTAAAGACTTTAATGTCTTTTTTTGATTTCGTTTCGTTGTCATAAGTCGTTGGTCATTGTTAGCGAAGGTTAATGTGCTACGCTGGTAGCCTATTGGCTACTTTTTATGAGAATAGTAGGTACCTAAGCTCACCTAAGAAGCACGGTCTGTTTCCTCCATTACTATATTTCACTTCATTTCACTGTCAGATACCTATACCGCGAGTGCGAAAGAGAAAAACAATATCTTTCCCTTTCCTTTCTACCTTTTCTTACAGTATAAAACTGTACCAAGAGGGTTTTTAATTAGGAGATTGTAAATGCCACTTTATGGTCAATAAAGTTGGATGTGATTAAGAGATCGTTAGATTTAACTTGTGTACCGAGTAACTGATTTAGTTTATCGTTTTTCAGTACAAAGGTTTTAAACTTTCGACAAGGTAGGTCGTTATTCGAAACAAATTTATTTACGTTAAATATATTGACCCAATCGGTTGAAGATAAGAATACAAACTATAACTAAACTCAATTAATTTTTTAACAACGTAATGTAATTTTTCTCTAATGTTTACGCGATTTTCATTTATTTTATTATTTTTATAACATTATGTGTAACTATCGTGGATTTTATCGCGATTAATTAAGATTTGTACATGCCTTACGTTTCACAGCACCATGGCCACAGGAGACTATGGTGTCAGACGTCATAATGTTACAAAGTTATTCGAAGCCAATAAAAATTCTTGTACATAACATATTTATACTTTTTCAGATGTATAATATAATAAATAGCTATTTTTCAGCTAGTACAGTATTTTTATTTTCAGTTCGTGTTGGTCAATCTACTGTATTATTATAAAATAAGGAACGATTATGATAATGCAGAAGCAGCTGCTCAAATACCATTTTAAGATAAAAAAACTTTTGACTTCAAGACTTTGACTTGTTAAGTGTCGTATAAAATTTATAAAATGAATATGATTATAGGTAGGTAGGTACTTACGTATAGAAAAACTTATTTTACATTATTATAATGAAACAACTATTACGGATTTTATCGCAAACCGTGATAAAATCCGTATAAGTTGTTTCATTATAATGAGTCAAATTCGCGTAAACATAAGAAAACAATTACTTAATATTTATTGTTCAGTTGCACATAAGTTTTACAATATTTTTTATAATTTACAAACACAGTGGGAATAACACTACGCTAATGCAAAACTCTGCTCCAGACTTTTCAAGCAATTTATAAAAGGCTACAATAATTGCAAACGTATCTCATTATATTTTAAATAAGAGGATAGCAATTTCTGCTAAAGCCTTACCACAAATATTGTTACCGCAAAAGGTTCTTATGACTACAATACCACAAATTAACAGGGGTGATCCTGGTTCACAATTGAATAGCTTAATTATATCTCAGCCTGACCTCAAGACGATTTATTTTTATTTACTACCTGGTATTAAAAATATAATTACATTATTTAAAGTATTTAAAACGGGATATTTACCATGTTTTTTAATATTGTTTTGCGGAGCTCGATATTTCGACATTGTCTACGAATGTCATGTTCACGAGACAGACAATGTCGAAATATCGAGCTCCGCAAAACAATATTAAAAAACATGGTAAATATCCCGTTTTAAATACTTTAAATAATGAAAATAACCATGTTAATTTAAAATCCTAAATATAATAACATATTTTCACGGCTATTCTTTATCGGGTATCTAGAGTTTTGAGGCTTATTAAAGCAAGTCTAGATCATAAAAGGTTATCTGAATATAGTAGAAGGTAGGAAATACTTGAGCGTTGTCTTTATACTAGGAAATGTTTATACGGTTCCCGAGGATAGGTTTTAGCTTTAATGACTACTTTAATGCCAGTGAGCACTGAACAACGATGAACAATGGACGAAGAGACCTGTATCCAGCAGTAGGACGTACAAGTGTTGATATTATAATATCAGTTCTCGTAGTGACTGAAAGAACCACCAAGTGTCGTTTGAAGATTTTAAAATAGCTTGTTTAAAGCAATGTTTAATATTAAACATACACCTGAATAATTTGTAAAGAGCCTTACAATGTAAGTAGTTATTAGTATAATAGTGTAATAGTATCGGTAACGTCGAGAACGAAATTCAATCCTAATTTATATACTTATTTTTGAAATATTTTTTTTATTCCTAGGTCAATATTTTGTATTTTATATTATTATATTACATATATTAATTCGAGAAATATAATCTTATCTTTTAAGTTGGAGAAAAGCACACATTTTAAAAGAAAAAACATTAAAAGCTGTACCTTTGTACTGTTTTCTTTTAATTTAATACTTTTGTGTACATATGTAATTAAATAAATAAATAATAATATATAGTTTTTGAGTTCATCGCGACAAACATCGTGACATTGGAATTATATAGATCATGTTTTATATGTAATTATATGTATAGTACTAAGAAAAAATGTTATTAAAGACCATTATAAAATCAGTTTCAAGTTAGTATAAGTTCAAGTTAATTAAACTTTATTCTATTTCATACATCTTTTGAATCACTTTAAGACAATTAATATTTGTATAATCTTATTGAAAATTTGAACAACTTTCAATATTTGTTTTTCAATTTACATATTCAAAACCTTTATCAAAAATGAGTCCAGTATTTTTAAGTCTCGATTAGGTTTCGGTACCCGCCGCATCAAACCGATTTACTTAATCTCATATTAGGCTCAGATAACAAATTACGGCTTACGTTGATGGATTTAAAATGATATTTCATTTTAGTCTTTTTCCTCAGTCAGATTAATGATTGTTCATCGAATTTCTAGAGGGAATCTGTCATGTCTCTGTTTAAATATTACTTTCACTGCATTCGTAACTAAAATTATAATTTTATACTTTCCTATTTAATAATAATCTAGAGGTCCCGCGATGATCTAAATTGGTTCACGCTTGAAAAAAAAAATCAATCTTAGAAACAGTTCGACGACCTCTGTGGCTCAGTGGTTAGCGCCTTGGCGCTCTAGCCGGAGGTGGCGGGTTCGAATCTCGCCAGGGAACACAAAAAGTTTCTGTGTTCCTGGGTCATGGATGTGTATTAAATATGTGTATTATATAATAAAAATCTTAAATATAAGTATTAATATAAACAGTATTAAATATATGTATTTCTGTTGTCTGGTACGCGTAACACAAGTCTCTTAGAGCTTAGCACGGGACTAGACTGATGTGATGTAAAAAGCGTCCATAGATATTAATATTATTAACAGTTTAATATAGTAATGTAAAAATACATTTCTTAAACTATTTAAAACGAGATATTTACTATGTCTCGCGAACATGACATTCGTAGACAATGTCAAAATATCGAGCTGCGCGAAATAACACTGAAAAACATGGCCAATATCCCGTTTGAAATAGTTTAAATAATGAAAATAACCATGTTAATTTAAAATCCTAAAATACATTTCTGTTAGTAAAAGCGTATGTTCGACATAAAATTGACAAGCAACTTAAGCCAGAAACACACTTACAATAATGAACGATTACTTACAATAACATATTACATGTATGAAACCAATATGTTTCTGGCGCGTCACGACACGCCACGACACGTAAGTATGTTTCTGCCTTTAGGTAGCAATATAAAACTACGTACGACCTACATCAATACTACGAATCGTTCTTAATTATGTCATAAAATACGAAACTATCAACATAATATGTAAATGCCAACAACTGCTTTGTGCTGGTCAATATTATTGATTTTCTTTATTTCACAACGTAACCTACATTTACTTCCGTTGAACGAAACAAACATTTTCGAATATCACGTTTTTGTATTGGTACTGAACATAATAATATGAGAGCGGCGATGGTCTAGTTAGTAATGGACTCTGCTGTGGGCTCTTAAGTTCGATTTTGACCCCATGTTGTGCTTTGAAATGGTTTTTTTTATTTCTAGATACATTTTGACCCGAGACGTGAGGAAACCTGCATGCATGATGAGATTAATAGACCTAGAAAAAATTATTTGATGACATACATCGTATTAATTGATTTTTGATGTAGTTGTTTCTACTATCTACGATTTTCAAGTAGCGTGGTAATTACAAATTAATTTATAAGATTAATGTAAACCAAAACAAATAAGAGTTATTAAGATCAGATATATCAATTATCCTCACTATTCATGTCCTGCGAAAAAAACTTTTTGAAATTGGAGGTAAATAATATAATCTTTAGTGACTATGACGTCACAGCTTATTTGGGATAAATTCATTATAGTATGTCTATAATTATTAAACGATAGAAAGTATATCCCATGATAGGACGGAGTACCAAATGCTGACCTCCAAACTTCAGTATGAAGATGGTATGATAACAATTATAGTCATTATTGTAAAGAAATGGCCAATTTCTGTAATCTGTATCACAATTTGCTTAGAGATAATTAGTTAGATAAGCTTCAAATAGTATAACTGTAACACCTAATCGTTTGGATCTAAGAGTGACTTATTAAGGTTCATTAATATGGTGTATTTGACTCCTTGACCCGTATAAGGCAATATCGTGGCGCAGTAAATCTGTACAAAAAGTTAACTTTATAGCAGGGATCACGCGAACTGACCCTTTGACTTTCCTCACTAAAGTCGCCGTAGAATAAGGTTAAGTAGGATTGATTTACCTTATAAAGTACACGCCCTATATAGAGTGGCGTTCTATGGTAATGCTAGCTGTGAAACCCACAGAAACAGATGTCCAAAGAAAATTTTATGATATGAAACTTTACATGAAGTATTAAGTATGAAGTATTTTAGATATATAATATCATCAGGTGAGCGACGATGGTCCAGTGGTGGGTGGACTCGGCCTCTTATGCGAGAAGTTCCGGGTTCAATCCTGAAGTGTGTGCATAGAAATGGGTTTTTATTAATTTCTAAGGGCTCCCCAAACACAAGACCATCGCTCACCGGTGAAGGAAAACATCATGAGGAAGCTTGCATGCCTGATGAGATTGAGTCTTTGAAGCTATGTGAAGTTCACCAACCGGCATTGGGCCAGCACATCGGTGAACTAAGTGGGCCACCATTTCCCCTTCTCGCCTGATTTCGAGGAGACCCGTACCCAGCAGTGGGACATAAAGGTTGACACATATAATCATTAATGCGTTTAAAGATTTTAAATGCAAGACATAAATGAAGATTATAAAATGGACTCTAGTAGTAGCGCTAGTTTAATATTTTCCCGGGTGTTTACATGCTGTAGCCTACGATAGCGTTGCGCCTTAGAATGAGATTAATTATAGTAAAGTTTTCACCAAGCAACATTGGCAATTTATTTCAGTACAGTGGAAGGAATAGCTGGGGTTCGAAAAGATGAGATAAAGATCTCCGTGCAGTAGCTGGTTTGGTCATTCTGACTTACGTACATGGAAACAGGCTATGGCTAACACTAGAAGGTACGTTATGATACCTGATTTACATTGGCCAGTCAAATCCCAAAACATTTTATATCTCATTAAGAATCACGTTTGTTCTATTGCGTACATAAAAAGCAAAGTTACGTAAATAACTCTACTAAAATTAAAAGGTTGATCAAGATTGTTCAAAAACCGGACGGTTTGAATATTACTAAGAATAAGGAACGGTTGTAGCCCGCGTTGTTGAACTAAACTGAGCTAAATTAAAATTATGCAAATTGGTTTGGCTTTCTGCAATCGCCTTTGATGGATCGATCGCATTTTTCGCTTTCTTGGAGGCCCTTCTGCTTCATCATAAATTTATCTTTATGTAGTAGTTTCAGATAAATTCATATACTTCCTTTAGTCTCTATTTATTACTAATGCTTTTCTTAAAAAAAGGTTTAAATGTATACACTTTTATGTACTTTAGTTATAAAAACCATTAAATAAAGTACTTTTTGTATTAATCGAAATAGCCGAAAATTAAAATCTCAGGAACCCTTCCTTATTGACACTTAACATAACGTGAAATAATGATTGTGCTTCGCGTCAAATATCCACTGAGGTCATCGAATGACGTACTGCTATTTATTACACATCTCACTGTTACTTCGAGACAGCTCCGATGTGAACGATAAGATTATTGTTCCCAACGTTTAGAGTGTTTGACCCAACAGGAAGTTAAATAAGCCAATGGACATCGATAACTACGTATTAACAAGTGAACTCTACAGTCTACATTTTATAAAGGCTGTAGTAGAACTTTTTGGTCAGCCTCAATCATCATAAACCTATATCCTGCCATAGCTGGACACAGGCCTCCCTCAATCCCCAAGCCAACCGGACCCGTGGACGACGACGGAGATCGTGTTTCCACCTGGTTGATGGACGACCAACACTTCATCTACCTAAGCGCGGCCTCCACTATTGAAAATTCATAAATAGTAATAACTAGTAAACATATACATAAACATCCGTCTCATATTACTAACAAAACTGACCTAGTTCTCGAATCTTCTAGATCAATATTTACGTATAAAACTAATTTTGGTCATCTTGCGCCACATTACACTCACAATACATTTGATCAACGCCCACAGTAATATCGGATTACATCTTTATGTTTTCGTATTAACAAACACAATTTTTCAATGTAACCCATTCTAGAAGTGTGTTTAATTTAATTTGGCACACAATCGAATGTTACGCTCCATCGCAGACACAATAAACGTCAACTATCATTCATTGTCTCACTCACTGACTTCTGTAATTAATGGCAGGTGTGAAATAGTTTCAAAAGTTATATTATTATATGCTTTTGATGACATTCATTTAATTTGAGTATTGTAATTTAAACTGTTCTACGCAGCTACAGAAGTAGCCATTCCAGATTAGGTAGACTAATACAGATTAGACTGTAAGGGTCAATTTGTATAGTTTTATTTTAATTGGGTCAAACTATACTTGACTAGTTTCCCTGTATACTGAATATTTTCGTACTTTTTTTAAATTTTGGAATTTCATCTCATAATTCTAAGTCATTTCACTTCTATCAGCAGTCTTTTTTAATATGACTACCAATTTTTTTAATACATAATAATTTAAACTTTAAAACCCTCATGGCCTCTCCTATATAAAATGGTTGTAATTTATTATTATTAATGAAATACGCATTCGTTGAACTACTTTCTCTAGTCACGTTTTTGTATACGCAAGTACAATGCGTCATGTTAGCCTGTTATATTCAATTTAATTGGTCCAATTTATTTTACATAACGTGACATATCCGTGTGGAGTTTTTAGCCTAAACTTGCCCAATCGTGTCTGTGTCTGGTTTTAGTCCTAATCCACACCATGGTTCAGGCCTTATTGTGGCGGTGGGTCTCAGTAGCCCAGGGTGACCCCAACACCTTGGGCGAAGCGAATTGAGCCTAGGGGGCTCTTTGTATCCCTCTTATAAGAAGAGGGGACAAAAGAGCAGGGGGTAAGGGGTGAGGATGGAAACCTCACCTCATCGTACTGTCCCAACTTTGGGAATGGTTGTTCTGTGGAGCGGAACAACCGTGGTCATACCCGCCAGGGGAGACCCACTCCCCAGCGGAATGCGTCAGTGCATTTCCCGGCGTAAAAGAAAAAAAATGGTTTTAAATCTAATTTGATATGTCATATACATTGTACTATATCAATATTAGTAAATATTATAGCTTTTTTATTTAGCTTTTTTAAAATTTTATTATCATAGAACAAGGTTTTGAGGTATGTACTACTTTATCAGATTTTTATACGAGACCATAAAGCGCATAAACTTATTCCAGTAAAAAAAGCTTTGATTTCTATTTTGATTTACTGAAACACATTGAATGTTGTGTATTGTTAGCACCGTAGCTACACGTCATGAAACATTAAATTTCCTGGCCCCTCGTTAGCAATACGTCGCATACTTAATTGATGTAAAATAAGCAAACATAACAAAATAATTTAGAGTAATAAAAAACACAGCAAAATAATTTAGAGCAACAAACAAAAAATAATCTGTTGGTGTGTCTTGACTCTTGGCACAAAATCGACTCGAATGCCATGATATTTGCTTTTTAGTGACGAATCATAGCTTCATTAGTCAGGATATAAACGAGAAACGATCATTATTTGACTCCGGATGTCGTAATAGGAATTTGATCCTTATTGCCACACTAAGATCGCGTGTGAACGTGCACTAAGTATTTCACACCGATAACGGCTGCATTGATACTATACTGCGTCCACTTTGCCTATTTCAAAGGTATATGTTCCGCAACTATTCAGTTCACTCCTCGCTTCATGTTTAGATCACTGTTACGATGGCCTCGTTTTGTAGTCGAACTATGTGACTCAAGTATGTAAGAGCCATTTTAGGTTATAGATGCCTAGAAGTGTCTAGGACTCTTTTGCCTTCTCGAACCCTCTGCATTGGATACATGGATACATAATATACTTAAGTTTTTAGTTAAAAAATCCTTATGCGGATTTTCGCGGGAAGAATTTTCAAAATTGATTCATTACATCCAAGGATTAACTGCCCACAACCTCACAAACCGTACCTCATTATAATCTAATATATAAAATTTCCCTGTCACAATGTTAGTTACCGTACTCCTCCGAAACGGCTTGACCGATCTTTATGAAATTTTATATGCATATTCAGTAGGTCTGAGAATCGGCCAACATCTATTTTTCATACCCCTAAGTGATAGGGGTTGTTCACCCTTAAAATTTTTTTGTTAATTTTTGGACGAAATTTTTAATTTCTATTTTTTTATGATACAACATACAAAAATACATACAACCCTAAATTTTCACCCTTCTACGATCAACCCCTATTTTTTAATAGCGATTTTAGCAGAACGAAGTCTGTCGGGACAGCTAGTATTAGTATAAATAAACGATAAAAACGCTTTATTAGTGTTAAATCTGTTCACTCTTTTTTCGTCTGTAACTAGATTTTATTACTTCGTTAAAAAAAATTGGGACTACATATATTCCTCGCCGATAACTGTGTAAGAACATGATATAGTATATATGTGAATAGTTGCAAAGTAAACATGAAACAAGTTTTGCCCATGGCGCTTAGCATTTTAACTGACCTCCATAATATATTGTCGAGCTTGTGTATGTAATTTTAAGACCAATATTTCATAATCTTTTCAACCATCTTACATAACAAAGTTTTAAATGCGACCCACTCCAAATTTTGTTCTCTTTGTTCGTTGAACAGAAACAATGAAAACGTTGTCCATTTGTATTTACATTTTTGCTTATCTATTGAGTAATCTAATTTGCAGCAGTCAAGTAAGACAATAGAGGTTTGAAGGAAATTTTGTGTTTCCAAATTAGATTCATGTTATTTTTTTGGTTTCTCTTTCATATCGCAGAAAAATGGTGTCTCATACTTCGTTCGAAAGAATTAATTACTTTATCAACTACTGAAAATAAATATCTCATGCTAAAGTGGCAAAACGTTCATCGTTTTCGACGATTTTTGAATTTATATAATAATTGAATTTACTGCAAATTATGAGATTTTATAGAAGTTACCAAAACTTAGAAATCGTCTCTCCCTACCAGGTTTTTCAAGTTAAACCAATGTAAAAGTTATTGAGCACATTTGGGGAAATAATTCTACTAAGTTTGCTTTGTCGGTATTCTCAGAGGACTCGCCTTGGAATCGGTGGCGATAGAAGATTCAATTAACTTTAAAAAGCTACTTTGTTTGATAAAATATGAATACAGTCTTATACTTTTTCAGTTGCAGAAAAACTACATTTAAGGTAAGACTAGATTAGAAAAGTAGTCTTCTTTGCTCCTATAAAAGATGGTGTCAATGTGAAAGTGACATCAACTTATAATTAAGTATTCATCCGTCCATGATAGCGGGGTATAATGTTATTATCCTTAAGCTATGTTTACGGGAAACCGCAAAGAGCTTCTCACTGTAAGATGATAAAACGCGTTGTCATACAATTGAAGCATTTAGTATAATCACAGTCTAGATATTTTTAGGGATATACTGAAAATATTAATATTATTCTATTGGTAAGGTAAAAAGTTAATGCCACCTGAGCAAAAAATGGCTTGCTATGAAATTGTCAACTCGCGTAGCTTAGTAAATTTAAATTTTAGAAAGTAATCATGAAACCATTAACGAAGTGAGAAGACCATCTCCATGCAGTGGCTGGTCCGTGTCGGTTGCGAGTGACAAGGGACCAATCGTCTTGGTGTTCATTAAGGGAGGTCTATCTTAAGTTCACGAATAAAGGTGACGATGATGTTGATAGATCATGAGAATAGACCAAAGGGAATTTAAAGATATTGTTCATTACAAAACTCGAACTTTAAAAATTAATCCCAATAAATCTCCTAAATATAAAGTTGAAAATCCAATATTACTGTTCTCATTCAGAAATAAACTTTGTAACCAACTTTGAGACAAATTCAAAAAGTTTTCCGAAACGGGAGTTGTTTTTTTTTCTTGTAAATTACACATCACCATTTCTCGTTTTCACCGAAATATGAATCGATTTAACATCACGGTTGGATTTGCTTTCCGTTCAATGTGCTCTTTGTTCTCGATGCCTTCGTTGATTTGTTGTACCTGATGCTAACAAGATGCGTTCTTCTACATCTAATTGGAACGGTAATATGCGTATATCGCCTTTATTACTGAACTTAGAAGGCTTATTTTCACACGTACTATTTTCCGTAATGTAGGTATCGACACAAGAACTTTAATTTTTGGGGCGTTCGGAGCTGACACCGTTAACGCATTAGATCACGTAGCGGTAGTAAAAAAATGCTCCACTGACGTTTTTATGACGTTTCTTCGTAAATGACTTGTGTGATTAGGTAAAATACATCTAGAATTATATTTTTGCTATCTCTACTCCAAAAATGTTTTGCTAACGTTTTTTGTGATATGACAATTTATGTGATTTAAATTGCATTACTGTTCTATTCAAAAGTCTATTTCTATACTTTGACGAGAAAATAACAGATTTCTGTGCTTCCTAGTAAAACTAAGTCATGCCGTAAAGTTTATTTTTTTGTTTATGAGGTTTATAAATTTATCACAAAGGTATAAATCAAAAGGTGATGATACAAAATAAACGCTTTTTTAATCAATAAACTATTCAAACTATATTTTATGATGTTTTGTTAGTTGGTAACTAAGTTGTAAAAATATAACTCTAGGTTAAATTTTTTTCAAACTTTGTTTTTTTTTTTAATAAAAATTGAGAGATTGCTATTTAAAATATTTGAATGTGTTCGTATAGGTAGGTATGCCATACAAGATAAATCCATCCCACGCTTTCATAATAAAGGGGTATTATGTGCGTTTCCGGGTGAGATTTATAAAGACGCATGGTAGCGTCGGGTGGCATTAATGGCTATCGGTTTAATATCTGGTAAGAGCTCCAAATCAAATTTACATATTAAGCTGTCCATTTTAAGGTACAAGAAGTTTTGATGGTCTCTGTATTTCGTTTCGTAACATTTATCAACGTTTCTGTTTAAGTGAATGTTAAGAAACGTGCTGACGTGTGTATTTTACTATTATATTATATTATCTGCGATTGGACTATATCTACTAGTGTAAAAAGTGATATCGTAAATAGGGATTGAGGCAATGTATAATAGTTGCCGAAGATATTATAATCCATTATTACAGTCACAAATGATACAAGAAAGATATATTTACGAGTTACCATGTATTAAGGAACTGGCGATTTAATAATGTCTTTGAAATTTTTTTACACGGTATTTAAACTGGCGACCTTAACACAACGTATCAATTCTTAAGATTAAATAACAAGTAAATTTCTAACGGCACGGTGTTATAAAATCGAGTTGACGATCCTGAAGTGTCTAATAAAATACCTATAAAATTGTTTTGTTCAAGCCCTTTACTTAACCTGTCGTACTTTGTAGTTTATGATTTCTACGAAGTACCACGGCACGGTATTATTCACACATAACATTAATGTACCGAAGCACTGCATCAGAACTTTAAGTTCTATAATTTTAAACAATTACACTAATAATACATATAGTTTCCTAATGTTCACGCGACTGCCTCTCACGCAGAAACATCATTTTATAAATTTTACGGTAGTTTTTGATATATCTGACATTCTAAATATTTTACAGTCAACTTAATCAAGGAAGAATTTATGACTGGTATATAAAATCTACAAGTAGTTGAAAAAAATGTCACGATTTTTTTATAGAAGTCGGCCGTGGGACAATGTGGCAACCAAACAAACTTGGTTTTAGCTTTACTTTACCCCCCAACACATAAAAAAATAAAATTGCGTCATCTAAAAAACGCAAGATAAGGCCTAAAAATGTAACACTTCAATGGACTAATAATAAGTCAACGCGGGCGAAGCTGCGGGTAACGTCTAGCTTGAAAATAAAGTGCGTTCAATTAAGGAAAACAATATAAACGGCGGTCGTTTGGACCAACACCGAACTGTTTTTGTTGATTCAAATAATATCATTTGATTACGTGTGTGATTGATGAAGTCGTTAATGGTGGAATGCAAGCCGTGATCTTCATTTAATGAACGTTATTGTTCTCGAAACGTCCATTTGGAATAAACAAGAAACGAGAGGTATATCACACGAGGCGATAGCACGAAAACTTAATGAGGGCGAGTGTATATCGTTACGTCTGTATGTGTATTATTAAGCCTAAGAAGGAATGTGCCGGTTGAACCTAGGTCACTGACAGTGCGCTAGTAGCACGCGAGACCATAATACCTTACGAGGGGGCAATAATTTTGACTGAAAACTGATGCCTTGATTGTACTAACCGTTACTACCATTGTAAATAACTATTGATGTGTTATAAATTTTATAACCCAGAGTGAAGGGTTGGGTTAAAATATGTATACCAACTACATATATATGGTGTTTAAACCAATTTCTGTTACTTTGTCAAGGATTACTGCTATTGAAATAGTGTCTACTTCCGGATTTACACAACGACTGACCGGATGTCACGAGAATCAACCGAGGTGTGAGAGCGTCCAACCGAATGTGCTAACATTTATTCAAAATACCAAATAAATGCCATTAGTTCATGATTTTATTCAAATGAAATATTAGAACTTATAGTCAAACGTTAATAAATTATTCATAGTCACTTAGTTATTATTCCTGTATACAAATATCGTTCTTAACAAGACCCAATCCTTAATTCTACAGTTCAATTACTTTAAAAAACACTACGTGAGAATCTATTTGACTCAAACGGGCAATCAACGCTCATGACAAAATTATACAAACATTATGGTAATCAATTATAAATTATTACTCGTGTGTCCGTAACGAATATGATATCTTCTCAAATGAATAAGAGTCCACTCCATTGTCCATAAAAATGCTAGTCATTCGCTCGGTATCGATAGGCATCTCTGACCTCTTGACATTCATGGTGACGTTTTAGTATTTTCGATGCTTAGAAGTAATTGTTTGAGCACGTCTGATTCCCTATTGTTATAAAAGCTTAACCATATAGATTTTATCCTTATAAATTCTTATTTAGGCGCTTTAGCGCCGTATGTATTGTAAAAAAAATTGAAAATTTCTGGAAAGATCCATTCTAAAAGACATGATACAATTCGTAAAATATAATTACATAGTAAGTAAAGTTCAAGTAAAAATGGAAATAAATAAGTTTAGTCTATAATTCGTAATTTACATGATGCTTAACTTAATTTTAGTTTATTTTAGTTACATTACTTTAAATTGCTATGGAACATTTTAAAGTAATGTTTCAAAAGCCATCAACTAATTCATGTAGTGGAATTTTTGCAAGTAGCATGATGAGTAGCATTACTCTAAAAGCTTTTACACTAAAAGGGGGAATGTTAATGGTGCACCTGGTACCAGATGGGATCTCTACTTCAATCCGTTAACCTCGGAGTTTCCTCATATATATGACACTAGTTATCATTCCATTTATCTTTAATCTTTAACACCCGAAGGCAAAATCTAACTTGTTATGGACATGTACAAATTGTACGTTTCAAATTATATACATTCAAAACACTTGTCACATTAGATGTTACAGGACACCCGGACAACGTTAAACTTGTATTTAATTAATGTTATTAATATTTATAATAAAAGATCTCGATAACAAAATAAAGAAACAAAGTGTACTTGATCGTGTCGAAGTGGTAAACGCACATACGCAACAGAGACAACGACGGCGTAGTAAAGATATCACGACTTTTTTTTTTCGAATGGACCTATGCTGATGGCCAAAAGGCCTTTGCTCTAAATTGGAAGAGTAGATGAGCAGATGGCTCACCTAACAATTTTTATGAGGGGGGGTGGTCTCCCCCGCCAGCCACGAAGTCGTAAACAACCTCACGGCCTTCTGGCATCGAGTCGGGACATATCACGACACGAAAACGTCATACCGCTACCGCCACGGCAATTTACTTTTTAGGCGCGTCAATAGACGTGTCATATAAAAAGTTTATAATATCTGTAAATAATCACTAATCATATCAAGTCGTTAGATGATTATAATGTACCCATAGATGTTATTTAGGCATTTCATTATCCTCTTCTATGATTAATTTCGTTGTTATTGGTAAGTTTTGATTGTGTGCTACGGCCATAAATAATGTTCGACATCGCAGGCTTGTCATCGTAAGGTACAATCAATGTACAAGAGGCGAGCCTATGGTGATTGCTCGAGGCATTGTTCCCACTTCATACCCTTATATTTACTTTCCTATTTGCTCATTAACATATATTTCAAATGCCAATAATTATTTATTACTTTTATATATTATTGGCTGTTTTATTATTCATTTATTGTCATTGTAAACTTTTTCCGCATATTGCTAAAAAATCAAGAGTTTATACGCAAGTTTCATTTAACTAGGAGCCTAAGAGTGTCAAGTATAGAGACCGTCGTAGCATCAAGAAATGGTTTGGTTATAATTCCTCAACATTATTATAATCATCATCATCATCATCATCATCATCATTATCATCATCATCATCGTCATCATCATCATAATCATCCTTTATCCATCCATTGCTGAACAAAGGTTTTCCCCAAATAGCGCCAAGACGACTGATACATTGCCACTCGCACCCAACACGAACCGGCTACTGCTCGAAGATCGCCTTTCCACCTGGTTACTGACTGACCAACACTTCTTCTACCTAAACTCGGCCTCCACTCTTGAACCTTAATTTCCCATCGGCCATCTGTTCTCTATGTGAATTGTGAACTGCCCATTGCACTTTCAACGAACTTATTCTTCGCGTGACGCCAGTAACTTTAGTTCTCTTTCTTTCTCAGAGGTTTTCGTTTTTATTTTAAATTGTATCATTCCTAACTCACATTTTATTTTAATGATATGATAAAAATAAAAAACCTACGTTTAAAAAAAACCGAATTCAAAAACTAAAAAGTACAAAATAACTTAATAAGGATTTATATATATATATATAAATCCTTATTATTTTATTTATATTATATATGCCAGCCAAAGAAAGAGAAAAAAGAAAAAAAAGATTTATATATATTATATATGCCAGCCAAAGGGGATATTTTAATGATTAATCATATACACCAAGTATTGAGTAGATTTTTGTGTAGGCCATCTTTGTTTTGGCTGGTACCGACTCCAAAAATACCTAATTTTAAATAGTATAAATCTTTATTAAGTTATTTTGTACTTTTTAGTTTTTGAATTCGGTTTTTTTTAAACGTAGTTTTTTCTTATTTTTATTTTTTACTTTTTAGTGTTCTATTACACCAGGAGATTTTCGTTGTTTTTTTTTGTCAAACCTCCTCTTTTTTAAAGTCGGTTAAATGAATTTTGTTATTGTGTAAAAAAATATATTATACATACGTACCTAATTGAAAGCAATCACAGCAAATTTGCATTGTGTGTGCAACAGTGGATGGATAAAGGCTGATGATGATGATGATGATGATGATGATGATGATGTTGATTATGATATTGCACTTCCATGGCATCCTGAGCAGTTGGTTTTTTTTTTGTTCATTTTACATCGACATTATTAAATCATCGAGGTAAATGTATAAAATCAACCAAAATGCTCATAAAATGAAAACTACTGGGCCAAACTAATCGGTATATACATACATAAAAAAAACCTATCGAATTGATAACCTCCTCCTTTTTGAAGTCGGTTAAAAATAAATTTAAATCTATATAAATAAGTTTATTTTATATCCATGTCTATCCATATCGTCCTCGGACAACGTAAATCGGCAAATAAATTATAAATGATCACAAGTAATCAATAAAATCAAGACAGATAATAATGTTGTGATTACAACAAAATTGTTGTGAATCAAGTTACGGTACAACATAAATTACATCGTGGATGTTTATATAAATTACGTCAAATCCCTGCGTTCGGTCAACATGAGTTTCATGCCGCTTTTGTATCATTATATTTCTCATCCCTTATTGGATGTTGCATTTTAAGCTATCCTTTTTTGGATAAGCTACAAGTGATTTTATCTGAGCTTCTCATCAGTTTAACTGTCAACGACGTTAGCTTTTTATTAATATTACACATAGCTTTCCGTATACAGTATTATGTAATACGTCATGTTGAGATTGCGATCTGCAATAGAGAAATTATGTTTTTGTTCACACATCATCATCATCATCATCATCATCATCAGCCTTTATCCGTCCACTGCTGAACATAGGCCTCCCTCAATGTACGCCAAGACGACCGATCCCTTGCTACTCGCATCCAACGTCTTCGCATCTGGTTGATGGCCGACCAACACTTCGTCTACCTAAACGCGGCCTCCACTCTTGAACCTTAATGGCCCATCGGCCATCCGTTCTTCTGAGTGCGTGACCAGCCCATTGCCACTTCAACGTGCTTATTCTTCGCGTGATATTGTTCACACAACTAATGCAGAAATAAATTTGAATTGAAACTAATTTCAAATCACGTAAGAATGCTATATTCTCATCTAACATAAACGTCTAAAAGCTAAACATGTCTTTTGTTAATTTAATTACGAGTCAAATTAATCTCACTTTGTATACTTTTCGTAAGAATAATTGCATTTTAAGAGCATTGAAACAAATCCATTTATGTAAAATTGCAGATTTACTTTCCTTCAAGCATACTTCATGTAGATTTTAATTACCTGAAAATAATAAAAACCAATAAGTAATTTGAGAAAAATATTTAGTAAACCTATTACAATATAACTTTTATCTACGGTCGCTACGGAAGTAATATAAGATAGTAAAAAATAATATAACATTATGAAGTTTAAGATTTAATGATGTATACATGTAGATGGTAGACTCAATTGACCTTCAAAAAGATACTTGGATAGTACTATTTTGAATAAAATTTTTGACTTTGACTTTGAATAACTAAAGATTTTAAAGTACATAATGACGTTATAATAGTAATAAAAAATAACCAGATTTTCCGCTACCAAAAAGTGAAAAATTCGAAGCGAAGCGAAGTTAAGCGCGGATTGAGTAGTTTTCACTTCAAATATTTGGCCGTCGCTGGACGGCCCATGGACTTTATTATAAAAGCAATGTCAAAAATACAAGAGTATATTGTTTAAAAAAAAAGCCAAACGTTTCACATCAAAATTGTTTAGTGCGTGTTAATCGAAAGAAAAGAAATCTCGTTCTTTATTTAAAAATTTTGTATATCATAACAATAAAAGTTGTATCAATAATGCATGTAAAGTATTGTAGACAAGATCAAATTGTTCATTAAAAGCTAACGTATGCATTGCCACATGATGAGATTTAAAATTATAATTTATAGCTTATTTGAGTGTTGAAAGAGGTACGAATGGATTGTGTGGGCGGGACTTGTTGTAACATGCATCTAACATTCTCAAGTTGCGTTTGATTTAAAGATTGTGTTTTAATACCATAACTACTAGTTGATTGAATTTATTATAAGTTAACATCATCAATATATGGTATGTATCAATATAAAAATATACAAAAATTGTTTTTTATTGTAATTTGTAAGCTGCCGACAGATTGGCTTATAATCGTTGTTTTACCGGAAACTCACAAACCGCAGGAAACCCGACAGTGTAGCTGTCACTTTATGCCAATTATGCGCATACGACCCCATTATGTCCACCCAATTAGAGCTTCAAGGCAGCATGGTATTATTACTTATCTTCTCTTATATTGTAATAATTACTAATGAATTATATTAGCTTTATGTTTTTAATTTTAACTATGTAAATTATATCGTATTTTTTGTTATTTTCAGATTCAATTTGTTGTAACAAATATCATTCTATAAATTGATAGGAATCAAAATAAACTCTCTTGATAAATGAGAAATTAACGCATACATTTAATGAATTCCCAGCAATTTCCTTGCTAAATTAAATTATCTTGAAAACTCAGGTACAAATTCATTTACATCTGACCGTTCACTATAACAGATCGCATCTTCAGTACCGACTTATGTTGAGTATCGTCTGAAGTATCCCATGGCACACGATTACTGTTAAATGATTATTTTAACACCTCACGTTTCTTTAAGAACAGCCACGCATTGTCATATACTTCCTTGACGTGAGCTGCTAGTGCCGTGTTTATAGACACATAATCATTTGTGGCGTTGGCGTCCATAGGTATGGCAATGCTATCTTTTGTTCATGTTTCCGTAAGTGCATTTGGAGTGACCATACATTAGGACACATGACAAGTTAAATGGGAACTGGGCAGACTATGTGATATGCTTGTAGCTGGCATAGTTATTGGTGGTTAAGTGAGACCTAATACGGGATCTATGTATTATATTTTCAAGTACACCAATATTAATAAGCATAATGAATGAATGGATAAATAAAATAAATTAATTTATATACGCTTTTTATTAGCTTTGATTTATTAGGTGTGATTTTGACCCACTTTAAATGTCCAGATTTCGTTTAAACTTTTCAGATCTATCAAGGACCGATGACAATACACTAATTCGATAATATTATCCCATTTCTTAATTTGCAAAATCATAAGTGTGTTTTTAGTTTTTTTGAACTATTAATATCATTAAATAAAATTAAATTAAATTTCTTTGGTATATATGTTATATGTATATATTTTGGATCGGTCGTCTTCCATTTCACTTTAAAGTAAGAATTTGTCCAACAAAAGACTTATAAAGGCTGATGATGATGTTGATGATGTTACATATCTACTTAAAAAAACGAAACTAGTTAAAGTTGTATTAATAGAACCCATACAATCGATTTTTTGCTATATTGTTCTGTTATATTGTAACTCCAAAAGACTGTTTGATATTGAACAAAAAATCTAATCAATTTATAAGATACACATTACTATGTACGGTGTATGTTTTTCAGCTTGTAAGGCTTAAACCAATGTAAATACTAAATACATAATAGCAAAGACTAAAGAGATTATTAAGTAACATGAATGAAAAACGATTCGAGATAAATGCCAGATGAAACTAGATTAATTTGATAACTAAAATATATTGTATTGTAATTGGATATCAAGTATAAAAAATCACCTGCTAACAAGATAGCGGTACAATAAATAACAATACAAAAAGTTAACTGTTAGAATGTAATCACATCGGATTCGGCAAGTGACCGCAGTCACGGCTACGTGGTCGGACATCAGATAAGAGCACAAAAATATCGAGTAAAATATCGATACGATGGCGAGATTCCCGGTCGTGATCGATAGAGGATCGAAGTGTCACGCGCGGGGTCGTCGACCTGGGGTCAGGGTCGGGATTCTTGGCTCGGCGCGCATGCGCAAATATCATTTCCCGACGGATATGTCGTTACGTGGAATACAGCGTGTAACCACTTCATTGTTATTCCCGGTTTTGCTTTCGTGCTATTTAAAATCGCCATTGCGCCGTGTGACATTTGTTTGTTTGTATGCGAATTATATAACGTATGATAAAGACACGCTGTAATTTATTTCACTTAACACACGTGCGCCGTGGGTATAAATTATTGGCTCCGTTAGGAAAACGTGTTTGTATGTATCGCAATTTACTTTTACCTTGCGGTTATGGGTATATGTACTCACTACTCATTTTTTTTTTGTTTGGAAATCATCATGGAAAGGCTTAACTGGTTGAGATATATAGAAGAGCGAATAACAAGAGAAGACAAGGTAACCCAGCCAAAAAGAAGTACCTACATAATGACCTCAGACAATATTATGTAGGTATATCATCTAGGTACATCTACATCTACACTTCTACACTAATATTATAAACAGGAAAACTTTGTTTGTTTGTTTGGTTGTAATGAATAGTATTGGACCGATTTCAAAAATTCTTTCACCATTCGAAATCTACATTATCTACGAGTAACATAGGCTAAATTTTATTCTGATAAAAAATAGGGTTTCGTAGATATTTGTGTATTTCGGACACAAGGTGTAAAAAATCAACCAGGCTCATTTTGCGTACTAAGATCCCGTTGTAAATCTTAGTTAACGCAGGCGAAGCTGCGGGCAACAGCTATAATATTATAAACCACGCTGTACGCAGTCAAATCCGCGACCGCGGCGTATTATTCCGTAAATCATATATTCTTTTAATTTTATTAAGAGTTATTTGGCTCTCTATGCATTGTCACTTCATTAGCGCCAGTTGGATAGTAAACTAGTCCAGGCAACTCACTTACTGAAATGTAAGACGTGAAGTTTCAGTACCAGTAATGACATTACGTGTCCAGCCTAACAGAAACAGACGAAGAATAAGACAACAGGAGTGCTACACGGGTGTTATAGTATAATATGCTTTGGTAAAATCTTAAACCGTTTTAAGTATATCATTTTATAGACTGATATAGACGAGTATATGTTATCTGTGTGCAATGAGACCGTCACTCCTTTAAAAGTGATAACGAGGCTAATTATATTTAGATTGAGGCGGAAAATAAGAAATGACATAATCATCATATTATCCTAATTACTAATAGAATAAATTAATGGTCGGTTTCTTTATACATAAGATAAAATGTTTATGTTTTATACATTTTATATAAAGAGATAATATTTTTAATTAGCTATACTTAAATGGAGCTACTTAAAATTTTTATGGCTATCTCTCTTTTTTTAATAGCTTGCTGGCGGAGTAATTGCCAATCTTTTCTTCTCTCGTCCAATACTTCCGCCTCTTGATACGAAATGACCTCACCTTCTAAGGATAAGGTGTGGTCATTTCGAGAAATGGGAGAAAACAAGGGTTTTCTGCCAGGATCGTCTAGGTTTACTTCTTTTTATCTTTCTCAATAAACACCAGTAAAAGATTTATCCGGCCTTATATTCGGTGCATTGATTGTGACTCAACGGAAGTGGACTATGACACAAAAGATAAAGATAGATTGGAAGCATGTTGCGGCCCTGTTAATAGAATAATGTATATATTACGTATAATGATGACTGTTAGCTTTAGGATTGCCAGATACGGGCTTATAATTTCCGGAACTTTTCGGGGATTCGAATGAAAAACTAAACGTTGGAGACTGGAAAGATATTTTTTTTACTTTCTAAACATCTAAAATACCTGGATAATGAAATTGGCATGGTGCCGTAAGTATACAAGAGAATAACTAATATTCCTAAAATTCGGCATATAGTAAGGTGTAATTATTGGACACGGGACAACACGCGAAATTCCGGGACTTCCCCGAATTCCTAGCCGTCTGGCAAACTTAGTTAGCTTAAGGAATGCTATTATTATGTATTGTGTACGTTTTATAAATTAATGTCTAGGCTAGACTATATTTACATCTAGGCTATTAGATCATTGAACATGAAGAGACAAAGGAATCGACTTATTTTATATATAAACATATAGTTTGATTATAACCATAACCATAACATATAGTTTGATCAAAGAATTTTAATTTTATGATAAATAGAAATCCTCATCATCATCATAATTATTATTGTCCTTACTTAGACTACTTCTGTAGACGACTTACAATGAATTCCAAGATGGCCGATCCACCACCACTCGTATCCAACTATGACTCAACATAAATAAATTGATACCATATTTCAAAACGTTTTTAGCGGCAAATAATAGCGGAGATTTTAAAATTTGTACTGATTCTCCAAAGATTTGTTTGCTGTCAAGCCGCGAGAGGTGAACTTGGACATAATTTTCAAGCCAACAGTATCAAATCACCATAAACCTATCTCCCGCTCGATATGGACCGTACTCCATAACGGACTATAGTTCTATTCGGAATGACGTATTGAGAATTTACGCTCTGACCTTTGAGACTGTTTTGGTATTTAGATTAAATATTACACCGTGTGGATGTACGACTAGTGTCAGGGAACACCGTGTTTACGGGAAACGTATTGTAACGGGCTCTGTTTCATTATCATACGTTTTGTGTTATTGTATAAGCCACGATTTGCTTTATAAAATGGCAAGATAGCTGGCAGATATAAGGATGACATTAAGTGCAACGAAGGAGGTTCCATAAAGAGAATATAATATTAGCGCTAACTAGCTGTTGCATATCCGTATATATATATTGACGTATCCGGTTTGATGATTATTATTTTTATAGCCTAAATTACTCTTTATTATAATAGCTACCTGTCAGTAAAAGTTCCGTTAAAATCGGTCATGCCATTTCAGAGATTAGCCGGAACAAACAGACAGACAAATGACATCAAAATTTTTATTCAAAATAGTACCACCAAAAGTATCTTTTTGAACGTCAATTAAGTCTACCACCGGTTCCAAAGCAAGCCCACTGAGAACCGGCGAAACAAACTCAGTGGAAGATAGACAGACAGACAAAAGTAATTAAAAATGAAATTGTAAAAAAATTTATTTTGGTATATTATGTGCCGTATATATATATATATATATATATATATATATATACATATATATATATATATATATAATGCAAGTGGTAAAAAGCGGTTATTTTAATATTACAAACAGACACTCCAATTTTATTTATATATATAGATAAGAACTAGATGCTATCGCCTGAGGTATACATGCTCCATGCAAACACATACCATTTATGAATAATTACCATGACATAATGTATACATGACTTTAGGAAATGACCGAAATACCAGCATAAGCACGTGTACAACCAATATAACTTTAGGTTCAGTTTCTACATATCGGTTTACTCTGTAACAAACTTTGACATCAAACTTTCATTATTACTCTGATATGTATCTTTAATGGAACTAATATAGCTAAAATGCAATGCTTAATTTACCATTTACCAAAAGTTTAGTACTTTTGGTAAATTAAGCATGTGTTTATTAAGCAATGTTGCTATTAAAAAATAAATAAAAAAATGTCCAAAAAATAAAAATAAATGTTAGGGGTGGAAACCCTTATCAGCTAGGGGTATGATAAATAGATAGTAGCCGATTCTCAGAGCTACTGAATATGCATATAAAATTTCATAAAAATCGGTCGAGCCATTTCAGGAGAGTATGGTAACTAACACTGTGACACGAGAATTTTATATATTAGATATACAATAGCGTAAAAATCTTACTAAGCTTTAATAAATAGCCTTTGAAGATAGTCTTTATAAAGACCTCGGTGTAATTGAATAGAATAGGCCCTACAACGAACACAGGGTAAGCTGGTAGATTTTACTAAAGTAACATAGAGCTTGTCAAAGCTGGTCGGCAATAAATTAATAATACTATACACCGTTGATGTATAGCTACCGTGTTACTGTGTTCTCCTGCACCATACCGTTAGCTTACCTTCATAATTTCATAAGTTACACCGACATCTTACATTTTAAAATATGTTCTTATCAAACTACATTTATCTCGAAAGAATTACGCCTAAACATTCTGAGGTTGATTAAGCAGAAACTCTTGTTTAGATTAGACTTTTAATTCCATTTAAACATTAGTGTTTATGATTTTTTGGATAGACGCAGCTTATCTACTGTTTTTTTAGTTTTTTTTTGTAATAAAATACTTTGTGCTTTGGATATTTTTTGACATCTGTTAGAGCATTTAATAATGTAGTATATAGTTTTTTACAATCTTTTATGAAAACTTTATAATAATGTTCTTAATAAATAACACATAATATACGAAGACCAATAAAAGGGAGAAGGCACCGGCGTGCAGAAGCTTGAGGGGTTTAATTCGAACAATTGTCGTAATTATGTCGTAATTTGATATTTTAAGCTCAACTCCAGTCTGATATCCATCCTTTTCTATATGATTCCTGTTTTTCTCCCCAGGTGGGTATATGGGACTCGCTGCGCCCGAATTCTGGTAAATGAACAAAGCTCTACCCACTAGAACCCAGCGAGTGCCACCGATGCCGTCATTGGTAAGGTGCCTCGAATCTATAAGCAACAGGGTACCTCGATGGATAGTCAGTCCCTCAGGGGACCGATGACACCTCCACAGAGAGGTTGCTACGCACCACAGAATAACCCCCCCCCCCCCAACGTCAGGACAGTATAATGAGGCGAGGTTCCCGTCCTCGCCCCTTGCCCCCTGCTCTTTTGCCCTCTCTTCTTATAAGAGCTTCCTCGGGTCCATTCGTTTCGCCCAAGGTGCTAGGTTCACCCTAGACTAGTTCGAGTCGAGATTACCACTTGTATTCAAGAAGCGTAATTGTTGGAACACAGTTGCAGATTTCACTTAAGTATTGTCTATAAATTGTTTTTAATTACCCTATGCGTTGGGGAGTACTGGGACACCTCATAGTATTGCTGTGAATACGGGTGTTAATGTATACAATTAATACTGATACTTGTTTATATCGACTGATGATTGTTTATATCGACCAATTAAAATCGGCCCACGCGTGTGAGCGTTGAAAGCGATCCGAGCTTTCACAATTTCACGATAAAAAGATTTTTAATATTTTGGTAACAATATATCATCGTGTTAAATGTGGAAAGAATTTAACCTTTGACTATTCGTTAACCTTTTTTTATATCCAGCGTATTTTATTACTTACTAAAGCAGAGTAATTTTTGGCACCGCGACTTAGCTTCTTATGTTTTAGGGTAGACATGAGACACATTAATAAGTTGCATGAGACATTTCCAAAACTAGTCAAAGTTCATGGGTAATTACTACTGCTTACCATAACTTTGCCTATCCAACTTACATATTTGTATAAATTTTTGCGATTTCAATTAGTTAATTTTAGCGTCTATTAGCTACTTTAAGTCATCACTTTTTATCTTTTATACAATATTATGATATACAATTCAATGTATATAATATAGGTATTGATTTATATTTTGTCTTTGTAACCAAAGAAATCAAAATACCTTTGAATGGATACAAAAAAAAATTAAAAACATTACTTGAATATAAATCATTGTGTTCGACACATCATTGATTGTTACCCGAGAGAAGTAGGCTCAATGTTTATACCGAGCCAAATAAATCTTTTAAGTAGACTGATTGTTTGATTTATAAGGCCCTTTATCAAACTAAGGCTTCTCTGAAATTGTTATGATTGAAATTCCTTTGAAAAAGATCGATTGTTCTATATGATCAAGAAGCTCTCCCTGATTGAATTGAACTGGGAGCTCGTATCTTTAAGGTTTAATTTACTCCAAATTAATTACATATTATTTATAGCTTATTTGTTTAATTGTAATATGTTTTTGTTTGAGTAGTAAGTAAAAATATAAATACTTTTCTAGTCTAGAAGTCTAGTCTATAATCAATAAAAGTAAATAAGTTAAAAACTCGTTAGAGAATCATCTCTAAATTCACATTCACATTAAAATAAGACGTTCACGTTAGAAATAATTTATGACGTAATACTTCATAACAAAAAAAGTCATCGCCCAGGTACGAGTTACTGTGGTTGTTCGACATAATTTACACCAGTCCCATCACATTACTTAGGATCATTCGACAACGTGAAATAGGCTGATAGTCATAAAACTGTAACGTGAGGACATTAGTAAGCGTCGAAGTGTCCTTGTTTACGAGCCGCCTAATGAGAAATACCATCTAGCGAGAGCGCGTGACTAACTAATGCCCCGACCCTTTAGTTCAACACAGCCTGTGCCCAAAAGACGTTAGCGCTTAAAAGCGCTAAATAAAGTGGGAATAGATTCCTACGTAATTTTTCTCAAGTACTTTAGCGCTTTAGGAACGAAAGCATCTAAAGACAGTCCTTGAATCTATTTCTCAAACACTAACGAGTTCGTGCATCTTTTAAGACATGACAAAATCAGTATTTGTCAAATGTGTACAAGTGACATAATTATTTATCGGCATGCGGAAGATGTTGTAATTTATTTAAACATTTTTTAAAGATGAATAGGTTTTTGAACTAGGTTAGGGCTTGTTAAGTTCTTAGAGTAATTGAATAAAAAATAGCGTATTTTTCGGTATAGCGAGAAAAGGAAAAGTGAGTTGATTCTTATCACAAAATAGGTCTATGACTTCACGTCATTTAAAATAATAATGGAGGCTAAATATAATAATTGACAAGTAATTATTTCCGTTCCAATTACTATTTATATTCAAATAAAAAGAAATCTGATGTACAATTGTGATTTTACTTATAAACTTTATTCCGATATTCCAATATTTATCAATGCCTTCTTATGTTTAACAAGCGTTTATGGCAGCTCGAAGGAATAATCTAAAGTTGACTGTACAATTGTACCTCGGAGGCTTCCCAATGAAATGAGAATTACTGGCAATCGGCGCTGAGAACATCCATATCTCAACGTGGGCTTCGGAATTAGATTTTGCTTTTACCAATAAATATTTAAGTATGAGGCAATTCAGACCCAGGTTATGAATGATCACTCATCACTCAATTTTCTTTCGTTAACAACAATTACTTTGATAAGATTGATCGATAAACTTACTTTTGTTGGGCAGTCTGTTTTTCTATCGATTTAATCTTAGTTTGTGTTTTAAGGTCAGCAAACTTATAAGTTCTAAGACAAAGATAAAACACAACAAGATAAAAACGCAATTTGTTCAAAAGATTACATTAATAATTACTAATTAACCTGTTAGTATATTATGAAATACAGAGTACATACAGGGGTCGTAGGTTTGTATACCAATACATATTACATAAGTTAGATATTTTTCATCGATGACGATAAATATGTATATCGCATACATAATAGAGCCAAAAGCCAAGAGATTGCTATAGATCTATACATATAATAAATTTGTAGAGGAGTCGTTTCTGTACATTGAAAATATTTAAAAAAAGAATAGCCTGGGTGTTAAAGGATTACTAACAGAATCCATTTCCAGCATTTTTGGAATTTTTGTCTGTTTGTCTGTTTGTCTGTATGTCTGTTTGTCTGTTTGTCTGTTTGTCTGTTTAGTTGTGCACGCATCACGTGAAAACTACAAAACCAGTGTAAATAAATTTTATCCATAAAAATTTAGCGTAATTTAGAGTAACATTTAGTTTTTGTTTCATCGCAATCGCTTCACTCTATCAAAAGATATATGTATTTGAAATGTAGCTAAATAAGATACTTAACAAATAGGATCAGATCAACGCCATCTATTGACCATTTACGGCGGCTTTCAATATCCTATCTATTATAAAATTTTCTTATCTATCTTGAAATTTTGACACATTTTCTTAGAAAATCTGTCAAAATTTTAAGATATATAAGAAAATTTTAAGATAGGATATTGAAAGCCGCCGTTATAGTACCGATTTATTGACGATTTACAGTACCGACTTATAAGTAGGTATGTAGGTTGTCAACAGATGGCGTTGCATGTATCTGATCCTATTTGTTAAGTTTTGACACATTTTCTTAGAAAATCTGTCAAAATTTTAAGATATTTAAGAAAATTTTAAGATAGGATATTGAAAGCCGCCGTTATAGTACCGATTTATTGACGATTTACAGTACCGACTTATAAGTAGGTATGTAGGTTGTCAACAGATGGCGTTGCATGTATCTGATCCTATTTGTTAAGTTTAACGAATTTGTTATTATATTTTGTTAAAACCTTAAAACGTTGGAAAGGAATAGTAATCCTTACTAATATTATAAATGCGAAAGTAACTCTGTCTGTCTGTCTGGCTGTTAACTGATTTTGATGAAATTTGGTACAGAGATAAACTAGAGCTTGGAAAAGGACATAGTCTATTTTTTATCGCGAAAAAAACTTAGGGGGATTTAAAAAGGGGATAAAAGTTTGTATGGAAGTTTGTCATTATACATAGAAGATGACGCCTTAAAACTTTGTATTTAGGCACTTAATAAGAATTAAATAACCATGATTAATTAATTGTTCCACCGTTTTTACGGTTTTCGCCTATATGAGCATTACATAGGAGATGAAAGTTTTTAGGGTAGTTCAAAAAAAAATCTGGGTTGCGTTGGCGCAGTGCGACGTAGTGGGGGAAATGTCGCTGTATTGCTACCCGAACAGGCAGACACGTGAGGGCATTTTTCCGCTGTAACAATTTCGATTTGTTCATAGAATTTTGCTTTCGTTAATGTCCTTAATATATTCGGCGAAATACAATGTTTCATGTATTGTTATTTGTATTTAATTATTTAATTATATGTTATTGAATGGAAAAAAAGGGGGCTGCTATATGTGCACGTTCTAATAAAGCTTAAAAAAGAAGATGCGGCCCATCCAAATAGATAAAGAATTGTATGACACTATTATCCAAAACATGGTACACGGTCCCTGTGGTGTTAGAAATTCAGCCTCGCAATACATGAACATTGGAAAATGCACAAGGATTTTCACTAATCAGTTGATAAAAGAAACTGTGCAAAATGACAATGGCTACCCGTTGTACAGGCGCACAGCGCCCGAAGACGATGGCCGAACAGTTACAATTAAGACTCGATCTGGAGCGAACGAAACCTTGGACGTCCCATATTTGCCTATTTTATATAAAATTTTCAATGCTCATATTAATGTAGAAGCCTGTAGCTCTGTCCGCGAAATCAAATATACAAATATATAAACAAAGGAATTGACAGGCTATAATATTTAATCTCAGGAATGAAGGTGGAGCACATCTTCTGAATGAAGTGCAAACATTTCAAGCAGGACGTTACGCCAGCAGTAATAAAGTAGCGTGGCGGCTTCTTAGCTTCCTCTTGCCTGAAAGACATCCAACAGTAACCTATCTTGCTGTACACTTAGAAAATGAAGAGTGCATATATTTTACCGAGAACAATTTCCAAGAAAAAGTGTCTACACCGCCCAAAACAACATTAACAGCCTTTTTCCATCTTTGTCAGGGCGATTCCTTTGCCAAAACGTGTTTCTGTGTTAAAATCTCCCGTTGTTATACCTGAAACACCTCTACAAAGGACTGCAAACGCCGTTTTCAATGTCTGTTGAAAATTGGCCCAGAATGAAATCATCTGATGCCCTTGGTCATGTGTACACCGTCCACGATACTAATTTTGAATGTTTTTGTTTACGTTTGCTGCTACACCAAATTCAGGGTCCTATAAGCTATAATGATCTTAAAATTGTCAACGGCCAGATATTCGGAACATATAGAGAAGCATGTGAAACTCTGGGTCTGTTAGAGAATGATAATCACTGAGACGAAACTATAAAGGAAGCTGTCCAGTGCAAATCACCAGCCAAAATCAGAGATCTTTATGCAACCCCTTATAATATTATCATCTTGCGGGCTATCTTATCCTAATGAATTATGGAACAAGTATAAAGAGTACATGGCGGTAGACATTTTGCGTAGGCTACATTAGACACACACGGATGACGGACATGATATACAATGAACACATTTATCATCATCAGCATAACGAAGCCCCTGGAAAAATTAAAGACAAAGTAATGGCTATAGTCGGTAAGCGTTTGAATGAATTTGGAGTGATTAGCCCTCGGAACGAACGAAAATGAAACACTAAATTGAACGCTCCGGGATTTGCGCAACAGTACCTATGTTATTTTAATTTATGGGAGAGATGGTGGTTTTATTGGCTGGTGATTTCCGCCAAACGTTAGCAGTCATTCAGAAGTGGACACTTGCAGACGAAATTATAGCATGTCTCAAGTCGTTCACTATATAGGCTACCGTAATGAAGTTCAGTTTGACTACAAATATGATGACACAAATGCCGGCAACCATGCCGAAACACTATTTAAAATAGGAAATGGTCGGCTAGAAACTAATGTAGAGGGCTGATTCAATTAGTACACAGTGGTTTAGAATTAGGTAGTTGCAAGTGTTTACCCAGACTTACAAAAAAATATACAAGAAAATCAATATTAATGTGAAAAAGCAAAAATGATATTATCAACTAAGTAAATCCTGACATATAAGTAAGAGTAAAGTACCAGGACAGGTACAACAGAGTATTTATCAATAGACACAGTTACGGTACAGAAAAGAGCACATCATATCCCGTAGAGTTTCTAAATTCGCTTGAGCTGTCAGATGTACCCTCACAAAAGCTTAAATTAAAACTAGGTGTCCCAGTCATGCTCATGTGAAATTTGGATGCCCAGAGACTATGTAATGACAATTTTTCTAATTGACAATTGTATGTAGCATGTTCGCGTGTGTCCAATGCCCAGAATGTCTACATTTTATCCCCAAATGGAAAGACAATATATAATATTGTTTATAATAGTTTATTAAAATAATATTCTGTTCCGAGTTGTCTTCTTTGTTCTAAATCAGGAAAGGGGAACTGCGCTACTCCAAATTTTACGCGAGCGAAGCCGCGGGCAACAGCTAGTATTAAATAGAAACACAACTGTGTGGAATTGTGAATATCTCTATAATTAGATTCAACAAACAGTCATGACAAATTACAATCGCCAATTGATAAGTAGCGAATTAATAAATGCAATATGCGGTCATAATATACCAATAAAGCGAGAGTAATTAATTCCATTCAGCCATGACCGCTCCATCCAGCCATATATTTATCCAATTGAAACGTCCCGCTTGTCTGCGAGCTATTTCCGCAATTTCAAAATGTACAGATCGTGTACCGACAATAGGTTGTATCGCGTGGCGTCTAATCACGGCGCGGTACTGTTAGCTTGCTCGAGGGTTCTTCTGTAATATGCGTGCGAAGGATCCATCGTCGGACCGTCTCCTATCGGTGCGTAATATCCGTAGCTAACTTCGGCATTATGCGTATTGCGATTCGTAAGGGTGTGATTGAGGAGATAAGTACTATAAATTTTTATATGATTTTAAAAATATTCTGAAGAATTTAATATGATTTTCTTAAAAAAAACAAATATACATTTTATGCAATCACACTTATTTAAATAACAGTTTTAATCACGACTTATTACTTATTATAACAATTTTATCGCTTATAAGAAAATTACATGCCGGAATTTTGAATTATTTTACAGCAATGAAAATAGCATACATTTAAGAATATTAGTAAAAATCACAGTATAAATATATTGTATTTTATTATTCTTTTTTTTTCATCCCTTTATCGGGATCGGCTGTCTAGACGTTTAAAAGAGGCCTAAGTGCAACAGTGGAGGGATAAAGGCTGATGATGATGATAAGCACATTAAAATCTCGAATATAGGGATTGTTACCTTTGCAGAGTTTAACACCTTGATGTCTCGAGTTATGAGCGCTATAAATTAATTAGCCGCTGAATTTATGTCCTAATATCGTAACAGAAATCATTATATATAGGTACCTAAAAGATTAAATATGTATTATACTTGTACTAGGTCTAAACTATTTATCTTCAATCATTTTACTTTTGATTATTTCCTACATTCCTTGCGACTCAAAGCTGTACCCACAACATATTTATAATTACACATTATAAAAGATTTTTTTCTCTGCTTGGGTTACACAAAAAATATGAAAACCATTATACCTAAACTCATTAATTTCATACCTTAAACATACTAAACTAACTAGATTCTTAAAAGAAGCTCAATGCAAGAACAAAAGAGCTGATAAACATATGATAAATATCTTAGAACTGTAGCTATAAAACCTGCATTGCAATAAAACGAACCGTATTCAAAACGATACAGAGTAACAGATACAAAAATAGTAGTCAAACTTTGACCACCCTTTTTTGTGTTAGAGTTCAAAAAGCAACAATAATTAAATATTAGAGTAGGCAACCCTTTGTTATCATCATCATTATCATCAGCTTTTATCTGCCCACTGCTGAACTAAGGCTACCTTTAATGAACACCAAGACGGCGCATCCAACAGGATAATAATATATATTAATAACATGATATTTCACCTAATTCTATTTACCTCTTAATTATAGACATTAAACCTTCCCAAAAAGACAGTTCCAGCAATAATGTCCAATTACAAGACAGTTAATTAGCGCCTGCCCGATACACTGGTAACTGAGCTTTGAACCAAACAGTTTCGAAATCTATCGCGGCTTGAACCTATGATTTATAGTTGGACGTTTCCAGATCGAATCCTTTGTGGTCTGACAAATTACGCGGCCACTGTTAACATTTATCCCGCTATTTATACGAATATTTAAGATTTAATAGCGATCGCATTGTTGTGCTGTAAATGATTTGTTGTGTACTGGTTAGCTACTTAGACCATTTGATAACAGACCACTGTGGTAGCGTGAACATGCAAATTTGCTAGTGTGAAATTGTTCCGTTATAAATTATACTGCCAAATGTTTCAATTTGAATTTAGGTATAAGGCTTCAAATTTAGGTGACCTGGGTGTGACAGTACCTTATATTTATGGCACTGCAATATAATCAAATCCAAAATCAATAAATGTTCGCTCAAATTTGGCGACAAGACATAAGAAAATTATACACTAACTTAATGCAAGAAAAGACGTAGACAATGCATGTAGCTTAACGGCATTTTGAATTCCTGACAGTCGGACAACTTAATCTGGCTTCAGGGCATTAACAATCTGCTTTAGGAGTCCTGAGATGTGATGTAAGCAAATTGGTAAGTCAGCTAGCTATCTACTTTACGTTTTGATCGATTATTCTGATGTACATAAATGCTTGTACACGATTTTGATACTGTAATAATCATAATATCTATGGACGTTTTTACACCACGTCAATCTGGTCCTGTGCTAAGTTTTCGAAGAACTTGTGTTACGGGTACCAGACAACGGAAATACATATATTTAATACTTTTGGTATTAATATATATATTTAAGATTTTTATTTTATTAATTAATTAAAACATTAGAATATAACATGATTATAATATGATTGGATATTTATCACATTCTGCATACTTACATTCAGTTGAAAGAGTATCATAAAAAATAAGTTCAATGAACTTCTCTACCTACCCACAACAAAAATTAGCTATTTAGTGTAGTATTTAACACTTAGGGAATTGACTAAAAAACAAAGATATTTTTTTTGTACCTATGTTTTTTAACAAATATTATGTTAAAATTGCTGCAACTTTAATAGGAGCTAATACTCAGGGAAGGGGCGATGACATTAATATAATATTTAAAAAACGTTATCACCACGCTTTAAATACTACAAAAAACATTCACAAAAACAATTATTGACGAACAAATTCAATTCAACATTCACATTTACAATCATGTAACAATACATTCACTTACGACAAACAACGTTTTATTAAGTCCGGTGCACAAAGGCTGAGCAGGCTCCGTACCAGAAATAAACACTTATAAATCTCCACTGGGTTATATTTAATCACCACTGCCCTCACAAAGCGCACGTTTGCAGTTGAAGTCTGAATTATTTTAATCCTGCACCAAGATATCTTTTATACAGCGCTGGTTCTCTAGTAAATCAGCTTAGCGGACGGATGGTGCGCCGGCTATCATCCCGCCTTTTCAAATGTACAAATCTGTCACGGGTACTCCATTGAAAATGATAATAGAAATAAATTTCATTCCGCGAACCTATTACACGAATAAAATTAATAATTTTTCACGAAAAAAGGTTGACCGTCACTGGACGCTTCGCAGATGTTATACGGCCATATTAATATAAAATTCATAATTAATAATCCATAACGAAAAGTCCACTGCTGAACACAGGCCTCCCTCAATGAACGCCAAGACGACCGATCCCTTGCTACTCGCATCCAACGCGGACCTGCCACTGTACGGATATCGTCTTCCCATCTGGTTAATGGCCGACCAACACTTCGTCTACCTAAACGTTGAGGGAGGCCTATGTTAAGCAGTGGACGGATAAAGGCTGATGATGATGATGATGAACGAAAAGTGGAATCACGACACCACAGGGACTTTTACGTCGTAACGTCAACGTGTACGCTTGATGTTTTATATCAAAAAGTGATTGAAATTGTCTTTGCCTGAATAAATTAATTAATTTTCTGGTACGCAAGTTCTGAATGAATCGAGTTTGCTATCCCTATTTTAAATCAAAGATCAGCAAAGTCTGAGTAACTCAAAGTAAGTTTAAGCCGACGTGAATGTGAGTTGCAAACTTAACGTACCATTAAATACATTCTGCTCGTGTAAGTTTATTTAAAATCCCAACTGAAGGGATGTTCAAGTTCTGTAGTAAATGACAGCTTCTAAAATGTTGTTCATTCAATTTTTGTTTGGTTCATTTTAATATAAATTTAAGATTATCTAAAGCATGGTATTAGCAGCGAATTATATTCTCTGCAAACAACGTTTTACGTCATAAAGATAAACTTACAACTAATTAAAAATACCTTGACCATGAATCGCAAATCTACTAGAGTTATGGCACTTCATACGTACAGATTAAACTTAAAAGCTTTATAAAAATAAATAAATGACACGAGCGAGGGGTTGACTCTAATAAGCGTAAGCTATAAATAGCGCTTGACTGTAGTCAACTATAAGCGCATGTAAAAAGAAACCTTAAGTATGAACCTTTAGCCTATTTGAGGTAATTTTTCTTAAGCGGATTGCGAAGCCATCTCAGCCTAAATCCTATTAGGTCTGTAAGATTAAGAATAAGAAAAATGCCAATATTTTTTGTATATAATGATGAAATCCGGTTGATACTAAACTTTTTACATACCTCAAGTCCTGAATTACGCATAGCATAGCTCGCCGCATTTATTCCGCCCTCTGATGTACGATCACTTTCTTAGTGCATAAATGTATACGAGTAGACGTTTTGTAATAACACGATAAATCTGTACATTCCTTACTTTTAATTTTCTTACGTTATTATTATTTACGATGTTTTATTTTTTATATTGATTTTAATAAGTCTTTGTTTTAATGGCTTTTAAATGATAAAATATTAATTAAAAGTGTAATATTTCCAAGGATTATTACTTAATTTTAAGATATAAATATAAAGCTTCTAATTATTTACACTATATGAATAAGACATGGTAAATGTTCCAATATATCGGATTTTTTACTTAATCATGGCTATTGGTGGCTGATTAATTTTTTAACGATTTTGTAAAATCAACTTTTACGGATTTTATCGCGGTTTATTAAGTTTTTTAATTCCTGTAAACATAAGAAAACAATACGACTTTGTAAAATTTATTTTCAATTACTAAAGGTTAGATATCTCAAGCACTAAACCGGAAAATTTAATGCATAGATAGGACACACATATTTGTTAATGTAACATTATGTCGTCATCGCATTGCTGATCTGGTCTGTTGTAACGCGACCACCCAAGCACGATTGATCTATATTAGTGAGAGGTCTCTTAATTTTACTCTTTGAAATATGTATTATATTATATCAGTGACATTAGAAGAATATTTTAAGCACAGAGTATCTAAAAGGCACCAGTGCAAAGTCAAAATTCCAAATTTCATCCGCTCGGCGTATTTTTACGGCATTTCCTGCTTTGTTCGACAGCTAAATTAAATCAGCTGCTATTTTCTACTCGTATCGTGCCTTAAAATATATCAATAATTACTATGCAGGACTATCTAAAGAATTAAAAGCAGTAACGGTAGCAAAGTTTCTGCATACATGCAATGATATTCTTAAAAAGTTCAGGAAACTGTATAAAGTTGTAGAAAAAAACACAATAGGATTGTCCGGTAACGTGTGAACATTACGGAAAGAGGCTTATGCTGCGTGACCGCAATTCCGGGCGAGTTGATGCTAAGGAGCTTAGCGACATCGACAAAGTTGCTAAACAGTTGAACACAGATTATAGATATCACTTTTAATAAAATAAAGCTAGCTGTTTTTTTTCTACATAACCATTCACTAAATTTCTGACAATTTTTTTCATATTATTATAATTAGAGTCTCAGCCTCATATCGAGGCGGAGACCCGTGCCCAGCAGTGGGTTATAATATATAGGTTAATACTTTACTTTTTATTTCACTTTATTATAATTTATACAAGCCTTTTCACTTTTTTGGGCACTCAAAAGTTGCGGGCTTGAATGAAGGGCAATGAAAGATCAAACAGTGTTTGCCATATGCAAAAGTTAATGTAAAAAGTACATAGATTAAAGTGATAGTATGATCTTTTAAAGTATTAATAACTGACCTAAAATATTTATTTTTACGATTTAAATGAAATTAATAAATTCCTTTGGCAATAATTATTAAAGTGCTCGTTACTGGATCTGTTTTTGATGGTCCAATTAACAAAAGACCAGTTAATTTATGTGCAGCGTTTAACAACAGGCTAATTAAAGCCATTGTCATGTAATATCGTTGCATAAGTCTTTGAACTCCAAACCTGGTGGCCATTAATATTGCTTTATGGCTCGTCTCCGACGGAAGGATTTGTAAAGTCCTGGGTCCGGGTCAGCATTCGACGTTTACAAATTACTATGTTCAATGCAAATTTTCTGCGAACTATGTGATTGGATAACTTCTATGCGGCTATAAATCTAAGCGAGCGAGATTGAAAAAATTGAAACACGTCATTCTATTTCTGTTGAACTTGATATGCTGCAGATTTTTATCTCATATTGAAGCGTTTTATGTATAATTTAATAATGAATATTTATTGAACTATGATGATATGAATTTTGTTTTTCCTACGTTTAGGCGAATCGTTCACTGTTAGTGAAACAACTTTTACGGTTTATTTAGTTTTTTACATTTCCGAAGTTTTGGACACTTAACAGCAACGATGGTCACAGAGGGACTCAGTCTGTTGTTCAGTAAATGAGTAAATAAATATAGCTAACTTTAAAATATTGCCATAGTTATCTAAAACAGGTTATTTACCATGTTTTTCACTTTTATAACGCGGATTAAATCATACATTGTTGCCGTAGCGATTTCAAATAAAACTATTAATGATAATATATTTATAAAAAACAAACTTAATAACATAACTATTGTATTAAAGTGTTTTATATATAGTAAAGCTATGTAATAAATCTGTTGATTTTCCATCATAGTGGCGTGAGAACATAGAAAACAATTTGTAGGTCAATTTTACACTTCATGCTATTCAGTGATTACTGTGGAAACATTGTGACTTAATCGTACTCTAAGTTATTGATTGCTTTGAGGATATGAGAATATTCTCATTTTAGAAACGTAACAAACAATTAATTTAAAATAAGTTTTTTTGTATAAATTTATTATATAATTATAGAAAGTTTAAAGTGTAATAGCATAAAATATTTTCTTTTATATAATAATTAATATTTGATATTTATGGTGATGACAATTATTATAGTTAAATGATTTCATTTGCTTTGTATAGAAAGTTCCGTTCTTTATTTAGTCATGCTTAACATTTAAAGTTAATATTTTAAAGTAAAAGCCATCATTAAAATTAAACTTTCTATGTATGTTTTTTATCATTAAATATGAACTCTAGCTTTATTACTTTAATGATTGGTTATATTATAGAATTCTAATCAGTATAATGAAACTACAAATATCAGTTTTTGTGTTGTAAACTATTTCATTAAACAAAAATCAATAGACTATCGTCCAAGTGAAATGGAACGTAAATTATTTCTTTTTATTTTAATATAAAGAGAAAGTTATTGTCAACAATATTTTTTTGTAAAGAGGTTGCAAACATTTTTCCAAGTGAGAAGTGTTACAAAAAGTAAAAATAATAATATATGTTACTGTTTTTGGGGATTAGTACATAGATAGATACATATAGAATATAGATAAGTATCTATGTTCTATATTTGAAAATAAAAAGACCAGCTGCCTTACATAATAATAGAAAGAACAAATATAGTAAAACCTTCAGTTAAAGATGAAATGACTTCATGTCTTTATTTTATCGCTTTGTATCTTGTTACTTAACATTAAAATACTCTATCGTTCAGCTTTGTAAATTAAATTTTATCTAGAAACTTCATAAGTTAGATTTGATGTCATTTTCAACTAATGGCTTCTTTTCCTTAATCAAGCTTTTACCATTAACAAAGCGTCAAACCTTTTGATATAGGAAGTGTTTTATAAGATATAGCTACTTTTATTTAGATTCAGATTTTTTGTCATAACCAAGCAGTCTTATGGTAACTACGCACGCCCATAAACATCCGCATAACCAAAGGTTCCCCCCTAATCGGAAACGCGACACCAAAAATGGAAAACTCACAAACCGAACAAAACGCGACAGCATCACTGTCATTTTATGTGAGTATTATGTGACCGAGAATCGAGATGTACCATCCCGTGCGTACCAACCCAATTTGGCTAACCTAACCTATATAACCTATAATATAAGATAATAACCTAATATAAAATAATAACCTATAATATAAGATACTTTTTTACTGGCTATATATAAGTAGAAATGAAAAAGCCTACCTATTCCATACAGCTATTTATAGTATAAATAGGAACAGGTAAAACATCTTATCTAAAAGTGGGAGTTTTTCTAAGTTTGTGACTACTTTGTTGCTACTTTAATGAGCTACTATTTGGTGTTAAAATGCGACGCATTGAGGTTGATTGTGAGCTGTACATCAATATTACTAGTAAGTCTCGAGACTTACTTTGTTATGATTACTATATTTTGTTATGATTACTATACAACGTAGTGGACTAATTCCATTCCTGTATTCCATCTTCTAAAAAAACTCGTGAAGGATTATTAAAAGATTTAGTATTTGAGGTCGATTACCTATTAAAATTACGTAATGGTGACATAAAAATATATTCTGTAAAACATTAATAGGTGCAGAAATAGACAAATTTAATTGGTTTCTGAACTGGATTAACCGGTTACTGCTTCTGGTCTTGTTTATGTTCCGTTCGTATTTAGGCATTACATGGAGTTTTTAAGATGATATAGAAATCATCACCAGGTGCCGCATTTTATTAAAGCCAAGGCAGCTGCGGTGAAGTTATCTATTTGTATAATATGGACTTTGAAACTAAAATATATATTTTTAACAAATGGTTATTATATTCACAGTGCGTCGAGCAACTCAATCAACTTAAAGCTCTTTCCCTTATCAATAATGCATAAGAAAATAAAAACACTTACATATTATACTACAATATTACAAGAATAAAACGATAATGTATAATGGGTTTTTAGATGCGTCCTATTGAAATGCGAATAAATTAACATCGTGTTACGTCGTTGTAGAGCTTTTAAAGTGGGGATGGGAACCTGTTACCCATAATAGATATTCTGCTCAACCGTGTAAAATATGCTCTAAGTTACTGTAATTTTCGCAGGTATTTAACATTATTGGATGCGTTTAAAAATTGTTTTAGATTTGTTTTACAGAACTATAAAAAAAGTTTTCAATAATTCGTTTTTAATATTGTGACGTTGCGCTGGCTCGTTACACGATTTTGGGTTTGAGTTAAGGATTCAGCAGTGGATATTATGTTTAATCTAGGCATACTGGTGGTGTGGGCGCCGTCTGTCGTTGGCTGGTGTCAACTATTGACATACTCTGTTGGCTCGCTGGCGACATTCTAAAATTCAATAGCTGTTTGCTTGCATCTTTTTCTCAAGTAAAATTGAGGTACCTCTTGTGATTAATAATAATAAATATAATAATTTAATCTAATCCCTAAACAAAATTACAAATAAACTAAATTAAAACTTAATTAATTATAAAGTCCGTTTGACAATTGACTATAGAACTATATTGTTTATGGAACGATAGACAAGCTGTGATTAGGCACCTTTTGATTTGCTGTCACTTCTAACCGACCTCTTGGCCCTTTTTCTGGTCCTGACTTCGTGGCTGGCGGAAGCCGAGGCTAACCCTCGTCTAATTCTATTGAATTCCGCTGGGAGTTCGCGGAGCACAGTTGGATAGACTAAGTATCCAAGTGTAGAACATCTAACAGCCGGCCGGCTGAACCGAACGCCCAGCGTGAAGACCCAAGCTGCAGCCAACCTACCATCGCCAGGAGTCCAGTCAGGCCAGTGATTCCTCCCTTATTACCCCTACGCAATACGCTGTCGGAACGTGGGCCAGCCAAAGAAAGTTTCTGGCTCGAGATAAGGTGAGACTTGTCCGAACCCCCCTTCCTATCGTGCTCGCTGGGGGCACCTACCACCCCCACGCGACAATATATCATCTTATTTTATAATATATCCAAATTGTAATAAATACGATTTTGAAAATTACATATATTAATGTACAGTAATTTCATTGCTGTAAAGCATATAAACCATTTGCTGCTCTAAACGCTATATTATACTATATTGTAATATAATAATTAATCCTGGTACAAGCTTTTATTTAGCTTTTTTATATTGCTATTTATGACATTTGGACATGTTGAAAAATTATATAAAATGTTGACCATTTTTAATCTATCAAAAACTCGCTTTTCTAGCAATAATACCACCGTTGTGCATACTATTATTCTGTAAGTTTTGTTTTCAATGATAACGTCTATTGGTCTGTATGTTAACTTGTATGCACTGTAGTATATTTCTTCTTCCTTTTCTATCTAATTACACGTTTGATGTTTTGTGTATTAGTAATAAAGAAAAAAAAATGAATTTAGAATGACCTTATTAAATGATTACTAGAATATAACGCTTTTTTTTATTTTAGGTTTTACGAGTACATAGTTATTAAAGTTTGTGACGATATTTCCATGGAATAAATCGTGAAACGTTTACAAGAAAGCGATTGAATTAGAGTTGACTACGAGCAATCACAGATCCCGCAAGGAACACAATTTAGCGGATATCGAGTAACGGCAACATGAGAACGTCTACCAGAGCACGACAATTCATTTTTCTAGACCAAATCTGAGTGATATTACACGTTTACTGATCCGAATCTATCCATGTGGAATCGTGACTGTCGATTTGTTGGGAATTGATAAGTGGACATAAACGGGAATGCCGGAAGGTTTTTGTTACGAAACTTTGTAGAACATAATGCGACAATTTAACGACCGTATGGGAAAAATTTATGGTGGGTATGCACTCTCGCACGGTTATCATTCGACGAGCGTAACAGACTGGGCTCTATCGGACTGTTATCTGCGCCCGCGCATTGTTAGTTCCGTGGATAGAATAACAAGTCTATCGGAACTATTAGGAAATATGAAGACTCTAATGAGGCCTTTTTACAATGCTCCCACACCACAACCTTTTATTGAGTTTTTATTTATTAATATAATAAAATGAAATAATATTAAAACTTATAATGTTGGATGAATATGAGATGCTAATTATGCTAAATTAGCTATTACTTACTTCTAGTTAATAAGAATTGGAGATTGTTTTCTTTGACAGATTTACAATGTTATAAAATATATCACATAATATAAGTAATTAAATATTAAATTAGATTTTCTATGAATTACCTTTTTGGGGTACAAAATATTGAATTGAGAAAATCTCATCTCATTTATATGCAGTGTACAAATTCATATGTAAGACTTCAGTTCGCGTGATGATACAGCTTGTTATAGCTCGCGTGTTCGAATGTGCAAACGCGAATTTAAATATGCTGCATGAGTTATGATGGCTCGCTCGTGATTATCTGTGTTTGTGAAGTTCTCTGGGCGATCATGACGTACCATAGCCACGAGCGTGATACATGATGAGAATATTACATGCACTACACACAATGTACCAAACACTTTAGAACGTAGACAAAAATGAACAAATCATATTATTATGATAATGACATGTTTTCATACAAAATTTACACAGATCACCTGGCAGATATGATACATATTATATATTATACACATTTTATAAGAATCTATAATGAATCATGCAATCAAATAAAGAAATATAGTATATTAATATATAAAGCTGAAGAGTATGTTTGAACGCGCAAATCTTAGGAACCACTGGTCGGATTTAAAATATTCTTTCAGTTTTAAATAACCCATTTAGGAAAGATGTAGGCTATATATCATCCCGTTAAGATGCCATCTTAGTTAACACAGGCGAAGCTGTAGGCAACAGTCAGTGTAGTATAAGCGCACAAAAGTATTATCGACGATATAACAACGTCATGCCGATTGCTGTAACGACTTCCGAGCTAGTTTTACTGCCTAGGCTCTACAATTTATGTTTTACATCAAATCCATACTAATTTATGCTGTAGACTAGAACGTTTTATTTTTTATTTACATATAAAATAAACTGCAAATAAGTAGGTACGGATGATTTTCTCTGGCTAGTAGTCGGCGAGTTATATTTAAGTATTACTTTTGGTTTTAATTAACAGAGACAAGAGCGTGATCAATCCAAATTTGATAAAAAAAGTTAATTTAAAGATAATATTAAATTACATTAAGAATCCCTGTTTCCGTCACACAACTTGTTAAATTTTATAAGGGCACGTGGTCAGATTCCATCTAAAAGTGGTCGATATTATAAATTCTAGTGCTATTTATTTAAATCACATATTATTTTTTTATTTCACAGGAATTATTTGGAATCCGAAATAAAATATTTTTGTTTATTTAATTTTCTGTACGTAATTTTTTTTATATATATTTAAAGACACTAAGCTATTTTTATTATTTAATTGAATTTAATTTAAAATTTCTAAGAGCAAACTATTTATCACCGAGGGGTCAGATGTTTTGGCGTTCATTGATAGTAACTTATGTCCAGCAGTGGACAAATAAAAAACTAAGAATAATGATGATGAATGAAGCTTGAGAATGAGTCTATATACAGATAACTACGGGCTAGTAATGTAAAAGCTTAATATTAAATATGTAAGCAATATAAGTAATTTTAATCAGTTCGCTTTATGTACGTTGGCCTTAAGCGAGCAGTATTTAGCTGTCGACGTCCCTTAGTTTATAACTATACGCCATTTGACCCTTGTCTTGAAAACGGAATTCAATGTTTTTGTCTTTACTCGGTTGTCACGAACGCTTTGACTATGAAAGCTGTTTTATTGTTGTTCTGCTTTATAATCAGAGTACGGAGTGCAGACATAAAAGCTTTAGGTTTATCTAAAGCTTTTACACTCGGGTTTTAAAACTGACTTTTGAGACCATGCTGTATAAAACATGTAGTGTATGTGAAAAAATATTGTATATTATGTTATAATAATTTTAACAAATTTTTGGCACGAGAGTAACTTTATAGTTAACTAGTAGCGCCCAGCAGTTTCATCTGCATTCTTCACATCACGCGGGAGGATAAATAAAAACCTATGTCACTCACAAATAACGCACCCCTCTATAATAGAATATAATATTTTGAAAATTATTTTACCAATACATAATTGGTAAAATATTTTTTTAAATCGGTTCAGTAGATCAAGGGATCTATTAGAATCTCACAAGCTTTTTGTCTTTTTAATATTTGTTTAATATTTGATAAAATCAATATTGGTTTAGTTATCTATAATAATACTTAGTATCTATTACATATTATGGTGTCACTCTCTGTTAACTTAATATGATTTAATTAATGTATTGCATTTTAATAATACAATAATTAAAATGTATGTACTAATTATGATGATGTTTATTCAATAGTTGTTTGAACAAATTACTTGGAAATTAATGGAAATGGAAACAGAAATTCGTCATCCCGACGTTTATTACGTTTATTAGGGTACTTTTATCTATATTAATAATTTCGTGCAGGGGTACGATAGACTCGATTAAAACCTTACCCGTATAATAAAACATAAAAAATTAAAGATTTCGGATTGTCGAATATTTTGTTAAATTCTAATGGTGCTGACAGACACATCGCAGCCATTAAAATGCAATGACATAATCGCATATTGACCACTCTAGCGAAACTGTCACTGATATTTTTTTTGTTTTATTTAGTTTGTCTATATGGGCATGAAATAGGAGATGAAAGTTCGCAGGGTAGTTAAAAAAAACTCTGTCTGTGTTAAGTACAAGTGCGTACAGAATTGCGCTACTCCGAATTTAACGCAAGCGAAGCCGCGGGCAACAACTAGTATACAATAAATACGGACAGAGGTTGATAATGATGATATCTAAATTACTCTCTCACATTGGTGGCGCATCAATTGTAAGAAAATAACAGTACAAAGTTTTCATATCATTAGATATGTAGGTAAGCAACGAGGCACGTTGTATAGTTATGTTTTCGATAAAGGTATTATTACAGTACGTTTTTGTGGTTCAGTTAACTGCATTGGTTATTTGTCTCTATTGTACATAAACCGAAGACTATATTATATACACATGATGTTTTACCATCAATAAAACTATGCTTATTTTAGAATAGTTGTATATATTTCACCTGCATCTCGTTAGGTATACAGCCAGCTGAGGAGTGATGATGTTTATATTTATAGCCTACGTAATACAGTAATAAAATAAATAATTTAAGTATCAACCCTTATATGTCCCACTGCTGGGCACGGGTCTGCTCCTCGAAATCAGGCGAGGAGGGTAATAATATATATAAAAATATAATGGTGAACTTCACATACCTTCAAAGACTTTCAATCTCATCAGGCATGCAGGTTTCCTCACGATATTTTCCTTCACCGATGAGCGAACCATGGTCTCGTGTTTAGGGTGCACTTAGAAATTTCAAGACACACACGGACGGGTGAAGATTGAACCCGGAACCTCTCGCATAAGAGGCCGTGTCCATTCACCACTGGACCATCGTCGCTAACCGTAAATATTACTTGTAAAATATTTTTATAAAAAAATCTAAAGAGGAATAGTTGAGAAGATTTTCTCCTGCAACCAAAGTTAGAAAAATTATCTTATATTAATATAGATAGATACAGATAGATAGATACAGCCAAGATGATCAAGTAAATTTATGCGCCTCGTGGTGTAAGAAATAGTGTAAGTAGCAATACTAGGTCCATTACAAGTAACCGCGTTGATAATTCGTCACTGGAACCGGCTTTACTAGTTCTGGCCGATTTACAAGCGGTAATTAACTTAAGATTAACTTCTGTTACGGAATATATACAAATATGAATTTGCCGAGCTAATAAACTTTAAATGAAACATTAACCCAGTGTTTCCGGAGGCAACGGTGCATCAACGCTTGATTTGTTTTTATATTACGAATAACTATGTTATTACGTAATATGTGTTTTTTAAACTAACGTAGAAGACTCCGCGTGATATTGGCGATTAAAACATTATCGCTATTATCACACATCAAAAAACGATTATCGCGGTAAGAACCCGAACAATATATATTTAAATCTAAATTATGTATTAAAATATGTCATTTAGATTAAAATGTACCAGCTATTATGAGTGCTAAGCAAATTTCAGTCATTGTAATGAAAATCTTTTTACGTTTTTTATCGCAGTTTATCGAGATTTTTCCGACTGGAGATATGCCGAAATATCCGTTCCGGATGGATGAAATCTTTTCATTAAAAAGAAAATTTTAATAATTTATATAAATAATTAAGTGAGTAATTAGTGAAGGGTTTGAATAAATTGATAACTTTATGATTCTTGAAATTTGGAAGTAATAAGTTTTGCTCTTTTTTTAAAGGATTAATTTGTTCAAAAAGTTTTCCTTTGATTTCGTTTCATATTTTATAACTTTGGAAATTAAAAACATCGAAAACTGATCAAAGCTTTACTTAACTGATAAATACAACATAAAGTTTTCTATACTTTGATTAGTATATTAAGAATATCTTCCATGTATATGTACTTTGAGATGTATAACAACTTTGTAAGTAGTGAGATTTCAATATAAAACGCAATTTGTAACAATGCAAATATTTCCCCAACAGTAAGCAGTGTGCGGTCGAAACTAATGGAATTGTTCAGTTATATCAACACAAAGTTTGAAATCCATTTCACTTAACTTGACAAATGAAAGAACGGGTCAGAGAGCAGTTGTTACCGATGATTGAACTGTGGTTGGATTTGAAACAATAACGATTTCATTTGTTCGATTCTAACCCACATAATGTTAGAGCTGTGGATTTTCCATTCGGTCCTTGTATACATTAATATATCATAATAATTATTCATTTACAATCGCTTTACCGTGGATATTTCCTAATAAATTCGAGAAATGTTTTTTTAAGAATTCCGTTCCTTGCTCCTTTGTCGGTCTGTTTGTCAAATCAAACAGAGAGGAGGAGAAATATAAATATATGTGTAATACATAAGGCATTATTAAACATAAATAACGAAATATTAAATGAAATAAAAATATATCAACGTGATGCAGTTTGCCGTGATGTCGTTTGAGCTACCACAGCGTGAACAGAGGTATTTTACATCAATAAGTTAAAAAAAATACATCTACTTAACAAAATCTCGTGAAAACCTTTTATTTCTGTCTAAACAAAGTCTCAATCAAAGTCTTAATATAGTCTTAATATAGTCTTAATATAAAGTAAAGCTAATTTTGTATTATTTTCATTTAAATTGATAAATTTGTAACGCATTGTGCGCATTAAAATTTGTCCCATCAATATAGAAATATAAGTATGCGGTTAGCACATGTGACAATAGATACGTGAATCAAGAGAACTTATATTTATAACAATATATAATATTATGAACGATTTTACACCACGTCAATCTGGTCCCGTGGTAAGTTTTCGAAGAGACTTGTGTTAGGTACGGGTACCAGACAACGGAAATACATGTGATTAATACTTAAATTTAAGATTTTTACTTGATGACTTAAGAACACAGAAACTTTTTATGTTCCCTAGCGAGATTCGAACCCGCTACCGCCGGCTTGTGCGCCAACGCACTAACCACTGAGCCACAGAGGTCGTCAAATAAAGAGCGAGCATATTTTATATAATTGTATAACTGATCAATTATATGATAGAAAATGAATTATACCTAATGGCTTTTGTCTATAAATGCGATACTCGTTATTAATGACCAACGAAATGCCTAAAGTTATCGTGACTGGGACAACCGGTTCATCAAGACAATGACTTGATTGTTTTAACTTACATCATTGATGTGATATAAGAGTAAGCATTACGCCATAACCGAGATACGAAGATATCCGCTGAGTGATTCGAGAAAATAATCTATACCTTATTCCTGTCAGCTTATCAGATTAAAGTGATGAATAAAAGTTCCTAATTTCGTTTTATGATTTCAAAACAGTGTAGGTCAATAAACTCATCTCGATGACAAGCTTCTAACGTGACAATGAGAAAAGCTGATAGGCAGAGTTATTAATAGAATCTGTCAGTGACCAACATATCTGGAGCGACGTGAATAATTGGTATATTAAAGTTGAAATGAGGCCTTGACCAAAATTGAAATTAATAGAAGGTAAAGGTAAATATATTTAAATGTTAAAAATTTTTTTGCATGTTGCTTACCAGCAAAAAATAATGCAAAACAATATTATTGAAAATTGAAAAAAATGAATTTTGTAATGCTTTTGAGTTAATATATTCGTATGAAATTACTAGTAAAAGAAAAATAATACTGAGGTGCTTTATAAATTAATCTTATACTCATAAAATCGCCAGCTTTGTATCATAATTATCATCAGCCTTTATCCATCCCCTGCTGAGCATAGGCCTCATTCAATAAAGCCCTAGACGACCGATGCATCCAACCTACTCCAACACGGACCGGCCACTGTACGGAGACCGTCTTCCAATCAGGCTTATGACCAAGTTACACTTAGCAACATTTAACAAATATCACATCATCATCATCAACATTATCATCCATTATCCATCCACTGCTGAACATAGGGCTCTCTCAATGATCGCCAAGACGACCGATCCCTTGCCGCTCGCATCCAACGCGGATGTTCCCACTGGTTAATGGCCGACCCACAATATCACAACATACTAAGCTACTATACTAGCTAACATACTTCATGGGACCACAGCTGAAACTTTAATCAGGTCTAAAACCGTTTTCGAAATAAATTTAATTGGACATATAAATTTCAAATCAAAACATAGCTTCGTATGGTTTGTATTCCGTCCCAGCGATCGTGATCGGCTTATATTATGGATATTGGATGCGGTATGTCCACATTTCATAAAATTTACTTCCTGCCGGCTGCCCACGATGCCACATTCACCGGATGCCACACTATAGCTGAATGTGTGACCCGTACCTACGGGAGGTAATCCTATCAGATTAGATCAGTCATATCTTTCTATCTAAATTGTGTTTTGTATTTATATTGCTTTTTATTTACAATATGTTAAACAGAGGCGACGAAAGTTCTTAATATGTAAACATAGGTTATTTAATCTTCTATCTATATATATAAAAATGAAACCCGTTTCGCGTTGTCACGGCATCACGTGTGAACGGCTGAACCGATTTCGATAATTCTTTTTTTTAAATGTTTGTGGAAGTCCAAGGATGGATGTTCCGGCGAAAAAAAATCGAATAATTGCCGGGAAAGCCCTAAAAACAGCCCTTTTCTTTTTCCCATACAAACGTTTTCTAACTAAAATGTAGAGTCAATCTGAACTTTATCGCTATTATATAAAGCTCATATTAGATTACAAACACTCATTGTTGTCTAAGCTATATCATATTAATAATTTCGTCGTAGACTCAATCTAAAAGTTACCTAAATAATCAAACATAAAAAATTAAAGATTTCGAGTCGACAACAAATATCCCCAAAATTTGGATTGTTGAGTATTTTGTTAAATTCTAATAGTGTTGACAGACAAAATATTGCAGTCCATTAAAATACAATGACATAATTGCATATTATCACTGTCATTGATAACGGGTGACATTTACTTTTTTTAATACGCTTTTGGCAAGGAGTATTTATTATTTGCCAGTGTCAAGTTTTGTTTTGTATTGTATTTGTATTATGAAAAGGATTATTTAGACAAAGAAATATTATGATCAGGAGAATTTATAGGTACTATATCAAAAGAATTTATAGATATACATTCTGTTCCAACTTGACGGCCCAAGAGGAACTGGAAAAACTTTTGTATTTACAACTATTGTACATTTTAAGATCTGAAAACAAAATATGCCTGCCTATAGGCAAAAATTAAATAATGCTATAGCATTTACTGGGATTGCAGCAAATTTTTAGATGGCGGTAGAACAGATCACTCGAGATTAAAAATTCCAATTAATTCTGATGAGATCTCTACGTCTTACGTGTCATAAGGATTCAGGCAATTGATCATCAAATGAGGATGGTGTTGACCATAGCGATGCATTGTAGATAATTCAATTGTAGACCATATGTTTGATGTGTCGCTTGATACAAATGATACCTAATAAAAATTATTCAATGAAAACGTTACTTACTCCTCAAAACGGAGATCGTTTTCAATTGCACGACTAAGTTGTTGAAAAAACCTCCGGTGTGTTTAAAATTTAAGAGAGTTATAACGCTGTAGTTGAGGATGATCATAATAATGTTTTAGACTATCCCGTAGAATTCCTAAACTCGATATAACGATTGCAGGATTACCACCACACATTCCTTAAATTAAACGTTGGTTGTATAGAAATGCTTTTAAGAAATTTAAACCCTACTGTTGGGTTGTGCAATGGGACCCTACCGGTCTTATTATTAGATCGTTAGTTATGTGCATTGTAAATCAAATTTCACCCGAGCAAAGTCGGAATTTCATTTATTCTATCAAAACAGTGTGCGTTTGCTGTTGGAGGGTCTAATGTCGTGTTCGGAAACTCATAAAAGGTGATAATAACGCGAACCCGACCAAATTACATAGCTACACAATTTACGGGCTATGGATCATTAGTACTGACTTTCAATTTGGTCGGTTTCGCGATATTATTTCGTTTGTTTTAGTTTCAGGCAGGCACGCGACATAAAATGCATCAGTTTCCACGTCATTACATCAGTCAAACACAAACCGCGTTACCAAGAGTGTTTTATTATTTTTAATTATTAATTTAATATCCCTGTCTGTGCAAAATTATTTAAATACATTCTAATATTATTATGTAATTGGGATGAACACCGAATTAAATTATAAATATAGGAAAATGAAAACTTTACACACGTGTGATTTACTTTTAAATGTATTTTGTATATATTATATAGTATCGAAAACTTATCTGTTCGGGTGGTATAAGCTTTTGAAAATGAATAATTTCACTACAGTTTGTACACACACATGAAGCCATCTGTCGAAGATTAGGACCACTTCTGGCGAGACCGTTTCTTCTAGGCCGGAGATCTTATCGGAGAACGGAGACTTCTATAGCAAATTGTACGCGTCCCATGCTCCTCAACCTAATACCCGGAATAATGATCCGCGTGCCAGCCTAACACGACACCTCTCTGGAAAGCTTCTGAACATCAGATTAGATGAGGTTAGTTTGGCTCTTAAGTAGCTAAAAGGGGGAGGATTTAGCACCATAGACCACATTCATACTATAAGGCAAGTTATACGGAAGACCCATGAGTACAACCAGCCACCGTGCCTTGCTTTTGTGGACTATGAGAAAGCTTTTGACTCTTTTAAAACCTGGGCTGTTCTGGAAGCTCTGCAGCGATGTCATGTCGATTGGCGATACGTTAAAGTAATGAGAGGATTATACGAAGCCGCTTTTATGTTCATTCTGATTCCGGGAGGTCAAATAAGACCAATCCAACTGCATCGAGGAGGGGGATATATATACAGGGGGATGTTCATTCCCCGAAACCATTCACGAATGATTTGGACGAAATCTTCAAGACTTTAAATTGGGCAGAATGTGGCATAAACATTAACGGCATGTATCTCTGACACCTTCGTTTCGCCGACGATATACTTACTTATTATACTGGCCGAGTCGCTGAAGGGTTTACAGAAGATGCTGCACAGTCTAAACGAATCATCCCGACGTGTGGGCCTTAGGGTGAACTTGGACAACATGAAAGTCATGTTCAACGAACACGTTCTCCTTAGGCCGGTTAACGTCGATGACATAACTCTCGAAGCCGTGCAAGAGTATTTCTACCTTAGGCATACCTTGCAGCTAGGTCGACATAACTTCGAGAGGCAAGCCAATAAGAGGATTCAATTAGGGTGGGCAGCATTTAGGAAGTTTCGCCATATTCTCACGTCGTCCGTATACCGTACAGTTTAAAGACCAATGCGTTATCCCCGTGTTGACCTACGAGACTGAAACAAACTCTTAATTTACGACTGGAGCGTGCTATGCTTGGTGTTTCTTTGGCAGATAGGATTCGAAACGAAGTCCTCCTCCAGAGTACTAAAATTACCGATATCATGCGAAAAATATGTACGTTGAAGTGGCACTGGGCTGGTCACACACTCAGAAGAACGGATGGCCGATAGGTCAATAAGGTTCAAATGTGGAGGCCGCATTTAGGTAGACGAAGTGTTGGTCGGCCATTAAACAGGTGGGAAGACGATCTCCGTGCAGTGGCAGGTCGAGGGGAGTGGTACGGGATCGGTCATCTTGGCGTTCATTGAGGGAGGCCTATGTTCAGCAGTGGACGGATATATGCCGATGATGATGATGTACCCATTATAAACAATGCCATCACAAGAATATAACCAGAATAGATGAGTTTGTGTGTTGTTGTAATAAGTTGTTGATTATTGTATTTATGCTTATTAAATCCCCATGACCTTTGACAGAACGAAGTCTGTCGGGTCCGCTAGTTTATATTATAAAACTGCAAGACGTATCAACAGTAATTTCCAAGATGTTGCTTGAAAAATTTAAATGTTTAAATTTTAAATTACGTTTATTCATTTGAAAGTAAAAAGAAAAACTATTGTTTATTTTTAAAATGTAGAACAACATTGCAACAATGCCAAGTTCGTTAACATTAAAATGTCTATTAGTAGAGTCATGTCCCATTTATCCATACAAGATCCAATAACAGTAGACAATAGAATACAGGCGCATTTCGCACGAATCTGCGACCCGCATAATGGGAACAAATCAAAGATACCTTTGACGTTTCATTATACGTCGTGTTCTATTTGCTCTGGTTAGCGAAATCTATGCGCAGTGAGTCGTGAAAACATCCGACTAAATTGAATAATCTCAGATCGTGACAACTTCAGCGAGCGCTTGTGAAACATACTCGGTTTTTATTGTAAGAACAAACGTCTCAACCTACGTATTCAGACTGTGTGGTCTTCGGGGAGCGATGAATCGTTACATGAACAAATAGTTTTGTTACACCAGTCATTGTTTGTTTTATAAATTTTACTTTAGTGTTCTTTCGTATTGTATTGTTAGTGAATAAATAATAAATATGATTTTTGTATGTTAATAAAAAAATATTGTTATAGATTTTATATTGGTAATAATCTAAATATAGATAGTTTGTATAATATCATAAAGTAAAGTAAGGCATTTTGTGTGCGTAAAACATATTGATTATAGGTATAAACGGAAAGAGGTAATTGAAATGTCCCATAATTTATTTAAGTACTTTCAGAGAAACGTGAAAATAGAAACCTCTCGTGACCACGGTTGCTGTAAAGTATCCGAAAAGTCTTGGATGTATAAATCTTAATAACTTATATAAGTTTCATTATAATGCGAACACAAGTTTTCGGCTGATTGTCGTTCTTTTTAATGAATCCACTTAGCTGCGTTTTAAAAATAAATTAAGTTTTCTCGTACAACATTAAAAGTTTTCAACATACTTGATCGCAAATCACTTTGCCTAAAAGGATATGACAAAACTTTTAAAAAGGTTAGAAGTAGTCCTTCTTATATAATTTGTTTCTCAAGCGTTATTCAATAAAATAGGTGATACATTCGTTTTGCTAGCATCAATATATTAAAACGAGCGATAAAGTTTAATGTCTCAATATAATTAACATATTATGTTGCTGTAAAGGCGTTATTCTTATCACATAAATGATTCAACAGGATATAGGATATCCCTGTCATTGAAATCAGCATAAATAAATGCTCTTGCGAATTTTATTCAGGCGATACAATAGGAGTTACACGTAGGCGATATAAGGGTGCACGATTCTTGGAATCAACATTAGTAATCTTAGCTCTTGGTGAAGATAAGTCTAGCGGATATCTTTATTACACTACACGCAATGCAGAATATTCTATATATTTTGTCTTCCATTTGTATTTTACGCATTGTAAAATCTTAGTCTTATACCTTTAAACGAGCAATTCTTGTATGTATATATATAGAATCTGAATCTCGGAAACGGCTCCAACGATTTTCATGAAATTTTATATACACGGGTTAAAAAGGGTAATAAATCGATCTAGCTAGGATGCATTTTAAAAAAAAATAGTTTTATCCGTGTTTTGAGGCAATAAAAAATATCATTAGAATACGGATGTAAATTTTCCTGTCAATTAATATGTCATGATGGCTAAGTGACCGAATGAGGCAATTATGATCCGAAAGAGCCTGGTTAGAATCTCCAGTCCAATCCGATTTTTTTATTTCAAGTTCATATTTTTTTGGAAGAAAAAATCCGAGCAAATGCTCGGTCAATGTACTAATGTTATAAACGCGAAAGTTAATAAGAATATATAAATATAGATAGGTATGTTTGCTACGCTTTCAAGCAAAACGCGGTTGTAGTTAAATTGATATAAAAAACCTTAATAACTGAAAAGAAAAACGGTTTTAATGATTTGAAACACGATTCTTACGAATCCCCTTTTTTCGATAATTACGCAAGGCAGGTGAGTGATGTAGCTTTTGTGTGCATTTTGACAACTTAATTGAATCCTACTAATATTATAAACCCGAAAGTTTGTAAGAATATATGCACGTATAGTATATTATGCTAAAATTACTGCATATGTAAAAACCTCTGTATAACTAATACTACTACATGGATTTTGATAAAACTTAACAAAAAAATAGCCTATACTTACATCAGAATAACACATAGGCCGGTCGATTACACGTTCCCCCGTCAGAGGGGGAGGGGAGGGCCGGCCCTCCGACTAATAGTTTAACTTTATCCGCTAATGATTCGTCGACCGTATTGGATTTGACTAGCCATACACCTACTCTCCAGAGTAGCGCGCGCGATATACCGCGCCCCCTGCGGGACACGGAGGGGGGCGCCCCCCTTTCGAATTTTACCAGGTGAGCCATCTGCTCACCTACCTACCGATTGAGTTTAAAGGCCATCAGGCCTAAAAGTCTAGACCTTTCGAAAAAAAAAAACACATAGGCTATAATTTATCCCCGTAGCCCCACGGGAATGGTGAATACGCGGGTAAAACCGCGGAGTGCTGATAGTGCGTCTGATTTTACCATTTTCACCGATCATGCTTATTGTAGTTGAAATCAATAATGGTTAAAACAAAATCGATTCCAAATGTATATTGATAATTCCGTATAGGATACTTATGTTTCTAACTCAATTAGAAACAGACATTCGGTTTTGAAATTGAATAGAAAACGTGGTCTAGTCACAGTAATAAATATATTAACTATAAGACAGACAATCAATCGTATATACCTTCTATGGAAAGACAGAACCAAGACGGCATCAGTACTTTGATGTTACCAAGTGAGAACCTTAATATGATATTGATTTAATTGAATTGTGAAATGCTTATGAATGACGCTTTGGTGTCTATAAAGTGATCAAAGCATTGCACTAAACTGTGATACAGAATTTGCTGTTATGTTAATCTTACTATACTAATTATTATAAACGTGAATTGTAAGTATGGATGTTGTTACTGTTTCACGTAAAACTCACTGACTGAATTTTAATGAAACTTTACAATAATATAGCTTACGCATCAGAATAGCACATAGGCTACAATTTATCCCTGTACTCCAACGGGAATGGGAAGTATGCGGGCGAAAGCGCGGGGCGCTGCTAGTACACTATAAGTTAAAATAAAAAGTATACATTTTTGAAATTAGGGGAGAAGTAAAATATCGTCCAAAATTTGACTAAAAACAAAAAAGCTATTAGAAATATATTATGAGATATTTTTTTTTACATTAAGTTATTTTTTATTTTTTATATCCTTTTATTTTAATCGTTTACGGTTAATGTCAAAATGATTGCCCATAAATTTATCTCTGTGATATTAAATGGTACATAATAATGTACAAATCTTGTGATTTAAAAAAACATTAATGTCATACTTGTTAACGAACTGAAACCATAAATGATTTATGACTCAAATTGTTACTTAAATGTTTATTACGAATTGAGAACAACATAGATGAACTAACAAATGAACTTTTATCACATTTTATTTTATTTTAAACTACCTACTGCCCGCGGCTTCTCTCGCGTTAAATTCAGAGTAGCGCAGTTCCGTACGTACGTATAGTAAACACAGACAGATTTTTTTGAACTACCCTGCGAAATTTCATCTCATATTTCATGCCCATATAGGTAAAAATCTTAAAAACGGCGGAACAATTATTAATGGTTATTTAATTCTTATCAAGTGCCTAAATGCAAAGTTTCATCTTCTATGTATAATGACGAATTTCCATACAAACTTTCATCCCCTACTTAAACCCCTTTTAAGCTTTTTTCGCAACAAAATTAACATATGTCCTTTCTCAAGCTCTAATCTCTGTTCCAAGTTTCATCAAAATCGGTTCAGTGGTTTAGGTGTGAAAGCGTAACAGACAGACAGACATAGTTACTTTCGCATTTATAATATTAGTAAGGATATGAAAATAAAATTATAAAAGTAAAATAATTTCATGAGATTTATTTATTAGCACATTTCAACAATCTGAATTTATTCTGAGAAATTCTTTAACGAAACCAACTAGAAGGCAACATCACACAATAACCTTCGGAAGCTATAATGATCAGGAATAATAGACTGCATGTTGGCACAACCCGTTTACTGGGAAGGACATTTTAGGACTTGCCAAGCTGCTTTGGTAGCGGAATAGACTTTTGTATTGAACCAATAAAATAAATTGCTTAAAATTCTATTCTTGTAGCTTTCAAGAATTTATATTTACAACCGATTTTAAATAAAAACTAACAAGACATTTTAAGACAATATTATAATGTTCTTATCACCGTGTCTTACAAATTTGGTGATTTAAATAGATGAAAGTTATTTTTCATAAATTCTATAGTAAGAGTCAATCTGCTGAATGCATAAGGTACAAGAGCGGTTGTTGAGGAGATTCTTGGGGAAGACGTGAACGCCTGGAAGTCCAGCAGCGGACTAATTTAAGCTGATGGACTGAATTGGATTAGTATGAGTATCTACCAAGTGATAAACAGAAATATAATCTACAAGACTTTGACGACCTCTGTGGCTAAATAGTTATCGCTTTGGCGCTAAAGCCTGGTAGCGGGTTCGAATCTCGCTAGGGAATAAAAAAGTTTCGGTGTTTTGGGTCATGGATGTGTATTATATAATAAAAATCTTAAACATATGTATTAAAAAAAAGTATTAAATTTATGTATTTCCGTTGTCTGGTACCCGTAACACAAGTTCTTCGGAAACTTAACACGGGACCAGATTGACGTGGTGTAAAGCGTCCATAGATGTTATTATAAGCTTATATAAAGCATTTTGCTAAATTATCAAAAAATTATTAAAGTAACCAGAATCAAAAAATTTGGAAGTCGCATAGTCGTTACACAGGAAAAACTCTAAGTAAACAACCAAATGGACATGAGACGAAAACCAATAACTACGATCATGGATAGGCGAAATGGTTTAGGTAACGGGAAGCTAAGCAGTGGTTATTGCCTTTCATTCCATTTTCGGATATTACTGAGCATAAGCATGAACATGTCGGGATAACAGAATATAATATGACAAAAGGGAATATTATTGTATTAACAACGAAAAGTTACATTATGATAATTCGGAAGATTTGTATTTGGATATAATAATATGATCTTTTGACATTAACCGCAAGCCAGTCTATTTTGCCGCTTGATGCTTTTTAAGCATCGCGTTGAATTCCGACATTAGCGCTTTTCTACCAAGCGTTTAAATTTAAAGCGTTAAAAAAGCGTTTGAATGAAATAAATAGATACCCATGTATCTGTTCTGTTATTGATATCATGTATCTGTTTAGTTTTGATAAAAGTCTTATTTAAGTACTTTGTTTGCTGAGTCAGTGCGTTTTATAATATTTAAAACTAAGACATTTTTAATTCACTTTTTATCTTGAATAACCACTACTAATATCACGCAGAGCATAAATACGAAGGACTACATTTTTTAACATTACCTAAACTCTTTACGAACTTTAAGGATTGCTTGGTCTGAGTTTGTCTTTGCATAGATTGGTGGATACCATTAACGGTGAATATATTATGCATTCTACCATTTATTTATTTTTTCCTTAAAGTTTTAATTTTTCCTAATTATTATGCATAGTAATTATATGCACCGAAATGCAAATTTAATGAAAACTTAAAATCTTATCATAACTGTCATACAATATCATTGTTTAAAACAATTTAATTAACACTAAGATATTATTTTATAGTCCAACGATTCTTGTATTAAGCTATGATTTTAGTTTGACAAATTTATCTATTTTTATTCATCTGTAATAAAATATAAATATGTAAATAGCTTACAACATTGTATAACATATACAGTAAAATAGCTGTATAATTGATGGCAACAAGATTACAATGGCGTCATATTGTTATCGCCCACGTCAAATTAATATACAATATTATAATGGATGTCTCTAATATACTTTCGTAAGTTGTAGTTTGATAGAAAGTTGCATCAGTGTTATATCAATCACAGCGCCTATGATACGATCAAATAAAAATATTGTGTAAGCTCTTAATATTATATTATTCATGTACACACAATACGTTTTCTTATACTTTCCCCAAGGGGTTACTATACAAAAGGAGCTTACTAAGGCATAATATATTACTTCGGACTGCAGGATATATATAAACCCTACAGTCCTGTGACAATCAAAGTACCAAAACAGTACCTTTCGCCTTCATACATTTGTCTCGAGTTTTAAAAATTGAGCAACGCTCAACACTTCCAATTTCTTCTGATTTTCTTCTTCTTCTTTGGCTTGGCTCACTTAGGGATTCGCCAGTGTCAGATTTTGTCACAGATAACACAACTTTATATGGAAATAAAGTTATATTTCCTAAATGTTCTACACCGTACATAAATTCATATTAGGCAGTCAAAACGTATTTCTCCGAACACAATCAACGAACCCATAGTCACAAATTATTACCCTTGATTTATTGACGGACCCTGAGCGCCGTTAATTACTCCCGGCTCGAAGATACTATTTGTATTTTTTAAACATTCGGATAATAGCGGTATGCATTAGCCATTTATTATCGAAGACGTAAAGATGGCAGGAATAAAACAGATTTATAGGTAATAATAGTAAATTATATCTTGAACTGCAAACATATGAGCCTGAGGTCGATATATTAGAACATTGAAAGGTTTACTGTGAAGAAGCGATAAAACTGGTCCATTGCTATTAATTTGAGGCAATAAAGCGCCTTGCAATTAAAAACTATAAGACGTAATGCAACTGGTTTAATTGGCAGTCGTTTATTGAGATGGATTTTCTTTAAAGTGAGGCATAAGTCAGATCTCAAGCTAATATTTTTTCTTAGTTATAAATACTGTGATCTTATAAGTGACTAGAAAAATGTTTTATAAAATCCTTAGACATACTAAAGATACTTATTTTTATTCATAAATTATATAATCATCAATAATTTATGACTTCAAAGGATATAAAAGTCATGCATTTTTACACACAAACCAACTTACATAATATCATCATTATCCGTTCCTAGCCGGACTTCAGTGACTAGCTGGTTCTGTGGGCTAGATATTACGCCCTTAGGTGGTTGACATAACCTATTTTGAAGAAGAACGTGCGGCCGCATTCGCAAGTCAGTAGTACATCCTTGATAGACCTTACATATAATAAGTAAGTATGTGTGTAAATTTCATGAAATTATTAGACCCAAAGACATAAATATTATATTTACTTCCATCGCTACCTAAATTGGCCGGGATAGCGAATTATATCACATCTAAATTACCTTTTTAACCCACGCAAATTCCGCACAAAACCATATTGTATGCATGTCTTACTACTCGTATATATAATGTACATAAATCTACGTTTTGAAGGTTCCTGTCAATATAAACTTATCCTAAGCATACAAATGTCACTGTCGCGAGTACTCCAGTACTCCGTACTCGAGTACTGAGTAATTTGTGTGTTATTTATCGCCTACTCTTCGAGATGTATTTCGACGCGACGCTTATATCGTGAAATTATGCGCGAGACAGCGTGGGTGTGATATGACAATGTGCAAATGGTTATGGTTAGTACGTGTAGGAACAAGAATGTGTTGAAAGTGTTAACTGTGAACTATTATTATACCTAAAACGCCATAAAAACCAATAGTGATTACATATGAGAAGACTTTAAAGATTCTCGTTTTAAAATGAGAAACTATATGCGATATCTTATGTCTTATCTCTGAGGTCACACACTCAGAATGGATGGTCGATAGGCCAATAAGGTTCAAGAGTGGAGGCCGCGTTCAGGTCTAAACAAAGTGTTGATCGGCCATTAACCAGGTGGGAAGACGATCGACGACGGCAAGGGATTGGTCGTCTTGGCATTCATTGAGAGCGCCTGTGTTCAGCAGTGGACGGATAAAGGCTGATGATGATATGCGATCCTTTTTTTAATGTATATACTTATAATAATACTTATATTACGAATCCCATAAAGACCAGGCAACACCGAAGTGGTACCGAAAAATAATATATAGATATTGATATAAATGGTGTAATAACACTCATTACTGTTTTGTTAGACTTATTAAATATCACATAACTATGTTAACGTGGTGTGGTTTAAAATATAGGATTAAATTGTAAGTATCTTTATAACATTATATTGTTTTATTTTTAACTTAAACAATACACTAATAATTTAGCAATATCCATAATCTACTCCTAACTAAGCTCTTTAATTTAAATCTTAATCTATTTCCGCGCAGACATAAGTTATTCGCTCTGGTATCGTGAAAATCTCATCTCTAAACCTATTTGGTAATTTATATCGTGGGTGACGACAATAGTCGATATATTAACCTAACATAACGAGTATTTGTTTCACATCATGTTTATCAAATGTAGAACATCAAGAACAACCGATCACTATACAAGTACATTAACCTACTATAAAATTATGTAATAGATTTTTTTATTCTAAAACCGTCTTTATGTGCAGGATGCTAAGAACAGTTTACCTCAACTGTTCTTCTGGTATCGATTTGTTTGAATTTAAGAATAAAGACAGAAACATAACGTGTCGTGGCGTGTCGTGACGCGCCAGAAGTATATCGGTTTCATACATTTAATATTGTTTGGGACATATTTGCATGTCGTGTCGTTGCGAAACCGATATGCTTCTGGTGCGTCACGACACGCCACGACACGTAAGTATGTTTCTGCCTTAACTAACAGATTTTTTGTTGTTTAATATGTATTGCCGACGATTAATTGACGACCTTTGTGGCTCAGTGGTTAGCATATTGGCGCAGAAGCCGAAGGTAGCGAGTTCGAATCTCGCACAAAAAAAAATCTGTGTTCCTGGGTCATGGATGTGTATTAAATATGTGTATTATATAATAAAAATCTCAAATATAAGTATTAATACAAAAAGTATTAAATATATGTATTTCCGTTGTCTGGTACCTGCAACACAAGTCTCTTCGAGACCTGAGCACAAGACCAGATTGACGTGGTGTAAAAGCGTTCATAGATTTTTATTATTATTATTGGTACATACATTTTCATAATTTATTTCGATAGATGAGATATTTTCATGGAACAAGCCACGATCGTGAACTACATAAATGAAGGATTAATATTTAATAATAAGAACGAAAATTACCTGTTGCACCAAGTTGAGGACCGACGAAGCAATCCCAGCTCCGCTGCTTACTCCTCATCCTTTGTGAAGCGGAGACTTCACGAAAGTTGATCCGAACGCCTGCAACAAACATTTTAAACAATTAAACTCTGTTGAATCAATGAGAAGAATTTAATTTTTTTTCGGTCTTCAATTAGCACATAGCTCGAAAATTGGAACAGTGTTCCTCATTAAGAGACCAGAATGTGGTAAGAGGAGATTGGAGATAACGCATTACGCATGCGCGGTCCATTGTCTTCGCGCTAGATACCTAGATAATACAGCGAAAGCTCACAACTGGTAATATGCAAAGCTTTCCGATGTTGCGTTGCCCAATGAGTCACACTGAATTATAATTGTATACACTAATTAATTATTTGTAATTACTACTACATACTTATTGGAAAATAGTTCTTTTTCTTTTTCTGGAACGGATCATCAGCTTCGATAAATAAGGATTTTTTTATTGCCAGAATATCCAACGTAAATTGGACACATGTGTTATTGTAATTTGAAACACCTATGGATTTTTTTAAATTGTTTTGTTGTCTTTATTGAATTGTTCTATAGTTTCGAAAACACCATATTGGATATAGGCAAATAAGCTATTTTTTTTATGATTGAGATTGTACATTTTAAAAATTAAAGGAAGAATTCAGGATGACCACCACCAGAGAACTTAAATACCGATATTATAAAGAAATTTGCAAATAATGAGCTTGTTAAAATCGCAAAGGGCTGATCACACACTAAGGATAACGGAAGACCTATCATAGACCTATAAGGTTGAAAAGTGGAGGCCGCATTTAGGAAGACGGCGTTGGTCGGCCATTATCGGTGAAAAGGCCATCTCCGTGCAATGGCCGATCCGTGTTGGATGCGAGTTGCAAGGAATCGGTCATCTTGGCGTTCAATGATAGAAGCTTATGTTCAGCAGTGGACGGATAAAGATTGATGATAATAATGATAAAAGTATCAAGGAAATTATAATTTAAATTATCTTGTTTATTATTTATAATGTCAATGAAAATTCCAGTCTTTTAATCATTAAATCTTTTGAATGTCGTGACTTTGCTTATCCTGTGTAATTATGAGTGTTAGGCAAGCTTGGCGCACGTGCCAACCCGACGAGTGCGTACTAGGGCTCGCCAACGCTTGCATATCTTATAATTCAAGTTTAAATAAATAGTCATTCTTACTCCGGTACTAGATTGTTGAGTATATTGTGCTGAGGTTATTCACCTTGCATTACCATTGCAATGCAAGCATAATATGATTTTAGTGGACTCGTTTAAAACACTGCCCGAACACTCCAAATGAGAAATGTCGCGTTTTAATTTATGGGTAAGATAGGTGGCATCATCTGGGGAGTAACTCACACTTAATGTTTTCCTCCGTATTAATGTTATTTATGTGCGTGTAATTTTGAAAGACGATGCCTGAACCATTGATTATCTTATACTTATGTTGCTGCATCTTGTACTTCGCATCTGTTTTAATTTATATGCTAATCAGCAATTAATAGAATTTACCCAATTAACGCAAATTACTAGTGTTATTTAATATAATATTATATTGCTTGTACCACAGCAGTGATCATAAATTTTAAAAACATAATTTTCAATTAAAAAATAAACATCAATGTTTGAAAATATACATTTATTTGAACATAAAATTAAATATTTGTATGGCAGTAATGCTCGTTATCATTATTTTTTTCTTTATCTATATTATCGTATAACGGAAAAAGAATCTAATTTGAATTGATCTCATGCACTTCAATAGGCTTTTATTGAATGTACAAAAATATTAACATTGTCATCGATTTACATATAATATCATAAAATGAATATTTACTAGAGTCTCTAGCTTTTTGAAAATTTAATATAGCCTATGTTCAACGGGAATAGTGTAGCTTCTACAGTGAAAGAATTTTTCAAATCGGTCAAGTAGTTTCGGAGCCTATTCAATACAAAGAAACAATCAAATCTTTCCTCTTTATAATATTAGCTAAATTAATGACTTTTCTATCAAAAGTAGACTTGAGGAAGAAACAAAAATACCCTGAGAAATAAGCGGTGAAATCAAAGTTTGATCTGTTGTTAGTAACCTAATATTTGTAGACAGTATTCATTCTTTCCTATATTGCCCAAGAGCCATGAGCGGATGTTTTGTTTGCTCAATATTTATGCCCAAATGAAGGTAAACATAACGGTTGATTTGAAACAAAGCATTCTTATCTTAGTGTAGCAACTAAATAGTTGTTTAGCGAAACGTTAGTTCGAATATAGTATTCTTAGTTCATAAAGATAACGGCTAGGTGTGTCAGTCGATGTAATATTTTAATAGCAAAGGTTCTAATAATCAATTTTTTACAAGTAACTTGTATAAAGTTTAACATGTAGCTTTTAATTTCTTCATCATCATCATCATTATCATTAGCCTTTATCCGTCAACTGCTGAACATAGGCCTCCCTCAATGAACGCCAAGACGACCGATCCCTTGCTACTCGCATCCAACGCGGACCTGCCACTGCACGGAGATCGTCTTCCCATGTGGTTAATGGCCGACCAACACTACCTAAACGAGACCTTTACTCTTGAACCTTAATAGTCCATCGGCCATCCAATTGAATTTCTTATTCTTAGTTAATTAGTTTCATTGTTGTTTACCGATTCTAGCTCCATACGTCCCTTAGACTGACTAGAGTACTAAGTTTGAATACTAAGCTATATATAACTACAAGATACCGAGCCAGCTTGTTGTAGTTGGATGTAAAATAAACAGACTTGGAGCAGTTATTTCAATATCGCTTGTACAACAAACATTGTATTTGACGGAAGTTGATAGTTCGCTTTTGATTTACTTGTGCCGTCCAAGTGATTGTTATTAGAGATAGAAATATATTAGTCATTAGGCTAACACAAATTCAGATTACATAGAGTTCATTGACCGGCAGAGTAAAGAAAATTTGATGGTGTCAATTAATATTTCAGGATTATTTTATGTTTCTATAATTAAAATATTTAAAGCAGTTCTAAGTTTAAAATAGTCAAGGTGAAACAAGTGATGATAGGAATAGATATATTACAGGGGTTGGTATTTTTGACGTATTTAGTACATTTTGGAAATTTTATAAATTTAGGGCCTGTTTCACAATCTCCAGTTAAGTTCCCAATAGGCTATCGGCAACATATATGACAGATATTTGACAGATACTCCATACACTATCTGTCAAATATGTTGCCGATAGCCTATTGGGAACTTAAATGGAGATTGTGAAACAGGCCCTTAATGTTACATATTGAATTTTAAAATTATAATAAATAAAAATTAATGTTACATGTTGGTAATTTTATTGTATTTTGTTTATTGTAGTGATATTAGTAAATAAGTCAATTATTAGATGTTTATTTCAAAAATTGTGGGCCCAATCCGTATGTATAAGACCGTATACTTTATGTATTTTTTGATATATGCAAAAATCCCATATTTACTACGAGTTTGTCACCTTACAATTCACAAGCATAATGTGAATATTATTTATTTTCAAATGTTTATTTATCAAGTTATTCCTTAGAGATATCCAAAAGAACACGAATACACGAATATAATGTAGATAGACATACGCTATCATCTTAGATCAGACATAAATCTTCTCTTTTATAACTCGAATAATATTACTGTTAAACAAGCCTCCGTCATAAATATTTGGTAACATTTTACTGGCCATCTTTATTGGGGTATTGACAGCTCGCAGGTCTCCTCAGATTACAACTTTATACCCATTTTATAACACTTTATCACGCTGTTCTTATGCAACGTTTTTAACACGTTTGGAAATAAAGACACACTTGGGAGGTCTTGTTGGCAGTAATTTTAGTAATATTTAAGTTTACTTAATGTGTAACGATAGTCTAGTGTAGTCTACTCTACTAGTCTTCGAGCGGCGATGGTCTAGTGGTGGGTGCACTCGGCCTCTTATGCGAGAGGTTCCGGGTTCGATCCTGACCGTCCCGTGTGTTCATTGAAATGGGTTTTTTCAAATTTCTAAGCGCATTCTAAGCTCAAGACCACTGCTCACTCACCGGTGTAGGAAAACATCGTGAGGAAACCTGAATGTCTGATGAGATTGAAAGTCTTTTAAGTTCACCAACCCACATTAGGCCAGCGCATCGGTGAACTATGGCCCACTACCGTCCTCGCCTGATTTTGAGGAAGAGACCTGTGCTCAGCAATGGGACATAAGGGTCAAAACTTTTTTTTAGCCCCTTCAGTGAGAGGTTTAGTTTTGATCTTGACCACCTTTGGTGCCTCAAAATGGACTTCAAACTTCTGAATTCAGCACTTGTGACTATCGATTGCTCACCGTTGAAGAAAAAACCGTAAAGAGATATACATGCGTGATGAGATTAAAAAATCTTTGAAGGTGAAGTTCATTAACCCGATCCTAGGCCAGCGCATCGGTAATCTGCCAAATACTCTCCTCGAAATGAGGCGATCATTTCGAGGTGACCCAGTGTGTCCAGTGGTGATCACATAAGGCTCGGTACTTTAAAGTCAACTTAATATATGTAACATAATTATGTTTACTAGTTTTTGGCCGCGGCTTCGGCCGGCTAAACAAAAAAATCCTTTTTTTTATGTATCCTATGTTACTTCTGGTAGGTACCTCCGAGAATATGTGTACAAACTTTCATGATTATCGGTTAAGTAGTTTTCGCGTAAATCGTAACAAACATCTCTAGTTTCAAATTTATAATATTAGTAATGATTCATCATCATCATCATCATCATCATCATCAGCCTTTATCCGTCCACTGCTGAACATAGGCCTCCCTCAATGAACGCCAAGACGTCCGATCCCTTGCTACTCGCATCCAACACGGACCTGCCACTGCACGGAGATCGTCTTCCCATCTGATTAATGGCCGACCAACACTTCGTCTGCCTAAACGCGGCCTCCACTCTTGAACCTTAATGGCCCATCGGCCATCCGTAAATAAATAGTAATGATTAAATTATACTATTTATTAAATATCTGTTTTCGTGACTGTTCTTTAGTTTTTACTATTTTTATTCACTGTAATTTTTGTGATGTCTCACTTTCGAAAAGTACTCTTGACGAGATGGGAATTATCCCATTTGGCATTTGAAAGAAATGGAATAATTTCTACCTCGTTATGTCTTTAGAGTACCTATACCAAATAAATTTATTATAAGTTCGTTCGACATAAGCACTTAGTTTAGCATTTAGTTGCAAATATTATAATGGCTATTGATGTTTTCATTGAACATAAAAATATCTGATCTTGGCATAAATATTGTGTTTTTCTACCACAAATGTTCACATTTTTTATAGCGTAGAAGGGCAAACGAACAGTCAGCATTGAACAGCCTTGCGACTATCGACGCCCATTAACATCTACATAACCAGAGGCTATGCATTTCCGAATCCCCCAGTGAACCAGGAGAAACTCACAAGCCGTACGAAACGCGACAGCATAGCTGTCACTTTACGCCGATTTCATGTAAGCGAGAGGTTCCTCCCAAAAGCAGCATGGCACTACGTCTTATAAAATATACTTATGTATACCAATGGGGTCATTAAACTTGCCATATTAAATAATTATGAAGACATGAAATTGCTATCTTACATTTAGTACAACCTTATACTATAAAAGTTATGACCATAGTTCAAGCCAAGTTACTGAATTAAGTTATACCGTATAAAGTGTATATTTCATTAGCCGGCTAATGGTTTATGTTTTAATCATCATATGGTACACGCTGTATGTAACGGTGTTCGCAGAATAACGATAACGTTATTCGCCGGTAGTTCCTATTAATTATGCTATTATGATTATAAACATGGATGTGTTTTCATTACTTCTATAAAGTCTTCGATATTTAAAATATAAAACAATTATTATGTTAAATACATTTTACCAACTATGATGTACAGAATTTTATGAATACCTAGTATCTACTAGATAATATAGCATGCGTGCTTCCCGGCTACATTGTTACCACTATTTTGCTTATTTCCCGTGAAACAGCTTTGCTGACATCTCAGAGAGAAGGGTAAGCAGTGTAATTACTGACACCGAGGCTTCTCACATCTTTTTAATAATAATAATAATAATAATATGTTTATTGCAAGAATGTAGTGTTACAGAGGTCTTGAAAATTCTATAAAAATGTTCTTGTACATTCTGCCATACGGGAAACACGTAAATGAGGACTATATAGTTCTAGCTAAAGAAGAGTATCAGTACTATAAAAAAACTTTCAATAAATATATTAAAATAATATTTTCACGAGTCTATCGACATAATCATTAACGATTTTGATTTGCGACGAAAAGTATGTTATTTTTTTTGGTCCTAAAGTGCACCAAAAGCTGCCAAAAAAAAAAAAAAACAACACAATATAACAAAAAAAAAAACCATACAGTCGAATTGATAACCTCCTCCTTTTTTTGAAGTCGGTTAAAAACCACTAAATAGTTAGACAATAGTAAAACAACACTATTTGATTAAAACATAGCAGAGCATTATTTGTGTGGGAAGTTAAAATATTTACAAAAGATGACTTCACTCCTAAAGACGAATGCATAACTAAAAAGCTATCTAAAAGCCGGAAAATGCTCGTGGCAAACCAAATGTGGGTAATATGTGGGTCTCTTGGTATTTTTATAGGGCAGATTTGCATTGGTTTCGTATGTACTTTGCAGTTGATATCGTTCCTAGAAAACAAATTTATATTATGCGGCTTATTAACATTTTTACATATACCACGTTTCTGATAATTAAGAGCAATTATAGCGGAGGACTTGAACTGTAAAGAAATTATTTTATTTGTGCCAAATACGCTAGCTTAAACACTAAAAATCAATTAATTTTATCAGAGTAAAACAAAAAATCATCCTTCTAATTATTATAAACGCTAAATTTACTATGTATGGATGCAAGTAACTCTTTAACAAAGACTATAATTTAAAAATATATTGTACAAATTGTCTAAAACATAATCCTGCGTAGACGAAGTCACAAGCACCAGCTTTCTAGTTGGTGCTTGTGATACTATAAAATAAGGTGGTCTGCTCTAGATAATGACATCGGCTCTAGCAGGTACTTATATAGCTTAAATAGATTATTATAGTCGGGCAATTACAATTATTAATTTTAACAACACCAAATCGAGTACAGCTTGATATATTGTATCCAGTTCTGTAATACGGTTATGGGTTTTATTTATAGTTCAAATTAAGAAAGAACAAGTACTGCCAGCCACTGGTTTCGCAAACCCTACGTGGATACCGGTATCTGTACAATGGCCCAAACCTTCCACTATTGTTGATCGGTGCCTATTTTAACGTCACTCTTTGGCAATGAACAACCAGTTTTTGTGGCTGATGAAGATATGGAAAGCGTGATTTTCGCAACCGCTACGTAATTAAGTCGTTATCTGCACAATCGCTGTGCCTATCCGAGCTACTGACACCTTACTATATCTACTATCTATTAGTTGTGACGGGTGCTTGGCATCGACACATTTCAATTATCCATTGATTTGATCAATATTAAATTGTCATTTAATTAGAAAACGTTTGATTTGATCAAGTTAAGTTTATGAGACACGTCTATATGCAGCATTGATAGCAATGATGCTAACGACTGTTTTAAGATATTTTATGTAATTCAGAATTCTCAGTCCAATCTTGGGATTGCATTATAAAGGAAATTAGTTCAACAGATAGAGTTAGGGGCATCGATTAATTAATATTGAAGAAAAAATCCGAAAAGAACTAATATCTTTTTTTTTAAATATGATATGACTGAAAATATCTTCCATAACATGAGGAAATCAAAATAATGACTATTTAATAAAATTTGGATATTCTATATGAATTCAGTATGTCGACGGTGAATTTATAATTTTAAAGGGCAATAATTGGTACGTCTTAAGTCCGGCAATAAAAAAAAACCTTATTTTTTTAACTTCAGTGAATGGCAGTGTATACAACGCTGTCACTATATTATAAATCAATGCACTTACAGCATATAAAATGGCGATATAAGGGCATTAAATGCTAAGAAAGAGTAAAGAGAGGTATACGTGGACTAAATAGAGTGGTATCTATGAAATAAAAAAATAAAGCTTAACAAATCAAAAATGAATTGAAAAAAAAAACAGTTGATCCATCATGGACCAGTTTTGCAAAAGTTAGAAATATGTACATGAAAAAATTTAGAGCAGGCCTTTGTCGACGGACAAGTTGCTGCCAAAGATGAAGTTTCTGATAATACTCTATGTAAAAAATTAAATACCGAATCTAAGACAATATTATGTAGTAATAAAATATAAAAGTATTGTTAAATTATACTAGTAAGTACCTACTAGGCTTTCGTTTATTATTAATCAATGTCATAAAATAGCAATAAAGGCGATTTATTTTATTAATTTTAATAATATAAACATTAAATAAATTTAATCGTAGTCGAGCTCCGTTTATTAATTTGTCACTACAAAAATGCGATTTATAAAAAAAAAACAGTTTTATCACGTGAATGAATCAATGAACAAATCTGAGGCCACATTTACATAAATAATATGTTTGTGGTTTTTTTGCTTGTACCTGCTATCCTGTTTACAAGTGATTAACATTATATCTGTGCGACATTTAAAAGTAAAGTGTGAGCGTCCTGTGACATACCATTAAGTAAGCATTCATCATTATATGTTAATTATTAAGTATGGTGTCACTTCTAATGTGCTAGGAAGTAGAGTTTACTAATTGTTAAGATTATTGTGAGCACTCATAAAAAAATATTTAAGCCAAAAGTATATATGATTTTTTGTATAGTGTTTTATATTGTGTTGTAACTTAAACCTAAATAGGTTGGCTTTTCGTAACAGTTTTTTGTATGTACATGTTTTTATATTATATCAGACTCGTGTTCAACTTATAAAAATCGGTTAACAAAACCGTGATGTAATGCGACAAATCGATTAAAGAAAGTACAGTAAATTTAAAACATCGATGCAAAATCAATTACATTTCCCTTGACAAAATCGACGAAAGATATAAATAGAAAGGAATGCGAGAATTCAATGAACTTGAGCGGATATCGCGCGGCCTTGTTCAGGTTGCTAAGTAAAAAACAAACAAGTCATTCTTTTCGAGCTTTGTAGCGTGTTCGACACTAGACCGTATCAAACTTAAATACTATAAAGCGATTTTACGTATACTATGCTCCAATCTTATGAACATGCCGTTTTTTACTTTATTAGGTAGCTGTTTCACACGAGCTATTAGATGTTTTGAAACTTATCTAAACTTTAAATATAACTTTTACTTTTACCTGTTAATACAAATTAAATTTACACCTGGCTTGTATCGTTCTTAACAACAGGCTGTTTAAAACTTTAATACTTTAAACAATTTTACGTATACTGTGCTCGAAACTAAGTGTAAGAATATAATATATATTCTTACACTTCTAGGTTTATGCTTTGTTAGCTAAGTGTTCCAATCGCCTCTTTAAGATCTTATATTAATAGGTAGATAATTTTTTTACTTATAAAATTCTTATTTTTTTTACTATTTCCTTTTAGAATATTTTTTTTAGTGCTGCGTCTACTAAATTATATTATATGAAAATTTCTTCAGTGGTTTAAAATTATTATTCATTCTATTTTCATATAGGAGAAAATATTTTGTAAATAATAGTGTAAAATGCGAGTTTATAATATAATTATAATATGTTTGAGTACTTTTAAATGAGAGCATGTATAAATTGATATTCTATATTAGTCACTATTCTCAGTCGAAGGTCCTCATAAAGCTTAGACATTTTAGAGTGGTGTACTTACGTAAGGTACCCGAGTGTAGCTGTCCGAAGGTAAGCAGCTTTTGGTAATAAACCCCTCTACGTCACAGATGTACACACCTCTACATCTCTCGGCTATAGTGGTGTGAAAACTTTTATATCGATAAGAGCTTTCTATAATTTAAAATTTCATTATCAGGGTCATTAAATAAAATTACAATACGTATTGTACCTACAGTTATTTAAGTATTTTCACTTTAAAATTATTTCCGTTCTTACATTTTATTTACATTTTATCTTACTAGTCTTACTATCTTACTTCTTACCAATATTATAAACGTGAAAGTTTTTAGTATGGATGTTTGTTATTCTTTCACGTAAAAACTATTGAATGCATTTTAATTAAACTCAAATAACACATAGGCTATAATTTATCCCCGTGCTCTCACGGGAATGGGAAACGCGGGGCGCTGCTAGTTAATAATATGTTGGGACAACTCACATACGGTCGTCTAATACGAAACAGAGAACAGACAACTGATACATATGTATTTTTAAATACATAATATATATTATAGATAAACACCCAGATACAGAACACATGATCATGCTCATCAAACAAACATCTGTCCTGGGTGGGAATCAAACCCACGACCTTCTGGCTTAGTAGTCAGAGTCCTTAACCACTAGACCAACAGCCCAGGCCATATTAACTAGTTTAATTTAATATTTTAAATATTTATTATGATTCTGAAAAAATATAAAATTTTGATCGACTTTTATTACAGTAATTTTATATTTAATTGTATTCTTAAAAAAATTATTTTAATAAGTAGGTACCTACTTGTTCTCGAAATTTCGGTCATCCTCCTAAATGCGAACTCAATATTGTCTAATGGAAACGCCTTTTAAGTCAGAAGTGCTGGTGTTATATTACTTTCTCGAGATGCTTTCCAAAGCTTCTGGAGAAAATATGATGGTAAGTTGATTGCAATTATGCTTTAGATATTATTTACGACATATTTATACAATTTTCTGGTAATTGATGACTCATTATTTTTTTTAAGAAAATAAAATATTCCAACCCTTAATGTTGATCATTGTGAATCCATATTACGGCCTTCAAGGTTGTTATAACTTGTTTTATGAAATTCCAGACTTACATCCCCGAGGTGACAAAAAACCCAAGACTTTTTTGTTTCAGAAAAATAAATAAAATAATCACTTGCTTCACGTTCAAAAATTATATTATTTTTATTAATATGTTTTTGACTAAACAGATTTTAATGAAACCTCACAAAATTATTCGTGATACATGCGGATATGGACGACATGGAGTAAAGCCTCTAATAGTCGCGTTTTAGTATACAAAACTGAATTTCCAAATCTGACTTTTATTATAATATCATGGTCAGAAGCTAACAAAACTAGAGGTCCAAAGCAAGTTTCTATTGAGAATACAGTTTCTATTGGTTCGATTTAATCTATGAAGAAATTCGTTCAATAAATCAGATCTAATCGACGCATAGCAAGTAGAGTTGAAAGCCTATTGTTACCAGCCTCAAAGTTTTTCTGAAACCACTTTCGAAGTTCCAGTTCTGAATCAGAACAGGTATATTGCCTTGGTTCCTGTATCACTTTATTTGGTTCTTACTTTTATGAAAAGCACACATGTCTACTAATATCTTTTTTATATAAAAAAAACACGTATGCATTATACTTTTTAGCAAATAAGTAATAATATTAAATTAGGTAATATTTATAGTTTTTGAATGCTCCTTATTCCTATTAAGAATAAGAAAATAACTAGACACGGAGACATGGTAATGGCAGTCAAAGCTTTTATGGTACAAAATTATTTGATCTAGTATCCAGGAAACATTGAAAGAGTCGGTGTATATTTTTCTTATTTTTTTTTTAAATCTGATGTTAAAAATAATGCCGGAATGCTAAGAAAATAATAATACTATAATTACCAATTGTGTAGCTATATTACATTTAGTTGTCAATGTGTAATTATTGTCACAATTAGTAAAAGTATTTTTTATTTTATTATTTTATTTATTTGCGCTTTATTTTGCGATATTTACATTTTAAGGGCCTGTTTCACAATCTCCAGATAAGTTCCGAATAGGCTATCGGCAACATATTTGACAGATACTTGACAGATACTATCTGTCAAATATGTTGCCGATAGCCTATTGGGCACTTAGCTGGATATTGTGAAACAGGCCCTTAATGTGAGTAATGTTTCTTTGTATTATTTGCAATAGAATATAATAAAATATTAAATACGTTACATCTTTTTAATTCGCTGTTTCATTGTGAAGTGAAATACAATTTCAGAATTTCAATATTAGATGTGATTTAGAGCGTATAAATTAGCAAGTGCAGTGAACTATTTAAGTGATGACTGCGATTATTTCGCAATACCATCGAGAGTAAAACCCGGTGTGACGCAATGGACGATGTAAGGCGGAGGCGTAATCGCACACAGTAGAAAGTTTTGTACTAAATCACAGCGTTTAAACAAAAACTTAGCCTTTTAAGGCGAACAACGCAATACTGGCTATCTCCTGCAATCCCCCGAGTCGCAAAACCACTTATGATATTATGTGAGCTCACGGCGCTTCAATGTTTCTCATCGTCGTTTATCAAGCAATCAATGCCGCGAAATTGCAGACGCGTTCCTACAAGCCGTACATTCCTTGTTCTTTTTTACAGTCGTAGAATAATGTGTTACTTCCGCAATCTTTGTTTTAATAAAACTATTCATATAATCAATTACTGATTGATTAACACAATTAAGTATATAAATATATAGATATTTCGAAATCTTTTGGTGTTTGAAATACTAAAATTGATTCATACAATCCAAAACCTATCAACATAAAAAGTTAAATATTTTACGTGTGTGCTTTTTCGGTTTGTTGTGTTATTTTTTCTTTCATAATGTTTAGTTCAAGATTTTTAGAGAGTAGTGACACGTTGCGATTAATTACAAATGTCATATTGAAAGTAAAACAGATTTACTACTTTAGAATTAATTTTGTATCCATAAGTAATTTTGAGTAATACAACACGTAATATTAAAATAGCGTTTGTCATTAAATGAGAAGAAAAGGGGTTTTAGGCGGAGAGTGAGTTAAGAGAAGAACTTTTTGTATTACAGCCATCAAAATATCTTTCACTTTCTCTACCTCCAGTTCTCTCCTCTTACGACTCTTTGAACGTCTGATTGATAGAAACACGAGGGTAATAAGCAATGAGTTATTTATTTTATAAATTATTATGCTCGCAGTGCAGACAAGCTGTAAAGATAATCTCAAATATTATTCTATTGTCTTTTCACTGCCTCTAAGAAATTTATTTACAATCTATGCTAAAATGAAACTATTTAGCAAGTTTGACCTTTAAAGTGGCCAGCGGCGTTGCACTACTTTATAATCAGAATAGGAGAAAGCGGGCGGGACCCGATCTAACCTTTCCCGAATGACCTTTAACCAATAATGGCCGAATATGAACCCGGTAGTATGTGTGAAAATAGCTACTACTTCCTTGTCGACTGTTTGGTCATTGTAAGGATTTCATTCGTACATTGTTTACTTTTAGCGCAAGTAAGGATTTATAAAACACTCTGTTTCTAGATGTACATATATAACACGCATGTATATATTATAAACGTAGGTACTAGATTTAACGGCTATTTATCCGTGACGAGTAAATTAGATTTAACGCTATAGATATTTTGTACATGTTTAACGTATTTAATTATGAAATAAATGAAAGACAGTCTTATTACATGTTCTGTTTAAAAACTTAGTATCTTCAGATGTCACGAGTTTACTGTGAATATGTAAAATATGTAAACATGTATACGACTGCCGAAGGGAAGTTTCCATAGCTCGCGAAACTTTAATAGCGATTGATTGCCTCATCAACACTTTAGTGAACTATTCAAACCTACAAAGTCGAGTTGGCTTGTTTGATTAGCCTTAAAAAGAGGATATGATGACATTTACAAAAAAAATCGAAATTAAAAAAAAACAGTCAAGCTATATCATTTTCATAGCGAAAAAGTGAGGGCGAGATTTAAATAAAATATCTACACTAAAGCAAGATTAAAAGATAATCATCATTTTATATAGCGTACATTACAAGAAAATCACAGAACAAATGGGTTGTTAAAACATTTATACCTGTTAGGAAAATAAATGTTAATTGTCTGGATGAAAATGCCTCGGATAGTAAAATTACCTCCTACGTAAGAATTATAAAGGCATTTGAGAGAATGCGTGCAGATCAGTCACGTATAGGCATAAGATATACGGGGATAAAATAAATCTAGCCTTACATTTGAGTGTCGCTTTAATGTAAGTACCTAGGACCTCCCATATAGTAAAAGGTGGATTTTCGCAGCTGTGTCAATTTAAATAAAATTAATTAAATTATTATCAATCGAGTTACAATGAGCTTAAGCGATTTATTGTTATGGTCTAAAGTAAGTTTATTAACAATATTGTAATACTCGTAATATTTTGATATTGTGAGGGCTTTGAAGACATGAGACCTTAATTTTAGTAATTTAATTTTTTAACGACAATAATATGTGTGAATTTTAGTATAATATGTTATAACAATACTGTTATAGACAATCCTTTTTTATCAAAGAGTTAACAGTATTTCTCTTTCGTGAAATGTATTATTTAATGTAATAAGTGTATTGTTAGTCCGTAATAGTTTCTCATGCATTTCGCTTCACGGATATTCTTGATTCGTCACAGTAAGAATTTATATTGAAAGACACACTGTTAAAATTTTAGAATTTGTTAGTTATTCGTGCGTTGAAAACACTTAAATAATTCATAGAAAGTGAGGCCGCTGTATCTATTAAATATATCCTTGACCGATTAATGCTTTTTTTGTAAATTAATTAGTATAAAATACAATTACATTTTAAGTAATTACTGAGATTGTCATAATTAAAACTTTAAACGTTTCGTAAATGTATAATTTATTTTCATAAATAAAGTATGTTTTGGTTTACACTTGATATAAAAAATCTATTAATATTTTGAGATCCTTACATATTAAATTTAAACAAAAAATAAGGTTACGCCATTACACAGAGCACAAACGGATTCTCTACTTTGTGACATTAGTCTTTACTTTGGAATTGCAGAGCCGATGATTGTCCAGTGGTGGGTGGACTTGGCCTCTTATGCGAGAGGTTCCGGGTATGATCCTGACCCGTCCATGTGTGCCTTGAAATGTGTTTTTTTTTAATTTCTAAGTGCACCCCAAACACGAGACCATCGTTCGCTCACCGGTGAAGGAAAACATCGTGAGGAAACCTGCCTGATGAGATTGAACGTCTTTGAAGGTTTGTGAAGTTCACCAACTCGCATTGGGCCAGCTCATCAGTGTACTATGGCCCATTACCCTGCTGATTTCGAGGAGGAGACCCGTGCCCAACAGTTGGACATATAAGGGTTGATACTTTACTTTCTTTTTTGGAATTGTATTGGATAAATGAATGAAATACATCCGGTGGTCAAATCAAGATAATGTCAAATTTCTCGTTTCAATTTCAATCGATGATCGATACAAAGAATCACAAAGAACCTCGACTGTCTTGAAATTGGGAAAGACAAAAAAATATACGTAATACCGTTCGCAAAAAAGTCACTAACTCAGAGTTGATGATTAAATGAATAAATTTTTCGAATCGCTTTCATATTATCATTCATCAATATGAGTATGGCAGTAATATATTGCGATATAATATACTTCAAATGCTTTTTGTCGTGAACCGTACATGTCCGTATTGTGGTCGTAAAAACGTGTGACGACTTCGCCGGACGGATCAAGTTTATGGCTTTGGGCAATTTAACGCGGGCTATTCGGATAAGTTCTTGGATTATCTTCAAAGAGTGCACCTCTAACAATAAACTATCATATTATATTTATTCAACTATGGCATCTACATAATGCATTTTGGTTTGTAATACTAAAAAGATATATCTACATATTTTATTTATGAATATCATCATTTATTCTTTTTCGCGATCTCCACTCTTGTACTTTATTAGTTTATACCGACCGATAAGGCTTAAGTTGGTTGGTCACTAAGTTGGTCACACAGGTGGGAAGACAATCTGCGTGCTGTCCCTGACCAATGTAAGATGCGAGTGGCAAGAGATCGGCCGTCTCGATGTTCATTGAGGGAAACCGTGGATTAATAAAGGCTGATAATGTATTAAATATTATATTATGTATTATATTTTAAAGATTTATATTCATGTTCGGCTATTTGTAAAAAAAAAAACACAAGTAGAACACGTTTTCACTGCCGCATTACAGGAGGCATTAGGAATTAATGAAAGAGTTATGATAACCATACATTAGGTACTAGCACCCAGTGATCGAGTTAGAAACGAGGAGCAATTGTAAAAGTATGCAAATTATCAACAGGCCTGCTTAGTTATAGATTAAATGTGGCACGTTCATCGCATCCTGGTAGCGAGTTAATTAAATCGAAGTGGTTTCTGTTAAACAATACACAGGATTTTATGGTCAATTTTCATGTATATTATATTTTCGATTCTGATAACTGGTTTGGCTTCAACACGAAAGATGAAAGAAGAAAAGAGGTTTGAAGAGGTGCTATTTCATTATAATAATTTTTTCTAGAATGTTTTTAGCACAAGATAAGTATAATATTACTATCTAATAATAATTAAATGAAAAGTCATTTATAGCGTTGTAAACGAAATTATAATTTTCGAAAAACGTTACATATAATAAAGTTTGCATATCTTCTAAAAGATCTGCAATATTCGAGTGAAATTGCCTTCGATGCTGCCTTCAAACAAAAATAAAAAAGCTGAGAAGAGGTCGGCAAATTCCTGGGATTAGGTTGCTATTACAAGAAATTATTATGTATTATCTTAAATTGCAAGGTTATGGTTATTTATTATAAACGAAAACTATAACTCAGGTGAGAAATGAATAGCTCTAACCTTCATATTGAATAACATAATATATTTTTTATAATGAATTAGTATTTCCAACAACCATAATTGTTTTAAATGCTTCAGAAATATATTAAAATTTAAGTAGCAATAAAATACTGTAAGATGTTACGCTTTACAATAAACTTTTCAATTATGAAAACTGTATACTTTAATTTTAGCACTTTAATTTTCTTCGTAATTTTTATTTACGGTTTGGAAACAGCGCCTCCTAGTATTTTATTACCTCGAGACGAATCTCATATCTATGTATAATTCAATTATTATCTTGTAAGTAATTTAAATAATTACTGCTCGCAAATTAAATTCGCACCGCTTGTCGGACTAATGTTTTATTAATTATAAGGTGACCATAATAAAGTGGCTTCATACACTTTTTATCGTTTTGTAACTATTAGCTTTTATTTATTTTTCGTTAGGTGTTATTCTATGTGTATTTAAATTGTGAAACAAAATTTAAAAAACAGTAGATACTTTGATTTTTAAAGTGAAAATTTATTTATGTGCATTGAGCAGTTTTTGGGTGAAAAAAAAAATCATGGAAATCGTGTCATTGTCACAGAACGCTTTTAGAAGCTAGTGGGGATCTAATCATGAAATTTCAATTTCACTATAACTAAACTAAAATTTAATGTCATATTCTAAGTTCATTCATAATATTACACTACCAAGTTAATAAGTTTTCACTTTTCGATGCAGCTCCTATGACTGCTGCTATTGTTTTTTTAGTATTTTGCGGATAAGTGTACTTCCAAAATATCGTCGAAAAAATAAGATACGATAAATAAGAAAAAATAAGATCCACTTTATGCTTTTCTTTTTTTCGTCTTTTAAGAATAACTTTTTTTATAGCGATGGGAGGGATGTGCTATGTCATGCTCTCGGCTGTATGGGTAACAGCACCATGTTTATTTCTCCCGTAAAAAAAAATATTATCCATGTTTAGGAGAGAAGAGTAAAACATGTAGTGTAATTACTGGTACTCAAAACATCTTATGTAACAGGATAAGCAACATAGAAATGCTTATAGTAATAGACAACGTCGTTCACTTGCTACCATCGAGCTAACATTTTAAAAACATATTCAAAACTAATAACAACAGGATTTTTATCATATTTTTCAGTTTTGGGATAGGGATTTTGCTGCGCGACCGAACCGAAAAAAATGTGATAGAAAAACCGTAAGAAAAAATCCGTGGAAAAAAGTGCGTGGAATAAAACCGTTTAATGAGAGTAGTGTATTTTGTATTATATCTTTTTAGCCGAAGGAACTTCGTTCCTACCTGGTGTCCCACGACATCACATCATTTTTTATTTCACAAAGCTCTATATTTCGACACTGTCTTCGAATTTCGTATTCTCATGAACAAGACATGTTACAGTTTTTAAACATTTATCAAATTTTGACTTCTAGCAAACGGTTTTTCAATATTTCGACATTGTGTATGATCTACTTTTTCTTGTAAAAAACTGCTTAGTTCTTAAACTACTTGTACTAACTTAAAACTCGAATATTAAAGCAGTGAAATAAAAGTGTAGAAGTAATTATAATCACTTTAAAAATCATGACTCGTATAATACAAGTTAAAAAATATGCCACGAAAATAATGTTACGCAAAGATCGAACAGTAGCGTGGAGTTTTGACAGCCATTTGAAAGATGATACTAGTAAGCGGGAGTCTGTGTGAGTTGAATCATCCATCAATCAAATATTAATCATTGTTGTATTATATCAGATAAATAGTAATACAAAAAAAAATACAAAGACATCGATTTTTTTAATATTATATTAAATAGTATTTAAAATTTCAAATGAATATGAAATTAAAAAAAACCATATTCTTACATTTAACATTTTCAAGACGCAAGTCTTCAACCAATGCTATTCTCTTCATGATGACCTACAGGACAAAAACGTGGTCAATCTACGACTTGTGGAAAAGTTTGCGTGGCTTAACGTGCTATGCAGTGTTCTATGCTGGGTGTTTCTTTAGCATATAGGATTCTAAGCTAATATATCCGCCAGAGATTAAAGTCCAGAGAGTAATATCGGTAGATATCACGCAGAATAATAGTCTTTCTCTTGTCGTCTATCTCTGTACAGTGGCCAGTCCGTTTTAGATGCGAGTAACAAGGTATCGGTCGTCTTGGCGTTATTGAGCGAGAATGTTCAGCAGTGTATGGATAAAGGCTGATGACAATGATGACGATGATGATAAAGTAAAATGTAATACTGAGAGTAACCCTTAAATATTAGCCAAAGATGAAACTGTTATTTAATGAACTTGTCATTAGTGTCTACCGTACCTCTTATCATCAATAAAAAAGGTATATTTTTTGTCATTATATTACATATATTGCATACCCACAAAGAATAGGAACGTCATTACTAAACCTCGCATACAACTTTGTATCGTTGAATTGAAAAAATGTAATAAATTGTAATACCACATAATTTTCACAATGTTACATAATTTAGGTTCATTTAGTGTTTCTAGACCTGGCCTACTTAGTAGGATGATTTAATTTTTAAAAGCACGAAACAGTAACGATAAAGGGTCCACACGAAGTGTTTTGCGTGAACACCACGGATCCAATTATTCACAATGACCTAAAAACGTGAAAGCTGAATTTGTTCTACATACTGAACCCTTGGTTGCGTGATTGTCGACTTTTACGGGTGATATAAACACGATTAAGTCAGTTAAATAATTAACTAGTTTCATTAATTTAGACGCCTTGGACTGATTTAAATATGATAAATTTATTTGTTTAACGTATATGTTAATTTATATCAATTAAAAATTACAATCTGCATTTGCATCGGCTTAGTTTATCTATATCTACATAAAATTTTATAAGACTTTTACTTCGATATTTTTTAGAAAGCTTAACATTCGATTCTATAAAAATATTTTTCAATATTTTTTATGTCTGTATGTTTTTATTTTATTTTCAGAATTTACGGATTTATATATTTAATATAATTATTTTACAATAAAATAAAATTCATATTATAGGCTAATAATATAATCACTAAAGTTAATCGGGTTTATTGAGGTAATGTAAATGGACTTTAATTACGGGGTAATTTGTTGCGAAATTAGTTTTCTAAGCATATCTAATATAATTGTTTAATTCTAATGCAGGAAATGACTTATGCATTCCCATCATCATCAATTTGATGGTTAGTCGAGTAGATGGCCGCGGCTTCAAATCCCGACTAGTGCATATAATTTGTATAATGAATATAATATTATAGATCTTAAATGTACGAATTTACCCCGGAGTTAGGTTAACGTGATAGTAGTATGATAATATAATATATAGTTGGATAATATCATAAAATAATTTCTCAATCAAAATACCATAGTTGATTCTAAAATAAGTTACTTAAATATAGAGTAGAATTCAAATATGTATTTTTTCAAATACCTGTCTCAATATCTACTCGTAATTTACGAAAAATGTAAAATTTTCAGCTATGCAAAGCAATTCCCAATTAAGACCAAATTTCATTACAGTTAGTTTCGTCGTTTGATTAGTCTGCGAATTCAGTAGCATGCAAAATCTTACGAAGTGCAAAATTAAACTCCTTTTAATCATTATTAAAGTTTAACACATGCGAAATGCCACACAAAACTTAATGAGAGCTAAGTCTAGCACTAACTAAGCGTCTGATAAAAAGATAAGAAGTGGCGGTCAACGGTTGGCATTTAGAGGCATGTCGTCGATTGCTCTTTGGCACAACAATTAGCTTCGTCCATCAGTTAAGGCGATCCGCCTGTCCACGATAGCTAAGTTGCCATAGTAACGAAGGACCACACACGAACAATACACCCGTATACCGGGAAGTATGCAAATAAGACGCCTTGTACTGAAATACTGACCACTATTCTTTATTTATTTAGTAAAACGTAAAATCATTTCGTTGATGACTTCACTGAATTGCTTTTGTAAATGGCAATGTACAAGTCTATTTAAATAATTATACCTTACTTCCCTAACTGTTAATTGTTCTGTATTATAGAACAATATGAAAATAATGGAGCGATTGCAAATGTTTTTATGACATTAAATAAAAAGTTAAATGAAATTACGATGCGATCAAAAGTCGTTAAAGGTGTATGAAGTTGCATTTAGTTAGGGCATGAACTATGGCCCAACACCCTAATTACCTACCCAGAATATAGTATACTAACTGTTACCCGCGGCTTCGCTCACGTTAAATTCGGAGTAGCGCAGTTCCGTACGTACATATAGTAAACACAGACAGATTTTTTTTTAACTACACTGCGAACTTACATCTCCTATTTAAACCCTCCTAAGCTTTTTTCGCAACAAAAAGTAGCCTATGTCCTTTCCCAAGATCTAATCTAAGGTTCCAAATTTCATCAAAATCGGTTCAGTGGTTTAGGCGTGAAAGCGTAACACACAGACAGACAGACAGAGTTACTTTCGAATTTATAATATTAGTAAGGACAAGGGTTGATACTATTATTATATCAAATTCCAGGTTAACCCCGACCCGAGTACCGCCATAACGAAACGGTGGTTATCTAGGTGGCTAAGATGGAATATTGATAGCAAAATTTAGGCAATCATAATTTATTGGTGTTGTTTATAATTTAGTTTGTTCTTAATTTTGATAACAATTTTATATGTATCTATAGGATATGTATGGATAACAAAACAAAACGCAAATGATTTTGTTGTTTTTTACTTGATCCTACATTAAGGTTGAAAATAATTTGGGCTATGCATTAATTTTAGAATAGAATAGAATAGACATCAAAAAGACATATTAATTTTACACTGCTACACATACACACTTATACCATTACTACACGGCACATATTAATGTAGTTAGATACAAAATCAACGACAAACATACTATTTAAAATAAATTAAATTCTATTTTAATTTAATATATGGGTATGTAGTTTTGTCGAGTAGTTGCCATCGACTTGTTATAGAGAGTCCAGTTTACGTCTAACTAGTTTAAATTGGTATTTGCGTCGTTCGATTTCTGAACGAAGTTACGTGTTATAGGGCAAAGATAATTGTCGGAAGTGTCGGCTTACGTAACAAACTTTTCGCAGTAGTCAACGGATGAATATTTTCCACGCTAGTTAAAAAATAGATGATAGACAAGTGATAAATACATACTCTGGAATCTGAAATTTACTGATGAAGTTTGGTACTGGTTCTGTATGTATAATACTACAAATTAAATATTTCTTGAAATTTTTAAATTAAAGAAAACGAAAAATCGTATATAACTAATTAAAACATACGCAAGTAACATTTATGTTTCAAACATGAACATAAAAAGCTATTCTGCTGCGACTAGGAAATTAATTTGCTTGAAACGAGATATTGTAGAGATAATCTTCATAAGAGGTGCACGGGAGGTTTTCGTAAACCAGATATGGACTTCTTAAAATTGTTTATAGTACCGTTGAGTACATTTACATACGGGAGATAGCTGAGCCAGATATACGAGTAATAGCTGTTGTACTTCGCATTCAAAATTTAGAGAAACATTTTAATAAAATTGCATTGAAACAGTGTATGTCTTTTTACATCATTAAAATTCTATTTTATACCTAAAATTTGTTTTAGTACTTTCATCTATTTTTATCAACTTCTGGGCAAAGCTAAACTAAGTTTTTTCATGTTTACATTTGAAAAAATAGTTAACAAATATTTATTAGCATGATATAATTATCATGAATAGTTAAAAATATATTTATGAATGTACTGCACATACGTAATTAATACACGTGGTATATCTCGTTATCGTAATGAATATAAAGTAATTAATAAATATAGCAGTACATATGATAACTACTTCCATGCTAGGCATGTTGCATCCTGTATTACTAGTTCCAGTTAACGGAATAAATGTAAACATTTAAACTCATCATTTCAGTACGGATATGCGTAATGATGGCGAAACCCAAGTCGCTACCATATTTTATAAGAACATTCTTAGTAACATTAAAACCAGATTACTAAAACACATGTAAGTTCACTTTATAGTATGAAATATTTAATAGCTTTTCTTTGTGGCATGTCGTGTGTATCCTACTAATATTATAAATGCAAAAGTTTGTGAGGATGTTTGTTACTCTTTCACGCAAAAATTACTGAATGGATTTTGATTAAACTTCATAATTATATAGTTTATACATCAGATTAACACATAGGCTATCATCCCCGTATTCACCCGGGAACGCGAAATAATATGACTATATCATCCCGCTAAGATGCCGTTGTAAATCTTAGTTAACGCAGGCGAAGCTGCGGGCATCAGCTAGTACATAATAAAAACACACATATTTACCTTACTCAATCGACTCTTTTAAAATTACAACTCTATATTGGTTACTTTAAACTTGGTTTATTTTTTTGTTTTAGTATTAGATAGAAATAATAGAGGTCTAAAGTGTTTGGAGCGTGCCGAAAAAATATGTATAACAAAAAAAAACTGTATATCAAAATATCTTCCTAGGTCATTCATATAAAAGACTGTGTAACAAACTCCCACGAAAGGTGTTATATTAAAAGTAAAAAAAGTATATTAAGATTCTTATTAAAAAATCAACCCGAAGGTTGACCTTGTCAGTTCAAAAACATATCGCGCTTCACGGACTCTTTTTTTTTACGATATATCTGGTCATCTTGTCTGGATGCATTAAATGGCTTTTGGGCTATAAGATAATTAGATTTTGAAAGCGATCGCTCAAAGATCGAAGTAACTATAAAAATGTTATTCATCACAATTAACTTTGATAAATGTAGAACATTTTAGAAAATAATATTATATACAACTATCGCCCCGCAGTTTCACCCGCGTACTTCCCATTTCCGTGGGAGTAAGCTACGTTATTGTAAAGTTTCATCAAAATCTATTTAGCAGTTTTTTACGTGATCGAGTAACAAACATTCATACTTACAAACTTTCGCGATTACAATATTAGTAGGATCACAGTCCTGTACTCTCGTAGCATTATAAAATTCCGTGTGTTGACAAGCGATTGATGTTGGATTGTTTTGATTTCAATAATATTTTGAAGCTTATTAGGGAATTAATACTAGCAGCTCCCCGCGGTTTCACACGCATACTTCGTATTCCCGTGGGAGGATGGGGATAAATTATTCCTTATGTGCCATTCACAGTAAAGTTTCATCAAACTCTATTCCCTAGTTTTTACGTGGAAGTATACATCTTAAAGAAGTGTCATACAAGCTTACGCGTTTAAAATATTAGTAGAAAGTTAGCATAGTATTTTGTTTGATTATTATTTCAGTTCTTTATTTTCGATCATTATTTTTGAATTTTAAATATATATTTCTAAATCCACTGCTAGATCCAGCTTTAAATTCTCGTGACAGCTACCCAGACAATTCCAAAAATTAAGATGTTATTTTACAATCCCTTTATTCTGAGCGCCCACGATCCACTCCGGCCGGTATCGAAAACAATTATTATCTACTTTGAGAGCGATAAATCCGTTGTCCCGACACTGACCGTTATTGCCATCGAATGTGCTATCTGATCCTGTACTGTGACATATTGCTCGGAATATATACCCTATTAGGTATTTACTTGAACCCTATTTAAGTCACGAATCGTAGTGATCTGTCGAATATTAATTGGTTTAATGGTTTTGTAATATTTAGGTATACGAATATGATTTAAATACACCTATTGTGAAGCTTAGACTTCATTTAAATATCGTGGAACGTATTTATCGTAATCATTATCATAGCAATAAATATCATTAAACTATACTTTGTCATTGTTTAATTTCTTTCTTCTTTTTCTGTATTTGTCATTATAAAGTGACGAAACGATGTTATTAAGTGAACGTGGTGTTTAATTTTTCATGTTTTGTTATTGTATTGGAGTGGATATATTATTTTAGAATCATGTAGCCAAATCCTTTACCACCATTACCTTGACATTACCTTAGGTAAACCATTAAATTAGGCCGGCAGAACCGGGATAGTTTGTATAGACTGAAAGTGACAGCTATGCTAGCACATGTATTTTGTTGCTCCATGGCTCCCTCGCCCCTAAGGGAAAAGGAGAGCTATTGCTACATCAGTATAACCTTTGGTTGTTACGGATGTCTATAAGCCTTGGCAGTCACCATAAGGCTAAGGCTCCATTGCTCGGATGCCTCCTAATGACAAAAATGTACATTATTATCGACGATTATTTAAGCTAATCGATTCAGCACTGATTGACTCAAATAATATATATAATGCAATTAAACTCATAAAGTCACATGCTTGCTTTGGATTACCTATTTGTATTATTTTCGCTGTTGGTATTCCAATAAAATCTTAGAACACTTATTCTCCGGTATGGTATAGATTAATTTCCCAAGGAATCAGAACAAAAATATAAACAAATAACCGTATAATTATGTTGTAATGTTAATTTTATTGTTTTGTAATGCGCTATTTATGCTAAACACCAGATACTAATGATATCAATAAAAATAAATAACATTTACGCTTTATTGAGATTATATTTAATTAGACATTTTAAGTTACATTTTTGGACACTTAGCGCGATAGATCTTTGATGTCAAATGCCAACTTGATATTGGATTGCAATAGTTTTTATAACATATACTTGTCTACATAACTATGCCGCTTTATAGAGCCGCCGGTAATAATACCAGTTTTCCATGTATGGGTATTTGAATATGTTGTATGGCTAATATGATTCTTATTACTGTGGTAATACGGAAGTCTTGCAAATGAGGATATTGCGTGGTGATTTTGAGATATATAAGGTAGGTTATGCAGTTGAGTGATGCCTTATCTCGACGATTCCGAGCAGATGAGATCCACTTTCCCTTCGCGTGGTATGAATTTTATCCTTGCTTTAATTGCATCATCATTACTGTCATATTATGTACTATTAATCCGGTGGATCAAGACGATTTACATGCAGAAGTGGGTACGTGTTGGATGCGAGGGTTCAGCTGTTTTAGCGTTCACAGAGAGAAGCGTATGTAGAGCAGGACAACAGGACGGATAGGGGCTAGACACAGATGATCATGATGAAATAGGCTGGTAAATTATTTATTAATTTACAATCGGAAACATTCTAAAGTTAACCACACAAGCATTTCCATCACCTAAATATCAATTTCAATACATGATATTATTTTCGCATTGTCCGTTAGAACTTGACAATATTGACGTATTTCTTAACTTACGTTCATAATAAATAGAAACTAACAAACCTTGCATAGAGCACGCTAGTCAATTGTGTACAACTAGGTTATTGCACTGTTGAGTTAATAAATTAAATGCAATCGATGCTAGAATACGTACGGCGCCGTTGCTCCTGCCTCACGCCTCGACTACTCCCTACACTGATTATTTCCGTATGTTAATTTATATACTAACAAATAAATTATATCATATTATAAATTAAGAGGTTTGCAGTATTATTCTTATATTAAAATCGAGTAGTTTTTTTTAAGTGTGAAAATATTTTTTAATTAGAGATGTAGGCATCAAAGTGTATAATGATAATATATATTAATATTTTCTGCCACCATTTGCATTTTCTTAGTCTTCGATTTGATACTATAATTATACTAAAATTAAATTTATTAATAAAATTGTATTCATTAAACCAATTTTATATATTTTGTCAAACAAAAGGCTTCCGTAAAATAATCAACAAAAATACCAGAGAGTGAAGCTAAATCTGAACGTATTACGTGACTAGCATCTTAAGGAATATTGCTTTTGTTCATGTCATCACAAGTATCCTGAAAGTATATGGTGAAAAAGAGGGTCGAAATTGCCCCATTCAATGGGAATACTTTCAAGTGTATAACGGAAATGTCCTCGGAATTTACTTTGATCTTACCGCAAAAATTATAGGAATAATTATTTGCGTACAAGTTTTTGTTATAATACAAATACAAGTAAATAGACACAACCAATTTACGTGACAGTATACTCACGCCGCTTTAACATTATTATGAGTTTATTGATTCCTGCTAAAAGAAAGATATCTGCTTAATCCTGTAGTTCAATTATCGTATTATATATTCATTGATGTTAACAATGTTAGCGTAGTACATACATTACAACATTCACTGGCTCTATACCAAGTAACATGCTAACTCATCGGTTCTTTCTTGGGGAAGCTACCTGCCAACCCACAGCTCCGATTTCGCTCTAAGGTCTTAAGGCCACAGCATAGGACAATCCGAAAAATAAACTCATCGGTTCAAGCATTCACAATGACGACGTAATACCAGATAAATAAAATAGAAGCTTTACACAGCTTTGCTAAGTAATCCTACATTTCTAAGTTATTCAATTAACGCGTGTGTCAATGCTGAAGGCATCAGTAATGTTTCACACGTATTTCCTCCAAAGATACTTCTCATTTCAGTAGACGAATGTCTGGATAATTAAATGTCAGCCGGAGTGTATACATGCTGTTTGCTACTGATAATTCCGTAAGATCGTATCGCTATACCGCCGCTTGATTATGTAATAAAGCCTAATGATTTATAACAAACAAGAATAATTGTATTATTGCTTTAATTTGCCAATTAAGTTTTATTGGAAAGTATTACTTAAAACTTTTTTATTTTTCATTTACGCATAAGTTTATTCTAAGGATTTTAATTACACGAAATTTTACTCTCAAACAAAATTATTTTAGCAGTGATAACACATATACTTATACAGGATGCCACATTGTTGCTCAAAACATTTTAGCACAGCAAAAATTGTTGCTAAATGGTGAATTCGTGATAAAACAATTAAATTATTTAATACAAGCACCGACCCGCGGTTTCACCCGCGTTTTTCCCATCCCCGTGGGAGTACGGAGCTAAATTGTAGCCTGTGTTATTCTGATGTGTAAGCTATATTATTTTAAAGTTTAAATAAAATCCATTCAGTAGTTTTTACGTAAAGTTTGACAAACATCTATACTTACAAACTTTCGCGTTTATAATATTAGTATGATTATATTAGCACATTCATTTTATTGACTATTTTATCTAAACATAAATAACCCTTTTACTAAACGTTACATAAACAATATGAAAATCTAAACCCACCCACAAGGCTAAAAGTCACCATTATTCACAAGTTCTGTCGTAAAAGTATAATCTAGACGTTAATGGCCCAGGACATTTCCACTAAAGCCTTTTGTGCTAGGCTCTGACGTTAGAGGCCCACGTAATACTGCGTTGACATTGACGAAATCTCGGCAACAAATCAGAGAAATCCACAATAATAATTTGGCCATAAAAGGTAGCACGTAAGAAATAAATTTGATTTACTTTTAACACGTACCTTTTAGCGTAAGGTCATTTTAAAGTTATCTAGGATCTATCGATTATGATTTGTAATGTATTATACTCATGCAAGGAATCGGATAATACAGCATAAAACCATGAAACCCATTAAAATATTCATAAGCCACAATGGCTCATAAGTTTACAGCTTATTGGATTTACCTTAACCACTGTACGGATTAGACTAATTTGGTATGTTATTGCTTACTGCGGCAATTTTAAGTAAGCTTTAGTACATGTCACAAAAAAAACTTACAATTGCCGAGTGTCTTGACATAAAAAATAAAGTATGATATAAATTTGTAAACAAAATATGGTAGTGAGAAATTTATAAATGGATATGTCATAAAGTTGAAGTAAAAAAAAAAAATTTCAAAGAAAAAGACATCGAATTTATATTATTATAGATACATCAACAATTGCTTAAAGAAGGATATAATAACACCCATTCCTGATGTCCATCCCTAATGGAATATTTTGGACACACATACATAAATCACTAAGAAAACCAACACTGAAACCCTCTGTGTTATTTCAGCATATATATATATTTCTTGGTATATATTTCTTCGTGCGGATTGAGTTGGTCGACCTTTGACTTGAAGACGATCGGTGTTCAGAAGCCGGTTCAGATTCGATGAACTTGTAAGTGGATCGGCTATCTTTGTATTTATAGAATTATATTCCTTAGTAAGATACAAACACTTTTACATATACGATAAATAAAATTGTAAAAAAGGAAGTATAATGAGCAAAGAAATCATTTTACCTAAATCAAAACATGTACCTAATAAAAAGTAATACTTTTTTGACGCAGGCTTATGCTTTCGCATGGCCTAGGTTAGGCTTCTCAATATATTTTGGGACTTGAGAAAAAGGCGCTACTAATCTCAGTGTCATTCCAGCCGCTTTTTAACTATCCACGATCCGCAGGAAAAGGTACTCCTAAGCGGCAAAATATATTATGTTCAATGAAAGTCAAATGTACTCCAATAGGATATAGGAAAACAATCTAACTTTATCTGTTAAGAATGAGTTTGACATAACAGACACGGAACGGACGCAATTTTCCACATACATAACGAATTCATAGCGTGTATCGGTGCAAAAACTGAAAACCAACATCGATCGTAAGCGAAACCAGTAACTCCAAGCGATACAGATAATCTCTGGTTGCTGATTTTAAAACAGCAATTTCTCAAGGAACACGCTTTACGTTAAAAACTACCTACGATCAGGAAGGGACTTGATAAGGTTAAGTCGTGAGGAACGTCGCGTGTTACTGGCTACTCACACTCAGAAGGTTACGAAATCATTTGATGCCATCGTTTACAGATAATAAACTTTGGAATTGAAATCGAAACACTTGCTGGAATATTGAACTTGATATTATTTATTTATTTAGAAGATTCCTCCTCGAGTATTTTGATTTTCTATCGATATTTGTAATTGTTTCTTGTAAAAGCAGTTCCTTCTGGAATTGGATAAAGTTTTTTAAAAATAATGATTATTTAAGTCAGTTTACGTTTTGCTTAGCAGACAAACTGATCACGATTCGAATCTGACTTGTTTACAGTAAAATTCCAATTTTCATTTCAATGTAACCTTGGCACTTTGTGGACAAATAAACGTACTTAAATACTTGAAGTTTGCCTACCAACTAACACTGGGTATACACATAAGAAAGCTATAGATAATTTCAAATAATCAAAATATTATTTATACAAATTTATTATTTATCCGTAAGAAAATTTTCAAAATTATTAAGAAAAGTTAAGAAAATAATATTTATAAGGAAGGTTTTCAAAGATATAAATGATTGTTTGTAATCATTTATGATATGAAATATTATATTGAAGAAAATTGAAACGTGCCTATATTTAACGGAAAATAAAATATTATGACAATATCATCGCCCACGTTATGTACGGTTCGTGGAATTTATTTCGATTCATGAAAGTTTAATTGAAAAGCGTTAACGTCACTCATCCATTTATTTGATTCACGTGTGATATCGACCTATCATAATACCAAGGGCAAACACAATGTCACACAAAGTTACTAGAATTAGCTTTTAGTTTGGTCTGACTATATTATTGTAATGACAGGACGTTTAACCGACTTTAATCATGATTGATTAAAATTTTATATTCCCGACATTTCAGATCACATACAGTCCTAGGTGTTATGGTCATTTAATGTTATAATAAATTCTTTATCATTATGTTGTCATTAGATCGCATACCCATAACTTTATTTTATTATTTGAAGTAGAACATTAATAATACATAAGCTACTTATATAATTCCTATTCACGAACAATACATGAAAAATTATAAAGCTTTGAATATTATTATGTAGTAATATGACAAATAAATGTAGTAATAAAAAAAATTGTCATAAGCACGATGAATATCAATTTGTTGCTATTTCATTAAAAAACAATCTTGTGTATTGAAACTGTCATTTACAATACAATCAACTGTAAGCATTGATCGTTTTTCCTGCGAGTTACGAAATCGTATAATCAATTTTAGTTTTTTCGTTTCTTAATGGACACTTTCGCTCTCTGGTCGCCGGTGGGCAACGAACCTCATAAGATTAATGATGCAACAAATCTTTCTCAGATTCTTAAATTATCACATTTAATCTACAACAAGAAATTTATTAAAACCATTATCAAATATATTTTTTATCATTATTATGGTCAGACTGCAATATGATTTATATTTCTTGTAACCATAAAGTGTAATGCCATTATTTATTGCTGTCACTATTTTCGTCCACACAAATCTAGTAGGTCTGCTCTTTACTTATAATATAATATTTCTATGTTATATATGATTATTGCATGTTTTATTGATGTATATTACATAATTATATTATTATTAAATTATATTAAAAATACCAAAATTATTTTAAACGGGATATTTACAATGTTTTCACTTTCATTTCGCGGAGTTCGATATTTCGACATAATTATATATTGCAGTATTATGAACAAGATATTCGTAAAGTCGAAATATGAAAGCTCCGAGAAATAAATAAACAACTGAAAAACGTTGTTTTAAAAATTTTAAAGATTTTCTCGAATTCTACTAGCAGTTTTCTGTCTGATATAGCTCTAAAAATTCAAACGTTTTGTCAACGCTCATTGCGCATGCGCACGCTAAAAAGCTTAAGGGAACTTTAAAAGAATACAAAAACCGGAAGCGAAAAACGCGTACACTATTTTTCGCTTCCCAACGAACACTGTTTCGCCGTCAAACGCGTGGACGGACGCGCTGAAATCCTTTGATCCGTGTTACAAAAACCGACTACAAACGGAATGACAGACGAGCAAGTCACCATCAGCGTCTTCCAATGTATCTGTCTCCGTGGAGGGGCTATTACATCATAATACGCCACGCCGCAACCAGTATTCGCCGAGTGCTTCTGTACAGCTTCTGTATGTTACGGGTGCCGTGATGGGATATACATTTATCTATTCAATAAGCCGATTGCAAAAATGTCAAACCTGATAAATTTTAACCAGCCCACGCCCAGTCACGTTGAGTCACCGTTATCGGACAAAATACCAGAAAATAACCACCGGTCATTATAACTTGAATTTCTTTAATGACTCACCGGGCGCTAACGATTTTGTGTCAAGCAATCACATGAATAATGTAGTACTAGTACCTCCGACCTAGATCTTAAAACACATTTTGTAAGACCTAGATCGTTATTTTCAATCATATGGTGTCCACCGTGAGATTTTTCTATGGCGTTTCCAAACGGCACCAGATGTAGGAATTTAATTATTTCGTTACAAATACTCGGAGATTCTTGCAATCCAAACACTTGTGTAAGAGCTTAACGGACGGACAAACATGATGAAATATCGATCTTACTTTTTCCATTTAATTTGAAATTGCTAAATACAGTAGGTAAACGCTTGTTAATCATTATCAACCCTATACACCCATACCTCTTTCTCTATCTAATCTCTGCTTACCTCTTTTATTAAAAAACAAGATGGCTTATGTTATATCACTACATATTATAAAACAAAGTCGCTTTTTCTGTCCCTATATCCCTTTGTACGCTTAAATCTTTAAAACTATGCAACGGATTTTGATGCGGTTTTTTTTAATAGATAGGACAATTCAAGAGGAAGGTTTATGTATATAATTTATTAAGTTTTTATATACATTGGCTAAGATATAACAATAATTGTTGAAGGTGTCGGGAAAAAATAGGCCGCTTGGGAGTTTTCAACGAAAACGCTGCCTAAACCCTTTGAGATATAACAAAATAATGTATGGTGGAATTGTGTATCTTAAATAGGTCTACAAAAAAGTCCGCGATGGCATATGTCTATCTCTTTGGGATATCATATTATATCCATTTAATACTTAAAAAAATGGGCAATTATAACGTGATAATTTGAAAGTTATTTACACAAATACGGTATGAATCCTTATCATTTTAAATCAGTTAATTGGCATGTGCATTTTATGAAGATTATTTTTGCCCCTTACATCATGCAAATTAAATGAATACTTTAGGAGATATGGCAAAATTAAAATAATGCAGAAGAAAATAAATCGTGTTGCTGTGATACGAACGGGCGCGGGCGGTTGTCTGCTGTCTAAGGCCGTAGTGTATCAACTCTGGTAGACGTAATAATATGATCAACGTATGGTGGAATATATAATAATAGTATTATATATCCTAAATATGCCTACAGAAAATCTGCGAAGGGATATATTATGTCTTTGTGTTCAAGATGACATATATTCATTTTAATACAAAAACTTAGTAATTATTAAAATAGAAAATGATCATCATCAGACATGATAAATCCGTAAACCTAAGTTCACGCGGGCGAAGCTGCGGGTAACAGCTAGTATTATTATATAACAGGTCGATGAACTCTCCGTCTTCCCGATCTACTTTAATTGACTAGTTTGGCAAAGTTCTTCATACAGTCCACATTGTCAACATAGCTTAATATACACCTAATTCATAGTGAAAAAAACTTCATCAAAACTAAAAATATTAGGTACCTACGTAAACTTTTATTACAAAGCCATGACATTGAAAAAAGAAACAATTACATACACACCAATACATAAACAATTTTAAATAAATGATTTCGCACATTTTTTCCTTTAATAATTTACCAACACGATTTGATGAAAAACTGGTATAATCATTATTATTAATATGATGTAAGCAAAAAACTGGAGCAAAGGTTGACCGCTGTTATTGTTATTGACATTCGATCACGTCTGCTCCAGTTTTTATGTAGTACGAAATAATACGAATAAACAAACGGCCTTCACAGTTAATCTAGTTTTATTAAATACGCTAATACTGGCTTATTAAATTATTTAAACTATTTAGAACGGGATATTTACCATGATTTTTAATGTTACTTCGCGGAGCTCGATATTTCGACATTGTCTACGAATATCATTTTCACGAGACTGATAACTGAACCGAAAAATGATTTATTAAAATAACAAAACTAATAATTATAATTAAGTACCTGGTTGACCGAGCATTTGCTCGGTACCCTAAGTGATAAAAAACGATAAAATTTTTCTTCCAAAAAAAAAATAATCTTAAAAAAAGGAAAAAAAAATCGAACCAGGCTCGTTCGGACTTAACTGCCTAATTTCACCACTAAGCTACAATGACATATTATTTAATAGCGAAATTTACGTTCGTATTCTAATCATATTTTATCGATGCCTCAAAACACGGATAAAAAAAAGTTTTCTAGAAATGTATCCTAGCTAGATCGATTTATCGCCGTTTTTAACACATGTATACAAAATTTTATGAAAATCGTTGGAGCCGTTTCCTAGATCCCGATTCTATATATATATATACACAAGAATTGCTCATTTAAAGGTATAAGATACTTATATAAAATATCAACCCTAACCTGGCCCGCTGTTGGACATGCCATACGAGGGTGTGTAAATCGGTCACCAATTCACAGGCTCAATGGGGGCTGGTGAACTTAACACACTTTCAAGGACTAAATCCAATCAGGCATGCAGGTTTCCTCATGGGGTTTTCCTTCACCGGCACGCAAGCGATGGTCTCATGTTCACGTGCAGAGAGAAATAAAAAAAACCTATTTCATCGTTCATTTATTTTCATTTTAAAACATTAAAAATATTAGTTTCACTGGTTCTAATTATTCTCAGTGGACTAGCTTTGGAACTTGTAGAACCATTTAAAGGTCAATAATAAAAAACTCTTTTAAGGATTATTGAATGAAAACATTTTTTACTTCACTTTACTTTTACCACCTATCGAGTATTATTGTGAATTTAAACCATCATTCGCTCAAACATAAATTAGCTAATACATCCTCAAGTAAGTCGTAACTCGTAAGTAATCATTTCTATCGTTTATGAGTTCAACGACCGTAGTACAGAGGAGTTATATCATTATCATAAAGCTATATACATATATTTTTTATCAGACACTATCGACCCAAAAATTCTCTTAACAACATTCCCCGGGTGAGCCGAGAGAGTTTTATTAAATTGGATGAATTTAAATGTAAATTCCGTAAAAAGCTAAATTAACAGCTTCGGGACGATTCAAGAGATGTCGTAAATATGATAACATCTTCATGAATTCAAAACTTTCTTACCTAAGTTCATTATCCTTGAATTCCAATTTTGAAAATTTCCGGTCTCGTTTGAAATTACATTAAATAATATAATTACAGCATTCTAAGTAAGCATTCTCTTTGGTATCTAGATACATTTCATTTTATCTACCATAGGAAGCGGTTTCCATTGTAATTGCCTATTTAAGTTACTCGTAACTCTACAAATACCACGATATGAGCCATGGTAATTTCATCTCCGAGGGTTATTTTTCCATAACAATCCAGTTCAACGAATGCGTTTTAAATATATCGTACGCTTCTACAATTGCTGTCATTATGCATGTTATTATAACTTCAAATTAAAGCGTTGTATGAATCATAAAATACAATCGATAGTTTTCTTTGTTTATTTATGACAATTGCAGGTAATTTAAAAACTTTATTTGTTTTATGAGATTGAGATTCTCATATACAGGGAGTACATTATAATTATACATGTTTTGTAGCGCACTTTACTTTCTCGTTATACAGTTGCCCGCGACTCCGTCTGCACAGTTTTAGATTTTAGACAATTCACACAATATTTATATTAAATTATTATAACCTAGATGTTAATCTGATATATTTAAGATATAAAATTACTGGTAGTTTCATTAAAAACCATTTTTTGTGTGAAAGAGAAATAAACATTCATGTGACATATAATTTTCGCTATTATACTAGAATAATAAAAAAATACACAAATGCGTGGTTAGAATAGGTTTTTAGCAAAACAGTAACAATGTAGTTTTTAGAAAAAAGGTAATCATATAAATATAATAATATAAATAAAATAAAAAATAGAGTATAATATACATAATATTTAACAACTTAACACTAGAACTATAGAACCTTAGCGCATATTCCTCATATAATTTACGCGTATCGTTTCATAAACATATGTCTGTAGTAAAGCAATTACTATGCTCTCTAGAGCCCATTTAGTGCGCTAATATGAATGCGCAGGCGCATCTCGCATCCTGCATACGAAAGAGTTCAACGAAATGCGCTCGCGCATTACGTCTATGCTCGGATAATTACGTTGATAGGTACTCATTCCGCGGGTACTTTCAATGAATTACGCTGTAATTTAAAGCTAAATAATTTTTATGTGATAACTTCTCAAAATTGTACCACTTGCGTATGTTAATAAAATTTTATTCAGAAATTCATCGCAATATGAATTATAAATTAAACAAGTCTTGCGATTAAATGTATCAGAAGCATATCGAGAATCAGCTTCATAGCGAGTTGATCATGCAAGCCTTCGATATCGACAGATCACACTTAGACCACCGTCATGTACACGTCATGAAATAGTTACGTTCTCATGTCATAAATGTCAAGTTCCTTTGGAATTATGCCATATGGCATGGCAATCATTGTAAGCAGATTTCATCAAATAATCAATAAAAATCTTTACCTAATGACATTTCAAAAGAAAAAGCTCTTATCTTCCCTTTTGTGTTGTAAATGTAAATTCATAGAATATCAAAAGTCATGCAGTTGGCGTGGTTGAGTGTAATCTTAACGACGAATCTCGGTTCAGTTATCAGTACGCAGGCGTCGCCTCTTGTCAGGCCTCGTAATGCATGGCGAAATGGTTACCATTTGTTTAGTATTCCTGTACTGAGTACCAGTTTTATTTCAAGTTGCCGCATCCAAAATAAGCAATGTTATACATTATTAATTTTAGTTTTATAGAATTTATATTTTGGGGAATAATAAGGTTCAGAATGTAGTGTTTGTTTTTGACTCGTTTTGCTAAAAAAGTAAAGTAAAATACCATATAAGCCATTATAATATACCCATATAATTCCCCAACTGGGCACGGGTCTGCTCCTCAAGATTTGGCGAGGAGGATGTTGGGCCATTAATCGATGCGCTGGCATTTTGTATTGGTGAACTTTACAGAACTTAATTGAAGAAAACTTTCAATATCATCAGAAAGGCATTGTTTCCTCGCCATATTTTCCTTCACCGGTGAGTGAGCGATAGTCTCGCGTTAAGGTAGGCTTAAAAATATAGGAAAATCTATTTCAAGGCACCACAAAGGGTCAAAATTGAACTCAAACCTCTCACTCATGCAACCGAGCCCATACTCTCTAGACTAGTACGTCGCATTTTGCTGATATATAAGTATTAGCATCATGAACTCTCTAGTATCATTAAAAAAAATCAATCTACGTATCAAAAATCAACGTATCAAACGGTATTGTTTGAATCATTTTAGTTTGACAAGTTAGTAAGAACATGTTCATTGCTTTTGCCTTGCTGGCGATAAAACTTTATTCAAAATTAATGTGTATACTGAGGGTAAGTTTCCTATGACAACCGACTCACATTTATTTAGCACCCTCAGCATCGACTTATCACGCGAACTTGTGCTGTGCTGGTGTAGTTTGTGTATTTTGGAGCCGAACCAACGACGCAGTTCTCGTGTATAAGTCATTAGTCTCAATCAGATTGTAAGCAATTAAAGTTTCATAAAATAAAATTTGTTTGGACTTAAAAAAAATGGACTGAATGTAGATTTTTTATAGTTTATATTGCATTTGTGTATATAATACATACCCATTAAAACCAGGTATGTCATTGAATGATTTATTGATATTTTCTTTAAATTGTGAAAAGACAGGACGTACTTTTCATATATTGTCTCTAAAAAGTAACAAAAAAAAAACATGCCAAACTATTTAAATCGACTAGTCACTAGTGTAACACTACTAAGCTTACATAGCATAAGAAGTAAGACTAAAACATAAAGATCAAATCTACATAAAATATTTAAAGTAAAGTACACTAACTACTATACACTTTATCTTATTGATCAATATCAATAAGAGCTTAAAACAAAAGCAATTGAGAATAAATCAAAGCTGTACTTACTGTTATCACGAACAATTACGAAAGCCTTATAATCAGGTATTATGTAAAACAGGCGCTCGCGCCTGTGCTACTTTCGCCTCCCGCCAAAACACCCCACTGACACCCCGAATGCACTTCGTCTCGTATCACAGTCCACACACACGTGAGATCGAGTTCGATGTTCGAATTGTCCCAACTGCGCGCGCCGGCCGCGGAGTGAATGCGACGTACGTCCGCCACACGAGTGGGCCTCTACCGAACTAGTAGAGTAGAGGCGAGACGGTCGGCCATCGAGGTAAGGACAACCCGCCGGACCTCACCTAGCCTACACCACGCTATATCGTAGCTTTCAAGTGAACTTTTTGTACAGGATTATGCGCCTTTAAAAACGTTGGAGTGGTTATTGTATAGAATTTAATATAAACGGGAGAGGCGAATAAATTATAGTCGTTCCGTAAGTAGTTGGGTTTAGATATGCCATATGGGTCACATAATTTTGCTGTAAATGGTGCTTTCCATAAAGTACAATATTTAGTGCGTCTGCTCGACGTAAATTATTGTAAAGGGGTTATAAAAGCTTAATACGTTTAAATTGTGAGCACCCACAAGATTATTGTCTTTTTCTTATAAGTGTTGGTCTATTGATAACATTTTTTAACTAAAACATAATATAAGTTAAAGATTTAAAATTAAAACAATCGGACATTTTAAACTTTATTTTCTTATTGACAGAATATGATAATATACATTATAGTTGTTGCCAAAAGTGCAGCAAAACTGTACTTTCATTAACATTCACAATAGCTAACGCGTTATTATTATATAATATATATAACAGATTTACGTATCAATATAATTTTCAAATTATAAGAGGATTATTATTGATCTAGATGTCTTTAAGTTCATAGTTGACTCATTATTACTCCTAAGCTGGCACTGCACTGTATACAGTCGTCTTCTCCTTTTACTTTTGCAATTAAGACTCGCGTGACGCGTGAGGGGGAACTAGCCACGGCTTGGTAATAACGAAGAAAAAAGCTATTTTTTCTTCCAAAGCGCTTTTATAGCAACTAAACGAGAACGTCACGACCACATTCAATCTCTTAGGGTATTTTCAATGCATAATATATTACATTATGTATGCGCCCGTAGCTTAGCTTGGTAATAGATACCCCGCAATTACTTCATTAACTTTACAATATCCAATTAGTTGATGTGAGCAATTTTTTTTTGCCTTTTCGTTCAACTCCGAAATAACCATGGTTATTAAGATTCTTTGCTTACTATAGGTATTTCTATTATGATCACCAAATCCTCGAGTATACGTAAGAGAGAGAGAGCTTGAAACGAGCTAAAGAGTCAAGTTCGTAGTCGAGATTCCCATTGATATCAATTATTGAGATCCGGTTGCCAGGTCAATGTTTTTTATAAACATAGAACACAACCACTTGTCAAAATTAAAAGCCCATTATTTTAATTTTTTTTTTGATTCAGTGACAAGTAAATAAACATAATTTTAAGGATAGGATTCTATGGGATAAGCAAAATCATCTAAATATCTATTGAATATTGGTAGAGCATTGCATCAAATTATTATAATATTAATATTAATTTATATTTTATAAAGTAAAAATAATTATCCTATAAATCACCGTCTGTCCACATAAAATATGTCCGAAACTAGTCGTTAAGACATCGGAATGTATAAGTAAGATTTAAAGCGTGACTTCTGACCCTTCTTAAAATGGCAAAGCAATAAAAGGGTGCGTTAGTTAAGATCCGACATTGAACGATCAAATATAGATTAAAAAAGCCGCATTCATAAATCACTTACAAAACATATAATTTACCTAAGGACATAAATAAGGTATTAACGTTTTAAGGATATTTATGTGTGCCAAAATATTATTTGTCAAGGCAATCCACAAAAAAACTATTCGCATAAAAGCAACATTTAAATATTGTTTCTGTCACGACGATTTAGATAAAAAAATATCAAAAGAATCCGCTTGGCGACTCCACGGAGAGGTCCGACAATGGTTAATCAAAAAGCCGTATCTCGGGCCGAGACCTTGCCAGAGCTCGGAGTTACGTTATTTCGATTTCATTTGCGTGCTCGTGCTGGCTGTTTTTTACCTCTTGGCTCGTCCGCACGCCGCACTCGCCCAAGGGTCATACCTTGATCCCGGCCTTTGTTATTCCCGCAGAAATATGAAGGGAAGTCGGCAGGTACGGTGTTCAAATAAATGGGATTCTTTTGTGGGATATTGAAATATCTCTAGGCAATTCTGGAGATTAATTCAACTGTGATGAATGATGGGTGTAAATCTCGTTTTTGATTTATTGTTTGGCTAGTTATCGCCTTTGTACGTGATATCGTTATTTCTCTTTTTATTTTATAAACAATTTATAAATTATCCTTTGAGGTTGTATCGAGATACGTCCGTATCATCGTTCATTGTCTGGGATCCGTTATGCCGGTGTTTTTATTTTTATTTCCTAAACGTCTAGGATGAGGCATTGTTGCGTATGTTTTATAAAAAGTAATTACAAGTTCTGTGGTCAGGTTTAAAGGCGTATAGGTGAAATAAAGTTAAATTATGGATAAGAAAGTCATTGAAATTTCTCATTTACAAAGGATCTGTAAAATTTCTCTACAATTTTACATGATACTAATGTAAAAGTATTAAATATGTATTAATTAAATGAAATGCTACAAATGATAAATAAATGCCAATATAATAAAAAACATAATTTTAAATAAAAATAGGTTTATGATAAAATTTTTGAATTACAATATTATTATATTTTTTTTAAATTAAAATATAATTTATTATTTCTCAATCTTTCGTGAATAAACATAATCGCTATTTGTTTTATTTGTAGAAATAAAAATTACTCCATATTTTTTTAAAATCCACGTCGTATTGCGATATTACAAAATGTGTATGAAAAAATATTTTATAATATAGAATACACTACAGGATATAAGTTGTAATTGTACCAAGCCACCAAACGTGTTTCATACACCGTCACCTTTATCTCGTGTGTCTCTATGACACGGCAAGACGGATTTATTTCCCTTTCGCCTGTGATCCACTACATACTTTTACAATTTCATATCAAGCTTCCTTGTATCTTGTGTCTTCTACTATAAACAGATAACTATCTATCATATTCTGTATGCACGTTTTACTTTATAACAATTATCGATCATGTTATGAGATGACGACACTAAAACAGTAGATTATTCTTGTAATGTGCTTTTTGGTGATGTTAAAAAAACTATCGTAGTAGGAACTCTACTTTTCTAGTATTGTTTTGGTAACTTTGCATTTGACGTGTTTTAATTATGAAAATGTGGGTTACATGATATATTTTAAGACGAAGTTATAATTTTTTACAATGTACCTAATGTATGTACGTATAATATGTAGTAAGCAAAATAAATTAACGTGAATGAAATTTTAGTAATGCTTCTTTTTTGTTCTTTCTTTTATCATAACTATTCTTACTAGTTGGGATAGGAAAATATAATAAAATTCCAAAAATTTCCAAAAAAGTGTCTTTTTTGCTAATTAGTACCTATTTCGGAATTATATTGTATGAATAATGTGAAATTTTCAGAAACATTAATGAATTCGGAAAAATGAATTTGGGCGCCAATGTTTTCCTTCCCTTTTTTACGCACGGAAGTAAATATAGCTATCTCATCGAAACTGTGTGAAATGGGCGAAGCGAGCGTGAAAATTATTTTCGGGTGCCTCGTCTTAGGGGAAGAGTCGCTGTTCAGGAATCACCAATAACGTCAGATGTTCTACGAATGTATACATGTTAATTGGGGTTTTATTGCATTCAGGCTATTCCCAGAAAAATGGTTTGAAAAAATTTCCAATTAGACATTGTTGTAAAAACCCATTTAAATACCAAGGCAGGTAGTTCATCAATCAGTATGCAGATATACGTCATTAGAAATGCAGATTCAGAACAGAAAAAATTGAAAAGGGTTCCTATTGTTCTCTCCCACGATTAGTATCCAATAGCTTTTGCATATCATTTAAATTATTAACAAACTTGGTAATTTTAGCACAATTGATTAGGAGACATTCACAGCATGTACGAATTGTTACTTACAGTTTACTTTCGGTCGTTCTATGATGAGATTATACTATTAAGATTTAATCGTAATTCAATCGCTAATAAATTCGAGAATATTCGGAGCTTGCTTGATTTCCCCAGTAATGCTGCCTGTTTATCAAGAATTATTATAATACCATGTATAAGAATTTATAGGATGGAGGAGCTTGTGGAGCAGTGGTAACAGCCGCGCGGATCGATCCACCAGTTTAAGCAACGCTTGCCGAGGTTGGTCCGTGGATGGGTGACCATCTTTTTATATCGAGACTCCTCCGTGCCTCGGAAAGCACGTTAAGCCGTTGGTCCCGGCTGTCATTCGTGGATCTTTGACAGCCGTTACGGGTCGTCAGAAGCCCGAGAATCTGACAACCAGTCTAACCCCGGGGTACCGTATCACCCAGTTACTAGGTTGTGGAGGTCCGACAGCAGTCGCTCCATGTAAAATACTGGTATTCAGCTGAATCCGGTTAGACTAGCTGAAGCCGACCCCAATATATAGTTGGAAAAAGGCTAGGCAGATGATGTATAAGAATTTCTGCGAACTTTTTTTTCTGTGCTAAGGGCTTGATGTTTCCGTCATTTTATTTGTGGTTAGGCAAAATTTTTCGTGAAAATTTAATTTACCTAAAGCGGATTTTTACCACTTGAAAATCATATTTATATTGCATTTACGACAAAATAAACTAATACAGAAAAATCATGAATGGTTTCACATTCAAATTTAGTGTAATGTTCAGAGGCTGAGTGGGCTAACAATAACGTAAATTTTAAACTACATTACCATACATGAGTAAGTTAACAGTTGTAAACATTCATCACACCTACGTAATGTGATTCAATCAGAAAGGATATTAGGTAAGAGAATGCAAATGTATGGCGGAGCTGCTGAAGTAAACGAGGCGCGATTTGTGCCTATATGGAGATAGACTATTGTCATAGAGGGAGATTATTGCTGAACATTACCTCAATTGTGTAGTCTCAATTTTAATAGATATTAAGACTAGCATATTGAAAATAAGAAAGAAAAACATATTTTTAATTAAAAAAAAAAACCCCCGATTCCAATTAATTAAATCGAAGATTTTTTTTAAATTACTGATTTTTTACAAAATAAAAAACATGTGTCAAAAAATAACAACCTACCATTTTATTCTTATTACTTTAATTAAAATTATTTCAGACATAGAAATAGATCAAATTCGTGAAAACATTTAACATTTTTTTGAGAATAAAATACGCTCACAGCTTTTCCATACTTCCGGGTATGTGAAACACAGTGCTCTAACATGCACATGGCTGGTTTTAATAACCGCAAGTAATTTGATTTTAAGCCCCGAGTTTTAATACTTTTTTCAATGCATGTATAGATATATTATGACATATTATGAAGCGCGAAATTGTTCATATATCTCTACAATAGCTTGTAAGATAAGTATATAAATATATATGCTGTATATATTGATGTAAAAGTGTTAAAGTACCACAATCTTTGAAATAATAGCTTGCGTAAATTTAATCTTACTAATAATACAGTACCTGTTGGATATGAGTGGTGACTGATCGGTCGTCTTGGCGTTCATTGAGGGAGGCCTATGCCTGCAGTGGACGGAATGCCACAGCAAAATATTTAAATATATAATATTTCTACAATTACTTCTTTTTCCAAACATAACATACAGTTCATGATATAAAGCTGCGATTTACATTTAATTTACAAGTAAAGTAACAAACTCTGTAGAGAATAAATATCACCAATCGTCTCGAAAATCTAGAGAATTCGATCCAATACATATACAATCTTTTAGGGGCAATAAATATTTAAATGCCGAAGTCCTAAAGATGCTATGAAAAAAAATATAGTGCGATGCGTTCATTTAAAAGTGAACGGGTTTTCAAAGCGTTTTGTATTCCCAATCTCCTGTCGACACAAACGATTTATATTGGTCGGAAATGTTAATAAAAAAAAGATAAAACTAATGAGATTGTTAAGATTTGAACTTCGTGAGTTTTGGGTTACGCGTGGGATGCTATTTTGTATTTGGAACCCTATCATATAATGGAGTTTTGTATTACATACGTACAAACTGATTCAATGAACTGTAATCAATTCTATCATTTTATTGAGCAAACATAGATAATACTGACACTTGATGTAAAGTAAATGATCATAGCTGATATGCTGATGAAAGTGAATTGTGATTTTATTCGTCATAATTGTCAGATCTCTCGTTTTTCGTATTAAAGTTGCAGATTCGATGAGACACATTTGTAGTCTGTAGTTTTGGTCTTGCAATTAAGAAATTAGAGAAAAAATTCTAGTGTTAAAGAATTTTAATACTAAAAGTTAGATGTGTCTTTTCTATACCATTTTTGTAATAAAATACTAATCAAGACCAGGGTAGTTTCTTACGTGGGACTCACACTTAGGCTGTGTATACTCAATCTAAAACCATTACGAGCGTCTTCGGGCGCTTTTTGAGGGTCCGAATTTAGGCAACAGGAGCACCTAAGCGATACCATTCTTTACTTTGGACAATTTAAATTAATAGAATAATCGTGAGTACAAATCAATCATCAAGTGTTTAAAAAGCAACGTGACTCTATAATATAGATATTATGAAAAGTAACCTTTTTAAAATTATTTACGGGTTGTTAAAAAAACTTCAAACATTTTTTAAATATTATACCTCATACACGCTCAAAATTATTATAAGCGTTTATAAATTTTACTAGAAATAGGCGTTATAATAATTATTTAATATTTATTACTTTGAAACAGTGAAAAGAGAGTGTCATAAAAATTTTGATATCAAGACTTGAATTGGACTATAGTAAAAATTTATAAAATAAGCAGTAAAAAAAAGTATTCACAGTAACTATTATCAAGGTAATTACGATGAGTATTTCTATCTCTACATTTTTTGTGTCAAGAAATGTCAAAATGGGCTATAACATTTTTCTAACCACTTTAGTTCAGGTAAATCACCACTTTACTCTTATATTATAGGAGTAGATATACCCCTCTTTAAAATTTATGAGAGGCATTACCGTGTCGTTACCACTAGGACTAGCGTTAAGGAGGATATATTATTTCTTTATTTCTTTATTTCTTTATTTCTTTATTGGTAATCCAACAGCTTTACATTTGATCTTAATCTAGTTAACATTTTTTATAGCTATAATGAGCCAATATAGGATTACAACCAAATAACAAGTCCAAAAAAAAAATTACATTAGGTATGACACTAAGTTTGATGTTTAAAAGTAAGTTATCAGTGTGATGTGTGTTAAAGAATGAGCATGTATGCGTGTGTTTGGTTGTGTGTGTGTATGTGTATGAGTGTTTGTGTATATTGCTTAAATTAATTTATAAAACCATTTATTTTTGTGATATTCTTAGAGAATCGTTGTTTATTTAATCCAAATATAACCTTATATTTACGACTACATCTAATATTACCTGAATCTATGTTAATGCTCGTAGCAGGGACCTTCCCCAGGGACCAGGGTCTTCAAATATCAATATATATAACGTTCATCAAAATATCCAAAAGTTGATTGAAAATGGATGATTGACAACTAAATATCCCATTATGTCCCACTGCTGGGCACGAGTCTCGTCCTCGAAATCAGGCGAGGAGGGTCGAGCCATAGTTCACCGATGCGCCGCACTAGGTCTTTATAGCAAAGGATTTATTTTTCCACAGTTCACAAATAAATTAGGAACGTGGTTTGCACTCTTAATTAAAATTGAAGAAAAATAAGGTTATCCGCAATACACTATAAAAGCCACAAAAAAAATGGTTTTGAACAAAATTAAGCACCAGGGTATTGGTGCGATACATAAATAATTATTGTACGAAATATAAATTTTATTATCCGTTCACTATTGAACATATGCCTCTCTCAACGAACGCCAAGACGACGGATCCTTTGCCTCTCACATCCAACACGGACTGGTCACTGTATAGAGATCGTCTTCACATCTGTGTAGCTTCAAGGCCTGATAGCCTTATGGTAAAAACTGTTTAGTGGCCGACTAATACTTCATCTACCTAAACCGTAAAGACCCATCAGCCATCCGTTCTCCTACCAACGACTACCAGCGACCAATCCACTGCCACTTCTGAACATAGAAATTTGAACATGGAAAAAGGCTAATGATGATGATGATGATGTTAATACACTTTATTATTTCAAAGTTAATGCCACTCTTATAATTAGAATCTCTTGAATTTTAAAAATCCAATAAACGTAAGCTTAATAAAATAACATATAATATTGAAGTTTGTAAGTTTGGATCTTTGTCGGACTTTCACAATAAAGCAGCTGAGCAAATTTGGCTGAAAGTTCAAATGATGATGGCTTATTTCTTAAACATTTACCTTTTAAAAAGCATGTAATCATTTTTGTCGTATTTTTATTGAAATTTTATAAAAAGGAAAAGTTGCTTATAGTACCTAAAGCCTTGAAAGTAATGTTTATTGTTGATATTTATAACATGTATCTTCTTATCTATATTTATCTTCGGAGATTCTATTAGGTTTTTCTATGATTATACAGAGAACATCCTCTTACGAAACTGTGTAATTTTATTTATAATGCTTGATGGACTTTGGCAAAGTGCCGGATTTTATCAAACAAGTAATCAATATTTACTATAACTAAAAAAATTAACATGTACAGAAGCAACACAAAGAATGATGTAAATTTATTACGCTATTACATTCTAACGTTATGAAGGACATATCTACTAAAAATTTGAGTGTATGAACTGTTGGCAAATTTCTAAAATATTTATTTTAAGCAGCCATTTTTTCAAATACTGTCAATTTCAGATAGTAGGTAATTGTTTTTAGGAGCAATAATAATACTTAAAACAACTTATGAAATATGTTTTTTATGTACTATAAACTCTAAATAACTTTTACTAAAGTGTGAATGAATATAATAATATAATCAATCGTTTTCGGGACCTACTCGTATTTATACAAGTTGTTATAAAAATATGCGTCGATATTAAATTGGGTTTAAAAAACCGTTCATTGATCATTAAATGCAAAACTATTTTCGCGATATTTTTTATATTATTTATTTATAGGCATAAAAATTAAGTTCATTTGAAGTAGATATTTCTAAATGCAGTAAGCAATTAGCATACTGTAGAATCTCTCAAAATCGTGAACAGTAACTGGCTTCCGTTTTAGTATGATTGTGAGGTTAATTAAATCTATATAAGGTTAACCAACAAAACGGGCTATCACAGTTCCCCGGTAAATCACAATAAGTCGTGACAATAAGACCGAACAAATCTAAATGAACGTCGACAATCTTTTAATTAACAAAGTGTAATGTAGGTCCCGTTGGCGTTATCTGCGGGGATACTCGGTGGAAGTTAAGTTTACAAAATGTGGAGAGTCACGCAATACCCGAACACGACCGGCCGATGTTAATAGAACGCTATGCAGATTCAGACAGATGTTAATGATATATGGCCGTGTCTCAGACAATCGCAACACAATTGTTGATAAATTGTTTCGCTCCAATGTATGAAAGCGAAATCATACAACTTATTTATCATCATCATCAGTCTGTATCCGTCCACTGCTGAACATGGGCCTCCCTCAATACCTAAACGCCAACGACCGATCTCTTGCCACTCGAATCTCACACGGATCGGCCACTGCACGGATATTGTGTTCCCATCTGGATTGTGGCCGACCTTCGTCTACCTAAGCGCGGCCTCCACTCCTGAGCCTTAATAGTCCACTGTTATTTTATTATTATTGCTGACGTGGCGTATATATCTAGATGCAAGTAGCTTCACCCGTGTCAGTGAATCAGTGATGTATACAGTCCATACTTATGATCATTATTTTGATAGCCTATGTATTTTTATAGAAGAGGAGGCAAACGGACAGTCGGTTCACTTGGTAGTAAGTGATACGAGTCATCCATAGAGATCCGCTACATCAAGGATTAGCAGGTTCGTTGCTTTCAAATATGAGTATATTTTTTAATGTCTCTAAATCTTAACGGCCGTCCTTTGTCATGAAATCGCCTTAGCAAATTTTGATGGAAATCGATCAGCCATATAAGCATGAAAGAGTTATGAACAAACAAACGCGATTTAAATTTTATTGTATTATATTTTAATGCGAAGGAAAAAGGGAATCCCCCGGGAAAAATATTGCGACCACATTTTTATTATAGAAGCATGTTTGTAAAGGCTTGTTCTATTTTTGGTACAGTAACAATATTCTTTTCCGATTATAGCACATCATTTATTTTGGGGTGATGTTTATTTGAAATGTTTGTCAGGTAATATTTACCTTACTTGTTTATTGTTTAAGCCACTCAATTCTGGACACAGACTCAGATATCTGTCAAAAACTGTTGCTGATATAGGAGATATTTTTTAACATAAATGGCACTGGATAACTCTCAAAAGCTTACATGATATCGGCTTAAAGTAGCAGTTATGCTGTAGCGTATTGTTTGTGAATTCCCAGTGGCCCGTTGGGGGGATTGGGTAAAGGAGGGTAACGCATCTGCATAACTTCTGGCTGTGTGTATGCTTATCGCCTTCTACCTTTCCTTCTAAGTCTTCTACCGTTAGTTTTCCCTCCTGTTTTAAAATAATGCAATCACTTTTTATATTTAAATATATTTTTGTTCGGGCGCTTACCGCGTTGATAGTTTAATTGAGGTCACGATATTTAGGCAGTTTTTCAATCCCCATGATCACAGGGCATTGAGACGCGGTAAGCACTCAAACAAATACATATTTAAATAAAATAAATATTTTTCATCCAACATGTTACTGTAAATAAAAAATATACATGTGAAATATTCAGAAAACTTCAGGACGAATTGAATGGAATTTGAAAAAAAATGGAAAGCAATAAATGTCCGAGATATGGTGTATCGGTGTAATATTTTTTGATGACGCAGGGAAATGCTTTTTAAACATGAAGCCAGGATAACCCGGATATGTTCCTTCCTGATCCTTTGCGCAACTTGCACTTAGGACTGCTCTAGCCAAACTAAAATCACTCTGAGTGCCTTCAGTCACTTTCCTGCAGGCAACAGTATCGTCTCGGCAAAACCCTTCTACTCCTTGTACTACTGCCCGTGCTGACAAATTTTATAACATATTGTTCGAAATAATAAAACAGGAATCGTAAATAATTAGTCTAATAACGCTTATGATATAAATAGAGCAGAAATTTTCTCAAGGGTTCATTGCATAATAATATCTAATTACATATTGCATAGTCAATTACTCGTTCAACAACGCACTATAATATCCACTTCAGCATCAATTAGCTAACGTGAGTCGAGATCTATACGGGAACGTTTATCATGCCTGTTTAGTACCGTGCTACCGCGCGCTCTTCTAACATAATAAGTTCCATTGTCTCGTTATGCAGAGGTCAGTGTTTGCCTCTTTGTAGAGCCACGGTACGTCCAACTTGAAGCTTATGCAATTGTTTTATATTTTTGAGCTACGTTGTTGGCTGCTCGCAGTATCAACTAAAGAACCTATATCAACGTAATCGTACCATGTAAATGTATCTTTATGTCGTTGAATATAAAGTCGAAAGTTTGGTAACAATCGTGAGAGTAAAAGATTGTTTGGTCGGTTCAAAAAGCATTTGAATCCATCGTGCTAGTTCGCCGTGGGCGGTGCAGTACTGGACATGCAATATGAATTGTACGCTAGTGTAGCCCCGACTCGGAGTAGAATGTCGATGTAAATAGCGGAATCAATGTTCCACGAGATGATAATACTCACACCTTTTATTTACTGTGGGAATCTAATCGAGTACGTTTTCACATTTGGCCCCAGCACAACAATGGTATTTGCTTATGATTACTTAGCTCTTTATTTATGGTGCTCTTGGCATTAAATTGCATTTATACCTCTAGTGGTCTTACGTGTAATTAAAATGAGTATTTAATGTGATGGCTTGCAAACATATTGTACGTCTTTTATTATTACCATAGCATTATAAACATATTATTGCACATGCAAAAATATAAGAATAATACAGATAAAGTTTTTTTTACTTTGTTATGTATTTAATTACAATCATTCACGAAACAATAAAAATAAGTAGACACAACTAATGATTACAAAGGTTCAAAACCATATCATCTGTTTCAATATTTTAATTTCCATCCTTCTGTCTATGAGATTTATCGCTGGACAATAACATGTAATCAGTACTAAATGGTATAATCCTGAATATTGATTGCTCAAAATAAACAATTAATAACAGTGGGCCATAAATCATAAAATTAGGCATACGCAGTTATGTTTGGCGTAACATCCCTAAGGCGCAGTTGCGATATTCAACCTCCGACTGTTAATGGTTGTGTCTCGACTGTGGCGCCACGAGTATAGGTTTGTTCAGCGTTTGTGCTCCCAATCTATTGATACAAACTTAATCAAAATAAACTTAACAAACCGTACGTCATTTTTGGAATGACGTCATTAATAGATATAATATAATATGAATAATACTTATTTCACACCATTATCTTCTTAAATTACGTACTTAGTATGCTAAGAACGGAATGCGTTGTTATTTTTATAAAAGTAAAGTATCAACCCTTATATTATGTCCCACTGCTGGGCACGGTTCTCCTCGAAATCAGGCGTGGAAGGTAATGGGCTTAATATTCACAGATGCGCTGGCCCAATGCGGATTGGTGAACTTCACATACCTTCAAAGACTTTTAATTTCAATCTCATCAGGCATGCAGGTTTCATCACGATGTTTTCCGTCACCGGTGAGCGAACGATGGTCTCGTGTTTGGGGTGCACCTAGAAATTTAGTATCGAACCCGGGACCTCTCGCATACGAGGCCGAGTCCATTCACCACTGGACCATCGTCGCTCTCGTTGTTTGTACGCTTTTTTCGAATCTTACCAGAGCTGAAGGTTTACATAATTAATCGTAATTTGCAACTAAATGGTTACTCTTCTCCTTTTTCAAATTAAGGGGGACTTATCGTCTCTACTCTTGAAAAAAGAACATGAGTCTAAAAGTCATTTTATCAAAGTCTTGTCGCCAATGAAATTACGAACAACAGCTAGTCTTTACTTAAGTATCTTTGAAACTTACGAAGCACGTTATCATAAAATGAAGATGCGGATTCAAAGCGCCCGATATCTTCGATCCGATATGATACATACTACATACCTCCCACTCGATAATGCGACTTACAACGATAATGACTTATTAGACTCAAATATCAACTATAATCCATGCTATCAAGAGTTATTAATCTTTAACTAATTAAATATTTACAGGATAGTGGAGGCAGAGTTATGGGTTAAATTAATACCTTCGCAAGAGAACTGTTCTATTTATATTATAACTAGCAGCGCCCCGCGGTTTTATCCGCGTACTTCCTGTTTTCGTGAAAAGATGGGGATAATTTATATTAGCCAGTATTTTATTCTAAAGTGTAAGTTATATTATTACAAAATTTCATCAAAATCAATTCGGTAGCTTTTGCGGCTGCTAGGCTAGTATGTATAAATTAGTCTGTATTGTTATACCCTATATAACTACACTTACAACGAAGTATTTGAACTTTTAACCTCCGAATCCCACTCAACTTAACGCATACTCAGTTTTTCTTAGATTTTCATCTAACAATTCTAAACGAAAATATGTCACCTAGAAATGTAGCTATTATAGTTTCTAATTAATTTCCTGTGTTTAGAATCATAATGGATAGTTAATGACAAAAGTACGTTTTCTTTATATTATCTGCGTTATCTCAAAGTGTTAGAAAGTAAAGAAAGTTCGAATTTAGTTCATTCATTTTAAAAATTAAGAGCTTTATTACACTGTGAAAAATTAAATTTCGATTAAAAAGTTGATTATAAAAGAATTAAAACTTGGCTTACAAAGATAGTTTAGGTTGACAAAGTGTTGATCAGCCACTATCCAGGTTAGGTTGGAAGACGATCTACGTGCGGTGGTAATGATACACAATTTTGTCACGAACTTATTATATTTACTTACGATTCTTTCAGAAGTGAAAGGTAAGTGAGTGTTCTTTATGGCTCAAAATAATTGTATGAAACAGCCAATGTCAAGTGGATCGCGAGCGAGCTCACCATGACTTACAAATACAAAATCACATACATCCGTTTTTTTGCAAGAAAAATAAATATGCTTAAATAAAATGAAAAATGATATCATATACGTCTTTAATAATATAATAGAAAACAAATGTACGTAGGTTATGTTGATAATAATTAAACGTATTAACTATTAATATTATTATCTATCTCATAAGTTCGGAGAGGGCGTAGGCAACTAATGGAAATAACCGACGCGAGAGATTTACATTAGGACCCTATTGTTCGATAAAGGTTTGTCCGGAGTCAGCTTTAATGGGTTTTGAATCCATTTTAAGTATTTTGAGGTCACGTGTATGACACATTGTTCATATCAAATTTATTTAATGATTTGTTGCCCATTCAAAAGGATAGGTCAAACGCAATGTAGCAATTGCCCATATATCACACGTAATGTATAAGAAAAATACTACTATTAATCATTTACGAGAAGAACTTTAAAGAGGTCCGCTGCGATTCCAAAAAGGTATCATTGACCCTATCTATAAATATTTGAAAATCTATTTCCAAAAATAATAATTAAAAAGCTGAAAAATAAATCCTTTCTACTGAACACAAAATAGTTTCATAATATTATATTAAATAAAAAGAATAAATAGTATTGTTACGGTTAAAACAGTATTTATCTTGATATTATCATTTTCTATATTTTTTAATATTAATCTTAATAAATTTAATATTAGTATTCGAAATACATAATTAAATTCACATGGAAACTATTTTTGTATTAGTAATACTAGGATTAACAATTTAATAATTCCAACGCCACATTCCAATTTGGAATACACTTTTGACATTAAATTAATTCATAGAATTACCGGGAATCAACCACATAGCGGAGAACACGAATGTGGTTTTAGTTATTCCATTTCAGTTATATCCAATTAAAAGTAAATCGGCAAACAAGGTGTTTGTAATAAAGATGCTATTGTTACAATTTCTCTTTCAAAGTAAGTCACTAGAGTAAGTAACAAAAAGCGTGGCTTTGTTGTATTTACAATCAAAATTGAGATTATCTAGAATTCTGATTTCAAAACGAAGATTCCAGATATAAAATAAATAACTTCTACTTGTAAAAAGAAAGCATATTTTTATTTGAGTTTACTTTGCTAAAAAGGAGGGCAACACTGTCTCCTTTTTATACTTACGCAATAAAAACTTTAAATTAAAATTAAAAAAGCTTACAAAGTATTTTATATAGAAATAACTCGAATTTATTGAAGTTAAAATAGTAAAATCGTTGCAAAAGTGTTTTTAGTCTTTATAGACTGCGACGGACAAAAAATTTAAAAATATGAAGTGGTTGGTAAACGCTTACCATTTGTAGAACTGCTTCATTCGATTTGATAATAATAAAAATACAATTAAGTTACTAACAACAAACATTCTTTATAATTGTTATTAAAATTATGATTTCAAGTTATTAAGCTGCTGATACAAACTTAATAATTACAGTAACAGATTTTATGGACTTTAGGAAAAAACTTCGAGAATACTGCACAGCTAGTAACAGCCTGAAGCGTTGACAGGCGCTTCTCCAGAGTCCAATACAGTTTGTTTGCTCACAGCGTCTGAATTGCGCTGAATCTGTCTAACTAAATCCAAGAAAGGCCATGACCCGTTTTATCGCAATATAAGATATAAGTTTATAAAATTAGGGCCTGTTGCACAATCTCCAGATAAGTTCCGAATAGGCTATCGGCAACATATTTGACAGATACTTGACATATACTCAATACTCTATCTGTCAAATATGTTGCCGATAGCCTATTGGTCACTTAACTGGAGATTGTGAAACAGGCCCTAGTATACTATAAAATACCATATATTTTCTGGGATAAAAGATGATATTGATAAAAAATTTTGTTTTTTTTTTTACTTCATCCTATGATATTGGCAGTTTTTTTTAAATCTGTCTAACTAAATCCAAGAAAGGCCATGACCCATTTTATCGTAATATAAGATATTAGATTATAAAATTTCATAGTAGACTTTATAATACCACAGTTCTGACAGTCCTGGGACAAAATATAATATTGGCAGTTATTTTTTTTATTTTTTAATTCATCTTATAGTACTACTACCTATTATGTATAATAGGAGTTCTCAACCTATGACCCACACGCACGCTTATCAGACTAGTCATTTTGAAATAATGGGCGAGCTCGTTCTTAAGTTTAATATGTAGCGATGATTGTCTAGAAGGTATCGGCATTTATCATCATTACATCAGCCTCTTGGGCGAGAGGGTCGGGTTTGATCCTGACCCCTTTTAGTGCCTGAAATAGGTTTTTTGAAAATTCGAAATGTACCTAAACGCTAGACCATCGCTCGCTCACCAGTGAAGAAAATATCGTAAGAAAATATCGTAAGAAAACCTTAGGCCTGATAAGGTTTTCAAAAGAAGTTTGTGTGAAGTTTACTAACCCTCGTTGGGTCAGCACATCGGTGAACTAGCATATGGCCCAATATTCTATTACACTGATCTTATATGGGTTGATGTTTTTTTTTTTACTACATTAATACATGAGAAATTATGAAACGTATAAATTTAAACGTAAGTTGCGATATAAATTATTCAAATAATGTGATAGTATAATATTACCACAGTGTAAATAAATTCATTATTTACACTGTGATATTACTGAGTAATATATGCCATAGAAATAATAACCCGCGAGAAGCTGAGAAAAGCATCTACTATAAAATAAACATTCAAGCTCAAATAAAATAGAAGTTGAATATTGACTCAAAAAGCTTCGGGTTCTTAGTGTTAAGTACTTGTTTAATATAAATTTTATAACTTTATAACAAAAAAAAAAAAATACGAGCGCAGTCAAGCAGTCAAAAATGATTCCATTATATAATCATTTCTATTTGTTAGAAATGATAGCTTTTTCATAAAAGTCAGTATAGCATCAACGGTAAAAGACGGCATGGACTACAATAATAAGAAACTTGGAGAATACATACATTACACAATTTACAATGTCTTTCTACAACAGTTAATTCAAGTAATAAATAGGTATACGTATAAAATGCGAAGAAATAAATGTTTAAGTATGTACACATTCAATGACCGTTTCTCCCGCAGGGCGACCACGATCACAAGAAGTCTGTTGGATTCCTTCACCGCATCGTCTGTCCGGCAATAAGTTTCCGGCACCGCGTCCTATTGTGCCTCCGACACAAACGATTTCCAACCCAATGCCTAACAACCTAGGTTGTTATTTCACGTTTTTTATTTTAACCCTTAGCGCCGTTGTGGTCATGTCTTTGCAATATAAGGTGGTGTCATGATACCTATACGTTTTAGTAAACACCAGCGCGCTAAAATATATATGGCTTATTATCATATAACTTCGGTTTTGAATCAGGAAATTCACAAACAATATTTTACATCAGCCGCCTGTTGCGCTCCCTACGGCATTTCGTAGAAGATCGTTGTGGGCAGCTATGTACTCGGGGACAATTTCCATTGAACATTGTATCTCACTGAAAGATAATCATATATTTCCCGCTTTAAACAGAAGCCGGCGATAAATCTCCAGCGGACACATTGTCTTCTCCCTTGTTTAGATGTGAGGAGATTAATAGCAAAGACAGTGCGTAGTATTCAGTGGTTGATGGGTAAATGAATAAGGGTAAAAAATCACACTGATCCTCTTTAATAAGAATGGAAGTTATATTATAAAGTGCTTTAATGTTATGGTAGCAAAATTCAATATTATTCTCTGAGTCTTTCTTTCTTTAAAATATATATGTATACCAGTTTTCATAAACTTCTTTGCCATGCAATTACTGAGTTGGCAAATTGGCAATAAAATTCTAGATGCCAATGAAGCATTTAAAGGATGGCAAAATTATCACTTGTTGGCCAAACTGTCCTTACTCGGCATAATTGATTTACCTTAGCCTGTACGAGTCTGAAACTAATGCGTATCCATCCACTCGTGGGGATTTTAAGACTGGTTTAAGGGATACAAAGATCCCTTAAAGGCAAGAACGTTCGAGAAACGATCGTGCTAAGTATTCATCGTTTGCTATCCTTCATTGGAAGTTATGGGTGGGCTTACCTGGTGAAGTAGTTAATGGGATAGCATTTAACCATTGGTGCAATCATTAGTTTCAACCATAAAACTTAATTTACATAGTAAATAATAAAACCAATTAGCACATAATATAAGACTGCAATCAATTAATAATAAAGTTATGTTGTCAAGATTTGGGATTCAGCCGGGAGCGCGGTACACGCATCCCTCCCATCTGGTAGATATTAGCAAAATAATAATATAGACCCTATGGAATCACCCAAAATTAATCTCGCACTTAACCATCTTTCTAAGTTTACAACGCATACAATGTAACGAATAACATACTCACTGTTCATTAAACGTACTCAAAGCTACTACCTACACAATTTAATACTGTAAGGCAGTACATACTAATGCTGTAAGACAGTAAAAGCCTCACCTCGCATGGCTGTGATAAGCACTTGCCTATCACAACTAAGCAAGGAAGATTAACTACTCCTACAAATGTTACATTATCATAGACTACTGCTATAGCTGTTGCCCGCAACTTCGCCTGTATTAACTTAGATTTTCAATCATGTCCTGATTGGTGCTGATTAATTCTACATCATATTATGTCCGTAAGTGTTATTTAGTGTGTTATAAGTGATATTACAAAAAATGTACCAACCTATTATTAACAGAATTCTACATTTAGGTATCCTTAAAACCAAATTCAAATGCTTTACCTGTTTATGTAACCCGTGAACTATAATTATGCTTTATCTTTGTCATATTCAAATATTTTTTTTAATAACTAAAAATCATTAAAAAAAAACATATTTGTGGCGCGACTCGGACCCGCTACAGGAACAAACCTGACGGCAGGAAGCCATGAAGACTAGGACTCCACGGCTGGCGTTGGGATACCCCCCTCCCTCGAAAATAGTTAACTGAACTAACTTGATCACCGCCAAAGGAAGGTATAAAGCATTATCGTAAGACCTATGTATATATTATTCAGAGTCAATTTTAAATATGTTATATCTTCTTATATTACGAAGCGAACAAACACGCAATATCAAGAGTCAATTTTAAAATGAAATGCCGGTTTTTGATGGAACAAGACATCGGCGGATAATATTGAAGTATCGAAGTATGATCAAGGTAGAAAATTTAGTATATTTTGCATTTTAAAATAATCAAGTTAGTTAAAAAGGACATGCTTTATTCAAATTGAGATATGTACGTAGTTAGGCTCTACAGGTATCGGCGTACTCACGCCGGAGCGATTTTCGTGCATTCCCGGAATGATTTCCTTATTGCCTCCCTAGTTCACTTCTCAGAGGTCGTTTTTGCACGTTAAGGTTGTCGCCTCATAGGTGTGCTACTTATCTAGAGAAAATCATCAGTACCGTAATGCTACGTCATCATACCTATCTTACCTTTAAAAATCTTTGAAATTAATTTAGTTTGATTTTATTTTGTTCAAAACACAGAAAAGCACTTGTTTTACAAAAAAACTCAGCCACCAAAACTTTTATTTGGGCTATATAACTTCTTTGTTTTGTTCTCTCTGCGATTGCCACTTTTATTTTTAAACAGAATTAACATTTCAAACCCTAATTGACTCATTATAACATCCAAGTTTAAGTATTGTCGTTAAATTATATTATATTATGGCATTGATCGCATAGTTTCATACAGACATAAAATTCTATATCTAGATATATACTCACGCCACAGCGCCCTGTCTTGTACCTTCTGCTTTCAGTGGCGAGTTAATATAAAAAGTATTAAATATATGTATTTCCGTTGTCTGGTACCCGTAACACAAGTTCTTTAGAAACTTAGGACGGAAACAGATCTAGACGTGGTGTAAAATCACCCATATATAATAATATTATTATTATTAAGACCAATTACAATTTTTCACAAATAACATTCACTGTATATAGATCATATTGATTTGTAAGACAGACTGTACAAGTATTAAAAGAAATAATTTATGAGAATTAGGAATTTTATAATTAAAAGGTAAAAAAAAATATCAGAAAAATTAGATAGGCTATATAATTTAGGGATGGTGGTAGTAAAAAGATCGATGTCAACGTCTCGGCATACTTTATAAAAGGACTAGCTGCTCTTATAAGTTATGAGTTCCTTTTGAATATATTGCAATGAGCATGAAATAAGATATATTTTTAAATTAGCACATTTGACAACCCTAAGGTACCATCGTTGTTGCGTTCACGCAATACAATCGGGCTAGTTATCCTCAGTTAAAGATACTAGTTTTAGACCATACGTGTTTTCGAACCTAACTGCCTCAATATGGCGTTCTTGAATCTTTGTTTTCCTACATAATGGGACATTATTTTCTATCTTTTTTTCGTTTATCCTTTTGCAGACTGTAATATTTTTGTGTATAAATCAAGAAACGACACTGCTCTATGTAAATTATTTGATTTACGTCTTGAGTGTTATTGTACTCAGAAAACTAAATTAATATCAATACAATAAAAGTTATATAAAAAAATATTTGGTATTAAAATTAGATCATACAAGCCTTTCTTCATGAAACTAAAAGGATATATAATGATTAATCCCATACGGTTACGAGCTTTGATAGCTTTCATCTTTGAAGCGAATTGAAATGAACAAGCGAGTTCATAAATGAATATTTGTATAAAGTTGATTGTTTTTATCCGTTCTTACTTCTTGCACGGTTACCGCTGGGAGCGTTATTTCAGTAGAATTAGCTGCTGAAATCACAACCGCGACCGCTAAAAAAACAGGTAAGTTATCTGAACTATATATTAATATAGCTATATATGTATTACAATATAATTATATCTATTTACCGTTCCGCTTAATCCATTAGCAGGTACAGATACAAAACAACACGTAGCAGTAAACTACACCGAACTCCACTAGCGTTAATTGATCAGTCGTTCAGTCTACAGAGACCCCTCTCCCTGCTACCACCCCTTACACTACACACAAATTTAAGGCAAGGATATAATAAAAAAAAAGATTTTATACAAAATCTAAGAATACAACACATAAATCGTTTGAATCGATTAATATGAACTATCAACTAACCTATTTGTAGTATATATTTAGGTCTTGGATTTTGGTATTAAATTTTGATTATATTCATTAAAAACATTTGTATAAGATGTCTGAAGACCGAGACTGGCCTTTATTTCACTACAATATTCAATACGGATGTCATTTAACGATAAAAATAGCTTTTGTATAATGTAGCTAAGTAATTATCTCAGCTAGAGCATTATATGAAGCTCCAACGAATCCCGACGTACAGATGTAAAGTATTCGCGTCTGTTTCCAAGTATTTGCTAATTACACTGTAATTGCATACGAGACCGTGGTCGCTTGCACTTCAACATTACACTTACGGTTTATACGACAAAAACAATATTTTATGGCTGATTATATTTTAATTGGATCGTTTTTAACTGAGATTTATTAAAAATTGTATAAATTTACTTTGCTATTAAAATTTTTCGCATTTAAAAAAAAACTCAAACTTAGTTTTCCTATTCTTATTTGAATATATTAAATTTAAAGTGTATACAAACGTATATGGAAACATGTACCGAAAAAGATTTAGGATTGAATCGTACATGCGGTGTTTGTGTGCTTATATTAAAATAAATTAAAAGGTTGAACTTAATTATAATTTTATTAAGTTTCTTCAAAAATCATAAAGTTTAATTTTTTCAACAAAACGACGTAACGAACTGAGTAAGTTCAGTAAGGAGTAGTCTGGTCTTCCACCAGAGCCAGACTGTTGCTGCAAAACTGGGACCCTTAAAAAGCGGCTGAAGGCGGTCGCAGTGGTTTTGGTTTGGGTATGTACTGCCCGAATGTGAGTCTCGCATAGAGTCGGGAACCACCCAAGTACGCAGGTACAGGACACAGGTATAGGTATGTAGCCAGATACATCCATATAGATTTCTCTGCGTCAAAAAAAAAAATCACAATGCTCAAAACATGTCACATGCGATTACCATTTTTGAATTATAAAATCATGTACTACGCATCAGTTTGTGAAAAATATTATGATAATCATGATGATTTGTTTATGAGGCTAAAGACATGATATAGGAGGAGTAATACAAACATTAGCACCTAATAAAACATAACCTCAGCACAGCATTAATATTCATAGCATAAATGTTTGCCCTCAGGATTCAAACGGATCAATAACAAACATAGAAATGAAAGATGCCACGCATTGCAGATGCGATGGCAGAAGTAAATTGTGACTTGCGACATGTTTTATACATCAGGCGTACGTGGTCATGACTTAGTTGATGTTTGAAAATTTATAGAATAATGTTATTCTATAAATTATTATTATAGCTGTGGTCATATTGACATTATTGGTAATAATTCAACTGAGATGTCTGTTGAAAAGAAAAAAAGACGATAAATATGAGACGAAAATATATTTGTCGTCTAATATAACTAATATCAAGATTAAAGGTATTAATGGTTTACAGATTATTTGTGTCATTTATGCCCTAACACCGAAATTTCATGATGCTATGTCAATTAATAGGTAGACGAAGTGTTGGTCGGCCATTGACCAGATGGGAAGACGATCTCCGTGCAGTGGCAGGTCCGCGTTGGATGCGAGTAGCAAGGGATCGGTCGTCTTGGCGTTCATTGAGGGAGGCCTATGTTCAGCAGTGGACGGATAAAGGCTGATGATGATGATGATGATGATGTCAATTAATTGGTAGTATACAGTGTTGGTTTGACTCACAGAGCGACGAACATCGGTATTCTGTTTTGTAATTTTGAAGAGTGGATAAGAATAAAATAATTTCGTAACGCTAATTATTTATCAATCTAGAAAAACATACGTTAATAAAAACTTTATGTTGATCAGCTTACTTCGCATTTACTTCTATAAAGAGATGAAAAAATCTTACTAAAATTAAAACGACAATAATCCTAAATTAAAGCTTCTAATAACTACGACAACAGTGCAACGTCTCAAATGTGATTATTTTCGTCAAATAACCCTTAGGCTCAAAAATGAATCTAATTCTGTTATTGTAACACTGTGATATAAGCTGTTACCAAGTTTCACCTTTGTTAATGGTGTCAAACTGGAGCGGGTAATGCATCTGTGAAAGTTTAGCATTTACTATACTCTCGGTGACATAACTACGTCAGGAACTACGTAAAAGCATTTACAACTACACTAGTACGTGTTCGTAGGAATCAGCACGGAACGGTTAAGGCCGTTTCTTTCTTTGTTAGTGATATTAGCTAAATATTATCTACAGAGAAAATCAAGGCAGTCGGAATTATTCTAAGCATTCGTAATGAACTCCCGTGCTTTGGAGTTGCTGTTATCTGAAACGAAGGGCATGTAATAAACTTAAAAAACCGCTATAAAATCCTTTGGAATTAACTGCTGGTTCAATAAGGCTCAAGAGTAAAATATTTTTCTTTTTTAAATCAATAAGTTTCATGTTAAGCAATCATGAAATTATAACTCATACATCCCCACCATAGTTCAAGTCTTATCGTGGCGGTGGGGCTCAGTAGCCTAGGGTGAACCCAGCACCTTAGGCGTAGCGAATTAAGCTGAGGGGGCTCTTGTAGAAGGGGCAAGGGGCGAGCATGGGAACCTCGCCTCATTGTACTGCCTGGCCTGCCCTGAGGGATTGACTAGGCATCGAGGTGCCCTGAATTGCTTGTTGATCCAGGGCACCTCACTAAAGGCGGCACTCGCCGGGTTTTAGTGGGTAGATAGAGCTGCGTCCACTTACCAGCATTCGGGTGCAGCCGGTCCCACATACCCGCCTGGGGTGACCCACTCCCCCGCGGGATGCCTAAGCGCATTTCCCGGTGTTAGAGAGAAAAAAATAATACTCATACATAATATTGTATAATGTATGTATTTTGTACTAAATTAGTTTTTCTATGAACAAAGACCCAAACGAAGTCTCGTAGATTAACACTCTAAGATATCTTCCAAACCTCTTAACGTTCATAAATTAAGAGAATCGAATTCGAACTTATGGAAAAAATGAAAAAACAAGTACGATTCTTAGACATTCACAATCAGATTGATCTCAATGTAATTTACATGTAGAGTTGTGTGGGACATCCAGTCGTGATAAATGAGTTAGATATTGTAAGAAAAACTAACCAAATGTAAGTAATTAATAATAAAACAATAGCCTTTGCCACAGGCCTTTGCAATAGCCTTTTTAATGACTATAAATTTTTAGTTCAGGAGAAGAAAAAACAACGAACACTTACAGAGAGTTAATTAATTATCTTTGATCAACGCTTGTATCCTTCCGCCTTTTAATCGGTAAAATTAATAATTATAATGATGGAAATATGATTCATTATTAGCCTCACTAAAATCGCAGGTTTTACAAAAGATGTACATTATGTTTATTTTAATAAAGATTACGTTACACCATAATAATGAGAAGAGATAAATTTAAATTATTTCACACTCTGTGCTCACAGCAAAAACATGTACGTGAAAATATTTGTCCCATAGCTCAGTTTAGTCAAAATAATTTGGAGATACGGAGAATTTTGTTAAATTAAAGACAATGTTTCGCTCCAACATTACCCGGAGTGACGGCCATGACTACAGCCTATTGTGATTCCAATTTTACTAAGACCGTAATCAATCGAAGGCCAATGTCAAAAAACGTCACAAAAAGTGTGAGACTCGTTCAAGCTTTACGTTTAGGTGGCAGCTTAATGTGATTGTATGCCCCAGTCGCATCGTCAATGTTTTTTATGGTAACGAAACGAGAATTTAACAAGGTTGCCCTGTGCTATCAATATCCTGAGGGTTTAAAGTATTTTCAATTATTCGTTTTTTTATAGATATATTTAAACGCATTTATTATAGTAGTATAAGTATAAATATAAAACGTATTAAATATATGTATTTCCGTTGTCTGGTACCCGTAACACAAGTCTCTTCGAGTACTTACCACGGGACCAGACTGACGTGGTGTAAAAGCGTCCAGTCAATTTAGTCCCGAATTTGAATAAGTTCTGGAATTACTTGTATTGCCCGTTATTAGAATTTACGTTAATACTGTTTAGGTTTTAAGTCATTTCGTGATATCGATCGTTGTGGATAAGAGAGAGAGATATATTATATTATTTTAACTTTACGAATAAAAAGTAAAAAAATATACTTATATATATTTTTCATGGTTACCATAGTTAAACAAAACAAAAAAGAAATTTTTAAATAAATTTTTCTTTTACATGGACATGACGACGGTTGTAAAATGTATTTCCCCATTTTTATTTGCACATTTATCGTATTACACCGTCAAGCATCATTATCTATTCCATTGATGTTTTCATAGTGTCTATGGTTTCAAATGTTATTATGTTTGAAAATATTTAAGTATTTAATCTCTATCATAAATTATTATTATGCAAGCGATAGATCAAGAATGTTCTCTTTACTGTTCAAAGTGTATTTAGCATGCGTTCAAGCGATAAATAATAAAACATAAAGACTGACAGTGCCCCGAGACTACTACAACTACTACTAAGTGTTATGTGTTGATCCACTATGAATATTGTGGACATAGACTTATACTAACTCTAAAAAGTATAAGTTTCGATCCACTAAGTACTCATAACAAGCTTTTGATGCCTGACAGTTGATCAAACGCTGCGGTCGTGATAATTGAAAGTTTTCACTCTTACTGCGCAGGCGCAGCACGCCACGATCACGTTGCATAATTATTCCTCTGATATACTGGGTTATATTCTCGAGCCAAACAATTGGTTATGAAGTATGAACGTCTCATTTATGCTACTCCACCATTTATTATGTTACGAAATGTATTGAGATAATCAAGCGACGTAAGCTATCTATGTCACATAATACGCTTGTAGCTATTTGTATACAATGAAAGAGTTTTGTGTTTTAAGGAAATGCAATACTTTAGATAGGTAGGTAAGTTAATACTTAAAATAGATATTTTACACTAAGACAGCAGTCACAAACTTTTGTTAAGAAGTTATAGGTATAACATACTATATTTATGCTATTTTGAAAATTTTGCTATTCATGTAAAGGACTACAGACACAGGTAAGTATTTTAAGCCCATCAATAACAGAAATTGTATGATAAATAGAGACGCACGATACACATTATCATCATGAGCCTACATCCATTCACTGCTGAAAAAAATGCTCGATTATAAGTTTCTAAAATTAATATGTGCATGTAATTAATGATCTATGTACTAATTATACCTCTATTTAAGAGCTTTGCTCTTGTCAGTGGAGTCATCTCCAATCCTTCATTCTCACTGCCAATTCCTACAACTCCTGATATGATGCAACCTGTACTCTCCCTCTCATCTACTTTATGTTTTATAAAGAAGATGAGGAAATATAAGGCAAGAGCACAAGTAACGTAATTACTTAACCGAAATTTTGGAATAAGCTAAAATATTAAAAACTTGTTTATACCAAACTAGCTGTTACCCGCAGCTTCGCCTGCGTTAACTGAGATTTACAACGGGATCTTAGTACGCAAAATAAGTAACTTTTCAGGTTGATTTTTTACACCTTATGTCCGAAAAACCCAAATATCTTTCGGAACCCCTTTTTTTCAGAATAAAATTTAGCCTATGTTACTCGTGGATAATGTAGCTTTCGAATGGTGAAAATTTTTTTGAAATCAGTCCAGTACTTTTTGAGCCTATTCATCACAACCAAACAAACAAACAAAGTTTTCCTCTTTATAATATAAGTGTAGAAGTGTAGACATACTATACAAGTATTTGTGAATCGTATGCATAAGTTGCAAAAAAATATACTCAAAGGAAATTGAAAGGTGTCTAATTTAAGAAAAAAATTGGAGGTAAAAAATGAAATAAAAATAACCTTCTCAATGAAGTCTTCGATATTGATGAGCCTGTCATTTATTTTTTGATTCATTACTTAGTTACACCGGGAAAACGGTTCGAGAGTTTTCGTTAGGCCGTGACATGTTTCGTTTTTTTTTTTAGACATTTTCCATCATTTGTGCTGTAAAATCTTGCTTTATAACTTTGGTCATTCTAGAACAACGGGACAATCATATTATAGGTCTTTGACCTAATTGCTGATTTCTTAAATTGTAAATTTTTGTTAATAAGTGATCAACGTAAGTAACAAGGAAATCTGAAAAATAAAAGTAATAACATGCCTTAGTAAATAAATAATAAAAATTATATTATTTTGTATCCAGAACTTGATTTTATTCACGTAAAAATATAAATTTCAACTTGCTAGGTTTACCCGTTCTTGCGAAAATCGAGAGTGACACACGGACAGACAAACAGACAATAGAGTGATAGGGGTTCTTTTTTTAATTTTGAGATACAGAACCCTAAAAAAAGACTATATTATTGATATTGTTTCAATAATTGTATTTACATTACTGGACATAAAACACATAATAATTAAAATTCTTGTTGCATGATTCCCGATCGCTCGACAGTTAGTTAACGAACACAATTCATGTTTACCTACTAGGAAAAAATAAACACGCAGACAGTCCCCAGAGCCGTGTTATTTTAATTATGCTATCTAAGAACCAAAGCTTTAGAATTTATTATAGAGTTATGTTATTTATAGTCACCAGGGTATTAGATTATTCATCATCATCAGCTTTTATTAATCCACTGCAGAACATAGGCCTCCCTCGATGAACGCCAAAATGACTGATCCCTTTTTCTTCTTTTACGCCTTCTTCACTGACGCATCCCGCTGGGGAGTGGGTCTCCCCACGCGGGTATGTGGGACTCGCTGCGCCCGAAAGATAGTAAGTGGACGCAGCTCTACCCACTAAAACCCGGCGAGTGCCACCACTGCCGCCTTTGGTGAGGTGCCCCGGATCTGCAAACAACAGGGCACTTCGACGGCTAGTCAGTCCCTCAGGGGACCGACGCCACCTCCACGGAGTGGGTATACCGCACCACAGAACAACCACTCCCAACGTCGAGACAGTACGATGAGGTGAGGTTCCCATCCTCACCCTTACCTCCTGCTTTTTTGTCCCCTCTTCTTATAAGAGGGTTACAAAGAGCCCCCTATTCTCAGTTCGCTTCACCCAAGGTGTTGGGGTCACTCTGGGCTACTGAGCCCCACATGACATGACATGACAAGGCCTGAACCATGGTGGGTAAAATGACTGATCCCTAGCTACTCGCATCCATCATGGACCGATCACTGCACGGAGATCGCCTTCCAACTTGGTTAATGGCCGATCAACACTTCGTCTACCTAAACGCCGCGTGGTTTCCACTCTTGAATCTCAATGGTCATCCGTTCTCCTGAGTGTGTGACCAGCCCACTGTCACTTGAGCGAGTTTATTCTTCGCATGATGTCGGTAATTTTAGCTCTCTAGCCTTTGATTCGAATCCTATCTGTATAATTATTATGCTAGATTATTATTAATCAAATTGTCTAAAATTATCACAAACATGTACATGGCATTTTGAATACATTAACAAATATATAAGATTGTATGAAAATATTACAGGTATATTGTATGGGTAAAATACAGGATTCTTGGGATTCATGACGTCCAACTAAAACTACCTATTTTAATTCACACTTCGTCGACCCTGCCACTTCATGTGTGGCATTATATAATAAGGATTCTTATTTCATTCTGCACCACTTTTTTAATTTATGCATGCATGTATATATTTTTTTAAATTTCATCCTAATAATAAATTGGGAATGACTATCGTTGTATCTACCTATAATAATGGGTATCACCCATTCACCCATTATAACATATATTTACTGACATGAAAAAAAATATATCAAAATCGGTTCATAAACGACGAAGTTATCCGCGAATATATATTAAAAAAAGCATACATATACGATCGAATTGAGAAACGCCTCCTCCTTTGAAGTCGTTTAAAAAATTAAAATATATATTTTTTTTTTTTTGCCGAATAACCGAGTCTTTCCCCAGGCTATAAAATTTTGAGGCCATTAATTTTTAAAGCTAAGAATACTAATGAAATAAGTGTGTAAATAAAGAAATTTAAGGAAATTTTCTCCGCCACGAGAAACACAAAGATTATTGGGGTTTTAAATGTTCGTGGGATGTAATGGGCAAACAATTTTTGCTGAAATTGACGAATAAGTTTTGGTTGAAAATCTTGAATTCCTAATAAATATTGCAAAATCATATTTTTTACAAAATACTAATAAAGTATTCTCAATCGGCGTTTTTTAACCAATTACTTAATAGCTTAATGAATTGATTTAAATTGGTGAACCGAGCGTAAATAATGTTCCAAATGTTCTTTTTTTGTCTTTTAGTCTAATCTAAATATTCACAATAACCTAATTTTTGGAGTTTACTCCTTAAGAATCGATTTTCATATATAAGGCGCCCGGTATGAGAAAAATCCGAGGGGTAAAACCAACTGAACTAACGAAAAAGTGTCACGTTTTTGGTGCGCACCTTTAGTGCGCAACTTTCAAATTTAGCTGTGAGTGTATTGAGACGTACATAGGGTATGCTGTATAGGCGACTATACCTATATACTATATGTTATTGGGCTTGTTTGTTTCTATTAGTGTCGATGTATTTATATTGCTATTTTTTTTTTTGTTATAAATATCAATAATTAACACTGTAATTGTGAAGTTATTTTTGCGTATGGTTAGATACTCGTACTTGAGGAGTAAACTCCAGTCGTGCGTCGGAGCTGACACACACACATTTTTATTTTATGTAACGGACGACTAACTTTATAATTTAAAAAGAATATTAGAAAGTGCAGAAAATAATTGAAAGAAATGACGAAATAAATTGTCTAAAGTAGGCCTTTGTTGAACAACAATGGTAGATAAAGTGTGAAAAAACTATTAATATCGTCCATCAGAAAAGCTTTAAGATGAAGGTATATATTAAGAAACTCATTGCTTTCAATGTCCGATTGGTCAGTAAAACTTAAGAGAGGAGGCCGCGTTTAGGTAGACGAGGTGTGCCACGGCTATTTACCAGATGAGAAGACTATTTGCGTGCAGTCCCTGTTGGATGCTAATGGCAAAAGATCGATCGTATTTGCGTTCATTAAGGCAGGCCTTTATTTAACAGTGAACGGATTAAGGCTGATGATGAGATTTATAATATCTAACCATTATTAATTTTCGTATCCATTCAATTTTATTACTCAAATCAACATGAGCACAGTAAAGTTTCGGTAGGCTACCAAAGCTTTTACCGTTGAGTGAACATAATAATTTATCATTTATATTTTTCCCTTTTTTCATTTATATATTTAGAAGCTTATTTATCTTCAACCCGATAAATAGTACATTGTTATATATTATGGATGTTATCAAGATTTATTGCAAGATACTTTTTTCGAGGTTTGTTTTGTTGTCGTTTCTTATGCAATATAACAAAACTCTACCGCCTTTTTTTTTTTTTTTGATGACGCAGCGGAAATCCTTTACGACCATACCAGGGCCTGGGTAGGCGCGCTGGCGTGTGTGGGGACTCGCATTTGGGTGCCCTACCCCACTAAAACCGCTGCGTGAGCCTTCAGCCGCTATATTTGAGGGACCCGGATCTGTGCAGGCGACGGGATACCCTCAGCGACAGACTGGTCCCGGCAAGACCAGATTCTCAACAATAGGGGACTGCCCGGCTACGACTTGGCAGTCCCCACGACGTCGTGTCTTAAGCTGGGCCCGGGTTCCCATCCCAAGCCCGACACGAGCACAGGGGCTTTATTGAAGGCGCATTAAATAGCGCCTCCGACGCACCCCCGTTCGTCGTCTACGGGGGGAGGCTACGTCAGCGGCCTCTTCTGGTCGACGGACTGGAGGTCGACGAATGGCTCACCCATTCGTCGACCTCCTTCTGGGACATCACTGTCTCGCAGAAAGAGGCCATTGCCGTCCAGGACTCGTCAGAGCCAAGCATCGCGGTGATGACGCTCGACAAAGACAAGTCCCCTCCGATGAAGAACTCTACCGCCTACCGTATACCAGCTTTTAGAGATTTTAATAGGAGCTTAAATATAAGTAAGTCTGTTAAGTCTGTATGTACATTTTTAGTTATTGCGATATTAATTAATTTTTGTATTTGACATCACAAAAAATCTTCCAAAAATAATTAATAGGTGTATTAGCCGAAGCGTGTCGAAAAAGTTGACAGTATTGCATCATGCTCATGACCATTATCTTTATGACGCTAATTAGAAGGAAGGCGTTCATCATCATAATCATCCTTTATCCGTCCATTGCTAATAATATCAAAACATTAGGTAAACGAGCGCCCGGTTTCCGAATGGTTGATCAAAGCAAAAATTAACAAATCAACTGTCAAATCTCTTGTTAAGTATCAATATTTGACCAGCCTGTCAGTTGACATAGCCACTACAATGAAAAGCTGTCAAAGACTCTAGAATCGTATGCTAACCACTATTAACAGCCATGTTAGTTGACATACATTTTGACCATCGTTTCAGAAACCGGGCGTAAGTTTTGCTCGGCCATTAACCAGATGGGAAGGCGATTTCCGCGCTCAGCACTGGAAGGAATACTTTACATAATTTTTTTTCATGTCAGTCATGTTTGTTATAGTATCGACTCGTTGTGTGTATATATGATTTCAGTGATCACAATACAGGAACTTGATTCCGATCCCGGTACATGGCATCGTTATCCTTGTAGGGTACGGCGCTGCGGGGGCCGCTTGTAAGATGTAAGTATTAACGAACCCACTATAAATATTTAAAGGGTGGTCAGCTACGTCGAACATGCTATATGGGATACAAGAAACAATCTGCTACCGGTATTTTTATAAGGAAATAATATTCAACGCATAGCAATTTTCCTACACGTTTAAATAAAATAAGCCATATTTTTAATTATTCTTAACAGACCAAATTCAATCAAAACTATGTAATTTTTTTTGTTATCTGTAATAATAAAAGTTATTTTAAATATCATCATCATCAGGCTCTATCCGTCCACTGCTGAACTTAGGCCTCCCTCAACGAACGCTAGACCAATCCCTTGCCACTGCACGGAGATCATGTCCCAACTCCAGCCAACCAACAAACACTTCGTCTACTTAAACGTGGCTAACTTCATATAATAAATGTTAATTTCGACGTCAAATAAATAATAGTGAAAACACAATAAAATACCTAAAATCAACGAAAAAAGGACATTCTTCTTTAAATAATATGAGTATAATTAGTTGGTACAATAATCAAAATAATTTGTATGTACTTTGTGTAGCACAATTTAAGAATGTTACGCCCTTCCGGACCCAAAACACACAAACGACAGTTACAATATAGATGAAACTTTGTATAATGGTTTTATACGTATTTAAAAAAATAAGTTTTATTCAATGCATTGTTGGGTAGATGAAAAATGTATTATTCTGAAACCTTTTAGCAAGATCCCAAGTACTTTGAATGATTTATGCGACATGCGGACTGATCTTGAATTTTTGCCATCTACTTGAAGTTGAACTGAATAAATTGAAGTTGTGAATAAAAGTGAACGGAAAGTTCTTAAGTCCTTTCATGAGACAATAGTTTTTATGAACTAACGGAAAACATGAAATTCTTTTATTCAACTGAGTTTACTGTGATAATAATCTACACTAATATTATAAAGAGGAAAACTTTGTTTGTTTGTTTGGTTGTAATGAATAAGCTCAAAAAGTACTGGACCGATTTCAAAAATTCTTTCACCATTCGAAAGCTACATTATCCATGGAGTAACATAGGCTAAGTTTTATTCTGAAAAATAAAATAGAGTTCCGTAAGATATTTGGGTTTTTGGACACAAGGTGTAAAAAATCAACCAGAAAAGTTACTCATTTTGCGTACTAAGATCTCGCTGTAAATCTTAGTTAACGCAGGCGAAGCTGCGGGCAACAGCTAGTATTTAATAAAGCAATGATTACACGATTTAAATTCGTATTGAATGAAAATTAATAATCTAATGTAAATTCAAATGTGCTTATTGATATAGTACACTCACAATGCTAGTGAAAATATTCATTGACATTAAGGGATAAAAAAGATATTAAGCAATGGTTCCCATATATAATGCATTCTCCATGGCTTTTCCTGATCCCTAAAATAATGCTGATAACAGTGGTATTGTAAATAAATAAGAAAATAGGAGCTTGATTAAAACGTTTGTTCTATGAAGTGAAATCCTTATGCGTAACATTTTATTCTTCTACTTACTATTCGTGATTTCCACTAAGCAAACGTTACCGGTGTTATTAATCCTAGCTGTATTACCTCACAAAGGTGTTTTGAAACTTTGACTCGTTACATAGAAAGAGGATTTGCCTTCGGATTGTCAAGCTGAGCTTAAGATGAAAATAATGACTTTGCCGCTTGTTAACGAACCTCTACCTACACAGATAATATCAGATTCCGACATCCTTTAAATACCTAATACCTGACTCCTCTATTCTTCTTTAAAAAAAAATCTTACTTAAAATAAATTACAATATTTGTTTAAAAGTGATGGATATAAAAAATATTACCCCACATTATTCAATATTACACACTACTATTTAATATAAATAGTAAGGTATAGGATTATCTTGTTAAACTATCAACTAACTTTGCTTGTTAAAATCTAGTGCGATGACTTATGTGATCTCAGCTCAGAATCCGTTTCAAGTCGGTTCGTCTGAGCATTTCTTTACTTGGTTAGTTATGTTTTTTTTTATTTTTCTTACAGGTTTATCTGAAAAAAAATACATGACATATACTTGTATAAACATTATGTATTTATCATACAATCTTTAGCATACTCCAAACCGACAATCTCTGCTTGAAATGCACAGGGTTTTTCAAGCAGATAGAAGTGGTTCCTGGACGGCAATGGCTTCCTTTTGTGAGCCAGTGATGTCACAGAATGAGGCTGACGAACGGGTGAGATAGTAGGACGCCGACGCAGCTTCCCCTCGTAGACGACGAACGAGGCCGCGTCGGAGGCGCACCTAATACGCTTCCAATAACACCCCTGTGCTCGTGTCGGGCTCGGGATGGGTACCCAGGCCCCGCTGAGCACAACTTCGTGGGGACTACTCAGTAGCGTCAGGATCCGGGACACTCACAAATCTGCTGTAGGCACTCGCAGCGGCTTTAGTGGGATGGTGCACCCCAATGCAAGTCCCCACACACCCGTGTCCCTACCCGAGGCCCTGGTATGGTGTGAAACCATTTCCACTGCGTCATAAAAAAGATAGCAGCGGTTATATCGATCGGTTAAATATGGATCCAGACAATTGCCTAGCCCCTGGCCATCATCAATTGAAATCGTGACGATGATGAGTAAACTAAATATAAAATAAAACCGCAAACGTTAGAACTAATAAAATTTAATCCCCGACTTTTATTTAGCCATTTATTTTAACTGCAATCAAATATAAGTTATATTGCGAAGGTCAAGTTCAACAGTAATAAACGGGAACACAAGAATCCACTTCTGAAAGGCGCTCGAGGCCTGGCCTCAAATGTCAGAGAATCTCAAGCGACCGTGAACCGTATGCAGATGCACAGTTCTACAACTAACTTCACCTTTTGAATTAGTTACACTATACTTCTAACTGATTTTAGACCCGCGTCAGCCGACGCTTGAAAATTGATAAGGGAACTTTCATGCGAATTAATGTTTAAGTTCCGTGATACAAAGTGAAATACCGTTTTACGCTTGTTAATCGCGTTTGATGTAATTTTTTGTACATAATATAAAATCCTATATAAAATATCAGTGCAAATTTTAATTGTGATAAGCCCTTTATAACATATTCATATCACGCTCATTTCAAAGCACCAAAATTTAACTATAGCAAACGTTTTACAAAATACAAAATTATTTCAACAAAATTCTATTTCCAGATTTTCTGTACTAAAAACAAACAATATTTTTAGAAGTTTGCGAACAAGAAATTGTTCTAAATATACACACTGATTGCAATGAGAGGAATTATTAACAGAATTTATTAAAGTGGAATATTCCTAAATGATACCACCACCATTTACCACTTATCAAAATATTATTATAAAATTATTGGTTAGTTTAATTTAATTGTTAAAAATGATATCCCTTCTCCTTCTTTATATTATTCTTTAGTTTATTACAATGTCAGGCTAATAGAGGTCTACCCACATCTTAAATTATATTTTTTCCTTTTAAGCAGTCCTATCGAATTAGGTTGCGATGTTGGCTCGCCTTACAGCTTCCTTGTTGTTTTGTAAAACCAAAACATGTCTTAATTTAGGTAACCGTTAATAATTTGGTCATAACTTAATTTTTGATTAAAATCATACATGTATAGATCTATTAAATTTGCAACACAATCCCATCATAGCTGACATGATATCCAATATACCTTCGAGCAATTTCGATGGCAACGGTGCCCGCCATTATTTTCCCGTCAAAGTGATTAAATAAATAGTCCCTCTCGTGGTTCAGGTACGGAGGTATTCCGTAATTACGGAGGTTTATTGGCTATACATAGAGGGGGAATGTTTCGGAGCGACATAGGACGTGTTCTACCGGCGCGGACATCGAGTGACCTTTGTTAACATTTAACAACATTTGCATGGACGATTTAAAGACATGATTTTTAAATTTTTCCATCGTAACGTGAAAATTGATTTGAATTGTCAATTTTATCTCAGGTTGGAATGTAGGTATAGCAATGAGGTGGTACATACAGATAAATAAATAGTAATTAATATTTTGAATATTGATAATCAGCAATTCTATTATGTACCTTTTTTTAATGACTCATGATAATGCTTTCACATCATCCAAGTTTACCTCAGGCAAGGCTCCTCTGTGTGGGCACTCTTACTGGGGATGTGCTCCTCTAATGCCGCCGCGAGAATTTTCAGCCGCTTTTTTTAGTGTCCCAGATCTGCAGGCCTTAGTAAGAGGTTGGCCCAGGTTAAGGCCAGACTACGCCTCGTAATTACGCACCTGTACATGACTGAACCTATCAATTCAAATTACAGACTCCAGCCAGTTCATTCTTACGACAGCCGCCTATATATTTTTGACTGATAAACTTGGTGTAGACCGTTGCACTCGTCCTAACATTTAGTATCCTTAGCCTTTAGTATGCTGTGTACAGCTGCGGTTTGTCCGTGCAATGATTGCCTACACGTCATGTAAAAACACAAATGTACTCTAGTAATTTTGCCTATACCATAATCTTGGTCTTAAACGACATATTGTGGTAAATTGACGAAGCATATAGCTCTTTACTGGGCTCCATCTCGCAATGTGCAATAAATTATCAATACTAATATTATAAAGAGGAAAGATTTGATTGTTTGTTTGAATTCAATAGGCTCCGAAACTACTTGACCTATTTAGATAATTCTTTCATTGTTGAGAAGCTACACTATTCCTGATAAACATAGGCTACGTTAAATTTTCAAAAAATTAGGGTCCCGTTTAAAATCTTAGTTGACGCAGGCGATACTGCGTGCAACATCTAGTATAGCAATAAAAAATATGACAGGACTAGTTGATGGTCAGAAATCGAAAATTGGTCTGTGCAGCAATTACTGTACATTCCATTTGAAACTTTGATTGGAATACCAAAATTCACACCAAGCTCAGACGGTTGACAAGTTATTGAATGAAAGCCTTTGAGTATCGGTAACTCGATGACAATTTGCAGCCGCTTCAAACACGTTTCAAATACAGAGTTAACGGTAATCGTTAATTTTGTTCATCACTATTCACACAATTAATTAATGTACGAGAATACGTTTATGATGACTGAAAAAGTTAAAAAAGCATGTCAAACTTACAACAAAATCTTTATTAAGAATTCTATGATGGATTTGATTTTTACAATCCTGATGTTTCAGATATTTTAAAAAATTGTAAAAAAATTGGGATGATAAAGAACCATTTAGCTTTTGACATTGTTATTTGTCCGCTTTCTTACGTTGAATATTGATAAACTACTGTCTACTATCAATAATAAGTAACTAATAAAACCTTTATCTATTTTTCAAAGTTATTTGGATAGATAAGCCGGTAGACGTCCTGTTGTCTCCGAGTCTCACAAAGCGGATGAAGGCGCTTGCAGTCGTTTTGGTTTGGTTATGCACTGCCCATGTGTGAGCCCCATATAAGGTCAGAAATCACCTTGGCACCTGGCTACATCCACAAATATTTCCCTGCATCAAACAAATCGGTTTACTAACGATAGTTGAACGTAACAATGTCAGGAGAAAATACTGATGGGCCGATTGTGCCTTTATGTCACTCATTCCGCGCTCTCGCTTGCACTTTAAGCCTTAAATGGAACGCCTCAGAGCGAGGTAACGCCGCGTGAGTCATGTTTTTTCATGCGTGCGGCCGGCTCCATCGAATTATAAGACGTTGTCACGTCAAAAAACAACTAATTTATTATTTGCCAGTAATTGCGCTACCTCGATTTCTCAATCACGTTTCATCACTCAATTTCGTTTTTTTATTAGGCTCGTAATCGTCAGGAGGGGGTATAAAAAATGAGTAAAAGACGTTCCCCTGTCGGGTTCAGATTGCATATAATACTCGTTTCGTTTACGTGTGCAGCACGCTAGATCAAAACGCTTGAACCCGTTGTGTGATTACAGCTTTACGACGTAATCGCGTCAGCTCCGGGGTCGTCGGTCAGCCGACCCACCTCGCACGATCTGTATCATTGGCGCCTTAACTCCGCCGGCCCTTGATTTGCAATCATTGCATTCGAATCATTGCAATTATTTCCACTAATTAAACAACTCAAGATATCCAATATAAATTATTTATAATCAATTGTATATCCGAGCGATATCAACATTCCTATTGATTTTTACATTCGTTATCTCCACAATCTTGTTAGTATGTAGGTGTTGACGTTTTATGTAAATTATGTTTAGAATAGCCATGTAGTGTGAAGTAACATATTTTTTATTGATCGCTATTGATTTGTTGTTTAAATTCATATGATATCTTTACATAAAAATAATTTTAGTGACGATGTTTTGTATAAGATAAATATAAATAAAACCGATAATATAATAATATTATAAACACAGATTAAAAAATCTTCAATTTTTTCTGGCCTAAAAGACCAGACCAGGCCAGATGATAATATGTTAACTTTTGACAACCATAGGAAATGTTTGCCACTTACAAACACGTAGCTCATCAGCCTGATGTTATGGTAAAATCTGAACCTTCACTTATTATTTTCTGGTGTTAATACGGAAATTTCATTTATTCCCTAAGTTTTTTTCTCCCCTTTTTAGGGAAAAAAAAACTAAAAAAAAACTAACTTTTATTTTCTTAAGGGATCCTGACTCTCAAATGAGTTTTTTTTGTTAGTCCTTTTGACTATTTCTTTTGACATATTTCAAATGTACAAGTTGTTACCTACGAAATAAAGATACATATTTTGATTTGATTTGATCACTCATTATAATGAAACTAATAGCATATTTTATCACGGCTTATTTTACAAGCCAATATGAATAATTCTTTTACATATTATTATAATATAAAAAGCCTAATTAGAAGCACATAACAGCTTTTCAAAACAAGCTCAAACAATTGTTTATTGTTTACCTGTGCGAAGCCTATAGACATGCATTCCACATTTTCTGTTAAATAAATAGTAACAGACTAGCGCCTGTAGCAATAAAATAGCAAAGTTGCTCCGTGGCTTCTTATGTTGTAATTTAGTTAGGATTTCTAGTGTGCGGAAAATTTTCAAGAAACATTAAACTTTCTTCAGCTTTAACAATTATATTAAATATTAATTTAAATAATAACGAGTATAAAACATACATCTAGTAATTAATAGGGATAGGTAAAATCATTAACGTAGTGGTATAAATAAGTCAAAAGGTATCTGACATCTCGTCGCCTAGTCTGAACCATTAGATAAAATAGATGAGTAAAGATTATTTTAGAATTTGAAGCTTTTGTTCAAAAGAGTGCAGAAGAGCTGTATGTCCTGTCTTGTCCTGGTAGGAGAAACAGGTTTTCAAAATAGCGCTCTACAAGACAATAATACGACAAGCATGCATATCTACATACATATTAAAAGTGTACATGATAAAAATGTACGTTCGCCTCCTCTTTGTGCTATGCTTATGCAGTAATTACTCAGCAAATTGTTCTTCACTGACAGCACAGATGAATGACTTCTAATAATGCTCTCTTTACAAAAAGCAGGCACAATCACACTAAAAGCATTCTAATTTCTTTGAAAAAAATGTCTAGCGATCTATCCATTTTTATCTGACCTTTTAACAATGAACAATATTATAACGAAGGAAATGTAAAATGTAAGGTAGCGTTGAAAGGTTTCCCTTTTTTAACATTTTATTTGACATTTATTATCATAATCGTCATTTCATTTACGGTTAACTGCTTTTGCTTAAAAATTTTAAAAAGGGGTCAGCCAACAAATGTCTCTAAAACCTCGAGATTAGCACAGTAATAGGCAGTGGCCACATTTAGGACAAAATGTTTTATATATCTAATTATCTAAATTCTTATAACGTCCAGCTAGCATCAATAGATGGTAAAAGAAATTTAATTAGTTAAATGTGAAGAAGAGCAGATTTTATCTCCTGTTATTAGTTTTAATTTTCAAGGAAATCTATGAAAGTCTATGAAATAAAGATAAAAGCTTAGAGAAATTATTATTATAACTTATAAGAATGCAAGTACAGTAGTACGACTGATGACTGACATATTTGAAAATAGAAAAACAAAAAAAAAATTAATGCATACAAGATCACTTTAAAGGCTGAATATATATAGCATAAAATAATGATTGAATTAATAACAAATAAATGAGTTTTTATGTCGCATGGAGACAACTGAGCAATCGGAGCTTTGTGGTGACCGACCGACGACCAGTAGGGCTATTCTTTAAAAAGCCATTTCGATATCGAGCTTCACATGAGTGATAGCTCACTTTACGCTAACTTCGAAAGCGAGCTTTATTTATAGATAGTTGAGTTTTAAAGAATACACATTCGTGAAATTCGTCATATCACCGCGGATTCCGCTTTCGTGATTCTAAAACGACGAAATCATTCGTCGTGTTCTAAAAGGACCTTACAGAATAGCCCTACAGGCTGGACATCCATACAACGACAGGTTAGGAACGATTTTATATACGATATTATTCGACCATTTATTTATGTATGATTTTCTCAGCGTCAATGTGAGAATGAGTCGATTTCCTATAGGCGACAGGTGGACGCTAAAAGATCACTATTTAAAACCGTACAAAAGTTGTAATAGTTTTCTAGTGTTTTCTAACAAAATCTTTTCATGCAATATAAAATGTATAAAGTTTTCTGTGCACATACATATTTATTATAAAACAAACTTTATAAGATCCTGAAATTGTTTGCCAAAAATGCTGTTTTCGTGAAAGTTTAGAGTACGTACGCGTTGCGCAGACGAGGAATGTCTTTCATTTACATCACGCACATAGTTCAGCGTAGCAGGTAATGTGATCGCGAAATTAAAATTAAAACGTATTAAACAACGATATGAGATTAAAAATAGATACATTAATATTGTGATTTTTAAATTTAAATTTTATATTAACTCGCGGATTCACCCACCTACTTCCCAAAACCGTGGTAATAAGGGGATAAATTAAAGCTAATTTTATTTTTATGTATAAGCTATATTATTAAAAAGTTTCTTCAATATCTCCTCCCTAGTATGTAGTTTGCGTGAAACAGTTACTAACATCTAAGCTTACAAACTTTCGCCTTCATAATTTGTGGAATTAAAATAAAATTTAAAACACAGTAAAGAAATAATAGAAAGATATGTCTTTAGCGGTAACATCCATTTAAACAATCCATACACAACACACAAACACAAACCCATAAGGAACTTTGAAGTAAGTTTAAAGTAAGGTTGGGTAAATAGGTGATAGAGATATATCTATGTTACATGAATTCAATTAAGAGAGTGCCCAGACGAGCATGGTTTGTTAGATAGTTGAACCCCCCCTAGAGAGTCAATAAGTATTCTATTCTATTCATTTAGCGTGTGTGCCACTTGTCTAGAGGGGTTGAATTGCTTGTTTCTATAAAATACATATCTAGTAGTTCCATCATTCGTTTGTCCTTATTCACATAAAGTTAAACGTCGGGTATGTAACACAACAAGGTAAAACCTTTTTTCTGGATTTCATGCGTGAACTAATGTAATACGAGTTTTGTTCGAGACAGCTGTTCTATTACGTTATTAGAGTGCGGTGGTTCTCGAATGGAATAACATATTAAAAAATCTTCTTAGGACCGCTAAATATAAACATACCATTACAATTTTATGCAGTTAAATGTTCCTAATAATCAGAAAGTGTGACACCACGTATGATAAAATATAAACGCTAGGATGGCTCTTTATATTATTTTCTAAGCGCACTTTGGCGAAAGGTTAGCGCTTTATTCCACACGCTTGTCTATATATCTATACAGAGAAGCTTCCATCACCATCCTTGCCTTTCTTTGTTAGAAACAAGCACGAGGCACCATGACATTTTTTAATTTCATGAGCGAAGAAAGGCAAGGCATAAAAGGCAACCTTTCGGTTTATGGCATATAATTGACATTACCCCAGTAAACTCGTTATTGGCACCATCGGGTTGTCTGACCTTTTTAACTGGCATAAACAATATAAACTGACATAATAGTATTCTCATATTAAACACAATAAGCTTTTCAACGCAATAAAAAATATTTTTGTTATAAAAAAAGTCTAGTTTTTCTTGAACATCAACGGGTTTAGAAAATTTATGCTGACGTTCATTAGAAGACCACGTTCCAAGCTAACGCGCTTTGGATAGCAAAGCGTCACATCTGGAAATACCTGTGCATTTAAAAGTGAATCTGTAAACGACTTAAACCAGCATAAGTCTTTTTTTCATTACACTTTCAAATAAAATAAAAATAACCCTATTAATTGCAGATACTTTATCTTTTTATAAACGTTACATAAATAGATAAAGTGCAAATATATATTTCATTATTATTTTCAAGATAGAAGTTTATGTTTGATGATGATCTAAAGCCAAGTAAAAGCACTTTAAAGAGCTTCTCTTATTTAAATTGATAAGACAGCTAGCATTCATATTCTAACGTGATACCTTTTATCAACTAAAATAATATGATAAAGACTAAATAAATAAAATGATACTGGCCTTTTGGTCTAGTGATTAGTTATCCTAATTACTAAACTTTTCGATTCGATTCCCTTCCAGAACAAATGTATGTGTGACGAACATGATCATTTGTTTTGTCTGGACGTAATTTAATTAAAATACATATTTAGAAATATTTAAGTATAGTTTATAAATTGCCGGGTTTCCAAAATATACTTTCTTCCTAGGTTAGGATTAGTTGGCCGTGAGTGAGTTATAGATAGTGTGTTTGATCATTTTTATATTTATTCTATAATAATTATAAATGCGAATGTATTTCATATTTTTCAAATGAGGCCAAATTCTCAAATAGCATGTTATTTCGCTAGTAGGCAGACAAGAAATGATCAAAGAAGTTTCTCGCAAATGATAGCCATAGCTTTTGTCCCGGATCACCTCGAAATAACAATGTGTCGCTGCGATTCACCTCACCGCTTTTTCATTTATCCAAGGGCACGCTGAAATAACACATGACGAATATTTGTTTCTTAGGTGCAAGATGGTAATGAAGAAAAAAATGCTATACGTATAGGATACTAACAAGAAAATAGGATTTATTGTATAAAGCCTTATGTCCCATTATAGAAGGAGGGTATCAGACTACAGTTCACGAATGCTCTGGCCCAATACAGGTCGGTGAACATAACACACCTGCACCTCAATATAATCTCAAAAGGCATGCAGTTGATGGTCTCATTTTCAGGTGCTCTTGGAGATTTAGAAAAAAAACGTTTAAAAGGGATCGCAGGGAGGGTTCGAGAACAGCTATTGCTACAGTGCCACAGACAGATACACTTAGCGGACAAATTTATAATATATTGGAACGAAGTTCCTTACGGCAGGCTTGGAGGGGATAGGGATTTTGCTGCGCGACCGAACTGAAAAAAATGTGATAGTAAAACCGTAAGAAAAAATGCGTGGAATAAAAGCGTTAAATAAGACGTGCGTAGGCGCGACAGTCGCATACACAAGCGAGTAGTGTATAATACCTTTCTTTTTAGCCCAAGGAACTTCGTTCCTACCTGGTGTCCCACGACACCACATTTCTTTTTTTGCAGTAAGGCTTAAAAGTATTTTTCATTGTCAATTTAATTGGTAGATAATATTTTAGTATCGATATTACACATATCCATCAATAGTTAGAAAAAAAGTGTCAGAAAAAATATTTATGAAACGTACGAAGCAATATCGCGGCTACATTTATTTGTATGTCAAAGTGACATTCGCAATACCCTCGTAAAGTATTTGGGTAAAGTAAATAGCGTGGTGTAGGTGAAAAGGGTGTAAATTATAATATATTATATACCTGTTTGTACCCAGGCAAGTGAGGTTTGAATATGCCAAACCAATGTCAATACATGGAAGTACACTAAAAACTTGCAAATTTGATTGATAAGACTACGTGGCACGTTTCAGGAAGTAATTGACAAAAAATTCTTGTAAATACTTACATAATTTGAATTTCGGAGAAGGGCTCTAACAATTTTCATGTTTAGTATCCATGGAGCTTAAGCGGCCTAACTAGAATTAATTTTTAGAAAATGTCGTTTTTTTTTGACTTTGCAATACCTATACTATTTCCATTTCTTTATTTTCTCGGTGACAGTTCTAATTTGATAGTTTTAGTGTTGTGACCAAATAAGTAATGATATAACCATTATCATCATCAGCCTTTATCCGTTCATTGCTGAACATAGGCCTCCCTCAATGAACGCCAAGACAAACAATCCCTAAAGATATCTATAGCATAAATTTATTATATTTTGAACAAAGAAAAATACAACAAAAACATTCAAATATATTTTTTCGTTTCGTTTATTTCGTTTCATTGAGGAGTGTCGAGTCACAATTTTACAAGAGCTTCGAAAATTTTAAAGAATTAATACGTGTAACTTCTTGTAATGGAATATAATATTAGTTAATGAATTATTACAAAAGTATAGTATGTATAGTTTCTTACATCTTGTAAAAAAATATCGGGTTTGTTATCGTGTTACGTTTATCGATACAGCTCTAACCCTATTAGTTTCTCCGACTCTGGAATAACCTTGCACGTGTGAAAACGTCATATTTTTATAAAATAATTCATACATAATGTAAAAAAGACGCTCCTTCAAGTTTCAGTCAGTATCTGTCATCGAGAAAATAAAGAAATGGAAATAGTATAATCAACTTTAGAGAGCAACGCTCGCCTCTCGGTCGTCCGAGTACTATTTTATTAAAAGAGTTACTTAGAAAACTTTATATTATTGTTAAAATCAGGTACAATCAAATATCAAATTGATTGCTATGTTTAATGATAATAATGGTCAGATATTTAAACGCACTGTACACGTCGCGGATACAATCCTGTCAAGTACAAATAATTTGTATGATACATATAGATATGCACTAAGTCCCTAATGCAATTATACATTTAGATAAACTTCCAAGTAACTTGTAAGTTCTAACTTCTAACGAGTTTACCACAAAACTAACTTATGTTATTGTTATTATAGTTGTTAATTCATATGAGTAAAGACTGTGTGTTCTTCAAATTTCATTTTATATTATTCGTCTGAATGTAATCTGTGAAAGTTATAGCGCTTGAAACAGGCGCTGACAGCTTAGTGACGTCACGTCAAAAAACTATCCCCTTTTGTTGCCACCTCTGACCGCATATAGGCCGCGTGGTTTCACGCCGCCACTGCCGCGGATTGGGAAACTTGCGGGATAGAACACTTTACTCATACATACGAGTAGATATAATATCCCATATAAATAAATAATAGTGAAAGTTCCTTTGTTTTATTCTAATTAATATTGTTTATTGTTTTGAGGATCATTTATTCGTGTGCATGCTATATCAGTCATGGTCGCAACATAGACTTTAAAGAAGAGAGAATATAAATACTAATATTTAAGAGGCCCATAACGCATAAGGGACACAAGGGATCGGTTTACCCAGTGGTAGGTCACTGGGTAAACCGATCCCTTGTGTCCCTTTGATCACTTGTGTTCATCGAAGTAAAAAAGAAATCATTGACGATTATGAAGAGCGATAAAATCAAAGGTAATAGCGGGGCTAGTTCTATTAATTTCTTTTAAGATATTTTTGCGAAGCGAATTTATCCAAGGGGGCTCTTTGTACCCCTCTTATAACAAGAAGACTCGATGTGCGGTGTGCCCTGTTGCTTGTAGATCCGGGGCACCTCACCAAAGGCGGCACTCGCCGGGTTTTAGTGGGTAAAGCTTCGTCCACTTACCAGCGTTTAGGTGCAGTGAGTCACAAATATCTGCCTGGGGAGACCCACTCCCCCGAGGCTTGCCTAAGCGCATTTCCCGGCGTTAAGGAAAAAAAAGGTACTTTTTCTTTAAATGAAAAAATCGTAAAAATATTTTGTTTTTCAGTTCATTACATGAGTAGAAAAAATCACAAACACGACTGAAAATAAATATATTTATTTGGAATGAAAATATCCATGTTCCGTATATATGCGTTTTCTTATTAAGTGCGTACGTGACTAAAATCTTTATTTATTTAAGACGCGATTGCCTTCTATATGTAAATTCCACCGATTTCAATTCCACGAAAACCCTGAGTGCTTAATAAAGTCAATTCATATGTCCGCTTGAGCTTTTGGGGATTTTTATTTTATTGTGTCTTTTCAGGGTTCAGCCTTTTCAGGGTGTCAGCCTGTTGCTAAGGCAGTTGGGCAGATACAAGACAGTATCCTTAAAACCTTAATAGGACCTTTCATAAAAAGAATACTGTTGCCACTATAACAAGTAATAAGATTTAAATTATGGAAACAATTTATGCAGGTTGTATAAAAGGGACTTCACTCTCTTTTTTAACTGGAAACTACTATTAATTTTACTTTAAAATATTGTACGTAGGGATCCCTTCGTGTGGGGGTCCAACTCGAGGTAGGGTCGTTTTAAATTATCTGCGATATTTTGTCATAAAAAAAGACAGAGGCTAAATATTATAGACGACAATATTTAGGTAGTTGTTGACCGTTTTTGATTTATTTTAAAATAAGAAATACCTTCTTAAACGCCAACAACTATCAAACATTGGCCAGACATGGACTGTTTGTAAGTTATCGTTGGGTACTTTCAGTCTTTGCATAATTTTTTTTATGTTATATGTTGGATAACATGCAAACTGGCTGATATGACATCTGATGGTTAATGGTTCACGTCGCTCAAGCACATAAATTAGTTTGCCTGAAACTAGCCTACGCAACTCATCGTATGTTGTCTATCCGGTGGCAAAAGATGGTAAATTTTTATTTAATTTCGTCCAATGGGCCTGATGAAATAGTCGTGCAAAATGTTTTCACACAAGATTCCTTTCATAAAACATATTCAAAAAACGAACTAACAATAGATAATTAATTTTAATGGTCGGACAGACAATGAGATAGGTAGACAAATGTTAAGACAATAGAGGTCTGCTCTATGGTACACGACGGAAAGGGCATCGGAGCCACATTCAACATTTAATTAAAATTCGCTACAGCGGGTGACACGTTACATTCGTGATGTTTCCGTTATATTTGTGTTTAATGTTTAGAATTAACGGTGGTTTAAGGAAAATGCTTTTATGTGAAACTTTAATTACATCGTCTCAAAATTTTTCGTCTGCCTTGCAAGTCGCGTGACGGTCGGAGGCCAATATGACGGCGCCTATGGCTCGGATCTACTGCCCGTCTAGTATAGACTATTACTCATTTACGTGAGTGCTCCACGCTGTTTTGTTTGTTGAATTTCTATAATGTAAAAAATAAACTTCACTTCTACCGTGGTTTCATAAAACCACAAAATCCTTTTTTATTGTAAGTTACTTATAAAATATATATCATTATAAACTTTACGTTACATTGTAACACTTATTATTGACAGCAGTTTTCCCATTCCCGTGGGACTACGGGGATAAATTATAGCTTATGTATTATTCTGATGTATAAGCTATATTATACTAAAGTTTCATAATAATTTATTCAGTAGATTTTACGTGAAAGAGTAACAAACATCCATACTTATAAACTTTCGCGTTTATAATATTAGTAGGATAGTAGGTCTAGAAGCGCCCCGTGGTTTCATCCGCGTAATTCCCATTCCCGTGGGACTACGGGGATAAATTATAGCCTATGTGTTATTCTGATGTATGTTAGTTTTTCCTGATACTTACACCAATAAGGCTGTATAATACAAAAAATTTCCTCGACAAACATCCATTACTTAATAGCATTTCGATGCAATGTGAAAGGAATCTATACCACTTATTTGTTATAATCTTATTTCTATACAGGAAACAACTGGAAGCACGCGAGTTAGTTATAGAATAACATCCGTCTAACTTTTCCTATAGTTCGTGAAAGTGGATTGCTCAAACTTTCGTTGAATAGCCAATCAATCTTTGGCTTTTAGTCACTTATTGATTTAATATTTATTTAATCTGAATTTAGATATAATACCAAATCTATATAAACCAACTAATAATATATATTTATGAAAATCGTCGTTTTGGGATAACGTGATTTGTTTTTCATATTTAGCAATGGAAGATAAATGAAATGAAAGGACCCAGATGTAAAATTAATTTCACGACCCATAAATATCTTGTTCCAGAGCAGAGGCTGTCAGAAAGAAAGGGGCTATTCAATGACGTACTGTTTCCATAAAAAAGTTTTATTTTTATTTTTGTTTATTTAATTAATTCAGTAATCATTATTTATTAATTATTATTATTATTTATTTAATTATTATTAATTTATATATTAATTAACCACATTTATTTTTATATAGAAAAATTGTGTTAAATTTCAATCAAAATTACATTTGCAAATATGTACTTACAAACGAAATCGGATAACACAGTATGATATGTTTAAGTTATTTTATTATACTCACAGTTGTTGTAGTATTTCTAAGCTCTTCTTTTCTTACCAACCGGTACTTAGTTTTTCATCAAAGAGTTTTGCTTTATTTTGAATACCATTAGGCTTCGAGCTTAAAATCACAGCTAATTCTCATTAATTTTCTTGGGCAATTAAGCGCTTGTATCCCATATTCAAAAAGGAAATAATGTAAAAGATATTACGAGAACGTTTAAAAATAGACATAATTAGTCCACGTGTAATGGCCCCGTAGCACTTTACTGAAATGTAGATCTACGTCCAACTGATGCATATGAGTAATTGGGGGAGAAGGCAATCGCAGCGGATATTAAGCCCGCCTTCGTGAATCGAAAATGTCCCCGTTTGTAAAACTTCTGAAAGCTTTATTTGACCCAATAATAACTTTCATAAAAAGGATATTTTGAATTACTATTGAAATGCTATAAATTATTAACAGTTTCTCACAATAGCTATTATATTTAAATCGGATTGACTTGTTTTATTAAAATCTTACCCTTATTAAATATTAGCATTGTTAGTATTGTTTGAAAACTAAATATTAAGTTGAATCCTAGCTACGAAACATTTTTTAGGGGATAGAAGATATTTATTGATCGCTAAAAGGACTATAATAGAACTTAAGAAAAGTAGTATTACTACAAAGACACTTTACATATTACATTTTTAATAGCCTTGCCATTTTACTTTCAGGAAACTAAAGATATGAAAGATAACTGAAAGGCAAGAGCTTCACTTGAGAAGTAAAACGAAATAAAGTTATTTCTCGTTAGTAGCCGAGGTTTCTCTCGGGCAGCTCTTTAAATATATTTTAGAGTAAAAAATAATTAAATAGGTACCAGAATATTCTTAACTGGTAAAACAGAACTAAAAAATTAATCGAATATACATGTTGACATGTAATAAGTTAATCTTTTTTAACTGTGAAATATTTATAACTGTAAGCAACATTTATTACATGCTTTATTTTATTACACACATTTTATCTATTTTGTGTCTCACTGCTGGGCACGGGTTCCGCCTCGAAATCAGGTGAGGAGGGTATTGGGCCATAGTTCATTGATGCGCTGGCCCAATGCGAGTTGATGAACTTCACAGTTCACACACCTTCAAAGACTCATGCACGCAGGTTTCCTCACGATGTTTTCCTTCACCGTAATCTTCATTAAATTTAATTAAAAATACATATTTCTTCGGCAACAAGGTGAGTTTGTCGTTTGGTGTATGACAAATACTGAAAATGCCACGGTATCCGTAAATCACAACAGCTGGGGTGATAGCGGGGCTAGGGTGACCACGAATACTTAAATTCTAAGATAGACTGACGTTTTTAATAATATTTTATTATATAGTTTTCTAAATATAATATTAAAGTAGCATCTTTTCTTGTAGTTAGATATCTTAAAAGAAGAGATTTTATAAAATATATATCTATGCTAAAACGCTCTTGCGGCTTAGATAAAAAAAAACGATAAGGAAGTTCGAAAAGAATAAAACGTATGGGATTGACATATTTATTAATTTATTAATCACTTGGTTAATCGTTATCGATCGTTATTGTCAATATCTTATTGGCTAGGAAATTTTCATTGATAACTCAGAGACAATGACTAATTTCGGTATCTTTCCGCTACGAAATGATGTTTAAATCCCCCTTATTCGTTTTAAGATTTTTTTACATGATAATATCATTTACCACACAAATTTATTGAATATATTATTAATTGAAAAGTTTTGAACATTTTTCCTAATCCTATCATAAAAAGTATAAGTATAACAGTTGAGCTGACTAACTTGATGAAGTTGAAAAACGGCACATTAGCTTACGATTGTTCCTAGAGACTGTATAGTTTCAAAATGAAATTCGTTTTGAATATTTTTGTGAACCTACACAACATTTACAAATATTCGACTTCCGTTTCGAATGTATCTAATTAAAAGCTACATAACTGAGTTTACTCAACAAGTATAACTTTAGGACACCCAATGGCATCTAAAGTGGCATGAAGTGCATTGTGTCGGATAATGGACACTTATTTATTAGCATAACAGTACACAGCAAAGCTGTTATTAAGCATATTTACCAAATTTATGATTGCAGTTTATAAATGTTAGAGAATAAGAAAAGAGTACAATAAAGAAAGCCAGGTCGTAAAATTTAACGACCAAGAGCCTTAGTGAAAATTGAATGTTAAAAGGTTTTTATGTCCATTATTTTTATGAAACACGGTCACATTGAATGGGCGCGGGGTTGGCAGTCTGCCGCCGAACGCCGGCCGGCGAGAACCGATTCCCGCGAAAACCGCGCGTGAAACCGAAACCAACTTCATCGGAACATTAATAGGATGTATTGTGCTCCTAACTGGAATTATTTGGATTGATTATAAAGAGGTAAATTTTGATTAAATTTATCTAAGCAAATAAACTCACATGTTAATATATTTTTTATGTAAACATCATACGAGGAGCATTAATTACCGGGACTCGGCAGTAAACTTGACCAAAATGCCGTGACGACAAACGACATGACGCTGGTTTTTTTTTAATTCCATATTTCGTTATAGCTTTTATCGGTTATTAGGTTAGATGTTTCACATTAAGCGAATTTCCCGTGACAGTCAACTTTTTAATGTGTAATATAAAACCATAAATTAAATACATTTGATAACCAAACTTGGATAGGAAATAAATCAAAAAAAGAACTGCTCGTAGAAATTTAGTTCTAGGTTAATTAATTAGACTACAAATTAAATGTCAGTAGGAAATTTATTAATTAAACTTGGTATTGTCTACATTAGACCTGAGCTCTTTATTTTATTTTTCTCATCGTGTATTGTGTTAATTTCACAGAGAAAGAACGCGTGATATTGTTTTTGTAATTTATTTAGATTAAAAAATATAAACAATATTGCATGAGGCAAAATGTATATTTATAGTCTTGCATTAAAATGTGAAATAAAGCTATTATTAGTTAATGTATCCAATAAATTTCATTTATTAATATTAAGTAATTTATTTAGTAAATTAAACTGCTGTAATATTAATTAAAAAATATATATTTTATCATTCAATGTTAATCATATTTAAAACTGAAAATTCTATTTATCAATATAATTCATAAAAATACTTGTATTTTTTAAATTATCACTTTGTGAGATTTAACCATGTATTTTAATGCAGAACTTAAATGAAAATTGACCTATATTCGACATTCTAATCATAAATTGGTAATATCTGAGCACTGCAGTGGTGAGTGGACAGGTGGCGTGGTCACATTGCGAACGTAAATTTGATATAAGGGTTAATTCAATCTACAGCCGATTGTACGATCAATATTTCATTATCATCCATATTACAAAATACTGGTTCAATTATTAATATTAATCAAGATAATATTATGTAGTGTGAATTATTGCAAATTAAATAAAACATGTCTTCTATTTAAGGTAACATTTATTACTATTACAGTGTGCTAATTTAAACTTTAATACATTAATATAAGATATTGAAAGTGTACAAAGTTTACAAAGTGATCCCCATAATTTTAACGGTTGAGGCCATTTAAAAAAAAGCGCCTACTTTCTATGGCATAAATCTTCCTTGCCAATCATATTATGGATTATTTTAGATACTCCAAATTATGATTGCAATTCGAGCAAACCATATCTTCTAAAACTGATCATAAATCATAATCCAGTGAATCAAGATCGAAACTAGATGACAGCCGGTCGGTCAAAGCTGAACTTTGATGAAGTCTGGAACGTTGGTTTCTAACCAAGATTGGATGGATTGAGGATCGATCGACTCGATCCATCCAATCCACCATTCTTGGTTATTGAACATGGTGTTGTTAAGAGGCATAATTATCTTCTCATGAATGGTTACTTGATTTTTTAATTTTGAAAAGCTTTTTCTCAAAAATATGCCTCAGTACCCTCATAGCTTACAATCCACCTAACCATCACTGAAATCCGATAAAAGAAATGACCAGTGCGTCTCTTAAAGTCTGCAAGTCTTAAGTCGCCTTTAAAAGCGGCGACATCGTTCTCGGTGCCATCTTCTTCTCCCGAGATACCATCACGTACACAAATATTTGACCATACGTTCTATATTACATATTGGAAATTTAAGTGCCACAAATCTTCAAGGTATTAAATAGCAGCTAATGTAAAACTGCTGATTTTGCCGTTTTCACCTTCCAAGGGTATATGGAAGTATATATTATAGTAGATACTCACTTTTTAACAATAAACTATTAAATTACTACAGCTATACACTACCTTTTTTTTACGCCGGGAAATGCACTGACGCATACCGCTGGGGAGTGGGTCTCCCCTGGCGGGTATGTGGGACTCGCTGCACCCGAAAGATGGTAAGTGGACGCAGCTCTACCCACTAAAACCCGGCGAGTGCCACCAATGCCGGCTTTAATGAGGTGCCCCGGATCTACCAGCAACAGGGCATCTCGACGGCAAGTCAGTCCCTCAGGGGACCGACACCACCTCCACAGAGCGATTGCCCCGCACCACAGAACAACCACTTCCAACAAAAAAAAATAATAATAACCACTTCCAACGTCTGGACAGCACGATGAGGTGAGGTTCCCATCCTCATCCCTTGCCCCTTGCTCTGTTGTCCCCTCTTCTTATAAGAGGGGTACAAAGAGCCCCTTTGCATTCGGCTCAATTCGCTTCGCCCAAGGTGTTGGGGTCACCCTGGGCTACTGAGCCCCACCGCCACGACAAGGCTCGAACCATGGTGGGGAACTATACACTACCTACCAAGCGGATGCAGGGTTTTTAAAATTATACTTGGCGATAAAGCCAGCCAAATAAATAAAGGTATAGACCTACTTTGTATAATTCAACCACAGCGATCCATTTCTCTTTATTTCCCATTCATCATTTCTCTATTTTTTGTGAAAAAGAATGTTGCATAATGTATAGGTACCTAATTAGATATTTATTTGTTTTTGGCTTTAAAACAACCCATATGCTTTACAATGTACATGTAATAAAAATATTCACGCTTAAATAATATTTACTTTCACACATTTCTTAGTTAGATTAGATTAGATCACTTTGACTTCCAACAGTAATTTAGACCGTGAGTAACTTAAACGTATTAAGTCGAGAATAATGTGTTCTATTTTAAAATAGAACAAACAAATGAGTAGAGGAAATATGCCTAGATATTTATCATCTACAATGATACTATTGTGGCTAAATTACTCTTCACTACTAAATTATTACTATTTGGAAAAACCTTAAATAATTAATTTTTACTTTTTATGTCTCTAAATTCTAAATATACGAAAACGTGTGAAAATTTAAAGTTAATAAAACGCCAGATAATATTTTAATTAACATTTCACAGAACAAATGGCTGTCAGATTCAGAAGGTTTGTTGTAAGTTGTAATTGAAAATACTAATAGTAATTTTAATACTAATTAAATATAAAATATTTTGTCACTTGAGTCTTATTCGTTAGGCCTTTTGAATCTAGACTAGCGGTAGACAGCAGAATCAATTAGGATTATTCATATATATATATATATACCATAAATTTAAATTTATCATGAGTGCAGAGATTCGAACACTCAACTCTCCAAATACTTGCAATGTTTACTGTAAAGATAAGGAGAAATTTTAGGCTATTAACCATATATTATTTAGGTCAATAAATTTTATACAAATTGAAATTTTAGGTACAAATATAATAATTTAGACTTAGGATTTTATTCGTACAATTTAAAATATCGTGTTGCTTTTCCTCCAAACTTTGCTTCGAGGTATCATAAATAAACTCACTTTAGCGTGAACTAGCTTTTATGAAAAAATGTCTTTAAAACATAATAAAATATGGCTGCCGTAAATGTAAAGCTACAAGCACATTATCATGGAAATGTTTAAGGTTGGCAAACAACTGGTGACAGAATAAACGTCTCTGGTAACTCATTTTGCTCATTAGTAACGCCGGCTTTCAGCGTTTCAGGCGAAATTTAATTATAGCTAAGATTTGACAATTCCAACTTTCCGTTGTGGACTAAAATATAAAATTTACATTGACATTTCGCTGATAAATTAAAATACAAACCTGATTCTAAGGTTCTGTTTTCCCGAAAATTGGGTACAATATGTTGGCAGGTACATAATATACATGAGTTATAAATTTAGAATAAGCATTTACGGTGAGAATAATATAGTTACAGATCAAATTCGAGTAGAAATTATAATAATGTTTCTAAATACTATTTCTTTTTTAAGGAAAAATATTTAAAAATTATATCGATCTATGAGACCTAAAGTTACCCATATGACGCGAAGAATAACCTCGTTGAAGTTGCAGTGGGCTGTTCACAAACTCAGAAGAACGGATGGCCACACGGATGGCCGAGGGGCCAATAAGGTTCAAGAGTGGAGGCAGCGTTTATTTATAGGAAGTGTTGAATGAACATTTTTTTTATTAATGTTAATGATATTCGTTGCTACAATTATTAAATTCTGAACCAATATTGCCGTAATAAATCCTTCATATTTAATTAACGAACCTTGAAACGGACAACACACCTTATTGAAAATCATTTTAATTTGAGAAACACGATTGATGCATCGTAACTAACGCAAGTAATTTATACTATATTCTATTGAAGGAACGCATTATTTTAATCAGTTAATAATTCAAATAAGGAATAACCCTGATTTATTTGACTATTTATTTAATTGATTCAGAAAAACTAAAAACTAACATAACGGAAAACGGAATAACTATTCTTATTGTGAATTTAAAATGTATATAAAAGTAAATTGATTTATAGTAAATATAAAACGATTTCAAACTTTTACTCCTAATGGACTTTTAGTTTTTTTGAGCATAGATTAACATTAAGAAACGTACATATCTTATTTATTATTTTAATTTAATCATCTATTATATTCCCTATGAGCATGTGACTTCATATTTGTTACAACGAGCTTGAAGTGTAGGTACCTATACAAAAATGTATAATGTTATCGATATTTTCGGCAGTAAAACAACCAAAGAAAATCAGAAGTATTCTACGGAAATAAATCAGAATTGAGCATAACATTTTATTACTACTAAAACCCGTCGCAAAGTCTATCATGCCCCAAATTTGAAACGACTTAACATTTCCGTACCATCCGTACCAACAGCTCTAGATAACAATTTATGCATTTGCACGAATTGTTGTTTTATTTTTGAAGTGAAAACTTCTTTATTGGTTGATAATGTTTTGGTAGCAGAAAATCTTATAGGTTCACGTCACCGACATACTAATGTGACATTATATTTTTTTTTATTGTTTATTTTTATTCTTCAATTTCCCCGAGAATAAGACTATGTCAAAGTGGGCAGAATATTTTTCGGTATATTATATTAGTTAACGCGAATCTATAGATTTAGACTTTGTGAAGATGCGAGGTAAATAGAAAATATAAAATAAATCAAAAGGAAAGAGAAACATTAATTGCTAGACGTAGACAAGAGACAAATGAATATAATAAATATTAATTATACTTTAAAAATACATCATGATGACATTATGATTTCACTTCTTTCGGCCTTTTCTATAACTGTATTTTTTTGTTCCTAATCTACATTATCTTATGCGAAGGCCAAATATATTTATTAAATTCCTAAGAAGAATACAATATCCAATAGGAACATAAGGGTTAAATTGAGGAAAAAATACTGACTGTGGGCTTTCAGTTCATAATGGAGGGATTAAATGTACACAATACAAATGTATTGTCGCTACGACGCAGTCAAAATTGGCGGCCTCTCATATCGGTTGGACGAGAGAGCGGTTTTTATAATAATTAATTTTTAGTTTCAGTAGGTACCTAGTAGTTCAGTAGGTAATCTATACAGAAAAATAAAATTAAAGTATCTGATTGTAGTATAATAATAACTATTCTTTAGTAAATGTATATTATATAAACACTTACAGAAAAATATTTATTTACAATTTTTTTCTATTTATTTGTTGGTTTAGAATAATCTCTGAAATAGCTGGACTGATTTGGCGGACCTTTCTTTGTTTGTCAGATAGCCGAAGTAAGAAGGTCTAATTTCGGCTATAAAAATAATCAACAACAATCCGTACACCTGTAAGCCTAATTAAAAGCGGGCAAAGCCGCGTGGTATTAACTAGTATTTGATACAATTTCGCTTGTTTGACCAGAAGTTTCTTTGGTGTAAGCTGTGTAGTTTTTCAGGGATTATATTTGACACCCGCGTGCTTTTATACATATATTATTTATCTGTATACATTTTCAGTTACTTTTATATAACATACAGTTACTATACGATGTATATCAAAGTGTAATGTATATTATAACTAATATTCTAATTAATTTAAAATCGTATTCAAATATTAATGAATAATAAATTGAAATAATTTTTAATTTAATTAATTGGCTAGAAGTCCGAAGAAGGCCACCCAAACATTTTTTCCTGTCGCAGTTATTTCAGACTCATCACATATTTATAGTATGGTGAACCACAAAAGTTCTAAGAACGCATGGGCGTAGCCACACTGGGGCAAGCTGGGGCGCTTGCCCCACCCTGGTTCTGACCTATAGAGTGCCTAATTAAACAAAAAATATTTTTTTCTTATACTAACAACAATTATAATATCAAAAATATAGTGTACATAAAAAAAGTGTTATCAAAACCAAACCCTCTAAAATTACAGAGTAACAAATTGGTATAGGTGCAGAGCCCAAACGGCTCAATTTACAAAAAAATCCCGGGGGGAGGGGATAAGTTGCCCCACGTTGAGCCTAAGGCTGGCTACGCCAATGTGACAAGAACTGTATAACTATTATGCCTCAATAAGAATGACTATTGAATTATTATTTCACATAGAAATATTAACAGTTTCTTCGTTTATATTTTATTTTCGTTTTTGCACAACTTATGTGTAGGTACTTATGGTTGATGAACGGGTCTCTGGAGTCTTTCATTCAGTGTTTAAATTTAAAGCCTACGTACAGCTTTACATCAATGAATTACGCACGCTAGTTGAATTTTTTAAACTGCAATGATAATCTTTTTAGATGTTTTATAGCATAACATGTTTAAAAAAATCTTATGACGTCATCTTATATCTTATTTCAAATATTCATTGCGTCGATCCTCCGCTCTGGCTTTACACGAGAGCTGAATCGAACGCAAAACCAATGTACAAATAAGGAGTGGCAATATACACTGAGAGAGCAGTGAGATGAAATGATAAGAGAGCTTTCATTGTATGTCGGAATATCTAGCCAAGTCACAGCCTGAGTATGTCGTCCTTGACATATCTGACATCGACCATTCATCTATTTATTTCATTTATTAGGATCCTGTTATCAACATGATGTATATAAACATAAACAAACATAAAGCAGAATAATAACAAAAAAGAACTAATTTGGTAAATTTTACGGATAAAACAAGTCATACATAATATAACAAATCCGTTAAACAAAAAATAGTCCTAAATCAATTTAAATAATGGTAAACTGTTACATTGGCGTATTATTATTTTTTTGCAGCCTTTTTGAACTTTTGATCATAAAAGGAGCGCCGTCGAAATAATGTTGACCATTGTATGGTTTAATCGAGTATAGCGTTTAAATATAGCGAGTATAGCATGTAATTGTTTATTAGTTAATCCTACTAAAGGTAAAAAAGGTAGTGCTATGCTGCTTTGTAGTCAAATTGGGCAGGCACGACCGGGGTATTCGCATGATACCTAAATTGACAACTTGGCTCGAGTTTGCTGCAATCTGTAAATTTCCGGTCGCCCATTGGAGGTGATAGGGAAAAGAAGGGCAACGCATCTGCATAACATTTGGTTTTGTTTAAGCTTTTAGGCGTCGATAGTCTTCAAAAGGCTTCGACTGGTCATTTGTCCTCCAATACCGTAAAAAAGAAGAAAAACGCGAAAGTTTGTAAAATGTACGTATGTACTAGGTTTGTTACTCTTTCAAGCAAAAACTACTGATAAAATGTTTAAGCAATTTTACATTAATATATTTAAACGTAATATAACTAATTGTTTAACGTCTTGGTTTATCTAAATTCTGTTTATACAAATACAAAAGTTAAAAAGTAAAGATACAGTGCAAATTAACTTTAGAATGTTAGGAACAAACTATTCGACGGAGGAATATTGGCAAACATTAATTTATCCATTTCTATTTTCGATCATTTCCCTAATGGACTTCCTGCTGAAAGGTATACTTACCGAAACTTGTTACCCACTCAAACTAAAGTTACACCTTCGCCCACATATTTTATCTTTCCCGCACGTTGCTTACGTAACATTATTTCTATTAAAGCGATCATTATTTTTCACCCCTACCTGTTGATGAAAAAAACTTACAGTCTTCTATTACTCTTTGAAGTGATATTTCTCCTGAAATAGCCTTCATTTTTAGTTCAAGCAGATAATAATAGCGAGAGATATACTGAGCGTCTAAATTATATAATAGATACTGTGAATTAGATATCACCAGCCTTATTGATTCAGGGAAACATTCAAGAGAAACGAGCGTCACTACTACAAAAGGATACATATCAATAGTAGTACTAGTCTCCTCCTTGTTTCTGTAAAAAAGATTTGCTGTGTTTTGAAGAGAAGGGTTCAACAGACACTGGCACGACTTAACATCTTATCCCAGGATGGCAACACATAATGAGTTACTTTTTTCCGTTGACGCAGGGAAATGTTTATGCAATCTAGGACCGAGGTAGATTCCTGACTCTACGTGAGACTCACGTATAGGGAAAAGGAGGACAACGCATCTGCCTATTCTTTGGTTGTGCGGGTGTCTATGGGCGTCGGTCTGACTGCTGCGGACTGCTCAGTTACCTTCTTATGACAAAAAGCGTGAGGTTGGCACTTCACACTGTCCTCTACCTTCATCGTGCCAAAATAAAGACTGCTGCAATGCAAGCATGGGACTACATCTTGCTAACATTTATGTTCATGAGCGACGCAGACTATTTATCATAATGTACATCATCTGCCCGCCTAATATTTATGTTCATGACTATTTATGATCATGTAGTTCGTCTGTCCGTTGGTGTATCCAACTAAGCATAAAAAATAGTAGTATTCGTATAAATATACATATTCAAGAATAGACAATAACAAGCGGTTGATCGTGATAGTGAAGGGAACAGATGGGAGATAGGCCAATTAGTTTAGATTTAATGTCACGTGTTTCGGGCGTCCTTTAATTACATAATATCAAAACTGATACTGGTCGAAGTGAAATTAGAGACACAACTGAGACATTGTGATATAAACGACGAATAATATGCTACCAGAAAGTTCACTTGGAATATTATTGCCTTATTTTCAGGTACGTAAGTCCATATTTTTTTGCCTTGAAACTCAAAACAGCAACAGTAATTATATGAGCTTACACTGTCTTTTCTACTCTTCTTTCTAGAATACCTGGTGGTAACCGTTTAGACAGACAGATAACGTTCTTCTCTCCTAAGGGTCTTAAATATATGTCTCTCCTGTCCTTCGTTCCGGTACACGTTACGAGAACAAGCACGCCACGCATTCGTATCCTCTAATCTTAGATCATTAATATGTCTAGATGGAGTGTCGCCCTACAATCAAAACAAAAAAACTGGCCAACATTTTCAAAGATGTGTTCGTCAATAGTGATACCAGCTACTACAGTTCTCCCATAATCATCCTTTTTAATCTCGTTAGACTTCAACGCAAACCTTTATTATAAATAAAAACAATAATGCGTAACAATTCATGCGTATTCTGTGACAGCGGGACGGATACTAAACACGGAGAAAGCATTTAGAGGCCAACTAGTGGACGCTATTTTTATGGATGTGTTTTCCGCGCGACACTCTACCTAGACATATTATTGATCTAAGCCTCTAATGATATCATCGAATATATCGATAAGCCAATAAAAAGACATGGTTTCAACATTTCTCATTATATTTGTATGTCACGTTACATTCTGTCAACACAGTAATATCCGTCAATATAAAGCCATGAAACCCCAAAACTTGTATTAAACGCAAGGCTTTGAGCTAACCGCTTCACCCCTGTCTAGGATAGAAAGTTTATACAAATTTGAGTTAACGACTACGCCTATCGCTTTAGCCGGGCAATTTATCACAATCTACAAACAAACAGTGACTTGACGAAACCTTTAGGAGCAATGAGCTATAGGCTTTAAAGTTTTGTAGTGCTTTTTCATAGACGCAAGAGTTCTTTTTGACTATTGTATCGGTTTTGAAAAAAAAAGAAAAACAATTTAATTTAAAATGTATGTATGTATTTCAAAACTTTGCTAATCATTTTTTTACTATAATATTAGGAATTTAATTTCTCCATTTTTTTTTACAAGAACTTGATACCATGAAAAACACTTAACGTACGTTTTGATAACGCGCGTTAATAACCACAATATTCATTTTTTTTAGGCGCACGCGGACTTTATTGCTCACATTACTACTCTATATGTACCGAATATGGAAGAATATAGAGCATATAAGAATGCTCTATATTCTTCCATATTATTCGGTACAATCTATTTTCGCCTGGTCAGTGTAATTAAAAAAATCTGTAATAATCCTAGTATTAATGCTACTCTTGATAAAAGACAGTTTAGGTTTTTAGAGTTTAGTCGTAGCCGGATTTATTTATTGTGGAGCATCTGGTCTTGCCGGGACCAGTCTGTCGCTGAGGCTTTCCCGTGCTAGCCTGCAGATCCGGGTTCAGATAGCGGCTGAAGGCTCACGCAGCGGTTTTAGTGGGGTAGTGCACCCAATACGAGTCCCCACACACGCCAGCGCGCCTTCCTAAGACCATGGTATGGTCCGAAAAGGATTTCCGCTGCGTCATCAAAAAAAAAAGGTTTTTAGAGTTCAGTTTAAGACATGTTGGAATGTGATCAAAGTCTTGCAACGCATTGAGGACTAAAGTTACTTACATACAGATGTAAAAACGGTAATAAAAATCTCAGATACAAATAAATCAGTGTTATCACGATTTTGGGGATCCACACCAGAAACAAATCAAGCAATAAAAGTGATCCACAGTGATAGAACAAAGCCGTTCCAGTTTTAAGTCGTCCGTTTTAGGTAAACGAGTTTTCGACGGATATTAGCTAGCGAAATCAGCTAGGACATTCAAATTATTTTCAACTGTGAGGATAGTAGACAAAGTTATGTGCTCAATGTCTTTTGGGAACAGGACTCTGAGCTAGTATTTGTATAATTTAAAATGAGTCAAGGAGCATGTGATTTTCAAAGTGCTAAATAGTTGATAACATGGCTGACCCAAAATTCTATGTCGATTCAATATCGACTTTCCTTCATGCAATTTTGAATAGTATAGGTGAAGCTTATAAGAATGTATGGATGTATGTTCGTTACTACTTTATTTGTTAATAATATAAGAATTCATCTAAAATTGACGGCTTGAAGCTATGGTATATTATAGTAGGCCAAGGAATTGTCCACTCCCTATCCCAAAAAAAAATAATAACAATTGATAATATCTTCAAACTAAGATAAGGGCCGAGAATTGCTAGGCTTCAATATATTGTTATAATGCGTGCGAAAAGTTGTAGGAAATGTATAACTGTGACACTTGTTTTGCGTTCATATGTTACTAGCTGTGAGGGATAAGCAATTTTGTTTCAAACACTCGAGTACAGTAAGTCCATCTACAATTCTGTGTTATCTGTACGTCATATAATTGAAGAAGTTTCGAGTGAATAACTTTATAGTACACAGGAAGTATTTAATATATTATAAGCTCCTGCTACTTAGTGACTCGTTGTTTAAAACTATAAATTGCCATAGTCTATAATAAATATTTTTTTTTATATTTCCATAAATATTTTGTATTTGCAATTTGCAAGAGGGTTTGGTTATTTTAATTCATCGGCAAATTCATAAAACCTTGCCTTTTAATATTACAATTTAAATTTTATTATATGTTAACATAATATAATATTCACATAATAATGACCGGTAATGCACCTGCTAACCTTCTGGTGTGGCGCGGGTCCCACCAGGGGAACTGACTGTTCTTTACCTCCCCCCCCCCCTCTATAAAAATTAATAAATACAATTTGTATCAATGAAGTGAAAAAAATATTTATTCATTTATTAAAAACGTTTTTAACTTGGAAAAGAAACATTTTATCCTTAAACCGATCTCAATATGATAGCCCATAGAAATTTTATTTCAAATATCTGTGTAATAAATAGCCTTATAGGAAAATTTAAGTGGCCACTAACCAGTTGGTTTGCTGTACTAAGTTTTTGTTTTTAAAATTTCGTAGAACAGTGTTGTAACAGTTGTGTAAAACTAAATTTCAAATGAATTGCATAAGAATTACACATTTTATAAAAATCATGCCTCTCCTCATATTTTAAAAATAATCTAATCTTAGGTTTAATAGAAAATTATCGTTATTTTTATTCTTTGTGAAAAGATATTAACGCAGCACGGGAAAATGGGACGCGCCAAAATTAGTTTAAAGATAAGAGGAATGTTCTAGAAGTTTTACAAGCTTACTATAACGCAAATGGACTTTTAAGTGAATGATTAATATATTTACTATATAGGACCATGGAAATGTGTGACGGGATTATTTAAGATTTATATAAGCATGATTATTTTACCATAACTTTTTTAAAGGAGATATTTATCATTTTACTTACGTACATTATATTATGTACAATATTACGTTTCGCGAAACAAAAGTCAATACTGTTAGACATATTGTGTAATTAAAAAAAAAACTATATAAAATAATCAATTTTAATTTTTTATTAAAATTGTAGAAAGAGGTAGTGCCGTGCTGCTTCGCAGCCGAATTGAGCCGACACGACCGGGGTGGTACCTCTCGCTCACATAATACCGGCGTAAAGTGGCAGTTATGCTCGCGTTTCGTGCGGTTTGTGAGTTTCCGGTGGCCCATTGGGAGGATAGGGAAAAGGGGGGTAGCGTGTCTACATAACCTCTGGTTATGTGGATGTTAATGGGTGTTGATAGTCGCCAAAAGGCTTCGACTGTTCGTTTACCCTCCTATGCTATAAAAAAAATCAATCAATAACTAGTAAAGTATATTAAATATTTTTTGAATACTTACGATATCTGTAACGATATTTTACTAATTTAAATTGGATTCTGATAATGATATCGTCGGCAAAACGAAGATGTGAGTGATAATCGTTGTTGAACCTATAACACGTGTATGTGAAAAAGCTTAGGAGGCGTAATTTTATAGTCATGCAAATTATTAAAATATATCAAACATCGCACAATCGTCAACAACTGTGCCAATCGACACCGTAAAGCATCCATAACTTAAAAACTAAAAAGAAACTGTAAAATCCAAAGAAATTGTAAAATATGAATCATTGTAAAAGAAAAAATCAATATCATTAACCGTCCATTGGAAAACTCAGATATTTGTGAAAATAAATGAGAGTATTCGAGTGATGTTTCAAGTGCGAGATCATTATAAGCTTTATTACGAAAATGCGTATTATGTAGATGCTCCTTTGTTACATCTTGGTGCTATGTCAGCTAAAAAATACAAGGTAACTCCATTTGAAAGGATCAGGAACAATGCTTATTCGAGGGTTCTTGGCAATATTTTTATTGAGAGGTTCATTAATATGTTTCAAATAGCTTACTCCCATCATATTTTTATTTATTGCAAACAACGAATAAGTAAAGATATGAAGTTCGCTGCTTTAAAATTTAATATTTTCTATCAGATAAAAATTTGAATAACTTTATGATCCATCATCATCATAATCATCATCGATATGCTTACATCAACTGTTGAGTCTATTTGAATAAACGCCAAGATGGCCAGATTAATTAACACACTAGTAGATGAACCATAAATTCTCATTTATAGTTCATCTACTAGTGTGTTTTATTTACACAAAAATCAGCAAAACCAATTTTAACACACAGAAATGTCCATAGGAAATTTCATTATTTTTAGTCAATTTTAAATTAAATCAGCCTAAGATTTGCCCTCTATATAAAAAAAAATGATATGGAAACCATAATCTTCTCCTTAGCGTGTCGATGGCTACCTAAAATTTATCCGCCCAGAACTCAGCTACGAGTATTCTCAGTAGCGTCCATTAAGTCCTGCAATATGCAGGTGGTAGGGCAGGGTAGGACACGACATGAGATGGTCCATTGTTTGTGGGACGGCATGACACATGCACTCTACATTGGTGGGATCTGTGAATCCCCACCGAACACAGTTATCCTTGCTCCTAATCAAGCACTTCCAGGTTAGCCACGGCAGCTCATGTCCAGGTGCGGGACTCTCGGATGGTGGGTCAAATGGCATAGGGAGCGAAATACTATCTCGCTTACTATAATAAAAATATATCGTCATAATCATCAGCCCATATATTTTGTCCACTGCTGAACATAGGCTTCCCTGAAAACCAATCCCATACCACTCGCATCCAACACAGATCGGCCTCTGCACGGAGATCATCTTTCCAACTGGGTAATGTCTGACCAACACTTCATCTACCTAAACGCGGCCTCCACTCTTGAACCTTATTGTCCCATCGGCCATCTGTTTTCCTAAGTGTGTGACCAGACCATAGCCACTTCAACGAGCTTATTCTTTGCGTGATATCGGTAACTTATTTTTATAAAAATATATTAACTGAAATTAAAAATTAATGTTTTATGTATCTTACTCGGCGGAATAAAAAGAAGTCACGATACTCACAGGCTGTGTTCGGTCATACGTGGATCTTTCTCATTGAGCTCCGAGAAAATCCCCTTACCGCTATTTTCCAGACCCAAGATATCGTTACCTTTTGACGTCGTTCACCTGATCTGAATAAAAGGTGTACTGGGTTCCACCGATAAAAGCTTTAGTAATTAAATACTTTAGAAGTTCACGCCTTAAGAATCTTTTCTTTATAAGGGTATGAAAAATTGTATGGTAAATTTTTTGTGATTTCTTATGTTTACGCTTATAAAAACCTCAAGAAACCGCGATAAAATCCGTAAAAGTTGTTTCATTCAAAATGTGATCAAATCTCGTTAGGTTTTGTAATCGACATCGAAAAAGGAAGAGATTACTCAATTCAATTGATTTTAATATTCGAATCATATATTATTGTGTTTTGAGCGCAAACTGTCCTGTGCACCTTCCACTTTTAAGTAACGTATGTATTGTGTGCTGCTGAAGTACACAAGATATTATTATGCTGGAGGGTGCTGCGATACTTATGCATGTTTTGTAAGGTTTTCGTTTTATCAATATTAATATTGGTATCTATAATTATCTTTGATGTCTTGGATTACCTTTAGTATAATAAAATGATTTTTATCCTGCCTTGGACCCTACACATACACATGTTTATACTTTTAACATTAGATTTCGTTTGATTTTGTTTCTATTAAAATTTTAGTGTACTATTAGATTTATCATCTAAGTAGCCTTTGTGTAGGTAATATTATATTTGCTGTAAAACAAACTTTGCGTATTGAAATTGACTTTTGGAATTCGAATATTCAAAGTTATATCATTACACTGCAAATATTAATTGTATAACAATCATAAATGTATACGTACATATGAATTTTGTGTTTAATATATTGTACTCGTAAGTCGTAACCTATGGTCATGCTGGATAGAAAAGTATAATACTGAAGATGGCAAAAAATAATATGAACTTATTGTTACAGATTAAAAAGAAATGAAATCGCCGAACGAAAGGAAGTGTCTAAACTAGATGATCACATAATGTGACCAATCACTGACGTGATGCAACTTGTAATGGTAAATTTCCTAATCATGTTTGACGTGGTATTCGTATTCTTCCTGTTCCTGATCGCAGTCACGTGTATTATGAACTACATGCCCGGGAGAAAGCGCGAGGAGGTGGTAGAGGAGCAATTAGGGAATGACGTCATTCCACCGCCTCCTCTGTTCGCGTGTGATGATGACGCTCCCTGCACCAGCCGCGACACATACGTTGTTATATCACCGCCTCAGGATAATATTAGAGCAAAGAATGGATGCCCCATACACGTTGTTTAGTATACAAAATAATGGTGAGTATCTTTTAATACTACAGACATATTATTTTTGTGATACTTCAACATTTTTGATAAATTATCGACATTTAAAAAAAAAGAAAAAAAAGTTTATGTTTTGCTTAAAATTATAATAGCAAGTCTTTGGCAGCTATATAAGATATTCCATCTGTTTTCAACAAAACTAGAAAGTAATAAAATAATAAAGTTATATCCATTCCACCAGAGAATTACTAACAATCCGTCTTTGTTAAAAAAATGTAACCTTTTGTTTTTCTTTTCTAGGAAACAGAAAACCGTAGGAGTTTATTATGAAGAAGCCTTATGAGATAGTAGATGTTGAAACTGTAGTAATTTTTACCGAATAGTCGAGTTTAATGAAATGTAACGTTACGGAAAGACTAATATAGATGAAATTGGGACTCAAGTGTTGGTATGACTAGTCTTGAGTTAATTCTTAGATAGTATCCATATGGCCTAGAAATAGAAAACTGTGTATTCATAAACGGGGTTTTTTAACACAAGTTTCATTGCGTAAAATGAAATCAGTACGAAAAGATGTAATGAAAATTTAACATTAAAAAAAATCTAAACCATTTTTGACACCATTTATAATAATTAATGTAGGTACTGTATACAAGCAATTTTACAAAATTTGGCGACTAAATTGGCATATCTTGATAGAATAAGTTTACTTTTTACTAAAGAAAATATTGTGTGTATTTTTCCAAAAATCTTAAACGTTTATGAATACATCGTTATTTCATTTTTAAATGTTTAGCCTAATGTGTTTTTAGTTGAATATCATGATAGTCTTTGTAAGAGAAACATATTGATAAAATATAACTATTCAAGTGTTCAATATTGCTGCGAACAAAGCTTATTTAAGGTGGATGTGACTGAATATTAGATAATAATATTAGAATAGTAATAGGTAATATTTTTGCTTTTCATTACGTGCCTAATATTTTTTTAACGCGACTTATTGGCGAATAATTTGCTATGTGGTTATAGCGGTCTTTGAACATTGAAATACCGGCTAGAAGGTAATATATAATTAATTACGTTTAATTATATAATACCTTATTATAAGTACATTCTTAGTTGCTTCTATATAATTGTCTAGCCTTACACTATTTTTACTACTGTCTTTTATTATTTCTTCTTTATTTGTTTGTAATTTAAACACAGCTATCATCACTGCAGTCGAGCTTAAGGCCGCCAAATTTTGCTAGTCGTATGCATTGTATAACCTTTTCCAATTATTTTAAAGTAAATGATAGATAGTGAATCCTTTTTATATTATGAATTGAAAAGTGTAATTGCTTTTTTTTTTAAATAAAATAACAAAATTTATTTACATAACCTACTGAAGAAATTGTACGCGAATAAAA